>CM050515.1:91408570-93931070 GCA_027563665.1 Antrozous pallidus
GCTTGAGTGCCCTACTGCCAGGGTGGTGGAAAATGCAGCTCCCAGTTGGTGCTGCCACCTAATGACAAGGCAGAGAAGTGTGGAGACAAACCTTTCTCTACCTTTTGCCTCCTCCAGGCTCCACCCCACTTCCCAGTTTAAGAGAGACCAAGACAGTTGAGTTCTTCTTCTGACAGCCAATCCATATGTATTTTGGCAGAAGTCGCTTGGATGCAGAGAACTAACTGCTAGATGTAATCAGAGCACAGCTCCGAAAAAATACTTGAGGAATAAAGGAATGACCAGGATGCACATCTCCACAGTTGCAAGGGTCAACAGGCAACCTCTGAAGACACTTCACTGAGATCAGGGTTGATCACGTCCCAGCCAAGGCTTCTGCCTCCGTGTGGGTCCTGCAGGGCCACTTTCATCGAGCACCTAGTGCTAGTATGTCCCCGGTACCGTGTTAAGCAGCTTGTCTTGCATTATATAATTTCATCTGAGACCCAAATAAATTAACACAGCATGCCCACGTTCACAGAGCAGGGTCTTGAATCCAGATCCTCAGACTCCAAGTGCAGTGTTCTTCCTGCTCCACCACTCTGCCCTGCTGCCAACTATCTCCCCCGCCCTCCCCCTCCGCCCCCCCCCCCTCACCGCCGCCGCCAGTTCAACTCACGCCATGAAACCTTGTTTTTATCAGCCTAGTCACCCAGATGTGATGACTCAAGAGTCGATGTGGGGCAGGCTGGCCGGGGAAGATGGGCCTGTGTCAGCGCCGCGGCTTTCCTGACCTTTAAGGCAGCGAGGAGTTACCACAATCTGAAACGTGTGGCTGCTGAGTGATTTCAGACTCAGCCATAACAGGACATAATAGCTGGGCAGACAATCCCCACTCCCTGCGCTTCCCACGGCTCGGTGTGGGTCTTCTCCCAAACCCAAGGCCACCTGGAGCCAGTTTCACAAGGGTGGGCAATCTGTCAGGCAGGGTCTGTCTGCTAGTCCAGGACAAAGTCCTTATGCTTTTCACACGCGATGCTTGTGAGTCCCTTGGTTTCTAAGCTGACATAAACCCTATTCTTATTCTCCTCTTTAAGAATCAGTTTCCTTCCCCTGCTGCAGCTCTGGTACCTGCTCTACTGCCCAAATGTTCCCTTTAGGTCCAGCTCTTGGAACTTTGTTACAAATGGAGGGAAAACAGAGGGTTACCTTTCAGAAGGCAAGCACATGCTTCACTCTGCCCAAAATTAATCCAGTAACTTCTCTGGTTAGTCCTCAAAGGCTGCCTCCAAAGTGCATCATCTGTGTTAAGAAGTCCACTTTAGATTGAGTGCTACATAAACCAGGTGCCCATCTGCACCTAACACCGTGTATAGTGAGAGCACACGCTAGGTGGCATGGCCTAAAGTAGGCTTCTCATTACCTGGAATACCTGGATTTCCCATCTAAACCAGTGATTTCTCACATGTGGTGGTCCTCAGACTGCTTTGAAGATCTCATGAAAACAATGGGTCCCTCCGTGCCCTTACAAAATGTACCCATAAAGTTTGGATTATATGATCTCAGGGGTTCAGAGACTCCCATTAAACCCATTTGTAGACCCCCACGTAAAAGCCTTTCATTGGTCAGCACAGCAAGCACCCAGACTCAAGACACACAGCTGCCGGTAGAGCATGTGCACATGGAGGTATCAGGCTTGCAGCACGGAATGAAGCGTCAGCAGTTGTCATCACTGGTCACAATTTAGTGAACCAGGAGGTCCTCATACTCGCAGAAAAAACACCTCCTTGACATGAAGCCGAATGTTTGACTCAGGGGTCATTGTGATCTGGTAACTGCTACAATGTGTCATCCATGGTGAGAAGGAAGGGCTGGAGGTGAGGATGGGATAAGGTTCAGAAATGGAAGGAAATGTGTGTTAAGTACATTGCTTGATTTCTTTATGATGATTGAAGTTTAATGGTTTTTAAAAATAATATAGAGAGGCCTGATGCACAAAATTTGTGCAAGAGTAGGCCTTCCTGCCCCCAGCTGCCGACACCGGCTTCCCTCTGGCACCCAGCACCAGGGACCTGGGCTTCCCTTGCAGCCCAGGCTTTGTCTGGAAGGTCACCTGGAAGAACGTACGGTCTAATTAGCATGATGAAATGCTCTTGTGCTAAAATAGCCATGTCGAGTGCCTTCCAAGTGCAGTGAATACAATCACAAGGGCATAAGAACCCCTAACTTTGTTTCTGTGGCTTAAGGTATTTATTACAACCAAAGGGCAAATGCTCCTAGTAAGAGTAATCTTTATCTTATCAACCATTGACTTTCCAGACAGAATTTTTGCCTGCTCCTTTTGATTGACAGGAGGGTGGGTAGGGCATAAGAATGCTAGAAATTGGAAGAAGGCATATGGAAGAGCACTTGGAGGATGGGATCTTGAGGCATTGAAACCAATGATTGTCGTGATTTCTTTCTTTTTTAAATATATTTTTATTGGTTTCGGAGAGGAAGGAAGACAAAGGAAGAGAAAAGAGAAACATCAGTGATGAGAGTCATTGATCAGCTGCCTCCTGCATACCACACCAGGGACTGAGCCCGAAACCTGGGCATGTGCCCCGACAGGGAATTGACCGGGAATGGAACCATGACCTCCTGGTTCATAGGTTGACACCCAACCACTGAGCCTGCGCCCATCATGAGTTCTATCAAGATTGATTCTGGTTTTTACTAAGGCAAGAAAGGATTGTGTTGATTGAATCAGTTGCCTCAAGAAGGAATTCTGGCCATCAAAACATTAGTCCCTATTTCTGCTCCAACTTCAATAAGTGTCCTCAGTACAGATTTTCTGCTATCAGCCCATCTTTGTGCTTCATATGGGAGGTACTGCTGATATCTCCATGTGCACACAGGTATGTGTTCACTCACGTGTGGGCATGACTGGAGGGCTGGGTCAGTATGCAAATCCAAGACTATGTCCTAATGCTTTCCACACTAGGTGCTGTGAGTCTTTTGGTTTCTCAGGTGACACAGGCCCTATTCCTACTAGTATTTGCATCTCTTCTCTGAGAATGCATCTCTGGTACCTGCTCTTCCATTTGCTTATTGATTCATTCATTCAACAAAAATGTACTGAGCGCTCACCTGTGTCCGGCACACTGCTGGGACATGGGGTGGAGGGGTTTATACAGCAGACCCATCCCTGCCCTCATGGAGCCTACAGCCTGGGAGGAAAACAGACATCAAAGAACTACTATAAGGTAATTACTACACTAATGAGTGAATGATAACTGTGATACGTACCATGGAAGAGAAGCAGAGAGAACTAGGAGAACATACACCCTGAGAAATCATGAGACTCAATTTGGATACATTGTGGGGAGAAGGGTAGTCTGGAAAGGTTTGTCTAAGAAAGTGATGTTTCAATCAAGCACTGAAGGGTGAGTAATGTCAAGCAGTTGCAGGTTCTACCTCCAGATGAGGTGCGTACGAGAGGCAACCAATCAATGTTTCTCTCTCGCATCAATATTTCTCCCTCTCCCTTCCTCTCTTTAAAATCAATAAAAACATATCCTCGAGTGAGAGTTTAGAAAAAATTTTTTGTAAGAGTTCTTAGATGCATAAGGTAGTAAGCAGCACACCTTGCTGATCAGTCACGAGATAACTCATGCTTCCGCATCCCAACGTTCGGACGTCAGCAAGGTATCAAGGAATGAGAACTAAGGTGGAGGAGAAAGGAAGCTGTCTCACAGAGATCTGAAACCGCAAGAAATGCCCCCTGCGAAGACACAGAGCTGCCCTCGGCGTCCAGTCTCCCGCAGAGTCACACAAATTATGGTGCATGAGATATTAAATGAGCACAGGCAGCCTTTGTCATCACAGGTGCTCCTGGTCACTACTCTGGCAGATGTGCTGGTCCTTATCAAGAAAACAGGGGTGCCTCCAAGCACTAAAAGGGTAGGGGACTAGGTACCTCATTTCTAGAGGTCCTTGATTTTCAGTACATAAGACTGAATGGTTGTAGGAGGTACTGACAGTTTGAGCTTAAGCCGGTTTGAGTTGGCACCTGTCACTTGCAATCAATTCAAAGTGAAAAAAAAAGTTGTTGAAAATTGGGGTGCCATCAGCATTCTTGGTTCCCCATTTGAGACAGCGGGGAGCACTTTCCAGACTACTCAGAGCTCAGGATAGCTGGTGGCATCAACAGTGTGGACTCCACAACTACTAACTGGGGCAAACCCAAAGGAAACCCACATGTACTTGGGTTTCAACAGAGACTCGTTTCTTTCTAATTATTCTACTTACCCCCAGAATGAAGGTGAACTTGAGCCAAGCATCCCACTCTGGCGCCTTGAGGAGGCAGGATGCCAAAGAGTGGAAGACTAGGGGAAGAATTCAGGACTCACTCCTTTCCTATTTATTGGGTTTCCATGGGAATTCACACTAAATTTAAGTTCATCTTGCATTGGCTGAGGTGGCTGTAGGAAGCAGAAGGGAAGAATGGGAGGCAGGGGCTATACAGGGCACTTGTCCTTGACAACTTCGCTTCTCTCCCTGCAAGATTTACAGGCAGAAGCTGTTCTTCTCCCTTCAGAAGGCACCATCCTGACTCATCCCTCCCCTCTCCCCTTCCCCCATCCAATTCAATCCACAGACTACCTCTCACCTGCCCACACCCCCCCCCCCCCATGTTCCTGCCACTGCCTGTGTTCACTTCAAAAATGTCATTGTGTGGTCACCCGGGTGACCACAACAGGCTCCTCAGAATGTGTTCTCACGCTTGTCCTCCACCTTGACTGGGTTCTCCACAAAGCAGTCGGCGTAACCTCTCCAAGGAACAAGTCTGCCTACTTGCTTCTAAGTGGCTCCCCTTTGCTCTTAGGAGGAAGTGAAAAAACACTTAATTATGCCTGCACCATCTAGCTGCTGCCTCTCTCCCCGGTCTCACCCTCTCCCTCACTCTGCTCCAGCCACACCGACTTTGTGCACACTGAAGGACCGTTCTCCCTCCTAGCTCAGGGCCTTTGCAGGCACTTTTCCTTCTGCCTGGAATGCCCTTCTCACTCTCTCTTAAGATCTGGTTTATGATCTAGCTCAGTGATTATCAACCTTTCTCGTCTCATGGCACACAAAAACTAATTACTAAAAATCTGTGGCATACAAAAAACAGGTATACTTTTGATTGATTTACAATAATAGTAATAGTAATAGTAATTACCTACCCTTTTGGATCTAAAATGACTTTTTAAGAAATCAGGTGCCACCTGGCCAGCATGGCTCAATGAACCAGGAGGTCACAGTTTGATTCCCGTCAGTCCACATGCCCAGGTTGCAGGCTCAATCCCAAGTCATGGGTGTGCAGGAGGCAGCAGATCAATGATTCTTTCTCATCTTTGATCTTTCTATCTCCCTTTCCCTCTCCCTCACTCTCTGAAATAAAAGAATAAAATCAGGTGCTTATACTTGTATGTTATTTCTGGTGCCAAGAATTAACCAATCAGGTATATATAGCCTTATTATGCAATGTCACCAATAAGATGCAACTCTGTTATATGACCTGGTTCAAGGCAGGACATCACACCAGATGGCTATTGTTGTGTTGCCTGTTGTCATTGTTTTACTTGACAATGTAAGGGAAAAGAGGTCAGTGCTCCTGATTAAATAGTCAGGTATTTCAAGTTTTAAAAATTCTTGCAGCACACCGCTTGAAAATTGCTGATCTAGCTCATCTGTCCTTCCTTTCAAATTCTTACAAATAGTCTTCACAGTACTTATCACACTTTTATTTATTGTGTGAACATTCGATGGATGTTGTCCTCCCAACTAGAGGGTAATCTCTGGGAGGGCAGGGAGGCACCATGTCAGTTTTGCTCACCCCTGGGTCCCCAGCACCAGCCACAGGTCCTAGCTGAGACTTACCAACCCACCCTCCTCGCAAGACCCTGCTCAAACATCTCTCTTGAGCTCTCTCCGGCTTCCTGCTTTGTCAATCCATGAATCTGCGTGGACCGCCAGCATGCGTTTATTGCGCTGCCCTTTAATAATGTGTTCACACATCTGTGTCAGTACGCACTGGTTTGTGGCGTCCCAGAGGGTGAGAACCACTGGCTTGGCTGGTTTCCCTGACACCAGCACAGCGCTTGGCCTGCAGGAGATGACTGTGTGAATAAATGAATGACTCTGTGAAGACAGCTCTCTGGGCCTGGGTACTGTCCCCCATAAACGGAGGGGGCTGAACCAAAGGATTCTGCCTGCCTCTTTTCTAACACTGTGGTTCCAACAGCACATAACCCTGCCCATCAGCACCCCCTCTGCTTTGTCACTCATGTGCCTTTAACCATTGTCTTGGCAATTAACACACTCGCTACTATCACAATTCCTCTATTTCATTATGCAAAGAAAGCCTCATGCCTTTGGGCTTTCTATAGATTATGCAAAAACAAAAAAAAGCCATTTTAATATATCCTTCCTCTTTGACTCATGGTTTTTTTTAGTTAAGACTTTCTCATGTTTATAAAGCAATATATATATAATTGACTTTCTTTTACAGAGAGGAAGGGAGATGGATAGAGAGTTAGAACATCAATGAGAAAGAAACATTGATCAGCTGTCTCCTATATACTCCCTACCGGGGATATGTCCGCAACCAAGGTACATGCCCTTGACCAGAATCAAACCCGGGACCCCTCAGTCAGCAAGCTGATGCTCTGTCCACTGAACCAAACCAGTTAGGGCTAAAGCAACTTTTTTTGGGTTCTAATTATTAAGAAGCATTTAGAGTATATAGAAAGGTATGTCGAATAACATAGTGGAGACACATAAACCCACTGAAGTACATACATGGGAGGAAATAAAATGTGACCCATGGACCAAACCTTTTCTTTAAAGAAGGACTAATGCCCTTGGAGGCCTCTCTAGGTGCAGCCAGGCATTTCCAGAGAACTGGACAATCTCTCACAGGACACATCCGGGACAGAGCCCAGTGTCTCCTTGTCCAGGCAGGAAGCTTTCATCTTGCTCTCTCCTCTAAGGAAAGTGGGTCTCCCTGCTCCCTTAGCCTCAGCAGGTATTGGCCACATCCCTTCAAGGACAGACCCGGGGACTCACTGAACCCAGAGGACCCTAGAGGGGCAGGCATTCAGTATCCCACTCAGCACAGTATCGCCCCCCTAACTGTCCCACCTTGTGGGCTCCGTGAGATGTGGTGGTGAGCTCCAGACCCCATGCAGGTGGCACCTCAGGAAAGAGAAAGGAAAGCGACCAAAGGAGACATGAGCATTCAGATCAAGCTGACCACGTTTTCATTCATTTTGAGGTCATTTTGACATGAGATTCCCCCCTCCACCACCACCAACACCACCACTTATTGATTCTAGAAAGAAAGGAAAACAGAGGGAAGAAGGGAGGGAGGGAGGAAAGGAGGGAGTGAGAAAGAGATTGATTTTTATTGTTCCACTTACTGATGCATTCATTGGTTGACTTTTGTTTGTGTCCCAACCAGGGATCTAACCCGAAACCTTGACATATCGGGGCCACACTCTAACCAACTGAGCGAACTGTCCTGAAGTTGGAGGTGGGATTCATCTAGGAATTGTATCCCAGAAGTCAATTCATTCATTCTTTCATTTCCCTTCTGTGGGCTAGATAGACATGGAGCTAGATTTGGGGTTTGAGTATGAATAGGCTATGACTCATAACTTCAAAGAAGTTAAAGAGGTAAAGAAACATATATGATGGAGTCTGGCAGCAGTTACCATAAGGATGTATGTGCAGGGTGTCAAGGATGCTTCTTAATCATACTTAGGGCACTGGGAAGGCTTCCTGGAGATGGCGATGCCGGCCCTGCTTTGTGAAAGATGACACGTGCAAGGCATGATGTGTTCATAATGCTTGTGGGGAGCTGCAGGTGGTCCCACCTTTCACTCCAGGAAGGAGAGTGGGCGGTGGTAGCAGATGTGGCCAGAGCTACATCACCAAGGTCTGGGGGCTAAGCTGAGAAGTATGAACCTTCAGCAAGCTGGTGGTGGCCACTGGAGGATCCAAGGCAGGGAGAAGCCTGGAGAGAATTGGAAAGCCCTGTGAAGTGTGTGGTGGTGAACTGGAGGAACTGGTTGACTGAGGCCAATGAGGAGGGGCCACAGGATCAAGGTGAGAGGTCCTGAGAGTCTGAACTAAGTTGGTGTCCAGGGAAAGGAGAGGAGTGAAGATGGTAAGGACACAAGGATCCAGTGGACACTGAGAGCGAGGGGAGGGTCTGAGGAGTTTCCAAGATTCGGGTGTGGCCGACTGGGAGCTGGCAATGCTATTCATTGACAGAAAGAATTCCAAAGAAGAAGTAGATCTTGGCATGGTCTTCTAATGTTGGGACTGAAGTTGAAAATAGAAGGGATAAGACCCTCCCCGCCCCGCCCCCACCACACACATAATCTACAAGCGTGAAAGTCGCTAGAGGCAGAAGGAAGGGCAGAGAAGGGTCAAGCAAGACTAGAGTTGGATAGCAGAGTCTCTAACCATGTATCCAGTTTTCTGAGGTGACAGCCTGACACAGCTTTGGAGGACACAGCTGGAGTTGAAAGACATCTCTGCAATGCCAGGGTTGAAGTCTTGGGTGTCCGTTTTAGAACCAAAATAAAATCCAGAATATGGGAACCTACCACACTCCACACTCCTAGGCATCATGCATGGGGCTTGGTGAAGCAGCTCAATCTCCACTCAATTTGATTCCATTAAATTTTTTTAGGGCTTTATTTAAAACACACACACACACACACACACACACACACACACACACACACACCAAAGTTATACCTAAAGAATCAAATGGCCGTGTATCAAAAATATCAACTGCTCAATCCCTTTCCTGTTACCTCGAGGCAATTACTTTCAACTCTTATTAGATGAGTCTAATTTCTCTCCATAGCTTTAAATAACACAGGCGTATTGATACTTCTTTGTCCCTATGAGGCACTGCCTTTGACTTTCCAATATGGCAGACAAAGGTTTAGCTGTATTTACTCTACCCTAATCTCTGTGACACATTGGCCCACTTCCCATCCCTCCATCCTCCCCATATAATTATGTCACATTTGGTTATATCAGCTCCCAGCCTTCACATTATTATGATTGTGGTGATGCTAGTACAACCGAGTCACTTAAGATAAGCATGATTCCCCCCCATCCCTTTCCGCTGTTGCTTTGAATATTCTACTGGAGTTAACAATTGCCCTCCCCACTTACTTAGATTTGTTATACTTATCACTATTCCAATTCTCATTCTTCCCCAGTCCTCTAAATCTCCTCACAAATTCTACCAGTGTCATCTTCTCGAATGAATCTCTCCTGGAGTCCTTTGGTCAGCTTCAATGTGAACAGGCTGCTTTCTGCACCTGGCACATAGCTGCCTGCCTGGAATTGTCCTTTGTTGTGATCTCGGTACTTCCCATCCATTGCCGCTTGTGTTGGAATCCCTGCATTTTACTCTTTAGGTTTCCCCCCTTATTTTGGTGGAGCACACCTTTTAGCAGCTTCCTGAGAGAGAGGAAAAGGCAGTACCTTTTTATTTTTAAACTTTGAGTGCCATGCTTGAAAATGTTTGATTCTCTTCTCTTTTCTTTTTCTTTTGGCATTTGGGGTATAAAATTCCAGGCAGAAAGTCATTTTCCTTCAGAAAGCGTTGTTCCCCTGACTTCAGATGTCCAGCTTTACTGAGAACTCTAATGACATTCTGCACCTGTTTTGTGCAAAAAATGTTTTATGAAACCTTTCTTCTTGGAAAACCTGTTGGCTCACCTCTTTGTCCAAGTTATCTGAAATTTCATGGTGATGTGTAACTCAAGTCCATTCCACCAATAGGGACTGAGAGCATGTGGTGTATAGCTTATTTCAGTAAATGCTCTATAGTATACTAAGATATTCCCAATGAGAGCTGGAAAGATATGGAAGATGTGGGAGATAAGGCAAAGAGAATATTGGTGAGTATGAAACATTACACATATAAATCACACATATAAGATCTATAAGGACAGCATTTTTTACAACTTCCAAGTGTCAGTATTTTTTAAGGGGGAATAATCCAGGGTCTTAACCTGATTCATTCATTAGCAATTTAGCCTTCCCATGCTCTCAGTAAACTCCATGCCTCTCACATCTACAGCCCCTGCTCAGGTGGTGGCAAACTACCCATAAGGTTAACATTTTGACTGCCAAGTTCTGCTCCTACTGCCTGGAGTGTTGTTAGCCACTAGGGGGCAGACTTTGCTACTACTCCGCAGAGAGCCACAAAAGCTGAGTTCAATGCCAGAGGTTCCCTCACTTCCCCTTGGGGACTAAAGTTGGGATAGAACCAGGAATCAGGATCCCTTTTTAGAAAGCAATCCCTAAAATGTATTTCTCCTTCCCTGGCAAGGTAGGTAGAACATAGTGATAAATAAATATACCACATAGTAAGCTGCTCAATAAACATTTTTCCAATAAATGAATATAAGATAGTTCTATGTAATATCTACCCGATATTTATGTAGCTGCTGTACCCCTGGTGGGAATCAGCCAATAGACAGCCCCACATTGGTGGCTGTCAGAATGTTATTGAAGAAATCAACACACACTATCTAGTCTAATTCTTACAACAATCCTATGAGGCAGGTATTTTTATCCTGACATTACAGATTCAGAAACTGAAGGATAGAGAGGGTAAGTGCCCAAGATCCCAAAGCTAATAATGCCAGAACAGTGCTTCAAATCTTGAGTGGACTGAGTCCAGAGCTCAGGAAAGAACCTCACTCCATCAGAAAAGGCAACCCCAAATATCACTTGGATCCCGGGTTAGGTCCTTGGAGATTTACCATCAAACTGAAGCATTGCCCAGAAGAGGCTTCTGGAAGGAAATTCAGGAACTCTCTCTTGTTTTTGCTTGTTCTGAACGTGATTAGCTGTGGAACTTTGATAACACAACCTCCGTTTCCATATCTGAAGTTAAGAATAGATTCTGAAGAGTTTTGGGAGAGGACCGCCATGACCTGGGGAAATAAGCAGTGAGAGGCCCTTCCTAGAGAACGGAGGAGGATCTGTGCTCCCGGAGAATAATGGGAAACACCGCTGGGACATGGAGAAGAGGGAATGTTCAGTTAAGTTAGTGTAGACATTTTCAGATGGGTATAAGTTTCCTCTTCAAACACTCCATTATAGTCCTTGATAAGCCATCATTTCTAGCAGAAAGAGGGTGGCTCAGAGCACCATTCCTCTGCCTGTGAGCCTGTGGCAGGCAATTAGACAGGCATGAGCAGAGCTAGGACAATGGCCAGGTACTTCTAGAAGGTCACCAGGGTGGAAAGCCCCAGGTGCCTAGCAACAGGCAAAACTGGGAAAACAAGGACCTAGCCCCCAGGGTAACTTTCCTCCCTGAGCCTATTACTAGCCATTCGGTTTATGCCCTCTGACCTTTCATCTGGCTGGTCATGTGGTTCAGACTCTCCCCAGACATATGGATAGTCACTCAGTAGACCACCTTAGAGTACGAACAGGGGTCCCAGAGTGGCCTCTTGTGACTCCCATAAGGGCTCTTGCACAACCATTCCCTTAAGCATTAACCCCTAGGGATAACATCTAGGCCTAAACTGCTGCTTCAGGCCCAGAAAAGCAGCAAAACCAGACAAACGATGCCATGGCACCTACCAATCAGTAGAGACCACGACCCTGAAATGCTTACTTACTATCTGCCAGGAACTTTCAAAGTGCTTTGTGTCTTAACTCATTGAAGCCTGGGAAGCTGATGAGTATTCCTCACCCCAATCTCTGCCCTTCAAAGCCCTTAGGACAGAGCCCCAGCTCAGCTCTCTCTCTGGAGCATGCCCTCCCCCTTTCCTCAGCCCTTCCCTGGGTGCGTTTTCCTTGCCTCTTTCTTTCTCCTAAGCCCCAAGGGTCCACACTCACTGCTACCTCTGTGGCTTTCTAAATAAACTTTCTCTTACAGTCTGAGTTCTGACTCTGAATTCTGTTAGTACTGAGGTTACTGAACCACGGTCCTGTCTGACTCCACTGGTCTCACACCTGGTCCGGTTTCTGCCACCCACAGGTCTGACCCCACGAGGGGTGCTTAAACATGGCTGCCTCTTGAGACCCCCTGGGGCGTTTTCCACATTCCCAGGCCAGGCTCCCTTCCCAGAGACCCTCCCTAAAGTACTGGGGCTATGGCTGAGACATTAAGGGTGTTAAGAGTCCCCCCACCCCCCATGATTTTTAATGTGCAAACCAAGTTGAGAACCACTGCCCAGAACTTTAAATTCTTCATTTTGAGTCTAAAGATGAAAAAAAGAAAAAGAAAAAAAAAGTGGTGGCACCCTGTGGCTCTCAAACTTTAATGTGCAAACGAATGCATCCCCTGGAGATCTTACAAAATGCAGCCTTTAGTTCAGGACGTCAGGGGTGGGCCTGGGCATCTGCCCTTTAAGAGGTGTCCAGGGGTTGCCCACACTGCTGAGCCCTGGCTCTTGAGCAGCCAGGCTGCCGTTTGAACAGACCTGCAGGAGAAACAGGGCTCTTCCGGCCAGCTGGGCCCTGCAGGAAGAAGTTCCTTCACTTCTGTACGTCTCCGTTTTTATGACCAATATAAAATGCAGGCAAGCAATAGCAACCAGATGACAGCATTCTTGAGATGCTCAAATGCGATGACACAGTAACCATGTTTAGCACGATACAACAAAGGGTAGCTTTTCAGTTGTTAGAATAGCCTACACTCCTGAAACGCTTCCTTACTATCTGCCAGGAATTTTCATGGTGCTTTGTGCCTTAACTCACTGGAGCCTCAAAACAACCCTGAGGCGGGTACTATTATTTCATCATCCCTGTGTTACAGAAACGGAGACGCAGGTGGAGTGTCTTCATCTGCCTTAGGTACCTAGGAGGAGCTAAGCTGGTGTTTGAACCTAGGAGGATGAGGGCTCTGATCCCTCCCCAGGGCTTACACGGGTCAGTGGAGAAGGCCCTTGGGCCCCGGGACCACGAAGGACGGTCTACCCTCTGGAATGCGCTGGGGCCAGCAGGTGGCAGCCCAGGGCCACTCAAGAGGGGCTGTGCATTTTCCTTCGCAACCTCACGAGCTCTTGAGCATTTCCAACTCCCCTCTCCCCTGTCCCCTGCCCAAGTCCTCGCCTAGGAGGCTGCCCCGGAATCCCTCCCAACAGAACCCCCTGCCTAAGAGGTTCAAATACGAGCGTCCCCAGAAAAGACTACGAGCGCCCCGAAACGCAACCGGCCAAGTGAGTTTTCTGCAATCCCCTTTTACCCCAGAAGCGCAACCGGACCGCGAAATCGACGCGTCTCTCTTTCCCCCGCAGCTCGCTCGGCCAGGGCCAAGGAGCCCAGCCGAGGGGTGGGGTGGGGGTGAGGAGTTGGGAATTCCTCTTGGATCCCCCGGAGCGTTCTGGAGGGGCGCCGGCATCGGCATCGGTGTGCGCGCTGGAGACGCGGACCGGCGAGAGGAGGCTCCATTGGGAGGGTCGCCTCGGGAAGGCTGACGGCGTTGTCTCCGTGGTCCTCGGGGGGTGGTGGGAGGGGGGCGCAAGTGAATCCGCGGGGCAGTTCAAGGGGTAGGGGTGAACCCCGCGGTTTCCATGGCGCCCGGGACGTGGGGGGAGGAAGACACCCAGCAAACTATGGCGAAACAACTGGACTGCGGGCCTGCCGGGTTGGAGAAGGCGGGAGGGGGGGGGGCGGGGTGGAAGGTGGGGGCGAGCCAGGCGGGACGGGGGCGGGGCAGTCACGTGCGCCCGAGGGGCGAGGCCCCAGCGGGCCGGGAGCGAACGGAGTCCGGGAATTGGCTGCGCCGGGAGCTCAGTCTCTCCTGGTCCGCGGGGCTGGACGTGGCCAGAACTTCGCCTTAGCTTAGGAGGACTCCCGGCACCGGCCTGGGGGGCAGCGGCCAGGACAGCGCCCTCGCCCCCGCCCCCCGGAAAAGTGGGGGCAGAAGTTTGGAGGTGAGCGCTGGGAGCCCCGCTCGCGGCTTTTACGCAGGACTGGATCTCCATTCCTCCTGGGGCGGACCAGGGCCACTGCCTCGCCAGCCGAGGCCACTGCCCCGTACGACCGCCGGAGCTCTCAGCGCCTGTCCGGGGCGCCGGGAGAGGCCGTGGTCATGGTGAATGAAGATCCCAACCTGGAGGAGCGCGATGGCACCCCCGAGCCGCAGTCCGCGCCATCGGGGGAGCCCAGCATTCCTGCCCCATCTGCCATCCCTACTGACCCCAGCAGTTCGACGCATCCCAGCATCTCGGCTCATCCCAGCGTCTCGGCCCATCCTAGTGTGTCGGCCCATCCTAGTGTGTCGGCCCATCCCAGTGTCTCCTTCCACCCCAGTGTCTCTGCGAACCCCAGCAGTTCAGCCTTGCCCAGCACCTTGGCCCACCCCGGTGACCTGACCCAACTCAGCAGCTCCGGCCGCGAGGACCTCAGTCTGATCAGGGTGAGCAGGCGCCGCTGGGCGGTGGTCCTGGTGTTCAGCTGCTACTCCATGTGCAACGCCTTCCAGTGGATCGAGTACGGCTCCATCAATAACATCTTCAAGGAATTCTACGGGGTCAGTGCCTTTGCCATCGACTGGCTGTCCATGGTCTACATGCTGACCTACATCCCCCTCCTGCTGCCGGTGGCCTGGCTGCTGGAAAAATTTGGCCTTCGCACCATCGCCCTCACGGGCTCTGCTCTCAACTGTCTGGGGGCCTGGGTGAAGCTGGGGAGCCTGAAGCCGCATCTCTTCCCAGTCACCGTGCTGGGCCAGGTCATCTGCTCTGTGGCCCAGGTCTTCATCCTGGGCATGCCCTCCCGCATCGCTTCCGTCTGGTTCGGGGCGAATGAAGTTTCAACGGCCTGCTCCATAGCTGTCTTCGGCAATCAGGTGGGTAGAAGGTTTTGTGGGTGTTCGCAGGAATGGCCATGGTATCGCCGTGGGACGGAGCGTGTTAGATTGTATCTAACCGTCCTGAACTGTGTGGGAGACTGTACTTTTCTGACTTCAACTGAGTTGGTGACTCTGGGTGATTTTATGGTTTTGTGTGATTTTGATGAGAAGTGCAAGCGGGGGATCTTTTCTTTCACCCACAGTTTATCCTCCCCCAGCAGAAAGCATGCTTTGAAAAATAAGATGTTTTACGATTTCACTAGGGGCCCCGGTGCACGAAATTCGTGCACTGGGGGTAGGTGGTCCTTCAACCCAACCCGCCCCCTCTCACATACTGGGAGCCCTCAGGGGATGTCCAACTGATGGCTCAGGCTCACTCACCAGAGGCTTTAGACCTTGGGCACCCAGCCATCACCCTGCTCAGCTCAGCCCCGGCTGCCTGCAACCACCCGGCCCTGGGGACTGGGCACTTGCCACCACTTCTATTCACAGCGCCCGGGGGCCGGGTGCTCCCTGCCGCTGCTGCCACCGCTTCCCCTCACAGCACCCAGGGCCTGGGCGCTGGCTGCCACTGCCGTTTCATCTCCATCCCCTGGGCTGGCCCTCACGCCACTTGGCCTCACCCCTGCTCCTGATTGGATGGTAGCATAGCCAATCAGGAGCAAAGGTACCGTCAAATTTGCACCTTTCTCTTTTATTATATAGGATTCCTAACCAGTCAGTCCACCAGCCTAGACCTTTAACTCCAGGGAAGCTGTCCTTTCTCAGGGAGCAGCTCCAGGGCTGGTACCATCCGAATTTAGCAGGTGTCGTTAGCCTGAGCAACCAGCTTTCCTAGAGTGCACTCTCCCCTGTGCTGCACAGTTTCCTGAGCGGCGCCCTGGTGGCGTTTGGCACGGTTCTTACCTTCTTTTGTATACAGCTGAAGTCAGGGCAGTGGGAACAGTCCTTTGTGCCAAACTCCTTCCCTCGGGTCTGGAGCCAAGTTCGGCAGGATGGAGTAGAAATCTCCCTCTGAATTTCCAAAGACGAAAACCCTAGGAAAGGCCCGGGCAGCTCACCTCCAAATCTCTTCTCTCTTTCCTTTTTGGAAGCAGCACGTGCAGTTCTTTGCCTCTCTGTGTGGGTGGGTTATGCATCTGATTGTCTTCTCCAGATATTCGAAGCGGATCGGACGCGGGGCTCTTCTTTATCGGAAGCACCGCCTCCCGGTCCCGCTGCTCCGCGAGCACTCTCAGCGGCGACAGTGTGTTTCAAACGGACCAGCAGCCCTTAGTTCCGATGGGCCTGCTTTCTCTTACCTGTTGTTGCATTTAGCAATGTTAACCTTTCGTTTAGAAATTTCTCATTCGGATCAGACCAACACTGCTCTGTAGGCCAGTTCCCACCCTGCTCCTCTTTACCACCAGGAAGTTGACTTGAGCTAAGTTTCCCCAAGCCAGCGAGCCCTGCCACTTGGGCAATAGTGTAAGCAATCAATGAAAACAAACAGAGGCGTCTTTAGCACACAAAACAGGCAACATGAAATCTCTTACCAGCTTTCCCCCCGCCCCAACCTGTGGGTTTGAACATCCTGAAGACTGAATTGATTTGAGGTCTGGGACTGAAAGGAGGGACTTTGTTCAGGGCAACTAAAAATAGATGTTGAGGGTGATGCTCACCGACCCCCTAATTCTTTAAAGTGATGTGACTGGATGTTCACGCCCCCATTGCGGCCCTGCTGCTGGGTTGGACATTATTGGATTTTTCCTTTCTAGGAAGTTAAAACAGTGGGTGGGGGTGAAGGGCAGGACCTTCAAACTCCCAGAGAGAGAAGTCTCCTTATTTGCAGTAGAACAGGATATAGACACGGTCACTGCACATCCCAAACCTTTCCTTTGAGGGAGGGCAGAACTGACTGGGAGGAGCCTGCAGGTGGTCTGGTGAGCTCAGAGAGTCCAGCGCTGGTTTTGTTAACCATTAAGAGTAAACTTTTTCCAAGTTCGGCGGGATGGAGTAGAAATCTCTTTCCTTCTTGGAAGGAGCATATAACATTCTTTGCTCCAGAGGTGGCTCTCTGAGGGAGCGTGTGGCTTCGTGTGGTCTTTGCCAGCTTCCACCATGGCGCACCACGGCCAGGGCAAAAAGTGATGTGCAGCCCATCAACCTCATCTTTAGGTACTTGCAGAATAGATCTTGGATTCAGGTATGGCTTTATGAACAGGCTGATATGCGGGCAGAGGCTGTTTCATAGGTTTTGATGAGTAGTAGATGATGCAGAAGAGATTCATTGAGAAAACAAGTAGATCGGATCATGCCAAAAGGAGGTAATATTACTCTGCTCCAAAGTGTCTCTACCTAGAAATGACTAACAGAGCGAGAAATTATTGAGAAGCAATATAGTTTGTGTTTTTCAGATGTCCTTTGTTGGGAGAATAGTTCTTAAACATTTATTCATGTTGGCTTACAATATCCGTATGTGACTACCAGGTGACAATAAATGATGTTGAATTGTTTTTGTTAAAAAAAAAAAAAAGAGTAATAGGTTTTCAGACCCTTTCTGACACACTGTACCTGTGAGGGAACTTAACACCAGACATATCTTTAAAATTTAATAATAATAGTTATGCATTCATCACCCTTGCTCCCCTCCAAGGCCAGGAAATGCTAAGACTTTTACATTTTAAAACTCTCTGACAACATACATTTGTGTCACAGAGCCATCTATTTAGTTTGATATTTTTAGGCTCAACCCACTGTGCTAAGTTAAACAAAATTATGAGAAAAAAAAAACAGAATTGTTTATGCTTCCTCTCTTAGAGATATTTGATTCTCAGTGTGTGTTTTAACCTTACTTTCTGAGTAAAGCATGATTGAGTGGAGGAGAAATATTAACAGCGCACCTTGAGCTTTGCTGGGAAAAGGCTCCACCAAGCTGTTAAACATTTTTAGTGTTATTCTGCCCAGTCATTCTTCACGGCCTGCAGACTTCACTCTGTCAGCAGAACCCCCGCATCCTGGCCATTCTGACCTCTCCTTCTAGTGCTCCTTAGAGGCTCCACGCATGCACCAGCTCTGCTTGCATTCAACCCAACATTCATTCATTCATTCATTCAACAAGCTTTTACCTCGGTCGGGGAGGAAGAGAATTTCTTCTGCCTTCCTAGGTTTCTTTCAGCTGGCCTAATAATTAAATCAACACAAGACAGATTAATAAGAGAAAATAACCACATTTAATTACACATGTACATATGGGAACATCACATACATAAAAGAGTCAGGGATCCCACATACCTGAGAGGTTCAGAGACAGAAAGGTTAAATGAGCTTATATTATATCCCAAGCCAAGGAGCAGAGGGGAGGGGAGGGGAGGGGAGGGGAGGGAGCTCCCACTGCAGCTGAGGCTCTTCCAGCTCCCTTTGTCCAGTTCAGCGGTTCTCAACCTGTGGGTTGCGAGCCCTTTGGGGGTCGAACCACCCTTTCACAGAGGTCGCCTAAGACCATCAGAAAACAGATATTTATATTACCATTCATAACAGTAGCAAACTTACAGTTATGAAGTAACAATGAAAATAATTTTATGGTTGGGGGTCACCACAACATGAGGAACTGTATGAAAGGGCAGGGCATTAGGAAGGTTGAGAACCACTGGTCCAGTTGAACAAATGGTAACAGACTGGCATTTTTTTTTTTAAAGCAACACTTGTTCCATTGTTTCAAGGGAAAAGGATCTGTGTGGGGTTTTGAGTGATGTGGACACATTGTTGTTGTGCAAGGGTTAGAAGAAAGCCTGTGTGGGAGTCTGGTGATAGCTTGGTGTTCAAGGACCAGGAAGATGTAGGAGATGAAAGAAATCTTCAAGTCAGCGCCAGCTCCCCCGGGGAGCCTGCAGTACCCAGAGAGGGAAGGGCCTTTTCAAGGACTCTTGGGCTGCTCAGAGCACAGCACCCAATAAGACAGGAGGAAACAAACAGTTTGCTTTCCATGTAAGGGAAACAGTTACTTTATGAAATCAGTTCTGGGGAAGCCACGGCTGGCTGGGCTGTGGAAAACAGCTCTTTCTCACCGAAATCTAATGCAAGCCACCAATGCGAGCTACATGTATAACTAAATCTTCTTAGCCACATTTACAGTCTAAAAAATGTAAGTTAAAAAAGTTTTAAACAGGTGAAATTAGTACATTTTATTTAGCCCAATATATCCAAAGTATCATTTCAACACATAGTCAATATAATATTACTAACAAGCTATTTTACATCTTTTTTTCATACTGGGTCTTTAGAAATTGCATGTTTTTTACACTTCCAGACTAACCACCTTCCCTGGCAAATGATGGGATTGCGTTCAGTAGCCAGGCTCAACCCCACAGACCTGGGACAATGATGCTATTTGTCAGGGAGAAAAACTTGGCCTTGACCTTCTTAGGCTCCCTGGCTGGGTAGAAAAATTAAACGGATAAAGACATATTAACAGAAAATCATCCACATTTATTTATTTAATGTGTTATGTGACATAGGAGCCTTCATAAGAAAATGAAGAACAGTTAGACTTGTGTATTTTTAAAAAATATTTTCATCGATTTTTAGCGAGGAAGGAAGCGGAAGAAAAAGAAACATGGGGATTGAACCCGAAACCCAGGCATGCGCTGTCTGGGAATCCAACTGGCAACCTTTCGGGGTCCAGGATGGTGCCCAATTGTCCCAAGCAGATCCCGGGAAAGGACCTGGGGTGTTGATCTAAGGCGTCCCTTGAGGTAAACTTGAACCATGAAGGTGTGGGACATCCAAGTAATTGCTGATGATGAGACTGCTCTACGCCAGCAGGCTTAGAACCAAAAAGACCAAAGGCTTTAATTTTAATTTTAAGGGGATGCAAAATAATTCAATTAACTGCTGGAGGAATTGCACCGCATGAAACATATGCAGTTGCAAATCACACAGCTTTTTTATTACTCACACAAATGAATTCCTGAGCTGCGGGTACAAGCTTAGTTAGAGAAACCCCTGGTGCTATCCTCTGGGGTCCAGCAGCTGAGCTGTTCTGGTCCAGATGTAGGGGGCCAGTGTTCCTCATCCGAGAGCTCGGTTGCATCTCGATTGGTGTTGTTAGCTGTCCTTTTGTGGTCTGGCAAGGAGAAGGGCATGAAGCAGCATTGCTTGTCAGACTGACAAAGGGATGGGCCTTTGTGGCTGTCTTGACAGGCGAGTATGGTTGGCTGGCAGGGGCCCTTATTTATTTATTTATTTATTTACTTATTTACTTACTTACTTACTTACTTACTTATTTACTAGGGGCCTGGTGCACAAAATTCGTGCACTGGACATGGGTGATTCCTCAGCCCAACCTTCTCTCTCACACATATTGGGAGCTCTCAGGGAATGTCCTACTGACCACTCACCACCAGCTTGCCCAAGGCCTAAAGCCTCTGGCCAAGATTTAGGCCTTGGGCACCCAATCATGGCCCTGCAATGGGGCCAATCACTGGCTCCGCCCCAGCCCCAGCCTTGCCCCAGCCAGTGATCACCCTGCCACGGGGCTGAGGTAGCTGGCTCCGCCCCAGCCTCAGCCTGCCCAAGGCCGGAAAAAGCCTCTTAGTGAGGCTTTTTCTGGCTTTGGGCAGCAGCCATCTTGGTTGGGTGTTAATTTGCATATCACTCCTGATTGGCTTGTGGGTGTGGCTTGTGGGCATGGCTTATTGGGTGTAGCAAAGGTACGGTCAATTGGCATATTACTCTTTTATTAGATAGGATTTATTTATTAATAAATCTTTATTGTTTGGATCATTACAGTTCTTTTTTCCCCAATGCTCCCCTCCACCGGTTCCCACCCCACCCTCTATCCTTACCTCCTCCCCACTGTCCTCATCCATAGGTGTACGATTTTTGTCCAGTCTCTTCCCACACTCCCATACCCCTTTCCCCTGAGAACTGTCAGTTCACTCCCTTTCTATGCCCCTGATTCTATTATATTCACCAGTTTATTCCATTCAACAGATTTTTTATTCACTTGATTTTTAGATTCACTTGTTGATAGTAATGTATTTGTTGTTCATAATTTTTATCTTTACCTTTTCCTTCTTCTTCCTCTTCTTAAAGAATACCTTTCAGCATTTCATATAATACTGGTTTGGTGGTGATGAACTCTGTTAGCTTTTTCTTATCTGTGAAACTCTTTATCTGACCTTCAACTCTGAATGATAGCTTTTCTGGGTAGAATAATCTTGGTTATAAATTCTTGCTGTTCATTAATTTGAATATTTCTTGCCACTCCCATCTGGCCTGCATAGTTTCTGTTGTGAAATCAGCTGACAATCATATGGCTCCCTTGTAGGTAATTAACTGTTTTTCTCATGCTGCTTTTAATATTCTATCTTTGTCTTTTGCTCTTGGCATTTTAATTATGATATGTCTTTGTGTGGTCCTCTTGGATTTCTTTTGTTTGGGGTTCTGTGCACTTCCTGGACTTTTAAGTCTATTTCTTTCACCGGGTGGGGGAAGTTTTTAGTGACTATTTCTTCAAATAGGTTTTCAGTATCTTACTATCTCTCTTCTTCTGACACCCCCATAATTCTGATGTTGGTACTCTTGAAGTTGTCCCACAGGCTCCTTACGCTATCTTCATGTTTTTGGATTCTTTTTCTTTTTGCTTTTCCTGTTGGGTGTTTTTTGCTTTTTTGTATTTCAAATCTTTGACTTGATTCTTGCAATCCTCTAGTCTGCTGTTAGGTCTCTGTCTAATATTTTTTATTTCAGTCAGTGTATGTTTAATTTCTAGTTGGTCCTTTTTCATATCCTTGAGGGTCTCACTAAATTTGTCAGCCTTTTCTAGAAGATTCTTGGAAAACCTTATAACTGTGGTTTTGAACTCTATATCCAGTCATTTGCTTTCCTCCACTTCTTTCATTTGTGACCTGTTTTTTTGTCTTCGTATTTTGGCTGCTTCCCTGAGTTGATATAGTGGCTTTGTGTGCTAGGTGTCGTATAGGGCCCAGTGGCTCAGCCTCCCCAGTTACCTGATGTGGACACTCTTGGTGCATCCCTTTATGGGCTATGTGCACAGTCTTGTAGTTAAGCCTTGACTGTTGTTGGTATCACTGGGAAGAATTGACCTCCAAGCCAGTTGGCTGTGAGGATCAGCTGTGTCTACGCTGGGAGAACTTATGTGCTGAAGACACCCTTATGAGACAAGACTTACAAAAGCATCTGTGCTCAGTTTGGATGGGGTGGAGTCTCAGGGCAGAGCAAACATCAATGGCTTCCCATCAGCCCTGCCCTAAGAGGCCCCTGTGTCTCAGTGTCCCGTGATAATCACTGCAAGGACCTCTGAGAGAAAGCTGCTCTTGAGTTTTGTCAGATAGTCGAGTTTCTCCCTGAATGAGTCTGGGTCTTCAGAGTCTCACCTGGAACTGGAGTTCAGAGCTGTCGGGAGCTTTTGTCTCCCTCCCGATTGAGAAAGCCAGCTGTGTACTCAGTTGCCAGCCCTCTCAGCACACACATGCCTCTGTACCTCAGGCTTTTGTAGCTCCTATGAGTCTGAGTGTGCTTTTCTCTTTCCTTCTAGTTGTAGGATTTCCAGCTAGCCTTACTGTGGTTCTGGATGATGTCTGTTTTGTCTTTTAGTTGCAGTTTTGAAATTGTTGTGCGAGGCAGCAGTTTAGGTGTTTACCTATGCCGCCATCTTGGTTTCTCTCCCCACTCTTACTCTTGAGTTTCTCTAAGGGTCCATATTTAAAGCGTGTTTGTACCCATAGCAGCTCAGGTGGCTATCAATGATTTACGTCAATGCACATATGTTAATCTCGAACAAGGCGAGGGAGCTAAGGAGAGCACATCACTCATGTAAGTGTTTATCTTGACAAGCCACTCTGCATCAGTTCAAATCCTTATCTCTGGGGTACACACAATTCAAGGCAGGGAAAAATGTGCCTTAATATTATACTTTAAGTTTTAAGGAAAGTTAACTTCAACATGTTAAAACTTTTCTAACATTCTTTAAGCATTTTTCAACATTTCTATATTTTACTACAACGCCAACCAACAGAGCCATACTGGCCAGGACTAGGCCTGTGTATTTTTATGCCAGATTTGATGAAGAGTAGACAATCGTGGAGGAATGTGACAGGTTAGGAGTGTGAGGGAATTTTAGTAAACAAGGGAAACTGAACAAGGCCTGTGTCAGGGTTCTTCTTGGCAGCCTCCCTTTGTCTTCAGAGAGAAGGATGCTCCCTCCCTCTGGGTCTTGGGAGGGCACCTCTCACTGGAGGGTTTTGTCTGTTTCAGGGAAGAAGAGCAAGGAGGAGGAGGAGGAGACCAAAGTAACCTTTCTGTTTCTGCTGTTTTCTCAAACTCCTTCAGGCTCCTAGCAGATAAAGATGGGCTCTAGAGAACGGACTGCAGCCTTGGGGAGGTGGTGTTGGCTGGACTGGCTGACCCTGGGTACCACCAAGAGGGGCTGAGTGTTTCTGAGACGCGCCCAGGAGTCAGGGTCATGAGGCAGGTGATCAGCCTAGTCTTCTTCCAAAATCTGGAAGATTGGGGTGTCTTAAACTCTCAGCGTATCGTTCTGGATCTTCTAATGTGAGAGCCTTTCTTTCAAAGTCTGAGTGAAGTTTGGGGAGGAGAAGGCAAACTCTTGTTCTCTTCCATTGACTGCCATTGTTAAGGCACCCGGAGCGCCCGCCCACATGGCTGACCACTTTCTGGCCTCCCCTGTTGCACTAGAAGAGACAAGCAGGCAGGGGCTGGGAGAGAGAACAAGACTAGTTAGTGGTGACCAAAATGAGAACGGGCAGGACCCATGGCCTGCAGGTCCCAAAATGCTCCTGGGTGCCATGTCATACGCACATGACATTGTACATGTGGTGGGGTGACAGCAGACATGAGGTCACATGTCCCATCTAAAGACAGCAGTTGCTTCAGCTTCCACCAACCACTGACATCCAAAGCATGACCCAGTGTTGTCAGATCTTCCTCTTTTTTTCTTTAAAGAGAAACCAGAAATCCAGATTTTTATAAATGTGAAATCTGTTTTTTAAATTCTGGCAAAATGCACGTAAAATAGCGATCATTTTAGCCATTCATAGTGTATACAATTCAGTGGCATTACATGCATTCACAATGGTAAGTGTTAACCGCCATTTATACCTCGAGCTTTTTCAGCACCCCCAGCAACTCTGCACCCCTTAAACAATAACTCCTCCCTGCTCCCTCCCTTCAACCCCTAGTTACCTCTTCCTACTTTCTGTCTCTATGAATTTGCCTATTTCAGGTACCTCATAGGATTTTATCTTAGGATTCATATATTATTTGGCTTTTTGTGTCTGGTTTATGAATTGTTTGTTAAATGCTGCTGACTGACTCAAAACTTTAGAAAAATAAGTCTATATTTAGATACTGCAGGTCAGATAAAACTGTCCCATCTGAGACTTTGGGGGAGGGGAATGTGAAATGGAATTTCAGTTCTTCTTTCTCCTTCCCAGAGGAAAGGGAACGTTATCACGGTATAGGCAGGTGGAAATGAGAGGTCAAAGGTTAGCAACTCTGAGGAGGAAATGGGACAAGTGCTTCCTGAAAATGGGGATTATTCACCTCACCCATGGGCCTGGGTAAAAATACAGATGCCTGGGCCCCCACATGGACTTCCTTAACCAGACTTTCTAGGGGAGGGGCCCAGACACCTGTATTTTCAGCTGGCCTCCCGGTGGGGCTATCCATCAGACTTTTTGAAATCACCTGGAGAGAGGACTTGCAGGCCATGGGAAGGCACCCTCCTGCTTAGAGCCAGGTTCTCATCAGGGCTAGTTTAAGAGGTGTTTGCTGTATGCTGGGTCCTATGTGCAGGTGGAAGCGTTTGTGAGCTCAGTTCCGCACCCTTCAGGTTGAGGGGATTGCTACCGGACAGGCATCTGGCCCTGAGCGCCTCTGCCTCGGGCGCAGTGTGTTGGTTCTTGACTCCGAGCAGGAAAAATTTCACAACATGAAGCCGGAGACAGCGAAACAATGAAGGGCTTTGGATAGAAGAGACATCAGGTGAGCCTAGGTGGGGCTGCTGTCAGCTCAGTGAAGAGCCCCATTGAAAAGCGGGCCTTGGAGGCAGGTTCAGGGGTTAGCCCAGGACAAGCTGCCTTCTCCCCCGGTTGTAAGTCTCACGTTTAGGAGACACGTGCCTGTGGGAAGAAGAGGGGGAAGCAAAAGTGTGGGTGTGCCCCCAGGAGGGAGAGTGAGGGAGCACTGGGTCCTTTTTTCTATTTTTTTTTTTCCCAGGGTTTTAAAGGCTGGGAGTTTAGGGGAGGTCTTAGAGGAGATCTCAACAAAATATGCATCAGCTTTCCAGGTGGCCCTTTCAGGGTCATAGTCTCCAGGGACTGATCAGAGCCAGGGCAGGCAAGGCAGTCACCACAGCTGGCCCTAGTGTTGGCGGGCCTGGAGCTGAAATACACCTGAGGCCGAGAACTTTTCTCTAGGGAGGAAAGGTCAGGGGAGGGTCCGAATCGCATGACCGGCCATAAGCCAGGGGTGGAAAGGCCACCCTGGGAGTGATCCTGCGTCAGTTTGGGGCTTACTGCCCTGGTGACCTGTGTCTGTTCTAAATTGTTCAACCAGCGAGTTCAGCCATCTCTGTTTCCCCATTCCACTTGCCACGGAGCTTTCCTGGCTTCTTACTATTCTGGTCTGGCTGGTATGGAAGGCTCATCGTTCTGATTCACTTAAGGTTCTGAAATGTCCTGGAAACCCTGAGTGGGGGTGGGGAGAGGGGGCTGTCCCTGATGGAATGTGAGTTGAAACCCTGCAGATGCTCCTAATCCTTTTATTTGGATTTCAACTCTGCCCTGGAGGACGCTGGGCTGGCCTGACTCTCTCGGCTCTGTTCCTCTGCCAGGCATTGTGGCAGGTGCCCGCTAATTCCATGGAACACAGTCTGAGTCTTCAGTGTAGCATTCTGCTCCCTCCTCATCCCTACCTGTCTGTCTCTTGTTCCCTCCCAGCCTAGTCTCTCAGCTCTGATCCCTGTAGCTCTTTAGTTGTCTCCTTGAAGATGCACGGCTTAGGGACTAAGCCTCCTGCCCGGAGAGTGACATTAACAAGATGATGTCCTGGGAAGCTCCAAACCTCCACTCCCACCCACTCCCCCCGCCCCGAAACATTATAGAAACTGGCTAAACTAACTTTTTTATCGGAGCTCTGAAAACCAGTCAGAGATCTACAGCAACCAAGCAAATGCCCAACCAAGAAAAAAACAATAAAAATGGTGGGAAATTTCATAGCCTTTATACTCACCCTCCCCACCTCCCTTCCCCAAGCAGCGCCTCCCATCCCCACTTCCCTTCTGAAAACCAAATTTGCAGTGTTTCAACCCAGTTGTATTCCTGAACGCTAACAATGAACAACCCCAAAAGGCAACTAAGAAAACAATTCCATTTATAATAGCATCAGAAATACTTAGGAATACATTTAACCAAAGAGGGTGAAAGACGTGTACACTGAAAACTATAAAATGTTGCTGAAAGAAATTAAAGACCTGAATAAATGGAAAGACATCCTGTGTTCATGAATCGGAAGACTTAATGCTGTTAAGGTGTCAATACCTCGCAAAGCAGTCCACAGATTCAATGCAATCCTTAGCCAAATTGTGATGATAATTTTTCACGGAAATAGAAAAATGCATCCTAAAAGTCATGTGGAAATTTAAGGGACACCGAAGAAACGAAACAATCTTGGAAAAGAACAACAAAGTTGAAGGTCTCGCGCTTCTTGATTTCAAAACGAATATGAAAGCTACATTAATGATGACAGTATGCTATTGGCATAAAGACAAACGTATGATCAATGGACTAGAGTCCAGAAATAAACCCTCACAGATACAATCAAATGATTTCCAACAAGGGTGCCAAAACTATTCAGTAGGAAAAGAACAACCTTCCCCCCACCCCCTCAATCTTCACCTAAGAATATGTTTATTGATTTTTACAGAGAGAAGTGGGGACGGGAGAGGGAAAAAAAACATTGATCTGTGAAACATATATCAGTTGCCTCCCATACTCACCCTGACCAGGAATCAAACCCACAACCTATTTGGTGTTCAGGACAACGCTCCAACCAACTGAGCCACTCAGCCTTTTTAATAAAAAATAGATTTTATTTTTTAGAGCAGTTTTAGGTTCACAGAAAAATTAAGCAGAAGGGTATACTCAAAAGAACTCAGAGCATTAGCTGGTTTGGCTCAGTGGATAGAGCACCTGCCTGTGGATAGAAGGGTCCTGGGTTTGATTCCAGTCAAGGCAATATTCCTGGGTTTCGGGCTCAATCCCCAGCAGGGGATCAATGATTCTCTCTCAACACTGATGTTTCTATCTATCTCTTCTCCTTTCCTCTCTGAAATCAATAAAAATTTTTAAAAATTTAAAAAAAAGATAACTGAGAGCAGGAACTTGAACAGATGTTTGCACTCATGCTTATAGCAGCATTCATTATTCACAGACAAAAGGTGGAAACCACCCAGGGGTCCATCTCTGGGGGAATGTATAAACAAAATGTGTTGTATACATACATTGGAATGTTATTTAGCTTAAGAAAAAAAGGAAATTCTGACACATATTATACATGGATGAGTCTTTAAGACATTATACCTAGTGAAATAAGCCAATCACAAGTACTATATAATTGCACTTATATAAGGTATTGAGATGTCCTTTTCCCCCCCCTTTTTTTTCTGACAACAACTAGTTCTCCAATTCTCTGTCCTACAATTCAGTTCAATTCTGATGCTAACTACTCAGAGTTAGTGCAGATCCCATCGTTAAGGGCTCAGTTCCACAAGACTGCCTCCCCATGGGATATCACTTGCCAATCCTAAAGGCCACCTCTACTTCTAACTATAAATTGGGGATTCCCACAACCCCTCCTTAGGTTGTATAACTTGCTAGAATGGCTCATAGAAACTCAGGTGAACACTTTACTGACATTTACTGGTTTATTATAAAGGATACAACCCAGGAACAGCCCAAGGGAACAGATCCCGAGTGAGGTTTGGGGAGAAGCACAAGCTTCCATGCCCTGGCTCCTCACGCCACCACCTTCCCAGCACTTTGACATGATGTGTTCACCAACCTGAAAGATTACTGAATTTCCTTGTTCAAGAATTTTCATAGAGCCTAGTTTCCAGCTCCCTCTCCTCCTTCGAGGTGGGGGAGGGTGTGATGGAAGTTTTCTAAATTCTAGTCACTAGGTGGTGACCCATTAGCTTAAACTCAGGTGTGATGGAGCTTGACAAAAGACACTCAGGAAATTCCAAACATGTTTAGAGCTCCGTGCCAGGAATGGTGACAAAGACCAAATATATTTTTATTATATCACAGGTACCTAGAGTAGTCAAATTCACAGAGTCAGAGAGTAAAATGGTGGTTGCCAGGAGCTGGGGGAGGAAAGAATGGAGAGTTATTATTTAAGGGATACCCAGTCAGTTTAGGAGGCTGAAAAAAGTTCTGGAGGTGGATGGAGGGCATGGTTGCTCAATAATGTGAATATACTTTATACCACTGTACTGTACAGTTAAAAATGGTTAGAATGATAAATTTTATACTGTGTATATTTTACCACTGCCCACCCCCCCAAAACACACACACACACACACACAAACAACAAATATCCCACTGCTTGTGAGGTGTTCCCTTCTGGCTGGGAACTGCTCACCTCCTGCCATCATCTCCTCAGTCTCCGTACTTGGAGGCATCCCTGGCCTCTGGCTTGCTGAGTGTACTGGGTACTGGCCTTGGTTTTCTGGCGGCTTGTGTTTTCCCCTCTTCTTTTATCTTTCCCCGCTCCCCCAGCTGCTCTTCCCACTGAATGGCGAATGTGTCAGGGAGCTGGGCCCTTGATACAGCTCTCCTATATCTCGGTTCTGGGCATAACCAGCGAGTACAAATGGAGGGATCAGTTATTAAACAGGTTTCCATTTCCTGAAAGAAAGTAAGGTGATGCCTTAACCGGTCTGGCTCAGTGGACAGAGCATTAATCTGCAGACTGAAGGGTCCCAGGTTGGATTCTAGTCAAAGGCATGTACCTTGGTTGCGGGCATATTCCCAGTAGGGGAGTGTGCAGGAGGCAACTGATAGATGTTTCTCTTTCATCGATGTTTCTAACTATCCCTCTCCCTTCCTGTCTGTAAAAATCAATAAAATATATTGTTTTAAAAAGAAAGAAGTAAGGTGACAATGAGTTTGCCGAGAGTTTGGGTGGCTGGAGGAAGGGACTATGACTCTATCTTACTCTTTCAATGAAAAGAGTATTAAGTCCTTACGTGTGCTTTGAATGGTGCCAGGCCCACCAGACGAGGCTGGTTGAGAACACCATCTTCAGCTCTGCTGTGTACTCTTGGGCAAATTTCTTAACTTTTCTACATTTTTATTATTTTAAATCCTCACCCGAGGACATGCTTAGAGAGAGAGAAACATCCATGAGAGAGAGAAACATTGTTCAGTTGCCTTCCCTCTGTGCCCTGGCAAACCGGCAACCTTTCTGTGCACAGGACGATGCTCAACCAACTGAATCACTAGGTCAGCCAACTTTTCTAAGTTTTGACTTCTTTTGTAAGAAGATGAGACAGGGAGAGAAGGGCCAATAAAGGTAGTCAGTTGGCTCCGGTCTGCAGGGGCCCCTAATGTAGGAAAGGCCAACACTTAACAACTCGAGGGAGGGTGTCTATGCACAAGGCAAGAAGGGGTCACAGCACATGGTAGGGCATACCTCAGTGTGTGCTGTGAGGAGCTAGCAGGACAGCTCCCTGAGGAGGTGATGGTAATAGCCAGTTCTCAGTGAGTGAAGTGAAGAGATGTTGGGTGCATACGGGAGGGTGGGCCATCATTCTAGGAAGTTCCCAGGTAGTATTCCCATGGGGACTTGTCCCTCTTGAGAGCTGCGCCATCAAAAGCTTGCAGGTGCTAGAAGACAGCGTTCGTTTCCAAGTGTGTGGTTGATGAGACCTGCTGTCTGTATTGAAGACTTTGGGGTCTCAGATGACACAGATATTGGGCCAACCCCAATCCCCACACATCAGACCTTAGTCTCACAAACCTAAGGCTGTGCTGAAGGAAGTGGGGCGCCCAAGCTTATCAGTGGACACAGTTGTTTCCCTCTGCCTGGTTCTTGATCTTTTTCCAGCAGTGCTATTAACAGGATGTACTTCCCTGGACTTCAGTTTCCCATCCCCCAGTCTCACTCCCCCCTATTCCCCCCCCCCCCCCCCCCCCCCCCCCCCCCCCGCCACACACCTCTGCCAACAACAAACAGCCTGAGTGGACTTCAGGGTGATGAGTGTGGAAGCCCATCATGGATGATAAAGAACCGTAGAGTTAAGGTGGAAGCTGGTGTTTCTTCTTTTTTCATTCTCTGTCTCCTGACTTCTATTCAACACCATTCCCAAACTCAACCCTATGGGGCATCTCCCCTTGATTCTGCAGGACAAAGGACCTTTCTCTTTGCGGAGTCACTCAGAGGTGGAGGGCATCCTGCAGGCTCCAATGCCCCACCCAGACTCTTCTGCTTTCTGAGCTCATTATAGACATCTTTTCTTTTTTATTCTGTGCAAAAACCTTAGCTCAGCCTCTTCCCACCACACAATTCAAGATGAGGCCTTGCTCCAGTGTGAGGGCAGATATCAGCAGTACCATCTATGTTTTCGGAAGGGGAAAAGGGAAGCAGGGCTGGATTCCACTTGCTCACCAACTTGTTGTGTCTCAAAACCTCTCTGTGGAGCAGTGTTTGCTTTGGCTCCCATCCTATCTGATTCTCTCTCTAGAGAGGTGAACACAGCCCCTTTCAGTTCCGGGAGACCACTTTTGATTGGACAGCCCTGAAGGGAGGGGCACAGAAGTTGGAGCAAGATTGGGGGTTAGTTTTTCTCCTTTTTTTTCTTGCTCTTCTCTCCTAGAATTCCTGACTTCCGCCCAAATTACTGTGCTAACATAGCGGGGTGTCCTCAGTGGCTCTGGACCAGCTCTCTCTGTGCACAAGGCCATTTGCCCTGTCCATCTACTCTGAGAATTGTACGGAGTGAGCAGCCGTGAGTCATCACATCAAAGCAGGGCCCATTCTAATGTTTGGATGGTGGCTGCCCCTCCAGTGATCTGTACCTCCTCAGACCTTTGTGCTGGGCTTCCTGTTTGGTGCTGGAGGGCTTTGTGGAGCCACCCAATGAGTTCACTCAGAGAACCATTTCTTCTCTACCAAGAATCTAGGCAGGAGTGTGCACCTCTGTCACACCTTCTCTGCCTAGGACACGCTGGGAAACCAGCAGCTAAGTGTCTTTTGATTTCTCTCCTTGGGGCAGTAATCAATTGTTTTTAAGTGTGATCCAGCACCAGAATCACCTAGTGTTCCTTAAAAAAAATGCAGATTCTACCCTAGCCAGTTTTGCTTAGTGGCTAGAGTGTCATCCCTCAGACCAAAGAGTCATGGGTTCAATTCCTGGTCAAGGGCACATACTTTGGTTGGAGGCTTGATCCCTGGCCCAGGTCAGGAATTGTGTGAGAGTCAACCAATAGATGTGTCTCTCTCACATCAATGTTTCCCTCTCTCTGTCTCTGTCTCTCCCTCCCCTCCATCCCCCTTTTCCCTCCCTTCCACTCTCTAAAAATCAATGGAAAAATATCCTTGGGTGAGGATTTCAAAATGCAGATTCCTGGGCACCCAGGGCAGACCCAAGGAATTAGCCTCTCTGGGGTGGGGCTCAGGAACCTGTGGTTTTGGTTCTCTATCGGGGGATTCTGATGCCACTGGTGTCTGAGAACTCCAGGGTGGGAGCCTGGAACCTGGTTCTGCTGGTAGTTATGTTTGGGCCTCCAGCAGGACACCTGTCCTCTTTGGGCATCACCTGATCTGTAATAAGAAAGCTTGGCCCAGGCTCTGAGGGGATGGCTGGGTAGCTCAGTTGGTGCATAACTTTAATACACTACAGTTGCAGTTTGAGCCCTGGTCAGGGCATATTACAAGAATCAACAAATGAATGCATAAATAAGTGGAACATGTTGATGTTTCTCTCTCTCTTCCTGTCTCTCTCTAATCAATTAATTAAAAAAAAAAAAGCCTGTTCACAGGGTGCCACCAAAGTTAAATGAGTGGCACTCCACAAACATTTACTGGATCCACATCTGTATTCTCCCTGCCTGCCAAACTCAGGTAACGAAAGCATCCTCTCTATCTTTAGACTCCAGCTACTTTCTTTAATCTCAGCTGACTGATCCTTCTCCTAGTATCATACATTGGAGGAACTTAAGCAGACCCACCTGTCCACTCTCTGCTGGTGAGTTAGGTTGAGGCCAGGTCACCACCATTCTAGGGAGAGGTCAGCCCTCCCAAGACTTGCTCCTAGGACACACACTGGAAGAGGCCATTCCTGGCACCCAGTGGGGACTAAGAGCATTTGGATGGAAAGATGAATGACTGGTGTTCTGGTTTCACACTTTATCTTTGGGGCATTATTTTCTCACTAGTGGCCTGGCACATGGATTCATGCACATTGAAGGGAAATTAATTAGAAGAAATATTAATTACTTCAGCTCAGCAGTAAACCAGATTCAGTGTGACAGTGTCCCAGCAACAACATAATCCATGGCCACAGGTGGAATCAGGCTCCCTCTTCTCTGGTTCTGGGGTGCGTCACCTGAGAACCATCACAGCCAAGTCACCACATTTGGCAGCTCCTGTGTTGAGTGTCTGCCCTCAGTGGTAAGTGTGCATCGTATGTACTGGTAGTCAGATGGTTAGATGGTCACTTAGCCTTTTATATTATAGACTAGAGGCCTAATGCATGAAGATTCATACAAGAATAGACCACAAGAATGGGCCTTCCTTCCCCTGGCTGCTGGCACTGCCTTCTCTCCTACCAGACCCGCCTTTCCATATTCCTACACTGCCCAGAGGCTAGAGTGGCTGGGGTGTTCTACACTGCCCCAGCCACTTGGCACCTGCATGTGCAAATTAACCCATTATCTTTATTGGGTTAATTTGCATACCCACTTCTGATTGGTTGGTGGATATCGCAACGGTATGGTCAATTTGCATCTTACTCTTTTATTAGTGTAGATTGCTGAAAGAAGATTCCAGAGTACTTTCTGTGATTAACAGAGATTCCAGAGCTTTTTCTGTGATTGCCAATGACCTCAGTGGGGTGGGGTGCAGGTGGGAGAAGAATGCATCTTGATCCAACTTTCTTACTACTCTTCCCCACCTTTTACTCACAGCCGGTTGCCCTGAGAAAATTCCCCCACCTATCTCCTCACTTCCAAAAATCTTAGAAGCCTGTTCTAGGGGACAGCAGCAGCTGGTAGGGGCTGGCTGAGCTGGTGCAGAGCCTGGGAAGATTCTGGATCCCTGGTTCTCTGGAGACACTTCCCCTCCTCTAGCCCCTCACCAGCCTCCTGCATCTCCAGGTTCACTGTCCTGGTCACCGAGAGACAGTCTTAGCCTCTGGCCTGCTGTTTGGCCTTGGGACTGGCATTTCACCAACCCCTTGCTTTATCTGTGCCGTAGACATTTGGTTCTCTGAAGACTACTGTGTGTGTAGGGGGGGAAGGAAGAGAGGTGAGGACAGGAGGGAGTTGTGTTCTCAGGGCCCAGATGACTGGCTGGAGGTTTGTTTAGGGACTTAGAGAAATTCTCTCCTCTCACTGGACTATCTCTGACTCACTCACTGTTCAGAACTTTGGTAAGAGGTGGACAGGGCTTGCTTAAGGCAAAGACAAACCTTTTGTAGGTCCGGGCATGACTCTTTACCCTGTTAGATTTGTGATTAGATTGCCCTGGGAGGTTACTTTGGATCAGATTTATTACAGAGCCTTTTTTGAACACCATCCCCGAAGAGCCTGGATAATTCCTTAGTCTCAGACTGTGTCTTTCTGGGACATGTGCCTGTTCAGTGCCTCGTGGCTCAGCAAGGCTCTGTGGGAACAGGGCAGAGCTAGGGATGGGGACATCAGACATCCCTATGTTTACGTCGCCACAGATAAACTCTGATTTTAGCAAGTGGTTTGAACTCAGCTATAAAATGGAGAAAACAACATGCCCTCTTAGGGCTCTGTCACCTCCCCTATGTTGGTGGTTTTGAGGCTTTGATTACATGCTAGATGTGCAGTGTCTGGAAAACTGAAATACTGGGTAATGCTAGCTTTTACCTGCCCTTAAAAAAAGTAGGACTTTAGATTTGCCCCATGACACAGAGAATGAAAGGGCTTCCCTCTACACAGATCATTTCCTATCTAACTTGTAAAGTGCAATCTTGGATTAGGGACCACACCCTTGTTTATAGGGCTCAGCATTCTGACCTTTACCGTCAGCTCTTTGTTTCCCAGCCTGCTCTGGTCATTCTGGCTGCAGGAGCCTCTCCCAGAACTGCTGGGTTCCAGGGCGTCCCTGCGGATTGATCCCGGTGAGCTGAGCCATGCGGTGGCTCCAGGAGTCCTGTGGAGCATTCTGATTCCAAGAAGGGCCTTTGCCAAGGGTTGGCACAAAGAAACAATTCAGTCCACATGTGCCCAGGATGGCTCCTCCCTTCTTATAGAAAACATGGAGGTGGTGGCCCAGCACTGAACTGAGTCCCTGCTGGGAGCTAGGGGGCGGGGCCAAGGAGCAGTGCTCCAGGGACTTGGTGGTCCTGGTTGTACCACACAAATGATCAAAGGTAACGAACAGAGCTCAGGCAGTCCTGGTGAAGATATGCTTTCTCTCCCCAGAATTCTTCTAATCTCTCCTCAGGGGAGAGGGTGGGTACCATATCACCTGCCCCAGGAATGGCTAGCCCTGAGTTCTCATGCTTCTCCACAAAAATCCACGACCTAGGGTGCCTCCACCCTGAGCCAGGTCTGAGTCCTTTGCAAATAACCCACACAGGCCCCTGGCCATTGTTACCAGACTGAAGGAGTCTGTTTGCCTGCACGCATCAAAGCTCAATAAGACACAAACAGAAGTTTGCAGCCAAGACAGTAAGGACTTACTAAGGAGATGGAGTCACAAGTAGGAAATGCTCAAAGACCTGGCTCTCTGATGACTTTCAAGAGATGGATTCTGTAGGGAAAAATCATTAATCTGGGGGAGATGTGGGTTCCATGGCTGCTCCCGTCCTGGCCATCCTGGGAGAAAGAAACTGACACCCGGTTAGTGCGAAACTCTGCTACTGTGAGCAGCCAGTTCTTGAGAAGTATGGGTGGTTTTATTGTGCGACAATGTACCACAGCCTTAATTTGCTTATTAAACAAATATTTATTAAACATCTACTCTGTGCCCAGCAACATTCTAAGCTCTGAGGACACAACCGTGAGTGAGAGAAATGCCTCTGAGTTCAGGATTGAGGGAAGAGAGATTAGACTGCAAAAACTATCACACAAGGAGTGACTAATGGTTAAGATTACAGGAGGAGGAAGAAGAGGAGGACACTGGGAGATGTTTTTGTGTAAACAGGTCCCCAAGGAACTCCCTAAATTGCATGGCCGGGTCTGGTGTTATGGGTGACCAGTAGTTTGGTGCAAGGTTTGGCTTTCTTCCCACATTTCTCTCTGGGATCACAAGACAGGATTAGTTAACTAATGAAGTTGGCATCTTAGGAAACAGCTACATGGGGCCCACCCTGTCTGTCTCTGGAGACACGCCCTAAAGTAAGAGGAACTGGTTCTGAGTGGGGTAGGCCAGAGAGCAACAGCTCTTCCAGGGCCTGCCTGAGTAACTGGCCGCCTGGCTCTGCGTTTCGCCTCCGAAAATTGAAAGTGGGGGGTGCTGTTCCCAAGAAAGTCCAATCAGACTTAGAAGAAAACTTGGGAGAATTAGAGACATTTATTGTCACATGAATGACAGCATATGACATCGCAGACATTCAGTGCTTTTTCTGGTTCGGGCTGTTCTAGCACCATCTGTCAAAAGGCGGGGTGTGGTAGAGTTGATCAGGGCAACAGCATACAGGACAGTAGGATCCGTCTGTTGGTTGCTGTGAGCTGGCTTCTGGGACAGAGTTAGTGGGAAATGCCAAAGCGTTTGAATGAGGAACTTTGCATGTTGTTTACTTCAAATATGAAAAACTTGGAGAAAATGAGGTCTGCCCTCTGCCACTCCAGGTGGCCTGGTGGTCAAAAGACATCGTCTCATTTTTCCTCTTTTCTGACTGAGTCATTGGGGAAGTTGTAAGAGCCTGTGGTCATTGGCCCTCAGCACTGTCATCAGAAGGACCTTTGAGTGGAGAAGCCAGCAGTGACTCGTGCTGGCGGTGAAAGGGCAGGCAGAGGAGGTTTCACATCTGCTCTCATGTAGACATAGACTGACCCTTTGCAGACATTACCATGAGGTCAAGTTCAAGAGGAACACTGACCCTTACAAGGAGGAGCGTGTGTATCAGGAGCCTCCTGAGTTGATAATTAAAAGTAGCCACAAGTGTGAGGCTCAGCTAAAAAAAAATTAAAAAAAAATAAGCCCTTTGTCAGCATTCCTTTTCATTCCTAATTAAAAACATTTTTTTCTTTGTAGAACTCAGACCCCTCCTCTAAATGTAGCATCTTCTCTGTTTACAGCCTAGGGGATCTCTGCTCTTCAGCTACCTTGCATCTCCCCAAAGATGAGGAGGAAACCCAGAACCAAGGCTGTAGGTCAAGATCAAGGTATATTAGATAGTTTATAAACTTGGTGATGTGAGCTCTTTGCTTGCAACGGTTGCCTCCTCCCTTACTTTTTTACTTTACTAAACACTGAGTGTAGGTTTAAGATTAGGAATTTGATGAGCCGATATTGCAATGGCTTCCAGTTCTTACCTTGGGGAGTCCCAAAGTTGAGGTTTTCTCTGTACTATTCCACTTTGTAGTTGCTTTCTTTTGGTGGTAAACTCACACAATACTTCAAACTGCTACTGGGCCCAACTGGTTTGCTGTAGGAAAGACTGGACATATTTGAGTTAGGTTTGAGCTTCAAAGAGTCATCTCTTTATTCAGAAGACGTTTCCCAAGCTACATTTCTGTTCTTGGCATCGTGCTGGGCATGGTGTGGGGAGATTTCACACAAGGAAATGTTAGTCAGTGTCCCTGGTCTCAAGGTGCTAACCATCTAATTACAGAGGCAACACCCTTCAGGGAAAGAACTCCCAAACTAAGAACCAGAAATCCCACAGGGAGTAACTGCGTAGTCACTAAAAACAGACAGTGGCTGGAAACACCTGTCACCAGTGCGCCCCCCCAACAGCTAGACATATGGAGAGATGCTTGAATTACAGAATCGAGTATATAAGACAAGAGGAACTGTAGGTGTCTGAGGGCAGTGACTTTGGTGGCATTCAAAGGATTTGAAGTCAGACAGCCATGGGTTTGAATCTGTTTTGCCATTAAGAAGCTGGGTGATCTTGGGCAAATTACAAATGTTTTCTCATCTGTAAAAACCAAACCAGAGAGAATGATGTCAACTTTAGGGGGTTGTTGTGAGGCATTGAATGGAATAGCATGTGCAAAATCGTTTAGCATCCTGCTCATTATGCATCAGTTTTCTTCCTTCTTGTTTAGGGAATAGCCATGATCTGAGAGTTTAACCTAAGAGTGCAGACTCTAATATATGGTCTGAGCTTGAAGTCCAGCCTGGTCATTTACTGTTTCGAGCTGGGGCAAGCTACTTAAATGCCAGTTTCCTCGATTTTAAAATAGGGATTTAAAAAATGTGTGTGTGTGTGTGTGTGTGTGTGTGTGTGTGTGTGTGTAGTGCTTAGGATGGCGCCTGTGGCATGGTGAGCTTAATGTACAGCTGTTATTACTATTCTTACCTTCCCTGGGAATCAAGCATTGCAGCAGGCTATTCTAATTTCAGTAGCTGCTTCCTGCATTTCCCTAACTTCTAGGACTGAGGAAAGTGTCAAGGTAGCATAAAGCACCAGCATAATCACAGCGTTACAGACAAACTCTGTGCCTGGGGAGGGAGCTCTAAGGAAGTTTAGAGTTGACCAGCTCTCACCCTGCTCTCTAAGTTCTAGGAGACCAAAGCTTAGCCTTTTAAATTCATAAACCCCTTTCATGAGTGATTTCCTCCCAAATCAATTGTATTGGTTTTGTGCCCAAAGGTCTGCTACATTCTCATCTCTGAATTAGCATTTTCAGAAGAAGTCAAGGGCTTAGATTTGGGGATTGCAAAACTACCATCATATGAGCAGGCTTTGCATGCATATTATTGGTTAACCTGGCATTTGTCTAGGAGCTGCCTGGCATTCCCAGGTGGCTGGGGGCTTGTTTGCCAGTTCAACACAGATGTCTCAGTGCCCTAGCAGCCACCTCGTTCTCTGTTTCTGGGGTATCCACAGATTGAGTTCCAGGACCGCCCTTGAGCCTCCCCCACAATCCAAAGGTGGCTTTCCTGCAGAGCACCTTCAGCTAACCTTGTCCCTTACATTTGGGGCCCTGGGACCCCTGTTTGTACATCATTTTGCTCAAATTAGTTACCCACTGAGGTACAAGCAAATGTCAAAGTGACATCAAGGAGAGACAGGGAGAGGTATTTATAGGATGAGAATGATGTATGTGTGCCTCAATGGCACCATCTTTGTGAGTTTAAATGCCCACACCAGTACACAGGGAGGCAGTGAGTGTGGAAGTCACTTCCCAGCGTCTCACATAATCCCCACGTGGCCGTGGTCCTGGGAGACCCAGCGGGACCTCCCTGCTGCTGGTGGCTGCTGTGTCGAGCCGCACAGTCCCATGTGGGCACGTTTTCGTATGAGATGGACATTAGGCATACTGCACTTTAATGCCCATAAAATTGGCATGGACTTAAACGACCCTTCAAATGGTAACATTTTCCTGCAGTTGTCTATGTAGCTTAAGTTTTCCTCAGCTGTGGTACTCTGTGAACCTTAGCTTCAGATGAATCTTTTCCAAGACAGTTACGATTGACTATAGAGATTCCAGGACACATACAAGTATCTAGTCTCTCATCAAATAAGTATAACCTTGGAGGGGATGACTGTGTGCTTTAAGCTGGTCCAGATAGGTTGATGGGCTTTAAGTCTGTGGAAATCTACATGGAACCCCAATTTATCTTTCATGTGACTCTGATTTTAAAAGGATCCTCAACCATGTTTTACTTTCTCTGAGAGCCTTATCTAGATTTACATTTTCAACCACGGCTTTCAGTTCCGACTTATCTAAAGGGAAGTGATGTTTTGCTGATCTGCTAGTTAACTCCAGCCCATTCATTCAACACTCAGGTATTGAGGAAGCCATTCTATTTACGGGGCACCAGATTATGCCAGAAAAATGGCTGAAAACCAAATGAGTAGAGATGTGTAGGGCAAGGAGATCACACCTAGCTAGTATAATCAAGGGAAACTGACCTTGAGGCGGTCTCTCAAAAATTAAAAGAGGGAGACTTTTCCTTGCAAGAAACTGCTTAGTTAAAGGTAGAGACTAGAAGATGGAAAGGTTGGAATTGTGATTATCCCATCAGGCTCAAGTATTGGGGACAGAGAGGAAGTAGGTGGACATGGGCCTGGAAAGGTGGCCTGGAACTAGGTGAAGGAAGGCAAGAACAGCGGGTGGAGGGGTTTGGACTTGGTGCTCCCTCTGAGGGGGTCGGCTCCTGAAGGTCATTGAGCAGGGACTTTGTGGTCAGGGAAGTGCTGAGGAACATGTCCCTGAATATATCATGCAGGAGGAGAGATCACAGTTGCCTGAAGGGGAGGGGTTAGATTCAAAGCATGCTTCCAAGGACAGAGTGGATGGGAGAGGGCAGAGTCAAGGGTGACTGAGAGAAAAGAGCAGAGGGAAGGAGCCAGGAGAGGAAGAGGAAGATAACCAGGGGAGGATGATTGGTCTTATGAGTCCTGGTGGCCCCACCTTTCCTGCCTGCCCCCATGGCTGTGTGAGAGGGCAGGGTGGGAGAGCCTGGCTTGCAGCTGGGGAGTGAGGGCCTTGTCTGGAATCAAGCATTCTGCAGAAAGGTCCACTCACATGAGCTCTTTCAGTCCTCAGGACACCCCAGTGAGCTAGATGGTGTAACTAGATTGTGTTCTCTTCCTTTTGTAGATTAGGAAACAGACTCAGCTGAGAGCCTTCTGACCCTAAGGCCTGACCCCTTAACCACTGTATTAGAGTGACCATGTCTCCAAGGCATGTTGAGGTGGAAAGAAACAAAGGTGTGGGGTTCATTTTAGAACGAATGACATGGGCTGCCCTGTCAGTTTGATTCCGTGGTTGAGCATCGATCTAGGAGCCAGGAGGTTACGGTTCTATTCCTAGTCAGGGCACATGCGGGTTGTGGGCTTGATCCTCAGTGAGGGACATGTAGGAGGCAGCTGATCCATGATGATGTTTCTCATCAATGTCTCTCTCTCTCTCTCTCTCTCTCTCTCTCTCTCTCTCTCTCTCTCTCTCTCCCCCTTCCTCCCTCTCTCTCTCTCATCACTAGACATGTATTTTAAAATGAATGACATGGGAATGAACCTCAGAGTAGGTCCTAGGAGATAAAGTTTGAAGTAAGGCTTTAAGCTGAGGGTCTGCTGCAGGAAAGCTGCTGACCCAACAGGGGGACATTTTTGACCCTCGGCAACAGGGAGCCAGTTCCTAGAAGCCCTGAAATCCTAGAGGACAGCCCAGCTCTGACTTGGTGAAGATGTCTAGGGGAAAGGAAAGATGCCACAGGGGCCTGGCCCTGAGGCTGAGAGTGAGCTCACCTTTCTCTGCATAGCAGGTTAGATGAGAGGATAGGCATAGGAGCAATGAGGTTGGGTGCAGGAGGTGGTTGCCTCCTGCAAGAAGAGCAGCATGCACCTTGCTAATGGCCTGGGATCCTAGCAAAGGGCTCAGATGAGACCAGGGTTTCTGTCCCTGTTCCATTAGGACTGAAGCCCTCATCTTGGTGTTGACACAGAGCTCCCTGCCTTTTGTAGAAACCCCAGGATGCTACCTTGATGGTCTGGCAATAATCATAACCAGGCAGCACTTCATAGGGCAGCTTTGTGCCAGGGTTCAGATTCAGGCATGACTGGGGGACTTGTTGAGTTCTTCCCGGTAATGGGGAGAGTGTTTCTAGGGCCCTTAGGGTCGATAGAACACGTGGTGTGTTTGTGTAGTGGGTCAAGTATGGGACTCTTACCCGGATGCAGCCCAGAGGTTTCCTGGGTTTATTTTGGCTCTGCCAAATGCATGAGCCAGAAAGACAAGTGATGGCTTCTTCCTATTAGCCAAAGCCCTCAGGCTGCACAGACGTGTTTTTAATGCTGATATTTGCTTTGGAAGTGCTCATGACAAGTGACATGTTCAGCTATCAACCTTGAGTTTGCAGAAAAGGCAAAAACAAAAACAGAACATGAAAGCTGAGTCTCCCATTGTGGTTTCAACTTGCTTTTCTCTGATGATTGGTGATGTTAAACATCTTTTCATATGTCTAGTGGACATCTGTGTGTCCTCATTAGAGAAGTGTCTATTCAGGTCCCTTGTCAATTTTTTAATTAGATTGTGTGTTATTTTGTTGTTGAGTTTTATAAGAGATATCACCTCACACCTGTGAAAATGGCTATCATCCATAAATCAACAAACAAGTGTTGGCGAGGATGTGGGAAAAAAGGAACTCTTGTGCACTGTTGACGGGAATATAGACTGGTGCAGCCACTGCGGCAAACAATATGGAGTTTACTCAAATAATTAAAAACGTAACTGCCCAAGTCCCACTTATGGGAATATATCCAAAGAAACCCAAAACACGAATTTAAAAGAACATATTCACTCCTAGGTTCATTGCAACTGTATTTACAACTAGAGGCCCAGTGCACAAAATTCATGCATGGGGGTGGGGGGTATGGGGGGGGGGGTTGTCCCTCAGCCTGCCTGCAAAGACACCAGCATCCTTCATCCCGGCCTCTACCCAGAGGTTCCTCTCCTCCTTCCGCACAGCCTCTGGGGAGATGCTTGTCATGGGCCTCCTCAGGGCCCCTGCACATGACGCCCTGTCAGGTACTCGGGGGCTTGGGCTTTCAGGTCTGGCTTCCCCATCTGGCATGGTGCACATTTGCTTCCCGGGGCCCATTCTCTCCCTCCGGTCTGTGCCCCAGCTGACAAGTTCTCTCAGTAGCTGTAGCCATCTTGGTTGGGGTTTATTTGCTCCTGATTAGCTAGTGGGTGTGGATGGTGGGCGTGGCTTGATAAGAGGTACAGTCAATTTGCATATTACTCTTTTATTATATATGATAGCCAAGCTTTGGAAGCAGCCCAAGTACCCATTAGTAGATAATGGATAAAAAAGCTATGGTATGTTTACACAGTGGAATACTACTCGGCTATAAAAAAGAAGGAAATCTTACCTTTTGTGACAGCATGGGTGGACCTGGAGAGTATTATGCTAAATGAAATAAGCCAGTCAGAGAAAGACAAATACCATATGATTTCACTTATATTAATTTAATTAACAAAATAAACAAACAAGCAAAACAGAAAAAGACTCATAGATACAGAAAACAGACTGAGAGCTATCATAGAGGAGGGAAGTTGGTGTCTGGGTGAAAAAGGTGAAGGTATTAAGAAAAAATAGAAACCTCATAGACACAGACAACAGTGTGGTAATTACCACAGGGCAAGGGGTGGAGGTAAGGGAAGAAGGGACAAATGATAATGGAAGACACTTGACTTTGGGTGGTGAGCACACAATACAATATACAGATGATGTATTATAGAATTATACACCCAAAACCTATGTATATTTTTATTAACCAATGTCACCTGAATAAATTAAATAAATAAAACAAAACACACAAAAAAAGCCCGAGTCTCCCAATCTGCCTCTCCATCCTTACTTCTCGAGGCAGAAGATTATTGAGGATTAAGTTGTCCTATATCAGGGTCCTTTGGGAAATAAAAGAATCACAGAGCCTTAGATGATGTCCCATAATGTCCCTCATTCTTGCAAAAGGGACCCTCCTATATGGCTACTCTTTGGGATTCTACTTACCTTCTAGATCTCCACCTCCCGTGCTTAAAAGACCAAATATGACCTGCAGTGGGCTCAGGTTCCTAGCCAGGAAGGTTGCATTTGCCCCTCTGTCTAGGATGGTTTTTACTCTAAAACTTTCAGATTACAGTGAAGAAGCCAGACTGTAATCTGACAAATCAGTGTGACCAAAGATTAGATAAAGCTCTAAGGACATGAAATAGCTTCTCTTCTGGAGAAGCCTGCTCACCTGGGCCTTTCTCATGGCTCTTAGCCCAGGAGGCTGCTGCCAGGCCCAGGGGAGGAGATGCTGGCCCGAGAAGCCGAGATCTGCTAGAACTCTGTGTGGCCCTATACAAGTCACTTAACCTCTTGATCTTATCCTCGCTTAGCCTCCATTTGGCCCTCTAATAATTAGGTTGCAGTAGAGCAGTGATTTTCAACATTTTTCATCTGATGGCACATATAAACTAACTACTTAAATTCTGCAGCATACTAAAAATATTTTTTTGCCACTATGACCAAAAATAAGCACAATTTTGATTGACTTAAAAAAGTAATACAAATTACCTACCCTTTTTGCTCCAAAGTGACTTTTTAAAAAAATCAAATGTTTATACTCATATATAAAGATATTTGGTACCAAGAATTAATCAATCAGACCCAACCTTGTTATATATATTACCAATAATATGCAACTCTGTTATATGACTTATATATTTACTAGAGGCCCGGTGCACGAAATTCATGCATGGGGGGTGGGGATGTCCCTTAGCCTAGCCTGCACCCTCTCCAGTTTGGGACCCCTCCAGGAATGTCCGACTACCCGTTTAGGCCCGATCCCAGTAGGGGGTGGGGGTTCCCTTGGGGTGTGGGGTGGCCTGGGTGAGGAGCCTGTGGTGGTTTGCAGGCCAGCCATGCCCTCCAGTGACCCAAGCAGAAGCCCTGGAATCTAGGATTAATTTATGTTCTACAATTGAAACTTTGTAGCCTGGAGCGGAGCCAAGCCTGCTCGCTCAGTGGTGATAGCCATTTCTGTTTGGGTTTATTTAAATTCTATAATTGAAACTTTGTAGCCTAGAGTGGAGGCCTAGGCTAGGGCTGCAGAAGTTTGGCTTCTTCCATCACCCTGGCAACCCTAGCCTCTTCTTTCTCCAGCTCCATGACTGCTGCCATTTCTGTTGGGATTATGTATCTTCTCTAATTGAAACTTTGTAGCATTAAGTGGAGGCCTAGGCCAGCAACAGCAGGTGGAAAGCTTGGCTTCCTCTGTTGCCGGAAAACCCAAGCCTCCCTCCAGCTCTCAGTGGCAGTAGCCATCTTGATTGGGGTTCATTTGCATAATTTGCTCCTGATTGGCTGGTGGGCATGGCTGTGGGCGTGGCTCAATCGGATGTATGGTCAATTTGCATATTACTCTTTTATTAGATAGGATGATTCAAGATAGAGCATTCGCAGAGAACATTTATTGTTGTGCTGTCTGTTGTCAATTTTTAATTTGACAGTCTAAGGGAAGAGAGATCAGTGTCTCTGACAAAATAGTCAGGTATTGCCTGTTTCAAAAATTCTTATAGCACACTGGTTGAAAATTGCTGTAATAAATGATTACAAAGAAACTTCTAAACGATAACATTCTATAATTTCAACACACAAGTATCACTATTTGTGTTACCTTTTAATCCTTATTTCATACCCCATCCCTCTACATACATCTTGGTACCTCCCAAAATATCTGTCAGAATCTTTTCACATAGTAGGTGCTTTAAAGATGCTTGATTTATTGATTATAGATTGGCATACAGTGGAAGAACCCTATACTGGGCCTGCAGATGATGACTTGTGAGTGTTACAGAGCCGGGAACCACTAGTGACCATCCTGAGTGGCTATAATTGACAGGCTGGAAAACCAATCAAGATGGTCAGCAGATTGGCAACTGATGAATGGCATTATAGTGTGGAATGAGAGCAAATTGCTTCCCTACCTACAGTTTCAAGTAAAATAAAGAAAAAGTGGAACCTTAAATAATGGACTTGTCTTCCCTTAGTCTTGGAACTTGAAGCTTGCCTGCGTTCTCAGGCTGTTTTTCATTTCCTGCTTTGGTATGACATGAGGCACAAGGGCTTTGGGAGTTGAATCACAACTATTTACTCCAGAATCAAGGCATATCCAAGTCACATTACCTGTCAGGTTAAGTAGAGTTTGAACTCCAAGGCAAATATGAGATGCTTTAACTCAGTGAACTAAAATTGACTCTGTCTTCTATAGCTTGTGTGTTGATAGCCAGTTTGCCCATATCCTGTGTGTATAGATGCATGCAATTGCATATGACTTTATACTATAGATGCCTGGTCAATTGCTAAATTATTAACACAATGAACTTAAGCTTTCATGTTTGTAAATGTGCTAATAACTTTAGGCTTCTGAGTCTTACTGAATACAAGTTCTTGGAGTTATAGAGTGTAGAAGTTTTCAACTTTCCCCAAGCTGGTCTCTGAGCTCCTGATTAACAGTCAGTGAAACCAAGAATTTAAATGACACACAAAAAAGTCAACATTGTTTTACTGTACCATAGAGACTGGAGTATAGGAACCATTGTTCATTAGTGTGCAACTGCAGGAGAGCCATCCTGTGTTGAGAATCCCAACTATGATTTTTAAATATATATATATTTTACTGATTTTTTACAGAGCGGAAGGGAGAGGGATAGAAAGTGAGAAACATCGATGAGAGAGAGACATCGATCAGCTGCCTCTTGCACGCCCCCTACCGGGGATGTGCCCGCAGCCAAGGTACATGCCCTTGCCAGAATCGAACCCGGGACCCTTCAGTCCGCAGTCCGACACTCTATCCACTGAGCCAAACTGGTCTCGGCCCAACTATGATTTTTATTTTTGATATTTTTAATTGGTTTTTTAGAGAAAGAGGAAGTGGGGAGAGATGGAGGGAGGGAGGAGAATGGGAGGGAAGGAGAGAAAAACATTGATGTGAGAGGGAAACATTGATCAACTGCCTCCTACACACCCCTACCAGGGATTGACCTCATAACCTGGGCATGTGCACTGACCAGGGAATTGAACCAGCTACCTTTTGGTGCACAGAGTGATGCCCAAACAACTGAGCCAAGCCAGCCAGGGTCCCAACTATAATTTTTTTCAATAGGTATTAATGGTGAGAGTGGTCAGGGGTTTGTGTGCATTGAGTTGTCAATAAAAAGAAAGCTCTCTCTGATATCTTGAGGAGGAAATGTCCCTGTTTAATTTTTAAGAAATACTGGGATTGTGTTTCCTTTTCTTTAAAAACAAAATACATTTTTATTGATTTCAGAGAGGAAGAGAGAGATAGAAACATCAACGATGAGAGAGAATCATTGATTGGTTGCCTCCTGCTTATGCACACTGGGGATTGAGCCTGCAACCTGGGCCTGTGCCCTGACCTGGAAACCAATCATGACCTCCTGGTTCATAGGTCGACGCTCAACCACTGAGCCACACTGGGTGGGTGGGGATTGTGTTTCTTATTAGGAATCTTTTTAAATTTGTGCCATCATCTCTTGGACATTGGTAACTAAAATTGACTCTCTCTGTCTTCTGTAGCTTGGAATTGCGATTGGGTTCTTGGTCCCTCCAATTTTGGTGCCCAACAGCAAAGACAAGGACAAGCTTGCCTACGACATCAGCATCATGTTCTACATAATAGCAGGTATCGCCACCCTGCTTTTCATCCTTGTCATCATCGGTAAGTCAGACTGCTGGGGGTGGGGAGGTAGGGAGGTTCTACTGGCTTTGGTGCTGCCCTTGTGCACATGGCTCTGGGATATGGTGGACACTTACAGAATCTGAAGTCCAGGCTTCTTTTGTGACCCAGGGGTTGAGAACCGCTAACAGGGTCACCTAAGACCATCGGAAAACACAGATATTTACATTACAATTCATAACAGTAGTAAAATTACAGTTATGGAGTAGCAATGAAAATAATTTTATGGTTGGAAGTCACCACAACATGAGGAACTGTATGAAAGGGTCGCGGCATTAGAAAGGTTGAGAACCACTGGCAGTTGCCCCCAATAGGGTGCTAGCTGGTCTTGTGCACTTTGCTAGTAGCTCAGTAAAGGTTTTATTATAATTAACTGTCCCCCTGTATGACCTAACAAGAATTATGGTCAGGCTGCTGATCCCCTTGGAGAAACTCCATGAGCACTTATGGTAGCACAGGCATTGTGCTGTTCATGCTCGATCTCATGTAAGCTTCAGCAACCCTGTGAGTGAGGTACAATAATCAGTCCCATTTAACAAAGAGGAAGACTTAGGGGAGTTAAATAAATTATTCAAGATTCGATAGTCCTTAAGTGGCAGAGATCAGATTTAAGCCTAAACTTGTGTAAGGCCATACTCTAAATTTCTGGAACCAAACAAAACAGAATTAACCCACAAACACTAATCTCATAGATTCACCTGAGAATTACCTAGGTACCACAATTTTAATGCTTTTCTTTAAAAAGTTTATATGAGTAATAGTTGCTCATTATGAAAAAATCTAGAAAATACTAAAAAGAATGACCATTAATTTAGCCTTGAACAAGTTAATATCAACCTCAGATAGCTATTATTCATTTTATATAAAGGTCTATTTAATCACTGAGATATTTGCTTAATATAATTTAAAATTCTTTTATTATATGTTTCATGTTACAGTATTGTAATTTGACATCTCTATACACTTTAAAGTGATCATCAGCACAAGTCTAGATAGCATTCATTACTATACAACTTATGGATAATATAATTTTATATCCTCTTTTATAATCTGAGTGATACTATATGGGCTGTGATAAATTCAGAAACAGCAGAGTAAAGGTTTTCATTTTCAGTTAGTCACCCGTCTAAAGGTTAACCGGTTTTCTTCCTAATATCTGAAAGTTTCACTCACTCATGTTGAAGGTTTCATTCCTTCCTTCTGGCCTCACCTCTAGTCAGTTTTTTAAAAAATTATCTTTATTGTTCAGTTTATTAATTACATTGTTCCCTTTTTTCCCCCCTATAGCTCCCCTCCACCTGGTACCCATTCCACCCTCCACCCTCACCCCCCTCCACTGTCCTCTCCCATAGTTGCATGATTTTTGTCCAGTCTCTTGCTGCACTTCTCATACCCCTTTTCTCCACAAGAATTGTCAGTCCATTCCCTCTCTATGTCCGTGATTCTGTTACATTAACCAGTTTATCCTGTTCATCAGCTTATTAATTCACTTGATTTTTAGATTCATTTGTGGATAGATGTATATTTGTTGTTCCTAATATACACTTTTATCTTTTTCTTCTTCCTCTTCTTAAAGAATATATTTCAGCATTTCATATAATATTGGTTTGGTGCTGATAAAGTCCTTTAACTTTTTCTTATCTGTGAAGCACTTTATCTAACCTTCAATTCTGATTGATAGCTTTGCTGGATAGAGTAATCTTGGTTGTAGATTCTTGCTATTCATCACTTTGAATATTTCTTGCCACTCCTGTCTGGCCTGCATCGTTTCTGTTGAGAAATCCGCTGACAATTGTATGGGTGCTCCCTTATAGGTAACTAACTGTTTTTCTCTTGCTGCTTTTAATATTCTCTCTTTGTCTTTTGCTCTTGGCATTTTAATTATGATGTGCCTTGGTGTGGTCCTCTTAGGGTTTCTATATATTTGGGTTCGGTGCGCTTCTTGGACTCCTAAGTCTATTTCTTTCACCAGGTGTGGCAAGTTTTCGGTCACTATTTCTTCAAATAGGTTTTCATTGTCTTTCTCTCTCTCTTTTTCTGGCACCCCTATAATTCGGATGTTGGTATGCTTGAGGTTGTCCCAGAGGTCCCTTACACTATCTTCAATTTTTTGGATTCTTTTGGTTTCTTGCTTTTCCAGCTGAGTGAATTTTACCTCCTTGTATTTCAAATCTTTAACTTGGTTCTTGGGGTGCTCTAGACTGCTTTTAGGTCTTTGTGTAATATTTTTTATTTCAGTCAGTGTATGCTTAATTTCTGGTTGGTCCTTTTTCATATCCTTGAGAGTCTCCTTCATATCCTTGAGGGTCTCGTTCATTTCCTTGTAGGACTCATTCATTTCCACGTTGGTCTTGATCATTTCCTTGCAGGTCTCATTCATATCCTTGAGGGTCTCGTTCATATCCTTGAGGGTCTCGTTCATTTCCTTGTCAGTCTTGCTTATTTCCTTATAGGTCTCGACCTTTTCTAGGAGCCTCTTGAAAAGCCCTATAACCGTGGTTTTGAATTCCATGTCCAGTCGTTTTTTTTTTCCCTCCATTTCTTTCACATCTGATTTCTTTCCATGTCTCTGCATGGTGGCTGCTTCACTGAGTTGATCAATTAGCTTTGTGTGGTAGACTTCCTACAAGGGACAGTGGGTCAGCCTCCCCAGTTACCTGAGGTTGGATATGGGTTGCACAGTCTTGCTGAAGTCAAGCTCAGGTTAATCGTTGTTAGCACTTGGAGGGTTGACCTCCAGGCCAATTGTCTGTGAAGTTCAGCTGTGCTCAGTTTGGATGGGCAGAGTCTCCGGACCAAGCAGACAGTGTTAACTCCGCCCTATGCGGCCCCAGGAACTCTGTGCCAGAGGCAATGGCCGTCAGCACCTCTGAGAGAGAGCTGCTGTGGAGCTCCACTGGCTGCCGGGGAATTCAGACTCTCCCCAAATGAGTCTGCACACCCAACGTCTCACCCAGGGTCGTAAAACAAAGCAGTCTGACGGTTTTCCGAATGAGAGAGCAAGTCGCGAGCGCTCTGTACGCCGTCACGCAGCTGCACTGTTCCCAAGTTTTCCCACAAGCTCACCTTCTCCACAAGCCAGCTGACCCCTGCCGTGCCCGAGCTTCAGCGTGCCCTCCCACTGTCCAGTTTTTACCCTGTATGAGAGTGGGTTCCCTGGACTTCGCCCAGAGCTGGAGAATCAGTCCAGTGGGACGTCTTTGTCTCCCCGTTCGAGAAAACTGGCCGGTTTTCAGCCGCCAGCCCTATCCGCTGGCGCGCGTGCTCCTCCAAACCTCTCTCTGTGCAAATCTTCAACGCTGTCCTCAGCCGCTGCTCCGAGTCACAGTGTCTTATCTTCACTTTTATTTGTGGAATTTTCACTCGGCCAACTTTCCAGTGATTCTGGAAGGTGTTTGTTCTTTCGTTAAGTTGTAGTTTTAAAATTGTTGTGTATGACGGCAAGATAGGTGTTTTACCTATGCCACCATCTTGGTTCTCCAGCCTTTTATCCTAGTCAGTTTTATAATCATTTACTTCATTCAACTGTTCTCACCTTGTCATTCCCTCCCTGGGTCCATGTGAGAAAGGGCTGCCTGGAGGCCTCTAAGAGTGGGCAGGATGTCTGGGACAGAGGACTCGGTGCTCCTGGGAAGGGAGAAGCTGTAGAGCTGAGTGAGAGCAAGAAAGAACAATCTAGTCAGGGGTCCTCTTACTCAGCCAGACTTTAAGTTTCAAATTGGAATGTTCCCAGCTCCATACTCTTGTGTTTGTGGCAGGTGAGAGCTTGATTCTTTGCAGCTGAAATCCTGGAGGTAAGGCATTTCTACATTTTGGCATTTTATTATTAAGCACAGATGGAAAGATCTTATCTGAAGCAAGCACCTGCTGTGTCAGGGATCAATCCCTGGCCTTCCTTTCTTTACCTTGATGGAAGGGGAGGCGAACAGCCAAGACTGTGAATGAGAGGTTCCCAATAGCAGGAAGTCATCCTGGAGGAAATTATCCAAGACTACTTCTGGAGAAGAAAGAAGCAGGGCTCTGGAGATATGCTAAATGAAATAAGCCAATCAGAGAAAGACAACTATCACATGATCTCACTTACCTGTGGAACCTAATGACAAAATAAACTGATAAATGGAATAGAATCAGAGGCATGGGAACATGGAACAGACTGACACATCTCAGAGGGAAGGGCAGGGACAGGGAAGAGATTAACCAAAGAACTTATATGCATGTGTGCATTGCTCATGGACACAGAGAGTGGGGTGAAGGAATGTGGTGGTGAGGAACTGGGTGGAGGGGTGCAATAGGGGTGACAATGGAGGGGAATCTGTAATACTCTCAACAATAAAGACTAAAAATATAAACCTTTGAAAAAGAGGAAAGAAGCAGGGCTCTGTAGTCAGGACTGGAGGATTTTCTGAAGGTTCAGGGTTAGGGGAGGGAGAGACTTTGCTCTTTAAGACATTAAACCTCATATCTAGAGCTTCCTTTAACTGGAATAGGAATGAGTGAGGGGGAGGCCACATGGTGCCTGCTTGGACCCAATTGGGGAAGCAGTTCAGCCAAAAAAAACTGGTTAAACTGACCTGCCCTCCAGAGAACCAAATAGCAGCCAATGCAGTTAAATTGATTTTACCAGTTGTACTGAAAATAGAATATAAAGGAATGGTTTCCCCATTGCCCTGCCCCAGTCCTTCACGTCAGAGTAGCCACTTGCATAGGAGGCTGTGTTAATTCTCTAGGCCAAGCATGTCAAACTCAAAGGTTAACATGGGCCAAATAAACAAGGTTTAAGTTTATGTGGGCCACAAAAAAACAAAAGCTTCAATTTTCATAGAAACATAGGTTTATTTCAGTAGAGACATGCCAAATACAAAGGGCTGAAATAAGTGAGTAATCATTAACAAAAAAATAATAGGCCATTTTAATAAAAATTAATATTTTTTCTTGAATATTAACTTACCAGACACTGAATAACTGCACAAATTAATAAGCGTAATGCAAATAAACCTATTTTTCTTGTTCTCTGAAAAGCGAAATATTTCTTATTGTGCACACCAAACAAGTCAGTCCAAGACTAATCACGTGGCCATCGGCTGCTAAAATATTCACTGCTGGTATTAGTGGAGAGAAATGGTGCGCCTGTGCGTAAGGGAAATGAATGCAACATGATTCATTAGTGAATGTTGTAGTTCGTTATTCGTAATTACTAGAGGCCAGGTGTGCAAAATTCGTGCACTTGGGAGGAGGGTCCCTCAGCCTGGCCTGTGCCCTCTTGCAGTCTGGGAACCCTTAGGGGATGTCCGACTGGTGGCTTAGGCCCACTGCCCCGAACAGTCAGACATCCCTAGCACTGCTGTGGAGGCAAGAGAGGCTCCTGCCACAACCACTGTGTTTGCCTACCAGCCAGCCAGCCAGTCGTGAGCCTGGTTCAAAGCTTCTAGCTGAGCAGCACTCTCCCTGTGCCAGTGCTCTGACCATCAGGGGCCAGTTCTTGCATCGAGCATCTGCCCTCTGATGGTCAGTGCACATCATAGCAACCAGCTGAGCCCTTGTTGGTCAATCTGCATATTAGCCTTTTATTATATAGGATGTATAACAGAATATTGTAAAAATCAAGTTACAAAATTTTTATTAAAATGTTTCTTACATACTGCGCTATTGGCTTGGTGGCAAAAATATTTGTTGTGGGCCTCATGCAGCTCGTGGACCGAGAATTTGACATACTTGCTCTAGGCCCTGTGAGGAAGATGATCTGATTTAGACCTTGAAAAACTCCAGGTTTTTCTAATAGAAGATACTTTCACGTAAGAATATTTATTGACTGCCCTGTGCCAGGCTATGTGCTAAGCACAGGCAACACAGTCTCCTGCCCCTCAGGAGGAGCTTGGGTGGTAGGCCATGAGCTGGGCTCACTAATCCTAAAGCCTCAGCTCTCATGTCCTTTCTATCCATGTGTGACTATTGTGTGGTTTTCAGTGCTCGGCTGTGTGGTTTTTTTTTTGCTGGCTATTATTGTAACTGGACAATCTTGAATCATATATGAGCGTTTATTCTGGCAGTATGGGAGAGCATCAGGTTGTCTATAAAAATCTGCTCAGCCTCTCCCCATAAGCCAGCTACTTATACTGGGTAGAAAGACAAAGATCACATGGAAAAGTAGGAATTTCAGGCATGGGAAAGTAGGCATGGTATAATCATTGCAAGTTATAAGTTCTGCGGGGGGTGAGGTGGGGGAGGGAAGTATCTCAAAGGGCAGGCGCCTCTGGCCACCCTGAAACCAGATTGCAGGTAATAGGGACTGGGGATTGTAAAGAGCAGGTGCCTCCAGGACTAGATTGCTTCAGCCACAAGGCTAAATCTTTCCACAATGACAGGCAGTTCTCAAGACAGGAGGATGGACTGTGTTCCAATGTTAGCTCCCGTGTCCCAGGGCGTACAACTCCCAGCCAGTTAGAATGTGCTTTCTTTCTTTTTTGTTTTTGTTTTAAATTTAAATTCTTTATTGTTTAAAGTATGACATATGTCTCTTTTTCTCCCTATTGATCTCTCCCAAGCTACTCCCACCCCCTAACACATGCCCTCACCCCTCTACTATCTGTGTCCATTGGTTATCCTTATATGCATGCATACAAGTTCTTTGGTGATTTCTTACACCTCACCTTCCCCCCACTCTCTCCTTCCCTCTGAGGTTTGATGGTCTGTTTGATGTTTCAGTGTCTCTAGATCTATTTTTGTTCACCAGTTTATGTTGTTTATTATATTCCAGAATGTGCTTTCTTTAATTAGAGCAAACAATCATTCTAAACAGCATGATTAGTATTTCTTATAATTAATAGCTAGTCCCCAATATTATATTTCTGCCCCTAACATTATGGGACTCCTGGATCCTTGAATACTGCCCCAATTATTGCAGTCATCCGGAGGCCACTAGAAAAAATAATCAATATTTTTAAAAAAGTAATCAATAGACCACACACTCAGCCATAGACAATGAAAAGCGGCTTTAAGAGAGGAACTGTAGAGGATTTAATTGAAGAATTAATATTTCCTTTTGAGTTCTAGCTCCTTCTTGGGTGATGGAGTCAGCTCTTGTCCATGTGTAACTCTGCTGGGCGGTAACCACAGGGATGTTCAGTGATCTCTCTGTTTCTTTCCTTTCAGTATTCAAGGAGAAGCCTAAACATCCCCCCAGCAGGGCCCAATCCCTGAGCTATTCCTTAATACCGGAAACTTCGTACTTAAATCCCATCATCCGGCTCTTCAAAAACCTCAACTTCAAGCTGCTTGTCATCACCTATGGTAAGATGCAGGTGTGTCCAGGAATGTACTTGAACTGGGAATGTGAGGCAAGAGGCCTGATGTGTCTATGCATCTTACTTTTTCCAGATCTCAAATGTGCATGTAAAGTAATTGTCGAGTGTCAACCAGAACAGTCGGCTCTGTCTCAGGGCCTTTGCAGGTTCTGCAAACTCCACTTAGAAAACAATTCCTTCCCATATCAGATTATCTGGCATATGCCTGCTGATCCTCCAAGTCTTACTTCAGTATCACTGCTGTAAAGCGGGATTAGGTGATTTTTCCTCTCTCGCTGTGCTGTTCCATTTTCAGGTCTGTCTTCTCACTAGATAAGGATCTCCTTGAGAACAGAAATTTGTATGTCTTTTCACCACCAGTAGTGGCTGGTCTGGAGTGGATACTCCTATAGTTATTGAGTGAATGACTGACTCTTAATAAATAAATTAATGCATGCATAAATGAGTCTTGCTATATGAATCACTCCTCCACCAATCTTCCTTCATGTTGTAACATTGACTCCTACAGAGTATTTATTTGACTGTAAGACAATATCTTCTTGCATTTTATTTAAAAACTAGAGGCCTGTTGCATGAAGATTCGTGCAATAGGCCTTCCTTCCCCTGGCACTGGTTTTCCTCCGGCACCTGGGACCCAGGCCTTCACTCTGGCTGCCGCCTTCCATCTTTGCTCTGGCCAGAGTCTTTGCTCTTGCCAGAGCCTTCAGCTGGAGCGCCGCTCCTGTAGCTCCCTCCGCCCCCCCGCCCTTTTCCTCATAGCAGCTGTGCCACCCTGCCTGGCTACTCTGCGCCTGCATGCATGCTGCCCAGAGGCCTGGAGCGGCTTGACGGTGGGACCACTGCCATCTTTGGCAGGCTAATTTGTATACTCACTCCTGATTGGCTGGTGGGTGTTGCAAAGTGATGATCAATTTGTATATTTCTCTTTTATTAGTGTGTGTATATATACACACACACACACACACACACACACACACACACACACACACATTATAGATTTAAGAGAGGAAGGGATAGGGAGAGAGAGAGAAACATCAATGATGAGAGAGACTCATTGATTGGTTTCCTCCTGCATGCCCTGGGGATTGAGCCTGGAACCTGAGCAAGTGCCCTTGACCTGAATCAAACTTAGGACTCTTCAGTCTGCAGGCCAGTGCTCTATCCACTGAGCCAAACCAGCTAGGGCCTCTTTCATTTCATTGTTGCCTTTGTTAAGGTAAATTTTAATCTTTATGCTGTGTATTGGCTTGCCTCTCCAGTATGGTGTTTTCTGCATCTTTTTTCTCAACCTTTAATAAAAATGTTAGATCAGACAAGAGTAAGAACAGAACCTTGTGGCATTCCATTAAATGGTTCTACCCAAATGTACTGCGCTCCATCTTACATTTGACCACTTAATCAACTAGCTAGTTTATAATCAATAGTCAACAAATGTATAACATGCTCAATAACTCTACAGGTATTTAAAAGATGATATTGTTTTAACATGATTTATTCTTGGTGAAACTATAACCTTATATTCTCTATAGGTTCATAAGCCATGGGTTTTATTGCAACAATAGCATTTACTATGTGCCAAGACTTTTCCCATATGCTTTTATTTAACTTCCCCCACACCCATGTTAGGCAGATACTATAACTATCCCCAATTAATGTATGAGGAAACTGAAACTCAGAGGAATTAGGTAACTAGCTTGAGATCACACAGCCTTTCGGTGCCAGGATTCAGATGCAGGTTTGCCTAACTCCAGCTCCTGCCTGCTTGATGTTTGTTATGTACTGGTAATTGCCTATGGGCCTTCCTAAAATTGTGCCACGGTTTTGTGTTAGGCTTATTAGTGCCCTTTATCTCAAAGTATTTATCTGCTAAATCATTGATAAGAGGTGGCATCGTTCATGGGTAGAAAGGCACGCCTAAGTGTTTCTGGCACACACGTAGTTCAGTGGCCTCTCATCTCGAATAGCTCTTGGTAACTGATTAGTCTTCAAGGTCTCGGGTGTCCAGGCCTCATTCTCTCCAAGCTTCTCAGGTCTTAGGATATCTCTGCATTCATCCACAGTAATAAGCTGTCTCATGTGGGTTGATGGGCAAAGCAATTCACTTCTGAGTCTCTGAAGCATTGGACTCTGTTGTATGTGGGTAGAACTTATTAACATTTTCCTCAAAGCCTTGGGAGTACCTGAATGTCTGTACTCAGAGAACCACAAGCCTAATTTCCATGGTAGAGAATTGGCCATGGAGACAAAGCTCTTTGCCAACAAGGAAATGATTCTTAGGTTCAAACACAGACTTGAAAAAAACTTATTGGGCTAATTATTGTGTATTAGGCACCATATGAAGGGCCTTACCTGCATTATCTCTTTTAATCTTTGACATAAACCGATGGCATAGGTCCTTAACTCTATTTCATTTTATACCCAAGGAAACCGAGACTCTGGTTTTCGTTCCTTGCCCACCAGCGGACAGTTAGAGAGCAATGGAGCTTGGATATACACTTCTGTCTGTCGGAAGCCCGAGCCCGTCTTTCTAACCAAAGGCATCTTGCCTCCTCATGCAGATCACAGCCTCTTTGAGACAGAGCCAGGCTCCTTTCTTAGCCCACTTGCCCAGGTGGTCTTGGGTCTACCCAGGGGAGTGTGTCTTCCTCAGATTTAATTCTCCAGACCAGTTAACACGGGGTTGCTTTTTCTAGGGTGTGGCTCTAGAGTTTGAGGGTTTAGGAAGCAGGACCAACCTACTGGCCAGCCATCTGTGGGATTTGGGGATGATAGTGTCTCAGCCTTAGGGTGTGTCACCTTAAGGTTTTCAGGTCATGTAAAGGCAGTTCACCTGAGAATCTCTGCTTTTTTCTCCCACTGTCTTTGCTCCAAATTTGAAAAACAAACCCCTATAAATTCAGCACATGGTTGGGATTCTAGCAGATAATAGCATTTCACAAACACGTTTGCAGGACATGGGTGGACATGCCTTAGAGTAAGAGCCTTGAATGCTGGTCCAATGAGTTCAGAGTTGCACACAAAGAATGGGAGGTCTGAATTTTGGTGTCAGTTACTGAGTATACCATATTCACCCATCTTTTGTCTTTCTAATTTCTCATATTCTCTCCCCACATACATTTCTATTTTTAAATATGTTTTTATTGATTTTAAAGAAAAAAGAGGGAAAGAGAGAGGGAGAGAGAAATATCAATTGACTGCCTCCTTCATGCTCCTTGCCCCAAACTGCTGGGGATCAAGCCTAAAACCCAGGCATGTGCCCTGACTGTAAATTAAACCCCGAAACCTCTTGATGTATGGGTCAACACTCAACCACTGAGCAATGCTGACAGGGCCCATTTCTTTTATTTTTCTTTATTTTTTTAAAGGAAAGGAGAGGGGGAGAGAATTGAAAACATTAATGATGAGAGAATCATCAACCAGCTGCTTCCTACATGCCCCCCATTGGGGATTGAGCCCCAATTCTTAAACCCTCTTTGGTAAGAATGGCAACCTCCCAGGGTGAGCCCTGCACTGCCCCTCATACTCTTGCCTCCCACTTCTGCCTTAGCACTGACTCAATATCCAGGCTGCCTGGTGTAGGGGATGGCTATTGATAGCATTTGCTCCTCATTGAGGTTCTCTGAATGAGAACAAAAGCTGCTAAGTCAGCTGCCCAGAGCTGAAGTGCAGTGAAGGCTTCAGAGGAATTTCCCTATAGGGTCTGGTCACACCCTTAGAGGTAGTTTTGATTTAAAATAAAGGCCATCAAGTTAAACACATACCTGGGCTCACAGTTTGCTCCCACCCCCAGTCAGGCCCTTGTGGGAGGCAACCAGTCGATGTCTCTCTCTTTCTCTCTCTCTCTCTCTCTCTCTCTCTCTCTCTCTCTCTCTCTCTCCTTCCCTCCTCCCTCCCTCCTTCCTTTTTTCCCTCCCTTCCACTCTCTCAGAAAAAAAGCAATGGGGAAAATACCTCAAACATGCCCCATGTGATATTTGGGGTATATTTATGCTAAAAAATGATTAATTTTTCTGAAATTCAAATTTAACCAGGTATGTGGTTTGTCTTTGTTTGTTTCTCAAATCTGGCAGAGGGTTTGATGTTGCCAAACTATCACAAGAAGAAGAAACTGCCTCCTTCTCTAGTAAAATAGCCCCTTCACCCCCAGCCTTCTGAGTTTGGCAGTGCAGTAAGATGAGGCTGGAACCAGATCGTCTGAGGATCCTACAGAGTTTGGGGTAGGACAGGTCTTGTGATAGGTATCAGCAGTGGGAGTGGGGTGAAGAAAAAAGCCTTTCTTCAGCTACCTTCTCTTGGTGCCTCTAGGTCTTGCTTTCCCAGGGCTCTCTCTAATCTCTTTCCAACAGTGGTGATGGTATAATAATTGCCCTGTGAAAAATGCTGCTCTTCTAAAGAATGTCCTTGAAGGGAATATTTTCCCCTGCTCTCCCCAGCCTTGCCTCCAGGACTTCTGGATACTCTTCCGTGCTGGGCACCTGAACCCAGAGCCTCACCATGTGTCCCGAGGGCACTTTCCTTGGGGCTCTCATGGGCTTTACATGGGCCTAGGGAGGAAGCTTTGTGCCCCCTCGAAGATCTTGGCTTAAGAGTGGGTATAGATTGGTCCTGGAAGATGGCTGTCGATGAGAAGGCAGACTGCAAGATAGTGTGTGAGTGAGAGAATGAAAGGAGAGTGTGTGGTCGCACGCAGAGTGTATATTCGTGGTTGAGGGACAGCTATTCTCCAAGGGACTGTTGGGGATTGCCAGACCAGGCAACCTCCACTGCTGCTGAAATCTCGCCCAGAGCAACCGGCTCTGACGTGCAGACCACGCCATCTCGAAAGGAAGAGTAGCTGTTATTGGAAGCCTACACATTCTGGGAATCTACAACACCACCACCCAGGGAACAGCTGCAAACCCAGGAGCACTGGACCTCAAGCAGCGTGAATACATGGACTTGGAGGAGCTCTGCACCTTCTCCAGAAAGGTCAGATTTCGCCTAGGACAGTGGTCTGCAAACTCATTAGTCAACAGAGGCAAATATCAACAGTACAATAATTGAAATTTCTTTTGAGAGCCGAAAACCGACTTCTGCGCGTGGGGCACAAAGTTTCAATCGCACTGTACGTGCGTGCCTGCACGTGGTATTTTGTGGAAGAGCCACACTCAAGCGGCCAAAGAGTTGCATGTGGCTGGCGAGCTGCAGTTTGCGGACCACTGACCTAGGAAAAGGTGAGGTCTGCAATCCAGACACGAGAGAGAAACAGAGGGAAGTCTGGGGCTAGTGAGATCCGTGAATGTGGAAGGGGATCCGCAGGGCTGCTAGCAGAAGGGAACTCTAAAAAGCAATCCAAAGCTGGACTGGTGCAAAAAGGCAGCCTAAAATATTAACAGTGTGTCAGCTGCATAGTGCCAGGGGGGAAAAAAGACACATGTACAGAGACGTCCAAACAGTTGTGTACCATTCAAAGAGTTGCGTGCAGTGCCAGAGGGTAAAAGTCGAGAGTTCGCGTACTTACTCTGGCTCTTTTTTAAAAATCCTTGCTTTTGATTACTAAGCCCAGTACATAGGATCACCCAATTGGGAACACTCTCAGAGACTGCAGGGGAAAGTTGTTTTTTGTGGAACCTGGGGATCAGAAAGAGGAGTAATGATGAGAGAACCAGCTCTGGGCTGTCCATACTCCTAACCCAGAATTAAATGTGACAGGGAAAACAAAATCTAAATACTGGCTGGAGAGGACTTATAGCCCTGGAGGTCAGTCCATAAACACTGCCACCAGGGGTTGAATCACAAATTGACTCTTGTAGCCGAGACCGGTTTGGCTCAGTGGATAGAACGTCGGACTGCGGACTGAAGGGTCCCGGGTTCGATTCCGGCAAGGGCATGTACCTTGGCTGCAGGCGCATCCCTGGTGGGGTGCGTGCAAGAGGCAGCTGATCGATGTCTCTCTCATCGATGTTTCTGACTTTCTATCCCTCTCTCTTCCACTCTGTAAAAAATCAATAAAATATATTAAAAAAAACAAAAAACAAATTGACTCTTGTAAACACAAATAAAAGAGTCTAAGAAACAAAGAAATACTGCCTGCTGGAAAATCAGGACTGTGGTTTACAACACAGAGGAGCAGTGGAACACAGGGAACTTCAATACTGTCCTAATTAACAGACAGGAAACATCATACCAAACAGAACAGAAGAGGAAGTGAATGACTTTCACTACTACACATTTTTATTTTTTCATCTTTTACTTAAGAAACTAATTTTTTAATCTTTTTTCCTCACTTGATTTTACCTTTTTAATTGTTATATTTTTATTTTTAATCAGTATTATTACAATACTACTTTACCTTTTCTTTTTAAAGTGTCATTTTATTTTTTCTTTATTTTGGGATTAGTGTTCTACATTTTATTTTAATTTTTCCTTTAGCATCATTTTAGGCTATCTCAACTTTACCTTTATGCTAACACTCTCTTCCTCACTTTTCCCCTTTTATTGTCCTGTTTCTCTTATCCTATATCTGCTTTAGATTTTCCCTATTCCTTCTTTTTATGCCCTGTTAAAAAATTCACCCTATTTATATATCTAATTCCCAATCTTCTGCTCTAAGTCCATACACACCTCTCTCTTCTCTTTCTTCACTATCCAATTATCTTTTTTCTCTCTGCCCCTTTTTTTGTCTGTTTTTGTTGTTGTTGTTGTTATTGTTATTGGGTTTTTTGTTCTCTTTTGGTTTTTTGTTCTAGGTTTTTTTGTTTTATTTTGTCTTGCTTTCTATCTGTCCTATTGTTGTTGGTTTGCTTGATTGTTGATTTAGATTGGTTATTGTTATGTTTATTGGTGATATTGTTACTTTTTATGTGTGTGTGTGTGTGTGTGTGTGTCTGTTTTTCCTCTCCTTGCTTGTTATTGGTTGTTGTTTGTAGTTTGCACTCATCTCTGGGTGTTTGTCGTGTGTATTTTTGGGATTAGTGGTTGTTCTATTGGCGTTTCTCCCCATATAAATAGTCTCACCCTTTTTATTCTCTTTCTTTTCTCTCTTACTTTTTTCCTTTTCTCAATATCATTTTTTCACTCTTTTTTTTTATTATTATCCTCTAATTCTCTTTTCTCTGGTAGCCACCTTTATTTGGGGTTATTAGTATGGCGAATACATTGGTGTTCAGTGCCTTGTGCATGTGCCTTGTTGTGTTGTATTTTGTGCTTTTAAATCAATGCAGGAGAGAGAGAACTACATAACCAGACAACTAGACAAGAGAGATCCTGGGGAGACAAAAAAATAGTCTGCATATGAAAGAAAAGGAGGCATCACCAGAAAAGGAAGTCAATGAAATAGAGACAAGCAATATGTCAGAGAAATGGTCATAAGGTTGCTGAAAAGAATAAAAGACAAATTCAACAATATGTGTAAGATCCAAGAGGAAATGAAGAAGAACCAAGGAAAAATGAAAAATGACATTGCTATAAAGAACACAATAGAAAGCATCAACAGTAGACTGGAAGAAAGAGAGGACCACATCAGTGAACTAGAAGACAAGGTAGAAAAAAATACCCGAGCAGAGCAGCATCTAGTTATAAAACTTAAAAAAACAGGAGGAGAACCTAAGGGAACTTTGGGACAACACGGAACGAAACAACATCCACATATAAAAACACCAGAAGGAGAGGAAACTGAGCAAGGAACAGAAAACCTGTTTGAAGAAATAATGACAGAAAATTTCCCTGATATAGTGAAGAAAAAACTCACACAAATCCAAGAAGTTCACAGAGTCCCAAATAAAACGAACCCCAAAAGAGCGATGGCAAGGCACATTATAATTAAATTGCCAAACACCAATGACAAAGTAAGAATCTTAAAAGCGGCCAGAGAGAGACAGAAAATTACCTACAAATGTTCCCCCATCAGACTAGCAACTGGTTTCTCAATAAAAGACACATCAGGCCAGAAAGGAATGGAATGAAATATACAGAGTCATGAAAAGGAAGGGTCTAAATCAAAGAATACTGTACCTAGCAAGGCTATCAATCAAAATTGAAGGGGAAATCAAGAGCTTCACAGACAAAAAAAGACTAAGGGAGTTCGTTACCACCAAACCAGCAATGCAAGAAACGCTAAAGGGTCTGCTGTAAAAAGAAGAAATAGGCAGCAAAAAAGGAACACAGGCATAAATAATAAAAATAGCAGCAAACAAGTACCTATCAATAATAACTTTAAATGTAAATGGATTAAATGCCCCAATTAAAAGACATAGGGTAGCTGAGTGGATTAGAAAACATGAACCATATATCTGCAGTCTACAGGAAACCCACCTCAAAACAAAGGACTCACACAGACTGATGGTGAAGGGATGGAAAAAGGTTTGCAGGTGAATGGAAATGAAAAGAAAAAAAAGAGCTGGGATAGCAATACTTATATCTGATAAATTAGATATCAAAGTAAAGGACAAAACAAGAGATAAGGAAGGCCACTATAATACTAAGGAGAGAAATCCAACAAGAATAAATAACACTGGTAAACATACTCACCCAATATAGGAGCACCCAAATACACTTAAAAAAAAACCCTCTGGAGGATATCAAGGGAGAGATTGACAGCAATACAGTCATAGTAGGGGGCTTTAATACCCAACTAACACTGCTAGACAAATACTCTAAATAAAAAATCAGCAAAGAAACATCAATCCTAAATGACTCACTAGCTCATATGGAATTAATTGACATCATCAGAATATTTCACCCCAAAGCCACAGAATATACATTCTTCTCAAGTGCACATGGGTCATTTTCAAAGACAGACAAACTCCCTTCAAATTCAAGAAGATAGAAATCATATCAAGCATCTTCTCAGATCATAGTGGCATAAAACTAGAAATTAATAAAACTATAAAAATAATAAAAAAGAAAACACCTGGAGACTAAATAGCATGCTATTAAACAATGACTGGGTTACCAGAGAGATCAAAGAATAAATAAAAAGCATCATGGCAACAAATGACAATAAAAACATAACAATCCAAAATATATGGGACACAATACAAGCAGTCTTGAGAAGGAAGTTTATAGCTCTACAAGCCTATAGCAAAAAACAAGAAACAATGGTAATAAATTACCTAACTCTACAACTCAGAGTTAGGAAGAGAGCAACAAGAAAAGCCCAGTGTAAGCAGAAGGAAGTATATAATAAAGATCAGAGCAGAGGTAAATGAAACAGATAAAACAAAACAAAACAAACAAACAAAAACAATACATAAGATCAACAAAACCAAGAGCTGGTACTTTGAAAGGATAAACAAGATTAATGAACCTCTAGCCGGGCTCACCAAGAAGGATAGAGAGAGGACCCAAATAAACAAAATCAGAAATGAAAGAGGTAAAATAACAGCCAATCCCACAGAAATACAAACGATTATGAAAAAACAATATGAACAACTCTATTCCAACAAAATGGACAACCTAGGTGAAAGGGACATATTCCTAGAAAAATACAAGCTTCCAAAACTTAACCAAGAAGAATAAAAAACCAGAATAGGCCAATAACTACTGAAGAAATTGAAACAGTGATAAAAAATCTCCTAGCAAACAAAAGCCCTGTCCAGACAGCTTTACAGGGAAGTTCTACCAAGCATTCAAAGAACTAAAACCTATCCTCTTCAGACTATTCCAAAAAATTCAAGAGGAAGACACTCTTCTAAACTCTTTCTATGATGTCAGCATTAGCCTAATCCCAAACCAGAAAAAGGCACCACAAAAAAAGAGAACTACAGGCCAATATCCTTGATGAACATAGATGCTAAAATCCTCAACAAAATTCTAGCAAATTGAATTCAGCAATACATTAGAAAGATCATAACCATGCCCAAGTGGGGTTTATTCTGGGGATGCAAAGATTGTACAATATCCACAAACTAATAAATGTGATGCATCACATAAACAAATTGAGAGACAAAAATCACATAATCATATCAATTGATGCAGAAAAAGCATTTGACAAAATCCAACACCCATTCTTGATAAAAACTCTCAGCAAAGTGGGAATAGAAGGAACATACCACAATATAATAAAAGCCCTATATGACAAACCTACAGCCAACATCATACTCAATGGGCAAAAACTAAACTAATTTCCCCTAAGAACAGGAACAAGACAAGGATGCCCACTTTCACCACTTCTGTTTGATATAGTATTAAAAGTACTAGCCATAGCGATCAGACAAGAAGAAGAAATAAAAGGCATCCAATTGGAAAAGAAGAAATAAAACTGTCCTTATTCACAGAAAATATGATATTATACATAGAAAACCCCAAAGACTCCATCAGAAAACTACTAGACCTAATAAATGAATTTGGCAATGTAGCAGAATACAAAATTAACACTCAGAAATCTATGGCCTTTTTATACACCAATAATGAATTCATAGAAAGAGAAATGAAAAGAAAAAAAAAAAACCAATCCCATTTACCATTGCACCAAAAAAATTAAGATACCTAGGAATAAACTTAACAAAGGACGTAAAAGACCTGTACTCAAAAAACTACAGGACATTGAAAAAAAAGAAGATATAAACAAATGGAAGAACATACCATGTTCATGGATTGGTAGAATCAACACCATTAAAATGTCCATACTACCTAAAGCAATCTATAGATGCAATGCAATACCTATTAAAATATCAATGACATATTTCAAAGATCTAGAACAAACTCTCCAAAAATTCATCTGGAACAAAGAAAGACCCGAATAGCCACAGCTATCCTGAGAAAGAAGAATGAAGTTGGAGGGATCACAATACCAGACATCAAGCTATATTACCAAGCCACGGTTCTCAAAAGTGCCTGGTACTGGCACAAGAACAGACATATAGACCAGTGGAACAGTAGAGGACCCAGAAATGGACCCAAACCATTATACTTAATTAATTTTTGACAAAGGAGGCAAGAGCATACAATGGAGTCAAATAGCCTCTTTAATAAATAGTACTGGGAAATTTGGTCAGATACATGTAAAAAAAAATGAAACTAGATCACCAACTTACATCATATACAAAAACAAACTCAAAATGGCTAAAGGACTTGAACATAAGATGGGAAACCATAAAAATCCTACAAGACCCCATTGGCAGCAAAATATGCAGACATATGTCATAGTAATGTCTTTATAGAGACTGATCCTAGGGCAAGAGAGACTAAGGAGAAAATAAACAAATGGGACTACATCAAAATAAAAAGCTTCTGCACAGCAAGAGAAACGATCAACAAAATAAGAAAACCCACTGCATGTGAGAACATATTTGCCATGTTTATCTCCAATAAGGGTTTAAACTCCAGCATTTACAGGGAACTGATACAACTTAACAAAAGGAAGATAAACAACCCAATCAAAAAATGGGCAAAGGACCTAAATAGACACTTTTTGCAAGAGGACATTCAGAAAGCCAAGAGACACATGAAAAGATGCTCAAAGTCACTAATCATTTTGAGAGATGCCAATCAAAACAACGAGGTACCACCTCACACCTGTCAGATTGGCTGTCATCAATAAATCAACAAATGACAAGTGCTGGAGACAATGCGGAGAAAAAGGAACCTTCATGCACTGCTGGTGGGAAGGCAGACTGGTGCAGCCACTGTGGAAAAAAACAGTATGGCACTTCCTCAAAAATTTAAAAATGGAACTGCCATTTGACCCAGCAATTCCACTTCTAGCTATATATCCCAAGAAAACAGAAACACCAATCAGAAAGGATATATGCACCCTTATGTTCATAGCAGCACAATTTACCATAGCTAAGATTTGAAACAGCCTACCTGCTATCAGCAGGTGAATGGATTAGAAAACTATGGTACATCTACACAATGGAATACTATGCTGCTGTAAAAAAGAAGAAATTCTTACCATTTGCAACAGTATGGATAAAACTGAAAAGCATTATGCTAAGTGAAATAAGCCAGGCAGTGAAAGAAAAATACCACATGACCTCACTCATTTATGTATAATAAGGAACATTATAACCTGATGAACAAAAAGATAAATACAGAGGCAGAGAAACATCGAACAGACTGTCAAATTACAACAGGAAGCCTGGAGAGGTGGGGGGGGAGGTAAGAGATCAACTGAAGGACTTGTATGCATGCATATAAGGATAACCAATGGACACAAGACACTGGGAGGGGGGCGGTGAGGGCAAAGAGTGGGTATAAAATCCTTGTGAATCCCTGGAACTTTGCTGAGGTCATGTTGGCCCTTTGAAACAAGGGTTTAGCCTGGGCCAGGTAGCTCAGTTGGTTAGAATGTCATCTTAAAAAGCCAAGGTGTGGGTTCGATCTTCCATCAGGGCACATACAAGAAGCAACCAACGAATGCATACATATGTGGAACAACAAATTGATGTTTCCCTCTCTCCCCCTCTCTCCTCTCTCTCTCGCCTTCTCTCTCCCCCTCTCCCTCTGACCCGCTTTTCCTCTCCCTTCCTCTCCTTTCCTCTCTCTCTCTTTTTCTAAAAATCTCCCCTTCCCCACCCAATAAACCACACAAGAGTTTAGTACAAGAAGGGGAAAAGGGAAATGAACATAGAGTAAACAGAATGCAGAGATAGGACCTAGGATCAGTGTTCCCCAGATTTGCCTAATGATAGAATCCCCTGGGGTGATCGATTGAATACATGGAAAGATTTCCATGCCTCTCTCCTGGGAATTCTAACCCAGAATTTGAATTTCTGGGTCCATCCGTGGAAATCCGCTGTTAACAAGCATTCTAGGCTGTTCTGGTTTGCAGCAGGGTTGAGAACATCCTCACAGTCTTGAAGTCCCTTCCTACCCCTGCTGTCTCCGTGCTAACCCTATACCTGAGACCGGGCCTGGCTATTGATCTTCAGTATTCCCAAGACCCTTTATGTCCAGGTTTCGTTTATTTGGTTGGTTTTTGTTAAAATGTAGATTTCTAGCACCATTCCAGGAGATTCAGCTGGAGTAGGCCTGAGACAGAGCCCATGTATTTGTACTTTTGAGCTCTGAGGACTTCTAATGTCAGTGGTCTCTGGGCCACAGTTTGAAAAAAATACTTTTGACAAGGAGAGTCTCAGAGTGATGACGAGTCCTTTCTGCTTCCTAAAGCCCTCCCCCCACTGGGACTGGTAGTTCCTCTGGCGAATGGTACCAGGAATGACCAGGCCTTTCAGGGAAGATCACATGTTCTCTTGGGAGTATGGCCCTCATCTGTCAGGCTTAACTTGCTGGAGCTATACATGCCCAAATACAGCACCTGCATTCCTAGAAGAGGTACTCACGCACAGGGCGGAGCACGTGTTTCATTCCTACCCTTCTTGTGGGACACTGAGCCCCTTGGTTTGGGGGGTGGAGTGGACTAGTACTGTTTAACTCTGGGGAGGAACATCTAAACTAGAGACCAATTCAGAAACCATACATCATATGCTCCTAATTCCTAATTCCTGTAGAAACAGTTGGAAAGAATGGCAGCTTCCCAGAGTGAGCCCCATTCCCCTGCCCTCCCATCTCTCCTGGCTGCCTTTGAGTGGGCGATTGCTATAAAAAAAAACCAGACTAGTCTAGCTGAGACAGTGGGTCTCAAACTTGAACACTGTCAGAAGTACCTGGAGGGCTTGTTGACACACAGATTACAGAACTCCAGAGCTGCTGCTGCAGCAGGTCTGTGGAGGTGTCAGGAATGTGCATATCTAACAAGTTGCTGATTATCTGGAACGGGTTTCCCTAAACCACTGAGTCCCCATGAAAGTGCTCGGCTTTCGTAGTATAGCTCAACCAGCTCTCGTGTTTCAGGTGGGATTTTATGCTCCCAGTCCTCTTGTTCACTGTATTGTCCTGGCAGGGTCTGGGACCTCCAGGCTCTTGACTTGCGCAGGAAAGAATTCAAGAACAAGTCCAAGTGAGAGCAGAAGGAGTTTTCTTTGGGTAGAAAAGGAAGCTAGGACATGGGTTTCGGGCAGCAGGCTCAGGGGATGAGCCTGGGACAGCTGCTGCTGTGTGCTGTTCCCCCAGTCATGGTGAAAGAGGTCAAAGTACACGTCCGAATGGATTCGGGTAAACTTGCCAGTGCGTTGCTCACTGGGTCAGTCAGTTTTTCGGAGTTTATGTTTCCAAGGGTCAGGCTGTTTCTGAACTTCGTGGTGCCAAATTACGACTCTGCCTTTTGGCGGGAGGAGGTGATGGGGTCTGTTCTTAATATGGCCTGTTCCGACAGTGCCGTGATGTTTGTCCTTCTCAGTCCCCCTTCTACCTGTGGTGTCCTTATAATGATTATAGAATGAGCTTTGGGGTCTTTCTCTGGTCAGTTTTTCCTCCATCTTGGATTGATTTGGTTTTAGCCAGGCCTTGTTGACTTCTGTCAACCACTGTAACCCCTACAGGAGTTTCCTGCCATAGCTGTCTTCCCTGTGGTTATGCCTGGAGCTGGGGACTCTGATGAGAGGACCTAGTGGCTTATCAACCTGTGATGTCTGCTCCTACTTACTCATTTTACTTGTAGAGAGCTTTTCCTAACTTCTTTCTGTCCTGCCTCACTCGTGGATAATTTCCCTCTGTTTCCTGTGGATTTTGCTCTCCTTCTTCATTCCAGGTGAGCCCATGCTCAGAGTATGGGCTCTGCACCTTAAGCTGAGCATGGCTTGGAGCATTTTCTTGCCCCTTGCAGAGTGAGGCTCAGACCATAGGCTGAGAGGGGCCGAGAGGTATGAGAAGCAGGACTAGGGGCTGCTTTCATTCTTCTCCCTGCCCACATTCCACCCCACCACCTTTTTTAAAGAATGTGTCTTTCTGTGGGCCCCTTGGACTCAGGAATGGAATTCCCAAGTGGCTGGGTGTGTGGTGTAAAGATTAGGTGGGTATGCTTGTTGCTTAAGAAGTCCTCAAGAGTCTCAAAGTTGTGTATGAAAACGGGTTCTATGGAAAGCAATCTCACAGTGTGATCTGAACAGCTTTTTTTTTAAATCCTCACTTTGAACATTTTTTAATTGATTTTATTTATTGATTTCAGAGATGGAGGGAGAAGAGAGAGAGATAGAAACATCAGTGATGAGAATCATTGATTGGCAGCCTACTGTATGTTCCCTACTGGGGATCAAGCCCACAACCCAGGCATGTGCCCTTGATTGAGAGAGAGAGAGAGAGAGAGAGAGAGAGAGAGAGAGAGAGAGAGAGAGAGAGGGAAAGAGAAAGAAAGAGAAAGAGAGAGAGGTGAGAAACATTAGCCACCTCCCAACCAGTGATCTAACTCACAACGAGAGAGAGAGAGAGAGAGAGAAAGAGAGAGAGAGAGAGAGAGAGAGAGGAGAAACATTAGCCACCTCCCAGCCAGTGATCTAACTCACAACCTGAGTATGTGCTCTGACTAGGAATCAAACCCCCCACCTTTTGGTGTATAAAATGACACTCCAATGAACTGAGCCACACCAGCCAGGGCAGGACTCTCACAGGGTGATTTGATTACAAACTGCTAACTGGGTAGGCCAGAGTGGCTAGTCATGCCCAGGCATATAACTTTAAAAGGAAAATAATCTATATATATAAAAGCCTAAGTGACCATCCCAACCAAAACAACTGAATAGATAGATGACTGTGTGGGGTGACCAGGCCAGCAGGGGGGTTAGTGAGGAACAACCACATGACTGAGCAGCAGGCTGCATGGGGCAATCAGGACAGTAAGGGGGTTAGTAAGGGATAACCAAATGACTGAACAGCAGGCTGTGTCGGGTGACCAGGCCGGCAGGGGGAGGGGCAGTTAGGGGCAACTAGGCTGGCAGAGGGGGGCAGTCAGGGGCAACTAGGCTGGCAGAGGGGGGCAGTTAGGGGCAACCAGGCCAGTGGGATAGGCAGTTAAGAATGATCAAGCCAGTGAGGGTGGGGGAGGGAGGGCAGTTAGGGGTGACCAGGCCAGTGGTGGTGGGGCAATCAGGCCTGCAGGCAGAGGTAGTTAGGGGTGATCAGGCCAGCAAGGGGGCGGGGGGGGGCAGTTAAGGCAACCAGGCTGGCAGGGGATCAGTGAGGGCGATCAGACCAGCAGTCAGAAGCAGTCAGGGATGATCAGGCTAGCTGGGGGTGGCGGGGGGGAGAGCAGTTAGGGGCAAACAGGCAGGTAGGCAGGCAGGTAAGTAAATGTTTAGGAGCCAGCAGTCCAAGATTGTGAGAAGGATCTTGGATTGGAGAGGGTACAGGCTGGGCTGAGGTGACCCTCCCCCTCCTGTGCACAAATTTTGTGCATGGCCTCTAGTCCTATATAATAAAAGGCTAATATGCAAATTGACTGAACTGCAGAATGATCGGTTGTTATGACATGCACTGATCACCAGGGGTCAGATGCTAAATGCAGGAGCTATCCCTGGTGATCATGCCCTTGAATAGGGGGAGCGCCTCTGCCAGAACCTGAGCTCATGGCTAGTGAGTACAGTGGCAGTGGCAGGAGCCTCTCCTGCCTTCGTGGTAGTGCTAAGGATATCTGACTGCCAGCTTAGGCTGGCTTTCATGGGGAGTGGGCCTAAGCCATCAGCCAAATATCCCCCAAGAGCTCCTGGACTGTGAGAGGGCACAGGCTGGGCTGAGGGACTGCCTCCCCCCCTGGGCCTCTAGTTTTCTTTCTTTCTTTCTTTCTTTCTTTCTTTCTTTCTTTCTTTCTTTCTTTCTTTATTTCTTTATTTCTTTATTTCTTTATTTCTTTATTTCTATCTATCTATCTATCTATCTATCTATCTATCTATCTATCTAACTGATTTCAGAGAGGAAGGGAGAGGGAGAGAATGATAGAAATATCAATGATGAAAATCATTGATTGGCCCCTTCCTGCATGCCCCCAACTGGGGGTCGAGCCCACAATACAGGCATGTGCCCTGATCAGGAATCAAACTGTGACCTCCTGGTTGATAGGCTGACACTCAACCTCTGAGCCACACTAGCCAGGTGGCATGTAGCTTCTTTAGTAAAGGGCTTATCTTTGCCTTCAGCAAGCCCTGCCCATGTTTCTGTGCATCTAAGTTAACATTCCTTCGAAATGCCTCCTTTCAGACTGCTCCTTCTAATATCTGACCAGCCTTTCAGACCCTTTTTAAAGTATGACCACCCTCAAGAGAGCACATAATCTTAACTATCCTGTAGTCCAACCCGTGCCTTGCTTTCTCCCACCTTCATGCAATTTTCCTTATGTTCCCTCTTAATCTCATATGCATAAAAGAAACTGCAAACTGTAATTTTCTTAAGCATTTTTCTCAGTCTGTTGAGATCTTCCTTTCAGGCAAGTTCTCTGTATGACTCAAATTTTTTTAGTCTTATCGATAAGTTTGGACATTCTTATGTTGACAAGTCGTCATGACCATGATCTGGTGGTTGTAGTGATGTTCGGTGACACTCCTTGGTTTGTCTATTCACAGTGGCTCTGTGCCCCTCGGGAGGTGGCATTGAAACCCCCTTTCTTGGCCCTCGCCAATTTGGCTCAGTGGATAGAGCATTAGCCTGTAGACTGGAGGGTCCCAGGTTCAATTCCAGGCAAGGTCATATGCCTGATTTGCTTGAGTCGGGGGCATGCAGGAGGCAGCCAATCAATGATCCTCTCATCATTGATGTTTCTATTTCTCCCTCTGCTTTCCTTTCTGAAATCAAGAAAAAACAAACACAAACAAAAAATCCCCACCTTTGTTGTGTCCCTGAAGCAGGATACTGGGAGAGGCATGAATTCAAGGAAATTTTCAGTAACCTGACTGGGATTAAGGAATGGTTAAGAATCAGGTTTTGTTTTTTAATTTATTGATTTTAGAGAGAGAGAGAAGAAAGAAGGGTGGGAGGTGAGAGAAGGAGAAACATTGATTTGTTGTTCTACTTACTTATGCATTCTTTGGTTGATTCTTATATGTGCCCTGACCAGGGATCAAACCCACAATGTTGGTGTGTTGGGATGATGCTCTAACCAATTGAGCTACCCAGCCAGGGCAAGAATCAGTTTTATGAGGGTGTAAATGAATGATTACGAGCGAGGATTCTAGCCTTGACTTGGTGTGGCTCAGTTGGTTGAGCGTTGTGCCATGCACCAAAAAGTCGCTGGCTTGATTCCTGATCAGGGCACATATCCTGGTATGGCCTCAATCCCCAGGGTATCCATTGATGATTCTCTCTCTCTTTCACCCACTCCCTTCCTCTCTCTCAAACTAATACAAGCAAGCAAGCAAACAAACAAACAAACAAACAGAATGAGGACTCTAGAGCCATACCGTCTGGGTTGAAATCCAGCTCTGCCACTTACTACATGTGCGATTGTGGCAATAGCGCACAAAACTTCCTTCCTCATTTTGCATGAGAATTGGATCTTCATTTCACTTTATATATCCTTTCTCTGGGAATCTGAAAAAGGGAGTGAGTCAGCTGCACGTATGCCACCTTGCTTATGATAAAAGTGATCTCTGTGGTAAAAATGACTACAATTGGGCTGGGAAACCTTCTCAGATCTGATAAGAAGCCATTCTTTGTGTTTTGCTGAGTACAGTGACTCTTTCACGGTCCTGTCCTTTACGGGGACCCCGGAAGCTGTGTGTATGGCACTGTTACAAGCAGTAGTGGCCTGCAGGTGTTAAACCAGAGTGGTTTCCACAGCCACCTTTTCCTGCAGCTGAGCCATCACCTTGCCAGCCAAGGAGGATGGCTTCTGGATGGCTGGACGGGCTGCGGTTCTGTGCACTGGTCCCATTGAAGAGCCCTAAGGCTGCTCTGTCAGAGAGCTGTGTCCCTCCCAGGTGGTTCTAATGTCCAGTATCAGTGGTAGTCTTATGAGTCTCAATGTTTTCTTAAAACTAAAACGTCTCCTGGTGTATTTTATTTTTAACTCTGTGCATTTTTCTCATCTATAAATTGGGGATGATAACACTAGCTGCTTTCTAGGGTTGTTGGGAGGATTGTAAGGCGCATAGAACAGTAACTAGTACACAAGTATGTGCTGCTGGCGTTATCACCACCACCACCACCACCACCACCATCATCATCATCATCATCATCATCAAGAATGTTATTAGGAAGCGAGGGCAGGAGGCCCTTTTTCCTTTGGGTCAATTCTAGTCTCATCTTAGTTACTATAACTCACTATACGGCTTTGGAAAAATGACCTCGTTCTCTAAGGACACAGCTTTTTACAGCCTATTCTAGGTTTTCCATTTATTTGTTGAATGAGTCGATGAGTTAGGAGACTAAATGTTTTTAGGGTCCTTTCTGGTTTCAAATATAAGGTCTTGTGTGGCATTGATTCTGAGAAGAAAGCTGAAGGAGTGACAGGAAAGAGGTGAGAAAGCACCTGCAGTGGGGGTGGTGTCAGGGGTCAGAGGTCTGGAGAGGGGACAGGTCATCAGGAAGAGATGAAAGGTATCCAGTAGTCCCATTTACCTCATAAATCTAGCCAACGGCTTAAGAAAGGACTGCAGATGACCCTGACGTGGGAGAAATGCTTCCCAGAACCTGTTTCTCGGGCAGGCTTAAAGGGACCAGAGCGCCAGGTTGAAATGGCTGTGTTTGGTTGTTTTGGAGTATTTCTTGGAGAAAACTGCAGAGTAGCCTCATACTCCCTGGATTTTTCTTCTCTGAGGACACCATTCACAGTGGCAATGAAAATGAGGATTTCTGACCTCCTGACCTGCTGAGGGGGAGGAGCTAGCAGTGGCCCCCCCGCAGAAGGCCAGCCCTAATGCTGTGTGTTTCTCCCTCCCTCCTTAGGTCTGAATACTGGGGCTTTTTATGCCTTGTCCACTCTGCTGAATCGCATGGTGATCTTGAACTATCCGGTAAGGGAGTCCCCTAAGCATGTGGGGCCTGGAGAGAATGAGGTTGCTGAGTCTGTCTCAGCAGGAGCTGGGGTAGTGGTTAACTCTTGGATCCCCCACTTCTAGGCAGCAGGGTATGGTGGTATGCTTATGGGATTTGGAGGGTCTCAACCCCTAGCTCTGGTGGCACTAAACTGTGTGGGCAGCAGATGATTCAGATAAGCTAGTTAGTGTCTCTGAGCTCTCATTCTCTTTTCTGCAAAACAAGCGTAATTACTGAAAGATTATTTTTAGGATTAGAAAGTAAATAATATTGCGTATGTGTATATTTATATATGTTATATAGACATAGAGCGCATAGCATGCCACCTGACAACAGAGTAAGTAAACATATACATTTGGAGTCACATCTGAAATACTTAATTTGTAAAACATGGGCAAAGTTTAATTTTGCACTCTTAGTTACTCAACTGAAAATATTGTTTAAATGCTCCCAGAACCAGTGAGGACTTGATGCTGGAAATGGGATACTGATTATCCCTGAGTCAGGAATCCCAGGTTTAACCTTTTTGTGAAAGGACCAGGGTCGCGTAGTTACAGAGGTGGTCACTGTCAATAAGTGTTCCGGTTTTGGAGTGTGTCAGGTCTGAGTCCAAATCCTAGCTCTGCATTCAATAAATGCCTCATGACCTTGGACTGATAGGTTCATCTCACTGTGCCTCCGTGTATTTACCTGAAAAATGGGGAGTACTAATTCCTAAGCTTATGGTGGGGAATTCTGAGAATTAAATGGGAGAATGATGTAAAATCCTTGGCTCATAAAAGTAAAGGCTCAAAAACATATAACTATTATTTTACCATTCTTCTTGGCACTAGTAGCTCAAAAACACCTAAGTATGGGATATTTGGATATCCATATTTCAGTTTACCCATCTGTGAAATGAGAATAATGATAAATAAGAGAAAAGAGTTGCTATAAGGATTACACTTAAAAAAAAAATCTTCCTCAAAGTGGTTCTAAGGACAGGATTTGGTTCACCCCAGCATCTATACCAGGCACCCACATCTGGGGTCACGTTTTGTTGGGAGGATTTTCTCCCCATTGGTAGCCTCTTACAGGGCTGCCCTGATACCTTCTGAGAACTGGCTCTAATGGAGCTGAGTTCCCTCCTTTGCCCCTTCGCCTCGTGGTGACTGTGCTCTGCCTGGGCCTGGTCCTGTCGCTGGCTGATCTTTGGGGCTGTGGTTTTCTTTCCCAGGGGGAAGAAGTGAATGCCGGAAGAATAGGCCTGACTATTGTCATTGCGGGAATGTTTGGGGCTATGATCTCCGGTATCTGGCTGGATAGGTCCAAAACCTACAAGTAAGTGACTCTTCCTCTCAGACTTCGAATTGGGGTACTCGCTTTTGTTTTTATGTAAACTTTTTATTGAAACGTTGAACATATTAAGAAAAGTCTACAAACCATAAATATTTTGCATCTATTATTAATCTTTACAACAACACTATATGGTAGATTCTATTTCTTTTTAGGTGGAAACATTAATTTTGTTTTAATTGTGGCAAAATACACAGGACATACAGTTTACCATCTTGACCATTTTTAAGTGAACAGTTCAGTGGTACGTACATTCATGTTCAATCTCCAGACCTGTTATCTCTCTTCCTGCGACTAAAACTCTGTATCTACTCAACAAACAACTCCCATCTCCTCCTCCCTCTCGCCTTAGCAGCCACCATTCTGCAACGCAGCTCCAAAGGTTTCCGTGCGACAACTGAGTGGTCAAGGGGGTAGGTAGTTCACATGGGTCTTCTCTGAGCCTCATTTTCCTCATTTATAAAACAAGGGAAACAATATCTGCCCTGTGGGGGTCTTAGAGAGATTAGAGGTAAAGGACATGAGGCCAAGCACAGTACCACTGGCCCTAGTGTGGCTATGCCAGGGACAGGTGGGGAGACGTGAAAATGAATGTAGAAAAATGTCAGCAGTAGGAAAATTTGAGGAAACCCCAAAGAGTAGAGATGAGGACATTATTCCTCATGGCTCCCTTGGGCCCTATAGCCTTAACAGTGGTGCTCTGTGCTTACTTTAGTTTGCAGTGCATTATCTTGCAATTGCTTATACTGTACCTCATTGGTAACAATTGTGATGTGCTTTGGGTCTTAATGTCCAGAGCATTTCTGAGAGCCGAGAGTGGTCTTCTGAAGATTTTAATGTACGTCAGCCCTGGATCATCATCCCTTACACGAAAAGGTTTCAGGTTTGATTCTCGGTCAAGGCATGTACTGGTTGGAACATGTACACAATAGATATTTCTCTCTTTGTCTAAAACCAGTGAACACATCCTCAGGTGAGGATTAAAAAAAAAAAAGATTTTAGTGTATGTCAAACTAATTCAGGATGCTATTAAAAATACAAACTGAATTTGTGGACCATCATGGATACCAGTTCAGTCGAGGAATCTGCATTTGCCTCAGTCTGCATTTGTGTTACAGTCCCTCAAATTCAATAGATAGGCTCAGAAAAAAAGACTGAATAAAACAGGCACAGCATCCTTCTCTTCTTACTGTATCTTTTTTTAAAGAATGTATTTCTATTGATTTCAGAAAGGAAGGGAGAGGGAGAGATACAAACATCTATGATGGGAGAGAATCATTGAGCAGGCTGCCTCCGGCACGCCCCCTATTGGGGATGGAGCCTGCAACCCTGGGCATGTGCTCTTGATCGGAATCAAAACTGGGACCCTTCAGTTCGCAGGCCAGCGCTCTATCCACTGAGCAAAACTGGCCAGGGCTACTGCATCTTTCCAATGCTCTGCATGCATTGGGTGCTCAATTAATGCTGACCAGCAGGGCAGCTGCCAGGGTTGCCTTGCGCGGGGTCAGGGCAGCATTCTGGGCTGCTTTGACAAGGCCTCCAAAGTTCCCAGTGTCTGGAGGCAACAAGACAGTGGTAGACCTGTTCTCTGCCCCACAAACCCACTTCTGTGTGGCTCTGGTCAGACCAGGTCTCGCTGTGGCTGCCCTAGTCAAAGGCCAATTGAGGCCATACCCAGTCCAATGGCTGCCTGGCTGAACACAACGAAGGCCCTGGCTTGGCTTAATTAACTGCTGCAGGAGTTGGCTTTCCACTCGTCTCTGTCATCTGTCAATCGCTTGCTTCAGCCACACATGAGAGCACTGCTTGCTCTGTGGCAGGAAGAGGAGGAGTTGGAATTTTGCTAAGGCTGGAATGTGGGCAGCAGATGATTCAGATGAAAATAGAGTGAAAGGGCTGGAGAGAACACTTTAGAACTTAGATACCACAGTTCCTTTGCATTATTCGATGCCTCGGTCCTGCAGGCAGCAAAAGCCATTCTCTGGACTACTCCCCAGGGAGAAAGGATGAGCAAAAACCGTGATTCAGTCTTTTTGGTGCCAATCCATTTCTCCCTGAGACCCTCAGTTTAGTCCTGTCCGGTTTGGAGGCTGGAAATGAGGTGGTCAGGTCCATTTATCTCATGCTGGGATTACAGATAGTTTTTCTAGATGCATCAGTAGTTTGAGATGAAGCTGTGGTTGAAAAAATCTGGTGAAAGATGAGTTGGTGGGATCAGTGAGAAAGAATGGTGTTCATGAAGTTGCTTCCTGCAGGATAGGTCCGACTAGATGAGGGGAGCAGGGCAGAGGAAGGACAAAGCTCCTCTATGCGTGACAGCTTTGAAGTGCCAGGCCGGGGGCGGGGGCATCCTCCATAGGCTCTGGCCTTGAGCTTTTCCAAAGCTGCAACCACGTTGAGTATTCGTATCCTCTATGCAATAGAGGAAAGGGCGCAGAGTTTCAATCCCGGCTTCGGGTTCAAGTCCCAACTCTGCATTTGTTCAACAGGTTACTTTAGACGAGTAACCAAACTAGCTTGAGCCTCCGTTTTCTTATTTGTGAAAGTAGGCATAGTCATACATGTCTCTCAAGGCTTTTATAATGTTTGAGTGAAATAATAAATGAATGTAAAATGCTTTAGAGAATCCCTGGCACCCAGGAGCTACAGGTATTAGTTTGACATTACCACATAGTATATGTCCCCAGGTGCCCCCACCAGGTTCCTGGCTTCAGGGGAGATGTGTGAATGCTTTAAACTTGCATCGTCTGAGACCTAAAGTTCAGGTGGGAGGGAAAAGGTGTATTCGGAGCTGGTTCCCTGCAGTAAGTAGGGCAAGGAGAGGAAAGCAGGTCTGAGTGGGAGTCAGGGCCCCAGCGGAGTCCAGAGTGGGTGCCATGGAAGAAGTGTGGGGAGGTGCACAAGCTCGGTGAGAGCTCATTGCTGATGTCCTTCTGAGGAGACTGACAAGGGGAAATGTGACAGGGAGTGGGTGGAGGTTTCTCACTTTGGCGTCACACACTTAGTTCAGGGCTCAAGAATATTCTTTGTTAGTTCCTGCTATCTGGAGTAATTCAGATTCATCAGGAAAACCCGTGCAAGTGGCAGCAGGAAGACTGTAGAGATAACAGAGAGACTACATTGAGTGGCCAGATTATCATGATCTCTGAACACATAAAAATCTGGCCACTCAGTGTATATCCGATATAATAAAAGGCTAATATGCAAATTGTCCCCTCAACCAGGAGTTCAACCAGGAGGCAAGCTGGCCAACCGCCCATGGCCCCTCCCCCGGGCCAGGCTAACCAGACCCCACCCGTGCACGAATTCATGCACTGGGCCTCTAACACACACACACACACACACACACACACACACATGCGTGCACACACACACACTGAGTGACCAGATTATTATACCTTCAGAGATCATAATAATCTGGCCACTCAGTATAAAAGTTAGGTCACTTCTCAGCATTGTCATGGGATCCTGGGTGAAGTAGACATGTAGAATTAGGTGGCTTCTGGGGGAGTCCTGCACGCTGGTGTTCCTCCTGTTTGTTTGCTTTTGGTGGGGGACGAGGAGAGGAAACGGCTGTACCTTTCTTGCTGTGGGCAGGAATTGACAAGTCAAAGTGCAGTTTGGTGTTGTTGAGAGGGGTCTGCAGGAGGAGAATACACATGCAGCAAGATGGCTTCATACACTTCTGGTCTTACCCTTTGTAGCAGTGATCACATACAATTAAATAATTACTGTGTGGTTATTGGTTCAGTGTCCTATGAGAGCAGATGTTTCAGTACACAGCAGAGGGCTAAACACAGAGCAGGTGCCTGATAGATACTGGTAGAATGAATGAATGGCTGAATGAACAAATGATCCTATTAAAGTCTGAAGTATATGAGTCAACCTTTTTGTCCTTGCTTGTAGGGAGACAACACTGTTGGTGTATATCATGACTCTGGTGGGCATGGTGGTGTACACTTTGACCTTGAACCTCCATCGTCTGTGGGTAGTGTTCATCACCGCTGGCACACTGGGGTAAGTTTCACCTCTAACATGTTTAACCAGAAAGCACCATCCCATGGCTCCTAGAGCTGCTGACATCTTAGGATGTATTACAGATCCCTTTGCTGTCTTCTCACTGACCTGTGTGGAGATGTGGAGATGGTGCCCAGAGGTCTTGTTGTTTTTTTGTTTGTTTTTGTAGCATTTCAAAAGACTGCCTGGGGCTTCCAGACCCACCCATGCTGTTGGGATGCACTGTATTCTTTACAGACTTGGGAGGTTAGGAAATGTGTAGAGTCTTTTTTTAGCTCTGCCTCAGACAGTGTGGATCCTGGAAAGTCTGGGTCCTGCTCTCAGTTCTGCTGTGGACTACCTATTAGTCCACAGGCATGTCACTTAACCACTCTGAGCCCCAGTCTCCTCATGTGTAAATTAAGATGAGTGGCCTGCCTTGTAGAGTTGTTGGAGGATTGAGAGAGATAACAGATGTGAAAACAGCAAAAAGTGTGGTGCAGATATAAGGCATTAGAATTGAAAATTTCTAGACCAGTTGTATGAGAAAGCATACCTTTTACACAGGGCTCTCTGCTCAGCTTCACCTCCCCATTATTTATTGTGGGCAGTACATGAGTGTGGTGTGTGTGTGTGTGTGTGTGTGTGTGTGTGTGAAAAAGTCAGCTGGTGACTGGTGACTCTGTGGGGAAATAAGGAGGACTTGGAGCTCCTTCTTCCAGGTCCCACAGATTCATGGAGATACTGTTCTATATCCAGGGACTTCCCACGCCCAGCCTAGGGTCTGTGTACCCATGACACAGAGTCTCTCAGCTGAGGGCTGAATACCCCAGGCATCCTACCCTCTGTAAATGCCGACCCTGCTGCCACTGGTGGCTGGATGTAGAAGAAGAGGAAGAGCTTTTGCGTACAAAGATCTCCTGAGTACAAAGTCTACCCATGAACCTCTTCCTGGCCTGCAGGATCTCTCTCTCCTTGGTATGGCCCTCTAGGGGTGGCTTGATCATTCAAGAGCCCAGCATGTCTTGATGGGTAGAAACAAGGAGGAGGTGGGCTCTCTGTCCTCCTTGTTCTGCAAGTTCTCCATCACCTTGTTTCTGTTGTCTGGCCTTCAGGTTCTTTATGACCGGCTATCTCCCACTGGGATTTGAGTTTGCTGTGGAGCTGACATACCCAGAATCAGAAGGCATATCATCTGGCCTCCTCAACGTATCTGCCCAGGTAGGTCTTATTTGGTGGTGGCCCCATAGCAGTGGCTCTTTGTTCCCTGCGCTGCTTGATGGCTGCAGGCATTGCATTATGGCAGCTCAGCTCTCCTGTGGGCAAGTTGGCTGGGCCCTTGTTCCCAGTCTTCTTTGTGTCTTTCCAGATATTCGGGATCATCTTCACCATCTCTCAGGGAGAGATAATTGAAAATTACGGCACCATGCCCGGGAACATCTTTCTGTGTGTGTTCCTCGCCCTTGGAGCAGCCCTCACTGGTGAGTTGGGGCCTTGGGACGAGATAAGGCCCCGCTGCTCATGGGCTGAGGCAGTTTGGGACCCAGTGTCTTGAGTGACTGTACAGATCAGGAGTACACATTACATAGACAGGGTGGAGGGAAGGGCTTGTCAGGTAATCTGTTCGGGAGGCAATGACATGTTTTGGTGGAACGAACATGGGCTTTGGAGATAAAAGACCATTGTTGGAATCCCAGGCTGTGATACTAACCTTCATAGCTGCTTGACCTTAGGCAAGTGGACCAACATCTGAGAGCTGCAGATTGCTAATTGGTAAAAAGTATAAGCCCACTGTCATTGGCTCCAGGCTTTAACAAGGTGGGCGACAGTGTGCCCCTAGCTCCCTGGAATATCTGATGTAGGTCTGGGATACCTGTGGTGCTTAGGACAATTAGGGCTCCCTCTCTGGGATGAACTTGAACATTAGTCTGCTTGATAACTCTGTGTCTCTGTCGCTCTTCTTTCTCAATCCCGTGACCTCAGCACTCATCAAGGCAGATCTACGGAGGCAAAAAGCGAACATGGAATTTCCCGAGAATGTATGTACTGGGAGCTTGCTGGGCTGAAATCTGGGTCACAGGGTGAGGAAGTGGCAGCATGGGAGGGGGTCAGAGGAGCAGCCGGGGTGGGGGCTGGAGAGCTCCCAGAGCCGACAGATTTCAAGGTGCCTATGAGACCAGCGCAACTCTCAGGAGCATGGCATCTGTTTTTCTCAGTGGCTGCTTCAGCACAGCTTGTCTGCTGCTCTTTCCCAGGCTCCTCTCCAGCTTCATTCTCTTTCCCTGGCCACTCTGCTCTGGTCCTCAGAGTGTGTGACTGTTATCACAGTCTGCTGAGCAGCACCCACCCCATGGACCCTGAGCCTGGGGTCAGTGGCTGTAGAGGAATGGTGGGAGCCTGTCATGGCAGTGGTGGCCCCAAGGCATGGGGCTGTCCTGATTATGTGACAGCGGCTTAGGCAGTGCCATGGGGATTGAAGGACTGGAGCCAGTGGAGAGCCAGTCAGGCGCTAAGAGGATTAATCGGGAAGCAGGAGCTGATGATGTGAGGAGAGAGAACCAGGAATGTGATCTGCAATAGGAAAGTGTTTCCCCTCTGTGCTCGTCAGCTGGGAATCATTTTAACCAAAACGTCAGGTATCAAATTTGAGCCAGGATAAAAAGAATTTCAAATCTGAGCAGTAAAAGTGGGATGTTTTTAAACAAAAGAACAAAACAAAAAGAAAACCTCCAAAACTTATTACAGAGGTAATACACGCTCTTTATGGAAAAATGAAAAAAATACAAAAGTGTACAAAATTTAAAAATCGTCCTGTAATACCATCATCCAGAGGTGAGATGCTGTTTTTTGTATTGCCTTATGCATGTCCATATCCACATATAATATATATATGTGTAACATATATTCAATACACACACACACACACACACACACACACTCTAGTGGCCTGGTGCATGAAATTTGTGCACATTAAAAGGGTATTAATTAGAGGAAATAATTTAATACTGCTATTTGCTCTTTCTCTATAGTAGAAGTATCAGAGACTAAAGAAAATTAGTAAAATGTATATGAAAACCTTCCTCCTGTCAGAGTCTGGGGTGCACCACGGGACCCAGAGTTAAGTCCCCACTCACTCACATGTGCCTCAAAATCACGTGAGACCTAGACCCAGCTGTCCCCACCCCCCGAATTGGGGTAAATCCAGACCCGGCCAGTCCCACCCTTGTCAAGCCCTGCAGGGCAGGGAGTGTCCTCGGGTCCCCTGGCCCAGCACCAGGATGGGGGGCATGGCCTGAGGTCCCCCATCAAGTCCCACCAGGTGGGAAACATATCCTGAGGTCCCCCGTCAAGCCCCACTGGCATGGGGGCACAGGCTCAGATCCCCTGTGAAGCCCCGCTGGGTGGGGGACACAGCCTGAGGTCCCCTGTCAAGCCCTTCCAGGCAGGAGGGGCACAGCCTCAGGTCCCCTGGCCTGGTGCTGGGGCAGAGGGTATGGTCTGAGGTCCGCCAGCCTGGTGCCGGGGTGGGGGTGCAGCTTGAGGTCCCCTGTCAAGGGTGTGGCTTGAGGTCCCCTGTCAAGGGTGGAGAGAACAGTCTGAGGTACCCTAACCCAGTACCAGGATGGGAAGCACACCTTGAGGTTCCCCTGTCAAGCCCTGCCAGGTTGGGAGTGTGGCCTGCAGTCCCCTGTCAAGCTCCACCAGGTGGGAGGCACGGCCTGAGGTTCCCCAGCCTGGAGCTAGGGTGAGGAGAGCAGCCTGAGGTACCCTAGCCCAGTACCAGGGCAGGAAGCACACCTTAAGATTCCCTGTCAAGCCCTGCCGGGTGCGGGGTGTGGCCTGTGGTTCCCTGTCAAGCCCTGCCAGGCAGGGGGAGTAGCTGGAGGTCCCCTAGCCCAGCACCAGGATGGGAAAGTACACTTTGAGGTCCCCTGTCAAGCCCCTCTGGATTGGGGGAGGGTGTAGGCCTCCTGTCCCATGCCCGCGGCCACCTCGTGCTCTCCCTGAGCAGGTATGCATAGGGAAGGCTGGGCCAGGATAATTGGGAGGGGGTGATGGTGGCCAGCATCCTGGGTGAGCTGGGCCTCACAGCCTCTCTGCTTCAGCTCCCAGCACCCCGGACCTAAGGAGTAGTGCTTTCAGAGGGGCCTGGCAGGCACTGGATATGGCGATGCCTTAAAAACAGAAGAAGCCCCCTTTAACTCTGGCTGGAAGTGTGTTGGAAACTTATGGTCGGGGGAAGCAGCCCAACATCAGGGCTGAAATAAGACCTTGGGTAGCCTCTGGAGGGGTGACTTTAGTCCTTCGCTGTGGTCACGCCCCCCGCGGGCCTCCCGTCCCTTCTCTGCTGAGCCCTCCCACATGCTGTGCCACCCTGTCCTCCCGCCCTCCTGCTCCTGATTGGCTGGTAGCGTAGCGAAGGTATGGTAATGTGCATGTTTCTCTTTTATTAGATAGGATACACACACACACACACACACACACACATGTTGGTTTTAAAACAAAAATGGAATCTTGTCCTATCTGCCTTTTTACATGCTGTGAACATTTAGCTCATTAGTCTTTTTTTTTTTTTTTTTACAGCATACTTTTTTTTTTTTTAATCCTCACCTGAGGATATTTTTCCATTGATTTTTTTTTAGAGCGAGTAGAAGGGAAGGAGAGAGGGAGGGAGGGAGGAAGAGTGAGAGGGAGAGACAGAGAGAGGGGAGAGAAACATAGATGTGAGAGAGACACATCAATTGGTTGCTTCCTGCCTGTGCCCCGACCAGGGGTGGGGACTGAGCCTGCAACTGAGGTATATGCCCTTGATCGGGAATCAAACCGCTGACCCTTCGGTCTGTGAGTCACACACCGGCTAGGGCTACAACATGCTTTCAGTGACTGCACCGTGTTCTGTTATGTAGGTAAACCATGATTTGTTTAACAGTTTTTCTGTCCATGGACATTAAGGTTCTTTGCAACTGTTGTTTTAAGTCACCTTGTCCTGGAAGTGAAATCTTTGCCCATGTTCCGAAGCACAGTGTTTCTTTGAGAAATGGACCAGTGGTCATGTACGGTTGAAGGCCTTGATATACACTGAGATGGCCAGATTATTATGATCTCTGAATGCATAATAATCTGGCCACTCAGCATATATATATATTTGAGGCCCAGGGCATGAATTTGTGCATGGGTGGGGTCTGGGCAGCTTGGCCAGGGGGAGGGGACATGGGCTGTTGGCCAGCCTGCCTGCTGGTCGAACTCCTGATTGAGAGGACAATTTGCATATTAACCTTTTATTATATAGGATATACACTGAGTGGCCAGATTATTATGCATTCAGAGCTCATAATAATCTGGCCACTCAGTGTATATTGCTAAACTGTCCTCCAGAAAGTTACTCTCAGTAGCAGCAATGTGCAGTGCTATGGCACTCAGTGTATGGGTACTTATCTGTTTGAAAACTCCTTGCCAATTTTCTAAGGCAAGAAGGGTATCTGAAAGAGGTATATTTGGTATTTTAAGGATACGTGTTGGCAGATAGATGATAATCTTTCAAACTCTCCTATTTGCCTTCTGATATCACACTCTAGAGTTGGCAGTAGCATGTGGAGGGAGGAGCTAGGACCAGAAATTCACCGGAGTGATAGGGGGAGCCTTAGGGCAAGAAAACTGTTCTCTGGACAGAGAGGCCCACGGCATTGCCGCTGTGGAGATGGGCTCCCACCTGTGCCCCACACACGGAACAGGGATTTGGAACATGCTGGTGGGTATAAGATGAGCCAGGGAAAAGGTGCCTGGAGGAACACAGGGTCGATTTCCGGTGAAGAGGTTTCAGTTTGGAATATGACATATTGTGTCAACTCATATGAGATTTTTTCCATGTTTACTTTATGATGCAAACAAGAAGGAAGTAAAGGTTGCCTGTAGTCCTAGCACCCAGAGATAACTTGTAACATTAGAGTCCGCTTATCAATGTTGTTGTCTATGGGGATCTTGTGCATATTTGGTTTTCTGCTTTGCCTGTTTACTTAATACAGCTTGACAACCTTTCTGCACCTTATATTCTTTAAATATAATATATATATTATTGCTTTTAATAATATATATATTATTGCTTTCAGAGAGGAAAGGGGAGGGAGAGAAAGATAGAAACATCAATGATGAGAATCATTGATTGGTTGCCACCTGCACACCCCCTATTGGGGATTGAGCCCACAAACTGGACCAAACCTGGGACCCTTCAGTCCACAGGCTAATACTATATCTATCCACTGAGCGAAACCAGCTAGGGAGCACCTTACATTCTATAACCTCATATCTAAACGCATATGCATGACCGCTTGTGTGTGTGTGTGTGTGTGTGTGTGTGTGTGTGTGTGTATTTCCATTTCCTCTTGTTGAACATTTAGGCTGTTCTAATAGTTCTCTGTCCTTGCAACCAGATCCTTGTGCATGCAGACCAGGTTTGACACACAAGGTTGGAGTTTCTGGCTCAGTCCTTCTTTTTGGAGTACTGGAAGTAGCACTAAGTAATAATAGGAGACAAATCTCGTGATGGTTCTCAGCTGTCTGTGTCCCTGGATAAGTCACTGTGCATCCCTGGATCTCACTTGCATTTGGGCAGCTGGTGTTATGGGAGGTTAGAGTAATGCTGGGCTTGACACCCACGGAAGCCAGGACTGCACAGAGCATCCCTTCTCTTAAGCAGGCCCTGCCGGGGTGGTCAGTGTAAGTGAGACGAACCCGTTAGCACACAGATTCATTATCAGAGCCAGGTAAAGACAGGGCACATGGCAGATCTGGCCAGAACTGCTTTTTCTTTCTAATCAGTGAGATATATTGTTTTGATAAAAAGAGACAGAACTTATGGGATGGGGGTAGGCAGCTGACCTTGACTATGAAAATCTTGGTTTGCGTTTCCATTTTTCTTCTATTTGAAAGACTGGCTATGCTTCCATCCCCATAATCTGTGTTTCTGATTGTGATTTCAAGGCGATGGCTCTGAAGGCGGCAGGTGTATGTGTACGTATGTGCACACGTACGTGTGCCAGAGACTGCCTGAATGACGTAAGCTGCCTGAATAAAGGCTTTTTCTGACTGAGGCTGACCCAGAGCCAAAAGTTAGCGAGACTGAGAATGGGAAGGTTGGATTTCCACAGCTGTTGCCATTGCCGTGGACTGGCCCTGAATACTCCTGGGGAAGCACCATGAGTCTGATTGACAGGACTTTAGCTTGGCCCTGCACACGCTCCTCCAGCCCCTGAGTTGTGCAGTGCTGTGCTGGGCTCAAGACTTTCTCCCTAACTAGATGAACCCTTGAGCTAAGAAGCAAAGTGCTCCTTGAAAGAGCAAATTCCCGAGGTGGTGGTATGCACCCAGTGTCCCCACAGGATAACTTCCAGGCCGTATTTAATGCCAAACCCACCTCACAAGTGTGACCTAGAAGACTCTTCTAATCCTGCACCACCTCTCTCTGAGAAAGTCAAAGCCAGATCAACTCAAAGCCTCTTTTTCTATGCACAAGCATATATGCTTATTTTCAGTCATTGAGTTTTTATATGCAATTATGCATCCTGCCTATATAAACATTTTTTGTCGTATTCATTCCATGCACATTGTAATAATATTCCTCATCCTGGGGGCTGCCTCCAAATGGGCATAGTTAGGAATTTGGATGGAGCTGCCGACATGGCACTGGGACAGCTGTTGGATGGTCAGTGCCCAGATGTTTAGGTCGGATTGCGAAGGGAGCGGGACAACACTGGCACTTGGAGGGGGGTGACTGTGGCATTACAGAAAGCTGGCCTTTTGGTTTTTCCTTTGATGACCTTGTGATGGCATGTGTGCTTTTATACATGCATGTGTATGTGTGTGTGTGTTTAGGGAATTTAGGAGCCTTGTGTGTGCGTGCATGTGTGTATGTGCGCGTGTGTGCACGTGTGTGTGTGTTTAGGGAGTTTAGGAGCCGTGTGTGTGTGTGTGTGTGTTTAGGGAGTTTAGGAGCTGTGTGTGTGTGTGTGTGTGTGTGTGTGTGTGTCTGTTTAGGGAGTTTAGGAGCCGTGTGTGTGTGTGTGTGTGTGTGTGTGTGTGTGTGTGTGTTTAGGGAGTTTAGGAGCTGTGTGTGTGTGTGTGTGTGTGTGTGTGTGTGTTTAGGGAGTTTAGGAGCCGTGTGTGTGTGTGTGTGTGTGTGTGTGTGTGTGTGTGTATGTGTTTAGGGAGTTTAGGAGCCGTGTGTGTGTGTGTGTGTGTGTGTGTGTGTTTAGAGAGCTCAGGAACCAGGGGCTGGCACTTCTTTCCTTGTTCCCTTTGTTCACTCATGAATATGCCTCTGGCTCCTGTTTTTGCCGCTGACTATAGAGTCCCTGCCAGACAGTGGCTCCCGCCAGTGGGGAGCCCTGCGCCTCTTCACCCCAAGGCCTGCCTTCTTGTTTTGCCTTGTAGAAACTCCAGGAGGAGGAGGAGGAGAAGGTGGAGAACGTCACCAGCAAAGCACCCAACACTGTGTCTGAGGAGCATCTCTGAGACGAGAAGTGGGTGACAACTCAGGGAACACGGACACCCCATCTCTTCTGCCAGCACAGCTCACTGCCAGCACACAGGGGCAGCCTGTGGAGAGAACCGGCTGGGATATTTGTGGCTTAGAGGGCAGTGCCTCGCTTCTGGAACCCACTGAAGAGCCTGCATGGTCTAGTTGGGGGAAATCACACCTTTCACCAAATGCAGATTTGATTCCCGCCCCTCCCCTTGTAGGTCCTGGGAGCTGGTGCTGGGAGAAGCTGGCGAGGCCTGGAGTCAGTCCTGGCTTTGCGCCTTGCCTTCCCTCTTCACCTCCACCCCTCATGGAGGAAGCCTGCAAAATTATCATGGAAAGAAAGCTTATTCAGGATATTAACTTTTTCTAGTGTCTTAAGACCCTTAGAAGCCCAATTCTAAGGAGCGGCAGCTGGATGAGGGTCTTCTTGGGTCACTGGACTGACTGTTCACATTCTGTGGGAGAAAAAGCACCATCGGGCAGACCCGCGGGTCCTCTGGGCCTCTGTTCTCCTGGCCTAAAGTTGGGGGCTGTCTCCAAACCCTCTTTCTTAAGAGCTGATCAAACCAAACATCAATAAACTCGAGAAGGACTTTGTTGTAGCCTGGAAGGAGAAACTGATTTGGGAAAGGTAACCACTGGGGTGTGTGAGGATGCTGGGGGGCTCCCTGCTGAGTGTGTTTGTGAACTCGGGGAGCTTCATGAGGGAACGGGGAGGTTTTTTTTCTACAAAATCAGCCCTTGCCCAGAGATTCTGTGTGTCATTGTCACCTCTGATGCCTTCATATGGACGCTGCCTAGAGGAACTGGGTTCTTGTTTTCTCTGCAGAGAGGGGATACCAGCCACTGTCCTGTAACTTTCACTGAAAACGAACCTCGATCCCTTCCATGCTGAGAAATCCAAAGCTGCTGCTGAGATGAGAGGAAATGTGGCCTTTGAAATGAGAATCGCATCTGCTTGAATTAAGCTTATTCCCGCTTTGGTGGGGACAGTATTTGCATCCCCACCCCCTTCTAGCACTAACCTTGTCTCAGACGTTCCAGATTTTAGGGGATTCCTTTTAAGCCAACCCAAGCTGACCCCCTCTCCTGCTAAACCTGCTATCTGGCTCTCCTCAGAGGTTTGGGTGGGTAGCATCTCCTGAAAAGAAGACATTTTGGTAATTTCTCCTGTACACTGGGCAGCTGCAATCAGGGCCACTGAGGTTTGCGGTGGCTGCTGCCCTGGACACAGCACGTCAGAGCAGCCTGTGCTGGCAACAGAGCCGCGTGCTGGGGCCCCTGCCAGAGAAGCTGGGGTGTGTGTGTACAGACACTGGATGTAATAAAAGAAGTTCACACTGCAGGTGGGGGGACTGAGTGCGGGTGGAGAGAATACCTTATTTTTTTTTAAGAGATGTTTTCATTAATTAGAGACAAACATCGATGTGAGAAATATCAATTGTTTGCCTCCCGTACATGCCCTGATTGAACCCCCAAAACCTAGGTGTGGGCCCTGACCGGGAATTGAACCTGCCACCTTTTGGCGTACGGGTTGACATTCCAACTCAGCAACCCGGCCAGCGCAGTATGCCTTCCTTTTCGACAAGGAGAAAGGTGTTGACTCTTCATCCCCTCAAAATGTGTTAACAAAAGGTTTACCAAATCCGTTGCTTTGTTTTAAAACATAATTTGCGTTTTTCTATTTGTAAACCAGATGTTGTAAAGCAATAAAAGGTTTCCCAAGTGGTCTGCCTTGTCATTTGATGGGGTAGAGGTGGGTTTCTAGTAGTCCCTCTGAGGTCAATGCACATTTCTGAGGGCTGGAGAGTGTGGGGTGGGGTTTGGGGGTGGGGGTGGGGAGGGGACGTCGGGGCTGGGAAAGCAGCTCCAGCCTCCCATGTGAGTGGTCCTCTGTTTACAGAGGTGTTACCAGCCCGGTGGGTTACCTTTTAAAGAGCAGGCTCTAAAGGTGACTCCTTTGTGGGAGACGGTAACCCAGTGTCCGACACGTGACCTGACCGCCGTCGGTGCTGTGTACACGTGAAGGTTCTCCCGGTGTGCGTGCTGAGAGAGCCCACTGTTGTTCTTGGCTCTGCCTCAAAGGGTGGCTGGTGTTTGTTTTACAGTCACCCCCGCAGTGCACCAGCCAGCTCTAGCCAGAGGCCACAGTTCCGCCATCTGCGGTTCTGATTTTCCTTCTGAACTGTCCTACTCGCTGCCCCTCCTCCCTTCCCAGCCGTGTTCACCTGGTCTGTGACTCGGGTGTGCTGTGATCAGTTTTTTGTACATGTCTTTCCTAGAGAGTTACACTGTGCCTGTGGTGTCCTGATGCCATCTCTGTTAGCGATTCCACTTTACATCACATAGGAAGGAGCTGAGTTGAGGCTGTTCAAGAAACCTAATAGCATAGTGTCTGCTAAATACTCTACATCATCTCTTTTCTTTTTAAAAAAATATATTCTTATTGATTTCAGAGAGGAAGGAAGGAGAGAGAAACATCAATAATGAGAATCACTGATTGGCTGCCTCCTGTCTGCCCCACACTGGGGATCCGGCCCATAACCTGGGCGTGTGCCTTGATTGGGAATTGAACCGTGACTTCCTGGTTCATAGGTAGACGCTCAACCAGTGAGCCACGCATCATCTCTTTAGAGCCTTTGGGATCCTGTCTTTATCTGGAATCATATTTCTATGACGCATGCCTAGAGATTGCAAATTGTATGACTTCATTCACTCCTTAGGTGGGTTCCATGTGGATCTCCACTCAAACGTTACCTCTGTAAGATCATTGCTTTTCTTTCTGCTTCCTTACAGTAGTTGGTAAGGGGAAGATAGTTCTCAGCAACTGAGCTGTTTTTCTACATGTGTAGTATTGTGGGGATGCGCGCGAAAGCGCTGCAGCCATTTTTTTTTTTTTTTTCACCATAAAGGAAGCCAGCCTGAGGATGAAGCCAACACGGTAGGTAGAGCCAAAAGAATCACAGAGAAATGGAGCTGAGTCCTGATCAGACTTCCTGAAGTTTATAATCCTCTTCACTTTAGTTTTGTTAGCCATCATAAGCTAGTTTAAGGTAGATTTTGTTCCTTTCACTTAGCCTTAATTGATAATTTCCAATGCATTAAGTGTCAACTTCAAGCTTCCTGTCATCACAAGTCTCCTGCCTCCCTTCCTTTCTGACCTTTTTTTTGGTTAATTCTCACCTGAGATTATTTTTCCATTAATTCCCTCCCCCCCCCCCCCCACAGCCCCCCTTTTTAAAAGAGAGTGGAAGGGAAAAGGAGAGACAGAAAGAGAAATATTGTTATGAGAGACACGTTGATTGTCTCCTGCATGTGCCTAAACTGGGGCCGGGGATCAACCTGCAACCAAGGTACGTGCCCTTGACTGGAATGGAACCCGTGGTGCCCTAACCACTGAGCAAGCTGGCTAGGGCCGTAATATATCTTAAGGCACCTGATACCTGGACATTCAAGCCTCAACTAAAATCTTACCTCCTACTTCCTAGTGATATAAGTTATGCACTTTCCTCTCCTTCTTGGTTACAATATCTGTTTTCTAGAATTCTTATCACTGTCTGAAGCTGTTCTTTCACTTGTTGGGTTTTTTGTTGTCTTTTTCCTTGGCTACCGTGTGAGGACCACCACGGGAGTGGAGTCCTTACCCAGGGCATTCATTTCTCTTTCCCAAGTATCTTGCATGGAGTCCGTGTTCAAGAAGTACTTGTTGGGCCGTGGGTCTCCATGCCGTGTGAGGCCCAGCCCGCGTGGAGCCCCTGGGGTTGTGTGGAGGATGCCGTCCGCTCCGGTGTGTTATCTTTGGGCGCCGGTGTTCTTCCCTCCTCATGCAGCTGTTTCTTCTCTGCTGCCTGGTCCTGTATTTTGCCTGTGCTTTGTCAACAACCTGTTTCTTCCTTAGGAAGAAAACAAGGGTCCTGACTGTTCTGTTGTGAACTTAGACTCTTGAAGGTGGGGCAGGAGGGGAGGAAGATCTGACTTGAAGGAGCTGGAGGCAGCCTGGTGTGCCTGGGTTTTGAGCTGTCCTATCACTCAATGTACTTGATTCGTAGAAAGTGTGATTCTCTATGTGAGGGCCCAGAGCAGGGCGGGAGTGCCCATGGCTTAAGGGAGGTCAAAGTACAAGGACTGATCGGAGCAGAGGGTTTTTCTGTTTATTACAAAATTCATTACACAAATACAGCTGACCAGAAGGTCTAAAAACAGCCCAGACTCTTCCAGCTGTGATCCATCCGTAGACACAAGGACATAAGCCGTGCTCACTCACAGGGGAGCCCTTCGTAGGAGAGTGCCCGTCCCTCAGATGGTCTGGGGTCTGGGGTCTGGGGTCCGGCGGCAGAGAGGAGCCCAGCGTGCGTGGACAACCTCTTGAAGCAGCCCTTGGCGGCAGCTGCTCTGGGCGAGGCAGCAGCTTTAAAGTTTCACAGTCCACTTGTTCCCACCACACAAGTCAAATCAAGGGATGGAAATACAATGAGAAAAGCAGGAGGCTGGAAAAGCGATCCTCAGAGAGGCTGCGCGTGGGAAGGGCACAGTGGGCTGAGGTGCTGGCGATGTTTGGGTCTGGATGGAAGTACAGAGGAGTCACTGTTAAAATGATTCGTACATGTTCATACATGTGATATGCTTTTCTGTGTGCATGTTATAGCTTTAAAAAGTTTAATAAAAGAAAACAAAATGTAAAAGGCTAGAAGTGGATAAAGGGGGCTGGTGATGGAGCAGAAAAGAAGAAATTAAAGCGCAGAGAGGATGATGGAAGAAGACAGCAAAGGTGGAAGACGAAGTCTCAGAGGTGGTACTGTTGGCCTCAGTTTCTCTTCTTCTGTCTGGATACTGGTTCTACTTCTAGGTACCGGAGCCCGAATAGCATACCCAGGATTGAGAAACCTTAAACAGAGAGAACATTAGCGGCTGGCGTAAGCACAGTGCTCTCCCAAACCCCTTGTATGTCTGCCGGGGCTGGGACAGGTCCTGTGGGAAGTGTAGGGTGGTTGCATGCTTACTTGCCACCATCAGGGGTGCCAGGACGCCGACCGTGGGAGCCGCGGTCCCGTACACAAACAGCTCAGAGAGGAAGTGGCCCAGGGCGAGGAGGAAGGTCCAGAGCGTGATGTGGTAGAGCCTGCGAGGATACAGACAGAAATAGGAACTGAAGGACTGCTCGTTCTGTGCGGAGGAAAAGTGGTGACCAGGCCCGCTGCACTCAAATGAGAACCCAGGAAGGGGCTCTGGCCAAAGGCAAAGGAGACTTGGTCCTGAGAAAGACCTGGCCTGCTTGCTCTCATCCATTCTCCACGGGGGACAACGGAAGGTTTTCACTGCTAACCGGAGAATGGTCCAGACATCCAGAGTGGATCTCCAAGTTCTATCGAGGCGGTATGCCAGCTACAGCAAAGCAGGGTCTGCATTCTAGCAATCCCAGGCAGGGGAGGCAATTTGGGGTCAGCCACGCTTCCATATTCCACTTATTCAAAAGGGCTCGACTCTGTCATCCCAGCTCACCTGGCCTGTGTTTGGCCAGGGGCTGTGCTCAGGATGGTGGAAGCCACAGAACGAAGGCCTGAATGGGGGGTGAGCAGCAAGGACCTCGGGGGGCTTTAGGTCTCTTCTAATGGGGGCTGGTTATTTTGTCTCAGCGTGGGGAAATGGTCAGACCCCGGAGACCATCTTCTGTCCGCACCTTTGGCCAAAAGGTGGGGGAGAGACAGGGTACAGGATGATCTGCCATCTGGATTGCTGATACCTTTTTTAACTATGAAAATTTTAAAATTATGAAACCTCTAAACATACAAAAAACTATAGATAAGATACTACAGCCCCTAATCAACCAGTACCCTGCTCCATCAACTGAGCATTTTGACATTTTTTTTTTTTGCTTCAGATACTTTTTAAAAAAGAAACAAAATAGTAGTTATCAGTTAAAGCATCCTGTGTACCTTTTCCCCACCTGATCCCAGTCTCCTGCCTCCCCTCTCCCCAGAAGGAACAAATATCTTAAATGTGATGTTTATCATTCCTGTGCATGTCTTAATACATTTAGTAAACATGCACATATAGGAGTGGACTCGGAGTTCCCAGTGAGGGAGGGAAGAGAATCCGAGTGCCCATCAGAGGCACACAGATGGAAGTCCCAGGAGAGCAAAAGGTTGGAAGCACAGGCCGGCATCTGCAGCTGTCCCGATTGGGAGAAGCGGGAATGCATGGGTAATAACGGTGAAGATAAGTCTGAGTTGTTTGTGCTCATTCCAAAAGCACAGCAAGCAAAAGGTGTTATCCCTTATACCTGTCAGCAATTCTTCATGGTAAAGGTCTTTTAAAATGATTATTCAACCTTCACTCCCTCCCAGTCACCCTGAGAGGTAGAACAGAAATACTAGTCTTGTTTTATACGTGAAGAGAGTGAGATGCAGAGAAAGTGCATAATGAACTCCCTGCTACAAAGCTAGTTACTAATAGAACTGAGATCAGAGCTCATTTTCTTGTTTTCATTCTTCAGGCCCCAGGCTGTTTCCACTAAACTACACTGTTTCCAAAAATACATGCAAATCTAGAACAAGTAAACCACAGTTTCAAGTAAAAAAAAAAAAAAAAAAAGTTAAAAATTAAGTTGGTGAGATTGCAGGGCTATCTCAAATCCCACTTGTGTCAGTCTTCCTCAGATTAAACTGACTGAGTGTCTAACATGTAGATCTGCAAACTCAGGAGTGAAAATCACTACTTCCCCAGCTGCAAGGAGGAGACTTAGCCAAGGTCACATAGATGAAAGCTCCAGGCAAAAGAAGATAAATACCATTCCCTCCTCTCTTCCCCAGAGGCTGGGGGTCTGGATCAGAGAGAAAAAGATTTTCTCTTTTGGAGTTTTGGTGTCTCACCCACTGACCTGAGCAAACTTTTCCACCTTCATATGGCGATGACTGTTGGTGGGAACAAGGCTCGAGCCCCCTCTGGTGGCCAGCACTGGCTACAGCACTCTAGACAAGAGGCTAGGATTGTCTGCAATGGTTCCACACTAGCCTATCTGAGTACAAGAGGCAGAACAAAGAGGAGTCCTGGGTTCTCTTCCACCCTCCTCTGCAAAAGCATACAGCCTTTTGCTTGTGGGTTCCTTTTTCCGTGGACTGTGAGTTCTGTGCAATACTGCTCAGGGAGGCATGTGAGAGTAAGGTATGTGTGGGCGGCTGCTCTAAAAAGACCACACTACTGTGCTTTAGTAGAAGAAAGGCCGATTCTTCAGTAAAGAAGTAGGAGCTTTGACGCAGGCCACTGGCTCATGGTACGGCCAATTCAGCTATGTCGGTTCAAAAGAATTTTCAAACCTTAAAGATCTGTTAGGCCTTTTATGTTTTATAGGCCCGGAAAGAATGGAACCCATTGACCATTTATTATCATCCACACTCTAGGCGAATGTATCAAAATTAACAGGTCTCCAAAGGGGAGGACCACAGAGGGTAAGGGTAGCACCCGAGTTCGAACAAAAGGACTCTTCCTTCCCTTACATACGTCTTGTTGTGGATGTCGATGGCACAGAGGCAACGGATCACTGACGAGAGCAGCGTCCAGATCCCAAAGGTCCGAGCTTGGAGGCCATTCACTGTGTAGCAGGAAAAAGCAGAGTGTTGAGAAGAAGAAGGTTAGGATGCCTTCCAAACTCTTCCCACTTCCCTGGTAGTTCATGGGAGGCAGGGAGCTGAGCTGAGCTCCCATCGGCTGGGCAGAGGAGCCTCTGGTGCCGCACCTGGGCACTGGAAGGAATAGAAGGAATTCCAGAATGAGAACTGCTCTGCTCCTCTTCCAATATCTACAGCTGGGCAGGGACTCCCAAGAGTGGAAACACGGCATTGTAGTAGTTTATACCTCCGCCCTAGAAACCAGTCTGGTGGTGGTGAAGCCCAGTGACTCTGAATCAGGACAGGTTTGGGGGAATGCTGCAGAGTGGTCTGGCAATACAAGATGCCTGGGAGGTCAGCAGACTTTTAAGGCTGGTGTAGGAGAGAACTCAGAAATAATGGCGCCTACTTAGATGGCTACCTCTGGTTTTTCAGAGACCTAAGTCCCTAGGACTTCTCTGAATCCAGATCTGCATTATTTGAACAAATCCCAAACCAGGCTGGATTCCCGGACACCTGAGAGGGGCACAAAGCATTGTTTTCCCTAATGTTTGCCAAGGCCACCCTGCTCTTGGTGGCTTTGTTCTGACACTGCTGTGTTAAATATCTCGTCCTGAAAGTATGGATCATCTTCCACCACAACAGTGGTTCTGGACCCTGGATATTTATTAGAATCAACTGAAAAAGTTTTATGCAATTACCAAGACCTGGGTACCAGACCAATGAAATCATACTCTCTGGGCAAAGTGGTTTCTAAAACCCCCTCCCTTGGTGATTATAATGCACAGCCATTGATCTAAGGCATTCAACCGTTAGAATGCCAAAAACAGTGACAGCGAAGACACTTCTTTGCTGATCCATTAAGCAAGAGAGATTTCAAGGGACAAGACTGAAAACTGTTTCAGTTTATGTTTACTTGGGCTTTTAGGATTTTCCAGCCTTTGGAAAATCAGACAGTGATACCCGTTTCACAGCCCCGAAGACCTCTGGATAGAAAGTAGTAAGGTGAACAAAAATTCCATATGCCAACCAAATACCTAGCAGTTAGCCCCATTGGGCTACATTCTTTGTAATTACCTTGACAGCTTTTCTGATGAAAAGACAGGGATTGGTGAGATTCGAAAGGGAAATATTTCACCAACCTTAACCAGATTAGGCATCAGGGGAAATTCTACCACAGTACTGATATGATCAGCACAGTACAAGACAGTCCCCAGATCAAGAGGAAGAGGTAGTCTCCATTTCTGGGCTAGACACAGACAAATGGACACATGCATGTGCATATGCACGCACATGTGCGCGCGCACACACTCACTCACTCTTGCTCAACTCTATGCCCTTGAGCAAGTCACATGACCCATAGGCTTCTCTATCTCAACTTCAAAGGGCCAGAACAGACGACCTGAAAAATCCTGTGAATCTACACAGGATGTCTAGACCAGGAAGGCAGCATTTGAGGGTGAAAAAGTTGAATTGTCTTGCCCCCTTTTCCCTTTCCATTTCATTTTGAGCTTTGTTCAAAATAAGCCTTAGCCTAATTAGGTTCATTTTATACCCAGATGTTGCAGAACAATGAGCTAGGTCAGAGCCTGAATCTGGGTTAGCTATAAATGTGACAGAGAATTGTCAGCTGCTGTGAAAGCGTGCTGCAGCTCCAACTATCCCACACATCAGTGCAAGGAAGGGCAAGCTGCAATGTGAAAACTCTCAGCAAAGAGGCTCAGGAAACTGGGCCTTCTAAAGTTTCATTTTGGGGACAAACCTGAATAGGTCTGGGCTGTTTTCTCAGGGACTATGCCACAGTTGGGGAAAGCCTTGGATTAGTAACTCTCCATCTGCAACATGGAATGTAACCATGTGTGTGCCATGATGTGATTTCTGAAGACAGCTGAGATAATATGCAAAACTTCTTTATGACTTCCTAGCGGGGCCTCACAGAGTCACCAAGTAACTCTATTTCCTCATTTGCCTCTTGCATGTCCCCTACCAGGGATTGAGCCTGCAACCCAGGCATGTGCCCTGACTCGGAATCGAACCAGCAATCCTTTGGAACATGGGACGATGCACAGCCAACTGAGCCACACTGACCAGGATGCCCTTGTAATGCTTTTTTACAGACTGCCTCGGGCCACGTAAAATCAATGAAAAGGTATTCAGAGTCGCTTTGAGGGGGGAAATGGGCCAAGTGCTATTCATAAAGTTTACTACTCTAGTGATTAAAGGCTACTAGTATATAGGCAGCAACAGAATCAACTAGGTAGTTATTAAAAAGTAGATTCCTGGACTCCACCTGGGGGTGAACGTTTCAGTGAACAGGTTTGGAGAGGGACATGGCACCTGTGCTTTGCTTGTCTGTAAGTCTCCTAGTAAGTTATTCTGATGCGTAGCCTAGTCTGGGAATCACAATGTACAAAAGATGCCGTTCTTTGGCTGCTTACCCAGGTCTGGCTTGCCGGTGTAGAGCTTTTCATAGAGAAAGGTGTGGTCTCGGAAGCTCTGAAGTGTGTTCCCCATGGCTATGATGGATACGATCACCAACCAGCTTCGTAACACATTAAGGAAACGGCTCATGGCTCCCCTCAAATCGGAGAGGGTTTCTTGCCCTGGAAACAAAGGCAAAGGATGTGAGACAACAGATGGTTCATCTGCTATACCCATGAGCTCTGTCACTCCTGGGTGCCACTCATGAGGGCTGTACTAAGCTTATTTGGTCACTAATTGATCACGTCATAAATTCCTCTGCAAGTCCCCTAAGCTCATCCTCCCTCGTATATTAACCACCTTGATATACTACTCCTACCTTTATTTAATTAGCACGCTGCTTTTGAATATTTCCCCTAAACCAAAATGTGCTGATCTTTACCCAGAGTGAAAAAGGCTAAATGATGCAGTAGGCAGAAATGACAAACCCAGTGGAAAAATTGGATTAAAAAAAAAAAAAAAAAAAGCAGAAGAGGAGGTGTACAAATATTACTATAAAGTAACAAAGTGGATTTATGATTAAGGCTTACAGAAATTGGTCTTAATATTTAGTCATACTAACAGTGATGAATCAATTGTATACTTTCCAATAAATGGCACAGTAGTTATCTTTGACTTGAGTAATTTCTCCAAAATATTACCCTACATCAGAACACTCTTCTCTTGGTTCAGTCAGTCCTCATCTAGCTTTACCTCTAGGCTGGTGTTTCATGTCATTCCTTCACAATGCAAGTGGCTAAAAGGTGATCATAAACCTAACAGATACCTGCCTGCCTATTGATGACAGATCCTTCCAAGCGCATAGAAGCCTTACACGTGTCAGTGGAACCAAGAGTGAGGGCAATATTTACATCCTCAGGTTTTCTCTTATCTGGTTCTGAGGTATACTATAAACGAGAAGAACAACCTAAAAGTTAAAAATAAACTGCTGTGACTTGAGAACTAGTAAGAAATTACATGAAGGAAATAGCAATGTTGGCATTGGGTTGCAGGAGAAATTAGAGTAGCTAACAGTTACTGGGCACATGTATGTGCCATGCACGGTGACAAGCACTTAACATATATTGCAGAAATGATTAATATTTCCATTTTACAGATGAGGGTTGGCACAGAGAGGTTAAGTGATTTGCTTGAGGTTTTACCGCTAATATATGGCCAAGATGAGATATGAAACATGGTCTGCTGGTCTCTACATTGCAATACTGCCTCAACTGTTTGAGAATATGTTGACAAAGTTTCCATTTTTGCGGAAGACAAGCATACCATACCCGCTTGTGTCTTGAAATTGTATAGGAAAATAACATTAGATTATGTACTTCTTTTAAAAAGCTTAGATGAACCCTCACTGAGCATTGATTTCAATGAGCTTGACTTAAATAAAACCCATGTAGATAAAGAATTTAATAATGGAATGATTTCTTCCCACCTTCATTATGGTTTTTTGGCCCACGGTTTATCTGCTGTCAGGTTAACTTCTTGGGCTTGAAGTGGTGACAAACTATCAGGCTTCCTTTGTCATTCTGGCAGTAAAAGTTTCAGTATGGTCCTACACTACCCAGATGAAACAGATAGTAAAGTCAGCCATGGCTCAAGACAGTGTGAAGCACCAAGAAACAAAACACTAGAGAGGAGGAAGGGTGAATGGAGGAATCCCCCAAGGGAAGGTGGATCACACAGCGGGCTTTGGCCAAGTCTAGAGAGAATAGGGCTCTACGGACATCACAAGCAGTTACAGCCTGGGCCAAGATTCCCCGACCCCCACCCCACCCCCATCCTCCTTCCTATTTTCTTACCCTCCCGCAATAGGAGACTCTTCCAAGGGTCAGAAAAGCTGCATGGATGCCCCCCCCCCCTTTTTTTTGACACCTTATGCCTTTCATTTCATAGAAGCTCTTAGAAATTCCAACAGTTAGCTGATGAGGGCAGAGCCTGAGCATTCTTTTGAGCTGCTCTCCCACTCCCTCGACCCATTTCTCTAAAGCTTGAGGGCCTAGTATCCAACACCTACTCTCCGATTTTGCCCAGGCAGGTGTGGTGTTAAAACCTTAGTCAGGAGAGGCGTTCCTAGCCTGGCCCTACCATTTAGTAGCTGTGTGACCCTGGGCAAATCTTTTACATTTTACAGCCTAGGTTTCCTCACCTGCGAATTGGAAATTAAAAAGAATACTACCTCAAGGAATATTCTCACCTGGCGACCGGACCCCAGCCAGCAGCAGCTGCTGCAGCAGCAGAGATGCAAGCCCAACACAGCTCCAGCCTGGAGTCCACCCGAATCCTTTGTCCCCGCCCCCGCCCTCACCCGGCTCCAGGATTGGGCCATTTCTGTCATTCCTCGCTATGATTGGCTGTTTCGGTTCTGCTCAAGCAGGAGATGGGGCGTGAACCCCTTTACTGCCAATCAGCGGTAGCCACTGCCCAAGTGTCAGCGGGGGCGCGTCGCTCGCACAGTGAATCCGCCTGCGGAGCGTGGCGGAAGGACTGCGGACTCGGATTCAACCAGTTAGGGGCGGAGGGGAAAATTTGGGGAAAAGAAGTCCAGATTCTCCTGGTCTCCGAGCCCGCGCTGCGCGGGGTGACGACATTCGTCGGCGCCCGAAGCCGCGCGTTGTCGGCGCCGGGTGGCGGGCGCCTGCGCAGTGGCCCCGAGCGGGCGGTTGCCTGTTGGTTGTTGTAGTAACCCGGGAAGCGGCCGTCCGCGGCCGCCGTGAGCCGGGCTGGGGAAGGAGGAGGGCGGTAGGCGCAGAGCGCGCTCCCCGCCGGCCCGCCCCGAGCCATGGGAAGATGAGACAGGTAAACGCCTGCGCCGGCGCGCTCCCCTACCCGAGGGCGGTGCGCTCCCGGGTCTGGGCGGGCGCGGTCCGCTGCATTTCCCGCTCGGGGTCCGGGGGCTGCTGGAGGTTTCCGGGGCGCGCTGGGCTGAGCCGCTGCGGCGGAGCTGCCTGCGCCCTTCCCGCGGGGCCCCTCTGCGGACCTGCCCGGAATTGGGGTGAGCCAGGGGGTCGGGCTGAGAGGCTGATCCCTTCCGAGCGGGGGCGCTCCTTGGGCGAGTGTCCTTAATCTTGTTGCGAAGGTCCTGTGCGGTCTCTCCCCGCTCTGCAGGCAGCCTGGTACGGCTTTAATGGAAAGGACATGCCAACATTTGGGAAAGATGGAGACATCCTATTGGGAATCCTTTGGAAGTTGTTAGATATTGCCCATTCCGCTGAAGATCTGAAGGGATCATGATCAGGGCCGGCATTTTTGGTTCCGTTTATAATTTTACCGTTTCTAGGAATGCATAGCAAAATGAGGCTTAGAAAGATTTACATTGAATGGTTATCTCTGAATTGTGGGATTGTGATCATTTAAATGTTTTCCTTCCCTTGATCTATTTTCTATTCCTTACGCAAGCACAACAAGCATACGCTTTTACCCCATGGGTAAAAGATTTAAAGTTAGAAATGGAAAACATCCTAATTTTAATGTCTTTTTGAGATTCAATTCATAGTTTGTGATTTTTAGCAAGGGACACTAGTTTTTGAGTGTTTGGAAGGACATTTCCCCCCCAGTTATTTATGACCTCGATTCAGGAGAATATTATTCATCTTTTGGTTCAGTAGTTGGATTTCAGTGGAAACCTGACGGCGTTTTATCTGTGTGTTTGTCATAGAGGCCAAATAAACATTGGCAAGTATTTTAAGTCTTGAGTTTTTACTTTTAACCCAGGTCAGGTTTTAAAGGCAAGGAGTATATCCTCCTATCTCAGACTTCTCTAAAGATTAGGTAAGTCTGTCCTTTTGGTGCATGTTCGATACTGTATATAAAAGAAAAATGAAAAACTCAAACTTAATAACAACTCTTCAGATACACAGTGGACAGACAGTATGGTTGGGCAAAAAAACAACAACTCGATTTGGGGGGCAACTGTGAGGCACTGTGCTAGAAGGAAGGTAAGCACCTAGAGGTTGGGCACCAGTGAGGTAGATTCATTTTCATCGCTTGGAAGATCATCAGCAATGATGAATCAATGGCCCTTACATCGTGTTTCAGATTGTGTGGCTTCCCTACAGGTATCTGTGCCACCCAAACTGTTTGATCCAGTGACTCTGCAAAGAAAGGTCTCCGAGGCCCCGCCTGCTGACTGCATGACAAACCCTAAAGGAAATGCCAATCGTGATGGCGCGGGACCTGGAGGAAACAGCATCGTCCTCAGAGGATGAGGAGGCGATAAGCCAAGAGTAAGTCACAGCCAGCCTGCCTTGGAACCTTTGCCTCTAGGATGGGAAAACAGTTCTCATTTACTTTATACACATCCCCCCCCCCCAATATCCTTCCTTTGGTATTGCCTGATTCTGGCTTTAGCTTCTATCCACGATCTAACTAAAGATCTTATTATTTCATCCTTATCTGACATGAGATATGAGGCTCTGTGAGTGATCAGACACTGGCTCTAGGTATTCCAGGTAGCAGCTCTAAGTAAACTCTTGATCAGAGCTTCTCACACGGGAGATTTTGAAATGCTTAGTGAAGAAAAGTAGGTCTCCAAACACTGTGATACTGGTTATGTTACTTTCTCAAAAATCTTTACAATGATGGAATGATGATGCTAGAGAGAGGTCAGATGACTTACCAGAGTCATTGGGGGGCCTTACATTAGAATGCTATAGCCTTTGCTGGGTCTATTGAACAGTAGTGCTTTCCTGAGTTCTTTTATGAAAGAGACTCAAAATAATAAAAATGTAGGTGCTAATGGTAAGAGCAGCTGCTATAGATGATGGTGTGGGCTTTAACTACTGTATTTCATTTAATCCGAAGATGCTGTTATTCCCACTTGGTTAAATTTGTCCTCACAAATACCAGAGGACTTTCTCAGGGATGTGCAGAGAGTAAGCGATGAATTGAGATTCAGACCTAGTTTTACTGAATTTTGCAGCACTTTTCAATTTTGTCTCCTTCAACCTTATTACTTGACAGAGAACAAAGAGAAAAGCTGGCTTACAGTTAAGATTAGTTTTTAAGATTTTCTGCAGGTCCCCTTGGATATGTGCTGTATTATTTGAAAAATGGGGATAATATCTCCCAGGCTATTTTGTAGGAGTGTGTTTAGGATCAAATGGAAATGTTTGTGAAATTACTTTGTAAATTGTGAAGTGCCGTACACACATAAGATACTATTCTTACTTGCTTTAATATTGAACTTAAAGTGGACTTCTTATTATAAAATGTAAGATTTCATTATTTAATATTATAACTTGAGAAAATGATTGAAGCATTAATAAAGCTTTGAGGAGAGGCTTCTCATCACTGTTAGGTTGTAGAAGATAATGGAGATTTGACATTATATTTGGGTCATTCTCATTCAGGATAATTAAGTGGACAATTCCCTCTGGCCATTTGCCTCCTGTGATTTCTTGCTTTCTGTGTGCTGCCTCTTACCCATTTCATAAAATTATAACTTCTTCTCCAAGCATCAGTCTTTCTAGTTTTAAGATCCTTGTTTTATACCATAAATATTTTCCTTCTTAGTAGGCTTAGAGGTTGGGCCTGACAAGTATGTATTAGTTTGAACCTCATAAAATTGCCATTTTGGTAGGTCAAAAATAGTCAAATATTGACAATTTCAAATAGTTCAGCCTAGTATTATAATAGGTATTCAATAAATACTTGCTGACTGACTGACTGACTGATTGAATGAATGAATGAACAAACAAATGTATGATTTAGATCACATTAGATCACACGTTCTTAACCTCTTTATTTTATTTTTTTTTTATTTTTATTTTTTAAAATATATTTTATTGATTTTTTACAGAGCGGAAGGGAGAGGGATAGAAAGTCAGAAACATCGATGAGAGAGAGACATCGATCAGCTGCCTCTTGCACGCCCCCTACTGGGGATGTGCCCGCAGCCAAGGTACATGCCCTTGCCGGAATCGAACCCGGGACCCTGCAGTCCGCAGTCCGACGCTCTATCCACTGAGCCAAACCGGTCTCGGCCGTTCTTAACCTCTTTAATGTTGCGGGTCCCTTGTCAGAATATTTTTAAGTACTTAAAATTAAATACATGTCATTAAAAAATACCAACTACATTGAAATGCAGTTATCAACTTATTTAAAAAATTACTTAAGATACAGTAAATTGTGCTTTCTTATACACTATTTACTCTTTTGTTTTCTTCTTTTGTGCTTTCCTCTACATTAAATAATTATTCATTTAAAACATGGGGAAGTTAAGTTTTGTTTTCTAAAGACAGCAGCATGAAGACTGCTTTTGCTTAGTTTGTGTAATATCGTTACACTGTGGTACGGTCTTTGATTAACACTTAGAAGTGGGAACACTGGGACCTTCATACATATCTGGACTACCAAGTGTGATGTCACCATTTGGTAGCTTGGAGGAGAGATGTTAAATCATTGTCCAGCCTCATCACATCAGATGAGGAAGACTATGATCACAGGTATCTAGTGGCAAGTTTAGTAACTAACACAACTTGGAAGTAGTGATAAATAGCATCGACTGTAAAATGACATAAAAATCTAATTTCGGATCGTTCTAATAGTGCTGTGCTTTGCTGCCTATATTAGTAATTGAGAAATATTAAATTTCTAGTAAAAATTAGTGAAATAAAGTGTAATATCTCCCTCCCCCATTTCCCCTGTCTCTCCAATCAAAATTCATGGACCTTTTGAAGTTTCTTTATTGTTTTGTTTTGCTTTCTTTCACACTCTTACTATTGAATTTTGATGGTTAATCTTGTTCAATCAGCTCATCTTGTCTATTAGACACTTGTTTTATAGATTAGGATTCTTAAGTCAATCTTGTTCACACTTAGAGCAATGGGCTTACATTTTAAAATTTTTTTGCAAGTTAGAAGGCCTTAAAATCAGTGGTTCTCAACCTTTCTAATGCCACAGCCCTTTAATACAGTTCCTCATGTTGTGGTGACCCCCAACCATAACATTATTTTTGTTGCTACTTCATAACTGTAATTTTGCTGCTGTCATGACCCACAGGTTGAGAACCGCTAGCAGGGTCACCTAGACTATCGGAAAACACAGATATTTACATTACGATTCATAACAGTAGCAAAATTGCAGTTATGAAGTAGCAACGAAAATAATTTTATAGTTGGGGGTCACCACAACATGAGGAACTGTATGAAAGGGTTGCAGCATGAGAAAGGTTGAGAACCACTGCCTTAAATCATCTAAGGAAGTTGATTTGGTCCTAAGATGCATATCCATGGACATCTGTTAGATCTTCTCTATTCCTAGACTGCATTTAAAGTAGTTAATGCCTAGACTTTAGGACTAGAAACTGTCCAGACAGTCCTTGCTTTGCATGGCATATTTCAAATGGTAAATGTAAAAGGGTATCTTTCTCTATATTTTGCTTGGGGGTCTCAAATACAAATTTATATATAGATATGGAAACTTTTATAAAAGGATTTAATGCTGCTTTTGTCACTGGAAACATAGTAACTTTAATTTCTCTACCAAAAGCTGACTTTGTATCAGTTGAAAAGATCATCAACATTTACTTGGAAAAAATAAAAGATCATCAGCAAATGAATATATAATGAGTGGTCCAGGAGTTCAGAGAAGGAAGGCATCACTCGGGGCTGGGGGAGTGCGGCGAAGCCTTGGCGAGTGGGATTGAATGTGCAGAGACGTGGGGAAGGCATTTCCAGCAGGGACAGTGGTATTAATAACCCATGGAAGTTTTGAGTTATGTAGGCTGCATCCCAGGAGTGAAGAATAATATATTCATCATGAAATTGCTTCTTAAAACCCAAAACATTCTTAGGTTCTCAATAAAGTCAGCCATAAAGCTGGTCTACTTTGATAATTAATCATTCAAATATGCTGTCCTTTCATGCCTGTAAAGCATATTTTCTTAATCTATTCCAGTTCTTGGTGCAAAAGAAAATTTAGGGTCCCAATTTTTAAATTTCCTAATGGGAGGAATCTTTTCCCTTTAGCACCACCTAGTGGGAACAAGGTTTCAATGGCAATTTAGCATCTGCCTTGAGTATTTTGTAGTTGACCTTATTGAATTAGTAATTTGTCTACTACCTCTTTTATCTTTTTATGGGTTGTAAGTGAAGAGATTCCTCCTTCAGGGATTTGGCTTTCCACAGAGTGTAGTTAGGCCCTGGCTCTCTCCAGCTGTGCACCTGCTGTGTGTGTTCTGATAGCCCCGTCTTATCACAGTGATCTGTTGTGTGTAAGTGATAAGGCACAGTTTGTAGCTAATGCCAGGTTGACAAGGAACCTTGGATGGTTTCCAGAGTTTCTGTCCAAGACTTTGGATAGGCAGGCTATTTTTTCCCTCTCTGACTTAGAAATATAGTGGAAAATTAAAGTTGGAAGAGAGCACAGGAATAGCTTGACCCCATGCCCACGTATTACAGGTGTTTAAAGTTAAAAAAAGCAAGCAAAACAAAAAAAGTCTTAGCTAAAAAATACACCCTGTAAAGACCATTTCTCACAAGTAGGCACAATCATCCAGGTCCAAGCAAAGACAAGAAACATCCACATTCCATTTCTCCAGGAAACGAGTTAGGTATGGTGTTCTCTGCTTCCCTCACTAAAAGGCTTTTGGCAGCTCATTCCCAAGTCTAAAGGCTGCCTTCTAAAATTGGTCGTCTGCAGCCTATTCATTCAAAGTGTGGATATTTTTAAACTTGGGTTGGGAGGGTCTGACTTGGCCTTGAGATTTGTGGTTAAAGGTGTGGCCATGTGAGGTTTTGAGAGTGAACTGAATCTTGGCTCAGTGGTCTTATTCTATTTAATAAATTGAATAGTTTAAGTTCCCAAAGAGTTGAGTTTAAGGTGTTCCATCTACAGCACATCACTGAAATGTGATTAGGGTGATGGAAGGGTGGAAAAAATCACAGACATTTGGGTTCATATATGTTTATTCAACCTTGGGCAAATTACTTAACCTCTCTGAACACTTTTTCCTCAGTTCATGTGGGGGCAATAGGTGTAAGTGAGATAGCATGAAAGCTCTTAGTTTATTTCCTGGCACATAGTAGGTACTCAGGTCATTTCTTTCCCATTCTACCTTCCTGCACTGAGGAGGTTCAAGTTTCCTAATCTGTGTGTAAATTGACTAAACTGAGATTTTCTGAGGCTTAGGAAAGATAATAAAGCAAGAGATCCTTCTCTGGAGGAAAATAACCTTTCTTGCATTTAGTAAGGCTTTATTTAAAACTAGAGGCCCGGTGCACAAAATTTGTGCACGGGGAGCAGGAGGTGTCCCTTAGCCCAGCCTGCACCCTCTACAGTCTGGGACCCCTTGAGGGATGTCCGATTGCCCTACTAGGATCGGGCCTAAACGGGCAATCGGACATCCTTCTTACAATCCAGGACTGGTGGCTCCAAACTGCTCACCTGCCTGCCTCCCTGATTGCCCCTAACTGCTTCTACCTGCCAGCCTGATCATCCCCTAACCACTCCCCTGCCAGCCTAATTGATGTCTAACTGCTCCCCTGCCAGCCTATTTGCCCCCAACTTCCTTCCTCTGCTGGCCTGGTCACCCCTAACTGCCTTCCCCTGCAGGCTTGATTGCCCCCAACTGCCCTCTCTTGCAGGCCTGGTCCCTCCCAACTGCCCTCCCCTGCTGGCCTGATCGCCCACAACTGCCCTCCCTTGCAGGGCCTGGAACCTCCCAACGGCCCTCCCCTGCTGGCCATCTTGTGGTGGCCATGTTGTGTCCACATGGTTTGATTCCCCATCAGGACACATGCTCTGGTCTTGGGCTTGATCCCCAGTAGGGGGCACACAGGATGCAGCCGATGGATTATTCTTTCTCATCACTGCTGTTTCTGTTTCCCTCTCCCTTTTTCTCTTTCTAAATTCCATAAAAACTTTTTTTAAAAGACTGTAGTGCTTCAAATGGGTATATAAATTATTGTGAATTTATTTGTTAGGATTCTTTATGTGTACTGGGGGCTAAAACATAATAACATATATTTTTTTGTCCTAAAAATAAAGGGACTTCATTAATTCATATTCAGGGAAGACTTGATTTTGCAGCTCTAAGTGTGCCAGTCAGGATCTCATTTCTCTCATTTTAATCAGGCTCCCACTGACTTCCTCCTTTACTAGCATCTCCAGACTGTCCTGTCAAGGTCACAAAATGATGATAACACTTCCAGCCCTCTCAGTCTCTCACACCATCAAGGGGAAGAGAGACCATCTCTTCTGTAGCTGCCAGAGAAGGGTTTAAAAAGCACTGCTTTCTCAGCGGTCTCCCCACATGTCACCTGACCTTCACTTGGCTCCATTTGGCTTATGTGCTCATCCCTGAAACAGCCACTATAACTGGGGAATAGAATGTCCTAATTGGCTGGAGCCAGTCAAGACTCATCCCGGGATCAGGGATGGAATTAATTTTAAACAAACCACATGGCTAAGAATGGAAAATGAATGTTTCCCATAGGACATTTAGGGTTCTTGTTTCAGAAGGAGGGGTAAGCTTTTAAGCAGCCAACCATAGTAATCTGCTTCAGCAGTTAATTCAGATTTTGAGTTGTAGATTAATAAAGCTTTTTGTCATGGCTGTAGGGATCATCCATGTATCATGTGGACTGGAGGCTGCAGGAGAATTCCAATTTTGGTATTCCATGCCGAGGCAATTCTGACCAAGGACAACAATATTCGAGTAATTGGAGGTGAGTATGACTTCCCCACGAAGGTAGGGCTGGGGCATGGCTCTGGCAACCTTGCCTTGTGGAAATTGACAACAGCTGTAGATAGAGAAATGGCCTTGGCCACGAGAAGACTTGAAAGGATTATTAGTTTCTGAAATTGTCTTCTGCATATTATTTTTTTCCTTTTGGTTTTTTTTTTCAGAATTAAGTATACAATGCTTATTGTTATTTTTTTAATGTATTTTATTGATCTTTTTACAGAGAGGAAGGGAGAGGGATAGAAAGTCAAAAACATCGATGAGAGAGAAATATCCATCAGCTGCCTCTTGTACACCTCCTACTGGAGATGTGTTCACAGCCAAGGTACATGCTCTTGACCCAAACAAATCGAACCTGGGATCTTTCAGTCCGCAGGCCGATGCTCTATCCACTGAGCCAAACTGATTTCAGCTTATTGTTATGTTATTATAGTAAAATACACAAAACAAAATTTACTGTTTTAGAGTTTACAATTCAGTGGCATTTAGTACATTTAGAATGTTGTGCAGCAATCACACTATATAGTTTCAGAACATTTTATCATCCCCAAAGTAAACCCTATACCCATGAAGTAGTCAATACCCAGCCCCTGACAGCCCCTAATCTACTTTCTGTCTTGGTGAATTCACCTCTTCTGGATATCCATAATAATAAAAGGGTAATATGCAAATTGACCCAATTGCCACCCAGAGGAAGCTGAGGCTGCATCTGCTGTGGCTGTGAGGGAGGGATCGAGGCAGCCACTGTGGCTGCAAAGGCCTACTCTTGCGTGATCTTTGTGCATTGGGCCTCTGGTTTTATATAAATGGAGTCATACATTATGTGAATTTTTGTGTCTGGCTTTTTTCGCTTAGCATAATGTTTTTAAGGTTCATCATGTACATGTGTCAGAACTTCATTCTTTTTTTAATTTATTGATTTATTTTAGAGAGAGGAAGGGGGAGTGAAGGAGAGAGAAAGGGAGGGAGAGAGGAGGGGAAGCATTATTTGTTGTTCCACTTATTTATGCATTAATTGGTTGATTTTTGTATGTGCCCTGACCAGGGATTGAACCCACAACCTTGGGTATTGTGATGACACTCGGGGGTAACTGAGCCCCCCACCCAGGGCAATACTTCCTTTTTATGGCTAAATAATATTCTATGTATGCATATACCACATTTGTTTATCCATCCATCCGTGGTTGTTTCTACCTTTAGGCTTTTGTAAATAGTGCTGCTGTGGACATTGAAATGTTTGTTTTTGCTTGAACATCAGTTTTTCAATTCTTTTGGCTATATAATTAGGAATGGAATTGCTGTATTGTATGGTAATTCTATGTTTAACTTATTAAGGAACTGCCAAAGTGTTTTCCCACAGTGATTGCACTCTTTTACATTTCCGTCAACAATATATGAGAATCCTAATTTCTCTGCATTCTCATAACATTTATTTTGTTTTTCATATTATCACTGTGCTAGTGGGTGTGAAGTATCTGATTGTGTTTTTTATTTGTTTTTCCATAGAACATCTTTTTAAAATATAAATATTTTTATTTCTTTTTAGAGAGAGAGGGAGTGATGGAAACTCCATTGGTTGCCTCCTGCATGCCTCTACTGGGATTGAGCTTGCAACCCAGGCTTGTGCCCTGACTGGGAATTGAGCCAGGGACCTCTTGGTGCATGGATTAACGGGTATCAGCTCCCGGCTGGGCAACATAGAGGATCTTTTCATGTGCTTGTTGGTCATTAATAAATCTTCCTTAGAGAAATGCCTATTCAAGGCTTTTGCTTATTTTTCAATTGGGTTGCTTGTCTTTTTGTTGTTGAGTAATAAGAATTCCTTATCCATTCTGAATATTAGAACCTTATTAGATATGATTCACAAATATTTTTCTGAGGTTTGTCTTTTTAGTTTTTTGATAGTATTTTTTCATGAGCTGAAGCGTTTCACTCTGATAACGTCTAATTTGTCTGTTTTTTCTTTTGTTGCTTATATTTATGAAACCATTGCCTAACCCAAGGTCATGATCCCCATGCTTTATTCTAAGAATTATATAGTTTAAACTCTTGTATTGGAGATAAATGGCATTTGATCCATTTTGGGACTTTTTTTTACATAATGATGGGTAAGGGTCTATCTTTATTCTTTTGCATGTGTATATCTAATTGTCCAACATAATGAATTGAAGAGACTATTCTTTCTCTATTGAATGCTTTTGGAACTATTGTTGAAAATCAGTTGTCTGCCCGAATCCGGCTTGGCTCAGTGGATAGAGCATCGGCCTGCGGACTGAAAGGTCCTGGGTTTGATTCTGGTTAAGGGAATGTACCTTGGTTGTGGGGACATTCCCAGTAAGGGATGTGCAGGAGGCAACTGATGGATGTTTCTCTCTCATCAATGTTTCTAGCTTTCTGTCCCTCTCCTTTCCTCTCTGTAAAAAATCAATTATATGTGTGTGTGTGTGTGTGTGTGTGTGTGTGTGTGTGTGTGTGTGTATCAGTTATCTGTAGGTGTATGGGTTTATTTTTGGGCTCTTGATAGACCATTGACTTGTATGTTTATCCTTATACCAGTATCTATCATTTTGATTACTCTACTTTTGTACTAAGTTTTGAAATTGGAAAATGTGAATCCTTTAACTTTGTTCTTCTGTTTCAAGATTTTTTTTCCAGCTATTCAGAGTCCCTTGCAATGCTATATGAATTTTAAGATAAAGCTTTCTAATAACTGCAAAAAGGCCTTTGGGATTTTGATAGGAATTCATTGAATCTATAAATTGCTTTTGGGAGTTTTGCCATCTTAAAAGTTTTCCAGTCCACCAACAAGAGATGTCTTTCCATTTATTTGGATCTTCTCTAATTTCTTTTAGCCGTGTTTTGTAGTTTTCAGTGTACAGTCTTACAGCTCCTTGGTTAAATTTATTCCTAAATAATTTATTTTCTTTCATACTATTATAGGTTGAATTGTTTTCTCAATTTTATTTTTGGGTTGTTAATTATCAGTGTGTAGATTTTTGTATATAGACCTTATATTCTGAAATCTTGCTGACCTCGTTTATTAGCTGTAATAGTTTTGTGTGTGTTCTTTTGAATTGTCTGTATTGTATATAAGAACATGTCATTTGCCGGTAGAGATAATTTTACTTCTTACAACTTGGATGCCTTTTGTTACCTTTCCTTTCCTAATTGCTCTGACTAAGACTTGTAGTACAGTGTTGTGTAGAATAGGTGAAAGGTGGATCTTTGTCTTGTTTCTATTCTTTTTTTTAAAAAATATATATTTTATTGATTTTTCACAGAAAGGAGAGGGATAGAAAGTGGATAGAAAGTCAGAATCATCGATGGGAGAGAAACATCGATCAGCTGCCTCTTGCACACCTCCAACTGGGGATGTGCCCGCAGCCAAGGTACATGCCCTTGACTGGAATCGAACCTGGGACCTTTCAGTCCGCAGGCCGACCGTCTATCCACTGAGCCAAACCGGTTCGGCTGTCTTGTTTCTAATCTTAGTGGGAATGCTTTCCAGTCTTCGCCATTGTGTATGGTGTTAGCTGTGGGCTTTTCAAAATTTCCTTTAGCATGTTGAAGACATCCCCTTCTAGGCCTTCATTGAGTGTGTGCTGTTTTTTGTGGTTGCTTTGTTTTCCTATTATCATGCAAGTGTGTTGGATTTTGTAAAATGCTTTTTCTACGTCATTTAAGATGATTCTGTTTTGTTTTCTTCATTCTCTTAATGTGGTGGATTGCATTGATTGACTTTTGTATGTTGAACAGCGCTTGCATTCCTGGCGTAAATCCCATGTTCTCATGGTATGTCATCCTTTTGATATGCTGCTGGATTTGGTTTGCTAATATCTTGTTGAGAATTCTTACATCAGTATTTATAAGGGGTATGGTTTGTGGTTTTCTTGGTCTCCTTCATCTAGCTTTGGTGTCCGGGTAATGCTAGCCTCAGAGAATGAGTTCCCTTCTCAGTGGGAGAGTTTTAAGGATTGTTGTTAGTTCTTTAAATGTTTGATAAAATTCATCGGTAAAGCCATCCTAACTCATTTCATTGCTAATAAAGTGGAGATAATACCTATTTTGCAGGCATTGTGAGAAATACATGTACTTCATGTTTGGCACATAGTACACTCAAAACTTACTTTACTTGTTGAATAGAATCTGCTGTACTTCAAGATTAATTTAAAGTCTGTCCTCGCCATAATGAGCCAAGAATTTAGGAAGTTGGTGGGATTGAATATTCCTCTCTCCCTAGGGGTCCTTGTGTTCTAATCCCCTCAGCAAGTTGCTAGGTTACCACTTAAAGGGACATGGTTCATTTATATTCTCTGAATCCTGAGCAGCTAAAGACTTGCTAACGTTTACTGAGAAACACCCTCAAAATCAAAATATGACGAGTCAAAATGTCAGATGTGAGTTTGAAAAAAACAGAATTAAATAATTTCCCCCAAACATAATTTTTTGGGGTGCTCATTACATAAATTAATCTATATATTTCATGGCAATGGGCAGACCTGTCCTTTTTAATATATTTTTATTGATTTTAGAGAGGAAGGAAGAGGGAGAGAGAGAGATAGTTTTTTCATTGCTCAAGCAATGACTATTTTCTAGAACCTGTAAGACTCTGGCCTTTCTTTTTTCTTCCACATTCCTATGATTAAAGAAAAAGCCACCTAACTTTTTTCTCAAACTCTGTTTTTGAATTTTCTTTATCTTCCCCATTCCTTGCTGTTTAATAATTTTTTTTCACCTTCTGTATGTGAAGAACAGTTTGAATGACTTTTGTAGCTGCTGCCTCAGGTTTCTGAATTGTTAAGCATTCTTGTTCTCTTTTTCCCTCTTTGCTCTCCTAAATAGCTGACATTAGAGATCATAATCCTGTGGGTAAATCCTCTTGAGAAGTGCATCTGGGACATTAGTTATCTTCTGTTGATCTCATGTTAGGTGCCAACCTTGTTTGTTCTGTTATCTAGTAAACGTTTCGTTGCAATCACTGCCAAAATTTTTGGTACAATATGATTTCATATGATTTGTTAAATATTCTAGGAACGTATTTTTTCCCCTCGCTTAATCCTTTTTTCCTCCCACAAAACTGTGTATACTTTGAACATGTAAATGGGATTTCGTTTTATAGGCAACAGATATTTTCAGTTTAATTTTTTTATAAAATGAACTATTTTATAACTTGCCTCTAATGTGTCAATTTCATAATTTACATTTGTATACCCAGCAACTGATAGAAATACGATGTATACTACATATGTAAAATTTCCAGGTCTCATTAAAAAAGTAAACAGAAATAGGTGAGATTAGTTTTAATATATTTTGTTTAATCTAAAATAACCTTTCCACATTTACTCAGTATGAAAAAATCACTGAGACAGGTTACATCCTGTGTGTGTATTTTACATTTATAGCACATCTTAGAATGCTGTAAGTACTTGATCTGTATTTATATCCCATAAATGAGCCCAGCTGCTGTGGTTCGGTCGCCAGTCATTGGCCCTTGAACTAGGAGGTCACTGTTTCTCAGTCAGAGCACAGGCCTGAGCTGCTGGCTTTATCCCCAGTAGAGGGCGTGCAGGATGCAGCTGATTGATGATTGTCTTCATTGATGTTTCTATCGCTCTCTCCCTCTCCCCAAATCCATAAAACATATGTTCCATAAATGGTATAGTTGAAAAATAAATTTTTATGCTCAGGTTGTTTCAGACAAGTTTTCCAACTGAATTAAATTAAAGTTAAATTTTAAAAAAATCAGTTACTCTCTCACACTAGTCAAGTGCTGAGTGGTTACACACGGCTAGTGACTACCATATTCAACAGTGCAGCTGTAATTTTCTGACAGGCAAGCTACACTACGTTGCCATTGAAGGGGTTATTCTTGTATTCTAAAAGTCAAAACATCAGTTTTGTCTTCATTCTAGTTTCCCAGGCTATTTTTGACCAAACCCTTAGTGCATTTCACCATTCCCTAAGTGCTTCTGTGCTGACAAATTATTGCTTCCTTGTTTTTATTTGCTCTGCCTAAGTCAGTCCTGGAACTTGTCAGGGTTCTTTAGTGCTTCCAGTTGCCTCCCGGGATACTTGTAAGAGATTGGAGAAGAGGAAATTCTGCAGGTTCATGGTGGATTTAATGCAGTGTGGGGTCAGAGGCTCCAATTTTGGCTGTTTGGCAGTTTGCTAGTAGGCAAGGAGGGCAATTGGGCAGGAGCACTTGCCAGTCTCCATCTGACTAGCAGGGAAGAAAGAGCCTAGAGTTACCAGGTTTTCCAAGAGAAGCCCAGAAATCTAGATTATTTTATGAATTGTTCCAATTTTAAAAGGTTGACAAGTAATTCTGTTTTACATTTAAAACACCACAAGGCGTGAACAAGCCATGTCTATAAGCTGGATTTGGCCCTTGGGTCACCAATTTACAACCTCTGGTCCAACATATACTGGTAATCAGCATTATTGGTCACAGGGCTGTTGGACCCAGAACGTGAATTTGAGTTAAAATCACCAGAGTCACAGCTGCTTATATCATCTCTCCCTGCCTTTCTCACTCGCCTTGTGGAGTATGTTTGGTGTATCTGAGCTGGGGTAGAGTTAGTAGGTGTGGATTAAAAGGAGCTGGTCACTGCTTACTGCTTACATACTGAGAATCAGGCTGCCCCTGAATACAGTGATAATTACACTTTCCCTCTGTATTAGGAGAAGAAGGAGAAAGAGTATTAATAGCATTTTTATTTTTGTATTTGCTATATAAAATGTATAGTTTACTATTTATGACACTATTACTAGCTATTTTACTATGTGTTTACTTTTTAATACTATATACTATATATTTTACTATATAAAGTTTTTACTATATAAATATTTTCATTATGTATCAACAAGTATACAAGCTTTAATGTGTTAACTGACCTAGTGCTTTCAATTATCCTAGGAGGTAAGTATCTATGTTATCAATTCCATTTTACAGATGAGAAAATTGAGCATAGGAAAATGAAGGAACTTATTCAAGATGACAGCCAGGAAGGAATAGAGGCAGGATTTTAATAAACCCTGATAGTTCGGTTCCAGAGACATACTCTTTCTCTTATTATCCCCCCATTTCCCCCAGTCCCATGTGATCGTTGTCACACACTTTACTGACCACCTTCCCTGTGGCCTGGTTCTGCGAGGCAAGCACTGCAGGACACGCTCAGGATCGGAGCACTCCTGGTCTCCAGCAGTTGACATTTTGGCTTTTTACCAAGTGCAAAAATGGCGATGTTAGTGATCACATTTATCATAATGAAAAGACCTAATATCCTTTCATTTTTGTAAGTTTTAAGAATAATACAATGGCCGAGACTGGTTTGGCTCAGTGGATAGAGCGTCGGACTGCAGACTGAAGGGTCCCGGGTTCGATTCTGGTCAAGGGCATGTACCTTGGCTGCGGGCACATCCCCAGTAGAGGGCGTGCAAGAGGCAGCTGATCGATGTTTCTCTCTCATCGATGTTTCTGACTTTCTATCCCTTTCCCTTCTGCTCTGTAAAAAATCAATAAAATATATTTAAAAAAATAAGTAAAACAAACAAAAAGAATAATACAATGAACACATGTACACCCTTTCCATAGATTCACTAGTTATTAACATTTTTCCATATCTGCTTCTCTCTCCCCCTTCCCCATCCTCCTATATAATAAAAGCCTAATATGCAAATTGTCCCTGCAGGCGGTCATTTGACTGGGAGTTCGACCGCTAGCTATGATGTATTCTGACCACCAGGGGGCAGTGAGGAACATGGTGGGCATCAGCAGCTGTGCTGCAAACTCTTGCTGGCTTCCTGGGGGCAGAGGTGGCAGGGACAGAGGTGCGGTGAAAATGTGGGGTGTCTGCCAAGCTCACCCTCATTCCCCTGCTATCCTCACCTGGGATGCCAGGGCTCGCACACCAGGCAAGCCCCATGCTCAGGTGCCGGGTGCCCTAGAGGAGCCCGCCCTGCACCTGCGTGGCCTCTTCCGGGTGAGTTGGGCTGCAGCCGCTGGGACCACAGGGGCTGGTCGGGGCTCCCCATGGGTTTGCGCAAGGCCGGCCGGGAGAGAGCACACTGCCTGCCCATCTTCCGTGCAGCACTGCTGGATGGCCCAGAGTTCAATGCTGCACCCTGGCCCACAGCGTCAGGCTGCGTTCACCGCATCTCCACTCAGGTGGAGGGGGGCTTGAGGGGGCTTGGGGGCCCAGGTGCTGCCCAATGTGCAAAGGTCAGCTGGGACCTGCACCAGACGCTCACGCTTTGATCGGCAGCCAGGCCTAGGGACCGCACCTGTACACAGATTTTATGCACTGAGCCTCTAGTCATTTGAGAATTAGTTTAAATCTTTCATGCCTAAATATTGATTCAGTATGTATTTTCTAAGAACAAAGGCAATATGTAGTCCTTTAAAAAATTGTTCTGTAGTATTCTTAGATAACTTTTTCAAGCAATTTGCAGTGGTGCATAGAAAGAGGTTGAATTTAATGGGCCAGAGTAAATGTTAGTCCTCGGGGATATATAGAAATTTCACATGATTATAGATTTTCCTCTTAGACAGGGGTCACAAGTACAGAATGCTTGCAGGTGCCAGGCAGAAAATATGAGTGAGTGCAGCGGGCCAGGTAGGACTGCACTGAACTGGACAGTGTGGGCCTGTCCTGGAGGAAGCACTTGCACTTCCTCAGTTGACTCTTGCCGAGGGGGTTGGGGGGGAAAGAAGAGAAAATGCTCAGGGTTTTCAAGAGATGCCCAGAAATCTAGATTTTTATGTTTAAAAGGTTCACAATCAATTTGATTTTATTTTTAAAGCACAATGAGAAATGAACAAACTATGTCTGCGGGTTGGTGTTGGCCCTCAGGTCACCAATGTATGACCTCTGACCTAGGAGATACTGGTAATCAGAAGTATTCCACACAGAGTGCCATCTAGAGCAAGGGTTCTCAACCTTTGTAGTGCTGGATCCTAATGAGTCTCTTCTGAGAATAATGTTTTTGTTTTTAAATCAGAATAATATTGGTTAAGTGTATAAAAAATATATATGACGACAAAGAAAATCCATTGTATTGAAATTGTTATAATATTTAAAAAAACCCAAATTTGTGGTATATGTGCCTCTTATTAGTGCATAATGATCTAGTGGTAGATCTGTTAATTTCTGTAGTTTTAACTACTATGAGAATAAGTGATACTTTGAGATAACTGTAACAACTGTAAAATAACATTAAAATTGCTGATCTCTACTGGTGCAGGGTCACAAGTACTGCTAACAATACTCTGCATTGTTGCCTACATTCCAGTTGAAGATGATGTTACATTTCAACTAGAAGTTCACAAAAACAAAGATGTCATTTCTCCCCTATACATCTTTAGTAACCCCTGACAAATTTCAGGTTAAGAACTCCTGAACCCTCAGTCCCTACTTGAAGAAGCATAAGGATAGCAGTACAATGTTATTGAGTGTAATTAAGCACACTACCCTCTAACAGTTTATTTCTGTCTCTACAGTGAACTTTCTGCTTACTGAACTTGACTCTGTGTTTTTCTTTAGAACGTTATCATTTGTCTTACAAGATTGTGCGAACGGACAGTCGCCTGGTACGCAGCATTCTGACAGCCCATGGATTTCATGAAGTAAGCTCATTTTGACTGCTTTACCCAATCTGGCCAGAAGCCGAAAATACTAGCCACCTGACTGTCAGTTAGTTACCCATGCCAACGCTAGAAAGTACATGGGACCAATGCTTGGTGGGGAGGGAGAACTTGCATTGAATTCCATGCAATACATGGAAGACATTTCCACAATTAAAAGCATTTATTTTTATTTTTATTTTTATTTTTATTTTTTTACTTGCTAAGTTTATAGGCTTAGGCTAGAGGCAGAGTTGCCAGTAAGGAATTGTTTGTTACCCAGTTAAGGTTTTTTGATTGCAAACAACAGAAACAGACTCTGTTTAACTTCAGCCGAAAGGGATTTGTAGGAAAAGTGTACATAAGATGGTTGGCAGCATCAGGAAAAACTGAAAAGATAGCCTTTGGAAGGAGAGAGATGGGACAGCTCCAGGGATCGAGGACAGGAAGCTTCAGGACCATCTCCTGTAGGCACCGACGTGGAAGTGACTCAACTCCATTTGTTGTCCTTGTGCCTTTCTTCTCTCAAGAACCACATTCTGGCGATAGAATGACTGGCCCAGTTTGGATCATGGATTCACTCCTGGGAGGAGAGAGGCACAGATGATTGGCAGGTCTTTTAAAACCAAAGAGTATGTAATTCCCAAAGTAAATGGAGGAAAATTGGGATATTGACATCAAAAGGAACAGGCAAAAATGCTGGACAGATTTCCACTGTAGAGATTTTTGTTATTGCTAATCCTCACCCAAGGGTATTTTTTCATTGATTTTTAGAGAGAGTGGGAGAGACGGGGAGAGACAGAGAGAAACATCTATGTGAGAGACACACATTGATTGGTTGTCTCACCGGTGATCAAACCTGCAACTGAGGTATGTGCCCTTGACTGGAATTGAACCCAGGACCCTTTAGTCCAAGGGCTGGAGATCTGTCCACTGAGCCAAACTGGCAAGGACCAGTGTAGAGATTTTGAGACAATTGATAAAGATATGCTTGCTAGCTCTTTATCCTAGGCTGAAGTCGGAAGTAGGCAACCAATTTATATTCTGTCTTGCTGCTATTTTATCTCCAGGGTCTAATATGGCACCTACCACATCATAGGCACAGAATACGTAATTGTTTAATGAATGTACAAATAAGTTATTATGAATGACCGAATGAGTGGATTCTAAGTTGGTTTGCTATTGTGTTTTTACTTCTGATCAGTACTTTATATGCAGAATCTGCAAGAACAAAAGGATACTCTGAAAAGGGAGTTTTGGAGTTGGGCCCTTTTCTTATACTTTGATATGCAAAAATATTAAGAGATATTGTGGACTTCTATAGAAGGGTTAAATCTACTTTAAAAAATATGTTTTTATTGATTTTTAGAGAGAAGAAGGGAGAGGAAGAGATAGAAATATTGATGAGAGAGAAACATCCATTGGATGCCTCTTGCACGCCTCTTACTGGGGATCAAGTCCACAACCCGGGCATGTTCCTTAACCAGGAATTGAACCAGTGGCCTCTTGGTGCATGTGTTAGTAATGCTCAACCACTGAGCCGCACCAGCCGGCTATTATACTTTTTATGTCTGGGATTTTCCCAACTCTCCAATTCTTTAAACTTGATTATCCCTATGTTCTATGTACTTAACTTTTGTCTTGCTAGGCTCACATCCTAACTGGGCCACCCCTGTGAGTACTCTGTGGATGAAAAATCTCTGGCCTTTTCTGCATGACTCTTCCTGGAGAGGGGTTATCTCTGATGTTTTTTATCTTGTCCTCTTATCTGTCCTCAGGTTCACCCAAGCAGCACTGACTATAACCTAATGTGGACAGGATCCCACCTGAAGCCCTTCTTACTTCGCACCCTCTCTGAAGCACAAAAGGTTAACCATTTTCCCAGGTAATGCTCTTTTTAAAGACACCTGATGTTATCATAGATTTAAATGTAAAACCTAAAACTAGAACTCATAGGAGAAAATCTCTGTGACCTTAGATTAGGTAACAAGTTCTTAGAGGTAACAATAAAAGTACAATCCATGCCCTGGCTGGGTAGCTCAGTTGGTTAGAGCATTGTTCCATACCAAAATGTTGCTGGTTGGACTCCTGGTCAGGGCACATAACCTAAATTGTGGGTCCAATCCTCAGTCGGGGCATGTACGGGAGGCAACCAATCAGTGTTTCTCACATTGATGTTTCTCTTTTCCTCCTGCTCCCTTCCTCTCTTGCTAAAATCAAATAAAGTGTATCCTAGATGAGGATTAAAAAGTAATAGTCCTATCTAATAAAAGAGTAATATGCAAATTGACAGTACCTTCACTATACCCACAAGCCAATCAGAGCGAGTATGCAAATTAACCCAACCAGGATGGCGCTTAATTTGCCAAGCACTGCAGAAAGGAGCAAAGCTGCAGAGAAGCAAGCAAGCTGGTTGGGGGAGAAGGGATGGAGCAAGGCAGAGGAGATGGGAGCAAGGCAGCAAAGATGGGAGAGAGCGAGGTAGTAGAGAAGGTAGCCAGGCAGCAGAGAAGGAAGGAGCTTTGCTCAGGCCGCAGGAAGCTCTATTCTTGCAGGAATCTTCCTGCAATGGGTCTCTAGTAAAAAAAAAAAAATACACAAAAAAACAACCTATACACAAATGCTTATAGTGACTTTATTTATAATCTCCAAAAACTGGAAACAGCTGATGTGTCCTTCCTCTGGTAAATGAATAAATGAACTGTGGGTCACCACTGAGCCATAAAACAGAATGAAATACTGATAACATGTAACTACAAGGATAAGTCTCAATTGTGTGTGCCACCTTCAGTGAAAGAAGAGTCTCAAAAGGATACGCACATCATATGTTCTCTTTAACTGACTTTCTGGAAAAGGCAAAATTATAGGGACAGAAAACAGGTGACTTTGCCAGGGCCTGGAGGTGATTGGAAGGGTTGATTGCAAGGGACTTGAGGTAACTTTTTGGGATGTTGTAATTGTCTAAATCTTGATTGTGGTAGTGGTTACATAACTACTAGTGTTTGTTTAAATTCAGAATAATACACTAAAAGAGGCAAATTTTACTGCACATAACATATACCTCAATGACTAAACCTGACCAAAGAAATCCGTTTTATGAAAATGATGAAAAAACCTTTGGGGTTGACAGTGATGGGTTTGGGATCTGCTGTTTTCAGTGACTGCTCTGGAACTGTGAACATGAACTCTTCAGGGTGTGATAACACTGGGTCACCCCTGAGTCAGAGTTGACTGAAATGGAAGTGCTTTTATGATTTTTAGGTCATATGAACTCACCCGAAAGGACCGACTGTACAAAAACATCATTAGAATGCAGCATACACATGGATTCAAGGCTTTCCACATCCTCCCTCAGACCTTCCTGCTGCCCGCTGAGTACGCAGAATTCTGTAGTAAGTGCTTTGACTCACTGCCCATCCCCAGGGACTGAACTTGGGGCAGAAGGACCTCGGGTTGCCTCAAGTTAGTCACCAGTAAGAGTTTGTCAAATCCTTAAAAACTTGTGTTTCTTTAGTAAAACAGCTGCAGAGATAACTTTAAAATGGTTTTTATTCTGACTGTGTGCCTGTATATTCATTCTCTGAAAGGCTCCTCAGTATCATTTATGTAGGACACATTGATGTCATGTGAAAGTGTTCTTGTCTTGTACACAGTCTCTTCTTCATTGACAAGAGTTAGTGCACATATAGGGATGTATGTACCTCTACATGTAAACTACATATGTATCCTCTTTAGTGTCTCTTTTCCTCTTGCCATTTAGGGAATATTCCTGTCTCCTTCATCTCTGGACGTGTTTGTGTGACTTGTGTTCTTCGAGGTACCAGTCTCATGCATCTTTTGGTGTTTGGAAGTACCAGTTAGAATCACTGTTTTTCCTTGGAGTTCACATTAATTAATTGGAAACCATCCTTGGGAGCCAACTGGGAATCCAGATGGCAGCTGTGTTGCTGGTCACACTAGATAGGAGAATGGGGCTTGCATCCACATGTCAGTGGGCTTATTTCTTTTGTCTTGAAGTGAACTTACCTCCCCAGGTGTAAGCAGAGGAGTGGGCTGTTGCAGGCTTTCCTTGGTGGGGCAGAGGCTGACTCAGTGGCTTAGTGCACAGGTAAGGTGTGAGGCAGGTCTGGGAGAGTTTAAATAGTAATAACACTAATAGCTGACACTTAGTGAACATTTCCTTGCTATCAGGCCTTTTTCTAAGTGGCACCTCTATTCTGAGGTAGGTGTGTTACTGTTCCCACCTTTGCAGATGGAGAGACTAAGATACAGAGATGTAAAGGAACTTTGTGCAAATGGTGGGAATACTATTCAGACCTAAATGTTCCATATTATTTCCTATTTCAGGTTATGTTGAGATATGTTACTACATAGTAAAAGCGAAGAATTCTGTAATGAGTCAGCCACAGTCTGGCGTCAGAGGCCAGGCTCTTTACTACTGCCCTTTATTGCTGAAGACCCCAGGCAGTGTGTGCACAGTGGCCATTTCCCAGTATCGCCAAGACACAAGTCACGCCTGTGAGGAGGATCAGATATGATAGAGGACCCGGTGTGACAGCGAGGAGAAACAGACCGACAGTTTTCCTCTGGACAAGTCCAAGGGAGAGCCTGTTTCTGTTTCAGGGTAGAGGAAGCACAGGGATAGGAAAAGCAAGCTCTCTCTAAACTTCTGACTTTTGATACTTTTACCAATTGGACTTAAGAATCTGGTCTGGTTACCTGGTGGAGTTTTCTTCCTCTGGGACTTATGTCATCAGGGACGGTCATAGGTTCCACCTTGAGGCCACCATTCCTCTGACAGCACTATTGCTGGGACCACAAGTTGGCAGTTCAGTGTTTGCCCACAGAGGGCTCTGAAATGGGTCGGAAGTGAGTACTAATTAGATGAATGAAGTTAATTTCAATACTACAGTGCACTCAAAACTGAAAATCTGCAGTCAAGAATTCTTATGTGGCTTTAGCCAAGTTACTTAAATCTCTCTGTACTTTAGCTTTCTCCTCTGTAAAAAGAGACTTCTCCCAATACTGACCTTGTAGAGTTGTTGGGATGTTTAGGCTAACACATGGGAAGCACTTGGAATGGTGCTTTATGGGTGCTCAATAAATGTTCATTGTTACTTCCTATTTCAAGTTATGTTGAAATATATCAATACATAATAAAACTTAAAATTTCTGTAATAAGCCAACACGATAGCTTGAAAATGCTTCAACTAACAGGTAGGCAATTTAAAAGGGTTCCCAATGTGAACTCCTTCTGTTGTTGGATTCTTGGTGAGAAGTTAAAGTCCAGAATAATGTCCTACTAAAGACTAAAGGAATGTAAGTGGAAAATTCCCCTTCTCCTCTTTGCTGTTGCCTATTCTGTTGTTCTTCCCCACCCTTTGGAGGCAGCTGAGGGCTGGGGAAGCTCATTCAGCTGATTGGGTAGAGTTAGAGTTCCTTCATCAGTTCAAGCCTGACCTGTCTTTCCGTAGAATTGGTCCTTCAGCAATTACTCAAACTTCTATGTGTTCTTCTTTTTAACAAAAGCTAATTCAAAAGGTCAGTAGAATATATAGAATTAATGCAGCTGAGACCCACAGCCACCACATTTAGCTCCCGGGCAGTTATTGCAAGCCCAAGTGTACCTCAGTCCCCCAAACAAATCACTCATTTTTGTTGCCACCCAACGATCCCAGCAGGGACTCACCGAGTGTGTGGAAGAGGGAGGGCAGGGAAGATGTGGTGGCAAAGAGGAATCTCCTTGGTTTCAGCCTTGCCAGGGTGCCAGTCATTCTTTGCCAGTTGGCCAGAGCTCATGACCTCTAAACTTAAACCCACTGGGAAGAAATCCAACACCATTAGGTTAATTGTGTTGTTAAATTTACGTACAAGGGACAAGCCCATCGATTTTAAAGAGACATTCCCCTTTTTCATAAAGTCCGTTTTAAGTTCTTTTCCTTTGGTGTCTACCTCGCATATCATAACTTGGAAATTCTGTTTTCTCCATGACTCTTGTGTTCTGACCCTCTAGTGCTTACTTGAGTGTGGGCAATAGAAGACTTTCGAGAAGGAAAGGGAGGTGAACAGGCTAGCCTTTAGAAAAATTACTGCATGAAATGAATTAGAGGGAGCAGAGGGGAGAAACACAGATATCTCCAAAGGTGTGAGTCGGGAAAGCTGGGAGCTTTATTTAGAGAGTGTAACCAGGAACATAAAGGAGTGTTAAAGTGGAAGAGTATTAAATTTTGGACCAGGTTTGGATTTGAGGTGTCGGTAGGCATCCGTGTCATGGTGTTTGGCAGCAGTCGTAAAGGCAGTTTTAATTTGTCAGTGATACAGATTCTGGAATTTGCAGGTGAATGGAAGTGGATGTGATTACCAAGGGAGGGAAAAATAATGAGAAGTCATACCACAGAAAAATCAGAGGGGGGAGAGAGCTCAAAGATATGAACAATGGATTGACGTCCCAGAGAAGGCAGGAGAGGGTTAAATCAAGAGCCCCTGTGGAAGGATGAGCTTTAGGAAGGAGGTGGGCATGTCTCCCCTAAAACAAAGAACCGAAAAAGGCCAAGGGATGACCTATATAAGATTTTAGATAGAAAAGCAGGCGAGTGGATTTATGTAATAAATTCCCATCGGACTGGGGTGTAGGCTGACAAGGACACATGCAGGAATGAAGGGCCTACAGATGGGTTTGGGTGTTTGAGAGGGACAGAAAAATATGAAAATAGCTTGTGTAGGGCCTTTGAAAGAGAACAGGTAAGGAACGGGCATGAAGATTGCCTAAAGACACAGATATCAGCCAGGATGGATCTCATGGATTTATGGCTTTTGTTCTAATAAGAGAAAACCTTAAACCCATCTCTGTAGAGATCTAGCCCAGAGACCAACCACTACCTCAAGAGACGTGAAAGCCTGGATATTGCCAGTAATTAAAGTGTGAGGATTGGAATACGTGCTGTTCTAGACTCCTGTGCACAGTATAGACTCCTGTTGCAATATATAGTAGAATTGGAGGGCTGTAACCTTGAAGAACCTAGAAATCTCTTGGCAACTCCAGCCACACGTGGCCCAGTGGACAGCTTTCTTGGCCGGAAGAAAGAAACAAGAAAGATAGGGTGGCACCAGTGGCAGAAAAGCAAAACTTCTCTCCCAAACCCCAGCAGATTTCTGTTTCTTCTAATTGGTCAGAATGTGTCCTGTGGTCGCCACCTTCAGTTGCAAGAGAGGCTGAGAAATAATTGTAAGGAGTGAGTAAAATTTTGACTTCTGCTCATTAATTGCAGTTAGCTAGATTTTAAAGCAATCAGTAAGTTTATAGAATCATAGTAGTAGCATTGTAAGAGAAGTTAGCAAATCAGACTAAACCCCCTCATTTTGAAGATGAGATTGGACAGTTTGTTTATTTTTAAATTTTTATTTTTTCAATTACAGTTTGCGCTCAGTATTACTTAGTATTAATTTCAGGTGTACCACATAGTGGCTAGACAGTCATATACTTGACAAAGTATTCACTTCGATATTTCCAGTACTACCCCCCGGCACGCTAGATAATTATTACAGTATTACTGACTATATTCCCTGTGCTGAACTTTACACCCCTGTGACTGTTTTGTAACTACCAATTTGTATTTAATCCCTTCACCTTTTCTAATCAATCCCCAAACGCTCTTCCCTCTGGCAGCCATCAGTCTTTTCTCTGTGTCGATGAGGGACTGGATGGTTTAAGCAAAGTGCCCATGGTGTAAAAGCCAGAACTCAAATCCAGATCTTCCTACCCCTGGTCCAGAGCCTTTTCCACTAGGCTGCACAGGCTGCCACTGTAGGATCCAGGAGACACTAAAAGGATCGCACACCCTGTCTAATACGTCTTCATCCTGAGAGGCTGACAAGCGTTGCAACCTACCTTTGCCTCTTATTTTCCTTGCTTCGTAACCACATTTTTAGAACCTAGAAAAAACTCAGTCTTTGTTCTGAAATATAGCACATTAAGGATAAAAGCCTAACGTGAAAGACAATTCTTTGGTATTTAGAATTTCAACAATGTGATAAAAGTGAAGCACCGAAAAAGCAAGAACTTCTGATAAGGCTAGTTCGCAAAGGAAGATTTATTACAGTGTTAGGTGGAAAAAAAATTGCATTTAGCTAGATTTTCCCTTTTGTGAAAACGAGAGTTTCAAAAAATGTACTTGCCACTGCAGAGAGCACTGTCCTCAGACAGTTTTGGCTGTTTCCGTAGGCATTCCTCTGGCGCCCTGCCCTTCCTCTTGATGACTTAGTGTGTGTCTGTACTAGTAAGTACTTGGTCCATGTCTGTCTTTTCTACTAGTCTGATCTCGGTGAGGGCAAGGCTGTCTTTGTCGGTACTGCATGGGTTCATCTGTCATCTAGCAAACTGACATGGATTGGGCACTTAGAAGTATTGACTGAAGGTTAGAAAATTTTGTCTTTTTTTTTTTTTTTTTTTTTTTACTAATAATAATTTCTTCTGTGCTCATCTCATTGCTTCCTTAGAATCTGGGGAAAACGGCAAAATGGAAAAAAAATGTAAACTGTATACACATACACATATATAGTAGCTTTATTTTATAGAGGCCTAATTTGTCTTATATAACTACTAGAGGCTCAGTACATAAATTCATGCATGGGTGGGGTTCCTCGGCCTGGCTGGTGATTGGGGCCGATTGGAGCCATCTTGCCCAGTCCTGATTGGTGCCAGAGGCCAGGGGGCCATGGGAGGTTGACTGGCCACGGGAGGTTGGCTGTGGGAGTGCACTGACAACCAGGGGGCAGCTTCTGCATTGAGTGTCTGCCCCCTGGTGGTCAGTGCATGTCATAGTGACCAGTCAACCAGTCATTCTGTCACTTAGACTTTTATATATAGAGATAGATAAGTCATCTATAGTAGGACTTTACTAGTAAAGTTATGTAAATTATATATTTTGAAAGGGAGTATATTCCCATGGTACAAAAATACAAAACTACAATGAAAAGCCTTCTTTCTCTCCTTTCCTCAGACATCCACCTCTCCTCCCCAGAGTTGCTGAGTGTTCCTAGTTTTACACATATCCTCCAAGAGATGATCTGTGTGTTTGTAGCATATAGCTTGAGTGTGTATGTGTACAGGTGGGAGCATGCAGTATGCATTGCCCTGCACTTTCTTTCCTTTTAGCCACTGAACAGCCTCTCTTTGAGATCATACTCTGTCTGTTCATTAATAACATCCTCATTGTGTATGTGCTTAATTTTCAGTTATATAGATCAGGTGTCTGAACTATAGCCCTTAAATCAAGTCAAGTCTTCTGCCTGTTTTTATACATCTCATGAGCTATAAGAGGTTTTTAAGTTTTTAAATGGTTGAAACAAAAGAGAATGACATTTTATGGCATTTGCAAATCATATGGAATTCAGTGTCCATAAATAGTTTTATTGGAACATAGCGTGCCCCTTTCTTTGTGTATTATTTGGATGCTTTTGAGGTACAATGGCCGAAGTGAACAGTTGCAACAGAGATTGCATGGTCTGCAAAGCCTAAATTGTTTATTATCTGTTTTTTTTTAAATAGTTTCTTATTTATTTTTAAAATATCTTTTTATTTATTTCAGAGAGGAAGGGAGGAAGCGAGAGAAATAGAAACATCAATGATGAGAGAATATTGTTGATTGACTGCCTCCCGCATGCTCCATGTTGGGATCGAGCCTGTATGTCCTGACCTGGAATCGAACTGTGACCTCCTGGTTCTTAGGTCGACGCTCAGTCCCTGAGCCATGCTGGCAGGGATATTATCTGTTTTTTTCAAAAAAAGTTTGTTGGCCCCTCAAATAGATGCAATAGAGCGTACTTAATTAATTTATGGACATCTTTTGCTACTATACTGCAACACATCATACATATATACATACATTTCACATGTGTGAGTAGAACTAGCGGACATATTTTTACAAGTGGAGTTGCTCATAGGGTTGTAAATTCTGTATGGCACATTCCATTTTTCTTAATCCAGTTAGGCTGCATCAGGGGAAAGCGGGGAGATGAGGGAAAGTGGATAAGGAGACCTCTACTTTTTCTCCTCCTGGTGAAATGGTTTGTTGGAGGCCTTGAGAAGATAGTTTAGCTCATAACAAAGGAGAATTCTTCATTCCTACTTTTCTCTGGTGTCTTTTGATTTCTAAGCGGAGCCATCTGCAAGCCTCCGTGTCTGTTGTTTGGTTTCTCCTCCCACGATCCAGAGATGTTTAAGGTGTAAGCCTGAATCTAAGAAAGGAACAAGAGTAAACGGTGCCTTTTACTCACTTGTAAATTGGTGTTTTTCCTTTCCACTTGCACATTGTTTGATTTTAGGTGATTTTTTTTTTTACAAGCTCGGTCAAATTGCTTAAGGAAAGTGATCATATTATGATATCTAGCATTGACACTGCCATTGTCTCCACTGTTAGCCTCTGGAGGTCCCTTAGTTAAGGGAAGAAATAATTGCAAATATTTATGAAGGTTGTTTGTGACGGTAATAGATTATAATCTAGTTATCTGCCTTATTTTGTTTCATCCTTTCATTCAAGAGGGGAAATGGTGAACAATATGTATTATGTAGTATTTGCTATAAGTTTGCTGTCTCCTCCTTCTCGTCCTCCCTCTTATTTTCTTCCCTTCTCTTCACCCCTCCTCCCCCTCTCTCTTTTGGTCTCTGTCTCTGTCCTTGTTTAATTTTTAAGACTAGTCCAAAATACAGGTTATTTTAGCCGCTGTCTTCCACTTAGAAATTTGGAAAATTCTTTGGGTACCTGAGTAGATAACCATTGTTGAAATTTAAGTTGATAATCTCATGTCCCTTCTTTCTCTTTGTTTCCCTCTCCCCCTTTCTATCTCCCAATATTTTGAGCAGATTGCTATTCAAAGGATCGGGGACCTTGGATAGTAAAACCAGTGGCCTCTTCTAGGGGGCGGGGCGTCTACCTGATCAACAATGTAAGTATCCAGCACAACCTCTCTGCATTCTGTTTTTCCCTGTCGCACCCTTTGTCCTAGCTACTAATATGGTTCCTTTTTATTAAAGAGCAGGTGTTCCCTTTGGAAATCTGCGTTCAGAACTGTAAGTTGAGGGTGGGTATAAGGTGTGTCTATTGGCAGTAATTTCCCATAACAATACTTACCCTATGGCTGAAAAGTTACATGACCCAATTTTGGGGGAGGGCAGCCTTTGGTGTCAGAAAAGAGGTACCTTTTCTGCTTGCTTTCAGGATACTGTCATGTGGGTTCCTCAGCACTAAGCATTAATTAGTAGCATAAACATTTAGTTTTTATTGAGCAGAACTATGGGGTCTTGCCCTCAAGGTCTTCAAGGAAATTTACCCAGATCAGTATGGCAATCCTTGCTGCACTTCCCTCCCTTCCTCCCTCCCAACCTTCTCCTCCTCATCCTCTTATTCTTTCAAAATTCATTAGTATCTTGATTCTTCTTCGCAAAATCCTCATTAAGTTAAATGCAGGGTAAATAAAATTCCAACCACAGTTTCGCTCCCTAGATTTACAATAGTAGTTTAGTAACTTAATATAATTGGGTTATGTTTCTTCTTTTCTCAGCTTTGCATTTTGTTTGTTAATTCCCGGTTTGATATTTACTGTACTCATATCACCTCTTATCTTCCCTTCCACTTTCTACTTCTAAGTTTGATTACTTTTTATTATTTTTAAGGTTTTTAACATTTACGTTCTTCTCAGTAACTATGATTTAGTTTCTCTGCTTTGTAAGTTGGATACAAATTTTAAACTCAATAGAAACTTTACAGCATGGAATTCTGAAATTTAACTAATATTTTAGTCTGTGTCTTTGTTAATTCTTCTTCCTGGATATTTGGTCAACCTTTTTCATATAGAAACTAGTATTATTCCTTGCTCAGGGAAAACTATCCCCCTCAACCCCTGCCTTTTGTTTGTTTGTTTGTTTGTTTCTACTTTTAGAACTCCTTTTTGAGGCAGGTCTGGGTCTTTCCTTTGTGCCAGCTTTTCTCGTTTTAGATTCTGTCTTTCCACTCTAGCTTCTGGATCACCAGTTGGAGTTCTGTCCATTTATTTATCTCATTTTCTGTGTTTCTATATTGGCTGTCATAGTTTGCAAAAACTCTTATTTTAGGACTTGCCTTCTTGTTAACAGCTGTTGTTGCTTAGAGCCGTTTGTCTTTCTGAAGATAGTTGAAAGTTTCTTAAAGGTGTCTTCTGTTGTGTGCATTTTCTTGGGGATTGTCTTCCTGTCTTCCTGTTGGTTTTTCTCAATTTCAGTAACCTTAGGTGTGTTGACTCACAGTTGTGAATGAAAGACGAGACTGACTGAAATTGATGGCAGGCCTGAGTTTCCCCGACTGATTCCCTGGTAGCTTCTGCCTGGACAGGAGGCTGTTGGAGGGTTGGGCAAACCAAAGCGTGTTGATTGTCAGGCTGCACCTACGGTGGACATGAGTGAGGAGTATGTCTCTCTTCTTTCTCCCCCTGCCCCAAAGTAGGGCAGCCTTATTTTGAAGGTACAGGGAGATTTCACTTTGAGTCAGTGCTACTGTTCCTCTTTCGCCCACTTTGTATCTGTTGGGATAGCAGGGCCTCGGGTGCCACTCTTTCAGATCCTGCACTCGTACAGCTGTCTTCCCCAAGGACACCACTTGTTTCCTGAGGGCAGTGCTGTGGGTGTTGGAGAAGGCCTACTGCCCTCTGTTCCAAATGCTGCGTGTTAGCGGCGTGCCCGGCTCTTGTTCCTGGCCCTCTCCTGCTCCTGCTTGGGCACTACCAGCTTGGACCCTCTCCCAGCCTCCTTGGGGAGATCATGCTCAGCTCTGAAATCCTAGGCAGGGGCACCCTCTGCTCTGTTTTCTCAGCCTGATGCTGTCTGCTTTCTGATAGGTACCCCCCACCCCACTGGTGGGTGGAGTTATGATGTAACCAGCACCTGCCAAATACCTTAAGCCCCCCCCCTCCCAACTCCTGGGCCCAGGGGTACCCAATCATGCACCTTATATGAAGCTGCCAATCAAGCCCCATCCCCTCCCCCTCAAAAGGCACCTTCACTCCGCACGTATGCTCTCTCTCGCCCTTGGGAAGTGAGCTTGCAGGGTCTTCTCTTCAATAAAGCCTGAATCCTAGTACCCTGGTCTCTGGCCCATCTGTTTCATCTTTCACTTTCTATCTTTCAAGATCTCCTTAAACTTTTGGTCTGATGTTGGTTCTTGAACCAATTTCTAGCCTTGTTATCAGTTCATTCTTTTAGAAAGTGTCTTCTTTGTCCTTCCAGTGGGACTCTGGGAGGGAAGAGAGGGAGGAAGATAATGTTGTGTGTGGGGTCAGGGCTCCATCTTAACCTCCCCATTCTCTTTCACGTGATCTGAGCTATTTCTGTACATACAGAAACTAACTTCCTGATGGTCTTTCACATTGGGAAATCCATTCAGTCTGGACTAACAACTCTTATTATAAACACTGCAGACATGTAGGATCTGGTTCTGATACAGCAGCTATTACAGGCCCAGGCTGCCAGTCCTGTTACCTGGCCCTGCATCGCTCCAGAAGCGTTTACTCTGTGTCTCCTGTGACAGAGGCCCTGGTCAGATGCTTTGGATATCTCTTTTCTGGTCTCTGTTCTGCCCTTGGTGTGAGGACTCCTGCCCAATAGCTTTCCCTCAGCTTTGTGCCAGGAACTCCAGTGCTGTTTGAATCTCATAGACAGCACTAGCTTGGGTTTGGGTTTGAATTTTAGCTGCCAAATGGAATGGCTATTGAAAGTCAGCTGTGGTATAAGTTTGCTTTTTATTTTCTTAGACATGAGTCAAGAAGAATAGGATCTATTCCCAGCTCATCTGGGACTTTTTTCTCTTGGAATGCTCTTTTGCCCTGGTGATTTGTTATTTTAAAACCAGCATCATAAAGAAAAGAAGAGTTAAACTTTCCTTGTGAGGCTGAGAGCACTGTGCCTTGACTCTTTCCTGGATGCTGAGTCTCATAAAGGGGGTGACAGGTCTGTAGAGAATGCACTTGGCAGGCTCTCCTCTCCCACCTCTCCCTGGGCTGAGTCCCTGGAGACCCCCTGCATAGATCAAAGTACTTGGCTGGACGCTTAGCCTCCCCATCCTCCTCAGAGAAGCTTTGGAATGAGTCTGATTCTTTGAGGTATTTGGTGGAGGTGCCAGACAGAAGCCTGGGAACATGCCAGCAGGCACCAGGGGAGCTGGCAGCATGTGGACATGATGGGAAAATATTCCCATTTCACTCCAAAACTGGAAATTTATCACCTTTCACCCAGACCTAAGAACCATGTAGTTAATACTCTTCTCTCTCTCCTTCACACACAAGGCCTAACCATCCCCTCGTTTCCATACCTGGATCCTTTCCCGCGGAATATGGGACCCGTTAGCCAAATGGATGAAGTAACTATTTCCAAGGCTGCTGCCTGCTTTCCTTTAGGCTTGAGGGAGGAGGGAGTGCTGCAGCGGAGGGTCTGTGAGCAGCACTAATGAGAGTGGGTGAGGGAGGTTGTCGGGGCCTGAGTTAGGTGTGAGGGCCAAATGAAAACATCATTCCCTGTCTTCCTGCTGGGCTGAGAGGGCCTCTTATTTAACATTCCCCGTAATAGTCTTAACCTTTTGGAAAATATCTACAAATAGCAACTTGTACCATTACAAGAACAGGATAAAGGACAGACAAAACATTACTTTTTTGTAATAATGTAGAGAGAAGTGCGAGCTCCTACAGATGGAAGCATCTCAGCTGATTGGCTAACACAGTCTCTTAATAATGTGCTCTTTAACTCTGGAAACACATCATAAAGGAACAGAGTTGTTTTTGATCCAGCTCCTTCAGTAACTGTGACTAAATGCCATATTTTCCCAATTTAGTATATTCAGATGGAGGAGGGGAAAGAGCTGGTCCCTGATTAGGGGGTATGAATTTGATTATAGAAGTCAGATTTAGTCATCCTTGTCTCACACATTATCCACGGTAAATACAATATGAATATTTCCCTGATGTTTTAAAGCATCAGAAGTGTATTTAGGTCACTCTAGTTAATCATATACTTGTGAATATAATTCTGCACAACTCTCTTGTTTCTGTTTGTTTATATGTTGTTTTCTTATGTGCTCTTTATTTTTTCTCATTGTTCAACAAATATGTAGGGAGTGCCTGTGGTATGCCAAATGCTTATACTCCTTAAAACCTTTTGAGAAATAGGGACTCTCCTAATTCGTATGGATCTTCATTATAAGTCTGCACTGCTCTGAGTAGAATGGCATGTCGCATGCTGTTGAGTTATGGAATTTAGTAAATAGAACCTCATAGATACTATTGAGTTTTCAGCAGTAACAGCAACCAGACATCGTGAGTATGTAATATGTGCCTACCACTGTGCCTTTCAAATATAATCTCATTTAGTTTTTATAAGAACCTTATGATGTAATTACTATTATTTCCTTAGTAAGTAGTGGGGTTAAATTGCAACTCAGATCTGGCAAATTCTAGAGGATACACCCTTAACCAGTATACCCTTCTACCTTGCAATGACTTAACAGATGAGCTTTAATCTTAAAGTCCCATTAGAAAAATAGATGTTTCCAACTTTTCCAACAATTCACATTCTTGCTTTCACATACTTCGGAGGGCAGTTTGAGTTTGAAATTAAAATCATTTAAAGTGAGTTAATTGTGGATTGAGGAAAAGGTTTGAAGATGAAAAAGCTTTCATTAGTTGCTTATTAGTATAGCAGAGGCCCGGTGCATGAATTTGTGCATGGGTGGGATCTGGTGGCCTGCCTCGATGGGGGCCATCAGGCCCCAAGGTGGGGGAGAGGGGCTGTGGGTGGCTGGCTGGCTGGCCCCGCCTCTGATTGGGGTGGGGGGCACCTTAAGGGGGGAAATGGCCAGAGGGAGGGGCCTTAGGAGGTTGCAGGGGGTACCGATTGGGGCCAGTCATTGTGCCATTCCAGTTGCTGGGCTTTTAAATATCCTATCTAATAAAAGAGTAATACGCAAATTTGACCGTGCCTTTGCCACACCCACAAACCACGCCTACAGCCATGCCCACCAGCCAGTCAGGAGCAGATTATGCCAATATACCCCAACCAAGATGGCTGCCGCCACTGAGAGCAGGAGGAAGGCTTGGATTTCCCCAGCAACAGAGGAAGACAAGCTTTCTGCCTGCCTTTGTCTGCCTAAGCCTCCACTCAATGTTACAAAGTTTCATTATAAAAGATACAGAAATGACCGCAGCCACTGAGCTGGAGAGAACAGAGGCTTGGGTTTCCCTGGCAACAGAGGAAGCTTTCCACCTGCCATTTCTGGGCCTAGGCCTCCACTCTAGGCTACAAAGTTTCAAACAGAAAAGGCTGCTGCCTTGGAGCGAGCAGAAAGCTTGGCTCTGCTCCAGGCTACAACGTTTCAATTGTAGACATAGATTAATCCCAGATACCAGGGCCTCTGCTTGGGTCGCTAGGGGGTGCGTGGCCAGCCTGCAAACCTCCACAGGCCCCTCACCCAGGCTGCCCCTCACTCCAAGGGAACCCCCACCCTGATCTGGGACCCTCTTCAGGGCAAACCAGCTGGCCCCCACCCATGCACCAGACCTCTATCCTATCTAACAAAAGAGTAATTTGCAGATTGATCATCACTCCAACATACAAGAGGGCTGTCCCCATGTGGTCAAAGATCCTGCCCCCATGTGGACACTAGATGGCCACCACAAGATGGCCAGCAGGGGAGGGCCGTTGGGAGGTTCCAGGCCCTGCAAGGGAGGGCAGTTGTGGGTGATCAGGCCAGCAGGGGAGGGCAGTTGGGAGGGACCAGGCCTGCAGGAGAGGCCAGTTAGGGGTGACCAGGCCAGCAGAGGAGGGAAGTTGGGAGCAAACAGGCTGGCAGGGGAGCAGTTAGACATCAGTTAGGCTGGCAGGGTAGTGGTTAGCAGGTGGTCAGGTTGGCAGGCAGAAGCAGTTAGGGGCAATCAGGGAGGCAAGCAGGTGAGCAGTTTAGAGTCAGCAGTTCTGGATTGTGAGAAGGATGTCCACCTGCCTGTTTAGGCCCAGTCCTGCTGGAATCAGGCCTAAACGGGCAGTCAGACATCCCTTGAGGGGTCCCAGATTGGAGAGGGTGCAGGCTGGGCTAAGGGACATCCCCTGCCGTCCCCCCGTGCATGAATTTCGTGCACCGGGTCTCTAGTATATAGATAATAGTATACAAGGAAACTATACCCAAACCATTCTTTTCTTCTCTGAGCTTATAATTTGACTCCTAATGCAGATAAAAATGAGAGCTACAGACCATGGAACAAATAGTGTAAGAGATTATGTCATACATAACTCAAAGGATAATATGTATTATGAAGCAGGAAAGAGAGGAAAATGGGTATGGACGTTAAATGTGTCATGGAGTGAAGGCCCTGGCAGCGTATTCTCTGGTTCACAGGAAAGTTGAGTGCTTAGACATCTATTGTAGCTTATAGGTGTTACTCACTTGGAAGAGAGCTGCAATTGTTTAGTTTTGGAACAGCCTGCAGCCTGCTGCTTTGTACTGTGATTATATCAATTCTTACTAAGCTATTGAGATAGTACTTGTGAGAAACGGATCAAGGAATGTAAGGGAGTCGGGAAATGGGGTGGGTGACTGAGTCCCTGAGGATGAATCAGCAGTGGTGTCCACATGATGCACAGGCTGGGAAAGTTGTGTTCTGAGCTGGAGAGAGCAGCAGTGGGAAGCAAGTGGGAACCTCATCATCCTGACGAGTTGCTCACTGTGGCTGTATAATGTGTCCCAAAACTATCCCTACTTTATGGTAACTGTAGTATTTGGGGTAGAAAATGCATTATTATAAAGACAAACTTTTGAATTTGGGGGACAATTATGTTAGTTCAGAACTCTGGGGAAAGGTGTGAATAGTTCTTAAGAGTTAACCTCTGAGGCAGACCTGGGTTCAAATGCTTCTCCTGATCACTTATTAGCTGTATGACTCTGAGCAGGTTCCCAACTCTCTGACTTTCCTCATCTCTAATATTTGGGTGGCGATATACCTACCTCATGGACTTAGGTGAGGATTAGATGAAATAATACTTGTGAAGAATTAGAACAACACATAGTAAATGTTCAGTGCATTTATTAAAATTTCTGTTTTGCTGCAGATGTTATTTCTGTTGCTGCTGCTGTAGCTATTATAATCACAGTTATTACTATTGTCACTTTCCTTTAGACTTCTTTGTCCTGTATGGATTGTGGTGGCTTCCAGCTGACTTCTGTCTTAACCTAATCTCACATAGAGTTGTTTTATTCCAGATATTTTAATCTTACCATTTTCTTAATCAAGACTCCACAATCACTTCCTCTTTCCCACCATGTTCAACCTAAATTCGCCTTGCCAGAGGTCCAGATCCCTTTGCCAGTGGGGTTCCTTCTTCCTCACTGTCTGTCTTTCATTATTTCTCAGTTCAGTCTTTTAGCCCAGGTCAGTGAATCTGCCCCACTGTTGTGCGGGACTCAGTGCATGCCGTCTTCCCATGATGGTCTCCTGTCCCTTCCACTGGTGCTTGATAGCTTTCAGCACTCACTTCCACACCTCCTTTCAGGACAAGCCTTTCCTGACTCGTCCCACTTAACTGCCCTTCCACTTGCAGATACGCTCCTTTGTTTTCTTTTAAGTTACCTGTTTTGCTGTCCCTCTACCTAAATATTAAACTCTTTGAGAGTAGAGAGTAGGCTCTGAGGGCAGGTGTTATCTGTTTACTTCATCACAGTATTCCCCAGTGCATTATATATTATCCAGCCATACTCATAATTATTGTAAAAATAATTCTTATTGAAAAAAATGTTAAGCATCTAGTTCCATCTTGACATATAGTGATATAGCAAGTACCATTGAGGGAGTCAATGAAACATCCATCCCGTTTCACAGGGGGCAGATCTGTAAATTCTCTAAGCAACTTGATGAAAGCTTTCATCTAAAAATAATGGCAGCATTTAAAAATTTGCATCATACTTTATGTTTGGGAGAAAGCAAGGCTTTATTTTTAAGTAGTTTTTATTTTCTTGGCCTATAACTATTTAATATCATGTATAGAAATCTCTAAAGTTGTTTAGACTTGATTTATTATATGAGAGATGCTATATAAATTTATTTCCCCCCATTGTAATTGGAAACCTACAGTGTTTATGGAAGTGGTATGTTATGTGGCCAATTGAATGTATGGATAGCTTGGAAGAAAACTATTCTTAGAGTTTTAGTTTTCTACATTATCATTTCTCAAAAGTTAAGAACTTTGTTCCCATACTGTAAGCTAGGGTTCCTTTGCATTTCTGTCCTTTCATTCTTTCTCTTTACTCAATAGCCAAACCAGATTTCCCTGGAAGAGAACATCCTGGTCTCCCGTTACATTAACAACCCCCTGCTCATAGATGGTGAGTTGTGGTTAGGCCCTTGCCTGGATTGGGTTAGATCTTGTTAATTTTTAAAACTTATTGTTTATTTACCGGAGGCCCAGTGCACAAATTCGTGCACCGGTGGGGTCCTTCGTCCTGGCATGTGGAGATTGGGCCAAAACCATCTCTCCAACATCCCCTGAGGGGTCCCAGATTGCAAGAGGGTGCCTCTTGGGTGACGCATTGCAGAATTGGGCTCCTTCCTCTCTGGTTCCAGGTGCATCACCCGAAAATCGCAGCTGCCAAGTCACCACAGCTCAGCAGCTCCGGTGTTGAGCATTTGCCCCTTGGTGGTCATTTCATGTCATAGCTACCTGTTGGATGGTCGCTTAGGCTTTTATATATATAGATTAGGTTTATTGGAGTGACATTGATTAATAAAATTATATAGGTTTCAGGTGTACAATTCTATAATACATCATCTGTATATTGTATGTTCATCACCCCAAGTCAAGTCTCTTTCCAGCACCATTTATCAACCCTATACCCTCTTCTATTCCCCCTCCCATTCCTTCTCCTCTGGCAATCACTAGTAAGCCTTTATTAAGCTAAAATGAAGTTCTTGACAACTATGGCTTTAGAGGCTGGTTCCTTACCTACCTTATGTGATTATTTCAAAGATGAAATGAGATAATAAAAAAGGAAGTGCTTTATAGGTACTATAATAACAAATATATATGAGAACTGTATAATATACATGTATAAGTTCTCTCTCATATATATGTACAAAATGTGTAATTATTATTTATCCTCAAAAGGCAAAGGGTGTGGACAGTGTACTCTGTGGGGAGAAGAGGGCTATTCGTTTTTTCATGTTTCTTTGTTACGTTGTCCTGTTTATTCTGTAACAAAACAAATAAACTTAGTTTTTCCTGTGAATTCAATTTTTTTTTTTTAGATTTCAAGTTTGATGTGCGCCTCTATGTGCTTGTGACTTCCTATGATCCTCTTGTCATCTATCTCTATGAGGAAGGATTGGCTAGGTAAGAGACATGTGGAGGGAGGATGTTTATTAGAGTGGACCGATTAAGGGGTATATTAAGATAAATTTTTTTCTCTTACGTTCAACTCAGAAAAATAGAGTGTACCCAGATGGTCTTCAGCTACTTTACATATGCACACGTATGAGCAGTTATGCGTATGTGAGCACACACCTTTCCTAGCAGTGATCTAGGATCACATGCTGTTTTCTTGCAATGGCAGTTGTTCTGAAGACCTAGACCAGTGGTCGGCAAACTCATTAGTCAACAGAGCCAAATATCAGCAGTACAACGACTGAAATTTCTTTTAAGAGTTTTTAAAACTTAAACCTCTTCTAACACTACTTCTTCAAAATAGACTTGCCCAGGCCGTGGTATTTTGTGGAAGAGCCACACTCAAGGAGCCAAAGAGCCGCAGTTTGCCGACCACGGACCTTGGGTATTAAGATAATTTGACGCCTAGCTGGTTTGGCTCAGTGTATAGATCATCGATCAGCCCTTGGACTGAAGGGTCCTGAGAGTTTGATTCTGAACAAGGACACAGACCTTGTTTGCAGGCCCAATCCCAGCTCTGGATAGGGTGTGTGCAGGAGGCAACCAATTGATAATGTCTTCTCACACTGATGTTTCTCTCTCTGTGTCTCTTTCCGTCCTGTCCACTTCCTCTAAAAATCAATGGAAAAATATCCTCGTGTGAGGATTAATAAAACAGAAAAGGATAATTTTTCGTCGTTCTTCAGAATTGATCTAAAAAGAATTAAAAATCCCACATTTTTATATATATTGTGTCCCAGACATTTACTTTAATGCTCACAATAACCTTACATTTTTCGCATGCATTTTTGCAATTGAGGAAACTGGGGGTTAGAGAGGTAAGGGAACTTGGAGTCACTTTTCTGAGGTATCCCAGCAGATTGGCAGGAGTTTGAATTCCTGGATCTGATTCCAGAGCTCAAGGCCTCTTGTATTTAGGAGGTATTAGCTGCTTTTTTTTTTTTTCTTCCACCTGCAACTAATATACTTTACAGTTTGTATTATTTTGTTTTTCTAGTGGTCTTTTTTAGGTTTTATGGTAATGTGACAAACAAAACTTCCAATTATTATAATTTGAACTTAATTTTATAAATTCAAATTATAATTGGAAGTTTTGTTTTTTATTACCAGATAATTTTAGAGGTGACAGTATTTTCATAGACCCTTTAAACTGCTTAAAATAAGCATATAACTTTGCTTAAGTTCTTCCCCCAACATATACAGGGTGGGCAAAAGTAAGCTTACAGTTGATTTTATGGAAAATAATAAATAATGTTACAAGAATAAACTATTTTTTCATGTAATCACAACTGTAAACCCACTTTTGCCCCACTGTGTGTGAGAGTGTGTGTGTGTGTGTGTGTGTGTGTGTGTGTGTATGTGTGTGTATTTTATCAACTAGCTTTCTCTGAAATTCCTTTTATGTATTGGCCTTATATAACAGCAGTTTAGAAGGTAATTTGCAGTCTGTGAGCAGTCATGGCAAGCTATAAATCTTGGTCTGTGTTTTTTATTTTAGGAAATGTACTTGGAAGATGGGAAATGTAATGGTTAAAAGAAGCCTACCTATTGAAGTATTATAGTACTCTGACAACTGTTACTTTAAAATGATGTTTCAATTATTTCATATACTCAAATTTTTTTGATGCATCCTGTGACTACAGTCTGAGAGTGATTTTGGCTGGTTGAGCCGTTTCTTCCCTTCACCTCTAGGTGGCAGTGACAGCATTTAAATGCCCTGTCATACTTTTAACTAGATGTATGTGTTTGAGCCCTAGGAATTCGGAGGCTACTGAAACTCCCCAGTTCTGGCCTCTTGTTCCTTGAAAATTGTCCATTGTACTCAAAAGGAGCCTGGAAGCTTTGGCTAGAAATGAATGAAAAAGATTTATTCAAGGGTCTTAGAGTTTGCAAACTGGTAACACAGCTAGAAAAAACCCCAGAAATCTTCCAATGAAGAAAGAAAAGTTAAGAGTTCTTATATAAAAAGTATACTTTGAGAAAAAAAGAAAAAGAAAAAGTATACTTTGAGAATTTTCAGTCCTGCATTCTTAGCCCTAGGATTGGTCCAGGATGCTTATCTTTCAGATGTCAGGTGGCCTGGGTGATGGACGCCAGGTGGTCTGGACGGTGGATCCCAGGAGGTCTGGTCACATGCTATGTCTGGTTAATGGATGCCAGGTGGTCTACATGAACCGTTCAGGGGACTAATCAAAGTGTTATCTGGAGGTCCAGTGTGTATGTCCAGACATACATGCAGGCATTCATACAAGACTGGAAAGTTAAAATATTTTTAATTTCCTAGGCTAGTTAGAACAAGAGTAGAATCTTTCCTCATGCCCCAACCTTCATAATATTAATAATTTTAACAGCTTGGTTAAAGTGACTCCTTTTTATGCATTCCCTATCTTCACTCTTTCCTCAAAATTGAGGAGGGGAAAACTACTATAACATTTCTGTTTTCAGGTAGAGGATTGAACCAGGTCCTTGATCACATACTACTCGCTCTAATCAGATTCATAGGAAAGAAGTTGTAGTGTTTATAGACACATGTGCTGTCATTCTTTGAAATATATGTGTAAAAGCCAATTCCCCATATTATCTAGGAAAAAAAGAAGATAAAGTATACCACTTACTTTTACTCAGATATATAAGGTGCTGAGCATTTCAGTTTTGTAATTGTAGATATCTGAGCTTTCTCTTTTGTATCCTCTTCCCTCCACTCATCCTCATCCCAGCTTGTCTCCTGTTCCCTTCCCAGGAATGATTCCGTCCTGCCACGAGTTGGACTTCTTGCATAGGGAAAAAACCTCAAGGTTACACTCACTATTTCTCAAGAATACCATACCGCCCGGCCGGCATGGCTCAGTGGTTGAGTGTCGACCTATGAACCAGGAGGTCGCGGTTTGATTCCCAGTCAGAGCACATGCCCGGGTTGTGGGCTCAGTCCCCAGTGTGGGGCAAGCAGGAGGCAGCCGATCAATGATTTCCTCTCATCACTGATGTTTCTATTTCTCCCTCTCCCTTCCTCTCTGAACTCAATAAAAATATATTTTAAAAAAAGAACAGATCATACTAACATGTTTTGCATATTTTTTGAAAAACATTTCACTCATAATATTAATAGCCCTCTCTATTGGTAAAATTTGGCATAATTTTAAGACCTCAATGGTTCAGACACAGATTGAGAGCAATACCAATATTTATTACATATGCAAGTGTTTTGGCCACTCGGTATGTTCCAGAATCAGAATCCACTGAACTGAGTAACTTCTCGCCTTTAGTAGAAACTGAGTCTATATATAGGAATGGGCAAAAGTAGGTCTACAGTTGTGAGTACACAAAACAGAGTTTATTCTTGTGTTATTATTTATTAATTGTTGTATTTTTTATTTGTATTACAACTATAAACCTACTTTTGACTACACCTGTATATTTTAAAATGCATGCTTTTTCTTAGAGTAATTTAGAGAACAGTTTTGCTAAAAGCTCGAGTCAAATTGAACCAAGACATGAGAATTTTGGGGGCTTTGTCTCAGTTTACATAAAAGTATAGGTGACTATGAAAGCTTTACAAAAGGACAGAACATGACCACAGGCTGTTAGCTAGAGTCCTTCGAGGGCACATGGCTCTGCACAATAACTTCCATGTGCCTGTGTTCCTGTGTCTTAACTCACTGTATATCTTGGCATTCATCTGCTTCTCTTTAATCCTCAGGATCTGCTCGAGTGTGTCATTACATTCAACAACAGTCTATAGCATCTCCAGATCCGGAGCCTCTCGTAAATCTTGGCTCACGTGTGTTTTATGTAGACATTACTAAAGGCGGTCAGTTTGGGATGACATCACTAAGCCGTTTTACGTTGAGGTTCACCAAGGAAAACCATAATCTTCTCTAAAGAAACAAAATTGGCAACAAATATATTTGGTTTTCTTCTTTACAGAGGAATGGCCTTATCCCATATCACCTCATTGGGACTCAAGTTAAAGCTTAAGTGACAGAAAGATTAAGTTCATTTCTTAAGTTTGTAAAATAAGTAGTTTCTATAAGTTTTTTTTTTTTTTACTTTCTTAAATTTAGTGAAGAAAAAGAGCCTTAATAGCTTGTTTCCGTATTAATAATTTTAGTTCTTATTGTCTTACTAATATTGGAAGCAAGAAAACCCATTATTTTTTATACGTGGGCAAAATGTTGAGGCATCTAAAAAAATGAGGTCTGCCCTGCTTTTGAGCTGCACATGTATGTTGCTGCTTTGCACCAGCAGGGGACGCTCGCCTTCCAGAGAGGGTGGCATTCTCCCCCCAAATGGTGTAGATTCTTTTTCCTGTCGGAGGTGGAAACCAACAAGACTTTGTCCTGGGTTTTGCAGTTTTAGGTGGATCCAATGTGTGGCCTAAATGATTTGACTGGATCTTTTTTTGAGACAGAGCCAATAGCTAAATTTTCACCGAAACAGGCAAAAAAAATTAAAACACAATTAGGTTGAAAACCGAAGGTAGGAAGTTCTAGCAGCTGGGAGAAGTGAAGGTGCCTCTCCAGGAACAGGGAGAGAGCCACTCGTGCTATGGGGGTGGGAGGAGAGACCCCGAGAACATCCCATGGGGACTGCCTCAGCCATAGTATTCAGTGGAAATTCAGAAAAGACCCCAAAGCATCTGTAATGCCTTTCCCTTCCTCCCCACCCCCAGGTCCTTCTTCAGTAGCCTTCTTTGCTAATTAACACTGGCTCCGCGGGGATATTTACCTTTTCTCTGCTGGATTCCTGTGGTTTTGAAAGAATTCAGGTACTTGCTCGTTGCCAAGGAATTCATATTACTTCACAGGCTGTACACTGTCCAGAATCTGCCGCAGCAGCAAGAAGGGGGAAGAGACACCAGTGAGGGGGAGAAAACCCTCTCCAGTGCTCATTGTCACCCTCCCTGGCAGGCCTCTGCTGTTCGTGAAGTTTGAGTCATTTCTGGCTCTAAAGACAGGGGATCAGGCTGGTAATCCCCTCCCAGACGGCTCCATAGGGCGCTGCCGAGTCACTGCAGCACTTGGCAGTCTCGGTGCTGCAGCTGGTTGACAGCAGATCAGAGAGCTCTTGGGCCTCTTGTTCTCTCCCATAAGATTTTTCTGGGTCAGGCGAGGATGAAACCCAGTGGCTCTGGCAGGGCTGCCTGAGGTGCTCTCTTTATCCTCCAGGCCTTTTTGGTGCTGAGTGGCTTCACCTGCTGAAAGATAACTCTACCAGGGTTTCCTCAAGGCTGGTCTCCTCTTTCTGTTTTTTAAAAAATTAAATTATTAAAAAAATTTTTCAATTACAGTTGACATGCAATATTATATTAATTTCAGGTGTACACCCCAATGATTAGACATTATGAAACTTCTTAAGTGATCATCCCAAACCCATCTGATACCATACACAGTTATTAGAATATTATTGACTGTACTGGAGCCGCCAAAATTCATGCATGGGTGGGGTCCCTTGGCCTGGCCAGCAGCGATCAGGGCCATCTGTGGGGAGATTGGCGCTCCCCCCCGCCCCCCCCGTCCACCACCACTGGCACCTGCCTTGGCTGGTGGCCTGGAGCTGCCTGCTGGTCAGCGCTGCCCCCCGCCAGTCACCTCTCTTTGGGGGGGTGGGCAGACCCTCAATGCAGGAGCAGCAGTGCTGGTGGTCAGTGCGCATCATAGGGAGCGGTTGTTCCACCCTTCAGTCGATTTGCATATTGGACTTGGATGTCTGTTTCTTTCACCAGGTAGGAGGAGTTTTCTATCATTATTTTTTCAAATAGGTTTTCAATTTCTTGCGCCCTTACTTCTCCTTCTGGGTACCCCCATGATGTGAATGTTGGTACACTTGAAGTTGTCCCAGAGGTTCTTTATACCTTTGGATTCTTTTTTCTTTTGTTGTGATGATTGGGTGTTTTTTGCTTGCTTATATTCCAAATTCTTGATTTGATTCTCATTATCCTCTACTGTTGATTCCATGTAAATTATTCTTTATTTTAGTTAGTGTATCCTTCATTTCTTTTCTTTTAAAAAAAATGCTTTTATTGATTTCAGAGAGAAGAAGGGAGGAGAGAGAAACATCAATGATGAGGGAGAATAATTATTGGCTGCCTCCTGCATGCCCCCTGAAACGCACAGCCTGGGTATGTGCCCTGACCAGACTTGAACCTTGGCCTCCTATTCATAGGTCAGTGCTCAACCACTGAGCCTTACCGGCCAGGTCGAGATCTTACGGCTCATACTTTGAGCGACACAGCCAGATAGAGTGGCTACAGCTTCCCGTCTTCCCCAGGGAGTTGTCTGAAGATCAGAGTGAAAGGTGAGAAATGTTCTAAGGGTATGTAGTTCTCGTTCATCAGTAGGCCACAAACTAGGACCCAGTTTCAGATTTGGCAAAGAGTGGAGCCCCTGCCTTTTTTTGTTGTTTGTTTGTTTGTTTTGTTGTTTATAGGTCAAGGCTATAAAATTCTGTCAAGAGAGCTTTCCCTAAATTTTGATTCCATTCAAAGGGAGGTTCAAGACTTAATTCATCATGTAAATTTCAGTATGGGTTAGGATAAGTATTTGGCTTGGGATACCTTGTAGAGAATTACCCCTTTCAGCCCTGGCTGGTTTGGCTCAGTGGGTAGAGCGTTGGCTTGTAGACTGAGGGGTGCCAGGTTCGCTTTCAGTCAGGGCACTTGCCCGGTGGTGGGCTTGATCCCCAGTGTGAGGCACGCAGGAGGCAGCCCATCAATGATTCTCTCTCATCATTGATGTTTGTCTCTCTCTTCCTCTCCCTTCCTCTCTGAAATCAATAAAAAATATATAATTTATAAAAAGAGAATTACCCCTTTTAGATTATTTCTAAGAAGGAAATTGTGTTGAAACCTTCACACCTAAATAGGATGAAATTTGGTATGTGAGGGCCTAAATTAAGAGCACAAACCTATATGCTCACAAAGACCTTCACTGGAGAAGGTGGTCAGGTGGTAACGGGAGAAGTGGCGATCACATGCTCTGCCTAAAGGGCATTTACTATTCAGTGCCAGCAAGTCCCTGGTTTGTGGAGGTGCTGTGGTCTGAATGTTTGGCTGTTACGTGCCCTTGAATTGGCTCAGACTTCTGGCGACCCTGTGAATGATGTTTACAACGTCCTGCCCTCAGCAGCCCTGCTCCGCTCCTGCAGCCTCGTGTCCACGGCTTCTCTCACAGAGTCAGTCCAGCTCGTGCTTGCTCTTCCTCTTTCTCTGCTGCCTTCTATTCCCCAGCACTGCTGTCTTTTCCGAAGAACCCTGCCTGCTCAGCATGTGCCCGAAGTTAGACAACCTCAGTTTTGCCATTTTTGCCTCCAGCAATGTTTCAGGCTTGATTTGCTGTATGACCCACTTGTTTGTCTTTCTTACAGTCCAGGCAATTGGTGGGCAGACTCATTAATCAAAAGAGCCAAATGTCAACAGTACAATGATTGAAATTTCTCTGAAGAGCCAAATTTTTAAAACTTAAACTTCTTCTAACACCACTTCTTCAAAATAGAATCACTCAGGCCGTGGTATTTTGTGGAAGAGCCACACTCAAGGGGCCAAACAGCTGCATGTGGCTCGTGAGCCGCGCGCGGTTTGCCTACCACTGGTCCAGGGTATTCATAGAGCTCTCCTTCAACACCGTATTTCAGATGAATCAGTTTTTTCCCTAGTAACCTTTACTATCCAGTTTTGCATGCATACATAGTAATAGGGAATGCAAAGGTGTGGATGATCTTAGCCTTGGTCTCCAAAGACATGTCTCTGCTCTTGGTACGCTTTCTTAATTCTTATTACTGGCCTTCTGAGTCTCTGCTTTCTCTTGGTTCTTGAATTTTTCTGAATGTTTGTGTCCCCCAGCACCCAAACTTATAGGTTGAAATCCTATCCCTCAAGGTGATGGAATTAGGAGGTGAGGCCTTGGGAGGTAATTAGGTCATGAGGGTGGAGCTGTCATAAATGTGATTAGTGCCCTTTTATAAAAAAACCCTGGAGAGATTGCTCACCCTTCCCACCACGTGAGGACCAGCAGAAAGGTGCCGTCTACCTGCCTAAATCTTGATCTTGGACTTCCAGCCTCCAGAACTATGAGAAGTAAATTTTTGTTGTTTATAAGCTACACCGTTTATGGTATTTTGTTATAGGAGCCCCAAAGGACTAAGACTGGTGGTATTAACAGATCTTTTGTGTGTGTTTTTAACAGTAGCTGAAAAACCTAGATTTTTATTGAGAAACATACCTTTGATTGTAGTTTTGAAATCATTTCAAACTTACATAGTTTATGTAGTTTTAGTTTTGAAATCATTTCAAACTTATATAAAAGCTGTAAAATTATTATGAAGAATAGCCTTTTACCTTTTCATCTGGAGTCCACATTCAGAATTTTCAACTGTCATAGTAATGTTCTTTCTAACAAAAGAATCCAGTCCAGGATCACGTGCTGTATTTAGTTGTCATGTCTCTTTCTTCTCCTTCAGGCTGGAACAGTTCCTCAGTCTTTCTTTGATTTTCATAACCTTAGTGTTTTTGAAGATTACAGGCCAGTCATTTTGTAGAATGTCTCTCAATTTGGGTTTGTCTGATATTTTCTCATGATTAGACTCAGGTTATGTATTTTTGGCTAGAATGCCACAATAGTGATGCTGTGTTCTCATTGCATTATGTCTGATGACACATGATAGCTCTTTAGTGGTATGACCACATGATTAAAATGGTGTCTGCCAGATTTCTCCACTATAAATTTAACTTGTTTCTTCCTCTGTAATTAATAAATACATTTTGAACACTTTTGAGACCATGTAGAATCTTATTCCTTATCTCATTTTCACCTAATAATTTTAATATCCATTTATGCTTCTTGCCTGAATGAATTATTACTATGATGGTGGCTAAATGACTTTCTCCATCATTCCTTCTATTTTTATTGTTTAGTATTTTACTCGAAGAAAGAACTTTCTCCTCTTCCCATTTATTTATATACTAGAGGCCCGGTGCACAAAATTCATGCACGGGGGAAAGGGGTCTCCCTCAGCCCAGCCTGAACCCTCTTCAGTCTGGGACCCCTCGAGGGATGTCCGACTGCCATTTAGGCCCAATCCAGGTAGGATCGGGTCTATACGGGCAGTCGGACATCCCTCTCACAATCCAGGACTGCTTCCTCCCAACTGCCTGCCTTCCTGATTGCCCCTAACCGCTTCTGCCTGACAGTCTTATCACCCCCTAACAACTCCCTTCACAGCCTGATTGATGTCTAACTGCTCCCCTGCCAGCCTGTTTGCCCCTAACTGCCCTTCCCTGCAGGCCCGGTCACCTCCATCTTCCTTCCTCTGCTGGCCTGGTCACCCCTGACTGATCTCCCCTGCAGGCTTGATTGCCCCCAAACTGCCCTTCCAGGCCTGGTCCCTCCCACCTGCTCTCCCATGCTGGCCATCTTGTGTCCACATGGGGGCAGTCATCTTTGACCATGTGGGACAGCCATTTTGTGTATTGGAGTCATGGTCAATTTGCATATTACTCTTTTATTAGATAGGATAGAAGCCTGGTAAACAGGAGGGGGCCAGCTTGCCCTGAAGTGTGTCCTGGATCAGGGTGGGGGTTCCCTTAGAGGATGGGGTGGCCTGGGCGAGGGGCCTGTGGTGCTTTGCACGCTGGCCATACCCCCCAGCAACCCAAGCCTTGGTATCTGGGATTTATCCATCTTCTATAATTGAAATTTTGTAGCCTTGAGTGGAGCCAAGCCTCTTGCTCGCTTCATGGCCACCGCCATTTCTGTTGGGGTTTATTTATCTTCTATAATTGAAACTTTGTAGCCTTGAGTGGAGGCCAAGGCAGGCCATGGCTTCAGAAACTTGGCTTCCTCCATTGCTGGGGGCAGCTCAAGACTCCTGCTCTCTCCAGCTCTGTGGCTGCCGCCATTTTGTTGGGATTTATTTATCTTCTATAATTGAAACTTTGTAGCCTTGAGTGGAGGCCTGGGCCTGCCAGGGTGTGCAGAAAGCTTGGCTTCCTCCATCGCCGGGGACAACCCAAGCCTCCTGTTTGCTCTGTGGCTGCAGCCATCTTGGTTGGGTTGATTTGTGTACTTGCTCCTGATTGGCTGGTGGGTGTGGCTAGTAGGTGTAGCAGAGTGACAGTTAATTTGCATATTACTTTTTTATTATATAGGATTAATTATTGTATTGTTTTCCATACTAACAACTATAAACCTACTTTTGCCATATCCTGCTATTGAAAAGCACAAGTTTATAGTAATACCTCCAATGCTAGTTCAGAACAAGACTCTTTCTAGCTTTTTCCCTTTCTTTAAAAAAAATCTCTCCAACAATGTGAAATCTGACTCCCATTCTTTTCAATAAATTTATTTACTCAATTCCCTTGTATGTAGCCAGTCTCCTGATCTCCCTGGTTATTGCCTCACTCCAATGCCCTCCTTGTGTCAACTTTGAACCTGTGGGCCACCTAGGTTATTGTGCTTACATAACCTCCTGGCACTACCTCTGAGCTGCCTTCCCATTCTGTACACTGTCTTCCTCACGTGAGCCGTGGTTGTCACTGCAGGAAGGAAAGTCTGGTTTTTAATAGTTGGCCAACTAATCAGAAAACAAAACAAAGAAAACCTTTCATAGGCGAATCAGAACTTGATTCTTGTGTCGGACCTGAGACTAATGGGGCCAGATAAGAAGAAAAAGTTCCAAGTGGTGATCAGAGATGAATATGATCTGTAACATGGATTTTAGAGAAAACCGTAACATCTTCCTGTGTTAACAGGGGGAAAGGTGAGCACGTACACCTACCTTCCTTCTGCACGGTCTTCTACATGTCCCATCAGGCTAAGTGAGATGAAGAAGCTAGCACTTTTGTCCTTTTGAGTAACTTCTCCATCAAGATTACATGTTTTGTTTTTATTTTCTCTAAGTTTTACTTCTTGCCACTTCTTAAACTCTATAAAAACCCACTCTGACATTAATAATCTTAGGTTGGGGTTCAGATTATAAATTCCCTAGCAAAAAGAAATATTAGAAAGAAGAAAATTTATTTTTGAGAGCTGCAATCCTATTGAAAAAAAAGGAGTGTAGGAATGACATCTGTTGGGTTACAGTTCACCACCAGGCTTTTGCCAATATTTTCATGTTGTTGGCCCAATTTGACCAGTACTCATATTTAGGAGAGATGATAAACCTCTTCCTCTGAAGCATGGCCTTTTCCCTTCCTTGAAATCGTTATTCTTTTGGCGGAGATGATGGCAGGAGGTAAATCACTGTAAGATAATGTCCAGGGAAGGCAGGCAGCTTCTATGGGGTCAGCATGGACCCCCTTTGCGTTTTATAGGAATTCAGAGAATGACTGTCTCCCATTTGCTTAGAGAAAGTCTGCCGAAGGACGATTGCTAAATATAAGCAGGGTTTACTCACCATGGAGTGACACGGCTAGAAGTTAGGTGCTAACTACTGGTGGTATCTGGGAAATTTGAGCTTCCTCTCTGTATAGACTTAATGCTCATCAAACTCTTGTGCCTTAACCATTCATGCCTTGCCAGCATTTTCTTTGTCCACATCCTTCTTCCTGGCCTCATGTTTGTTTTATTTTCATTTCCTAGGTTTTTCTGTTGTTTTTGCACTTTTGTTTCTTTGGCTCATATATTTCTAGAACAGGGAACTAGGGAATGGATATAGTGGATGGGTGAGTGAGGAGAAATAGAGAAAAGGACAGTTTTTAAATGCTGACCTTTAATGTGGTAAAAATTCATATTGACTTCATAGTCTGAGTGAGCATCTGTAAATAATTTGTGAAGCGTATGAAAATAAACGCGTGGACTTGCAGGATTTTTTTTCTACACACTTGGATGTGCCTCTTGGGAAAACCACTTTACTGAAGGGTGGTATGGTTGCGGTGGTGTGTAAACAGGGGTTGATATTTACCATAACCATTCCACTCAAGTGTCCTTTTGTTGATGTTGGGCATCACTGGGAAGTTTTCTCCTTCCTGGTTACTTCCTTCAGAGGCACGTATACTTTATGTTTTGGTCTTCTTTTGACAACATTCCAGGATATCAAATTGCTGCCCTGTTTTCAGTGGGCTCCATGTTTAATTTCTCTGTCTTTTGCTTTCATTCCAAATTCAGGAATTAGTCTCCTGCACTGTGCTCATATTGATGCTACTCTGCAGACATGGGCTTTGTCTGCAATTGATGCTGACGTTATTTCTTAAAATGAACTTTATAGGTCAGTTCTGTTATTTCTTTGGAGATAAGTCTATATATTACTATGCTGTCCTTACATTCTTTTTGCTTAATATTTTCTATAGACTGTGTGGGCACTCACTAGGTGTTTCTTGACCAGCTAATGCCTCAACCTCCACAGCATCCTACACACAATTTCCCAGGCTGTGAATCATTCTGTTTTCATCTTTCATCCCTCCTAAGGTTCTATTGAAGAGAAGCAGCATCTTGTGGTTAAAAACATGGGTTTTTGAGTCAGTGTGATTTGGTATAAATTATTTAATCTTTCTAGATCACATTTTAATTTTGATACTTTTTTTAAAAATTAGATATAATATTGCCTGGGCTGGGTGGTTCAGTTGGTTAGAGTGTCATGCCATACACCAAAAGATTGCAGGTTCAATTCCCAGTCAGGGCACATACTTAGGTTGTGGGTTCGATCCCCAGTTGGGGAGGCAACCAGTTGATGTTTCTCTCCTCTTCTCTCTCTCTCTCTCTCTCTCTCTCTCTCTCTCTCTCTCTCAAATCAATAATGCATATCCCTGGGTGAGGATTAAAAAATTTAGGTAGAATATTACCTACTTAAGAGAGTTGCTGTAAGGATTGAATTAAATGTGATGCCATATATGAAACACTTAGCATGGATGTTGGCACTCAGCATTTAGTAATGGTGTCAACCTCCTTTAATTAAAATCTTGATCTTGCATTCTAGCCTTTATTTCCTTGAAACTCTGTTCCTGTCATTTAACCTGTGTCCCTTTCTATCAGGTTTGCAACTGTGCGATATGATCAAGGAGCCAAAAACATTCGGAACCAGTTTATGCACCTGACAAATTATAGCGTGAATAAGAAGAGTGGAGACTATGTCAGGTATTGGCTGCATCAGAGCCAGGAGCTGGAGAAGTCAGTCTCAGATGTGGGTGTTGTGGAAGTAAAAGTCAACATGTTGCCTTGGAGGCAAATTTTATGTCTATGTAACGTATGAAAAGCTGTGAGTCACTTCCCCTAGTTTCGAGGCATATCTGCTGTTGCTTCTCCATTACTTACACAGTTACAGCGTCACCTTCTCTACCAAAATATGCTTTCCCAAGTTGCATCCTACTCATTCATTGTCTTCCCTCACTTGGCATAGGGTGGAATTTAATGCGTATATGAAACTTTCTAGAAATCAAGAAATGAGGTCATTTCAGCATTTGATAAAATGTATCAAAAGTTTTAAAAATATTTGTGCCCTTTGACCCAGCAATTCCATTTCTAGGAATTTAACTTTAAGGAGTAACGAAGGATGTGCACATAAGATCAGAGGCACGAATGTTTGCCATTCGTGTTGCCTGTACATTGTCAAGTGGAAACAGCAGGTTACCAACACTACATGCAATTAATTTCTTTTTTGAATATATAAGATAACTGAAGCTGTTTATTTGTGCTGGATGGGGAAAGGAAACTAGAAAGATAGACACAAAAATGTTAACAGTTCTTAACTATAGTGGATGGAATTATGGGTGGGTGATTTCTCTTTTTTTCTCAGAGGTTTTATGTACTTCCTACATTTTTCTAAAATAAATACTTGTATGATCAAGAGGGAAAAACTTAGGAATAAATTAAATAAAGAAACGAGGCCATCTCAGAAAAGGATTCTGTGGAAGGGAATACCAGCCCAGCTGTGTGGAAATATTCTTTCTGCTCTGTTTTCTTTCATTCTGATAATTTTGCCAGAAAGTGGAAAAATAAAAAATAAACCCAAATAGTTACTTTCTACTCCGACTAAAAATAGGTGCCTACAAAGTCCAAGGAAAGAAAGAAAGAGAAAGAGGTGGAGAAAGGGACGGATCTGGAAGTGATCGAATGGTTGCTGAGCTGTGTGGATTGCATTGAGTATCCTGGGAACAGTATTAGGAATTGGTTGAAGAAATCTTCACTCTGGAAGATGAGCAAAGAATCAACTGGTGGGTGGTGGGGCGCTGGTAGGAAATGAGTGGGCAGTGACGAAACACACGTTCCCGATGGCAATACCTTTCCAGCAGTCACAGGAGTCTGCCCGTTTGCCATCCTGCTGCTTTTGTGGAGGCAGACTGCCTCACTTTTATTGTTGCTCTAGCGCATTCTCCCTTCCTTCAGTGACAGATGGAAAGGTGTATTTAAAAAGCTATGTCTGCCACCAGAGAAGAGGAAGCTTGCTTCATATGCTAAAGCAATTCTGTGCTTGGTTAGCTCATTAAAATACTCCACTGTATATCTTACTAACCCATCCAGGCTCAATTTTGTTCTAAAAATGGCATCAGGTGGTTTTGTGGGCTCATAACATTTATCTCAAAGGTTAGATTTTCACTCCAAACATTTCAATCTATTAATGTATTGGAACCATTCTTAAACTTGTTTATATTACTTCGCACGTTTCTTTCATGATGCATAATGGTTTGATTGAGGAAGACTTGACTGCCTTCTCCCCTGCACTCCTCAAAAAGCCAAGCTATATGCATTTTCATTTCAATGGAAGAAACTGGTGAAAAGACATATATGACGAAAAGGTTTAAGGAAAAGTGATTAGGTGGAAGTTGTAAAAAAAAAATTTGTTTCCAGAGCCAGGCCTAGTTGCTTATGTGACCTTGATCTATTAATTTATTATAGTTGTGATGATCCAGAAGTGGAGGATTATGGGAACAAATGGAGCATGAGCGCTATGCTTAGGTATCTGAAACAAGAAGGCAGAGATACAACTGGTAAGTACCAGGCCTTTTTTCTTTTTGACTTCCCTTCTCTGTATAACTTTACCATTGTCTCATCAGCAATTAGTCTTTAATTTTAATATGTTGCCGAGACATCTGGTGGTATCAGTTGTTGGTCTCAGTTTTTCCTATCTTTTACGAGATGCAGAAAAGGCTTTCCATGATCCCAGAATCTCTTTTCTTCTAGCTTGAAAGCATAACTTTCTTCTTTAATGTTCAGTGAACTTATCCTTTGTGAATGTTGAACTGTTAACCAAAATACTGTCAGTTTTCATTTTTATTTTAAAAATATATTTATTGAACTTAGAGGAGGGGGGAGGGGGAGAGAGAAACATTAATGATGAGAGAATCATTGATCAGCTGTGTCCTGCACACACACACCTCCAACCCCCACTGGGCATGTGCCCACACTGGGAATCAAACCCTGGCCTCCTACTTCATGTATCTGTGCTCAACCACTGAGCCACGCCAATGGGGCTATTAACTATCTTTTTTTCAAATAGCAAATTTCCTCTATATTGGCCTTGAATTCAAACTTTTCTAAGTTAATCTTTCTTACACATGTTGTTAAATTAGAGAATGGACTATGTGAAGTTTGAGTGTGGGGCTTGGAATCAAAATGGACACCATTGCTGAGCCGTGAGCAGAATGGAAATTGCACGTCTCAGTCCACACAGGGAGGGTGACAGAGGAGTGAGAAGAGGAGAAAGGCTCCTTCTCCATTCTGTGTCTGTCTGTTGTCATAGGCAGCCATCTTTTTTACTGTGTTCCTCTATTCACAGACATGCCTTCTTCTGGAGCACCGTTCACAAGATTGCCATATAGAGACTTTTTTTTGAATCAGCACACATGCTTTTATATTAGACTAGAGGCTCGGTGCACAAGGTTCGTGCACTGGTGGGGGCATGGCCTGCAGGGATCAGCCTGCTGTGAGAGCACTGCTTATCTCAGTCAACTGAGCAGCTGTGGACCGCCCTCTAAGTGACTGCTCCCGCTGTGGGAGCACACTGACCACCAGGGGGCAGCTCCTGGATTGAGGATCTGCCCCCTGGTGGTCAGTGCACATCATAGCAACTGGTTGAGTGGTCATTCTGGTCAGTCGCTGGGCTTTTATTATATAGGATTGTGTTCTGGAATCCAGTCTTTCTAATCCGTGCATTGTGGTGTTCCTCCCCCTACTACTACTCCTTTTTTTTTTTTTTTTGTAGCTTTGATGGCCCATGTAGAAGACCTGATCATTAAGACTATAATCTCTGCTGAGCTAGCTATTGCTACAGCCTGTAAAACCTTTGTTCCTCATCGCAGCAGTTGTTTTGGTAAGGAGACTCAGAAGCTTAAAGTGTTTTGTGAAAAGAGATTTGGGAAGTTGGGATGGGATCCTGGGGTAGAGAGTAAGGTATGTGGTGGATTTTTATTCCTTTCTAAGTTCAGGTGAAGATCCTACTAAGAGGCCAGTAGTGAGCTTAGTTGGAGGTCCCCTGAGAACGAAGTAGCGTTCTGTGTGGGAAACGGGTTGGAACTAAAGTATAGGTCTCTTTGTCAGAGTGCAATCAGAAAAAGTCTGCAACGGACTGTACAGGAATCCAGCTCTAACAAATATATTCCAGAGCTCTTTGGCAGCCAGACTGGGAGCTGTTCCAAGAAACTCTGGCTGGTACCAGTGTGTGCTTTCTCCCATTTTCCAATGACTCCTCCTTTTTGTTTTAGTCTTCTCTCTAGCGGTTCCTCCTCTACCCCTCTCCTTCTTTATTCTCTTTCTCTTCCTCCTCTCCTCCTCTTCTCTGCCACCCCTAACTCCCAGATTGCACCGAGAAGGAGAGAGACTCAGTTACTGACTGGGTCAGGAAGCCTGTTGCCGACTGACCCACTAGTGGTGCTGTAGCATTTGTTTTCTGCATGGATGTGAGCTCGTAGTGATTGCCAGTAAAGTCAACACAGGCTTTCAGCAGGTGTTAGGCTTTGTTAGTAAAACGCAGCAGGCTCATGGATGGGGGATAATTAAAGCAATTCAGTGGTAAGTCATGGCTTGTGTAGGAGGCAGGGTAACAGAAAAGCAAAGACCTTCAGGTGTAGAGCCTGAGAGACGTAGGCTGAGACCCATTTGCCCCCCTTTTGCACCAATTCTGGTTCCTCACCTATGAAGCGGCAGTGATGATGCACTGCCTCCTCAGAACCACGAAGAACAAGTGAGACAGTGCATGCAGAGCACGTGGCACAGGCCTGGCCTTTAATGTGTACTCAATAGATAGTTTTTTGTTATATTTATAACTAGCATTATAATTCTTCATCTCTTAAGTGGATTATCATAATAACCTGTATTTTAGGGACACTGAACAAAGGGAAGTGTTGAGACTGAATAGAAGATGGTAGATAAGCAAGAACCTAAGATTATATGGGAAAAGAAGAAGTTGTAATAGCTTTTTAATTATTTATTTTTAAACCTTTTTTTTTTTTTTTTTTTTTGAGGTGGGGATTGTTTTTTGTTTTTTTTATTTCAGGGAGAGGACAAGAGAGAGAGGGGAAGAGAGAAACATCAGTGATGAGAGAGAATCAGTGATTGGCTGCCTCCTCATGCCCCTACTGGGGAAGGAGCCTGCAACCCAGGCATGTGCCTTGGCTGATACTCGGACCATGAGCTCCTGGTACATAGGTCAACACTCAGTCATTGAGCCAAGCTGGCTGGGCTCATATATTCACGTCTTCTGAAGCCCATAACTGGCTTCTTAGGTTTCAGTCATCAACACAAACTTGATATAACTTCAAGCTTCTAAGCATATGACCCCAGCTGGCTTTTCTAGAATTCTGTTTCCCTTCTTTTACCGTGTAATCTAACCATACCACTGAGGACTCCGTGCCTTGAGCCTCTCTGTAAGGTCTATTCTTCAGCTCGGAAGTTCTCCTGTCTGCCTTGCACATTCCTGTTTATGTTCTTAGACTCACCTCGACCTTGTCTCTTCTAGGAATCCTAGTCTAACAGTGCCCCCCCGTGTCTCCTCTTTCATGTTCTGTACGTGTTCCATTGTATTTCTTTTCTATTGTACTGCAGTGTTTTGTTCACACATACACTTCCCTAGTAGCCTCTCCGCTTGCCTTTATGAATTCTTAAGTAGTCACTGTCTCCCTACCCTTTTCACTCTTTTTCTGCCAAAACAAACCTCTCACCATTTCCCTGCACCTCCAGGTCCTTTCCTAACCCTTTGCCTTTGCACCTGCTTTCGCCTGTGCCTGAAATACCAACAGATTATGACATCTTTCAAGACGAAGTCAAATATCACTTCTTGGAGAAGTTTTTTCTAAGTCTTCAGTTAAAGTTACCCTCCACACCCCCAGCACTGTTGATAGTCTGCAGTGGTTCCTGCATGCTGCCCAGTACCCAGTCACGTGTCTGTCCCCCCCACTGGACCAGAAGCTCTTTGAGGACAGCAGCCGTGTCTCCCTCATTTCTGCCCCACCAAGAAATATCTGTTGAGTGTCTGATTGGTACCTGTTCTCATTGCCTTTTGGTGGCCTGACAGTAGGCTTCATAATAAACCCAATTTGGTAAGGGCTTAGAGCTCTTAGGATTATTGTAAACTGTTGGAGGAGAGGGCGTAGGGACTGTAACTCCAACTTCAAAAACCTCACTAGATGAAAAAAAATAAAGGTTTCTTTTTCACATCTGCTTGGCTGTTATGTGAAGGTAAATTTCTTGGTGTAAAAAAGTCTTTGTTCTAGAATCATCACAAGCTTTTCTGAATGTTCCCTTTCCTATTTTGTTTTATATCTTGATTGCCTTTTGGAAGCTTACGACTTTCTTATACTTAATGGCAACCCAAGTTCTGATGTGAAGTAAGGAGCAACTTGGTCTGATGGGTGAATACCCCTGAGGCCCGGGCCCTCACCCACGGTCTCCTTCCCCCTCCCTGCTTGTGCTCAGTTTTAATAAACTGAGTGCATCTGGAGTTTTTTAAGTTGTTGACTGTGTTCTTGGCTTTTGTGGCTGTAACTCCACTTCCTGTCAGCCCTGGGATTCTGTGTGCTTCATTAACCCCCCCATCAGACATGATTTTTGTAAACGTGTGTATATTTGTGTGAATCTATGCCTCCCACTGATTCCTGACCTTCCCTGGGCTTTAAGTTACAAGGAATAAGCTGTTTTGTTTGGGGTTTTTTTCTTTCCCTTTTTTTTTTCTTTTCATTTGTTTTAGAGTAAACAGGAGTTGAGAATTTCCCATAAGAATTTGGCTTGAACAAAGCATTGGTGCTTTTAGAGGAAGCCAATAGTCCAGTGATGGGGTTCACTATATTTTTTTAGGTTGCTGTTTCTGCCTTTCCACATTATGAATCCTTGCCAGGAGCATTCCATTACTATCTAAGTGTTTCTGTCCTATCACTTCTCTCTCACCCTACCATCTGATGTCCAACAGTGTTTCCAGGTACCTTGTGTATTCCCATTCATTTGTTTACATAGGCATTGAACTTATTTTCCCTTTCACTTTATGCTGTGTGCTGGGCATAGATAAGGGTCGTTCCTTTCAAACCAAATTGTACATGGCATATAACATCCTGTATAATAAAGAGGTAATATGCAAATTAACCCTCACACCATCACAAGATGCCTGTGCCCACAGTGGAGGCGGGGTTTCCGTAATGAGCATTCAGCAGGGACTTGAGGCTGTGTGGCACAGGGCTGGGGTGGGGGACCTGAGGCTTGCCCCTACCCCAGCAGGGCTTGACTGGGGACGTCAGGTCACACACCCCACCTGGAAGGGCTTGATGGGGGGCCTCAGGTCATCTCCCATGCCCCCCGTCCAGTGGGGCTTGATGGGGGACCTCAGGCCACGCCCCCCACCAAAGGGGCCTGATGGGGGACCTGAGGCTGCGCCTGGCACCCAGCCAGAGGACCTGAGGCTGCGCCCTCTGCCTGGTGGGTCTTGATGTGGATCTCACCTAGTGGGGGTGGAGCCAGCTGTTTCTGGGTCTCGTGCAATTTTGAGATGAATACGGGTGGGCAGAGACTTGATTCTGGGTCCCACGATGCACCCTAGACTCTGACAGGAGGAAGATTTTCATATACATTTTACTAATTTTCTCTGACACTTCTCTTAGAGAGAAAGGGCAAATAGTAATACTAAATTATTCCCTCTAATTCTCTTTTAATGTGCATGAATTTCGTGTACTGGGTCACTAGTACATCCTATATAATAAAACCCTAACATGCAAATCGACTGAATGGCAGAATGACCAGCAGAACCACCAGTCACTATGACTCGCACTGACCACTAGTGGTGGTGGCAGGGGGTGGGACCGGCAAGCAGGCTGCGCCAGGCCAGCCAAGGGGAGTATAAGGGGGATCCCGATTGTCCTGCCAGTTGCTCCACAGATCGGCCCTGATCGCCAGCCAGGCCTAGGGACCCTACCTGTGCATGAATTTCATGCACTGGGCCTCTAGTGTGTGTGTGTGTGTGTGTGTGTGTGTGTATATGTGTGTGTGTGTGTGTGTGTGTGTGTGTGTGTGTATTCTAGAGCTAGTGAGTGAGAGAACTCAGATGGGAGAGACTCAGCTTGGAGAAAAGGAGTCAGAAGATGGGTTTTTGCAATTAAGTCGTCTTGATCATAGGATTCTTGGTTTACAGAACTTTGTTGTTAATCCTCACACGAGGATATTTTTCCATTGATTTTTAAAGGGAGTGGAAGGGAGGGGAAGAGACAGAGAGAGAGAAACATCGATGTGAGAGACACATCAATTGATTGCTCCCCAAAGGCACCCCAACCAGGGCCAGGGATTGAACCTGCAACTGAGATATGTGCCCTTGACCAGAATTGAACCTATGACCCTTCAGTCTGTGGGCCAATGCTCTATCCACTGAGCCATACGGGCTAGGGCGGTTTATAGAACTCTCCCAGTAAAACAGATTTTTGACAGTCTAATTTTGACTGCCTTCAAGATTGTGAAAGTGTGGTACCATGTGAAATATATGCTTAAACAGCAGCCCTTTAAATATGTTGAGGAAATTGGCACCGTGAGATAACTGGCTATGAAAACAGCTTTTTTGACCAGTTGGAGAAAAGCAGCCAAAGACAACAGGATGTTAGCTGCTCTTTAAAGATGCTGCTGCTGACACTGACTTTATCTGTGTGTGTGAAGATGGCCGAAGTGACAGGCTATGCCCCTGTTCCTCTTGAGTCTGGGATCATATGAACCCGCTGTCATGCCACTTGTAAAATAGATGAGACTGGCTTTGTTTAGGTCCAAGACCAGTGGTATCTTTGCTCTGGACAAACCAGGCTCAGGAAACCTCTCTTTATTGGATGAATGCTGGTTTGACCTTTCATTGCTGTTGTTCCCATTTCACAGAGTTAGCTGACATTCTTAAAGGAATAATGCCCATAGATATTTGTTAAGGGAGTGAAAGCAGGCAATATACATTCTCCAGCAATGTAAACTACTTGACCACCACCACCAAAATACTAGTGGATGTCATCAAACAGTTCATTTGTTGAGACAGTCTTCTTGTCGGTTCATCCCATACTCTATTTAGGTGGGAAGAGAAGTGTACTGTAGAGGGGACTTAGTAGGAAGTACTCTTCATTGTTATATTCTTTAGTCCTCATGACAGTTTGTATTTATTGCTCATGTTAATATACAAGGAAAGAAGATTCAGAGTTAAATAATCTGTCCTAGGGCCTAACGGCAAAGCCAGATTTGAGGCAGGTCTCTGGCTCTTCCTCCACCCACAGAAAGACAAGTTCTCATGTGTCTGGCCACTTTTGGCATGCCCCATATTCCGGATTCTCCTGCTGTCCTGTAACTAAATCTCAGGAGAAACAATAGCATCCTTTCTAGTAGATCAGATCTGCTCTAACCAACAGTACCAAGTCCTAGCTACTCCTTCCAAATCTACCTTTACATATGGTAGCCAGATACCATATTGATTTATTGGACTAGTTAGCAAATTGGCTCTGGGCTTTTTCTTTTATTTGGTTCATTTTCCTGTGCACTTTGACCTGCTTTTTTCCAAATTCTCCTGGATCCCAGATAAAGACTTCCTCCTTAGATTTTCAAATCAAATCCAAAGCCAAGGTGAACATAATTTCCTTTCTAAAACAGCATTTGACTGACAGCGAGTCCCGGACGGTGTTAGCACTCTCCACTGCCTTGGGGGTTATAGCTTCAGCTAGGACTCTTTATTTCCGGGGAGGGTTAGTAGACTGATTCCAAAGTTAGTGGTGTGACATGTTTAGTAATCTTTTAGGCTTTGAATGTCTTATTGTTTTCTTTATCAAATATTTTTTCCCTTTCCTGTCTAGGCCATCTTTTATCAAGTTTTCCCTTAATATGTCAAAATCCCTAATAAGAATTTCTCTTATTTTCTGTATGGTTGATGATTTTATTATGAATATTTTGTTTTGGGATTAGGATTATTTGGGGGGAATACCTGCAAATCCTTTTGTCTTTTTCAAAAATTGTATAGTTTTTCACTTAAAACTTCTTTTGTTTTCTTTCTATTTTCTTTTCTCCTCCCCCCACACCCCACTATAATATTTCTTGATTGCTTTCTATGTTCTTTTTATGATGTAGGCTGCTGGATACCTAACGATGAATAAGACGGGCCCTGCCCTTGAGTGGTGGGGAAGAGCAGGCATGAAATGATAAATGACAGTACAGGTAGTGGGGTGACTCAGGTGCTCTTGGGATACATAAGAGTTACCAGCTGTGCCTAGAGGAGCCAGGGAAAGTCATTTCTTGCAGAGGGAATATGACATGCAAGACAGTGTTATGAAACGATGTGGCATTTTTTTAAAAAAATGTATTTTATTGATTTTTTACAGAGCGGAAGGGAGAGGGATAGAAAGTCAGAAACATCAATGAGAGAGAAACATCGATCAGCTGCCTCTTGCACGCCCCCTACTGGGGATGTGCCCACAGCCACTGTACATGCCCTTGACTGGAATCGAACCCAGGACCCTTCAGTCCGCAGTCCGACGCTCTATCCACTGAGCCAAACCGGTCTCGGCACGATGTGGCATTTTTGAAGTAAGTTCATTGTGACCAAATGTGGCCTGCCTAGGATTAGGTGGCTGGAGATAAGGTTACGGAAATAGGTTGGGGCTTAGTTATGAAGGCCTGGCACACTTAAGTTCATCTGGTAGACAGCAGCCAGCCACTGGGGGTTTGTGAGCAGGGGAGCAATAGGATCATTATTATTTTCTTTAATTTTTATCAAGATTTGACCCAAAGCTTGGTATGATATAATTACAACACAGAGAAAACTTCAACATTACTGGAAATGACTAGTTTAAAATCTTTCGGGAACCAACCTGACATTAGAGTCTATTGCTGTCAATCACTGCCTGTCTTTATCTATTAGATTTATGCCTTAGAAAGGTAATTCTGATACCATGTAGAGAATGGACCACAGTGGGGAGAGACTCGTGCTAGGGAAATCATTTCATAGGTAGAGGTATACAGTGGTAATATATAAACTACCATGTGACCCAAGAAACATGAAACTGTATGTTTACATAAATACCTGTACATGAATGTTTATGGTAGCTTTATTCATAATCTGATTGGAAGCAACACAAATGTCCATCATCTGTTGAATGGATAAATAAGTTGTGCTATGGCCATAAAATGGAATACTACTCAGTAATAAAAGGAATGAACTATATGACTGATACATATAATAACATAGATTGCTCTCAAAAGCACATGTGAAGTGAAAGAAAATAATTCTCAAAAGGCTAAATAGGGTATGATTCCATTTATTTGATTTTGTGGGAAAAGGCAGAAATCAGATAAGTGGTAGCTGGGCACAGGGAATGAGGATTGACTGCAAAGGGGCAGTAGGTCACATTGGTGATAGAAGTATTCTATTTCTTGATTGTGGTAGCAGCTAAACAACTGTATGCATTTATCAAAACTCATCAAATAGTACATTTTAAGTGTGAATTTTACTGTATGCAAACATGCCTCAATAAGCCTATCTTAAAATAAGAAACAATGATAGATGGATAAAACTCACAACCATGCTAAATGAAAGAAGCCAGACTCAAAAGAGTATATACTGCATGCTTCCACTTATATGAAACTAGAGGCCCAGTGCACAAAAGTTGTGCACAGGGGGCTAGTGTCCCTCAGCCCAGCCTGCAGCCTCTCCAGTTTGGGACCCCGTAAGGCCTGATCCTGGTAGGACATCCCTCTCACAATCCAGGACTGCTGGCTCCAAACTGCTCGCCTACCTGCCTTCCTGATTGCCCCTAACCACTTCTGCCTGCCAGCATGATTACCCCCTAACCACTCCCCTGACAGCCAGATTGATGCCTAATTGCTCCCCTGTTAGACTGCTTGCCCTTAACTGCTCTCCCCTGCAGGCCTGGGTCCCCCCGAACTTCCCTCCTCTGCCGGCCTGGTCAACCATAACTGCCCTCCCCTACAGGCTTGATCACCCACAACTACCCTCCCTTGCAGGCCTGGAACCTCCCAACTGTCCTCCCCTGCTGGCCATCTTGTGGTGGCCATCTTGTGTCCACATGGGGGCAGCCATCTTGTGTGAGGAGTGATGGTCAATCTGCATATTACTCTTTTATTAGATAGGATTATAGAATTAGCAAAACTAATGTATAGTGGGAGAGATAAGAATAGTGATTGGGGGCCCTGACCAGTGTGGCTCAGATGGTTGGAGCATTGACCCATATACCAAAAGGTCCTGAGTTTGATTCCCAGTCAGGGCACATACCTGGGTTGCAGGTTTGGTCCCCAGTTGGGGTATATCTGAGAAGCAACTGATCCATGTTTTTCTCTCACATCAGTGTTTGGTTTGTTTTTTTCCTCTCTCTCACTCTCCTTTCCTATCTCTACAACTAGTAAACATATCCTTGGGTGAGGATTTAAAAAATAAAATAAAAAGAGTAGTGATTGGGGTGTGTCAGATGAAGCAGGGTGTTTACTAGGAAGGAACATGGGAGACCTTTCTGGGGTGATGAAAATGTTCTGTGTGGATGGATATGAGTGTATTGAATCATCAAGACTTATATCAAATTGTATACTTAAGATCTGTCCATTTTATGTAAATTATATCTTAAAAGAAAATATAGAAAGCTAGATTAAAGAGAAATAAAGAGAGATCTGGCAGTATGTTGGATTTGGAGACTGATAGGTGGGATTACCATTTTTTAAGATGAGGAATAATAGGAAGCCAAACAGGTTTTGGAGAAAGGTAATGAGTTATGTTTTACTGAGTGTGGAGTATCCATGGGTTGTCCTAGTGAAGTTGTCTAGAAGGCAGTTGGAATTATGGATTTGGTGTCCTGGAGACACTTGACTAAAGATGTAGATTTGAATGTCATCATCATAATGTTAATTGCAGCCATGAGAATACATGTGATCACTCAAGAAGAGAAGTAGAATTGAGAAGGAAAGAGACCTGATGAAACCAACCTGAGCAAGTCTACCAGTGATTAGCTGGGCAGAAGAGAAGGAATGAAAGAAGGAGAGGAAGGAGGAGGAGAATCAGCAGAGAGCAGTGTCCTGGAACCAAGGGAGAAGAAAGTTTCAATAAGTAAGGGATGGTCAACAGCTTCAGATGCTTGGGCTTAGCAGGAAGGCGGTCTTTGGTGATCACAGTGAGAACAGTCTGTTAGAGAGTGGGAGCAGAGCACATTCTTATTGGTTGGGGAGTGAATAGGCTTTAAGAAAAATAAGGCAGCTGCATTACAGAAATAGGGAGGTAAGGATGCTAAAGTAAAGAAAGAAGTGGAGCCAGGCTTTTCTTACCATTCACTAGTATAATTTTCAAGGTTGTTTTGATTTGGCTGAAGGCTAAGGAAATATTTCTCACCAAGGAAAAATTTCCTGAGGAAATGTTGATTAATATGGTAGCAACAATCCTTCGAAACTACTTCCTCTCCTATCATGATGAAGGCAATACAGAGGAACAGAGAAAGTAGCTCAGAACTGAGCAACCCCAGCTTGCCTGCACCCCTCAGTGACAGGAAGGAACACTGGAGATATCATCCTGAAATCTGAAGTTTTGAAATTCTAGACACTGCAGCTAAAACGCACAACATTAAAAGGTGAGGAAGTTTAATATTCTTGGTACAACCTTGCTTCTTACCTTTTAAAACTTTTAATGTCTACAGAAAAGACCAATCATAGTTAAAGAGTTTATCAAAACTCTTGTAGCCTGTAAATGACTCAAATTATTATCTTTAATCTGAGCCAGTTATTCTAAGAGGTAAGCCTGATACAAATGCTGTCCTTTCACCCCATTTCTTTCCCCCAATTCCAGCTTCTTAGGTGAGCTGGGCCTTGCACCATGTTGTAATGCTATCAGGGACTTATCCCACTCTTTAAAAAAAAAAAATATATATATATATGTTTTTATTGATTTCAGAGAGAGGGATAGAGACATAAACATCAGTCTGCTGCCCCTGCTGGGGATCAAGCCTCCAACCCTGGGGCGTGTGCCTTGATGGGAAATGGAACCATGATCACCTGGTTCATAGGTAAATAAATGCTCATCCACTGAGCCACACCGATTGGCTAACTTAGCCAACTCTTAAATGATAATAGATCCAACCTGGTGCATGAACAAGATGTAGTTAGATTCAAAGCTGAGTATGAGGTTGTTATGAGATTGACGGGTTTTATTCACCCAAGTGAAAATTAAGTTGTCACTGGAAAGAATGTTTTCTTTCTTTGGGTTATATTTTTTTCCTTTCCAGAATGTTGGTTCTCAGCTTTTCAACTGAGATTCTTGGAATTTGCTTCTTAATTTGGAATATAGTTAAGTGTGTGTTGGCTATTTAATGTGAGGTGTTGAAATAGTGGCTCTCATTGTTTGTTATTCTGATTTCAGTTTGTCTTTATTTGTGACTGATTCTGCAAATCTGATCAATATGTGGATCAATCATTTTCACCTTGTTCCTTATACTGTTAATATTGATAATATTGCTACTTTATAAAACAGTTGAATCCTGTGCTTCAGCTTCTAAAATCTGAAGAGAATGTTATTTTTCTTGAATCAGACTCACGTTCCATTCTCTCTTGCTTTTATGATACTAATTTGGACTTACAGATTTTGTGGGTTTTTAAAAAATTTATTAAGGTATTTTGCAGTTAGGTTTATTTATTATTTTTTAAAATTCTTTTTCCCCATTGACCCCAGCTGTTCCAACCCCCCAGCACATACTGTCCTCCCCTCCCCTCTCCCTGCCATCTGTGTCCATTGGTTATGCTCATATGTGTGCATAGAAGTCCTTTGGTTGATTTCCTACCCCCTCACTTCCCTGCCTTCCCTCAAACATGTTGGACAGTTTGTTTGAAGCTTCAGTGACTCTGGTTCTATTTTTGTTCATCAGTTTATGTTGTTCGTTATATTCCACATATGAGTGAGATCATATGATATTTATCTTTCTCTGATTGGCTTATTTCACTTAGCATAATACTCTCCAGGTCCATCCATGCTGTTGCAAATAGTAAGAAATCCTTCTTTTTTATACCAGCATAGTATTCCATTGTGTAGATGTACCACAGTTTTCTAATCCACTCATCTGCTGATGGGCACTTAGGCTATTTCCAAATCTTAGCTATTGTAAATTGTGCTGCTATGAACATAGGAATTCGCATATATCCTTTCTGATTGGTGTTTCTGGTTTCTTGGGATATAGTCCTGTAAGTGGAATTACTGGGTCAAATGGAAGTTCCATTTTTAGTGTTTTGAGGAAACGCCATACTGTTTTCTACAGTGGCTGTACCAGTCTACATTCCCACCAGGGTTCCTTTTTCTCCACATCCTCTCCAGAATTTGTTGTTTGTTGATTTGTTGATAGCCATTCTGACAGGTGTGGGATCATATGTCTTTTGGCTTTCTGTATGTCCTCCTTTGAAAAGTATCTATTTAGGTCCTTTGCCCATTTTTTGATTCGATTGTTTATCTTTCTTTTCTTAAGTTCTATGAGTTCCCTATAAATTTTGGAGATTAAACCCTTATCAGAGATAACATTGGCAAATATGTTCTCTCATGCAGTGGGCTTTCTTGGTGTTTTGTTGATTGTTTCTTTTGCTGTGCAGAAGCTTTTGATTTTGATATAATCTCATTTGTTTATTTTCCCCTTAGTTTCCACTGCCCTAGGATATTGCTACAACAAATATCTGTTCTTTTGCTGCCCATAGCTGCTTCTAAGATTTTTATGGTTTCCCATCTTACATTTAAGTCCTTTATCCATTTTGAGTTTATTTCCATGAATGGTATAAGTTGATGTTCTAATTTTTTGAATGTATCTGTCCAATTTTCCTAGCACGATTTATTGAAGAGACTGTCTTGATTCCATTGTATGCTCTTGCCTCCTTTGTCAAATATTAATTGAGCATAATGGCTTGGGTCTATTTTTGGGTTCTCTGTTCTGTTCTATTGGTCTATATGTCTGTTCTTGTGCCAGTACCAGGCAGTTTTGAGAACAGTGGCTTTATAGTATGGCTTGATATCTGATACTGTGATCCCTCCAACTTTGTCCTTTCTCAAGATTGCTGTGGCTATTTAGGATCTTTTTTTATTCCAGATAAATTTTTGAAGAGTTTGTTTTAGATCTGTGAAATATGCCATTGATATTTTAATGGGAATTGCATTGAATCTATAGATTGCTTTGGGTAGTGTGGACATTTGTTTATGTTTTTTTCTATCTCTTTTTTTAGCGTCCTATAATTTTCTGAGTATAGGTCCTTTACCTCCTTGGTTAAATATATTCTTAGGTATCTTAACTTTTTTGTTGTAATGGTAAATTGTTTTTCCTTTTCAATATCATATTTAGTGCTATACCACAAGATATTTTTCTCACATTGAAAGGGGTAATATTCTGAAGATGACTGAAGATTAGGAGAATATTCAGAAGACTGTACTGGCCCTTTAGCTTTGAAGCTATAATATATTACCAAATGAAGATAAGTGAAGGACCCTCGGTTTCTTTACATTTTAAAATATAGACAAAACGATTTTTGTGTCGTTACATTAAGGTGAAACCCAACTCACAAGCTCGTAGAGTTTGTGATTGCTTTTGCAATTTTTTAAAATTAAACAATATATATATATTTTTATTCGTTAAAGTATTACAGATAGTAGAACATATGTTTCCTTTTTTTCCCCCCATTAACCTCGTCCTGGCCTCCCCTACCCCCCAGCACATGCCCTCACTTGCCCCCCTCCCCCCCCAGTGTCTTGTATCCATTCGTTATGTTTATATGCATGCATACAGTCCTTCGGTTGATCTCCCACAGCCCCCGTCCCCCACCCTCCCCTGCCTTCCCCCTGTAGTTTGACAGTCTGTTCAATGCTTCTTTGCCTCTATATCTGTCTTTTGTCCCCCGCTTCTTTTCTTTAAAAAAATCTTGCATCTGCATACTAGAAATCTTATCTAATAAAAGAGTAATATACAAATTGATCATACCTCTGATCATAGCCACAGCCACATCCGCCAGCCAATCAGGAGCAAATTATGCAACTAAACCCCAATCAAGATGGCTGCAGCCACTGAGAGCAGGAAGGAGACTTGGGTTTTCCCGGCAATAGAGGAAGCCAAGCTTTCTGCCTGCCCTTGCCAGCCTAGGCCTCCACTCAATGCTACAAAGTTTCAATAGAGAAGATACATAATCCCAACAGAAATGGCTGCAGCCACAGAGTTGGAGAGAGCAGAGGCTAGGGTTGCCAGGGCGATGGAGGAATCTGAGTTTCTGCAGCCCTACCACTAAGACCTCCACTCTAGGCTACAAAGTTTCCAACAGAAATGGTTGTTGCCATGGAGTGAGCAGAAGGCTTGACTCCACTTTAGGCTACAAAGTTTCAATTGTAGAACATAAATTATTCCCAGATCCCAGGGCCTCTGCTTGGGTTGCTGGAGGGCGTGGCCAGCCAGAAAATCACCACAGGCCCCTCACCCAGGTTGCCCCACACCCCAAGGGAACCCCTACCCTGATCCAGGACATTCTTCAGGGCAAACCAGCCAGCCCCCACCCATGCACCAGGCCTCTATCCTATCTAATAAAGAGTAACATGCAGATTGACCATCACTCCAACACACAAGAGGGCTGCCCCCATGTGGTCAAAGATCCTGCCGCCATGTGGACACAAGATGGCCACCACAAGATGGCCAGCAGGAGAGGACAGTTGGGAGGGACCAGGCCTGCAAGGGAGGGCAGTTGTGGGTGATCAGGCCAGCAGGGGAGGGCAGTTGGGAGGGACCAGGCCTGCAAGGGAGGGCAGTTGGGGGCAATCAAGCCTGCATGGGAGGGCAGTTAGGGGTGACCAGGTGGCAGGGAAGGGAAGTTGAGGGCAAACAGGCTGGCAGGGGAGCAGTCAGACATCAGTTAGACTGCCAGGGTAGTGGTTAGTGGGTGATCAGGCTGGCAGGCAGAAGTGATTAGGGGCAATCAGGGAGGAAGGCAGGCGAGCATTTTGGAGCCAGCAGTCCTGGATTGTGAGAAGGACATCCGCATGCCCGTTTAGGCCCGATCCTAAAAGGATCGGGCCTAAACGGGCAGTTGGACATCCCTTGAGGGGTCCCAGATTGGAGAGGGTGCAGGCTGGGCTGAGGGACACCTTTCCACCCTTGTGCACGAATTTCGTGCACCTTTCCTCTAGTAAACACATAAGAACAAAAAATGTTTGAGTCTCAGTTTCAGTGTTCAACAGTTTTGAGTCCCAGTTTCAATGTCAAATAGTTCCTTATGTGTACATGTCAGCAATGGAATCTGGATGGTGGACAAATGGTGGCAATGCAGGTCCCACCCTCTCTGGTTTGGTCCTGGGCCGCCAGCAGTGATGCACAGCTGCTGACTGCTAGCATGGCAAGTTGTCGTCAGTGTCTTCCATCTCTGGACTGTCTTTGCAGTTGGAACAGACCTGTCAGTTCCTCTTCGTTGCAGGAATCCATATGGTCTTGGAGTTGTTTTCTGAAAATATACAAACATATTCTCGACCAAATTACTTTTGCAATTTAAATGGAATCCTAAATAAGTACTAGGGAAGCCAACTCATTCATGGAAAATTTTCCCAAGGGAAAATCTGAATATGAATGTCTAACTGAATGCATATTTAATAGGATTTAGGTTTACTGAGCATACAGATATTGACAAATAGAGCACAAACCAAAGGATGCTAAAGAAATATCAGAAAGAGAAATGGTTTCCCCAGGTTTCACAGTGAGTCATTGGTGGAGTCATGAGGAGGATCCAGGTGTCTGGATTCCCATTCTAGACTACTTGGTATCACATCAGATTTCCTATGTTCTAGAAAAGAGTCAATGGCACCATCTCTTTTAGAAGTCTACTTTTATTTCTCTATGTTTTTTAGTTGCGTGAGATATAGGAAATTCCTTCTTGTAATAAAGGAGTTTGTTTCAAAATGAGCATCTGGAAAATATAGATAGTGTTTTGTGAGTATGAGCTGTGGTCTGTGACTTTTGGTTGAACTGTACAGAAGGTATAAACCATTTATTTGAGAAATTAGAGTATTTGGGAATGAGTGGGACTTTTGAAAATCTGTGTATGTATACCAAGGAGGACTATGGAGAGAGTCTCAGTAATAAGAATAAGAATAAGAATAAGAATAAAGGTTGTCAACTGTGGTTACAAAGTTAGCCTCCTCTCTGCATTCTGGGAGAAAAGGCAGCTCATGGTTCTTGCTCTTCTCTTCGCAAAAATTGGGGAGTTAGGGAAGAGAACCAGTAAAGAATCCAGAACCATGGAAAGTGATTCCCACCCCATCAAGGAGGGGCAGAAGGGCTGTCACAGTCCTCTCCGCTGCCACCGGCTCTGTCCTTTCTCTTCTGTCTTTCAGTCTTTCTGTGTCATTTTCTATCTTCAAAAGGAAATTGAAACCATAGGGAAGGGGAGAGAATAAAAACATTTTACATTTAGATGTCTTCTTGACTAGGTTGCAAAAGCAAGATCTTGGTTTAAGAAAATGTGATGGAAGGATCCTAGAGAGAGGCCTTCAATAGACTTTTCTGTTTTCAGAGTGTGATGGGCAAATGGTGGCCCACAACCCAGAACAAGCCCAAAGCAGCATTGATACTGGATGCCCTTGTGCCATTCCTCTTTCCACTTTTATTTATTTTATTTTTTTTTATTATTATTTTTTTTTGCCATGGCACAGCAGAGACATGCTATTAACCTCTAGAGGCAAGATGTCAACAGAGTAGATGGTAAAAGAGTGGGGTTTTTCTTTTATGGCATTGTTTTCTTACTATCTCTAGAGCTTGATTAATTTCTCTTGGACTTGAAAGATTCTCCGCTGCTGCTTCCTCTTGCTACTGATACTCAACAAGTTTCTAGCCTCTGATGGGAGTTGATTGGCTTGAATCTTCCAGATTTTTGTTTGGTTGTGACATGGAAACTGATCTTGTGTATTGTGTTGTTGTATTTCTAGAACTCTATGGCTTTGACGTGCTCATAGATTCTACTCTGAAGCCATGGTTGTTGGAAGTGAATCTCTCTCCTTCTTTGGCTTGGTAAGTAGTCTGTTCTATCCACTAGCAAAGGAGAACCCTCCAGTGAACAGCACTTAAACACAGTTTGTTTATGTTTCATTTTTTGTCATTTCTCTTGGTACTAGATTTCTTTCCCTAGTTACTAGATAGAGATGTCTAGAATTTCTAAATCTGGAAGATTTGTGGTATGTTGTCAAAATCCATTTGGCAGCCATGGATCCCTACCCTACTAGTCAATTTGTGCTCCATGTTTACTGTCTTACTGGGCTTTTAAGGGATGCTTATTGCATTCATTTTTACATTTTTATCCCCAATTCTTTCTTCTGTCTCTCTCTCTCTCTCTCTCTCTCTCTCTCTCTCTCTCTCTCTCTCTTTCTCTCTCTCTCTCTCTCTCTTCTTTATAAGTATTCTGCTAAGGCTAAGGGAGTACATGTGGTATTGTATTTCCTTTATTATGAAAGGCTTATACAGACTCAAATCCACATAAACTATTAAGATATAGAGCTGGGCCTGGGGTAGGGTAAATAACAGCTGGTCCTTTTGTCCTGGTATTCACCCAAGATTAAAGTTTAAACATTTCCAATAATTTTTAACCTGACTATTATTCAGAAGAAGGAAAGAAACATTTTTTTTAATACTAGAGAAGATCCTGCTTATATCCGAAGCTACAGCCAGAGTTTCTATTCACTGTATGCTTCTCCAAACAACTAAGGAACCCTGGAGATTTATTTCAGAGACCACCCAGCTCCTGCATTTTTAAGGATGTGCAATGTTGGCACCATGCCAGGGAATCAAATGAAGGTAGATAGACTACTTTGTGGAGTGGGAGTTTGGCTTAGTCCCAATAGTAAGGTGTGGAGCTAGATACTGCAGATGCTTCAGATGTGGTGCTACACTTCTGACCAGTCAGCTTTTATCAGATCGCCCAGCACATACAGTGTTAGAGGGACATCATACGTGTTAGAGGCCCCAGAATGAGTGATCTGGCTCACAGAGAAACACCTCAGCAGCACAGCCATCATGGCAGCACCGCCACATGGAGGCCTCCAGCTTTCAGCCTGTGCTGTTTGTTTCCACGTGGGCTCCTGCTGCATCATTTGGTCATATTTTGCTGTAATTTGTATTTGTTTTGCCCACATTTGCAACCCTGTAAGCTTAAGAAGATTGACTTAGAACAGAAAATGAAGCCTTAAAAAAAGTCTAGAGAGAGCCAAAGTTTCTTTTCTTGCATGCAAATGTGATTTGACTATTGCATCAGTAAAAAAGTAATTTCAGTGGTGGGCACTTCATAAAAAAGTCTGAAGCTCTAAAGTCCACAGTGACAATGAAGCAGTATTCTTTACTTATGCAAAATTTGAATTGCATAAGACCTTCTGGACTGAAAAGATTGCATGTCAGGGAATCAACGCCTTGGTGCTGGGCCTGCCTGTCAGAGGATGAATTTAACATCAAGCTTTTATTTCTAGTACTTTTGCCAAATTTCTTTTTCTTTTTCCACAGATTGGATGTGCTTTATGTGTTGCTACTCATCAACATTTGGAAGCTTTGCTATGTTGGAGCCTGTTAGGGGCAGTTATTATGTTAACCTACAAAATTATCGATTGCTCTTTTCTTTCTCTTTTCTGTTAGTGATGCCCCTCTGGACCTAAAGATTAAAGCCAGTATGATTTCAGACATGTTCACTGTTGTAGGTGAGTAGTGGTGTTTTCTGAAATCGCACGGAAAAGTTATCCCGCGCGTCCATGTTTTCAGGCTCCATAGGTGTTGCCAATTGGCAGTTCCTAAGCCATGCTGGATGTCTTGTACCAAAAAATTATATTTTCAGGGAAGTGTTTATGTGTTCTGCTCCCCCTGGCTCCATCCTGTCCTGAGGTTGAACCACAACTAGGGCTGAGACCTAATTCCTGGGCACAGGAATTATGAGCTGAGGAAGAAAATTAAGCAAAAGTATGGAGAAAGAATATTTTTCTCTGAGCTGGGACAGTGAGACCCACTGAAGAAGCTTTGGTTCAAAGGAGACTGGCTGTACTTCTGCTGGACAGTCCCTGCTGGTGTCAACATGAGCTGCGGCAGTTATAACTGAAGAACTAGTAGTTATAACGGAAGCAGTTTGCGGCAAAAATCCCTTTTTGAGTAGATAAACCAAAACTTTGAAACGGAGATGGGCAGTCAGGTGGATATGTTGTTGGTTGTTGTTGTTGTTTTTAAGTACTCTAAAAAAAAACACACACACAAAATAAAACATATTTGAAATGAACTAGCACTTGGTGTACCAGCAAAAGCTGTAAAACGTAGGTACTCTGTTCTCCTTGGATAGGAATCTGCTTGCTTTTAGGATACAAATGAAATTAGTCTAAGCCTAATCTCTTAAGCCATGGAAAGGCTACAAAGCTCTTTTTTGTTGTTGATTTTTTTAAATGAGTTTATTGGGGTGACATTGATTAATAAAATCATGTAGGTTTCGGGGTACAAGTCCATAATACATCATCTGTATATTGTATTGTGTGTTCACAACCCCAAGTCAAGTCTCCTTCCATCACCATTTAATGCCCCGGCAAAGCTCATTTTGAAAGTTGCAGTAGAACACCTTCAGCAGTTCCAGAGGTGGATCCTGCACCTGGACAAGACTCCTACTTGCTTCTGGATTCTCCCGGTAAAAACATGATTTTCCAGACACCATCCAGGAAGTCACTTTAAAATAATTTATATTAACAACTGTGTGTTTTTTTAATGGTGGTTTGCACCGTCATGCTGAAGCTCTCAGAACTGCACACCTCTTTTTCATCAGAGTCACATTTCAGCTCCCCAGTGAGGAAGGTTGACGTAGCTGTGTATTGTCCTTTCTTGTTCTCTCCAGCTATGGTGGCTCAGAGTTCAAGCAGAACGTGTATGTGGGAGAGTCATGCCTAATTCTCTTGCGAACGGATCTCTGTAATAGTCTCATTTTTTTATGATGCATTAAGTTAGTGCAGCTCAACCTGCTGATTTCTTAGAAAATGGCAGGTTTTAATGTTTCCTATTCTCCATTCAGGATTTGTGTGCCAGGATCCTTCCCAGCGGGCATCAACCCGACCAATTTATCCCACCTTTGAGTCTTCCAGGCGAAACCCTTTCCAAAAACCTCAGGTAAGCAAATTCAGCACCAAGGAGCCCTAAGCAGGCTTCCTAGACATTAGCAGGCAAAGTAGTAAGTGAGCCGAGGCTCCATGAACATGAGGTCACTCAGAGCAGAATTCGGGGGCCATGCTAGACAGGAGGCAGGGACATTCATCTATGGCTACTAGCTTATGCTTTCAAACAAACTTGCTGTCTGCTTTTTGTCTTTTCTTTTGCTTTCTTTTTCCATTATCTTTCCTTTTTGTTTTTTCTCCTTTTAAAAATTGACCTCTTTCCCCCCCTCAAATTGATATGCTCACAAATAAGGCACAAAGAGGGAGCCTACAAATTCCTGGTCATTACTGTGTCACTTTTTTTTCTGATCTTCAGACTAGCTTCATAAAGATGCTCAATTGAAATATCATCATCCTACAAGTGATTCTCTTCAGAAGGCTCCTCAGTTGTGGTGAGGTGTTGGAGATAAAATGCCTGTGGAAACCTGTGCATGTCTGAAACATCATTTGATCAAGTGTTGCTCTAGTCCTGGTTTTTATTCCAGTTAACCAGTCAGCTAATCGCTCTATCTACCCATGCCCTCATCTAAGCAGTCCCTGTCTGTCGAGACCTGACTAGTTTCCACTTGTTTTTTGTTTGTTTGTTTTTTGTCTTTAACATTTCTTACCTGAAAGGTCCATGTTTCTCCTCTCTTCTCATCTGGATTACCTCTCCTGCTCATTTCATAATATTTACTTGTCTGTTGCATTGGTTTGCATTCATTGGTTTGTTGCTTTTAAATTGTCCCGTACTCATCTGCTGGAGGCAGAAACAGCTTCTTCTCCCCTTTTTCTCTCCTTCCTCTCTCCTCTACCTTCACTGTACCTCCCATTAATCCTTTTCTTCTCCCTTCTTCTCCCACTCCTCTTCCTCCTCTTCCACTTGCTTGCTAGTCTTGCTTAGAGTAATGCTGTTTCTGTTTGCTGTACTCATACAGATAACTTTTCATTGGAACAGAGTTTGAAGACTCAAATGCCTACAGGGTCTAAGGCAGACGGTGGAAATGAGGAAATAGGGCCAGGTATGATAGGAGTAAGAGTGATGTGACTGCAGGAGACTGGAGAGCGCATACCTCCTATAAAAAGGAACACCTATTTTACTGTGTGCTCTAACTAATCGTTGCCATCTACAAGTGTGGGCCAAATGTTGTCAGATTTTCCTACTGTCAAAAGGAATCCGAAATCTTATTTTAGAATATTGGCAACCAGTTCAGTTTTTTAAAAAAGTACTTTGTAGACCAAATGTAACATGCCTTTGCACCGGATTCAGTCTGGGCTGCCTACCTGAGACCTCCTGCTGTAAAGAGGGTTGTGATATGGAACGGAGTGTGCTATGTTTTAAGGGGAATTATCTTGGATTAGAAGTAAAACCAGATAACAGGGTTGTACTTGATCAGTACATCATCACAGATCAAAGGGTTTTCTTTAATTTTTAATAAGAAGAAGTAGAGGATTAACCTAGGTGTACTAGGAAAACTGAATTTAGGCAGTCACATTCCTTTGTAAATGGTTTTCTGCAGTGTCTGTGGCAAGAGCCACAGGCTTGTAGGAAGGATTGTGAATGTTTATGTACAGCTTTAATAGAGTTTCTGCCAGATTTCACTCTAGGAGTTGTATGTCAATCCTGTTTGAGGTGATCCCTTTTCTTAGTTTGTCTTTCAACTTCTATTGGTGACTCTGCAAATCATAGAGAATTTGTCACCATTTGTTTTGCTACCTGGTAGATAATGACCTGACCTCATCCATAAGCAGCCCACAGGACATTTATTAAAGGCTAAAGAAACTATAGACTAGGGTATGTTTTGTACACTGTGTGAAACACAATTCGGATGGGGAGTTAACTTTAGCACATGACAGTAGGAGTTTGACTTCAGTGGTGAGAAGGTGAAACTGGAATAGCTATACCGTAGAGAAAGCAGTATGAAAAATACTGTTCTCATTTTCCAGGCACTGAGTGTAGGTCTCTTGTGCTTTTGGTTTTTGAATGGAGATCATCTTTTTGTTTTTTATAACAGACTAGGAGTTGAAAAATACAGACATGTTAGGAGAAGATAAAGCTTTATTTCATTTTTCTGTCTTTTATAGCATACAGTATCTATACAGTTTCAATCATCAAACACTAAATAGGTAAGTTCTGGATCATTTGGAGACTTCATTCAAATTTTTATCTCCATTTGCCAAATGGAAAGCCTTTTAGCTTTACTCTTTCATAGTACATATTTTATGCATCTACTCTTTGAACAGTTTAATAACATAAAATAGAATATGTGAAAATGAATGCACAAAGGTCTTTTGGATGTAGACGTTAAGAGTAGAGGTTGCAGGAATGTATGAATCCTCTTTTCCTGATAGTGATTATGCTGTGATGGAGGCAGTTGAATTTAAATGATGAACAGTGTTTATAGGCAAATCTATCACTTTAACCAAACTATTCCAGCACGGAAATATCATCTTTCACAAATAACCTTTCTTTTGTTCAGTCATCATCTGAAACATACTAAAGGGCTTGTGCAAGAAATTCGTGCATGGATAGGGTCCCTAAGCCTGGCTGGTAATCAAGGCCGATCAGGGCCTTCCAGGTGCTGCCTAGGGCCTCCCTTCCCCAGTTGCTGGCTGCTGGCCGGGGCCTTCCTTTGTTCTGCGCCGCCTCCTAGTGGTCAGCACATGTCATAGTGAGCAATCAAACTCCCAGTAGAACTCCCAAGGGGACAGTTTGCATATTAGGCTTTTATATATATAGATAGATTGTTGTCAGTAGGTTAATATTGCAAACATTTTCACATTGAATATTGGACTGATTTGAGTTTCTCAACAGTTATTTGTTATATGGAGTGACTTACAGTTTTATGACTCTTAGAAACTCTGCCATAATTAATGTCTCAGATGCTACCTTTAAAATAAGACAAAATATTTTAATCTCTATCTCTTAATGATAAGCAGGTGCCCTCTTATTTTTCTTGTTAATAGCGATTGAGAATTAACTGTCCCTTCTTCCATGAAGATTTTTTAAAACATCTTTTTGAAGTGATAGGGTAGCAGTCAGGGTACAGCTCCTGCTGTATGAAGCTTTGAAATGAGTGATACAGATGTTTCATACGTAAGTGTGTCACTTGCAACTATTAGTTCTTAACAGATGCTCCAGTAACTTACTTTGTCATTTGTACTGTCTGATGTAGTTTGTAGTAAGCTCAGAGGCTTGAATTGTGACTTTATTAAGCTGTTGTTTTTCAAATTGATTTACATGGTTTATATGAATCCAGTAAATGAAACAAACAACAACTTATGGTTGTTTAGTATTTGGAAACTGGTTATTGTGGTTCAGTAATACGAGTTTTGGTGTTTATTTGGTAGAATTCAAAACTGTAATATTTAGAGTTTTGCATTTAGCAAATATCTAAGTGCTCGCTGCTCTCTATGACAAGCAACCAACCTCCCCCCCCCCCCCGCCCCAAATCCAAAGCTGTTGACTTCAGAGAGCTTATATTCTGAATATCTCTCAAACTAGTCTGCTTAAGGAGAACATTAAAAGTACTGTTTCATAGCCTTCTGAATTTATCTCCAAAGAAGTGTCTCTAATATTTAATTTTAATCTTGATTTCTCTTTACCCATTTTAACCATAGTAACATCTACTCCATTGCTGGAAGTGCCGCGGGTTGCAATAGCCTGTGGATGAGCAAGACCTCTCTCTAGTAATGTCTTTGAATGCTGCCTGTGTGACACAGAGCCTTTGTGGTTTTACTCAGCCAACTTTATAGATGTTGAATTCTTTGACTCTTACTGTTCTTTGCAATGTTCTACTTTGTCACTGTCTTTCTGTTAATGAGGCACTTTCAACTCCATAGTAGTTTAGTCAGAACTCAGTAAAAAAAAAAAAAAAAAAGGAAAGGAAAGGAAATTCTCTGCTCCAGCCATTTAGACTATGTCAGAGTGTTCTTTATCCGTTGCTATCAGGTTGTGGAGTCATAGTTCTTTGCCTGTTGGCTGTCTATCTATTCCTTAACTGTTAGATCTTGGACGAGTTCCCACATTTGTCAAATGAGAATAATACATACATACATGGAGTTATGGGTGAGAAAGAAATGATGAAATACAGGTAAAATATTTAGGATAGCTCTGGACACATAGTTTACCTTCAGAAGATTTAATCCCCTTCACAATTTTGAATCCTATTGATTTTTCTTTTACCCATTCCACAATATCTCATGGGTGTTTTTTTGTTTGTTTTTTAAATATTAATTTACCATATTTTCTGGCATATGAGACGACTTTTTAACACAGGAAAATCTCAAAAGTCGGGGGTCGTCTTATACGCCAGGTGTAAAAATACTGTAACTTGCAGTTATAATGGGGCGTTGCTAACTCGCCAGGGACTTGCCCGGCACTTGCTTTCTCTCTGTTGTTTGTTATCTTCCTCCTATCATCATCAGTTCCAGGCGTCTTATACACCGGAAAAATACGGTATCTATAGTTATGTTTTTTACATTTGCTGTTCTCCACAAATGAAAATAAATGATTTTATTATTTGCTTATTTATCCATCCTCCCAGGCATTATTGAAGATTCTAAATAATGCCTAAAACCCGTTTTGGAAATCACTTCCTTACTTGATTCACAGCTATTTACTAGTATCTTACCCTACAGTTTCATCTTTTAACTGTTAATAGTTTTTGTTGTTGTATTTTATTCATTGTATCATGACATTAAGCCCTAATTAGAAATATAATTTTGAACAAAAATTTTTGGAATTTTTACAAATGCCTCTAAAATTCAAAGGCATTAAATCTATTTGCTATATTCTCTTTTTTTGTAATTTTGTCCTAAAAAATAATTAAAGCATGTTTTTATATAGACCAGTCTCCCCATGTTTCTATATTTCATGAACCCATTAAATTGAATGCTTATGGATTTTTTCTTTAATACTTGTCCCATTATTTTGTTAGGGATCCAAGTTAGACTTACGAGGCAGTGGTCACCAGGAGCATACTTACATATTTTTGAAGATTGGTACCTTACTTGTTTTTTCTTATTCTTTGGTACCTCCTCAGTTCTTCATAATTTCCCAAATATAATTGTAAGTGATTTGGGTAAGTTTTTTGTATGTCTTTAAAGCCAGTTCCTTTAATAAGAAGATGCATGTCTCTCAGATTTGCAGATTTACAGTTATTCCCAATTTCCAGATGTTGCATATCTCTTTTTTTATTGTAATACAAACATATTTACTTACTGTTTTTTCTTTCTACTAATATTAAAGTATACTTCTGGTCATTACATTTAAAGCTTTCCTATTAGCCATTTTTTTAAATCTATTTCCCCCCAGATATATTCGCATTTAGACCTGTTTGTTCATTTTCTTTAATTTGATAGAATTAATTAATTTTGTTTTTAAACTTGATTTTACCTTTTATTTTCTAGATGGCAAAACACATCACAAATAAACTGAACTATTTCTAGTTCATTTGCTTTTAATACAGAATTCTAAACTTGGGAGAACAGCAACGGACACTTTTGTTCTTTGCCTGTGTTCTCTGTCAAACCTTTTATTTTTGTCCCTCAATGTGATGTCTCTTAGAATACCGCACCTTTTTTCATATTCAGTGTTTTGTCCAGTTCTCCTCATTGTAGGTGGTACTTGCCATCTTTCTTTAGGCTGAGAATCAAATTTTCTGATTCAACATCTGTTACCTACTGCTTTTAGTGTCTTAGTAATTGCACATTCTCAGTTAGTTCTTCCCCAGTAATAAAGATTAGGTGTGTAAAGGTTTCTTCTCTGTGTATATTTTGCAAGTGTAAGTTGTACTAATGATTTAACATCTTTGACACATGTTGCATGGCAGAATTCTTACCAAGACAGTATTTGGCAGTGTAAGGTCTATCTGAGCACCCAGTGGTTTAAATTACATTGTGTCATCTAGCCAGAGATAGTGGTTCTCTGCAAGTTCAGAGTGCTTTGTTTCCCTCGTGCATTCAGTCACTCCAATGGAATATGTGGCTTTAGTCTGTCTAGCACCAGCGAATGTAGCTGAGCTCTGATATGCCCAAAGCCAAAGCTACAGAATGACTTGCATTTGGACTGTTTTTGCTCTGGTTTGTGACAGTTCCTAATGGCCTTTCTAATTGGTCAATTCCTTTTTTCTTTTTTTTTAACTTTGCTTTTTATTTCCAGGTATGTTTCCTCAGCACTCACAAGCATCTCTTCTTCCATTCCTCCCTCCTCCTTTTCTTTCACCTCTTCCTCCAGTCTCCCCTTTTCTCTCTGCCTTTTCTCTCACCTGTGTCTATAATTTAGGTCATATTCCTTAGTAGTTCATTTCATTAACAAATATTGGTAGAATTTAACCAATGGTCTGGGATAATAATGTGTTGTTGTTTATATATAAGTACATTTCTCTATAAACCAGTACAGTAGATACTATGTTGATTTTAAAAATTCTCTCTAATCTCAAATTTTTTGGAAAGCTGGAGATTGGCAAAATTTCTTTTGACTTTCTAGTAGTTTCCCCTAAGACACTGGAAACCTGGGTGGAGTTTTAGAGAAGCATTTGAGATACCTAGACTTTAGTAGCTACAATCTTTCACTCTTCTTTTTCTCTAAGCCTTTTTAATAGTTTAGGTGAAAATAAATAAGGTGGGGAAAAAAAGGATTTTTTTTCTCTTGGAGTATTTTTGACATCTTTTTGCAGCCTGGTGGTATTTGCAGCAATAAAAGAGTAAAGCTGTCAGCTTTGTAGGAATTAACAACTGGGACATTTATTTAACAAGCACCATTATCCCTCAGACCCCTTCTCTTTCAAACCTCCCAAATACCCTAGCCAGGAGCACCTGCCTGAATTTCTATGTGTCCCACCCAGAGAGGCCACAAAAATGCTCGCCAGAGTTACAGTTATGAGCTGTGAGTAGCAAGAGAGCGGTTGTGAATGTGTATGGGAGACAACTCTGACAGTGACTAGCAGCGAAGGGTAAGAGTTTTGGGATACTAATTCACTGGTGATGGAAACAGGTTTAGAGTAGTAGAGGAAAGCTGCAGCATCATTGTAGTCCCAGTCTCCAGAGCCAGGAATACCATTCCATTAGGAAGCAGCCCCACAAAGGTACAAATTAGGGCCTAGAGCCCTGGCTGGGTAGCTCAGTTGGCTAGAGCATCATATCAATATGCCAAGGTTGCAGGTTTGATCCCAGTCAGGGCACGTATGAGAATCAACCAATGAATGCATCAGTAAGTGGAACAGCAAGTCAATATGTCTGTCTGTCACCTTCTTTTTTCTCTTTCTTCCCTATCCCTTCCTCTCCCCCACTCTAAAAATCAGTAAATAAAAAAATAAGAAAGTTATTTTTTGAAAATTAGGTCCTAGAAAAGCAAATATATATATGAGCAACTAAAATAAGCAAAAACACAAATTGGAGGTGCTCATTAGATGTTATTCAATGGTGGTTTGATCCATGTTCTTAATAAATAAGATCCTGTGTTTCTTAAAACTATCCTAGTAAGTAATAACTATTTCTTAAAATATTTTCATTATTAACCTTTTAATATAGATTTTAGTTTATCAGCACTTTTCAATAACATTCTTTCTAGTCTAAAATGCTTCATCATTATGACATTTAAATATTTGCTTGTTTTGTATTCTCTTCTTCATAATTTCGGAGAACTTTAAGGTACTCTTAAATAGTGTGAGGTGATGAAGTAACTTGATTTTGGAGGAGTCCATGCCTGTGGCTTTCTGATCAGAGTCATGCTGTACATGTGAAGTAGATGAGTATTTTTAGCAAACAGCAAACAGCGTGTGAAAATGAGAAAAGTCCTGAAAGCATCTGTTAATATTTTGGCTTTTACAAATTATTCACTAAATAGGCATTCACACGATGTTTTCTAATGATTACATTATTTATATTAATTCCCTTTCTAAATCTTTAAACTTTCCTCTTGATTCCTCTTTCATCCCAACATATATGGTACTTAATGTATTCCCAGAGATTCGAAGAGAATTAAAATTTTCCCCAAATTCTTCTATAAAGTTTTATTCTAACCATGATTGATCTGTGTGTCAGCACATTCATTTATTTATTTGTCCAACAAATATTTATCATATTTTTCGCATATAAGATGACTTTTTAACCCAGGAAAATCTTCTCAAAAGTCGGGTGTCATCTTATGAGCGGGGGGGGGGGGTGCTGAAACTTGCGAGCCGGACTGGAGAATCTGCGGTGGCCGCAGCATAAGGTGGGGGGAGCTCAGAAACGGCCCCGGCTGCATCCCCACCCAGTCGTCTTATACAGCGGAAAATACGGTATTTACATCCTCCTCTGTGCTGAGTACCACAGGCAAAGCTAAACTGATAAACTCCCTGCCTTCACATGTTGCTTAATTCTGCTAATTTCATGATTGATTTTTTTCTTTATATAGATATCTCATCATGGAGTTAGTTACCTGTCAAAATCTTTTTATTAAAAAATTTTTTTAAATATATTTTTAATGATTTCAGAGAGGAAGGGAGAAGAATATAGAGATAGAAACATCAATGGTGAAAGAGAATCATTAATCAACTGCCTCCTACACACCCTCTACTGGGGATCGAGCCCACAACCCAGGCATGTGCGCTGGCCAGGAATTGAACCTGGGACCCTTCTGTCCACAGGCTGACGTTCTATCCACTGAGCCAAACCGGCAAGGGCAGAAAATCTGTTTTTTTTATAACTCCCATACTAGCTTTGAAGATTAGTATGTAGCATTCTCCTTTGTATCCAAAGGTAAAACCATTCATGGTTTTTTTGTATACAGGGATGTATTAGACAGCTTGGGCTGCTATAACAAAATAACCATAGTCTGTGTGGCTTAAAACACAGGAATGTATTTCTCACATCTTTGGAGGCTAAAAAGTGCAAGATCAAGGTTCTGGTAAGGTAGGTTTTAGTCTGAGGCCTCTTCTCTTGGCCTGTAGGTGGCCAACATCTCCCTGTGTTTACATGACCGCTTTACTGTGTATGCTTGGTGGGAGGGGGAGGTAGAGAGAAAGCTCTCTGGTGTCTCTTAAGGGCTTTTATTCCACCTGACCAGGACCTCAACCTCCTGACCTCAACTAACCCTCATTCCCAAAGCCCCACCTCTAAATACCATCACATTCGAGATTAAGGCTTCAACATAGGAATTTGAAGGGACATAAAATTCAGTCCATAACAGTGAGTATTGCTAAAAAGGTCAAAAGTTAGTTACCAAAATGCATTTTTATAGATAAGTCTACACAAAGAGAAAAATAAATGCAGGAGTAGCTTCTGACAAACAGGATTTTTCTCTCTGGACAAAGTTACTTCTAGGGATTCAGAAAGTCAGTTTACACCCACATTTCTTGAATTATTTCATGGATTTGTCTTATGTCTTTTCATCTGTTTCAATAGTCTATTCTCATGCTTTATATTATCTGACTTCCCATTTTATATTTTTCTGTTCACTTAACGTCAAAGTCACTTAGAACTTTTGTTTTCAGACAACATTCCTAATCATCGTTCAGAAAGAGAAATAGTGCAGATCATTTTGGGGGGTCTGTGGTGCACATGGTACATTCACTTGCTCTTGCAGAGGGCCCAGGCAGTCGTCTAAGGCTTAGGTCTCTTAAAGGCCAGCAACCTGAGTGTTTCTCACGCTGTGCTCTCTTGGTCAGAGTTCTTTTGTGTGTCTCTCATGACTCTAATCTCAAGTTCTAAAACTCCCCACTACCTCACGTTTTCATCTTTGACATTCGCTCCTTGGTTTCCTGTCTTCTGTCTCAGTTCTACTTCTTCTTCCCCAGTGCTTAAAAGAGTATAGTTACTGAGGTTTTCCCCAGACTTTTTCCATAGTCTTGAAAATATTAAATGTATTCTAAAACAAGATTAGGAGCACTAGCTTAGAAAGACACTTGCCCATCCTTTTTTTCTATTTCTCTCTCAACCCATAGTATTTTCCTGCTCTTCTGTTTTCTCTTCTTGTCTTTGAGTTTACGGCTGTCATCTCTTTCCCAGGGTTTTGAAAATGGGCTTTGGATTTGAGCTTATACGTATTCGCAAAGATAATCATGTTGAGGAACTGAATAGAGGGAATGAAGAAAGGTAAGAAGATTTTTTTTTTCATTTTTTTTCTTTTTTTCTTTTTAGCGTTCCCGTCCACTCTCTGCCAGTGATGCAGAGATGAAAAACCTTGTGGGCTCAGCCCGGGAGAAGGTGCCGGCGAAGCTAGGTGGTTCTGTGCTGGGTCTGTCAATGGAGGAGGTGAGAGAGCTCTGTTTCAGCTTTTGTGGTTCAGAGAAAATTAGTGAGTTATTCATAGCATTCATGACCAGCTCCTATCTTATATAGAAAAATATAAGATTCAAGAAGGGGAATTTTTTTTTTCCACCCAGAAAACAGCATCTTTTTTAAAATATATATATTTTATTAATTTTTTTTTACAGAGGAAGGGAGAGGTATAGAAAGTCAGAAGTATCAATGAGAGAGAAACATTGATCAGCTGCTTCCTGCACACCCCCTACAGGGGATGTGCCCGCAGCCAAGGTACATGCCTTTGACTGAAATCAAACCTGGGATCTTTCAGTCCGCAGGCCGACACTCTATCCACTGAGCCAAACTGGTTTAGGCAGAAAACAGCATCTTAAATGTAATTAATTTTTTCCTCATGCTTCTTTCATATTCTTGGATCGTAACTCTTTTCTTCTGTCCTATAACCACATGAATTCCAGTTTTCAAAATAGATAGTAATTTTATTTTATTTTCCTCCATGTAGATCAGAGTTTTACGGAGAGTGAAGGAAGAGAATGATCGGAGAGGTGGATTTATTCGGATATTCCCTACATCAGAGACATGGGAAATATACGGGTGAGGTGACTGCCATTTTTTTTTTTTATCTATACCTTAAGTCCACACAATTGGATTAATTGTGACACAATGGCATCATTGCTCCCCACATGGTGCTTTTCTTATTTTGTTTGTTTATTCTATCTAATAAAGAGGGGATATGCTAATTGACCCTCACACTGTTGCAAAGATGGCAGCACCCACAGCCAATAAGGAGGGAATATGCTAACTGACTTGCCTTGCCCTTAAATATGGTGGCACTTACAGCCAATAAGGAGGGAATATGCTAATTGACTGCCCCATCCTCAAAGATGGCAGCACCTCACAGCCAGTAAGGAGGGAATATGCTAATTGACTGCCCCATCCCCAAAGATGGTGGTGCCCAGTCCCCTGAGCTCTGCACATCTGCCTCTGGAGTTCCTTAGTCTCCTCAGCTTCCCAGCTGCCCAGGGCTGGCCTGAGGCACAGGCAAGCCTCAGATGTTGACTGCCCAGAGCTGATCCAAGGTGCAGGCAAGCCTTGGATGGCAGCTTCTCAGCCGCACAGGACTGCCCAAGGCTCAGGTAACAAGGCCGAGGCTTGCGCTGCCAGCAGTGGCAGCAGCAGAGGTGTGATGGGTGTCACCTTCCCCTGATCACTGGGTCGCCTCCCACCCCTGAGGGCTCCCGGACTGTGAGAGAGGGCAGGCTGGGCTGAGGGAGTCCCCTCCAGTGCATGAATTTTCATGCAGCAGGCCTCTAGTTTATTTATAAGAGTATGAATATCACCAACTCGAGCACTAGAACATTAACAACTTAATCTACGTGTGCATTACTCCTCTTTTTTTAATCCCCTGCCTCTCTCCTAACTAGCCTCCTAACTCAGGATTGGACACTCATAGGTTTTGTGCTTATCATTACCTTGATTTGGGGAAAAAAATGTTTTATCATCTATATGTGTGCCTAAACAATATATTGTTTATTTGTGGTCATTGAGATCTGGTTTACATGCAATAAAATGCATCCATTTTAAGTGTACAATTTGACGATCAGTTTTAACAAATATAAACACAAGTTAAAGCACTGCCATCACTACAATCAAGATGTAGAACTTTTCTGTCACCTCCAGAAGTCCCCTTCTGCCTCTTAATAGTCAGTCCCCATTACCTCAGGTCTCAGACATCTGCTGATTTGCTGTGTGTCACTCTAGTTTTTCCGGAATTTCATATAAATGGAATCATATAGTATGTGCTCTTTGATGTCAGGATGTTTTTGTTTGGTGCACTGTTTTTGAGATTTATGTTGTTGTTTAAAGTAATAGTTATGTCCTTATTATTGTATGTACTATATCAATATATGAATATACCACAATTAGTTTATCCTTTGAGCTGCTGTGGAGCATTTGGGTTGTATCCAGTTTGGGGCTATTATGGAGAAAGATTGTATGACATTCATGTACAAGTCCCTGTGTGGATGTATGACTGTGTTTCTTTTGGATAAATACATAGGAATGGAATAGGTGGGTCATTTCATAAGGGATAAAGGGTAATAGTACCATTTTACCAGTATAAACGTATGAGTGTTCTAGTTATTCCCCATCCTTGGCAACACTTGTTATTGTCAGGCTTTTACTTTTAGACATTCTAGTAGTAGCATATCTCTATGGTTTTAACTTCTTCTATGGATAATGATACTGAGCATTCATATTAACCATTTGTGTATCTTATTTTTTCATTTTAAATTTAGGATTTTTATCTTTCTGTAAAATATATTCTTATTTATTTCAGAGATGAAGGGAGAGGGAGAGAGAGGTAGAGAGAGGTAGAGGCATCAGTGATGACAGAGAATCATTGATCAACTTGGGCCTGTGCCCTTGACCAGAATCTAACCCGGGATCCTTAAGTCCCCAGGTCGACGCTCTATCCACTGAGCCAAACTAGCTAGGGCAGATTTTTATCTCTTTATTATTGTGTTATGAAGGACTTTTGATACAAGCCCTTTCTCAGATATTTATATTGTGAATATTTTCTTGAAGTCTGTGGCTAGCTTTTTCCCTTTTGTAACAATGGCTTTTAAAGAATAGAAGTTTTAAATTTCAGTTAAGTCCAGTTCAAATTTTTATTATTAACCAAGTATTAATATTTGCCTGGTACTTTGGGAATATAAAACAAATATTATATGGGAACCCTGCTTTTTGAGAATTAACAGTAAGATTGTGGAGAAATTCTGTATATATATATGATAAAAACAGCTCAGATTTTTGTAGCTCTATGTAATTATAATGTACTGAAGCACATCATTGTCTTTCTAATTTCAATGAGGAAAGTAAGGCTCAGTAAAGTAATGTGACTTGTTTGTGATCTCACAGTGGGACTTGATTCAGGGATTCTGACTCCAGATTCTACTTCTGTCCAGTTTCAGCATGCTGCTTTCCGGGAACAACAACTTTACTCTCTGAGACAGCCTATGACAGGTCCCTCAGATATACATTAAAAGGCAGGGTAGTTCAGACAAAGGCCCCTCTGTAGACTTGGAGCAGTCATACCAAGAAGGCTCCCTGAAGCAGGGTGGACTTGAGCTACTTTTGTAGAATAGGTTATGAATTTTTCTAGACAGAGGCCAAAGGATCAGTGGGTGATGTGGTATGAGAGGATCTGGGGGAGACTGGCCTAGCTCTACTGCAGGATCCGTGTTGGGGAACTGTGTGGACAGAGTGTAGTATAGATTATCCAACTTTTGAAACTTGGAAGAGAAAGTATATGCCTCCAGCAATAGGCATCAAGAAACCATTGAAAGCTCTTGAGGAATTTCTTGATTGAAACAATCTTTCATCCACATTTTCATGTTTTTGCATCCCCCATTTCCAGCTTTATTTGACTTTTTCCCTCAGCTAAATACGATTTTTTTTTTTTTTGGTGGTGGTGGTTTTATTTTCACTTTCAGTTTTCTTTTCTGAATTTAATATATCACCTTTAGTAATCCAAGAAATCCTGCTTTTATTTCTTGTTTTCTAAATTAAGCCCTCTATTCCTTTTATTATATTTGCTGCTACTCTAGTATTTTTGTTGATTTCAGAGAGGAAGGGAGAGGGGGAGAGAGATAGAAACATCAGTGATGAGAGAGAATAATTGATCGGCTGCCTCCTGCACAGCCCACACTGGGAATCCAGCCTGCACCCCGGACATGTGCCTGACTGGGATGGAACCGGGACCTCCCGGTTCATAAATCGATGCTCAACCACTGAGCCGTGCAGGCCGGGCTGTTTTATCATTTTAATTTGAGCAGCTGCCTCCTCCTTTGCCACTTTAGAAACAGTACATTAGTAACCTGCTACTTTTGTACTTGATTCCTGGTTTTATTTCTATATTTTCTATTTTCAATAAGTTTAAGAAATAACCAGTTTGTTTCTTTGTCTTTCAGGTCCTACCTTGAACACAAAACCTCCATGAACTATATGCTAGCAACACGGCTCTTCCCAGACAGGTGAGGATTTGCTATTCTTGTAAATTTGGTAGGACTAGATCACAAAATTAGGGAATAGAACATACAATGAAAGAAAAAGAGCTCTATAGAAGTCTTTGTGTAAAAGCTTTGATAGAAAGGACCTTGCAGAAAATACAATATAATAGCTCATTTTTCCAGAATTCATTCACTCTCAGCACTTTCTAACATTTCCAGAGGCGAAGATGTTAAACTAATCAAACTGCCTTTATATAGAATGGGGAATATGTGCTTATCTTCTAACAAATATGCCTTTTTGTTAATCTGTTAACCAAACGTCTAGCACTTTAGTGCTTTAGAATATAAAGCAAATATTAGATGGGATTAAAGCATAAAGATCTGTAAATTTTAAAGATCTTTTTATTTTAAAACTTAAACCATAAAGCTCTTTAAACAAACTTAACAGATGCCCTAAACTTTATTCTTTTTAAAGGAAGGCCCTTGTTTAGGGCCTTTTTACTGTAGACACAATTTTAGCAGACATGATAATCTGTTTCTCCAGACCAAAAGAGATTAGAATGATCAGATTAGAAAAGGGGCAGGGGAGGTAACTCACAAAATAAATACACTGACAATTGTAAGAAATGACAACTGATAACCTTAATACAAGGGGAAATAGGGGGAAATGATGGAAAACAGACATTGGGATTCAAATAGCATAGCAATCAGGGACTGCTCAGTCCCACATATTTTTCTTGCCACTGAGACATAGCTGCATTATAGTGCAGTGCAGTAATTGACTATCAAAATAAGGTACTTCAGTTATTTAGAGAAACCTATATTCAATTCAGGGTACATGTCCTTTTTGCAGGACTCCTTTTTTATTTTTTTTAATCCTCACCCAAGGACATTTTCCCATTGATTTTTAGAGAGAGTGGGAGAGAAAGGAAAAGACAAAAAGAAACATCGATTTGAGAGAAACACATTGATTGGTTTGCAGGATTCTTAACTAGATAGATACCCAGATTTCAGCTGTTCCTTGTGATTTCAAGAAACTGATCAGAAAATATATGGGAATTGCAATTTCTCTTTATAACTTTATAGTTATCACCATTGATTAACTAATTATACTGTGCAACTTCCAATGAAAGAAATCTTAGATTTACTTAGAAAACATAGGAACTTGGTTTTTCTATGAGGCTGCCCTGTCTTTGCAATTCATATGTGTTAACTTTTTGTTAATTTGGTTTTTAGTAGATGAATACATTCAGTCTGAAGATTTAAGTCTTTCAACTGTAGGAAATACACTAGCACCTCTCATCCGGCCTTTTCTCTCTGTGTGGAACTTCTGTTAGGTGAATTTTGGATCTTTTTCTATTTCCTCCATAGTTCTTTATTTTTTTCTTATACTTTTGATCTCATTATCGCTTAGATTTAAGTTCTGAGAGATTTCTTGAACTTAGTCTCCTAAAATTCTAAATAAATCTAAACTCTAACAACTTCAGCCTTACCTATTTTGTTATGTAAGACCAGCACAGAAGAGGGTTGTTCAATTTTTTTTTTAATTTGGCAAGTGCGATTTTAATATCAAAGAACTATTTTTGCTTTTTGACTAGTTTTCATAGTTTATGGATGTAATATCTTTTCACATCTCTTTGACTTTTTTTTTTAAAGAGCAGTTTATTGATGTTTAGAAAAAAAGTAAAGGAGAGGGAGAGAGAAAGAATCATCGATGGGCGAGTGCACCATTGATTGGTTGCCTCCCGCATGCCCCTTTCCAGGAATCAAGCCCACAAACTGAGCATGTGCCTTGACTGTGACTCTAACCAGCAACCTGCTGGTGCTCAGGACTGTGGCCAACCAACAGCCACACTAGCCAGGGCTCTTTGATATTCTTAATTAGTTTGTTTAGTGTTCTTTTCGGTTTGTGTTATATTTAATTCTTCTGGACTAGTTCTGTTGGTTCATGCCATTCTTTCTAGTTTAATACCATTATATTTTCTCAAATATTTGATGGTCTTTGATTTCCAGTCGTGTTTATGAGTAACAGACTCTTTGCTCAGGGCAGGCAGGCTGCCTGACTTCCTCGCGGCTGTATTGGTCTGTTTCTGAGCTGATGTGGACTCTGGGCTTGTGTCCAGGTCCTCCCCTCTTTGGGCTTCCCATGAGGGAGGAGGAGGGCCGAGCACCACAGTAGTCAAAATTAGGAAACATTCTACTAGGGGGAGCATACGATTAAAAAGTTTGAAATGTAATATGTGCTTTTTAATTAACATATTCAATAACAAGACCTAGCAGTGGGTCTCATAACCACCATAATTTCAAAAGTATGCTAAGTATGGGCAATAATTTGAGACACTGCTTAACAACTCTAAAGTAATATGAAAAAATACGTTACTTCTTTGGGTAATGAAATTATACTAATACCACTGAGGATGGTTCCTGCATGTATATGAAGGAAATGCTAAGTTTCAGTTAATATTTTGTCTATCTACTCCCTGAATTCTTTCTTCAGGCCCCAGTTAACATTCTGCATTCTAATTTGGATTAAAAAATTCCTGAATTTCCCTGTTTAGCAAAGAAAAGCCCTCATGACCTACTCTTGACAGCCTTTGCAGTCTAATCTTCACTTCTCCACACAACCCATGGCCAACCAGACCACATCTACGTGCTTTTATGCCTCCTTATCTTTACATACCCACTGTTCCTCAGAATGACCTATATTCCATCCCTAACTTCTTTTTCTAACTATGTTCTTCATCCTCTTACCCAGACCAAGAGAGGTTCTTTATCCCTCAGTCTGATTTAAATTCCCATATCTAATAATAAAAGCATAATATGCTAATTAGATCAGACAGCCAAATAAACTTCTAGATGTCATTGATGAAGCCACAGTAGCGGGGGCTGAGGCAGAGGCAGTTAGGGGCGATAGGCAGACAGGTGATTGGTTATGGGTGATCAGACAGGCAGGCGAGTGGTGAGGGGCTATCAGGCAGGCAGGCAAGAGAGTGGTTAGGAGCCAGTGGTCCCTGATTGTGAGAGGAATGTCCAACTGCTGGTTTAGGTCCAATTCCCTGAGGCAATCAGACATCCCCTGAGGGGTCCTGGATTGCAAGAGGATGCAGGCCACCCTGAGGGACACACACACACACGTAAATGAATTTTTTGCACCGGGCCTCTAGTTATAATTCCTTGTTTTCTAACTAGTCTGTCTACTTTATAAGTTGACTTTTATGAGTAAGTACTTGGTTATGTTCATCTTTTGTCAGTATCAAGAATCTACTCCATGCTAGGCTCACATACAAAAACATGCTTTGGAAAAAATTAAAGAATTGAAATTGTATTTATTGCAAGCCCTAACATCTTTCAATAAGTCTCTCCTCTTTTATTTGAATTGATGTTTTTCCTCTTGCAGATTCCATTGTATTACTGTCAGAACTACTTTCAAACTAATTCTCTAATCATTTCTTATAGATTAATTTTGTTGCTTTCCTGCCCCCCACTCCTCCCTCACCTACCCAACCTGCCCTGGCAAATAGTATCTTACATACTTTCATACATTACAATAGTATTTTTAGCCCTTTCATATTAATAACACCTGGGGGTCTTGTAAACCGTGTTTGTCTCCTGGCCCCACCCCCAAACTCTGAAGTACCAACATTTACTGAAAAGTTGCATAGGTTATGGTAATGTGAAGCAATGATTGCAAATTGTGGAAAAAACCATTATATGATGGAAAAGTTAAAATAATCTTGAGACTTTCTGATGACAATATGAGGACATTAGCATGAATAGAAGGCATGGAAAGGAAAAGACAAAACATTTTGGTGAAGACAAACTTTTCACTTGATTTTTTATATATAGAAAATCTTGATATTTGATTGCATTTGTATCTTAAAAACCCGCACAACACCAAAGGTTACACATTGTTAAACTTAGTTTATAAGTTTTCTCCAGTTTTCCATTTATATAACATTTTGAAATGATATAATTTTAGAATAGAGAACAGATTAAAGGGAGCCTGAGGTGAGGTGAGCAGTGTGTTGTCATGAAAGAGAAACACGAGATCCTTATGGTGATGGAATTGTTCAGTGTCTTGCCTGGCAACTGGGTACATGAACTTGCACAGTGATAAAATTGTACTGAGCTACATATACACATTTACCAATCAGTACAAGTAAAACAGGGGAAATTTAAGAAAAGAGTGTTAGGTGAAAGGAAATTGAATGAGGAGAAAATCTCTTAAAGGAAAAAACAAAAGCCAATTTAACATGAATGGCATTCACCTACTTTGGTTAGAACCCAACAAGTGATGGAGAGGAAGCATTATTTGTGGAAAATCTGTTTCTCTTGAGCAGCTCTTTGGACCTCATAGGAATGGAGATTTGCTTCTTTTCAACTACACTTCAGTTATAAAGACTACTGGAGTGTGAATCCTAAGCCCTGGGTTCAAAGTTAAGCCTATTAAGCTCTGACCTTGGGCATGTCATAAAATGGGCTCTTTATAAATAGGGCTAATAACCTTCTGCACATGATTGTTGTGAAGAATAATATGACTTGTGCCTAGATACACACATGCAAGTAATTGTTAGAATTTTTCTCTAGAATTCATTTGTTCTATTCCTTTTGTTTTTTGATCCTCCTTCAAGCTCCGGGTACTCTGTTCTTTTCTGGGCATGTTCTCATTCATCTCTCTGCTTCTCCCTCAACATGTCTTCCCTGGCATAATTCCATGTTGAATCTCTACAGTACAAATTACGCGCGCGCGCGCGCGTGTGTGTGTGTGTGTGTGTGTGTGTGAACTCAGAAGAGAATATCCACAATGTGCTCTAACCCACTTGTCCTTTCTCCTTCTGCAGGGGAAACCCAAGAAGAAGCTTATTGACAGGAAGAACACGGTAACTGATTTTTAAAAGTTGAGCAATTTTTTCCATGTGCGTAATATGTGTTCATGCACAGAGTAAATATGCATGATACTTCATATAACCATTTTCAATTTGGCTCAGCTTGAGTAACATGAAAATGTTTTCTATCAAAACATTATTTTGTAGCAACTTTTTACAATCGAAGTTTGGGATTTATGTGTTTACTTATAACTACAGTTATATCATTTTAACTGATACTAATAGTATTCTTCTTTGGCTATATAAGAGAGACCAAAATATCAATGAGAGTTCAAGACTACTCATGTTAGATTCAAATAAGAGGTTAAGTTTTGTCTTTGACATACCTGGGCATACAGCTCTGCACCTTATGAGACTGAATAGAACTACTTCCAATTTGCCACGAAAGTAAAAATATGCATAATACCCATGGCTGTTCACTTTGGCAGAAAAGAGAAAGGTCTTAGGGGAAGAGCTGAGGATGGCCTTATCCAACTATAGCAAAACTCTTCAACCTAAACTCACACCCTCTGGTTTCAGACATTACATACATCCCCTTTGCTTTATATATATTTAAAAACCAAAATGAGAACAATAAGAAAAAATCTGTATCAGCGGTCGCCAACCTTTTGGACCTCACGGACCACCGGTTGGCAACCGCTGTTCTATATCTAGCTTTTGGTTCTACACTTAAGAATGAAGGTAAACTTTTATCTCACTCAAATCGTTTAAAGCATAAATCTAATTTTTTTTTTAAATTATTTTTTATTGATTTTTTGCAGTATAATAGTAGTACATGTTTTCCTTTCCCCCTCCCCCTTATCCTCCCCCCAGCCTCCCCCACCCCCCAGCACATATCCCCAGCTTCCCCCCTCCCCGCCCCAGTGTCTTTCATTCATTGGTTATGTTCATATGCATGCATACAAGTCCTTCCGTTGATCTCCCCCCGCATCTGCCTCCCATCCACCCAAGCCTCCCCCTGTAGCTTGACAGCCTGTTCAAGGCCATCCTGCCTCTATATCAATCACTCTCCCCTGTTTCTTTTCTTCAAAAATATCTTGCCTCTGCATACTGGAAATAAATGTATAAGAACAAAAAGTGTTTCAGTCTCGGTTTCAATGTCCAACTTTTCTGATTCCCAGTTTCAGTGTCAAATAATTCATTATGTGTATAAGTCAGCAATGGTATCCAGATGGTGGACATATCGTGTCAATGCATGATCCATCCTCTCTGGTTTGGTCCTGGGCTGCCTGCAGACATGCACAGCTGCTGACTGCTAGTATGGCAAGGTGTCGTCAGTGTCCCCCATCTCTGGACCGTCCTCGTGACTGGAACAGATCCATCAGTTCCTCACCGTCGCAGGAACCCACATGGTCTTGGAGTTGTTCTCTGAAAACACACAAACACATTCTCGACCAAAAGTTAACAAAGGGATCCTCTATGCAAAATAGACTTGGGATTCTTTTTAATTTTTGCCTAAATGATTTTCCTTTGGCTTATTTTGACACCATGTGTGTTTTTTCATGGGTATCCTGCAATTGTTTTTACAAATGGAATTTACTTTACTGGAGTAAGAATTTTCTAGATGTATTTTACTTACTCGATATTTTTTTTTTTTGTCCCTTACATGATATTACCCCGCTGTCCCCTCCCCTTTTTTGATTAATGGGGACTTTTGGAAATTTTCTATTGCAGTCTTGATAATTTTAAATTTTAATTTTTGCCCACAAAGTGACTGCTTTAGGTTCTTTGGATGTTAGGCAATTTTACAGTGAGATGAACTACTAATAGATTTTTCAGTTAATGTTTTAGGAAAAGCTTTTTGTCCAGTACACTATAATTTTCTTGAGTATTCTCGTATTTCACTTGGCCAATTTAAATTAATCTGAAAACTTGATTACTATTTTCCTGTCAATTTTAATACTCAAGCAGAAATCTTAGTTTACCCTGTGAATACTAGTGGAAAGGAATATTTGCAATTTTGAGTAGGTCCCGAGCATTCCTGGTAATAGACTGAATTTAGATATAGAGCAGCTATTGCTGGCCGAGTCTCTGTCTGCCGCCTGGGTCCCCGTATGAGTTGTGTGTGGGAGGCAAAGCAGCCGTGGGGGTAGGAGACCTCCCTTAGGAGGGTTGAGAATTCAAACCCCTGCAAGGTTTGTGGATGAGGGTCTGTGCCCCACCTCTGTTGACCTTTTAGTTCTCTCCTGTTGGCCCCTCTGCGACTGTGCCTGTCTTAGGTTGTTCCTTCCCTGAGGAATCTTACCCGTCTCTGGCTAACCAGCCATCCTCCAGGGCCAAACAGGGTGATGTGAGGTTCAGTTCTGTCTCCTTTGTAGTCTATGCCCCCCTGTGGCCTCCACGTCCAGTACCTGCCTTGGGGTCCCCTCGCCTGCTGGCGGGGTCCCGGTACTGATCACATATCTCGGGGGACCCAGGTTTCTTCTCCAGAGAGGGCCCAGCTCACACCATTGGTCGAGATACAGATCCATGGTGCCAGCTGCCCAGAGGCTTCAGCCACAGCTCGAACTGAAAACTCAGGCATCAGCTGTGTGTATTTGGATAGTAACAAGAAGGTCCCTCTTGGCAGAAAGGGCAAGAAGGGCCAATATAGAATGCTCGGATGCCTTCCCAGTGCCTTAATTCCTTCTGAGAGGGATTAATTTCTTTCCTATTCTTTTTTAAGTTGCTGCCCAACATTCAAAGAATTAGTTTGTAAGTTTATTTGGGATAATTGTATAATATGCTGTTGTCAAATATCAAATATTATAATGACATTGTAGAATAATATCATGTAAGGGTATTATGGTGTCATGGGAGGTTAAGCAGGGCCTAGCCTAAGGACTGGTCTCCATAGGATATGACAAGCTCTAGGCCATGTCAATTCAATGTCAGACTAGCTGCCATTTTTTTATAATTTTATATAAACTTTGTCAGGGATGTAAAAACACAAATCACTTACCTCAGTTCAAGAGTTCAAGTATATTGACTTTTCCACTTACTCTCACCACCTGCCACTTACCCTGAGGTTTGACATTCTAACGGACTTTTCTCAGTCTCTGGATCTATTCTTGTTCATCAGTCTATGTCATTGATTGTATTCCTCACATGAGTGAGATCATGTGATATTTGTCTTTCTCTGCCTGGCTAATTTCACTTAGCATAATGCTCTCCAAATCCATCCATGTTGTTACAAATGGTAGGAGCTCCTTCTTTTTTTCCGCGGCGTAGTATTCCATTGTGTAAATGTACCATAGTTTTTTGATCCACTCATCTGCTGATGGGCACTTCGGCTGTTTCCAAATCTTAGCTATGGTAAATTGTGCTGCTATGAACATAGGGGTACATATATCCTTTCTAATTTGCCTTTCTAATTTCTTGGGGTATATTCCTAGAAGTGGGATCACTGGGTCGAATGGGAGCTCCATTTTTAGTTTTTTGAGGAATCTCCATACTGTTCTCCACAGTGGCTGTACTAGTCTACAATCCCACCAGCAGTGCACAAGAGTTCCTTTTTCTCCGCATCCTCGCCAGCACTTGTCGTTTGTTGATTTGTTGATGTAAGCCATTCTGATAGGTGTGAGATGGTACCGCATAGTCGTTTTGATTTGCATCTCTCGGATAATTAGTGACTTTGAGCAAGTTTTCATGTGTCTCTGGGCCTTCCTTTTGTCTTCTTTCGTGAAGATTCTATTTAGGTCTGTTGCCCATTTTTTTATTGGATCATTTGTCCTCCTTTTATTGAGTTGGGTGAGTTGCCTGTAGATGCTTGAGATTAAACCTTTATCACTAATAACATTTGCAAATATGTTCTCCCATACAGTGGGTTTTCTTGTTGTTTTGTTGATGGTTTCTTTAGCTGTGCAAAAGCTTTTGATTTTGATGTAGTCCCATTTGTTTATTTTCTCTTTAGCTTCCATTGCCCTCGGAGCAGTATCATCAAAGAAGTTCTTTTGGCATATGTCTGAGATTTTTCTTCCTGTAGATTCCTCTAATATTTTTATGGTTTCCTGTCTTACGTTTAAGTCCTGTATCCATTTTGAGTTTATTTTTGTGTATGGTGTAAGTTGGTGCTCTAGTTTCATTTTTTTGCATGTATCTGTCCAATTTTCCCAACACCATTTATTGAAGAGACTGTCTTGACTCCATTTTATGTTCCTGCCTCCTTTGTCAAATATTAATTGAGCATAGTGGATTGGGTTGATATCCGGATTCTCTATTCTATTCCATTGATCTATATGTCTGTTCTTGTGCCAGTACCAGGCTGTTTTAAGAACAGTAGCCTTGTAATACAGCTTGAAATCTGGTATGGAAATCCCACCGACTTTGTGCTTCTTTCTCAGGATTGCTGTGGCTATTCGGGGCCTTTTTTTGTTCCAGATGAATTTTTGGAGAGTTCTTTCTAAGTCTGTGAAATATGCCATTGGTATTTTAATGGGGAGTGCATTAAATTTATAGATTGCTTTGGGTAGTATGGACATTTTAATTATGTTGATTCTCCCAATCCATGAACATGGAATGTTCTTCCACCTGTTTACATCTTCCTCTATCTCTTTTTTCAGTGTCCTGTAGTTTTCCACAAATAGATCTTTTACCTCCTTAGTTAAGTTTATTCCTAGGTATCTTAATTTTTTTGGTGTGATGGTAAATGGGATTGCCTTTTTAGTCTCTCTTTCTGTAAGTTCACTATTAGTGTATAGAAATGCCATAGATTTCTTGGCATTAATTTTGTAGCCTGCTACATTGCTGAACTCATTTATTAAGTCTACTAACTTTTTTATGGAGTCTTTCGGGTTTTTTATGTACAATATCATGTCATCTGCAAATAAGGATAGCTTAACTTCTTCTTTTCCAATTTGGATGCCTTTTATTTCTTCTTCTTGTCTAATTGCAATGGCTAATACTTCCAGTACTATGTTGAACAGGAGTGGTGAAAGTGGGCAACCCTGTCTTGTTCCTGTTCTTAGGGGAAATGGTTGTAGTTTTTGCCCATTGAGTATGATGTATGCTGTGGGTTTATCATATATGGCTTTTATTATGTTGAGGTATGATCCTTCTATTCCTACCTTATTGAGAGTTTTTATTAAGAAAGGATGTTGGATTTTGTCAAATGCTTTTTCTGCATCAATTGATATGACTATGTGATTTTTATCTCTCAATTTGTTTATGTGATGTATCACATTTATTGATTTGCGGATATTGTACCATCCTTGCATTCCTGGGATAAATCCTACTTGGTCGTGGTGTATGATCTTTCTGATGTACTGCTGGATCCGATTTGCTAGAATTTTATTGAGGATTTTGGCATCTATATTCATGAGGGATATTGGCCTGTAATTCTCTTTCATTGTGTCATCTTTATCTGGTTTTGGTATTAGGGTGATGCTAGCTTCATAGAAGGAGTTTGGAAGTTTTCCATCCTCTTGAATTTTCTGGAATAGTCTGAGGAGTATAGGTTTTAGTTCTTCCTTGAATGTTTGGTAAAACTCCCCTGTGAAGCCGTCTGGCCCTGGGCTTTTGTTTGCTGGAAGCTTTATGATGACTGCTTCAATTTCTTCCACAGTTATTGGTCTATTGAGTTGTTTAGATTCTTCTTGATTGAGTTTTGGGAGGTTATATTTTTCTAGAAACATATCCATTTCCTCCAGGTTGTCCAGTTTGTTGGAGTAGAGTTGTTCATAGTATTTTTTAACAATCCTTTGTATTTCAATGGGGTCTGTTGTTATTTCACCTCTTTCATTTCTGATTTTATTTATTAGGGTCCTCTCTCTCTGCTTCTTTGTGAGTCTGGCTAGAGGTTCATCAATCTTGTTTATCCTTTCAAAGAACCAGCTCTTGGTTTCGTTGATCTTCTGTATTGTTTCTTTGGTCTCTATGTCATTTATTTCTGCTCTGATCTTTACTATTTCCTTCCTTCTGCTTACACTGGGCTTTTCTTGTTGCTTTCTTTCTAACTCTTTGAGTTGTTGGGTTAGATAATTTATTGCCGCTGTTCCTAGTTTTTTGCAGTAGGATTGTAGAGCTATGAACTTCCCTCTCAGAACTGCTTTCACTGTGTCCCATAGATTTTGGATTGTTGTGCTATCATTGTCATTTGTTTCCATGATGTTTTCTATCTCTTCCTTAATCTCTCTAGTAACCCAGTCATAGTTTAATAGCATGCTGTTTAGTCTCCATGTGTTCGATTTCTTTGGATTGTTTCTATTGTAGTTGATTTCCAGCTTTATGCCACTGTGATCTGAGAATATACTTGATATGATTTCTATCTTCTTGAATTTGGAGAGACTTTGCCTATGACCTAATACATGGTCTATCTTTGAGAATGACCCATGGGCACTTGAAAAGAATGTATATTCTGTGGCTTTGGGGTGAAATGATCTGAAGATGTCAATTAATTCCATCTGGTCCAGTGAGTCATTGAGAATTGATGTTTCTTTACTGATTTTTTGTTTAGAGGATCTGTCCAATGGTGATAATGGGGTATTAAAGTCTCCTACTATGATTGTATTGCTGTCTATCTCTCCCTTGATGTCCTCTAGGAGTTTTTGTATATATTTGGGTGCTCCTGTATTGGGTGCGTATATGTTTACAAGAGTTATTTCTTCTTGTTGAATTGCTCCCTTTAGTATTATGAAGTGGCCTTCTTTATCTCTTGTTATGTCCTTCACATTGAGATCTAATTTGTCAGATATAAGTATGGCTACCCCAGCTTTTTTTTCATTTCCATTCGCCTGAATAACTTTTTTCCAACCTTTCATCCTCAGTCTGTGTGCGTCTTTTTTTCGGAGGTGGGTTTCTTGTAGACAGCAGATACATGGGTTGTGTTTTCTTATCCAGTCTATTACCCTATGTCTTTTGATTGGAGCATTTAAACCGTTTACATTTAAAGTTATTATTGATAGGTGCTTATATGTTGCCATTTTTGTTCTTTGCCCCTGTGATCCTTCTTCGCTTCCTGTTTCTTTTTACAGCAGATCCTTTAGCATTTCTTGCATTGCTGGTTTGGTGGTGACGAATTCCCTTAGTCCTTTTTTATCTGTGAAGCTCCTGATTTGACCTTCAATTTTGATTGAGAGCCTTGCTGGGTACAGTATTCTAGGATTCAGACCCTTCCTTTGCATGACTTTGTAGATTTCATTCCACTGCCTTCTGGCCTGATAGGTTTCTGTTGAGAGATCACTTGTTAGTCTGATGGGTGTTCCTTTGTAGGTGACTTTTTGTCTCTCTCTGGCAGCTTTTAAGATTCTTACTTTGTCATTGGTGTTTGCCAATTTAATTATAATGTGCCTTGGCGTAGGTCTTTTGGGGTTTATTTTGCTTGGGACTCTGTGAGCTTCTTGGATTTGTGTGGGTTTTTCCTTTCCTATACCAGGAAAATTTTCTGTCATTATTTCTTCCAACAGGTTTTCTATTCCTTGCTCAGTTTCCTGTCCTTCTGGAAGCCCAATTATACGGATGTTGTTTTGTTTCATGTTGTCCCAAAGTTCTCTTAGGCTCTCCTCCTGCTTTTTAATTTTTTTTTCTAGTAGCTGCTCTACTTGGTTATTTTTTCCTACCTGGTCTTCTAGCTCACTGATGCGATCCTCTGCTTCTTCTAGTCTACTCTTAATACTTTCTATTGAGTTCTTTACTTCAGCAATGTCACTCTTCATTTCTTCATGGCTCTTCATCATTTCTTCCTGGGTCTTCCTCATTTCCTCTTGGTTCTAACTCATATTATCAAATTTGTCTTCCATTCTTTTCAACCACCTTATGACCATTTCTCTGAATTCTTTCTCTGACAGGTTGTTAACTTCCATTTCGTTTACCTCCTTTTCTGGTGAGCCTTGCTTTTCTTTCACATGTGGGCTATTTCTTTGTCTTCCCATGGTCTCTCTTCTCTGTGTATGTGGTTATGTAGTTCTCACTCTCTGCTCACAAAAAGGAGACGGCCGCCTTCAGCGACGCCGGGACGGCCGCACGGGAAACGCTCCGGGTCCGGACCGGTCGGGCGGCGGGACCAGCCGAGGCTCCCTCTGAGGCAGGACACGCGGGCAGCGGCCTAATTTTTTTTTTTTTTAAGAAAAACTGCCTGTCTGGCATGAGGTTGAGTGTTGACCAATGAGGTCAGGGCACATGCCTGAGTTTTGGGCTAGATCCCCAATGTAGGACATACAGGAGGTGGCTGATCAATTATTCTCTCTCATTATTGATATTTCTAGCTCTCCCTCTCTCTTCCTCTCTGAAATCAATAAAAAAATATTTTTTCTAAAAGGAAATCTAATGAGTGCTATTTAATTAAAGGCAAACAAATCAAGTTTGTAGCTTATTTCCAAATGAAAGTCATACTTAGTTTACAAGTTTTCTCTAGTTTTCAGTTAAGGAATATGCTTCCTAGAGTATATGCTATCAATTTTGAAATTAGAAAAAACAAAACAAAAAAGAACAAAACATAAAATATTAAACAACAAGAATATTTAAAAATCAGTGAGTTCTGTCCTTTGTTCATTTTTGCCACTCATTTTATATGGCTTGGCTATCAGTAGGGTTTTTTGTATGGTATAGAGACATAAGCAAATGAAATGTGGTGTGACAGACCATATGTTGTAGCATGAAACAAGTCTGAATATATTTAAAGGGATTAAAACATATAGAATATGTTCCTTGACCACAAGGAGATTAGATATCAGTAACAATAGAAAAAAATCTCTAAATATTTAGGAATTAACATATTTCTCCTGGTTCATAGGTTGACACTCAACCACTGAATCATAGTAGCCAGGCTAGATATAGAATGTCTTAAAAGAATATTAACAAATAGAATCCCTTAGTATGTAAAAAGGCTAATGCATAGGACTAAAGTGAGATTTTTCCAGTAATACAGAGTTGGTTTGATATTTGAAAATCAGTTAAGACCTGGCAGGATAGCTCCTTTGGTTGGAGCATTGTCCCCATGTGCCAGGGTGGCAGGTTCCGTTCCTGTTCCGTTACCTACAAGAATCAACCAGTGGGTGCATAAATGAGTGGAACAACAAATCCATATTTCTCTCTCTCTACCTTCTCTCTTTAAAGTCAATAAAACAAAAAAATTAAAATTAGTCAATATAGTTCATATTAAATAAAAGGAAAAACACCAGATGATCATTTTATTAGCTGCCAAAAAAAAAAAAAGAGAGAGAGAAGGCATCTGATAAAATTAACATGTTTGTGAGAAAAGTCTTAGCAAATTAGGAATAGAAGGGAACTTTTCAATCTGATAAAGGCCTTCTATGAAAAATCTATTTCTAACATCATATTGAATGGTGAAATATTGAAGACATAACCATACCCCCTATAATTAGCAATAAGGTAAGTAAGATGCCTGCTCTCACCACATGTATTCCCTTTTAGTAGAGGTCCTAAGTAGTACAGTAAAGCAAATAAAATAAAATAAAAGGCATATAAATTGGAAAGGAGGAAGTTAAGTGTCTGTATTCTTGGTTAGTATACCTCAGGTTACTAGAAAATCCCAAGATATCTAGAGAATACAAGAACATACAACTATATTTAGCAATATCTTGGGATACAAGATAAATATACTAAAACATTTTTAAATATAGTACCAGAAAATACTTGAAAAGTGAAATTTAAAATTCTATTTATAGCATTTGAAAATATAAAATTCTTAGGGATAAATTTAACAAAATATGTTCAATACTTATACAGATAAAGCTATTAAATGTTTCTGAGATTTAAAAAGATCTAAGATGCCGAGACCGGTTTGGCTCAGTGGATAGAGCATCGGACTGCGGACTGAAGGGTCCCGGGTTCGATTCCGGCCAGGGCATGTACCTTGGCTGCGGGCACATCCACAGTAGGGGGCGTGCAAGAGGCAGCTGATCGATGTCTCTCTGTCATCGATGTTTCTGACTTTCTATCCCTCTCCCTTCTGCTCTGTAAAAAATCAATAAAATATATTTTAAAAAATAAAATAAAATAAAAAGATCTAAGAAAGTGGAAAGATATGTCATGTTAGATATGTCATGTTCATGGATTAAAAGACAATATTGTACACATCAATTCTCTTGATATGTACAATTGATATAAATTAATCTAAATATCCAGTGCAATATCCATTATTAATCTAGTAGATTTCTTTTGTAGAAAGAAATTTTGTATTTATATGAAAATGCAAAAGACTTAGAATATCCAAGGTAATATAGGAAAAGATTTAGAATACTTGACTTACAGAAATTCTATAATGCTATAGTGATCAAAACTGGGGGACATCGATCACTGAAACAGAGTAAGTGCCTAGAAATAGACTCATATTTAAAATGTAATCTAGTAGGGAAAGGGAACTTTGACAATTGGGGTTAGAACTGGATATCATTATTTAAAAAAATGAAATTCAACCCCTGTGTCTCTAAAAAAATTAGAGAAGATTATAGGTATAAACATAAAAGCTATTACTATAAAACTTCTTGAGGACAATATCTCTGATTTTGGGTTTGGCAAAAGTTTTGAGCCATGACACAAAAAGCAATAAACGAAACAGAAAAAATGAGAAATTTCAGTTTCTGAAAATTATAAACTTTTATCATAAGATACTGTTAAGAAAATGACTAGGTGAGCCATCAGAAGGAAGATACATGAATAACTAATATGCTCATGAAAATGTGCTTAACAACATTAGAATAGCAAATTAAGTCATGAGGTGCCACTAAACATCCAGCAGATGGATAAAATTATATCAAGTCATCATATATATTTTAATGTCTTAAAATTTTATTTGTAAATTATACTTCAACGAGAGGCCTGGTGCACGAACTTTCATGCTAGAATGGACTTTCCTTTTCCTGGCTGCCAGCACTACTTTTCCACTTCGGCCCAGCCCCTTTCCATTCAGGCCCTGGAACCGCCTCTTTCTGCTCTGGCCCCTCCTTCCCATGCTGCCAGAGGCCCTGAGAAACTGGAGGTGGGGCAGAATGCCTGCATCATCACCCTGGTGACAAGGCAAGCATCCTGCCCCAGTCACTTGGTGGCTGAGTATGCAAATTAACTGCCATCTTTGTTGGGTTAATTTGCATATCACTCCTGATTGGCTGTTGGCTTAGTGGAGGTATGGTCAATTTACATGTTTGTCTATTATTAGGTAAGCTAAAACTCGGGAGGGGAGAGAATGACTGACAACATCAAATGGTGAAGATGTGGAGCTAATAATGGAACTCTTATAAATTGTCATTGGCAGTAAAACAGGTACAAGCACTTTAGAAAGAGTGGCAGTTTGTTAGAAAAGCCTAGAAAATTCTACTTGAAATGAAAAAAACAACAACACAAAATGACATACACATATGTTTACAGTATCTTCATAATATTCCAAAATTAGAAACAACCTAGGGATTTAACAACAGGAGAGCAGGTGAACTGTGGCTTATTCATACAATGGACTAATCCTCAGCTACATGGAGGAATCAGTACTGATACTCAAAAACATGGAGACTTACACCAAAGAGTTAATACTATATGATTTCATTTTTATGAAGTTCTACAACAGGCAACTGAAATAGGGCATGAAAAAATTTAGAACAGTGTTTTTCATTGGGAGTGTGAGAAAGAGATTGATTGGGAAGGGGCATGAGTTCTTTCTGAGGAGATAGTAATATTAGAGTTTGGGTTATATAACTGTAGGCCTTTGTCAAAACTCATCAAATGGAAATTTAATATTTGGGTATTTCACTATGTATAGTTTTTAACTCACAACCCCCCCCCCCAAAAAAAATGCAAAACAAATAATTCCCTCTTTAGGAGGGAAGTGCACAGATGTCTGTGTCCAACTTTGAAATGCTTTAAAAATTAAATGGGTTGATGGATGAAGAATGGAAGATTGGATATACATGTGATGAAACAAATACAATGAAATATTCATTGTAGAAACAGCAGTGGGTAAATGGATATTCACTATACATTGCTTACAGTTTTCTGTTCATTTAAATATTTTCATAATAAATAGTTGGCAAAATAAAAGTGGCTAAAAGGTATTACAACTTATTTATAGGGAATTCAACAGTTTATTAATTTTCAAAGTGTTATATGTCAGCTGTGCACTGGACAGTCTGGATAAGCATCACTGATCCAGTGCTCTGAACAAGCATGTTCCTTGCCCTTCTGCTTATCAGATTCATATTTTCCCAGCATTTCCTACCTCCACCCCTTGTACTAGTTAGGATTTATCTATCTATTCTGGGTTTCTTAGAAGCTCATAGTTATTATTTTAAAATATCAGGTTTATTTTATTATTTACTTGGCTAAACTATTTTCACAAATATGTGTATGTGTATATGAGGGAGGGCGGGGCAGTGCTCAGTTGGGACTATCATTTTTAAAGTTTATTAATTTGCTTCCCGTTTCTGCCCTTGGTGTCAGGACCTTCCCTGTTCTTGACTCAATTTTCTTCTCTAATGAGAAGGCTTTCAAAAGATTTACTATTCTTTTCATCTACCCAGAAATCCCTCCAAGCCCTAAATAGACTAAAAGACACAGCCTTTTCATCGAACTCGGAGACTGAAAGATTCCAGAGGAATGAAGATGATTTGACCTCAAAGGGAATCAATCCACTTTGATTTCTAGAGAGTTGAAGAGGGCAAGTTCAAAGCTGCCTGCCTTAAGACACTAACATGGAGACTTCTTTCCTGGCCCAATGACCAAGAACCCTCTTTCTCTTTAGTCATCTGTGCTGCCCTGTACTTTACCTGGTCCTTGTCTGCATTGCATCTGATACCTGTCACTTCTTTAATTTGTGATTTATTTTAATGCCTAATGTAGCTGCTGCCGTGTCCTTTCCGCATCCCATTTCCTGTTCACGAGCTGATTGAATTTGGCCTTGTCCAACATCTGTGTCTGCCCTTGTCGGTGCCTCTGACTAACTCCTGACCTGAAGTGCCCCTGTCCCCTCTTCCAACCTACTCCTATAAGGAAGTAGGTTCTAAGGAAGGAGTTCCTAATGTAGGAATGCTTGAGACTTGGGAGTGTCCCAAGGTCCTGGTAACCTTTTACTAAGACCTTTCCCCTGTGAGTCCCAGTCAGCTTGCTCAGTGCTACCATATTCATAATTTTCAGCTACCCCTCCCCTCATATCACTTCTGCTATATTTATTAAATATGGTTTAGTCAAAACAATATTTGTATAATTCTAAGTTATAATAACTAACAAATAAACATCTCTAGCCACCACCTAGCCTGAGAGTTAAAATGTTACCAGTATCTCCCAGCTGTTCTTAAGTTAGAAAGTATTGGGTAGCATTTTCTGATCTCTGCAATAAATAGCCAGTATTACTGAATATCTAAAAATACTTAAACATTGTCTTCAGATATATTTTTGTTCGGAATATTTAACAAATTCAGACAGGCCATTTGGGAAGTTTTAATGTAGATTTCAACATTTCAATTCATCTGTCAAACCTTTTAGAATTCATTAGAGTTACTTACCGAGCATGACCAGTCTATCACCATTACAGATTTCTTTCAAGCTTAGCCTTAGAATAAAGGAGGGAACTTTATGAAGGCTTTTTCTCCCATAGAGTAACCACTGATGGAGCACCGGAATTGAAGGTAGAGAGTATGAATTCAAAAGCCAGGCTGCATGCTGCTCTGTATGAGAGGAAGCTCCTGTCTTTGGAAGTGCGAAAACGTAGACGACGGAGTGGGAAATTGAGGTCGAGGGCAAAATACCCAGGTACGTGCTGGTTAGCTTTCACCCAAGTCCAGCATCTGACCCTGCCTGACTCTTTAATCAGCTTACTATTGCATGAACCAGAACCGTCCTGATCACAAATACTTAGTTTTTTGTATAGTCCTTTTTCTCTGAAGCTGAATTTCAAAACGGTTATGTTTTTAAATCTTCGTGAACATGTGAACATGTGAAGCACATTTAGGTTTTTGCTTGTACTTCAGCATCATATAATATCTGATACTTAGAAATAGCATTAGCTTAAGTTTAATAGAAGCCTGAGCATTATTGTTCTGTTCTTTTTATGACTAAATACTAAGTCCAGTTTATCCATTGACATTGCTGAATGCTGTAAATATTTTGAACATGAACAGATAAAGCGGAACTTCTTTCTCTCCCAGATGCTCCCATATCCATTTGTCACTGACTAATGGACTGACTGACTTTCTTTCCCTCCTTCCCTCATTTGGTGAGCAGCTGGTTTAGGCACATTAGTGACTGAGGTTTCATTGGTGAATAAAAAAAAATTGGTCCCTTGTTCTCATAGACCTTCCAAGGCAGTGAAGGAGAAGGGTAAAGAATAAACATAGGAGAGAAAGCTATTCCTGCTCTTTGTACCTTCATGAAACCTCTAACACACTCTTAAGAGATTCCTAAGATCTTATTTTGCCTTAAGTTGTGAGAGAACCATTGGTATGATGATGAGAAACAACTACTGAAAGTCATTAAGGCTTTTAGAACGTATAAAATTGGAGAGTGACGTGTGCATGCTATTAATTTGTGTGTTATTTAGTTATGGGTTTTTACTGAAAAGATAAAAGGAAGGTATTGGGAGAGAGGAAATTTTAATCCTTTTTTCAGCAACATTAGTGATTCTTCGCATTTAGTGATTGCCCAACAAGCTGAAATGAATGTTAAAACTGAGACAGAGAGTGAAGAGGAGGAAGAAGTTGTATTAGACAATGAAGATGAAGAACCGGAAGCTTCCCAGGAAGAGTTTGGAGGGTCCCTTGGAGAAAATCAAGCCAAATACACCTCCTCATTGAGCACAACGGTAGAAAATTCACCCAAAGAAAATGCCATGAAAGTTTCCGAATGGACTAATAAAGGTGAACAGTGCTGCAAAATTGAAACTCAGGAACCAGAGCCTAAATTTAACCTGATGCAGATTCTGCAAGAGAATGGCAATCTCAGGTATGTACCCTTTGTAATTACAATAGTAAAACTGATAACAGCTAACTTGTATTGTGTACCAGGTGCCGTGCTGGTGGCTTTAGAGCCATTTTCATCTCTTATTCACAATAGTCCTGGGAAGTAATGACTGTGATATGATATTATGATTAATGAAACTGAGTTTTAGAGAAGTGGCTTGTCCAAGATGTAAAGCTGTGATACAAATCCAGGTTTCATTGGCTGACAAATACTTGTTGGGGTTTAGTGTCAGGCACTAAGAACACAAAGAGCTCAAGCAGCTCATGATTCAGTATGGAGACACTTACAGAGCAAGGGCTATGACCCCAACATGGGTTAAGTCCTCTTAGGACACAGTGAAAGGACTGATTGGTCTTGCTTTGGAAGGCTAAAGAGACATTAGGGAGGAGGCAATATTTGAACCAGGCTTTGAATAATGAGTTGGATTTCAGGAGGTTTGGGAGATACCAACTAAGTGTACAAGTGCTAGTAGAAGAAATAAAGACAGAGAAGTGTGATAGAAAATTCATTCAGTCCCTCAACAGTTTTTGCTGAGCACCTGCTCTGTGCTAGGAATTGTGCTAGGCTGCATAGTATTACAATGGAGAGAGACCAAGATAGACCCCGGGAGCTTATTCCAGTGGGGAAGGCTGACAGCAGACAAAGAGGCAGGGTAAGTTCAGGCAGTAGTAGGAGGTGCTGTGAAGACACCCAAGCAAGGTGTACTGTTAGTGTGTAATTGGGCAGAGGGTTTCTTTAGATTGGTGTTTGGAAGTAAAGAGGTAACTTTTGAGGTGAGTCGTGGAGGATGAGGAGGAGGTAGGTAAGTCATGTGAAGTGGAGTTAAGTCATGGAGAGAAGGATATGCTAAGAAATGAGACAAAGAGGAGCCTGGACTTGATTTTTAAATGCTAATTTCTAAGCACATGAATGATGTGGTCAGATCTTAACTTAGAAAACAGATTCTGATTGCACTGTGGGAGAATGGTCAGAGAGGAACTGAAGGTAAAGCGGTGAGTTTTGGGGGCTGTTAACAGTAGTCCAAAGCCAGAACGATGAAGGCCTTGACCGGAGAGTAGCTTTAGGAATGGAGAGAATGGGATGGGCTTAATGAAATTTGCAAGTTAAAATTATCAGGGCTTGGTCTCTATAGATAGATGTAAGAACTCCAGAGAGACTGACTTTTCCAAATTTGGCAACTTGGTGATGCCATCGGTCAGTATAAGGAGTATAGGAGTTAGCTTGATGATACAAGTTAACGTTTTATTTGGGACACAGGGAGGTGAAAGTGTTCCAAAATGAAGATGTCCAGTAGATAGAAAATATAGCTTTGAAGGTCAGAGTTCAACAGAAATGTATAGTTGATAGTTAACAACTTCAGAGTGGATGTGCTTGTCCAATTCAGTTTAGTTCAGCAAGCATAGACAAGGGAAAACAGAAGAGAACTGGGCTCTGGGGAAACCAATGTTTACTAGTAAAGAGACAAGTAATAGCAGTTTGAGAGTTAGGCAAAGAACTGGGAGGGTGTGGGATAGTAAAAGCTATGAGAGCTTCAAGCTGTGGAGTGCCTCAGACAGCCCAGGTTAGGATGGGAGTGAAAAGAGATGCCTGCATTGATGACCAGGGGTAGAAAGAGTGGATAGGAGAGAAATTGTGATTTAAGGAAATAAAAAAGCAATTGTGAAATAACTTTTTCTGAAGATTTGGCAATGAAAGGAAGGTGAGGATGCATGGGAGAGAGCAAGCCAAGAAAAAGGATTTTAAAGGTTTATACAGGTAGGGATTCTGGAACTTAATTATAAACTAAGGGAAGGATTTCATGGGGAGAGGATTAGGGATGCAGAAATGGCTATCCTGACAGAAAAGGGCCTAAAGGAAGGTGGCAGAGGCTAGTGGAGGGCTGTCTCTTCCTGTAAGTCAGAATGGGAGCATTGTGGGATGAATGCAGTGGTTAGAAGTTAAAGGGGAAGAAAGTTTAGGTATTTATGCATGCCGGCCTTTATTTTCCAAGTTAGTGGTCAGTTCTTATACTAGTACTGCAGGGGTGGAGAGCGATATTGGGGTTTGGGAAACGGGGGATGGTGTTAAGGTTTGGAGAATGAGAGTAGTTTCATTAGTAAAGAGCACACTGAATTCAGTTAGGAGACCTGGGCTCCGGCTTCAGTGCTTACCGGCTAGTGGTGTGGTCATGGCTTCTCCATGCCTCGGTTCCTTTTCTATTAGACCAGAGAATGGGATTAGACAAGTGCTTTCAAACAGCTTTCTGGAGGGGGGAAATTGAAATAGAACTTTTCAAAACCACTGGACTATATTCTAAGGTCCTTTCCAGCAGTAACATTCTACTTAGCTGTTATGGCTATATAATTATTTCTTCATAAATCTTATGGACCTCACTTTCAGCCAGTAAACTTATAATTGCAGTGTGCATTCATTTAAATTAGTGGTTTTCAGACTATTTTCTGGAGTTGCCCATCATTCTATGGGGCATCAGAGTGGCAACTGGGAATCTGGGTGAGGTCCATGGCAAGGATTCAAGACTCCAGGCCCCAGCCCCCTAGATATAGATGGCTGGGGCCTGGAGTCTTGACCTTTTCACATCTTGATAGCATTTCCTATGTTGTTAGTTTTTTTTTAATCCTCACCCGGGAGTGAGGGGGTCTCTTCTTCCCTCTTCCCCTTCCGGGACGATTTTTAAAAATATATATTTTTTATTGATTTTTTACAGAGAAGAAGGGAGAGGGATAGAAAGTCAGAAACATTGATGAAAGAGAAACATTAATCAGCTGCCTCCTGCACACCCCCTACTGGGAATTTGCCTGCAACCAAGGTACATGCCCTTGACCGGAATCAAACCTGGGACCTTTCAGTCCGCAGTCCGATGCTCTATCCACTGAGCCAAACCGGTTTTGGCCCCGGACGATTTTTAGAGAGAGTGGAAAGGAGGGAAAATGGGGGAAGACAGAGAGAGGAAGAGAAGAGAGAAGGAAACATGAGACAGACACATTGATTGGTTGCCTCCCAGTGGAGCACCAGCGGGGACGGGGATCGAACCTGCAACCCAGGTAAGTGCCTTTACCGGGAATTGTACCCATGACCCTTCAATCCACAGGCCGATGCTCTAACAATGGAGCAAAACTGGCCAGAACTATTTTCTATACTGAGGATCCACATAGGCTTTTGTTTTTGGGTACTTTGGTGTAAATCATTGTGGTTTTCATTCTTTTATCTTTTTGTTTACTTGTTTGTTTCAAATGACTAGCTAACAAATGTATCTAATACCTTAGGGGCAAACTCAGGATTAACATCCTATGGATCTCTTTAACAAGGGCAGAAAACTCAGTACTTGTTCATTTGATTTTTTACAATGATTTGCAACAAAGTAATTAAAATCTTAACTTCTAAGCAATAATTCCCTTATCCAAAGACTTTCATGTTTTAACATTAAAAGACTAATCAATACAACTGGGTATTCTGCTAAATTTGGAGGTGTCTGACACATGCTATTTCTAGTTCATTATATCCCAGGTGAATTCATTGACCAACATTGATTTACTTTGATTTGAAAGGAATGTGTTGTGGAGGTAAAGCTATGGGAACGGTTGGGGGGAAAGGGACATATGGTCCCTAGGTGAACAGGAATGTAATTGTTGTCCTTGTTGAGGAACAACACTTGGAAATATAAATTTATTTTTTCCAACGTCACATTATACTCCCATAGACGATCCCTATTAATAACAAAGATGTACCCTTCTTATATTTCATGCTCTGAAGATCTTAAGTGTTAAACTCTCCAAAGCAAATCTACTCCTCAACCTGACTCCCTTCCCCTCATCCCTCTAACACACACATGTAAGCTAGACCCAGACCCTCTTGGGATTTACAGTTTACTCTGGACAAGCCCCTCATCCCAACCCTGGAGGAGCAGTGAGTAGAAAGCACTCAGTGATTGCATGTGTGAGGATTGTAAACAAAGTTTGTGTTGGGCCCCAATCTTCGCTGATGTAATTTTGGCTAGAGTGTCAGAAGGCCGATCAGCTGAAGTAACCAAAATCTCCCCTGAAAGAAAACAGAGCTGCTACAGTTAGCCGCCGAAGTGAAAATCATCAGTGTCTCTCTAGTCCCTCCGGCTGCCACACTGTGCTTACCAGACTTCCTGGTCTCCTGTCGAGACCACCAGTCAGCGGCCAGGCGGGTTCTTCGGCGATGTCGCTGAGGAGCTTTGCACTGCATGTGAGGATTTCTCTTTCCCCTGAACATCTGGGCCTGTCCTAGCCTGTCTGTGCCAGACTCCGTTGGCCCTCACTCATTTGTTCTGGGCCTCTGCCACTCTCGTAGTTGAGAAAAGCATGACCTTAAAATTGGGTCTCAAAAGTTCCTTTGTAGGATTTATCTATTTCCTGCTGTGGAGGCTGTGGCACCCCAGAAATATTAGTTGCCATAGCAAAAGGCATACTTTTACACTAATTGGTAAGTATGTTCTTATGGGCCTCCAAGGCAGAAAAACTTTTCTACGTTAATACAAAGGCTCTCGTGAAGATTCAGTGTTTTTCCTGTCCATTCCCCAAGGAAGTTGTTTAAAAAGTTCAAAGATACATATGTATGTAGGAAGTCTGATTTTCTATTATTGTTTGAGTAAATAATGAGAAAAGTAAATAGGATTCTCCATTCCTAATTCTTTCAATAGGAAAAAAATCTCATGTACTGTTTTAGAAGGAGTCTTTACTCAGTGACTGTATGGTTTATGGGCTTTATTTTTCTTAGCCATCCTACTAGAAGGAGCCTCAAAGGCCACTTTTGAGAGAGGCAAATACACATTTGCTGGGCTTACCATTCTGCCTCATAACGGTGTGCTGTTTTGGATTTCTATAGCAAAGTGCAGGCCCGAATAGCATTCTCTGCCTATCTCCAGCATGTCCAAGTTCGCCTGATGAAAGACAGCGGAGGGCAAACGTTCAGTGCCAGTTGGGCTGCCAAGGAAGATGAACAGATGGTGAGGCTCTTCTATGGAACTTTTTACTTTCCCTTTTCTTTCTCTGCCCTCCCTTTTTTTCTGTTACGGTAAAGAGCAATATATTCTTCTGGTCAATTAATTATTTCAGATATAGTGTATAGGTTTCTTACTTTAATGTGAAATAAATCTTTGTTCTGGGGCCATATTCATCATACTTATGTGTTTGGGGACATCAATTTACTTCATTCCGACAATGGAAATTGCCTGCTGAGTAGATGTCAGGTCCTGTGCAAAGCCCTCGAAAAGAATAACAATTAGAAAATTTTCTCAAGGAAGTGTATGTTTTAGTAACTCTCTGAGGGAGGCACTACCATCCCCATTTTATAGATGAGGAAACAAAGATCTAGAGAAGGAAGCTAACTTGCCTGTTGTCTGTCTCACAGCTTGTATGTGGTAAACTGGAACTTAAACCCGGAAGTTATAATGGTACATTATTTGCTCTTCCATTGTTTCCATGAGTCATAAGGCATTTATTTTTCTGTCCTGAGGTGTCGAGTTAGCCCTTTGGTAGTTAACACTTTATCATAGGCCTTCTGAGAGTGTAACCTCCTCCATTTTAACAGTTTTTTCTTTACTAGTTGTAATTTTATAAAATTCTTAGATTACTGGAAACAAACATGTAATAGTTTTTACTGTGTACCAGTCATTTGAACATGCCTAGAATTTAATATTCTAGCAAGGTTTTTCCTTTTGGATCAGAATGAACTTAAATTTCTTTGGCAAAAACAATGTTTATGGAAGAAGCGACAGCCCTTCCGTAGCCATTTTAACCACAGGGATCTGTCACCAAAAAAGAGAGGGACCTTTAAGTCTTAGAAAGTTGCATCCTTTGTCCACCTCACTGGTATCCCTCCTGTAATTTCCAGTTGTCCACATTCAAAAGGCATACAGTAATCCCAGCTTATTATAAAAACCTGATGGCTATCTCAGAAAACAACTTGTGAATTTAAAGAAGCCACTGCAACCCAGAGATAAAGCCCTGTGTGCTGTGAATAATCTCTCAGCCATCAGTGGAAAATGTTAGCTCTGCTCTTTCCAAGTGGAAAATTGAAACTGCCTTTTTGAGAGTCAGTTTGTCTGCTCCACTGTGAAAAAATAATGTTTTAATATAATAACTTAAACCACCCTATAGTACAGGGAGCCGAGTAGAGCTATGAAACCCAACCCTCTAGTTATGAAGCTATTTCTTTATACTGGAATAAATTGGCACCAAAGGACACTGAACCAAAATCAAATAGGAAAAAACAAAACCAAGAAGAAGAAAATAGCTCAGAAGAGAATAACCACTTAACTATTGGCTTGGAATTCACACAGGCTTTCTATGGTGCTTTTTACAAGAATATTTGGGATCATCACTGCAAAATTTAATGCCAGTTCTGTGCATTTATTTTTGAAAATATATCTAGGAAGCAAACCTAACCCATTCCTTGAGGATTGTGGCAATGGTCTTGTTTGTGAGGAAGGTAGGTGTAGAATTGTCTCTCTGGTCCAGGATAGGGTTAGATATTCTTTATCATATAACACAGAAGGCACATCAATATATGGTTCCAACATCTGTCATCTTAAGGCAATTTTATTGCATTTGGCAGAGGAGGGAAGGAACAACAATCTTTAAGGTGTGTGGCCTTGCAAAATCTTTCTTTGAAGCATCTGTGATGTTATGAATGGTCTGATTGGGTGTATTCAGATTTCAGAATCCTTTTTCCCCTTCAAGTGAGATGCATTCTTTCTTCCCCTTAATGACCCTCCGCTGTGCCCTGCTTGCCAATCCTTAATTCTAAAGACTCCCTTATCCTCGGGACAGAAAAAACACATCACCTTTCAAGCATAAAGCAGCTCTCTCTTTCCCTCTGTCCCCTTTCTCTGCTGAAAGTAGGTTTTGGTGTCATCTCATATGGCTCCATCCAGGCCACGTCTTGGTCGTGGCTCTTTCCAGCCCCAGCCTTTTGGATGCTTTGGGCATGGGACCCTTTCCTCCCTCAACTTGCACGACTCTGTTTTCTCTTGGGTTTCTTTCTGTATTTATGATGTTTCTACCATGGGGTTGTGTGTGTGATCTGGGTAGTTTTTGTGTTGTTTTTCTGATCCTTCCCTCCCCCCACTTATCTCTAAGCATGACTTTCTGTATTCTTTCTCTACCTTCTCAGCTTTGATATTTTCATCTCTCATGGTGGTGTTTCCACAACTTCTCTTTGAATGACCTTTTCCCTAAGTAGCTTTCTCTGATCACCCTATTAGAAGTGAAATCTACACTTCAAATTGTTATAATAATATTTGTGTATGAATTATGGTAGATTTACAGCTATTTATTGCATCATTATTGATTTTAATTTTCCAATTGCCAGCTTATTAAGAGAAGAGAATGCATTTCCTTTGTTTTATGTCTTTATGTATCCTTTCTACACCTAACATGTTTGCTGTGAGTCTTATTTGTTGAAATGTATGGTTTCCTTTTTTCCAGTTCTCTGTTGTATAATCCCTTGATAGCTTGTCTTCTGTTGTTTAGCACAATCCCTGCTTTCCCCCGACAATGACTCTTCATTCATAGGAGCTAGTGGTTCGTTTCCTCAAGCGAGCATCAGGTAACCTTCAGCACTCACTGAGGATGGTGTTACCCAGCCGACGATTGGCACTTCTGGAGCGCAGGAGAATCCTAGCCCATCAGCTGGGCGACTTTATCATCGTGTACAACAAGGTAGGTGGTTTATCTGTTAGTCTTTGCTTTAGATTGCCCCGCGCTGTCAGAAACAGACTGAGAGCCTCTGTCGCCCTGGCTGGCGAGGTCCTTCTTCTCTTCTCTAGCCTCATTATCCCATGTGTGACCATTTCAGGGAGCAGGACCTCATTCCTTAACCCAGCTGGGCTGAAAGGCTACTTATTTATTACTTCTGAGGTCCCCAGTGGCCATAGTTAACTCTGATCGCAAGGCACAGTTGGTTCAAGCACCGTTGCTCCTGACATGACTCTTTGGCGTGGATTTGCATTGTCCTGACGGTGTCTGTAGACAGTGGTGAACTGTCTGTCTGAGAGCCAATTTGAACTGTGGATTTAATATAATTACAGCCTCCTTTCCTGAGAGAGTTACACTTTGTTCTCTAGAACGTTTAAGCAGTAGCATAATTTTACAGTGAAGCCCAGAAATACATTATTTGGTTAGATTACTTTGAAAAGCATCTTTTATCCAAGGGTCTCAGAATGCTTTAGAAATATACTTTTTGGCTTATAAAACATACGGTCACTTTACAAAAGGAAAAGCTGAGGCCTAAAAATCTAAATGGCATTTTAAAAGATGCGTGAAATGATTGGCAGAATATTAACATAACTGAATCCATAGCCCACGATTTTTTCCAGTTCGGAATTTTGGTATGTCTTATACAAATGATTTATTCAGTTTGGGTGCTGGTTGATAGAGGAGTATCTTCAAAGACCTATTTTTCTTCTCCCTAATTGTAACAAAATGCACTCTCTGTTGTCATATTGTTGAAGCTGTAAGTATGGCCACAGACATTAGTAAAATGCTGTTCAAAATCCTTTTCTCAGTGGCCTCTGTGAATAGAAAGTAAAAACATGATGACAGCTTACATTTATTCTGCAATTTTTATTTGGAAATGTCACAGTGTTTCATGAAATAATGACAGAAAGCAGTGTATCATATCAATGGGTAGCAGAAGCCCGTAGAGGAATTAAAAATCTTTACTAAGCTGTGAAACCAGATGATGAAATCTGCATTTATCAGGAGTTAGTTTTATCTTGTTGTTTTTCTGTGGGGGTTGGGAACTGGGTAGGAAACAGAACAGATGGCCGAAAAGAGATCGAAGAAGAAACTTGAGGAAGAAGAGGAAGATGGGGTGAATGCTGAAAATTTTCAGGAGTTCATCAAACAAGCAAGGTAGAAGACATTTTTGAAGAGTTAAAAGTCTTATTCCATCTTCCATACGCCCCCTTGAATTTCCAATATTCCCTTGTTGCTAACATATGGATGTGAATAAGATCACTCTTAGAAGGAAAAAGAGTTTCTTAGGCTTGGCCTCTCCATATTTCAGCCAGTTATGTTGCTGTTGTCATGGTTTAGTTTATCATAACACTGCTGCTGGTTATCTGGGCTGTATTTCTAGACAGCCTTCAAAGTACACATCACTCAAAGTGCTGAGAGAGCCCTTTGGAAAGTTGAAGTTAGAGGCTTCTAGTGTTTACTGGATGTGAATTTATCCCTAGCCTACTGATGCAGAGAGATGACCAAATTTTGCCTACATGGAGTGGGTTGAGGAATTGGCAATTTCTCAGCACTGTGAGGGTTACGCCTAATTTATATAAAATAGAGCAAGTCCTTCATGCTTAGGGTTAGTCTTTAGAGATCGAAAATTTTAGCATTTGGCTCTCTATCTTGATATAAATTAGCAGGCCATTTTGTCCATTTACAATGTGTTCCAAAAGGAAGAGGTAACAAAGGTATTTTTATCGTGTATGATTTGTACTTAAAGGCCTTTGTCTAAAACAAACAGATTTCTGAAGACCACTTAAATAAAAGATAAAACATCTGTATAGCCCCACTGATTAGTTTTCAGCCATCAGAGTCACGATGGGGAGAAAAGCAGTAGAAAAATAACTCTCAGTTGATTTGTGAGGTTAGATCAGGAGGTGGTTTATCAGTCACCAGCATGGTATGGTCTGTGTTTAATGCCTTGTGTAGACCTAATCATAGCCTCAATAGCATGTGCTTAAACACACACCAAACACTTCATTTTTTAGGAGTTCATAATCCTGTAGTTATTTTGTTGACATTCTTGGGTCTTGAGTAATGTGATTGATAAAGTAGGTATAGAAACAAAGCAAGAAACAGTTTGTCACATCAACATTACAGAAATAGAGAAGAAAAACACTAGATTATGTTCAGAAAATGGTTCTTTTAATAAAATAAAAAGATTAATTTCTAGTTCCTCCTAGGGATCTTAAAAATCCCTAAAATATAAAAAGGAAAAGAAAAAACAAGTAATGTATTTTCCACTACTAGACCTAACTTGGGAGTCAAATTGAGTTATATATACTGTTAGCTGGGATATAGACTTGGAGATAAAGCATATTTACTGCTGACTGTGGACTAAATGCTGATTGGGCAGATAGGTGCTGGTGTCACTTCCTTTATCACGCTTGGGTGGTCCATGGATGCCTTTGTCAGGCTTGTTGAATTCAAACGCCTGCAGGAGTCAGGCTGGGAAACATAAATGATGAAGAGGGCAGAGGATAAGAGAGGAAGGAGGTATAAAGCAAGCCTGTATTGTGACCAACCTTCACCGTTCCCTGTCAGTGACCTGTGAAAGCCAAGTAAAACCCTGACAGGCAGCGGCAGCCTCAGCTCTAGGTCTCTGGTAGTTACTTAAGCCTTTATCTTGTGCTACTTCAGAGACCCTAGGGTTCACCCTGAAATTCATAGACGCCATTTCTTGGGTTGTCATTACAGTGTGTGCTGAAGATGGGGTATAGGTTCTTTGAAAGAATGCAGGAATATTTTGCACATTTGAAGGCTTCTTGAACATAGCCAGGCTCCAGGAAAAAAATGCAGAAAAGCCAGTGAGAGGCTGCTCTAGATGTTACAAAATCTATGTATAACATATGCACTGGAAGGATCTTAAGGGCTTTCATCTATTTCCTTATACTTTCATTTTGTGGGCATTCATAAGGTGCATATAATTTCAATGTTTGAAGTGAGCCAAAGTCAGAGAACATCTAGTTCGTTTTCCTTCAGTGTGGATGGTCAGGGCACTCTTCCATGGTTAGTGGTGGGTCTCTGTGCTGACATAGACCGGATGGCAGTGGCTCTTTCAGTGAGTGTACCTCTGTTACCCAGAAGTGGGGTCGTTGGACTGTAACGTGCCAGAGAAGAAGGCTGCATGGAGTCTTTATAGCACATTCTTTAAAAGTATAAGAACCATGCTTAATTGGGAGCCATATGGAAGCAGGCTGCTGGTCAGGTAGATCTCTGATCTAGAACAGTCTATAGTTGGTGGATTCCTGATCTAGAGCATGACTGTCCAATAGAACGTTTTGTGTTGTAGTTACTGATGACTTGAAATGTGGCTAGTGTAACTGAGGAAAAGAATCTTTAAATTTATTCATCTTAACTCTTTAAATTTAAATAGTCACTTAAAAGGTAGTGGCTACTGTATTGGACAGTGCAGATCTAGAAAATTTACTGTGGAAGGAATAAAGCTTAAAATTTTTAGATTGCTTTACTTATATTGTATTTAACCATCTATCACTCCTGAGTGTTCAGCTTGTCTTTTCATTTTCCCCTTCTCCAGCTTACTACATTTTCGTAATAAAATCTGGTGGGAAGATTTTCCAGAACAGCTTCCAGTTCTGACCATCCTTTCTCTCCTCATTTCAGTGAGGCTGAACTAGAGGAGGTGTTGACTTTTTATACCCAAAAAAACAAGTCTGCAAGCGTCTTCCTGGGGACTCACTCCAAAGGCTCCAAAAACAGCAACAGTTATTCTGATAGCGGAGCAAAGGGTGGTAAGTATGTGGGTTAATTCATGAAAAATAAGAACAAGTGGAAAAAAAGGATATGCAAAGGAGAGCCAAGAATAATGTGCTGTCTAAGCAATGATAGACGCCATGGTGGTGACATTTTACAGTGCCAGATGGGGGATAAGGAGGCATTACATTACATATTTGTGCTAAAGGCAGAAGAGGGACAGCAACGATTTTTTAATGATAATTAACAGCAGAGAGCTTTTCCAGACAAATTAATAGCCAACATTTATTTTATTTTTTAAAATATATTTTATTGATTTTTTACAGAGAGGAAGGGAGAGGGATAGAAAGTCAGAAACATCGATGAGAGAGAAACATCGATCAGCTGCCTCCTGCACACTCCCCACTGGGGATGTGCCCACAACTGGAATCGAACCTGGGACCTTTCAGTCTGCAGGCCAACACTCTATCCACTGAGCCAAACAGGTTTTGGCAATAGCGAACATTTAGTGAGAGATCCTGTTAATCTGCTGGACATGATCTTATTTTTTTACTTCCAACAATCATATGGAGTAGGTGCTATTATTAAACTTCTTTGCAGATGAGAAAACAGAAGCCAAACGAGACTGAGTAACTTGCTCAAGGATGCCCTTCGCCATGCTGTGGCCAGGAGTTTGAGCCTTCTCCTGGCTGACTCAGAGCATGTGCTCTTAATCTGTTTCTCCGCCTGGGCTGATGATATCTCACTTTTTTTACTTTTTTACTTTTTTTTTTTTTCTTTTTCCAGTTCATAACCATTGGCATTTGGGGTAGGATATTTCTTTGTTGTGTAGGACTGTTCCATACCTAGTGATGACTTAATATCCTTAACCCCATTCACTAAATTTCATTAAATTTCTTCCGTCATTGTAGTAACCCAAAATGTTTCCACATGTTTCTGAAAGTTGTCAGTGTTGGGGAACTCCATGATTGGGGATTTTGGAATTGATATGGACCAAAGTATCTAGGTTGCATCACATGATTTAAAAAGTAGCAGTGATAGTCTGTTCTAAACAGAGCTCTGTGCTTTAAATGTAAGATTCATTTAAAATTTAGATGGAGGTGTACTAGTAAGATATAGTACTCAATAAACTAGTTTTTGTCAAGGAGTTAAATAGCAGATTCAAAGGTGGAGTTTTTTCCTGTTCTTTAGGCTACTATAACCTAATGTGGAAATGGCTATGATAATTGGCCATTTAAAATGTGAGTTTGTTTTCCCCAGAAAAGCAGGGTTAATATTTTTAAAAACTTTTAGGTTCTGAGGCTAAGCCCACAAAAGCCTATTTAGCTCACTGTATCACTGAACTATTCTATTACTAGATGTCCTTCTGAATTCAGTCCACTACTTAAGTTTTCTTAACTTACCTAAGTCCTGAAACTACTTTATTCATCTGTTCATTCACTCCTTCTAAATATTTTTATTGAACATCTGTTATGTGTCACATCTATTATTGTGATAGTTGTACGTATGCAATGACCAGGACTGTCATAGTCCTTTACTTTATGTAACATTTATTGTCTTTGGATGAAGTTGGAGGAATAAATACAGGAAGAAGGTTGGTGGAAGTGTTGGGGAAGAGAGGCCCTGGAGTTCTTATAATGAGGTTGGGGTAGAGAAAAGTGTGTTAACCCAAGGAGGTGAGGGCCTAGATTGCAATTCGGAATATAACTTCTCCCCTGGCAGGAATGGGGAAGCCCTAACAAAATGTACTGGCAGCATTATACCTATTTGTATAAATGGATCCTTGGAAATTCTGGCGTTTGTGTGTTAAGGACTGCCTTTATATAAGAAGATCTATACCTGTCTATACCTATCGAGAAACCAGAGGATGCCCTGGCCGGTTCAGCTCAGTGGTTAGAGTGTTGGCCCATGGACTGAAGGGTGTCTGGTTTGATTCTGGTCAAGTCTCAGCTTGGTTGGGACACATGCAGGAGGCAACTAATCGATGTGTCTCTCTCACATTGACATTTCTCTCTCTGTCTCTTTCCTCCCCCTACCTTCCATTCTTTCTACAAATCAATGGGAGGGAAAAATCCTTGGATGAGGATTAGCACAAAGAGAAAAAAAAAACCAGAGGGGCAAAAGGAATGCCTCAACCAAGGAAACACCATTATGACATTTGATAATTTCTGGACTCATGTCAAACATGAGCACACAAATGTGTGATAGTATGACCATGGCTGATGGAGAGGAGAATTCATGTGTCCTAATTCTTTCATTCTGAAAGATGACCTGGAAGATGACTTTTTGTAAGTTTTGCTATGAGCCTAGCCCTTGTAAAAGATTATGGAATATTCCCCTAAGAATATGAATAGTTCTGGCTGTCCTTTTTCAATAATCTGTGGCAGAAACACACACACACACACACACACACACACACACACACACACACACTGATTTGTTAGAGTGGAAATTTATTCTATTAGAGTTTTCATTTTGTTGTTGAATATACTGATCAGCCTATCTCGAGTAAACTCATTTAGCTTATTGAAGTAAAGCCAAGGAATTTAAGCTACAGAACCATTGTAACATCTCGGTGTCCTGCCAGCAAGTGTCAGGGCTGTTCTTTCTGTCGCTTGGTGGTTGCCCTGCTCCGTACAGATTCCGGCCTCTGTTCCAGGGGGCACCACCAGCCTGCTTGGTCTCTTGTTCCCGTAGTCTGAGTTCTTGGCAGCGGCATCTGACTGTCCTTACCTTCTTTTCCAAGCTTGTCCTAGCTCGGCAGTCCATGGGCGGCCGTCTTGGATTTAAGTGTCTTTCCTGGTCTAGTCAGCAGGAGCTGGGCTCAGGGGTCATTGGGCATCATTTGGCTGGTTGCCCACTCTGCAGAGAAGTGAGTCTGGCCATCCTTGGAAAAGTGTGGTTGAGCTAGGATTGGTTCCTAGGATTGATTTACAGTTGTGTTATATTTTTGTAAACGAAATTATATGTAGTGACACCCTAGCATTAGCAGGAGAGTCTCGGGTCAGTATTTTGGTCAGTATTTATCTTTTATTTCAGATCACCCTGAGACAATGGAAGAAGTGAAAATAAAGCAGTCCAAACAGCAACAGGCAACAGAAATTCACTCTGATAAATTATCTCGTGAGTGACTTCAGACTACATAGATTTAATGCTCACTGATAAATCCATGAAAGGAAAAAAAAGTTCTCAGATATTACATGATTCGAGAGCATGAGACATTACACCAAAGAAGTTCCTTTTCTTTGTTCTTCCTTTTCCCTTAGGATTTTCTCTAATCTACTGAGAACCTGTTTTCCTTCCAAGGAATTTCTCACTTTAATGTTTAGAAATTCTGAGCACTTTTCTAGAAGGTTGAAAAGCAGAAGGAGGCTGTTAGCTGTCACTACCAGAAGCTTTGTTTGATGCCCTAACATTTGTAAAACTTCTGCTCTGGTTAATGGAGCTAGTCCCATCTCCAGCTTTGAAAAAGAACTAAAAGCAAACTTTCTGTTGCCAGGTTACCTCTGCAGGCAAAATTTATTAAACTCTGTATTTTTCATGATTTCTGTTTCATGATAAAATTATTTTGATGTTTAAATATGTTTATTTCATGTTTTATTGTGATTATATGTCAGTTTTTCTTAAAATGATCTTTTTTTTGTTTGTTTTGTCTTGTTTTTGTTTTAATAGGACTTGCCACTTCAGCAGAAAAAGAGACTAAATTAGTCTTTACCAATCCTTCCTCTGCTTCTTTTTCTGGTCCTGCTGCTACTCTTCTGCAGAAAGTTCCCAACACCCATTTGTCATCTATTATTACAACCTCTGACCTCTCGCAAGGGCCTGGTCACCAATCTTCTTTATCTCAGATTCCTCCAGCCATCCCCAGCATGCCTCACCAGCCGGCAGTGTTGCTGAGCACAGTCCCTGACAGCGCTCCTCCCTCCATACATGCTGGGACACAGAACGCACCGAGCCCCGCCGGCCTGCCCCGCTGTCGGTCAGGAAGTTACACCATCGGCCCCTTTTCCTCTTTCCAGAGCGCTGCACACATCTATAGCCAGAAACTGTCTCGTCCCTCTTCAGCGAAGGCAGGTGAGTGAGAAAATGAAAGGCGGCCTGCAGTGGCAGCTCCTCCCAGCCCCAGTAAAAAGACAATGTCATCTTTTCCCTTCGTCTTTTTTTGTTGAAAGGTAAAGGATATGCCGCATTGTTCTGGTATAACCAAGGAAGAATCTTGTATTTGGTCCAGCGGCATTCATTCATTGATACAAAATAAAACAATTTCTTTTAGGTGCTGGGGTAAAGAAATGAATAAGACAGGGCTTTTATTCAGTAGGAGCTTACAGTCTAATTAAAATATTTCTCTGCCAGGCCAGTGTGGCTCAGTGGTTGAGCATCCACTCATGAACCAGAGGGTTTATGGGTCAATTCCCGGTCAGGACACACGCCAGGGTAGTGGCTCAGTCCCCAGTAGGGGAAGTCCAGGAGGCAGCCACGCAGTGGTTCTCATCACTGATATTTCTCTCTCTCTCCCTTTCTCTTCCATTGGGAATTAAAAATATATATGTATATGTTATACGTATATATATGTGAGATTTTCCATTGCAGATAATCATAGATCTATGAGTGTGCTGTGTGCATTCTTTCTGGTTCAAATAGTTATTCCTGACACCAGACAAATTAGTATTAATTTTTAATGTATTTAAAGTCAAGTGTGACCTGAATAAGTAACCAAAGATTTCTTAAGATAACTAATTTTATTTTAAACTTTATTTTTATTGTTGACATTATTACAGATGTCTAGGATATCTAATTTTAAATGAAGCAGACCCATTTTATCTTTCACGTTTTTCTTTTTTAAAAATATTTTTTTTTTTAATTGATTTTTTAGAGAGAGAGGAAGGAAGAGGGAGAGGCAAAGAGAAACATGCCCCCTATCGGGGATGGAACCCATAACCTAGGCATGTGCCCTGACCAGGAATCAAACCAGCAACCTTTTGATTCATGGGAGAATGCCCAACCAAATGAGTCACACTGGACAGAGCTTTCCTCATTATTAAATAACAGCTTTATTGACATGTAATTAACATACCATAAAATTAACCTATTTAGGGTGTAGAATTCAGTGGTTTTTAGTATATTCACAGTTCTTCAACACCACTATTTGTTTTAGAACATTTTCATTGTCCCAAAGAAATCCCATACCTATTAGCAGTTACTGTCCATGACGTCCTTCCACCAGCCCTTTGCAAACACTAATCTACTTTCTGTCTCTATAGATTTGATTTGCCTATTCTAGACGTTTCATATAAGTAGAATCATACAATTGGTGGTTTTTGTGAATGGCTTCTTTCACTTACCATAATGTTTTCATGACTCATCCATATTGTAGTATGTATGGGCACTTCATTTCTTTTTGTGGTTGAATAATATCCCATGGGATAGATGTACCACATTTTTTATCTAGTTATCAATTGCTTTCACTTTTTGGCTATCCTTTCTAATAAAGGAGTAATATGCAAATTGACCACACCTCTGCTACACCCACAAGCCATGCCCAAAGCCACACCCACCAGCCAGTCAGGAGCAGATTATGCAAATAAACCTCAACCAAGATGGCTGCCGCCACTGAAAGCAGGAGGAAGGTTTGGGTTTCCCCAATAACAGAGGAAGCCAGGCTTTCCACCTGCCGTTGCCGGCCTAGGTCTCCACTCTAGGCTACAATGTTTCAAACAGAAATGGCTGCATGGTTCCGCTCCAGGCTACAAAGTTTCAATTGTAGAACATAAATTAATCCCAGATCCCAGGGCCTCTGCTTGGGTCGCTGGGAGGCGTGGATGGCCTGCAAACCTCCACAGGCCCCTCGCTCAGGCCACCCCTCACCCCAAGGGAACCCCCTGGGACACTCTTCAGGGCAAACCAGCTGGCCCCCACCCATGCACCAGGCCTCTATCCTATCTAACAAAAGAGTAATTTGCAGATTGACCATCACTCCAACACACAAGAGGGCTGCCCCCATGTGGTCAAAGATCCTATCCCCATGTGGACACAAGATGGTCACCAGAAGATGGCTAGCAGGGAAGGGCCGTTGGGAGGTTCCAGGTCCTGCAAGGGATTGGAGTTGTGAGCAATCAGGCCAGCAGGGGAGGGCAGTTGGGAGGGAGTAATCCTGCAAGGGAGGGCAGTTGGGGGTGATCAAGCCTGCAAGGGAGGGCAGTTAGGGGTGACCAGGCCGGCAGAGCAGGGAAGTTAGGGGCAAACAGGCTGGCAGGGGAGCAGTTAGACATCAATTAGGCTGGCAGGGTAGTGGTTAGGGGGTGATCAGGCTGGCAGGTAGAAGCGGTTAGGGGCCATCAGGGAGGCAGGCAGGTGAGCAATTTGGAGCCAGCAGTCCTAGATTGTGAAAAGGATTGTCCCTCAAGGGATCCCAGATTGGAGAGGGTGCAGGCTGGGCTAAGGGACATCTCCCAGCCCTCCGTGCATGAATTTTGTGCACTGGGCCTCTAGTTATGAATAATGCTTCTATGAACATTCATGTACAAGTTTTTGTGTGGACCTATGTTCCAGTTCTGTGGGGTGTAAACATAGGTGTAGAATTTCTGGGTTACATGGTAACTTTATAGTTCTTTTTGAGGAACTTCCGGACTGTTTCCAAAGGAACTGTACCATTTTACCACCAGCAGTATATGAAGGTTTCAATTTCTCCACATCCTTGCCAACACTTACTATTATCTGTATTTTTTATTTTATCCATCCTGGTAGGTTTGAGGTAGTATCTTTTTTATTTTTTGTGGTCATTATTTGCATTTCCCTAGTGACTAATGATGTGTAGTAGTCACCTGTATATCTTATTCAAATACTTTGCCCATTTTTAAATTGGGATATTGTCTTCTTATTGTTAAATTATGTGTTCTTTATATATATTCTAGGCACAAGTTCTTTGTCGGATACTTTATTCACAAAGATTTTCTCCTATTCTGTTGGCCGTGTTTTCATTTTCTTGAAGCATAAAAGTTTTAAATTTTAATGAACTTTAATTTATCTATTTTTTCTTTTCTTACTTGTCTTTTTGCTGTCATATCTGAAAAACTATTGCCTAGCCCAAGGTTACAAAGATTTATACAGGGTGGGGCAAAAGTAGGTTTATAGTTGTGAGTATATGAAATACAGCTTATTCTAGTATTATTATTTATTATTATGTTATTTTCCGTACTAACAACTGTAAACCTATTTTTGCCCCACCTGTATATATGTTTCTCTAAGAATTTTATAGCACAGGCTGTTACATGTAGGTCTTTTATCCATTTTGAGTTCATTTTTATGTATGATATGGTATAAGAATCTTAACTTCATTTTTTTATTTTTTTATTTTTGGCATGTGGATATTCAGTTGTCCCTTTCCATTTGTTGAAAGAGTATTATTTCCAAGTTGAATTGTTTTGGCACTCCTAGCAAAAATGCTTTACTCAGAAATGTAAGGGTTTATTTCTGGATTTTCAGTTCTATTCCACTGATTATACATCTGTCCTTATGTCACTACCACATTGTCTTGTAGCATTGTAGTAAGTTTTAAAATCACCAAGGGTGATTCTTCCAATTTTTTTCTTTTTTATATTGCTTAGACTATTTTTGGATCCCTTGCACTTTCATATAAACTTTAGAATAAGTTTGTCAGTTTTTGTAAAACCATACAGATGGGATTTTGATAGGTATTGAGTTTAATCTCTAGATTAGTTTGGGGAAAATCTTAACATCAGTCAGATTTTTAAATGCTTTAGTGATATCCATGTTAACGTGAGTGACAGCCAAACTATGTTTTGTAAATAGCCAATCTGTTTCCTTTTTGTTTGTTTGTTTTGTTAATCCTCACCAGAGGGTATTTTTCCCATTACTGTTTTTTGGCTTTTTTTAGATAGAGTGGAAGGAAGGGAGGTAGGAGAGAGAGAGAAACATTGATGTAAGAGAAACACATCCATTGATTGCCTCCCACACAAGGATCAAACCTTGACCGGAAATTGAACCTGGGGTTCATGGGCTGACACTCTAACTACTGAGCCACCAGCCCGGGCACTAGTCTGTTTCCTAATCAGTATCTGATTTCAAATGAAATGGATTTTATAATATGTGGCTGAATCAGAAATATTAAATGGGTTATTTTAATACGTCATAAATATGAATATGTGTCCGCTAATTTTATGTGATTATTATTATTATTTTAATCTTCTAAAATCAGTAATAGTAATAATGTTCTGATTTGAACTTTTTACTCTCATGTGAGAAATTCAGTAATGTCAATGTCTCCAATACCCTGTGTTTTCATCAAAACTTGTTTTTTCACATTCCTTTTTCTGTTTTTCTCAAAGAGGGTTAGGGAACAGAAGAAACTAGTCAGTTCCAAAATGTTTTCTAATTTCTATTGTGATTTCTTCTTTTACCCATGGGTTGATTATAAGTATATTCATTATTTAGTTTTTATATAATTGGCATTCTTTACTTTTCCTAATAGGCTTTTAGCTTTTTTTCAACTATATTCAAGAACATATTCTGAATGGCTTAAATAGTGGTAAGCAACAATATAGTAGACAATAATAATAGTGATGGGAGTCAAATTTTTCTGTGGTTATTGAGTAGTTTGGGAATGAGATTAATATATTATTTAACTTTAGATTTTTTATTTTTTAAATTTATTTTACTTATAGTTATTAATTTCAGGTGTCAAGATCTTAGGTGAGGGCATTAATGCTACTCCTAGACATATACACAAGAGTTCTCCCACATACGCACCAGGAGATGTATGCACGACGTATGCCGCCCTGTCTATAATAGCAGTGAGTTTGAAATAACTAAGATATCCATTAATGGGGGCATAGAAAAAGAACTTGTAGTGTACTTGCAAAATGGAATACCAAGCAGCAGATACAATTAATAAATTTTAGCTGTACTTAGAAAGGATGAATCTTGGGCGTATGGTAATGAATAACAAAAACAAGCCCAAGGAAACCACTACAATAAGGTTTACATTTTTGTAGAACTCAAAAACAACAAAATTACCTGTACACACAAATGCATACATAAATACACAATATAAAGTTACATTTTTTTTAAAAGAAGGGAATACGTGATGAAGGGAGGCAAGGGATCAGGAGGAGCACCTGGGTTGCATTTATTGGTGATGTGGTCCTCGAGTTGAGAATAAGTTCACGGGTGTTCACTATAATATGCTGTATGAGTTATACATCTGTTATAAATAATATTTTGTATGCATCCCATAATAAACATGAGAATATTTAGATTTTTGAAAGCAATGTCACCAAATCATATTTACAGAATGATCACAGTTATAGAAGCATTAGTAAGAGAAAGAAAACACATTACAGTGTTTCTCTTTTTTGGATTTTTAAATTTTTTTCAGTAAAATGTGTGACTTTTAGCATAGAAAAAAATATGAACCTTGATTTTATATTAAATAATTTCTTTCTTGCCAGAATTTCAGTGTTCAAAACTAATAGAACTGTGATCTCAGAGCTTTGTTAAAAGGATTGTGGATGACTTGACAGTGGCTGCCATAGACTACAGCAAGTACAGTCACACAAGATAAAACAACAATTCTAATCATGCGTTTCGAGGCTACATTTTTGTTCAGATTGGTAAATTCTAGGATTGGTTATTTCCACTACACAGGATGCAATTCCTTTTTATAAAGCTATCACAGAGAGCAAAAACACATTAATAAATGTATGTAACAATTGGGCAGTAGAAAGAATTTTTAGGGTATAGTAAGGATTTCTTTTTATCTTTGCGCATTGGAAGATAGTGTCTTCTTATGTTGTCAGTAAAGTAATCTGGCTGAGGTTTCTCTGTCATCATCCTAAAATTTTTCTGTTTTAATTTTATTTTTACGTGAGAAAAAACTTTTTTCTCTCTCTCTTTTCTTAGCAGGTTCAGGCCATCCAAATAAGCAGCATTCAGGAGCAGCCAAAATGCAAAAGGAGGGAGAAGATGTTCCTTCATACAGCAGGCGGTACAACCAGAGCATGGTGACCGCTGAACTGCAGCGGCTCGCCGAGAAGCAGGCGGCGCGGCAGTACTCGCCCTCCACTCACATCAGCCTCCTCACCCAGCAGGTACGCACGGCTTGGGGTGCCAGAGGGCTCTTTGGAGCTGACACGGGAGTAATGACAGGGTGTTCTGTGCTTACTAATTTCTATATTCTGATGCCAATTGAATGAGTATTAGCTGGTTTCGAAATAAAGAATTCTTCAACTTAAAAGAAAATGAGTTTCTTTTACAGTTATTGCAAAGTCAAGTTGCAACTGATGCTGATGTACTTATTTCATGGATCTTTAAAAATAACTTAAAAAAAATTTTTTTTTATATTTTATTGATCTTTTTACAGAGCGGAAGGAGAGGGATAGAAAGTCAGAAACATCGATGAGAGAGAGACATCGATCAGCTGCCTCTTGCACGCCCCTTACCGGGGATTTTAAAAATAACTTTTATAGGATCTTTTAAAATAACTTCTTAATTTGGTAACATTTTCTTGTGAATTCTAGTCTTATAGATCTTTTTACCAGAATGCCATAACATTACCTTTTACTTTTCTTTTTTATTGTACCGTCTTTCATCTTGTGATCTCAGATGTTTTAGGGGTTCTGATTAATGAAGTGTTTCAGTACACCCTCCTCCAACACATGTCATTCTCCCCATTTCACAGGTGGGGAAAACTGATGCTGGAAGAAATGATGTGGTTAAGGTCATCTGGAAAGCTGGCTGGCTAGAAATAGATGCCAGGATTTTGGCTTTAAGTTAGATAGATAATAACAAGTTTATAACACAATGAGATTAGGTGAAACTTTCAAGAATTTTGGGATTCTTTTTTCCCTACCTTACTGTGGTATTTAACTGAAAATAGAAGTCATATCTTCTCCTTTTCCTTAAAGCAAAATGGCATCAAAGTCTTCCAAAAAAAAATGATCATAACTTAACCCCCCAGTTGTATTTTCCTCTATCTCTGTTGTATCAGATTCCTTAAATGGTGGCAACTCTGTAATAATATCAAGTCTAGAAAACTTGAAGCAGTACTTTAAGTGCAGATTCAATGTAGGCAACACACTGCTCCCTGGTGGTGCCCTGCTTCTCTGTGTAAAATTTAGGACCAAAATGAAAGGTAAGCCTTAGCTGAACTTCAGCCTCACCCCAGTGTGGGAGGATGTAACTGGTTTTCTTTTTCAAATCTCTAATAGTTTAAAGGAAGGAAGAGGAAGAGACCCAATGTAAAACAAAAAGCAGAGACTTATAAGGGCAATGTTGAGAACTGAAGGGAGATAGATAGTTAGAGTCTAGTGATAGGACAGTGGGCAGCGGGAATAGGATGTCACGCCCATAATAGAACGGGAAGGACTTTTGAAATGAGTGGCTGTGAGGAAGGGAGAAACGGGCCTGATACACATCTTTTCGTTGGCTCATTGACTAGAATACGTTTCCAGTTTACAAATGAGCAGCTAGAAGCACCAAAGCATTAATTTTTTTTCTTTGCAACTGTAGTAAAGAAACATAGCCAACTTTGATATTTACATATTTTCCACTTGTGTCATTTGGTCGATTGCAAATCTTGCAGAATGACAGGATCCTGATCTTGTGGGGATCTTAGGTGAGGGTATTATAATTGGAAAGTTGTCTTTCATCTGTCCGTCTTTCTCAGCTAAGAAGAACTTCAGTGCCAGTGAAGTCCATCAGAGTCCTCTTCGTAGGGCTCTGAACTTGCCATTAGATGTCAGTCTTAGCGTTTGGAGTCTTGGTAGCAATCTGGTTAGTGCTTGGAACAGTGCTGAGGGAGGTGCTGCAGTATCAATAAGCAAGATGGAGTGGTGGCAAGAGAGTTGAATTGGTCACATAACGACCTGCCTTCTGTCACTGACTAGCTGTGTCATTTTGGAAAATTCACTCAACTTCTCTCAACTTCAGGTTCTTTATTTGTTGTTGGGGAAAATACATGAGCACCATTTTCTGGAAAATCATTTTGTCCATTGTTTCAATTATTTAACCCATTAGAGTTTTTAGTGGCAGTTCTGGCGAGGTGGCTCAGTTGGTTGGAGTGTTGTCCTGTACATTAGAGGTTATGGGTACGATTCCCAGTCAGGGCACATACCTGGGTTGCGGGTTCAATCCCCAGTCGGGACAGAAGGCAACCAGTGTTTCTTTCTCACATTGATGTCTCTCTCTCTCTCTCTCTCTCTCTCTCTCTCCCTCTTTCTCTAAAACCAATAAATATATCCTTGGGTGAGGATGAAAAAAAAAGTTTTTAGTGGCATTCTCCATAAATTTTTTTTATTCAGATGTATTTTTTTGTATTTATTCATTCAAAAACATTTTATTAAGCTCTTAGGAGTGTTCCGGGCTTGGGCACTAATCTGTGGGGATGGCGGGAAACAGTCCTGAGCATGAACTAACTCAATCTGGTTAGTGGTGTTGGAGGACAGGCAGCCAGCAGGGACCAGCTCGGGTGGGAGCCAGCGGAAAGACAAGAGCTGATTCACCCAGAGCTTTGAATGCCCCTTGTAGGAGCTCACTCTTCGTGTCAGAGTTGACTGGGATCACAGAGACCATTAGCTGGATCCCTCAGGCACCTGGGAGGAGGGTGGATGAGGCATTGTCACCCCTTTCTCTCTCTGCTCACGGTGCAGACGCAGAGGAAGAGTAAACTAGCCAAAAGTAAAGAAGCTAAGTACTCCTTGACAACCCAAAAACTTGATAATAAAACTTTGAGTTATCCAGAATTTACATTAAAGGCTAGATTCTTAGGAATCTGTATAAAAACAGAACCTCATTTTCCTTTTACTACTTCTGCTATGACTGAATTTTATGGCCAGAACACATGAGAGTATCAAACTCGCCTGACCACAGGAGTAGCCACAGTAGCCACTTCAGAAATATTTGTGCCAGCTCAAGTATGCTGGAAGTTAGAAGAGATACATAGTCTTTTGTTTTGTTTCGTTTTGTTTTTGTTAATCCTTACCCAAGGATATTTTTCCATTGGTTTTTAGAGAGAGTGAAGGGAGGGGGAGAGACAGAAAGAGAGAATCATTAATGTGAGGGAGATACATCAATTGGTGGCCTCCCACACGTGCCTATCCGGGGCCAGGGATCATGCCTGTCGTGGAAGTTTGTGCCCTTGGGAGGTGCATGCCCTTGACCAGAACTGAACCTGTGGCCCTTCAGTCAGCTGGCCAATGCTCTGTCCACTGAGCCAAACCACCTAGAGCAAGATACATATTCTTAAGGTACAATTATTCAACAACCCCCTTTCACGTCTGAACAGAAGGCATTTAGGTCTTCCCCATGTCATGTGAGAGGCTGGTTATTTTGGGAGGATGGGAGCCTCTGGGAAGCGATGTGTGCTCCCCGACAGCAGGGTTTTCCGTAAGCATCTTTCACCTGTGGTGAGGAGCACTGCAGAAGCTGGCAGGGTGCTGGGGTGGAGGTGGGTGTGAGGTCTCACTATCTCTGCCTCACTCAGTGCTGGGAGAGGCGTTTTGGGTTTTTTGTTTGTTTTTTTTACAACTGCAGCACTCTGCACAGAAGCAGCCCGCTGTGGTCACTGCCCCGAGTGCACAGAAGAATGTGACGAATCAGCCCAGCTCCGTGGTGAGGAGGGGAGGCAGGGATTCCGAAGGGGCAGTGGCCCTCTCTGAGGGGCGCGTGTGAGATTTCAGGACCCAGCTATCATTAGGAGCAGCTCCAGCTCTTCCCGCCTGGGAATTTAATCAAAGGGATAGCAGCAGACCACCCAGGCGAGGCTCCGTCAGTCTCCCGCTCCCCAGCCAGCCAGTGCCCGGGATGTGGCCAGGCTCCTGGAAATGTGCTGACAGATACATAGGAGGGAGGAGGCACGTTTTGCTTCTCATATTTTTCATTTCGACGGAGAGTAGAAAAGAAAACCATTAATTTCATTTTTTTGCTCCTTGACCTGATACTTCCCTGCCAGGTCCTGGAGAAGGATGTATGCTTAGGTATAGAATGTTTATATGCTTAGGTAGTGAATGCTTGGTTCACACCAGTCCGCATTCACTCTCACTCACTCATATGCATTCAGAGAATTCACAAAGGAATTTGTTTTTTCATTTCTTTTGCTGTAGCAGCTACCATTGTAGTCTTGCTGACTTATTCATGGTCCACAGTAGACCTTGAGTGAATCTCGATTTCACAAATTCCAATTTGAAAGTGAGATTGGCAGAGAGGAGCTAAATGTTTGACCTAGTTACAAATGTCCTTTAGGATCGAGACAGGTGACACTCGGTTTACCACTAGCAGGGGTCTTTGGCCCCCAGACTTCCTTCCTGCCTCCTTAGCTCATCTGGACACACCTGAACACCTGTACATTGTGTTCGGATTTTGTGGTTGTTGTTTAAGCCTAACTCCTTTGGTTCTGTATGCTTTCTGGACTTCTTTGTATCATGTACATTACTCTTCATTCCTGGAAATGAAAAAACAGACACTCTTGAGTCAGTGAGACTTGGACAAGTTACGTAACCTCCCTGTGCCTTGACTTCCTTATTGGTAAGATAGAATAATTTAGTATCAGGACCACTCTCTTCCTGGATCCCTGTGCCTCCACTCTAGTTCCCATTGATCTCATCTAATTCCCTACTTCTGTGTCTCTCAAGGTTTTAAGCCCCCAATTTTTCTTAATTCCTTGACCTGTTGCATGGTCTTTTGTTCTAAAATAACCTTCCTTTTGCCGTCCACCCCCTCAAGCTCTTGTTGTCCCTGAACTGCCGGAATTCTTTTGAAGGAACACCCCCTTGCTGCCCTCAGTCCTCCCCCACCCCTTACTCTTGCAGTCTGACTTCATCTCTGACCATCTTGTCCAACTCTGTCTCACTGGTCACTGATGACCTTGAAATGCCAGCTTCCGTCACCTGTCTTTAATTCTCATTCTCCTTTCGCCTGTGGCACTATGATTGACCACCTCCGACCTGAAACTTCCCTTAGCATCTTCACCCCTTCAGTAATTCCTTTGAGAGCTCTTTTCTTCTTACTGGAAAGATTGCATTTTCTACGTGTTTTTAAGCCACTGGTGTTTGGACCTCAGTTATGAGAACAGGCACTGGGGAATCTCTGGGTCAATAGCAGAGTCTCTGGTGGAAGAGCTGGGCGATGCCTGGGCATCCACCTCTCTGCTCTTCACTGCATCCTCCAGATAGCTCTGAGTTCCAGGCACAGCGCAACTGTTTCCTCTCTCTGTAGTGTCTCTTCTCATGGCTCCACCTAGTACTGTTCTGTGGATCTCTCCCAAATATGTATCTTTTAGTTTGAACCTCTTTGCTGAGTGCGAGGTCTAAATTTCTAGCTGCCTGCTAGACTCTTCCACTTAACTGTATTACCAGCGTTAAAAAACTCAACATATTTTTTAAATATTCAGAAATACTTAATATATCTAAAACCTACGCTTGTCCCTTTTTTCCTCTCTCTGTCAGTTGACATTGCAATTTCTCTAGGAATTTGGGTAAGGAGCTTTGGATTTATCATTGTCTCTCTTTGCTTCCTTACTCTCTCTAAACATCCAGGCGAGTTGCCATGTCTTGTTGATTCTGACTTTAGGATGTCTCTGATATTTATCTTCTCTGTTTCATTTTATATCTGCCGTCCTGCTGAAGGCCTTAATTACCTCTCAACTGGACAGCTGCAATTACCTCCTAAATGGCCTCCCAGCCAGCCTCTCTCTTAGTCACCCTAGTCTTTGCTCTAAAGGAATCTTTCTAAATCACAAGTCTGATAATAGTACTCCTCTGCTCAAGAATCTCGAGGGGCTTCCTGTGATCTATAATGTGAAGCCCAAGCTATTAAATGTTATTCAAAGCCTTAATTTAGAATCCGGCTCCAGGCTGCTACTCTAGACTGTCTCTTTCCCATCACACATTCTTTTGTGAAGTTCAGCCAGAATTTCTGTTGGTCTCTGCGCCTCACTATGTGCTATCTTCTCAAGAGAAATGTTCCCCAGTCACCGTGTCTAACCTAAAACATCCATTCAGGCTCAGCATAGATGCCACTTCACTCATAGGAATGCCATTTCTCTCAGCCCACTGTGTATGTCTAGATAGCTGTCTCCCTTAACAGTCAGCCAGCTTTTTCAGGCCAGTCTCCTTTGCTGCCTCAGAACCCGACTCAAGGATGGTATTCAATGAATGTGTTGATTTTACAGGACTGAGTAGGGGGACCATGTCCATTTTTCACCAATCCCCCCCACTCCCTCCCCCCCCACACACACACACCTGGATGTAGAAGTACTTAATACGTTTTAAAAAAATAAATAATCGAGTCTTGCCCAGCTGATGTGGCTCCGTGGTTGAGCTTGGACTATGAACCTGGAAGCCGTAGTCCAATTCTCGGTCAGGGCACATGCCCAGGTTGCACAGGCCAATGGTCGTAGGCCACCCGGCTGGTGGCTCTGAACCTGTAGGTCGCGACCCACAGGTCGAAAACCGCTGCTGTAAAGCCTGAGACCATCAGAAAACACAGATATTTACATTACGATTCATTAACAGTAGCAAAATTACAGTTATGAAGTAGCAACAAGATAATTTTATGGTTGGGGGTCGCCACATGAGGAACTGTATTAAAGGGTCACGGCATTAGAAAGGTTGAGAACCACTGCTGTGGAGTTATAAACTACATGATGGCAATTCTTTCTAACCTTCTCCAAGCACAGCACCTTGCACTTAGTAGGCACTTATCACATGCAAGCTAAATTGAACAGAATTGAAAAGAATTTTTCTGCATTTTTATATTTCTTTAAACGATTGCTCTCCATTTTAAGAAATGATGAGACTGTATCTGCCCTTCATAAAAAAGCAGTTGACATCAGTTGAATGTCTACTTTTGTTATAGGCACTGTGCCAAGCACTTTGTAAATATTCTCTCTTTAACCGTATGAGGTACATACTTTTTTTTACAGACGAAGGAAATAGAAGCTTAGACAGTAAGTAACAGCTCTGGTCACACAAATGGAAAGTGACTGGACCAGACTCCAGTCCAGGTCTGTCGGATTCCCTGCTCTTTCCCTTTGTGCGTTTCTGCCTCTTCCTGTTTGAGTAAGGACTCCAGCCTCTCATCAGACTAAAAGGTCTGAGCTAAGCACTGAGAGCCTGTACTTCCTGTGACATTGCCCAGAGTTGTAGCCATGTCAGTGCTTGAGCCTGCAGATGGGACCGTATGAATGCAGATTTAGACAAATTCATATTCATGTCGGTCCAAATGCTGCTTAACCTTTCTAGAGTCAGAGATCCCTTTGAGAATTGAATGAAAACTATTCTTTCTCCTGAAAAAAAAAAAAAAGTACACTCAAACTTAGAAATTTGCATTAATTTCAAATGGTTTATAGAAACTCTCCCAACTAGGTTACTATTGATGCCCAATAAACCCAGTGTCTGCAAGAACCTCTCACAACCATCGGGTCAGATATATGGCTATTAATATTAATGATTTGGCCCCAGATGATTGTTCCAAATTTGTAGTCATTCTTGCTTCACACATTTTATATATTTAGTGATATGTTCCGTACCAGGCAATAATCTCTGTGAAGGCGAGGATTTTTTTTTTCATTGTTCTATCCTATGTGCTCAAAAGAATGCCACTCACAGAGTAGGTGTCGGATAAATGTTTGTTGAATTAGTGAAATAATCTTTTGAAACCCCGTCTCTGGGCCTCATTAGACAAGAATTATCTAAGATTTTTATTGATGTGCTAGAATGAGGAAATTGAGCTATGCCAATATTGTAAGCTGCATTGAGAACGATGCCACCGATGTGCTCATGTGTAAAGCTATTATTAAAGCTATTATTAAATTTTTAATGTTGAATTTCTAAGGAGAAACAAATATAGTATATAGACGGTATAGACAAGGAGCAAAATCTGTGGGTCAAAGCTGTTATTATACCAATGGAGGACCTTCCAAAGGCTTCGCACCAGGCAGATATCACCACTCAAAATATGCAGGTTACTAGCAAGAGCAACACTTAACTCTCACTGTAGTCACTGATTATTTTATTTCCCCTAATTCCAAAGCAGTCCCTCCCTCTATGCAAAAAGTTCATTTGGAGCCTTTCATTTCCTTGCTAGCTTTCTAGTTGGACACAGGGTGAGTGTGTGTGTGTGTGGGGGGGGGGGGGGGGGGAATAGATGAGATCTGCCTGCCTATCTAATAAAAGAGTAATATACAAATTTGACCGTACATTCGCTATGCTACTAGCCAATCAGGAGCAGGGGCGGGGCCGAGTGGCATGAGGGGTGGGGCCCTGTGGAGGGATGGACCGGGTGCTGCGGGCCTGGCAGGAGCTGCAGCACAGCGTTCACTCCCCAGGCCAGGGCCCCGCGGAGGGACGGACTGGGTGCCGTGGGCACAGGGAGTCCCAGATTGCAGCCCAGCCCCAGCCCCAGCAGGCGATCCAGCCACCTCAGGGAAGGCCAGCCAGGTCGGCATTTAGCCGCTGGTGCCAGGGGTCCCCAATCGCAGCCCAGCCCCAGAGGACAAAGCCATGATGGCGGGGCCAAGGCAGAGGACGTTTGGGTTGATCAGGCCTGGAGGGGAAGGCAGTTGGGGGTGATCAGGCTGGTGGGGGGGGGGGGGACAGAGGGGACCAGTTGGGGTAATCAGACCAGCAGGCAGAGTGGTTAGGGGTGATCAAGCAATCAGGCAGGTGAGCGATTAGGAGCAGATTGCAAGGGGGTTATCTGACTGCTGGTTTAGGCCTGATCCCACAGATTGGAAAGGATGCAGGCCAGGCTGAGAGAGAGACACCCCCCCCCCTTGTGCACGAATTTCATGCACTGAGCCACTAGTTAATATGTAAATGCTTTGCCCCTCCTGGCTGAACTAAACTCTGGGGATACGGTCCCTGTCCTAAAGGAGCATGCAATTTGTGGGGTGATATAGACAGATAAACATGCAATTATAATACAATACAAAATATGGCATGAAGCTCTTCCAACTCTGCCCCTGAACTCTTGAAGCATTTTTAATGGCAAGAATCCTTTACGGCTGAGGGAGCTCTTTTATGAAAAAACAAAGTTAACGTTGAGAAGTAAAGAGCAAGGTGGCAGCAGCAAGGTTTCAGTATTCTACTGTACTGAAGTAGATGAAAGGAATTTCCTAGGGCCAATGATTAAAACACCAAATATGTTTCTGATTTTTCAGTTTCCAGGTTGAGGGTAGTTCCTGCCTCTCCTGGCAGAGCTATAGATATGTTTTCCTTAAGTAGCAGTGATAAACCTTGCTTCTGTGTCAAGAAAGGTAAAGTCATGTGAAAATCTGCAGGCCCTGTTAGAGGAGGGTTTTTGTCACTACATTTATAAACCACTTTTAAAGAAATGTGGGATTCTGTGGTTTGCTGTGAGTGGAGTCTTGTCCTTGAGGGACTATAGCACCTGGGTGCATAGGGGCAGATGCTGGCTAACAGTTGAGCTGGTGAATACCGCCATCCCACTTTTTTCACTAACCTGTGTTGTTTCTTTTTTTCAAGTATCTACTAAAGCTTTTCCATCCTTAAATGTCAGTATGTTTGGTTTTGAGGTTTAATGGGGGAGCTGGACATTACTGCACACACGATCATTAAACGCAGATTCAGAGAACTGTGGCTGGAATCCAGGATTCCATAGTCACCATCTTGAGGTTGAGGAGAAGATGCCCAGAGGGGATCCTTCAAGTGGAAACCTTCTTTAATTACTGTCAGGTTTTTGGTTCTAAACTCCTGGGTGGAATCCCAAGCTTTTGGTGACTTAGGCATCTGATGCAATGTCTTCTTTTGCCCACCAGGCCTCAGATCTAGACTGAAGGACTGGAGCCATCTAGTCGTCCTCCTGGGGTGCCTTCCCCCCTGACCCTCCCTTAATCTTGGTCCTCAAAACCATTTTATTGTTGAAGACAAATATGGAAAGACACAGTGAAGGAAAGATGCATTTTCTCAGAGGCCCCTGGAACAAAGCTGGCTTCAGATTCCCATTCTGACCTTCTGTCTTCTTAAAGGGCAGGCAGCACCTTCTTCCTTCACCCGTTGCATAGGAAAATGTAACCCAAAAGAGAGCCCATCCGAAAAGAAAACATGAGCAGTGAACACATGAACTCAAGTAATTTATCATATTACAAACGCCGTTCTCCAGCTCCAAGGCCCAGCAGTCTGCCTTAGCCCAGGAGGGAAGCGAAGGGAGACCAGCAGTAATACGTCCTGCATCCCAGCCTTATTACCTCTTGCCAGACTTGTGATTCTCAACTGATCTGAACTTTCCTTATTAGCCCCTTTCAACCCCCTGCACAAAAACAGCCCAGATTTACCTGCCTGCCCACAATTCTGATACAGCACTACCCTCAGAACCCGTGAGCAAGCTTACTGTTGTCTAATAGCTGAAGAATAGGATCGTGAGCGCGGTACGCAAAGACCTCCCCAAGCTGACGGTCTCATCCTCTTCTGCTCCAGGCTTTTGCCAAATTGGTAGACTGCTCTTTGTTTCTCAGACATTCTTCCTGCTTATTTGTCTTTGCGTTACTTAGGAATTTTCTTGCCAGCTAGGAATTACTGTCCCCACTCCCTCCCCCGACATCTCCTACCTATCCTTTCAGGCCCAGCTCAGACGCCTTCTTTGAATTTCCTTAGTACTTTCGTTATGGTGTTTATATTCTGGAGGCCTCAGATGTTGCTGTTTGTCTGGGGGAACACAGATTCCTTTGTGGCTTTAGAGCAGGGGCCACAGTTTAATCTGTCTTTACCCCTAAGGTTTACCCAAGGCCTTGCCCCTAATAGGCAAGGCAGCGAATATTTATCAAATTATCTGAGGTTTGGACTGTTTTGATCATTTAGGACCCCAGCGTTTCTAGAGCATGCCAACTAGAGCAACAGTGATCTGGGTTAGGCCTGGCCCTGTCCTCTTTAGATACCAAAAGGTTATGCTTCCGGGTGGGTGGTGGGATATTCTGGGAAGCCATCAGGGCAGCACCATCATATTGTAATTATAGCACTGGCAGCAGCACTACTTTTAGCAAACAGCAGGAATAAGCAATAACACTTGGGCGGGCCAGCCGCCGGAAATTGGCTCCCTCTCTGTTTCTCCTACCCTCTTTTCAATCCATCACCTGTATTTATTCCTGCTGTAATTTAAACACCTGTCTAGATGGAATGCGTGCAATGTGTCCCTGCCCCACACATTCAGATATTTGCTCACCTGCCTTATTCGGAAGGCTGGCTCTAAAATAAACAGTGTTTGGGTATTAAAAGGAAAAAAATGCGCTGAGGTCACTGTGGAAATGGACATGGAGAAAGGAGCAGGAGTGGAACCGCTCACTGTGGGTGAGCCGCTCCAGGGCGGTGGGAGCAGCGGAGGAAGTGGAGGAGGACAGCAAGGGGTGAAACATCTGCCTGAGCGTTGGGTCGAGGTGGGATCCCGGGACTGGACTTTTCCCACAGGCCGTCATTCACTCAGCTAACCAGCTACAGAAAGGCAGGGGTGGAAGAATATTTAACAAGCTGAGTGTTTTTAGGCTTAAATGTTTTGGTTTATTTTTAATGACCACTATTTCTCATGTCGGCATAACGTAACCTTGGAATGAATATATATATATATGTAATCCTCACCCAAAGGTATGTTTTATTGATTTTTAAAGAGAGAGGAAAAAAAAAAAACATCGATGTGAGAGAGAAACATCAATCGGTTGCCTCCCATAGGCGCCCTGACCAGGAATCGAACCTGCAACTTTTTGGTGTATGGGACGACGCTCCAACCAGCTGAGCCAACTGGCCAGGCAGACTTGGAATATTTTGAAGCTTGTTCTAAATTATCTTAACCACCTTTGTATCTTTGACATATTAAACTGTTACTCATATTAATGTTTGTGCATATAAGCAACGTTGAGAAATAATAAAACCTTAATATCCCTCATAGTATTATTTTCTCTACTCCTTCCACTTGATTGTTTTCTGTCTTGCTCCTCACCCCATCAGGGCATTTCCTTCAGCTTTTGGAAGATCCCCTGAGCTTTATGGAGGAGAACTATTAAGTGGTTCCTCTTTCCTGTTTTCTCCTTTCTTTTCTAGGATTGCCCCCAATACGTGTTTCTCAGACGTTAAGATGCATGTGAATTATGCGTGGATCTTGTCAAATGCAGTTTTTGATTCACTAGGGCAGAGGCTGGACAGAGTCTGCATTTTTAGCGAGCTCCCGGGTAGTGCAAATGCTGCTGGTCCACAGGGGAAATTTTCAGTTCTAGGCTCAGTAGTCCCAGACCGTGGTAGTAACAGTGGTTAAAACCTAATGAACAGAATAAACTGATGAACAAAATAGATCCAGACATAGAAGCTTAGACTAGACAGATGAATCTCAGAGGGAAGAGATTAACCAAAGAACTTATATGCATGTATGCATAATGCATGGACACAGATAATAGTGCATTGAAGGCCTGGGTGGGGGATGAGAACAGGGTGAAGAAAAGAACTACAAGATTCAGGCGATATTGCAGGGGGCCGACCAGGAGTTGAAACTAGTGGCTGACCTGTAATAATTTTTTATTCTTTTTTTTAAATTTTTTATTCTTAAGCAAGTTACTTTGCCTCTCAATCTCAATTTCCCCATCTATAAGTGAGGGAAATAATTATACCTGAGTTGTCTTGGAGGTAAAATGAGTACATATAGCTTAGAACAATGCAGGGCAAAAACAAAGTGTTCATTAAATTTAGCCATCATTAGTGCTCATATAGCTTGGTTAATATTATTACTGTTACTGTAGTGAACCCCAAAGTTCTCATATTTGCATGATATTAATTATGGTAGAACATTTTAGAGATCCAAACACAGATTTCAATGTTCTTATATGTGTGTATTGCCTTTTGCACATAAAGCTGTTTATATCTATTATCACTAAGGCATTTTTTAATGTATTTTATTAATTTTTTACAGAGAGAAAGGGAGAGGGATAAAGAGTTAGAAACATCAATGAGAGAGAAACATCGATCAGCTGCCTCCTGCATACTCCTTACTGGGTATGTGCCCACAACCAAACTACATGCCCTTGACCGAATCGAACCCGGGACACTTGAGTCTGCAGGCCAACACTCCACACTATCCACTGAGCCAAACCAGCTAGGGCAACAAGGCGTGTTTTTTTTTTAGTCATAGTTTCAGTAATTAAAATGGGTTTTAGTTAATGATATCATCTGTTTCCCAGACTTTTTTGTGACCAAAAGCATGAATCCATGAGTTGGCCAGCCTACATTTAGTAGCATAGACTCTGGTTATTAGCCCAGAGAAGCCAGCTGACCCAGTGGCCACGACCTCTATCCTTATAGACTAATACTCCTAACAAAAATGCTGAGCCACCTCTTTGGTGACTGATGCCATATCTTTATGTGCTGTAAGCCTGATTTTGTTTAATATTCTTTAGTAGTGAAATGTTGCCATCATTGCAAACCAGGTATATATAAGTGCGATTTCTTCACTTTCTCTTCATCTGATCACAGCTGGTTTTGTTATGTTACCTCGGGAAATATAGATGGACAGAGAAGCATATGTCACCATATTAATCCTCCTTTTGCCCTGCTAGGGAAGAAGATTTCAGGTGTGAACCCTAATTGGCTTATTCAGTTTGTTACGGCCTGGTCAGGGCTGGGAGATTTGCCCTGCCCTTCCATCTTCCTTAGTAAACACAAGGTGCTCGTGGGGCCAAAATCGAGGCTTGGGTCCATTTTAGTTCAGTGAGTCCTGCTGCTCCTTCAGAGCTGAGTGGAAGGGCCAAAGGCTTTCTTATTCAATCTAGAGATAATTTTTTTGGTCCAAACCTCAGCAGGACATAAATCTGTATACATAGGATTCAGCCAGATCTAGATGAGGTTCTAGAGCTGTGTTGTCTCTTAAGGTAGCCAATAGTTGTATGTGTTTTTTCTAAATTTAAGGTGTATAAAGTCACCTGGCCAGGTGGTTCCGTTGGTTGGAGCATCATCCCGTACACCAAAAAAGGTTGCAGGTTCGATTCCCCATCAGGGCACATACCTAGTTGCAAGTTTGATCCCGGGTACAGGAGGCAACCAGTGAATGTTTCTACCTTACATTGATGTTTCTCTCTCTCCCTTCCTCTCTCACTGAAATCAATAAAAACTTATCCTGGGGTGAGGATTAAACATTTTTTAAGTTATATAAAGTTTAAAATCTTGTTCTTCAATCATATCAGCCACATTTCAAATACATAATAGCTACATGTGGCTAGTACCTATTGTATTGAACAGTGTAAATTATAGAACATTTCCATCATCACAATACATTCTGGAGGATAGCACTGTTCTAGGGATTAAAAATAGGTTTTTATCTCCCTTGTCACTTCTGATCTATTGGTGATAGCTTGTCTGAAGGACTGGGTCAAGGAGATTCTAATAGAGCCGCAAATTATTTGATTCTTTATTAGCAACATATGTCTTAGGAAAACAGAGCTGGATGAATGAAGTTGAGGTAATCCTATGTAATAAAGATGTAATATGCAAATGGTCATTACACCGTGAAGTATAACAACCAGTCCCAGATCACAGATCAGCAGGAGGGTGGGGCAGCGAGCTACGAGTGGACGGTGGAGAGCTACAGGAGGGGGCAGGGCAGCAAGCTATAAGGGGGGCAGTGGACAGAGAGCTACTAGAGGGAGGCAGCAAGCTACTGGTGCATGGATTCGTGTGCGGGCTACTAGTTATGACTTAAGTGCTGAGTGTCTCACAGAAGGAAGAATAGAATGTTTAGAGGGGCAGGTTGTTATTACTTAATAGAGACAGTTTTTTGTTTTTTTTTAGCGGGAATCCTTTGGAAAGAAAGATGAGAAGTTTTAAAAGTTTTCTTATTCCTTATATAATCTCTCATTTAGGAAGTGGTTACTTTTGCTATTTCTCAAAATAAATGAACAGTGATGCTTCAATTTTGTGTAGAAGGCAATCACAGTGGCTCCGAATTCTTGAATTACCCATGTAATAAGGAATAGATGTTACAAGGAAAAACCCAAGAGTCCAAAATTAGTTTTGTGTTCATGCCACCTTCACTACACCTGCTAAGAAACAGCACTGATTGATGTTGTTGTTGTTGTTTCTTTGCTTTACTTATTTAATACCCTCTGATGAAGGGTGACACATGGGAGATAAAATTTACAGGGAAGAAAGAAAAGCTGGTATAACAGTTTGGTGTAATCATTCCCTATACAACCTCTGTTTTTCAGATGTGAAGTCTATAGCTGGGGATATTTTTAAAAATCTACAATAGTTAAGGGTAACTAGTTACAAAACTAGAAAACGATTGTACCAGTTCTGCAACTGTTAGGTGACCTTGACCAGGGTACTTACATGCCTTCTCTGAGCCTTATTTTCTCCATCTTTGAGAGGGAGTCTAGCACTGTCTACCTCCTTGAGTATTGGGTGAAGGGTGAGATATAAAACCTCACTCATGAGTGCCTGACACTGCTGTTGTAAGAACTCAAACATTGAACCATACTATTTGGCAAAAATATACCAGGTGCCCTTGGAGGAGAACATTCTCCGCTAATCAGTAGGTATGTGACTTTATCTAATTGTTTTCCCTCTCTCCATTTTAGTTTCCTCCTTTTATAATATTGAAGGAAAGCCTACTTCAAAAAGCTCACTCATGGTTAAAGCAGGGATAATGCACGCCAAGGTAATGCAAGGACACCTAGAGGACATGGCACACCATGAGAGTTTGGGAACTGTTAGCTATTATGATGAAACTAGAGGCTCGGTGCACAAAATTGGTGCACAGGAGTGTGTGTGTGTGTGTGTGTGTGTGTGTGTGTGTGTGTGTGTGTCCCTCAGCCTAGCCTGCACCCTCTCCAATCTGGGACTTAGTGAGATCGGGCCTAAATGGGCAGTTGGACATTCCTCTGACAATCCAGAACTGCTGGCTCCCAACTGCTTACTTGCCTGCCTGCCTAATTGCCCCTAACCACTTCTGTCTGCCAGCCTGGTCGCCCCTAACTGTCCTCCTTTTCAGGCCTGGTCTCCCTCAACTACCCTCCCTGTAGGCCTAGTTGCCCCCAAGTGCCCTTCCCTGTAGGCCTGGTCACCCCTAACTGCCCTTGTCAGCCTGGTCGCCCCTAACTGTCCTCCCCTGTGGGCCTGGTTGCCCCCAACTGCTCTCCTCTGGTGGCCCAGTCACCCCTAACTGCCCTCCCCTACTGGCCACCTTGTAGCAGCCATCTTTGACCACATGGGGGTGGCCATCTTGTGTGTTGGAGTGATGGTCAATTTGCATATTATTCCTTTATTAGATAGAATGATGTCTAAATTAGAGGCAGCTTTGCCAAAAGAGAGAAGATTTACTAAATCTGAAGTCTCTTCTCATTCGCATTCACTCATCTCCAAACTATACAGTTTATACTAAACATGGTAAAGCGTGTACATTTTGTCTGTTTTATTGCTGTTTCACTATAAATTATGAATAAGGCTCTTTTATTTGTTTTTTGGCACAACTGATTGAGATAGTAGTTGGAGAAGCTGTCAGTTATCATAAAGGCCTTTCTCACTTCATAGAACTTTTACAAGCCGCAAGCTCATGTCTAATTAGGCAGGCCTGGTGCTTCAGGGCAGGAAGGAGGGGGCTCAGTGCTGGCCGGGAGTGAGTGCAATCCTGCAGGGAGTCTGTCTGAACATCAAGAGCCTGGCCTGTGTTGCCTCTGCGGTCCAGGAGAAGGCCAGCCTTTCAACAGTACCAGGTGGCAGAGGTGGCTGCCATCCCCTGCCCCTGTATCTTCCCTGTCCTTAGTTAGTGCGTATCTTTCTTCTCCTCCCTGGTAGAAGCAGAAGGGGGTCAGAATTGACGAGCCAAGGTCAGCTCCTGGGTCCACAGTAGAGGGTGCAGCCTGAATGTCCTGTACCCCAGTCTCTATAGACACCTGAAATCACTCCTGACCTATGGGAAACAGCTTTTTCCCAATAAAAATGTTTGGGTCCTTTTGTGAGAAGACACAGGCTTAGGAAATTTTTACTTAAAGAATCTGTAACTAGGAATGAAGCAGTATATGTTACTAAAAATAACTTTTTCAGAATTTTATGATTTTTTAAAAACCTAGTATATTTTTATTTGTAAACTAGAGGCCTGGTGCATGAATACGTGCATGGGTGGGATCTCATGACCTGGCTGGTGATCAGGCCGATCAGGGCTTATGGGGGCTGGCCAGCTGGGGAAGGACTGCAGGAGGGCTCCAAGGTGTGTCCAGTCCCAATTGGCCAGACCCCAGCTCACCTACCAGTCAGAGTATCTGCCCCCTGGTGGTCAGTGTGCATCATAATGACTGGTCGAGTTTGGTAGACCTATCTGCAGTTTTATTATATGAAATGTCAAAATTATTGGCTTCTTAGGACATCTTATAGAAAAATACTTTTTTTAATATATTTTTTATGTCACTATTCCCTAGTGTGTCATGCTCAGCTGTGTCCTGCGTTCAGCTGTGTCCCCTCTCTTTTCAGCATCCCCTGTAGATCTTATTCTGAAATGCTTCTCAAACTATCCTCTGTATTTCTCATAATGACTTAAAAGTTTTCTTTGGGGTACTAACGGTAATAACATGGCCAGTATAGGAAACTTGGAAAATATAGGTAAGTGTAAGAAAGAAAATAAGTCACCATTCAGAAATTGATGCTATTTATGAATTGGATTTTTATTTCTGGTCCTTTATGAGTGTGTATCTGTGCATGTGTATGTTTAAGGAACTTTGGATCTGCTTTCTATACATTCTCATATTGTAAAAGAAAAATCAGCATGTTCCTATATTTTTGAATATTTTTCAAAAAAATTCTAATAGATACAGAATATTTCCTTATTTTGGTAGAGCAAAATATACGTAAAATACTGTTAGCCATTTAGATCTTCTCCTTTTACAATATTAAAATCAATGCTTGTTTTCAAAATCTGTTCACAGTACAGCACAGTATAAGAATACAGGCATTGGACTTCCAAAGATCACAGTCACATCCCAGTTCTGCCATTTTCCTCTAGGCCTCAGTGCTGGCCTGGGCCTCCGTTTCCTTCTTTGTAAAATTGAGATGATAATAGTGCTTACAACAGAATTATGGCAATTGAAACGAGATACATATAATGTACTCATTTATACAGAGCTGGCACATTAAACAGTACTGTTATACTGTACATGGTCTAACATTCACTGTCATTGATCATATGCGGTTGTTTCGAGCATAGTTCCCAGAAGTTAGATTGTAGTATCAAAGTGTACAACATTGTAATAATACTTTTAATAATATACTGCCATATTTATTTCTAGAAAGATTATACCAGTTTATAGTCACGTAAATAGTATAGCGCCTATATAATACCACTCCTTGCCATTATTAGATACTGTGTCTTTTATTATTACTATAATACACAAAAGAGGTAATATAATTTGCAGCTTTTGGTTTCCAGGGGATATGACTAGTTGTAAATATTTAATTAGCTAATAAGTTTTCCTCTTTGTAAATTGTTTATTGAAGTCAGTGCCTATTTTGCTAATGACTTGTACATCTTCTTTTCTTTCTAAAGCAATGAATCCTTTATATTTTATAATAATAAGTATTATTTATAACTAAACTTTATTGAGCATTTAGAACTTACAAATGAGGAAACAAGACCCGGAAAGGCTAAGTAGTTTGCCTAGTTTCTCGGAACCTTGCCTGTCACAGAGTAAATAAATTCTTACTGTTCTTATTATTCACCTTTGTATTTTACAGCAACTAGGACAGTATAGTGCTTCGCACATGGTAGCAGCAAAATAAATACTTGTTAATTTATTTTTTTTAACTACAACCCAGAGCTTATATAATCAGGATTTGGGAGGTTCTTTTTTTCTCTTTTAAATCCTCACCCAAGCAGAGAGGATATTTTTTCTACTGATTTTTTTCTTCATTTTATTTTATTTAATTGATTGGGGTGACATTTGTCAACATGAACCTACATATTTCATGTCTGGTTTTCTATGTTACAAGATCTGTATATTGCAACGTGTGCCCACCATCCAGAGTCATCCATTGATTTAAAAAAAAAAAAAAAACAGCGCACACATTTTTCAGAGAGAGTGGAAAGGAGGAGGGAGGGGAGAGAGACACAGAGATGTGACAGAGACATCGATTGGTTGCCTCCTACACTCGCTCCAACAGGGGGTGGGGCATTGGACCTGCAAAACAGGTACATGCCCTCAACCAGGAATGGAACCCTTGACTGTCTGGTGCACAGGCCAACGTTCTCATCACTGAGTACTGCCGGCCAGGGCAATGCTCACACTGACACAGCCACCCTCACCTCTGCCCTGGGGGGTGTGCGGAAGCCAGCTTTGACAGGACCTTTGTCACTGCAGCTTCAGCTTCATTGAGTCGGCATCTCCTGCCTTTGACTTGATTCTTCCCATGTGTTTTTAACGATACTTTTCTAAAACTCTGTAAAATCAGATCATTTCCCTCACTTCATTTCTAGGTATCAAACCTGAATTTGACAAGCGGCATCATAAACAGAAGCAGTGCTTCAACTCCCCCCACCCTTCGGCCTGTCATCAGTCCTGGCGGCCCCACATGGTCAATTCAGTCAGACCCCCAAGCTCCTGAGAACCACCCCACCCCTTCTGGAAGCAGGTACGTGAGAACCACAGAGCTAACGTCTGGGTCGCACGGGGATGGCCTGGGTCACGAGCAAGCCAGTTCCACCTTGAGCTCCCTGCACAGACACTGGTAAGAGGGCCTTTCCCCGCCGGTCCCAATCCGACGGCACCTGAACGCAGGGCCTCGTGTCACTTGTTGGGCAGCTCGTGAGCAAAGCAAATGAAAAGGAAATACCTGATACAGTTCCATAAATTCACTTCTGGGTGAAAGAGCAAGAATTTATATTGTGTTTAATCCCTGCCTATTGTGGACATTTTCATGTGTTGACTTTTTTTTTTCAAACTATTGTTGAAAGTATCACAGATGTCACCTTTTTTTAACCTCCATTGACCCCTTCCACCTTGCCCTATCCCCTCCCCAGGCCTGCACTATTGTTTACCCATGGGCTATGCAATATAAGTTCTTTATTTCATCTCTTCCTCCCCCTTCTGAAATAAGTCAGTCTGTTGCATGTTTCAGTGTCTCTGAATCTGTTTTGTTCATCAATTTATTTTCTTCATTAGATTCCACATATAACTCAAATCATGTGATACTTTTGACATTTTCTGTTCGTCTCCTTATTCTTTTTTTATACCTCGCAATCCATTGTATTTCAGTGGCTTTGGACTCTTTTCTTTTGAAGGACATTTTTCTCACTAGGTTCTGTAATTAAAATAGCCTTCCTGGTCAATGTTCATTTGGAAAGTAGGAAGGAGATTTCCTTTATATAGTTGAGAGACGTGGCAGAGGATAAAATCCAGATAGGTTCTGGCCATAAAGCAGCTTCTGAATTAAAAAAGAAATCAGTCTTGAATTCTAGCCTCAATCCATATTTTAAGTCCCCCAGTACATCTTGCTTTAGTGGCTATTAAATAAGGGTCTGATTTCATCTGTCCATGAGTTATTATTTCAGAGAAGAAGGGAGAGTTAGAAACATCAATGATGAGAGGACCATTGATTGGATGCCTCCTGTACGCCCCTTTCTGGGGATCGAGCCCGCAACCCAGGCATTTATCCTGACTGGGAATCGAACCTGTGACCTCCTGGTTCATAGGTCACTGCTCACCCGTTGAGCCAGCCAGGCCAGCCAGCCTTCTCTTTAATGCTGCCTTGCACCAGAGTTGGGAGGAGACACCAAACACGTGGGCCTGGCAGAAACACCTAATTGCTGTGAAAGTATTTTGATGTTAGAACTATTTCTTAAGGAACTAATTTGGGAAACAGGGTCTGCCCAGGAAACAACATAAACATAAACACATTGCATCATGCTCTGGTCCAGCATATTTTATACTAGTAATCACAGTGGTCAAGAGTGAAAAGAATCATCTCGATTGAGAATTACAGAGAGTTGAAGACTGAACAGCAAGACTTTTCAAGCCGGGCATCCTCCCACACAGTTCTCTTCCCAAAAAGAGTCTGTCATTTGGTGACTTACAGCCTATGGTAAACTGAAAACGTAAGTTGTAAAAAAGAAATTCTGTTTATACCATAGAGCTTTATTTTCCATATAAAATATTCCCATATATTCTATTTCCATTTTACAATCAGCCTTACTTCTATGGAAAACATTTCCACTGCAATCTCAGATATATTATCTATAGGATAAGACTGCAGCCATGTTCCATAAACAAAATGTCAGAACTACACGTTTTGGAGAAGTAGAGTTGGAGTATTAGTTACGGATGGAATGCGGGAATTTTTAAGATAAGGAGAGCCTTCTCTTGGTGTAGCACCTGTTAATAGAGAGACAGAACGATGAAGGGATCTGTCAGGGTCGGAAGCAGGATTTAGAGGCCAGCACTGCGTGGCCTTTGCCTAGCCTGACTGCTCCTGGGCTGTGGCAGAAGGTCACCTTGTACAATCAACTCAGAGCCACTGGCGCCAGAAAGCAACCCCCACAAAGCCCCCTTCCTTGTTGGGTTAGTTGTACCTACATCAGTTCTCTCTTCACCTGTTCTTCAAGCTTAAGGGCCAATTTTCATCTCCCGCTCCCGTCCAGGGTAGCCCTGGGAGTTCTTCCTCAGCTCCCAGGTTCACTCTGGCCCCCAGGACAGCTTGGAAGCAGGGTTGGGAGTTCTGGCTCCAGGTGGAATTCCCAGAGGTCCCCACCCTGAACTCTCAGAGATCCTTCCAGACCTGGCTGTGAAGTGGGCTACAGCAGCCATTCTTTGTATCATGCCCCGATTTCTAATTTTACTTGGTAAGTCACTGTTTTGTAATTATTTATTTAGTCTCTTGTTGTTCCTCCTTGGTAGTAAGAGTGACTAAGTTTCATGAATATGGGATTAGTAGCTTAGAGATGTGAGTTCTATTATTGGTTTTACCACTAAGTGACCCTACACTATTCACTTAATGTTTTCTTTAGGTAAGCACACTTACACATAAACTGGCCTGTTTTGAGAGCTTTTAGATTGCCCTTAAAGCACTTTGACCTCCCTAGAAGTGGGTGCTAAGAAGGTAAGAGGCACTCTTACTTGTTCTACAATAGCAACAGCGGATTCCAGGGCTGATAAACTCTGACAGTTCGCTGAACTGGGGGCTGTCCTGCAAACAGTAACACCACGCAAAGAGAATCCATTGCTGGCTGTACTTTTCTTCAGGATTCAGTGACTTGGTAGCCACAGGAATGAAAACTGGTGACTCACGAGAACTCTGCAAATAGTGTTATTTTTCATTTCCCTGTGGTGTTGCTATTGTTCTCAGTTTTATGGCTCACACAAGTTTTCACCAGACAACCTTTTCTTCCCCCGCCTTCTGAAACCGTCCCAACTGTAGCCTCCGGGCTGTCGTCTCCCATTGGGTCAGCGTGAGCTCAGCCCAGCTCCTCAAATCCCTCGGTTCCTTTGGTCTGTCTGGAGTCCCTGTGCAAGCTTTGTTGTGGGGAGGAAGGCAAAGAGCCCATGACTTGCCCAGACAGTCTGAGGCCTGGCCATGTAGCTTGCAGTTCCCTAGACACTCTGGAGTTGGAGTTGGCCAGCCATTCCTCTGTTGTTACTTTTCAGAGGTAATAAGCGAGATTAATTGCAGGCCACTCTCCAGAAGAGAAAGTAGTCAGGGCCAAATCCAGTCACATGTTTAGAAGCCTGAGGTGTGCCTCCGAGCAAGGCCAGTTTACAATTATACAATAGGCCTCGGGATGCAGGTACTAGTCCTGACTTCTTTTCTCTTAAAGGGATCCATTCGGTTTCTGAGTGCTGATACCTGGGTAATTAATAAGCTTTTATTTAGTCAAGTGAGATGGGTGGGGGTTTTCAGCTGCCTTTTAAGTATCCATTTTCCGGGCCGTGGGGAGTTGGTGGGAGCTGAGGGTCAGTACACAGCGGTGTCTTCTCATTCTCTCCAGCCTCGCCTGGAATGGAACCACGTAGGGAGGAGCCCCGGTGGCTGCACAGCGCGTCTTTCTCTGAGACCTAGAGGGGTTACTGTCGGGTTTTGGCTGCTGCTTGGAATGAATGATTTGGGAAGGATGGGGCCTCAGACGGCTTGGCAGGAACCTGAGGCCCTGTTTTTTTCCAGCCCAGCCCTTCCTTGTAGATCGAGCTGTCAGGGAATCCCACGAATGTCTGGCTTCTGCCCCTTTGCATGTTTTTCCAGCATTTGTCATTGGATTATTTTTATCCACCTCTGGCTTTTTCAGACACGCAACCTGAGGATTTGTCTGTTCCTCGATATTAAAGGTGGGGGAGGTCGAAAGCTCACTCGCGAGTTTGTTCCTCCTTGTGGTGACAGGGCAGGACGAGTGGGCATGTGCTGCTGGGCCTGGCCAGCCCCCCTCCAGGGAGCAGGTGCGCATCGGCACTTTACATTCCATCCTGGGGAATGGGTACAGTGAAGCACCAAACCTTGAAAATTTGGGCCATATTTTTTGTCGCCCTGTCCTCTGCCCCCTTGTTCCTCAGTAATAAATTGTAAAGAACCTAGTATCCTGTTTTACATAATTTTCAAGGGGAGGTTTTTCAAAGATTCTGATTCTAGTTTAGCTAATACTTTTCTCCCTCCCCTTTGGTTATTTCTTACAAATGCTGCTGTAGATTCACATTTCCTACTTCCCATCTTTTCATTTTCCATCAGTCCTAAAAAAACAATTGAGTTTATTTTCTTTAAAAACTATGTTCTGTTCATTTTCTATATGTCGGGCATTACGTTAGGTGCCGGGGAGTAGTGATAAACAAAACTGGTAGTTCCAGATCTCTCAGTTCACTATCCGGGACTTATCCTCCATGTTTTCCACAGAATGCTGGTTGCTGGGTAAGGTCTAAAAGATAAGACATGGCCCTCTCTGGCTTGGCTCAGTGGGTAGAGCATTGGCCCTTGGACTGAAGGGCCCTGGGTTCGATTCCAGTCCAGGGCATGCACCTAAATTGCAGGCTTGATCCCCGGTCGGGGCACGTCCCGGTCGAGGCGAGTGAGGGAGGCAACCAATGGATGTGTCTCTGTTATGTCAATGTTTCTCCCCCCGCCCTTCCACTCGCTCTAAAAATCAGTGGGAAAATATCCTCAGGTAAGGATTAACAAAAATAAAAACGAAAGAGAAGACATGGTGTTGGATCACTGGTGCGGAAAAGGAGCCACATGCGTGTGGAACAGTTAGCAGTGTTGGGAGACACACCAAAGATTTCGATTTTGTGGGACAGACAATTAGAAGAAAGTGTATCTAGAATTGTATGTAAGGATTCAATCCTGTCACATGCTACATGGATGAACTTCAAGGACAGTATGTTAAGTGCCATAAGCCAGTGACAAACTGACAACTACTATATGATTCCACAAACATGAAGTATGTAAAGTAGTCAAAGTCATAGCAACAGAAAGTAGAAAGGTGGTTGCCAAAGGCTAGGGGAAGAAAGGAGAAGAAATTCGTGTTTAATGGCTACTGAGTTTGGTTCTTGCAGCATGAAAACTCTTTAGAGATCTGTTGCACATCAGTGTGACTATACTTAACACCACTGAACTAACTGTGCATAAAAACTGTACAGTTGGTTAGGAATAAATAAGAATAAAATGGTTAAGATAGTAAATTTAAAATTTTGCTTTTTTAAAAAACCACAATAAAAAAAGGGGGGGGGGGGAGTAATGTATGGTTGTAAGAAAGAGCAACAAAAATTATTCAGTGGCCAAAATGGTAAGGTTTTGCTTCCACCTCTGCCTCCATTGAAGGGAATTATTCAGAACATAGTCCTTTATAACAAAGGAGGCCATCAATCCCCTTAGGAAGATGGCATGGCATAGTGAAAAGAGAAGGGACTTGAGGGTCAGACAGATCTGGGTTTGCCTTGTATGTGACCTTGAGCAAGTTACTTAGCTTCTTTGAGCCATCTGCTTAAAATACAAATAATAATATCTATGTCATTGAGTAGTTATAAGACTTGAGTTGTATATGTGAAGGTAGCCAGTATAGTGCATGGTTTCAGTATAGATTCCCAAAAAGAAAGGAGGGAGGGAGGGAGGGGGAGGGAGGAAAAGGGAGAGGGAGGGAGAGAGAGACAGGGTTTGGGAAAGGAAAGAGGAAGGAACGGAAGGAGGAAGGGAGAGAGGGAGGGAGGGAGGAAGGAAGGAAGGAAGGAAGGAAGGAAGGAAGGAAGGAAGGAAGGAAGGAAGGAAGGAAGGAACTTGAAATTGGACCTGCCTGGGCGTCGGGATTGCTGCACCACTTCTTTCAGGGTTCTAGTTCAAAGGAAGGTGGCCCTCACCTGGGGCTGGATTCGAGGTGTGGCCTCTCCAGCTGTGGAAGGGAAAGCTTCAGAAGGGCCAGCAAGAGTTTCTTCCTTCTTCTTTGACTCTTTTGTTGAGGGATGACTTCTTTCTGCTCAGTAGGCCCTTGCTCTCCACTATCTTCTCTGAATGTTGAAATTTCCATTGTAGCTTGATGTCCCAGCCAGTAAACACTCATATTTTCCATCTATCCTGGGGGTCGAGCTTTGGAAGAGTTTTTCTCTGGAGGAGTTTGGAGCTTACAATTTTGTACTTTATCCTGTTATATAAACAACATTCTGCAGCCAAAGAGCACAATCACAAAAAGAAACCATTTGTGGGGGGCGGGGCTAAAAAAAAGCAACTTGTGTTCAGAGTTCTGTAGAAGTAATATTCACTCCTTATTATTCCTTTTTTCTCATAAATTAAAGTTTGCCTGACCCTCCTCCTTCTGAGTCCTAGTTCTCACCAGTCCTTCCCCCTGAGTAAGAAGTTCTCTGGCCCCGGGCGATAAAGGCCTGCACTTCTCTCTGAAATTCTCTGCTGCTTTTCTCACTCAGCCAGACACATAAGCTCCCAGGGCTGTGCTCTGTGTCTGTTCAAACTCCGTGACAGGTTCTCCAGTTCTCATCCGCCACGAGAGCTGAGTGCCAGGAGCGTGTGTACCAAGGCCGGAACGACTGGGCTTCTGCCTGCCGGAGGCATGTGGGCAAGCTTGGGCAATGTGTCGACGACAGCTGGTTGGCCATCCTACCAGGGCCTGCGCTCAGGAGTGAGAGAAAGGGATCTTTGCTCATCTGCGGCCAAAATAAAATGCAGGTTGCTTTGTGGTATGCCAGGGTTGGAGTTTCCAGTTCAGTTTGCTTCCCCAAGCTCCCATCCCCACATTACATTTCCTTAGGATTCTCTGTCTCTCTTTCGCTCTCTCTCTCTCTCTCTCTCTCTCTCTCTCTCTCTCTCTTTCTCTCTCTCTCTCTCTCTCTCTCTCTCACACACACACACACACACACACACACACACACACGCACACAGTCATTGTTAGAGACAAGGTCCTAATTCAACTGTTCACTTTGAAATTTTGTATTTATCCACAATTGAAGATTATTTTGATTTTAAAAGACCTGAATGATAAAAATCCACGTATTAAGCTGACTGAGACTCCTTTTCTAGAATTACAAAATTATATCAGAGTTAATTCATAATTTAATTCTCCAATGGTTTTTCTATCATCTGTGTTTCCAAGTTAACTTTGTGTACCACCCTTGAAAGAGTTTGGAAGGAATCCGTGGTGAAGAGACACTGTATCTTTCTTTCTGACTCCTGTAGAGAAACATTGATGATTCATCTTTAAAGTTACTTAATGTTGACTCAGTAAATTTAGAAGGAAGACCAGCTGGCCTCCCTGAACCTTTGGTAAAAGATCCCATTCTCCCCTCTGCCCATCATTCTGCTAGAAGACTCTTAGCATATTACTGAGGAAGTACAAGTGAGGAATCAATGTAAAGAGAGAGGGAGAGGGAGAGGGAGAGGGAGAGGGAGAGGGAGAGGGAGAGGGAGAGGGAGAGGGAGAGGGAGAGGGAGAGAGAGAGAGAGAGAGAGAGAGAAGGAGAGAGAGAGACTAAAAGGAAAAGAAACATTGAATGGCTGCCTCCTGCTCACCCCCTAATGGGGATCAAGCCCACAACCCGGGCATATGCCCTGACCAGGAATTGAACCAGCAGCCTTCCTGTGCGTGGGACGATGCTCAACCAACTGAGCCACACCAGCCAGAGCCTAGTATCTGTTTTAATAAAAGAAAACAATGGACTTGTAGCATCTGAAATGAAATAAAGGTCTGGTTTTGGTATAGTTTCTTGATAACTCTTAGTTCTCTTCCCAGAAAAGAGAGAAGCATAAAATTGAACTTGCTTAGGATAGGCAGTGGTCGGCAAACTCTTTAGTCAACAGAACCAAATATCAACAGTACAACAATTGAAATTTCTTTTGAGAATCGAAAACCAACTTCTGTGCATGGGCCACGAAGTTTCAATTGCACTGTATGCACGCCTGCGTGTGGTATTTTGTGGAAGAGCCACACTCAAGGGCCCAAAGAGCTGCATGTGGCTCGGGAGTCACCGTTTGCTGACCACTGGGATAGAGCATTGCTGCACCACTTAGGTTAGTACCTCGTTTAGTACAGCTGGCCTTCAGGTGCAGTGTTACATAATGTCCTAGTGGGAAAGCAGCTTGTCCAATCACAGTACTGAGGTTCCAGTTATTTTTATTGTGAAGTATCCCTTTGTTAGCATTTTGATTACAAACTATTCAAATGCTCCTAAAGATAACTAAGAGTAGCCAAACTTTAAAGGCCATTTAAGTATGAAGCCAAGTGTTCTTTGGGAGGTGAGAATAAGGCTGGAGGTGGGAAGGGAATTAGGAATTCAAAATGTTGCAGTGTATGGTAGGCCCAGGTGTTCGCAATAAGGAGCAGGGGAGCTCTTGTTCTGATTGGACCATATTTATGCTTCAGAGGCAGTAAAGAGATGTTTTTGGCTTTCGTGAATTATCAGGCTAAGGCTTGTATGCATTTGGCTTCAAAGCCAATAATCAATACCATGTTTAGCCTTGTTCTTCAAAATAAGTTTTACTGTCTTTTTGTGATGAAAATAAAATATGGGTGCATCTCAGTAATGTGATTATAGTTTAGAAGGATTTAGATGAGTAGGATTCCTGGCACAGCAGGTAAAGAAACCATAATGTACTTAAAGGCCAGAGGAAATCAAATTATGTTCTTCTGAAACTGGGTTGCACTGGGAACATTGAATAAACCAAGCATGTCAAACTGGTGGCCGGGGCCGCAAGTTTGACATAATTGGAGTAAATGAAAGGCGCTGCCTTTTTGTTAAGGCTCTCAAGCATCTTGCTAGCTGCTTGAACCCAATACTGACATTTGAAATACAAGCCCCCAAAAAGGAGAGTTTTGTAAACTTTTTCAAGTAGTTAGTATATTGAAGTATTTAAAAAAAAGAATAAAGGTAATACTGGTAATAAGTAATGTTCAGCTAAGAAATGGCTTCGTCAGGTAGTTGCTGAAACAAAATTATCCCCAAAAAGTTAATAGACATTTACTGAATAGCCTATGGGTGCCCGGCATTGGGCTGAGCTCTGAAGGAGGGTGGTAGGAACAAGGTCCCTGTCTACAGGGAGGGAAGTTCACAGTCATTTAACTTACTAATGAAGTATTATTAAACAATCTGTGTCTGTGCTTAATTGTTAAGTGAGCGGATTGGGCTGTAAGTGGTCCAAGTTCAGAGGAGAAATTGATCATGCTGATGGGAGAAAGTAGCAAAGACTTCCTGGGGGAAAAAGGTGTGTGAGGTGGATCTGGAAGGATAGGTGGGACTTAGATAGTCAAAGAGCCTGATATTAACCAATTCAGAGATAATTGTACATTTGTGCTTGACCCTGTGTGAATCTATGAGAGGGTCAGAGAAATGTGATCTGCACTCCTACTGAGTTAAATTGACAGCTCAGCAGGGTAGTCTAAAGAACACTGCCCTGTGTATGTTTGCTTATTTTTTGCACATGAAATATCAAGTGAGTTATTAAATATTAAAAGGGGCACATGGGTTCAGAGGAGTTCACAATTTACAAAGGATACTGAAAATGGGTGAAAAGATAAGACTTCTCAAAGGAAGAGCTGTAGGCAGGGTTTGTGGAGGCCTCGCTTATGTATAGGCTACCGACAGGTGATGGAAAGGAGATGGGGGAACGGGAAGATAATGTACAAGGTGTTTGGGTATTTTCAAGGGACAGTGAATGAGAATCAGCCTGGCTGAGGCAGAGCATTTCTACTGGAAACAATATATTAGTTAGAACACAGCCCTTACTGTAAAGGAGACTTTATAGTTCATGTAACTAAAAGGCCTACTGTCTTGGTAAACAGGTACTTAAAAATAAAGGACAAATCCTATCTAATAAAAGCCTAATATGCAAATTGTCTTCTCTACCGGGAGTTCAACCACTTGCTATTACATGTGCTGACCACCAGGGGGGCGGTATAAAACATGACAGGCGTCAGCAACACAGCCCTGGCAGTGGGTGGCAGGGGAGATGCCGCTGGCCCTGATGGGTCCCAACAAGAGCAGGACTGTGGCAGGATGGAGAAACAGGTGAGCAGGTGGTACCAGGCCAAGGCAGGTACGAGTAGGGCCCAGTCACTCCGAAGACGGTAACCAGCAGCAGGGGGGTGGGGCCACCACCTAGCTCCCAGGCTCTGAGGGAGCCGGGCAGGGGTCCAATGACTCAGACGGAGGGGAGCGCATGGGGGCCTGGGGGTCCAGGTGCTGCCCAGGTCCTAGACGTCAGCTGGCACCTACCCTTCCACCCCAGAAGCTCATGCTTTGATCACCATTCAGGCGTAGGGACCACACCCATGCACAGATTTTGTGCTCCAGCCTCTAGTATTAAAAGAATGCATGAATGGACACCCTGCTCCTCATCTGCTCTCCCATACCCTGCTCCTCATCTGCTCTCCTACAAGGCCCAACTCAACCAGCCTTTCCCTGGTCTCCCAATCAGATGTCATTAGGATTTTTCTTCTATTCCTCATCCACTGGACTTGTCCTAAAAGATATAATTCACAGGAAGTTCCTGCTAAGTGCAGGATTTTAATTCCTAGAGGATGGATCTTTGTGGCTCTTCCCACCCTAGTGAACTAAACACTGAAAAAGCCCTGTTCCCTCTCTATTGAGTTTACTGATAGAGCTTACATAGCCCCTCCCAAGTCATGAGGTCCTTACTATTTCTCTTTGGACCTTATTCAGTTTTCTTCTAGTTATCCAAAATCAAAAGTGCCCTACAAGCAGGAAGCCCTCCACAATATGGGGAATGGGAGTGGGTGTAGGGCCAAGGTATGGAAAAAGAAAAAAAGGCAGAGAACCTTTCTATTACCATCATTCCCCCTACTCCATAACCAATGGGAGTCGTAAAAGCCATTCCTAGTACATCCTTCTGAGTTAAAGGACACCTATCATCCTTGATAGTCCAGTTAAGATAACTATCTTTTTACTCCAGACTTCTCACATGGATTGACCAATAAGTTATGTTAGCTGAATGTGGTTCTGTAATGTTTCAGTTTTTTGGTGTTCATAATATGCTAATTAGACTGCACGTCCTTCCAGAAGACCTTCCAGACAAAGCTGGGGCTGTGAGGGAGGCCCAGGTCCTGAGTGCCAGAGGGAGGCCAGTGCCACCAGCCAGGGAAAGGAAGGGCTATTCTTGCACAAACTTTGTGCATCAGGCCTCTAGTATATGAGATTCATGCACTCAGGGGGGTGGGGGGGGGAGGATAGGACCCTCATGCTGGCCTGCACTCTTTTGCAGTCCAGAAGCCCTTGGGGGATGTCCAACGGACATCCTTAGCACTGCTGCAGATGAAAAGCCACCACTGCAGCACTAGCCAGCCATGAGCCTGGAGTCTGGGCTTCTGGCTGAGCCGTGCTCCCCCTGTGGGAGACCACTAACCACCAGGGGGCAGCTCCTGCACTGAGCATCTGCCCCCTGGTGGTCATTGTGCGTCATGGCAACCAGTCATTCTGCCATTCAGTTGATTTGCATATTACCCTTTTATTATATAGGATATTGATTTCAGAGAGGAAGGGAGGAGAGAGAAACATCAATGATGAGGGAGAATTATTGATTAGCTGCTTCCTGCATGCCCCACACTGGTGATTGGGCTACAATTCCCGCATGTGCCCTGACAGAATCGAACCAGTAACTTCCTGGTCAACCCCTGAGCCATACCAGGCTTGGAGTTCTTTATAGTAGTTCCTCCCTCCTCAAAGTCCTTCATTTGATAGACTTAGTGGCATTCCCTACCTGAGTCATTAGTTTGGGGAATACATGTCAGGCCACCATTCCCCTACTCCAAGTTCTGCTGTTATCTATTTACCTCTGCCATGACTCTTAACACTTCTCCTTCTATTTTTTTTTTAATATTACTAGGGGCCCAGTGCATGAGATTTGTGCACTGGGGCAGGTGGTCCCTAGCCCAACCTTCCCCCTCTCACATACTGGGAACCCTCAGGGGATGTCCTACTGAGGGCTCACCCTCGGCTTACCCAAGGCCGAAAGCCTCTGGCCAAGGTTTTCGTCCTTGGGCAGGGGACCCCAGCCAGCAATTGCCCTGCGATCGAGCTGATCGCTGGCTGGCTCCACCCCAGCCCCAGCCTGCCCAAGGCCAAGGCTTTTTCTGGCCTTGGGCAGCAGCTATCTTGGGTGGGTGTTAATTTGCATATCACTCCTGATTGGCTAGTGGGTGTGGTGAAGGTACAGTTGATTTGCATATTACTCTTTTATTAGGATAGGATGGTTGCTTGTGTATTTGTCTTACCTCCTGTATTAGATTATAAGCTTTTTGAGGCCAAATCCTGAGTCTATAACACATCTTTGCACCCCTACAGTTCCCATTGTAGAGTATAATATTTGGTGGCCCTAACCAGTTTGGCTCAGTGGATACAGCGCTGGCTTGCAGACTGAAGGGTCCCAGGTTCAATTCCAGTCAAAGGCAAGTACCTTGGTTGCGGGCACATCCCCAGTAGAGGATGTTGCAGGAGGCAGCTGATTGATGTTTCCCTCTCATTGATATTTCTAGCTCTCTATCCCTCTCCCTTCCTCTCTGTAAAACATCAATAAAATATGTGTTTTTTCTTAAAAAGGAACGTTTGGTGAATAAATATCTAGTTCAGTGTTGTCCATTATATAAGTAACTGCAGTCCACATGTGGGTATTTTAATGTAAATTAAATAATGTGAAAAATTCAGTTTTAGTCACACTAGCCACATTTCAAATGCTCAGAAGTCACATGTGGCTCATGGTTACCATATTGGGCAGCACCAAACTAGACGGTTGACCTAGAAGATGTGATACAGACCCAAACTTGATCAGTGGATTAAAAAAATGCAAAGAATGAGTTTCTCAGAAAGGCATAATCTTGATTATCCTCTTAGGTTCTTCCGTAGATATCAGGCCTCTTTTGTTTAGATCTAGAAATTTCCCGCAGATGCTGTTCTTGAACTAATTTGTGGTGCTGGGAGGAGCATATTCGAGTGCCTTGGAAATCTCAAAAGCCCAAAGCTTCTGTATTAGTAGTGTCTAGCCAATCAGAGCTGGGTTGACGGAAATGAAGGGGCTTTATATGCAGATCCCAGCATCATTTTATCTTCTGAGATACGCCATGGCTAGATATTGGGTAGAGGTCTTGCTTCCCTACACTAACTGAGCCCCCAGCCCCCACCTGCTTGGCTGGCAGTTCTGACTTGGCATATAGAGCAGCTATAGCCCTGGGGAACAGAGCCAAACACGCGGAAGTGGTTACAAGTGGTTACGTGTATTAGCTCCCAGGGAAGCTGTGGCTAGGAGGGGGAGTGGGTGCGGTGCTGCCTGATGGCTTTTCAAAGAAGCCAAATCTTTGAAGTTTTGTTTTAGCAGCTGCCAGGTATGCTGTTTCAGCACTTTGCAGACTCTCTTGCCGTATTCCCATATCACATTTTTCTTTACTATATGTGCATAGTATACACAATGGAGCTGGGATGCCGGGAGGGTAACTATAATAGTGTGGAGTAAGTTGCTAAACACGCCCTCTTGCTCTTTCTTTTTACTATGACTCTGCCATGAAATAGCCACTTTAATGCTCCCTGTTGCCCTTTCAGCGATGACCCTTTCTGATCTCTTGCCCAAGGAGAGGCAAACAGAATCCACTTCTATTTTGGGAAAGTTGTAAGGTTTGAGAAACTGGAGCTCTGACATTTTTCCGATGGATTGGAGCATCACTCTGAAAGTAAACCCTCTCTCTTTTTTAAAAGAACAGGTTACACCTCCCAACATGCAACTCGAACACCTTCCATTTGGAAGCCAATTTCTTGACTGCAGATCTTGTTCACTATTGAATCCTCAGCATTTAACACAGTGTCAGTTAGTAAATATTTGTTGAATAGGTGCACTTGCAAGTGCCCCGCCTGGGGAGGACCTGGGCAGGTAGAGTACCTCTGAATTTTCCCTGCCTCCTGTCGCTCCTGCTTAGTCACCTCTTTCTCCTGTCCAGGGTGCTGTCACCTCAAACCTTCCCAACTGCTCTACTCGTTTGGAATAGAGTATATGCTCCTGCGTATTAGCTTTTATGTCTTTGTTCTGTCTCTCCTGAGTTGTAAGTCTATTAAAGGTACGCACTATATTTTATTCCTACAGAAAGAACCCTGGGCCAGGGAGGGGAAGACCTAGGTGCCAGTCCCAGTCCACTTGGGACTTCCTAACTTGGGGTTAGGAACTTCAGCCCATTTGTGCCGCCTGGAAAGTGATGATGCCTGATTGTCACGGGAGTTCAATGAGGTCGTGTACGTAAACCTGCTTTAGTGAAGTCTGAAGCACTGTACACGGTTAGGTCTTTTCAGTATTAATAATACTTACCACTGTGAAATAGTAATGTTTGTTTATGCTGCTAATGATACACAGGCTGATCTCTCCCAGAGCTGAGGTAAATCACAAGTTCAGCCCCACATTACTCAGCTTGGCACAGGTTTAAAGCCTTAAGTGGTCCATTCCAGGCACTCTCTGTCATCACCTCTCTTTCAGTCTGCAGGTTCTTCCTTTCAGACCCATGGGGTCATTCTTTTTCTTACTAGTCTCCCCCTTCTCCCCTCAGGCCCAGGCTGAGCTCTTTTTTAACCCCCTCAGTGCTTAGAGAAGCAAGGTAGTCCCATCTCATTTCCCAATTTAGGCTGGAATTGCTATCCTGGTAGACCCTTCTCAGCATGGCCACCTGCCCCCTGCAGCGCTGCCCGTCAACAGCACTGGCCCCTTCATCGTTCCCCTGTCCCAGCCCCTCAGCAGCAGCGCAGTCAGGGTCCCTTCCTGTTTTCTTCTCCCTGCCCTCACTTTCTTCCAGGCCGTCCTTCAGTCTCTTTTTTCCATGTCATCTCATCCTGCATTTTCTTTTTTTTTAAATTGGGTTTTTTTTTAACATATTTTTATTGATTTCAGAGAGGAAGGGAGAGGGAGAGGGGGAGAGAGATAGAAACATCAATTATGAGAGAGAATCATTGATTGGCTGCCTTTTGCACACCCCACACTGGGGATTGAGTCTACAACCTAGGCATGTGCACTTGACCGGAATCAAACCCGGAACCCTTCAGTCCACTGGCCAGTGCTCTAGCCACTGAGCCAAGGGTTCATCCTGCATTTTCTTTCTCTGAACTAAGACCTTCCATTCAGTAAGACTGTTCCCCCTTTTAAGATTGAAGTTTGGTGCATCTGCATGCCTCTGTCACTTGGCCCGCATCACCTGAAGGCTCCTTCTCAGCGATGCTGTCGTGACTCGAGGAGGGCCAAATTCTTTTAAGGTGTCTAATATCTAAATGCTATAATTTAGTGTTTGAGAGTATGAGTTTTAATCCCTTCTCTCTATGTCACCTAGAGTAAGTCCTTTGAACCGGTTATCCTTATCTCTAATTGAGGCTACTTCTTAGGGATAGCTTAAGGAGCAAATGACAATTAAGTGACAGAAGAACACTTTTATACAGTGCCTGCCACAGGATAAGTGCTCAGTAAATGGGAACTGTTGTAAACATGTCCACATTGTCTAGCCATATCCTGTTTCACGGGTGTTAAAAACAGACCCAGAGAAGTTAAATGGGTTGTGCAAATTCTCACGCCTCCACGGTGATAAAGTGAGGCCTGGAGCCCAGGGCTTCGACTCTTCTAACCCCTCACAGGTTTATCTGTTCTATTTTCCCTTCTGCGGGTGAACATAGGACCATTCCCAGCAAGGAGTGTGAATTGCTTTGTGCATTTGTTCTTCGTGACTGGGATGTTGCCAGGCTCTGGATGGACAGAGACCAGAGCAGTGAACTCATTGCCTTCATGGTTGGTCCAGTGGGTAAAACGTGGTCACTGGGAAGAACAGTCACAGTATAGAGTATGCCAATTAAAGGTATCCTGGAGCCCCAAGGAAAGCTCTCGGAGGAAGACCAGCGTAGGTTTGCAGAGAATGGGTTGTTATTTGACAGGTGAAAATGGGTGGCAGAGACGTGTGTGTGAAGCAGGGAGGCCTGGAAGAGCCCGCCTGAAGTGTGAAGTTGAGGAAGCAAGGCCTGGGAGTGGAGGAGGGCTGAGGATGAGATGGGAAAGCTGCAGTGCCTGATGAGCCATACTAGGGATTTCATCCCATCATCTGCCTTTTTTTTTTTTAAATCTTTATTGTTCAGTATATTAATTACATTGTTCCCTTTTTTTCCCCCTATAGTTCCCCTCCACCTGGTACCCATCCCACCCTCCGCCATCAGCCCCCTCCACTGTCCTCTCCCATAGTTGCATGATTTTTGTCCAGTCTCTTGCTGCACTTCCCACACCCCCTTTCTCCCAAGAGTTGTCAGTCCATTCCCTCTCTGTGTCCGTGATTCTGTTACATTCACCAGTTTATCCTGTTCATCAGCTTATTAATTCACTTGATTTTTAGATTCATTTGTTGATAGATGTGTATTTGTTATTCCTAATTTACACTTTTATCTTTTTCTTCTTCCTCTTCTTAAAGAATATCTTTCAGTCTTACATATAGTATTGGTTTGGTGGTGATGAACTCCTTTAGCTTTTTCTTATCTGCGAAGCACTTCATCTGACCTTCAATTCTGCATGATAGCTTTGCTGGATAGAGTAATCTTGGTTGTAGATTCTTGCTGTTCATCACTTTGAGTATTTCTTGCCACTCCTGTCTGGCCTGCATCGATTCTGTTGAGAAATCCACTGAAAATCATATGGGTGCTCCCTTATAGGTAACCAACTGTTTCTCTCTTGCTGCTTTTAATATTCTCTCCTTGTCTTTTGCTCTTGGCATTTTAATTATGATGTGCCTTGGTGTGGTCCTCTTAGGGTTCCTATATATTGGGGTTCGGTGCGCTTCTTGGACTCCTAAGTCAATTTCTTTCACCAGGTGTGGGAAGTTTTCGGTCACTATTTCTTCAAATAGGTTTTCATTGTCTTGCTCTCTCTCTTTTTCTGGCACCCCTATAATTTGGATGTTGGTATGCTTGAGGTTGTCCCAGAGGGCCCTTATACTATCTTCAATTTTTTGGATTTTTTTTTTTTTTGACAGACAACCATTTAGTTTTTATTTCATAATCATAAACTTAACTCTGCAATCCAGCTAGACTGGGAAGGGGTAAGGGAATTATGGAACCCAATAAACTGGCAAGAGCACAAAGATTATGGAACATTCCAAGCAAATTGGGGTGAAGGGGTGCTCTCCTGAGCTACAGAAGGAATGGTCTGGTGGTAAAGATAAAACACAAGTCAGATAGATTTATTAGAGTTGTCCACAGTCAGCAATGGTGATCTTCTTGCTGGTCTTGCCATTCCTGGACCCATAGCGCTCCATGGCTGTCACAATATCCATGCCTTCTTTCACCTGGCCAAAGACCACATGCTTGCCATCCAACCACTCAGTCTTGGCAGTGCAGATGAAAAACTGAGAGCCATTTGTGTTAGGCCCAGCATTGGCCATGGACAGGATGCCAGGGCCTGTATGTTTCAGGTTGAAGTTCTCGTCCTCAAATTTCTCCCCATAGATGGACTTGCCACCTGTGCCGTTATGGCGTGTGAAGTCACCACCCTGGCACATAAATCCCGGAATAATTCTGTGAAAGCAGGAACCTTTATAACCAAATCCTTTCTCCCCAGTGCTCAGAGCACGGAAGTTTTCTGCCGTCTTTGGAACTTTGTCTGCAAACAGCTCGAAGGACACGCGGCCTAAGGGCTCGCCATCGGCGGCGATGTCGAAGTACACGGTAGGGTTCACCATGGCTGATCACGGGCAACTTCGGAATGGCGGCGTCTGCAAAGCGCTAATTTTTTGGATTTTTTTGGTTTCTTGCTTTTTCAGCTGAGTGGATTTTCCCTCTTTATATTTCAAATCTTTAACTTGGTTCTTGGGGTGCTCCAGAGCACTTTTAGGTCTTTGTATAATATTTTTTATTTCAGTCAGTGTATGCTTAATTTCTGGTTGGTCCTTTTTCATATCCTTGAGTCTCCTTTATATCCTTGAGAGTCTCCTTCATTTCCACGTTGGTCTTGATCATTTCCTTGAAGGTCTCATTCATTTCCTTGTAGGATTCATTCATTTATTTCCTTATAGGCCTCGACCTTTTGTTGGATCCTCTTGAAAAACCCTATAACCGTGGTTCTGAATTCCATGTCCAGTCGTTTTTTTTCCTCCATTTCTTTCACATCTGATTTCTTTCCATGTCTCTGCATGGTGGCTGCTTCCCTGAGTTGGTCAATTAGCTTTGTGTGGTAGACTTCCTATTAGGGACAGTGGCTCAACCTCCCCAGTTACCTGAGGTGGATATGGGTTGCACAGTCTTGCTGAAGTTAAGCTCAGTTAATCGTAGTTAGCACTTGGAGGAGTTGACCTCCAGGCCAATTGTCTGTGAAGCTCAGCTGTGCTCAGGTTGGATGGGCAGACTCTCCGGGCCAAGCAAACAGCATTAGCTCCGCCCTGTGCGGCCCCAGGTACCCTGCGCTGGGGGCAATGGCTGCCAGCACCTCTGAGAGAGATCCGCTGTGGAGCTCCACCGGCTGCCGGGGAATTCAGACTCTCCCCAAATGACTCTGCACGCCCAATGTCTCACCCAGGGTCGTAAAACAAAGCAGTCTGACAGTTTTCCGAATGAGAGGGCAAGTCACCGAGCACTCTCTACGCGGTCACGTAGCCGAGCTGTTCGCACAAGCTGCCTTTTCCACAAGCCGGCAGACCCGGCAGCGCCCGAGCTTCAGCGTGCCCTCCCACTGTTCAGTTTTCACCCCGTGTGATAGTGGGTTCCCTGGACTTCGCCCAGAGCTGGAGAATCAGTCCAGTGGGACATCTTTGTCTCCCCGTTCGAGAAAACTGGCCTGTTTTCAGCCGCCCGCCCTCTCCGCTGGCGCGCGAATCTTTCAACGCTGTTCTCCGCCGCTCCTCCGAGTCAGTGTCTTATCTTCACTTTTATTTGTGGAATTTTCACTCGGCGAGCTTTCTGGTGATTCTGGAAGGTGTTTGTTCTTTCATTAAGTTGTAGTATTAAAATTGTTGAGTATGACGGCAAGATAGGTGTTTTACCTATGTAGCCGTCTTGGTTCTCCCATCATCTGCCTTTTAATTAGCATCAACTGAAGCAGTCAGGGACATTTTTTTGTTTGTTTGTTTTGGCCATCTTTGAGTCTTTATACCTACTGCTTCCTCTGTCTTTCACTTCCCCATTCAGATCTGGCAGATTCTTCCTGTCATTCTGGATTTAGCCCAATTTCAACCCTTCCTTTCTGCGCCTTCTACCACATCTCATCAGAAGTGGCCTACTTGTCTGTAGCTGTAGTATTTTTACATTATAATTAGGTTTCCGTGTCTTTCTGCTATCATTTCCTGTGAAATCAAGACTTATGCATCTTTATACTCCTGTCCCTTAATGCAGTTTCTGACACATAAATATTCGCTAATTTAATGTATGCCAAGTGGATTTGAATATCTAGGTTCATAATCACAGACCTGAATTTCTCCTGGGCGCTCTTGGCAGGACAAAAATTGAGATGTATCAGATCAAGAGCCACAACTCAACCTGCTTGCTCTCTCTAGGGTATGCACCATGGCTGCCTTTGGAAAGGCCCCTTAACACTATAGCTGGTCAGATGCCTTCTATGGAAGCAGTTGTCACCTTTCTATGTTTGCAGTATAATCCCACATACTAGAACTTTGCCCAGCACCCTGCAAGGAATTAAAAGAATCAGTACACAACCCAGTGGACTCCATCCGGTGGACCTGGTGGAATCAGCATCAGGGTAGAGCAGGGATTTTCAGCCTCTTCATGTCATGGCACGTAGAAACTAATTACTAAAATTATGTGGCACACCAAAAAAATACGTATTTTTGCTGATATGACAACTAAAATATGTATAATTTTGATTGATTTACCAAAATAATAATAATTACCTATCCTTTTTTCTCCAAAGTGAATTTTTTAACATTGATTTTGAGAGAGAGAGAAATACTGATGTGAGAGAGAAACATTTATCTTTTGCCTGCCACATGTGCCCCTACTGGGAATTGAACTTCTCAGCCTTTCCGTGTCAGGACAGGACACACTCTAACAACCAGGGCCCCAAAGTGATTTAAAAAAAAAGTCAGGCACCTGTACTTTGTACATAAAGACTTCTGGTACCTAGAATTAACCAGTCAGGCACAGCCTTATTATTTGACATGACCGGTAAGATGCCAAGTCTGTTACATGGCCTATATGTTTATGGATCAAGACGGAGTATTCACCGGAGGGCTGTCGTGTTGGCTGTCGTGTTGGCTGTTGTCATGTGGCCTGGCGGCCGCCAGGTTAACATGCTTGGTCTAAAGGGAAAAAGGTCAGTGACCCTGGCCTCTCTTGTCAGATGTTGCAGGTTTTAAAACTGGTTGAAAATCGCTGAAGTAGAGCAATATTTCACAGTGTCCCTTAAATTGCTGTATTTATATTCACTGGGCCACATGGCTATTGAGTAGTTTTTTTATTTACCGCCCTGACTCTCCTGTACTCATGAGGGAAAGTGTCTTCACACACGCTCTGTATTTGGCACCAGTTTGATACCACATTTCACCTCTTGCGTATTGCAGATATATCCTGCTCGAAGCCATGCCACAAGATCCACCCAGCTTAGCATTTGTCTGACAGACATAGCTGTAACACCATCTTAACACACATACGTATATTTTGCATGCTGATCAAACTTGACACACTTGTGTGTGTTCTCAGCACAGACCGTTGAGAATCTCTGGGCTTCTGTGACGAGCTGCATTGTAGCCCAGCAGCAGCCCGTCCGGATGGTTTGTGTGCCATGGTAGGATAGCAGGCCACTCTATATGATATGGCTTGCAAGCTAATTTTTCTTCACCTTCTGAAGTTTGTCATCGAAGTGATTGCGTGAGTTATCTAGTGCTGCACAACCAAGTATCTCGAGACTTAGCAGCTTAAAAAAACATCATCTTAGTTCCTGTGGGTGAGGAACTGAGGAGAGCCTCGCTGGGCTCTGGCTCCGGCTCTTCACGAGGCTGCGGTGAGATGTCAGCCAAACGGGCTGCAGTCACTCGAAGGCTCCTCCGGGCCGGGAAGATCGTCTTCCCTGATGGCTCACCCTCACGTGGGTGATGAGTTCATGCTGACTGCTGGCAGGAGGCCCGCTCCTCACCACACAGACTTCTCCCCAGGGCCGCCTGTGTGTCCTCACGAGATGACAGCTGCTTCCCCAGGAGTGAATGACTCAGGAGAAAGATAAGAGCCACAATGTCTTTTATGACCTAGTCCCAGAAGTTACACACCGTCATTAAAATGTTTTATGTTAATTGTGGTAAAATACACCTAACAAAATTTGCCACTTTAATTATATTTAAGTACATAGCTCAGTAGCATTCAGTATATCCCATATTGTGCAGCCTCACCACCATCCACTTCCAGAACTCTTTCCACCTTGCAAAACTGAAACTCTGTATCTCTTAAAAAATAACTCCCATTTTCTCTCTCCCAGCCCCTGGCAACCACTTTTTCACTTTCTGTCTCTGAATTGGATTACTCTAGGTACCTCATATAAGTGGAATCTTACAGTATTAGTCCTTTTGTGACTGGTGTATTTTATTTAGCAGATCTTCAGGGCCCCTCCATGCTGTAACTGTGTCAGAATTTTCTTCCTTTTTAAGGCTGAATACTATTCCATTGTGAGCTTCTATCACATTTTGTTTACCCATTCATGTGTGGATGGATACTTTGGCTGCTTCTCCCTTTGGCTGTTGTGAATAATGCTGCTCTTAACAGGGGTGTACAAATAGTTATTCATGTTCCTACATTCAATTTTGTTGGTTATATTTCCACAGTGAATTGCTGGATCATATGAAAATTCTATTTTTCTTAAGCCTAAATTAATTCACTTTATTTTCCCTGTATAAATACACCTCTTATTGGCCAGAGCTGGAGTCTGGTCCTCTTCACGAAGTCTGTGCTATTTATTGGTGTTTGCTGGATGGTCAGTGAATTCCTAATAAGGAGACTTGGTGAGCACAGTCTCTTTCCAGAGGTTGGGGTGAGACATCTATAGGTCTTGGATATTCATCCCTTATCATGTACAAATATTTTCTCTCATAGACTGCTTTTTAGCTATTGTGATAGTGTCCTTTGAAGCATAGACGTTTTTAATTTTCCTGTTTTTTCTTTTGTTGCTTACGCCTTTGGTATCATAGCCAAGAAATCATTGTCAAATCCAATGTCATGATGCTTCTGCCCTATGTTTCTTCTAAGAGTTTTCTAGTTTTAGCTTTTATAATAGGTGTTTCAAACGAACACACTGTCATTTCTGCAACATGCCAGCTCCTTTCAGTTTGGAAGGAGATATTACAAGGATATGAATAACAGGAGGGGAGAACATTGGGGATTATATTGAAGGTTGGTTCCCACAATAATTCAGGTACTTAATATAAAAATTAAGTAATTCTCTAAGGTTTATAATGAAAATGAGAATCCATTGCCCCTTCTCTTCTCACTGCTACCCACCCTTAATTTCCACATTTCCTTTCCTCCCATCCTTGCAGTGGACACATTGTATAATTATTGGTAGATCAGCTTTCACTGTTTTCATTATCACAACTATGCCCTTGTAAACATTTGGGCTTCTTAGACTCATCATTTCTTCTCTGGTATTTATCCATTTCTCTGTCATTCTGTCTGACTTCCTGGGGGGTTCCCTTAATAAATTTCTATACTCTCTACTTTCTTAAGTCTGACTAAGTCTAATATTGCAAAGTTAAGAAGTGTCCAAATTTTCAGATTTCTTCCTGTTGAAGATAGTCTATAAAGGACTGAATCAAAGAAAAGATATATGTATATATCTATCTATATAAAAACCTAATATGCAAAGTGTCCCCTCAGGAGTTCAACCTACCAGAAGTTCGATTGTCCGCTATGATGTGTACTGACTGCCAGGGGGCAGCATTAAAACGAAGGAAGGCCCCGGTTGGCAGCGAGGGAAGGGAGGCTCCAGCCAGCAGCCAGAAGGCCCTGATAGGCCCTGATCACCAGCTAAGCCTAGGGACTCTACCCATGCACAGATGTCGTGTACCGGGTCTCCAGTAGTTATAATAATAGGTTACAATACAATAATGCAAATAGTTATATATTACACATATTCCTGTTCCGTAGACTATATTTATGTGTATACTTTATAAAAATTAATGGTACAGGTAATACATGTAGCCATATCATAAACGAATCTAATAGAAATACATATTTATAGTTTATGAGGACATAAAGTCTTCTCCTCAGAGGAAGCCCACCCCAGTGAAAAGGTTGATTTGTGTAGTTTTCCATGTATTTTTCTGTGAGTTTTACGCCCTAATATCTTCTCTTTTTTTGTTTGTTCATATGCACTTAAATACTTTTAGCCAGTATGTAGTTTTCCTAAGTTTGACAGTACACCATAATGTATTTTACCATTTTATTAAAGAGCATGAAGTTATATCCAATTTAGGAATCTACAGTGAATACCTTGTGCACATGTACAAGTACTTCTATAGGATACATTCCAAGAAGTGGAATTTTTTACATCAAGTGATATCTATTCCTTGAATGTTTATACTGTCCAGTTGGCCTCTAAAAAGGCTATGTCAATATACCCTTCAATGAGAGGGTGCCCTTTCCCCACATCCCACCAGCGTTGCATCCCATTGAGCCTTCTCTCACAATCTCTGGACCATCACCTATCCCTCTCTGCCAAATTCTCTCCTGTTGGTGCTGATGATGACATTAGGAGTAGAGCCTGTCTTCCAATACTTTACTTCAGAGCTGCTTTGTTTTAGGGCAGGAATACCACCAAGATGGGGCCGAGAAGCTGGAAAGGAAAGGGTTCTCAGTGGGCTCTTTCTTTCCTTCACGTTAGTTGAGCCAAGAAGGAATCCCCGTGAGTCAGCTTCTTGCCCCCACACCGCTTAGGTGCTGTTCTCTCCTGGTTTTGTTTTTGACTGATTTCATCCGAGAAGTCTGCCCCTTCCTCCTCCCTAAGTAATGAAGAACCAGAAAAAATCACAGAACCAGCAGATTGAGTGAAGGAAGCTTAAGGAAAATATTAAAAAGGAAGAAAAGTGTTTGATGTACTTTTAATATAAAATGTGGAAAAAGTAGAAAAAGGGTGGGGGCTAGGGCAGGAGGGAGGAGAGAGATTATTCACGGTAATGGGAACCAAATGTTGGCTGGGAAAGCTGCAACATTCTCACACTCTTCCTGTAAACCCAGCGGCTTTTCAAAGTGATAGCAATGGAGAGCCAGCAGCACAGGACTCGCCTTAACCCTTCCGTACCTGGACAGCCGCTCCCAGTCGGCTTTCAGAGTGGTGTCACCCTGGAGAAGTCCTGGTGTGTGGACAGTTTCTGTGTCCCTTCCTGCAAAAAGAAGGAAGGTGGGCGCAAGTAGTAGAGTAAAAGGGAACGGCTGTTAACACCTCAGAGTAGGCCTAAATTTATCTTTCCGCATTAGGCTTCAGTACCGGCCAGTGAGCAGCCTGCTTGACCGATAGCTTTACCAGGTCTGAGTGAGGTTGTCTTCTCCCCTGGCTGTCTGAGGAGGAATGTCAAAGATGAAACCCCCATGCTGCAGAACGGCAGTCTCTCCATCAGTCACAGCCCACTACATGGAAACCCTCCGTGGGGTCTGAAGTCCTCTTGGGTGGAAGTGTGTGTGCGCCTCTGGAGGCTCCGGCCTTTGTTTCTCTCGGAAGTGCATACCTGCCACTGTGGATTGAGCTGTAAAGACGGTTTGGAGCTGAAGGGCAGCTCCTGACCTTGTGACTCCCAGATGGTCAAGGACGGGAACTTGCCTCTTGGCCTAACCATTTATCTACAGAGGGAGAATGAAAAGGGGTGAAGGAATGAATGAAGTTTCTAGTTCAGCTGGCTCTTTGCTTCCACCCAGATTTGAACTTTGTTCAAGCACCTTTAAGTCAATTGTGGCTCAGCTGACGTTGCTCAGTGGTTGGGTGTCAACCTATGAACCAGGAAGTCACGGTTCAATTCCCAGTCAGGGCACATGCCAGGGTTGCAGGCTCTGTCCCCAGTGAGGGACGTGCAGGAGGCAGCCGATCAATGGTTCACTCTCATCATTGATGTTTTTATCTCTCTCTAAATCTCCCATCCTCTCTGAAATCAATAAAAATATACTTCTTAAAAAGTCAATCATGCATCAAAAAGAAAAACTTTACTTTTTATGTCCAATATTTATCATTTCAGAGTGCCAGTCCTTTCATCCCCCATCGCCCAGTGTAGGGCAGTGGTAGCAATAGGGCAGGCGGCACTGCAGAGCGTACGAGTGCTTGGCCTCTGCGTGAGCTTGAGCTCTTTGCTCTCAGTTGTCTCATCTGTGACATTAGTCTCTGCCTTCTTGGATATTTAAGGATAAAGAGAGTTAAAGAATGAAAATATGTAGCACACTGCCTGGCATCTACTCTTCCCTGTCTTCATCGTCTTTGTTTCAAATGTTTTTAAAAATCATCTCTGGGATGATTTTACAGTTTTATGTTTTACATTTAAATCCATAGCCCATTTTGAATTCATTTTTGTAAGAAGTATGAGTTTATCCCAGCTGGTGTGGCTCAGTGGATTGAGTGTTGACCCATGAACCAGGTCACAGTTTGATTTCCAGTCAGGGCACGAGCCTGGGTTTCAGACTGGATCCTCAACAGGGGCCATGCAAGAGGCAATTGATCAGTGATTCTCTCTAATCATTGATATTTCTACCCCTCTCTCCCTCTCCCTTCCTCTCTCTGAAATCAATAAAAAAAAAAGCAGTATGAGATTAGTTTGAGGTTCAGTTTTTTTGCCTATGGATGTACAATTGCTACAGCTCCATTTGCTAACAAACAAATGGCTATTGGTTTTTCCAGCTTTGTCAAAACTCAGTTGAGCATATTTGTGTGGGTCCTGAATGATCTTAGTATTCCCAAAACAATTCCTATTTTAGCGAGTACTATTTTAGTTTCTAATCTTCTGTTCTTCATTGTAACTTTGGGGTCATACAGATTGAGGTGCTAAAGCAGCTCTTTAACTTAACTCTGTGTGTAAAATTATACCTAAGTTATTTAACCTAAGTCTCAGTTTCCTCCTCTGTAAAATAGAATAGTAATATCTTTTCCAATGGGTCTCTGTGAAGACCAGCCATGATAAGGCATGTAAGGGGATTAGCTTGAAATCAGGCATTTAGAAAGCCCCACACTAATGGTAGTAGTGGTAGTAAGACTTGGTTTCTCTGTGCTTGGCTGTCCTAAGCCACATCGCTCATGCCCTTTGCTTTCCACAAAACTTAGCTTTTTTTAGCCTTTTCATTGTAGCTTCATTATGAGCACGAGTGATTCCAATTAAAGCTGTGTGCTGTGCTTTGCTTAAATGGAAATTTTGACCAGTAATATTTCTATTTCAGGATATATGAGAGTTCCATGTCTTACCAATTTTGATTACAGCATTTCTCCCTCTTCCACCACCCCCAGCATTTGGCTACATTGGATTTCCTGTTGCTCGCAGCTCTTGTATATGCTATTCCTTCTCCCTGGGGTGTCCTTTCCAATTGTCAAATTGCTGGACATCTTTGAGACCACCTCCACTTTGAAGCTTTTCTTGATTTCTCCCATATGAAGTGCTCCCTCCTTCATGCTGTATCCACTGAGCCAGACCAGCGAGGGCGCTTTTCTCTTGTTTTCTAAAGCTAATGTCCTGTTTCCAGCACAGTGGCACACAGAGTTTGGGGAGTTTTTTCTTAAAAACACATACACACATATTTTTAAGTTCATAAATAAAATATATCCAGATGTCTTGGCTGCATTAAATGATAAAAGTTGGATAACCCTATATAATAAAAGGCTAACATGCAAATCTACCAAACCGTGGAACAACCAGTCACTGTGACGCACACTGACCACCAAGGGTCAGACACTCAGCACAGGAGCTGCCTCCTGGTAGTCGGTGAGCTCAGCCAGAAGCTGGGCTCATGGCTGGAGAGTGCAGCGGTGGGTGGGAGCCTCTTCTGCCTCCTCATCAGCACTAAGGATGTCTGACTGCCAGCTTAAGTCATCAGTCAGACATCCCCCGAGGGCTCCCAGAGGGTGCAGGCTGGGCTGAGGGACCCCCCTGAATGCATGAATTTTGTGCACCAGGCCTCCAGTATAATTATAATGTGCTAGAATAAGACTAGAATGAAATATACCAACTACCATGGTTACAGAATGGAACTATGGGTGACTTTTTTCTTTCTTTACACTTTTCAGCACTTACATTTTCATAGTAAGCATATATTAATTTTAAATTGATTTTATATTGTTTAACATGTCTTGTAATTTGTTATTCAGAAATATTTCTCTCTTGTTTTGAAGAGATAGGATTCTATTTTGCCATTTGTTAAAGAGGATAACAAAAGGAAGGGAGGACTAACATTTATTGAATGTCCAGTACGTGCCACCTACTGTACTTTGTATGATTTATCCTATTTATTTCCAAAAATCATGGCTGTTACATAGATCTTATCCTTACCTGTTAAGTATAGATAATGAAATAGCCTTAGCTATGTTAACATTTGGGTCAGTTCTTTCTGATGGGAAAGCTCATGCCCTTTAGTAGAGAAGTTTATCTTCTCTACTAATGGGGAGAGAAAAGTCAATACCAGTCTTTCCACAGTGGCATCTCAGACTAGTCTGAACCTGTTTATTATTGACTAGTGACCCAGTGCACGGATTCGTGCACATTGAAAGGAAATTAGTTAGAAGAAAGATTGGGGCAGTAATTATGTTAATGCAAAAAATTACATGTCAAAATCTATATATATAAAAGGCTAAGTGACCAACTGTATGTATGTTAGCCAGAGCTTTATGTGTATCATGCATGCAAAAGTCAAGGTTTATTTTTAAATTACCAGTGTGCGTCATATGTACCGATCAGATGGACAGACGGTTACTTAGCCTTTTATATATATAGATTATATATATATAGATGATAAATGTGCAAAAGAGAGGTGGAAATATTTCTGAAAATAAATTCATTGATGAAGTATAAAAAACAATCTTTCTGTAAACAAAAATGAAAAAAACTGCCCTAACCTGTTTGGCTCAGTGGATAGAGCATTGACCTGCAGACTGAGGGGTGCCAGGTTTGATTCCAGTCAAGGGCATGTAACTCAGTTGCAGGCTTGATGCCTACCCCAGTGGTCTGCAAACCATGGCTTGTAAACCACATGCAGCTCTTTGGCCCCTTGAGTGTGGCTCTTCCACAAAATACCACGGCCTGGGCAAGTCTGTTTTGAAGAAGTGGCATTAGAAGTGTAAGTTTTTAAAAATTGGCTCTCAAAAGAAATTTCAATCGTTGTACTGTTGATATTTGGCTCTGTTGACTAATGAGTTTGCCAACCACTGCCCTACCCTAATTGGGGCATGTGCAGGAGGCAATGTCTCTCTCTCTCACATCAATGTTTCTCTCTCTCTCATTCTCTCTCTCTCTCTCTCTCTCTCTCTCTCTCTCTCTCTCTCTCCCCTCTTTCTAAAAAGTCAATGGGAAAATATCTTCTGGAGAAGATTAAAAATACAACAAAAGGTGAAGAAAGCTTTAGTAGCCAGAGCTATATAGCATTACAAATACCTTCACTGTCATCTATGAATCTGTACAATTTTTCACTTATACCACATTTCATGTGAGGGCAGGACACATAAAGAGAGTAAAGAAACTAAGTGTATGGCTTGTGTTTACAATTTGGGTTAAATTTCTACTTGCTTTGTGTGCTGACTCTTCTGGATATAACTTAATTTCTTTCAGATCTGAACTGGCAGGTCCGAAAGATTAGGATGGCTACTTTAGAGGCTGGGTAATTCCATACTAAGGAACTCTCAGGATTCTAGGGGTGGAAATTGTGGAACTTGGGTTCTCTTGGTTTCTTACAATGGCTTGATCATATAGCTGCTTGTCAACATGTCATATAAATGCGATTTGTCATTTTAACTGTGGTTAACAAACATTGTTCAACAACTATGGTATTTTAGAAGAGATCCATCACTCCTCGGTCTTTTGGCTGAGATTAAGTGTAGAAGCGAACCATGATTCATGAAAGGGATGTAAAGAAGAAGAAGAGATAATGAAAGATGTCCCTGTTAGTCTCCTGGCCATTTATGGACTCAGTGTGTGTGGAGAATCAGGCCGTACCCAGACTCAGAGATGAATCATCCATTTCTTCATCAGCAAATGTAATGTCTGGATTTAGAGATCTTAGAGGCAAAGAATTTTTGTTTGATTTAATTCCTAAAATACAAATTCTATATTTCGACTTTTATCATAGTCATACCAAAACTAATTAGCTTCTCTGTACCAAGAAGACACAGTTTACCTTATTAAGAATATGGATTACCTATTGATCTATGAGAAATCTAGGGTATGAACCTCAAAAATAAGTTCATAGATAAGAAATGATAGTAGCTGAGAGTAACACGTAGTGCTTCTAGTATACCAGGCCCTAAATGTTTTATGTACTTTATCTCATTTAATAGCTTTTACTTTGCGCCAGCAGCTGTTTTCCAAGCTTTACACGTATTAACTGACTTAGTGCTCACAGCTAGCCTGTGAGGCAGGTACTGTTACCGTCCTCATTTTATAGATGAGGACACTAAGCACAGAGAAGTGAAGTGACTTGCCCAGGATAACACATTGGTGAATGGCAGTCAGGATTCAAACCCAAACAAGTGGCCACAAAATCTGTGCTCTTAACCACTCTGCTGGTGGTTCTCAGTGGGGTGTGTCCACATCTCCTGAAGGGCTTATTAAAACACAGGTTACTGGGCCAACCCTGGAGTGTCTGTTTCTAGTAGATCTGGGGTAAGGCTGGATTATTTTTATTTTTAACAAATTCCCAGGTGATGCTCTGCTGTGCTGCCTCTCCCGGGGCTGGTAAGTCAGTGCAAGCAGTCAAGAACCAGGGTGATGTCTGATCCTAGCAGAGGCAGGTGCCTGTGTTTGGCAGCAGCTACTACGTACGCCCTCTAGTAAATCTCGAGGACAGCAACTTTTAGTAGACTTGTCTTGACAAGAGAGAAGCGTGTGCCATTGCAGCCATGCTATGGACATGGTGATTAAGAGGCCAGTTGCTGATACAGTGAAGGTTTGTCTGTTTCCATAGATTGTTCCAATAAAAAAAAAAAAGTCTTGAACATTAGTACACGTTTTATTTCCCTCCTTTAATCCAATAGTTTTCTTTTTTAATCTTGATTTCCCTAGTATTTTCCGATTTTGTATTTTAAAAATCTTGTCCTGGCCAGTGTGGCCCAGTTGGCGGGAGCATCGTCCCGTGCACGGAAAGGAAGCGGGCTCAATTCCCAGTCAGGGCACATGCCCCGGTTGCAGGTTTGGTCCCCAGTCGGGGCATGTGCGGGAGGCAACTGGTCAGTGTCTTACTCTTACATTGATGTTTCTCTCTCTCTCTCCCCCTCTCCCTCAAATCAATAAAAAATAAAAATTTTAAAATATTTATAAAAGAACAGAAAAATGACAAGAAGAGAAGGTAAGGGGGGAGGGGAATGGACAGAGGGAGGGAAGGAAAGGGAGGAAGGATAAGTGGAGTTTTGGGACTTGTCTCCCACTTCCCTTGGCCAATTAAAGAAAGGGGGCAGAGACAGGTTACTGAAGCCAGAAAAGCTGTAGACTTTGACTGTTCCAAGATGCCTGCTGTGTTGCTTCTCGGGGAAAAGAGGAGAAACTAACGGAGCCTAACTGAGGTGATGAGGCAGACACTCTAACTTTGTGACGCTTCACAAGCTGTTTGTGTGCACTAGGTTTGAACCCAGCTTCAATTCAATGTAAAAGTCTAGGGCAAGTCAGCTGCCCTAGACAGTGCGCACATGAACTTCCATTTTCAAGGCTTTTCCTAGCTTGTCTTTGTAGGTGACGGTGGTCTGGTTCTGCCAGGGCCAGCTGTGCTCGTGCGTGACTGCACTGCTGTCATAAAGGCTTCAGACTTTGATAAAAATCCCGCTGCGCTGGACTCAGTCTTCATTGTTGAATGAACTGGTGTCAGGGAGTTCTCTTTTGGCTTCCTTAAAGGTCACTCTGCTCACTTTTTGAGTTCATTTTTTCAGGCTTCATGTGGTATGCTGGTTATGCCAAAGTAAAGAGCTAGATCAAAAGACATTTCTTGTTCATAAGGCTAAGGATCAGTCTGTCTTTTCAGATTCAGTTTGCTAATAAAGGACCAACAAGCCTCCATCTACATAACTAGCTGGCTCCCAGAATCCTAAGTTGCCTTCTAGAATAGTGCTCTGAACTTTACCTTTTGAAAGGTTTGGCTTTATATCCAGCTTTGCGTTCCATAAAGCTTGCCCCTAGAGTCTCTGCCAGATGTACTGAGAAATCCAACTTCTGCCCTTATTTTCTCCTGGGGATCATTCCATCAATCATGGATTGGTACGAGTGTGGAGACAGCAAAAGTCTGGTTCACATTCTGTATCCATTGTCACGTCCAACTGGCTGGGATCTCACTGTATTTTTAAAGAACAGGCACATCAGCTCTTAGCTTTTTTGAGCTGATACCTCAGGGTGTTCTTCCCAAGTTTGTTATTCTCACACAGTATTTAATAAAATCAAAGTAGTTAGCCAAATTATCCCCTTAGAATTCTTCCCATCATCACTACTGCTTCCTTTTCTTTTTCTATATCTCAACTATTGACTGAATAATAAGAAAGCTCCCCCTCTCAATTGCTTATAATTCTGTATTTCAAAACATATACCTTATCTGGATTCTACTCGTGTTCTTAATTTCTTTAGATTCTTGAATCTTTTGGGGGAGGCTTCTATTGATTTTGGGCCACTTTATGATTGTTTCTTTTTAATGGTTTTATTGTTTTTAAAGAGAGAGGGAGGGAGAGAGAAAGAGGATGAAACATCAATGGGAGAGAAACATTATCAGCTGCCTCCTGCATGACCCCTACTAAGGATGGAGCCCACAACCTGGGCATGTACCCTGACCGTGCATGGGTGAATGCTCACCCAACAGCCGCATGGGCCAGGTCTTGAGCCATCTTATTTTAATTTGTTAATTCCACTTCCACTTCTGGCTTTTCTGTCAAGATATGTATAAACAATAAGTGGCACGTTTATTTTTTAGGTGCCAGTTCATATGCAGTTTCCTTCTTCTTTAGGTTCTTAGTTCAGGGTACATCTTTGTCCTATCCAAACACTTTATTCCTCAAGGAAAATGAAACTCACAAGAGATAAGCTATTGAATCAATCTTATTTCCTCTACTTAATAATTGAATTTCTGGGTCCAAAGAGGAGCAGTCCTTGTGATTACTAATTCGTGATTTGTGATTCTAGTCCTCGTGATTGTGATTCAGCGTTTGATTTAACATGCAGAGAAGGAGCTCATACACTGGGAAAGGAAGGGAAGAGCTAGAAATAAATTGGATGCTGAATATATAAACTGGTAATTGAGATGTCAGTTTCAAGCCCAAATCTAATGGATTAGCAAACCAATGATTTGGCAGCCTGTAGAGAAGGAGAAGGGAACCACTTAAGCCCAGCATTGATTCATGAAAGAAATAAGTCAAGCTAGACTAACCCTCATTTCCCTTCATGGTAGAATTATTTTATTTATTTTTTCATTGAGCACTCTTTGTATTCTAACATAGTTGTTTTTTATTGAATTTATTGAGGTGACATTGGTTAATAAAATTATATAGGTTTCAGGTGTACAATTCTATAACATATCATCTGTATATTGTGTGTTCATCACCCCAAGTCAAGTCTCCTTCCTCGCTATTTATCTCCCCTTTACTCTCTTCTACCTCTCCACCCGCCTTTCCCTCTGGTAATCACCATACTGTTGTCTGTGTTGGGATTACTTGAGTAAAAGAAGATCAGGGAGCTAAAAAGAATTAGTGTAACTGGGTTTTGGCAAGATGTAATGAAATCTCATGGGCACAAAAGAGAAATGTGAACAGGACAATACTATCATCAGGAATATTTGGTGACTAAATGAGCAACAACTAAATATGAAAACAATGAGTCAGTGTAAGTTTAAGAATAAAATCCCTGGGGCTCTGTCATTGGCTCACTGGTTCACCATTTTTATCAGTAAATTTACTTATCCTTTCATATTTATCTAAGTGCCTACTATATTCTAGGTGCTTATATATCTAGAAGACATTTAATCCTTTTTTCAGATGAAATGAGTAGGGTGGGATACTGAATACTTTGGATGACGATCGGGATTCACAAAGATTTAAAGAAAGTTGAATGTTGAGCCTAATTCATGAAATTTTATAAGAAAAAACATAAAGCTATCACATGGTTTCCAACATTCAAGTGTGAAGAAGGCTTAAGGGTTTAGGTTTACTTTAAGCGTTAGAGAAGGTAACAGTAGAGTGAGAACTGCCAAAAACCGGGTCTTGCCTGTTCGAAGTTTTTCACGACATATTGCCAGATGAGATTCTAAAGCAGACAGCCCAGAAACCTCTGTGTGCGGGAATCCACACAGAGGAAGTGCATGCATCAAAATGTCGGCAAGGCACTTTGGTAGCCACCTTTGGTTGTTGGATGACAGAGAGGTGACTTGGATTTTGCCTTTCTATCTTTTTGCTTTTCTCAGGTTATGGTATTGAGGATATATTGTTTTCACTTGCCCGTTTAAAAAAATTACTTGTTTCATTTTGAAAAGGTGAAAGATTATAACCACTCTTAAGAACCTAGGCCTTTATGAACAGAATTGGAGGTGGGAAAGGAGGATTGTGATTACTCTCCCTCATTCATCAGCGCTCACATCCTCTGCCTGGCCAGCTGCCCCTCCCTGTGGTCAGCATTATTAGTGAGCCCTCACTTCCCCACCCAGGCCTGCACCCTGCCTATGGTTAGGGCATTCTCTAGCTTGAGAAGTAATAGATTTGCTCACACCTGTTCCTTGGTGCCCTTATTGTTTGTTTTCCCCAAAGGTTTGGATTCATTTTCCATAGAAAGAATGTTAATAATAGCAGCTCACATTTATTGAGCATTTACTACGTGTGCCAGACATTGTGCTAAATGCTTTACATGGGCCATCACTTTTACATCTTGGACAAACCCTGTGATGGGTAGTATTGATTTCTGTTCCCACTTCACAGCTGAGGAAAGCAAGGCACATGGAGGTCATGTTGCTTTAGGGTGTAGAGCCAGGATTTGAACCTGGCAGTCTTGTTCTAGAACCCAGCTCTTGGTCACTAAGTTGAGGTGCCTCCTGTTCCGAGGGTTATCTAGTTGCGAGCCTGCCGTGCAATCCAGTGGCACGGGGCCTCTGCTCTTCTTCCAGGATTCTGTCACTACTGACCCAGCTTTTGCATTGGTTTTTATTTCTTTCCAGCATCCAAAACCTTTTACTTCTTTTTGCCTTCTTTCTTGGATTATTTCTTTAATCCTTTCCCAAGAGCTTTTCATCCTCTCAAATAAACAAAATATTTAAAGGTTTTTAAGCCCTTTCGCCCTGTTCTCCAGCAGAAAGACCAGCTTCCGTTTATAATGTCATATAGTTCCATCCTTTTGACCTAGCATGTAGGTCATCAAAAGTTCACATAGTTTTTCCAGATAATTTCTGAGCTTTTCTGTATCTTTAGCACTGCCTCTTCCTGCAAAAGAATCATCTCAATACAACTTCATAGCTTCAAAACAGAAGTTAAAAGTATGTAGTCTTATAGTTGTAACTTAGTAATCCACACCTGAAACCTATATGTTCATGTTGCCTAATATCACCCCAATAAAATTTAATTTAAAAAAACAATATCCAGATTTTTTTTTTAAGTATATAGTCTTAAGGAGCAAACTCAAAGGTAAAAAATAAATTTTAGTCTTTAACACCTGCATTTTCAGAGATCATTTCAAATCACATTCCAACATCAAAATTCTCATAGAAATCTAGACACTGGTCGCCATGAGCATAAACTCTCTTGGCAGGTCCATCTAACTCATTCCACTTGAATAATTTTAAGCCCAGATTTTATCTGACTAGCTATCCCTGTTCCCAGTCACCAGTAACCAACAGCAAGTCTTACTAATACCCCCCCAAACCCACAAATACTCCCCAAAGCCGGGGGTGGAGGGTCCCCACCATATTATGTCATGCCTCTCTGATCATGTAAGTTCCTTATCCTGGCCAACTCTGCTTGGGATCGCTCAGGGAACCCTTCTGTCCTACAAGGTTTGTAGCGTTTACAGCGCCTTTGCAGCGCTTACGATGTTGCAGTACGGCTCTGTGTGAGACTGAGAATAAAATGCAGCCTCTGCTGTCTTTAAATGTCTACACGTTCCATAAAGTGTCTTGGAAATGGGTGGATACTCTTCAGATAGTAAGATTCCCCCAGAAAGCACCTCCTTCATGGCCTTACGTTGTTTTTCATTAGAAGCACCACTGGCATTTTGAGCAGCACATATTTTTCCTAGTACAGGGCTCTTTCTTGCATCTGTAGACTTGCAGCAGCCATGACCTCCACCTACTAAATGTCAGTCGCCCCCCACCCCCATTAGCATGACAATTGAAAGCATACCCACACACTCCCCAGTACCCCAAAGAGGGATAGTGGCATCCCTGTCCCCGTAGCTCATATTTTGTTGGGATTGGGTGGAGGAGGCTGGGGGAATGTACTAGTACAGCTGTCATGTTCCTCTGCCGCATCTTACACTGTGAATCATATTCTCGGGAAACCTTCACCCTGAGGGCACTTCTTTAGAGACAGTTCGACAGCCTGCTGAACATTTTTGCTCTGCTCAGCACCTATGGTGCATTTTACGTATTGCCTCCAGGTCCATTAGAACCAATATCCATTTGATGGGCCTGATATTAGAGCGAAGGGAGAAGCATGGCCCTTTGGTGTGCATTGGCTAGAGGTTGAGGTGTTGTCAGGAAGGCAGTCCTGGGAGAAACATTTAGTCCTGCAGTGCCACAGTGTAACATAGTAAGATGAAGTTCTCCACGAATGGGCGAATGAGAATGTGGTTGTGAGAAATACCATAGTGTTGCCTATAGCTGCAAGGCAAAATACAACATAGTTTATTTTCAGTCTTTGAATTTGAATCAAATGTTAAACACTCCCACAGTTAACTTGCTTGTCCCTATATTCTTCATTCTGGAAATGATATAAAACTATTGGAAGTTATTTACCTGGAATATGTACAATGTTATATTTTAATATTAAGCAAAGAATAAATACTAAGAAGATAATAGAATAAAACCCAAATTTTAGAAGAAGAGTTGAATGACTCTCAAAAATTTGGTGGAAGTAGAAAATGTATGACTGGTTAACTAGAGTGAATTGAGGTTCCAGAAAGTAGGATCGAATTTTGGAATTGAGGTTCCAGAAAGTGGGATGGGATTTTGGATAGAGAAGGACACTATTAGGTGCCATAGAGAGGCAGGCATGTGTAGCTATATAATCTCAGGCAAAGCCCCCGTGAGCGTGCACCTGGCCTCCTGTGTCAGTCATTAGAGCACTGGCATACTGCAAACCCCAAAGCCCGGGCTTTAATTGGGAGATCCCATGGCTGAGTAACACCTGTAACTTTTCTCGTGGAGCTTACCACATTGCCTTTCGCAGCTGAGCACTCTTGCCCCCAGCCAGTGTCACACTATAAACATTCCTGCCTCTGCGGAAAGCTTCTACTCACTTGAGAAACTTCCTTTTGTGATTTGGAGGCTGGGTTTATGTTACTGATGAGATTAAAAACAGCTTTCACTGTAAAAGTTTATGATGATGCAGTCTGTTCAATATGTGTGCAGTTGGATGAATAAACCTCCTCTTGTCCCAAGACCTTTATTTGATCTTCTGTTGCTGACTATCCTACATGAACTGCTTTGTATACACACACCTGGGAACCTGTCGCTGTTCATCTCCAAGTAAGGGGACCTCGTGACAGACTCTGATGTCTGACATATAATGAGAAGACAGTAAAGCAGATTTCTCTTAGGAATATTTGTTATTAAAGCAGTTTTTTTTAGAAATAAACCTATCTAGCTAGCTGGTGAGGTGAATTCTAATATAAGCTACATGGCTACATAAATCCTTTAATAACTAATCCCTGAGCCTAGATTGCTACTCATGGCTAGAAACTTGCAAGCCAGGAATGGAAGCAGAAGAATAATTGATGAATTTTCTGACCATTGGTCCAGTTATCATTAACAATAGTTTTATTCCAGATTCAAATACCTGCCCCAATTTGTATGGAAATCTCAAGGTTATTCATCCAGGCAGTTCCTGCTGTTTCATGTGTCTCTTCCCTTCTGTTTATTTGTTCACTAGGGACCTGGTGCACAAAATTCATGCACTGGAATTGGGGGGGGGGGGTGTCCCTCAGCCCAGCCTGCACCGTCTCCAATCTGGGACCCCTCAGGGGATGTCCAACTGCAGTTTAGGCCTGATCCCAGTCACAATCCCTTGGGCATCCTTCTCACAATCTGGGACTACTAGCTCCTAGTCACTCACCTGCCTGATTGCCCCTAACCTCTTCTGCCTACCAGCCTGATCACCCCCTAACAGCTCCCCTGCTGGCCTGATTAACACCTAACTGTTCCCCTGCCAGCCTAATCTTGCCCCCAACTGCCCTTTCCTGCCAACCTGATTACCACTAACTGCCTTTGCCTGCCTGATCATCCCTAACTGCTCTGCCCTGCAGGCCTGATCTTGCCCCTAACTACCCTCCCTGCTGACCTATTTGGTTCTGATTGGTCAGTTTCTATGCCAGTCAGCATCAAAAGTTCCACCTCCTAGGCAGCCATTGGCTGCTCACAGTTGACACAGATTTGGTTCTGATTGGTTGGTTTCTACTCCAGGCAACATCTTTGGGCTTATCTGCCTGATCCTATAGGCAGAGCTGATCAGCAGCCTCCCCAGGCATCTGGTGAGCAGCTCGGCTGAACTGCTGATCTTTGGGGGAGAGGAAAAGAAGGGAGGAGGGGCTTGGCTGCTGGTGAGGGAGAGAAAAGCAGGGTCTCATCATGCTGCTTCTCTATCCAGGCCTTGCCAGCAGCCCCGCCTTTCTCTCTCTCCAGAAGGTCAGCAGTTCAGCCTGCTCACCTGCTGTGCGTGCAGCCTGGCAAACAGTCGAGCCTCCTGGTCGTTTGGATGTGACGGACCCAGGGTTTTTATATAATAGGATTGGCTCAGTCCACTCTGCCTGAACTTTCTCTTCATTTATATCTGGATTCCTTTCTGCCTTGCCCCTCCTTCCACTCAGAGTTTACCTAGTTTCCCTAGCCGTTCAGTCACTTCTTGCAAGTGTTCTTCAATAAGCTTCCCTCTTCCTTCCTAATGAAAGAGTTCACAGGTTTCTCTGGCCCCACTTTCCCTAACCTTGTAACTCCTGTTTGACTCTCGCTCAGCACTTCACTTTGCAAATAATGTTAACATTTTATTCATGTATTTAAGAACGTATTCGTATTCAGTCATTGGTGGCCACATTTCATCATACCTCCGGAAGCCCCTTGGGAAAGATCATGTCTTTTTCACTGTATAGCACTTCACGTGAACATTGAGGCATTTCAGAAGGGATTACTGAGGATCAAAGGTCATACTCAAAAAAATTACTAAATAATCTCTGAGGTTTTTGGTACTGTTCTCCAAGAAGATTAGCTGAAAGTGTGTAATCGTGCAACTGAAGTGTGGAGCCAGACCGTGGGAAGAGATGATCAAGGGATGTGACACATAGGAAGTGAGATTATGTGAGTAGGAAACCTTTCATCCACAGACTTCGGAATACATTACACAGACTTTCTCTGAACAAGGTACTTGGAAAGCTCTTTGAAAGCAGGGAAGTCCAAGCCGAGACCAAGATATGAGTGAGGGAGGTCAAGAAAGGGGCAGGGACTTCTGGCTCAGCTGGCACCTACTTTGCTCCTCCCCACAGGTCTCTGTCAGGATCATTAGGACCCGGGCTGTACATAACTGGGCAGCCTATAGGTTAGGACCAGGAAGATCTACAACCTCACCTCAGTGTGGCTGCATCTCTGCCATTGAAATGACCGTTAATACCAAAGGAAAGAAACACATGAGGATTTAAATCGCTGTGCATGTAGAATGAGATTGTGTGTGTTGAACCTTTAAATTAGGCACTATTTCATTTCTGTAAGGAGCGTTTGGGGTAAGTTTCTTCTAGGTACAATATTCTGGTCATTGTATCTTAAAAAGGAAAAAAATTCAGGATAGTTAGAGAAGTTTCAGAGAATAACTAAAGGTATTAAGGAGATGGAGACTGTTCTAAAATATATGGGGACCTTTTTAAAAAAAATTGTGGTAAAATATGCATAACATAAAATTTACCACTCTTTAAAAAATTATTGAATTTATTGGGGTGACATTGGTTAATAAAAGTATATAGGTTTCAGGTGTACATTCTATAATATATCATGTGTATATTGTACTGTGTGTTCACCACCCCAAGTCAGGTAATCCCCGCTTTACCCTTTTTTACTTCCTCCCCCCACTTTCCTTCTGGCAGTCACCATGCTGCTGTCTGTGTTTATGAGTTTTTCTATTTGTGTGCTGAATCCCTTCACCTTTTTCACCATCCCCTTCCTCCTCCCCTCTGACAGCTGTCAGTCTGTCCTCTGTGTCTATGAGTCTGTTTCTATTTTGTTTGTTAGTTTATTTTGTTCATTAGATTCCACATATAAGTGAAATTGTATGGTACTTAACTTTCTCCAATTGGCTGATTTCACTAAGCATAATCCTCTCCAGGTCCATCCATGCTAATCTTTATTATTTTCTTTCATCTACTCATTTAAGGCTTTGTTTGTTGTTCTCTTAAGTTCCTTTAAGTGTAAAGTTAGATTGTTTGAGATTTTTCTTGTTTCTTGAGATAGGCTTGTAATGCTCTGAGTTTCCCTCCTAAGACTGTTTTCACTGTCCCACAGACTTGGGGTTGTCGTGTTCTCGTTTTCAGTTTTTTCAAGCTGTCTTTTGGTTTCTTCCTTGATCTCATTGTTAACCTACTCATTGTTTAGTAACCTGTTATTTAGCCTCCGTGTGTGTGTTTTTCGATTTTTTTTCTTATGATTGATTTCTAGTTTCATACCATTATGGTCAGAGATGTCTGAAACTGGCCACTGGGTGTATTTGTTCTGAGGCCTCTTGGAAGGGACTCTGGTGTAGGCCAATGTCAGACACTGCTTGTGACTCCTTCTTGGCAACCTGTTTGGAGCTACAAAGCAATACAGTTTCTGCCCTCCTCTGCATGACCTGCGTGCATGTGGAACAAGATTTGTGTGTTGAACCTTTAAGAGTGCGCCTGTATCTCTAGCATACTGCCATCTCTTCCTAGCAGACAGAGTCCCTGCTGATTTCCACAGCCAGGTGTTATGTGGGTGCCTGTTCCCGGCTCTAGTGCTCAGGGCTGATGCCCATGCTTCTCAGGGGTGACCTTTGCAGCTGAGATGGCCCTTTGAAGTCTCATTTGCCACCCATGGCAGCAGGGCCATCCCTTTTCATGTCTTCGCCCTTCCTACCAGGCTTACTGTGGCTTCTTCTGTAAATCCTTGGTTATAAGACTTCTCTTCAGTTGGTTATTCAGGTTGTTTGCTTTATATTTTAGTTGTAACTCCAGTTTGGTTCTGGGAGGAGGTGAGTGTGACATCCACCTATTCCACTGCCAGATTTTGGATCCAGATTTTGGATCTCCTAAAATTTACCATTTTAAGTGTACAGTTCAGTGGCATATAGTACATTCACAGTGTGGTGTAACCATGACTACCATCTATCTCTATAATTTTCTCATCACCCCAAACTAAAGCCCAGGATCCATTAAACAATAAGTCCTCATTCCCCTGTCTCTCCAATTCCAGACAACCACCATTCTGCTTTCTCTCTCTCAATTATTTTATTTAAAGTACCTCTTATAAGTGAAATCCCTTATGTAACTGATTTATTTCCCTTAGCATGTCTTCAGGGTTCATCCTTGTAGCATGTGTAAGAAATTCCTTCCTTTTTAAGGCTGAATAATGTTCCATTGTATGTATACCTCACATTTTGTGTATCCATTCGTCTGCTAAGGGCTAGCTGGGTTGTTTTCACCTTTTGGGTATAGTGAATAATGCTGTTAAGTACAAGTATCTGAGTCCCTACTTTCAGTTCTTTTGGATATATGCCTGGGAATGGACTTGCTGGGTCATATGGAATTTCTGTTTTAAGCTTCTTGAGGAGCCACCAGAGTGCTTCCACAGCAGTCACACTGTTTTGCGTTCCCACCAGCTATGCACAAGAGTTCCACTTTCTCCGCATATTTTCCATTTGTTTTGTTTTAAATAATAGCCATCCTCATGGGTGTTATGTGGTGTAAATGGGGATTTTTACCTGGAAGAGATTAGAGGTATGTAGGAACCTGTAGTTGTGAAGACTTTGACTCAGATGTACACAGACAGGGCACCAGAATCTAAATTTTAGAATTTGGATGAGGAAGATAGTGTTTAAAATAGCAGAGCTTGGGTACTAAACAGTCCAAAAGGCCACAGGCCCTTTACCTCTCTCTTCTTTTCAGGCTACGTGTCAACTTGGATGAGGAAGATGCTGTGAGGTAAGTTTAGAATAATGACAAATATATCTTTTCACACCAGTTATCTCATCCTATGATGAGAATATAAGCCCAAATATATGTGAACACTTGTTTAAAAGATTTAGATAGTTCACAATTGGATGGTTTAAAAAAAACAAGAATTCTATATAATTCACCCCTGTACTTCTAAAGTTGATGTTAGAGAATGTGATTGTGCCTTCATTCCTACTTTAACCTACAATCCTGCATTCAAAACTCTCTGGGCTCCTCTTAGGGGACCTTGTGGCAGTCACAGGGAGTGAAATTACTATTTTAATTAATTAACATTCAACAGATGTTTATTGAGCATTGGCCATGTGCCAAGCCTTATAAGAGCTACAAATAGCCCGGCCGGCATGTTTCAGTGGTTGAGCGATAACCTATGAACCAGGAGGTCATGGTTCAATTTCCAATCAGGGCACATGCCCGGGTTGCAGGCTTGATCTCCTGTGTGGAGCGTGCAGGAGACAGATGATCAAAGATTCTCTCTCATCATTGATGTTTCTATCTCTTTGCACGTACCCCCCCTCTCTCTCCCTTCCTCTCTGAAATCAGTGAAAAAAAATATTTTTTAAAAACAATGACTAGAAAGGAGAGCAGAGTAGACCCTGTCTTTATGTTCATGGAGCTACATTTTAGTGGGTGATTCAGATCATTCATCACACAAATAGAGTAGTAATTCAAACTGTGTTTAGTTCTATAAAGGAAAAATACCTGAGATATTTCACCCCTTAAGTTTGTTCATCCAACCACCCTAAGAAACTGCTTTCTTTTCCCTTTAGGGTCCTCCAAACAGGTGGCTTTGCCTGGGAGGGAGAGGTAGAAAACAACGCATATAGCAAGGCTACCGGAGTAGTCCCCCAGCACAAGTATCACCCCACAGCTGGCAGTTACCAACTCCATTTTGCCCTGCAGCAACTTGAACAACAAAAACTTCAGTCCCGGCAGCTTCTGGACCAGAGTCGAGCCCGGCACCAGGTAATTCAAGACTTTTCCAAGTGCTAATATCTTCTTTCTGTTGGCAAAAATAACAATAATAAGGTCAATGGGAAAATGTAGGAATACAGTTTACCGACACCACCATGGCTTGGACGGTTCTTAGGGAATCTGCTCTCAGGGAAGAAATGTTCTGAAGCCATAGCCTTGGCTTTGCTGTAAAGTGATGCCGAACCAGTTGTGACATCCTTTTTTTCATTTGAATGTTTCTCCACAAAAGTCTCTAGTGTAGTAGTTGCCCTTCCTATTATATGATCTTAGTTTAGTAACTTACCAAAAGGGTCTAATTCTCAGTTACCTAGAAGCTATCATTTTTATTAATCTTCTTCTAAGTGTACTCTCTTTGCCTTCATAGACTTGGCCTATATAAGTAGATGTTAATCCTTCATGACCTATCAAGACTTTCAAAGAATAAATCACTTTGAAGTTCTTGTATGAAATGGTCATAACTTAAGTTGTTGGTCTTCTGGTTTGATAGTTTGTACTCAAAACAGTATAAACAAAAATATAAAATGTACTCAAAAATCCTTGCTGTCATGGAGCTATGCTCTAGTGAAGTATTTAGTCCCTACTCAACATCTATAACATGACAGGAACTCTTTTTGAATATATGTATGAGGGAGCTATCTGAGTATTTTACACTTGTGTATCAGTATGGCCTCCATTACAAAGAAAGGATGACTTCACAGAAAAGTCAGGCCATAAAGAGTTAAACGTTTCTTTATGATTCAGGATTATCATTAGACTCAGTTACCATGTCCACATGTTCTATTGGGCTGAATCAGTATTGATTCTATAAGCTTCCCTGATATTTGGTTATGTAAAGAAATGTCTCTGTCAGCTTAATTTTTTGTCATTTGCTCTTTTGCAAAATTAAAATTCACTCTGTGGCTAAGGCAATGTTTACCAAAGTTTTTTTTTCTAAGTAAAACAATTGTCATTGTGCTCTCTTATCATTATTTATCTTTTCAAATATTATCCCAGTTCAAACATATTTTCTTATTTCAGTATCATTCATCACTTGATTACCTTTATCTGTTTTAGTGTATTCTGTATATTATTAGAGGCACAAATTTGTGCACCAGTGAGGTCCCTGGGCCTGGCCTCTGGGATAGGGCCGAAACCAACTCTCCAAGGAACCCTATGGGTGCACAATCAGAGCTGGGGAGGGACATGGGAGGTTGGCCAACTGAAGAGAGATAATGGGAGGGCTCCAGGGTGTGTCTGGCCCATCTTGCTTAGTCCCGATCAGCCGGACCCCAACAGCAAGCTAACCTACTGGTTGGAACATCTGCCCCTGGTGGTCAGTGCACATCATAGTGAGCGGTTGAGCAGCCTTAGCATATCATTAGCATATTACACTTTGATTGGTTGAATGGCCAACCAGAATACCAGACACTTAGCATATTAGGCTTTTATTATATAGGATTAATTCATTATAATTGAGAAGTGCAGACATTTGTGAAATAGTTCATTAGGTCGTTTTTTAGAGAAATATCCACACTTTCCATCTGAAAAATATGTAATGTAGCATCTCAGAAATGTTCTTTTCTAGAAGGTCTAAGGAATAGAAAAGCCATTTAAGCCAGTTTGCATTGTCACAATTGCAGATATAAATATATCTCTTTGATATTTTTTAATGTTTAAATTTTTAAAAACTCCTTAAACTTCTAAAGCCCAACATCATTCAAAGTACTTGAGAATACCAACTGAATCGGATACTAGCTAGTGGAGGTGTCATACGTAGCCTTATTCCTCATATGTGAATATAATCTTATAATCCATGGCCTGACATATCTAGATGATTTGTCTCTTGTAATTTTAATGCTTCCACACCTTGAAATGGTGGGTGATTTAAAAAAATAAGGTGGTGTTTGCAGGGCATTGAAGTTTTAAAGAAGGAGACAGTTTTGCTAATGTTCAGTTTTAGAAACTGCTTCATTTAAAAGTGCTCATTCTTTTGATTAGCTTCCAGCAACTCACATTTCTTTGAAAATTCAGAGTATTACCATTCTTGTGTGGATATTTTTTTCACTGAGGATTATACTGGTTGAGTTTCACTGAACTATGAAGTATATGGAAAATATGTTTTTTTGAATCTGTCAGAATATCTATCTTAGGGAGGACTCAGAACTCCCAAGAAGGGAGTTAGCTCGTGTCTCCTGGAGAGGGAACAGAAGATCATTCATCACAGTTTTATATATTTTTATACCATCAGTTTCTTTCTACCCCAGTTCTTCTAACCCATAGTTTTATTTAGATAAAAACGAGGAAGAGTAAAGTATTGGGGCTGTGAGGGAGCTAAAGAGACTAAATTCAATTAGCTTGAAGAGTTTATAACTAATAAAATAGCAAATAAGATACTTAATGTTTTAACATTAAGGATATTTAGTAACTAGGGCACTTTATTTCAGAGGACAAGAATCGCTTCACAAAAGGAACAAAACCCTATGAGATTTTAAGCCTCTGTTTTCAGCTTACCTTATGAACATGCTAGACTTGACTGTTAGAATTACCACTAAATTATTGATTGAAGCATGGCTTCATTCTCAATATGTCCTGCATTTCTGTCCTTGGATTACACTTTAGAATAGAGATGGTTTCTCTGATGACCTTCTTATGCTTTGCATTTATTTTACTTGAGAGTAGGTAGTCAATTATATAACTATTGTTTAAAAGCATCAGATAGACTTGAAATCTGATTTACCTATCATTCATTCACAAGATAGACCTGTTAATAGAACAGGGCATTAAAGAATTCTTTATATTTGTTATCCCATCTAATAAAAGGGTAATATGCAAATTGACCATCACTCCAACACACAAGATGGCTGCCCCCATGTGGACACAAGATGTCCAGCAGGGGAGGGCAGTTAGGGGTGACCAGGCTGGCAGGGGATGGCAGTTAGGGGCAATCGGGCCAGCAGGGGAGCAGTTAGGCATCAATCAGGCTGGCAGGGAGTGGTTAGGTGGTGATCAGGCTGGCAGGGAGAAGCGGTTAGGAGCAATCAGGCAGGCAAGAGGTTGGGAGCCAGCAATCCTAGGTTGTGAGAGGGATATCTGACTGCCCATTTAGGAGGGATCGGGCCTAAACGGGCAGTCAGGCCATCCCTCAAGGGGCCCAGATTGGAGACGGTGCAGGTTGGACTGAGGGATACACACACACACACAAACACACCCATGCAAAAATTTTGTGAACTGGGCCTCTAGTTCTATATAATAAAATGCTAATATGCAAATCGACCGAACGGCAGGACAACCAGTCACTATGTTCTGGTCACTATGATGCACACTGACCACCAGGGGACAGGTGCTCAACACAGGAACTGCTCCTTGGTGGTCAGTGCGCTCTCATAGGGGGAGCACTGTTCAGCCACCAGATGCTGGACTCACGGCCGGCAAGCACAGCGGCAGTGGCGGGAGCCTCTCCCACCTCTGTGGCAGCTCTAAGAATGTCCCAACTGCTGGACATGATGAGCGGGCCTCAGCCATTAGTCAGACATCCCCTGAGGGGCGCCCACCTAGTGCACGAATTTTGTGCACTGCACCTCTAGTATTATATTTATTTTATTACAAGAGGCCTGGTGCACAAAATTTGTGCACGGGGGGGCAGGGGATGTCCCTCAGCCCAGCCTGCACCCTCTCCAATCTGGGGCCTCTTGAGAGATGTCCAACTGCCCGTTTAGGCCCCATCCCAGTAGGATCAGGCCTAAACGGGCAGTCAGGATGTCTCACAATCCAGGACTGCTGGCTCCAAACTGCTCACCTGCCTGCCTCCTTGAATGCCCCTAACTGCTTCTGCCTGCCAGCCTGATCACCCCCTAACCACTACCCTGCCAGCCTAATTGATGTCTAACTGCTCCCCTGCCAGCCTGTTTGCCCTCAACTTCCCTCCTCTGCCAGCCTGGTCACCCCTAACTGCCTTCCCCTGCAGGCTTGATAGTCTCCAACTGCCCTTTCTTGCAGGCCTGGTCCCTCCCAACTGCCCTCCCCTGCTGGCCATCTTGTGGTGGCCATCTTGTGTCCACATGGGGGCAGGATCTTTGATCATATGGGGGCAGCCCTCTTGTGTGTTGGAGTGATGGTCAATTTGCGTATTACTCTTTTATTGGGTAGGATATAGAGGCCTGGTGCATGGGTGGGGGCCAGCTGGTTTGCCCTGAAGGGTGTCTCAAATCAGGGTGGGGGTTCCCTTGGGGCATGGGGCAGCCTGGATGAGGTGCCTATGGTGGTTTGCAGGTGGCCACGCCCCCCAGTGACCCAAGTAAAGGCCCTGGGATCTGGGATTAATTTATGTTCTACAATTGAAACTTTGTAGCCTGGAGTGGAGCCAAGCCTTCTGCTCGCTCCGTGGAGAGAGCCATTTCTGTTTAAATTCCATAATTGAAACTTTGTAGCCTATAGTGGAGGCCTAAGTGATAGGGCAATAGAGGCTTGGCTTCCTCCATCACCCGGGCAACCCTAGCCTCTGCTCTCTCCAGCTCTGTGGCTGCTGCCATTTCTGTTGGGATATGTCTTCTATAATTGAAACTTTGTAGCATTAAGTGGAGGCCTAGGCTGGCAAAGGCAGGAAGAAAGCTTGGCTTCCTCTGTTGCCAGGGAAACCCAAGCCTCCCTCCTGCTCTCAGTGGCGACAGACATCTTTGATTGGGGTTTATTTGCATAATTTGCTCCTGACTGGCTGGTGGTCGTGGGCTGATTGGAGGTATAGTCAATTTGCATATTATTCTTTTATTAGATAGGATATTATATTTACTATATTTATCATATATTATATTAGAATGTATATCATGTTTCCATTATTAATTATGTACATGGACAGTGCTTTTAATACTGATCTCCTAAAAAATGTTTTGGGAAGATCTTGCAGCCTTTCTTCCATTACCTGCAGAGAAAGTTCTCCATCCTTTTCTGCAGATAGGTAGCCAGTTTACTGAAGGTAGTCATTTCAAGAAGGCCCACTCTGGAGAACCAAGATGGCAGCATAGGTAAAACACCTATCTTGCCATCATACACAGCAATTTTGAAACTACAACTTAACGAAAGAACAAACACCTTCCAGAATCACCGGAAAGCTGGCCGAGTGAAAATTCCACAAATAAAAGTGAAGATAAGACACTGTGACTCGGAGGAGCGGCTGAGGACAGCGTTGAAGATTCGCGCGGAGAGAGGTTTGGAGCGCGCGCCAGCGGATAGGGCGGGTGGCTGAAAACTGGCCAGTTTTCTCGAACGGGGGAGACAAAGATGTCCCACTGGACTGATTCTCCAGTTCTGGGCGAAGTCCAGGGAACCCACTATCACACAGGGTAAAAACTGGACAGTGGGAGGGCACGCCGAAGCTCGGGTGCTACAGGGGTCTGCCGGCTTGTGGAGAAGGCAAGCTTGTGCGTGAACATGGGAACAGCGTAGCTGCCTGACCTAGTAGAGAGCGTTCGCGACTTGCTCTCTCATTCAGAAAATCGTCAGACTGCTTTGTTTTACGACCCTGAGTGAGACGTTGGGTGTGCAGACTCATTTGGGGAGAGTCTGAATTCCCTGGCAGCCGGTGGAGCTCGGCAGCGGCTCTCTCTCAGAGGTGCTGGCGGCCATTGCCCCCAGCACAGAGTCCCTGGGGCCGCATAGGGTGGAGCTAACGCTGTCTGCTTGGCCTGGAGGCTCCGCCCATCCAGCCTGAGCACAGCTGAGCTTCACAGACAATTGGCCTGGAGGTCAACCCTTCCAAGTGCTAACAACCATTAACCTGAGCTTAACTTCAGCAAGACTGTGCAACCCATATCCACCTCAGGTAACTGGGGAGGCTGAGCCACTGTCCCTTGTAGGAAGTCTATCACAAAAAGCTAATTGACCAACTCAGGGAAGCAGCCACCATGCAGAGACATGGAAAGAAATCAGATGTGAAAGAAATGGAGGGAAAAAAAACGACTGGACATGGAATTCAAAACCACGGTTATAGGGCTTCTCAAGAGGCTCCTAGAAAAGGTCGAGACCTATAAGGAAATAAGCAAGACCGACAAGGAAATGAATGAGTCCTACAAGGAAATAAATGAGACCCTCAAGGATATGAATGAGACCTGCAAGGAAATGATCAAGACCAACATGGAAATGAATGAGTCCTACAAGGAAATGAAGGAGACCCTCAAGGATATAAAGGAGACTCTCAGGATATGAAAAAGGACCAACCAGAAATTAAGCATACACTGACTGAAATAAAAAATATTATACAAAGACCTAAAAGTGCTCTGGAGCACCCCAAGAACCAAGTTCAAGATTTGAAATACAAAGAGGTAAAATCCACTCAGCTGAAAAAGCAAGAAACCAAAAGAATCCAAAAAATTGAAGATAGTGTAAGGGAGCTCTGGGACAACCTCAAGCATACCAACGTCCAAATTATAGGGGTGCCAGAAAAAGAGAGAGAGCAAGACAATGAAAACCTATTTGAAGAAATAGTGACCGAAAACTTCCCACACCTGGTGAAAGAAATTGACTTAGGAGTCCAAGAAGCACACCGAACCCTAATATATAGGAACCCTAAGAGGACCACACCAAGGCACATCATAATTAAAATGCCAAGAGCAAAAGACAAAGAGAGAATATTAAAAGCAGCAAGAGAAAAACAGTTAATTACCTATAAGGGAGCACCCATACGATTGTCAGCAGATTTCTCAACAGAAACAATGCAGGCCAGACAGAAGTGGCAAGAAATATTCAAAGTGATGAATAGCAAGAATCTACAACCAAGATTACTCTATCCAGCAAAGATATCATTCAGAATTGAAGGTCAGATAAAGTGGTTCGCAAATAAGAAAAAGCTAAAGGAGTTCATCACCACCAAACCAATATTATATGAAATGCTGAAAGATATTCTTTAAGAAGAGGAAGAAGAAAAAGATAAAAGTGTAAATTATGAACAACAAATACACATCTATCAACAAATGAATCTAAAAATCAAGTGAATTAATAAGCTAATGAACAGGATAAACTGGTGAATATAGCAGAATCACGGACATAGAGAGGGAATGGACTGACAATTCTTGGGGAGAAAGTGGGTGTGGGAAGTGCAGCAAGAGACTGGACAAAAATCATGCAGCTATGGGAGAGGACAGTGTAGGGGGGTGAGGGCGGAGGGTGGGATGGGTATCAGGTGGAGGGGAGCTATAGGGGGGAAAAAGGGAACAATGTAATTAATAAAATGAACAATAAAGATAAAAAAAAACGAAGGCCCACTCTGATTCAGGATATGAGTTTAGAAATGGGCATCTCAAAACATTCATGTGGAGTTGGTTTTGATCTCCATATCTGTCGAGCACTTCGTTCATAAATCTAGAAAAGTTTGTTCACTGAATCGACTCCTAGTAAAAACTGGTCCTCTCCCCTGGGTGTGGGAGGGGAACGTCGCCCGGCACCGTTGGCAGAGTTTCCCGGGATGGAGGTACAAAGACACGTGGGACTCAGTCCTTTTGATAGTGTGATAAAATGGAAACGGAGCTTTTCCACATTGATGGGTAAACCAGCAGCTTTGGTATTTGGGGGTTTTGTTTTGTTTTGTTTTTTGTTTTGCCAAGACATTGTCCCAAATCAGAGCTGAGTTCAGCAAACTTGTTATGTAAATGGTTATATAGTAAGTATTTTAGACCTTTGAGACTGTAGACAGGGTCTCTGTGGCAACTACTCAACTTTGTCATGGGAGGATGAAAACAGCCATAGATGATATGTAAATGAATGAATGTGGCTGTTTTCCAATAAAACTTTATTTACCAAAGCCAGCAAGCAGGATTTGGCCTGCAAGCACTAGTGTGCAGACCCCTAGTTTTGAGCCACAGAACCCCTTGGCGGGCCTATTGTGCTTACCAATTGCTTCCCCAATCCCTATTTATGATTCAGTAGATTTGGGATGGGGCTCACTAATTTTTGTTTCTAAGTTCCAGATGATACTGAAGCTGCTTTTCTGGGTATCATATGTTGAGAAACATTGAACTAGAGGGAGATTACAAATGTTCCCCTTTGTTATTAGTTTTCTGTCCTTTGGAAGGGAGACTGAATATGTCAAATCTTAATGTTGCCCTTATAAAATGTTCAACAATCATTTTTTATAAGAACTTTGTTTCTGTCTTCTCACTCCAAACTTGAAAACCTCCTTGCTCACTCTTCTTATCAGGTACATTGTGCTCAGCAACCACTGCTCCCAGCATTCAAGTGTTTTAGTGGATAAGAGATAAGTAATAGGACACGTTCTTCCCTCTGTGTTTTAATAATCATGTAACACTTAATAAGCCCTTACTGAGGTCCAGGCACTATTCCGGGTGCTTCACATACATTAATTCATTTGAAATTTAAATGAGTGTCAGGGTGGTTGGGGAAATGGCAGGATCTTAATAGTCTAGGGAGGGCGAAATGACTGCTATGTGCTGATGTGTCCCTGTGTGTGTCTCCTCTCTAGTTTCCCTCTGTTTCTCACTTCCTTCTCAAACTGGCTTCCTGCCCCCGAAGGAGAAGGTTAAAAACTTTTCTTTCAGCTGAGTCGTGGGACTTTCTTCAGCAACGGTTGACTTGGTGACATCAGCATGAGTAGCCCTCCATGCTGGGGTCTGTGAGGAGCGCTTCGCAGGCTGTGAGGCCCAACTGACCTGATTCTAATTGCCGACATTGAGCTGATGTTATTCTTGGCCCAGGACAGAGCGATTACTCAGTAGTTTCTGTTAAAGTGATCCTTTGTTAAACTTCTGCTCCCAGCCCCCTCTCCTTCCCTCCCACTCTCCTCTCGGCCTCATCCAGACTGGGGGAAAAAGCCCCAAAACAGAAAAATTAAGACATTTTGATGGCCAAGGCAGAATTGCTGAAATTTCTTTTAATGACCAAGTTGGAGAAGGGGATTTTAATTTTTTACTGGTTTCTAAAGCCCTTCAATTTTTAGTAGACTTACTCTGCAACATAGTGAAATAACTCAAGGCAGGAGAAAATTGTGCATCCTAAATTCTTCTCATCTTTCCACTTCATCTGTTCTTTACCTTCCCCCCTCCCCACCATCCTGATTTTTTCAGATTTGCAGGGGGACAGACAGCTCAGTGTTCTCATCAAGGGGTCTTTCCGGGTGCTAGTAACATCTTGAGGGCCATATGTAACGAGCATTCTGCTAATGGTGTGTGTCTGTGTGTGTGTGTGCGCGCGCGCACACACACGCATGCACAACCTCACAGGTGTGGAAAGGATTCCCATATAAACCCAGCCAAGTCTTGTTATTCTGCTCCTAAAAGTTCATTGCATGTGTCTAGAAAAATTCTGCCCTCCTCGTGGAATGAATACCGTGTCTCCAAGTCTTCAGCTGCTGTGTTTGTGTTGTGGGGGAGGGGAAAGAGAGAAATTCAGCAGCACCGGCTTTTCCAGGCAGCCAGCAATAACACGCTAGCTCCTCAGCATGGCACAAAGAGAGCAAGCAAACACGCGCTGCGCTGGGGCGTCTCTGCGTGTTTCTCACAGTACTTGTGAGGGGTGCGCTGGGGGCGTGTTCGCAGGGAGAGAACTGAGGCCTGTGTGCGTGGATTCCCGGGGCAGGTTGACTTAAATGTCATAACCCACCGCTGCTTTGTTTTTTTGGTTTGGTTTGGTTTGGGTTGGGTTTTTTGTTCTGTTTTGTTTTTCCTTCTGACCTTTATCAGGAACTCTTATAACACTTAGTTTCTAGATGATGATGAATTTTCCTAGAACCATTTGATTTAGTAGGTTTTGTCAAATCAAACTGTTTTCTTTGTCTTACCTCATACAAACACATTGAAAATATGTGAAGTAATACGTGTAAAACTATATCCAGTTGTTTGAAATAGGCACGCTGAACAAGCTTTGGAGTCCTATAATCCTCAGTTTACATCTTATCCCTAACCAGCCTGCAACCTGGGACAGGTCATTCAAACATCTTTAAACCTCATTTTGCTTATCTCTGATATGGAGATGATAATATCCCTCCCTGTGAATTATCACGAGGATGATAATCCTCAGGACAGTACGCTGTATGAAGCACTGAACCAGAAGTTACATTTTGTATTGAATCCTCACAACTGCCCTCTTTTTAAAAAATATTTTTTTCATTGATTTCAGAGAGGGAGGGAGAGAGAGATATATAAACATCAATGATGAGAGAGAATCATTGATCGGCTGCCGCCTGCACATCCCACACTAGCGATCAACAGAAACTTGGGCATGTGGGCATGTGCCCTGACCGCCTGGCATTGAATCCGTGACCTCCTTGTTCATAGGTCGATGCTCAGCCACTGAGCCATGCTGGCCAGGCACACCTGCCCTCTTATTAGCCCCTTTTATAGATGAAAAAACAAAACACATTTATGTAACTTTATTAGGGTCACATAAGTAAAAAATGGAAGAGCTAGGATTTGAACCCAGATGTGTCAGCCTCCAGCATTCAAGCTCTCGGCTATCATGCTATATGCCACCTCCCTGACACTCTATTAAGGCATTCAATAAATAGTACCCATAGGTGGTATGTAAATTTTAAGCTTCAGTTCATACACTCAACAAGCACTCATTGACACCTATAAAACTGTATTTGAAAAGTTGTTGTCAGGTACCCTAACTATGTATTGTCTCAAAAGAAAAGGTTTACTTAAACATCGGTAAACTCAGGCCTAGACATTATTTTGGTTAACACAGATTCTTCAAGAAATGTCTTAAGAAGGTGTTTCTGGGCTTACAACTCTTAGAAATGTCCTTACTTTACCCTCCCTTGTACTTGTTTTAGTCAATAATAGGATGAGGGACTACTGGAACTTTGGAGATTATGAGCACTTACGTGGATTGTTACTAATAACAGGAATTATCTCTCTAATGATCACTTTGGCCATTTATTGGGGTTACATGGGTTAATAAAATTATATAGGTTTCAAGTGTGCAATTCCATAAGATGCATCTGTATAACACATTGTTTAGTCTTTCAATCCTGTTATTTTTACTGGTCATACTATTTTAATTTTATTTCTATGATATGTGTTTTTGAGAAGACTACCAGGAAATATGGCAGGTGCCTTTGAATGTGAATACCACAGATGACACCTTTGCATGATTCATGTTCTGTTTGTTTGTTCAGTACCATATAAATCTAATTCTTAATGCATTATTATAATGCAGGCCTCAGTTCATTATGCTGATTCATTACTAATAGTAATAGGAGTCCCCTGGTTTCCATCAGGTTGTTTTCTGAGCTATTCCTAGAGGAGTGTCCTGCTGGAAGGTTAGCGGGAGGAAGGTGAGGGCAGGGAAATGGGAGTACAGTGGAATCTCCTAAGTGCTAGATGTAGTAGTATCTTCATGCCCCTGGTGAGGAAATAGATGCGCACGGAGTTGGAATAACTGATGCAAGGTTGCACAGCTAGCTGATTGCAGAGAGAACATCAGCCCAGATGGGAGTGCTTCCAAAGCCCTTTTCACTCTACTTTCCACTCTCCCACCGTGCTCTTGGTAGAGTGAGTGTTCCTTTGTTCTTGTTTTACACTTTTACCATCAGTCACATAGGCATTTCAACTTTATTGCTGCTGCTTCTATACACTCATATACACAAATATAAAAGAATCAGCTTAATGAAGCAAAATGCAGAATTCTACATGGTTGAGGGTATAATAAAAGAATTGTTCACCTACCCTAGCCGGTTTGGCTCAGTGGATAGAGTGTTGGCCTGCGGACTGAAGGGTCCCAGGTTTGATTCTGACTAAGGGCACATGCCTGGGTTGCGGGCTCGATCCCCAGTAGGGGGCAAGCAGGAGGCAGCTGATCAGTGATTCTTATCATTGATGTTTCTATCTCTCTGTTCCTTTCCCTTCCTCTCTAAAATCAATAAAAATATTTTAAAAAATAATTGTTCACCTATCAGCTGCTTGGAATTTATCTTGTTTGTTGGAAGATCTTAAAAGGTGGCTTTACTACAGCTTCCTGGTGAGAAGTGTGTTTCCTCCCTCACTCTGTGACCTGTGGTTTATTTCTGTTTGTCTGTGAGCATGAGGGACTCACTGCAGGTGCTTTGTGGGGTGAGGGAAGACCTCATCTTTAAACATAAAGAAGCCCATCCATCTGAGATGGATACAGGCATTAGAAAAGCTTAATAAACATGACAGCAAGTCTGTGCAAGATACACTGTAGATCAACCATGCGAGATTCTGAGTCAAATAAAACAAATTATGCGTTTGAAGACAGAGACAAGTTTGACTTTTATAAATGCTGAATTTAAAGTTGTAAGGAACCTAGAGATTGCCTTGTCCAATTGGCTCATTTTACTAATCAGGAATTTTAAGACACAAACCTTTTATTAAGGGAACAAGGGTCCTGATATATAAATAATTCCCTAAAACTGCTAGCAGATAAAGGGTTTATCTAAAGAGATCAGTGAAATGAGGCTATAAATTCTCTTTTTTTTACCAATTGAACTCTCAGTCTGGGGCCATCACTGATCTTTGAGGTTACTTTTATATACATAAATGCATACATTCTTTAGCTTTTTAAACAAGTAAGATGACCGGCCAATGCGGCTTGTTGGTTGAGTGTCAACCATGAATCAGGAGGTCACCATCTGATTCCCAGTTGTCACACGCCTGGACTGCAGGCTCGATCCCCAGTAGGGGGTGTGCAGGAGGCCAGCTGATCAATGATTCTGTCTCATCATTGATGATCTCTCTCTTTCTCTGAAATAAATAAAAAACATATTTTAAAAAATAAAATAAGTAATGATTTGCTTACAAAGTTTTTTAAATAAATCTTTATTGTTTAGATATTACCGTTGTTCCTCTTTTTTCCCCCCATAGCTCCCCTCCACCCAGTTCCCACTCCACCCTCTGCCCTTACACTCACACCACTGTCCTCATCCATAGGTGTACAATTTTTGTCCCAGTCTCTTCCTGCAACCCCCACACCTCTTTCCCCCTGAGAATTGTCACTCTACTCCCTTTCTATGCCTCTGATTCTATTATATTCACCAGTTTATTCTGTTCATCAGATTTTTTTATTCACTTGATTTTTAGATTCACTTTTGATAGATAAGTATTTGTTGCTCATAATTTTTATCTTTACCTTCTTCCTTCTCTTCTTAAAGAATACCTTTCAGCATTTCATATAATACTGGTTTGGCGGCAAATGAACTCCTTAGCTTTTTCTTATCTGTGAAGCTCTTTATCTGCCCTTCAGTTTTGAATGATAACTTTGCTAATCTTGGTTGTAGGTTCTTGCTATTCATCACTTGGAATATTTCTTGCCACTCCCATCTGGCCTGCAAAGTTTCTGTTAAGAAATCAGCTGGCAATTGCATGGGTGCTTCCTTGTAGGTAACTAAATGTTTTTCTCTTGCTGCTTTTAATACTCTCTCTTTGTCTTTTGCTCTTGGCATTTTAATTATGATGTATCTTGGTGTGGTCCTCATTAGATTCCTTCTGTGTGCTTCCTGGACTTGTAAGTTTATTTCTTTCACCAAGTGGGGAAAGTTTTTTCTCATTATTTTTTCAAATAGGTTTTTAGTATCTTGCTCTCTCTCTTCTTCTGGCACCCCTATAATTCCAATGTTGGTATGCATGAAGTTGTCCCAGAGGCTCCTTACACTATCTTCATATTTTTGGATCCTTTTTTTCTTTTTGCTTTTCCGGTTGGGTGTTTTTTGCTTCTTTCTGTTTCAAATCTTTGACTTGATTCTTGCATTCCTCTAGTCTGCTGTTGGATCTCTGTATATTATTTTTTTATTTCAGTCAGTATATGCTTAATTTCTAGTTGGTCCTTTTTCATATCTTCAAGGGTATCATTAAATTTATTGGCCTTTTCTAAAAAATTCTTGAAAAACCTTATAACTTTAGTTTTGAACTCTATCTTCATTTGCTTTCCTCCATTTCTTTCGTTTGTGACCTGTTTCTTTGTCTCTGCATGTTAGCTGCTTCTTTGAGTTGATAGAGTGGCTTTGTGAGCTAGTTGTCCTGTAGGGCCCAGTGGTTCAGCCTCTCCAGTTACCTGAGGTGGACACTCTTGGTGCACCCCTTTGTAGGCTGGGTGCACAATTGTAGTTAAGCCTTGATTGTTGTTGGTATCACTGGGAGGATTTGACCTCCAGGCCAATTGGCTGTGAGGATCAGCTTTCTCTATGCCGCAAGGACTTCTGTGCTGGAGACACCCTATGGGGCAATAGTGCTTCATTGGGGTTTTGGTACTCACTGAGTCTGCCCCCTGAGTGTGGCTCTTATGGATCTGAGGAGTTGTAATCTGGATGGTCCCAGTCTGACCCCTGTGCACACTGGCTCTTGGATCTCCGAGGAGGTGCTAATTCAGCCTCTGCCTGAGGCCACCCAACAGGAGCTATGGAAAGATCTGCAGATTCCTCTTCTTTGTTTGGGGTTTGGAGGTGCCCTTATGAGGCCCAGCTGTGAAGCAATGGATGCTGCTGTGGAGCCATGGGCCTTCTTTTGGATGTTCTGGGTCTCAGCTCCAGTTCAGTTCGTTAGGTAAGTTTAGAATTCAAAGGACCAGGCCATTCATATGTAAAAGCCTCTGCCCTCAGTTTGGATGGGGTGGAGTCTCAGGGCAGAGCAAACAGCAACAGCTTCCCATTAGCCTTGCCCTAAGAGGCCCCTGGGTCTCAGTGTCCCTTGGTAATCGCTGCAGGCACCTCTGAGAGAAAGCCGCCCTCGAGTTCCACCCAATGCCAGACAGTCCAGTTTCTCCCCATATGAGTCTGGATCCCCAGTGTCTTGCCCGGAACTGGAGTTCAGAGCAGTCAGGAGCTTTTGTCTCCCTTCTGATTGAGAAAGCCAGCTGCATCCTCAGTTGCCAGCCCTCTCCTCACGTGTACTTCTGTACCTCTGCACTCCTGCAGTTCCTGTGAGTCTCAGTGTGCTTTTCTCTTTCCTTTTAGTTGTAGAATTTCCACTCAGCCAGCCTTCCTGTGGTTATGGATGATGTCCGTTTTGTCTTTTAGTTGTAGTTTTGAAATTGTTGTGCAAGGCAGTTCAGGTGTTTACCTATATCGCCATCTTGGTTTCTCCCTGCTTACAAACCTTTTTAAACTTCTCTTCTTGGAGTAAAGAAAGTGAAATTCTGTTTTCTACAAGTATCTGATGAAAATTGGACATATCGCTAAGTTTGCTTTAGATTTGCTTTGGAAGGAGGATTTTATTTCAGTGTATTTAATGTAAAACGAAGTCAGCATAGCATAAATAAGGAAGGCCACGTAGTGTAGTGCAGCTCTGAAGTCAGACTCCTCCAGGTGTGTCTTAGTAACTGTGACTGCAAATTGTGGAACCTTTTGTGCCACGATTCCTTACTTGGTCCATGTGTGGAGATGATGATGGGATCCACCTCAAATGCTGGGGAAGATGAAATGATAATCACATGTAAAGCGCTCAGAGCCGTGCTGACCCGTTGTAAAAGCTCGATAAAGTTTCATTGATCTTATTGTTATGTATTACTTTTTGTTTCATTGTAACAAAAACACATAGCATAATTTTTAAATATATATATATATATATATATATATATATATATTATTGATTCTGAGAGGAAGGAAGAGGGAAGAGAGATAGAAACATCAATAATGAGAGATGATTATTGATTGGCTGCCTCATGATCAAGTCCCAGGCATGTGCCCTTGACAGTAATTGAACCCTGGACCCATCAGTACACAGGCCAGTGCTCTATCCACTGAGCCAAACCAGCCAGGGCGCCCTCTCAGTTTTTAAGTGTACAATATTGTTAGCTATATGTGCATTATTTTATAACAAGTCACTATAATGATGTCGTCTGGGATGACTGAAACTCTGTACTCATGAACAACTTCTCATATTTCTCTCCCCTCAACCTCTGGTGACCACCATTCCACTTTGTGTTTTTATGTGTCTGACTACTTTAGATACCTCATATAAGTGGAATCATGCAGTATTTGTCCTTTTGTGATTGGTTTATTTCATTTAGCACAATGTCCTGAAGGTTTATCCATCTTGTTGCAGATGACAGGATTTCTTTTTTCTTTTTAAGGCTGAATAATATTCTGTTGTAGGTATAGACATTTTCCTCATCCATTCATCTGTCAGTGGGCATTGAGATTGCTTCTACAGCTTAGCTGTTATTTAAAGCTTCAGTGAACGTGTGCAAATATTCTATTATGTGTTACTTGTAACCTTAAATGTACATTATCATTCAACCCCCTATGCCAGAAGTAAAAGTTAGTCAATATTAAGATATTTTAGAAGTTCAAGGCTCCTAAAGTATTCATTACCTTCTTACTACTATTTACTTATTTAGACAATCAAAAGATACATGCAGTTTAATTTGTTCACAATTGCTAGAGAGAGATGTGAGAAGAGGAACAACTTCCTGTACAACGAAAAGGTTATGGGTTCGATTCCCTGTCAGAGCACAGAGTCACACCTAGGTTGCAGCTTTGGTCTCTGGTTGGGGCACGTACAGGAAGCAACGGAGTACTGTTGGTATCTTCAGTTTGGGTAGATGAAGGGGTCTGAGGCTCATGAGTATATTTGAATAGCTGTTTTTAATAATCTGCGTTGCTGCGCAGATGTTAGCACCTACACTTGATTTAGGGACTGTCTGACGCACGATGGTTTTCTTTGGCTGCTTAATCAATTTCTCCTGCATTGTTCTATCCAGGTGACCACCCATGTGTACATTCTTGACTAGATTATTTGAACTAGTAAAGAGCCTTCTTTGCTAGTTGCTAAAGGGGCTCTTGATTTTAGAAATGGAAGGATGTGCCAGAGGACGTTCAACATCTGACAGCTCAGAGTCCTGCCTCTGGTTCTTGTGTCTCTGTCTTTCCCTGTGTGAACAGTAGCATTTTGAGGGGTTCTGCCCCAGCCCTCTCAGGGACACAGCACCGCCCAGCGCCCTGTAGCAGGACCAGAAGTTGTACTGTTTCTCCACTCAGCCTCCAGTCTTATCCCAGCTGACAAACATTGTGAATGGAAGACAGCCAAGAACTCCATACAGTGGGAGACAAAGGCCTTTTGGAAGCTTGCTTTTGCCAAAAGAGAAACAGCTACCCTCACTCTCGCCCTCCCCTCACCCTCACCCTCACCCTCACCTCGGCCCTGAGCTTTGACAGCATTGTATGGATGTACAAAGGACCTAATGTGTTCTTTGAACAGCTCTGGGCCCCGTTGTAGTAAGGTGAGTGATTAGTGTCTTACATGCTCAGAAAGATACACATCCCAGCACTGGAGCAGCCAGGCAGAAACATGCTGGAAGTGGCTTTGTATGCTGTGTAATGGGAACTTTATCCCAAATCAGGATGAAATCTCATGTGGAGAGAATAAGACGTAGAAATGTTCGCTATTCTGAAATCAGAGTAAAAAGGGCACAGAGACATTAACCCATTCAAGTAGAGATTACCATTTGCCTGCCTGTCCCCCCTTCGTTTTCAAAAAGTTAGACTTATTTTACTACAAAGAACCATCCAGCTCAGATTCATCACCAAGAAGCCTAAGTAAAGACTAAAAGGAGTGTTTTCTGGAAGGAATTTGAAGGAGGAAAAAAAAAAAAAAAAACCTCCCAGAATTTAATCTCTAACTAGTATTATCTTTCTAGTAAGAGAGCCCAGATCTTGCTTCCCCGAGACCTTCCAAGTTGCAGCCTGCGTTCTGTCTATCAGAAATTCCTCCTTCCCACCCACGAGTCCCCTTCTGTTGTGGGAGAAGGAGGGCCTTTCCAGTCTTTAGCCTGGGGCCAAGCCAACCCCCAAACTGCGGTTTTCTCTGAGTCTCCTTGCTGAAGCATGGCTGTTTCCCACACCCAATAAAGAAGCAAAAGTCTTGTATATGTTGACCAGGCAGGCCTTGAGTGGAGGCCAGTGCTTACACGGCCCTCACATTCCCAGGACATTGACTGATGACATTGCAGCCCCCATCCCTGGGTTGTCGACCCACAAGCACAGAGTGCTAATATTGTATACCCGAACCTCACATTTCTTAGAAATTATACAGAGGGAACTTTATACGGTTTTTCTGTCCATTTATGAACGACTCTCAGGGATAAACAGTTCATGGGATCTGTCACTGGTAGAGTTCTAGGGTTGGGGCTAATACAGGCTGTGGGGCCTGGGGAGACGGATTGCTGCTGCTAGTCTAAATACATCCATTTATATGTTTGCTTTTCACATTGCCTGGGTATTTTCCTGGGTTTCTTATCAGATTTGGTTGACTTAATCTCATCCCATTTAGCCTTGGCTTTGGTAAAACACCTGGGGACCTGTCTGCATTACGGGCTTCTTGGAATTTGGTGTGTTCTATAGAGTTGTCATCATTTCATTCCGTGCAGTGTATCAGAGTATGCTCACCAAACCAGTCAGAACCTAGAAGCTTTTGATTTGAAAAGTGTCTGCTTTTCTGAGCTGTAGTACATACATGTTATATCGAGGCTTAAACAAGCTTGACTCTAGTAGATTCAGAATTATTTCTCAACTCAGGATTCCGTTTGGCTACAGAGTAACAGAACCCTGTCCCCCACCCTCCCTCAATGGCTTAAACAAGTTAGAGATGCATTTTATTCCCGTATAATCCGAAGTCTAGAGATAGGCTTGCCCAAATCTCATGATGCTTGCTGTCAGGAGCCCCTGTTCCTTCTGTCTTTATCTTTCTCTGCAGTCCTTAGCAGGTAACTTTTCCCGGCTGCCTGCCCACCACCTCTGGCTAGATAGCACCCTGGGCAAGAAGAATAGTAAAGGGCAAAATGTGTGTACCAACCCCGTCTACCTCCCTTAAAGGCCTTTCCCCAAAACTGCACCTGGAAACTGTTTACATTTCCGAACTGTTTTTTCTAGGTACAGGAGGAATTAGGGAACATAATTTTTAGCTGACCACACATTACCCAAATAAAGTCAGGGCAGCGGTATTAGAAAGAAAGGGAAAAAGTGATACCCAGGTAAGAGGCAGTAAGTTCACCTAACTTATTTTATGTTGTTGCTTCTGTAAAGACAGAACTTATTACTACAGGACTTCAGTGTCTGAGGTCCTGCCACAAAGTTCACATCCGGGAAAGTGAATTTACTTTTGTTTGGGATCTGCAGAAGGGCTTACTTACATGTTGGGCTGGGAGTGACTTGAATACAAATAACACACTAGGCACTATTCAGAGTCCAGAGAATGGCCCTATTACATGATTACATTTCTATGTAAACACATACTTTCCTATTCTCTTATACAGGAATTTATTGTTGCTAAAAGAAATGAATAATTGTTACAATGTAAGGGTTGTATTGTTGTTTCATTTATGGAGTAAATGTTTCTTAAACACCTTCTATGCACAAGTCATTCCAGACACCATGGGTGAAACAAAAATTAATCAGATAGAAATCCAGCCTTTTCCAATGTGTATTGTCCAGGCGGAGAAAAACTACATACATAAGTGGCTGCAATACAAGGTAGAATGTGCTAAATGTGATAAGACATACAAATAAATTTTTATAAGCTTTATAAGAGGAGAAGAGTATTCCTGCCAAAGAGAACTGAGCAAATACCATCTAGGGAACCTACGCATATGTTTTCGTTTTCGCTAGCTGGCTTCACAGCTAGTGAGCATCATCGTGAGACTAGAAAGATACATGACCAGCTGCCACTCACAAGCATTCAGCTGGAGGCAGATAGTGTGTCATTCTGCCCTTTGTGGACAGTTGAGGTTCCAGAAGGATCGGAACATTTGTGGAGTGTCTGCTGTGTGTATCTGGTGCTTTAATTTTATTTCAAGAACTCTTTATTAAATGCTTGGGCTAGATTTGCTTATGTGATCTTTATTTAATCCCCAGCAATCCAACAAAGTAATTCTAATTGCTTATGAGCAGGGTGAAGCTTGGGAGAGGTTAAGTAACTTGAAAAGGTCACCAGTTGATAAGTGACAGAGCCTCCATTTGAGCCTCGGCAGCATGTGAGGGACAGCCATGCTGTTTCCCCCGTGCCTGGGCCTCTGCCTCTCGCAATGACCTAACCTGGTTTTGCAGCCATAAATGTGGAACAGACAGTTCCTTCTTCAGCCTCATGTAGTGGCCAGTCCTCTACCAGCCGGGCGGAACTTGGGCTTTATTTGAACACTTCTACTTGTACTCAGAGTTAATTTGTTACCTGCTTAAATATTACTAGAACTCGACTTCCGTTTGACATTTTTGTAATTTATTTTTTAGTAAATAACTACATATAGATGGTACAAAATTCAAAAAGATAAACATGACATATAGTAAAAAATTAGTTTCTCTTCCACACTGACCCCTAGTTGACCAGTCCTCCATGGAAGTTAGTAGTTTTTTGGTAAATCTTTCGGAATTGTTCTGTGCAGATGTTAACATATGTCTTTGTGCATATGTTGTTATATATGTACCTTTTTTTACACAAAGATGTTTACTATATTCATTGTTTTGATCTTGTTCTTTTCATTTACTCTTTGTGTTTAAATGGCCCAGCAAGATTTTTTTTTGTTTGAATATTTTGTTCCATTTTTTAAATACATTTTTATTGTTGAAAGTATTACATATACATATTACACATGTTTTTCCCTCATTGCCCTCTTCTAGCCTGCCCCTGCCCCAGGCCTTCACCACCCTATTGTCTGTGTCTGCGAGCTACCCATGTCCAGCAAGATTTTTTTTTTTTGCATATCCAGCAATATATTAAAAATAAGCACCTCAATGAATTTGAAAAGATGGTTGTCACCACAGTGAATAAATGTTCTTCAGCCCTCATACTGAGTCAGGCCTCTGCAAGCACTCTTCACATCTAGGCTCACTGACTGGAATGGAGTAGTGAAAATAGAGGCCTAGGGTGGCCCATTCCTGCCTCCCTCCTCTCTTCCAGTGGAGCCTCTCCCTCAGATTTTCAGGCCCTCGGACATGGAAACCCGGTGGAGGGGAACGGGTTTGTTGTGGAGCCAGTGCCATGGCCTGGCCTCTGGTTGCACCTCTGGTTCCTTGTCCTCCGCAGCAGCGGCAGGGCTCCTGGGCCCTGTGGGGACTCGCAGCACCCCACGAGCTCCCTCTGGCTTCCCACGGACTCTGAACTTGCTTTGTTCCCCTTGTTTGGGTCAGAGGCAGAGGTAAATGAGCAACACTTCAGTTTCCCTTCGGGTTTGCAGAGATGGAACATCTCGGGTTGGTTCTTTGAAGATACAGCGGTCCTCGACCTCTGCAGTTGTTTTGTTCTTTGTCGGGCCACGCAAGGACCCTCGGTCTCCCTCATGTCTGGCTGGCCCAGGACCTGTGGGCACATTTCCCTAAAATGGTTCATTCCCAGGCAGGAGTGGAGAAGGGCTGGATAACATTTTACTAAAGCTACCCAGTTCATCTTTTTTATCTTAAAAAATAAAATATATGAAGGACAAAAGTAATGCTAGTGACGTCTATCTAGAAGGCACCAGTTTCCTAAGAACATCTAATCTCATTCCTTTGGCCCTTGACATAGGAAATGACATTTTCCTTATGTCACTTCATATGTGGTGTCTACGGATGGAATCAGTTGCCAGACATCGTTTAATACAAAGTCCTATGTATTTTGTCCGTTACAGTATTTCTGTTAACATTATTTCACATTTAAAGCTTTTATAATGCATGCATATTAAAAGTGGTGTTAATAGTATTGAAGAACCAGTAACAAAATTTGTGATACAAAACAGTCTATTTCTAATGAGGTAAATAAGTTGTAAGAATTTTTTAAAATATATTTTATTGATTTTTTTTTTTACAGAGAGGAAGGGAGAGGGACAGAAAGTTAGAAACACATTGATGAGAGAGAAACATCGATCAGCTGCTTCTTGCACACCCCCCACTGGGGATGTGCCCACAACCAAGGTACATGCCCTTGACCAGAATCAAACCTGGGATCCTTCAGTCCACAGGCTGACGATTTATCCACTGAGCCAAACCGGTTTCAGCAGTTGTAAGCATTTTTAAAAGGTCTACTTGAGGAAGCATACATTCACATTCTAACTACCGATACGTGTTGGTGTTTGTAATGTTTAGATCATGATTTCTAGGTCTTCATTTATTTGTAGGCTTACCTTCTGAGCAAAAATGTGCTGTGTTCATCTTGTATTCGAGTAGTTATTTTACTTTGAAAGTGCTTTCAAATGTACATCTTGTGACAATCTTTAGGCCAACAAGGTGTTACTATGCCGGAATTATAACATAGCTCCCAAGGCCATTCGTGGTCTGGCTCTTGGTGTCTGTCCAGCCTCTTCTGTCTGCTCTGTTTGCTCTCTGTGCCTTAGCCGTACTGACTTCTTCCCTTTCCTCAGATGTGCAAACCTCCTGGAGGGGTGCAGTATCTGGGAGTGGGCTCAGGTTGAGTCAAGCTTCAAGTTCCTCTTGTTCTGTGCTATTCTACTACTACTTCTACTACGTGGCATCCAGTAGGAGACATTTGTTAGATATCTGATGAATTTAACAATGAAGGAAACTAAGACTGACAGACCAAATGTTTTTCTGATTCACTTATATGGACCAATGGGTAGCACCCGGATGCCCGGATTCCTTGCTGAGAGTACTTTCAACAGAGCACCTCAACTCTGCTTCAAGATATTTCCCTTCTCTGAATCTAGACCTGCACTGGCATTATTAGAAAGTTTTTCCTAAAAAATTACTTTAACAATTTCCCTTTTCCTTTTGTCCCACCGAAGGATTACAAACCATTCATCCAATTCTAGCAACTGAATTGTAAAGGGCATCACCACTGAACTTTTTTGTTTGTTTGTTTTTTTCCTTTTTTTGCTAGGCGATCTTTGGCAGCCAGACACTACCTAACTCCAACTTATGGACAACGAGTAATGGTGCAGCTTGCAGAATTTCAAGTGCCACAGCTGGTGGCCAGAAGCCAGCCACTCTGCCACAGAAAGTGGTGCCACCTTCAAGTTCCTCCTCCCTGGTCCCCAAACCCCCATCCAATCACAAACAAGTTCTCAGAAAGGCAACATCTCAGAGGGCTTCCAAGTAAGTTTGCCATAATCTTCTGAGTTATATCAGCTCTGTGCTAATAGTCCTCTTTATTCACGGAACCTTCCAGACAGTTTGTACCGACCTGCTGAAAAACGAGAACACCTGACAGGTGATGAAGGCTAACTGGTTCTCAGGTCTGGCTCCAAATTGGAATTGCCTGGGAGCTATGGAAACGTACCCACATTTAGGCTCTTGCTGACTCTGTGGGAGGGGCAGGCACTGCTCTTTTAGGTTTTCAGGGGTTGTGATGAGAGCTGCCACCACCACTGGCTCAGGGTCATTGCTAACCAACCCTTCCAGCTTCTGGCAGGAGCTACAATCAGACAGCACACCAGGGAACAATGCAGAACTGGGGGCCTGGAGAAAGGAAATGCAAACTTCCTCCTGGAGGCATCCCTCTCTCAGCATTCTAGAGTCAGAGCTGCAGCATTTCATATAAAATTCAATAACCTGCCCCTCCCTTGTTTGTTTGTTCAGTTTTAGGCACTTGAATAAGAAGACATAGGAGTGGGATTTTATTATGAAGATTATCACTGACATTCGTCAGTAGGCTCTGGGTGGCAATGTTTTAGATACTATGGGCTATAAAATAATATTAATACTGCCCTGGCCATGACTCACTTGGTTGGAGCACGTCCCATACACTAAGACAGTGGTCGGCAAATTGCAGCTCGAGAGCCACATGCGATTCTTTGGCCCCTTGAGTGTGGCTCTTCCACAAAATACCATGGCCTGGGTCAGTCTATTTTGAAGAAGCGGCATTAGAAGAAGCTTAAGTTCAAAAAATTTGGCGCTCAAAAGAAATTTCAATCATGTACTGTTGATATTTAACTCTGTTGACTAATGAGTTTGCCAACCACTGCACTAAGAGATAGTGGGTTCAACTACTGGTCAGGACACATACCCAGGTTGAGGTTTCAATCCTTAGTCAGGATGTGTGCAGAAGCAACCAATCAATGTCGTTCTCGCTCTCGCTCTCTCGCTCTCTTGTTCTTGCTCTCTCACTCTCGCTCTCTCGCTCTCCCAAATCAGTAAATACACACACACACACCATATAAATACTTTTCCTCCTACCTTCTAAGTTGTTCTGGATATGCTAATAATGAAATTAATAGAGACAGACTAACATGAGAAAATCAGAGTTTTAATACATGCACATGGGGAATTCACATAAGCATGACAATTCCAAAGACAGTGAGGAACATTGAGTGTATAAGAATTTTTGACAAAGGAAAAAATGGGGGATGGAGTCTTAGATTTCAGAAAGGAGAATAGGTGCTGTATAAGATAGTTTAGGAAAGGGGGAAATGGCAGGAAAATTATTGCCAGGCAACTCAAAAACAGCGGGCACAGCTGGTCACCACTAAGCAGGCTTGGAATCTTCCTGCCGGGGTCAAGATCCGTAAGGGGAGTAAGCCAAGCTTTCTTCCGAAGCAGGTTCCTCTGTCTGAACTCTTGGGCAGGAAAATGGAGAGGGTCAAAGGCTCCCTCTGAGTCTTGTTTCTTAACAGCTTAGAACCAATAACCTAAAACCAGCTTCAGGTGGCAACACATTGGTTCCCTTCAATGCCGTGTGTAGTCTACCTATTTTACCTCAAAGACGTATTTCCACTCCTGAGAATTAAAAGTGTGTGGGCCACATCCTTCATTCTACCCCCGCTAGTGAGCCAGAAATACTGGCAAAGGGTGTTGGGTCTAATTCTCCATTTAAAATTGGGGCACTGTTCAGAGATGTGTGGAAAGGCAGGCATTCCTAATGTATAAACTCCTGGAGGAGCTTTGTGTATTTCCCTTGTTCTCATTACAGCTCCTCATTCATTTGTCCTTTATAAAACCAGATTCGGTAAGAAAGAATGCTAGGATATGGCAAAAAAAAAAAAAAAAAAATGGTTACAGTTCCCCCGCCTACCCCTTTGCATGGTGAGTCAAATTCTGAATTTGAATTGAAAACAAACCCCCCTGGCTGTTTTAATTATATTGCTGCCATTATTCATTTATCCAACAAATACATATTCAGTGCCTACTAAGTGTCAAGCACAGTTCTGGGAATTATTGATATGGTCATGACTTTACAGAACTCTCTGGAGCAGTAGAGAAGAGCAGTAGGAAGGCTGCCATTCCTAGTTGAAAGCCAGTAGCACAATAGGAAGGAAGCTGTATGGCCTCGAGAGAGGAGAGTCTGATTCTGAGGGTGCAGCCTTATGGCATACTGCCTGTATTCACATCCCAACTGCATGCTTTACTGACTGGAGACCTCCAGCAAGTTACAAGTTACTTAATCTCTGGCCTCAGTTTCCTCATTTGTGAAGTGGGGGCTTCAGTTGATAAATATTAGTAGAGTTAATACTTGCAAAGTACATGGACCTGGCACAAGCTTTCTGAATCACACTCTTTTGCACAGGTTTGAGAATCCCACAGTCAGGCAGGAAAATGAGTGGGTCGCAAATGAATGTTGCATTTGCCAGCACGCTTTCTGTCGGTGGATTCTCTGATGGTTGCCAGTATCCTGAGATGGCCCAACGGCCCCTGTGGCCAGCGGGTCTGCTGGAGGAGAGGCAAGCTTGGGCAGCAGGCAACGGGCTGGCCATCTGAAGGCGCCGCTCACTGCCCTGAACCCACTGCTGGCAGGAGAGCTCTCCAGCCTTCAGAGGTGGAATTGCAACTCTATGGACAAACTTTGCTTTGCTGCATTTTTGTGGTTTCTTCCCTCTGACAGGCAGGAGTGTGGGAAAACCGGAAACAGCTCAGCACCAAAAATGCACAGAAGGGGGGAAAAAAGCAGATTTCTTCAGAATTCAAGAAATATAATCCAAGAATCAAAAGGCATGCTGTGAGGCGTTGTTCCAGGAAATAGTTTCCAATTTGCCTTTAAAACTCCAGCACAAGTCTTTGCAGCTAAATAAATTAGCACTTAAGGAGACCTAAACATTATCTTACTACATGTGAAATGTGCAGTGTTGTGAGAGCCCCACAGATTTTTTTAAAAAAATAATTTCATTTATTGATGAGAGAGAGAAACATCGATTTGTTGACCCACTCATTTATGCATTCATTGGTTGATTCTTGTGTATGCCCTGACCAGCGATTGAACCCACAACCGTGGCATGTCAAGATAATGCTCTAACCAACTGAACTACCTGGTCAGGGCTCAAGCCCCACAGTTTTCAATGCTCTTCTGAAAGAAAAGCATTGTTTTTATCTGCATTGACTCAGTGAAAAGCTCCCTCTGTGAAGTATCCAAATAAAGTGCTGTGTTTTTTTGTTTTTTTTTTAAGAACCTTTCAATTTTAGGACTGGAGGCCCAGTGCACGAAATTTGTGCACAGGTAAGGCCCCTAGTGGCTGCCGGCTGGGGTCTCCCTTCCCCCAGCTGCCTGCCACCTCCGCCAGCCTGGGCTCCCAGCTGGCCCACCCCCTGATTGAACTCACGAGGGGACAATTTGCATATTAAGCTTTTATTATGTAGGATAATTTTAGATTTACAGAAAAGTTGTAAAGACAATACTTATAAAGATGAGAGTACAGCCAGTTTTCCCTAGCTTTAACATCTTACATCACCATGGCACATTTGAAGGATGTTCCATACTAAGAAACTGTCATTGGTACATTATTGTGAACTATGCTCCATACTTTATTTGGGTTGATGAAGTTATTTTTAACCTACAGAGCTCTTCCAAGGCTTCTGAAATCAGGATTCTCAGCATCAGCTGATATAGTCCTATTATTCTAAAGTAATTCATGTTTCTTGCCAGCACAGCAAGTTACTTAACATCTGTGTGACTCAGTTTCCTATTTTAAAATAGGGATAATCATAGTACCTACCTCATAGGGTCACTGACAGAAATAAATGATTAAGGAATGCCAAGCACAAACACAGTGCCTGGTGTGTAATATATGTAAAATAAGTGTTAGGCATTGTGGTTAATACTAAGATGGCATTTCAGGAAATTTTTGTATAATTGTTTTACTTTCTTCATACAAGCTGTGTTACTTCATTTGCTTAGAGCTTTTTGCAACCTTTACTCTGGCTCAGTTCAGGTTAATCGGGAACCCTCCATTGTGACTGGTGATACTGAGTCACACTCAGGAATGCCATAGTTGCCCCAAGAGACACAACTAATGAGAAGTTGTAATGAGCTTTCGACCATGCCAAGTCTTGTGTGGGGGTTGAACTTCAACATTCTCTAGCACAGAATTTGGCATTAGACAAATATAGAAGCAATTTCCAAGAGCATCAAAGTTTCCACATCCGAGAGGGTTGATTTTAGAGAACAATGGAACATAAAAGATGGAATGTCGTTGGATTTGGGTGCAAAGGGAGTTGAGAGTTAGAACAGTGGAGTCCTGTTTCTTTATGATAATATTCAGGTCAGTTTCCCTCTAAAGGTTTCAGTTTCCCATCTGTAAAACAAAACCACTGTCCCCACTGAATAATTACCCAAAATAGCTTGTTTTCTGTCTATTCCATTGAAAGCTTTTTTATGAGCACATTTGCTTTTTAATCCTGGTGCTTTACAGCCATTTTCATCATCCTCTTTCGGCCCAACAGTTCTCTGTGAGCGTTCCCAAAGTCATAGTCTTATATTTCCTTCAGCTAAACCTTATTCGTCAGTTCTGTGAAGAGAATGATTTCGATTTTTTAACCTTTTCTATAGTGCCAATAGCCTTCCTTGATTTTCCTCTCTAGTGTTTGCAGCACTTCATCATTCAGTACCCACTTCAGATCCTCCTTTCAGAACTGTCTGTGGTGTTTCTTCCAGGCAGTCAGCTGAACCAGGAAGTATGACAGCCTGTGAACAAGTACATGCACACGGGCTGTCTCTTCCTTGTAAGGGCCCTTCTTCAGAGCCAGTTACACTCTCCAGGAAATAGGGAGAAAGAAACCCGAGGAGGTTCAAGTTTGCCAGGGACCTGGGCAAAACTTGTAGACTAGAGATGAACTGGGAAGGGCGGGGTCAAAGCCGCTGTACCAGGCTTAAGTAAACTGCCTTTCTTCCGTCAGCTGGGACCCACTTTCCTTACCCAGGTTTTAGGATATTCTTCCTCAGGGTGACTCAGTGGAAATCGAAGGTAACTGCTGCTCTGTGTCAGCACCCAGGACAGGGGTGTTTGTTAAAAGCTGCTAGGCATTAGGAGGGAGAATAGCGGTCAGGAGCTCAGCAGGTTGCTAAAACCAAGTACCAGTTCATCTGACCTGGATGGTGACGACATCCGAAAAATGCAAACATAAAGATCAGGTGTTTATTCTTTCTTTTTTTTTTTTTAAAGCAATTTCTTTTTTAACTTAGGATTTGTTTAAAATGAGGCAAAGTAATCAGGAGTTGAAATGGTCCAGAAGTAGGTACTTGATGTGAGCATAGATGTCATAGTGTAGGTTAACCATCTTCTGTCAGTCTTTCAGCCTTCTATTATTTGTAATTTCAAGAACTATGATTGAATCTGTGGCATATCCATCCTTAAATATAGGATTCTCTATACATTCCTTAAAAATATAACTAAAAAGGGTTCCTGGAAGCCAGTTCCAAGGTGGGCAGAGGAAAGGGGAGGGAGGGATTCCCCTCACATCAACAAGCCGTTCTCAGATACCAACAGTGTCCAGGAATCCAATTCCATTCTAACTCTACCTACTGGGAGATAGCAGCCGATTCCACAGGGTAAGGAATCAGTCCTATGAGACTGTGGACGGGTGGGCATACACATACACACACTTCAGATGGCAGCCACAGACCCAGACTTTTAACCTGTGCTTCTGACCAGGCACAGATAGATTAGGGCTATCGGTTGGTAATTCCAGTGACCCTCTCAGCTGAGGATGTCAGTGCAAGTCCGGGTGTTACCTGTACTTTGACCTACTGGCTATAAATCAGAGGTTCCCAAAACCTGCTGCTTAGGTTCCGATTAATTTGCTAAAATGACTCCCAGAACCCAGAGAAACAGGTCACTTACCAGAGACCAGTTTATTATAAAAGGGTATGATTCGGGAAAGCCAGATAGAGGATATGCATAGGTCAGAGCTGCCATGTTGTCTTCCCGCATGACCCACCCAGGAGCTCTCCAAACCTCATCCTGTTGGGTTTTTATGGAGGCTTTAATTACACAGGCATGATTGATTCATCATTGGCCTATTGGTGATTGATTCACCTGTAAGTTCCAGTCCTCTAATCACGTGGTTGATTCTCCTGAATACCAGCCCCCATTTTTAGGTGCTTCCAAAAGCTCCCTCATTGACATAGCAGAGGACACCTTTATCACTCTCAGCACTTAGGGAATCCCAAGGTTTCAGAAGCTCTAAGCCAGAAACAGGAGAAGACCAAATGTATACTTATTATCATAAATCATGCTATCACAATAACCATCAATTTTTAGTGCTGGAATATAAAGGAATTAGAGGCATAGTATGAGGCCGTGAGTATAGCAAGGCACACGGTGGTCCGTGGCAGAGCCAGAACTGAAATCCATATCTGTGGTAACCCCAGACTCTTCCCAGTAGACCACTGATTTCAAAGGCCTCACCAATCTATTCAAAATTCATCTTATACAGCAAATGGCAGGTCAGTCATCCACAGTACTGCCTTTGAGAAAGTGCAGTGTAAGCACTTAAAAACTGAATGCTCCTCCCCTTCCACACCAGTTTTCCCACTTAAATGGCCAGTAAAATACTCAACAGGAGGAAGAATTGGTATCTTACTTAGATTGAGGTTTTGGGGTGATTTCTGTTAGATGTGGAAGGATTAGACTGAAGAAAGACATGGAGGGTTTTTATCTACTGCCTTCCTATGAGAGCGCAGTCTTGGGAGTCAGTGGGAGACCTGGAACACCCTCTCACTCTAAGGGTTGGGACCTGGAGAAAGCAAGAGGTAGTAAGGGCCAGTCAAGGAGTCTGCACTCAGACTCTCCTCTGCCAATCATCTGCATTTGGACCTTGATCGTGGTGACATTTGGAGAACTTAATTAAGGCTTGTTTTGGACATAGACAACGACTTCATTCAGAGAACTGGGTACAATAACCGAAAGTTACATTGGAATGGGATGTGTATGGTCCAGTGGGGGGAAGAAGTGCATGAGAGCCATAGAATGATGGGTCTTCCTTTGGTGGTTCTTATATGTATAACTTAAAGTCTTTTTTTTTATTTGTTGTTGTTATTAATCCTCACCTGAGGATATTTTTCCTTTTTTTAGAGAGAGAGAGAGTAGAAGGGAAGGGAGAGATAGAAACATGGCTGTGAGAGAGATACATAATTGGTTGCCTCCCACACATGCCCCAACCAGGGTTGGGGACTGAGCCTGCAACCGAGATTTGTGCCCTTGACCAGAATCGAACCTGGGAGCCTTCAGTCTGCAGGCCAGAGCTCTATCCACTGAGCCAAACCAGCTAGGGCTGAATCATACTTATTAAAACTTATATTTGAAATTTAGTTAAATATGTACTAAAAGGGAAATTTATAATCTTAGTTATTTTTGTTGATAAAACATAGAAATATTGAAAAAAATTAACCAAGATGCAAATGGCAGATTGGCTTCAACTGATACACTGGCTCCTGCTGCTTTCCCAGAGTGTCACGTTGAAAATAATTATGAGGACTGCTCAGACTTTGCAACGAAGAGTGCTTTGATTAAAAATATATTGATTTTTTTATAGAGAGGAAGGGAGAGGGATAGAAAGTCAGAAACATCGATGAGAGAGAAACATCAATCAGCTGCCTCTTGCACACTCCCTACCGGAATTGTGCCCACAGCCAAGGTACATGCCCTTGACCAGAATCGAACCTGGGACCTTCCAGTCTGAAGGCCGATGCTCTATCCACTGAGCCAAACCGGTTTCGGCTTTTTTTTTTTTTTTTTTAATATATTTTATTGATTTTTTACGGAGCGGAAGGGATAGGGAGAGTTAGAAACATCGATCAGCTGCCTCCTGCATACCCCATACTGGGGATGTGCCCGCAACCAAGGTACATGTCCTTGACCGGAATCGAACCCGGGACCCTTCAGTCCGCAGGCCGACGCTCTATCCACTGAGCCAAACCGGCTTCAGCCAATGAAGAGTGCTTTGATAGAATAGTAACGTCTACCACAGACAGGGAAGGCACTGAACTGGTGAAGATGCACATAAACTATTAGTCATACCTGAACTAAGCTCTCATCTCTAAAACATAGAAAGGGTCAGTAAGAAAAAGCTAAGAAAAACAGATCAAAGGAAATTAAGAAGAAAAGCAAAATAAAGTAAAAAGTAAGCAATAAAATGAGTTAAGTTTGAAACACTACATATTTAGTTTGGGGCCAGGGAAGGAGAAAATAAACATAGCTCTGCCAGAAAAACAAGAGAATTCAAATAAGAGGTTTCAAAAGTAGACATAGGGGAGATTGAAAAATTACAAGGACACGGTGCACAACTGTATACTACCAAATTTTAAAAACTGGATGAAAGGTGTCATTTTGAAAACAACAATTATCAGTTAAGTAAAAAGAAATCCAAGTAGAACAAGGCAAAAACTATTCAAATTGGTTCTTAAAGAAATAGGGTAGCTCAGCCAGATGAACCAGGAGGTTACAGTCCGTTCCCTTCCAGGACACAGGCCTGGGCTGCAGGCTCCGTCCCCAGGAGGGGTCGTGCGGGAGGCAGCCAATTAATGGTTTTCTCTCGTCATGGATGTTTCTCTCTCTCTCCCTCTCCCTTCCTCTCTGAAATCAATAAAATATAGATTTAGAAATAGAGTACACAAGCAAGCCTTGGAAGCAATTTTAAAATACCATCTCTAGCCTGGCTTGGTTGTTCGGTTGGTTGGAGCATCATTCCCATACACACACAAAATGTTAGAGGTTTGATCCCTGGTCAGGACGAGTACAAGAGGCAACGGGTCAGTGTTTCTCTCTCACATCGTGTGTGTGTGTGACCTTTCTAAAATCAATAAACATCTCCTTGGGTGTGGGGATACAAAATATATATCATCTCAAATTGGTTTTGTTTTAACCTTATTCTGAAATCTGTGAAGGCTTTCAAGTGCCTGCAAGATCAGATTGGGACCCTACTCTGACATTAAAGCCTTCGCAGTGTGTCCCCTATCATGTCTCTGGCTTTCCTGTGTGACACCACCCCCTTGCACAGTCTGCTCCACCATTGTTCCCACATGCTCATGTCCATCCTCTCTGCAGAATGCTCAGAGCTTCTTGAATCTAACTCCTGCCTCTTATTCAGGATCAAGTTTTAGTTTACTGCTTATTTTTTCTCTTTATATGTGTTCTGTTTCCCATAAATCTCTTAGGGACATATATCTTGTCGTCACTGTTTTATTGCATCTATATTAAATGTGCATTGCTCTGGATATTGGTGATAATACCAGTGAACAAAACAAATGAGCCCTGCTTTCTTAAAGTTTGTTTTTGAGAAAGAAGAGATAAGTTCAGGTCCCAGCTCTTAAGAGAGCTTATTTGCATGATGAGTTCTCAGGAAATGGTGCTGGTGGTAGTGACATAGCTTTCTGCATCAAGGTGTGTGCATCAGAGATCACTCAGTAGCAATTACCGTTAATCATTTATACAGTGTAGAGTGTTAGAGAGTCAGGAGAGGACAGCTGCTAACAGCCCAAGGTTTCCAGTTAGATTTGAGTCCTGGTTCCTTCACTTAATCGACCATTATTTAGGGATACCTCTAAGCTTCTGTTTCATTATCTGTAAGAGATTACCTACGTCTTGGAGTTGTTCTTAGGATTAAACGAGGTAATGTATCTCCCTCGCATATTTTAAGTGTCCAGGCATGCTGGTTGGTGTAGTTGTAATTTCTGCTCCTTGCTGTTGTTCCCTATTAAAAGAAGTCACATTTTTGTTGTAAGATATTCATAAGTGTGATTTGGCTCTAGCTAGCAAGGCTATGGAAATTCAAACACATTCTGATTTCCTGAACACTAATAACTGATGACCATTGAAGGCAAAGGCTTAGTTTCAAACAAAACAAAAGATTAGATTTGGACCTACTGACTTCTAGTCAAGTTGGCTCCATAAGTTCACACTTAATATTCTCCCTCTGCTTCAAACACATAGCAAATGAGAGATAAAAGCTTAAAGAGGAAAACCAAAAAGACAGAGCTGAGCTTCAAAACAAGGGAAACATCTCCTTTTGGCCCCAAAATGTACAGAAATAAAAGAATCCGTGCAGGAGGCTGCAGCAGCAAACTTGCTGAGCTCTGCTTTGGGAGCAGGCCGTGGCAGCCTGCCGTCAGCTCCTGTGGCTATTGGGCCGGAAAGTGCCCTGCCCAGGAGGAGAGACTAAAACCAGGCTCATTAACTGAGAAGAAAACAGTGGTTTCCAACTGGAGATGATGTTAGCAATCCCTGGAGTCATTTTGGGTTTTCATAACAGGGCGGCTGAGGATGGGACATTGCTATTGGCATCTAATGAGTAGAGTTTAGGGTACTGCTTAATATCCTGTAAAGCACAGGACAGCTCCCCTCAAACAAAAAATTACCCAATCCAAAAATGTCAGCAATACCAAGGCAAACACACACACACACAAAACTAAACAAACAAACAAAAAAAAAACACCTGAGCTGAAGAATGCAGTGGGCTCTCCCAATGGGAGACTGGTAAAGCTGGAGTGGACCTTTATATGAGACTATGGGCCTACACAGGAAGATAATGGCTTGCCCTTATAACTGTCCATGTCTTAGAACTCACCTGGACTTCTAAAAATCACTGAGGCAAAGGCACCAAAATACCACCATAAATCTGGTCTGCGGTCAGGGGGGCTGGGTGGAGGCAACTATAAAATCTTCGGATTGCAAGAGATAAGCAAGTAGAGAGGCAAAGGGAAATGATTTCTATTCCAAATAAGCCTGCAAACCAAAATTCCAAAACACATGAATAATCTAATACTAAGAAAGGTTGCCAACAGAATCAACAACTAGAACATGAATTCCTTACAGATGAAATTAATATTATTAAATGGTCATGCATGTGAGATTATGTATCTAATAGGAGTGTCTTTTGGGACATGACATTTGACTGTGATAGGAGTATCAGCAGAGAAGCCTGAGAGACAGGTGGACAAGCAATACTTCAAAAAACAATAGAGAATTTTCTTGAATTAAAGATGAGTCCTCAGCTAAAGAATACATTTCATGTACCAAAATAAATGGACCTCTGGACACATCTTAGTGAAATTGCAGAACATTATACATAAAGGAAAGTGTTAATACACCTGAGAGGAAATTCACTTGAACTCCATAGGAACACAACATACCAGCATTCTTTTCTCCAGCAACAGCAGGCAGCAGTAAACATGAGCTCATAAAGTGTTCAAGTGACAACTTTCAGTCTAGAACTTTATGCATAGCTAAACTGTCATTCCAGAGAGAAGGCAAAATAAATATAATTTGAAATGTTTAAAGTCTTAAGAGGAACCATGGCCTTCAGTGAAAGAATTGGCAAAGACTGTAGGATAAAAGGGAACACAGAAGTGCTAGATAACATGAAACAGTGAAGTACAACCATTTTATAGAATGTCAGTGAGTGTTAGTGACTATAAAAATAATTGTTGGTCTGCTTTAAAAAAAAAAAAAAGGTTCAAGGACAAGTAGCGGATAGTGAAGATAGGTCTGTGTCACATTTAAGGGCAAGACAGAAACACTTTTCTTAGGAAAGCAAGAACTAAATAATTGTTAAATTTGGCTCTGTAGCTTTCAAACCGGTAGAGGGGGGAATCCGGTGGAAGAATGATAATGGAAAACAAAACCAAAGTAATAAAAATAAATCCAAATATATGAGTAAGCACAATACACTCTTCTTTTGAAAAATACATTATCAAACTTCTTTTTAAATGTTCCGTTATAGCCTGCTTAAAAGAGACATACCTAAAGTAGAATCTCACAGAATGGCAAAGAATTGGAAAAAGATAAGCCATGCAATACTAATTAGAAGGCAAATTAGTATGGCAATAGAAAAAAATAGAACTAAGCCAACAGTATTAATAGAAATTTTTTAAAAGCTCTTGTATGCACTTAATATTGTAAATTCAAAATATATGAATTAGAAGCTGACAGAATTATAAGAAAAACTGGCAAAATATTTTTATAGTGGAAGATTTGTTTAAATATATTAGTGTAAGTAACTCAAAAACAAAAATTTCTGAGGATTCTGAATATTTGAAATGCAGAAGTAACAGTTTGCTTTAATAAGTAGCTTTTAATCTTTTTTGACCACCATTTGTGATTTTAAAAATACATTTAACATGCAACCCAGTAAAAATATCTATATGTAGCAAAAAGTTCAAGGATTCCCTGTTGTTTGTTTGTTTGTTTGTTTGTTTTAATGCTGATTGTGTCCCCTAAATTTCACTAGTACAATGCCCTAATGAGTCACAATTCAATCTGAAAAACATTAGTAGCTACGCATGGACTCCTGCAACCAGAATGGAGAATATACTTTCTTTTCAGGTATATGTAGAGCTTTAACAGAAATTAAGCACATACTATATCACAAATGAACACTCCACACACTTAAAAATTCAGTATCAAATCTTTATAACTATAATAAAGGCATTTAAATTATAAATAATTTAAAAATCATTTTTAAAAGGCTGTTTGGAAATTTTAAAAAATAGGGAACATAATACTCATGTTTAAGAGGTACTCATAATGAAAATCATAAAACATTGAGAACTGAATGGCTATGAAAGTGCTACATAAATTTGTGGGACAGCCAAAACTACTCTCAGAAGTAAACTTGTTACTTTAAATGTGTTTATGAAAAAGACAAGAAAGATTGAAAATGAGTTAATCATTTAACTTGAAAAGTTAAATAAAAGGAACTACAATAAATTAAGCAAAATAAAATAAAAATACAGACATTGCCAAGAACAGCCCGTGAATGGGAGTAGAAGAGAGAACTGTGCCTCATACAGTGTCTGGCACATGGCAGGTGTTCACTAAGTACGTGGTGAAGGGATTAATGAAATTGACATCACAAGAGAGAGAGTCACCTCTGGGAAGACTGATTTAAAAAAAGAGAAAGGGCCCACATAAGTAATTTTAGGAATTAAAAGGAATATAATGACAAATGTAGCAAATTACATGATGTGTAGTATATTTATAGAATGGAATCCTTATGTACCACTACTCCATAAAAGTTGACTTCACTAAGTGTTACTTGAATTGGTTTTGGAACCAGACCCAAATTAATAATGTTCTAATTGTTATTGCTAATATGCAAATTAGGTTCTGTTTGTGGAATGTACAACGTATCCCCCCAAAAAATATATACTCACTTTGAATGATTATAATGTCAGTCTTTATTAACAAGCAGTTCATTTTCAAAATGTAAAAGAATCTACAGAAATGAATAATTTTTTTGGTCAATGCCTCTTTTCAAATGTTCTGGTCCAGGCACTGCTGATAGCGTGAGGCAATGAAATTGCAAACATCAAATATTAATTTTGTTTGATATTTGCGTGCCCTCAATTTGTCAGTTGTTGCAATCTGTACCATAAACTTTATCTTTTATGTATTCCCCACAAGTAAAAGTCTAATGGCACTTTAGGATAATTTTTTGTTGTTGTTGCTCAAAGCTTAGTCTGGCTTCACCCATTATTTCAAATCAGTCTAACCCGAAAAGGAGTCCGGCCAGTGTGACTCAGTAGTTGAGCATCGACCTATGTACCAGGAGGTCACGGTTAGAATCCCAGTCAGGGCCTATATGCCCAGATGCGGGCTTAATCCCCAATAGAGGGCATGCAGGAGGCAGCCATCCATGTTTCTCTCTCATTGATGTTTCTCTCTCTCCCTCTCCCTACCTCTCTGAAATTAATTTAAAAATATATATTTCTGAGGGAAGTGGTGTATACAGTTAAGTTTTTTTTTTTTAAATCATCATTATTGAAAGTATTAAAAACCTGAAAAGAAGTGAAAAGTAAATGAGTTATCAGGTGTTAAAGCGTGTGTACATTTTTGGGGACACCATGTATATATATCACCCCTGGACTGATAGGTAAAGGAGGAGGTGCAATACACAGTGTGCACGTATGTGTGTTGTAAGGAAGCCGTAAAATATTTACTTTGTGAGAAAAGTCCATGTTCTTTCTTTGGAAGTCAGTTCTTTAACTTGTGCCTTGAGATTTCTCCTCTCCTTTGGAATTGAAAGAGATTGGTTATCACAGTATTTTATAAAAATGGGGTGGTTCCTTTCAGGCCCTTCATGGATGCCACTCTGTCTGTTTGCCACAGGCCTGGCGAGGTCAGCATGGCTAGCTCTACTCTTCCTGTAAAATCCTGAGTATTTTCCTTTTGTGGGTCCTTCCTTCTACAGAAAGGTCATCCTTGATGCGGTGGCATGAAGCCAAGATAAACTTTTACTAAACCATTGAAACAGAAAGCTAACCCTCCTGTGTCGGGGACATGGAAAGCCTTGAAAAGAACCCAGAGAGAAGCAATATAGCACCAAACCACAGTCACCCTTGTGAAGTAATGAACAAAACAGATCTTAAAGAAAGGATATCACTTTCAGAAAAATTTCCACTGATCAAAATAATGGAGGGAAGAAAGAACAGAGGAAACCACAAATAAAGGAGCTAAAGGTTCACAAAAAAAGCCTGTCAGAAGCCTTACCAGCAAAAGGGATAATGGGGATTTTGCTCATTATAACCCACCTAGACTGGTGATGGTACGTTATACAGTATAGGCCGCTATATGGTGTGGTCTGGTCTGGGTGCCAGTGGAATTCCTAGCCAGCTATTTGATCAACTTGTATTCCCTCAGTAGAGACTTCCACTCAAAAAAATCTTTCAAAATGATGGATGCAGGCCACTTTCAGCTGACAGAGAGGTTCTTTGTAATGCCTTATTGAACAATGTCTTTGAAAGCCCCAGAAGAGCGGCTCCCCTTCCCCGGAGTAGAAGTACCCGTGCCAGACTCAGGAAAATGGAAGAGCAGGAGGGGTGGATGGGAATGGAGCAAGAGAATTGGAGTCTGGGTTAGGACTTGTGCATGTCAGACGAAAGGAAACTCTTCATTTGCTGGCTCTGAACAGGTCCCAAGAAAAAGAGCAGGTCTATTCATAGAATTCTTCTAATTCTTTGTTGCTACCATGCATGGCCACATTTCTTATCTCAGTTTTTAGCCCTGTTAATCAGGAAGCCTGCCCTACAGCAGCTTTTGACAATTCTAAACAAACAGTCCAGGCCCTTCCCTGAGCCCATGACCACAGCTGAGATTGTACTGAGCCTCTAACTCTCACCTTGGACTACATCTGATGCTTTGAATCTGCTGGAACTTGCACCATCTCCAAGAAGAGCAATGGAGGAGCACCAGATAGTCACACCTTGTGCTCGCAGATAGTATTTGTATGATGTACAGTTAATGGCACCTTTCTCATCCCACCTTTTCAATATTTCCCGCTGTGAAACTCTGATACTTCCACAACTCTGGTGGTTCTGAGTCCATCAGGAGCCACTCTGCCTGTTCCATACGAACTAGAAAACAGCAGGTCATGGGGCTGCATCAGACACACATTTAACTTTGTACATCAGCTATTCGGCAAGAAAGAGAAAGTAGTTTCAATAAAGCGGCTGATTCCAGTTGATGTTCTGCTCAGGATATGATGGAAGATGTGTTGTTCCTCCAATCGGTCTCCTTTCCTATGAGCCTCTCATAAGGAAGAGCAGCCCTGTATATGTGTTATTCTCGTGTTCACAGATGCATTTTACACGGCATGGTCCCTTGCTATAAGCCAAGTGCCTCATTTGCTGCACAATTGGGAAAAAAACAAACAAACAAAAAAATACACAGTGATTAATTCTAATACTGGAAGGGAAAATGTGTGTTAAATTTATTAAGGGATGGTTTGTGAATCTCAAATGAGACCTTCCTTCCTAAAGGATTTTCAGAATAATTTTGACTATGAGATTTCTGCCTTGTAGGTTGCCACTTAATTACCTTTTGATGTTAATGGCAAATTGCTGTTAAGGTTCAGATCTGAATGTCTTGCGGCCATTCTTCTACAGTTTAGCACTAATAGTCCAAACTGAGTTGGAGTCGGTGAGTCATCCAAGTTAATATTTCTGTGTGTAGTAAACTTACAGGGATTACAAAGACTGTCGATATTCCTAAGTAAAAATTACAAATTATGTTTATTTAGCCCTTGATATACTGTCGGACACTGTGCTAAGATGTGTTTTTCATCCATCATCTCATTTAATCTGCAAAGACCCTCGGAGGTAGGCCCTTTTATCCTGATGTTAAAACATAGTGACTCTCTGATCTTAGGCCCGTTCTGTGTCTGATGCAGCTCTTAGTTCCCTTGTAATAGCTGGTGACCTTACAAAAAGGAGTGCACTCTCCTTGCCCTAGCCGGTTTGGCTCAGTAGATAGAGCATCAGCCTGCAGACCGAAGGGTCCCAGGTTTGATTTTGGTCAAGGGCACATACCTGGGTTGCAGGCTCGATTCCCAGTGTGGGGCATGTAGGAGGCAGCCAACCAGTGATTCTCACTCATCATGGATGTTTCTATCTCCCTCTCCCTTCCTCTCTGAAATCAATAAAAATATTTTTTTAAAAAAACAAACATAGTGAGTGGTGTAGAGGCAACCAAGGAAGCGCATATACACCTTTCGGTGTATTTCCCAAAACACGGGCATTCCCAGGAAAGCAGCCGAGAACCGCTGTAGAAGCAGACCAGCAAGTGCAAATTCACATGCAGGCTGCAGACAAGCTGTATTTCAGGTTCTCGTTTAGAAACGGGCTGTTCAGAAGTTGAAATGTATTTTCCTAAGGAAATGACGTTATCACAACAGAAGCGTATTTACCCATAAAGTGCCTCGAGTAGTAAAAACAGACCCAAACCATTTTGTGTGCCGGTGTTTTCATGGAAAAGTTCACTCAGAATTTCCTCTGGGGTGGCTGTGGAGGGGGACCAATGCTAGAAACAGTAGAGTCCCTAGAAGTGTTGTTCACATGAATCAGTGGTGACTCGAGGCCTGTGACGGGAGTTGATGGGGCGGAGGGTGGAGGAGTAAGTGGAACTGGGTACAGAGGGGACATGGGGTCAGGAGACTGCGTGAGAAACAGGAGAAAGTTTGTGAGGGCGCAGGGTAGGATGGTCATTCTAGAGGACAGAACGAGAAGATGAGAGAGATTGGGGACCATGAACTCTCTAGGTCGAACCTCTGAATCTCCTGTGTGGCCTTTACTTCTTCTCCTGAACCCCAAATTTTGGCCAGCCTGTTTCCCTTTTACAGTTGACAATCGTGATGTCCCTGTGAAACTGAGAACAGCCCCTGGCTTTTTTTTTTTTTTAACTCAGCTGTTGCTCGCACAGGTCAATGACCCTAAAGGCTCTTAACTTCAAAAGAAAGAGCTCATCTTAGGCCCTGCAGAACATATCTCTTTTCACTTGGGCCTGGAAGAGCAAATACCAGCCTGTGGATGCTCTGGGTGGTTGTGGGGGTCTATAAGGAGCTGAACTAAAATGCATAGGCATTCCCCATGTAGGTAAGCAAGGGTGCAGCTTGTGGGAAAGGGAGGAGCTCTGCACTTCATTCTCTCCTCTTGGGCCCTGTGGCATCCTCAAAGTGCAAGTGGAAAAGAGAGGGTGGCGACCAAGCCATGACTTAGTGGTGTGGGGGTGGGTGGAGGGGTGGAGTATAAGACAGTGTGATCCTTGCATCATGGTTGGGGTGAGTTCTCAAGGGACCTGTCTCCACCAGCAATGTAGGGACCACCTGGGCACCAAAGCCTCTGCCAGACTCTCCAAGTGGTACTCATCCCACTTTCCTTAGCCCACTAGCCAGCGTTTCCATGGCTTCCCTGGGAGCTGTAAGGAGTCTGTGTCCTCGGGCTGTGTCAGCTCTCTGAATCAGCAGTTCCAGCTGAAGGGCCTGGAAGCTGTATGATGGACAAGTTTGTCAAACTCTGCTTGACTTTCCCTTTACCTTGCTGGTCTTTAAAAGCTCCTATGACATCATAAGCTCCTCTCTGACTCAGGATCATGCTTCTCATAACTTTATGACTGCTGAAATATGACTTCCTCAGCATTGCCAGATTTCCCTTATGCACCAGTGGAGGAAAACAGCGAAAAGATCATCCTTGATCACTCCCTTCACTATCCAAATCGGTTCTCCCGTTTCATCTCTTACAGCAGTGGTTCTCAATCTTTCTAATGCCGCGACCCTTTAATACAGTTGCTCATGTTGTGGTGACCCCCAGCCATAAAGTTATTTTCATTGCTGTAATTGTAATTTTGCTACTGGTAATGAATCGTAATGTAAATATCTGTGTTTTCCGGTGGTCTTAAGCGACCCTGCTAGCGGTTCTCAACCTATGGGTCATCTAAGACCATCAAAAAACACAGATATTTACATTAGGATTCTAACAGTAGCAAAATCACACTTATAAAGCAGTAACAAAAATAATTTTATGGTTGGGGGTCATCACAACATGAACTGTATTAAAGGGTGGCAGCATTAAAAAAGTTGAGAACCACTGTCTTATAGCATCTTGTACTTCTTTTCCTGAACATTCATCACACAGTTTATAACTTATGTATTTTCGTGATGTCTACCTCCTCACTAGCACCGAGCACAGGGAATGCTTAATAAATATTTTATGTGTGAATAAATGAATGGAAAAGCAGTGCTGAGAGAGGAGGTACTAAGAGTGGGATTGGATGTTGCTGAACAAATGAAGAACTGGGCATATGGAAACTTGAATCTCCCATTGAAACTTTTTACACATCAACTAAAATCAAGGTAGATGGACCCAACAGTAAGTGTATTTATGCGGCGTTGGGTCAGATTTTTTTTTTTTAATTATTAAATACCCAAGGTGTGCAAAATGCACTGTGGATACAATTTTGTATAAGATCGAGACAATCTCTGTTTGTATGGAACTTACAAATAATCTAGCAAGGATAACATTATGCAACCAGTTATACAATTTCATAATTATAATTTTCGTAAATGCCAAAAAAAGAAAGAAGAACTACAGGGAGACCTGAAATGGTCTGTAGGACAATGAGCTAGTCATAGACCTTCTCAGACATGATGGGGAACGCATCTCTTGTCAAAGCTGGCACGAAGGGAGGTGCCTTGGTGTAATGGTTTCTCAACCTCAACACCATTGGCATCTTGGGCTAGATAATGCTTTGTCTGAGGGCACTTTCCAGTGCCCTGTAGATGTTTAGTACCATTCCTGGCTTCTACCCATTAGATGCCATTAGGCCCCACAGTCGTGACAGCCACAAATGTCTCCACATTGCCAGATGTCCCTTACGCAGCGGGGGGTGAGACAGCAAAATCTGCCCCCCCTCGTTCCTCCAGGTGAGAACCACTGCTCTAATGAAACTTGCTTTGTTAAAATGTCTTTTTGTTTCCTTATGGTTTATTCAAGTCAGTAATAGGAATTTAATTTGTCCATTCAATAGAGAAATGTTTATTGCTTGCTTATTAGGTGCTAGGCACTGTTCTAAGCACTGGGGACACAGCAGCAATGAAAGCCTGTGCTTTCTTGAAGTTGCATTCCGTGGAGAGCGATGGACAGTGCCTTTTAAACTATGTAATATTTCAGAAGGAGGGGATAAGTTGGTCGTAGATGCCCTCTCTGATAAGAGGACATTTCAACGAGGTCTTGAAATAAAGCAAGAGAATGAGCTACATGAAAGGGAGCGCGAAGAGCAAGAAGCAAGCCATTGGAGGGCCTGTACTTGACTTTGCCTTTCTGTCTACACGTCTAACCAACTGTTTGTGTTTCAGAGGGTCTACCACAGAAGGGCAGCTGAACGGACTCCAGAGCAACCTTAACTCTGCTTCAGCCATACCCATCGCCAGCTCCTCAGGTTAGTTGGCTCAGCAGCTGTCCCGCCCGCAAGGGAGGATGCTGGGATTGGCACACTCCCTCTTCTGCCTTCGAAGAGAGCTCCTGTTCACATAAGGAAGCACGCAGGCTTTCGGGCTTTCCTGCACTGGCAAAGGGCAGTTTGTTAACATTCCTCTTTAAAGTGACATTGACAGTTTGGGATTGAATGATGATTTTGATAGTTGGGACAGTTGAAATCTCCCAGTTTGGTCGGATCCTCTCAGATTTGCTATATTTAGTAAAAATGCCTGTATTTGACTGTCTACCTAGTATTTCCACATGTAGTATCTCTCATAGTCTTCATAACAGCTCTGTAAGTTGGATCTTCCTGTTCCCCTGCCCCAGATGAGGAAACAGGCTCAGAAGGTTAAGGGGTCTGGAGCAGACTGTGCTCGGGTGCAGAGCTAGAGCTCTGGGCTTTGATCTGAGGCCTGTCATTGGTCTCTTGCCAGGTAGGTGCTGAGGGCCCAAAGCCTCTCAGTGTGGGAACCTCCATGTAAGTCAGGCAACTTTGGACCACGGATAGTTTTCTATGAGTAATAATTGATAAAGAAGTGCTCATAAGTAACCAGGAAAGTAGAAGAAAATCACTTGAATTCAATTTACATATTTCTTATTGGTGACCCACTGTGGGAAAAGGAACATTCTGGGCGCTGAAGCACATGCGTGGTGAACAAGACAGTCCCTGCTGTCAGAGACCTTACAGACTCGGGGCGAGGGAACAGTCCCATGGAGCATGCTGCCGGGCCATACAGCCAGGGAGGGGGCGAGTGGAATCATAGACAACACTGGCTGAGCATTTGCTGTGTGTTGGGCAGAGTTCTGATCGCTTTGTGTGTAAAACTCATTTGTTCACAGACAAGCATGTAATAGAGGAACTGTGCTCCCCATTTTTCAGCTGAAGAAATAATGGCACAGCCAGACTATGAAACATGTCTGAAAGTTCACACCTAGGAAATGGTGGGGCTGTATTTAAACCCACATAACCCGGCCCAAGCTCTTAAAGAGAGGGCTTCCTTGAGGAAGAAACATCTAAAGCCGAGGTTTGAGTATGAACAGGTCAGCCAGGAGAGGAGAGGCATGGAGTGGAAGGAGGTCTGGGAAGAGGGAACGATGTGTGCAAAGCTGTGTTCTAGAAGCCTTCATGTAGCTGGGCCTGGGCATGAGCAGGGAGTGGCAAGAGAAAAGGGGTGGTTTATGAGCCGTGCAGGGAGCTTGGTCTTAAGAGCCATCAAGGAATGTGTGTATGGGGGGTGGGAGGGGGTGGGGGAGACAGGTTGGTGGTTGACATAACACACCTTAAAATGATTATAAGATCTCTGAGAAGCCAGGTTTCTTTGACTGTATCATGGGGATAATTACATATATCCCATAGAGTTACTATGAGGATTAAATGAAGCAACATATAGAGAAAGATTCTGAAACTACACCCAGGTAAGGTAATAATATAAAAGTATAGAGGTTTTATTCTACACTTAAATTGTTGATGTGCATCAACTTGCCCTACCCTCAGGAGAAAAAAAGCGTTATTAGAACATGGTAATTATTTTTAAGAAAATAAAATTTCTGCCTGGAACTGTTAGGGACTGAGAGTGGGTGGCTCAGAGAATCATGGTCTGGTTGGAAGGGTACTCATTAGAACAGTGGTTAGAGCCCCTGCAGCTCTTCAAATCTGAAACTGGAGAGGTTTACAAAGCCTATGAGATCCCAAAACCTGGCCTATTCCATCTGCATGTCTAATTGATAAGTACTGAACTGAACTCTCTGCATGCACTCTGCCTGAGGACGGTGGAGATTGGAGGGGCCAGGTGGGTCAAACTTTCAGCATCTTGATCATGAGTTAATATTTACTGACTGTTGAAGTTACTGTGAAGATTTTGTAGCATTCATACTGAATTTGATATCAGTATAAAACCACAGAGCAAAGAGAACTTACACTTCTCCCTGAGTTCTAATAGCTCCCTTTCTCCCCCTTCTACATCAGATAAGCATATATTCTGCTCACCTTGTTTAGGGAGCCTGTTTACTGCTCCTGTCACAGGTGACTCTTGGCATCTACAGGCCCTTGAACTTGTTTCTATCCTATGGCTTTTCTGGTGTTCCTGATCCTTAAGGAAACACTGGTGTACCTGATGTAATAGGTTCAGGCATTTTCCATATTTCCCAATAAACATTTTACCTTAGCAGCATAGCAATAGAAACTAATCCGATTATAGAGTTATTCATGCAGCTAGTAAATAACTACCTGGCACTTCATTGTTTCAACTAAAAGCATGTGTTTTTCTGTATCATGTGTAGACTTAAAGGGGGTTCAGAAGGGTGACCTATAAAAAGGTTAGGTTGCTATTAAAAACACTTTTCTTTAAACCTACAAGAAGGGAAAATAAGTCCCATAATAAGTCAAAAATGTACACATCTCTCTCATAATTGGGAAGTCTGTGCTTACCCAGGAATCACTAAACTGGTTTTGGAGGTTTTTAACCCCTGTCTTATCCAGTTAACTCAGTTGGTTAACATGGTTACTAATGAATGCCTGAATGTAGCAAAAGTCTGTTCCCTGGTCCCTTGACCCTTCCCCACGACTGGCCAACCCGGCCAGAAAGCCGAGTGGCTTTGTTCTCAGATAGTCGTTCATCTCAGAGAGCTGTTGACAAAACTCAGTCTTTTTGCACAGATGGTGGCACAGTGACATTTTTATTATGGAACATTAAATAAGGTAGTGAATGTGAAAACTCCCAGCAGAGTGCCTCGAATGTCCCATGAATGATATTTTCCCTTAACTTCTTTACCTCGGGCCATGTGTTCTGTATATTCAGGCCATGGAAGGGAAGGTATAGAGTCAGCAAATTTGGAAGTTGGAGAAGGAAGCAGTAGTGAAGGCCTTTGGCTCAAAGCCAAAGCCAATGCCTTCCTTTTTTATGACCACGGTGTTCTTCTTGAGTTCTGAAGTGGCTATGGTGAACTAAAATAGCAGAGAGGCAGATTAGATAACCCGCATTTCTCTCATGCTCACTTGATAGTGTCAGCTACCATTATTGTAGGGGTCTGAAGCCATACCAGCTGCCCTCAGTGCGGCCCCTCAGTTTCTGCCTGCGCCTCTCCTGTCCTGCAGTCAATCTCTACCCGCCCCAGTCCCCCTCCCCCTCGACCTTCCCCTCCCCCTCCTCCTCTTTTACCTCCTCCTCCCTCTCCCCCTGCTTCCCCCTCCCCCCCTTCCTCCTCCTCTTCTTTCTTCTTCTTCTGTGTGCTTTTTAAGCTTTCAATGGTCTGTAGTTGATAGAAGAAACCTTGCCACCTTTTGAAAACCAGTGATGGGTTCTAATTACAAGAAGCGAGAAGCAGTGTGCTTGTTCACTGTTATTCCAGGCCCTGGTAAAATGCACTTCAACTCCATGCTCTTCGCATGGGGATGCAGCATCAGCACATCAGTGTGACTCTGCCTGCTCCCCTCCCTGTCTCTCTGTGAGACAAGATAAAAGAACTGATTTTATTATAAAGTAAACTCAGTGGGGCCGAAACCCTAAAGATCTAGAAATTGCTTTACTTCCAGGTTAAATGAGCTATTTTCACCATCAGATTCTTATTTTTGTCACCATGCATTCTATATTGTTGAATATCCTGGGTGGATCTCTGGAATATAATAGAATAAAAATAAAAATAAATAAAGCTCTTTGAGATGCTTGCCTTAGTGTGTTATGCCCTTTATTGCGCCCCAAAAGTTCTTCTTTCCCCATAACCATAGGAATAAGAATTTGGGTTGGTTACCCACTGTTACGCTATAGGAAAGCAAGAAAGTGAGCATGGATTTGGTGTTTGGTAGGGGGTGGAGGGCAGCATCTGGGAGAAGGTTGGTGCCCTAAATCCTAGTTTTAGATTTGACCTCTTGTCCTTTCAGCCAAAATCAAGTAAAGTGTTAAATAGGGATTTTTTTTTTTTACATTTTCAGGATCTTTGGAAGCTCCCCAAGTTATTTTCGCCAGATCCAAACCCTTGCCCACCCAATCTGGAGCCCCTGCTACAATTATAGGACAGAGAAAATCAAAGTCGGTGAAGTCAGGGCCAATTTAAGGTAACAGTAAGAGCATATATTTTATTCTAACTTGCTGATTTTGTGCTGCAGCAAGAGACTCGGTAGCTATCAAAAGAAGTTACAATTTCTCAAAATGACAAGGAAATTGGGATTTTATAAAACCAAAGCTCAAAAGGACTCTAAAAACTGAGTCAAAGTTAAGCTACAACTGTCTTGCTTCTGTAATGGCCTCCCAGTAGGTGGCGCTGTGGCAGTAATAAATTCCTTGTTATTACAGAGGCTTTTGTTTAAAAATATGGGGATAGCAAGGCCAATCAAAGAAAGACACTAAAGCCATAATTGAATTACAAGTAACACGTAACAGAATAAACCTAAAAATATAATATTTGTAGGTCAAATTTCAGTAGCATTATTTATTAGTGAAGGCATCTAGACTAGACTTGGGTTAATTGTGAACTAGACTTGCAGATAATGGGAGACCAAAAAAGGGACCAATTAAAACTGGGGAAAAAACGAAAACAATTTTTAAAGTTTTGGTGAGGTCATTTAAACTAATGACACTTTATTTTGAGTTAAGGTAAACATATGCCATAATTGGCAGCAAAACAAACTATAAACCCCATCCTACCACCCATCCAAAATGAGCTTCTACACTGAAGGACTGGCCTGACTTGATCTTGTGAGGCTGTATCCACACTTCACCAGTGCTGCACTCAATGTTTTGTTCACAGCGGTGGCCTTCAAAACTTTTCAGAAAATTCTATGACACCACAAAGTTTTGATGATTCCTTTCCTCTTTGCTCTGCCCCACACTCTAAAGCATTAATGGCACACCTGCTATGAGCTTAATACTCTTCTTACCTCTAGGAGAATATTTATAAACTTATTTGAGAAGCATTATTCATCAAAATACCCCAGGAGAGCAAAAGAGGGAGGAAAACTATTTACCCACCACAGGATTCATTTACGTTGGATCACAAAGCTTCAGATGTCTTTCCCTAGCCCATCTAAACTCTTTCCAAAAAGGAATGAGGGGAGAGAAGAGAACACCAAATCCATGGCTTGGTCACCTACCAAAATGTACCAGAGAAACTGAAAACAGCCGGAATTCTATCGGTAATACTTAGCCAATAGTGCTTTATTTCGGATCCTCAGCAGTCTATTCTATGATGAACAACTAAGAAAATATAGAAAACTGAAGCGGGAAGGTCAGTATTTCCTTCAGCAGACTGGCAGCCAAAAGAATGAATGTGACATCAAGCTCCAAACCAAACCGATGGCCTGCCAAGAAGTACTAATGTCCATCCATTTCCAAGACTGGGAGCCTTGGACCTGCCACAGTTATAATATCACTTTCCTTGGGCCTATTTCATTAGTATCCTTTACAATCCCCCCAGAACATTGCATGCAAAATAGCATCATCTTCAAAGAAGCCTCAGGAAAGAGCCTACCCTTCAAGGCTTAAATTGCTGTTGCAAACACAACCGCAATGAGCCTGAGCTGTGTACATAGTAGGGGTGGGTGATGCTGGGCTTTGTGATTGGCTGAAGGGGTGAGAGCATATGCTAAGTGCGCATGGGCTCAGAAGACAGAGTGGGTCAGAGGCCCGCAGAAGTCCCGCCTCCCACGCACAGCGTGACTGCTGGGGCTTCGGCGGCAGACCCACCAGCCGGCAGATGGCAGTGGGTTGCCTCTGGTTAACAGGGGCTGAGGTAGTTTACAGAGTGAGGAGGCAGGCCCCACAATCCACAACCCATCACCAGAGTGCATGCTTCCTTCCTGTGTAAGTGCATTATAATCTGAATCACTGCTTGGGCGGAGACCCCTTCAACCACTTTACAAATGAAAGTCATCACCAGCTGTAACCAGGCCTAAACCTCTTTCTGTGTGGGGTTAAGGGAGGCCGGCAGGTTAGCATAGAGGATTCCAAGTGTGTTTGCAGCTTGGTCTGTAAGGCTGAGAAAACATCATTTGTCCCTCTCAAAGAATGGAGGGAGCTGTGCTGAAGAATATTAAGGACTAAAGGTCCCTACTTAGCTGCCCCTGGCAAGTGTCAATATTTTAATACATACATTGTGTCTTCTTAGATTCGGTATTGTCTATTCAGCATCTGTATATCACAGAGCCAATTATATTTTCTATGTTCTTAATGCTTTGGCATTGGGGGAGAGGGGTGCGGTATATAGACCCAGGGAGACTACCCCTCCCAGGCCTAGCTAATTCCTAAAGACAGTAACAGCTTGCCCAGGAGCGTGCCTTTCCTACATAAACCAACTAATTCCAAACTTTATATTCCAACCTCCTCCTTAAGAATTCTCACAGGGCAAGCCAAAATTTCCCTGGCCTTAAATCACTCCAGGGCTGGGTACCAAGCATCCAGAGGCCTGTAGCCCAAAGCCCACCAGAATATTCAGACTAGCTAGTCCTGAGCTGTTTACCCTGTCCTTCTCTGCCTTTCCCAAGGAAACCCCAAATAAAGCCCTGGCCTAGACGTTCCCCTCGCCCCCACCTCCGTCTCCTGATCACATTGGTGTTTTTCCCTGTGACCCTGCGTGACGTGCGGTGACCCCCTTTCCAGGGACCTGTGCCCGAAATCAGCTTCTCCCTCATCTCCTGAGGCCACGCTGACTTCACCATAGCATACCCAACATGTATATTCTTAGAGCTGACATCCCTAGGAAGAGTGGCTTTAATTTGCAGGGTAAGGAACCGAGGAAAAACCAGCATCAGTCGGGTTTGTATCACCTAGTTCCAGCGACCGGCCACAGTGCTTCCTTCATCATAGGCTGTCACGCCCATGGTGTTTTAACAGCGTGTTTTGCCAGCCTCAATCTGGCTGCGGCCACACAAGAAGGATGTGGATCCCTCTACATGGCAAAATCGCCTGGCTGCCAGCCATTGAAATTTCAAGCTTTCCTGTCCTGAGGCCTCCTTCATTTAGTAACTGTTTCTGCATTCAGAAACAAAACCAGCATAGCTGAACAACCTGGGAGTGGGGGTGCAAGCAGCAAGCAGCCGGCTTTTAGTTTGGGGAGACCTAAGGAGGCACTTCTAAGAACCCACCCAAAGGGCATTCATTTCACTTAAAGAAAGCAAGGGAACTCTATTTCTGAAATGGATTAAGAATTAGTCTACCGAAAAAGATAGCATCTGAAAATTGATATTGTCTCTGGCTGAGCTGGCAAAGTCCCCAGAGAGGAGTGAGGATTCTTCAATGGTTAACAATTACTACTTTGTTATAAAGAGACAGGGAAGCGCCGGGTCCCTCTCTCCAGTTACATTTCTGTTGCAGAAGCACATACACCTCCTGGGGAAAATGCCTGGCAGCCTAGATTTGTCAGAGCTGTACCTGCCACTGCATCTTGTAGCAGATTCGTCCTGTCCTGTGTCGTACCCATTCACTTTGGGTGGAAAGGAGTCCTGTTTATTCTTGTAGCCCTGAACTGGGCAAGTAACCAGCATAACATTGCCTTACTCTGTGCGTCTTATCACTATAAGTGATCATGTATATTCTGTGGTTATTCATTTTGCTGCTAGTTTCAATGAGATGTTTGTTATAGGCACATACCTTTGTTTTGCCATCCTTTTATCCTGAAGACATAATTGTGCCTAAAAGTTCTAAAGAAAGAAGGCGACATGCTAAGCCATGCCTGTCTTTGGAAAAGCGAGTTTTGTGCATGGAAATGTTTACAACTCTGCTTGTCTGATCTGTAGAATTTGAATGGGGACCCACAGAGTGTGGGTGTGTGACTGCAGGGCATGGAGAAAGATGACTTAATTTTGCCTGTTGGCATGATTGGCTTTGATATTTATCCTCTATTCTCTCTCATTATGCTTATAAAGAAAAAGAACCAGTTTCTCCTATGTTCGCAGAATGGAGAGCATCACTAGTCAAAGTAAAACAGCAATCTCTCTGTTTCACTCTTTGTTCTCACCCCTCAAACCCACAGGTATTGACAGTGGGGCTTCCATAGGTGTCAGGAGCCCTCCCTCTTGAAACCTAAATCCAGGTTAACTAGTTATCTGATAGCAGAGAGGAATAGCTTGGATGTGTGGGATGTCCCCAGCTGTATCGGTAAAGCATCGCATGTATCCCCAGTATACAGTGGAGATAGGATTTGGAAAGCCAACCTGGTTGTAAGATGATGTGTGAAGAAGAAAAGCTGGTTAGAAGTTGCTATGCTGTGTTGTGTGTGTGTGTGTGTGTGTGTGTGTGTGTGGTTGTTGTTGTGAGGTAGAGGAATCACTTGTTTTTATGTCTTTTGGACTGGAAAGTGACTCTGAGGTTCCCCCTCCCATTCACTTTTAATTGACTCCCTGCAGAAATTAAGACATGTGACAAGCCCATATGAAGATACTTTGGAATTTGACAAGATATTTTGGAATTTTTTAACTTACTATGGTTAAGCTATAAAATTTATTAGGTAATGAATTATTCATAGTTTTTAATCAGATATTTGAATATGACATTTTTAAAGCCACAACTCTATCTTAGAAATATGACTCCTCTCAGGCCTTTTGTTTTATATTTTCTCATCCTTTCTACTATTTTCAAATAGAAATTACCATCATGGATGTGTACATATACTTACCTTCCTCTTTTTATGCAGAGAATTTGAGTTGTCCCAAATAACCTTTATCATCAAGAAGAGAGACACCCTCAGGTCAGCTCTGGTAAGCAGTTATTGTTCATAAACACGGGGAAGAAACATTCTCAAGAAGCAGACCTCATGAAACCTGCACTCTTACTTGGGGTGATTAGTAGCTCCAGTGGCTAAATGGCAAGTCTGTCAGCCCCTCCCTCTGGCCAGGTCACGTGCTGTCCCCTGAGCGGCTGGCTCCCATTGTCCTCCAGGTGAACAGCTGCCACACTCAGAACTTGGCCTCTCTCTGATAGTTCCTCTCCATTTATGCATTCGGCTTAAAGACAGAAGCAGAATACTTTGCAGTCATTCATCCAGCAAAGTGCCCTGGCAGGCGGGCAAAGCTGAAGAAAGGCTGCTGCCTTCTGCCATGCCAGCCTGCTGCTATGTAGCTTTATTATGTGACTCTAAACTGCCAACTTAAGCACTTCTGGTGGTTTTCTGCAGGTGGGATCGTAGCTAGCATAAAATCTCCAAATGTAAAACCACATGCAATAAAATAATTCATATATATAAATGCCTAAGCTACAGAACGGACAGTCAACTGGTCACTATGGCACACACTGACCACCAGGGGACAGACTCCTTTCTTTCTGGATCAGGCTCCCTCCTGTCTAGAACAGGCCTGCAGAGATCTAGCCAGAACTGGCTATCCAACATCCCCCAAGAGGTCCCGGGTTGTGAGAGGATCCAGGCCAGAGGGACCACACCAATGCATGAATCCGTGCACTGGGCCTCTAGTAAAATAATAAAGTCTAAAGAAAAAATCATGGCCAAAAACCAAATATTTCACATTTTTCAAATATAAGGCCAAATAAAAGTATTATAATTGAGTTTTAAATTTGGTTCCAAGTCTCCTAATAGGCAGGACGAAAAGGGAAGCATGATAAATCAGAGTAGGTAGTTCTTATTTTTAAAAAGAAATACTCTGGAGGAAAATTAAGTTTTTCCCTAGCACTTACTCTGTAAGACGTATTTCACATACTTTGTACAGAGTACACTGAATGAAGCAGTGGTGCCCTCAACAAGCCAATGTAGCAGTGGGTTTCACAGGGCTGCTGCTTCGTGATTTACACAAAAGCAACACGTTAGTACAGTGCAAGTCAATGAAAACAGTTTTGTGAGGCCCTAGCCTGTTTGGCTCAGTGGATGGAACAACGGCCCTCAGCCCAAACAGTCCTGGGTTTGATTCTAGTTAAGGGCTTGTTCCCAGCCATGGTTGGGCCTCATGTGGGAGGTAATCGATCTCTGTGTCTCTCTCACATCGATATTTCTCTCTGCAGGTGTCCCCCCCCCTTCCCTTCCACTCTCTCTAAAAAATCAGTGGGAAAATATCCTCGGTCAGGATTTTTAAAAAAGAAAAACAAAACAGTTTTGTGAGGGACACAACTAATATAGTCCAAGTCCTTTGTGGCCCAGCGTAATCCAAAGATAAGCTATTGGTCATGTAGAGGAACGGATGGATTGCATGTGTCTTAGGCAGCCCTAAATATAACTTCTCTAGTTGACTGCTTGACCGGAGCTAGCTAGCTCTCAGGCAAGGGCCCAGATGCCTGGTCTTCTGTGTTACTGATTGAAGGTCCACCTCTGTGCTTTGGAAAGCAGGTGGCAGAGGTAATCTCTTGTGAACCCTGTGGAAGCGAAGCAGTATTCCCACCCATCATATTGCATGTTTGCTCCCTCTTCCTTTATTTACATGTCATTTTCTCTGCCCTGACACCATCTACCTCCCCAATATGGCTAATTCTATTTGTCCTCCATTTCTCCTTTTTAACCATACCCCATTCCCACTCTCAGTCCAATTTAGATGCCTTTGACTGTGCTCCAGTGGAACGCTGGGATTAACTTATCTGACTGTGGCATTTACAACACACTAGTGTCTTTATAGATTACCTGACTGTTTCCTCGCTGGGCTGGAGTTCCCTGGAAAACCAGGATGAAGTCTGATGTGATTCTGAAACTCCTGAGCCCAGCACAGTGCCCAGACCATAGTGTAGAGACTTAGGAAATTCTGATTGAATAGATGAGTGGGTGAGTTATCATATTTCTGTCTTTGATTGTTCTTTTGCTGACACCTGTCCACACAGGCAAATCCTTCTCATCCTCTAAAGCAGCGGTCGCCAGCTGGTGGTCCGCCGACCACTGGTCCGCAAGGTTGGCGACTGCTGCTGCAAAGATCTGGTTAAGTTTTGTTTCCTGTATCACCCTTATTTTTATAGCTGCCTTTATCTTGCCGTTTTTAAATCTCTAGAGTATTAGAATTTATGCCACAAAGTTTATCACTTTATTGTATTTTGCCACTTCACTTTGTTCGTGGGTGAACTGTCTCTTCAATAAGAAAGAGGACACACTCCTTGAGGGCAGGATGACATTCTGTATGTTTCTTGACTCCCTAGCACTTCTCCTAATGCTTCATTACCTGTAATGCAAGCTCTAAAGAAAAGAATACATAGCATGCATAACATTTTTGTGGAATATAGTCTATTTCTTGGCTTCGCGTAAAATGGTTATCCTACAGTGTTCTCAAATACAAAACTAAAGTTCTCTCGACTCTTACCTCTTGCTCTTGCTTCATATTCAGTGCCATAGAGCAATACATACTATCAATATTAGTAACAATACCTAACTTGTATAAGAATTCTAGAATGTAGGATGAAAAGAGCATAACTCACTGTTTTCTTTTGCTTCCTCCTTGAACCAATCACATGACTAAGAGAAGAGATGGAGTTTTTAATAAGGATCCGATGGATGAAAGGGTCAGACCTTTCCCTGCTTTGTTGGTCATCAGGCAGCTCCTACTCATGGGGCAAGGAAAACTCATCTCTTGCCATCCTCTTCCCAGGACATTTGGTAAAGGGATAGGGAAATGAGGGAGCAGTGAGGGGAGGTGTGACAAGCAGAGTATAACCTTCAGGAAAGAGGTACTAGTGAAGGCAAGTGATACATTCACAGAGTTTATCAAGCTGCCTTGTCTAACTCCTGGAGTTTGACCTAAGAGCTGTGGCCCGTGGTTGTGGCTTCAGGTAACCTATGGCTCCCTGGAAACTACAGAACATCAAGTGTGCTGCATTTGTGCTTCTTTTTTGGGGAAAGGATCCTCAGCTTGACCCAAAAACTCATAGTCATAGATTTAACTCTTTGATTTAAAACATGGATTATATTTCCCAACAAGCTCAAGTCTCCAGACATTGTCACTTGCACTTAGTCTACTGGCTTCTTAAAGCATCAAACCTTACCATCTCTGGTGTTCCTCCTTTCCATTCCCACATCATTGTGGATTGAGCTTTTCAAAATGCACACTGATTGTGTCTGACATGCGCATGCACACACCACTTTAAAGCCCTTCCTGAAAGCTAACCATTGTTCTTAAGATAATGATAAAACTAGACAAAAGGTCTTAAATTGCCTGTCTGTCCTCTCTTCTTACCTCCCTCCACCTCCACCACCTCACTCCCCTCTCCATGCTGTCTCCACACTTACCATCCTGGCCCTCTCTGACCTCCCACAGCTCGTGGCCCCACAGAGCCTTTGCAGATGCCGTTCCCTGGAATGCTCTTCCCCTGCTCTCCAGTGCATCTCCTTCCCCTGGCCTCTCTGATGAGGGCACATTCCCCTTTCACTGAGACCTGTATAGGTCTCCTTTGTAGCACTTGGTACAGTTCCTAGTGATTTTCCGTCATTGTCTGTCGCCCTCACAAGACTGGAAGTTTCATGAGGACAGAAACTGTATGCATGTAATTCACCTTCATTTGCCCAGGGTTGAGTTTAAACCTGGTGTGGATCAGGCCTGTCTTTGGTAGTTATGATTGAGTGAGTAGTTACCTTCCTCGCTTAGAGAAGACAAAATTAAGGCGCAGAGGTTAGGAAATGGCCCCAGTTCACATAACTGGCAGGTGGTGAAGACTGGTTTGAATCTAGATTTGACTTCAAAGGCTCTTAACCCCTAAATAACAGTTGCCCGCATTTCATTGAGCACTTGTTATATGCTAAGGGCTGTGTTAAGCATTGTATAGTTTTTATCTTCTTGAACCCTGCAAAAGCAGGTGGCTTTGTTATCTCTGAGAGAAGTTAATTAACTGTCCAAGCCACACAGTCAGGAATGGGGCTGAAATTCCAATCCAGGCAGCTTTATCAGAGCCTGCTGATGGTCTCGTATCAGAACCCCAGGCCTCTCATGGTGATGCCATGTTCCCAGCTTCCCTTCTTCATGGAGCTAAGTGGTTGGTGACCAAGCTCTCCAGCCAGGACTGCCTGAAGTGTCTGTTGCTATCTAATCGCTCAGCAAGGAGTGTGGGGCGAATGCTGGTGAGGCTGGCTTGCCTTTAACCCAGTCATTTCACTTCCCCTCTTTTCCATGGAGTCAGACCTGAGCAGGGGAGGATAGGATCAAGGTTGGCCTTCTGCCTCCTTGAAGGGGTTCCATAGATGGAGTACTTAGATGGGACGAAGGCCTCTGCAGTGGAGGGTGGAGCTGAAGGTAGAAGGTAGGAGGAGTTAGGAATCACCTCGGATTAGTTAGGAGAACATACCTTGCAGGTTACAGAAACAGAGAATCAGTGGCTTACAGGAATAAAGGATTTATTTTTATTTTTCTTGCATGTCAAGATGTTTGGAGACAGGCGGTCCAAAGCTAGTGCCGCTCTGCAGAGACATAACTGGGCAGCCAGGCTCCTCTCTCCTGCCTTCCAGCCCTAACGCATTGACTTGCATCTTTCTGGTCAGAAGGTGGTTGCTGTTCCTACTGGCATTGTGTCCATGTTCTAGGCTAAACGGGGGTTGGGAAGATGGGCAAAGACAGATGCCTGCTAAATCCGTCCACTTTTTAAAAAGCTTTTTTGGAAACTTGGCATTTCCAACTAACTCATTAATGACCAGCACTGGATCCCAGGCCCACTTCTCCCTAGCGACAGGGAGTCTGGAGAGAGAGTCTTTGGCTGGCCGCATTGCCTCCCCTCCGACTTCAGGAAGAAGGGGGAATGAATGCTGAGAAGCATTTATCAGTTTGTCACAGCACATTTCCCCCCAGAGTCTCCTCCCCTGCTGGGTGGAGCCTGGCATCTTTCTGCAGCCCCTCCACGGGCTTCTTGTTTGCTGCAAATGGAAATGCCATTCCTAGACCTTCGTTTGCCAGACCTCGCTCTTATTTCATGGAGTGGGGTGCCTGTTACATGGAGGTTTCAGGAACACAAAGGAGGTTTCCCCATTTTCCAGGAAGAAAGGTAATTACAAGTGAGGAGGGAAGAAAAAATAAGCCATAGAGAAAAGAAGAAAAAGAATCCTATAAATGTGTTTATTCATTAAAATAATAAATTTGCTCTAAGTATAAGTGTTTGATATACCACATTCACCCACATGAGTTATTTACCATTTGCCCCTGGTTATCTTGTAGCAGAATGATTATGTATATTCAAATTATTGAGAAGAACTTATTGTAAGTTTAATGGTATTGCAAATTCTGTTCACGTATGATGTTTTCCTTAGATTTTGCTCACATTACAGATGCTTTAGAAAAGGAGAGAGGTTGTTAATGATCCCTGTTTCGTTTAAAGAAAAGCTTCCTTATCCTCAGGTCTTTGCTGAGATTCTCCAAAACGAATAGAACTGGAGCCTGTAGTAGTGAGTCCAAGAATTTTAAATAGCATTTAAAACTATGAATACAAAGCTAATGTAATCAAGACAGTGGAATATGAGATAGATACATGAGGTAGAATTGAGAGTCCAGAAATAAATCCATCCATGTATGGTCAATTGCCTTTCAACAGAGGTGCAAAGATTATTCAGAAAGGAAAGAATAACCTTTTCAACTTGTGATTGAAGAGACTGGTAATGCTGGAACAATTGGTTCCCTACATGAGAAAGAATTAAGTTGTGCACCCCTACCTCACACTGTACACAAAAATTAACTCAATATGGTAAAAGATCTAAATATAAGGGCTCAAAAGAACACATAGGAGTAAATCTTTTTATAGTAAGGAACATGACATCAAAAAAGCACAAGGCAACAAGAAAAATTAAATAGGATGGACTTCATTAACATTTAAAAATTATGTGCTCCAAAGGGACCATCAAGAAAGTGGAAAGACAGTCTATAGAATGGAAAAAAAAATATTTGCAAATCATGTCTGCAAGGGATGCATACCCAGAATTTGCAAGAACTCTTACAGCTTAACAGTAAAAAGACAGAAAATCCAATTTTAAAATGAGCAAAGGGTTTAAATAACTATTTCTCCAAAGATATACAAATGGCTAATAAGCACTTGAAAAGATACATCACTAAGCATTAGGGAAATGCAATAAATAAATAAATAAATAAATAAATAAATAAATAAATAAAATAAGCACAGTGAGATTCACTTAGTACCCACTAGATGGCTGTGATCAAGAGACAAGTAATAATAAGTGTTGGTGAGTTTATGGAGAAATTGGAACTCGAGTGCATTGGTAGTGGAATGTAAAATAGTGTGATGATTTGGAAAAGGAGTTTGGCAGTTTTTAAACAGTTAAACATAGTGTTACCAGGTGCCCCAGCAATCAAACTTCTAAATATATATTCAGGAAAAATAAAAACATAATGTCTACATAAAAGCTGTACATGCACATGAAGAACTATTTGACATTGAAACTGGGACTCAGAACAATTGGACATTGAAACTGACACTCAGACTTTTTTTGCTGTTATACATTTGTTTTCAGTATGCAGAGGCAAGATATTTTTGAAGAAAAGAAACAGGGAAGTGATTGATATAGACGCAGGGTGGCCTCGAACAGGCTGTCAAGCTACAGGGGGAAGGCTGGAGTGGATGGGAGGCAGATGCTGGGGGAGATCAACCAAAGGACTTGTATGCATACATATGAGCATAACCAATGAATGAAAGACACTGGGGCGGGGATGGGGGCAGGTGAGGACATGTGCTGGGGGTAAGGGAGGCTGGGGGGAGGATTTGCGGGGGGGGGGGAGGAACATATGTACTACTATTAAATATAAGTTATATTGTAAATTTTAAAAAAAGGTAAAAAAAAATCTCAAAAAAAAAAAGCTGTACATGAATATTCATAGCAGTATTACTCAATAGCCAAAATGTGAAAACAGCCTAATTGTCTATCATACAGTGAATGAACAAAATATAATATATACATACAATGGAGTATTATTCAGCCATAACAAATAAAGTATTGATACTTACTGCAGCATGGATGAACCTTGAAAATGTAATGCTGAGTAAAGCCAGTCACAAAAGATCACATATTATATGACTATTTATGTGAAGTTTCCAGAACAGGCAAATCCATAGGGAAGGAAAGGAGATTAGTGCTGCCCCGGCCGGAGTGGGAGGAGGGGTAATGGGGAGTGACTGCTGTTAGACATAGGGTTTCTTTTCGGGGTGATGAAGTATTCTAAAAGTAGATCGTGGTGATGGTGACACAACTCTGTGAATGCACTAAAGACCGCTGAGCTCTATACTTAAAATAGGTAAGTTTTATTAGTATGTGGCATATATCTCAAACCTTAAAAAAGTTATTAGTTGATATCTTAGAGTAGAAAATAAAACAAAAAGCCTCAGTGTAAGCAGTGAAATTATATTTACTTCTTAGCCAAATTTTTCAGTAAGTACTGATTCAGTGCCTCCTGTACATTAATTCAGCAAACATCTGACTGCCTCCTTTGTGCTCCAGGGGCTGCAGGGTCCCAGGCGGAGGATGCCTGCATGCACCCAGCTTTGCTTCTGGCTCTTTGCACTTCCAAGTAAGGTGGTGTGCCTGGGCAGCAGCTGTCCCTGGGCCTGGCCTCGCTTGCTTTTCTCCCCGTTTGGAAAGGTGTCAGGCTCCAGGGTATTTCAGTTGCTTTAGACAGCACAGAGCAAGAAGGACCTTGACTATAGTTTCAGAGCTTTAAGCTTCACCTCGTGCTCCAAATCCAAGGCAGAGCAGCTGGGAATGGGGCTGGCTGTGCCACCAATTGCTCCTCTCCCATTGTTAATCCCTTTCATTCTGCCGTCCCCAAGCACCCCTCCCTGTCCTGCCATGTTGCCCACTTGTGACACGACCGAACAAGTGGTTTGGGCTTTGAAAGGTGATTCTGAGAGACACCTCAGGTGACCCAGTCCTGGCTGCCAGGATGCGCTTGATGTTCCTTTCCAGGAGCAGCTAATTACGCTTTCCAATCAAGCTCAGCGTTAAGAGGAGACAACTACTACCGGCTCTCCCCGCCCTCCGAGAGCCTGGCCTCATTGCCAGGGTCACTGGGAGAGCGGCATTTTGTTGCTAAGTGCAGGCAGTGGGAAACCTCTAGTCCTTTTTGGCTCTTAGAAGAGTTCATGCTCTGACACTTGAGTTATTAAATCCCTTTAAGGCATGGAACAGCTGGCTTTGTGATGGTTATACATATTGAACAGTGTGTTTCTGCTTTGTTCTGTCACTACCTGCTCAGGGTGTTATCGTTTATTTAAACATTCATCCATCTCTCTCACAAATCCTGGATTTTAAGCTCCCCACCTCGGAAATGTGAGTTCACTTTACAGTCTTTAAGTACTCTTTCCAGAAAGCCTAGATTAAACTAATTCTCATTTCTCCCTCTCTCCAGATTGATGGCTTATCAGTGTCCTAAAACGACCATTACGTTTACAGGAGAGCTTTGTCATGGCACGGAGAGGGAGAAGTCCAGCCGGGTCCCGGGGGGCAGCGTGCGCGTTAGGCCTCCCCCTGCCATGACCGCCATGCCCACCTCCAGCCCCACTGCCCTGCCCCTGAGCCCCGAACCCCGGGCACGGGACAGCCTCTGCTCCCTCCTGGCGCCCCCAGGGCTGCCGGAAGGGGAGTAGCAGGAAATGGAGTCTGCCCGGGTCATGAGACTTTTGAAAGAAACAAAGCCCGGTCTGACGAAGAGCAGGTTAATCCTGCGATTTCATTTCCCTCTCAGAAAGCATGGGGGCAGGATTGGGACGTGAAGTATTTGGTTTCACATCTGTTCCAGGAATGAGCCTCGGCACAAATCCATTTTTCTTTTAAGCACCCTAACGCACCCCAGGGAGCTTCTCCCCGCGCACCTCCTGCCCCCGCAGCTGATCTCAGGCCGAGAGCAGCTGACAGCCTCCCAGAAAGATCATCTTGTCAGTGCCCCGGGGGGGAGGGAATCTCGGAGGCTTGGAAGTCGGGATTTCTGTGGGTCAGCCGTGTCAGCCTGGTGCTCTGCTCTCCCTGAGAGGTTTAGATAAAAAGCCCATAGCGGACCAGCAGTGTGGTGTAATGAAAAAAGGACCCAATGTAAAAGTCACAGCTCCGCTGATATTTGTATGATCCTGGGCAAGTCACCCAACCTCGGTGGGCTCTGGGCCCTCGTCTGTAAAAGTAGGTTAATGTTGCCCAAAGTGCGTTCTGTGAAATACAAGTCTTCCCAGTCAACTGAGATTGAGAAATGCTATTTACACTATGCTGTTTCTAAAAGGGGCATATGTTAGTATAGCAAAGGCTCTGAGGAGTTTTTCAGTCAACACACTTGCATTTAACCAGGCATTTCGCAAATGGATCTGACCTGGAACCGCTTTTCCCGTTACGCTGATGAACTATCTTGACACTGTGAGAACTGGAGCTCAGCTTCAGAATGCTGCAAATCTGAAACCCGCCGCATGCCACGTTTGCCAACCTTAATTTAAAGGAACATGCGCTTTCAAATCTCATTCATGGGGAGAAACAGTTTCATATGTGGCAAGGTGACCTCTAGTTTTAAAAACTAAACCTAAGAGCCAGAGCAATCACTCAGGACCCACACAGGCTTGTAACAAGAGTTTTGAAAAGGTTTTTCTGGAACTCAGCTTTCAGGTGCTTAGTGCTCCTAGTTGCGGCCTTCGGGGCTGTGGCAGTAATTTTCTCGATTAAATAATTACGCTCGGCACACTTACTAGGTGCACATAAGGAATAAACTGAATAAATCACAAGATTTCTAACCTCAATTCAGAGAACAAGCATGTACCCAAAGAAAAAGGTCAGGCTTTTTAGTAAGAAAATGGTTACAAATTTATATTTTGAGAAATGTGGGTCTATTTCATTAATTAATGTCTACTGAGAAGATGCAAGGAACAAGGAATTCGAGGCAGCAATGAAAATAAAACATAAAATGGGATCAGGGGTCAAATAAGAGATACATGAGGTAAAAACTGTAAACAAGATCAGGCTAAGATGGGACTTTCAGGACTTGAGAAAGTAGCAGTTACTGGGCAATAAAATATTGAGGATTAAATTAAGTTCTGACTAAGAAAACCTTAGCCAGACCATCTAACAGCTTAAAAATTATGACTAATGATAAATCTTGTAAGGAATAAATAAGAATGGTTAGTCACTCAGTTTAGAGAAACATCTGCATAAAGTGTCAGTCTTAAATGTTGAATTTGGGGATAGTGTTTGCTGGCTTTCTCCTTTCTCACCTCTGGTGGCTGCTTAGTCTCTTTATAAAGCTCTGGGGTCGGTCTGTGATCCTCTTTCCTAGCTGCCCCCCATGGTCATCCATTCCAAACCTGTCCTTCCAGTCAGGGCAGTCCCTGTGTCTCCACAGGTTTGCTGTGCATGCACACTTCCAGGGGCGCCATGCACGTAAAACATGTGCACAGCGGCCCTTGTTCGGCCCACACTGCTCTCGGGGTCTGTACCTCCCAGCCCCTGTAGACCTCTCTCCTGAATGTCCTTGGTTGTCTAGAACCCAGCACGTCTAAAACTGAACTCGTCCCCTCAGACACATCCCTTCTGTGGCCCATCCCTGTTCACCTTCATTTGAAGCAAAGCCAAGCACCTAAGAATCCTTTAGTTATTCCCCTCACTCCACAAATCCAATGGGTTTTTCTCCTTAAATCCCTCTCAGGTCTTATATCCCATTTCATTTGCTTTCACTGCCTTAATTCAGACACCATTTTTTGTTGTAATTACTGCAGTGTTTTCCATGCAGATCTCTTCTGCTTTTCCCCTGCACACTGATAAAGCTTACAGTGGCCTTTTAAAAGCAGTTATAATTGTGATGCTTTCCCACTAGAAAGTCTTCAAAAGCTCCCTTTAGAGTGAAAGCCCCTAGATTGGGTAACATAGCCCTCATGGCCTGCTCTCTTCTCTCCCCATATCTTCCACCACTTCCCTTTAAATCCCAGTCATTGTGGACGACTCGTCACACTATCTCCAGCTTCTGTGCCATTGCACTGGATGTCTCCTCTTCATAGAAACCCATCTCACCTTGGCTAGCTCCTGCCATCCCTCCATCCCAGATCTTATCGCCTCTTCCACTTCCATCTCCTGCCATCAATGTCTGTGTCACCCTTTCCTTCTTCTGTGATAGATTTGCTGAAATAATATTCTTTTGTTTTACTTGTTGGCCTGTAGGCTGTAGACTCCCAGAGGGATTAGGAATTAATGTCATCTGCTTTCTATCACCACCCTGTTCACAGTGCTGGGCGTATAGTAGGTATTCAGCAGGTGAACGTGGGAAAAGATCAATACCTATTGCTATTTTGTATAAGATTTAACGTAAACCAAGTAAGTCTTTAGTGTTAGGAGCAGCTATGCAGTGTTCATATCCTATACATTATGGGTGTTTTAATAACTATTTCCAAGCTTTCTGTTCCTTAGACTTTTGGAGGAAAAGGAAATTGCCATTTTTAAAAATACATATTTTATTGATTTTTTTACAGAGAGGAAGGGAGAGGGATAGAAAGTCAGAAACATGGATGAGAAACATTGATCAGCTGCCTCTTGCACACCACCTACTGGGGATGTGCCCGCAGCCAAGGTACATGCCTCGCCATGTCTGTAATCGAACCTGGGACCCTTCAGTCCGCAGGCCGATGGTCTATCCACTGAGCCAAACCAGTTTCAGCAGGAACTGCCATTTTTGCAGTCATTTGTTCTAGTGTTCATCTTCATTCACCCAGAAACCTACATGGAGGGGGAACAAGCATATGATAGAGTACCTGTCTTTGGTAGGCTAACAGTGTTAAATCTGCTACTCATTGACTATTAAGAAGGTAAGATTTAAATGTGAATCTTCTAAAAGTGATGCAGTAGGAAACCAGGATGTATGTGCTCTTTACTAATTGACTGTTTTCAGAATATAGTTGTTTGCTTATCTTTATTTTTCATTCATTCCAATACAGCTCCCATGGGGGGAGGGAGCAAAATGAAGTGTCAATTAATTGAAAAACTAGTTATTTTTTTAAAATGTTTTTGCTCAAAACTTCAAGAGAAAAAAAATGCAAATAGCAAGTATATAAGGTAACATGGTTCAGCAGAAAAAATCCTGGAATTGGATTCTGTGTATCTCCTTGTCGTTTAGTAAGTATGATCTTGAACAAGTTAACTCCTCTGGGCTCAGTTTTGGTATCTGTGAAATGGAAATGCATTCATTTAGAAATAGTTTTTGAATGTCTGCTATGTGTCAGGGGCTTTGCTTGACAACTTAATTAAAAGAATGGCTATGTCTTCTTCATGGGTTGCTCTGAAATCTAATTGCGATATTGCAAGTAAAAATGTTGATATTTTTCTTTTATTATCACGTGACTCATTGAACCCTCTTATTCATCAGTCATCAAAGACTCTTTGGGGAAGGAAAGGCAGAAAAGTACACTGATTCATTTGCAGCAAGGTTTGAAACAAAAAAAAAAAATTGCCCTTAACCCCAATTAACAAAAAAGTTAAAATAGCCACAATATTCTTTGCCCAAGTATTCCAAGTTAATACAGGTTTTGGGGGTTTTTTTTAATATATTTTTTATTGATTTCAGAGAGGAAGGGGGAGAGAGGAGGAGAGAGGAGAGAGAGAGAGAGAGGGAGAGAGAGAGAGGGAGAGAGAGAGAGAGAGAGAGAGAAGAGAGAGAAACATCAATGATGAGAGAGAATCATTGATCGGCTGCCTCCTGCCCCTTACTGGGAATCAAGCCTGCAACCTGGGCATGTGCCCTTGACCAGAATCTAACCTGGAACCCTTCAGCCCACAGGCTGATGCTCTATCCACTGATCCAAACCGACTAGGGCAATATGGGTTTTTCTTGGTATGTGAGGTTATTGGTTGCATTAGTCAGCTATTGCTGCATAACAAATTTTACCCCAAAACTTGCGACTGAAAACAACAAACATTTGTTACCTCACAGTTGCTGTGGGTCAAGTGTTCTAGCTCAGTGGTCAGCAAACCTGGCTCCCGAGCTGCAGTTTGCCACTCTGTTGACTAATGAGTTTGCCGACCACTGTTCTTGCTTAGCTGGATGTGTCTGGCTCAGGGTCTCTCAGGAGGTTGGAGTCAAGCTGTCAGCCGAGAGCTGTGATCTCACATGAAGGTGCAACTGGAGGATCCAGTCCAGCTCGCCTACATGGCGTGAGCAGGCCTAGTTCCGCGTGGGCCTCTCCAAAGGGCTGCTAGATAGACTGGAATTTTATGTTGGAGTCTTAACCTCAGAATATGCCTGTATTTGGAGAGAGGCCTTTAAAGAAGTGAAGTTATTTAGTCAAAAGGGAGCTATTAGGGTGGGCCCTCATTTAATCGGACTAATGTCCTTATCAGAAGAGGACATTTGGACTCTCAGATACAAGGGATGCCCTCACACAGAGGAAAGACCCTGTGAGGACACAAAGAGAAGGTGGCCATCGGCAAGCCAATGAGAGAGACCTCAGAAGGAACCAAACCTCCCAACACCTTGATCTTAGACATCAAGCCTCTTAAACTGTGAGAAAATGAAGGTCTCTTGTTAAAGCCTACCAGCTCGTGCTTCACAGCATGCAGCTGCCCGCCCTGGGCAAGCAGTGCCAGAGAGAGTGAGCAGGCCAAGGCAGAAGCCACCGTGTTTATAACTTAACCTTGGAAATGAGGTCCATGACTTTGCTGCATTCTCTGTATTGGAAGTGAGTCAGTAAGTTCGGTCCACACTTGAGAGGTGGTGATTCCACAGAGCATGGATATCAGGAGGCAGGAATCACCGTGGGCCATCTCAAAGGCTGCCTTCCACACTAGTTTAGTTCTGCTAATAAACTAAAAACAAAAAGTTAGGAGGTATACAAATTGGCAATTTGACATGAGGAAGTAGATTCAACCTTATCAAATACACACGCACTCTGATTTAATGTGTGGGCCATACTACCGTTCTATGAAGCTGAGATTGTTACAACCAGGAAGATGTAAAAGGTTGATGTTTAGGACAAGGTTTTCTGTGTGTGAAAAGGAGCATTTTATGGACTAGACTACAGAAAAACAGTACAATAAATCCTTAAGTGTATGTCTACTACAGTGATTCTCAACCAGAGGTGCATACCAAGAGGGGATGAGTGAAAACGAGGAGGGGGAGGAGGTAGTCAAACTATTTTATGTGCGGAAAGTAAGAAGAAACAGCTTTCATAAAGTAAACTAGAGAAAGTAAAACTGAGCAAAGTCTTCTTGGCCGATGGTCATAAAAGGTTGAGAAACTGCTCTAATGCTTTCATTGGTAATAGATAAAAGAGGGACTCAGGATACAAGCTTAGATGTGGACTGGCAATGAACCATAATGCCCAGAGAAATGATACATTTTAGAAAATCCAGTGAAGAGTCATAAAAACCATTAGTGGGCTATGTGGATCAGGTTGGAAGATATATGTAAAGTAACAGACATACTCAGGAGCCCTTTGAGAAAGAACTTGACAAGGGTAGGATGGGCCAGGTTGAACCCAAGCTTTAGTTCAAAGGATCCAGAGGACATCTGCTCTGTGGTGATGGTGAACTGACGTCTGACTCCTTCTAAGAACACTGAGTTTCCAGGCGCTTCAGCCTTTAAAATTAGTGCCTTGTCAACTAGATTGTCTCATGGTCGTCTAACCATCAGAGACCATGTGGCAAAGCTGTCAGTATTCCCAACCTAGGCCAAGCTTCTTTTCACCAATAGCCTTTTTTTTTCAGTCTCTTAAATGCTGCCAATATGAAATTAAACTCTTCCTTTACCTTTCAGAGCTCTCTAAGAGTTGTCACTTCTTATAACATCTCCAAATATTGAGCTCCAATTAATTGGCTCCTCCTTCATTGGAACTACCCCCGGGGTGGTTGTTTCAAGAGAGGAAGAAGCTGTTTCCTGTTATCGCCTGATAGAATGATAACAAGATGACAGACTGCTTCTAGAGTCCATTTGATTTTCCTTATGAAAAGCTGTGGAACTAGAGAGTGAGGTGGTAGGAGGAGCTCACAAGATGGCCCACACCAAAAAGGCGTCTGGAACTTGAATAATATTTCTGTGAATTACTAAAGAGTTCTACTGATGTAGGTATTTATGTTGGTATGGAACAATTTCGTAGCTATAACAAGATGCCCACAAAAACCACTCCACTATAGCCCATTTGTATAAAAAGGGGAGAAGAAAAATATGTTTGTGTGGGGCATAGACTGTCCTGAGAAGGGGACACATACACTCCAGTAATGAGTCTAGGGAAGAAGACACACTCTTAACTCTATGCCTTTTTGTATTGCTTGTTTTTTCTTAAATTTGTGCTTGGATTACTTTTATTTATTTATTTATTTTTAAGCCTCACCGAGGATATTCTTCCAAAGCCACTGTTCTTAAAACTGCCTGGTACTGGCACAAGAACAGACATATAGACCAATGGAACAGAACAGAGAACCCAGAAATAGACCCAAGCCATTATGCTCAATTAATATTTTACAAAGGAGGCAAGAACATACAGTGGAGTCAAGACATAAATGGTGTTGGGAAATTTGGTCAGATACATGCAAAAAAAATGAAACTAGACCACCAACTTAACACCATACACAAAAACAAACTCAAAATGGTTAAAGGACTTAAATGTAAGGCTTCAGGAAATCAGAAAAACCTTAGAAGACTCCATAGGCAGCAAAATAGCAACTTATGTCATAGTAATATCTTTACCAATACAGCTCCTAGGGCAATGGAAACTAAGGAGAAAATAAACAAATGGGAGTATATCAAAATAAAAAGCATCTGCACAGCAAAAGAAACCATCAGAAAACAATAAGAAAGCCCACTGCTTGAGAGAACATATTTGTCAATGCTATTTCAGATATGGGTTTAATCTCCAACATTTACCAGGAACTCATACAGCTTAACAAAAGGAAAATAATCCAGTCAAAAATTCCAAGCTTTTGGGGTTTTTTTAAAGTGTGTGTGTATTTTTTTTTTTTTAACAGGAAGGGAGAGGGATAGAGAGTTAGAAACATCGATGAGAGAGAAACATTGATCAGCTGCCTCCTGCACACTCCATACTGGGTATGTGCCCGCAACTAAGGTATATATATATGCCCTTGACTGGAATCGAACCTAGAACCCTTGAGTTCACAGGCCGACACTCTATCCACTAAGCCAAACTGGCTAGGACTCAAGCTTAATTTTTTATGAAATACCTGACTAGACACTTTTCAAAAGAGGACATACAGAAGGACGAGAAACATATGAAAACATGCTCAAAGTCACTAATCATCCAAGAGATGCAAATCAAAATGACAATGACGTACCATCTCACACCTGTCAGAATGTCTATCATCAACAAATCAATGACAAGTGCTGGCGAGGATGTGGAGAAAAAAGAACCCTCGTGCACTGCTGGTGGGAATGCAGACTGGTACAGCCACTGTGGGAAACAGTATGGAATTTCCTCAAAAAGTTAAAAATGGAACTTCCATTTGACCCAGTAATCCCACTCCTAGGACTACATCCCAAGAAACCAGAAACACCAATCAGTATAAGTGCACTCCTATGTTCACACAATAGCTAAGATTTTGAAACAGCCTAAATGCCCATCAGCAGATGAGTGGATTAGAAAACTGGTACATCTATACAATGGAATACTATAAAAAAGAAGGAACTTTTACCATTTGCAACAGCATGGTTGGAACTGGAGAGCATTATGCTAAGCGAAATAAGCCAGTCAGAGAAAGATAAATATCACATGATCTCATACATATGTGGGATATAATGAACAACATAAACTGATGGACAAAAATAGATCCAGACACAAGGTAACACTGCACAGACCATCCAACCTCAGAGAAGGCAGGGGAGAGGGATGGTTAGAGATCAACCAAAGGGCTTTTATGATGCATATTAGCATAACCAATGGACACAGACACTGGGGAGGTGGGGGCTTGCCCTCGAGGGTGGGATTGGCGGGGGAGAGGGAGTCAATGGGGGAAAAGGAGACATATGTAATACTTGAAACAATTTTAAAAATTAAAGTTACTATAAGCCTTTAAACACTGCTCTATTCTCCCTTCATGGTGATTTTTTGAAAATTCTTAAACTGTTACATACATCTCCTTTTTTCCCCATTTACCTCCCCCCGCTACTCCTAACCCCCAGCACATGCCCTCACCCCACTACTGTCTGTGTCCATTGGTTATGCTTATACTACATGATGATTTGAGTTTTCCAACTCTTTTCTTTTTGTCATTGTAGTTTGGAAAATCATGATTAATAGCAGCTATGTATTGAGCACCTGCTGTATCCAAGGTGGATTTTTTTCATTTACTCATTCCAATAATCACATGAGGAATGTTTCTTACCACCTCATTTCTTAGCTGAAACTTGTATATTTCTCCCCCTGGGTCTTTTTGGAAAACAGAGAGGACAAAGGCCCAAGCTTGGTTTTCTGTGAAGTCCCTGAGCGGCACTTTGCTCCGCAGAGACCGGGTAGCCTTTCTCCGGAGGGCCCAGTGGGTCCGTTCGTTCCTTGGCTTTTTCCTTTCTGTTTTCTTTCTGTGGGCTAATTACTTTGTGGACAGTATTCCTTTTCCAAACTTCAGCTTCCACCTTCATTGTAATGATTGGCACCTGAGTCTCCATTGGTGGTATCCAGAATCCACGTAGTTTTAGCAAAAATCCAAACTCAGACATCTAAGAGAAGAAGTGCATCTTTTGACTCACATGACGAGAGAGAATTAGGATGGATAAAAACTACATGTGGTCAGATCTTTCTTTCTCTCCATCACGCTCTGCTACATGTTCTTCCTCTCTGTCTTTATCTCTTTTCATTTCTCTTCACAACTTCATTAATCTCCCTTTTTCCTTCTTCCTATGGTTTCCATGTAGCAAGATCAGGTGGCGGGGTATAGTTTGGGCAGCTCCAGCTTTATTCTTTCCAGTTTACTGGCCACAGAATAAGGAGAGCGTTTCTCTTTCTACATTATAAGTCCCAAGGAAGGGCTGTGATTGGTTTGGCTTGGGTGACGTGACCATCTCTTAAGGCAATTGCTATGGCCAAGGGATGGGGACTTTCATATTGTTTTGCAAGCATTGCCACCGTCCACCTCTAGAAGTTCTTTTTTAAATCCTGCAAAAATTAAACTTGATACCCATTAAATACTAACTTCATTCACTCTTCTCTACCTTCTGCAACCACCGTTTTCCTTTCTATCTCTATGAACTTGACTATTCTGGATATTCCATATAAGGGGAATTATACAGTGTTTGTCCTTTTTTTGACTGGCTTATTTTACTTAGCATATGTCTTCAAGGTTCATCCAAGTTATAGCTTGTGTCAAAATTTCCTGAAAGGCTGAATAATGCTCCTTTATATATATAGACCACATTTTGTTTATTCATTCATCTGTTGATGCATACTTGAGTTGCTTCCACCTTTTGACTATTGTGAGTAATGCTGCTGTGAACATGGTATACAAATATCTGTTCAAGTTTGCTTTCAGTTATTTTAGGTACATACCAAGAAGTAGAGTTGCTGAATTGTACAGTAATTTTTTGTTTAATTTTTTGAGGTACCACCATACTGTTTTCCATAGTGACTGCCCATTTACATGCCTCCCAGCAGTGCACAGGATTCCAATTCTCCCATGGTCACCAACATTTGCTATTTTCTTTTTTGATAGTAGCCATCCTAATGAATGAGGTGGTCTTTTAAATTAAACCTTGGGGCCTGAGATAATATGAGTGCCACAAATAGAATTAGAGCACCCAGCATTGTGGATGAGTGGGACAAGTAGTACTGTTGGAATTTTAAAAGTCAAATTCGACATGATGGTTGAACATTAAACTCAGAAAAGTCTTCTCAAAAGCCAGGGAGAAGTTAGAGCCAGCTGCAGAGTTTACCAGCCATCCTTATAAAGGTACCTGTCAAAGCTCCGAGTGGATAAAATCGCTTAGGGAAAGAATGTAAGAAAGAACAGCAAATTGCAAAGGAGGAGCCAAGGAATGGTCCAAGGAGAGTCTCAGAGACCCACAGAGGGGAGATCAAGAGGGCAGGAATGGGGAGGGGTGGAGGCAGGGGCAGAGTGGGCAGGGTCCAAATAGGGTAGGGATGATTGATAAACTCAGATGCTAAGACAAATGATATTTTTTAATTACCTGTGAATAAGGTTTTGTCAAGTTTAATCATTTTCATGGGAATACTACCCTGTAGAGTCCTTTGTAATTTTCAGAATGCTTATTTGTCCCTTAAAACAACTCAGTAAAGTACACAAGTTATTATTCCCATAGTACAAGAAGGAAGAAGCTCAGAGAGGCTGTAATTTTCCTAAGGTTACTGCTGTCTACCTCTCACTCCCCCAAGATGATCAGTCTGGGGGAAGCTGAAGGCAGAGTAGTTTAGAGGTGCCCGAGTCAGAGCCAGCCCCAGGTGCTGCCCGCTAGTGCCTGGGCAGCTGGTCATCTCTCACACATGCGCTCTTATTCAGTACCTCCTGAAGCAGGGTCTGCTGCCCACACTCATGAGCTCCTTATGGAGTTTGATTGTCTAGACTACACAGCAGTGGTTTCTCAGCTGTGGATCGTGACCCAACCAAGGGCCATCTAATCCATGAGTGGGTCACATCCGGCCTCATGAGAGCTGGTAGTGCGTGTCTCTTCCTAATTTGGCCTTCAGTCCCTGCATGTTAGTTACGTGAAGTCGGTGGAAATCGGCCAACAACACAAAGTTGGTGGGGCTTTTGTTTGTCTTACCACAGAGAACCAGTTGTTACACATTTACTAGCATACCTCCAGTCATAACCATCACTTCTGCCTCCTGCCCCCAGCCCCCTGCAATGGAACAGAATGGACCAGAAGAAAAATACCAGGGTCCATCTATAATAAAAGGAAGAATTGTTTTATGAGACTTTTGATTAAGTCATAGATATTTATGTGTGTGTTCATATAAAATGTGTTTTATACTACTCACTGCAGTAAAAAAAAAAAAAAGTGTGTAAGTAACTGGTCTTGGGGGTCCCTTCATTTACTTCCTCAAATAATTAGAAGTCTACTGTTCTTCTGATCTTTAGACAAAGAACTTCTCAAAAGCCAGGAAGAAGTTAGAGTATCCTTATGGGAGGCACAAGCCTGCAGCATGTGAAATGGTCTGGCCTGGGGATACTAACTGTATAACTGTGGCTACAAAAAGAAACACTTTTTACTGCGTGGCATTTGCAGTTCCTTCAAACAGATTTATATTTTTCTATTTCATGATGTAATTTTATCATGCCCATCTTACTGAAATGAATTATATACATTTTTCTTAGAAGAATTAGGCTTATTGTGTATAAGACTTTAGTTCTTTACAGTAGAATTCCTTAAAATAGTGTTTTATTGAAACTCGGATTTTGCAAGTAAAAAGTAAATCTCCGCCAGTACATGGTGTTAGCATGTAAGAGTTAGGCCAAGTGCCTGTAAGGTCCATTAGAAATGAAGAGGGAGGGCTCCTGGGAGGGGCTGCGAGCGAGCGCGATGGTGCCGCCGAGGCCGGCCAGCTCCTGCTCCCTGTGGCTGCATTTCAGACCGGCGCAGGGGCTGCCTGGGCTCCGAGCAAACCCCTCGCAGCTGTGCCCGGCGCCTCCCTGTCACCCAGGCAGGGTTTCATGAAATGGATCTGCTGCTCCTGTGCCTGCGTCGTTCATTCCTGTGTCCTGGAGCTGTGCCCGGGAAGGTGAGGGGCCAGCAGGTTGGCCCTCACTCCCCAGCTGTCCCTTTCCCCTAGTGTCACTCAGGATATAAATACATTGACTCATTCAGGCTCTTTCTCATCAAACCAAAGCGTTGCCAGAGGACGCTACCAGGGCCACTCTGATCAGTTGGAAAGACCTTAGGGGCAAATCTGAGGCACAAATTTCAATTGCATGTCCGGTCATTTTTTAAATTAAGTTTTTTAACTCAGTTTCTCTTCTTCCCCTCAGATGTTGGAGGGAGAAAAATCATTTATAGGTTTCTGTTATCTGAGGTCCGGGCCTTCTCTACGGCCTGGAAGTCATGATGAATTCTGTCTTTCCTCAGTGGGAAAAGCCACGATTCAGATGTTGAAATTTTGCGTCCATTTCATCCAGACAGCTGGAGGGCAGCAGGAGCCCTGGTCTAGAGCGTGGGCCGCTGCTTACCTCACCGGGCCTTTTGCTGTTGGCAGGTGCAGTCTGTGTGTAGGTGGAAGTCTTTTGCTCCGTAGGAAACACTGCTGATGGGCATCCCCACATCAGAGCAGCTCCCCAGTAAATATTTACATGGCAGATGCTGGGAGCCCGTCTGGCCAGCATGGCTCAGTGGCTGAGCCTTGACCTAGGAGGTCCCGCTTTGATTCCCAGCCAGGGCACATGCCTGGGTTTGGGGCTCAATCCCCAGTGTGGAGCGTGTAGGAGGCAGCCAATGGATGATTCTCTCTCATCGTTGATGTTTCTATCTCTCTCTCTCCCTCTCCCTTCTCTCTGAAGTCAATAAAAATATATATTTTTTTAAATGGTGGGAGCTCAGGTCAGGTGAAGATTTGTAAGATGTGGTCTCTTGCCTTTAAAAGAGTGTGCAAGGGGAAATGAGTGATTCATGCAAGAGGGAGTGTCCCCTCGCCCCGAAACATGAAGGAAACGGCGCTTTGTCAGTAGGCCAGGGAAGCCTCTCCACCACTGCCCTCAAGGCCCTTATGCCTCAGAGGGAGCATGCCGGTGTGCGTCGGTGCCTCTTGTGACATACTTCACCTTGGCAAATGCCAGTCACCAGGCTTAAAAATAGTCTCATTCATGGTGTCAAAGTGATGCAAGCCAGTTACTGTAACCTGGTGCTAATGGAAGAATGGTGGCTGGCAGAGAAACCAGGTGTGTTGGACTCTCTGATAGTTGCCAAACTGATATAATGTAGTTTACAGGAGCTTTAAAAATTTCAAGAGTAATTATCGTGATGTTTTATGTTCATGTTACTCATTGACTTTAGAACTAATCTGATATAATGGACCTTCATTTAATGATAAGCACCAAGTGAGTGTATAAACAAACAGTATAATCCATAGACATTTGACCAAACCAAAAAGAAAGAATTTCCAGGCCAGGACATCAGAGCAGAAAAGAAAAAGGTGGGTTAATGTCGATGACTGGTTTTTCAAAGTCCTACGGGGGGCGGGGGGGCGGGGAAGGGGGGGGGGGAGAGAGAGAGAGAGAGAGAGAGGTGGGGAGAGAGAGAGAGAGAGAGAGAGAGAGAGGTTATTGTCATGGCCACAGAAGCAGTGAGGGGGAAATTCCATCACCTCGTTGTCCTGTGTTGTGTGTCTTTCCTGCCCTTGTCATCCCAGCAGGGGGTCACCAGCAGGAATGGGACTGGAGCCGCCCTGAACCACAATGATGGCACCACGTGAGGGGTAATAGGTAAATCCCAAGGTGGGAAGTCTAGTGGAAGACCCTCCATGGATAGGACCCCAAAGGGCTGTATTCTCTGTGTAGATGTCAACCAGAAATAATCCCTCCTCTTCACCCCATCAGACACTGAAAGACAATTACCTGCCTTGAACTTGGTGCTGAGTGAGATCATATAGGGGACTCCCCCTGATTCTTCATAAATACAAGCTGGCGTCCATGTGAGCTTGGGCATGAATTCGTATTTTCTAGCTGCCCTGAAAACCTTCAGGTTGAGAATTTAGTTTAAAATGGTCCCCTAAGCTAGTCGTGGCTCCTGGCACCTAATAGAATCAAATGCTTTTTTTTTTTCTGGAGGATCCTCTTTCAACTCAAAGCTCTAGTAATCCCTATAGGTAAGTTCTAAGAACTGTGAGATCACAGTTTGAAATTAAAAACAGCCCTGGCTGGTGTAGCTCAGTTAGTTGGAGCATCACCCTGTGCACTGGAAGGCCAGGGGTTCGATCCCCGGTTGGGCACATGCAAGAGGCAACCGATCAATGTATCTCTTCATATTTATGATTCTCTCTCTCCCCCCCCACCTTCCTCCCTCTCTAAAAAAAATAATAATAATTAATAAATAAGTTAAAAAAAAAATAAGGAAACATGGCACCATAAGCAAAAGCCAGTAAAAATGATGGAACAATATTAGACCTGCAAAAAGTAAGGTATTAAAATTGCAGATATACAGTAAAAAAAAAAAAAAAAAAAAACCACCAAATGTTCTCATATATCTAGAGAATTTACGATGGAGGAAAAGTATGCGTAAAACCAAGAGATTAAATTATGATCAAGCTGCCCATCCAGTGTGGCTCAGAGGTTGCACATCAACCTATGAACCAGAAAGTCACTGGTTTGAGTCCCAGTCAGGGCACATTCCCAGGTTGCTGGCTCAGTCCCCTGTAGGGGACATGCAGGTGCAACTGATCAATGATTCTCATCATTAATGTTTCTATCTCTCCCTTCCTCTCTGAATTAAACATATATATATATATACACACATATCCCATATAATAAAAGAGAAACATGCAAATTTGACCGTACCTTACCTCCTGATTGGCTATGCTACCAGCCAATCAGGAATGGGGGTGGGGCCAAGTGGCACAAGCACCGGGCCCCGGGGGTGGAGATGAAACAGCGGTGGTGGCAAGTGCCCACCCCCGGGTGCTGTGAGGGGAAGTGGCGGTGAGCGCCCAGCTCCCGGGGCCGGGTGGTCGCAGGCAGCCAGGGCAGGGCTGAGCAGGGCGATGGCTGGGTGCCCTTGGGCAGGCTGGGGGTGAGCCATCAGTTGGACATCCCCTGAGGGCTCCCAGGATGTGAGAGGGGGCAGGTTGGGTTGAGGGACCATCCACCCCCAGTGCACAAATTTCGTGCACCGGGCCCCTAGTGTGAGTGTGTGTGTGTGTGTGTGTGTGTGTGTGTGTGTGTGTATATATATATATAAATTATGACCAAGCAGATATGAAAAAACCAAATCGCACTTTTGGAATGAACAAAAACATAGTAATTACAGTTTAAAAGTCAATGGGTGAGTTTAACTGCAGATTGGACCCAGCTGAAGAGAGATTTAATATGCTCGAAGATATATTTAAAGATGTTACCTGGAATGTAGCACAGAAAGAAAAAGTGATGGAAGAAAACAAGTGAGAGGTCTAATATCTAATTGGAGTTCTGGAAATAAACTGGACAAGGATATTTGAAGAGACAACGGCTAAAAGATTTTCCAAACTAATGAAATAGCAGTGAATCACAAGAAATCCACACCTAAGCCCTGGCCAGGTAGCTCAGTTGCTTAGAGCATCATCCCAGTAAACCAAGCATGGCAAACTCACGGCCCACGGGTTGCATGCAGCCCAGCCAATATAACAGTGTGTAAAAACGTTGTAATAAAAATTTTGTAACTTAGTTTTTACAATATCCTGTTATACATAATTATTAATAACAAACTACGACGTTCGCTAATGACTGGTTACTATAATTGTGTCACATTCGTTTCCCTTACGTGCCTTACGCGCAGGTGCACCGTTTCTCTCCACTAACACTGGCAGCAAATATTTTAGCAGCCGACGGCCACATCATTGGTCTTGCTTGGACTGACTTGTTTGGTGTGCACAATAGGAAATATTTTACTTTCAGAGAACAAGAAAAATAGGTTTATTTGCGTTATGCTTATTTGTGCAGTTATTCAGTGTCTGGTAAGTTAATGTTCAAGAAAAAATATTAAAATGTTCTACTTTTTATTAACAATTTTTATTTCAGCCCTTTGTATTCAGCATGTCTCTATCGAAATAAACCTACGTTCCTATGAAAATTGAAGCTTTTGGTTTTTTGCAGCCCACATAAACTTAAACCTTGTTTATTTGGCTGTGTTAGTCTTTGCGTTTGACATGCTTGAAATACACTAAGACTTTCAGGTTTTATCTCTAGTCAGAAGCAACCAATAAATGTATAAATAAGCCAAATGACAAATCTCTCTCTCCCTCCCTTCCCTTTCTCTCGCAAATCAATTTTTTTAAAAAGAAATTCACGCCTAGATACACCATACTGAAACTTTAGAATACAAACGACAAGGATGTTAAAAGCAGCTGGAGTGCAAAGAAGGCTTGTGGGAATCCTTTTCACGTCCTGCGTGTCCAGGGTTCCAATGCCAGGGTTCAGGATCTGGAGAAGGCCGCACACAAATGAGAAGAGACTCGAAAAGCATCAATTTTGGGAATAATGGGGGCCAGGTGGGAGTCCACCTCTAGGGGGAGGACACCACCAGCTCTGGCTCTGCTGTCCCCTTTTATTAGGGCTAAGTGATACATCTACGTCCTTTAGGTCAGGAAGTTCCAACAATGAAATCAACCAGCAAGAATTAACATAAGACTAGAAGTGTGGAAGCTTCTTCAATTTCCAATGTGTCACCTAAACAATATATGAATAGTTCAGACTTAACGTAAGACTAAAGATGGCATCTGCTTTAGCTACCAATGTCTCACCTAAGCGGTGAGTAAACAGATCCATTTAGGTTTGACCAGGTTTCTTGTTTGTTCTATTTACATCTCTATTGGTGAGGAAATGACTGATTTCCTGCTAAGGCTTACCAAAGGATTGCTGATTTGTTTGGTAGCATACTCTCAACAACAAGAGGGGAATCAAAATACATCGTAATGTTGCCACTGATGAAAGACAGTAATTACCAAACCAAAGTATGTTTTAAGAAAAAATATCTTTCAAGAATGAGGATGAAATAAAGACATTTTTTGACACATAAAACCCCCTAATAATTGGTCACTAGTACACACACCTTCACAAAAGGGAAGATTCTAAAGAATATTTTTCCAACAGAGAAATGTGATACCAGAAAAAGGTCCGAGAGGCCAGGAAGAATTATGAGCCTAGAATGTGTAAAAATATGGGCAAATACAAAAATAACCAATAAAGTGATGATAATGTTCTTGTGAGGTTTAAAAGGTGGGGTGTGTGTGTGGCTGGGTGGTGTATGGGGGAGGGGCTCAGAGGAGGAGTGGGGGGGAGATAAAGATATTCAACACCAGTATCATGTAAATTAAGGGGAAGGTAGGATCAGAGTTAAAGTCTAACTTTTAAAGTTGTCTAACTTGATTTTATACAGTGAAGAGGTTAAAGATACTCATTTCAGCTTTACATAGTCAATATACATATACAAATGCAGAAATGAATCAATAACTACTAAAAGAATAGAAATATGAAACTTCCAAAATAGTACAGAGAAATTGGATGAGGAAAAAAGAAATCTATAAGGAGGAAAAGGAAACACACAAACAGTGGAACAAATAGCTTAGTAATTACAAACATGTGAGTGGACTAAATGTTTCAGGTAAAGTCAAAGACTGAGCCCTAGCCAGTTCGGCTCAGTGAGTAGAGCATCAGCCTGCGGACTCAAGGGTCCCAGGTTCGATTCTGGTCAAGGGCGTGTACCTTGGTTGCAGCCACATCCCCAGTAGGAGGTGTGCAGGAGGCAGCTGATGTTTCTCTCTCATTGAGGTTTCTAACTCTCCCTCTCTCTTCCTCTCTGTAAAAAATCAATAAAATATATTTTTAAAAAATAAAGAAAGTGAAATGGCAACCCACAGAATGGGAGAGAGGATTTGGAAATAATGTATATGATAAAGTTCTTGTATCCATACTATAAGGAAGTTTTATAACTCCATAATAAAAAAGGCAACTCAAGTTTTTTTAAATGGGCAGAGGATCTGAACAGATTCCCCCAAAGAAGATATACAGTGCCAATACGCATATGAAAAGATCCTGATCATCATCAGCCACGGGGAAATGCAAGTCAAGACTACGCAGGATACACTCCGCATCCACCAGCATGGCTATACCAAAAGACAGGCACTAACAAGGACTGTTGAGGATGTGGAGAAATTGGAGCTCCATACACTGCTGATGAGCCTGTACAATGGTGCAGCTGCTTTGGAAAACAGTTTGGCAATTTCTCACCTTTAAACACAGAGTTGCTTTACAACCCAGCAGTTCCACTCTTATGTATGTACCTAACAAAAATGAAAATGTATGTCTCAACGAAAATTTGTACATGAGTGTTTATAGCAGAGTTATTAATAATAGCCAGGAGGTAGAAACAATCCAAATGCCCATCAGCTGACAGGTGAGTGAATAAAATGTCAATTGTACATGCAATGGAATGTTATTCAGCCATAAAAAAGGAATAGAGTATGATACATGCTATGTGGATGGCCCTTGAAAACATTATAAGTGAAAGAAGCCAGATGCAAAGAACCGCATGCTGTATGATTCCACTTTGTATGCAATGTCCAAAATGGGCCAAACTACAGAGACAGAAAGTAGATTAGTGGTTACCTAGGGCTGGGGATGAGATGCATGGGCTGAGGTCTAAGAGGTGTAGAATTTCATTTTCTTTCAATTAATATGTTTGAGAATTGCTGTGGTGATGATGCACAACTCTGAATGGATATATTAAAAGCCACTGAATTTTACACAATGAATGGTGAATTCTATGTTACGTGAGTTATACCTCAAGTTGTTTTTTTAAAAAAATAAAAAAAACAACACCTCAGTGGAAAAAATAAGCAAAAGGCTTATCCAGGTATTTCATAGAAGATAAAACATTTATGCGCAATAGATACTTGGAATGATGTTAAACCTCACTCCTAGTCAGGGGAATGCTAATTAAAGCCACAGTAGGATACAATTGTATAGTCATTTGATTTACAAAAATTTTAAACTCCAGGAATACCCTGGAGAAGAGGAAGAAGCCCACCTTCCCTCCCCGCTCCCAAGGGATTGGTATAACCCCATCCTATATAATCCTATATAATAAAAGGCTAATATGCAAATAGACCAAACGGCAGAACAACCAAACAACTGGTCGCTATGATGTGCACTGACCACCAGTGGGTGCGCACAGAACATGGTGGGCATCGGCAGGAGGCAGCAGAGCACGGAACATGGCGGGAGTCAGCCATGGAAGGATGGTGGAGCAGTTGAGTGGGGGCATCAGACCAAGGCGGGGCACCAGTTCCTGTCATCCAGGCAAGCCTCTAGTGGTTACTGAAAATTCTTTGCTCCCATGCACCGCAGGCCCGCCCAGAACTCGCACCTGCTGCCGGTGCTGACCCCACTCGCAACTGCTGCCAGCACCGGGCATCAGTCCCCATCGCTTGGCGCCATCAGTGGGTGCAAGTGGCAGCAGCGGCCTTGATTGCCCCTGAGGGCTTCTCTACCCCCTCTCCAGGGGTGATCAGGGCAGCAGCCCCTTCTCGCATCCACTGATGGGACCGGGCCCAGTCACTCTGCTGTCAGCAGGTTGCCATTTCTGTGGCACCATCAGCACATGGGAGCAGCGGTGACAGGAGCAGGGCTTCTGGCAGGCACGGGGAGGGGAGCGCAGGGAGCTGGGGGGGCAGCGGGGGGAGAGGCCAAGACCCACCCTGTGCCCACTGCAGCCTCAAGGCCCACAGTTCCTTTCAAGGTGCACAAATTCATGCCCTGGGCCCCTAGTTAGAAAATAATACATTATTTTGAAAGAGTTGAAGATTCAAGTGCTTATGACCTGGCGATTCTACTCCTGAGTACATTCCTAAAGGCATTCCTCAGTTGTGTGCCGAGGTCTCATTACGAATAGTCACAGCAGCAATATAAAATTGAAAACCACACAAAGCAAAGCAATGGGATATTTAGGGATATCAGTGTATATAGCAAATAAACCTGTTTTTAAAAAGGAGACAAGGGCATGAAAATGCAAAATCCAAGATCGTGGGAATGGGAAGGAACTGGGAGCGTCAGAAGGGATTGGGGGAAAGGTGATGATTCTTAAACTGGGGGCAGGGGGAAGTGTTTGGTGGGGATGGGGCCAGAGGTAAGGGGCTGCTACCTGACAGCCCAACATAGAAGGAAAATTGGACAAACACAGAGCAGATTTTCCATGCATTTCAATATTGAATGCTAATAATGCTGGCCGCGAGTTTCTAGAAAAGGTTAACATATTTAGCATCTTCTACTTAAGAAGCAAGAGGATAATACCCAGGGAAAATAGAAAAGAAAGAAGTAAAGAAACTACACAAAGCAGCAGCAGAACAGGAGTTTTAGAAAGGTTTCCAATGAAAGTTCAAGTGAAAAATTTTCTACCTCATTTATTGGGGCCCCAACTTCCTTATTCTGCGATGATATTAACTAAAACCAGCCATTGCTCTCTGCGGTCACTCAATGGTTGATTTTCTCTCTTCAGATCCTGGTCCCTCTAAGAGATGAGCCATGAGCATGGAGGAAGGACCTGCCCACCGCCCCTTGGCTCCTGGGTGCGGCTGGGGTACAGCATCCACCAACGCTGCAGGGGTCCATAGTATTTTTTTTGCTGCCTCAGTCCCCAAAGCCTTCCAGCAGAAGTGGCGGTAGTTGGTTGCCAACCGGCCAATCCAGACTTTTGCTGAGAGGACAGGAAAACACATCAGCTGGATTCGGATGGAGCTTGGCAGTGGGGACATTCCGCGGATGCGCTATCCACCCCGTCAGAGCACATGTGTATCTCCCCTCTTTCCCCCTCCCCCAACCTGCTTAGGTATCTGTCCCTTTCCTGCTGCCACACAGAGGTGATATAAAAGAGGCTCTTTGGCTATTTGCATTTTGCTTCCTCTTCTTTTCCAGATTGCAGTATTAAGCTTTGCTTCCTACAACACTACCCACCAGAGTTGTCCTTCCCTTTTCAGAGGGTTTGGGGAGAAGAGGGAAGCTTCCGGCACGGGTTTCCCGGAGAGGCGAAAAGTCAGTGTGCCGCTGACCACACGGGCCACGGCAAAGGCACCCTTTGGCATTGCTGATTTCTAAAATTAATAAAGTAATTCTATTTTTATTTTCTTTTCTTTTCATTGACTAATTTCCCATCAACCAGTATTCACCAACGAGACTAAAATGGTGGGATCACCTTCTCATTTTATGTCATTGCTGGGCAATTTTTTAAACTTCGTTTTTAGAAATGTGAGCGATAAAGAGGTATTTTATTCTTACACTTGGTTTCAGCAGGCGGTGGGTCCAGGCTGCTCCCCCAGGCCGGCTCCTGCCCCTGGGAGGGTGGTCTGTGCCAGTGTCCCCACGATCAGACCGCGGCGCACAGGTCCTCCCTGGCATGCGAGCATGAGTTCAAGGGTACACCGTTTCCCAGACATCCCGTTTACAGCGACGCCGGCCTGGTGGCCTACCTGCCTGTCCTCTGCACCCTAGCTCCCTCATCTCTCCGGGTCCTCTCTCTGGCTTCTGCTGGAGAAAAGGTGACAGGCCACCAAAGGATTGACTCAGCTGCCTAGGGAAGTATTGGGTGAGAACCCAGAGCCTGGGGTGTCTCCAACAATGTGCTATAGACCCAGCATTGAAACCCCAAAAGAAAAGGACACCCAAGAAGCAGAGAGGAACAGAACTTTGGTGCCTTTCATAAGAATGGGAACCAAAGTTTGGACACATTGAAGCACTTTGCCTGCCTGTAAAGGATGAGGTCTGTCAGTTTGCCAGAGAGAAGAGAGACTGTGCCAGATGTTCCTGGGACTTCTGGTTGGTACGCGGTCTGAGGGCCGTTTTAGCTGTTTGCTAATTGGTTGTCAGTGGTTTGAAGACAAATGAGAATGTCTTCATAGTCCCTTGCTGGTGCTTAGAATTGGAAAATCAGAGTTTGGGAGGCTCACCATATGGGTCTTGTGAGAAAGGACAAGAAGGTGTGAGCTCAGTAAAAGAGCTTTTGTAACCACGAGAGTGCTTGGAATTGCCCTAGGTCAGTGGTTGGCAAACTCATTAGTCAACAGAGCCAAATATCAACAGTACAACGATTGACATTTCTTTTGAGAGCCAAATTTTTTAAACATCTTCTAACGCCACTTCTTCAAAATCGACTCACCCAGGCCGAGGTATTTTGTGGAAAAGCCAGACTCAAGAGGCCAAAGAGCCACATGTGGCTCTCGAGCCACAGTTTGCCAACCACGGCCCTAAGTGACTAATCAGAATTGAATCTCGAGCTAATTTCTTCCTGCACTCACAGTGCTGATCAGGTACCGACCAGACTCCCTTCAATTAGGCAGGGGCCATTTTTACTGGTTCTAGACTAATCTTGGTTCGTAGTCTGAGGGCCACTTTAGCTGTTTGCTAACTTGGTTATAAATTGAGTTAGGATACAAATTAGATAGAATTCCTTCATAGTCCCCTGCTGGCGTTGGGAAATCAGGTGTAGCAGTAAATCAGATCACATGATCCCCCTCCAACAGCAATGTCATTTCCAGAGTCCCTCCCCCTTCCCCAGAACAAGCGTGTATTTTGCAGATGGACAGACAATGGCTCCGACTTCTGTAGTGCCTGTAAGTGGCGTACACTGGGAGGTTGGACGCCAGACCTCTGCCTGTAGTCATATCTGCTGATTAAGATCGGAGCAGAGCTCCAACTTTCCGTTTGGAGTCCCAGTGTGTTCTGCTTTCTTGGGAATACTTCAGGAAGCACATCTCATTGCCTTGGTGCATCAGGATGAAGCACAACCCAATGCTTTAGCGATATCCTGTGGGATTGGATAATAATGTTTATTGTAGGACTGCAGAGATTATTTCCTTCTTATTTAAGCCTCAGGTAAGGACCAACAATGTCAGGTATAATACACTGCATCTCAAAATGTAGTTTTTAGGCAGCACGGACCCTATCCCGGACCTAAAGACATCTCTGGAGTTGCCACCTGAAATTGTACATTTTAAATAAACACTTGCGTCATTCTCACACCCACTGAAGTTTGACAGCCATAGGTGAGTAGACTGAAAGTTGGGATAGGGATGGCTATGGCCAAGGGCTGGGCATGTTATACCCCCCTGGCTCCCATGGGTAAAGAACACAGTCCACCTGCCAGGTTTGAAGGGCAGGGACACTGGGGCAGTAGCTGAGTACAGTGGGAGTAAATGATGCCACATGGAATGAAGGCTGGGAGAGAAGCCCTTACATTGGCCAGGCATGGACAACGCAGGGAAAAGGTCCTGCTGTGCAAACTCAGGCTCAACCTGGGAGAACTCCGGAAGGAGCGAGGTGCACACCCACCAACATCGTCCACATCCTTCAACCTGAGAAATTTAGCCTGGGATAGTCTTTGATTTCATCAGTGGCAAAGCGATTTCCACAGAGGAGTGTGTGCCTGCCTCCTGCACAAGGCTGCTTCGGTGGACATCGGCAGCACCACGGACTCTGCGTGGCCTGGGATCTGTGGCCCACGGAGAGCTCCTGAGGTGCGCTTTTCTGGTCCCCTCCCATCCCCACGTCCCTGGCAAGAGGCCCCTGGTCTGAGAAGGGGCGCCTGCTGAGCTCTTCCTAAGCTTCCTCTGATGGCAGAAGTGGCTGCTTATTCTCAGGCCATTTGCCACAGGCAGTGTCTCTAACTCTCCATTGATTTGGACGGTGAGATGAGATTTTCAAAATGGATGATGTTGGTCACGTATAGTTAATGTACCAATGAACCCATTTCTATATGCAAGTCCACCCCAAGTGCTTTTGCCCGCAGTTAAATGGAGGTCAAATTCAGACAGTGAACTTTATGCAAGTCTGAACCACGTCCTCTGTGTGCCCGAGAATAATACGCACTGAAGGGAACGGAGCACAGGAGTGCGGTCTTCTCAGACGGCGGGAGGTGGCGCCGTCAGCCACATCCTGGCTGATCGCGCTAAGCAATGTATTCGATCGACATTTGCGATTCTCTGCCCCAGATTCCTGGTATCTGATGAGCAGGTATGGGCAGGAAATTAAGAAAATGGTAACTAAGGACATGTATCGAATCAGACTTACTCCTTAGAATAAGGCTTTTACTGTTCTAAAAACAATCTTCCAGAAGATGAAATGATCCAAGATTCCCCAAAAAATATTTATTCATACAAAGATTTCGAGATTAATATTTGTATTTGTCTTTATACCTCAGTCTACGCGTCCGGGCCGAGTCATTGTGTGGCACACGTGTGACTTCCCCGCGTGCCCCACACATAGCACCTGCTTCCAGGAACACCAGATGGACACAGGGTCTCGGGGAGGGGGAAGCCCATAATGCCCTCAGGGCTGCACACACCCCAAATTCAGATATGTGTACCCTGACCTGGAAGGTGTCTAGCCAAATGTCCAAGGGGAATACCATCGGAGAAGAAGGCAAAAGAAGGGACCCAGAGGGCAGACAGGAGCAGGGTTACTTCGCACCTTCTGCTTCTGAGTTCCATGTGCCCACAGGGCCCCGTGGAGCTGATGGCCTAGGAACTGCATTGCCTGGCCGTTTTCTCTGTAATGACCCTGGATGCTGACTGATGTCCAGAGGACGGTTTGCAAAACTAACAGATTCGTCCTTCATCCCAGGTCGTATGAGAGAGAACACTGGGACCGTGTTTTGGTAACCTGTCCGAAGTAAAATGCTTTCCGTGTATAACGTGATCCAGATTCCCTAGAGCCGACGTGGGGCAGCGATGAGCAAATCTGACCTCGGTCAGACATGTCTTCCGGTCTGGCCCTGTCCCGGCCACTCTTCAGCCTTTCCTCCTCCCCGTCTCCCCAGTCCCATTGCCACACCACCTGTCAACTTGCCATCCCTCTTCCTCTGTCCCCACCACCACCTGTCTACGTCACAGAAACATCTGTGTGTTCTGAAGAGTTCGGCCTCCCCCTAACCAGACCCACACTTTCTTTACCACAGTGATTCTCATAGCCAACAAGAAAGGAACGTTCCAGAAGGAAGCCTCCGTCTCGGCCATTTGCCCGACGCCGCAGGTTGTGGGCTCCAGGCCTCCAGGTGAGGTCTGTTGCTTTTGTGTTCCCCGAGGAGCAGGCAGGCCGGCCACGGCAGTTCTCTCTCCGCTCCCTGGGCTGCAGGCAGGGCCTCAGCTGCACTTACAGGACTTCACCACCATGTTAGAGAGATGCTCCACCTTGGGGTTCCTCCCGACATAGTACAGGATGGTCAAGGGCTCCAAGTCCTGGGGCACGCAGCAAGGCGAGGCGGAGGCTTCGGGGTTCAAGGTGTTATACATGCCCAGCACCTGGGGGGGGGGGGATACATCGCTTTAGAGGTTGGAAAGCCAGGCCTCAGAGAGACCCTCCATGCCTTCTAGGGCTGCTCCGGAGACCAAGCACATGGTCAACACCACAGACACATGCCCAGTTGGCGTGAGTGACCAGTCCCGTTCGTCCCAGAGCAGGACTGGAGAGCATCTACACCTGCTTGTTAACAGTTTCAGCAATTTAACAGCTATGGGGGACTTTACATTGGTCATGGAATTCTCTCTCTGTGTTAAGAAAACACTCCTCTATTGGTCTTCCCAGTTCTAATTGGCCACTTTGGTGAGAAACGTACTTCACAAAACATTGCCATTTGGTAATTGCCAGAGTGCGGGACCCAGACAAGATGTAGTCACAATGAGCTGTAAGGAAAGTGCCTTGTGAATTACAGCCCTGGTTTTAGTCCTCTCACCCCACCCACCAGGAAAAGATACGCTGGTTTCAGGGTCCTAGACTCCCCTCTCCCCTTTTCTTCCTGTTGTTTCATGCAGCTGCTTCTGCATGCTTTATCTCGCCTTTCAAAATAACTTTTCTACGGTAAGGAGGCTGGAATTACCAGAGTCCTTCAGGTGGTGGTGGAAGCCGTTCTGCCCTCATTATCAACTGCCAGCCATGCACACACATCTCCCACATACAGGGCGGCATGGATCGAATTAATTTCAGAACAATACAAACGCTTTAGACAAGTTGAAAAGTCAGGCCGAAACTCTCTAAGTAACTATGAAGAGTAGTATGTGCCCAAGTAGAGTTGGGCCAGGGTGCCAGGTTCAGAACCTTCGCTGAAGGGATTTCACTCGCTCCAGCTCATCGTTCCTTCACTCAGCATTCAGTCCTTCACACACCGTTTCCAAACAGGTGGCCTGGTCGACAGCCCCAGTGCTCCCTGGGGCCTGAGCCCGCTCCGTACCTTGCTGTGGGTTGTGTCTGCACTGCGGAGGTATGGGCAGGGGCCTGAGCAGAAGTTGGCGTAGTAGCCCTTAGGTTCGTGGACCCATTTCCAGCCCAGATCCTGGCGGAAGTCGATGTAGAGCGGGCGCACACAGCAGTTCTCTTCCACATTGCTGCAACACAAAACACATTTCAGAAACCCAACCTAAAAGCAAGCCGCTGACATGAACAACTTCACAAGCGGCACTCATCTTTGCACTTGGAGCCCTTCCTGGTCATTGTAAGAGGGGGTCTAATCGATGGAGCCTCGGGTTCAAGTGCATGAAGCTGTAAAGGCTATAACAGAGTTTCCTGTTAAAGACCCTGGTTCCAAGGACATACCAAACAGCTACCTCACATTTCTTTGGGCTGTTAGTTTAGATTCCGGGACTTGGACTCTTGTGGGTGTGAGTTCCCTCTTATGATCTGAATTGGTCAAGATACCCAGAAGTCCCTACTGTAATTTAAGGTGTCACAACTGTAAGACATCCTATATAATAAAAGAGAAACATGCACATTTGACCATACCTTAGCTCCTGATTGGCTATGCTACCAGCCAATCAGGAGCAGGGGCAGGCCAAATGGCACAAGCTTGGGGCCCCGGGGGTGGAGATGAAATGGCAGTGGCGGCGAGCGCCCAGCCCCTGGGTGCTGTGAGGGAAAGCAGCAGTGGCAGCAGCAGCAGGGAGTGCCCGACCCTCGGGCACTGTGAGTGAAAGTGGCGGCAAGCGCCCAGCTCCTGGGGCCGGGTGGTCACAGGCAGCCAGGGCTGAGCTGACCAGGGCGATGGCTGGGTGCCCTTGGGCAGGCTGGGGGTGAGCCATCAGTTGGACATCCCCTGAGGGCTCCCAGTATGTGAGAGGGGGCAGGTTGGGTTGAGAGACCACCACTCTCAGTGCACAAATTTTGTGCACCGGGCCCCTAGTCTTGAATAGAAGCCAGAGGAATGAGACTGAATAATCGTGCCCATTCAAATGTTTTCACTATAAAACTCATGAATAAGAGCAAAAAGACAAAGGGGGCCCTGCTCCCTTTCACTTTATGAATCAAAGCAGAGACATAAATCGCTCCACAGAAAACCAAGCACTAAATGTAATTAGCCAACTCAGCTTAGTGGAGTTGGTTTTATTACCTTCCTCCTGTGCATCCAGTCAGAAATGACCTCTAAGCTCATGCAGCTTATTTGCTGTGCTAGAATACTGCTTAGATTAAATCTCAAGGCCATCGAATCAAAATGAGGCATGTCCTTCTATTATCAGACTCACGATTCCTAGGTCACCCCTAATGTGATCATTAGGACACATCAGTTCTGTTGCCTGCAGAAGCCCATTGGGCAGTACCCTTGTCAGGTGGGAGTTACTTCTTACATCAATATCTGCTGAGACCTAGAACTTGCTGCTTCCAAAGCCAAAACCTGGCTTCTTGTGGGTTCTAAGGGTGAATGGTGGCAGACATTCTTTATGATCTTTTCATTCCTAACCCCCTTCTCTTGCTGCTTCCTATCACAGAGTCTAGAACACCAGATACTTGTTTCCCTGACCTCCCTTGCAGATGGGGGTGGTCATGTAACATAGTAATGACCAGACGTAAGGAGAAGCATTCGGGGGATGAGGGCCAATTCTGGCAAAAAATATATATATATTTGATTCTATATAAAAGTCGCAGATGGAAGAGGAATGCTACTAGCTCTGCCTCTTCCCTTTTCTCGTCTTCAGCACAGACAAACTACCTGGAGCTCCAGCAGACATGTGACCATAAACAAGAGCATAAAAAGCAAGGCAACATGTTAAGCGTGGCAGCCGGAGAGAGAGGGAAAGGCTGTGTCCCCTGTGGCATAATTAAGCAGCCAAACCAACCCTGAGCCTGCTGCTGCAGGCAGCTTATGAACAAGAAATCCTGTGTGGTTTAGGCCACAGTTCCTTGCAGCCAAGAGCACCCATTCCTAACTGATTACGCGCCACATAGAACTAATCTACATACCAGCCTTCAGACAGTTGGAGGCAACCAACCACATGGCCTCTCTTACTCCTGTTCCCCAAGCTCAACATCCCTCATTCATTGGACTGTTCCTAATAGGACATGGTTTTAGAGCTAAAAATTTCCCAAGTCACCCCCCCCCCTCCAGGCACCCTCCTCTCCAGCCAGACTGACCCATTCATGCTCCTTCCTTTACTGGAAGTGCCTCCTCCTCCCATGTCCCCACCCACAATCACTCGTCCTTGAACGCTCGGATTCCACACCCTCTGTAGCCTCCCCTGCAACTGTAGATGAACTCCAAATTCTTAAAGCACTTACCCTTTGGACCTCCTCATGAATGTGGTCATTCCTCCCTTTTACTAACTGCTGTGCATGCTTCAGCAGCCCCTCTGATATACACAAGAAGAAGCTAAACTACTCCTAAATAAGACAAGAGGCTCTGTTTGTTTTTTAAGTTCTTCACTGAGGCTACTGAACAGCATCTGGATTAGTTCATTAATTTCTCTAGCTCAGATTGCCTGGCACAAATGGCGACTGCCCTGTTTCCCCTCATCCCGTAGCATCCTTGGACCCTTCACAGGGAACTGAGCACTTCTCTCAAGCGAATTCCTGCAAGCATCGCCCACAGGCAAACACACCCTACCCGGTACTCTAAAACAGGAGAACCATTGCCTGGCCAGCGCAGTTCAGAGGCTGAGCATTGACCTCTGACCCGGGAGGTCACAGCTTGATTCCCGGTCAGGGCACATGCCCGGGTTGCAGGGTTGATCCCCAGTGTGGGGTGTGCAGGAGGCAGCCAATCAATGATTCTCTTTCATTGTTGATGTTTCTATCTCCCTCTTCATATCTCTTCCTCTCTGACATCAATAAACACATTTTTTTAAAGAACATGAGAACCATGGAGAGGCTCAGCCCACACTCTCCTCCTGGCACTCCATCCAGGGCCTCCCAGAGCTGGGCTGCAGAAAACTGGGGGACTCCCAGAGAGACAGAAAGGTTTGTAAATCTTCTTTCCTGATGTCGTTTGTAAGCAGCCTCGGGGACCCTTGATTGAGCCGGGAGTTCACGGATCCCGAGCAGCCCAGGCTCACCTAAAGCAGTAATTGGTGTCCAGGGCCCGCTTCTTCCTCTGACCACCCTGGCCGGGGTTGTCCAGCCGGTGTGGGGGGATCATCATGAGGATCAGATGCGGGTTGTGGTGGTCCTTCTGCTTCCTGAGGCGTCCCAGGTCTCCACGGCCGTGCTCGTCCTCACTGTCCATGCCTGCAGGAGGGAAGGAACGTGACTCTCCTGTCTAAGGAAGGCAGAGTGGAGGCCGCCTTCTCACCCCATCCCATCCCTGCCAGGAGGAGGGGCAGTGTGGTCTGTGAGGAAGGGAAACACTCGATGGCAAAACCGATATCAGAAGAACCCACAAGACAGCCCTGGTTGGACCCCCTCATGCCTCCTGTGTGTGTACATCTGAACAGACTGTTGAGCCTCAGAGGGAAGGCAGGGGAGGCTGGGTGGGAAAAGATCAACCAATGAATTTACATGCATAGATGCATAACCCATGGACACAGACAACGGGGTGGTGAGGGCCAGGGGTGCGTTGGGGGATGGGAGCAGACTGGAAGAGGCCAAGAGGGCGGGGAGTGCGCCGAGGGTGAGCTCGGTAATACTTTCAACAATAAAGATTTTTTTTTTAAGGCAGCAAGCCTTTCCTGATATGCTCTTGGACCCCTGAAACATCTGTCACTGAGCAGCTATCTAACAGTTCTTTGGGCTGTTAGTTTAGATTCTGGGACTTGGAGTCTTGTGGGTATGAGTTCCCTCTTGTGATCTGAATTGGTCAAGATACCCAGAAGTCCCTGCTGTAATTTAAGGTGTCACAATTGCAAGACATCTTGAATAGAAGCCAGAGGAATGAGACTGAATAATCGTGCCCATTCAAATATTTTCACTATAAAACTCAAGAGGCGCACAATAATCAGCTTAGCAAACAAACTCTGGGAGAAAAACCTGCTATTTCATCTGAAAAGGAAAAGAATGAAGACTGGACTAGAAAGAGTCTCAGCTGAAAGGACATCTATGTTGTGACAGACAGCTGCCAACTATGTCCATCTCTATGCAGGCCAGGACGAAGGAGGTTAATGTCATGTAACTGCAGGGACTTGGACCTCACGCAGGGGCACCTGGGCTGTGAGATGAACAAGCGGCCTGTGTTTCCAGTTTCCTTCCCTGATGATCTTTACGAACAAACCTGAAGTGGAAGGATTCTGTCCTGACCTGGCCTGGCGGGATGGACTCCAAAGATCTGAGCTCTGAGGTTCTGTAATTAGGATGTCAGATGCTTGGCTTAAAAAATAAAAAAGGCTCTGAAACAGAGGCCCTGGCGGGTAAGGGGCCTGGCTCAGGCAGGCCGCCAACAGGCCCGCGCTGTTTTCCGAACAAGCCTGGGACCTCAGGCTTTGGCCTGGTTGCCTTGACCTTGATAAACCACCTGGTTCCAGGTGTGCCTCAGTTACCCAAAATGGGACATGGAAGGAAAACCCAGAGATGGTCTAGGTCAGTGGTGGGTAAACTCATTCGTTAGCAGAGCCAAATATCAACAGTACAATGATTGAAAGTTTTTTTGAAAGCCGAATTTTTAAAACTTTTTCTAACGCCACTTCTTCAAAATAGACTCACCCAGGCCGTGGTATTTTGTGGAAGAGCCACACTCAAGGGGCCGAAGAGCCGCATGTGGCTCGCGAGCCACAGTTTGCTGACCACAGGTCTAGGTTGAGCACCTTAGAAACACCTTGGAAAACCTGGAATGCCTCTAGTTTTTCACCATCTCGTCACAAACACCCGGAGCCCTGAAGCAGTCATTCAAACCCAGGTGCCGCCGGGCAAGGATCCCGCGGGCTCTGCAGCACTCGATAGTCAGGACACCTCCATTCACAGCCCCCAAAGCCCACCGCTTTTCGGGAAGGGAAAGACAACTGAGCATTCCTGACACTGTGTTATACACTTGTTATCTCATTTAATTTACATAGCAATCCTGGGAAAGAGGTCCTCCACCCCCATTTTACTGAATGACTGCAGAGCGGTGCGACCACTTGCCTCCACGATTTCACTGCTCTGACCAACCGAACAGTGTCTTCCAAATGCTAATGCGTGCTCTACGTCTAGAAACAGTCACGCTCATTGCTTTTGACTCGAGTACAGAAGAGGGGCCATCTCTGCGAGGGAGATGGGTCCCTCTGCCTGGTCTGCAAAGGGTCTCCTGTCCTGTGCACTCTGTTACCTTTGAACTTGATTTCCATCACCTCGTGGATGTTTTCCAGGATGTCTCCATTGGGCTGAAAGGTGTGACACGGACAGTGAATGCTGATTTCCAGACCTAAGTTGGACTCTGCCAAATAAGACACAGAGTGGGTGAGAAAAGCACTTTGTGTGATCGAGACCTGCATGCCCCACCATGCACCGGGGGGGCCAGGGCCTCTGCTGCCACAGACAGAAGTGGGCTGTCCTGAGGGGCACAGGAGGCAGGATGTGATGCCAAAGCCAGTGCAGACCTTCCCACGCATGCTGCCACACCCCAGGGATTTCTGGAGGTGTAACTAGTGGGGATCAGGAAGGAGAATTTGAATACCCGTCCATGTTTAAAAGATGGTATTAGGAAAAAATTGTCACATGCCTTCTTGGGAGCAAAAAATGAGGAGTGCCCAGCCGGTGTGGCTCAGTGGATGAGTGTCGACCTATGAACCTGGAGGTCATGCTTCGATTCCCAGTCAGGGCACATGCCTGGGTTGTGGGCTCAGTCCTCAGTAGGAGACATGCAGGATCATGTCAACTGATCAATGATTCTCTCTCATCATTGATGTTTCTGTCTCTCCCTTCCTCTCTGAAATCAATTAAAACATTTTTTAAAAACAAAAACAAAAAACAGCCCTAACCGGTTTGGCTCAGTGGATAGAGCATCAGCCTGCAGACTCAAGGGTCCCAGGTTTGATTCCAGTCAAGGGCATGCACCTTGGTTGTGGGCACATACCCAGTAGGAGATGTGCAGGAGGCAGCTGATCGATGTTTCTCTCTCATCGATGTTTCTAACTTTCTATCCCTCTCCCTTCCTCTCTGTAAAAAAAAAAAAAAAAAAAAAAAAAAAAAAAAAAAAAAAAAAAAAATCAATAAAATATATTTAAAAAACACAAGGAGCAGGAAGGAAGATAAAAAAAAAAGTCACACCCTTTAGGTGCTTGTTGGGAGAGAAGGTACTGGAGCCAAGGATGAAGAGAAGAGGCAGAGGAGCTGGGAGAAACCAGGGAAAGGGGGAAACCTGAAGGACTCTGGGACTGAGATGCAGTGATTCAAAAGGCCCCAAACTCAAAGTGCCACAAGATGGGAGGAAGGTGGTCAAGTCTGGGCTGTAGGATTAAGTCAGGAGCATGCCCGAGCAAGGTCAGTGGCAAACAGGCAGCAGAATCAGTCTGAGTGGAAGCTGCCAGCATTTCTACTAAGGGCTGGGATTGTAGCCATAAAGAGGTAGATCCCAGAGGAGATAAAATGAACATCACAGTTGGCTATATTTTCCTTAAGGAGCAAGGGTACGAGCAGGTAAAGGTTCCTGGGAGGCTTCTTTGGGAATCCTTGTTCTGCTTCATTGGGAAGTATGAAATGGGATGGCTCGCTGAGAGAAAGCAGTTGAGACAGTTGTGAAACCAGAGCGCGGGCCAGAGCAGGCTGTACAGGGCCATGGCCAAGGGTCCAGATGGCATGAGCCGGAGAGAACGAGCCCAAGGAAGGGTGAGGTGCCGGGTTTGATGACTGATATTCTGGTGCAAGAGGGCCAGCTCTGGCCCTTCTCCTATGAGTCCTGCGATCAAGTGTTTTGGTAACTAAAATTGGGGAAGCAAGGAGATGAGTACAAAAAGTTGAGTAAAGTAGAAGAAAAATAAGTGAAAAAATTGAACTGAATCCAGTAGTTTTGTGCAGGGAAACCAGGTCAGGTTTGGTATCATGTCAGTTCTGATGGGTACGACCATTAGAGACTACTGATCGGGAAGCAGCCGTGGTTGGGTATGGGAGGGAGGTAAAAGGAGTGGACTCTTTTTGGTTTAAGGCAGCTGAAGAAAGGCACTGGAGCAGCTGAAATGGGTTACATAAAACGGTGGACTTCCTGCTACCCCGAAGCATTGAAGGTAGGCCCGGAGAGACCTGGAGCGGGTAAGTTCTATGATTCAGTGAGTTGGAAGCCAAGGTGCAGACAGATGTGCTGGGGAGGGATAGGGTTAGGGTGCAGGTGTGAGGTGATGGGCTGGCTGGGCCGACAGGTCTGTCTAGGCAGAGAGCTCAGAGTGATGACAATAATCACCAGCACCCTTGACTCCCTGTCAAGCATGCTGAGACCTCCATGCTGTGTTTGAATGTTTATAATAATCCTACAAAGTGAGAACTGTTATTATCCTCGTATACAGATCCAAGGGTACTGAGGCCTCGGGAAATTTAATGGCTTATCCAAGGTACTCAACCAGTAAGTGGTAGAGCCAAGATTCAAACCCAGGTAGCCTGATGCCAGAGCTACACTCCTAATTGTTAGAGACAAAGAGAGAAAAGAAGGCCATCACAGAGCACCAAGGCAGATGCCCACACACTCAGTGAGATGCAAAATGGTTGTTTTCCCAGTGTCCGCCCTACCTGGGCCCGGATGCTGGGCGTGCTCCCTGCCCCACCTGCTGGGGGAGGCCTGGCTCTGCACATGGACGAAATGCAGGTAGGGTGGAGCAATAGCTCAGGGGACCCCAACCCTGGAGAAAGCTCCAGCCAGCACTGGAATCCAGAAGGCAGCCTGGGAACCTGGCACATCGAAAGCTGTCCGATGTTTGATAAATGAATGCAACGCCAGATGTGTGACTCGGTTTCCTCAATAGTCCACACCACCAACCTCTCCATTCGCTGCCTTGTTTGGGGCCACAAACTCTGAAGAGGCTCATGAGCTCTGCAGAAGGCAAGGTCTGTGCACGATCCCCCTGTGCAGGGGGGCGGGCAGCATCTGCTGAGAGGGAACGGAAGGTTCCACTGAAGAACTAACCTCAGAATTGGCAGCAGTGGGGATGGTGGGTGGGGGACCCATAGCTTCTATTACGAAATTATCTTTTTGATGTCTCCAGAAGGATGGAAACCATTCTCAATGCAAACTGCTCACTGAGTTCTGCAGCTGTGAAAATAAGAACTCCTTCGGGGCGTCAAAGACATCCAGGTGGAGCTGATCAAAATCAGGCAAGGAAGCTAGGAGATTCATTTCCCTGGCCTCGCTCTGCAGCCACGTCGGGCTCTCGGCTGAGTGCTGTCTGAGTCAGAATTCCCAACCGTGCTGCTGACAGCAGAGCCGCGTGGTTCTCCTGGTTCTCGGGAAGAGAGATAGGACAGATTTCTGGGACCTAGGAGCTGAGGCAGGGCCTCCAGGCCACAATCTGCCAGCTCAGCCACCAGGTAATGTCCCTTTGGTGGGGACCTGCGAACCCAGATGCCCACAGAGCCCAGGCAGGTTCTGTGAGTGAGCAAAACAAGCTGGCAACTCATGCTAAGTCGGGACTTCCAGCCTCACTCTTGGGGGAATCGTGGGGCCTGTGGTGACATGCAGGGAAGGAACCATTGCCTTATTTTCCAGGTGAGGGAACAGCCAGGGGGCGAGACATTGGGGACGTGTAAAATTCGAACAGCTCTACTTGGATGGCTACCAGGCCTTTCAAATTTAATGGGCCAAAACAGAACCTTCCTCAAACAGTCTTCTCCCAGTCTTCCTATCTCAGTAAGTGTTAGTTCAGTCCAAACATCTTCGAAATCACCTAGACTCCTCCTTTGTCCTCATACCCCACATGCAATCCTCCTGTCCTATTGGCTTCTCTTCCAAAATACAGAATAAATCCACACCATCTCCATACCCCCTGCTACTGCCCTAGCCCAAGTGCCTATTGCTCTCATCCAGGCTGCTGTCAGGCCCTACCTGGCATTCCCGCTTTTCCCTTGACCTCATGCCAACCAGAGAGGTGTGTAAAACAAATCACCTCACCCCATATCCCCATATCCCCAGCCCTGCTTCTGACCCTCCTGCGATAGCTCATCACACTTGGAATAAGTACTTAAACCTGACCATGGCCTGACGGGTCCATATGGCCCCAGCTACCTCTCTGAGCCTCAGCTCACTCAGCTCCAGCCATGCCAGTCTGTTGTCACTAGAACAAATCAAGCTTGTTCTCACCTTGGGGCCTGGACTTTGCTGTTTCCTTTGCTTAGATTCAGTGGTCGGCAAACTCATTAGTCAACAGAGCCAAATATCAACAGGACAACGATTGACATTTCTTTTGAGAGCCACAGTTTTTAAACTTAAACTTCCTCTAATGCTACTTCTTCAAATAGACTCGCCCAGGCCGTGGTATTTTGTGAAAGAGCCACCCTCAGGGGCAAAAGAGCCACATGTGGCTCTCGAGCTGCAGTTTGCTGACCGTGGGCTTAAAACATCCTTTATCCTGACTTTCACAGGCTGGTTCCTTCTCCTCACTCAGATCTCAGGGCACAAATCCTCTCTTCTTAGAGACCCTCCCCGAACATCCTATGTCGGATCCCACCGCATCGTTGTCACATTGCCCACTCTCTGTTCCTCATGGTACTTATCACTGTCTGAAATTCTTCCTTGTCATATGCTTATTTGTGTATTATGTGTCTCTCCCACCAGAACAAATGCCCCATAGGATCTGTCTTGTTCACTGCTGAATCCAGAACCTGGCGCAGAGTGAGCGGTTCATAAATACTAGGTGAGTGAATGAATGAAGGACAAGCAGAAAGTCAGTGGCAAAGCTAGGTCTTAACCCAGATCCGTGACTCCCCTCGTTTTATCTTCTTCCCTCTGTTTCATTTAGGATAAAAGGGCCCCAGGCTCCTTTAAAAATGCTTATTCTCAGAGTCAACCTACCTCTTCGAGAGAGCCATTCACGCACAGTGTCAGTGACGTCAAAAGACAGCCACTCGGCAGTGCCCCGCGTGGGCAGGTTCTTGCCACCGATATAGCGTTGTTTGGCGATGTGTTCATCTGGACGGAGTATCTGCAGGACAGAGAGAGGGTAGGAACCCGAGGCCTGACCAGAGTCCCACAAGCTATGTCACAGTGCAGGACAGGTGAGGGGGGCAAGAGGAAACCAAGTTTCTGAATGCTGCTTTGAGCACCTGCGTTAACACTCATTCCTCTTAGTGACACACAGAAACGAAGACTCAGAGAGGCAGGATTCCCACCCAGGTCTGCCAAGCTGGGCTTCCCACCAGGTTGGCTTCTGTTCCGGGAGGGGGCTCACCTGGAAGAGCTCGATCCTCTGCTCATTGCGCTTGGAGCTGGGGTTGGGCACCCTCAAGACCCGGAATTCTGCCCGGAACAGGTTGGTTCCGTTTTTCTCCACGGAAGACACGTTGAAGCGGAAAACCTTGGAGGTGATTCCTTTGGGGCAGACAGCCAACTCGTCTAGGAGACAAAGCAGTGGGGAGGCGCAGCATGAGTGAGACCCACGGGAGCAGTGTGATACCAACAGACACTCACCAAGGGGCCAAGGTCCCACCTGTGATCTTTCTGGAGGCTTGAAGCCTCAGACCTAAATGTGGAGATAGGAAGAAGATCCTTGGGGGCCCTGGAATCACACACAGACCTGAGAGAGGAGCAGAGAGACCCCAGAGCCCCAGGACATGGCACCAAAGGGAGGCCAGTCAACTGTAATGACTCTCCTCCTATTGTCTTAACATCATCTCCAACAGGCTCTCCAGCCTGCTCTTCCTACTCTCAGGAGATCTCAGCTGTCCCTCCTAGTAGTTTAATCATCTCATAGCCAGTGGGTTCATTCATTCATGTGTTTGTTCATTCATTTATTTTATTACTACAGGCCCAGTGCATGAAATTTGTGCAAGGCGGAGTGTGTGTCCCTCAGCCCAGCCTGCACCCTCTCTAATCTGGGACCCCCTTAAGGGATGTCTGACTACCTGTTTAGGCCTGATCCCAGTGGGGCAGTCGAACATCACTCTCACAATCCAGTACTGTTGGCTCCCAACTGCTCGCCTGCCTGCCTGCCTGATTGCCACTAACCACTTCTGCCTGCCAGCCTGATCACCCCCTAACCACTCCCCTGCCAGCCTGATAGATGTCTAACTGCCCTCCCTTGCCAGCCTGGTCGCCCCTAACTGCCCTCCCCTTCTGGGCTGGCCACCCCTAACTGTCCACCCCTATGGGCCTGGTCACCTCCAACTGCCCTGCCCTACAGGCTTGCTCACCCCCAACTGCCCTCCCTTGCAGGCCTGGTCCCTCCCAACTGCCCTCTCCTGCTGGCCTGATTGCCCAAAACTGCCCTCCCCTGCTGGCCATCTTGTGGTGGCTATCTTTGACCACATCAGGGCAGCCATCTTGTATGTTGGAGTGACGGTCAATTTTCATATTACCTCTTTATTATATAGGATTTTAAAAAATATTTTTATTGATTTCAGAGAGGAAGGGTGATGAGAGAAAATCATTGATTGGCTGCCTTCTGCACGCCCCACACTGGGGGACTGAGCTGGCAACCAAGGCATGGCCCTGACCAGGAATCGAACCGTGACCTCTTGGTTCATAGGTTGCTGCTCAACCACTGAGCCATACTGACCAGGCTGTTCATTCATTTATTGAGCACGTGTTGAACAAATACTATGTGCCAATAACAGTGCTAACACCGGACACAAAAAAATGAACAGACAAGGCCCCTGCCTTCAAGGAGGTTAATATACACGGAAGATCATTAACACATGGGCCCAAATAACAGGACCAGAGGGAAAGTGCTGAGGGCTGGCAGAGAAACCCAGGATGCTGCAAAGAGATCAGAGGAGGGAGAAAGCAGGGAGCACTTCATGGAAGAGGAAATAGTTGAGCTGGGTCCCGCAGGAGGGAAGAGTCTGAGGATGTAGAGGAAAGAAATTTCACTGGTAAGGTCTGCCGGAAACAAAGGCAGGATGGGGAGGAAATGCAGGTGAGTAAGAGTAACCCCAAGCAGCCACGCTGGAGCAAATGAGACCCAGTGAAGACAGTGGATTGGGGGCCACATACAGGGAGGCAGAACTATCAGACCGAGGAGCTGGAGTTTATCTCATGAACAGCAGGGAGACGTGGAAAGTGTCAGAGCAGTTCAGCGATATAATCCACGGTGGGTTTCAGACCTAATGAGGCAATGCTGGTCTGGCAGAGAGCCCACATCTCGTGCCTGGCAGAGCAACAGGTGTTTAGATGTTTCTTCAGACCAAGCTGGTCCATCACCATGGCTCCTTTCTCTCTAGGAGTTTCTTTCCTTGACTGTCCCTGCTATACCAGCCTCCGTCACACCCCACGTCCTCTTTGTCCCTGTCCACAAGACAAAAGGCAGCAGATGCTCTTTCCCACCCCTGAGAGCCAGATGAAAGGAAGATCTTATCTTTTCTCCTGTACACTTGACAACCTCAAGGTCTGAGCAGCATTAACACCCTGAGAAAAACTTTCTACACAAATGGTAACAGAACTTGAAACTCAAGCTCAGAGACCCAGAATTCCACACATCATGGACATGACTGGAATGAGCTCATAATCACCCGAGGGGTGGTTTAGGAAGTCACGACAAGGCGGGAAGGATCAGAGGCCTGGAAACAAGCAAATGCGCTACTGATCTTTAGGAAAGGATGAGTGAGCGTTTCTGGAAACTGCCATCTGGTGGACCTGACACTGGTTCTTAGGAAATTAATGGAGCAGATGTTAGAAAAACAAATGTGTGAATGCCGGCTAATGAAGCCCTGATTAATAATTGGCTTTGAAAGAACAAATCCTGCCAAGTATTCCCTGAACCATTTCAGATAGAACCAAAAAGAGGACTCATGATGGCAATTTAAAATTTAAGTTTGCAAGTTTATAACCCTCCGAGAAGCTACTTGGACGGGCAACCCTCTTGAGTACTGACATCCTTGGTTCTGGAGGGAGCTGTCGTCAACATGACTTCAGTTATAATCGTACCTCCAGGAACTGTTGAAGGAGGGAGGAAAGGATGTGTCAATGCAACATGTGCGTTGCTGTAAAAAGGAAAAGGGGAACAGAAAAATGGCACGTGCCACTGAGGAGTCCAGACAACAGGAGATGGGGGAGCAAGGAACTAAGAGAGTCTTCAAGGCACCCTAGTGACCGTCCCTCCTTGGTTTCTTCCAGCCCATCAATTAGATATCTGTTCCTCAGAAGGACTGACTCCTCTTGGTGGGGATTTCAAGGAGATTTCAAGGAGGTAAAAAGGGTCACTATTTTTTATCACTAGGACCTACAGATTTCTAACAGATCAGATGCTAGGGGATTGTCTCTCTTCAGATAAAGAAACAGATGTCCAGAGGGGTCTTGGCCAGGGTCATACAGGAGCAAATTGACACTAATAAGCAACGCTCGGGTACTATTGTTATTGATGTAAAAAGAACTTCCTGGGAGAGAAAAGGAAATGTGATCATCTTCTTCACAACTAAATTCACCAAATAATAATGATGTTTAAATCATTTGTGGAATAAGTCAGAGTATAAATAAGTAACCAAAGTGTAATAGCACAGCCTTAGATTGCATAGAACTTGCATTAACTCAGTCTAACAATCCTTGAGGAGAACGAGAATAAGTAAAACTTACCATTTTACAAATGGTAGCATCAGGAAAGTTCAATGACTTCCGCAAAGTCACTCAGCCAATAGGTGGCAGAGGTGGGACTTGAGCCAGGTCGTCTGATACCTTTTATTGAAGCGGAGACTCTGGAAGTCTCCTGAGAGGTCATCGAGTAGAGGGATGGTTTCACCCACAAAATGGGGCAGGATTCCAAGAAATGGGTCTATGAAGGCCAACCTGGACTTCAGATAAGAGCCAATTCCCAGTCAGCTTTGTGGCCAAACCCCGGCTTCTGCAGAACACCAGTATTCCTGAGAGCTGGACGAGAAGGCTGACCTTTGCAAATTAAATCATGACCAGCTTTTTCCATTACACACAAAATATATAGATTGATGGCTGCCATTTTCTCGTTTGAGAGAAAAACAAGCAAAAAAATATTTATGAGAGTATTCATGGAAAAACCTGGAAACAGCTGACTCTGGTTTTAGGCCATGCCATTTGAAATGTTTGCAGACACCTGGGCTCATAGCTGTGCCTTTGCTTGTATACATCATCTCTGCTAGGAAAATTACTGCTGGTTCCAGGGCCCGGACTACATATATCAGTGTGGCCGAGCTTCTTTATCCCGGCTGTGCCTTATAATCACCTGGAGATCTTTAAAAACAGATGCTGCCTGGACCCACTCCCCAGTACAGATTCTCTCTACATTGGAGCGTGGGTGGGTCCAGAGCTTGCTTGCTTTTTTTTTTTTTTTAAGATTTCCAGATGATTCTAATGTGTAGCCAGGGTTGAGAACCACAGTTTATAGTGCTTTGCAAAGGGTGCCATGGCTTCCAGATGTTCTGGAAGTTTGAGAAACCACAGCTTTAATGGTTTAACCTTTCGATGGATTAACCTTTAAATGGATTAGACATGTTGTTTGGCCAATGCATCATTTTTTAAAATTTTGAATTAGAAGAGTATAAGCATTTTAAGCTAGTGTTAAAAGTTGGGAAAGTTTACAGAAAGATACAGATTTTCTGCTGTACTGGGAAATGTTCTAGTCAAGCTGGACTATAGTCCTAACTGCAAAACTCAGCCCAAACTGAGCTGTGGGCCTTTTTAATGGGGCATGTGCCCTCCAGACCTCCCCACCAACACCTACCCACCCACCTTCCCTACACACTCTATCTCTCCATGACCTGAGGCCAGGTGTCCTGTGCAGTCTGCCATGGTGCTTGGGCTGTGGCTTTTCTGCTGGATCATTGGCATTAGCTGGCCAGCCTCTGTGGGCACTCATATTTCCAGCCCCTCTAAGGGAAGGTTGTACCCTAGCTCACTGAGTCTTTCGCTTCAGTGAGTTTACGAAGCAATAGGAAGCTTGAAAATACAGACTACCCAGAGATTCTGATTCTGTAATGGTGGGATGGGGTCTGGGAGTCCAGTCTTCCCACTCACCTATCCTCTGGACTACATTAGGACGAAGACTGACTGGGTGTGGGGAGAAGAGCATTGGCACTAGAACAAATGAGTTTTCTTGATATGTCTTTTTGTTTTCAAAATGAACACAATCTAAATGTAGCAGCCAGGAAAAAAGAAAGGCTAAAATACCAAGTCTTCTCGGGGACTCTGGGCTCGCTAGTTGTCTTAGCACCGCCCTCTGAGGAAAATAAGAGTCTCCCGCCAGACACAGGTAATTACAAGCCAGGAGATAAAATGACACCACACTGGGGATATCTTGATAACACGGGTAACAAAGGAACTGAAAAAGCTAAGTCTTCCCCACCAGTGGGTCAGAGAAAGCCTCAACCCACTTCCCATAGCAAAATCCTGGAGAATTATAAAAGGGATTACCGTCTTGCCTTCACTCTCTGGTGGAGACTGTGTTGAATCATCCCAGATGTAACCATTAAAATTGTTTCAGCTAAAAAGGACTTTAGAGATTACCTCTGACTTTACAGATGAGGAAACTGAGGCTCAGGGAGGTAACTTGACTAGTTTTAATGTGGTGCACTTGCAGAGTCTGCTTGAGACTCTTCATCAGATAAAGAAAAAAACCCTTTGCTCTGCCCGTGTGGCTAGTGGTTGAGTGTTGACCTATGAACCAGGAGGTCAAGGTTCGATTCCAGGTTGGAGCACATTCTTCAGGTTGCAGGCTCAATCCCCAGTAGGGTGGGGTGGGATGTGCCGGAGGCAGCCAATTAATGACTCTTTCTCACCATTGATGTTTCTATCTCTCTCTCCCTTCCTCTCTGGAATCAATAAATAATATTTAAAAAAAAAAAAACTTTCACTGAATTTGGGAGAAGTTCGGAGCAAAGTGAATCCCCTGGCTATAAAATAAGGCAGAGCTAAGAAAGAAGGCACTCAGTTTATTGCTCTGCAATCTGCCCCCGGGATTACTAAGAGAATAGCTCCTATCCCCTCCTGCTTGGTCCAGCATGTGATTCATTCATATTGTTAATCAAAATTCTATTGGAGCTTATAGGTTAAAGGTAGGACTTACAAATGTGTGTTCTGCATATTAAGTTAGTGCTTAATAGCATGCCTTCCGCAGACAGAAGAACTAGGTTCAGGTCCCTGATCTTTTGGGGCAAATTACTTAACTGATGCGGGCCCCTCATCTCTGACCTGGGTGCCCTTTCTCCTGCACCGCAGGAAATGATCCCTTCCGCTCTCAGCTCTCCAGGCACTCCTGCACCCTGCCCCAGCCCCTGCTGGCACTTCCCGCGCGGTGCCTGCTCACTGGTAAGGGAGGGGCTGGGAGTGACAAAATGTGGAGGGGAATGCGATCTCACCCCCACTCAGCAGAGGCTCTGGCACTGAAATCCTGGCACGGAGACCCTGCGAGTGCCCACCACGGAGCCAGCACCACCTCTGCCACCTTCTCCAGTTCAGGACAGGCTTCCCTCACCCTAAGCCTCTGATGATGGCTCTCCGCTCCGGCTCAGCATCTGTTGGGTGTGTGCATCTGCCCACTGCCTTCTTTATGAGTAGTGTGCCTTGTGTGTCTGCTGCTCCAGGGCTGGCTCAGCACCTGACCAGCTGCAGGGCGGGCCCAGGCTGTGTCTGCTCAGCCTCTGTGTCACCTCCAACAGCTGCAGAGAGTCTAGGCCTGCTTCCTGTTTGCACCTGCAAGCCTCCTTGGCATTGCCCGTGTCCAACTGAGCCCTGCCCATCACCACGACATCCTGTGTAGCATCCTGCTCACTGTGCCAGGGTTTGCTCCCTGCCTGACCATGGCTCCCTGGCTGCAGGGCCACCCCTGGCCTGCTAGTTTTAGAGTCCTAGCACTGCAGCTTGGAGCTGCCTAGGCCTGCTCTGGCTTTTCCCAAGACTATCCACTATTTGTGCCCTGAGACTGCACAAAATGGAGGTCCACTGGCACCTGGGTGCCCTTGCATCTCTCTGGCTCATTCATTCTCAGCTAGGGATCCCAGGCTGGCTGGGCCCTGGTGACTCACAAGCCCTCCTCCCTGGGACTCCTCCTCCTGACCTGGATCATTAGGGCCCCAGTCCTTCCCTCTTGCCCTGGGCTCTCCTCAGACCTCTCCTGCTGGCTTCAGCTTTCCACCCTCCTCAACCACCAGGGCCACTCTCTCCTGCCTTCATAGGTGCCAGGGGGTGGAGGCTTAGCCACGCAGCTACTGGTGCCTCTGGGAACCGTGGACCTCTGGCAGACCCTGAGTCAACCCACCCCAGAGGACGCTGGGCAGGGAGGCTAGTTCTGCCTTGTCCTACAGCCTCTGCCCCACACAGTAGCCACATCCTAAGGCAGAGCGCTCCAGGAAGCCACAGGACACAGGCGTGGGAACCCCTCCCCAGTAACCACAGGCTCCCATCGGGGCCTTTTGTACCTTCAGCCAGAGCTGGTCCACCCATCAGCCTCTTATTCCTCTTCCTTCTCTCTGGCCAGATTCCTTTCGACCCCTGCCATCCCACCCCCCCACCTCCCCTGCTGACCATCCTCACCCCCTGTGCTCCATCCCACCTTCCAGGCCCCACTCTGGGCACTCTCCACCTCCCAGGTGAGCCAGGGCTGAGGTAGTCAGGGTGGCGAGGACACCTGCTGGTAGGAAAAGCAAACATTCTGGCTCCCAGAGTCCCTGGCTCACATTCCTCCTTCCTGGTCTGTCAGTTTCTCAACATCTGCCAAATCTCTCTCTCTCTCATGTTGAAGTTTTTAAAATCCCCGTTCAATAAACACACATGACTTCCACACGTGTACAAACACACAGATGTCTCACCCAGAAGCCTCCCAGCTCCTCAGCACAGATGGGAGCCTCCCGGGAGGACATACTCCCAGACACACGTCCCCTCTGCACCCACAGCCACATCTCCCCCCCACTCTTCCCGTGACACGCAGACACAAAAGGGCCGCCGGCCACCATCTACGCGTGAGAGCGACAATCCCGCCTTCCCATGTCCACAGGCCTAGAAGGCACCCATTTTGAGCACATGCATTTATCTACTGTACAAATCCACACTCTACATTGCCCTCAAGGACGTGTCCATGCGGACAGAGGTGTGCACCCTTCCCCCACGCCCACAGCTCACGTGGGTCACGTGTGTGGCGGAGACTGAAGGATCCAGACAGCAAGATGTTGCCTCTTGCCTGGGCTTCAAAAGCGTGACATACATTGATTTGTAGCTTTTCTTCCCCAAAAACTGGAAAAACTGAGCTGAGGACGTTTCACAATGAGTTGTGAAAAGCAGGGGGAAGACGGGGTCTCCAGGGTCTCGGAACCGGAGGGCTTGAGAGAGAGCGCGGCCCTGCCCCTTTCTGACACCTATATGCCTATAGTTACAGATCCACTCCCATGTGCGACAGAGCACATATGTTAACAGGACGACACCAGGCAATTCCAAATTAAAATCAGTCAGGGGTGGAATGTGAGATCAGCAAGCCGCTCAACTCCAGGACTCCTGGGCTCCCAGAAGTGCCCGGGGCTTACCAGAATGGCTCTGTCTCCCTCCCCACCCACCTCTCCAGCCCCAACTGCGCATCCCCACCTCCCGCGCCTTGGTGTAGACGGACCGGGGACCCTGCTGTGCGGCCACCGCCAGGCTCCCCTCGGTGGGACTCCCTCCTTCAGTTCAGACCCTCCAGAGCAGACACCCCAGGGAAAATCTGGACTTACTGTGTTCCGCCAGCCCCTGGATCATGTCGAATTTATGGATTTCTTTGGCATAGTACTCCCACTCAGTGTTTTCCTGAGTGCAGCCGTCCTCCCTCTCCTCCAGCAGGTCCCGGGTGCTGTTGTACAGGGCCAGGATCTGGTAGGGGACGTGGGTCATCACCGATGGCTCGGGGGGACTTGTGAGCCTGAGTTTGCTCAGGATCTGTCCCCTAATGGCTTCCACTCTCTTCTTCTTGATGTGGCTGAAGTCCAAGGTGGTACAAGTGGACAGAGAGAGGCTGACTGTGGCAAAGTTCAGCAGGGCCAGGACCACCAGAGCCCTTTTCAAGTGCATCTTCATGTGCGAGCCGGGGAGAGAGGCCAGGGGAGCTGTGAGGCCTGGCAAGGAGGAGACCCCGGCGGGCGTGCAGAAGGAGGGAGGACAACCAGGCGGCCTCCCTAGATCCCGAAGACTGAGGCTTGGCAAGAAGGTGCATGAACTCACTGCACTGCGAGAGCTTCAGGACTTCCAGGAAGCGCTGGCAACCCTGAGCTCAAAGAAGCCGACTGTGTGCCTTGCAGCTCTTGGTTTCTTCTCCATGTGTCTAAACAGGTTCTGCTGGGCTTGGACTCCCAGCAAGCCAGGTGGAGGGCAAGCAGAGGGCTGGGAGGGGTAGCGAGGCAGCTGGGAGTAAGAAGGGAGCTGGAGTTTTTCCTTAGGTAAAAATAAATAGAGCGGATATCTGATATTGCCAAAGGCTGCTTGGCGATGGAGAGAAAGTGGTTTTTTTCTTTTTCTTTCTATTTTTTTTTTTTTAAAGAAGGAGCAGAAGGACCATGGCTTGGGTCCCCAAATCAAAATATTTGCCTTGTCCCGAAGAAAAATAAGGAAAGAGAATGAAAAAGAAAAGAAAAAAATGTAAAAAAAAAAAAAAGTCAGATCACCAGCGAGTAGGCGGGGAGAGGCAGGGCTGGGCTGCCGATGGCCCGGCTAACGGTGAGGGCAGCGGGGGACACACTTGTCTCAGGCACACCATTCATGCTTTCTCTTTGGGGTGCGCTTCCTCAGGGCTTTCTAAATGACTTGGTTCCCGCTGCCTGTTGTCTTCATTGGCTGGGGTGTGGGACTGTGTGCAACTGGAAGGCAGTGAGGACAGGCCCCTGGAAAGCAGCCCCAATAATCCACTCGGATACCCAGGGTCACCAGCACCTCGGCTTGTCTTCTCCCTCAGCCATTGCTTCTGTCCCCTGCTTCTCTTTAAGAAATAAAAAGGAGAAGGAAAATAAAAAAAGAAGCCAGCTCGCTGCACGCCTGCTCCGGAAAGCTGTTACTCCTTCTTTCTCATGCTGCTTCTCCTATCTCTCGCCTCTCTTGCTCATCCCCTCCGACTTGGCTTTCGGCTTCCCTCCCTTTCTCTCCCTCCTGCGTCTCCCTCTCCCTCTCGCTCCTCTCCCTCTCTCTCTCTCTCACACATGCACACACACTGCTTTCTCTATTTCTCACTGCTGAAATTTTATACCTCCCTCCGATGACGTCTCTGGCCCGGGGTGGGGGAGGGAGGGAGGGACCAGCGCACGCAGCCTCTTTCGCTGCACGATCTTAATGTTTTAAACAGGCACAGGAAAAGCCGAGCCCGTTTGAAAAATACTTTGCGAGCCCTCTCGTTCGCTCGACGTGGTAACTGAACTTTTTTTCCCCTCCTCTTGGAGTCCCTCCTGCTACACGTTGACTGTTTTTCTGGAAAGTTACTCGGGTGAATCCCCTCCCTCCTCTCTCCCCCAACTCCTGCTCCCCCTCCAGCTGTCAGTCCGTCCTCTCCTGGCGGCTCTCTCGCTCCCTCCCCGGCCGCGCGTCCTGGGCCGCCCTGGGCCAGGTCGGACACTGGGCAGGGTCCGGAGCGCGCGGGGGGCGCGGGGCCGGGGCAGCGGCGGCCGCGCCCGCACCTCGGTGCAGGGTGACACCCGGTGTTGGAAGGGGCTTGGACTTGGGTTCAGCTCCGTGGCCATCCTGGCCCTGGTTCTTCATTGACAAGATCGGAGAGAAGCTTGGAGATGCTCCAGGGGCACTGAAAATGCTGGCGTTTTCCGGCAGATCGAGGGTGCCCTCTGGCGTGGCGAGACCGCCAGTGACAGAGGCTCTGCGGGTCGGAGCTGGGAGGCAGGGGTTGGGGCCGTGGCCGTGGCCGGGACTGTCTGTGGCTGTGGCCGGGGCTGGGGCCGGGGAGAAGGGCTTGAGAGAGGCAGAGTGAGCGAGCCCGGCCCTCGGGGAATAGCCTCCCTCTGGCCCGGCCCCGCGGAGCGTACAAGTGCACCTCTCCCTCCCCCGAGCCTGCGCCGAAGCCGCTCGCTCTCGCAGAAATGTCCTCCAGATGTGCGAGGGCTCCCTCCCGCCTGGGGTTCCGCAGGGATCTGCGTCAGCGAGCGCAAAGTCAGCAGTTGGCAGGAGCCCATTTCCCAGACGGGTGAGGGGAATTTTTCTCTGCGCTTTCCTTCTTCTCCTCAACCTGAGCTTCTAGGTATTTCCCCAGGAGAGAATCCACACAGGACGAGCCCCTGAATGGAACCACTGTCTTAGAAACCAGTGTTGCTCCCTGCCACCCACCCCACACCTCACCCCAGCCTCCCAGGCCCCTTCCAGCCAGGGCTGGTTCCTGCTCCTGGCTCCTATGTTACTAACTGATTAAAGGGGATGGTCACCGCATCCCCGGGAAAGCGGTGGGTCATTTTACAATGGAAGAAATTAAGGCACACAGAGCTTTTTATTTTTAAAAAATATATTTTTAATATATTTTCAACGATGAGAATCATCGATTGACTGCCTCATGCTTGCCCCCAACTGAGGATCAAGCCCACAACCGGAAGCAGACCTAGGACCCTTCCGTCCACAGGCCGATGCTCTAGCCACTGAGTGAAACCAGCCAGGGCCACAGAGAGATTTTTAAAAGGCCACACTGCAGCTCAGGGGCTGAGAGTGGACCCAGGAAGAGGTTCTGGTCAGGGCACATGCTCTGGCTGCCCACGAGGGGTGTGTTCGGGAGGCAGCCCATCAGAGATGTCCCACTCTCATGGATGTTTCTATCTCTCTATCCCTCTCCCTTCTTCTCTCTCTAAAAGTCAATAAAAACTACACTTAAAAGTCAAATAAAATAAAAGACTTGTGAGTGCTGGAGGTGATATTGAATAGGGGCTTTCTGCTTTGCGCGGGCCTTGTTGTCATTTGCATAACAAATGAGGAAACCTAGGTGTAGAAAGCTTAAAAATAACTTGTCTAAGGTCATATAGCCAGTATGTATCACCACTGACATTTAGACTGAGGACTCTATTGCCGGTCCAGGAATATAACTATGCCTCTGAAATTCAGCCAGCCTTGGAAAAATATGTTTGATGTTCACTCTATGCCTGGCACTGTGATAGGCTCTGTGGATACAGCAGTGAACATAAACAAACTAACAAAACCCTTGTTCTCATGGAGCTTCCATTCTAGAGGTGGAGGTGGGACAGTAGGGAAGGCAATACATGAATGGAAATAAAAGGAAAAGAGGATAGGGAGTGCCTACTTGAGGGGGGGTTGAAATTTAAAATAGATGTTTCAGTTTTAAGTCAGAGAAGGACTTACTGAAGCTTTACGCAAACACTTGCAAAATGGGCAGGAAAATTATTAAAGTTATATCTGGACCCCCACCTCTACTAAGTCGACCTCTAGGGATGGGGCCCTGTTATATATTCTTTTAACAAGCCTCACCCAGGTGCCCATCAAGGTTTGGAAACCACTATTCTAGGGCTTCTTTCTGCCCAGAGTGAGGGGTGGTCAACTTTTTGTTGTTGTTGTTAATCCTCACCCAAGGATATTTTCCCCATTGATTCTGTTGAAGAAAGTGGAGGAGAGGGTTGGGGCAAGGGAGAGAAAGAGAGAGAAGGGGAGACTTAGGTGGGGATCGAACTTGCAACCCAAGTACATGCCCTTGACTGGGAAGGGAATGGGTGACCCTAGCCACTGAGAAACACCAGCCAGGGCTGCATCGGTCAACTTTTGCTTTCAGAGAGAAGAGGGAGTGAAGGTTTGGAAACTAATTATAAGGTGGTTGTGGTATGTCTATGAGCTCACAAGAAATGAAAATATCCAAAGACTAATTCCTTCTTCCTCTTCTGGTGCCAAGGAAGAAGGGAACAGGGATGCATTGGAGCCTGTATTTCATCTGTTTGGGATTTGGATTTTTGGCAATGAATGTTTATTCAGATTAAAATCCAATAGGGTAGCCGGGCCAGCACGGCTCAGTGGTTTGATCATTGACCTATGCACCAGGAGAAAACAGGGCAGGGTTGTAGGCCTCATCCCCAGTGTGTAGTGTGCAGGAAGCAGCTGATCAATGATTCTCTCTCATCACTGATGTTTCTATCTCACGCTCCCTCTCCCTTCCTCTCTGAAATCAATAAAAAAATATTTTAAAAAACCCTAATATTCTCACTGAGAATCAGAGTCTGTAAGTAAAAGGTTTTAGGGATAATCTCTATGAATAATTATAGGGGAAAAAACTGAGTCCAGGGAGACTTTGCCTGGCTACACAGGGAGTTGTCAGAGCTAGCATGAGACCTCAGTTCTTCTGACATCAGGTGATGCTGTTGCTGTCACAACCCTGCCCAATAAACACATGGATGAATGATTGAACTGAGTAATTTACTGGGTATTTAAGAGATACTTGCAATCTAGTTTTAGGGTTGTTACTCACACTTCCAAGTCTTTACTTAGTGGCCATCTAGGCCTTACCCCCAGTGTGATTTTGGAGACATTGCTCGCTTTCACAGCCATGAGCCCATCATCTGGGAATCCCAGATGACCAAGTCCAGGGACACAGCCAGTAGTGTTGGGGTGGTATCTTATATGGAGGGTCAATGAAAACTCAACTTAACTTGTCCCCTTAGACTGGTGAAGGGGTTCAGAACAGGCCTCCTCAAGATGTGCCACTTTGACATGTGAATTATTTTGAGCTGAAGACAATGGAGCCCCTGGGGGCTTATGATAAACTTTTACATCTCTCTTAAAGAATTTAAATTAGAGGCCTTACCCATAATAAGAAATAACTTTAAAAATATATTTTTTTATTGATTTCAGAGAGGAAGGGAGAGGGAGAGATAGAAACATCAATGATAAGAGAGAATAATTGATTGGCTGTCTCCTGCATACCCCTCCTACTGGGGATGGAGCCTGCAACCCTGGCATATGCCCTTGACCAGAATTGAACCTGACCCTTCAGTCCGCAGGCTGACACTCTATCCACTGAGCCAAACCGGCTAGGGCCAGAAATAACTTTTTATATCTATATCTCTGTTTATCTATAAGGCAGGGCAACCCTCTAATTACTAAACATCTGCTCTTCTATTCCTGCAATGATATTCATCCCCAAGGTATCTTACTTCATCCTTAGCTCAGAATGTCACATGTACTTTATTTCCCCTTTTTATCTCTGAACTTCTCATGTATATGGGATCTCTGACTTTTTCATATATATGGGGTTCCCATATTTGAGTAATTAAATTTGGTTATTTTCTCTTGTTAACCTCTCTCATGTTGATTTGATTATTAGACCAGCCAAAAGAACTCGGAGGGTAAAGGAAAACTTCTTCCTCCCTCACACTGGGAATTTGGGAGCTATCTTCCTTTACTGGCCTAGGAGAATGGCTGGCGCTCAATAATATGTGCTGAAGAAAAATGCTCCAGTAAGATATGGTGTCAGAAAGGTGCCTAGCTCTCTGCTTAATGATTTCCCTTGAGCCATCTCTTTGCACATCTTCAACTGTGGAATCACTGAATACTGATGCTGTTTACTTTATGTTGTTGAAAGGATTATTTGACTTTTGCAAGTTATTAGTACTGGGGTTTTGATGTGTTGCTTCAGCCTCTCCGTGAAGTTTTTGAAGACAGACATCATATGTATTGCATTTTCTATTATAAACCACTTATTAACTAACACTTGATCCTTGTAGCCCTATTCCTCATCTGTGCAATGGAGATAATGCAATATATTTTGCTTCCCATGCAAGGTTGTTATGCCCTTACATGAGCTAATAACTGTGAAGGTCCTCTGTACATTGTAAAGAGTTATATAAATGAGAGGGATCAGAATAATCACTACTACTTTGCTTTGCAATGAATAACTTATGTATTTAAAAAAGGACAAAGGCTTTTCCACTGTCCCACAGGAGCAGCCTTAGCGGAATGTGATACCTGGCGGTTTCTTCCGATGTCAAGCAAGGCACGTTTAGGGCATATTTAAGTTGGAGGATGGCACAGAGAATCCAGGAGTAATGCCTCGACCCTTTAAATTTCGGGACGGAAGGGCGGAGCCATCGTCAGGGACGCCAAGGGGCCGCTAGGTTTCCAGGAAGTGACGTCAGGCGGCCGTGGAGATGGAGGACGTGCTGGACCTGGGCGAGGAGCTGCGCCGCGGCCCAGCCACCTCCGTGAGGACCGTCGCGGGGGCGGGTAGCGGGTTGGGGCCAGAATTTGGCGGGTGAGGAGGGATGGCTCCGCGAGCCCGGCTCCCTGCGGCGCCTCCTGCGGCCTGTCCCAGCGGCCGGAGCGGGCGGGAGCCGCTCTTCGGGAGGCGGAGAGGAGGCGGTGGCTTCGTGCGCCCCGCCCCCGGGCCCCGGTGGGCTCAGCCTGGGGTTCGATTTCTTTAAAATCCTCAAAAAGTGGGAAACCGATCCCGCTTCTGCTCCCGCCCGCCCGAGAAAGGACAGTTACGCGGGTGACCGGAGGCGCCCCGGCCAGGGCCGCCCTTGCGCCCATTCCAAAGCTTTCCCGTCGGACTTTTCTTGGGGCAGAAGCTTACATAAAACCGCACTCTTTTATACGAGGAAGGCAGGGTGTTTTGTTGTTTGTTTGTTTGCCCGTAGCCCCCGGGGAGGTAGGCTTTTCCTCAGTTTTGTATTTAAGGAAAGCGAGACTCAGATTTATAACGTTGAGGGCTGGGGCCCCGAGGTCAGATGGAGTCTAAAGCTGTTGCGAGGGTCTGAAAAAAGTTAACCTCTCAGAACCTCGGGTTCCTCGTCTCAGGATGTTGTTGCCATCTGCTTTAAGGAGTTGCAGCGAAGACGAAATAGGAGAAAGCATGGAAAAGCATTGACACAGTGCCTGGCGCATGCCAAGTCATTGGAAGCCGGTCGCTGCTGCTGTTCTGCAGCTGTGATTTACTCAAGGCCCTAGGGTCAGGAATAAGCCAAGCTAGAGCACAAGTTCAGCGATTTTTGTTTTAACTCCTATCACACCCCCTCCAAGCCTTTTTACCTTTAGAATAGTCAAGATTACACTTACTAAAAGCTTGAGCCACAGGGCAGATCTTTAGTTTGCGCTGTGGACTGTGGAATCTCTTAAGTGTTGTTTTGTTATTTTTATTTATTTTTAATATATTTTATTGATTTTTTACAGAGAGGAAGGGAGAGGGATAGAGGGTTAGAAACATCGATCAGCTGCCTCCTGCACACTCCCTACTGGGTATGTGCCCACAACCAAGGTACATGCCCTTGACTGGAATCGAACCTGGGACCTTTCAGTCCACAGGCCGACACTCCATCCACTGAGCCAAACCAGTGAGAGTGCTGTTTTGTTTTTTAATACCCTGATAGCATCTGATGTCCTCCAAGGTCCTGGATAGGAGCACCTCCCTAAGGGAGAGCCGAAACATAGGAACAAATTGTTCTAGGATGAAGCAGGTTGCTTGACTGACCAAGGAGAATATTTAGGTCACCAGGCTTTTCTGATATGTGAACTTGTTTAGTGCCTGGTTATATAAATGTAGTTCTTCATCCTTTCAACAAACATTTATTGAGCCTTTATTGTGTGTCAGGCATTTTCATAGGTGCTAGAGATATAGCAGTGAATAAAACAAAATCCTTGACCTTATGGGGCTTATATTCCAGTGATGCAAGATGGACAACAAACAGGCGAAGCAATGGAATTGTCTGCCTTGGGGGGAAAAATGAGCTGCTTGTTATCAGGAGGATCTTTTCCATCATCAACCCTAAATGATTGATTAAAATCTGAAATGGCCCGGCTGGTGTAGCTCAGTGGTTGAGCATCGACATGAACCATGGGGTCGGGGTTCAGTTTTCAGTCAGGGCATATGCCTGGGTTTAAGGCTCCATCCTCAGTGGGGGGCATGCAGGAGGCAATCTGTCAGTGATTGTCTCTTATCATTGATGTTTCTGTCTGCTCCTTTCCTCTCTGAAATCAATAAAAATATATTAAAAACAAAATTTGAAATGTAGACATTCCATCAGAGTTTTTATACAGCTCTCATGTAACCCTTCGTAATTTGTCGGGACAGTTAGTTCTCAGGACATCATAACACTGAGATTCCAGCATGGTATAATGCAGTGGTCGGCAAACTGCGACTCGTGAGCCACATGTGGCTCGAGAGCCGAGGTTTGCCGCTTTGTTGACTAATGAGTTTGCCGACCACTGGAATAGGGGCTTAATCACAGGGAACAACTGTCTATAATTTTTGGAACTGAGAGTCTAAGTGGCAACCTCATGTGGTTCGTGAGCTGCAGTTTGCCGACCACTGGTATAGTGGAAAGAACTCAGAATTTGAAGACAAGAAGACTTTGCTCTTAGATTTATGTCTGCCACTTAATTGCCTTCCTGGGCCTCAATTTCCTCATTTGTAAAATGATAATTAGTCCCAGTCCCTGTTATTCTGAGATCAAATGAAACTATATCAAATGAGGTATAAAAATATTTGTAGCAATGCTATTTTGTCTTTTAAAAGCCAACAAATGGCCCTAGTTGGTTTAGTTCAGTGGGTAGAGACCCTATAGACTGAAGGGTCCCAGGTTTGATTCCGGTAAAGGGCACATGCCCAGGTTTTGGGCTCCGTCCCAGTAGTGCAACTGATCAATAATTCTCTCTCATCATTGATGTTTATCTCTCTCCCTTTCCTTTCCTCTCTGAAATTAATAAAAAAATATTTCTAAAAGGCCAACAAATGAATAGATAAGTATTTTAATACCCATTGGTCTGCCTAAATGAAGTTTTGTTGATGTGTTGTGAAGCATGTGAGATACAGAGCCTCCACTCCAGGAGGACTTTGGGGAAAACCTGCAACGGTTCATGTGATGACTCAGAATTTGAAGTGTTCCGATTTCCAAAGCTGATGTCTCAACATTCTTGTAAGAGATTTTCTTTCATTTTGTAAATGGAAACCCAATTTAGTTTACACGTTAAAGCAAATGCTACCTGTATTTCTTTCTCTTTTGGCAGTTCCCATGGAATCTAGGAATTCTTTCCTCTAAACTTTTTTTTTTAAATATATTTTATTGATTTCTTACAGAGAAGAAGGGAGAGGGAAAGTCAGAAACATCGATGAGAGAGAAACATTGATCAGCTACCTCTTGCACACCTCCCACTGGGGATGTGCCGGCAACCAAGGTACATGCCCTTGACCGGAATCGAACCTGGGACCTTTCAGTCCTGCAGGCAGAAGCTCTATCCACTGAGCCAAACAGGTTTCGGCCTTTCTTTTTTTTTTTGATAACTGTTCTCACATCAAGCTGGAGCTTTGAAATTAGGTCTTTCTAAAATCCTGCATGAACATGGGAGCCTTTACCACACTTTCCTTAAACTGTGGCATGAGGTCTCTGCCCATTCCAGAAGAATTTCTAGTTTCATTTCTTTGGGTAGAAAGGATGTATGGTCGTTAAATGAAAACCTTATGATCATTAACCCATGAATCTCCCATTCTTCTACCAAATAGAACTGACCTCAAGTGCTTTTAGGGTTTGGAGCATTTTCTAATAGTATTTAAGGTACTCCACCATGTATTCATAAATCTAGTTCTTGCTTACCTTGCCAGAATTCTTGTCCTCATAGTGGCTCAAAGATGTTTGGGTTAGCAATGCCCCTCATTTCTTCTTATAGGAGGCCAAGATGGGTCGCCGAGCTCAACAGGAGTCAGCTCAAGTCGAGAATCACCTCAGTGGCAAGAATTCTTCCATTCTGACTGCAGAGGTGGGTGTTAACAAATCTGAGAAAATGCTACAAGTTAGCGATTACCTAATGAGCAAAGACTTAGTATTCCATATTTCTTCTCTTTAATGTCAGCTCTTCTATCTGGATTTGGGAAGTCCCTCGGCAATTGTCATCTGAGTTAGAAATGAAAAAGAAACACTTTGTCTTTGGTGCTAGAATAGTTTCTTTGCATTGCTTTATATTCTTAATGAAGAACTTTGTAAAATTAGCTGATAAGGGACTGGGAAGTTTCAAAATGTAGTTGAAATCCAGGTTTTTAGTTCTGTTTAATGAAGGGCAGTGAGGCATGCTGGTGACATCAATGGGGGCGTTTCATGGGGACCTGCACTTCCTCCAGTGTCAGGGAGGAGCGGGGTCAGTACTGGCCCCCAGACTTATGGGAATTTATCCGGCTTCTTTGCAAAGGCTGGGTAATCCTGATGAGCGATAGTTTTAATGCCAGGGTACTATTTTCGGCAGCTTCACCTTCCTCTGTCTGTTTGAAAAAACTTTGCCCTTTTCAAGAGTCAGCTTCAGGGTAATCCCCTCTGTCAGCTCTTCTCCAGGTTGAGGTGGGGCTCCTTCCTCTCAGTTTCCATAGAACATCTCACATCATATGTTGGTTTTTCGATTCAGGTGTCTGTCAGCCCCGCTAGACGTTGAGTTCTCTGACAGCAGGAAACCTGGCTTCTCCGTCGTCTGGCTCGGGGGCCCAGAGTGGGTTTAGAGAAGCCGAATGGGCAGGAAGGGTGCATGAGCACAGCATGCTGGGGACAGGACACAGATACACTTTACTTACCTGTCACATGTAGAGAGATATTCTTCATTTTTATGCGAAATACGTCTTCCAGCATTTCTTCAAGCGCTCCATGTGGCCCTTTCGATTATCTTGCATTTTTCTCATTTATTATAGAAATGTGGGTACAGAGAATAATTTCTCTACCCTAGGATACGAACCATGCCAGCACAGAAAAGCTGGCAGCTGACCCTTGGCCTCATTGCCTGAAAACAGTAGGGAGAATGTGAGTCGGGGGATTGTGGGAACTGGAGGCCAATGTCCCTTCTAAAGGGGTTACCACTGCATAGCCTGAGCTGACTGATGCTGTGGGGGAACACAGGCCTGGTATTGCCAGATCCTCTGACTTTGCAAGGGATGTTGGCAGTCTAAACTTTTATCTGAGAGTAACACTTTTTAGAGGTTAGCAATCAATTATAAAAATTAAATTGCCTTATGGCCTAGATTGGGCCTGAAGGTTGTTAGTATGTGACTTTGGCCACAGCACCCGCGTTGTAGCGCTTATTACACTGTATTCTAACAGTTTACATATCTGGCTCCCTCGTGAAATGTGAGCTTCTGGGAGGCCAGGAGTGTGTCTTAACATTGTACATCTTTGTCATCACAGTGTCTGTCACCGAACAGGTATGCATCTGACATTGCAAAGGAAGAGGGGATAAAGTGCATAGTGCGTGATGGGGAATCTTAGAGGCTGAGTAAGACTGTTATAAGGCCAGGGATTGGCAGATAGTGGAACATTGGAGCACAGTTACAGGTATGGTAGTGTAGTATAAACAGATGGTGAAAGAAGACATACCAGCCCCAACCTGGATCTCAAGAAGCTTGAACTGTACATCTTTAAAAGGTACATCTTTAAAGAAAAAATGGGCAAACAGATGATTGGGTTAATGGAAATATATTCTTAGCCTCTGGCCACTTTAGGCTGTAGTTCTAGGAGGATCCATTGCAATACCAGATAACTTATTCATTTATTCAACAAATATTTATTGACGCTTTCTGTGTGTAGGCACCATTTTAGGGCCTGGCAATATCAGTGAACAAAAGAGACAGGGTTCTCTGCCATAACAGAACTTAACATTCTTGTGATTATTGGCGGTTAGGAAGACTAACTACAAGTCTACATAATTGTAAAGGAGCTTACAGCCTGTAGTGGTTAGGTGAGCGAGCCTGTGATGGGCCAGGATGTCCTGGAATGACCTATGGTCTTGAAGCCCTAGGTGGCCCCTCCCTACCAAATGGGCTCCTCAGCTGGGGTCAGTAAGCACTGTTCATCTACCCACCCCCTTCCCCTTGGTTTCCAGCAAGAGTCAGTTCTGTAAGCACATAACTCCAGAATCACAGGCTCTGATGAACCTTTAGGGTTTCAACCTTTCTGTAATACTTCCTCAGAGACATCCCCCCCCCCCCTTTTTTTTAACTATGAGTGTTAGCATTTTTCTGGGAGAACATGATGAAAAGTCATTCTCTTCTTTATCTAATGGGTGTATCTGACAGTGAGATGGCTGTCAGAATTCCAGGATTCCTTCTCTGCCTGGGTTAATTGAGGTTCAAAGCAGTGTGGGCAGCCTCCCCCCCTGGGGCCAGATGCTCACTGTGCTGTGTGGGACTTTTTGGCTGTTTCTTTCTAAAATTAGATTCTAAGACTTGTGTGTGTGCCCATTTACATTCCAAGTGTATTACTTGATATATTTATTTTTGTCCTCTCGCTGACTATATTCTATGATGAAGCTATTCATGAAACTAACTGTGGTACCTGGGCTTGTCAGACATTCCGGAGGTTATCTTAAAGCCAGATGACAGAGTTGGGAGCGCTGGCGAAGGAGGCAGAGAGGTGTCCACTGGACGAGAGAGAGCACAGGACTTGGCATCAGAAGACCAGGGCTTGTGACAGTTCTGTTAATTAATTGCCTGGATCTTGAACTAGTCCACTAATCTCTCTAATCCTCCATTTTATTATCTGTCAAATAGTGGTAACAATACTACCGTGTTGCTGTGGGGATTAAGTGAAATATGCATTTAATAACGGAAAGCCTGGCCCGAACGTTCATTCATGCAGTAAACTGGTGCATAAGTGAGTATTGGGCAGTGCTCTGCTGTTCATAGTAACAAAGGATGGAAGCCTGGGCCTCTGTTAGAACGACCGGAAAGGCTCTGCAAGGCTGCTCCTCACGTCACCAGAGGCTGACCAGTAGGGACCCCAAGCAGTTTTTGTGCTTTTTGGGCGCAGTGGACGTTCCTTTTATGAGGGGATCACAGCACAGGTCTTCGGGGTCATGCAGGTGGGTCAGACCGGCCTGGGCTCAAAGCCTGGCTCTGCCTCAGATTAGTTCTATGATTCCGACTGAGTAAGTTGCCTAATCTCTTTAAGCCTCAGTTTTCTTGTTGGTAAAACAGGGATATTAATATTACATATTCTGTAAAAGTGGCTAGAGAGAAAGAAATGAGGTCATAGATATAAAACCCTTAACGCAATCTGGCACATAAGTGCCCAATATATTGCTAACTGTTATTTTTCTAAACTTTTCTTCTTTTTAGTTTGCCTTAACCATCTCTGCTAAGGTTGAAAACTGGTGATCTTCAGGCTGAATTTCGCCTACAGTCATGTCTTATTTGATGTGGACAGAGTTAAGTTTTTTTCTTTTTACTTGATTATCATTTATAAATTAGGAAACTTCATGTGAAAACCTAAATTTTGGGCTTCTTTCTAAAATCAGAAGTGTTGGCACAGTGAGAATGCTGGGCTGGCATCCCCACAGGCTGGAGCTGGCTGGAGCTGGTAACGGTGCTTGCTTACATGCAACTTGCCCTCTCCATTTCGCCACTTGGCCACTTCTTACTGTAATACACCCGGTCAGATTTACTCACATTTGGTCTGCCTGGCTTCTACTTCCATTTGAGTTTCAAACTCCTGCTCTTTTAGGGTGGATTGATTTTCAGGTATCCTGGTGTGTTAGTGTTGAATTTGGCGACATCCATCAGAAACTCAGCCCCAGTGCTTGAATCAAACCGGCATGATTTTTCTCACAGCAAGAAACCCAGAGGAGGGCAGGGCAGGGCTGGTGTGGTCACTAGAGAATGTCCTGCATGACCCTTGCCCCTTCTAGCTTCAGCTCTGCCATCTGGAGATTATGGCCTCTTCTCATGGTAGCAGGACGGCTGCTTGTTCCCCTGCGATCAGAGCTGCATCCTAAAGAGGAAGAGAAAGGATAGTTGAAGAGTTCAAGGTGCATGCCAACCAAGTGTGTCCCTCCTTCTTTCTAGGAAAGCAATAGCCAGAGACCTCACCAAGTGGACTTACAGTTACATTTTATTGGTCAGAACTGGGTCTTACAATCACCTTATTTTGCACAGGAGTGTTCACCTGGGCATGTGGCCACACCCATATATTGGGTATTTTTTGTTGTTGTTTATTTTGTTAGAGAAGAGAGGAGAATAAAATGGCTGTTGGATTGGCAATTTGCACTGACATTAAAAAAAAAAAAAGAATTTATGCAAAGATGTGTGTGTGGTTGTTTTTTAAGATTTTTTAAAATAGATTTTTAGAGGGAGAGGAAGAAAGAGAAAGAAACTTTGATGTGAGAGTGAAGCATAAATCAGTTGCCTCTCACATGCCCCCCATGAGGGATTGAACCTGCAACCTGGGCATATGCCCTGACCTGGAATTGAACTGGCAACTTTGGTGCACGGGACGACGTCCACCCAATTGAGTCACACTGGCCATGGCATTGTTTTTTTTTTTTGTTTTTTTTTAATATGTTTTTATTGATTTCAGAGAGGAAGGGAGAGGGAGAGAGAGATAGAAACATCCATGATAGGAGAGAATCATTGATTGGCTGCCTCCTGCACGCCCTCTACTGGGGATTGAGCCCAAAACCCGACATGTGCCCTTGACTGGAATCAAACCCGGGACCCTTCAGTCCACAGGCCGATACTCTATCCACTGAGCCAAACCAGCTAGACTCTCGATTCCAATAATTACAGGTTGCTGCTGTTCTGTGATTAAGTCCCTACCCCAGTGGTGGGCAAACTCATTAGTCAACAGAGCGGCAAACCAAGGCTCGCGAGCTGGGCTAGGGGCTCTTCCTCTTTTTTTAATGTAGCCTTGGGTATGAAAGGGAAGAACTATTTTTTAGTAGTTAAAAAAACAACAACAACCCACATTCCTCTCTAGTTTTCAAATTTAAATTTTTGTAGCATTCCGTGAAAAATTGTAAGCCCTGAAGTCCAGGAAATCTTGATAAAATTTCCTGTTACTCTCTTCCAGTTATTTCTAACACCTGGAGGCTTTTCACTTACATGTTTTCCGATGGTCTTAGATTCTACAGCAATTATCTACAGGTTGAGAACCGCTAGCAGGGAAAGCCTAAGATCATCAGAAAACACAGATATTTACATTACGATTCATAACAGTAGCAAAATTACAGTTATGAAGTAACAATGAAAATAATTTTATGGTTGGGGGCACCACAACATGAGGAACTGTATTAAAGGGTCCCGGCATTAGGAAGGTTGAGAACCACTGGCATACAGTGTGTATGGTTCAGTCCTTCCTCTCTCAAAGAAGAGGGAAGGTATCTATTTGTTTGGTCATTTGGTAAAGTTCAAGGAACTGAACTATTTCATTGTGCTGATTGATCAGAACGATGAACTCTTATAATAGTTTTACTCTTACTTGCTCAGAGTTGATTAGAATTGTGTCTGCTGCTTTAAGGTTGTCCTGAAAATGAAATTAGGTAATGCACATAAAGTGCTTAGCATCATATCCAGCATAGTGGAACCTCTTAAGAAATGGCAAATCCTAAAAAAAGTTTATGACTGCACTCTTCTGGTGTTTGGCTTTTTTTGGCCACCTGTCACAAGTCAGGCTTGGGTCACTAGATGCATATTTCAGTTAGCAGTTCCAGTTGGCATTACAATTACTGGGAATTGAACTGGAAGATGGTTCCAGGATGGTTTTCGCTTGTCTACACCACATAACTTTCTCTGGGAGACCAGCTCTGATCATTGAAATGAATTTGATTTCTCTGCTTGAACTTTCACCTCTTAGCAATTCAAATGCTGCTGCTCTTATACATACAGTTCCTTCAAGAAAAGACCCAACACTTTCTACCATAAAGTTACAGTATCATACCTGGAGGTTGGAGAAAAGTAATCTTGGGCAAAACATCTTCAGGCTGGCCTGTCATTTAGGTGAGAACGTCTCTCTTGGGTATAGCTCTCTCTGTGGCTTAGCTTTTATTTTGCGGATGGTCCTTTCAATAATAAAGAAATTGTAGCTGACATTGGGACAGTTGCTACCTCTCTGTTAATTACCTGCGGTATCCTATTTAATTAAGCTCCAGGGTAGCTCATGAAGTAAACCCTATTATTATCTTATTTTAGTTATGAGACTTTGATGTGTTGGGTGATTTGTCCAAATTCCTTCTTATCTCTGACTAGTTTAGTTTCTCTGACTCTAGTTTAGTTTCTCTGACTCCGACTAGGTACTTACCCACCACCTAGCCTCCTACCTCCTTGATACACAGACTTCCCAGTAGAGAAAGACTTTTGGAGAGAGTGGAGAGATTTTGCATTATTCTCTCTCTCGGAATCCTTTTGGAGAAGGAGTAAGTTCTCACTTGATCACTCTTATTCATCCACTTGTCTAGAGAAGTGTTTGAGTCACAGCTGTTCCCTTTCTCTCCCCTGACCCCTCGGACTCAGTCCTCCAAGGACTCAGACTGAGAGTTAGCCAGATTCTCTCGAAGGAATCTTAAAAATGCTGCTGGGCTCATGTTCCCAAATTAGGCCAATTTCCTCATCCCCCAGCAGCTTTACTCAGCTGGAGCTCCTTTGGCGCTTGGCATTACGTCTCTTGCCCTCCGCCCATTCCCTGACGGGTCTCCCAGCGCAGCAGTTATTTTCAGCCCAATAGGGTTATCTGCTGACCCTTTTTGGTGACATTTTTCTTCTTTCTCACAAAAATAACTTTCCTGATTGGTCACATTTTTCAGCCTTTTTCACCGTCCCTCTCCAATGGGCTGGATTAAATGATGCTTCTGATAACGTCGTCGAAGAGGGATGCAGGGAATTTGATGTAGAACTGTTCATGAGGAATGTGTTTTCCACACTTCATATTTATGTCATGCTTTGCATGCTTCAGTTTGAACTCTTTCTTGGGATGAACATATGCGCATCACTGACCCATCCCCGGAGCCCATCACTGTGTGGGAGGGAATGTCATCTTAGGGTAGAGCCTGCATTTAGAAATAGCATATCAAGATTCTCCTTCAGCACTGGCTCCGGCTCTTTCATTCTCCCCGTACAACTCATTTCCCACAGCTTCTGCTTCATTTTGCTACCTGTAAAGCAGAGAATTGCTCTGGCTGGCTTCCTACAAGTCCCGGGTGAAAGGTGGTGCAGGGAAGAGCACTTTGAGGTTCCCTTCCTCACCTTTCAGAGGGTTAAATGAGAAATGCATGTCAAGATTTAGCGCAGTGCACCATTAAGTTAGCTATTGTTATTATTGACACAACCTGAGAAGTAGAATAGATGATCATTTTGTCTTTAATCCCAATTCTGTCATTTACCAGGTATGTACCCTGGGCAAGTTACTTAACCACTCTAAGCCTGTTTTCTCATTGTTGAATGGAGATGGTACTAGTGGCTATCTCATAGAGTTGTTGGAAGATAAATAATAGTATATACAAAGCTCTTAAGATAGTGCCCATAACATGCTATTATTATTATTATTATTATTATCTGTGTCACATGAGAATTAGAAAGTATTATCAGTTTATCTTCAAACTAGTGGTCTGGTGCATGAAATTCATGCACATTAAAAGAGGGTAAATTAGAAAAAATATTTTAATATTGCTATTTGCCCTTTCTCTAAAATAGAAGTGTCAGAGATGAAAGAAAATTAGTAAAATGTATATGAAAATCTTCCTCCTGTCAGAGTCTGGGGCACACCACGGGACCCAGAGTCGAGTCCCTGCCCACTCACGTGCATATTGAAATTGTGCAAGACCCACCCAATTGGGATAGATACAGACCTGCTGGTCCCAACCTTGCCAAGCTCCACAGGTGGGAGGCGCAGCCTCAGGTCCCCTGGTCCAGTGCTGGGTTGGGGGGGTGCAGTCTGAGGTCCCCCATCAAGCCCTGCCAGGTGGGGGGGTGACATGAGGTCTCCTGGCCCAGCACCAGGGTGGGGGCGCAGCCTGAGGTCCCCCGTCAAGCCCCACCAGGCAGGGAGCATGGCCTGAGGTCCCCTGGACTGGCACCAGGGTGGAGAGGTGTGGCCTGAACTCCCCTGGCCTGAGGTCCCCTGTTAAGCCCCATGGGGGCGGGGGGAGGGGCACACAGCCTTAGATTCCTGATGATTGCTTGTTAAGGCTCATTATGGGAACTCGGCCTACACTGTGGGTGCAGCCATCTTGTGTTATGGAAACCCCCCTCCTCTGGGGCACTGCCGTCTTTGTGATGGAGTGATGGTCAATTTGCATATTCCCTCTTCATTATATAGGATACAGTTCTATTCAAGATACAGAGAAATTCTTACTTCATGGATCTCTCTAGGTCTTAGGACAAAGAAATATTTGGATAAGGCATCCTTTAGGTGAGAATTTTTGTGCTGCTTGCGACTCATTTTATTTGTCTCCTCTAGTAGCATCCTCTATCTATGCCACTGACTAGTTATTTGTCAATACCTTCCCAGAGAACAAGCCTTAATTGTTTACTTACACCATTTTGTTGTTCTGGGGGCATATGGGTAGAAATTGAGAAAGGTGGCAGTGACATTGGTGACTTCTGTGACCTTGGAGTAGAAAGTAACATCCATTCAGCCATTCATTCATTCACTTATGAAACTTGATTGAGAGCTTTCTATGTGCCAGGCATTGTGCTTGGGGTCCCTGTACTTTCAAGGAAGAGGTCAGAGAGGGGTCTGTGTGTGCCTTGCATAGTACCACATCATAGGCAGGTTCTCAGTAAATACTATGAAAGAATTCATTGAATACATTATGATGTGCATGCACTCATCACCAAATGTAAAAGGCCTCTAGATCTCCCTCCCAAATCTCTCTTTGCCTTTTCCTCTTCTGTTGACCTTTTTTCTGTTTCTTTTTTTCTCCCCTTTATCTTTTTTTTCTGTATCTCTTCCTGTTTTTTAATTCTTCACCAGTGATAATAAAGAACTCAATCCCCACACTTTTTCCCCCCATCCTGTCATACATTCTTTTATTGATATATTTTTAAGTAGAATTTTATCCATTCATTTATTCATTCACTCATTTATCCTATATTCAATATACACTTTCCAAAAATGAATAATATAACTCTACACACAAAAATTACAGTGCTAAAGTAGTGTCAGAGTAGGAACACAGAAGGAGCAAAAACCCTGCCTGGGACTCCAGGAAAGTTTCCTAAAGGAGGGGACCCCTGAGAAGGTTTGAAATGAATGAGTAGAATTTGCTAATGAGAGGGAAGAACAGAGGAAAAGCCTGTTTCGGGGCCCGCCATTTTACAGGAGGCCGGTGTTGGCAGGGCGTGGTAAGAAATTTCAGGTATTGGAACAGAGGCCTTGTCTTCCAGGTGAGGGAATTTGAGGTTATTTTGTTTTTGTAGAGAGCTCACAAGTATTGGAGAGCAGAAATTCCATTATTGACTCTGTTATCTGAGAAGATAAATCTGACAGTGCTGTGGAGGTTGGTCTGGCCCAGGAGCCCACTGTGAGGTGGTGGGGCAGTGCTGAGAGATGATGGGCTGAACTCCAGGCAGTCCCAGATCGATTTTATAGTTTTGTGTATCTGTATACCACTTGTATTATTTACTAACATTTTTGTTTAACTCAACTCCCATTTTATATTTTTTAAAAATTTTATCAATGAAATTACAATTAATGATAGTAATATTTTTCCTAATACACACTAAAATACATGCATGGTTGTTTTCAAAAGGCTCATCCATGTACCACCTACAGTCATCTTGCTTGCACCGTGGCATTTGTACCTGATTTGGGGAAACAGTAAACTGAAGCCTGGCAGAGGGGTAAAGAGGAGAGGTCAGTGCCCAGAGCCATTTTTAAGAGGAGATGGATAAGATGTGGTATTAGATTTGCTGTTGGAAGTGAGAGGGAAGGAGAGTCTGGAGTTGACCCCATTGTAGCTAAAAAGACTGAATAGATAATGATGTTTTTGAGGCTGCGAATTTAAGACCAGGAGTGGGGGAGTAAGAAGAGATAATTATTTAAATTTTGGGCATGTTGAATTTGAGTTACCTTTAGGGTTTTCAATGAGGTCTGTCAAGTAAACAGATTTGGTCTGGAGCTTGAGAAAGTTGAAAAATTAGTGAAAATAGATGTGGGAATCAGCAGATATGCTGGGATGTCTAAGAAGAGCATATAGGAAGAACTTCCGATCTTATGGGTGGTACACAGACACCTTCATGACCTCCAGGTGCAAATGTGTGAGGTTTTAAGCAGAGAAGAGAGTCAGATTTGCATTTTAGAAAGAGCACTTCGGCAATAATTGGCCAAGGATGGGTCCAGGTTTTGTGAGTCCTGACACTTACATACTTTAAGAGGCCTTTTTTCAAGAAAAATAATTCAAAATTATGAAAGCAAATATTTCTAACAAGAAGAAAAATTACAGGTAAGTTACTAGAGGCTGTAATTGTGTTGGAGGTTGTGTTAGGCACTGTAGCAGAAATGCTTACCTAGAAATGCCTTCTGATTGAGACCTAGCTTCCCCTTCCTATCTAGAACTCGGTAACATCCAGGGGCCCAGGCAGGTATGGAGTGTAGATTAGAGGAAGGCAAAACTAGCCGCAGGGAGATCAGGTAGGACCCAGGGGAGAGAAGGCAGATCAGGAGCTTGTTAAGCCTTCATTTGCATTTTCCCCAACACCCCTCACTAGGCTTGGTATTGACACAGTGGAGGCATATGGTTGGCTTGATCCAGGTTTGGGAATTTCTTGGTCAAATGTGGTAAAAGGACAAGGAAGTGAGGCATGACATGATGGACCTTGGAGCTGGGTTGATAGAGAAGGAAGTGAAACCAAAATGTAGTTCTCAGATAAGGAGGGAAGGAGGGGACTAGATATTTCAGAGATAAAGCAATTCCGGGTTATAACAACTTTGAAAAAGTAGGTGTTTAAAGGGTTAGGAAACTCTGAGGCAGAGCATTAGAGGACTTGTTCATATGAACTTTGACTTCCAGTGATGGGATAATTGTGAAGCAGGAATGCCCCAGTTTTTGATCAGTCTGTACTCAGGTAATTGTTGGTGACCAGAAGGGAGGTGATATAGCTGAGCAGTGTAAGTTTCAAAGGAAGTGTTCTGTAATAGTGTGGAGAGTAATGGTGTAGAGCAGCAGTTGCCAACCTTTCAGACTTTCAGATCGCACGGACCAGCAGTGGCCCGCGGGCCCTGGTTGGCGGCCGCTGGTATAGAGGAACTTTGAGAGGTGAGGCAGGAACGTTATCTTGGGACTCTGATTTTTATATATATATATGTGTGTGTGTGTGTGTGTGTGTGTGTGTGTGTGTGTGTGTGTGTGTATATATATATATATATATATATATAAAATATCTCAGAGAAGGAGAGAGAGGGAGAGAGAGACAGAAACATCAATGATGAGAGAGAATCATTGATTGGCTGCTACATTCGGGATCGAGCCCACAACCCAGGAATTGAACCTCCATGATTGGGAATTGAACCTCTACTTCCTGATTCATAGGTTGTCGCTCAACCACTGGCTCGTGCCAGCTGGGCAGGATTCTGGTTTTAAAGAAGAAGAAGGCTGTATTTGAGAGAACTTCAAGAGAAATTATAGAGAAGGAAGTGAAACCAAAATGTAGTTCTTAGATAAGGAGGGAAGGAGGGGACTAGATATTTCAGAGATAAAGAAGAGAAATGAAGTTCACAGGGAAAAGTCAACCAGGTTTTAAGAGGCTAGGAGATAGCTAGAGTGCTGTGTGAATAGAGAATATCTGATCTGTTTAGGCTCATTGAAATCATTAGCTAGGCTAGATTTCTTCTCATTATGTAGCATGTCAGAAATTACTGAAAAGGAGCAAAATGATAGTAAAATATTCTTTTAATTCAGGAAAAGGGTACTAACTAATGTTAAATGTCATTGGTGATAGACTGGAACATTTCTGGTCACATGCCTTTCCCTACCAAAATAGAGAATTATGTCACCATATTTAGCGGATTGCTTTTATATTCCACTAGGAGCCCGGTGCACAAAATTTGTGCACTGGGGGTGGGTGATCCCTCAGCCCAACCTGCCCCCTCACACATACTGGGAGCCCTCTGGCTGAGGCTTTAGGCCTTGGGCACCCAGCCATCACTCTGCAATGGGGCAGATGGCTGGCTCCATCCCATCCCTGCCCTCCCAACCCTCCGGCCAAGGCCTTAGCCTCAGCCAGCTCTCACCCAGCTGGCATGGGCCTCAGCCCGCCCGCCCAGTCCCGGGCCACCTCAGACATGTCCCCAGGCCTGGGCTGCCTCAGACACACCCCCTAGACCCCCCCAAGCCTGGACCGCCTCAGCCATGCTTCCCCTCAGGTCCCCCCAGGCCCGGGCTGCCTCAGCCACGCCTCCCCTCAGGTCCCCCCAGGCCCTGGCTGCCTCGGCCATGCCCTCCCCCTGTGACCCGGGCCGCCTCAGCCACGTCCCCCCAGGCCCCCCCAAGTCTGGGCCACCTTTGCCACGCCCCCCAGGCTCCCCCAGGCCTGGGCTGCCTCGGACACCCGCCCCCCCCTAGGCACCCCCACGCGCCTGGGCCACCTCGGCCATGCCCCCATGCTCCTGATTGGCTGGTGGGCATGGCTTGTGGGTGTAGCAAAGGTATGGTCAAATTTGCATATTACTCTTATTAGATAGGATTTTAATCGCTTTATTGGCTTTTTAGGTATAGCTTTCTGTACTGTTGTGTTTTTTTTGTTGTTTTTTTTAAGTGGTCACTGTAGGTATTGGAATAGGCTCTCTTATCACTGGCTACATAATGTTAATACTATAACACTTCACATGAAATGTGAGATCCTTGTACTATAAGTCCCACTTTGTCCCCTTTCATCCTTTGTGCCAGTGATGTCATACACTTTAAAAGTAATGTTATAAACCCCACAATACCACTTGTCATTTAAAAGAATTAAAGAAAAAAGAGATAGTCTTATATATTCACTCACATGTCTACCATTTCTTCATTTTATCCTGTAGATCTAGGATTAAGTACTGATCCCTGCAGATGCTGAAAAATTCATCTAGAAAGGCCTCTTAAGAGTTGGAGAGGCTGGCAGTGTCCTTTGCATGGGCAGAAAGTCTTCCTGTATAGCCTCAACTGTGCAGCCAAATTTACAGATTAAGTTACTACACTCACGCCATGCCTTTCGTGTCAGGCCATTGTCACCGGGAGCACCTGGGGCGTGGACTGATGAGAGCATAGCATGTTTTAACACTGGTCTATGAGGAAGTGTTTATCAAAACGAGAAAACCAAGAGCAACACATGTTCTTTATTAAAAATATTTATTCAACTTAAAGAATAATTCTCACCCTGGCCAGTATGGTTCAGTTGGGCGTCATCCCATGCATCGAAGGGTTGGCAGTTCTGTTCTGAGCATGTGCCCAGATTGCAGGCTCAATCCCCATTAGGGGGCAGCCGATCAGTGTTTCCTCTCACATCGATGTTTCTCTTCCCTCTCCTTTCCTCTTTCTCTAAAAATAATAAATAAATAAATAGATAGATAGATAGATAGATAGATAAAGGGCCATTCCTTTTTTTCTAATTATAACCACAACAAATGAGTACAGAAAATGCCCTGTGCAAAACAACACAATAAAGGTTCAACATCAAGGTGTTCCTTCAGGCCAGGCTGTAGATTTCAGCCTCTGATATTTGGAATTTATGCTGCAGTCCTTATTTTTGGATAAATCACTGGGTGTGTGGCACAACCCATGCTTTTAACCAGATTGGAACAGAAAAATGGCCTCTCGGCCCAGGTAGAAGCAGGTGAAGTGTTCGATTTAATGTGTCATGTAACTATCCAAGTTTCTCCCCACGATGTAGTCAGAGCAGGTGGGGTTGTACTTCTTGTCAAACCCCTTCTCAATATGGGCCAATGTGCTTCTTTATGTTACAGTTCTAGTAACGCTTGAGTAGCATGTTCTACCTAGTCCTGTTGCATCTCCTCCGACATATTGGCATTTTTGATCACCACCTTTGCACACATGTTACAGTGGAACAGGGGCTGGCTGACTTAAGCCATCTCCTAGGGGAGGGTCTGGTGAGCCCTCGACTCCTAGGGGAGGCGCCATTACTCCCTAAAGGATCACTGTCTTTTTAAAAAAATTTTTTTATTTTATTGTTTAAAGTATTACAAATAGTAGTATATATGTCTCCTTTTTCCTCCCAGTGACCTTCCCCAACCTCCCCTTCCCCCAGCACATGCTCTCACCCGCCCCCCCAGTGTCTTGTGTCTATTGGTTATGCTTATATGCATGCATACAAGTCCTTCAGTTGATCTCTTACCTCCCCCCGCCAGCCCTACCCCACCAGCCTTTCTGCTGTAGTTTGACAGTCCGTTTGATGCTTCTCTGCTTCTATATCTTTTTGTTCATCAGGTTATAATGTTCTTTATTATCCATAAGTGAGTGAGGTCATATGGTATTTTTCTTTCACTGCCTGGCTTATTTACTTAGCACAATGCTCTCCAGTTCCATCCATGCTGTTGCAAATGGTAAAAGTTCCTTCTTTTTATAGCATTGTAGTATTCCATTGTGTAGATGTACCATAGTTTTCTAATCCACTCATCTGCTGAGTTTTCAAATCTTAGCTATTGTAGATTGTGCTGCTTTGAACATAGAGGTGCATATATCCTTTCTGATTAATGTTTCTGTTTTCTTATGATATATTCCTAGAAGTGGTATTACTGGGTCAAATGACAGTTCCATTTTTAATTTTTTTGAGGAAACGCCACACTGTTTTCCACAATGGCTGCACCAGTCTGCATTCCCACCAACAGTGAAGGAGGGTTCCTTTTTCTCCGCATCCTCTGTAGCACTTGTCATTTGTTGATTTGTTAATAATGATAGCCATTCTGACAGGTGTGAGCTGGTACCTCGTTGTTTTGATTGGCATCTCTCAGATGATTAGTGACTTTGAGCATGTTTTCACGTCTCTTGGCTTTCTGAATGTCCTCTTTCGAAAAGTGTCTATTTAGGTCCTTTGCCCATTTTTTGATTGGATTGTTTATCTTCCTTTTGTTAAGTTGTATGAGTTCCCTGTAAATGTTGGAGATTAAACCCTTATTGGAGATAACATTGGTAAATATGTTCTCACATGCAGTGGGCTTTCTTGTTGTTTTGTTGATGGTTTCTCTTACTGTGCAGAAGCTTTGTATTTTGATGTAGTCCCATTTGTTTATTTTCTCCTTAGTCTATCTTGCCCCCTAGGATCTGTGTCTGTGAAGATATTGCTACAACATATGCCTGCAATTTTGCTGCCTCTGGAGTCTTGTAGGATTTTTGTAGTTTCCCGTCTTACATTCAAGTCCTTTAGCCATTTTGAGTTTGTTTTTGTGTATGGTGTAAGTTGGTGATCTAGTTTCATTTTTTTGCATGTATCTGACCAAATTTCCTAGCACCATTTATTAAAGAGACAGTTTTGACTGCATTATATGCTGTTGCCTCCTTTGTCAAATAATAATTGAGTATAATGGCTTGGGTCAATTTCTGGGTTCCCTACTGTTCCATTGGTCTATAGGTCTGTTCTTGTGCCAGTACCAGGCACTTTTGAGAACCGTGGCTTGGTAATATAGCTTGATGTCTGGTATTATGATCCCTCCAACTTCGTTCTTCTTTGTCAGCATAGCTGTGGTTATTCGGGGTCTTTTTTTTTGTTCCACATGAATTTTTGGAGAATTTTTTTCTAGATCTTTGAAATATGCCATTGGTATTTTAATAGGTATTGCATTGCATCTATAGATTGCTTTAGGTAGGATGCAGATTTTAATGATGTTATTCTACAAATCCATGAACTTGGTATGTTCTTCCATTTGTTTATGTCTTCCTCTGTCTCTTTTTTCAATGTCCTGTAGCTTTCCGAGTACAGGTCTTTCACATCCTTAGTTTAGTTTATTCCTAGGTATCTTAATTTTTTTTGGTGCAGTGGTAAATGGGATTGTTTTTTTAATTTCTCTTTCTGTGAGTTATTATTGGTGTATAAAAAGGCCATAGATTTCTGGGTGTTAATTTTGTATCCTGCCACATTGCCAAATTCACTTATTAGGTTTAGTAGTTTCTTGATGGAGTCTTTGGGATTTTCTATTTATAGTTATTATGTCATCTGCGAATAAGGACAGTTTTATTTCTTTTCCAATTTGGATGACTTTTATTTCTTCTTGTTTGATCGCTACGGCTAGTACTTCTAGTACTATGTCAAACAGGAGAGGTGAAAGTGAGCATCCTTGTCTTGTTCCTGTTCTTAGGGGAAATTAGTTTAGTTTTTGCCCATTGAGTATGATGTTGGCTGTAGGTTTGTCATATAAGGCTTTTATTATGTTGAGGTATGATCCCTCTATTCCCACTTTGCTGAGAGTTTTTATCAAGAAAGGGTGTTGGATTTTGTCAGATGCTTTTTCTGCATCAATTGATATGATTATGTGATTTTTGTCTCTCAGTTTGTTTATGTGATGTATCACATTTATTTATTTGTGGATGGATATCCTTGCATCCCCAGAATAAATCCCACTTGGTCATGATGTATGATCTTTCTAATGTATTGTTGAATCCAGTTTGCTAGAATTTTGTTGAGGATTTTAGCAACTATGTTCATCAAGGATATTGGCCTGTACTTCTCTTTTATTGTGGTGTCTTTATCTGGTTTTGGGATTAGGGTAATGCTGGCTTCATAGAAAGAGCTTGGAAGTGTACCTTTCTCTTGAATTTTTTGGAATAGTCTGAGGAGGATAGGTTTCAATTTTTTGAATGCTTGGTAGAACTCCCCTGTAAAGCCTTCTGGACTAGGGCTTTTGTTTGCTGGAAGATTTTTGATTGCCCTTTTAATTTCTTTGGTAGTTACTGGCCTATTCAGGTTTTTTGATTCTTCTTGTTTGAGTTTTGGAAGCTTATATTTTTCTAGGAATATGTCCATTTCATCTAGGTTGCCCATTTTGTTGGAATAGAGTTGGTCATTGTATTTTTCATAATTTGTATTTCTGTGGGATTGTTATTTCACCTCTTTCATTGCTGATTTTGTTTATTCGGGGCCTCTCTCTTTGCTTCTTGGTGAGCCTGGCAAGAGGTTCATCAATATTATTTATCCTTTCAAAGAACCAGCTCTTGGTTTTGTTGATCTTTTTTTTTTTTTTTTTGGATTCTATGTAATTTATCTCCGTTCTGATCTTTATTAATTCCTTCCTTTTGCTTATCCTGGGCTTTTCTTGTTGCTCTCTTTCTAACTCTTTGAATTGTAGAGTTAGGTAATTTATTACCATTGTTTCTTGTTTTGCAGTCGGCTTGTAGAGCTATGAACTACCCTCTCAAGACTGCTTTCACTGTGTCCCATAGATTTTGGATTGTTGTGTTTTCATTGTCGTTTGTTGCCATGATTTTTTAAATTTCTTCTTTGATCTCTCTGGTAACCCAGTCATTGTTCAATAGCATGCTATTTAGCCTCCAGGTGTTTGATTTTTTTTTTAGTTGTTTTTATTGTAATTGATTTCTAGTTTTATGCCATTGTGATCTGAGATGATGCTTGGTATGATTTCTATCTTCTTGAATTTAAAGGGATTTTGCCTGTGTCCCAAAATATGGTCTATCTTTGAAAATGACTCGTGTGTACTTGAGAAGAATGTATATTCTGAGGCTTTGGGGTGAAATGTTCTGAAGATATCAATTAGTTCCATCTGATCTAGTGTGTCATTTAGGATTGGTATTTCTTTGCTGATTTTTTGTTTAGAGGATTTTTTCAATGGTGATAGTGGGGTATTAAAGTCCCCTACTATGACTGTATTGCTGTCAATCTCTCCCTTGATATCCTCTAGAAGTTTTTTTTTTTTAATGTATTTGGGTGCTCCTGTATTTGGTGTGTATATGTTTACCAGAGTTATATCTTCTTGGATTGCTCCCTTTACTGTTATTAAGTGGCCTTCCTTAGTTCTTTCTCTCCTTCACTTTGAGATCTAATTTGTCAGATATAAGTATTGCTGCCCCAGCTTTTTTTTATTTCCATTCACCTGAAATACCCTTTCCATCCCTTCACTGTCAGTCTTTGTGAGGTTTTTTTTTTTTTCTGAGGTGGGTTCCTGTAGACCGCAGATAGATCGGTCATGTTTTCTTATCCATTCAGCTATTCTATGTCTTTTGATTGGGGCATTTAATACATTTACATTTAAAGTTATTATTGATAGATACTTGTTTGTCACCATTTTTATTCTTTATGCTTGTGTTCCTTCTTCTCTCCCTATTTCTTCTTTTTGCAGCAGACCCTTTAGCATTTCTTGCAATGCTGGTTTGGTGGTGATAAATTCCCTTAGTCTTTTTTTTTTGTCTGTGAAGCTCCTGATTTCCGCCTCAATTTTGATTGATAGCCTTGCTGGGTACAGTATTCTTGGATTCAGACCCTTCCTTTGTATATTTCATTCCATTCCCTTCTGGCCTGATGTGTTTCTGTTGAGAAATCAGTCACTAGTCTGATGGGGGATCCTTTGTAGGTAATTTTCTGTCTTTCTCTGGCCACTTTTATTTATTGATTGATTGATTGATTGATTTACTTACTTACTTACTTATTTATTTAATTTTTATATATTTTTATTGATTTTTCACAGAGAGGAAGGGAGAGGGATAGAAAGTCAGAAACATCGATGAGAGAGAGACATCGATCAGCTGCCTCTTGCATGCCCCCCACTGGGGATGTGCCCTCAGCCAAGGTACATGCCCTTGCCAGAATCGAACCCGGGACCCTTCAGTCCGCAGTCCGATGCTCTATCCACTGAGCCAAACCGGTGTTGGCTCTCTGGCCACTTTTAATATTCTTACTTTATTGCTGCTGTTTGCCCATTTAATTGTAATGTGCCTTCATGTCATTCTTTTAGGGTTCATTTGGTTTGGGCCTCTGTGAGCTTCTTGGACTTGTGTGGATTTTTTCTTTCCTATATCAGGGAAGTTTTCTGTCATTATTTCTTCAAACAGGTTTTCTATTCCTTGCTCAGTTTTCTCTCCTTCTGGTACCCCTATTATGTGGATGTTGTTTTGTTTCATGTTATCCCAAAGTTCCCTTAGGTTCTACTCTTGTTTTTTAAGTTTTTTTTTCTAGATGCTGCTCTGCTTGGGTATTTTTTCCTACCTTGTCTTCTAGCTCACTGATGTGGTCCTCTGCTTCTAATCTACTGTTGATGCTTTCTATTGAGTTCTTTATTGCAGTGATGTCATTTTTCATTTGTTCTTCATTTTCTCTTGATTCTTACACATATTGTTGAATTTGTCTTTCAACCTTTTCAGTGATCTTATGACCGTTCCTGTGAATTCTTTCTCTGACATATTGCTTGCCTCATTTTGTTTACTTCCTTTTCTGGTGATGCCTCCTTTTATATGCAGGCTGTTTCTTTGTCTCCCCATGCTCTCTCCTCTCTGGGTGTCCGGTTATGTAGGTCTCTCTCTCCTGCATTGACTTAAAGGCACAAAATACAACATAACAAGGCACAGCGCACAAGGCACTGAACACAAATGTATTCACAATACTAATAACCCCTAATAAATATGACCACAAGACAAAAGAGAATTAGGGTGTACAAATTAAAAAAAGAGGACAAAAATGATATTGAGAAAGGAAAAAAAGGAAGAGAGAAAAGAAAGAGAATAAAAGAGAAGGGGGGAAATAATATTTATATGGGGAGAAAACTTCAATAGAACAACAACTAATCCAAAAAATGCAAACAACTAACACCCAGATGTGAATGCATATTACAAACAGCAACTAATAACAAGCAAGGAGAGGAAAAACAGAAGCAAAAAAAAAAAAAGAAACAATCACACAAAAAACCAATCTAATCAACAATCTTACAACAACTATAGGACAGAGAGAAAGAAGGGCAAAATAAAACAAAAAACACAAATAAAAGAACCAACAACAACAAAAAAACAAAAAAAAGGGAAGAGAGAAAAAAATTTGGATTGTGAAGAAATATGAGAAGTGTGTATGGACTTGGAGCAGGGGATTGGAAATTAAATATATAAGTAGGATGAATTTTTAAGGGGGGGTAATAAGAAGGAATAGGGAAAGTCTAAAGCAGGAATAGGGTAAGAAAAACAGGACAACACAAGGGGAAAAGTGAGGAAGATAGTGTTGGCTTAAAGGTAAACACTTAAGAGTGAAATGATGCTAAAGGATAATAGAAAATAGAATGTAGAACACTAATCCCAAAATAAAAGAAATAGAAAATAAAACTTTAAAAAAAGGTAAGATAATAGTAGTAATAATACTGATTAAAAATAAAAATACAATAATTAAAAAGGTAAAATCAAGTGAGAAAAAATAAAAAGCGTAACTTCTTAAGTAAAAGATAAAAAATAAAAATTTGCAGTAATGAAGATCATTCACTTCCTCTACTCTATTTGGCATGTCTGTTTCCTGTCAGGTAGTCAGGACAGGAGTGAAGTTCTCTGCGTTCACAGCTTCTCTTTGTCATAAACCACAATCTTGTTTGCAAGCAGGCAGTATTTCTTTGTTTTTCAGCCTGCCTGTGGTTGTATTTACACAAGAGTCAATTTGTGATTCAACCCCTGAGTGGTAGTGTTTCTGTATTGACATTTGGGGCTATAAGTCCTCTCTGCCCAGCATTTAGAATTTGTTTTCCCTGCTGCACTTGATACTAGTTTGGAGGTATGGACTGCCCCAGAGCTGGTTTTCTGATCATTTCTCCTCACTCTGATATCCAGGTTCCACAAAAACAACTTTTCCCTGCAGTCTCTAAGAGTGTTTTTAATTGGGTGATCCTATGTACTAGGTTTAGTAATCAAAAGCAAGGATGTAAAGAGAAAAAAGAGCCAGAGTAAGAGCACAAACTCACAACTTTTTTTGCCCCAGCACTGTGCACAACTCTGCTCATCTTTGGCACAGCGCAGCCGGCTTACTGGTAAGGCTTCAGCCTGGATCGCAGACCTCACCTTTCTCTGCGTGAAATCTGACCTTTCTGTGAGAAGGTGCAGAGCTCGTCGGAGTCTGCATATTCACGCTGCTTGAGACCTGATGTTTGTGGGTTCGCAGCTGGCTCCTGGGTGTTGTGGTTATAGGACCCTGGGAGGAGGTATCCGATTCTTCCCGATTGAAAGTATGCCTAGCTTCCGATCATAGCTACTCTCCCCTTCAAGATGGTGTGGTCTCTGTGGCAGAGCTGGTCTCTCCAGGAGGGATTTCAGCAACAGTGGAGGCTGCCCGGTCAGGGGAGCCTGGTCCGTCAGTCCCCCACAGTCCCTTGAAATATAGCTGTCCCTCACTCACAAATAGACACTCCCCATACATCCACACTCTCTCCTTTTGTTCTCTCACTCATACACTCTTGCAGCCTGCCTCCCCCCCAGCAGCCATCTTTGATCTCCGAGGATCACTCTTTATCCTGGTTTTTGTCCTGTCTAATCTGGTGAGATTGAGAAGGTCCCTTCTCTAATGCAATGATGATGAGAGGAAATGATGGTTTTAAAAAAACCATTCTTAACAAAATTAAAAACTATTAACTCTCCACTACCAATCACATCAACCCCTCACAAACAAAATTTGTTTGTTGAAATACTGACAATTTGTGAAATCTAGGAATATTGGGAAACACAGTTTTAGAAATTAAGAACATTTTTAGGGTTGTTAGGCTCACTTGAAATGTTGTCGGGAGGTAGAGTAAACTGTGTGCTAATTTGCCAGCCAAGACCTTGCCTGTGCTGAGTGTCTTCTCTTGTTCCTACAACTCAAGCAGCATGAAGAAGACCTGCAGGGAGAGACCTGCAGTGTCCGTGTCTCACTACTGTGCACAGAGCGGTCAGCCTTCCTCTCTAGGTCTCATAGGATCGGGCCGCCAGCGCCTGGTTTAATACTGCTTTCCGGCTTCCGCCACCGCTTCTCCATCATCACCCCGAAAGGAGTCTTGTGCGAGATCAGGTTTCTTACAGCGTCAAGGTGACAGCTTGCTCCTCTGCTCTTAACTTGCTCCAAGTGATTCCAGTCCAGATTTGGTTGAGGTAGCAAGTCTAGACTGTGCTTATACAAAGTCACAGGTGCCAGGCGGGGCTTGCTTCTTGGAGTGCTGGGAAGTGACACTCTCGACATTGTGCACATTTCTGGCTACACACATGCTGGCTGGATTTTAACAAACTGAAAGAACTTATGAGAATGACAAGAACATATAAGTTTTGATTAATGGTGAAAGCTGAAAGAAATATTTATTTTGGCTGAACTGCAAAATGTATGGGGGAACCGGGCATTTCTTTATGTGTCTGGGAGGCATAGACCCAAGAAAAGGACTGGATCACCCAATAGGATATAATTGAGATTAAGAGGATGCCACCCAAGGGAGGAAAATTCAGGATGAATTTTAAGAATGATTTTTGGGGGCAAAAATCTGTTTTCTTTGAGTCAGCCTCTTCAGAAAACTGCAGGTAGCCGAATGCCATGAGTCATTTGAAGTGGGCAGTTTGAAGACTGTATTGAGATATAGCTTACGGGTCTTTTTGTTACAGGGTATGTGGGGATGATTGAGGAATGTGACACCACCAGACTAACTTCCAGGTGCTGTGGTTGTCCCGAGCATCATGTTGACTTCTCAGCGAGCAGCAAAACTGTTTCCTCTCCTGGTTCAGGCTACTTGACAGCGTTACTCTCTTTAGGGAAGCTAGAATAGCTAAGAGGTGGACCCCTGGAATGGAACTTGTGCAGAGCAGTCCCAAATAAAAGGCCCTGCCATGTTTTCCTAACAGAAGCTTCCCATGGTCTCAACCCTAGGTACTAAAGATTTTTTCCTCAAAGACTTCATTTTATTACTGTCACTAGAAGTCTGGTGCACAAAGTTCATGTGGGTGGGGAGGGGGGTGTCCCTCAGCCCAGCAGTAGGACATCCCTCTCGCAATCCAGGACCGCTGGCTCTAACTGCTCACCTGCCTGCCTGATTGCCCCTAACCATTCTGCCTGCCTGCCTGCCTGATCGTCCCTAACTGTCCCTGCCTCGGCCCCGCTGCCGTGGCTTCATCGGGAAGGACGTTTGGGATGATGTCCGGAAGGTCGTTTGGCTGTCCAGGCTAATTAGCATATTACGCTTTTATTAAAGAAGTCTTAGTGAAGACGTGACTAGCCCAAGGCTACACAGCTAGAAAGTGACAGTTCTAGAATTTGAACCCAGGACTGTTCCTCCTTTCCCTCTACCCTGACCTCTCCTCCCCTCTTCCACCCCACCTTTAAAACCATAGCTTTCCCCTTTTACTTCCTTCTGATAAACTCACTTCTTCCCCCCAGTTTAGTCACTTGTTCTTAAAGTTACTGCATGGTTAGTATGAGAAATCTTGTGACATTCACTAAATTCCCAGGTACCAAGATGAATGCTGAATTCTGCTTAACAGTTTGGTACAGTGCTCAAGCTGTTATAGTTTATTTTGGGTATCACTCATCAATCCAGACTTTACTCTTAGCCCCTCTCTCTGCTTGCCTCACTAAAGAGAAAAGGGTAAGCCCAAGCTACTTTTTCATCCTTTCTTACCGAACATGTCATCAGTAGATACCATTGTCAGCATCATGCCATATTTGCTTAAATGATCATATATAAAATATTTTAAAATATGCATTTGTCTTTTATATATAATTTTTTGCTGAATTATTTGAAGCAAACATGACATGTCACTTAAATGATTCAGCATATGTCTCTAAAAAATAGGAGCATTTATTTTTTCCTAGAAATTTATTTTCCTCACTTTATAGTATTAACCATTCCTTAATATCATCTCTTATCCAGTCTAGAATTTATTTTCTCCAGGTGTTTCCAAAATGTCTTTTATAGCTATTTTTTTCAAACTAGGATCCAATTAAGAATCACTCCAATTAGGTTTCTCTTGTCTTAGTTTAGAATAGTCCCCTACTCCACCCCCACCTTTTAATGGTATTGAGTTTTTATTTTTATTAATTTTTAAAAACCATGTTTTTATTGATTTCAGAGAGTAAGGGAGAGGGATAGTGGGATAGAAACATCAATGATGAGAGGGAATCATTGATTGGCTGCCTCCTGCCTGCCTCCTACTGGGTGGGGGGGAGGGGAGTGTCAAGCCTGCAACCCAGGCATGTGCCCTTGGCTAGAATCGAACCTGGGACCCTTTAGTCAACAGGCTGACACTCTATCCACTGAGCCAAACCAGCTAGGACGGCATTGACTTTTAAAAAAATATTTTTCGCCAGCTTTTATGTTATGTTTTATTTATGTTTAAATCTTTACCCTAGGATATTTTTTTCCATTGACTTTTAGAGAGAGTGGAAGGGAGGGAAGGATGGAGAGAGAGAGAGAGAGAGAGAGAGAGAGAGAGAGAGAGAGAGAGAGAGAGAAAGGAACATCGACATGAGAGAAACACGATTGTTTGCCTCTGGGACATGTCCCATTCAGGGTTGGGATTGGCCTGCAACCAAGGTATGTGTCCTCGATTGGAAATTGAACATTGATCTTCGGTTCATGGGCCAGCGCTCTAACCACTGAGAGAACTGGCCAGGATGACAATATTGGGCCAATTGTTCCGTAGAGTCCATAGAGTTTCCTTCCTGCTGGATTTGTCTGATTCCCTCTTTCTCATCTCATTGAATTTATTTCCAGGAAGCTGGAAATCAGACAGGAAGGCTTGATTAGATTTCCTGTTGGACATTTGTGACAGTTTTTCCTGAGTGGTGCTGTGTGCTTCGGGCAGCAGCACATCAGGTCTCACTGCTGCTGCTGCTGTGTGTGATCACTGAGGTGGGATGATGGCAGAGATCTGTTGTTAAGGAACGTTGTCTCCCTTGCAACTGCCACTCAGCGTATGGGGTGATTTTTTGGCACCAAGAAAATGTCCAGTTCCTCATCAAACTTTTACCAAATGGTTTTAACATCTATTGATGATCAGCTTTCTTTTTTATACTTAAAATAGATTTTTTTATTTTGATAAGTCCATTTCAGCTTGAAAGAGCTATGTTTATCCATTGAGTTTATTAGATGGTTCATTACTTTTCCATGACCTTAAATCCTTGAGGGGGAAACTTGGGTCTATAATGAATTAGTTGTCATACCCAGGGTTGAGGCAGGAAGAAGCAATGGCAGAGATGGAATGGTGCATGGCCGACAGATTTGAGGACTAAATGCCAGCCCTACCGTGCCTGCACGTATTAATAAATATTAGTTTCCTCTCTCATCAAGCATACAAGAAACCGGGTCTTCTTTCAGATTGCCGGAGAAAGGAAGGGAAACTTGTTTTCAGCCAGTAATCAGGGTTTAAACACGAGAGCAGTTTTGCTCCTAGAAGCTGGAACGTGGGTAGGTGTGAAGTTGCAGTGGAACTTGCTTAACCAGATGTCTTTTCTGCTGGGAATTTATGTATTTGCACTAGTTTTTTGAAACAGGTTATAGTTTGGATTTGGGGCTGATATTGTGGGGTTTCTCGATCTAGGATTTGTGAGAGTATGTGAGAAATTTCTAAACTCAAAAGGCTCCTTTTTTGGCACTGCAGTATCTTTTCTATTTTGGCATCTTAAGAATCTAGGGGGAACCATATAAAGATCAGAAACTAGTCTGGCCCCAAAGGCTCCCTCTGACTTGGTAATTCCACTTGGTTGAATCCTAGCCATTCGGATGAGACCATATAAAGAGGCCGTTTCCTGAATTTCCCGCTCTCTGCCTGTCACAGGATCCTTTCTGTAGAAAGCTGGTATTTCAGGACTGCAACCGCCAGTCATGTGCTTCCCACTCTTTACTCACAGTTATTCCTGCCCCCTGTTTATTTTTGGAGCGAGCACATTTTTGCTTCTCCTCAGGAGCTATGCGGGGTCCTGCCCCCTTCTGTCCATCAGGCTGCAGACCCGGCAGACTGTGCTCATTTCCCACACTCGAGACGTGACTCCAGCTTTAAGGAGAGAACACGAAGGATGCACTGCCTTAGGGCTACCATCCCCACTCCTATTTCTGTCCCTCCCGGTGTTACCCATTTTAAGACTCTTTTCTAAAAACAAGTTTGAGTAATGTTACCTGGCAGTAAATCTGCCAAAATTGGAAATCGTTTTCTCAGCAGATGCCTTAGGGCTGTGCCTCTGAATTTCACAAGCAGAGCAATTTTAAAGAATACACCAGTACTTTTGAATTTTAGGATCAGGCCTTCTCTTTTGGCTTTTTAAGATCATTTGTGTTCTACCCTCTCTCATCTACCCAAGTCTTTTCTTTTTGTTCCTTCCTAACACAGGGATAGCAGACAAATTTCTTCCCAAGTCGTAACTCAAACAGACTGGCTGTTTCTTCCCAGGTGCTTGGCTAAGGTGGATTCTGGAACTGGTGTGAGCGCCATGAGAAAAGTGCCACAAGGATCTCAGCCTGCCTAAAGATTAAGTTTCTAGGTTCAAGGATGAAGCAAGAGTAAATTCCCTTTCTCTTAAATTCCCAGGCCATTACACAGAGAACTCAGAATATAGAGAACCCAGACACACAAGATTTAAGAAAAAATAAATCACTTATTCATGTCTTCTCTTGACTATGCAGACTTGATGGGCAGGGGAGGGAAGGCTCCCTGGTGCAAATGGAAGGATCCATAACTAGGGTTACAACTTCTTACCACTGCAGGTGGACTGGGGGTGTGACATTGCCCTGGGGCGGGCATCCAGGCCCCAACCCTGTCGGAAATGCCCCAGCATCTGATCTGTGACCACATGGGGAGGGGAAGCACAGCAGTTCTGGCAGCTGGTCCTGAAAGGAGTAGTGACTTGGTGTAGGCATATGTCCTGTGTTTCAGATCACCCTGGGGAGAGAGCTGTAGGCTCTTTGAAACAGGGCTAAATAGGTATTTAGATATCATTGTGGCTCTGAGGGAAAGCACCAGGCATTCAAAGGCTGAACTGTCCACCCAGGCCCTGTAAGTTATATTGCTAAAAGCCACTCATCCACCAACATTTCAAATAGGTCATTTGCACCTAAGTTCAAACTCTTGCATTGTGCTTCAGTTACATCAGCTGCATTGTAAAGTAATGGATGCTGAGGACCTCATCATATCCCCCCGCCCCCCACAAGAGTTTTCCCAGGGACCCCTCCAATGTGATGATGAGTGTACAGCATTTGCTAGGTCCAGGTGTTATATGCTATCTTGCACCTTGTATCTAGTTGCTTCTGGAATGCTTTCTTATCATCTCTGCATATCTCTCCAGTCCGGGGTCAGCCCCACTTTTCCCATACAGCTACTTGGACCTTTCCTTGTCCTTAGCTCTCCTCAAGTTTGTACAAATGAGTTTAGCCTTCAGTTACGTATAAAGGTTTATTCATGCTGCCAGAGCACACAGTCTTAGTGATGCCTCGGGATCATGGATGGCCAGTTGCGGCCTGCGAGCCACATGTGGCTCTTTGGCCCCTTGAGTGTGGCTCTTTCGCAAAAATACCACGGCCTGGGCGAGTCTATTTTGAAGAAGTGGGTTAGAAGAAGTTTAAGTTTAAAAAATTTAGCTCTCAAAAGAAATTTCAATCGTCACACTGTTGATATTTGGCTCTGTTGACTAGTGAATTTGCCGACCACTGCTCCAAAAGACAGTGGCCCAATAAAAACATCAGAATTGACAAGAAAACTGCAGAATTCAGCGGGTCTGCCCCGTGGCTGAGGAGTCCTCCTCAGTTTCACCTCTGGACCCTGAATGCAGCCTCTCGTGAACGGCCACTCGGTCCCTCCATCCCGACAGCTACCTCCAGCCCCATCGTGGCCGCTTACGTTTCAGATTAAGCGATGTCCAGTTACATAGATTTCAAACAGCCTTGATGCCGTTTGAAATCTGAATTCTGCCTCACTTCAGTCTCACTGAGCTGCGGCAATATTTGAGGACAGAAATGAAATCCTGCTTTTTCTAACTCACCTGGCCCAGCTCCCCAGCAAGAGAACGCAGTTGAACTCTGGGGAAGAGCCTTTATAACTTGGTAACAACGGTTAAGTCTGTCTCATCCAAACAGGGTATCTGTATGTAGCCAACAAGACCCAGGTTGCGGTACTTACAAAAGAAATTTTTATTTTTGGACTCAGGGTATTTAGTCATGAACATGGGGATTCCTCACCAGGAAAGAGACTTCTCCCACTAAATGCCCCAGGCCTACCTTGTGGACAGTAAGTTCTGTCTGCCCTGCTGTCTCCCATCTGCCTCGTACTCTCTCCAGAGGTTGGCCAAGACTCCCACAGGGGGCAAGGAGGACAGCTATAATCCTGCCTCACTGGGCAGAGGATGTCTCTAACTCTTCCTCTCTCAGGCGATCTCATGAAAAGTAGCATACAGTTTTGCCACATATCCCAAATCATGAAGTCTGGTCATTAGTGTGAAGAAAACCAAACACAAAACCTTTGATTTTGGAACTAGTTGTCGAATTCTATTGGATGTGGAGGAGTGATTGTTATGTGGTGATCTTTTTGTTTTTGTCAATGTAAGAATGTCCACACCTGTAGAGAATTTTTTATAGGAATTGATCTGAGCCAAGCTGATGACAGTTGCCAGGAAGCAAGATCTCAGATGCTCCAGAGAATAACAGTTACACAGTTTATCTTATACATTTAGAATTAAGGAGGAAATGTAAGGAAGATTACAGGAATGTGGGAGAAAGCAAGTTATAGGATAGTTAAAAAGCGGGCGATTAACCTTCGAGTAGTCAGACGCTTCATGACCTGCCCAGGTAGGAATTTGTAATCAGTTCACCCTGTGAGGTTACTTTCTGTTAGATTTATTATAGTGCCCCCTTTCTCCCACATTTTGAAGCTGCTGTCCTAATTTAGCTTCTGGTACTATTTTGCAATGGAAAGAATAAGAGAAAATATGTCTTTGTGTTGTTACCTCTAGGTGGGAAGGATTTCACTCATCCTCCCAATAGCCATGGCTTCCTTGGGTTTGTGGTTAAAGAGCATAAAGCAGTCATTTTGGTTTTTAATTTTAGGAAATTTTATTAACTATATGATATCCATTAGTCAAAGTGACAGCTAAGGCCAGATTTAAAAGGGTCCTTACCTCTGCCCCAACTTTTTAAATTTTAAAACAAAGCCACTGTGTGGCCAAACAAAACATGTGGCTACAAGTTTGAGACCTTTAGACTTAAGAATTCACATTATCACAGAATGGTTCTAATCTTGGGTAACGAAATACAGGTGTTATTTGCAAAAGTACTTAGGTGGTTTAAAGGCAAATTGGTGTAAAAATATCTTGCTGTGGTTCGGTTCAGTTCAGTTCTCCTTAACATTTAAGTCTCCCAGCACAGTGCCTTACCAATGGTAAGAGCTCAGTAAGACAAGGTTGTTGGTCTCTTATTTATACACAACTTCGGCTGGTGTAGTTTGGGTTACTCTTGATTCCACTTGGTCCTTGTAGTCGGTGGTCTGAACAGCCTAACCTCTGAGCCTCAATTCCAGATTCCTGGGACAGAGAATTCCATTGGTTCCAGTTGGGTCAGGCTAGTAGAAAGGTATTCTGTTGAGGGAGTGTTTTCTTAAAAAGTTATGTTAGCCCTTAAGCAACAGATTTAAAGGACGGGTAGTGACACATTTCACTCTAGGCGTTAGGAGACCACGACCTTCCTGCCCAATTTGACCCACAGATGATTTTTGTAAAGTTTTATTGGAACACAGTTCCACCTACTCGCTCACTTATTCCTTTGGTTGTTTATTGTTCTGTAGTATCAGAGTAGAAGAGTTGCAACAGAAACTGGATGGCCGCCAAAATCAAAATATTTACCCCTATCCCTTCATAGAAAATGTTTGCCAACCCTGTGTTAGTCCATTTACCAAGTGTCTCCTTAGACTGAGAACAACAGTTATGATTATGTGAAGTTCTTGGGGGGGGGGGGGTGGAATAAGGTATTAAAAAATATCTAGGTAAATGCTGGGTAATTCAAAATAGGAACTGTTCTTTGCTGTTTTATCCCACTTGAGTGATTGAGTGGATTGCTTGATGGTCCTTTGGGATTTTTAGTTGAGATATGCTGGATAAGACTAAGCCTCTTTCACATATTTATTTCATTACTTTATAAAAGTAATATAAGTTGATTATTTAAAAGTTTGGGAGATGCCCAATAGTACAAAGAAGGACAATAAAAATTTCCCATAATTCAGTCACTGAAGTCCCTTTTCACCCATGTACTTAGAGCTAATTGACATTAGGTATTAATAATCTTTTCACAAAATCAGAAGCATGTGACTACAGTTTTACATGTTTTTGAAAGTTAATGTATAATGAAACTTCTAATATCATTAAGTGTCCTTTTTAACATAGTTTATTGTACAGTATTTTCACATGTGTATTTTGTGAATTATTTATTTCCTGTTGCTGTCTATTTCATTTGTTTCCAATTATGTATTCATTATTCAAAAATGCCATTGTGTTTCTCTCTGATTATTTCCTTGGGATAAATTCCTTGGATTAGAATTGGTAGCTCAAACAGCATGAGCATTTATTTTTAAGGCTTTCAGTAGACATTTCCAGATTATCCTCCAGATCTTGCCAATTTATTCCCACCAGAAGGGTATGAAAGCACCCAGATCTTTGTAGTGAATTGAAAGGTTACTGTATTTTTATTTGAAAGGTTTTGATAGGTTGAGTATTGGGTTAGATGACTTTACCCTCAGCCATTGCTTGCTTGAATGCACATGTTGAGTGACTGTTATTTTGGCTTCTCTTTCCTTGTAGGATCCCCCTCCCAAACCACCCCGCCGACGACAGGGAGGCTGGGCGGATGGTTCCATGAAAGCTTCCAAGTGAGTGCCGGCAGCTTGTGGGAGGTCAGGGTGCACAGGGTGGGTTTGGGCATTTTGCTCCTATGTTGTTCTTTTCTGTTTTTATAACAGCTTTGTTGAGATGCATTCATGTACCTTACAATCCCCCCATTTCAGATGTACAATTCAGTCATTCTTACTGTAGTCACAGAGTTGTGCTGTCATCACCACATTTTTATTACCCCCCAAAGAAACCCATACACGTTAGCAGTCACTTCCCATGTCCCCCCAACCTCCCCAGCCCTAGGCAACCACCAATCTGCCTTCTGTTTCTATGATTTGCCTGTTCTGGACATGTCATGTAAATGGAATCATATATTATGTGGTCTTTTGTGACCGGCTTCTTTCACTTAGCATAATGTTTTCGAAGTTCACCCATATTGCAGCATTCAGTGTTCTTAGTGTGATTTTCTAAACAGAATGGAGTTGTATGTTAGTAACTGCTAGATTACAAATCATTTTGGTCTTTAATTTTTTGCACTAAGTTTTAGATGAAAGGGAAACCAAAAAAAGTGTTTATTTCTCCAGTGGGCTGGCCAACTATCCATTTTAACAACTTAAGATATACTCAGGAAGAGATTTTTTTCCCCTCAAAGAATATATATTACTCTTGGTTATAATTTTTTTTTATCAGTTATTGCCTTCAAAATAGCACTATCAAAAAAATTTTTCCCGCCGAGACTAGTTTGGCTCAGTGGATAGGGTGTCGGACTGGGGACTGAAGGGTCCCGGGTTCAATTCCAGCAAGGGCATATACCTTGGCTGCGGGCACATCCCCAGTAGGGGGCATGCAAGAGGCAGCTGATCGATGTCTCTCAAAATAAATAGTTTCCCCCAATTCTTATGCCTCCTCTTCCCTCCTCTAACACCCTCTCACTCTCCCTCTCCACTCTCCCTCTCCCACTCCCTCTCCCTCTCCCTCTCCCTCATCCCCCTCCTCTCTCCCCCACCCCTCCTCTCCCCCTCCCCCCACCCCCTCCCTCTCCCCCTCCCCCCCTCCCCCCTCCCCCTCCCCCCCCCCCCTCCCTCCCTCTCCCTCCTCCACCTCTGTCTGTCTCTCTCTCTTTCACTTTTGCTCCCTGAATCATTTTGAAAACAAGTAGCAATGCAGTCGTCATGACATTTTGCCTCTAGAGACTTCAGCATGCATCTTTAAAGATGAAGGACAGTCTCCAAATATTCGTGTCATTATCACACTAAGAAATTTCATAATGATTTAATATCTAGTTTAAAGTTTCCCAGTTTTCCCAAAAGGTCTTGTAGCTCCAAGATCCAATCAGGGGTCACACATTGTGTTTGGTAATTCGCTGTTTTTAGTCTCTTGATCTAAAATAACTGCAGCCTCTCTCTCTTCCACCCCCACCACCTCCACCTAAAACATGGACTTTTTTTTTTAAGAATTCAGGCCAGCTTTCTTGTAGAATGTTTCACATTCACATTTCTCTGGTTGATTCCTCATGATAAGATTCAAGTTAATGCTTTTTTTCTCTCTAAATATATTTTTATTGATTTCAGAGAGGAAGGGAGAGGGAGAGAGACAGAAACATCAATGATGAGAGAAAATCATTGATCTGCTGCAATCCCGGCATGTGTCCTTGGTTGGAATCGGACCCAGGACCCTCAGTCTGCAGGCTAATGCTCTATCCACTGAACAAAGCCGGCAAGGGCATGTTAATGCTTTCTGGCAAGAAAACATTTGGTACTTTTTATTGTATAAAATGGTATAGAAAGATATACTCAGAGAAGTCTTATTCCAATACTTCAAACAGTGCCAGTCCATAACAAGCATTCAGTGACTATTTATTGAGCAAATGAATCATCAGATCAGTATTTCTGATTGATCACTTGGCTTTAGTGGGAAGTAGAGCTACAGAAGGCTGGCTCCTGTTGGGAAGGTCACACTCTGTATGCAGGACGATGAAAGCCTGCACTATCTCAGTGGTGTGAGCATGGACAGGTGAGGAGATTTGGAGACATTTTAGAGGTAGAGTTAATAGAAGTGCCATTGGCTGAGTGTAGGGTAGAGGAAGGAATTGAAGGTCAACTGCGAGGAGTGGGGAGCCTTTTTTTCTGCCAAGGGCCATTTGGATTTTTATAACATCATTCACAGTCCATACAAAATTATCAGCTTAATGATTAGCCTGCTATATATGGTTAAACATTTAATTAACTCACCCTAATGTCTGGGCAGGGCTAGACCAAATAATGTTGTAGGCCTTATACAGCCCAAGGACCAGATGATCCCCCCCCTGGGATACGTAGTGGTTGGTCTGATAGAGAATGCAGGAGGAGAGACCTGGTTTGGGGCTGGTGGTGGTCCCGTAGATAGTTTCCACAGTTTAGGAGTCTAGAAGAGAGTGCAGAAAGGAGGGGCAATTTGAGTCAACTGTTCCACAAATAGAAGAAGACAAGGATGGCACCTTGAATTTGGCTGTTTGGGGCTACTAGGGGCATTTCATTTGGGAAAGTGGTTACAGTGATTCGCTTTGGGGCAGAAGGCAGATTACAGTGAGGGAAGAGGAAGTGTAGGCTACTGCTCTGAGAAACAAAGGAAAAACAATGTTTGAAAGGGGAAGTCTGTGTTGTGAATCGTGTGTGTAATATTTGGGGAAAGAATGAGTCCGATGAAATAGGGCGGATTTGAAGGAGTAGGATCCTAAAGGAGAAAAAAGGTTAAGACCTTCCAAGAGATACTAATTAACCTTGGACTGGAGGAGATAGGAGAAAGCTTGGAAAGGCTGGATTATCTAGGAAGCTGAAGAGGACTAGGGAATTTCCCTTTGGATTGGCCTTTTTTTTTCTTTTTCAAAGTAGGAAGGCAACTTGACTGTTGAATTTGTTGGAGCAAAGGAGAGCTGGCATCTGGAGGCAAGTAGAGCAGATTAGAGAGAGAAGAGGGAAAGGGAGCCGACTCGGGTCAGAGAGACGATGGTTGGGCTCCATTGAGAATCTGCTCCGGGAAGGCTGGGAAACATGAGCTCCTGCTATTTGCAGGACACTCCAGGGAGTCCAGAGTGTAAATGTGCTTCCTACCCTGCAAGAGCTTGGATTCCAGTTAGGGAGACCAGGCATTTTCATTCAGAAAAATCAGGAAGGCAGAAGGAGCATATGGTAAGTGAGAAATGAATGGAATGGCTGACACTGGTGATGTGGCCTCAAGGGAAAGTAATCACAGTGGTCAGGGAGTCCCGCGCAGAGGTGATAGGTGATGGACGTCAAGCTGGGTGAATCTGATGGCCAAAGAAGATCATGAGAAGTGCATTTGGTTCAAGGGTTGGTATAGGCATAAGTGTTGCAGGGCAGTCACCTCATTGTCAGTCTGATTAGAGCAGAGGATTCACACTGAAAAGTAATGTACTTAGATTAAATTCTTGTGGGATGATGATAATGGCACTGTGTGACCACCCGTGCTTGCACAGGTGATAGTTTGGGCTCCTATGGTAGAATGCCATAAACTGGGCAGTTAAACAACAAACATTTATTTCTCACAGTTCTGAAGGCTGGAAGTCAGAGATCAGGGTGCTGGCATGGTCAGGTACTCGAAGAGGACCCTCTCCCTGGCTGTGTCCTCCCTTAGCCTTCTTTGGTGTGTGCACACACAAGGGGAGAGATCTTGTGTGTCTTCCTCATTTTATAATAGTACTAGTTTTGCCCTAACCGGTTTGGCTCAGTGGATAGAGCATTGGCCTGTGGACTCAAGGGTCCCAGGTTCGATTCCGGTCAAGGGCATGTACCGTGGTTTTGGGCACATACCCAGTAGGGAGTGTGCAGGAGGCAGCTGACTGATATTTCTCTCTCATCGATGTTTCTAACTATCCCTCTCCCTTTCTCTCTGTGAAAAATTGATAAAATTATTATTATTTTTTTTTTTAAAAGTACTAGTTCCATCATGGGATTTCCACCCTCATGACCTCATCTAACCCAAACACCATCACATTAGGGATTAGGGGGAGCACAAATATTCATTCCACACTTTATATGTGCATTACACAAACTCTTGTTAGGTGGGTTCCATTCTGTAGGGTAAGTATCCTTTTATGAGAGAGGTAGGAAGAAAGTGAAGCTGCAGTAGGAACTAGAGGGGCTCTTTACAGATCTGACTGAGCCCTCACAGCCGTATGATATGTTTCCCAGATACCTTTGTTTGTTTGATGGATTGATCTAAACTTATTGGAATGACAGTGGTTAATAAAATTATATAGGTTTCAGGTGTATAATTCTATAATACATCATCTGTATATTGTGTGTTCACCACTCCAAGTCAAGTCTCCTTCCATTACCAATTACCTCCCTTTACTTTCTCCTACCTTCCTCACCCCTCTTTCCTTCTGGTAATCATTATAATGTTGTCTTGGCTGTGAGGTGTGTTTTTTCTTCATTCTTTCACCTTTTTCACCCAGGCCCCTCCCCCAAAATCTCTTTCTTCTGACAGCTGTCAATCTATTCTCTGTATCTCTGAGTCTATTTCCGTTTTGTTTGTTCATTTATTTTGTTCATTAGATTCCACATATGAGTGATATCATATGGTATTTGTCTTTCTCTGACTGGCTTATTTCACTTAGTATAATACTCTCCAGGTCCATCCATGCTTTCGCAAAAAGTTAGGATTTTCTTCTTTTTTACTGGGGATACCTTTGATTTATTTGCGTAATACCATCCAAGATAGAGAACAGAGCATGGACTAGAGATGTTGGGTCCTGGAACTTAAATGCTCACCCCTGAGCCAGAGGAACGGGCTATTCAAGAACTGCCTGGGACCTGGGATCACAGCCTGTCCCTTTTCATGTCACCAAAGTCATTGCTGTGCCAAAGGTTCCGTCTTGGAGCCATGCTTTTGTTGGTTCTGAAGTTGCCTGAAGTGGGGCTGACTTGGCCATGGGGAATGGACCTAAAGGAAAGGCAACCCGACTTGGTAAAGAGAGGAAGGAAAGGTAGTCTGATTAAGTTTTGTCTCAAAGTGTCTGTTTTTGGGTTCGTTCCTGCATTGATCTGCAAGGGAATGAGGCAAGTAATGGCCCCTCAGGGACTTTCAGGACTTTGCTCTCAATGTCAGCCGTCATTTTCAATCACCCTCTCCCTCCCAGCCATTAATTTTGGCCCAGGATCATGGGGACTTGTCCATCTATCACTCCTAATTGACACTAAATGATCTGTCAGTTTATTGATGAACGGCAGGAGTGGAATTGTCACAATATATTTTACTTTCTAACAACTCCTCCTGACAATTTTACCTTGTCCATCTCACTCTCCTCACATAAATCTCCATTGGCCGCTCGTTCCTTCTCGTGGGCTGTTCTGGTGCCAGCTACTTCCACACCATCTGCACGCTTCAAGGACATCAAGATGGCGGTAGAACAGCCGTGTGCTGGTCCTGAGGTTGCCCCTTCCCTCCTCCTCCTCTCTCTCTTGCTTTTTTTTTTTTTCTTTCATGGCCTTGATGTTCCAAGAATACTAAAGGGCTCCTGTCCTCTCCCTCAGTGTCACTGCCATACCAGTCTTTACCTTTTTGTTAGCAGCGAGAAGTTAATTCTTATTAAGCTTCAAAAGTATGAAAGGCAAAAACTCACGGAGCTGCTGGACTCTTAGAATTGTAAGCACAGATGCAAATGCATGTTTTGTCCCCTTAACTCAGTTCTGTTACAGGCTGTCCATCCCATTAGAAGTCAGTTTCTTAGGAAGGTGTCACAGAGGGTAGTTTAGCTGGAACCTCCCCTCTGTAGGTGCAGGTATGCCAAGATGTGGGTGGTCTACCCTTGGACCTGCTGTCCAGGCGAACATCTGCCAAAGCCCCAGGCTTAGTCACTGTATCTGTGAGCAGTCTCATTAGCCCACCCCAGTTCTCCATTCAGGTGTCATTTTTTTTTTTTTTTTTTTTGGTGCTCCAAGTCTTGAAAAAGATGGGGAAGTTCTGGGTAACTTACACATAAGGGTATATTGTTATTTAGTCTTAAGAAGGTGTACATATGGGTGTGAAAAATGAGAACGTTTGTGAGGCCAAGGGTATGTTAGGGGAGCTTTAGTATTTAAAAAGGGACCCGGTATCCCTGAATCCCAGTGAAGTAGAAGAACTTAAGCCTTCACCTTCAGATTTTCATCAGTAAACACAATTTATTTAGAAGTATTGAGACTTCATTTTCCATGCTGCCCTCAGCCACAAAGAGCTCAGAAATGGTATGGCATGACCAGGGGTTTGGACATCCTGGATCAACAGTTATTTGGTTCTCAGCGAGGCTGCTCATGCATAAGAGATGAGTGTCCAGTATGGGGTGACACCAAGTGAGGTGGTTGCATGTGAGACAGTTGGGAAGGGAAAAGTGTTTGGTAGATAATTGTACACCATTTGAAATAGCTCTGTCCAGGGCTCAGGCCCATGACCCTGTTTCTGTAGGATTTGGAGATGCACTTGAGAGTTCCCTGCTTGGACCTCTGTCTCAGCTTCATCATCGTTGCTTCTGCCTGCATGTATGCTTCTCCTCCACATAGTGTCTGAGACAGCATATTCAGGAAAGGCGCTTTGGAGCTGAGCAGCAACATACCTTTTGATGTGCCCTTGCACTTGTTTGCTTTGTGTACTCGTAGACTCCTCTAGGTCATGTTCATTGCCTGGACAGAAAAATAGTAGAGGAAGCCCTGGCTGGTTTGTTTCAGTGGATAGAGCATTGGCCTGCAGACCAAAGGGTCTTGGGTTTGATTCTAGTCGAGAGCATGTACCTTGGTTGCAGGCTACTCCTCAGCTTGGGGCCTGATCAGGGCTCATGCAGGAGGCAACCTGTCGATGTGTTTCTTTTACATGAATGTTTCTCTCTGACTTTCCCTCTCTCTTCCACTCTCCCTAAAAATCAGTGGAAAAATAGCATCGGGTGAGGATTGACAAAAGCAAGCAAATTTTTAAAAAATGGTGGAGGAAGATCTAGATAAGTTTTTAAATTTAATGAACTTAGAGAATTCACATGGTTGTTGTTTTTTAAAGAAAATTTGGATTTAATTGCATTGTTTATTTCTATAAATTATATACCTTCAGAAGGATCCAAAAATGAAATAAGTAACACCTAGACTGTTTATGTTGAAATAACTGGTGAAAAATACATATCCTCACTGAAGAAGGGGAAAGAGTGGAATATGTTAAACTCATTGTGTCCTAGGCCTTTCCTGTGTTGTGTTGGTAGCTGCCAGGTGGGGAGGAATGAAGAGAAGGGCTGGGTAATGGTGGAACTTAGCTGAGCTGTCCTTTCCTGTTCAGCCTTGAAGATGCACAGCCATGACATACAGACTGAAAGTCACCCTTTCTGCATTTCAGTCTAGTGTATAACTGCATCATTTTTAAGGGCTGCATCATGCTCCAAAGTTCCTACCTCAGTAAAAGTAATCATGAACAGACAACAGTTGTGAGCTTTTCCCAGGCTGAGAAAGCAGACATCCAGTGTTTATTCATGTAATTGCCATAGCATGACCCTCTGGAAAGTATCATAAAGGCTTTTTATATGGTACATATAGGTCCCATAAGCTAGAAGACAGAATGGACCCACCTTTTTCTCATTGGGAATTTGGTGGGGGCATTTTCATGCACTTCCACTTGTCTTGACAGTGATTTTTGGTTCAGAGCAGGCAGAGATGTTGTGTTATATTCATTGCAGTGTAGGGCCCTGGGTGGCTTGTCTCGTGTCACAGAACCAATTTACTTATGCAAATGACTAAATATGAAATAATTGGAATCTTGCAATTCTGTCAAGTGCCTCCCAATTGAAGGTGATAGCAGTCTGTTCTGCAAGCCCCATGTGGAGTAGCAGCATTTGGATACTTCACTTCCCACTCCTTAAAGGGGAGCAGTCTTCCTGACAAGTGGCTCTGTCCGGTTCTCTCTCTGGAGCAGAGGTGAGTGCCTTATGCCCAGGGAAGAGGGAGGAGCACATCCAGTGACTTGGGACACTTATGTGCATCAGGAGAAGGACAGCCGAGGCCCACAACGTACAACCACTGTGTTTCTAAGGCTTAAGTATAGCACTGCTTCCTATTTGCCTCTGGGGAGGCCTGCAGAAGCCCTGCCAGAGACTGCAAAGCTGGGGCCCTGATTCTCACCTCCCCCAGAGCCTGCTTCCAACTTCCTTTCAGGCCTTCAGCCTTTCTTAATAGGTTAACAGGTTAACTTGAAATTGAAAACCAGGAATGATTCTAGAGTGGCTCTTAGCATGTCTGGGAAGGCTTTGACTTTTGGCTCTTTGTAGTTTCTAGTTTTGCAGAAGTGCAAATTCTCCTGTGACTAGAGCTGGTCATTTCCTGGAGTCAGGGGTAAGATTGTAAAGTAGGAGAGTCTCTGAGGGTCAGGAAAGAAATGACAGGTGCACAGAAATATTCCTTAAAATAATAACAGCCAAAAAGCACAGCGTCCTATGGAATATTTCCTTGTCTATTATCACATAGTGCAGAGGCCTTGAAACTGGGTTTAGAGCCAGTTTCATCCAATCTCCTGTCACATTCTACTTGAATTCGCCATTGTGGGGAAATCAGTGGAAGCATATTTTTAAATAAAGTCTTTTTTAGCTGTACACGAAAACTAAGAACACTTCAGTGATATAAAATTGAAATAAGACACAAAGCTAAATTTGCCTGAAACTACCATCTTCTCCAAGCTTAGTCATCTCTTTAGAAGGAACTACTGGTAATAGTTTGTTGATATCTCACCAACAATAGATGTACAGTTTAGATTTTTACTACACACACACACACACACACACACACGCACACACACACACACACACAAACGAGGCCTGGTGCACAAAATTTGTGCACAGAGTTGGGGGGTGTCCCTCAGCCCAGCCTGCACCCTTTTCAATCTGGGACCCCTAGAGGGATGTCCGACTGCCCATTTAGGCCCAATCCAGATAGGATCAGACTTAAATGGGCAGTTGGACATCCCTCTCACAATCCAGGATTGCTAGCTCCCAACTGCTCACCTGCTTGCCTTCCTGATTGCCCCTAACTGCTTCTGCCTGCCAGCCTGATCACCCCCTAACCACTCCCCTGCAGCCTGATTGATGCATAACTGCTCCCCTGCCAGCCTGTATGCCCCTAACTGCCCTCCCCTGCAGGCCTGGTCACCCCTAACAGCCCTATTCTGCAGGCTTGATCGCCCCCAACTGCCCTCCTTGCAGGCTTGGTCACTCCCAACTGCCCTCCCCTGCTGGCCATCTTGTGGTGGCCAACTTGTGTCCACATGGGGGCAGTCATCTTGTGTGTTGGAGTGATGGTCAATTTGCATATTATTCTTTTCTTAGGTAGGATTAGATAAGATAGAGGCCTGGTGTGGGGGCCAGCTGGTTTGCCCTGAAGGGTGTCCCGGATCAGGGTGGGGATTCCCTTGGGGTATGGGGCAGCTTGGGTCAGGGGCCTGTGGTTGTTTGCAGGCTGGCCATGCCTCCTGGTGACCCAAACGGAGGCCCTGGTATCTGGGATTTATTTATCTTCTATAATTGAAACTTTGTATCCTTGAGCGGAGGCCAAAGCAGACCAGGGCAGGTGGAAAGCTTGGCTTCCTCCATCACTGGGGCAACTCAAGCCTCCTACTCTCTCCAGCTAGGTGACTGCCACCATTTTTGTTGGGATTTATTTATCTTCTATAATTGAAACTTTGTAGTCTTGAGCAGAGGCCAAGGCAGGCCATAGTGGGCGGAAAGCTTGGCTTCCTCCATTGCTGGGGAAACCCAAGCCTCCTGCTCTCTCAGTGGCTGCAGCCATCTTGGTCAGGTTAATTTGCATACTCACTCCTGATTGGCCAGTGGGCATGGCTTGTGGGTGTGGTGCGGTCAATTTGCATATTACTATTTTATTAGATAGGATTTTTTACATAAAAGGGATCAAATTTTATTTTCTTCTTAATTTTTTTCACTTTTTATGTATTAGTCCATCTTGGAGATTTTTTAGCTCAGGTAGATTTACCTCATTTTCTAGCTGCTGCATAATGATCCCATCTCATAGATGTGCTGTTCCTCTGTTGGTGGGCATGTAGGGCATTTCTAATTTTTATACCATTATTAACCCCTCTGATTTCTAAAAATGGCTCATCTTTAGGAAATTTGCAGCTTTGTCCTCTCATCCAGATTCTGCCTTCTGGGGCCCTGCTGGCACAGCCCACACGCCTCACCTAACCCTCTTGTATGGATTGAACACACACACACTCACAGCATTTATTTGGCTTTTGTGCAGGGTACTTTGCTAAGCATAGTTGTTTTACTTCATTTCCAAAACAACCCCCAGAGGTGTAGATTCTGTTATTATCCCTGCTTTCAGATGATGACATGGAAGTTCAGAAAGGTTAAGAAATTTCCTCAAAGTCACACAGCTAGTAAGGAGGCAGCAGGATTTGAATTTAGGTGAGTGAACATGAGATCATGCTCTTGTTCTCTGTACCTCACCACCTTCCATCTTTTTGCCCTTGGCCCCTGGTTTAATGCTAGTGCCTCTGCACTGTGTAGAGTCCTGAGGGCTATCTTAACACGCCTCCAGCATGTTTGGCCTGTGGAGAATAACAGGGAGTTAATGTATGACCCACCCCCTTCCTTCCCTCCTTTGCCCTACCTGTCTGCAGAGCTGTGCTCAGCCAGTTGCCTGACCCTGAGAAGAAGGTGAGTGCAAAGAATGCAGCCTGTGCTTAGGGGCACGAGCCAAGGCCATGCCAGTCCTGCCATTAAAGGGCCTAATTAGGCTAGTCATTAAGTTCAATTAGGCATTGGAAATGATCATTCCTTCTAACCCCGCAGTGCCCTCCAAGAACTGGATTCATTCCCAGGCAGCAGCTAGGGAGTGGTTCTGGTTACTGGTGCACTGGCAGCCCTGCCTCTGGTTTCAGACCTGTGTCTCCTTTGTGAGGCTGAGGGCAGAGTAATCCAGGGGCTCTCAGCTCAGGGCGAGGTGCTCCACGCGCACATTAAATTCGGTCAGACCTCTGCCTTGGAGGTCATTTCCTGAGCTCCCTCTGCTCACTGTCCTTTTTGGGGCCACCCTTCCCATGTTTGTGTTAGGACTTGGGACATCTGCCTGTGTTCTAGTCCTCTTTTGCCACTCACTGACCATTGACCTGGGGCAAGTCCTGTGGGCTTTTTGGGCTAAGGTTCCCTAGGGGGGTGGGGAGTGTTGGAGTAGATAATCTCAAAGTTCCCTTTCTAGCCCTAGGGTATTATGATCTCAGGAAGTCCCAATACACGAACCTTGGTGTATTTCTTTGCGCTGAGCACTGAGCTGGGAGAAAGGAACAGGAGACATCCAGTGTAACCTTGTGCAGCTAGCTCTGCCCCCTTGGGCTCTGTCTCTTCAGCATTAAAACTAAGTGGTCTCGAAGGCCCTCTACAATTCAGAAAGTATGTTTGAACTTCTAAATATGCTTTCTGGGCGGCTGATTGAAACAAGTCAGTTTAGTCTACAAATTGTTGCTTTGAAACAGCTGACAAACACAGAGGCAAGGACAGGCCTTCTGGTTCAGGGGCTGATGCATGGGGGCATCGATGTGCCAGTGTGTTTGGAATGAGCAGAGTGGGATACTGAAGCCTGGGATTACCTGAGAAGGAAGGAGATAGGCAAGAGGGGCCCATGTGCAGAGCTTTGAACTCTAGGCATGTACGTTATTATTTAGGGAACAGGGAGCCCCTGGAATGTTGACAAGTGTATGACCAATGATGTAAAGGACACACTATCACATTTCATCTGAACACCTGTTTAATGTGGCATAATTAGGATCTGGGGGTGTTTGCTAATGTAAAAAGACATCCATTTCTCTGAGTGTAGTGTCCTCTTTGTAAGGATTGTCTCATCTTTGTTCTTTATGATGGAGCGTTCTTTTAGACTGGGCAGAGAGGAAGCCTGCTCATCTCTAAGATTAAGTAATTGTGATTATACTAGAGGCCCGGTGCACTGATTCATGCGCCAGTGGGGTCCCTCAGCGTGGCCTGTGGGGATCGGGCCGAAACTGGCAATCTAACATCCCCCAAGGGATGTAGTAGTGTGTGAAGCGACAGGCGGTCAGGGAGGACCCCAAGCTTGGCCAGGCACTGCACCGCTTGCTCCCTGTCATCCCGACCCACTGCACCTACCACTGCTGGCTAGGCTGCTGCCGCTCCACCGCAGTCTCCATGCTTCTGTCCTAAGGTGATACTGGCATGCCCATGACCAAGAAGCTGCCATGGGCTCACACCCAGTCAGTCTCGATACTGGTCCTGATCCTGGTCCCAGCCCAGATGAGGGTGGGGTGTGCAGGGAGAGTGTCTGTGGGAGAGGCTGGCACCATCGCAGCTGTGTTCACCAGCTGTGAGCCCAACATCTGGTGCTCCTGCTGTGGGAGTGAACTGACCACCAGGGGGCAGCTCCGGTGTTGAGCATCTGCCCCCTGGTGGTCAGTGCACATCAGAGCTACCAGTCAAGTGGTCTCTTAGGCTTTTATATATATAGATGAGATTGGTTTTCTTCAGAGCATATACGTTCCTTCTGGACTAGAATGGCATCTCATTTACCATTAGATGTGCTGTGTTAGTTGAGGTTGCATTTATCCACAAGCAACAGAGAACCTCATCAACAGAGGCTTAAGCGGAAAGAGGTATGTCTCAGGAAACGAGGCCCAGGGTCCCGCAGTGTAGGGCTGCTGTGGCAGCTCCGTGGTGCATTTTGTGGAAAGGGTTGCTTGGGGTTTTCAGAATAGAGAGTGATACTTATGAGGAACAGATGGGGTGGGGGCCAAGATCCGGAGAGGCAGGGTCCATGTCATTCACAGCAGGGGTAAGGACATGAGAAATCATGGAGTGTGGCCCCTTTAGAGTTAGAGAAAATAAGGGCTGCAGGTGGGGGTTAAATGACTCAGTTATAGAATCTTTTAAAAAGCCCTTAAATGTCACCTTGCCCACTGCCCAAGGTCAGGCAGCTAATTAGTGTAATAGAATGTGCCTCTCATGCAGCCATGCCCATCCTCAAACCTTGAAAGCTGCACACATTTATCTCAAGTTCATGAAAAGGCCACAGACTATACTATTTGTGCAGTAGCGAGTCTGTTAGAATAAAATTATCTTTACTGCCATCCTCCGGGACCTTCTCAGAAATGAGATGTTGATCATATGAAGCAATCTTATTGAACAAAAAAACTTTCAAGGAAAAAAGTTGTGTCCCCTGAGCCAGCTCCCTACTAAGGGGGACTCGCTGCTTTGCAGCGTGAGCAGCTAAAAGCCAGGAGGGAATGGCTAGAGATGGCAGCCATTGGTTAAAATTCTCCTGACATAAATGATTCCCTTGTTCTCCCTTTGATGCATTCAAGCTTCTCAAAAATAAAATGCATCTGTGAACATCATACCTACTTCTTCCTTTTCTTTTTAGTCCTTTATTGAGGAGTAACTAGAAGCAGTTTCAATTTAGAAGCAGCAGCTTAGGCATACGTAGGTATAAGTGCACATGACATTGAGCCCCCTCACACAGTCGGGGTTTTTTTCCTGATCTAGCGAGTCGGCCAGTGACTTTACTTTTTGACCTATGGTACCCTCACCACAGTTACCGATGGCTGGGCCAGTGTGTCCTTGGTTCACCTGCACTAGAGATCCACCCGGGCGGGTCCCGCGCCTTCCGGAGGCTGCCGCACACAGCCCTGCAGTGCTGATGGGCTCTCCCGCTGGCAGCTGGAAAGGGCACCTCTTCTGGCAGGAGGCACCTCCTTCCCTTTGAGCACCTTCTCACATGGTTGAATCTCAATGTATTCATAGCTTTTGAGGGGCCATCATTTTGGAGGATGGGAAAGGGGCAGAGAAAACAATGGGTAAGTGACTGGAAGGAAATCCCAGGTTTCTCCATTCAGAGCAGAAAATTCTTTTTAAGAGAGGTAGAGGACCCAGTCTGTTCAGCAGTTAAAAGTGGACTGACATACTAGTGAAGGTTTCCAGGAACAGTGATAAAAGTTTGCTCCCTGACTGTGGAGCCGTGACTTCCAATCAGCACATCCTGTGCCGTTTCACTCTCTGTCCTTACAGCTGCATTTCCCAGAGACTGGCATTGAGTCCTAAGGCTATTCTCTTCGCTTCTAGTCCCTCTCATCATGTCAATGGAAAAGTCTGTTTGCAGCTAGGAGTGCTTTCACACTCCCTAACCTTGCTAATCTACCTTTTTAACCATGAAAGAAGAAGCCATAGGCTCAGAATTTTGGCAAATACAATGGTAATATCTAGCTATAATAAAATTCATTTTGTGTTTTTTAAAAACTGTATAGGTTTTTTAAAAACATTTTCATTGATTTCAGAAAAAAAGGAGAGGGAAAAGAGACACAAACATCAATGATGAGAAACATCATTGATTGGCTGGCAGCCTTCTGCACGCCCCACACTGGGGATCCAGCCCACAACCCGAGCATATGCCCTGACTGGGAATCGAATCTGGAACTTCTGGTTCATAGGTCAATGATCAACCACTGAGCCACACTGCCCGGGCAAACTATTGTTCTTTATAGTTACCTTCTATATGGCTGAGGATGTTAAGTTTTCTTTAAATAAATTTATTAAAGTAAAATTAAGGAATCAACTTATAATAGAAAGTAGATGCAGAAAGTACACTATATCAAAATTAGTGAAGGTAACATTTGAAAGTGATAGATGTAAGGAAACAGTGTCCTACTGGCTTTTCCTCGCTGCTTTTCCTCTGTATTTCAGCTGTTTTCAGAACACACCTCTTTCATGCTTCCTACCTTTACTCAGGTTCCCTTCAGCTGGAAAAGCCCTCCGGCAGCCTTCTGCCTGTTGCAAGCCTTCACATCTTTCATTTGGCAAGTCTTCTAAGAAGCCTCCCCAGGCTCCCGCAGTTGGCATGGTTGCTTCTTTTTAGTGCTTCCGTGACATTTTGCTTGCACCTGCCTTCCTTGCCCTGCTAAGTTTGGGGCGTAATGGGACCAGCAGCAGATGAGAAAGTATGAACCTTGGTTTCTAGTTCCAGCTCTGTGCCAGCTAGCTTTGGGGCTGTAGTCAGGTCCCTTTAACAACTCCTGGTCTCCGCTTCCTCATCAGGAGATGCCTGGGGTGGGTGGTGGTAGGACGTGTCAGTCGCTGCAGTATGTGAGTCTGCAGCCAGATTGTGACACTGACCAGAAGATCCCCCAGTCCCCACACCTCCCGTCTCTGCCTCGTAGACAGAGGATTCTGAATAAGATAATGTTCATTTGAGATGTCTAAGATCTAGAGTTATAAATTCTACCACTTTTTAAGTTTATTGGTAGCAGGCATGTACATACATTTTATGTTCCTATAACTGTTTTTACTACTAAAACTTTATGTATTTCATGTCTTTTTCCTCCTGATAAATGCTCCTGTAAGGTTGATTAAAATGAAGCTGTTATTTTGAATATGACCAGCAGGGGGCAAACTTCACACAGGAATTGTCTTATAATTCACTATACCTTCAACTTGATAGGGCTTGGCAGTCTACAGACAGGACATAGACACTGATTTTCATCTTCCTACAAAAGACCTTGTTGACTTGACACCTTGCCGGCAGTAGCCAAATAAGCTCTACTGTGACCTGAAAACCTAAAGTGCCAGAATTTTGGGTGCTGGGGAATTGTTTCTTGTCTTTAAAAGAAGGGAGAAAATACAATGCAAAACACATGCTGGACACTAAACACACGAATGACAAGACCTAGGAACCAAAGGGAGGATGAGAAGGGTCTTCAGCTTTCAGGAGAGATCTCATTTAGGAGAATCTATTGGCCAAGGAAGACTTCAGCCCGTGAGAAATTTTAATCAGTATTAGAGGGGACATCCCAGAGCAGAAGGACCGCAGTTAAACCAGTCCACTGCCTCAGACTGAATGGACACAATAGCCCAAGATTACGATGACCAAGTTTCCCTTTGCTCAGATTTGGAGTTTCACTGTGAGGGTTCTTTTGATGGGTCACACGGTTTATGAAGTAGAGCCTTGGTTTGGGATGTGCCAATGGTGTGTTACATGATCTGGGACAGATCCCCTTCTCGCGCTCATGCCTTGGTTAACTTTTCCTCAGTGAGATTTGGAGGCACTTGTGAGATTGTTATTGGACATTTTAAAACTATGAGGGTAGAAAACCAGAAAATGGCATTTTGGTTTCTTTTCTTCTAAAGCAGTGATGCTTTTGGCTCCAGTGCAGCTGGTATCTTGGTCCTGTTCTCCCCCTTGCCATGTGTTTCTTTACACATTTGGCCTCTGGCTACAGAGTTTCTTCCTTTCGTCACGGGAGCCCTGTGAGCTCCTTCCTGTGGCTTTAGCGTCTCTCTCGGGGCAGCAGGTTGTAATAGCAGCCATTTGTACAGCCCCTTCACAGCTCCTGGGCCGGAGGCCAAGGTCCATGTTGGATGGGCTAGGGCAGGGGCTTCCATGGGCCCGGCAGGGCTCTGACGCCCGGCACTCTGGTCTGTTTAAAGCCTGTTCTGTCGTGCAGCAGGGAGGCGAGGCTAGGGTCCAGTGTGTGATGTGGATATTAAGAGGCTTCAAGGACACTTCCCCCCATTTATCCCAGTTATGTCCCCTGCTAAAATAGGTTAACGGCATCTAATTAACCACTGAACATTGTCATGCTGCATAAAGATAGCATCCTGGCTGTTCTCTGAGCCGTGGTACTTCATCTCCATTTAGATCTCTGAAGTATTCCATTAAACTCGAGAGAAACATTTTAACTGAGATGATGTCTACATTAGGGCTGCCTTTCACCCTTCAGCACGTACCCTGTGTAAGCAGCGCTGCGGCCTCTGTGTGATATGGCAGGCGGATGGGGGAGCAGGCGGGTTTTTACATTATCGCACCTCGGTCCCTGAGTCCCAGAATGAAAGGGGGGGCCCAGGGTTCGGCAGTGGTCCTGTGTGGCTGCAGTCCCAGAAGTGCCAGTGCGATCAGTCTTGTCATCAGTCGACCAAATCGTGCCCATGGCATGCCAGTGTGGCCTCTGAATGCCGAAAGAAAGGCATTGCATCTGAGCAGAACTTGGAAAAGGGGAGGGCTTGGAGGGAAAGGTGACTTAGCTACATGGAATCTCTTTCTTTGCCACTATGCAAGCTGTTATGCTGCAAATAAAACATACATAATAAATCACATGGAACAATTAAACCAGCATTAACTACCAAATTGTCAAGGCTGACCAAGCCACAGTTCTACTATTAAGTGAGAGTATATACTTGTCATGGAAAACAGCAGTTGGATCCGCAGCAGAGTCTGTAAAATGAGCTTCCTCTGGTGTGAACTGCCCGCATGTTCCTCTCCCTCGCAGGCTGAGCACCAGGCTTTGTGTCAGACAGCCCAGAGCTTGTCTTCTGATCCTGCCATTGTCCAGCTGGGTGACCTTACCCAAGTCACTGTACTTCTCTGAGCCCCAGTCTGCTTGTCTGTAAAACAGAGTGAATAAGATAATGTGATAATGAAATAGCATATAATATCATGTATGATATATGTAATATATAAGTAAGAAAATATGATGACAGTGCCTGGCACCCAGTAAGTTTAATAAACGTTACTATTGTTATGTCATCCTGTAACAGGCCCATGGGGGCCGGGTCTGGAGATGGTCTTTCCCTGATTATTGAGGTGCCCTGTGAAGCTGGGGAGGAGAGACCTCGTATGGGTCATAGAGAAGTGGGGGTGAAAACCAGAAGGGGACGGGTGAGTGTTGAGCTGAAGGACTGGGCTTTAAATGGAGGTGGAGATTATAAGACCACACCCTTAACCTTGTAGTCCTCCGCGGGCAGCTTCCCAAAGGCTGAGTGTTTTTAGTGACTGGGAGAGGCCAGCATGGCATCCCCGCTTTCCCCTCCTGCAAGTCACCGGCCAGGCCGCTGCGTCATCCCTGGAAAGCGGGAAGCCGGAGCACCTGTCTCCACAAGGTGGGAGGTGATGGAGAACATTTACTCTCTTTGTCCAGAGTGAAGGCTTCATTCTGCAGAATGGCCAAAGCAATCAGCAAGTGATGGAGTGGCTCTTAAAAAGAAACCTGGCATTTAATTAACTTTTCAAAGTGCTGGTTCAGCAACCTCTATGTTTTACATTTTGAATATTGAACAAGCATCTCTAATCGGATCTGAATTGCCCCGGACCTGCCAGGGCGGGGAGCACCTGCCCAGCTTTTATGAACACGATGGAGTCTTGTCTGAATTTCAAGATAACCAGCTCAGGATCACTTAGGATGGGGCTTCAGTCTGTGAAGCCATCTCCTGGCTCAGCCTGGAGGTCAAGGCAGAGTTCACCAACACTTTTGTTAGAAGAGAGCAGGCAACTCGGAAGGATCGGGCAGGAGGTTTCCATCTTGCTGCTTAGCAACTGGAGAGTCCAGCCAACCATCTGAAATAAGGTTTAGAGCAGTGATTCTCACACACGTGGCGGGTCCCATTTCTAGAAATTACTCGCCCAGAGGCCTGGGGTGAGGCCCAGCACATGGATCCTGAGGAAACTTCCTGATGTGATTCTCTTGTGCCTCCTGGTTGAGAGCTCCTGGTTTACAGGATTTTCTCCAGCTTTTATTTCTCTAAGTGTGGGAAGTCAGGAATGGACTGTCTGCTCAGTAAACCCAAACAGCCACCTGGGTGCCTGTGGGACATCTGAAAATCAGCCGTGTCTGCTGTTGAGAAGGTTCGGGCAGTGTATGTGGAAGCCAGGGTAGACATCGGGAGACTGGGATTCCGGTCTCAGCCTCCTCACTCACTGGCTCTGTGGTTTGAGTGAAGTGCACACTAGTGCCCAGCGTCTGTAATGCTGCCACTGAGACCTGCTCCGCCTCATTTCCAGCGCTCAGCTGAGCGCGTCTTTGACGAGTACGGCAGAGCGCTCTCTCTGTGTAAGACAGGATCTGTATCATTATAAGTGTCCTGTTGCCAAACCCACTTCTAGGGAAAGAGGCATGTCCCTTCCACATGCTGACCGGGTCGCAGTTTCCTCAGAAGTATGTCTGCAAGGAAGAGACGACCCAGGACCTACAGTTCTGTCCCCTGGCCTCCACAATCTGTGGCAGGCAGGACTTCAGCCCCAAACCCTCTAGTGGGTGGTGGTAGACCAGCTCTGTTTTCGTTTTGTTTAACCTGTCACCACCATTTAAAAATACACTCTTCATCATGACTGGGTATGTGAGCATATAAAATTGAAAAAATTTTAAATGTAGTATACCTATCCTTATTGTGAGCAGTTCACGTTCTTTTATCCCCTATGCTATTAAAAAAAGACCAGTGGTGATTTACTAACTTGATTTCATGAGTCACTAACAGGCCACGACCTGTAGTTTGAAAATCATTGTGCTGGATTCTGTGTCCTAGCACTGGACTCCGTGCCTTTGGGGACCAGGTAGGGAAAGTAAGTCTGTGAAATGTGGATTTATTTCAGAATAGTTCCTAATTTATATTACTGAGGTACATATACTGATTATTTGCCTATTTATACTTCTATGAAGATATTTACTCTCTGCCAAGTCTCCTAAAATGTGCTTCCCACTTAGTCTTCCTTTGCTTTCCGGTGTTTGACAGCTGCGTACTCCACTGGCCTCTGCATGTCCGCGAGAGAGAGACCTCGCAGTGCGATTGGATAATGAAGAACCAGTGCTGGACCTGGGTTAGGGAGTGCTGGGAGCTCGGGGCAGCCACTCTCGGATGTAGGTCGCTGTGGAAAACACTGGAATGTAGGACCAGTGTTGCTAGGCTTTGTATATAAAGAATTTAGAAATTTGGGTTTTTGTACAAAATCTCCCAATGTGGACAAGAAACTGATGTTAACACAGAACAAAACAAAATAAAAATAAACAGCAGTGTGGTCCAGACCGAACTTACCTGCAAGATAGGTGAGGCCTGGAAGTGGCCGACTTCATCAAAGGCAGAGTGTTCTGTGCCATTTCCATCTCCATAGCAGAGCAGAAGGCTCACACTGAACCTGTGCTATGGGGCGGGGGGGGGGGGGGGGGGGGGGGGGGGGGGGGAGACACAATAAAACACCACCTGAGGGCACGCCGGCTGACCATCCTTTATAGGCTCCATTTTGATCTTGCTGCATCCCATTGGGTGAAATGAGATGCCGGAGGATTCTTGGCTCCCCCTAGAGTGAGAGAGAGCAAGATGTGGGCTCAGCAGCAATTAAGCCACATATGAAATTCATCCCCTTTTTGGATGTGGAGTGGATAAATGGCAATTAATCAGCCTTCCCCCAAAGATTAGTGTTATCATTATTGTCTCCTTCAGACAAAATCACTGTTACTTTTGCCACCCCCCATTGCTTAGGAAGGGCCGATGCAGTCGTAATTCCTAAGGGTAATCAAAGGTGGATATGTCTCTTATATACAAACAAAGGCATTGCTGGCCTAGGCTACCGGGCCTTTTTAACCCCTTAGTCTCTGATCCTGTTCTCATTCAAGCCCTCTTACCGTTGGTGGCACATAAAGCCATTTGGGCAGTGGGTTTATAGAGTTCAACTTCACCAAGACAATTAGAGGTAGTGAGTTGGGAGCAGAGCCTTCTCTCCTCCACTTAGAGGCAGCTTTGGCAGCCGCCTCGGGCTCCACGTTATTCCTTTGACTTGGAAGCATTGGAACCCTCCAGCACCCATAACTCCTTGGTGGCGCTGCCCTGGACATCCCTTTGCAGTCTGCCTTGGGCCTCTTACTGCCCCTTCTGTCCCACTCGTCCTCCTATCCCTGGTTGCTCAGTCTCTTTACTTGGCCCTTTAGGAGCCAAAAAGCATAGTGTGGGAGATCCCCTCAGAGTTGTTTCACCCTGTTCATCCAACTGACCTACCTGTCCTCTTCTCCTTCTCTGACTTCAGCCAAAACTCCCCCCCTCCCTCCCTCCCTCCCTCCCTCCCTCCCTCCCTCCCTCCCTCCCTCCCTCCTCCCTTCCTTCCTTCCTTCCTTCCTTCCTTCCTTCCTTCCTTCCTTCCTTCCTTCCCAGTACAGTTGGTGTGGCCTAAATTTCATGGAAACTAATCTATTTAAACTCGGGCTTAATTTATGGTTATACTGTTGGGAGGGATCATTTGCATTTGTAGGAATTGCTGTTTGGTTCCAACATAGCTCTTACTGGTGGGGCTTTGTCGGCCAGCACTGTTGAGGGCTATCTCCTGCATCTTGCCTCCTGGCCATTATGTCATTGCCACTGCCCTTGGCCCCTGCCGTCGTGGGGACGATTTCTAACTTAAAAGAAGTCATAAAAAATAAAAACTCTGTTATTGTGATGTTCAGGCATACAGAAAAGTACTCACCACGTACACTCATCACCCGACTTTAACCATGGTCAACATTTGCCAGTCTCATTCAGAAGACTTAAGATTGGTGTTTCTCAGTAGTATCCTACTTGGGTTAGAATTACTGGAAATTTGTTTGAGATGCATATTCCTGGGCTGCCTACCCCTCTCCCCAGATTATCTGATCCAGACATCTCTGCTGCCAGGCCCAGCACGTCCAACCGTCAGCCTGTCTGTCAGGCTTCCCAGTGGTTCTCATGCACAGTCAAGTTTGAGAACCAGCACCTTAGACAAGTGTGACAGGTCTCCTGTTCCCACAGAATATCGAGGGCACTGCTCGCCAGCATCACTCACAGGGCTCTGGTCCTCCACGTGGAGGATACAGAAAGACGGGCCCCGAGCCTGCAGCCTCCCTGCGTGGCTAGCTCACCCCTTTCTGTTCGTAACATAACAGCTCCTTCTAGGACCCAAGGCCTCAGTCCTAATAAATGCTCAATAAATTGGTCAGTACTTGTTTGAAAGAAAGGAGGATGTCATATCATCTATATTCATTTGACTTTTGAGCTCGCTCAGCCTGCATTTAAACTCAGTCATTTAATTTGGAGACATGCTGAAGTAAGGTTATAAGAAGGCATTGCAGTGTCTATAATTCCTTCATGAGTATGAGCCTTGGTCTGTAAAGAGGAATCCAGACAAATAAAGCAACAGGGAAATGACCATTTCCTTCCACTTTTAGAACCCCCTGTCCCACATACCTGCCAATGCACGAGACTCGTAGGTTCTCATAACCCTTCTCTTTCTTTTTTTCAGGTCAGGAAGAAAGGCTTTCGAAGACATGGAAGAGTATGTTTGCAGTATTCTTATGGCACCCTATGGGGATCTTTGTCGACAGTGCAGTCTTTGTTGAGCAGCATTCAAAAAATAGGCAGTATGAATCTGGCTGTGGGCTGGGCTGGAGGCATGCTTCCTGAATCAAGGTTTTGATTAATGCAGCATCTTCCACTGCAGGCCTGGGCTTTGGCATTGGTAGCCTGCCACACCTCCCACCCTGTGGTTTTTAGAATTACATGTCTAGGTAATGGGCAGAGTACTGACCCATGGCTTCTGCTGTATTGGTACAGATGGGCAGAGGTAGTGCCAGTTTCTCAGCCTCACCTTCTCCTAAGACTTACATTTTTTAAGTTTCCAGGTGAAGATGGAATGTAAAGTCAGGGCCATCAAATTTCCCACCTCGGAGGTAGACGAGCATTCATATCATGGTCTGTGTGACGCTACGCCGTGCAGTGATGCAGTGCCAGCTTGGGCAGCCATGTGTGGCAGACCCAGGTGCCCCGTTAGGTTTGAGCAAGTTGGAGGAGAGTGGATCCAGAGACCTGTCGTCTAGGAGAAAGAATGGATACAGTACAAATTTGGGTTGTTTCTTTCTGTGCTTAACACTCATTTTCTACTTTCCTTCCTTTTTGGGCGCAGTCATCGCCTCAGACCGAAAAGCCTGGATGGATCAGATGACGGAGGAGGTAAGACGCTCTTGGAGGAAGTCTGAAGGGCTTCCGGAGCTGTCCCAGAGCTCCGCAGCATTTCCTGCACTGCAGTTAAGGCACTGGTTGCTCTAAGTGCTACTCCTCTGCCCAGAATACCTCACCCCTTCATATCCTATCTAATAAAAGATTAATATGCAAATTGACCATACCTCTGATCAAGCCATGCCCACAGCCACGCCCATCAGCCAAATCAGGAGCAAACTATGCAAATAAACCCCAACCAAGATGGCTGCCACCACTGAGAGCAGGAGGGAGGCTTGGGTTTCCCCGGCAACGGAGGAAGTCCAGCTTTCCACCTGCCATTGCCGGCCTAGGCCTCCACTCAATGCTACAAAGTTTCAATTATAGAAGATACATAATCCCAACAAAAATGGTGGCAGCCATGGAGCTGGAGAGAGAAGAGGCTTAGGGTTTCTGGATCGATGGAGGAAGCCAAGCTTCTACAGCCCTAGCCTAGGCCTCCACTCTAGGCTACAAAGTTTCAAACAGAAATGGCTGTTGTTACAAAGCAAGCAGAAGGCTTGGCTCCACTCCAGGCTACAAAGTTTCAATTAAACCCAGATAACAGGGCCTACACTTGGGGGATGTGGCCAGCCTGAAAACCACCACAGGCCCCTTGGCCAGGCCATCCCATGCTCCAAGGGAACCCCCACCCTGATTCAGGACACCCTTCAGGGCAAACCAGCCAGTCCCACCTATGCACCAGGCCTCTATCCTATCTAATAAAAGAGTAATATACAAATTTGACCATATCATGAGGGGGGGGCGGAGCTGAAGCACTGCAAGGCAATGGGTGGTGTGAGGGGTGAGGCCGCTGGGCTGGCAGGGGTCCAGTTGCAGCCCCAGAGCCAGCAGGGGATCTGGACCCACACCGCCGCCCCCAGGCCTGGCCTTGGCAAACCTGGAGCAGCAGCAGGGGTCCCGATGGCTGCCCCAGACCCAGCAGGGGGTCCAGACCTGCGCCGCTGCCTCCAGGCCTGGCTACACCACATTAAAGCTTTTTTTATTATTAGCATCTTAAATTAATATGATATATTTATTACAATTGGTTAGCCTTTCTCAACACATTATTAACAAAAGTAAAATCTGCAGTTTACATTAGGGTTCATTCTTTGTGTTGAACATCTTATGGTCTTGACAAATGTACCATTAATGTAGTATCAGGACAGTTTCATTGCCCTAAAGATCACCTGTGGCCCACCTATTCATCCCTTCCTGCTCTGAACTCCTGGCAGCCAGGGGGTGATCAGGCTGGCAGGCAGAAGGGGTTAGGGGCAATCAGAAAGGCAGGCAGGCAAGTAGTTGGAAGCCAGCAGTCCTGGATTGTGAGAAGGATGTCCCGTTAGGATCGGGCCTAAATGGGCAGTCAGACATGCCTGAGGGGTCCCAGATTGGAGAGGGTGCAGGCTGGGCACGAATTTCATGCACCGGGCCTCGTGTGTGTGTGTGTGTGTGTGTGTGTGTGTGTGTGTGTGTATTTTTATTGATTCTGGAGAGGAAAGGAGAGGGAGAGAGAGACATCAATGGTATGAGAGAATCATTGATTGGCTGCCTCCTGCACGCTTCCTACTGGGGATCCATCCTGCAACCCAGGCATGTGCCCTTGGCCAGATGTGAACCCAAGACCCTTCAGTCCTCAGGCTGATGCTCTATCCACTGAGCCCAACCGGCTAGGGTTCAGCCCTTCTTCATCTACCAACCCTCCTCGTCCTTCAAAAACCAGCTGAAGTATCACCTCCTCTGCCATGTCTTCCCTTTCTATCCACTCCCTCTCCGACTCATGTCCTTTTTTCCCCCTACATTTAAAAAAGTTACTTGTCTTTCTATTATTGAGTTATAAACATTTTTTTTTAACTCTTTATTGTTGACAGTATTACCTATTTCCCCTTCTTTCCTCTTAACCTCTCCCAGCCTGCCCCCGCTCCCCCCCAGGCCTTCACCACCCTATGTCCGTATTCCTAGGTTACACATGTACACTTTAAGTTCATTGGTTGATCTTTCTCTGTGCTCCTACCACCTCCTGGGCAACATTAACAGCAGCAGCAATGGCTAATGTTTGTTAGGTGTTAATTATACATCAGGCACTGTTCTACCAGTTTATAGATGTTAGAGCATTTAATCTCCACAACCCTACGTGATAGTAATGTCATTATCCCCGTTTTATAGTTGAGAGAACTAAAGGACCGAGAGGTCAAGTAAGCTGCCCATAGACACAGAGGCAAGTGACTGTCACACTTAGTTCTTTGTTGGCTTGAACGTTCTTCCCACCGGACTCTAAATTCCTTGACAGCAGACACCACGTCTTATTTGTCTGCATCTTCAGTGCACTGCGCGGAGCAGTCAGTTAATGGCTGGCCTGGCCAGCGAAGGAGAAACAGCACTAAGTAGGCCACTAGCCGTGGCACAGCTAAGGCCCGTGTTCAGACTCAAGAGAAAAGATAACATTTGTGTGTGACTCTATAAGAAACTTACTAGAGAGGAGATTAAATCTGGGGCTAAATTATCAAAGCCTTTAAAAAAAAAACACCATATATTTACCATTTCCACATTCTATTCCTTTGTGTAGAACTCAGTTTCCATCTGGTATTATTTTCCTTGAGCCTGAAAACTTCATTTAACATTTTTTTGTAGAGCAGGTCCTCTGGCAACAAATTCTCCCAGCCTTGCTTGTCTGAAAATGTCTTTTCACCTGACACAGAATTCTAGGCTGACAACTTCCCCCCCCTTTTAGCACTAACGCTACTAGTTTTCTGGTTTGCATTGTTTCTGAGGAAAGTCAGTGATCTTCTCATCTTTGTTCCCTGGCATACACAGTGTCTTTTTCTTCTCGGGCTGCTTTTAAGATTTATTTATTTTTATCTTTTATTTTCAGCAATTTGGTTGATATGCCTCGGTGTGGCTTACTTTGTTTGTGCTTATCTACTTGAACCTCTTGAATCTGTCAATTTACTGTTTTCATCAGATTCAGAGAATTTTAGCCATTATTTCTCTGAATGTATTTTTTCCGCTCTCACTCCTTCTAGGACTCCAGTTACGTGTATGTGGGTTCTATCAGTTGAAATTGCCACACAGGTCTTAAGGCTCTGGTGATTTTTTTTTCTAAACTATTTTAAACTTTGCTTAAGTTTGGATGGTTTCCTTTTGCTGTGTAACGAATCTTTTCTTCTGTAATGTCTAATCTGCTCTTTAAGCCCATCCAGTGAATTTGTTGTTTCAGACATTGTGTTTTTCTGCTCTAGAAGCTCCTCTCAGTTCTCTCTCTCTCTCCTCATATATATCTTCCACTTATCTCCTTATATTATTCATGCTCCCTTGATAGCAACCTTTTCTGCTAATTCTATCATCTCTATCTTTTCTGAGTCTGTTTCTATTGATTTATTTTTCTTTTGGTTGCAAGTCATATTTTTCTGCTTGACTAGTAGCTTGTCACTTGGCTGCTGGCCATTATGAATGTTACTAGCTTGAGTGTCTAGAGCAGTGGTTCTCAACCTTTTTAATGCCGCGACCCTTTAATACAATTCCTCATGTTGTGATGACCCCTAACCATAAAGTTATTTTTGTTGCTACTTCATATCTATAATTTTGCTACTGTTATGAATCGTAATATAAATATCTGTATTTTCCGATGGTCTTAGGCAACCCTGCTAGCAGTTCTCAACAATATTGAGAATTGTTTTTAAGCTTTGTCAACGCAAGTCTGGAGTTAGCCCTAAACAGTAAGACACTCGGGTGTCTCTGCTGAGGGCCTGCTTGTTCCAAGGGACTCCCCACCGGCCTGGGCGGAGCTGTTCCTCTGCAGTTCTGTGTCAGCCGGGGGATCGCCGGCTCATACCTCGCTGGTTATAACTCTCTGCCCAGCCTTGTGGAGGTTGGCCCTGTACATGCATAGCTTAGTATGCAGTCCATCTGCATTTGTGGATCTCTTTTCCTGCATAGCTCCCCTCTCTCACATCCTGCTTCTCAAATTCCAGCCACCTTAGCCCCCTAAACTTTGACTTCTGTCTCCTCAACTCATGCTCCGCGGGGGTTCCACCTCGCTGTGCCACCATCCAGGCAGTGCCTCTAGGCAGAAAGCCAGGGTGACCGCAGGGCTCTCCTCGGGGATCACAGCCCAGTTCTGCCTTGCCCACTGTCTGAAAACAGTCGTACCTTATATTTTCCCAGTTTTCTAATTGTTTCCAGCAGGAAAGCAAGTCTAGTACCAGTTCCTCTCTCAAGACTAGGCGAGGAGTCCCACAGCCTTGTACTAACTAACCTTTGCATGCGACGCCGACGTGAGGGAGAGAATTAAATCAGTAAAAGTTGGATTGTTACCTGTGCTTTAGAGCTATTCACAGGATTGGGGCAAGGGTCATATAGGACATTTATGAAATATTCTGGGATAATGTTTATTTTTTTTAAAATTTTTATATGTATTTTATTACTTTTTTACAGAGAGGAAGGGAGAGGGATAGAAATTCAGAAACATAGATGAGAGAGAAACATCGATCAGCTGCCTCTTGCACACTCCCTACTGGGGATATGCCCGCAATCAAGGTCTATGCCCTTGCCCGGAATCGAACCCGGGACCCCTCAGTCCGCAGTCCAATGCTCTATCCACTGAGCCAAACTGGTTCCAGCTGGGATAATGTTTAACATGCAGATTCCCAGGCCACCCACAGAGTTGGGCCCTGAGAGTGTGCGTGAATTTCAATAAGCTCCCTGAATGATTGTTTTACAGACTGAAGTTTGACAACTGTGGTGTAGCACCTCTACTAGTAAAGCCAGAACTCAGAACTGGAGAGGAAAGGATTGCGTGAAAAGTTCTTCTGCCTCATCTCATTCCAAAGGGGTTTAAGGCAGTCACTGGAGGTCAGGAATTCAGTCTACCCTCTCGGATTTGTTAAGAGCTTATGATCATCTCTCATCATTATTCAGCATTTTTTCTTTGCTATCCCATGATCACTTTTTGACAAGCTCATTTCTTTTTGCCAGATATTTCTCCTTACCTCTACTCTAAACTCCTCGTCGCTTCTCCACCACTAATCATTCCCAATGAGTTCTGCATTTCTGTTCCCACAATCTGTTCTCTCAGACCTGTACCTAGGATGTCCTCTGCAGGGTTATCTGGGCCCTGTGGTGGCTGCTGATTGGTGGCTGCTGGCCACACTTTTGCTCTGCGTGTCCTCACACCTTGCCTGTTGCTATAGCATTGGTTGCTTAGGGGAGCAGGGGCATCAGCCAGGAGGATGTGCCAAAGGACTCAAGGCGGCAGGCCCCTGGCAGACATTAACAATGCTGTTAGGCAGTTGGGAGCATCGCACATGGAAATTACGATGCTGATAACTGAGATCTTATTAAGTTCATGGTTACAGAAGGCTTACTCAACTGGTATTCTTCTCCAGACCTCTCCACTCCTTTCCTTGCACCTTTTCCCAACTCCCTTCAAAGGACTTCTGGAGCAGTTGGCCATCCCTCTCTGGATGCAGCAGGGAGGGAGGATTTAGCTGTGTGCCAAGGAGCAGGCAAATGGATTTGGTTTACTCTGCCTACTCTTGAAAAAAGTAAAAATAAGTTCTAACTCCTTGGGCTGTTTACATGTATACTGCATGAAAATGCTTAGCACCGGAGAACTAAGATGGCGGCAAAGGCAAAACACCTATCTTGCTGTCATAATCAGCAATTTTAATACTACAACTTAACGAAAGAACAAACACCTTCCAGAATCACCAGAAAGCTCGCCGAGTGAAAATTCCACAAACAAAAGTGAAGATAAGACACTGTGACCCGGAGGAGCGGCGGCGGACGGCGTTGAAAGATTCGCCCGGAGAGAGGTTTGGAGCGCATGCCGCGGAGAGGGCGGGCGGCTGAAAACCGGCCAGTTTTCTCCAACGGGGAGACAAAGGCGTCCCACTGACTGATTCTCCAGCTCTGGGCGAAGTCCAGAGAACCCACTATCACACGGGGTGAAAACTGGACAGTGGGAGGGCACGCCGAAGCTCAGGTGCTGCCGGGTCTCCCGGCTTGTGGAGAAGGCAGCTCGCGCGAACAGCTCGGCTGCGTGACGGCGCAGAGAGCGCACCGCGACTTGCCTCTCATTCGGAAAACCGTGAGACTGCTTTGTTTTACGATCCTGGGTGAGACATTGCGCATGCAGACTCATTTTGGGAAAGTCTGAATTCCCCGGCAACCGGCAGCCAGTGGAGCTCCGCAGCGGCTCTCTCTCAGAGGTGCTAGCGGCCATTGCCCCCGGCACAGAGTCCCTGGGGCCGCATAGGGCGGAGCTAACGCTGTCTGCTTGGCCCAGAGACTCCGCCCACCCAACCTGAGCACAGCTGAGCTTCACAGACAATTGGCCTGGAGGTCAACCCTCCAAGTGCTAACAACGATTAACTGAGCTTAACTTCAGCAAGACTGTGCAGCCCATATCCACCTCAGGTAACCGGGGAGGCTGAGCCACTATCCCTAGTAGGAAGTCTACCACACAAAGCTAATTGACCAACTCAGGGAAGCAGCCACCATGCAGCAACATGGAAAGAAATCAGATGTGAAAGAAATGGAGGAAAAAAAACGACTAGACATGGAATTCAGAACCACGGTTATAGGGTTTTTTAAGAGGTTCCAACAAAAGATCGAGGCCTATAAGGAAATAAGCAAGACCACAAAGGAAATGAGTGAGTCCTACAAGAAAATGAACAACACCCTCCAGGATATAAACGAGAGCTGCAAAGAAATTATTAAGACCAATGTGGAAATGAATGAGTCCTACAAGGAAATGAAAGAAACCCTCAAGGATATAAAGCAGACTCTCAAGGATATGAAAAAGGACCAACCAGAAATTAAGCATACACTGACTGAAACAAAAAATATTATACAAAGACCTGAAAGTGCCCTGGAGCACCCCAAGAACCAAGTTAAAGATTTGAAATACAAAGAGGTAAAATCCACTCAGTTGAAAAAGCAAGAAACCAAAAGAATCCAAAAAATTGAAGATAGTGTAAGGGGCCTCTGGGACAACCTCAAGCATACCAACATCCGAATTATAGGGGTGCCAGAAAAAGAGAGAGAGCAAGACAATGAAAACCTATTTGAAGAAATAGTGACTGAAAACTTCCCACACCTGGTGAAAGAAATTGACTTAGGAGTCCAAGAAGTACACCGAACCCCAATATATAGGAACCCTAAGAGGACCACACCAAGGCACATCATAATTAAAATGCCAAGAGCAAAAGACAAAGTGAGAATATTAAAAGCAGCAAGAGAGAAACAGTTGGTTACCTATAAGGGAGCACCCATACGACTGTCAGCGGATTTCTCAACAGAAACGATGCAGGCCAGACGGGAGTGGCAAGAAATATTCAAAGTGATGAACAGCAAGAATCTACAACCAAGATTACTCTATCCAGCAAAGCTATCATTCAGAATTGAAGGTCAGATGAAGTGCTTTGCAGATAAGAAAAAGCTAAAGGAGTTCATCACCACCAAACCAACATTATATGAAATGCTGAAAGATATTCTTTAAGAAGAGGAAGAAGAAAAAGGTAAAAGTGCAAACTAGCAACAACAAATACACATCTATCAACAAATGAACATAAAAATCAAGTGAATTGATAGGCTGTTGAACAGGATAGACTGGTGAATATAACAGAGACATGGACATAGAGAGGGAATGGACTGACAATTCTTGGGGAGAAAAGGGTTGTGGGAAGTGCAGCAAGAGACTGGACAAAAATCTAGCAACAATGGGAGAGGACAGTGGGGAGGGGGAGGTGAGGGTGGAGGTGGGATAGGTACAGGGTGGAGGGAAGCTATAGGGGGATAAAAAAGGGAAACAATGTAATTAATAAACTGAACAATAAAGATTAAAAAAAAAAAAAAAAGAAAATGCTTAGCACCGTGCCTAAGCTGTCATTAGGAGCTCAAAAAAAGTCAGCTGTTAGGATCTTTCATGTGATGATATCAATCACAATGCATAATATATCACATGTCCTTCTGGACTCAAAAGTAAGAGCCAATCCTATCTAATAAAAGAGTAACATACAAATGTGACTGTACCTTGGCTCCTGATTGGCTATGCTACCAGCCAATCGGGATTGGGTGCAGGGCCAAGTGGCACGAGCACTGGCCTGGGGGTGGAGATGAAATGGGTGGTGGCTGCGAGCACCCAGCCCCCGGGTGCTGTGAGGGGAAGCAGCTGCAGCAGCAGCAATGGTGGTGGCGGCAGGGAGTGCCTGGCCCCTGGGGACTGTGAGCAGAAGTGGCAGTGAGCAGCCGAGGCTGAGCTGAGCAGGGCAATGGAAAAAAAAAAAAAAAAAAAGGACTTCTGAAATCCCATTTTCTCTATTTTTTTGAGTGTGTGAAAATGATACATTTCAAGGAGTAACTGTTGAGTGTTACAGCAAAACCTTCTGAATACTACAGTTTACACACATCATAAATGCATATTATTGGAAGGTTGTGCTGGCTGCCATCCGTTAGAATCAAATTGTTGTAGTGTTAAGCAGCTGTGGAGTCTGTCTTGTCCTAACCTGTCATTTGACAGATTAAGAAATTGAGGCTTGGAGATGATTATACAAAGTAGCTCAGAGGGGAACTCTGGCCTTGTGACTCCCAAGAGAACACTCTGCTCTGATGCCCTGGTGTCCACAGCATCACTGCCATCACCGTTCATTACCAGACATTGACCATGTACCAGCTACTAAGCCTAGTGGTTCACCATTTTTTCTCCCACTGATTCTCAAAACAGATCTATGGGAAAGTGTTTTAAAATCAATTATATTGAGGTCTAATTTACATATAATAAAGTGCCTTCATTTTAAGTGCACAGTTTGAATACTGACAGATGAATATGTCCCGTGAAATCAGTATATAGAATACTTAATCACCCAAAAGTCTTTCATGTCACTTTCCAGTCCACCTTCCTCTACCCCTGTCCTTAGGTAATTACTGACATGTTTTTGGTCTTGATAGAGTGGTCTGCATTTTCTGTAAGTTTATATAAGGTAAATCATATATATGTATCCTTTTGTGTCTGGCTTTGTTCACTTGTGATGATTGTGAGATTCATCCAGGTTGTTGCATATATCATTGGCCTGTTCATTTTTATTGATAACAATCATTGTATGGGCATGCCACATTTTGGTTATTCACCTGTTAAAGGACATTTTGATTATTCTTTATCTTCCATATTAAACATGAGCAGATTGAGGCAAAGAAGGGTAACCCTGGCCCAAGGCCACACAACTTGTAAATGACAGAAAGGTTGGAAGGCCACTGTGCTCACCACTCTACCACCAGTGCCGCACAGCCCAGACCCGGACTTGAATACAGATCTTGACCCCAGTGTCTGTGCTCTTGGCTTCGGGGCTGTAACAAAGTGATATGACCCCCAGCTATGGTGGCATCTCCTTCTACAGGTAGGTGTATTAGTGTTAGCTCCCAGATTTGTAATATAGAGCACCCAGCATGATTGCTAGAATGCTTAATTCAATTTCATTAAGAAAGGAGAGAAGAAAGATACCTGTTTTCAGAGAATACCCCTGGTATTTTTTTCCCTGTCATAAACTTACAATGTGGAATTTGTGATTTGGCCTTTATTTTCGCTCTGGAGGTTTGAAGCATAAAACCCTTCTTGTCAGAGCGTGCACTTGATTTTACCTTTTAGGAGCGAATGCCTCTTCCAGGCATAAATCTCTTGTCCGTGGAGTTATGCCTGAGTCCTTTAATGGAAAATCAGTTCATATGTTACACTTCACACTTGACTTAGTCCATTTCACTGTATGGGAATGTTTAGAATCCATTATGCAATAGGAATCATATGTTACATATAACTAGTTTCTGGAATTATCTTTGCTCAGAGAATTACTTGGTTGGCTAGTGAAGGCTGCTCCTTTGAACTTAGAATAACCAATGGGTGGGGAGGCTCCATCAGTGATTGCCCTGAGTCACCCCTGGCCACTCCTTCATCAGTGACGTTAACAGATATGTGGGCACCTGTAAGGGAACTTACTGGTTCCCTTAAGAAAATCACATCCAGGTTCTTTGGGGTCATCATTGCCAAGAGGATTATCCCTGGGAGGGAGTTATTTTCCTTGCACTTGGTAGGGTTGGGTGATTAGCAAGCAATCTCAAGGAGAAGATGAACCTCAGGGAAGTCTAGGGCTCCCCCCAGGCACCTGGCCTCCTTCCACCTTCGGCCTTTGGGAGGATAGCCAGCCCGTGTCTGGACAGTGTCTCTGGTGGCCATGCTGCTCCGGATGCAGGAGATGGTAGCAAGATAGTCCTTGTGCTCCAGTAGCTTCTGATCCGGTGAGATGTCCTCCCCCTCCCTCCCCTTCTTTTATAGAAAACCTTCAGAGCCATGTCCCTTGATGTGTTTCTCAGCATTCAGCCTCCCTCGCTTCACTCTTGGCCCCTGGGGAAGATGCTCAGGGAGAGAAGAGAAGCACTTCTTTCCTCTATTGATGCCTTAGGTTTCCAAGGGAAGGGAGGAAAAAAGTGGAAAAAGAGATGAACTTTTAAGTTAAGTGTGTTTTAGAGTGAGAAACAGCGAGAGACAGTTAGAGGTGGTTTGGGGATCTAGCAGACTGTGTTGCATGGGAACTGTTTGAAAGAACATCACTGGCTACAAGCCCAGATGCCTTCAGAGGCCAGGCAGGCACTGTAATCACACACACCAGCAGAAGGGTCCCTCCCTGAAGAATGGTGGGGCCTGTGGTGAACCCACACAGGTGATGGCACGGCCTAAATGTTTTCAAATTCGTGTTTCAAAAAATGACAGAATTTTTAAAAAATCACTTCAGAAACAGAACAAAGGGCCTCTACCAATTGGATTAGGCCTTTGGGAAATGGTTTGCAAGTCCTTTAGAACAGCGGTCGCCAACCTTTCGGACATCACAGTCCACCAGTGGTCCGTGGACCACCGGTTGGCGACCGTGGCTTTAGAGGACTGTATAGGGGTCTGCTCTGAGGAACACAGAACTTTGTTGGGGAGACAAAAGATGAAAGGCATTTCAGGAGTTAGTTAGCTAAGACAACAGTATAATGGATGGCCAAGGCAGCAAATGGTGGTTGCTATGGGTGGTTGGCATTATTAAGGGCCCTGAGTTCAGAAGAGGAAGTGATCCCAGCGGGCTGAGGGCACTTGAGGAAGAACTTGGTCTGGGTCCTGAAGGATGGATGGACTTGTTTAGGTAGCAAGTGAAAGGCCTTGCAGGCAAGTTGCCTGGCATAATGGGAGACTCCATGTGGAGAAGGAATAAAGAATTCATGGTAATTGGAAGAGAAGCCCATTCTGCAGAGTTAAGCCTTGATGCTGGTCCATTCTCAACTGCCCATATTCAGTGTTCCCACATAAACAGCCTTTAATGAAGTTTGAAGACTGCTGATTCGAGGTAGAATCGGCCAGATCTAACACAATGCTTCAGGGAAGTTGGGACTCATGGTTATGGAGAACAGTTGAGAATGATGGACAGCCCAAACCCCAAATGACCTCAGGATCCCCAAATTGTGGGATGACAAAACTGATTTTTCCTCCTTTGATGACAATCTTCTGGTGACATAATCGTCCATTTGTATTCTTGGAATCAAGTTACTGATTTGCTCTAAGGGTTTTAGACTTCTTCTGTCACGGAAGGCTGTATATGTTAGAGAAACACGTCAGCTCTGAGATAGGATTGAGCCCAGTCTCTGCAAGTGACTTTGGGCAAGTCATTCATTCATTTATTCATTCATTTAACCACCTTTTCTTGAATACCTATTGTGTGTAATGCATAAGGCTGGGCACCGGGGATATGATGGTGAACAAAACATTCTTAGCCCTTGGTCTTATAAAGCTTACAATCTAATTAGGGAAATAGGGACTAAAGAAATTGTCACACAAATAAGTAAGGACACATTGCGATGGAGTCTACTGATTTGAATTGGGTGATGAGGGAAGGCCACTGTGAAGTGACTTAAACTTCAACTTGAAGGGAGATAGAGTTGTCAGCAGTGGGGGGAGAAGTTGGGTGGGGACTCTGGTAGAGAAAACAGCAGGTGCAAAGGCATGCCACCTCCCTACCCCCAGAAGCATTTCCAGGCCTATTTGGTCTCTTCCAGAATGTGAACTTTAAGGAGGAACATTGAGAGGCACACCAGTGGGAGAAAAATTCCTTGTTTCTACAGTATTCAAATTGAGACAGTCTCTGAAAACACAGATATGGACCCAGCTTTCAAAGTTTACCTCAAAGTTAATTCAAACTGAAAAAGAAATTATGAGCCTCAAAATATGACTTTAGAATAAGGTGGGGTACCTTTTGTCTGCCAAAGGCCATTTGGATACTTACAACATCATTCACAGGCCTTACAAAATTATCAACTTAAAAATCGGCCTGCTGCCGAGACCGGTTTGGCTCAGTGGATAGAGCGTCGGACTGCGGACTGAAGGGTCCCGGGTTCGATTCTGGCAAGGGCATGTACCTTGGCTGCAGGCACATCCCCAGTAGGGGGCGTGCAAGAGGCAGCTGATCGATGTCTCTCATCGATGTTTCTGACTTTCTATCCCTCTCCCTTCTGCTCTGTAAAAAATCAATAAAATGTTTAAAAAAAAAAAAAAAATCGGCCTGCTGTATTTGGTCAACCATTTAATTAACTCACCCCAGATGCTTTGGCCTGCAGGGCCAGGCCAAATGATTACACAGGCCTTATCACAGCCCAAGGGCGGGACATTCCCCACCCCTCTTCTACAAAGTGGAAAGTCTTTGAAAACAGAAGCTTTAAAAAAGGATTAGCTCTTTCTTGCATATACTAATAACCATTGCATCTTGGGGTAACCCATGACTGTGGGTGGAATTGCCCCTCTTCTGGCAGCTTCTAATGCCACTTGAGCAAGCCGTGTCCCCCCTGGAGAGGGCTGTGCTCTTTGCATCTTGGGGTCCAGTTTTGACAGAATCGACTATCTCAAAACCTTAGGAATAATAAATCCTTATGGCCAACCAAAAAGTGTTTAATTCCTAAAGGACAAGCTGAATTGAGCCCCTTCTAGCCAGCGGCAATTGGGGACTTAATTCTGCAAGTGTAGCAATCTGGATGATCTGAGAGCTCTGAGTTTAAGGGTAATTGCTCAATTTTCTATCCATGTCAACAGGGAAAATAGGTAAAAGTGGCTGAACACAGCCAAGCAATGAGGCTGGATGAGGTGTGAGATGCCAGACTGTCAGTGGAATTAGAAAAATGCTATCTGTAGAGGGCTATCACTCAGTCGCCCTCGCCTCCCCTCTTCCCATTCATCTCTGTCTTCAGGCTTTCTGACTCTTTCGGGTTCTTTCTCATTCCTTGCTTAATCCTTCCACTATATCCTTCATCCGTTCTCCTGCAAGTAGCAGTCATTCTGAGCCTAAACAGCTCTAATGCAGAGAAGGGGAAGGTGGGAAGAATTATTTAAGTACAGATCAATTGGAACCCTGATGTCTCCATTCCTTCCTTTTGCTGAGTAAGACTTTCATTATGTTAGCATTCCTTCCTTAGGCGCAATATAGCATCTGGGATTTTTCAAGTGGTCCTAAACCTAGTTCCTTTACCTCTCTAAAAACAATTCTAACAGGCACTGAATTTTTAAATTAAATAGTGTTCCTTAAAATCAAAAAATTTTTTTAACTTAAAGTCACTAGGACTAGATGCTAAGGCCTTTCTAGATCCATGCCTCCCTTTCCTTCCCTGACACAAACATGCATAGGAACACCTTTTATTTATACTTATCCACAGCAGGGATGGCATGGGATGGAGGTGGGAAGGTGGGGATGGGATTAGCGGTCCTATCTCTTGCCTCTGTGCTTTGTTAAGCTTTGTTCTCGTTGTGAGATATTGAGTAAGAATTTTGAAAGTCGGTGTTGTATTGAAGAAATGGTATTGATAATGAATGATTAAGTATTTACCAGGAGCCGGCACTGCGATGCTTTACTGCAGTCCTTCCGTTAATTCTCCCAGTTCTGTGAGGAGCACTGATTATCACCCTTTCACAGAGGAAGAAACTGAAGCTTGTTAAGAAACTCCCAGAAGTCACGTGGCTAATTAGTGATGTGCTGGTAAATACGGACCTCCCCACTTATTTATGGTTTTGCTGTCTGTGGTCTCAGTTACCCATAGTCAGCGTGGTCTCAAAATAATAAATGGAGATTTTCCGAAATAAGCAATTCATAAGTTTTAACCCATTGTACGCCAAAAGCATCTGTAGACGCAAGTAGCGGACCTTCCCCATGCTACACGTATCTATAAAAAGAAATCTTTTCCCTAAATGGCAGCCCTGACCAACTTTAAAATCGTTTTTCGTGAGAATTTGCAGCTGAAAATATTCAAGAACACCTGCATTGTGAGTAATATATTTATTTTTATATATTCATTGCAAATTGATTTTTTAATTAAATTCAAAATATCGTGGTGTGTGGGGAGGGTTTCCAACTTGCACGCAAGGCAGTTAACTTTAATGGTACGATGTTCTGAGTAACGTGGTAAAAGCTCCCTTTGTCCCACTTTGCCCCTCCTAGGATGTGAATCATCCCTTTGTCCAGCATACTTATGATGTGTGCACTACCTGCGTGTTAGTCACTTAGTAGCTGCCTCTGTTATCAGATCAGTTGTCAGAGTGAGAGAGATCACACTCACATAGCCTTTTTTCAGTATTTGTTATAATTGCTCTGTTCTATTACCAGTTCTTAATCTCTTACTGTGCCTAATTTATAAATCAAACTTTTTCATAGTTATATATGTATAGGAAAAAACGTAGTATGTATGGGTTTGGTACTCCCCTCAGTTTCAGGCATCCGCTGAGGGTCCTGGCACCTGTGCAGATAAGGGGCGAGGACTACTGTGTTTAACAGCCAGCTCTTAGTGGGGGAGACATCTTCATTGGTGGTGTTTGCCGGTGTCTGTGTTGTAAATACTCCCACCATGGTTGGTCTCAAGCTCCAACATGACATAATCGACCACAGAGCTGGGAAGAGATGACAGTAGCACACTAGTGAATATGTCATATTTTCACCATACTGCTGCAGTAGATGTCAATAATTTCAAGAGCATAGTTAAAGTAAGATGTAGTAAAAATTAGGAAGCAGTGAGTTTTGAGCATTACCTTCCTTTTTAATGTAGTTTATTTCGTTGTAAAGGTCTATAATCTAATCTTCAATAATGTTTATGTTTAATAACCTGCATGCAGAATTCCTAAAAACTTAGCCTTTGGTTTTTACAAGCCAGCACGAACCAGCTGCTCTAGTCGGCCACTTTCAGCAGTGGCGGAGCCGGGATTCAGAATGGGCTTTGGGCGTCACTCCGCTTTCACGGCCTCCCTCTTTGCTCTGGAAAGTGGTAGGCTCGTTTCTCAGGCTTGCTGGCTGAGGAGGCTTGTCTCCACTCAGATTGGATATTGGCTCTCCTATCCTGATTCGCAGACTTACCTGCTGGCCCATGTCCTCAGCTCTGCTGAGCCTCCCACTGAAGTCATGTCTGCAACAAACCCAGGCTGAGGAGAGAAGAGCCAGGGGCCGGGTCTTTAAAGCTCTGTGACATGAAGCAGGATCTTCAGGCTTGACCAGTCCTCTCTCTCTTATCATGCTTTCTCTTCTCTCAAATCCATTGCCATTGCTCTTAGATAATGAATTCTTATGTCTATGCTGGGTCCTCTGGAAAGGAGAACTCATCGTCTTCTATCTTACCCTGGTCCAAGCATAGCCCGGAGTCTGGCCCAGACCTCCTGCTTCGTTAACAGAACTGGGACAAAGCTCGTTATGCCCCTAGTGGTGCCCTGAAATCTGTAAGTCACACCAGACTTTCCAAATTTACCATCATGAGCATCTCTGCCTGAAACACCATTGGCAGTGACCTCTTAGGGTTCCATTTACTTTGTTCATGTGAGCGGCTTTACCTGCATGTCCCCATCTGAAGAGTTAGAAGGGGGAGAATGCAGGTCTTGTGCTGTGCATGCACTCTAGAAATGAAGTACGTTGCAGTGCCTTCCTCCAGGAACACAGAGAGAAAGCTCCGACAGCGTTCTATCGTGCTTCAGTCTGGAGGAGTGTGATTAATAATAAATCATCCAGCATTAAACACTGACAAGTCAAAGACGGCTGACTCTTCCTGAAATCATGCTAGAGATCAGGGTATTTGTTCTGTGACTCCTTGGATTCTGTCTTGAATACAGAAGACAGGATCAGGATAGGACAAAACCAACCCCATTTACTTTTGTGTCTGTCCCAGATGTGACCGCTTTCTGGGAAAGGCACGGGACTTCTCACAGTTGTGAAGGGGATGCATGAATGAGGGATGAGAGGTGAGAGGCCCTGAAGCAGACAGGCCCAGTTGGTGAGGACCACTGCCCAAGGAGATCTTACACCACTGAGATTTGTATTGACTAGAAAGAAACGAGGCTTGGTGTTCTAGGATGTCTGTTCAAAAGATGGATCTGTATGAAGAGCAATAATGTTTTCTGCAATGAGAAGAGATAGGTAGAGTTGTAGAGCTGCTCCAAATAGTCGTTGCCACCAAAATCACAGCAATTGTGACCTCGGATGACTGGTGGCATTGTGGCTTTGTGTTCTCCCAAATAGATGGACATGGTGCTTTACTTAGTTTGAAGACTGACGACCAGATAGTGCTTAGGTGAGGTGGGAAGGGACAGGCATGTTTATGCATCTGGGTTGGACATAGCACATCACTTAGCCCTCAGGTGGAGAAGTCTTTTCTTTCTGACCCATCACACATGGAAATTAGGTCCCAAAGAAAATCTAATCTAGCTAGAGCAGAAATCTCAGGGAGAGGTTCAGGGGACCTCTTACTCTAGCAAGAAATGAACTTGATCTAGCCTTAGGTTCTACCAACTTTCTAAAAATTCACAGATGTTCAGTGTGTGTGTGTGTGTGTGTGTGTGTGTGTGTGTGTGTGTGTGTGTGTGTTCATTTGTATATACACACACAGGACACATACTGGGAATGTGATTCCTGAGTCCATAAGTGTGGTTGACAGACTAGGTTTACCTAAAAGGCCCTTTAAGAGAAAGTTCTTGAAAGATGATTACAGAATTGAGACACCATCATTTAAAAGTGCTCGAGGCGAACGCCTTTGAAAATTGCAGCAGTGGAGGGACAGAGAAAGAACCACGCAGCCCTTGATTGTTGCGCGGCTCCCTCAGGACCCTTCCCCCTCCCCCTCTGTTTCTCATCTGATAAGAGAGAGAGCAGCAGTAAGACTCCTCATCTATCTTATGAAAATCCGATTCGGGATGGCTGTGATCAAAACCAGCTGGCTGTCACCAGCAGTGGCCTTGCACGGAGGGGACCGCTCAGAAGAGTTCCGTGTGTGAGGGTGGCACGGGTGGCACTGATCAAAGTAGCATTTTTTTAATAAATATATATAAGGAAAATACAAAACTAAAGATTTAGAATGAAAGCAGTGTAGTTTGTCTTGTTTTTTTGAGTGTAACACAAAGAGGATGAAATAGAATCAGATATGCCTGGTTTCCAACACACGTCTACTGGCGGCTCTGAGAAGGTGTTTTCTGTCACTTTAATACCGTGTCACTCATCTTGGGTCCTATTGAAGAGAGTGGAGAGTTCCTCAGTTTCCATTCCTTCCAGCCACTTTATTCCTCTAAATTTTTAAAGACCTTTACCCCTCCTTGTTCTTCACATGCATAACTCAACACATCAAAGCTGGAACCACCACAAAGCTCTGAGGGCTGTTGGAGTGGTGAAGAGCATTGCTATTCGTTGTTTTTTGTTTTCTCCAACTGTCCGTGGCCGGTGATGCAGTGTTCCCTAGAGGTCACTGCAGCCAGTGCTCCCAATGCCAGGTTCCCTGGCCGAATGGGGTCTTTTCCCATAGAGAACCCCGTTGAGCTGTGCTCGTTTCTTGCGAGCAGTACCTTTGAATTGTTCAAAAGGCTCAATCCTAGTTGATGACCCTCTGCGTGACTGGTACAGAGTCTTCTTTTTAATTTATTTTATTTTTATTTATTGTTTAAAGTATTACAAATAGTATTACATATGTCTCCTTTTTTCCTCCATAGACCTCGGCCTCCCCTATTCCCAGTACATACCCTCACCTGCCATCCCCCCCCCCCCCGCCCCCCAGTGTCCTGTATCCATTGGTTATGCTTACATGCATGCATACAAGTCCTCGGTTGATCAATCTCTTTCAGCCTCTGATTCTTTTCTTTCTTTCTTTCTTTCTTTCTTTCTTTCTTTTTTTTTAAGAGTGAGGGTAATGAAGATGGAAAGAGAGAGAGAAACATTGATGTGAGAGTGAAACATGGATTGGCTGCATCATGTATACCCCCCTACCAGGGATCAAGTTGGAAACCTGGTTATGTGCCCTGATGGAGATTGAACTGGCAACCTTTGGTGCATGGGATGATGTTCAACCAACTAACCCATTGGCCAGGGCAATAAGAATTTTATTCAGCACTCAACATACTTCAAGTGATTGGAAAAGCCTAAATCTGGGGTGTTGCCTTCGTGGCTTCTTCGGAAATGTCACAGCACCCCTCTGTGGAAGATATGAGCTCTGGCGTTCACAGGCCGCGGTAAACCACAAGCTGAGTTGCCACTCTTAGCAAAACCCCTTTTCTGCTCATGAACCAGTGAGGTGTGAGGTGTGTTGAGGCCGGGCTTATCTCAGAAACCGAAACCAGTCCCAGTCTGAACCTTTCTCTCCAACCCATTGTCCACCAGGAGAGTCCCCACAACTTGGGGGCTGTGAGGAACAGTCAGCTATTTCCATCTGAAGTTCTGTGGTCTTCCCCCAGCAGCATTAGGAGAGATTCGGCCTGGCAGGAGCATGGCGGTATTTCAACATGTAGGACACGGGTGAGAATCAAACCAACAAACACAACCTGGCACCTCAGGATGGCGTATCTTTGTCTCTCTGTTGTGCTACCAACGTCTGGGACCTGCTCCCAGACACTCTGCTGCACCTTGGCCACGTGTTTTGCTCACGGTCAGCCCTGTCTCAGCCTTGGCAGCCTGGCTCTCTAGCCAACATCAGTTTCCAGACTCTTCTCTCTGCCTTTCTCCCACTCTGCCTGCAGTGAGTGCAGGCTGGGCCGGCTCGAGTCAGGTGAAATCACAAGGGATGAGTCTTCATAAAGCGGACCTGCCAGGAGCCTGCAGTCGGGTTTTTGCCCTTTGAACCCTGACTCCGCGAGAGCAGGGGACCGATGGTCCTGGGCCCAGCCTCACTCAGGAGCTCCTCTGAGACCGTCTCTTCCCCTTGTTCCTTCGGGTGTTTGAAGCCTGTTGCCTACTGCTTTCCCCTTTTCTTCTCCCTTTTAAAAAAATTCTCCATTTTTTCCCTTAGAAAAAAAATTATTTATACGATTGAGAGCCACTAATTAAAGCCATTTTCTGGTATTTGGTTACTGGAGTGTTTGATGTCTCTCTGACAAGACCATGAAATGCACGGAGTATCCACAGGGACAGAATTTGCTGAACACGGCTCTTTGTAAATGAGGGGACACAGTGTCGCCGCAGCTCATGAATATGAAACGCCCATGATGCCACCTCAGTGGACTTGGGAACACAGATGAATCCTGTCATGGGCTAAATGAGACCAATTTCTTTCACTTAACTTCATCTTCAATCAGACCTTCTTCCATTTGCCTGTTTAAAATTCCCTATACGTGATGCAGAAGGTAACAGTGTTCAGTAAAACAAAGTTTTGCAGCTGCAGAGAAAAATTGTAATGATTTCTGGTTTAAGTTGCCATCTCCTAAAACTGTGGATGTTGTTTCCTTTTGCTTATGAGCTCTGCTGAGGTCTGTTGACTTTGGTCACAAAATTAGGGGTTGCTTGTATTGGGGTGTCCTTAAGCAGCATGTCCAGATCCCTTTCATGTCGACTGGTTGTTGGACTTAGCTGTGGCTGGTGGCCGTGGGCCCGTCACGGCCTGTGGGTGCTCTGCAGTGGCCAGGGCACTGAGTGGGAAGAGACTGTGTGTAACCAGGGAGAGCCTTTGGCGGTGGGAGCTCAGTTAGTGGTTGAAGTGAGGGACAGATGTCATCAGTATAAGTACCCTAAGGAACCTGATAAATTAGACCAACTTTGTATTATTTACTAAGATGTCAGGGTAAGAAAGCGCTGGAGGATAGCACAGTCTACGTAGCTCTCTAGAAACCCTTCTGCAAGTGACCAGGAAATTCCATTCAGAAAGCCCCAGCCAGCCTCGTTGAGGATCACCCCATGCACCAAGAGATCACTGGTTTGATTCCCAGTCAGGGCACATGCCCTGTGGCCGATTCACTCAGTCCTCAGTAACGGGCATGCAGGAGGCAGCCCATCTATGCTTTTCCCTCTCCCTCTTAAAAGAAAAAAAAAGAAATAAAAACGTGTAAAAACAGAAAAGGAAGCTCCAACCAAGAAAAAACAGCAAAGAGTAGACCCTAAAGTGACACAGAGAGGAAGGCTTCCTGTGGGACCCTGAGCCAGATTGGGGTGCCCCCTGTGTTCTCTGTCTTGTGGGACTTAGATTCAAGTTCCAGGTGAAGAGCCTGAGCAGTGCTCGGGGCACTCATTTCAGGCTGAGTCCGGTCTCAGAAATCACTCTCTGTTCTGATTGCACCCAGACTGGCAAACACAGCTGGATTGAATGCAGGCGATCACAAAATGCGTGCAGAGAGCTGGGGTCAGCTTCACAGGAAGGGCACGTGGCTTCTGCTGTCCGGACACTGGGACACTGGGTAGTGCGCGTTTTAGTGCGTGGGTGTATGATCCTGTTCGCAGTGAATGTATTCCAGGGCTAGGGCAGCTTTTCACATTTTTAAAACCAGTTGGAATTTATCTTACTGCTATTCCCATATGTTTCCATTATGTATTTCTATTATTTACTTAAGCGCCCCTCACTTATTTCTGTGCTTTCAGCTGGTAGTTGGTGTGTTGGGTGGATGGATCTGTTGGCAGACCAGTGTTCTGTATCATCAGGAGTTTCCCATTTGGCAACAATCTTTCTCTTTGAAATAAGTTCTTACTGCTTTTGCTGTGCATTAGCAAGCTCCACACCTTGGGACACACTAGCGATCCAGGAAGAAAAGCACAGGGAGCTGTGGGAAGAGCGTGCAATCCAGCCTCAGGATAGAAGTCCCTGTGGACCAAGTTTGAATGACTTCCTCTGCAGCTGTGTCCCCACTCGTCCATTGCTTCCTGCACATGCACAGACCCTTCCTAGCAGGGGCAGCTCTGAGGTGAGGCAAAGCCTTTGCTAGAGTGTATCTAGGAAGTATCTAGGAACCTGTATTCTAGAAGCGAACCCACTTGGGCAACTTTAGGGTTCAGGAGCACTTACACTATAATGGGATGATAGAGGAGACTGACACGGCACATGTGTGTGGCTTTCAGATGTGAGGGGCATCTGTGGACTCAGTTTTATTCAGTTGTCCTTTGGTTTGCCAGTCCTTGGGAATACAGAAGTGACCAGAATGTGGTCCTTGTCCTCAGCTAGTTCACTCTCTAGCGGGCAGGCTGAGGGCCAGAATCACTTTACCTCCTGCCGGGTAGTGAGGTGTACCCTGTGTCCTTGAATGAAGAATGATGGAAAGTAGCAAGCTCTGAATTCTGCCTGTTGGATTTTGAGATGATTCATAAAAGAAGGGATGTGTATTTTCCTTATTCTGTTCATTTATTATTATTTTTTTCATCTAGACCCTCTTGACAACTTTGCTTAGTCCATCGTGGTTTCCCCTAATGTGCCTCAGAGGGATCTTGTGTATAACAGGCCCTGGTCCATGTTTCCCAGCTGGTCGATACAGGTCTTCCTCACTTGGCACCAGGCACCTCTCTCCTGCCTCACCCCGTGCCACTCTGGCCCGGGCCCGACATCCCACCCACACCACCTTCAGTTCCTTCAGTGTTGCAGGGTGCTTCTCACCTCCCAGTGCCTTTGCACATGCCATCCCCTGCCTGGTTGAATCCTGCTTAGCCTTCAGCTTTCAGCTGCATTGTCCCTGATTCAGGGAGCTTCCCTAACTGCTCACCCCACCCCACCCCCAAAATTCTAAATTCGATCCTCCCTGGGCAGGACTAAGTACATTATGGAACATCTGTTCAATAATATGAGGTGGCCACTTAAAAGAATAAGATGTATCGGTACATTATCAGGAAAGATAAAAGCAAGTTGCAGATAACACGAATGGCAAGTGATCCCATTTATAAATTTTTTTAAAGGATGTGTATGCTGTGATAGGCATACATTCTTTTCAATAAGTATATACAAGAATTTGTTAATAGCAACTACCTCTAGGGAGACAACTGGGACTCATATAAGGAAAGGGAAGTTTCATTTTAAACTTGTCTGCAGTATTTGTATGTATTACCACATAGGATGTTATTTTTACCTTTAAAAATACGACAGTTAGGTCTCCCTGTTATTTTCAGCCATAGAATCCATTTAGTTTCTCTCACAGTATATATTTGAATTTATTTGTTTACTATCCCCCCACTGCACCATGAAGACAAGGACCATGTCTTTGTTGTTCTTTTAAAAAATCTTTTTATTTATTTTTAGAGAGAGAGAGAAAGATTGATGTGAAAGCAAAACATTGATCGCCAACTGGGGATTGAGCCCACAACCTATGTGCCCTGACCAGGAATTGAACTAGCAACATTTTGGTGCATAGGACGATGCTCCAACCAGCTGAGTCACCCCGGCCAGGGCAGGACCATATCTGTTTTATTTGCTTTTGCCCCTGACACCACTTAGCATGGTACCATTCACTTAGTAGGTGCTCAAAGAGTATTCCATGAATAAATGAATGAATGAATGAGTGAATGAATGAATGAACTAACGAAAGAAAGAACAAGGAAACAAATGCAGTTTCCCCTCTGGGGGGAAGGGCTAACTGGGCAACATGGTGGGGCAGACAGGCAAGTTGAACAGCATGTCAGATGGCTGACATAAGAGGCAGGGATCAGTGTCCAGAGAAAACCTGTTTAGTGTAAGGTGTCAGAGCTGGGAAAGAGCAGCAGATGATCTGTGTGAGGATGGCAACCTGCAGGAGGTGGCGCTGTCTGCTGGCAGAACTGAGATGGGGGATGAGGGCACCCGCTTCCGAGCACTGGAGGTATAGCCCCCTGTCGTCGCCTTCCCCTTTTCTGCGGTTGTCCCAGGTGTCCAGCCGTCTCCTTCTCCATGGGGCTGGCTTACTAAGGGTGGCAGAGAACGAGTGCCCAGGGCACTCTGGCGACAGTGCACTGTTTTCATGCTGCTCCGTTTAGCCTTGTAGGAAAGTAGCGGGTCAGGCACATAATGAGGGAGAGCATTAGCTTTTTTTTAAAAAAGTTGTTTTTTAATTTTTATTGTTTTTTTAATCAGAGAGGAAGGGAGAGGGAGAGATAGAAACATCAATGATGAGAGAACCATTAATCAGCTACCTGCTGCATGCCCCCCATTGGGAATAGAGCCTGCATCCTTGGCATGTGCCCTTGACCGGAATCGAACCTGGGACCTTTCAGTCTGCAGTCCGATGCTCCATCTACTGAGCCAAACAGGCTAGGGCGAGAGAATTAGCTTCTTTATGGCTGTTGGTATATAAAAGAAATACCCGAGAACAGAGGCCATTGAGTGAAAAGTGAAAGCTGTTTGTCAGCAGGCAGAGCCTCACCTATAGAAGGCATCTCTACTTTGCAAAGAAAGCACAGGTGAGGTGTGGACAAGCTCCTGGTGCAGTCAGGCAGGAGTGAGAAGCCTGCTTCTGTTTTAATGGTTTCACCTAGTGCAAACTGCTTCATGTTCTTCAGCCTCAGTGTTCTCATCTGGAAAATGGGCAGGAGTAAATGAGAAAATGATAGTAGAGACCTATATAGTTTTTCTCTCCATGCTCAATATATCTGTTAAGTGAATCCAAATAGCATAGCACTTAGCATTTTATAAAGATTGTTGCATTTAATACTTAACAACAACTGAATGCAGTGGGCACAATTATACCAGTTTTATAGATGAGGCACAGAGGGGATAAAGTCACACAGCGAGGACATGGGAGAGCCGAAGCCAGCCATCCTGCCTCCAGAGACGGCACTCTTAACTGCTGAACCCGAGTCCTACCCATGTGCTTAGCTCATTGTTCCTGTTCATGTTCTTCAGCATCGTGGGAAAAAATGAGAATAAAGTCAACATAATTATTAGGTTTTAAAATAGCGGTAGCTTTCAGCCGTACTAGAGCAGAGAGCTGGCTCTTGTGTTCCTGTCGTTGTCTCTATTAAAACCCGGAGCGTCTGAAAGTCAAACCCGGCGCCCTGTCTCAGGCTGGTCACTGAGTACAGGCAGGCCATTTCGTGGAGGTAATTTTGTGAAGAGGCGGATTTCTCAAGTCCATTTTCTTTTTTGAGATTTGTGGTATGTGTGTGGATTAGGGCTGGGGGGGGGGGGGGGCGGGGGTGAGGAAGGAGAGAAAGAACAGAAATTCCCAAGAACATATTATGTACACGTGAACAAGCACTTGTCTGTGATTATAAATCAGAAACTATGAAATTGTGAGGTTCTTTGAAGTTTGCCCAAAACCTGCTCCACGGCCACCTGTTCCGCTGGGGCCGAGAGTTGGATGGCCGGCTCTGCTGCGATGGCTCAAGCTGTCACTGCACCGGAATGTTCCAGCTTGCCTTGGCCTGGCTGTCATCGCTGGCTCTGTCCCACTCAGGCGGCGCACCGGGTTCTGTTGGGCACCAGGCTTCCAATTAGAGAGAAATCCCACTGTGTGGCCGGCCCCACCAGTGCCACTCTGAGAGGCGCCTTTGCCAAGGCCCGGGCTGACCTCTGATCTGTCACAGATGGGCCAGCCCCACACTCCCTGGTGCACATTTGGAGGAGGGGGTGGGGATGAAGCGAGAGGCCTGTGGGGAGTCAGGGTGGACACTGGACCGCAGTGTAGTCCTCAGGCTGGGAGAAGCTGGGCAGAGTTGACAGGGCCCAAATGCTAGTGTTGTGGAGGGAAAGGGGACTTTGGGAAGACCCGTCCTGAGCCCGACACTCAGCATGGGGCACTTTCTTACCAACTTCTGAATATTCATCTCAGGCTGGACTCCACGTCCGAGGAGAGCCAGGGCAGCTAACTGGATCGCTCCAAAACTGTCACACTGCTGATGGCGCATGGCACAGCCAGCCTCCCCCTCCCCGCTGCTGGTCTGCGCGTGGCACCGGCCTGGGGGCCCCGCCGCCCTAGCCCCCACACTGTCATCGGCAGCCCTCAGCACGGAGTTTTAGTCACGCAGCGAGAATGAGGAAGCTAAATTTCCATTAGCATAAGACAGAATCTGAGACAATTCCATCTGTAATTCTTTAGCAGGATAGGGAGGTGCAGTCTAAGCTCTGAGCGGCTTCTTTCTAGGTAGAGTGACTTGCTGAATGTGGTTCATCATTTGCGGGGGTGGGGGGGTGCAATATGTCTTTATTTTCCCAATTGGCCATTTCTTTTTATTTTACCTCTTTCATTCTTTTAATCACTCTCTTTCTTCGCCTGTCTCTTTTTTTGTGGGTCTTATTTTCTGTGTCTCCCTTGCATACTTTCTCTTTTTCCACGTACAGAATGTCACAGTCTGAAGCAGTAATAAAGACTCCAAGCTTCACTTGAGTACAGCAGCCTCAGTTTAAGTACTGAATAGCCTGAAAGAGGCGAGGATCTTCATTTTCTTGAAATGATTCTGCTTATCTTTAAAAAATAATATTGCATTCTCAATCCGTGGAAGCAAAAATGAAGAATTTTTCACTTTCCTCTCTGGGATTTTTTCCCCTCCTTTTGATATTTGTGTTAGTTTGGGAATTCTGGGACTATCTCAGCCCACTTGGCCTTTTTTCCTGCTTTACCACTTCTTTCACTCTGCCCTTCTCTGCAGTCTGGTTAAAACAAAGAAAACCCCTCTACCCATCAGTAATACTCACTGGAGAAGGAAATTCTTCTGTCGGGTGTTAGGTCGTCCCCAGGAGGACGTGGGCTATTTTTGTACCTTAAGTCAGCTGCCACAATGAAGTGATGTCTGCCCGTTTCTCCATTTGCATGACTTTGTTAAATTGGTGAAAGACGTGGCCTTGGGCTCCTTCTATGTCTGTCTCATATGGGGAGTCCAGACAAGGAAAGTCTCTATGTGACAGCAAGAGAAGCGTCATCTTCAGAAGCAGCACGGTTTGCAGTAGACCTGGCAAACGCAGGCCTGGTCTCGGACACACGGCTGGGAGCCAGGCTGTGCCATTACGTGTAAAGTGGCCTTCAGATGCAGGCTCAGGGCATGGAGACTGTGATGATTGCAGAGACTACAGTGAGCTAATGCCCATGTGCACCTTGGTCACGGGGAGGTCAGAGTGACCTTCACCTCATGGCACTGCGCTCTCTCAGTTCCTCTGTCTCCAGCTGTTGCCAGGCTTATTCATTGATTCCCCTTCCCTCTTCTCCTCTAACGCTGTCTGGGACACTCCTCTCATTCCTTTACATTTCTCCTTGGAGACCCAAACCAGCGACTCCGAACCTGGAGTGAACGTCAGGATTGCCCAGGAAATCTTAGGGAAAATACGGATGCCTGCGCCCTGCCCGGGAGGTTCTAATCCAGCTGGTTCTGGGGTGAAGCCCAGGATTTGGGACTTGTTGACTTTCTACTTTTGATTCTAATGTGCGCCTGTAGTTCAGTCCCACAGTTTTGGACTGGGAGCCCCTGGAGGCCAGAGACTGTCTGTCCGTCCTACCCGCAGCTGACAGCCCCGTGCTGGCCTGTTGAAGGAATAAGTAACACATAAAGAAGCAGGCAGCCGAGACCAGTTTGGCTCAGTGGATAGAGCGTCGGACTGCGGACTGAAGGGTCCCGGGTTTGATTCCGGCAAGGGCATGTACGTTGGCTGCGGGCACATCCCCAGTGGGGGTGTGCAGGAGGCAGCTGATTGATGTCTTTCTCTCATCCATGTTTCTGACTTTCTATCCCTCTCCCTTCCGCTCTGTAAAAAAATAAATAAATTTAATTTAATTTAATTAAAAAAAAAAAAGATAGCTTTACTTAAAAAAAAAAAAAAAAAAAAGGCAGGCAAGATCCCTCGTCATGCTGCTGACAGTTTTGCCGCCGCCTCTCCTTGCAGATATTCCTGTTATTCCGGATCTGGAAGAAGTGCAGGAAGAAGACTTTGTTCTGCAGGTGGCAGCCCCTCCCAGGTGTGTTCAATTGGGTGTGAAGCTGGAGGGAGGCAGGGAACATGTGAACTCATACACTTCAAATGCCGCCCACAGTGGTGCTGCCCCCCAGTGCAGACCCAGATGCTGGTGGGGGGCTCCCTCCCAGGGTCCCATTTTATTAGGCATTTTTTTCCCAGGTTGGTCTTCCCAGCTGCCTAGGAGGCTCTGTGGGTGGTGGCCCAGCAGCACTCCTGGAACTGGTCCTGCCTGTGGCTCTTCCTCACATTCTCTCTCCTGCAGCGTCCAGGTAAACCGGGTGATGACCTACCGTGACCTGGACAATGACCTCATGAAGTGCGCAGCCTTTCAGACCCTGGTGAGTGGAGCGGCTCCTGCGTAGAGGGCCGGGCTTCGGGCAGTATCCCGAGGGATTTCTCATCTCCGTGGACCTCTGAGGTTGCCTGGCAACAGTCCTTTTGCTGGAGGCACCGTCCTTGGGTATTGCAGCATCTCCGGGCTGCACATTCCAGTGTTTTCCAGGGCAGCTCTCATCTGCGTCCATGGCTGCCCACTTGGGGGTCAATAGATGTGCAGGCCCTAGAGAAAGGCTGCAGCCATGCATCGCCCTCCTGATATTGACCTTCCCCCCAAGAATGCCCAGCCTGCGGGGTATTGTGGCGTTCCCTCAGTGGCTGTGTGGTCCACTTACATTCTTACTCTTTCAGAAAGCATTCCTGTAGCTCTGGGTTTGGGAAGTCTACCCCACCCAGCCTGACCCTCCTCACTTTACAAGAGTTAACTGTCTAAAGGCTCCTCGAAATGCACATCCATTTCTTTTACTTTTTTATTTATTTTTGCGTTCACAGGATGGAACGATCGACTTGAAGCTCCTCACCAAAGTACTTGCGCCAGAGCAGGAAGTTCGGGAAGTATGTAGCAGCAGCAGCCTCCTGCTCCCTCGGCCGCCTCATTCCTCTAACCCTTGGCTGCCGGGCTTGGGCAGGGGGCTGTGGTTGCAGGGAAAGGCCTTCCTTTGTCCCAAGAAAGTTAGCGGTACCTCTCTCGGCAGGATGACGTCGGCTGGGACTGGGACCGTCTGTACACTGAGGTGTCCTCAGAGCTGCTCGCCGAGTGAGACCTGCTGCAGGCGGAGGGGGAGGACTCCGTGGGACAGTCTGCACACACCTGAGCCCTTGGGGGACAGCAGACCACTCTCCGCGCAGAATAACCTCCGCTTTGGGCTTTTGAAAGTCTGCTTTGGTCTTTTTTAAAAAATGCAATAAGCCTAAAACTAAAAAAGCTTGCAAGGAGCTTCGAATTTTCATTTGGAATATTTTGTAATAAAAATACTTGTTTTCAGGAGACTGCATTGACCTTTCAGTTGTAAATAAATTGCTTCTTTCTTTAAAAAAAAAAACACCAAAACAAAAAAAAAAACATTTTAGTCCTCACCAGAGGATGTTTTTTCCCATTGGTTCCTAGAGAAGTGGGGAGAGAAACATTAACATGAGAGAGACATATCAATTGGTTGCCTCCCTTCCACGCCCCCCCCAGGGGCTGAGGAACGTGCAACCGAGTTATGTGCCCTTGTCAGGGAATCGAACCCACAACCCTTTGGTCTGTAGGCTGATGTTCTAACCACTGAACAACCGGCCAGAGCTAAATTGGTTTTTCCTGTGGCTATTGCTTCCATTTCTTTGCAGCGCCCTCTTGGAAAGATTCATGGTGATGAAAGAAGCAGCTTTTAAACAGTCCTAGGGGAGCTCTGCCCACTGCGGAAGAGCGTGAGGGAAAGCTAGATCAGGGAGAGAAGGAACGGCACTCCTCGTTGTTCAGTCACAGAGGCCACAGCGTCTCCCTGTAAGCACCTGGGCCCAGGGATGTGGGGGTTGCAAGCAGCTGCCTGCTGGGTGGCCTGGCGGGACACCTTTCTTCCTGCGGACTTCCTGTTGAGTTAGTGAAGTTGCACTGTCTCCTTGGTGCTTTTAGGTGACTTAGCTGAAGACACAGCAGGAAGTGGGTGTGATAAGGTGACCCCTTCCCCACATTGGGGTTTGGTGGCTTTTCTGATGGCGCTCCCCTTTCAGCATCTTCCCGCAGCCTGTGCCTGGGGCTCCCAAAGCATGTTTCTTTCTGCCACAGGCTCCCAGAGCTGCGTTCCGGGGTCTCTGAAGCAGAGGCCAGCGTGGCAGCCCTGAGCCTTCCCCCGAAACACTCTCTTAGGGAGCCTGGCCTCCCTCTGCCCTTCCAGACACGCAGCCGCTTATCTCCATGACTCCCCCACGCAGCGTCCCCGCCTGTTTCCAACATGCGCCCAGATCTGGAGCAGAGCCCTCGCCTTTTCCTAAACAGAGGCATCTTTAGGTTTTGTTTTTCTCTCTTCCTCCCCAAGACGTCCCCTCTGAGGGCTGCCTCTCCTAGATGCCGCTTTGGATCTGCATGCGGGCCGGCAGCTGACGAAGCCCGCTCCCGGCCAGTGCTGCTCTCATCCTGCCCGGCCCCTCATTAAGATTCAGACAAAGAGGCTCAGCGCTTCAAAAACCCACTGGGGGGTTGTTTTTGTGTGATTGTGTGTGCCCTTCCCCCTGAGCCAGGTAGGCCTAGTGCAGGCACAGAGGATGCTGGGCTACTAATTATAAACTCTGGGATTTGGTGGCTTTGGGGCCCCTTCTCCTCCCCCTCCAGAGTCACACTCTTAGCCCTGACAGCCTCTCCTTGGAACAACTCCCATGGTCACTGAGAAGTCTCCTTTCAGGCTGGTTTTTCTTGAGCCTGCACCGTTCTGAAGCCCACAGGAGAAAGGCTGCCTTTCTAGTACCTTAATTACCAGCAAATGTGCTGCCTCGGGACTCATAACCTTGGAGGTCTTCAGCTGTCGGCAGCAGGAAACTAGGGGTTGACTTCCTCCCTCTGCCTTTATTTTATAACAACAGCAGCAACAAGATCTAACATGTACGAAACACTTAACCACCTGCCAGGAGCTGGGTTTGCATATAGGAATTCTGCTTAATTCTCACAACTACCCAACAAAGCTGATACTGTTGTTAGCCCATTTTACAGATAAGGAAACTGAGCATCAGAGAGGTAAAGAGATTGCCCAAGATTAGCCATCTACTGGTGGCAGAGCTGGAATTCAAAACCAAGTTGTCTGACACCACTGTGCTTTTAACGTTCCCCCTCTCCTGCTTTCAGCTTGGGAAAGGGATCTGGCTCACAGCGGGCAGAATGAGCAATGCGCTGGGAGAAAACTGCCTACCACCCCTCCGCCCTCGACCAGGCCTCCGTTCTTTGTACGGAGTGACCCCAGGCAGAGGGCTTCTGTCAGCTTGGATGTGAAGCTTGTCATCATGGCTGAGCTCCACAGTCCTGGCCCAAGTGGGTGGGGAGGAAGCTATGGACCAGGGAGAGGAGCAATGCTAAGTGATGTGAGCTAAGCCTGGACAAGAGCTGGGCTCAGATGCTGAAAGGGGCCAGTTCTCCTGGCGCCTGTCTGTGCCCAGACCAGGCCCTGTCAGGACTTCATCCTTTACCATGCACTTGACATCACCTCTTCAGAGTTCCTGCAGACGGACAGTTTGTTCCAGAACCGACATCCACCCCGTTCTCACTCGACATCTGAGATGTCTTCCTTATGTTCCAGCCAGCGGGGTCGTGCACCCAGACTTCAGGGCCTCCCACGAAGCTGGCCCACGAGGTATTGCAGAATGGACCAGCACCTGCAGGTACCTGCAGCGCAGTTTTGTGCAGACGGGTGGGGGAGGCATGGATTGTGTCTTGGTATAGCTGTCTCCATGTGGCATGTTGACAGTTCCTTCCTGATTTCTCCTATACTGGCTGGTGTCACCTCTGAGCAGGCTTGAGAAGTCCCAGTTGGTCTCTGACAAAATCTCCCTTGGTGTCTGCATTGCTCCTTCTAAGATAGTGGTTGCAGTTAATCCATGTCAGGCTCTGGTCTATAGAGACAGATCTAGAAAAGGCAACCCTCCCCCACCCCAGCACACCCCTGGGGGAGGGAGATGGACAAATAGGGAAATAGGTAGTGTGTTAGATGGGAGTAGATGCTGTGGGGGAAATATGGCAGAACAGGGAAGGGAGTGCTGGCCCAATTTTAAATGGTGGTCAAGAAGGCCTCCCTGAAAAGGTGGCATTTGAGCAAAGACCTGGGGAAGGTAAAAGAAGGAACAAGATGGTACCTGAGGAACTGTTCCAAGGAGTGAGAGCAGTACTTGCAAAAGCCAGCAGGAGGCTCTGGCTGTTGGCTTGGTTGGAGTGTTGTCCTGAACTCCAAAGGTCTGCGGTTCCATTCTTAATCAGGCCACACATATCTAGGTTTTGGGTTCGACCCCTGTCGGGGCATGTGTGGAGGGTGGCTGGTCTGATCAATGTTTCTTCTCTCTCTCCCTCCTCGCCCTGCCTTTGTCTCTAATATCAATAAATAATATCCTCCTCAGGTGCAGATTTTAAAAAATATATATATATTATTGATTTTTCACAGAGAGGAAGAGAGAGGGATAGAAAGCCAGAAACATCAATGAGAGAGAAACATCGATCAGCTGCCTCCTGCACACCGCCACTGGGGATGTGCCCGCAACCAAGGTACATGTCCCTGACCGGAATCGAACCTGGGACCTTTTAGTCCGAAGGCCAATGCTCTATCCATGAAGCCAAACCAGTTTCGGCCAGATTTTTTTTTTAAACCAGCAGGAGGACATGCACCTGAGTAGCGGCAGGAAGCCAGTATGTCTGGGGTGGAGGGGTGAAATGGGGAGGAGACGCCCTGTCCCAACCCCTGGGCTTATCACAGGGAAATGTGCGAACGGCTGCACAGCCTCTTCTGCCTTGGCCTGGCAGAAGCGAACAGGTAATGCTATGAGCCAGAGGGGAACCATGAGCTCTGTCTGCCACGCACCAGAGGTGAGGAGGCTGCTGCCAGCTCCCTGCCAGACCGGCGTGCCGGGAGGACAGGGTGGCATTGTGGGGCCCGGCGTGGAGTGCTCCCTGGAAACCTGCAGCTCCGATGCAAAGCTTGAGTGAGCAGTTCATCTGGGCAGGCCTGTGGCTGAGCATAAGGTCACCTCTACCCCTGAGTGTTGGCTCGTCTTTGCTAAACCCCGGGACACTCAGGCTTTGGGAACTACCAGTTCCCGGCGGAAGCTGACGCTAGTGCCTTCACCAAAATGTGCTGCTTACGTGCATCAGGCGTCTCTTGATTAGTGGTTAGGGGGGCTCCCGGGAGCGTTGGTGCTGGAGACCTAAGAAAAAGGTTGTGTTTGCTCCAGCAGGATGAGACAGCTTAGCATCCTTGCTCTGCTTGCCTGAGCAGTGGCGTGCGTTTCTGCTGGGGGCCAGAGAGCCTGTGAGGAAGGCGGTAGGGGGAGGAGGTGGGGAGCAGCGGCACAGAACACAGATTCCGAATCAGGCGGGCCCAGGTCCCAGGCGCAGCTCGGCCACTGAGTAGCTGTGGGTCCTCTCGTGAGCGGCTTTCCCTTTCAGATTCTGTTTTCTCGTCTGTAAAATGGGGGTAATATTCGTGCTGTCCTCTTAGGATTGCGATACCCAGTAAAAGCTGGCTGCTGTTAGATTTTAGAACTGGATGTGATTGATAGGATAAGTCACATTGGATATTTTATTGCAACAACACCTGTGTTTTGCTAAGGGCTACCACCTTCCTTTTTCCCATGCATCGCTCAGCCGTGCATAGAATGGCTTGGCACTAGAGCTTCCCAGCTCTGTTTTTATAACACTTTTATTGAGGTATAACATGCATGCCTTAAAATTCACCCACCGAAAGTATATAATCAGAGAGTTGAGTAAATTTATGGAGTTTTGCAACCAATCACCATAATCCAGTGTTAGGACATTTCACCACCCTACAAAGATCCCTGTGTCCACTTAGATTAATTCCGCTCCCACTCTCAGCCCCAGGCAACCGCTGACCTGCCTCCTAACCCTCTACTTTTGTACATGTAAATGGACTCGTAGACTGTGTGGCCTTTTGAATCTGGCTGCTTTCATGTAGCATGTTTTCCAGGCTCATCTGTGTTGTAGCATGTTTCAGTAGTTCGTTCTTCCGATTGCTGACAGGTGTTCCATTGTATGGATCCATACCACATTTTGTTTAACTGTTGTGCATCAGTTAAGGGAGCTTGGGGCTTCCAGTTTGGGGCTATTAGGAGTAATGTCCCCATGGCCATTACTCATGTACATGTCTTGGTGTCGACATATGTTTTCATTTCTCTTAGGTGGACTCTCCGGAGTGAAATTGCTGGGTCCTATGGCATGTTTATGTTTAAATTTTAAGAAACTGCTAAACTGTTTTCCAGGGCATCAGTTCTCTTTGCTTTTTAGTATTTTAGGGTCTCAGGGATTCGATGCTTACTGTTTTCATGTCTCCTTTCCGTAATTTTTTCCATGGTTGCTATTAAATGTATAGGAGGCACATTCTCCTGGTTCCCCCCTCCCGTCCTTCATCCTGTCATGGAGCTTATTTCCGTTTTGAGAACACAGCTCATCTTGTTTTTCCCACCAGCCTGTGAGCTTTTTCAGGATAAAACGGGGGTGTTGTTTGTTTCTGTCAAGGCCCATGCATATTCCAGGAGTTCAAAGTCAAATAAGACATGTGCTGACCCCAAGAAGCTCACAGTCTAGGAGGTAAACAGACAAGTTCCATCTAGATTTTCAGAGCATTGGTCTGGGGAACCAAAGAGGCTTTCCAGAGTGGAGAAGCCCAAGGGATCCCCTACAAAACAGATAAAGGGGGAGAGGGGGGAGCTCCGTGTGTCCACCAGAAATCCAGAGGGGGACTCGGTTTGCTCAGAGCAGGGTCAGCACACTGCAGCCCACGGGCCATGCCCAGCCTCCACTGGTTCTGGTAAAATTTGGCTGCAGCAGAGCCGCACACCTGCCTTTGCTTAATTGTCGCTGGTTGCTTTTGTGCTCCAATAGCAGAACTTGGTGTGGCAGAGGCTATGTGGCCTGCGGAGCCTAAAATAGTTCCTATCTGGACCTTTCCAGAAAAGTGCGCTAGTTCTGCCTTGGAGGAAAGAACGATGATGAGAAGTAACAGTGCCCTCGTGCTCCCAAGCCCAGCTGCTGGTTGCTATCCGGAAAGTGAATTGCAGCCCGAGTGGTTTGAGTCGATGCCAGGAAGGACTGGAAGGGTGGGGCGGTTCTGCTCCTAAAAGAGAGAGATGAACTTCCCTTAAGAAAAGGAAAAAACAGTTATCAGTTCCAGCAAAGTTGGCACATAATCTGGGGACAAAAAGCTGGGAAGAGGGACTCGGGGCTCCTTCTCGGCCCTTTGATTCTGTCTGGGATGCGAGCAGGGGAGTCTCCAGGAGTCAAATACCTTTGGCAGTGGGCTCAGAATAATGACGAGAAAGCCCAGTGGAGGGGGGTAGCAGCAAGGGAGGGAAAACAGTCAGAGTTTTCTTTTGGCGAGGTCTAAATCAGAAAGCCAGGGGATCGGGAGCAGACGGAGGAGGCGGCTGTCCCTCTTGTGGCTGTGATGGAGTGAATTAATTCCGGGCATATGTTCCCAGCATCTGTCGTGGTGACCTGGACCGGAGGGGTCAGCGAGAGAGAGGGGACCGTGCCAAGGCTGAGCATTAGCCCAGAATTCCCGGCTGCAGGAGCTCTTGGCTCCCACAGAACGATGGCTGGCCAGCTCGCCCGGGAACATCTGCCACAGCTGCAGCAAACAGCCCTGCCTTGGGGAGACGGGAGGGGGCCCTCCGTGTGCTCTCCACAAAAACAAACCAAACCAAAACAACAACAACAACAAATACCTGGCTGTGAAGGAGCCGGGGGAAGACCGGAAAGAGTGCTGCAAACCTGGTCTCTTCCAGAGCTCAGGCTGCAGTAGATACAACCCTCCTGCCACACACTGCAGGCGGGACGCAGGGCCTACCCTGGGAGGGTTGCACAGGGATCTTAGGGCGCCCTCCTAAAGTGCCAGTCCCAGAATCCCCGCCCCCTCCCCATGCTGTGTGGGCTGCTTGGTGCACAGTGTCCCTTGGGAGCCAGTGATGGGCTGAGAGAGAGGAAGCAAGGCAGAAGGGTGCAGTGGCTGAGACTGCAGACTGCCGGGTTCACGGCTCTGCTCTCCACATCCTGTCTGTACAGCTCCGGACAGGTCCCCATCACTCTGTGCCTCCGTTCTCTCCTCTGCGGAGTGACGGGGAAAGGAAGTCCTGTCTCCTAAGGCTATTGTGATGATTAGTGTCTGACACAAAGGAAGCTCTCAGGGAGGATTGGTGGTCTCATCGCGTGGACCCACAGTGACCACCGTTCCTCTGAGGGTATGTCATGGTATCTGGCACTGACAGGACCTACGTAGGCATCTAGGCAACTGGAGGCCCGCAGACTAGCTTTGACCCACAGGACTATTTAGCCAGTACACTATTTTGGATGGTTTCATTAATGATCAGCATTGAAAATGGAAAATTTCACATTAAATTCAGAGTTCCAGCTTCTCTTAGAGCTGTGGTCGGCAAACTGTGGCTCACAAGCCAAATGCAGCTCTTTGGCCCCTTGAGTGTGGCTCATATACAAAATCCCACAGCCTGGGCGAGTCTATTTTGAAGAAGTGGTGTTAGAAGAAGTTTAAGTTTAAAGAATTTGGCTCTCAAAAGAAATTTCAATCGTTGTACTGCTGATATTTGGCTCTGTTGACTAATGAGTTTGCTGACCACTGTCTTAGAGAATTGGAGATCTGCCTACTCTGCGGCTACAGCCCCTGTGGCAGTAATCAGTTGAGCTGAGAAACAACAGCTCTGTTAAGTGGGGTGCAGTTCACCCCCCTTCTCCTCCCGCAAATGCACTACTTTTCTGCTTGGCCACTGCAGGCATTGACTTTGCATGCCCAACCTCCTCATGTTGCCAACGAGGATTCTGTTCCCCAGACGTGCTTACCAAGATCATGTTTCTGAGACTGGAGCTCCAGTGCTCACTTGCAGGCCAGTGTCCTTTGTCAGTAGCCACGCGCACTGCTGTAACCTAGAACCGTGTAAGCTCTGGAGAAGATCCAGGTTACCTGCCATAGGCTATCCTCCTCTGACCAGGCAGTGCAATCCGGTGTCCAGACTGGGTCTAACAGAGCTTTAGCAGAGCCTGGGGTCGCTCCAGGGCCAGCAGCTGCCCAGCCATTTGCCCTCTGCAGCACTGTTTAAACTCTACTCCTGGCGTCTGCTCAGGAACTGTCCTGCTCTGCATTCAGAGAAAGGTGGGCGGTCTGTCTGCTTTCTACAGCAGTTCCCAGTGCCTCAGTCATGCTGCTGAGGGGAAATGGGGTCGCTGAGGCTTCAGGGAGCATGCCTGGCTGTCGGGTGTCTGGAGCAGGAAAGTAACCCAATCCTTGGCTAGCAGGGTCTCCATGCTGGGCTCAGGAGGAGGGATGGCCTTGGGGTACACTACTCAGCTCCCCTTAAAAACAGAACCTGGGCAAGGAGTTCAGTTAGCTCTTAGCTTCTTTAGTGGTACCTTCAGCACCTGCCAAAGCCATGTGCCTTCCTGTTAGTGCCTCTTGCCTGCACAGGAGGTCCCCTCTATGGCAATCTTGGCCAGCCCCCTGGCTCCCCCACCCCGGTGGGGCCGAGAGGAGTGTGGGTATTGGCTTCTCCAAAGCCAAGCTCCTCATGAACCCACTGGCTTGGCTGGGTGTGGGGGTGATGTGGAGATGGGGGTGTGGGATTCCCGGTGAGGCAGGAGGTGGTTGGGCACACGTAGTTCCCTCTCTCACTCCTGTAAGTGCCAACTTGGAACCTAATACAACTGAGCAGGCCTGGAAAGGGAACACTCCGCAGCAGGCACTTGGCCAACAGAATTTGGTGTCCTCTCAGCAGGAAAAACAGTTGTTTCTGTTGTTGTTTTTGCTGTTGGGCATGAGGAGCCTCTGTTTTTGGCAAAGAAAAGGGTAGCAGAGAACCAGGCCTGCCGGGAGTCAGGGCTGTGCCCACGAGAACCTGGGGCATCACTGCTGAAGATGGAGAAAATATGGACTTAGGGAACTCGACTCTGGCCCTCGGCAGGTGGTGGTGATGCGGGGGGGGGGGGGGGGTAAGGGTATTGGGGGCTCTGGTGGAGCCAGGTTGCAAAGCCGCCTCTGCCATACAGCGAGTGGGGTGGCATGTCCCTGCGGGCAGGTGGAGGCGGGGATGCTGCGGGCTTTGTGGTGGAAGCCCGATGGCAGCACTTCCTGTACCAAAGGCTCACTGCCCTCTCAGGTGCATGTGCCGTTTTAAGGACATGATAGTGAAACAAAGACTGAACAAAAAGCTGCCTCACAGAGTGTAGGTGACGAGATAGTGCTTAGTAGGGAAACGAAGCAAAGAGAACAACGAAATTTAGCTCCTTAACCAGAGAACAGAGAAAAGGAAACAAAAGCGGTGGGAATCAGTGCAAACGGAAAGGAGGGGGCATTTGGGGTTGAAGTAAATCTTCCAGGGCCCGATTGTGGTGGTGGTTACATGTCTGTCTGTATTTGTAAAACTCATCAAACCATTCACTTAAAAGGCGCTGATTTTTATTGTGTGCAAATGGTACTTCAAAAAGCAGGACTTTAAAAAGATTCTCCCTTCACCCCTCACCAGCTCAGGTCTACGAGCTGGGTGCGTTTCTGTTCGTTCCACAGCGTCTGACCAGTGTTCGCAGCATCTGTGCCTCGGTGCCTGGCAGCCTGGCCGACCCTGAGAGCGAGGCCGGGAGGCTGAGAGGCCCTCCTGGGCAGCCTCAGGGCCTGTCCCCCAGTCAGGGAACTGCTCAGATTCCAGAGCTAGCTTTTATTTAACTAACTAACTAACTAACTAACTAGGTAACTAATAAATTAATTATGTATTTATGTGTGTATGTATGTATTTACTTACTTACTTTCTTACTTATCTACCTAGCTAGCTAGCTATCTACCTTTTTATTTACTTATTTCTGATTAATTCTCACCCCAGGTGTTTTTCCACTGATTTTCAGTAAGAGTGGAAAGGAGGGGGAGAGACACAGAAACATCGATGTGAGAGAGACACATTGATTGGTTGCCTCCCCACATTCCCCATCCAGGGCCAGGGATGAATGAAGCCTGCCAGCAAGGCTTCCAAGGTAAGTGCCCTTGATCAGAATCGAACCTGGGACCCTTCAGTTCACGGGCTGACACTCTACCCACTGAGCCAAACTGCCTAGGGTCAGAGCTAGCAATTAAATTTTATCTGCAATTTTATTTTCCATGAAAGAAAAATCTAGCAATTTGACTATTGGGGATGGCAGATGGTCCAATGTGAAGTAAAACACAGGCATTTGGGGATCATTTTTGACATTCTCATGGAGGCACAGATCTGTGGAGCCCAGAGAAGGAAGGGCGCGGAGAATTGTAAAGACCGAGCACCGTTTTAAGAAAATAGGACCCCAGAGAGAGCAAGCTGTGCCATCTTTTGCATAGCGACCATTCTTTTAACCTGGGGATGAGCAGAGATATAAGAACTTTGGATGGCAGCTCTTTAAAAAAAAAAGTTTCTTTAAAAGCTTACAATCCTATCTTTAAAATATTGTCTTTACTTATGCATTAACATACATTCACCACACTTCAAACTATATATTGAAATACAGTGAACGTGGCTTTCACTTTGCCCTGTCCCGCTTGTTCCACAGCTCCCCCAGGGGTGGCCCTGGGGTCCTTCCAGATGTTCCCGAGCACATCCACGCTGTGGATGAGCAGGTGGCGATCCAGACTTGGTTTTGTTTATAGGGCTGACACCATTCGGAAAGGAGAGCCTCTGTTTTGCCTTCCCCACTTAATGTCACACGTTGTGAATGTGATGGGACCGCTCTTCCTCATTCTTTCCCATGGTGGGCATTATTCTGTAGCTTTCCTGTCCCGCAATTCCATCCCCTCCGGGACCCTCCCACACTGTCGTCTTTCAGACGGAGCCCACTTTCTCTCACGGGCCTCCCCTGAGGGTCTGCTCTAACCAGCACTGCCCCCCTCAGAATTCCTGCGGCCAGACAGCCTCCACGCCCCTGCAGGACAGGAGCTCTTCCACTCATTCCACACCACCCGCTGGGGAAGAAGAGGCCGCAGAGCACCGTCCTCCGGGGGGCTAGTCCAGGGCGCTGTGGGGCTTCGGAGGATCAGAGGTGGAGGCACGGGAGAGGACGGGCTGCCCCTGCTGTGATAGAGAGGCGGGGCTTGAAGGGCTAGGCTAGTCTGTGTGTAGGGTGTTGGGGTTTGGTTGTCAGATTGGTCCTAGAGGAGGAATCAGTTGGATTCCCCTGGGAACCTTTAAAAAACATTAGATGCAGATCATTGATTTCAGAGAGGAAGGGAGAGGGAGAGAGAGATAGAAACATCAATGATGAGCGAGGATCGTTGATTGGCTGCTTCTTGCATGCCCTCCACTGGGGAGGGAGCCTGCAGCTTGCTGAACTGTGACCTCCTGGCTCAGAAGTTGATGCTCAATCACGGAGCCACCTTGGCCGCATCCCTGTGGGCCTCTTTAGTGCGCAGTGAGCGCTCTGTGGCTAAGCATGTCAGCAGGTGCTCTTCACTGAGATAGCTTTGTCCCTGGTTAAGAGCTCAGTCCCTGCAGTGTCCTTAGCTGCATGTCCTATTGCACGTTACTCTGTCTCTAGCAAGTAATACAACTAGCTAGCTAGCTATCTTCCCTTTTATTTATTTATTTGCTCATGTTTACGAAGCTCTAACCAGATACCAGGCAATACACGAACTGCTTTCTGTACATTAACTCCTTGCATCTTCTAAATGCTGAGACGTGGGTAGTGCAATCATGCCCATTTTAGAGGTCAGCTTTTAAACTGAGACGGAAACCAGGCCCTTCTCATTTTGCCCTCATGAAGCACTGGAAGAAGCGAGGAGTGTTGTCCCTGTTTTCTGTGTCATCAGTGTTTGGTAGGTTCCTCCTCCTGACTGGGGCACCCCCAATGGGGTCTCTGCAGTGATGATGACAGAGCAGCAGGGCTTGCTAATGGCTCTGCCCCTTGGCACTCTGCCCAGGACTCAGCAGCGCTGGGTAGAGGGAGTCCTGCCTTGGGGACAGGGCTGTAGAGGACCCCCTGGGAAAGCACATGGGTATTTCTTTAATTATTGTCAGCTGAGTCTGACCAAGAAGGCCGATGCATTATCAGCACTGACTCACCTTTGCCCACGTGTCCCTTTGATATGTAAATCCAGTCAAGCACCAGGAATGCTAGGGCTACTCAAGAATGCAAATAATCTTTGTCTTAACTTTTGGTGAAACTTTCTGGTATTTTTTTTTGGTGGGGGGGCGGTAATAAATAAGCACATGCATTGGCTCTGGGTCCCTGTCTCTCCATCAGAGAGAACAGAGGTCCACCCAGCCCCAACTTCTTCCTTCCATTTTGTGTCTTCTTTCTTTCATTTCTCAATCCCCATCCGCCTCCACTCAGAAACTGGATCCGCTCTCTTTCTATGCTGAACGTGGAAAAAAGAGAAACAAACACCTACACAGGGCACCAGCTTTTTCTCTGCTCTCCTTTCAGTGGGCTGTTCGAGGTGTATTCCTAGAGTCTGGAAGCACCATGACAAGACCTGCAGGCAGGGTGTCAGAGGTGGCCACCTGGCATGAACCACCTGCATCAGAAGTACCTATAGAGTTTATCCAAACATGCAGGTTCCTGAACCCCTGAGCCACTGGATTAGAGTTTGAGCAGGAGAGACCTGAGAATATGCATTTAAACACCTTTCCAGACTCCAGCTCTATTTGGGAACGCTGCTAACTGCTGGCTCACAGGCTGAAGTCTGCACTTGTAGTACTGGCTGAAACCGTTTTCTTGACATTTTTGCACTCCTGGTCAACATTTTAAAATTAGGAGCACCGCAGGAAAACCAGCCTAAAATGTACAAGACCCCGCCAACTGTGTATTTGGATTCAGAATCCATTTTGGCGATAGCAAGACAGCTGGCCTAGCTCTTCAAGCCGAGTGAGTCTCTGACCCAGAAGGGGCAGCCCCTGTCTTCTCGCCGCGGCCTCGCCCTCTGACTCTCCTCAGCCCCGCAGGGCCCGGGACTAGTCACCTGGGGACTGGGTATTCCGCAGCCTTTTCTTCCCCAGTGGGTGGGTGGTTTGGAGTGAGAAAGAGCTGCCTGCCATGAACTTCCTAGCCCAGCTAGTTACTGTGCCGTTCATGATGGCGCCGATCTTCAAGCAGCCGGGAGGACAGAAGTAGGGAGGTGCATTTTACATGCCATGCCCCAGGTGGATTTGATGCACTTTAGGGCATTAAGACCCACAGTCATCTGGAGAAAAGAGTGAATGTAGGTTTAATGGGGCCCTGGGTCAGATCAGCCTCTTGGGCTTGGCCTCCCTGAAAAAAAAGTCTTTCCCAGCCCTGAGCCTCCACCACATACAAGCCAGGTCCTGTGCGCCCCCCTCTCCTCCAGGGCAGCAGGCACCCAGGCCTCAGGCTGCTATCGGATTCCATCTCCTGTCACTTTCAGAACCAGTTCATTATTCCTTTATTATTCCCATTCTCCTGCTTATCGTTATTAATAATCGCTCTAGACAGGCCAGGGTGCTGACAGCTCCCCCCTTGTCCATTCTTCCTGTCTGTTTTAATCCTGCCTGCTTATCTGGCACTGACCTGAGCTATTCCTTGTTTAATTAAGCAGTGCTGGTCAGCCCACTACGGCCCAGCTGGAGATGGGAATGATGGGGTCTCCTGATAGGCAGAAGGGTGATGGGCCCTGCGGCCTGGACATTCCACCTCCCCCAGGGACATGAGTTCCAGGAAGGGCGGTGTGTATGTGTGTGTCTGTGTGTGTGTGTGTGTGTGTGTGTCTGTCTGTCTGTGTGTGTCTGTGTGTGAGTGTGTCTGTGTGTGTGTGTGTCTGTGTGTGTGTGTCTCTGTGTGTGTGTGTCTGTCTGTCTGTGTGTGTGTGTCTGTCCGTCTGTGTGTGTGTGTGTGTCTGTGTCTGTGTGTATCTGTGTGTGTGTGTCTGTCTGTGTGTGTCTGTTTGTGTGTGTGTGTGTCTGTCTGTGTCTGTGTCTGTGTGTCTGTGTGTGTGTGTCTGTGTGTGTATGTGTCTGTGTGTGTTTGTGTGTGTGTGTGTCTGTCTGTGTCTGTGTCTGTGTGTCTGTGTGTGTGTGTCTGTGTGTGTATGTGTCTGTGTGTGTCTGTGTGTGTGTGTGAGTCTGTGTGTGTGTGTGTCTATGTGTGTCTGTGTGTGTGTGTGTGTGCGCGCGCGCACGCGCGCAGGGCCGGGAGGCAGGAAGGGGTTATGGCCATTACTCACTGAGAAGCAATGCTTCTCAAATCTCAGCTGAGCCTCCGTCGTGTGAGGACCTGTTGAAGGGCAGATGGTGGCCTGGCCCACCCAGGGATTCTGTCTCAGGAGGTGGCCGTGAATCTGAATGCTCCGTAAGCTCCTGGCGGTGCTGATGCTGCAGTTGGAGGGACCACCCTTTGAGTAGCCCCGAGTTAGTGGCCGACCTCAGCCTAGTGATGGACACTGGCCAGGCCCGAGCGTGCCTCACTGGGAATGGATTGAAGAGGGAGAGACTGTGTGGCGGGGATGGGGGGATTATTGCAGCTCCCAGACGTGAGGGACCGAGGGGCTGAGTAAGGGACTGAGCCACGGGGTGCTGGACTACGAGGGAAGGCATGGACGTGGATTCAGCTCCTGGTCTCCGCAATAGGTCTTCGTGGCAATGAGGGAGAGAAAGCGTAAAGATACCTCCGAGGTTTGGAGCAACGGTCAGCATGGGGGTGCTTGATAGAAATAAGCCCAAACGGAGCCCGTGGGGTGGGGCGAGGTATGCTGAGGTCAAGGCAAGCTGCACAACTTGCAGGGCCTGGTGGAAAATGGGAATGCCGGGGCTCTCGTCGGGAAATCATTAAGAGTTTCGAGTTGGACACCAGAGTGCTAAACCACTTGGGGCTTTTCTCAGGCGCGGGGCTCTGCGTGTCTGGGGTCACAGGCTACGTAGCTGGCGATTCCAGCAATAGCGAGGCTGCCGGATGGAACGGGCTATCACGTTGCTGCCTGTCAATGACCCCGCAGGCCCTTAGTTGACTGGCACATCTGTTGCCTTAAGAGATGTGGATGGGCCTCTCATAGCTTAAGTTCCCCTGATCCGGGCATCGCACAAAGCCCCTTCATATATTACTTGATTGCATCCTGCAATAAGCGTGTATGAAGTGTGTGTTATTTCAGGTGGAGAAACTGAGGTAAAGAGAGGCATGGTAACTTGCCTAGTGAGCGAGAGTCCGCTCATTAGACCCGAGCAGGTGTCTGGGCTGGGAGGTGCTCAGCGCTAATGAGAGTTGGGGGTTGATGTGTGGGGGCGCTGGGGACGGAGCACGTGCGTGCCTGGGTGCTGCAGAAAAAGCATGGATACCCAAGTGCCAGCCGAAGATGGAAGGATTCAGAGCAATTAAAATGTTTTGCCTGGGAGCTGTTTGGAGCCTTTTTTTTTTTTTTTTTTTTTTGAAGGGAGCGCTTTCTGACTTCAAGGTGTTAACAGGCTCTCTAAATGGTTTTGTTTTTTAATTGCAGCAAATGACTGTGGAGCCATTAGATTTTGCCTCTCTGTTGTTTCCATCCTCCTCCTCCTATTTATTCTGTTTAATTCAGTCGGGTAGCTCCGGGGCAATGGAGATCAATACTCCTCTTTGATAGAAGAGAGTCAGGTTTGAAACCTAGAGATAAAACTGACACCATTTTGTATAAATTTAATTAAAAATGCACCTTTGGTGGCTTGTTGCAGGCACAAAGCCGAGTGTCTATCTCTCTATCTCCCTCACTCTCCCCCCTCCCCTCTTCCTTTTTCTCTCTCTTTCTCTCTCTTCCTCTGTCCCTCTCTTCCTCTGCCTCTCTTTCCTTTCTTGTTCCTAACAGGGAGATCTCTAACTCTGCCTCACCAACAATCATGATGTTAAACTTGAAACGTCTGTGCTGCGGGCCGCTGAGGGAAAGGGAAGGGATTCTCAGCAGATCACTGCGGCCTTTTTCCAGAGTAGGCTGCGGGAGAGGCTGAGGGTTGCCGAAGCCCTGAGATGGGTCCACTTTTCTCTTCAAAGCCCTTTTTCTTATGGCCCCTTGGCCTGTAGGCTCGGGGGCTCCTCTGGACCGTGCTGCAGCCCCTACACCCCTGTCGATGTTTTTGACCTGCCACTGCAGCTGCCTGCGACTCCTCCCGGGTCCCTGTGGGTCCCCAGGCAGCGGGAGGCGCAGGAGCGGGAGTCCCTCTCCGGTAACCCCAGGGCTGCTGCACACATTTGTCTTGTGTTTTACAATCCACCCCTTCACCTCCTTCCCCGCCGGCTCGCCCCCTTTCACTCTGCTCAATCCCATTTGGCTTTCCTCATTTTTCACTTGAGTGGGTTTCCTATCCCCGACTGTGCTCTGGCCTCACTCAGCTCAACGCCAATAAAACACACTCAACACAGGTAGAACAAGGTGCCCGGGCCGGCATGACAAATGACTCGCCAGTCCTTGCTAAGCGTGGCTGTAAATCGTCCTCCCGGTGCCTGGGCCTGGATCTGTTCTCCGCTGTCCCTCAGGGGAGACCAGGTGGCAGCAGCCCAGCATTTGGCCAACTCCCCGGCCTCTCCCGGGATCACTGGTCTCCCGGAGTGAGAGAGGTGGCCGGGAGGGGGGAAGGGACTACTGAAACGTTTTCACCTGTGGCTTTAGTTAGAGCGGCTCAGACTTGGGGCCATAACACCAACAGCTAGGTCTACTGCACACTGACTGTGTGCCAGGCATCGTACTAAGGTTTCACATTAAACTTTCTTTAATCTTCACAGCAGCCCTACAAGGCACAGTTTACAGGACCCTCCATTTCGCAGATGAAGACCCTGGTGGAGGCCTAGCAAGGTCATAGAACCCATCCAAGGTCGTCTGGCTAGTAAATGGTTTAGCCGGATCAGGTCAGACCTCTTGGACTCTAAAATCCGGGCTTTTTATCGCCACGTCCTATGAGCAGGGCAACAGGCCGGGCACACTGGGAAGCCAGATGTAAGCTTCGTTCTCCTGTGTTTATGGTTTTGTGCTGTGGGACCAGGGATACTAGAGGAAGCTCATGGCCAAGTTCACACTGGTACCTTCTCTGCTCCCTGAGGCTCCTCCTGCTGTGTGTCGGGAGGATCCTGGCTCCTTCGCCCAGTGGTTTCTGCCTCGCCCAGCCCAGAACAGTGAGGGCGCCTCCACCATGCAGAAGCGGAGGGGGGAAGCGAGGGGGCTTTGCTAGCGCACTCTGATGCCAGGGGAGCTTCTGGGACTTGCATGTCAGGAACTGGAGAACCCGGGGCTTGCGAATCTGTAAGCCGTCCTGTGGCATCAGACGGTGTGGTGAGGCGGCGTGTGCGAGCAGCTTCTGCTTTGGGTGCCTTCCATGGCCACAGATGGAAATTCAGACCCGAGAGGCAGACGTCCCGAGTTTGAGCCACCAGACTCTCCTCGCGCTGCAGCCTTCCTCTCTGGCGATTACAGACTCGGGCCGCTTTGAGTCTAAAATGGCCGAGATAATTGAAACGGAATTTGGAATCAGGGCCCTGCAGGCAGCACTTGTTGAAAGAAGAAATAAAGATCATGTGGGTCACATCTTTTGTCATTTGCGTTTAATAATCGTATCAGGAGGTGTGCACAAAGGGAGAGGTGGCATGCGAGCCAGGCCGGCTGCCAGTGCCCACCCTGCGTCTGCTGGGGAGGGGTGTGCTGAGGCGGGAGGGTGGTGGAGGGAGGCACAGGACTTGGAGGAGGTTCTCTCCACAGGGCAGGGCAAAGGAGAAGGCTCGGTTTGGGCAGGCCTGAGTAGCTGGGAGGAAGGCTGTGTTGACCTGCTGGGTTCCCTCACCTCCTGTCCTCTGCACATCCTCCGCTCACCCCTTCGCCCCCCACCCTTGTGAGTGAGGTAGCTGGAGCCAGGAGGCCCAGGGTGACTCGAACAGGCTGCATTTGGACTCTGGGTCAGAAGCCTGGGACACTGCCACTACTCCGTATTGCCAGCTGCAGGAGCTGAAACTGAATGTGCTGCTCTGCAGAGGGCAGATGTCACCCCAGGCCATGGGTCTGTGGACCATCAAAGTGTCCTCTGGAGCCCTCCAATAATCACATTTGGGTCTTCGAGGAACGTACCACTTTTACACCGATACAGTCCCCTCTCCCACCAACCCCCCACACTACTCATACTACTCAGACTTGCTCCCCCCACAACTTCCAAAACCACTTACCCATTCTCTTCACCACCACTCCCCCGCCCCATGCAGCTGCCCCTTCCTGTGTGCATGAACCTATGGACTTGGGATCTCAAGGGCTCCCCCAGTGACCACATCACTGAGGGGTGTCAGAGGCTGTGAGGAGCTCGGGCTCTTGGAGGTGGAGAGAAGGTGCTATGAGCTGAACCGTGGCCCCCTCCCCCAAATCTATATGTTGGAATCCAAACCCCTGGTACCTCAGAATGTGACTGTATTTGGAGATACGGCCTTTGAAGAGGCGATTCAGGCAAAATGAAGTCGTGTGGGTGGAGCCTAATCCAATATGACTGGTGTCCTTGTAAGCAGAGGGAGAGACACGGGGATGTTCATGCTCAGAGGAAAGACCATGTGAGGACACAGCGTGAGGGCAGCCATCCACCGGCCAAGGAGGGAGGCCATAGGAGAAACCAAACCTGCCAACACCTTGACCTGGGACTTCCAGCCTCCAAACAGAGAATAGCTTTCTGTTGATTAAGCCAGTAGTCGCCAGCCTTTCGGACCTCACGGACCACCAGTTGCCGGCAGCTGGTTTAAGCCATTGTCTGTGGGATTGTGTATGGCAGCTCAGCAACCTGACTTAGTGGGGTGTTGCAGAGGGACACTTGCCTGGAATGTTCCTTTACCTGGGTCCCTCCCTTCTGTACCCGACATGCATAATTGTGTGCCTGGAAGTACCAGAGAAGAACTCAAGCGCCTTTCCTCTCCAGGTGGAGCCAGAATCTAGACGACACATGGCTCACGGAGGGGGCTCTTCCTGCCGGCCTTTGCCCCTGGTGCTTTCTCCAAGGTTCCGTGCTGCCCACCTCCAGGTCTCAGGGATGGGCTCACTCTCCTGTGATGTCCCGCTTCAGTCTTTGCCTTCTGCTCTAAGCCTCTCGCCCTTTTGCCATTGGTCAGAAAAAGCATGCTGTGTTGGTGACATAGGGGAGTCTAAATCTTTGCAGAAGCCAGCGTCCTGGTACAGACTAGAAAAGAAGGCAAGAATGAAGAGCTTCTCAGTTCTGTGTGTCAGGTGGGAGCCTGGAGAATTCCTCCCCAGCCCGAGGGCTCTGCATGGGTGGAGTGGGGGTATGGTGGGGACAGGGCTGATAATCACCACCACCACCACCACCACCACCACCACCACCATCATCTCAGGGCCAGGCCCTCCCACAGGTGCAGGAGACTGGTGGAGCGCACTCTGGCCCCAGGCTCTCCACAGTGGCATAGTTGGGGGTCTCACAGGAGCAGGTACTGGGGAACAGAGGTGAGCCGGGTGGGGGACAAAGGAAGGCGGCAGTGGCAAAGGATGAAAAGGGGTCCTGGACTTTTCAGCTTGGAAGGGTTTGGTGAGGCAGAACCATGGAGCTGCTGACATTCCTGAGGACTGCCTCTACTGCCAGCTCATGTGCTCTTGAAACTTTGAGTTTTAGTCCCTCCGTGCTGGGAGGGGTAGATGGTAATGTCTCCATTGTACCTGAGAGGTGTGGGGTTCAGAGGTTCAGACTGGCTCCTGATTGCACAGCTGTAAGCCAAATCCAGGGCTTCTGGACTCCCGATCCTGGCTTCTCCTAGAGCAGGATTGGCAATCTGCCCCCACCACCTGTTTTCCCGTGACCTGTGAGCTCAGAAAGGTGTTTACATCTTTAAATGGTTGGGGGCGGGGAGGATCAGAAGGAAAAGAATATTTTGTGACAAGTGGAAAATTATAGGAATTTCAGATTTCAGTGTCCATAGTTATCATTTTATTAAAACAGCCATACTCCTGTTTACATGTTGTCTGTGGCCTCTTTCTCGTTACAACAGCGGGTTGAGTAGCTATGAGACTCGTGGTCCTCAAAGCCTCAAGTATTTACTTTCCGGGCCTTAACAAAAAATGTCTGCCAATGACATCTACTTTATTAGCTGTACCGGTTAATAGCAGTGGATTTTGTAATCAAAGGAAACATGATAATTTCAAGAGAAACATCAAAAGTGCTTAATTCAAAGTAATGTCCATCACTAACTACACATTTCCCCCATCTTTCAGGTAAATTGTGGATACTGTCCCAATAGAACTTGTCTTGTTTGAGGCAAACCATTCAGAGACCCAATTTTCCACTTCTGTATATGTTTTGAAGTGCTTCTCAGAAAGTGCATGTGCCATTGATCAGAACAAGTGGTAATTTGAAGGAGCAAGGTCTGGTGAATACGGCAGGTGGGTTAATACTTCCCAGGCAAGATCTTTTAACATGTCTTTAACTGGTTTTGAAGTGTGTGATGGGAAGCAAAATTACTTTGCTGTGTCTTCTGGAACATTCTGGTCGTTTCACGAACAAAACGTGGTTCATTTGATTATTTGTTGTCAGTAGCAATCATTATTAATGGTTTCACCTGGTTTTAGAAGCTCATAATATACCACACCTTCCTGATCCCACCAAATGTAGAGCATTGCCTCCTTTCCAAAGCAATTTGGCCTTGCAGTCGATGTTGATAGTTGACCTGGATCAACCCATGGTTTTGTGCATTTGGGATTCTCAAAATCAATCCACTTTTCATCGCCAGTCACAATTCAATGCAAAAAAGACTTTCTTTTGTGCCATTGAAGCAACATGTTACTGATTTTTCGGTTTCCATTTGTCTTTCATTTAGTTGATGTGGCACCCATTTTCCTTCCTTTAAAATCTTCCCCATTACTTGTAAATGATCTGAAATTGTTTGCTGAGCAATGTTTAATCTTTCTGCAAGTTGCTTTTGAGTTTGACATGTATCTTCATCCAATTATGCTTGTAATTGTTGGTCTTCAATTTTTTTCAGTTGACCTGGACGTTCTTTGTCTTTCCATCGAAATCATCACTTTTATTTTATTTTTTTAAATATATTTTATTGATTTTTCACAGAGAGGAAGGGAGAGGGATAGAAAGTCAGAAACATCAATGGGAGAGAAACATCGATCAGCTGCCTCTTGCACACCTCCAACTGGGGATGTGCCCGCAGCCAAGGTACATGCCCTTGACTGGAATCAAACCTGGGACCTTTCAGTCCACAGGCCAACGCTCTATCCACCGAGCCAAACCGGTTCGGCCGAAATCACCACTTTTAAAGTGTTTACTAATAAACCAGCATTCACATGTATTTTGAGATGGAGCATGTTCACCAGAAGCTTCCCAAAGTATATGATAACTTTTTCTTCAAAATAAAGTAATGAATTAAAACGTCCGGCAAATGCTCTTTTTTTGGCACAACATTCAACATTTTTTAAGCATAAAAATATCTATGATGTTTAACACCTTTAGCAAATTTGACATATGACGTTTTGAAGCTTGCTGCCAATACAACAAAATAACATACATATCAAATCGCATATCTATCAACATATGTATAACTCCATCTATTGGGAAAAAAATCTGCATTATTAACTGGTACACCTACTAGAGTTGTATAAATTGAGAAATGGAAGAGATCTTAAAAAACATCTAGCTGCAAAATCTTGACTCCATCCACCCATTTTCCAGATGAGCAGAAGGAGGCCTATTGTATCTAAACAGGCAATTCCATGGCTCTCATGGGGTCCCAGTGCCCTGCTCTCAGGAAGCTGCTCTCTGCAGCCTGCACCAGGGCTGGAGAGAAGGCCTCTGAGCCGCACATCTCTGCTCCATTGTTGTCTGTGCCTGAGGCTTCTATTGGCTCCTGTGGCACTAGGTTAGCTGTGTCTTGAGGCTGTGGGCTCATAGCCTACCGGAGCCACTAACCCCTGGGGCCCAGAGGTGACTGTCACCTGGCCGGGCACACTCGGTGAAACTTGGGCTGCACCACGTGGCATTAATGTTATGGTTCACACAGGTTCAAATCCTGGTTCTATAACTGGTGCCTTTGGCGAGTTGCTTCAACCTGTTGTGCCTCAGTTTCCTCGCTTAGAAAACAATTGCATTTACCCCATGGGATTGATTATGTGAGGATTAAATGAGTCAACACATATAAAGTACTTGGAGTGGCCTGTGGCACATGGTGTGTGTTGTGTGAGTAATGATGATGATGGTGATGATGGTGGTGGTGGTGGTGGTGATGATGATGGTAATTATCAGCCCTGTTGTAGCCAGCTCATTATTCTAGCCCAGTGGTTGGCAAACTCATTAGTCAACAGAGCCAAATATCAACAGTACAACGACTGAAATTTCTTTTAAGAGGCACATTTTTTAAACTTCTTCTAACGCCACTTTTTAAAAATAGACTCGCCTAGGCCGTGGTATTTTGTGGAAGAGCCACACTCAAGGGGCCAAAGAGCCCGCATGTGGCTCTCAAGTCACAGTTTGCTGACCACAAAAAATCTAGCCTTACTGGGCAGAAGCAGAGATTTCTACTGGGGCCTCTCCCCACAGGGGCCTCTTTCCCCGTGGTCTTCACAGGACCATCAGCTGCAAATACAAACAGGCCCCAGCTTGAAGGCTAAGGCTTGAGATTTCCTGCTGAATTTCCATCGGAGCCTGTGTCTGGGCTTGGAGGTTGGGAGAAACAGAGGTTCAATGCCACAGACAGGGCTCTCTGTCTAGGGATCTGGGTTCTATGAAACATATGGGCAAGCTGGCCATTACAATGAGTGGTTTGTCAACATGCTTGAATCCTGTGATTGTAACGTGGGGACAAACAAGCAAGCTGCAAAAGAAGAGAAACGATGTGGTGGCCATTTATATATAGGAATTTTAAAACATGGAAGACAACCGTGCATTGTAAGCCTAAGGAAATGTGCAGGGACCATAAACACTGGATTCAGGACAGTGCTTCTCCTCGGGAAGGAGGTGCACACGGAGAGAGGTGCCTGGGGGCCTTCTCTTGAATTTGGCAAACAACGTGTGCAATTTCTTAAGCTGGAGGGTGAATGTATAAGAGTTTTACATGTGTATTATTCCTGATACCTTTTCAGGTCTTAAGTATTTTACTTAGATAATGTGGGCAAGCTAATTTTGCAAAACCCAATAGAATTCTGGAGGCCTTAGAATTTTACCTCGGAGCCCCTGGGTGGGTCAGCAGGGAGGAGTGCATTACCATGGACAGTGTGCCCTTGCTGTGAGTGGGCATGCGCCTGGCACTCTGCTCCCTGCATCTGGCCCACTAGTGGGTGCCCTTGCCCACACACATCTCCTGCCCCCTCTGCCTGTGCCTAGCAGGCCTTCCCCATCTGCTGGCTGTGGTGCTCCTGGCCCAGCCATGTGTCCGCTCTGGGCTGTGGAGCTGGCAGTGGCTCTGGCCCACGTCCCCGGCGAGGCAGAGGGGCTTTGGAACATGTGTTCCTGGGAAACAGACACCAGCTGGCTGGGGAGACATTTGCATATTCATCTGAGCCCCCAGAGCCCAGCCAGGACGGTGAGGAGGAGGCTGTGGCGGGACAGAGGGAGAGCGAAGGCTCTGGTCAGCTAGGGGTCAGGCGGAACAGATTTCAGATTGAGGAGACAGATGGTTAAAGCAGAAAAAGGGGGAGCAAATCCCGACTCCTCCATGAAGGAAGCCATTCAAGAGCCCTGTAGTGTCTTATCTCTTCACAGGGCTTTGTGGTTTTCAAATATTCTCTTGTCTCTCGTCGGATTCCTCACTGTAGTCCTGCAACGTATATAGTAACCCCATCCCCATTTTATAGATGAGGAAACTGAGGCTCTGCCACATTAGACCCCTTGTTTAAGATACTAGGGCTAGTGCACGGGGGAGTATTTGGATTCATGGCCTATTTCTCTTTTCACTGCACCTCAAAGCCAACTAAACTTGCCGTCTCTACTTGCTCTTCTCACATTCTCCTCTCAGTGTGCTCCAGTGAGGTTTCTGAGCCTCTATGCTACCAAAACGGTTCTTTTCTAGGTCACCAGAGACTCCCCACTGCCTTGATGTCAACTCCAGTGTCATTTCTCTGTGGTCACCTTACTTGGCCTCTCCACAGCATTCAACACAGGTGACCACCGACCTCTCCCTCCTTCCTGAGTCAGCCTCCCCCTTGGTTGCTATGACAACGCAGACTCAGACTCTGGTTTCCCTCCCACCTTTTCGGCTGCTTCTTCTCTGCTGGCAGGCTCTGCTCCATCTCTGAGTGCTAGATGCCCAGGGCTTAGACCTCAGCCCTCTTTCCTTTCTCTTCCCTCTATGCATCCACCTGAGCCACCTGTTCAGTCCTGGTACTTCAAATAGCATCTGTTCTCAGGCTCCCAAGCCTACTGCCCTTGCCTCAGGCTGCCTCGCACCATGGTCAGAGCACAGGCTGTCTAAATTTGGATCTCAACGCAGCCAAATGTTTTTAAGACATTGGGCAACCTTTTTATGTCTCATGCTTGCCATCTGTGAAATGGAAATGCTGAAGCCCTTACTCTAGAGCAGGGGTGGGGCACGTCCCGCCCTCGGGCTGTATAAGGCCCTAGAAATCATTTGGCCTGGACCTGCCAAGGCTTTAGGGCTGAGTTAATTAAATGTCTTAACCAGATAGAGCAGGCTAATTTTTAAGATGATAATTTTGTATGGCTCCCGAATGGTGTTATACGTATCCAAACGGTCCTTGGCAGAAAAAAAGTTCCCACTCCTAGACTGTTGGACCTCAGAGGGAAGGCAGGGGAGGCTGGGCGGGAAGTGTTCAACCAATGAACTTGTATGTATATATGCATGACCCATGGACACAGACAATGGGATGGGGAGGGCCTGGGGGTGGAGAGGGAAGGATGGGAGTGGGCTGGAAGAGGTTAATGGTGGAGGGGGGGAGAGAATCTATGTAATACTTTCAACAATAAAGATTTTTTTAAAGGGTTCCCAACCCTGACCTATATAGGGCAGTGTAGAATTAGGTGAATTGTAAAGGGCTTAGAACATTGGCTGGTACATAGTGAGTGCTCACTATACAGGAACGTGCAAAGTAAGTTCACTGCCACTGTGATGTTCTTTTGAGTTAGTAGCTAGGTTTAGAGTTGTTCACTGGAAAAGACATGCAGGTTATGATTATTACAATAGCTCTTTTCATTAAGTGGCTGTGTATTGATGAGATGATTTAGACTTTTTTGTTGTTAAAGCTTGGGACAGTAGGGTCTGTGTGCACAGGGTCAGCTGGATCTGAAATATGGTAGCAATCATTTCCGATAAAACTGCTGAAACTTGATCCTGCTATTCTGATTCAAACAAAAGGGTAGCCGAGACCGGTTTGGCTCAGTGGATAGACTGCGGGCTGAAGGGTCCCGGGTTCGATTCCGGCAAGGGCATGTACTGTGGCTGCGGGCACATCCCCAGTAGGGGGCGTGCAAGAGGCAGCTGATCAATGTCTCTCTCTCATCGATGTTTCTGACTTTCTATCTCTCTCCCTTCCGCTCTGTAAAAAATCAATAAAATATATAAAAAAAACAAAAACCAAAAGGGTAGTTAATTTAGCTTCCAGCTTGAGACCTTGAAGCTCACATGTATCCCTTTGTAGACCATAAAGGAGTGACTCAGTGACGTCAGGAGTTAAGCTGTACTATCTGCTTTTTCGAGATAGGACTACGTTCCCACGTCTTGCAAGATACATGGTTAGAAACAAAGAGCAGGCAATAAAGTCAATCATAGTCCACTGTAACTTCCCTATCTCAGATATGATCCTGAGAGCTGTTCTCGAAATTTAAAACAATGAAAGCTTACAGTTAAGACCCTATAAAAGGACTTCCTGCACCCAGGACAGTGCGGTCGTGTTTGGTCTCCATGCGTGTGGTGCCCTCCGACCGACCTGGCCAGTTCAATAAATCCTTGCTTGCTTATTACCAACTTAACCGCCTCCATGGTCATTTGCAACTGGTCATGGAAGACACCCCACAAAAAATCAACAAACATAAGAAATCATACTATTTCAGCTTTTTCTAAAGTGATTGATTTCAATCTTTTTTCCTACTTTGTAGGAACACATAGCATATAATTGTGTTATGTTCATGGATTTTCCAAGTTTTTCTTTATTATTACAACTATTTCACATACAGTTTTTCACCGTCTGACAAGAGATGTGGGTTGGAGAGGCCGTTGATGGGAGCGGAGCAGGAGGAGAGGATGTAGACAGGCACCTGGAGAGGAACGGTCGAAGCAGCCAAGCTTGTCTGTCCCGCAGAGGAGTTTGCAGTAAGTGTGTTCAAAAATGTCCTAAGAAGGTCCTATAGATTTAACGTGTGTGACTTTAGGAAGCAAATTACAATCGATGGTTCAAAGTTCAGTGGAGGTGCTTGGCAGCATAGTATAAAGAGGAGCTTTCTGTGACCAATGGGTACCCCAGATTGGAAGGGAAAGTGCTGACAGAGCAGAGTCACCCCCAATGGAGGCATTCCCTCCTACCTCACACAGTTGGTGGTGTAGAGAAGACTGACCTCACGAGTCAGATCCTTGGACCCTGGAGGGTCTTTCTAACCATCAAGTTCTTCCATTGGGCAGATGGCAATGTAAATGAAGAGGACCCCAAATCTAGGGGCACATTGGATGTCTGCTTATTCTTCTTCCCCAGATCCCGAGGTGAGGGTCTGCAAGCTCCTCCACAAGAACAAAAAGAGGAGGCCTGGTAAGGCTAGGGAGGCCCATCGCTTGTGCTGGCCAAGCCAGCTCCTGCACACGCATGGATTCTGCACACACACACAGACTCTGCACACACACAGACTCTGCACATGCATGGGCCCTCTGCACACATGGATCCTAAACACACACATAGACCATGTACACGCACTGTGTACATGGATCCTACACACAGACTACACATGCATGAACCCTGTACACACACAAGGACCTGTGCACACATATCCTACTCACAATAGACTGCACACACATGGACCCTGTGCACACAGATCCTGCAAACACACACAGATACTGCACATGCATGAACCTGTGCACATGGATCCTGCACACACACACACATACCCTGTACATACATGGACCCTGTGCACATGGATCCTACACACAGAGACTGCACACACATGAACCCTGTGCACACAGACCCTGCACACACAGACTCTACACACACAGGACCCTGTGCACACAAATCCTATACACACACACAGACTTTGCACATGCATGGACTCTGCACACAGATCCTGCATGTGCACACACAGATCCTGTACATGCATGGACCCTGTGCACATGGATCCTGCACACACAGAGACTGCACACACATGAACCCTGTGCACACAGACCCTGCACACACAGGATCCTGTGCACACAAATCCTATACACACACACAGACTTTGCACATGCATGGACTCTGCACACAGATCCTGCATGTGCACACACAGATCCTGTACATGCATGGACCCTGTGCACATGGATCCTACACAGACTGCACATGCATGACCCTGTGCACACAGACCCTGCACACACACAGAATCTGCATGTACATGGACCCTTTGTACACAGACTCTGTACATGCATGGACCTTATGCACACAGATTTCCCGCTCACATGCCCTGATCTGGCCCTGCCAGGAACCCCAAAAAGAACCCCTGAGGGCTGGCCACGTCCCAGGAGCTCACCAGCTTCCTGAGAAGTGCTGGTTTGCTCATGAGACCCAGGCACAGGAAGTGTGAGGCGTGGTGGACTTCGGATTTGACCAATCTTGACTTAAATTTAAGCTCTGGCCCTTTCCATCCCTGAATGTGCCTCACATCTTCATTTCTAAAATGGAGAGACCAATATCTACCTCATAGTCTTATGTGAAGCACATGGAAATGTTGGAAAGCCCCAAAGGGGAAACTGAGGCTGGGAGGGTGTCAGTCGATGACAGGCTGAGCCTGGACTCTGATCAGGGCTTCTGGATCTAGCTAACACCCTTGTGGTGCTCCAGGCTGTTTCCCACACTCGGAGATGAGACTGTGCTCGGGGTGCAGGGCCACTGGTCGCCTTGAGGCTCCTCATGTCCCATGTGGCCTTGCCTACCTTTGCCTGCTTTGGGTTTCAGAAACGGGTAGCAGCCAGCTGGGCGGCCTCACTCTCTTCAGGGCATCCATCACTAGGGGTCACTCTTCCTCTGTGAGTGTAGTCTGGAGACAGAAATATCCTGAGGCGGCGGAGCGGGTGCTGGCTCCCCAGATGTCCCTTCCCCCCAAGGGCATTGTCAGGCCTACCTTGCCAGGAGTGAGAGTGGCACCCCTTTCCAACACCTGTGGGGCCTAAGAGGGGGTGTTCCCCTCTTATGAACTACCCCCCCGCCCCCCTCCAGAGTTTGAGCTTGCTCAGCCAGGGCAACCTGGCTGGCCTGGAGTTCTGCTTCTGGTTCAGCAGCTCAGGGTTCACTTCTGACTGCCCCTGAGCCAGTTGCAGTGGGGACCAGTCTGGAGAAGGACTTGTATGGCAGGAGGCCCTAATTTCCACCTGCTAGTTCCTGAGCCTTGCTGATCAGAACTTATGTTAGAGCTTACTTTTCTCTCACGGTGGCCTCACTCAGCAGTCTCTCCACACTGGTTACTCCCTCTTGTGCCTGCCAATCCCTTTCCTGCCACAGGGCCTTTGCATGTCCCTTGGCCTGAGTGCACTGCCTTAGATCCTCACATGTACGTTAGTCTGGGCTCACATGCCACCTCCTCAGAGAGATATTTTCTGACCTCATTTAAATTAGTCACCTCCCAGCTTTAACTGGTTGCCCTTCATCTCATCCTCCGGGTTATCTCCTTCATAGGAGATCTCCACATCTCTAACTGCCTCCTTGGTTTACTTGGTTATTGTCCCCCTGTCCTGTCGAAGGCTTTGTGAGCCCATGAACTCTGTCTGTCTTGCCCTCTCTTGTATCCTCAGCTCCTAGAATAGTGCCTAGCACCTAGTAGGTGCTCAAATATTTGTTGGAGGAGTAAACTGAAAAGTCCTAGAAAGTAAACTGTTTTTACTGTCCTATTTTCTAGGTAAGGAAGTTAATGAATCCTGGCACGTGTCCTGTCTGCCAGGCTTGGGAAGGTGGGTGAAGTGCTGGTGTAGAGACTGCAGGTGGGTGGGGGCCGATGGAGTCTCCCTGCGTTAGAATGAGAAGAAAGAAATGCAGTTGTCTCTGGAGCTGCCAAGAGTATCACAGGGATGGAGAGAGGGGTTGGACCTATGCAGACCAATGTAAGACTTCCAGGGGGCACAGGGACCCACCTCACTGGGAAAGGGGGTACTCAACCCAACCAAGAAACACAGAGTTTGTGGAACCAGCCTGTTCTGGCCCTGTCTTGAGCCTGACTGGAAGAGCCTGGATGAAGAGATTGAACACCTGGGCACTAAACTTAGTCCTTCCCTTTCACTAACTGTAGCCTTGAGCTACTCAGTTGCTCTGAAAGGTGAACAAAATAATATAGTATAGTATCATATCATGTTATATAATACTAGAGGCCTGGTGCACAAATTTCGTGCACTGGGGGAGGGGTTCCTCAGCCCAGCCTGCCCCCTCTCACAGTCCGGGAGCCTTCAGAGAAGGTCCTACTGACAGCTTAGCCACACTCCCCCACGGGCTGCTGAGTGGGTGCTGGCCTCCCTCTGTGGGAGGCAACCAGCTGATCAGGGGAAGGTGCCACCCCCTTCACCCCACAGCTGCTGCCACTGCCAGCCATCGCAGCCACCGAGGTGTTTTCATCAACTCGGACTCCAGTCCCTTCACCACGAAAAAATGACAACTTTCTTTAGGCATTTTCAAGATGTGTCTTTCATAGGATGTGGCATTTCTTTCTTTCTATCCTCACCTGAGGATGTTTCCATTGATTTTTAGGGAGAGTGGAAGAGAGAGTGAAAGACAGAGAGAAACATCAATGCGAGAGGAACACTTCAGTTAGTTGCCTCCTGTATGAGCCCTGACCTGGGCCTCAGCCAGGGAGGAGCCTGCAACCTAGGTACATGCCCTTGATCAGAATCAAACCTGGACCATGGGGTCCACAGGTCAAGGCTCTACCCACTGAGCCAAACCAGCTAGGGCAGGATATGACATTTCTTAGCCCCTTCCAGCAGCACACCTTTGTTTTCTTCTCCAGGAGTGAGGTGGAAAAACCCTAGATCACCTTCTTGGATTCTTATAACCCAAGTTACCAAGAACACTGCAAGTGACATACAGGGAGCTTAGCCAATGAGCTGCAAGAAAATGTGTTTTCTCTGCAGCTCATACACAGAGGTGGGACTGTTGGCCTGCTGTCTCCCAGCAAGGGCGGGCCCCCCTGTGTGTTGTGTCTCTCCTCTGGACCCATCTGCTTGTGCAGCCTCCTCCTGAGCCAGTCGTGACTGTTAGGGCATCCTGGCTAATTTGCATATTGCCTCTTTACATACACACACACACACACACACACACACACACACACACACATTGAGTGGCCAGATTATTATGATCTCTGAATGCATAATAATCTGGCCACTCAGTGTATACCTTATACAATAAAAGGCTAATATGCAAATTGTCCCCACAACCAGAAGTTCGACCAGCAGGCAGGCCAGCCAACTGCCCATGTCTCCTCCCCCTGGCCAGGCTGGCTGAACCCCAGCCATGCACGAATTCATGCACTGGGCCTCTAACACACACACACACACACACACACACACACACACACACACAGAGTTGCCAGATTATTATGCGTTCAGAGATCTTAATAACCTGGCCACTTGGTGTAGGTGGTATATGATATGATATGATATGATATGATATGATATTGTAATACATATTTATAATAATTGTGCTATAGCAACCTACTCTTCTCTCTTTCCTGGCATGTGAGAGGGTTATCTTTCTCCAACCCCTTCAAGTTAGGAGGGTCGTGTGATTAGTTCTGTTCAGAAGTGCTGCGGGTGGCTTTGAGGCTGGAGCATTTATTTGCTGATGTGAGACCCCCAGCCCAGCTCCTCGAGGGTACCGCAATCACAAAAATCTGGTGGAGATGGAATTCTGCCAGCCTGGGTCTCCGACTAACCTCAGTGAACAGAGCCTCCTGCCAACTCGCTTTGGGAATACGTAGCTTAAACAAGAAATGAATTGTTATTTTACTACACAGGGTTGTAGAGCTGTTTGTTATGCAGAGTAACCTAGCCTAACCTAACTGATACAGTTTCTCAACTTTGGGGTTCAGTGACTTACAGGGAACAGCCCTGTTAAACTGCACATTCTCAGGCCCCATCCCAGCATGCCCAGCAGCAAGGCCCCATGATCTACCATTTGAATCACAGTCAGCATGGATCCCCGGGTTTGGGAGTGTGGGGAGGCCCCTGGATCTGAATCAGGCCTGCCCTGTGGCCAGGCCAGGTTCTCCAGGTGCTGGCTCAGTGCTGAGAGGTCCCTGCCCTCAGCTCAGGGTGGTGGTGCTCCACCCTCTTCTCCCACCTGGCAGTGCAGCATCCCTTGGCAGTGCAGCGCTGGGGGAAGGGTTCACAGAGTGGTCTCCAAGTGAGAGCGATAGAAACCTTGCGTGATGGATTGAAGGAGACGAGACCATTCCCAGCTGATGGCTGACGTGCAGCCGCAGTGACAGGTGGCGATGTTTGTGCTCTGAACCTGCAATCTCAGCTAATAGGAAAGATTGAGGGGTCTGGAATGAGAAGCATCGTGGGCCCCAGCCCCAGGGGCAGGGATGCTGCTGGTGGAGAGTGGCATGGCTCATGGCTTCCCTAGGGGATGGGGGGGGCACTTTGCTACCCCAGACCGTGGGCAGGCGGGAGGATGGCTCTGGCTCATGGGAACTGGGCTAACCGGGAGGCCCTCGCTGCCCCTTCGGTGGCCTGTGACTGTCTGAGGGCCAGGCTGGAGCTCCAAGAGCGGGAGGCAACTCCCACAAGGAGGTGCCCTGCACAGGCACAAGAGGCTGCAATGCCCAAGGGCGGAAATCCCCAGCTGGGATGGGGGTGGTGTAAGGCTGAGGGCCCAGAGCAGCCCTTGAGTAACTCTCCCCTACGGGAGCTTCAAGTGTCCTGCTGGGCAGCCTGAGGGAGGAGATGGTGAAAAAATAAGCTCAGTGGTTGAGCATGGACCTATGGGCCAGGAAGTCATGGTTCAACTCCTGGTCGGGGCACATGCCCAGGTTGTGGGCTCAATCCCTCGTGTGGTGCCATGCAGGACGTAGCCGATCAATGGTTCTCTCTCATCATTGAAGTTTCTGTTTCTCCCTCCTTTTCCCTTTCTCACTGAAATCAATAAAAATGTATTTTAAAAAATAATCAAGAGCTCAGAACTCGAGATTCAGTTCATAAGCCTCCCCTCTGGATTTGAAGCCATACTACCCTGGGCTCGAATTCTGAAGCTACCATTTCCTACCCACGACCTTGGACAACGAACAACCCATTTCCTGAGAACGCTGTATTAGGACTGAGTGATGCAAGCTGTGAAGCGCCCTCGAATCACCCAGGGAGTCTGTTGAAAGTGCAGATTCTGACTGAGCAGGTCTGGCGGGGAGCCTGAGAGCCTTCATTTCTAATAGGCTGCTGGCGATGCTGGTGGATCACCGTTTTAGTAACAGGATGTGGAAGACCAGAGCAGGAGCCTGGTTCACAGCGGGCACTGACACATGACCCCTTCATCATCGGTGCCATCATGGCCAACCCAGAACTGGTGAGGCTGTCCCTCTCCCTACCCCAGCCCATGTCCTCCTCCCAGGTCCTTCAAAGGTTTCCTTTGAAACCACTTGGACGTAAATATTGCAGGGGCCCAAAGTGGGGTTCATCATAAATTTTGTCTCCCGGGCTGTCCTTAGGCCCTGGCTCCACTGTAGGTGCCCGATGGCCAACCTGTCCATTAGACATCTCTATAAGCAGCCTTTGCTACACCCTCCCTCCCCCACTCTACTCAGCCCAGCCCCCCTCCCCGACTCCACTCAGCTCAGCCCTCCTTCCACACTCCACTCAGCCCAGCCCCCCCAACTCCACTCAGCCCAGCCCCCCCAACTCCACTCAGCCCAGCCCCCGACTCCACTCAGCCCAGCCCCCCTCCCCCACTCCACTCAGCCCAATCCTCCCCTCCCCCACTCCACTCAGCCCAGCCCCCCTCCCCCACTCCACTCAGCCCAATCCTCCCCTCCCCCACTCCACTCAGCCTAGCCCCCCTCCCCCACTCCACTCAGCCCAGTTCTCCCTTCCCCCCTTCACTCAGCCTTGCCCCCCTCCCCCACTCCACTCAGCCCAGCCCCCCACCCCCACTCCAGTCATCATAGCTGCCCAAAGGGATGCAGAGACCGTTACTATCCCTATCCCACCTCTCAAAAGAAGGCCGTTGCTGACCTCTTTCCTTATGGGAGGGGTCCCTAGGGGTCTGGGGCAAACTCCAGCAGCAATGGAAGCAGCTTGGCTCAGTGGTTAAAAGCTTGGAATGTGGGCAACTTGTGGAGTCATTCAGAGCCTCAGTTTCCTCATCTGTCGAATGGGGCTAATACTACTATCATAGTGTTGTTGGGAGCATGAAATGAGAAAATGGATATAGAACCCTTTCCACTGAACGCACATCACTTTATGATCATTAGTGTCTCCATCATTCTGGACCTGCCCCCTCATCACCTGCCCCCAAAAGCTGGCCCTGGAACCATCTGAGCTGTGATGGGAACTACGTATGGGTTTGAACCGGCTCTGCTCTCACTTGGACTGAGGTGTTTCCCATGGTTTGGAGCCAGGCTAAATGTAGAGGAAACACAAAATCAGAGGAAGCCAGCTGTTAACAACTGTGGTTCAGGTGAAGAAGGCAAGCCACCTCTGAGACCCTGCGGGGAGGGGTGAAGCCGGGAGAAAGGGGGAGGAGAGAGGAGGGAGTGGTGCTAATTTTGGAGGGGCAGATGCAGTGCAGCGCTCAACTGAATGCTGAACTTCAGGGGGGATTTGGGGAGGCTTGAGGTGTGTGGAGGCTGCAGGGACGCTGGAGACAGATGCTGAGGCCTTGACACCTAGGCCCCCTACTGCCCTCTCTGGGGACACTTCCCACAAGCCTAACTGTTCCAAACCCCTTCATTCCATTTGCACTTGTGGTAAAATGCACATAACATCGTAACCCTTTTCACTGTTTTCAAGGGTACAGTTCAGCAGTGTTGAATATAACCATATTGTTGGACAACCAACCTCCAGAAGCCTTTTCATCTCCCCAAACAGGAACTCTGTGAATTTGGTTATTCTAGCGATTTCTCCTGCTGCTTTTGCCACTTCGGGCACACATGGATCCCCATCAGGGTCTGGGTGTCATCTCCATACCCTTGGATAGGTGGGTAGACGTCCCTTTGGATGTGGAAAGGGGTGAGGTCTGGGGGGGACACTGGAATCTCCGTGGGGGCATCTCCGACTGGGTGGATGTATTTCTGAGCTTGGCCTGAGCCTGGACCCATTCCCAGCCCACCCCAGAAGCCCCCACTGCGTGGTCCTGCCAGTAATTACAGCGATAAACTGCTTCAGTTGAGGGCTGCTGTCCCGGCTGGCTGCCAGCCGCGCGGCCCCAGGCTGCGCCGTGGGAGTCCATTCATTTTAATAAGAGGTACACCCTGTGTTATTAAGAAGAGTGTTTATTACTGTCGCCATGCACTGACAGCAGCTTCCATCATCGTTAAACGGCAGATGGGGGGAGGGCAGGGGGCTGTGCACTGGCCCAGCTGGTGAGGCTGGGGAGGGAGGGTCTCTATCTCCTCTCTCTGGCTGTTGGACTGCGTGACAACACCTTTCCGAATGGAGCCCTTCGGCTGACCCCACCTGGGGTGGGGGTCAGGGATGGTGGAGGGATGATGGAGGGAACTCTGTTTAGCATCCAGATGCTGCCGCAGAGAGGAAAGGGACTCCAGGTTTGGGTTTGTCCCTAGAGTTAGGCAAGGTGACCCATTGATCCACCTGCCTGACTCCTGGTTTCACCCTCAAGACTTGGCTTAATTGCCCTCACCCCCACGACTTGGCTTGATTGCTCTTGGGGATAATGTAGTTCCAGCTCCATCTACAGTGACCCACACCAACCACCGGGCCCTGGTCACTCACCAGCAGCAAGGGTGGCCTTCACAGCCCTCTGCTCTCCCAGCCCACTGAGGATGCTCATGAAGCAGGGCCTCTCAGTGTGCTCACTGCTCTGTCCCCAGCACAGAGAGCAGGCCCTGCATTCGACAGGTAAGTATTTAATCACAGAGTGAATGAAGCCTCACAAACGCCTTACCCTGCCTGTCGTCTTTTGGAACATTAGAGTGTAGACTAGTGTTGGATGCGATAACAGGAAGTGTGTAGAGAAGAAGAAAGAGCAGAGGTTCCCAAACTTTTTCTGGAGTTGTTAGCATCTCAGTAATTTTTTCATGATACCCCTTGGTTGAAGAAAACACCTAAAAGGTTCATTTATTAAGGAGTTGGGCCTAAACAACTTAAGTATTTATAGCTTCACATTAGCCATTTGAAAAAATAATACACATAAATTTACACTTAAACTATTTTATTTTATTGTTAACCCCAATTACACACCAATGGATGTGTGTGCTTGTTGGGCACGACATACCTTCTCACACATTGTAGCAATTTTTTAAAAATATGTTTTTATTGATTTTAGAGAGAGGAAGGGAGAGGGAAAGAGAGATAGAAACATCAATGATGAACGAGAATCATCAGTTGGTTGCCATCTGCACGCTCCCTAATGGGGACTGAGCCCACAGCCCGGGCATGTGCCCTGACTGGGAATGGAACCATGGCTTTCTGGTTCATGGGCCAATGCTCAACCCCTGAGCCACAGTGCCTGGGCACTTCTTACTCTTTGGAATCAGGTTGTCCCCACTCATTCCTGATTCTACATTGATTTTTATTTTATATTTTTACCACAACTACTGAAAACCCAGCTTCATAAGGATATGACACCATTGCAAAGAATGTAATGTGATCTAATGTTGAAACGGCGAGCTCCCTCCAGCTGGTTGTTCACGTGGTGTCTGACAGATGTGGAATGCTGTTTACCTAGACAATTTTAAACTCCCCACACGAGTGCTTCAGTGTCCAGAGTTTGGAAACCGTGATGGTAGAAGATCTGGGTCAAGCCCCAGTTTGTTAGTTGGGTTTTTTTTACATATTTAATTACTTAACGAACACTTCCATGGTACTACTCTGTGCCAGGCCCTGTTCTAAGGACTTTACAAGTATTGTTTAATCATCATAAATAACTGATGTGAGGATATGATATCCCATTGTTTGGTCAAGCACCATTGTAGGTATTGCTGTCAAGGTATTGTTTAGAGGTATGATTATCATTTAAATCAGTAGACTTTGAATAAAGCAGATGGCACTCTATACTGTGGATGAGCCTCGTCCAATCACTTGAAGGCCTGAAGTCTGAGGTTTCCCAAAGACAAAATTCTCAAAACTTTATTCTAGAAATCTCACCCAAGTTTTCAGCTTTCTTTTTTTTAATCTTTATTGTTCAGTTTATTAATTACATTGTTCCCTTTTTTTCCCCCTATAGTTCCCCTCCACCTGGTACCCATCCCACCCTCCGCCCTCCCCCGCCTCCACTGTCCTCTTCCATAGTTGCATGATTTTTGTCCAGACTCTTGCTGCACTTCCCACAGCCCCTTTCTCCCCAAGAGTTGGCAGTCCATTCCCTCTCTATGTCCGTGATTCTGTTACATTCACCAGTTTATCTTGTTCATCAGCTTATTAATTCACTTGATTTTTAGATTCATTTGTTGATAGATGTGTATTTGTTGTTCCTAATTTAAACTTTTATCTTTTTCTTCTTCCTCTTCTTAAAGAATATCTTTTAGCATTTCATATAATATTGGTTTGGTGGTGATGAACTCCTTTAGCTTTTTCTTATCTGCGAAGCACTTTATCTGACCTTCAATTCCTGCATGATAGCTTTGCTGGATAGAGTAATCTTGGTTATAGATTCTTGCTGTTCATCACCTTGAATATTTCTTGCCACTCCCGTCTGGCCTGCATCATTTCTGTTGAGAAATCCGCTCACAATTGTATGGGTGCTCCCTTATAGGTAACCATCTGTTTTTCTCTTGCTGCTTTTAATATTCTCTCTTTGTCTTTTGCCCTTGGCATTTTAATTATGATGTGCCTTGGTGTGGTCCTCTTAGGGTTCCTATATATTGGGGTTTGGTGCGCTTCTTGGACTCCTAAGTCAATTTCTTTCACCAGGTGTGGGAAGTTTTCTGTCACTATTTCTTCAAATAGGTTTTCATTGTCTTGCTCTCTCTCTTTTTCTGGCACCCCTATAATTCGGATGTTGGTATGCTTGAGGTTGTCCCAGAGGCCCCTTACACTATCTTCAATTTTTTGGATTCTTTTGGTTTCTTGCTTTTTCAGCTGAGTGGATTTTCCCTCTTTGTATTTCAAATCTTTAACTTGGTTCTTGGGGTGCTCCAGAGCACTTTTAGGTCTTTGTATAATATTTTTTATTTCAGTCAGTGTATGCTTAATTTCTGGTTAGTCCTTTTTCATATCCTTGAGAGTCTCCTTTATATCCTTGAGGTCTCCTTCATTTCCACGTTGGTCTTGATCATTTCCACACTGGTCTTGATAATTTCCTTGCAGGTCTCGTTCATATCCTTGAGGGTCTTGTTCATTTTCTTGTAGGACTCATTAATTTCCTTTGCAGTCTTGCTTATTTCCTTATAGGCCTCAACCTTTTGTTGGAGCCTCTTGAAAAACTCTATAACCGTGGTTTTGAATTCCATGTCCAGTCATTTTTTTCCCTCCATTTCTTTCACATCTGATTTCTTTCCATGTCTCTGCATGGTGGCTGCTTCCCTGAGTTGGTCAATTAGCTTTGTGTGGTAGACTTCCTACTAGGGACAGTGGCTCAGCCTCCCCAGTTACCTGAGGTGGATATGGGTTGCACAGTCTTGCTGAAGTTAAGCTCAGGTTAATCGTTTTTAGCACTTGGAGGGGTTGACCTCCAGGCCAATTGTCTGTGAAGCTCAGCTGTGCTCAGGTTGGATGGGCGGAGTCTCCGGGCCAAGCAGACAGCGTTAGCTCCGCCCTGTGCGGCCCCAGGGACTCTGTGCTGGGGGCAATGGCTGTCAGCACCTCTGAGAGAGAGCTGCTGTGGAGCTCCACCGGCTGCTGGGGAATTCAGACTCTCCCCAAATGACTCTGCATACCCAATGTCTCACCCAGGGTCTAAAACAAAGCAGACTGACGGTTTTCTGAATGAGAGACAAGTCGCAGAGCGCTCTCTACACGGTCACGCAGCTGAGCTGTTCGAGAGCTGCCTTCTCCACAAGCCAGAAGAGCCCTGCAGCACCCGAGCTTCGGCGTGCCCTCCCACTGTCCAGTTTTCACCCCGTGTGATAGTGGGTTCTCTGGACTTCGCCCAGAGCTGGAGAATCAGTCCAGTGGGATGTCTTTGTCTCCCCTTTCGAGAAAACTGGCCGGTTTTCAGCCGCCCGCCCTCTCCGCTGGCGCGAGCTCCAAACCTCTCTCCGCGCGAATCTTCCAACGCTGTCCTCAGCTGCTCCTCCGAGTCACAGTGTCTTATTTTCACTTTTATTTGTGGAATTTTCACTCGGCGAGCTTTCTGGTGATTCTGGAAGGTGTTTGTTCTTTCGTTAAGTTGTAGTATTAAAATTGCTGTGTATGACGGCAAGATAGGTGTTTTACCTATGCCGCCATCTTGGTTCTCCCCAAGTTTTCAGCTTTCTTCTCTGCAAAATTGAGACTCAAGACTGCAGCAGCAATTCTTACCTGAATTTCTAAACTGTTGGTCTGCCCTACAGATTTCAGACCTGCTAGCTCCCTCAATTACATGAGCCAATTCATTAAAATCAGTTGCTCTAAATATCTCTTCCTCTCTCTCTATTTGTATTTGTTCCTCTGGAGAAGCTCAGTTCTGACTAAAACATATTCTTACTCTCATTTATGGATAAAGATACTGTTCAGCTACTAACACTTTCTCATTGGGCCTCTGTTTTATCATAGCTAAATGAAGGAGTTGAGCAAGGTGAATTCAAGGTTACTTCCAGTGCATTAACATCTGGGCTGTGAGATGATGGACAAGTAGGACTACAATCTTGCCAAGGATGCTGTGATCATCCTTGTTTGTTGACCACCCCACAGCCAATCCTAACCACTTCTCCCTGTCACCCGGTGCATGCAATTCATGTATGGGGTGTGTGTCCCTCAGCCCAGCCTGCACCCTCTCCAATCTGGGACCTCTCTAGGGATGTCCGACTGCCCATTTAGGCCCGATCCAGGTATGATCGGCCCTAAACAGGCAGTCGGACATCCCTCCCACAATCCATGACTGCTATCTCCCAACTGCTCACCTGCTTGCCTTCCTGATTGTCCCTAACCACTTTGCCTGCCAGCCTTATCACCCCCTAACCACTCCCCTGCCAGCCTGATTGATGCCTAACTGCTCCCCTGCCAGCCTGTTTGCCTCTAACTGCCCTCCCCTGCAGGCCTAGGTTCCCCCTCAACTGCCTTTCCCTGCGAGGTCCGGTCACCCCCAACTTCCCTCCTCTGCCAGCCTGGTCCCTCCCAACTGCCCTCCCCTGCTGGCCACCTTGTGGTGGCCATCTTGTGTCCACATTGGGGCAGTCATCTTTGACCAAATAGGGGCAGCCATCTTGTGTGTTGGAGTAATGGTCAATTTTCATATTATTCATTTATTAGATAGGATAGAGGCCTGGTGCATGGGTGGGGGCCGGCTGGTTTGCCCTGAAGGGTGTCACAGATCAGGGTGTGAGTTCCCTTGGGTGTGGGGTGGCCTGGGTGAGGGGCCTGTGGTGGTTTGCAAGCTGGTTATGCTCTCCCCCCGCCTCCCCGGCAACCCAAGTGGAGACCCTGGTATCTGGGATTTATTTATTTTCTATAATTTAAACTTTGTAGCCTTGACAGGAGCCAAGCCTCCTGCTCACTTCGTGGCTGCCACCATTTTATTGTGATTTATTTATTTTCTATAATTGAAACTTTGTAGCCTTAAGCAGAGCAGATGGAAAGCTTGGCTTCCTGCTCTCTCCATGGCCACAACCATCTTGGTTGGGTTAATTTGCATACTTGCTTCTGATTGGCTGTGGGCATGGTTTGCAGGTATAGCAGAGGTATGGTCAACTTGCATGTTACTCTTTTATTATGTATGATGCTGTCATTCCTGGTTTCACTTATAGCTAAATGTAGCATGTGAACTTCTTCTGCTGAACAATATATAAAGGAGAAATGTACTGGGAATGTCTACAAAATATATTTTGCTTCCCCATAGAAGAGAATTCACTGGTGCTGATCTTTCTCCTTTCTTTGTGCCTCAAAGAAGGCCATGATGCCTGGAGCTGCTGCAGCCATCTTGTGGCTATGAGGCACAAACCAATAAGTAAGGCTGATGAAATAAGAGCAAAGGAGCCTGGGTCCTTGATATATAGTTAAGCTGCCAAACCAACCACATGTAGCTTCTGGACTTTTTGGTAAGCAGTCTGTAGAAATCCTTATAGGTAAGCCACTGTGGTAGAGCATTCTATTTCTTGCAAATTACAGCATTTTCAAATGATACATGTGTCTTCCTCCATTGCTAGAGGCCATGGCTTAGCTTGGTGAGTGATCAAAGAAAGGATCTGACTTTGGGAATTGTCATTTTGGGCCTCAAAGAAATTGACTGCACTCTTCTTGATTGAGTCATAACTCCAAGGAGACAGTAATTCCTATTGTCCCAAGTTTCCAATGGGTGGTGCTACACATTCTTGATCACGAAGATTGATATTCCCCAGATGGTTTTGGAATAGTGTGCTTATTCAAATAGAAGGATTTGGAGCTCCTAGAAAGGCATGTGGGTCACAAGGGGCCAGCCTTGCTCAGACCAGCCAAACCTCTCTTCCCCTGTTTTGTAAGATTGATTAGGGGAGAGCCAGAGTACCACGTTCTTGTACATAAAGGTATTCGATAGAGACTTGGGGCCTGATATAGAAATGTGAGTTGAATAATAGCCCAGTTTTAGTTTACCGCTCTTGATCGATCAAGTCCCAGCTGTTTGTTTAGCAAGCACTTTCATAATACTATGTGCCAGGCCCTGTTCTAAGAGCTTTACAATATTATCTCATTTAATCATCATGACAATCTTATGAGATAGCTGCTATTATTATTCACACTACAGAGATCTGATCATTGGATTGATGTCAGCCTCAATGGAGTAAGTAGTGGCAGGCCATAAGTCCCTGCTCTTAATCCTACTTTCTATTAAGCCTTTTTAAGAATCAGGGACTTGGGCCCTGGTTGCTGTGCCTCAGTTGGAGGCAGTGTTGTCTTGTACACTGAAAGGTGGTGAGTTTGATTCCTGGTCAGGGCACATACCCAGGTTTCAGGTTCAGTCCCCAATAGGAGGCAACTGGTTGCTGTTTCTCACGTCGGTGTTCCTCTCTCTCCCTTCCTCTATCAAAAATTAATACTAATAATAAAGAATTAGGAAACACATGTCCATAGTTTAGGACTGCCAAAGCCATCATATGTTAGATAATTTCAATCGACTACAGGGTTGAGACTATCCAGCTGAGATTTAATACGATTACATGAAAACCATGCACCTCTGTTTTTGTTTGTTTGTTTGTTTGTTTTTTAAAAATATATATTTTATTGATATTTTACAGAAAGGAAGAGAGAGGGACAGAAAGCAAGAAACATCAATGAGAGAGAAACATCGATTAGCTGCCTCCTGCACACCCCCCACTGGGGATGTGCCCACAGCCAAAGTACATGCCCTCGACCGGAATCAAACCTGGGACCCTTCAGTCCGCAGGCCGACACTCCATCCACTGAGCCAAACCAGTCTCGGCCACCTTTGTTTTTTAAAAAACAATACAAAAAAACCCAAACCACTCTATTGTACCAACACAGAGGGGAACATGGGTGGCCATGCATGTGATGGTAGTCCATGTGATGGAAGTCCTGGGTATGTTAGTTGTGTGCAGGCACAGGGCACCAGTCCTGTAGTGTGGTTACTTAATAGCAAACCAGACCCTTTGTGTGTGAAGCAAGTGGGGGTGTCCAGGAAGAGGTAGGAGAGTCCTGGGACCCATTTTTCACAGTTGATACCACTCTGAGTTCTCATCTCTTTCACTGACCAGCTGAGTGGTCCAAACCAAGCCAGTTAACCCCTCTGACTCACATTCTCCATCTGCCCAAGTGGGGTGGTGCTGTCTGCTGTCTCAGGGGTTATGAGGAGGCTCGGGTGCAGTAAAAGCTCTAAAGGGTTTGAGGAAGTTAGTTCACTGTCCAGGGAGGTGGAAGAGGCTGGCAGTAGGTGGTGAGGTGGAGAAGGAGACACCTGCAGGAGGGAGGAGCCAGGCCTGGGTTGCAGAGACTTCCTTGAGGGTCATGCTCCCTCTGGGGAAGAGGCAGGTGATATAAATGACCAGAACTGGGACCAAGTGAGATGGCATGTGTCTGTGAAGCATGAATGGAGGTGAGCCTGTCTGAAAAATTGTGAATTCTAATTTGATGAAACTATTGCAGACCAAATAACAAGCACCTGTGGAGCTATATTTGACTTATGGAACCCAATTTGCAGCCCCTCGGTTAGACAAGTAGGTTAAAAAGGACTTGGAACTGGCTCGTGTCCTATGAATGAGTGTGTTGCAGAATGATTGACTCATCCTGACTTTGGGTCCATCCATGAAAGTGATGCATGCCTAGACCCCAGGTCAGGGATTCAGGCCATCAGATTCCATTTCTTCTCAGATGTGAGTCACTGAACCTTGGAAAGGCCTGATGAGTCCTGCACAGGACCCATGAAGTTATCCCCTCAGTGTCCTCTGTCCAGGTGAGCTATCACCAGGTCAGAGGCACCACTCCAGGCTCTCTCTAGCAATTGGGGACTGCTCCAGGCCAGGTGATGCCCTGTCCTGTTCCCTGCCCAGAAGAAGCTCCTGAGAGGCCCACCCAAGGAGGGGTCAGGCCAGGGGTTGCTTGGCTTAAGGCTGATTTTCTTTCCTCCTTCTTCTCCTCTCTCTTCTCCTCCCTTCCCTCCTCCCCTCCCCCCCGCCCTGCCCCTGCCCGGGGTTGCGATGAGGCAGTCTAGGAGTCAGCTGCCCTTGCCCATCCCATCCTCCTCAGGAACATTAGGCTGGATGTGACATTGGGACTTCTGAGGAGCCTGCTGGCTTTGGCAAAGTTGATTGGGACCCACATGTCAGCCTAGGCCACTTCCTCATCACCGTAACTCTGAGCCCAATAACAGGAGCCCGGGAATGTGCTCGCACAGGCCTAGGGAGCGCACTCCATTACTCTTTTACTCACTCGGGAGATTTATGGGGCCTATCTCCCTTTCCTTTGTCCACCTGCGAGGCCCTATAAGTCATGTCCCCAGGCTGACAGGTCACAGGCCTATGCTGCTGCTCTGTCACAGTGAGTGATGCTAGGGGTGATTGAAAGAGAGGAAGGGTGAGAGGTCAGCAGCAGACGGCATGATGGGAGTTTGGGATGTAATTATCACCCCTGTGACATACTGCTGGGCTGCTCTCCCCTTTTGATAATAGGTATACACACTTGGGTGGGTGCAGCTCAGAGAGGGGGAGGGGGATGATGCCCAGAAGTGCTGGAAGGACCTGCTGGACTGGGCTGGGTGTCACAGGCCTCCTGAGCGAGCTTAGAGCACCATGGGACAGGGGAGTACGGGTGGCTCCTGGGTAGGCAGCACCTCCCTGCAGAGAGAGCACAGTGCCTGGAAGGGAGGAAGCACTATTTGCTGTCATTATTGTTACTGGTTTGCAGGAAACTATGAAGGGCAGGCACAGATAGAGCAAACTCAGAGGGTAACTGAAAAGTAAAGTCACCACAATGCCCTGGGCTGAGGGCTCCCCCATTTCCTAGACTGCTTGGCTCTTCCCATTGGCATCCAGTCAGGGGCTCCCAGTTCTAGGGGTGCCCAGGGGATGTCAGGCCCCGACCTGCTCAGAAACCCTGCCTCACCCACTGGCTGCAGTGTCTGGAAGTTTTGCTTCAGAGAACCAGTGCATCTGCGGCGAGGAGAGAGGGTCAGGCCCAGGGCAGCTGAGACTACCAGATCAGCAGGATCTGCATGCCCAGGGAGTCTGAGGATGAGTTTTCATGGGAGTGGAAAAGGTCAGAAGGGTTATGCTAGAGGTGGGTTTTAGAGGTTCCTGAGGAGACCAAGTCTTGCCTAGAGTCTAAGTGGCTGTGGGAGGTTCCAGAGAAAATCCCTGGCTGCACAGCATGTCACCCAGGGCTGGCCACCCCCTAAATGCAAGACAGTCCCAGTTGGTTGGAATGTAGTCCCATGCACCAAAAAAGTTTCGGGTTCAATTCCTGGTCAAGGCACGTACCTAGGTTGTGGGTTTGATCCCCAGATATCTCTCTCTCTCTCTCTCTCTCTCTCTCTCTCTCTCTCTCTCTCTCTCTCTTCCTCTCTCTAAAATCAATCATATCCTCGAGTGAAGATTAAAATATTTTAAATATTAAGGTGGGAAAATTTGATGACCAAAGAGTGTGGCTTTCTTGGTGTAGACCTTGAAATTAGACAGAACCTAATGTATTAGTCTGCTCAGGCTGCCATAACACAAGCCATAGACTGGATGGCTTAAACAACAGTCCTTTATTTCTCACAACTAGAGGCTTGAAAGTCCAAGATCAAGATACTTATTGATTTGGGCCCTGGTGAAAACCCTCTTCTTGGCTTAGAGAGAACCTCCTTCTCTCTGTGTCCTCAAGTGGAGGAGAGAGGGAGCTATCTTTTCTTCTTATAAGGACTTCAGTCACATCAGGAGGGTCCTGCCCTCATGACCCCTCACTTAAACCTAATTACCACCCACTGGCTCCACCTTCAAATACCTCTACTTTGGGATTAGGGCTTTTGCATATGAATTTGTGGGGGAGGAGCACAAACACTCAGTCCTTAACTTGTGAGTTAGAATCCTAGTCATTTATTCTGTGGCTTTGGCAAATCATTCTTTCAAACTGTTTACTCGGCTATAAAAATGGGGCTCACATCCCTCACTTCACTGGATTGTGATGTGTCTTCAAAGACCCCATGAGAAATGCCTGGCCTATAAACCTAAGTCCCATTTAACTGATGACTTGAACCTTGCTTCCCTACTAGCCCTCCATCAAAGCCCCTCCACCTTCATCTCCCTGACAACTTCCTTCACCTCAGGCACACGACTTCCTGTTGGTAAGCTTTTGCATTAAGGTTTGTGAAAGGGGAAAGCTCAACATGTGTGCCAATGTCCTCCACCCAATGCCAGTAGGAATGAATTTCTAGTTTAAGGAAGTTAAGTGACCTGTTTGTTGCAATGAGGCAAAAGCGTGCCATTGGGAACAGCAGAATGTCTCAGTAAGAGAGAGTTAGAAATGAATTATTATAGGAGTTGGACTCATGATAGGAGATTTGGGGGAGGGTTCAAGGAAGCAGGGCTTTGCTCTGGGTTGGATGCTGTCAGGAAGATGGGGCAATTCTATGACTGGGTAGCTTAATGAATCTTATCTAGAAGACAGGGATAGAGCTAGGCTAAAGCTATAACTGGTGAAGAAAGCAGCAGTCATCCAGTTAGCCAGGACAAAGGGAGAATTGGTCATTTTGTGCTTTGGATATTGTTCTTGTTTTTGTCTGTGTTTAGACATGATCTTGAAAATGTCTTGTTTTCAACTTGATTCATTGCAGTCATAGAGTAGCTTTGTCTGATGTTGGGTTCTGTGAAATTGTTTACAATCACCAGGAAAGCACCACAGTCTACCTTTAAGTGCCAGGCCAGCTCTCTGATGTGAAAACAGCTTTTCTCTTGTGTATGAACAACTTTGAAGTCAGTCCAAGTATTTGTAGGGTCCCTGATCATTCTGACTTGGGTTGGAAGAAGAGAATGACATTAGCCTAGTTTCCTTTCCTTTCCTGTTCTCCCACCTTTGCCCAGAGAACTCCAAGGGCCTCCCTGCTCTCGAGAAGCCCTGAGGTGACAGGGTCCCCAAAGGCCAGGATCTGCATTCTAAGCAGCTGCCATGGCAGATAGGACTGAGATGGAAGTGTGTGCCAGGGGTCAGGGAAACAGAGAATGTTCTCTATTGAGAAGGTGGGAATCCCATTCCCAGCCCAGTATAGAACTACATGAAGGTTGGAGTGAAGAATCTGTGGGGACAGACAGTGATCCGAGAATCAATGCATGTTAGTGCGGCAGAACCATTTGGAGTAATAAGAGAAGTATAGACTATTTTTCTTTTATTTTTAAATATGTTTTTATTGGTTTTAGAGAGAGTAAAAGAGAGGGACAGAGAGATAGAAATATTGATGAGAGAGGAACACCGATTGGCTGCCTGCTGCACACCCTTACTGGAGATCAACCCTGAAACCTGGGCATGTGCCCTGGCTGGCAATTGAACCAGTGGCCTCTTGGTTCATGGGTTGATGCTCAACCCCTGAGCCAAACTGGCCTGGAAGTACAGACTAATTTTATTTTTTAAAAAAATATATGTTATTGATTTTTTACAGAGAGGAAGGGAGAGGGCTAAAAAGTCAGAAACATTGATGAGAGAGAAACATCGACCAGCTGCCTCCTGCACACCCCCTACTGGGGATGTGCCCACAACCAACATACATTCCCTTGACCGGAATTGAACCTGGGACCTTTCAGTCCACAGGCTGATGCTCTATTCACTGAGCCAAACAAGTTTCAGCCAGACTGATTTTAGCTCCTGAACTTTTTCTTCAAATGAAATTCTGCACGGGAACCATATAAAATGCAAACATAGTGGAGCCACTGCAGCTGAATCAGAAGAGTTTGGTGTTGAGGCCTATCCATCCCCCATCTTGAGCCCCTTCATCAGTGTTCCCTCAAGTGTCTCTGGTGATCCCTTAGAACTCTGGGACTTGAAGGGATAAAAATCTCTCATTTCACTTTCTAGAAACCTAGAAAGGAACTTCACCCTCACCAACCTTCTAGATTCTCCTGAGTCCTCCATGACCTGGGGAACTTTGTTCACATCTCATCCAGGGATTTTTCAACAAGATTATTATTCTCAAAACTTTCTTTTTGGGAGACATTGGTCAAAGCGTACAAAGATGCAGTTATGTAGGATGAAAAAGCCTGGAGATTTAATGTACCAGCATGATAACTATACATAATAATACTGTGTTGAACACCAGAAATATGCTAACAGAGTAGATTTTAGGTGCTCTCGACTACACATAAAATGATACTGTAGTAATCATTTCACTATATTTATACCAAGCCATCATGTTGTATAGCATAAACATTTTTAATGTTAAAATATATAAATTCAAATAAGTTACATCTCCCCTTGATGGTGAGGAGGCATGATAGATACTTCTGGGATGCTGGAACTGTACCATATCTTGATCTGAGCACGAGTATATTATACATTGTATAGGGAGTTGCCTGATCCAACTCAATGGCTCTCACCAGCTGATAAGAATCAATTGTAAGCATCTCTTCTCAACTCTGTATTCAGTGTCATCATGTTGGTGACTTGAAATCAACCATGGTGAGAATATTTGGACCACAATAATGGGCAAAATAACAATCAGGGCTTCCCTCCCCTGCTGCAGAGCCAGTCAAACACTTAACAGCATACAGCTGGTGTATACGTACGCAAATATTCATTGGACTGTATTCTCAAATTTGTGCACTTTACCGCATATGTGTTATACACCTCAGTGTATAACATCTGGGGTCTCCAGACTCCTAGTTCCATGACTGCAACCTAAAATTACCTTACTGATTACCTGTTAACCTATGTTCTGTGAGGGCAAGGACCTCATCTGTCTTGTTCACCACCTAGTAATTAGTGGTTGCATGGAAAAAAGAATATCCATGATACTATGCAGTTTAGGCTATGCCAAGAGTGTGCCTATCCATGTCCTGCCTAGATTTATCCTGCCAAGGGCTGGAGTGCCAATGGGAGTTCTCACCATTGGTGCCTAAGCTGACTAGAACTATAAGACTGCCATAGTTTCTTTTCCCCATTACTCTGCCATATTTGAAATATGTGCCATATTTGCTAATTTTTCTTCAGTTCTTTCCTCCCTTCTCCTAACCCCTACCCCAGCTAAATAGAATTAACTACTGTTTTCTCTCTGGATCTTTGTCTGTCTCTCTACAGAACACTTACTTAACCCTGTTGAATAGATATTGGGAGTCATGTCTGTTTCCCCTGGGAGGCTAGAGGTTGTTTCTTCTTGTCTCTGCATGGATAAGACTGCAAGCTTAACCCCACAGAGGCCTATGGAATGAATGCAATGTTCTTCAAGAAAAGAAAGAGAGAATAGGTTTGGGGGGAGAATGAGCTGACCCACTGACAAGGTCACACGTTGCTGAAACAGGGATGACTCTTCAGAAACTGGAAAGGCTCGGGATGGTTTGGGATGTGGCCCAGCCTGGTGGTGGGGGCTGACCAAGCAGCCTTTTGAGATCTTTTCCACTCCTGTACCCCGCTGTTCAAAGCAGAGGATATGGCTGTGAATGGAGCACAAGGTCAGAAGCCACTGGCTGGGCGATTGCCCTGGGTCCTGGGCTTTCTGAGACACTCCCATCCCCCACCCCACACAATCTCTAGACTCTCCTGGTGCTCCAGGCCCTAGGGATTTTGCTCATATTGAATCCAGGTCTCCTTTCAACAGGGTTTTTAATCCCAAATGTCTCCTTCTCTGGGAGAGAGTCAACGCTTGAGGGAGACAATTCAATGACTAGGAATGTTCTACAGCTTGATCTGGATGGTGTCCACAGGTGGCCACATACGTAAAAAGTACCTGCACCTTACACTTAGAATGGTGCATTCTGTGTGAGTTATACCTCCGTGGAAAAATACAGGAAACAAAACCAAACCGCGCCCTCTGTTGAGAAAGGCCCTCGATTAAGTGCATAGCCACTCTTCCACCCCAGTGCCACCCCCCTCCCCGGCTCCTGCAGGGGATCTGAGCCTGGGGACCAGCTGGGACTGAGGGCGACTAAGCCGGGCAGAGAGAAGACGAGAAGGTGCCGAAAGGAAAAGCCCCTCAAGCTTCCCAGGGAAAACGAGGGCTCCGGGGCTGGTCAGGTCACGGCACCGGGCGCGGAGGGCAGAAAGGGGTCGGGAAGAAAGGCAGCGCTCGCTGAGGGGCCGTGAGTGGGCGCGGGAGCCGTCGCGCTGAGCGCGGCTTGTGGGCTTGTCTCCGAAGAGGCGCGGGCGCTGGGGAGGAGGAGAGCGGAACGACGGCGTGACTGCGTCTGATCTACAGTGACGAGTACCAATGTTAACTGTCACCTCTCATCTCCAAACTAAATCACACCTGGAATTGGAGGCGCCGAGGAGCTGATAGAGTCAGCCTCGCAGAGGAGACAAGTCAATCAGTGCGGAGATGCACGCCGAGACACCAGCTCCGCGAGGCCGGGCGCCTTCATTCATTCTGGGATTTACACTTGTCAGGCTGCTGCCTGGGGGTGCGAGCAGGAGGGGTGCACAGGAGGCTGGTCTCACTTCAGCTCCTCTTACAACGGGATGACTGTCGGCTTCTCCCCGGGGGGTTCAGCAGGCTGGATCCACTTCCTCTTGCTCCTCTTCCACTTCTTTATGCGGTGGGTTATTCCCCAGGGTCAGGGGACAGTGATTAGGACAGCTGGGTGGTCTCAGGAACCTTTGTCACACTGCAAACACATGAGGGCAAAAAGAATTCCAACCTGAACACCAGGTCAAGTGTTTGGGAGGGAGTAGTGGGGCCTGTGGGGGAAGGAGGGATAGATCTCAGTCGACTACTTTGGAGCAATTCTGTGGTCAGACGAAATGGAAGAGATCTTTAGTTTTCCTTCCATTCATTCCTTTACTCATTCAATAAATGGTACTGCATCGGGCTTGCTATGAAGGGCTGAGAATTCAACAGAGCCCCCTTACTTTCTTGCAAGAAAGAGGGCATTAAAGTGTTAAAAGTTCCAAGTTGGCTGTTTCTGTCTTAGAATAAGTGCATTGACCTACAGCCCCCTACCGCAACTCCATCTCTGACCATCCCCTCATAATCTTCAGCACAGTCATTTATGAAAGTGGTTTTTCACACATAAACATAACTGTGCTAAGTGCCAAGGAAAATGCCTGGAGATACACATTCCAGATGGAGAGAAAACCATCAGTTTCCATTGCTGTTTAAACATTTATTTTATTTGTGTTACTATGAAAGTAAATATAAATGTACTACAGAAAACTTGGAGTAATAGAGAGGGAAACAAAATCACCTAAAGATGAAGTTAGCATTTTGACATGCTTCCTTCCAGTCTTTTTTCTTATATGTCTTTAATGTCCCCCCCCTAAAAAGTCATTAATATGTCCTATGTCACTGAAAGTGGAGCTAGGATGGATGCATCATTCCCTTGACCCCCATTCAGAGTGGCCCTGAGGACAAGGCTTCATTCTGCTTGGTGCTCAGGCACAGACATGGTGATGCAGGCATTTGGCAGGCTGATCTCTTAATCCAGACTGGTGTAGTCATTTGAAACTGAAAGCAGCTCCTTTTTATGTCGCCTGCTTCTCGGCATTAACTTCTCTTTGATGTAATTTTTGCTTCCGATGCTCTCTCCCTTCATGGGTTAGATTAGTGTGAAATTGGCCTGGTTCCTCCTGAGACGCAGTGTTAAGCTTCAAATGCTTGGTCCTTATTGGAAATCCTTAACCCACATCAAGAGAGAAAAGTGGCAGTGTTACTTGGGAATGAGTGTGGTGGGGGTGGAGGATTGAGTGTAGGGTAAAGAGGGAGAGAAGTGCATGTTGGCAAGAGGAGGATGGGGAAGTTGAGACTCTTCCCTATCAACTGCTACAGATCTGCTCACCTTAATCTTGGTGGGAGAGGGGAGGAATGGATCTTAGGGAACTTGAAACATGATAATCTATCAAGAAATCCTGTTTAGTTGGCCCGAGTGCTGGTTGGAGCTGTCCAAAGATCTTGGTGCTGAAAGGAAGAAAGATGGATGCCAGTGTTTGGGGAAATAACAGGACAATGCTACATACCCCTGTTTCTATCCCTGGTTATGCCTTTTCCTATGGCTGTTCCACTTTCTTCATATGTAACCTTGAAGTGCATACCAGATACAATTGTGAGGACTGGCAGAAGGGGGTCTCTTCACCAGTTCTGCCCAGCTCTCTTGCCTAGTTCCCATGAGGCAGAAAATGGCAACTTGTAATTGGGCCACGCTGCTGGAGGGAGGTACTTAACTGAGCATCTAACCCAGGGAGAGGTCATCCTCCCCCATTTTAAAGGCAGAATGAGGGTGGGGGTCTGGCTGTGATTTGGACTGTTCCAGAGGGAAGAGATGCTCCAGGTTTGTGATCACACCTCCAATTTACTCCCCTAGTAACAACCTCAGGCCTTCTATCCTCAAATCACATTGCTACCTGAGGATATCACTGGAGGACAGAAACTAACAACCTGGTTCACCCTGTCCACACAGGCAGTGAACTGTCTGTCTATCAGGGTGTTCTGAGGGAACTTCAGACTCTCTTCCATTCAAGGACACTTGAGCTCTAGACATTTCTAGTTTGTTTACAATCTGCATATACTTCCCCCCTGCAGTCCCATCCAACTTTCTCTGCCAGTCTAGCCTTGACCTTGTACCCAGCTTCTGCCTCAGTTTCTTTTCTTCCCCACGATGCCTCATTCCTGACCCTTGGCCCAGTATGTTCATGATCTTTCTTTCCCTTGGTCTGATCTCTGTTCCTTCCCCTCAGTCCTTGTAAGCCCTTTTATCCACCTTCTCACTCACCTGGCTCCTCCCCTCATTCCTCCCCCCACCTCCCCCTGTATCTCCAGCTTGACTCATTTGCCCCACTCTGGGCCTCTATATGGTTTCTGTGCAGTGGAAGGGCCTTGGCCCACTTTGGTTTAGCCTTGTGCCTCCTTGTGCATGGAGCCTCCTCTCTCCTTCTTGAGTCTGCAAATCACTCCTTCCATTGTCAGCTGGCAAATTGGTTTATCCTCCCCCCAACCCGGCTTTCATTACCTTGCCGAAATGAAGCGATATCTCCTCGGTGGAGGCTTCCCATCCCTGCCGCTGCTGGCATAATAAATGAAGACAAAGTGCCGCCGGCATAGACCATCTCTCCCACCGCACCACCAGCCGCTGCCAGCTTCATTATTCGCTTAAGTTGCCGGAGAGAATTACTTAACCCTGACCCGTGTATTAGGGGCCTGTATTAATGCCGCGACAGGCGCCTCTTACGGCAGAGAACAATTTATTAGTGCCGAAACAGGCTGCTTTTCTCTGTCATTTTTCCAATCTGAGCTTTGAACACACATCATTAAACTTGTCTGACTCTCTCCCCTTCTCCATCATTCCTCTTTCATTTTTTTAAACAGAAAGCACCGCAGAGAATGGAGATTGTTCTGAAAACCTCCAAGTACCTCTCCCTCTTTCTTCTCGCTCCCTTTTCTTCTTTTCTTTTTTTCCTTGGCCTCTTTTTGGTTTTGGTCTCCTTGCTAGTGTCCCTCCTACATTTAGAGTCAGAATATGATAGGAGGGAACATGTGGTTCCTGGAAGAGAATCCAGATGTGGGAGTTGGGGTAGAGAGCAATCATAGCATCAGTTGTCTTGCCCTCAGAACCCTTTTCCAGAGGCAGCCTCTGCCTCCCTTTGTGCCTCCAGCTGGGGATCCCTTATTTTGAAAACAGACATTGAGATGTACTCTGGGAGCAAAAGGACCTGGTTATGAGGAAGGACTGGTCATGTTTCCTATTTGTCATGGGGACTTTATCATGTCCACCTTTGGGAGAAAAGGTTGGGAGGGGTTTGGAAGCACCTAGAGATGGCCCTGCAGGGTCTGAGGTACCCTGAGCCCTAGTGCAGTGGCTGGCCACAGCCTGGGGAGTTGGCCGTTGAGCTGTGCTGCCACATGGCTCTGCCTGACCAAGACAGACAGATTGTCAGTTTCTAGGTGTTTTTCATCACTGGCTTCTTGGGTGTTGTTCTCTCAGCACCTGAATTCAACCAATAGCTCCCAAGTCCTGTCTGGCTCCTGGTCTTGGCCCTTTTTGGCCTTGTACATGCCCTTGTGTCTAACATCACTGCTGCCCAGAGCCACATGGAGCCATCTCTGATGCAGTGCTTGCCACTTCTCCCTGGTGACTATCTCCTCCCCTTCATATTGAGGACATATATGGCAACTGGCTTAGTTTTTGTTTCTCTGGAAGCAGAGCTTGAGCAGAACTGGATACAGGTCATCTGAGAGATGACAACAGGAAGCAGGAGTGAGGGTGGAGAAAGCCAATAAGAGAGTGTGTTATTGAGAGGGCAGTGGGGCTTGATGTCACCAGGCCTCTGAGCCACGTACAGGGTGCTTCCCAGAATGATCTTTGCAGAAAGCCTGGGCTATCTGTCCACAGGCTCCTGTCCTCCATTGGCTGAGGGTTGCCCCAGGGGAATAAACTCTCCCATACTTCTCCATCCAGCTTGTGTGTGGGTGGATGGAGAAGTGAACTGAACACCATCTTCTTGGAGAAGACCCTAGGGCAGAAAACTGGAGAGAAATGTGAGTCTTTTCTCCAGGTGGGTTTGTTTGGAATGAGTTCACAGAGGCCTGCCCAGCACAACTTTGGCTGAAATCAGAGGTGGTCTTCAAGGGTGTGAGGTGGCCTCAACAGCATTCATTCCTGCCACCATCCCACATGCCCACTTCCTCTCACTATCCCTTCACTCTCAGTCCCCCACCCCGGGGCCTCCAGCAGTTCTCAGCCTGACTAGGAGCTACAGGTACAGATGATGTCACAGTTCAGGCAGGGACATAAACAAGTGAGGCAGGATGGGGAAAATAAACAGGAACTGGTGGGAGACTGGCAAATTGAATCATGAAGACAATCTAGTAAAGACAATGACATGATTTTTAAAACACATGCTATTAGACAAACCACCTGTATGGGGGGGCTAGAATATTTGACCTACAGACTACCAATTTAGCATCAACTTAATGTCTTTAGAGAAGAGTTTACTTTTGCAAAGTTTTCTCTCTCTCTCTCTCTCTCTCTCTCTCTCTCTCTCTCTCTCTCTCTCTCTCTCTCTCTCTCTCTCTCTTTGCATTTTCCCAACTCTAGCTGCTGGCTTTGGGGACTGTTTGAAAGTGAATGCTGGGGAGAGGGCTGAGGGAAGCAAAAGAGCAAGAAAGCCCATCTATAGGGCCAGTGGCTTCCCCCTCACCCCCAGCCCAGTCCTTCCCAAATTCCCTGAGCCTCCAGATCCCCTCAACCCTCCCTCCCGCTTCGCTCAATAGCTCTTGAAAGTTCTCTAATCACCTCTCTGCTTCCTGCATTAATGAGCCTCTCATCTCACTGATGGCAATCAGAATATTTGCTTATGAAAGGGACACGGTTAATAACATGATTGCTCCCCTCCGCCTTCTTCCTTCCTCGTCTCCCCCTCCCCTTTTCTCGTCCTCCACACAATTCTCTCAATTAACGATAGGCAGAAATTAATTTTTCCCCTCCATCGAAACAATTGCAGGGAAGCGGATTGCCAGCTTCACTTCTGATAGAGACGGCTCCCAGCAGAGTGGAGAGAAAGGAGGGGAGATGGAGGAGATACTGCGGCCCTATCTGCAGGCACAGGACAGAGTAATACAAATGTTATCCTTAGAAATGTACTTAAAGAGGATATGTTTATAATTCGGAGGGGATTTTCAGGGGCTCTCCTGCCTTCCCTCCCTCTCCAGGACACGCCACTGGACTCAGCGCTGTACAGCAGAGCCCAGAGTTTGTTGGGAATGTTGCTCCTGATGCCTCAGTGAGTGAAGTGGGCCTGGAGTGAGAAGGGAAAACCAGGTTAGACTGGTCCCTGTCCAGGGGCCCAGGGCTTAGGCCACTACTGATAGTGTTCACTCTGTAGCCATATGCCAAGCACTCGACTACAGATCTGGGTTGTGTGGCTTTTCAGGCGAGGGCTTGGCTTATTGGCCACCTTATCATCCCTTCTGTGCAGCCTGGACTTTTGGCGTGGGCCTCCCTCCTGCCCATTCTTCCATCTGGTTGGAGAGGCCGGGGCTAAGATCATATCCTATCAAAAGAGTTTTAAGAACAGATTCTGGAGCCAGATAGCCTGGGTTTGAAACCCAGTTCTGCTGCTTAACAGCTCTGTGATCGTAGGCAAGGTGTCTCTGTGTCACAGTTTCCTCATGCAAAATGGGAATCACACCTACCTCAGAGGGTTGTTGTACTTAGGGTGGTAAGTACTTAGAACAGTAGCTGATCGGGAGCAAGTTCTATTTATATATTTGGTTAAAAAAATAAAGAAGCCGAAACCGGTTTGGCTCAGTGGATAGAGCGTTGGCCTGCGTACTGAATTCTGGTCAGGGGCATGTACCTTGATTGCGGGCACGTCCCAGTGGGGGGTGTGTGCAAGAGGCAGCTGATCGATGTTTCTCTCTTATCAACGTTTCTGACTTTCTATCCCTCTCCCTTCCTCTCTGTAAAAAAATCAACAAAATATTTTTAAAAACAAAGAAAAAAATGCCTATACTCCTGGGACAGTCAGGCACTTGTTGATGCGTGCATCCACATTTACTGTCCTCTGGGGGATCTAAACATTTCAGAGTTTGTGGTCTCTACACTAGAATTGTAAACAACCGTAACATGGGCAGAATTCACCACGAGAGTGGTGTGTGAAGAGCTATGGGATTTCAGGAGGAGGGAGGGACATTCTGGCTGCACAGGACAATCAGGGTTGGCTTCACAGTGGAGGTGGCATCTGAGCTGAACCTTTAACAGTAAGTTCAACTTCTACCGGTTGATAAGGCTGCTGCAGGGTAGAAGGGGACTGAGAGAATGAGAGTATCTAACTGACATAACACAAGTTAAGAGGGAAAATTGGGGAACTGGGTGGGGAAAGAGGGTTATAGTCTTTTTTTTGTCATCACCCTTCCGTGTTCACCTGCACCCGATCCCAACTCTCCTCTTTCTCTCCGCATCTAAGAAAGATTAACTTCTCTCGGTGCAAGAGAGAAAGTTATCATTAGCAAAGAATGAAGAGTGATTAATGATGCTACCCCTCCCCCCCCATCGGCCTTATCTGGTGGCGATGAGCTGGACAATGCAGGGGGTTGGGAGGGGGTGAGAGAAGGAGAGGGAGAATGGAAAACAATACAAGTTAAATGCAAGGAAAACGGGGCGCAGCGCTGTTCCCACTTGTTAGATTGAAAGCTCCTCTCCAGAGGGGGGAAGGCTCCAAATTGCTAATTAGCACCTCTGAAAAGGCCTGTCTCTGATATGCGCGTCGCTGAAAGGCCGCCGTTAATGAAGCCACCGCGAGCCCGCTTCCCTTTGACTGGCCTTCATCCCTCCTCCGGAGCCCGGGGCTGCGGGAACAATGAGGCGGGGAGCGCCGGCTCCCCCAGGCCTCGCCGGGACGGCCCGGGCAGCGCGCGCGGGGAGCGGCGTGGCGCCGGCGAAATGTGGAGGGGGAGATAAGGCCGAGCAGAGGGAAGAGGCTCACTCCCAGGGGCCCAGGGAAAATTTGCAGTTATTATGAAGGAGATGAGACAGATTAAAAGCCCTGTGTTCGCCGCTTTGCCCCTTTATTTAGTGGCTTCATCTAGGAGATGAAAGAAGTTGGAAATGACTTTCTCTGCTTTGCGCTGCGAGAAGCTTCATGGCACATTTCTTGACTTTATTCCTTCTTTTGTTTCTGTTTCTTGCCTTTAACCCCTGAAAGGCCTCATTGTGCAGCCACAGGCACTGGAGACAGGGAAATAGGACTGGCAGGGCCTCCCCCATGGACCTCTGGATGCAGAGGGCTATGGCTGTTGGACGAGCTCTGAGGGCAGTGGCTGAGCTAAGGGGAGGTGAGCCTGCAGTCCCTGGCAGACCCCAACAGGAGGCTGGATGATCCCTTACCCAGATGGGTTAGAGGCTTCCCTGGGCCTATTCCCAGAGAGCAGTACTGGGACTTCACAGCCAAATCACCTGGGTTCAAACCCAAACTCCACCACACATTAGCTGAGACCTCCGGCAAGCACTTCTCTGTGCCTCAGTTTCCCATCTGTAAAATAGGGACAATGTTAACAGTACTAATACCTACTTCATCGGTAGGGTAGACTGATTTCATGACTGTCCCTGACCTTTCATGCCTCTCTGTAGTTACACCCTTGGTTAGTGCCTTTCTGCACTGACTCTGGGCTTGGCCTTGTCACTAGCTTTGGCCATTGGGTCAAATACAAGCTTGATTCGAGCAGAGACGTGAAAAAGTGCTGTGGGTTTCTGTCTTAGAACATGCACCGCTGTGAGTACGTCTCTTAGAATAATACTACCACAGTCATGAGAAAGGACCAAGTGTGGAGTCTCTCTGGTCGCGAGATGCCTGTGCCAGCCTGACGGAGCCATGTGGCAGACATGGAGAAGAACCGCGTTGTCCCAGACAAATACGTACTAGAGCAGCCAGCCTCTAGCTGACTGCGGGTACATGAGCGAGCCCAGCTAAGACCTGCCAGTTCTGATCCAGATGGGCAGGACTTTCCAGGCAGCTAATGGGCTTGTGAGAAATAATATCTGGGTGTTGTTTTAAGCAAAATGTTGGGATAGCTTATGTAGCATTATTGTGAAATAGGTAATCAATACACAAATTGGGGTCTAGAAGTTTGATGCTGCCAAATCCAAAACAAAACAAAACAAAAACCGTCCCTAAGATAGACAGCAATGGCTTTGGGATTGGAAAGTGAGTGGAGGCCAGCACAGATGATAGAGAAACTGCTATAGCAGGTTGGGGAAAATAAATTTGTTTTTTTTTAAGCTACTTAGTCTGTGATACTTTGTTATTGCAGCCCTTGCAAACTAATACACTAACCATATCAATATTCATATTAAATGTAAATATTCTAAACAACCCAGGTCCCTACCTAACCAGAATAGTGCCTACTTATCCTTTTAATGGATAAATCTTGAGAAAAGCCACATATGAGGAGTTGCATTTGGTCCTAACATAGATCAAACCATCCTAGACTCCCATCCCAATGCCATGGTTGAAAGAGACTTTTGGGTATCTGGGATAAGGTGTGAACATTTTGCATGTGGGAGGGACATGAGTAAACATGACAAGAGGGAGGACTGTGGTAAGATGATGCCATTAATGTGCCCTATAAAAAGATATGTTCAAGTCCTAAACTCCAGGGCCTATGAATGTAACTTATTTGGAAATTAGAGTCTTTATAGATGGATTATGATGAAAGTGAAGATTACTGGATTAGGATGGTCTCCAATTCAATGGCTTGTGTGCTTACAAGAAGAGAAGAGACAAAGAGACAGCCACACACAGAGGGAAGACTGCCATGTGATGATGGAGGCAGAGATTGGAGTGATGCATCTACAGGCCAAGGAATGCCAAAAACCACTAGAAGCTAGGATCCTTCTCTAGAGCATTTGGAAGGAGCAAAGTATGGCTAACATTTTGATTTTGGGTGTCTAGCCTCCAGAGCTATGAGAGAATACATTTCTGTTATTTAAAGCCACCCGATTTTTGGTACTTTGTTAGAGTAGCCACAGAAAACTAACATACCACCTCATGGCCCCTGCCCTGACTGTACCCTCTGCCTGGACTGCTTGTCCCTGAGAAGATTGGGTGGCACATTCCCTCCTTTCTTTGTGGTATTTGCTCAGATGAGCCTTTACCAAGGAGACATATCACAAACAGCAGCAAGTCCTCACACCCAGCACTTCTTCCTCCTTATCCTTCTTTGCTATTCTTCAAAGCATTTCCATACAGTTTGCATATTGATCCATCAATTGTTTGTCTTCCTTCCCTGGAATGAAAGAACCCTGAAGGCAGGGGCTTTTGTCTATGTTGTTCACAGGTGCATCTTCACATCTAGGACATGGTAGGCACTCACTAAATGTATCCTGATTAAGTGAATGGGTGTGAGTACAGGCAATAGCTGCCAAATGCCTCCAAAAAGGGGAGGAGGAAGTACAGTAAAAAGACATCTGACTTCAGAGTCCGATGCCTAGTTCCAATCACAGTTATTTCATACCAGCTTTGTGACCCTGTTTAACCTCTCTGAGCTTCAGTTTCTTCATCTGTATTGGTCAGAATAATAGCATTTACAGGATAATTTTGAGGATTAATTAAATGATTTTGTCAATAAGTAATGGCAGATATAAATATCTTTGTATAATCCACATATGTCTAATAATTTATATCATGTATGTATGTATGTTTTGCTATGTGTAGTCAGTGTGGTAAACACATTCATTTTAGAAGCATAATAATTTAGTGGTTAAGTGCATGGCTTCTAGAGTCATTCTGCCTGGTTACGTACTTATCAGTTGTGCAGTCTTGAGCAAGCTACTTAATCTCTCTGTGCCTTAGCTTTATCATCTGTAAAATAGAGATAATAGTACTTACTTCAAAGGATTTCTGTGAGGATTATTGAGTTAATCCATGTTAATATTTAGGATAGTGTCTGGCGCCTGCTGAATGCTCAAGAGATGTTAACTACTACAGTCATGTTCTGCATAATGACATTATGGTCAACCAGAATTTGGACTCATCTATAATAACAATAGCATACTAAGCTAATTAGACCAGATGTCCTTCCAGACAAAGCCATGATGGCTGGGGCTGAAGTGGTTAGAGACGATCAGGCAGGCAGGCAAGTAGTTAAGGGCAATCAGGCAGGCAGGTGAGTGGTTAGGGGCAATGAGCCAGGTAGTCAGGTGAGTGGTTAGGAGCCAGCAGTCCTGGATTGTGAGAGGCAGTCAGACATCCCTCGAGCGGTCCCGGATTTGCAAGAGGGTGCAGGTTGGACTGAAAGACCTCTACCCCCTGCATGAATTTTGTGCACCAGGTCTCTAGTAAGATTATAATGGAACTAAACTTTCTGTAAGAAATAAAAGGATATGTGATTAATAGGAATTTTTTTTTCTGATGGGATCAGTATCAGTGGGGCTGGGCAATAGGTTTCCTCTCACTACACCTGTTTTCAGTGCACAGATGATATCCCAATCAGTAGCCACTGACCTCTTTCAACACAGAGGGGCCTGATCCCCCAGGGCTACATGATCAGCCTTCCCAGATCTAACCTGATGGTCTTCAGAGTACCTTGCTGTAAATTGTTGAGGACCTACAATCCTGTATAAGGACACAGGTCTACAAGAGCAACCATAGAAAGTACAAAGTGCCATTGCCATATTAGCAAAAGCTTTCTATGGTATTGTGGAGCCAGCCTGCCCTGTACTTTGAATATATTTTCAGATTGTAATGATGTAAAACATAGATAAGTTTTATTTCTTCATCAATTCAATGCCACAGAGAACCTTTTGTGCTAGATAGGGCAATGGAGCCAAAATCAAAGTCAAAAGATTGAGTCCTCAGTTCTTCATCCTCTCCATGTTAGACACCCTCATTTTTTAATGAATGCCACAAATTTCTTTAATATGACCACTGCTTCAACATGCATTAGTCAAAACCTATGGCCACGATAATCTCTTATATTGATCCCTCCATCTTGATTTCTCATTTCTACTGATCCTCAGGCCACCTTTAACTCCCTCTGGACAGTCACTATTATGGTGATCTACATCTTACCCAGCCAATTTCTCTTCGATATTTCCAATCAGTCCAACCCACATCCCTGTTCATGGAGCAGGCTTGACAACTTCAATGTTCTATTTCTGACCCTGTCAAAAGGAAGGAAGGGGAGGGCATGTGGGGCAGTATATATAAAGTGTACAGTATTGTACAGTAATATCCTAGGCCTGCACATTCACCCAGTCATTCACTCAGAGCAATTTCCGGTCCTGCAAGCGATATTCATAAGTTCCCTATACAGGTGCACCATTTAAAAAATCTCTTGTGCTGCATCTTTACTGTAGCTCTTTGATGCTTAGATATGTTTAAATACCCAAATACCATTGTGTTACACTTGTTTATAGTATTCAGTACAATAACATATTGTATAGGCATAACCTAGGAGCAATAGGCTATATTATATACCTTGATGTGTAGTAGGCTACACCATCTAGGTTTGTGTAAGTACACTCTAGGACATTTGCATAATGATGAAATCTCCTAACAACATATTTCTCAGAATGTATCTCCATCATTATACAATGTATAACCGTATTATTTTATCATCTAACTTAATCTTCTATGCATTTCTGGAACAGTTCCTGGCATATTAGTGCTCCATAAATTCTAATTATCTTTTCTGGACCCTTCACAAAGTCAGTGTGAACTGCCCTTTTATTACATTTTTCCATGTTCTCCAACAAATTGCAGCTTTAACAGTCTTGGCTTAGCTACACCATCTGGAAGAGTGGTTGCCTACCTAGACAAGGCCAATGGCAGAGAGCAAGCAAGAGGGAGGGTGGGTGCAAAAATACTGCAGAAGTAGAATCCATGAGGATTGGCATTTCATTAGATAAAAAGGTATAAGGAAGAAGCAGGAACTAAAAATGACCCTGAAGCTTTTCACCTGGGTGACTTCATAATGGTGGTGAAATTTCCCAAATGGGGAATAATGGAGAAAGGGCAGATTTCATAGGGACTATGGAATAAATTAAACTTCGTTTCGCCATCTTAACTTGGAGATGCTGGTGGACTAAACAAGTGGTGATATCTAGCAGAAAGATAAAAATAAAAGCTGGGTGTCAAGAAAAGTGGGTGCTTTCAGTGCTGCTAGAGGCAACTGACATCTTGGAAGCTGATATGATTTGTGGGGGAGAACTTCACTCATGCAGAAAAGAGGGCTGGTGACTGCGGACACCTCTTGAATATTTCCATTTTCCTGTCCTGTGGAAGTCACAGATTCAGCATGTCCAAAGTAGAATCAGTCTTCCCACAAAACTGTACTTTATCTAGTTCTCTCCTTTTCTCCTCTAGCTGTGCAAATGCCACTCTTAGTCACTCTGGTTTGAAAAGCTCAGTCATCTATATCTCCTCTCTTAATTCTTTACATAATAAATTTACCTTATAAACAATTCTGATCACCCATATAAACAACAGGTCATAAATAATAGAACTATTTTGGTTGGTTTGTAGTGTATCATTCTGGTCATATTCCTATTCAAATACAGATTTAATTTTCTTTATACATGATTAGAGTCATACTGTTTTATTAAAGTATCATATTCATATAGAAATGTATACAATAAAAAAGAAATGTACACAATCATAATTTGACAACTTTTCATTAAAATATTAAAATATTAAAATATTCTTCCACAACAATTTTCAAAAGCTCAAAGGTATTCCATCCCATAGATGTACCACAGTTTAGTTAACTAACCACTGTTATAGGTTTTCTGGCTTTTCCCCCCTAATATTCTCACCTCTCCTTCCACAATGCTACAAAGATGAATTTACCTGTATTTAATCTGTATTTTGTGCCCATTTCCAATTTTTCCTTAGAATAAAATTCCTAGAGACTGAATTTCTGGGCCGACAGGCATGTGCATTTTAAAAAATAAATTTTAATTTTAGAGCTGTTGTAGGTTTACAGAAAATTACTAAGGCACTGCACATGATTCCTATATACCTCAAACCCAGTTTCCCCTATTATTCATATCTCTAGCTGTGCAAATTAGTGTAGCACATTTGTCACAATTAATGAACCAATATTGAGATATTATTAACTAAAGCCCGTACCTTTTCCAGATTTCTTTACTTTTTACCTAATGACGTTTTTGCTGTTTTACTATCCCACTGAGGATACCACATTACATTAAGTTGTCAGGTTGCCCTACAATCCTCTTGGCTGTGGCAGTTTCTCAGACTGTCCTTGTCCTTGATGACCTTGGCAATTTTGAGGAATACTGCTCTGGCATTTTGCAGAATGTTCCTCAATTGGGGTTTGTCTGATTTTCTTTGATCAGACTGGGGTTACAGGTTTGGAAGGAGATAAAATACCGCTCTCATCATATGTAGTCCACAGACTGTCAACATGATTTATCACTGCTGATGTGAACCTTGATCACCTGGCTGAGGAAGTGTTTTCTCTACCATAAAGTTACTCACTTCCCTCCTGACAGTCCTCTTTGGAAGTCAGGAGGCACAACCCACAACTTAAAAAGTTGAGTTACGCTTCAGGGTGGAGTATCTACATAAATTATTTGGAATTCTTCCGTACTAGCGCTAACTATTCTTTCCATTTATTAACTTATTCATATTAGTATTCAGATAATTACCTTGTAACGGTATGAACTCATAGATATTTCTTTTATTCTTGAGTTTTACTACCGTAGTACTTTGTTTTGTTGCTCAAGGCCTGGTGTATTTTTTAACACCCTAACTTCACTGGTAAGCTACCCTGCCAAAGGTTGTAACAACTCAAATGGTTAAAAGGAGGACCCATTTCCCCTTCAACTTCATACACCCTTTATGAAAGCAGGTCAGCAAGCAGGGATGAGGCCTAGGCCCTCTTTGGCGCCCAGTTTCCTGACGAAGATGAGGCCAGCACGGAGACGTCCTTCCCTAGACTGGAACCTTACCCCTAGCCTCAACCCCGCCCTAACCGCGGCCTCTCGTTGCCCCCAGTAGGGTCTCCAGGCTGCCCCACGGCCCCGCCCTTCTTGGGGCGGAAGTAGGTGAGGCCGCGGGCCGGAAGCGCTGGGCGGGGGCGAGCCCTCCCACGCAGATAGCCCCTCCCACTCTGTCGTGGCCCCGCCTCCTCCGGCCCATACCGGAAATGAGGTCAGAGAGGGAAACCCTAGCGGGGAGACTCGGCCCCCATAGCGGCGGCCGCTGGAGGTGCCTGCGGCAGCTGGTGAGGGGTCGATGCGGGTCGGGATAGTCGGGGTTCGGGGGGTGGCGCCAGCGGGGCTCCGGCCTCTGCGCCATGGCTGAGCGGCCGGAGGCCTTGAGAGTCCGCGGCGGCCGGCGGGAGGAGCGAGGGTGACGGGGCCTTGCTTTTCAGGGCCCATCGCCTCCGACCAGGGGCGGGGAGGCGGGGGGGAGTTGAGGGTCGGGCTGTCTCCTGGGCGACGGTCATCACCTCCTCATTCTGGCTCTTTTGGGCCGGCGATAGCGTGAGGGCTTGGTGTCCAGGGCCCTGGTCGCCCTCGTCCTCGGGGGCGGGCCGGGGCGTTGGAGAGCCCTTTGAAACGCGTTTTTTTTCCCCTCACGTATATGGCCATGTTATGACCCCTGATCACGGAGAGAGCTTAGTTACCGGGACTTGCTTTTTCGCAGTTTCTCTCCCAGAGGAGACTGACCCCTAGCCCCTGGTGAGCAAGCCTGACAAGTTGCCTTTCCCGCCGCCTCCGCCCCCAACCTCCGACCCTGCCCCCGCCTCGTTTCTTACTCCTACCAGTTTCCCCTTATTCCTTTACGTAAACCAGATAGCCTTTCCTCTTCTCGAGGGCTGGCCTGGACCCAGGGTCCTCTTGGACCGGAGGTGCGGGAGTCCAGGCTGCTTCTGTCACCTGCTTTTCGAATTGCAGTTTTGGAGGTAGGATTCTGCACAGGCATACTACTCCTAGTTGTTTGGTAACTTAGTTCCACGTTCAAGTTTGTTCAGTTCTGCCCTAGTTTTTAAAGCAGTAGTTCTTTATTTGGGAAGTAGACTTAGGCATACTGTTCCCACTGGTTTAATCTATTTTGGTCCTAGGGACAGTTGTTTTCCAAACCCCAGTCACAGTGTTTTTAAACTATTTTTTTAAAGGCAAGTGGTCATTTTGTGTGTGTGGCTTTTGACGCTTTGAGAAGTTTTGTTTGGTTGGTAGTTTTGGAACTAGATGTCTCCATTGCCCCCATCGAGGTGCCAGATAAGCCAGCCCACTGCTTTCCTGCCTTTGAGTTTGTTGGCATTGGGACCACATGAAAATAGGTTTTAGAACAGTCCTTTGGAGAGTAAACTGCATGAACGGAAACATGGCCTGAGAGTGGCGTCACACAGAGATTTAAGCTCTAATTATGGTCTTGAAATACTTTGCTCTTAACAAGGGGTAGGGGAGAAGTGCCAATTTAATATGTATTGAATAGGTGATATATATGTTAGACATTTCCATTTAAAAGGGCATTTTGAAGATTGGTCTTACTACTTACATTTCTTGAAAGGCTTGCCTCTGAAGTGACCCCTGAAATATGACGTATGATGGTTTGATATGAATGAGTAGAAAAGTAGGAAATTTTGGAAAGCAGTCAGCTACAAATCTTAGAGACTCCACCTATCCTTGTCATTTCAGCCTCAGTTATATCCTGTTTTTGTGTGATAGTCTAGCATGAAAGCACATAATTAAGATGATCACTTATTTTCTGAAGGGGGAAGAGTTTTAAAGTTGCTAATAATTAAAAATTATATGATATACTCTTATAAGATTCTTTACCTGGTAGCTTCCAGGTGGTAGTTGGTACCAGAACGGGTATAAACTTAGTGTCTTTTTTTCCGTTTAGAGTACAAACCTGGTCCACTGCAGATTCTTGGATCGCTAAAACTGCAAGCAGTTTTCCTTAAAGCGTGTCCCTAAGGTTGTCTTCCTATTCTCTTCCACAAGCATTCTTATCAGTGACCTCATACTACACAATAGTCCTTCATCTGTGCTTTTGAAGTGTTTTTCTGCTCTTGTCTGATGAGACATTCTGTTATCTTTTGGGATCTTATCACTAGGTAATTTAGTGACATGTTTAATTTGGGAAAAGGGGGAAAGATTTATTCCCCTGAGTTTGCTAATGTTTCCGTTGTCATTTGGTAAATGAGTTTTTGTGCTTAAAAACATGTTGACCTCAGGCATTTAACAAGGGCCAAACACCTATTTTCAGTGGTCAAAGTGGGCATGGGTGGTAGGACTCTAAGAGGAGCCAGATGAAAGGTGACTGTTTTCTATGGAAAGGGTGGACTCTGCAGTGACATGATTTGTTTTATAAAATGTTTCTTAAACAACAGGTCCTATTCAGGCTCTCTTTTGCTTTTTTGTTTGTTGTTTTTTAACTGTTTTTTGGCAGATGTGGCCTCATGGATGAGCTGGTACATGACTTAGCCTCAGCCTTGGAGCAGACATCTGAACAGAATAAGCTTGGGGAGCTGTGGGAAGAGATGGCCCTGAGCCCTCGGCAGCAGAGGCGGCAGCTTCGCAAGCGGAGAGGCAGGAAGCGCCGTTCAGATTTCACCCACCTGGCAGAGCATACCTGCTGCTACAGTGAGGCCTCTGAGTCCAGTTTGGATGAGGCCATTAAGGACTGTCGAGAAATGGCCCCAGTCACCAATTTTAGTGACTCTGATGACACAATGGTAGCCAAACGGCATCCAGCTCTCAACACCATTGTGAAGAGTAGGCAACATTCTTGGCATGAATCTGACTCCTTTACTGAAAATGCACCTTGTCGACCGCTCAGGCGCAGGCGGAAGGTGAAGCGAGTGACTTCAGAGGTGGCTGCCAGCCTTCAGCAGAAGCTCAAGGTGTCAGATTGGAGCTATGAGAGAGGGTGTAGGTTCAAGTCTGCTAAGAAGCAGCGTCTGTCACGTTGGAAGGAGAATACTCCCTGGACATCATCAGGCCATGGATTGTGTGAATCAGCAGAAACTAGGACTTTTCTCAACAAAACAGGAAGGAAAGAAAGGATGGAGTGCGAAGCAGATGAACAAAAACAGGGCTCTGATGAGAACATGTCAGAATGGTGAGATCTCTTACTTAGTGAAAGATTTTTCTGATTAATTTGACCCAAAGTACAAATGCACAGTCTTGATGAATTTAACTTTCTTTCAAACTAGCTTCTATAATATTGACTTTGTAGCTCTCCTTTAACCAATCAGCTAGTGTTTATCTCTAGTTTTTATTTATTTTTTATTGATTTTAGAGGGACAAAAGGAGAGAGAGAAACCGTAATGTGAGAGAGAAACATTGGTTGTCTCTCGCATACGCCCCGACCTGGGATCGAATCTGCAGCCTGGTATGTGCCCTGCCTGGGAGTTGAACCCATCACCTTCTGATGTACAGAACTATATTCCAGCCAGCTGAGCCACACTGCCCAGGGCTGTCTCTAGTTTTGTTTTGTTTTGTTTTTAATCCTCACTGGAGGATTTTTATTTTTATCTCTAGAGTGGAAGGAGAAGAAGGATAAAGACAGAGAGAGAGAGAGACAGAGAGATAGAAGAGAGAGAGACAGACAGAGAGACACAGAGACAGAGAGACAGACAGACAACTATGTGAGAGAGACAAATTGATTGGCTGCCTCAGACCAGGGGTGGGATATTGAACTTGCAACCAACAGAAGCATGTGACCTTGACTGGGAATCCAACTGGCTACCCTTCAGTCTGCAGGGTGACACTCTGCTGAGCAAAACCAGCCATTTAAAGAACATTCATGATTCTATTTCCCTCTGTCAAGAAGGCTATACTATAATGGAAACACATTGTTTCTAAAAATCGTTTAAAACATGTGCCTCAAATGCATAACCAGAATTTTATTTTAAAGACAGTTTGCTGCTGTGTATGCCATGTAGTTCATACATCGTATTGTTCTTTAGAATCAGGGTCTCAGCAGAGGTTGGTGTGTATGCGTGTGTATATTATAAATGCTGGTGCCAGGCACATGGAGTTTGTAAATGTTCTGGTACTGCCTTTACCCATTAAGAATCATGGCTTTAGATACAGCTGGGCTATAATTCTGTTCTCTGTAGCTCACAGTTTGACTATACTGAGTTTATTTTTTATGACTCACATTCAAGTTGTCTGAACACATGGTAGGCTTTGGAAATAACAGTACTAAGTCCCATTAGTCTTATGTCAGATGTCATTGAGCCAGAAAAATTTGTATGTATTAGGTGCATGTTTATAATGTCAGTATAGTTTTTATTTTTTACCTCTCAGAGAGATAGTCCTAGGAACAATGAAACTACTCAGCTTGATACTTTAATATTGTCATTATTAATAATAATGTGTGATTCCTGTTTCTCAGTGGGGAAATGCTTTTGGTGTTTTGAATGGGGCAGTTCTTTGTGGTGAGGGATTGTCCCATGTCTTGCAGGATATTTGGCATTTTTGCTTTGTTTCCATCCACCTGCCCACTTAATATTACCAAACCAAATGCTTCTCTGGGTGTTTCCTAGGGGGGTTGAATAGTTTCAATTGAGAACCATTGTATTCTATTTTGATACTAGTTAGCATTTATGAAGCACTAATGGTGTGCCAGGCACTGTGCTATTTTGCATAACATATATTTTTTCTTAATGCTCACAACTCCATTATTTGTATTTTATAGAAGTGGAAATAGAGGTTAAGCATGTTAGATAATTTGCCCAAAGGTGGCAAACTGGAAGCCAAACCTGATTCCTAAGTTCATACTTAACCACCATGTTTCCTACCTTTTGACTTTGCCTTTTCCATGGCTCTTTTTTCTCTCATCTTAACTTCTATAACCTAAGGATATATGGCCTTTCTTAGGACTTTGCTTCTTTTGAAATTTGTCTGAAAAACAAAGACATAAATCTTGGGACCTCTGAGGTGAGGCTGTGTGAGTAGTAGGAAAAGCTTTGTAGGTCTGTATGACTGTATCTTTTCTGGGTGGTTTTCAACCTAGTTGTACAACTAAGTAGGCTTATGATTTGGCTTTTAAAATTTTCCTCTAGTGTATATTCCAAGGTCTGTTTACCCAATTTATATGTAAATTTTGGGTTATAAAGACCCCCCCTCCTCCATCATGCTACTTTTAATTAAACAAGAAATACTTAGTCAACTTGTAGCTTTTTACAGTATTGAAAATCTTGGTTGAGGAAGTCAAGTTTGTTTTAATATTGAGCATACATACCAAATAGTAATCTTACTGTTGAGAATGGTGATTTTAAAAATAGCCCTTTGGGGTGATAGCTTGTGTATATTCTTCCCCAGAATTTCTTATTAAACTATGACATAATTGTGTGTGTGAGGGAGACTGTTAACTCTTGTCTACTTTAAGTTAGCCCACATATGATTCTAAATGTAGAATCTATAATCTAGCAGTGAGGTAGGGTTTTTCTGGTTCCTTCTTACCCCATCTATTGCACATACAGTCAGGTGGTGAGAATATACATTCTATTTATTCGAGAGCCTGGATAAATTGAAATCGGCAGCAAGTCTTACGGAATTTCTTAATCTTTTCAAATTGAGGAGACCTTGTTTCCCCCTTTGGTCTAGCTCCCTGGTTCATGACTTCAGAGTTTTTTCAATGATGTGGATGCCAAAGTCTTTGCAGCTAGCTAACTATGAGGGGGGAATAATTGGTGGGTAGTAGCAGAAATAGAACAAAAAATATTTAGAATCTGATTATTTAGAGCCCTAAATTTGCCTACAAATTTTGGTGTTTGATTATGTTGATTCACCTGTAGTTATAAATAGAAGTGTTTGTATTTATTCCCCCTAAATCTATTCTGTCGGGAAAGGGGAAATTCTTACTCTCACTGCGTATTATGTTCAGCCTCCCAATAGTAAAGTGGAACTAAAAATATTCTGCCCTCAATTACTAAGCACACCTTATAAACAGGAGTAGCATTACAGTGTGTTTAAGAAGATAATAGTGTATGATTTGGATATTGTACCGTCTTGTTGAGCTGATTCTGTCAAAATGTTCTTAGTTTTTCTGCATTAAAAGAGATACTTCCAAGAATCCTCTTGATTACTCTTTTCATAAATTTATTTGGATGTCCTAATTTATTCACAGATCAAAGTGTAGAACTTTGATCAGTTGTATAGGGTTTGTCAGATTGTATATGATCCAACTTGTAAAATTATTAAGATGAATTGATTATTTAGCTTAGCCTAGTCTCAGTGGATAGGAAGAGTTCTTATAAAAGTCATGTATTAGGTGTTTTAGGATCAAAACCGTATGTCTCAGTCAGAGAGCTTTATTTCTGATTTCCTTAAATTCACGGGTAACTAAACTTGGAGTCCTTTTAAGTGTAACCAAGAATTATTTTTGCTTTTTCTCTTTCTATTCTTCAATTCTACACCAGTCAGTCCTTTCAGTTCTGAAGAACTAAAAGTCGTTGTGATGTAATAGCTTTCTTATGCCTGCAAAAAGATCAGTTATTATTTTAATATTTTTCTATGCATGTGTGTTCCATTCTAAAATGGAACAATTCTTTTGTAAAGTTACTTTCTACTGATCTTTATTCAAATTGCCTATAAAGCAGTTATTAATTAGATGACTTATAGCCTAATTTTGCTCTATTCTTTCCAAACACATCATTCATCTGTTCTTTTTGAATATAGCTTAACTTCTTTCATAAATGAGTTGGTTTGGTGATGGCCTGAGGTTGCAGTTAGGAGCCTTTCTCTGATGATATATTAGAGGCTGATTTCACAGAAAAGAAAATATTCCTTTCTCTTGGAAGGCAAGTGACAGAGATAGAGTGCTAAACCTTCCCCCCCTTCTCCAGCCCAAGCTGACCTTCTGCGGCCCCTTGGTGCCTCTTGTTTTCTTATTTTTATAGAAAATCAATATCCCTTCTGACACAAACAATAGCTCAGAAGCAAGAATAAATGGCAGAAAGCTGAGATCTCTGTCTATCACCTTTCACTTTAACTCCCCCAAACTCTTTAATTATGAGCAGGCTTTGCTCCAGGTGTTTGCGACAGTGAAATTGCTAAATGAGGACCATTTTAACCAAAGATTGGGTGATCAATAACACTCTATAGCAGTAGCTTGTTGGATCAATAGCATTCATTATTTTATGGTTAAGGTAAGTAGCCTCCTTTGCCAGTGGAGGTCATTAATCAGGGGTTTCTGGAGCTGTAGAAAAGAATATATGAGGTAGGTTAAGGATGTTCTGTTTTCTATTCTGTAAATAGGGATGCTGACCAACAGTATAATACCATTGTTGTAAATGATACTTTTGCATTTGATAGTATTGAATAGCTAGCATAGTGTTCTTATGTAGATTTAACCAAAGTTCTGTTAGTACATTCTTAGTAACAATTAAAAAAGACAACTTGGGAGGTGGATCTGATACTATTGTATTTGAGGATCTGTCTCTTGAAAGAAATGTCTACCTCTTGAAAGAAATGCTAGAATTATTCTGTGTGGTTCCAAAGGAAGGAACTTGGACTCATAGCTAGAAAGTATAGAGTTAAGTGTTGCCTCAGTATAGATATAACATCCTGAAAATTAAAACTTTGTAAAAATGAAGTGAATTGTTTCACTAGGTAATGAGTTCTGGATCACTGGAGGGATTCAGCCTGGGGTTGGTGACCACTTACTGTGTTATTGTTAAGTTGGAGAGTTTGAACTGAATGACCTCTAAAGTCCCTGCAAAACCGAGAGTCTATAATTCTTTTCAGTCACAACCTCCTTCCCATCACTGTAGCTTCATTTTTAAATAAAGCACCTGATAAGCAGCTCCCACTGCCCACTAAGATTCTTAAGAAGGCATAAAACATTGCACACACATCACCAGAAATGAGGACTGACAGTTGGCCTTTTGTCAAGATTTCCCCAAACTACAAGGTTGATAGAGCTATACTGGAGAGGCATTTGGAAGCCCCCTCAGCAGTGCTGAGCCTTCCCTGCAGGTGGACAGCGAGGCCCTGCATCCTTTCTCTGTAGTCAGCACTTGGTTCAGAAAAGCAAGGCTTATTTTGATCAGAAAATTGAGCAGCTGCTGTTTGAGCCAGCATCTTGTTCCGTCCTTTACTTTCTGATCACTATCATTTTCTATTTGGAGGCTGTAACTCCCAGAATGTACTTGGATAGGGAATCTTTGCGAGTGGAGGTCATTAATCAGGGGTTTCTGGAGCTGTAGAAAAGAATATATGAGGTAGGTTAAGGATGTTCTGTTTTCTGTGTATATATCTGTGTTTGAGGGTAAGGAGGAAGTAGTCACAGCATGTTGAGTCCTAGGAAATAGAGTCTTCAGAAAGAAAGTTTACTGTTGGCATCGGCAGTAATAGCACATTCTGGGAATTGTAGTGTTTTCTATGCCTTCATTTATTGCAGACTCCTAAAATGGGGTCAGAATCAGGCAGGGAGTGTTAGAAGATCCTGTCTCAGTCCAACACTAGCTATCTGAGATAAAAGCCCACCAGTGACCCTGGGAATTAGGCTAGAGGCTCTGCACATCCTCTTGGCCAATTGTAGAGGTGAGAAGAGCATGTTACTACCCATAACCAAAGGACTACAGAATGGGAAGATAATTTACACACCCTTTCTGTTGGCAAACCAGCCTGAAAAAGAGGTCTTTGAACAAGTTCTGCAGAATAAAGAAAAGAGGTCATCCTTAAATTTCAGAGGAAGAACACATCTTTGAAAATGATTGCCAGTGGAAAGCAGGAGGGCATTTTTGATAATCTTCATTAGGATGCAAAGAGGTATAATCACTTTGGAACAGGAGTAGTAAGTCATAAGGACAGAAAAATGGCTATTTGAAAACCATTGTTATGAAAGGGAAAATTGTAGGGAAATTTGAAATGTTAAAATGAAAGATAAGTCATCTTGTTGAACACTGCATTGATGATGTGGAAAACCTCAGGAGCCCTCCTAAAATGCAGAGAGGAGCTAAAAATGAGAGAGAAGACGATAGATATGGAGGACAGAATTGAAGCCCAGTCTGTGAATATGTCAATATTCCCAGGGAACAATCCAATGCATTGGAATAGAAGAATGATTTAAAAAATGGATTTGAAGAGAAAAATAATTAAATATAATTAAATAAAATAATTAAGTATAATAATTAAAAGGGAAAACTAATGAAAAGAGACTTGTCCTTATATATAGCCTGACATATTTTTTCATTCTATATTGGTAGTAGGGATAGAGCAAGTACTGTATAAAGAAAAATCTTGGGATTAGAAAAATAAGACTGGCTTTCATCCCTATAGTACTAGATGTGAGGGGCTACATTTGTCTAGAGAGTTTTGAGTGGGGAAAAGATTACTCTCCTACCCTTCATCCCTGAATTTTATATATGAGTAAGATAGATTTCACATAGAAAGGAGCACAAAGACATTCTTAGATAAGCATGCCTTAGAATATATGCCCTTTAAAAATTTACTATCAAAAGACATTTTATTTAACCAAAGATGAATCACTATTAGCTCTAAGAAAAGGTAAGTCTTAAAAGGATGGGTGGACTTCTCTAAGGCACAGCCCCCAGCTCAGTAGTAGTGTCCTGAGCAAAATCATGATCCCTGCAAAGTCTGATTGCAATGGCTGTGGTAATGAACCTGTGGAACTGGAGAGGTTGCTGCTTATGTGGTGCAAAACTGAATGAAACTGAAACACTCCATTATACAATCTCATCATTTATTAGGGGAATAACTTTACAGTTGATGTGAGATATTTCTCTGAAAAACCTCACTCATGTTTGCTTTCATTTTCAGAAGTCTGATTACATATGGCTACAAATGTACCATCTTGACCCAGAAAAAAAATGGTGAAAAATTGAGCAAAGATATCTTTGGGCAGTGGAACTGGGAGTGGGATTTTTTTCTTCCTGTTTTTCTGAATCCTAAGACAATTTAAAATTATTATTAAGTACACCATTATGTATTTAATTAAAATGAAAACTAATCTTTTTAGCATGATGATGTAAGCCATAAACTCTATCCTGCTAATTTCTTTTAAAAGTAGATAAATGAGGCATCTTTTACTGAGCTAATCCTATATAATAAAAGGCTAATATGCAAATTGACCAAATGGTGAACAACTGGTCACTATGATGTGCACTGACCACCAGGGGTCAGATGCTTAATGCAGGAGCTTCCCCCTGGTGGTCAGTGCGCTCCCACAGGGGGAGTGCTGCTCAGCCAGAAGCTGGGCTCACAGCTGGCGAGTGCAGCTGCAGTGGTGGGAGCCTCTCCCACCTCTGTGGCAGTCGGACATCCCCCAAAGGATTCTGGACTGCGAAAGGGCGCAGGCTGGACTGAGAGACTCTCCCACCCCTGAGTGCATGAATTTCGTGCACTGGGCCTTTAGTTGGTTGATGATCTTAAATGAGTAAGAAACACAAGTGGTAACTTACTGATATTGAATTTTGATTATAGGTGATAAACCTATACTGTACATCCTTATTGTAATCTAGACAGGTGTAAACTATTCTCATTCAGTTTTAAGTTACAGTCCTTGTAGTTGGGAATATGAAAGAACTAGCAAGCTCTCAGGTCAGAGGACAAGCTGTGTTTTTTTCCTCTCAGTTGTGGAAATTTAGAGAGATTTGTCTTATTGAAAATAGAAGTTGCTATTGAGGGCCAGAAGGTACAGAGTTATTTTCAAAAAAACTCATGAAGACGCTGTATTATTTATTGCTGCAGAAAAATTGCCCTAAGGCATAGCAGCTTTAAATCACAAACATGTAAGTCTTATAGTTCCTGAAGTCAGGTATTGGAAAGCTTAGCTGGGTGGTTCTGGTTCAGAATCTCATACTGTTGCATTAAAATGTAGTTCTCAAATGCTGGGGCTGCAGTTGTCTCAAGCCTTGACTAGGGCTGAGAGCTCTACTTTCAAGCTTAGTCACAGGGTGTTGGCAGATCTCATTTCCTTATAGGCTGTTGGACCAAGAGTCTTGGTGTCTTTTCACTTCTAAGCTCACTCATGGGGGGAAGGGAGGGGAGGAATCTCCAGAGTACCCAAGATGGAAGCCACAGTCTCATTAAATTTATTATCAGAAATGACATACCATTACTTCTGCCCGTGTTTTTGGTTACACAGACCAACTAAAGTGTGCAACTAAAGTGTGAAATACCAGGAAGTGAGTCATCTGTGAGTTTGGTTACTACAGATGGCTGCTGGTCTTTAGAATTTATTTCCTAACTTAGTGGGAAGCAAAATTCAGGAATAGTTCAGACTACTATTTCCCCAGAATTTATTAGGAGAAGGTTTTTACTTTGATTTCAAAGGAAGGATAATTCAGCAAGTACATGTGGCTTAGGAGATATTACTACTACACACACACCCCCCCCCCCCCCCCCCCCCGCTCTGATGGTTATTTGCTGTTTGCTGTGTAATGTTGGGCAAGTGCTTAACTTCTCAGAGTCATTCCTTACCTGTAGTATGAGGTTGACATAGTTACCTCATAGAGTTTTGGGGTAGAAGAAATGTAATAATGAATATATGGCACTTAATACTTTGCCTGGCCTGCAGTAGAACTCAGGACATGATATTACTTGTATTAGTAATTAATCGTAGCCTTCAATGTGAATAATTTCCTTAATAAACTCAATTCAATACCAAACCCTTTTTTGAGATATTTGAAGTTTAGAGAATCTGTTGAGAGCAGTCCCTCTCTCCTCCCCTCCCATGCAGGAAAAATATTAGATTTCATAGACTACATTTTATTTTTTCATTTAAAATAGATTCAAGACCCATAGAATTTTTTAAATTGAAATGTAATTGAGAGCCCTATAGATTTTAGATGACTATTTTAATAAGAATGTCAGCGAGGGAATTACTACTATTAGCTTCTAAAATAATATTTTGGCACATACAAGAATTAGCACCATAGAAGTAGCTTTCTAATCTTTCATCCTTTACAGTGCCCTAGTGTTCACAAAGTGGGTTCATATCATCACATCCTCAGAACAGCCCATCCACATTTTGTGTGCAGAGAAAGTATTAGTGAGGTAAAGTGACACACCACGAAGGCCATGCAAGTAGAAGCAGCAGAGCTGTTTTGAAGGAGTTCATTTGCGTAACGTTTACTGGATGCCCGTCATGTGCCATGTGCTATGCTGGGCATTGGGGACATTGAGATGAGCAATCCGTTTCTTTTCCAGCATGGATGGGTCTCTTCCAGGACGTCAGGCTCTCCTTCCTGCCTGTGCTAGGCAGAGGAGGATCTGTACAGCGCTTGAGTAATTTCAGTTCTACCAGTTTGCCTGAAGATCCAGCTGCCTTCTCATGATTCCTGGGATCTGGAATACTGGCCCACCCCTGGCAAGGGAGTGACACCTTTGTCCCCAAAGGCTGGTTCTGTCCTGCAAAATGCACAGGCGCCTCTCCTCTGAAGTAGTTTCTCTCAACATGGCACCACTCCATCTCTCCACTTTGTTCATCACTCTAGATGAGGATTCTTAACTTTTTCAGCACTAATGTTTTGTCCAGGTAATTCTCTGTTGTAAGGGCTATCCTGTGCATTATAGGGTGTTGAGCAGCATCACTGGCTTCTACCCAGGAGATGCCAGAAGGACATCAACTCCCCTTTTCTCCCTTTAAGTCCAAACAAACAAAAATGGTTCCAGACATTGCCAGATGGTCCCCAGGATCTGTGAGGGCCAAAATTGCTTCCAGTTGAGAACTACTGCTCTAGATGTTTCTGGTACTGAGATTGGCTTTTTACTTCAGTGTCTCTGCTTTTTCCAACAAGCATGAGTTTCATATTTAGAGAACTGTTTTGTTTAGTTTTTTAAATTTATTGATTTGAGGGGGGAGGGGGAAAGACAGTGATTTATTGTTCTACTTATGCATAAACTTGTTGCTTGTTGTATGTGCTCTGACTGGGTATTGAACCCTAACCTTGGAGTATCGTAATGGCACTCTAACCAACTGAACTACCCAGCCAGGGCAAATTTAGAGAACTTTGGAAGACCAAAACATTGATCTAGTCTATAGAATAAAAATAATGTAGTTTAAAAACTAAGGGTTTTTGCCAATTTGAAAACAATACCTCCTAATTGCTCCTCAAAAGGGCAAACAGTTCATTTCACAACTTGGAAATAGAAGCAGTTTGGATGAAAGCATTTTAAAATAGTGCCAAAGTTTACAATGTTTAGCTAACAGTGTTTGTCTTGGAATTAATTAAGTGGACAAGAAGTATTAATAGTGTTTTATTCAGCTTGATTCCTATGATAATCTACATCTTTTTAAAAATATATATATTTTATTGATTTTTTACAGAGCAGAAGGGAGAGGGATAGAAAGTCAGAAACATCGATGAGAGAGAATCATCGATCAGCTGCCTCTTGCACGCCCCCTACTGGGGATATGCCCGCAGCCAAGGTACATGCCCTGGCTGGAATCGAACCCGGGACCCTTCAGTCCGCAGTCCGACGCTCTATCCACTGAGCCAAACCGGTCTCAGCAATAATCTACATCTTTGAAAGTGGGCGCCGCCGAAACCGGTTTGGCTTGGTGGATAGAGCGTCGGTCTGTGGACTGAAAGGTCCCAGGTTCGATTCCAAGGGCATGTACCTTGGTTGCGGGCACATCACCAGTAGAAGGTGTGCAGGAGGCAGCTGAGTGATGATGTTTCTCTCATTGATGTTTCTAACTATCTTCTCCCTTCCTCTCTAAAAAATCAATAAAATATATGTAAAAAAAAAAAAAAAAAAGTGGGTGCCATACCCAGTCATCTGGTTATTTTAGTTGGATGTGGTTCAGTTGCTTTGGTCCCATAGAATCCCACCCAGTAAGTTTCATTTTCTGGAACCATACATAGTTATTACAATATTATTGACTATATTTCCTATGCGGTACATTACAGACCTAAGACTGTTTTGTAGCTACCAACCTATCTTTCCTAATCCCTTCACCTTTTCACCCAGTCCCCTATTCCCCTCTTTTCTGGCAACCATCAGTCTGTTCTTTGTATCTATGAATCTATTTCTGTTTTGTTTATTCATTTATATAGTTCTTCAGATTCCACATATAAGTGAAATCATATGGTATTTGTTTTTCTCTGACTGGCTTATTTCACTGAGCATAATGCTCTCTAGGTTGTCTATGCTGTCCCAAATGCTAAGATTTCATGCTTTTTTATGTCCTAGTAATATTCCATTGTGTATATGTACTACAGCTTTAAATATATATATATGTGTGTGTGTGTGTGTGTGTACACACACACACACACACACACACACACACACACATATTTTGATTTCAGAGAGGAAGGAAAAGGGAGAGAGAGACAAGTGTCAATGATGAGAGAGAACTGCTAGTCGGCTGCCTCCTGCACTGCCCCTACTGGGGATTGAGCCCGCAACCCGGGCATGCACCCCCAACTGGAATCTAACCCGGGATCCTGCATTCTGCAGGCCCAATGCTCTATTCACTAAGCCAAACTGGCCAGGGCTGTATTACTGCTTTTTTATTACTAATCTATTAATGGACTGCTTTTTTATCTACTAACCTATTAATGGACGATGAGTGTAGGGATGCGTATATTCTTTTGAATTTGAGTTTCTTCAGGTATATACCTAGAAGTGGAATTGCTGAGTCATAAAGCACTTCCATTTTTAATTTTTTGAGTAATTTTCATATTGTTTTCCACAGGGGCTTTACCAGTCTTTATTCCTACCAGTACATTAGGGTTCCCTTTTCTTCATATTCTTACCAACAATACTTGTTTGTTGATTTATTGATGATAGTCATTCTGATAGTCTATTGGCCATTTGTATGTACTCTTTGGAGATGATTTTATTTTAAAATCATAATCTCTGAGCCATAAATGAAGGAAGGCTGCAGGACTGGACAACTGTGGCCTATGACTTGGAAATATTTGGTTCTACTTTATAGCTAGCACTACATTTTGCGTGCTGTATTCTAGTGTTTATTTACAAATATGCCATGAACTTCCTGGTATTTTTCTTTTTGATAAATTATGCTACCAATTTCTATATATCATTAGATTTCTACAATACAAGTTCCTCTGAAGGGATAGATTTAGTAGATGTTGTCAAATGAAATAGTCCTTTCCAGATACTGGTGGAAAGATGATACTTCTATTTAATAAGTGTTCTGTAAGACATAAGTCATTTTCTTGGTGAAGAAAATATCTCCTTTGATCATAATTTTAAAATCCTGGTGATAGTCCTATATGACATCATTACCATTACTCTAATTAACTGCATATAGAAACTTATAGAAATTAGTGCAAGCTAATCTTTCAAGAAGAGTCTCCTTAAATGCTGTTGACAAAGTAGAAAATAGACAGTGACAGGAAGGTCTTAGGTTACCAATACCTTTCTTGACCCAACATCTTTGTTTCCTTTATTTAGAATATGAAGAGAGAATGAAATCCATGGAAAAAAAGGACTAAGGAAGCACTGTATCTTGTACTTATCAGTGGTTGGACAAGAATAGAGAAAAGAATTGATAGATTTTGTAATAAAGCAACAGTTTTGTTTTTTAAATTGGAAATATTTAAGCAGAGGGGACCACAGACATTGCAGAGTTGAACTTGTAATACATGTATAGCAGGAATCAGCAAGTTTCCTCTGTAAAGAGCCAGATTAGTAAACAGTTTAAGACTTTGTGAGCAGTATGTTCTCTGTTGCAACTACTCAACTTTGTATTTGTGATGTGAAAGAAGACATAAACCATATATAAATGAATGAGTGTAGTTGTGTATTGAAATAAAACTGTATTTATGAACACTGAAATTTGGATTTTGTATCATTTCCACATCTCACAAAATGTTCTTTTGACACCCGCCCTCCCCCCCAATTAGGGATATAAAACTAAAAACCAAACAAAAGTAAGTAACCGGCTGTTGTTTGCTAATCCCTAGATCTCAGTTGGTGTTACTGCTAGCTAATAAAGAATATAACATGATGGTAGAACAGAATATCTGTCCTATGGCCCATTTCCTTCATAACAAGAGAAGTTAACAATATGAAATTTGCTTTATTTTTGAGGTAAAATATGAACAATAAAATAGTAATATGAGAGGATGTGTATGTAGTTAAGACTCAGTGGAGTTAGGCTAGTAATATTTTTAGGAATTTGCTAAAAATACAAAACCATGAAGTTCAGCAGGCACAATTCTTTGAGAAGTAGGAAGCATACAGTAGTCTGTGAGGATGTCTTCTGGATTTAACTGCAAAGCTCTTTGAAGATTCTAAATCTATCAGAATCCAGTGGTATAGTTGTGTAAGACATTTCTTACAATGACACCTGAGAATGTTCTCACTTGTTCCCACAATAAAATAAAATGAAAGGATCTTTAAAGAAACTGGATATGTTTTATTGGCTCTTGCTGCAACAAATCTCTTGGTTCTATTATTTGGAGACAAGCTTAAGTGAGGAGAGCATTGCTACTTAATTTATTCTTAGGATTTAGTATTGCCAAAATATTTGAAAGTATTTCAAAACACAAAATATTTTCAGATTTTTGGTCCAGAAATGTAGGTTGGGATTTTCCCAAGACTTATGTGGCATGGTGAAAATGTTTCTTCTTGTTTTGGTTTCTTCCATCTTCTAGAGTAGGTGAAAAAAATTAACTGTCTTGGAAGGAAATACTCCCATCCAAGGAAACAGCTAATATAAAGAATAGTTCAGACTAGATAAATCAAATTTAATGATTAGATGAAAGAAATACAGCCTCAAAAGAGGCAGAATTGTTAGCAATAACTCAGTAAAAGAAACTTTCTGGATGGAATTCTATGCAGCAAAAGTTTTATTTCAATGAGTTCAAATGGAGTTTGTTTTTATATCTTAACTTCCTTTTTGAAAATGAATTTTATTGTATATACTTGATATGAAGGAAGATATTAAATTAAAAAAATAATAACTTTTGTCATACTGATTTCCCCACTCCTCTCCCTCATTTATGGATTTTTTGTTTGCTGCTTTGTAAATGGGAGAAAAAACTTGAGAGATGCTTGATGTCTTAAAGTTAGATAGCTTCATTTAAAACTGGTAGTTGGAACCGAAGGACTTGTATGCATGCATATGAACATAACCAATGAATGAAAGACACTGGGGCGGGGAGGGGGGGAAGCTGGGAATATGTGCTGGGGGGTGGGGGAGGCTGGGGGGAGGATAAGGGGGAGGGGGAAAGGAAAACATGTACTACTATTATACTGCAAAAAATCAATAAAAAATAATTTAAAAAAATAAATAAAATAAATGTGACTGCAAAAAAAAAAATAAAAAAATAAAACTGGTAGTTGGTAATACTGAAAAAATAAAATTAGTTGATAAATTTGTAAATTTATGTTGTTTAATATACCAAAACAGGTTGAGGTTATTTGTATGAGCCTTAATAAATAGCTTTCTAATGCTAAACTAACAAAGTGGCTTTAGATATTTTTAAAGTACTTTGAGATATAATTAAAAGTTTTAGAATTTTTTAAAATAAACTTTCCCCAATGACTTAACCATGAAATTAACATTTCTGATTGGCTAATGAAATTAGGGAAACTTTTGATTTGAAAACCAGAAGAACATTAGGTAGTGTTTTGTATTTGACTGGAGCTGATGTCTTCTCTTTGTTTTACTCTTTTTTTTTTTCAGTGAAACCAGCAGTGTATGTAGCAGCAGTGACACAGGGCTCTTTACCAACGATGAAGGACGGCAAGGTAATCTTGATCCCAGCTTTAGGAAGATTCTGTTGATTATAGGAGTGAGTCGCTGAGAATATGGTGATTGTCTATAGCAGTGGTTCTCAAACTTTAGGGCATGGGGAACTGTTAAAATTGCAAATTTTCAAACTCCTAGAAATCAAATAGTTCTAGAGTTGTCCCTTGAAATCTGCATTTTCCATAAGCTGCTGGGGTGATTTTTTTTTTTTTTAATATATTGATTTTTTACAGAGAAAGGGAGACGGATAGAGAGTTAGAAACATTGATGAGAGAGAAACATCGATCATTTGCCTCCTGCACACCTCCTACTGGGGATGTGCCCGAAACCAAGGTACATGCCCTTGACCTGAATCGAACCTGGGACCTTTCAGTCCACAGGCTGACGCTCTATCCACTGAGCCAAACTGGTTTGGGCTGGGGTGATTTTTATACAGGTAGTTCAGACTTTGAGAATCTTGGTCCAGGGGGTTATGGTATCAAGGATGGGACTTTGGGAAGTTGCATTTTATTAGATATTAAATTATCCTTATTTTCATATAGGAATAATTTATTTTTATAACCTCATTCATAAACTAGAGGCCTGGTGCACAAAATTTATGCAAGGTACTCAGTCCTCGCAGCCACAGTGGCTTGCCCCAGTCCATGCAGCCTCATCTTCATCTGGAAGGTTGTTCGGCTATCTGATCTAATTAGCATATTATGCTTTTATTATTATAGATGACCACAGTGTTCTGAATGAATATATTATAGAAACCATCTTCTTAAGTTTAGCATAGAACTCTGGCTACTGTATGTTAATTATCAATTTTTTATTTTTACTACCTAAGCAGTAATTTGAAACTTTGTTCTTATCCTGTATACTTCCAAATTGTGTACCAATAAGAATTTCATATAGCTCCCTTGGACTAGTTTTCTTACTCTAAATCAGGGACTTTAGATCTCTAAAGTCCCTTCTAGATCTGAAATCCAATGATTTTTCTCCAAGGATTAAGTGATTGAAGGACAGAGACACAGTGGCTACATGTCTTGGTTGATACAGATAGGCTCTCTAGTAATTGAAGGAATCCTGGGACTGTGAGACTCAGGATCCAAGTCCTGATTTGGAGAGAGAAACCATGGAGGAGGTGGTTTCTCACCCATGCCTCAGAGTAGTTATGGGCATGGATGGACTTGTTAAGCTTCCTACTGTATGGGGGTTGTGAGGACATTTCTGTTCCATTCTAATGCTGAGGGAGCTAGGTGTCATTTGAGATTGTGTGTGTATATATTCCTTGGTAGGTTCTGCCATGGCCTTTATTTTTTATCTCATAGCAGGAAAGTGTGGTTGTCTGTCCATGAGTGACCTGATGCATACTGTTCAGAATTACTAATATTTGCTCTTTTTCTTTTCTTTTACTCCAATGCTATGAAATATCATAATGCATCTTTTAAAGGCTATGTTGTGCAATTATACAGAGATGAAGAGGGTGTGGGCTTATTGCAATAGATTAGGTTTTGGGCCTTTGGAAAACCTTTCCACTGATAAGAAGTCCTTGGTTTGTCATGGAAGATTGTGGCCCCAGCTTTCTTCTTTGTGTCTCCCTCAACTTTACATATTCTGGTGATATTTTAGATGCTTAAGAGTTCTCAGCACATAGTTATGTTATTTCCTGCTTCCATGTCTGTCTATGTTGGTCTCTGCCTGAAATCTCATCCTTACTTTTCCTTGAATGGCTGCTTATCCACCAAGACACAGTTCTCCTTGTGCCTTTCTGGGGCATATTTGTGGACTACATCAGTGGGTTTTCCCACCTTCATAGGTTTGGCCAAGAGGTGGCATCAGCAGAAGAATCGAGAGTGAGAGGAAGGTGAATGAGATTGGGTGTAATAGTCAAGTTTTTATTATGATAATACTAACAACCCCAGAATTTCAGTGTTTTTTCACATTTATTTTTCACATTGGGACTGGAGATTAGCTGAGGTTCAGTTGATCTGGCTCAGCTGGTCTCCAAGCTTCACATTAGGTTTGCATCTAGTCAGTGTTTCTTATTCTGGGTACTAGGCTAAAGAAGCAATGGCTCTATGACTTGTGAACTTCTCATGGCAGAGAACATGAATGCCAAGCAACCAAGCCAGGCCATGCATGAATATTTAAAGCTTTTGCTTGAATCACATTTGTTAATATTCTACTTAAGCAAGTCATATGACCAAGCCCAGTGCCTGTGGGATGAGGAAGTGTGCTCTGCCTTAAGGGTAAGGCTCTGTAGAATCCCATGGCAAAAGGCATGAGTGTATTATTTATTCTATTAAAGGGAGGTGGAAGCAATAATGCTCTCTGCTACATTGGAGTATAGCTCTTCCTGGTTCCCTGTCTATTGCACTGCTGGTTGGCTGTGGTTATGTTTCTTTGCAGAAGGCCACCACTCCTGTTGGCAGTTTTCTCCTATAACCACAGTTTTCTCTGGGCTCTGATAGCCATTCTTTCCCCTTGCTCCTTTAGCTCTAGTAATGTAAAGACTTCTCACTGTGCTGACTCCAGGGTGCTTCACCATCCCTTACTGGTTTCTTTTAATACTGACTACATCTTTGTAACTAGATACTTTAATAAAGTCTCAGTTACTCCATTTAAATGTGTACGTGTTTCCTGAAGGGATTCTGACCGATACTCTCACTGCAGGCACCAACCTATATAGTAAAAGGGTTATATGCAAATAGACCCAATGGCAGAACAACTGAACATCCAATCAAAGCATAATATGCTGTTGATATGCTAAGGCTGTTCAACCATTTGCTATGATGTGCACTGACCCTCAGGGGACAGATGCTCCAACCAGTAGATTAGCTAGGGTCCGGCTGATTGGGACTGAGCAAGATGGGCTGGACACATCCTGGAGCCCTCCCATGGTCGCTCCCTGGCATGATCGTGCACCAGTGGGTTCCCTCAGCCTGGTCTCTACCCTCTCGCAATCCAGGACCCCTCTGGGATGTCGGAGAGCCAGTTTCAGCCCAATCCCGCAGGCCACACCCCTTGGGAGGGTGCCAGATGCAGGGCTAATGGCTGGTGAGCACTGCTTCGGCAGTGAGAGCCTCTCCTGATCAGGACTGATTGGGCACAAGCTTACGGTAGGCAAGGTGGAGTGGGGATGAGTGGGAGCAGCAAGTAGCTGCAGGTGGTGGTGGACTGTGAGTTTTAGCTGATCCTTGCAGGCCATCTGGCAGGACCCCACCTGTGCATGAATTCATGCACCAGGCTTCTAGTCTCCTATAACCCATATTCTTTTCTTTTCCTGTAGTTGTTGCTTTCTCACCACTTACCATATCATCACATTATTGTTTCTAGATAGATGATTGTCTTTTTCATTGAAGTTTTTCAAAGACAGGATTAAATAAAAATTATTTGAAACTACAATAGGTAACACATTGCCTGACATATAGTGAGCTCTTAATAAATAATTATTGGGAAGCCCAGTTGACAGAGAAAATTCTCCTTTAACCCCCTCAAACAGAATCCTATGTAATAAAAACCTAATATGCAAATTGATCAAAACAGCTAAACTACTGGTGGAACGACTACTTGCTATCCCATGCACTGACCACCAGGGAGCAGACACTCAACACAGGAGCTTCTCCCTGGTGGTCAGTGTTCTACCACAAGGGGATTGCCGCTCAGCCAGAAGCTGGGTTCACATAGCCCAGTGCAGTGGAGGTAGCAGAGCCTCTCCTGCTTCCGCTGTAGGCGGGCAGTAAGGAGTGAGGGGTCCCAGACTGCAAGAGTCCTGGATTGCAAGAGTGATGTCTCACTGCCAGAAATCAGGCCTAAGTTAGCAGGTGGACATCCCCTGAGGGATCCTGTACTGCAAGAGGGTGCAGGCTGGGCTGAGGGGGAACTGCCCTCCCGCTCTCCCCCCTCCTCCCCAGTGCACGAATTTCATGCATCGGCCTCTAGTTATACATAGAACCTCAAATTGTAAAACAGCTAAACTTATTTTGGTTAAAGCAGGGTCCTAAAGGAGCAGAGTGTCAGGAGCCTGATCCACTCAGCCTCTTCCTTATTCTCTGGCAGCACTCTTTTGAGGAGCTACTGCATGAGGCATCCTAGTGAACGCAGGTTGAAGACTACGGGTCTAGATGATCTCACAAAGTTACTTCCAGTTCAGTGAGTCTCTTTTCGTATTATAAAAAATCTTACTTAAGTGAATGCTTGAGAACCAAAAAACATTCCATGATAGTTTGCCATTTGTTATCAGAAAACATGATCTAGCTGAGTACACTGTTTTACTAAAATGGCCTAAGACAGTGTGTGGCAAACTGGCTTGCGAGCCGCATGCGGCTCTTTGGCCCCTTGAGTGCGGCTCTTCCACAAAATCCTACGTGAGAGCGTGCACATACAGTGTGATTGAAACTTCGTGGTCCATGTGTAGAAGTCAGTTTTCGGCTTTCAAAAGAAATTTCAGTCGTTGTACTGTTGATAGTTGGCTCTGTTGCCTAATGAGTTTGCCACTGGCCTAAGAAATGCTTATGAATAAGAAAGGAATTAATATCGTGAAATGCAGAGAAACTATTATTAACTAGAGGCCTTGTGCACGAAAATTTGTGCACTTGGGAGTGGGAAAGGATTCCCCAGCCCAGCCTATGCCCTCTCGCAGTCCAGGAGCCCTCAGGGAATATACGTCTAATGGCTTAGGCCTGCTCTCCACAGGGAGTGGGCCTAAGCTGCATTCTGGCCTCCCTTTGTGGCAGGCAACCAGTGGGTCGATCAGGGGACTGGGCTGGTGAGTGGCCAGCCCTGTCCCCATTGCCCTGCCACTGCTACCACCGGTGGCCTTCCTCTGCAGGAGGTGACTGACTGGGCCGATCAGGGGACGGTGCCCTGTGCCCCCCCAACCTCACTTCAGTGGCCTCTCCATCACCACTGATTGCCCCTCGCCATTACTGTCCCTACCCTCTGCCTGCTGGCACACGCCTTGGCTGGCCTGCACCACCTGCTCACCAGCCCCCGACTCCCTCCCCGCCCCCCCACTGACCGGTCGTTCTGCTGTTCAGTCAATTTGCATATTAACCTTTTATTATATAGGAGGATTCTAATGTCTATCTTTAATTCATTTGTGTATGTTATTTGATGAGATGCTGTAGTGGTTCTCAAATTGTGGTCCCCAGACAAGCTTAGTATCACTAGGGAACTTGTTAGAAATGCAGTTTGGTCCTAGCCAGAGCTGAATCAGAAGCTATGGGAATAGGACCCAGAAATCTGTGTTTCAACAATCTGTACTTGCCCTCTGATGCACATTAAAGGTTGAGAACCACTGCTTAAGAGAAACAGCTGTTGGTGGTGTTTTTTTTAAGAGAACACTTTGAGTAACTTCTTTAGTGGCAATATCTGCTGCTATTCACAACTATGCAGCTTTCATTTCCCCTTTTAGTGATCTCCACAGTGATTTAAGAGTTATCATTATCCTCGGTGTTAGTAGCTACTTCATATGATGGGCATGTCCCGAGAAGTTTCCCTGGGATCCAGTATACGTTCGAGAATGAATGTATTATAAATTCCTTAAATGTTCTTGGAATAATTTCCTTCATCCTTGCTATTTTGAAGGAGTGGGGGAGCAGACATAAAGTTATCTATCTTAATCTTTGTTGGCAGGAATAAACTATTGGAAACTGAGAGGCTATTATTGTAGCCAATAGAAAGATGTTTGAGTCAAAAACCTGGATATATGGATTTATTTAGTCTTGACTTTGTCATTATTGAAGAGCCTTGGGCAAATGAAACAACTTCTTGACATAAACCTTGGGGGAGTATATTATTTGTCTCTGGTTAGTGTTTTTTCCTGATAGCTTGAATTGCTAGTGTTGAGATGATTTTCTGTCCCATTAATGAGGTACCTAGGAAAAAAACAAGGTATGAATATACATTCTTTATTCACCTATTATGAGAAATTCAACGATAGCAAGAGATCCCTCAGAAATAGCTATAACAATTATATTTTATTTTATTTTATTTTTTTTTTTTATTATTATTTTTTTAATATATTTTTATTGATTTTTTACAGAGCAGAAGGGAGAGGGATACAAAGTCAGAAACATCGATGAGAGAGAGACATCGATCAGCTGCCTCTTGCACGCCCCCTACTGGGGATGTGCCCGCAGCCAGGTACATGCCCTTGCCAGAATCGAACCCGGGACCCTTCAGTCCGCAGTCCAACGCTCTATCCACTGAGCCAAACCGGTCTCGGCAACAATTATATTTTATATAAAAAATATATATATTAAATATGTTACATGCAGTAAACATTGTATTTCAAAAAAAGGTTTAAAATATAATAATATTTCCAAGACTATACTAACAGTATAATATCACAAAAGTTGTAGGAGATATTAAGAATCTGAAGTAACAGGATTACTTCTACTATATCTAAAATGTTTTATTTCTCAGATAATGTTTTTTTGTTTTTTGTTCGTCAGTTAATGTTGCTCATTATATTCCACAAATGAATGAGATCGTGTGGTATTTATCTTTCTTTGACTGATTTATTTCGCTTAGCATAATGCTCTGCAGGTCCATCCATGCTGTTGCAAATGGTAAGAGTGTCTTCTTTTTTACAGCACAGCGGCATAGTATTTTCCATTGCGTAGATGTACCACAGTTTTTTAATCCACTCATCTGCTGATGGGCACTTAGGCAGTTTCCTATTGTAAGTTGTGCTGCTAAGAACATAGGGGTGCATGTATTCTTTCTGATTGGTGTTTCTGAGTTCTTGGGATATATTTTTAGAAGTGGGATTACTGGGTCAAATGGGAGTTCCATTTTTGATTTTTTGAGGAAACTCCATACTGTCTTCCACAGTGGCCGTACCAGTCTGCATTCCCACCAGCAGTGCAGGAGGGTTCCTTTTTCTCCGCATCCTCTTGTCTTTTGTTGACTTGTTGATGATAGCCATTCTGACAGGTGTGAGATGGTACCTCATTGTTGTTTTGCATCTTTCAGATGATCAGTGACTTTGAATATGTTTTCATATGTCTCTTGGCCTTCTGTATGTCCTCTTTTGAAAAGTGTCTGTTTAGGTCCTTTGCCCATTTTTTGATTGGATTGTTTATCTTCCTTTTGTTAAGTTGTATGAGTTTCCTGTAAATTTTGGAAATTAAAGCCTTATCGGAAATAACATTGGCAAATATGTTCTCTCATGCAGTGCGTTTTCTTATTGAGAAGCAGCTGATTTTGAATTGAGAAACATTTGTGAGCTTTGAATCCCTGAATTCATTTATGCCCCTGAGAATGGTAGGAGGCAGTTATTTTTGTGGTAAAGGCTTTGGAGTTAGTCAGGCTTTGAGTTCAAATCCTGACTTCAATGTGTACCACCTGACATCTTTGGACTTTAGTTGCTTCATTTGTAAGTTGGAGTTAATGTAAGGTTTGGAAGAAATAATATATTTATAAGTTTTTAGCATGGGTCATGGTAAATGTAAAGGCTCAGTAAGTGGCAGCTTTATTTTTGTACTATTAAAAGCATTCCAGTTTGGTATCCCAGTTTTCATGATAATACAGATTAAGAAGAAGGTTCAGAACAGTTTTTTGTATTTTGACTTTATTTAAAAGTATTCTTAAACCTATATCACTGAGAAGTTATTCTTCCATTTGGTTTTTGATAGAGCATGTTAATATTTCAGCTTTATGAAAATGATCTCTTTACTTTAGGGGATGATGAGCAGAGTGATTGGTTCTATGAAGGAGAGTGTGTCCCAGGATTCACTGTCCCTAATCTTCTGCCCAAGTGGGCTCCTGATCATTGCTCTGAAGTAGAAAGAATGGATTCTGGACTGGATAAACTTTCAGACTCCACATTCCTTTTACCCTCTCGGCCAGCTCAAAGAGGTGAGTTCTGAGGAGACCAAAATATACTTCACGCTTTTATAGTTCTCTTTGGGGAGATTCATCCCATGGTATGCATACTCCTTTCTTTAAGCATGTATTAACTATCTGAATTTTGGAGCTAGTCCAGAAATTTTTCTAGAGGATTCAAACATGAATCTTGAAGCTTGAGGTTCTCTCTATTCTTACCTAAGTCAATCCTTTATTCTTACCTAAATCAATGTCCTGAAAGAAAGTACAAGGGCATTCCTTCAGCTTGCTGTTGCCATTTGTGCCAGTTTTAAGAAGTGTGTCATGGCTGTTTATCCTGCCATGGGCTACTGAGTGCTCACTGGAAGCCTGAAGCACTGGGTCTTAGAAGAGAACAGATTTCAGTTAGAACATTCACATATAAGATATGTGGATAACTTTTTAAAAATATATATTTCTATTGTATTAAAGTATCAACATTATATGTAATACTTTTAAAAAAATATATTTTTATTGATTTCAGGAGTGGAGTGGAGGGGGAGAGAGAGAGAGAAACATCAATGATGAGAGAGAATCATTGATAGGCTGCCTCCTACATGCTCCCTACAGGGGATCGAACTCACAACTGGGCATGTGTCCTTGACTGGAATTGAATCCAGAACCTTACAGTCCACAGGCTGATGCTCTGTCCACTGAGCCAAACTGACTAGGGCACAGTGCACTTTTTGAATGGATTATTTAAAAATATTCTTTAAATTTAAAAAATTCTCTTATTGTGGGCTTTAGCACAAATACACATTCCTTCTTTTTGCTTTTCCTTCAATGATGATGTAGCAAAGCAGAGTGGAAGGAGCTGGACAGGGAGAGGAAATGTGATAATACTGTCTGGGAGTGTCTGTCCAGCTCTGTGACTGACAGTCACCTCATTTCCTTGGGGTCTCAGGGTCATTTAAGATATTGATCGGTGATTCTCAACATTGAACAAAACTATTTGAGAGGTTTCTTTTATCTCTGCAAATTTATGATTATAGACTTCTCAGTAATTAATAACAATAGTCAGTTAGTTATCAAGTATTTGTTGAGCATCTGTTGGTAATCAGAATTTCACTAAGAGCTGTAAACTCCTGTAGCATTTCATTATGATGAAGGTGGGTGGTTAAAAGGCCTTTTCAAGAAATTGGTTCTTGATAAAAGAGTACTCTCTGCCTGAGGAATATTGTTTGCTACCTTAGTAATGTTTATCAAACATTTCCATGTCCATGTCTAAAAATTCTTTATGGACTAGTTGAAATATACACAAATAAGCAAGAATCGGAAGAAGAAGGAACTTAAACATGAGGGGTCTTAATCCCAAATCCAGAGACAGTGTCATTGATAACATTTTGGTATGATTCTTCCAGTTGTCTTTTCTATGTGTAAAACACATATAGCAGTCAGAAAAATGGGATTAGATTATACATGCTATTTTTGCCATTATTTCATGAATTAGAATGGCTTTAAGTAATAACTAGCATTTAACTTATAGTTATAAATTGTTGATAATGCCTCATATATTTGTCTAGTTTTTTATTTTATTAGTACCTCCCATGTGCTATTTCATTTGGTTTCAAACATCACTATAAGATAGGATTGAGCAAACAGATAGCCCTCTTTTACAGATGAGAATGCCTAGGTTAAAGGTAAGTGACATGCCTGAGATCATACTATTGGTGACAAAGACATGGAGATAGTAAACCCTTGACAGATAGCCTGGTGATACTATTTAAGGGTCAGTCTAGTAGATCCTGGGTGAGAAGGACTCTGGTCTACTAGAAGCATGTCATTGCTAATGAATCTTCTACATTCAGTTACTAAGGACTCCTTTTTTGTTTGTTTGTTTTAGGGTACCATTCTCGCTTGAATCGTCTACCTGGAGCTGCTCGATGTCTCAGAAAGGGGCGAAGGAGGCTTGTTGGGAAGGTGATGGCTCTTACTGTTTACAGGCTCAGTGGGAGGATAATAGTCCTTTGGGGATTTGTGTACCTTCTTGATAATCAAAGGTGCTGCAGATTATTATCCTGGAATTAGTTAAGCCAACTGGAATATTTTGCAAGTTCATAAGAGTGAATGTTATGTAGGATATGGATGGATAACACATAAAGGATGAAATTTAATTCATATAGAACTTCTGACAAACCAAATACTGTTGTTATGACAGTATCTGTTGCCTATAAATCTACAGGCCTGATCTTACTCTATTCTGTTTTTTATTAATCTTACATGATTATTATGTAAGTTAAAGCACTCTTGACTTTTTTATGACGCCTCCTGAATCCATGGGTGCTTTTTCTGTCCTGTCCTTTACTCTAAAATTCATTAAAAAGAAAAAACTTGGAAAAAATTTTTCAAATTTCAAAACCACCTCACTGCACTGGCCATGAGGGAGGAATATCTGCTTACTCAGGTCTGTCTTTTCCAGTGATTTTGCCTGGCACTTAACTTCATTCAATCCTCCCAACAACCTTGAAAAAGGTTTTTTCACCCCCTTAGCAGGTGAAAAAACTTGGATTCAAAGACATTCAGTAAGTGGCAGAGTAGAGAGTTGAACCCAGGACTACTTCTCTTTTTTATTTAAATTTAAAAAATTATTTTTCACTTTAGTTTTGAGATTGAATATAGGTTAAAATTAGGGCTCATACTCAGTCAGAGAAGATGGTGATGGGCCAAGAGTAAGAAAGAGAAAGGCATTTTAGAGCAGTAATTAGTTGGTTTACTCAGTAAGCATTTAGAATGCCTTTGTGGCAGGCTCTGTGCCAACTTGGTTATATATAGTAGAGCCACAGTCTGGCTTACCTCAGAGAGTTGTTATAATTTCATCAGGGAATTATTTATTTGAAGTTTTACTGGTAGTCATACAAAATAAATGAGGCTGTTTTTATTATATGCATTCATCTCTGAGAATCCAGATGAACTTAGATTCTTTTTATCTTTAAATTCAATTTCAAATGTTTAATTAGAAAGACATTTGATTATTGGAAGAACAATGCCTTCTCTTGGGCTGCTCATTTTCCTGACAATAAAAGTTGCCTGTTATTCTGAGTGCTTATTCTCGACAGCTAGCAGGGTGTAAATGAGTACATGAGGGTGGAAGGAAGTAGGAGGTTAGCAGTGGGAAACAGAGAGATGGCTTGATTTTTTTCTCTTTATTGGTTAAGCTTAACAACGGTTTTTTCCCTACCACCTACCTACCTTACTTTGTTTCAGTTCGTATAAAAATCAGAGCCTTTCATTTCCATGGAAGTAAATCAGTTCAACTTGAAGGCTTCCTTTAGTTTGCCTGGAAGAAAACTAGGGCCTTTTGGATGTCTCTAAGGATTGCAAATGAATAGAATAATATTTACTCGTTTAATTCATCTTCATCACCTTAAAGGGATATTTGTCATTTCTAGCAGAGGTCACTGTTCTGCCTTCCTTTCCCCCCCTCTCCCCATGCCTCTAATTTTTTTCTAAATTGTAATAATAAATAATGAGTTTCATTCACAGCTCCCTGCTAGTGAGCTGCTAATTACGCAAAGTACTGCTTGTAATTTACACAGCAATAAACTGTAAATTTAAACATTACGGCACTTTAAGTTAATAATTTTTTGCTGTAACAAATAGCTCATTTTTCACTTATCTTTTCCCTTGGCCCACTACCATGGCTGTGTCTGTGACCAGGAGGCACAGGTATAGGGATGAAGAGTATGAAGAATACAGTATGTTAAACCTTTTCATTTACCTCCACTCCTGACCAAAATCTGACCTCAGATTGATTTTTCATTAGTCAGTTCTGCTAAAATGTGTATCCTAATATTTAAGCTAATTATGCACATAGATGAATGCAGGTGATATTTGTCCAGAAACAAATGCATTTGAGTAGCAGGCTTGACATTCTTGACATGCATGCCCTATGGCTTACACTCTCTCATCTTAACACTCATATGTGTATAACTTATTTATACACTATTGGTATGCTTCCCCGGGCCCTGTGATAGATAATCATTGTAAACTAGAGGCCCGTTGCATGAAGATTCGTGCAATAGGCCTTCCTTCCCCTGGCTGCCGGCACCGGTTTTCCTCCAGCACCCGGGACCCAGGCCTTTGCTCCGGCCGCAGCGGAGAAGCCAACCCTCAAGGCTTCTCCTCTCCGGATGCAGCAGAGATGCTAAGCCTCTTCAATCTTCAGTCTTCACTTGGGTGGAGCCTTCAGTCTTCGCTCCATGCCCATGTATGCAAATTAACCTGCCATCTTTGTTGGGATAATTTGCATACTCCTGATTGGTTGGTGGACATCACGGATGTACGGTAAATTTGCATGTTTCTCTATTAGTGTGGATGTGCTCACGTTAAATAAAGGCTGAGTGCCTTCTGCCTTTTTCCAGTTTTTTGGAGATGATGAGGTTTTGAATTGCTTGTAGTGTTAGGGTAATATTTCATGTTGCAAACTCGAAAACCCCAAATTTAGAAAACAATTTATGCAAACTTCTATTTCTTGTTTTAAGAGATGACATTTAACAGACAAAATATAGGTGGCAGTTTTTGTAAGTTGCAAAAAAATCCTTTGCTATGTATTTGCATTTACTCAGTAGATATTCAAGTGTTACTAGTGCGGATTCTGTAAATGGATATGTTGCTGGTCTGCTAAAAATGGGCTGCTGTTGGATTTTTTTAAAAAATGTTTTTATTTCTATATACTTGAATAACTCCAGGAGGTATTACTATTATAAAATACTATATATAGTAAACAATGTTTATAACAACTGTGCTCGCCAGCATGGCCAAGGGCGAACCTGAGGAGGGGCGGTGAAGGCTTGAAGAAAAGACAGACAAGAGAATACAGCTGGGGCTCAGTGGATTTTCTGTGCCTGGATGACACAAAAGACCCAGCCTGCAAGCCAATGCTTTATTTTATAGTCTGATTAAAACCAGGGTAGATTAACATATATACAAATGTCCTTGTTTTGACAACACTCGCTGCACCATCCAAAGCCCATTAGCTACTTAGGAAGGAATTAGGGAAGGCTACAAGGTCAGGCTTATTTATACTAGGAGAACTCTGCTTTCGAGGCTGGGACTTGTTTGAGGCCCTGCCACAGATCAGCCCGAGGCTTGACTCCAGAGCCGCTCCCTACAAACAATTTTTTTGAAAGACTAAAGAAAAGTAAGTCTAGGGTAACATGAAATACTTTTTTTAAAAATTGACTTTTAGAGAGAGAGGAAGGGGGATGGAGGGAGATTGGTTGCCTCTGCACATACCCCAGAGGTATCGAACCAGGGACCCGGGAAATGCCCTGCCTGGGAATTGAACTTCGACCTTCCGGTGCATGGGATACTCCAGCCAATTGACCCACACTGGCCAGGGCCACATGAAATGCTTTTAAGTTGGATTCTCATAAAAAGAAATATACTTGCTTTTGGATTTTAAGATTGACATTTGACATGTGCCTTTGAAGTTGCTGACACATTTATGGGAAAGTGTAAGCTTGATTACATATTGTGCTTTATATATTTGTTTCTGTGATTAAATGACACTCTTATCTTCCTTGTCTTTTCAGGAGACCAGTATAAGTACTTTGGGTACTGAGAGGATAGGCCACATCATTAGTGACTCCCGGCAGAAAGAGTAAGTGCTTATATGCATTTACTGGATATTCTAATTTCCTTGGAGAAGGAAGAAGTGGAAAGTTTTATAAAGGAACCTAGAAATCTGACTTCAGTACTGAAAGAGGAGATTTATTATTATTATTATTTTTACTATATTTTTATTTATTTCAGAGAGGAATGGAGAGGGGGAGAGAGAAACATCAATGATGAGAATCATTGATCGGCTGCCTGCTGCACACCCCCTATTGGGGATAGAGCCCACAGCCCAGGCCTGTGCCTTTGACTGAATCCAATCCAGGACCCTTCAGTTCACAGGCCAAGGCTCTATCTACTGAGCCAAACCGGCTAGTGCCTGAAAGAGGAGATCTTTTTTTCTTTTTTTTCTTTTTTTAAATATATTTTATTGATTTTTTTACAGAGCAGAAGGGAGAGGGATAGAAAGTCAGAAACATCGATGAGAGAGAAACATCGATCAGCTGCTTCTTGCACGCCCCCTCCTGGGGATGTGCCCGCAGCCAAGGTACATGCCCCCGCCCGGAATCGAACCCGGGACCCTCCAGTCCAGAGTCCGACGCTCTATCCACTGAGCCAAACCGGTCTCGGCTGAAAGAGGAGATCTTAATAGTCAACATGGGTAATGCCCTAAACTTGTGGTCGGCAAACTGTGGCTTGCGAGCCACATGCGGCTCTTTGGCCCCTTAAGTGTGGTTCTTTCACAAAATACCACGGCCTGGCAAGTATTTGAAAAAGTGGCGTTAGAAGAAGTTTAAGTTTAAAAAATTTGGCTCTCAAAAGAAATTTCAATCGTTGTACTGTTGATATTTGGCTCTGTTGACTAATGAGTTTGCTGACCACTGCCCTAAACCTATGAGATTTACTATTTTTTTCCTTTCTAGACTAGTTTTTATTTCTTTGGTTTTTTATATCTATAGGTGCAGCATCTTAAAAGTTGCCTCCAAAGAAGATGCTATATTTTAAACTAATTTTTCTGTCTCTTAAAATTGTTTTTGTTCAAAATGGGTGATTGCCTCTACGTTTGCTTCTATTCCCTTCTCATTTTTAGACCTCTATGGAGAGAATTTTTTTTTGTCCTAACTGCTGTGATAAATACAACTAAAAAGCCTGTGTGTAGCTATGGGAAAGTTAGTCCATCCCTTGTGACAGCCTGGCCCCCTAACATGATTGGCTCTTTGATGTCTCCTGAACACGTCGTGGTCAGTACCCAGTTATGATTTATACCTGTCTAGCCTGGGTGAACTTGAAATGTATAAAATAGACAAGATGTGCATGTAGTTTATGCCCTAGTTGAATTGGAGACCCTATTGTCACTGCACAGCTGAGAGCATTATTTTCACAGGCTAATCAGAGGTTTATTTGTAGTGTCCAGTCTTTTACATTCCATTCCAAGGCTTTTTCCTTTGAAGAGTTATTTTCTGCAAAAAGACACATTAACATCTCTTTTCTTCTTCTTAAATATATTTTATTAATTTTTTTTGACAGAGAGGAAGGGAGAGATAGAGATTTAGAAATATTGCTAAGAGAGAGAAACATTGATCAGCTGACTCCTGCATACTCCCCACTGGGGATGTGCCCACAACCAAGGTACATGCTCTTGGCTGGAATCGAACTTGGGACCCTTGAGTCTGTAGGCCGATGCTCTTTCCACTGAGCCAAACCAGTTAGGGTATATCTCTTTTCTTTTCTCCTCCAATTCCATCTTTTCCCATTTCTGTCTTTGTCTTCTCTTCATTATGCCAACATCTTTTTATTTTCTCCCTCTCTCTGTAATTTTCCTACCACTTCTTTTATGTTTTCTTCACTGTAATTCTCTCCCTCTCTCTAGTGTCTGGTTACCATCAGCTGGGAAAAGGGAACGAAATCAGGTAAGGTCTTTTCTTTGTTGTCTCTATTTTACACTTGATTTTCTTTTCTTTAGAAAGAATAAAATGTTGGCTTCTGATTTTCCTTCTCTTTTTGCTTGTGCACATGAGGTAAGGTTCCCGTTCCCTATGTTGTTCTCATTTTCTTGGAGGACTTTCTTTATGTTGCCCAAGAATAGGTACTCACTGTAGCTTCTTGTTAAGTTCAGCTATAATCTTTAGTTTATTACTTCTAACACATATTTCATAGGAATCCCATTTTTATTTTAGTTCAAAACTTTGCAGTAAGAAGTCAGAAAGAACCTCATCTTATTGTTTAGTTAAGCAGCAGACTTTTGTGCTGAGTAGTAAACTGTTAAAGCCTTCACATATTAAATGGAAGAAGGTAGAGCTGCTTTGGGTGAAATGGGGTTGAGGGCTTCGAGCCTTGCCCTCTTAGTCTTGTCCCTAGCTACCCACTGAAGGGAGCCTTTGGCACATCTAGCCCTTTGTTGTAGGGGTCATAATTTAAAAACTGTTGATAGTTCATTTATGTTTGAAGCTTTTGATTTTGGAAGAGAGGTTGCTTTATCTTGGTGATTAGTTATAAAATAGATGTAATCATCATATCAAACTTGTTATTTCATAGAAATAGAGTAAAGACAATGCTGAATAATAATAATTGATATAAAAATATTAAGTAAATAGTACAGGTGGTAGCTAAGTATGGAAAAAGTCATTAAGGTCATATGTGGAAAACTTTAGTTTGAGGAACTCCAAGCTAGAGTGCTCATCGTGGTTACATCAGAGGATCTAAAGGCAGAGGGGATCTTTGAGGATGTACTTTGAGGATGTCTTTGAGGATCTTTGAGGATGAGGTTTAATCTGTTTGTCCCAAGTCATAGAGCTCATAAAACCATGATTGGAACCTCTGACACAGAGAACCGTTCCATAGTTTGTATTCTCTTAAGTCCTTTTGTAATGACCATTTGGAGTTCTTTTAGTCTTCAGTTCTGAAATTTTGGGGAGGTTTATTTATTGTGAAAAAAGTCCAAAGAAAGTAGCAAAGGTAAAGTGAGGTACTTTTGTGTATAGTGTCCCATTTGATCCTTGCAACCACCTTTTGAGGTCCATAGGTGTTTTATAGATGATAAACTGAAATTCTATGTAATAAAAGCCTAATATGCAAATTGACTTAACAGAGGAACGGTGGAACATCTGGGCACTATGGTGTGGACTGACCAACAGGGGGCAGACACTCAATGCAGGAGCTGCCCCCAGCCACAGGCCCCAACCAGCGGCAGCAGCAGGGGGCCGGGCTGGCGAGTGGGCGGCGCCAGGCCAGCTAAGGCAGGTATCAGCGAGGGCTCCCAGATTGCCCTGCTGGGCACTCTGCAGATCGGCCAGGCCTAAGGACCTGATTGCTGGCCAGGCCTAAGGACCCTACCTGTGCACTGGGCCCTCTAGTTACTTTATAAACTGTGACAGCAATGTTTCATTCAGCCCTCATAAAAATCTTTTAAAATAGGTAAGCAGTACATTCATTTCCCAAGGGAGGATAGTAAAGCTTAAAGTGATTATGTAGTTTTTAATACATGACACCTCAATTGGTAGACTGGAATTAAATATTCGTTATTCTAATTCTTAATGTAGTTCTGTTTTCACTACACTGTGCTGCTGGTATGTGCTAACCAGTTATTCACTGGAAATATTTGCCAGGAAATGAAAAGGTAATTTTATGCTAGTCTTAGGCCCAAGGGGTGATAATCAACAGGTGTAAGTTTTTGTTATGTCAGTTATAAAGTACAGTTGACCCTTGAACAACATGCATTTGATCTGTACAGGTCTGCTTATACACAAATTAAAAATATATACTGAAATGTATTTTCTCTTCTTTAATTTTCTGAGTAACATTTTCTTTTTCTTAGCCTTCTTAGAGGAATACAGTGTATAATACACATAGCATATAAACTATATGTTAACAAATTGTTTATGTTATTAGCAAGGCTTCTAGTCAACAGTAGGCTGTTAGTAGTTAAGTTTTTGGGAAGTCAGAAGTTATACATGAATATTCAAGGGTCCACTGGACTGCCCTCTGCCATTTAAGTAATTATTGTTTATCAGAAGTTTTTGAAAAAGAATAGGTTTTTTGGAGTGGTAGATGAGGTGTGCTAGGGTACATTGTTAGATGTGCAAAACCTTACTGAAGGGTGTCTGTGGGACAGCAAAGGAGTGGAATGGTAAAAGTGAAAAAGTAATCAAGTAGAAGGTTACTCTTTCCAATCATGTCTGTTTCATATACGCTTTACTAAAATAACCTTATTTATTATTACAGTTTAATCCCCTCTCTCCGCTTTACTCCCTGGATGTTCTTGCTGATGCTTCTCACAGACGGTGTTCACCTGCACACTGCTCTGCCAGGTAATTGTCTTCTTGCAGCTATTTCTTCCAGACAATGCCATTTTTCTTTTTACAACACCTTTTAAATTATAAAGTGTGTTTGTGTATAGTGTCAGTGTGATCTTTACAACAACCTTTTGAGGTCAATGGATGTTTTCAATGCAGAAACTGAGGCAGGGTAGCTAGGTGTCTTCTCTATGGTCATGTGACTAGTATGTGATTTAAGTTTAAACTTTGACCTAGTTTTCTGGCTCATATTTCATATTTCTTCTATAAGCCCCATCTTTAGAGAACATTTTTAATGATCCTTGCCATGACCTGCAAAATTCTGCGTAATCTGACTTCTGCCTGTATGTCCAAACCCCTTTCATAAATTTCTTTCTCCTCACTGGGGGAGGGATCCAGCTGTACCAGGGAGCTCCATTTTGTTCTTCAAAAGTAGCAACTTTTTCCTGTCTCTGAACCTTCACACGTGCTCCCTTTACTTGGACTACGGTCTTATAACAGTTCCCAGGATTGGCTTTTTCTCATCTCAGCCTCCTCAGGGAGAACCTCTCAGACCATCCTATTGAAAGGGGCCACCTCTACCACTCTGCTTATTATCTGTTTCTCTCTCTTTTTTTTAGAGCTTTGACATCTTCTATAATGACTTTGTTTATTGGGCTCCCCCCCACCCCCGCCACTAGAATATAAACTTCAAAGTGCAGGGACCTTGTCTTGTTTCCTGATATATCCCCAGCATCTAACGCAGTGTCTAGCACTTACTAGACATTTAGTATACATTTGTCGCAATGAATCCTGAGCCCACATAGCAGAATGAATTTAGCACCTCTCAATATAAATTCTCTTAAGTTAGGTGACATGGAAAGTAAATACGGTTTTTATTGTAGCATCTCCTAGCAGGACTATTGTGTACAAAAGAGCAGTTAATAGTCTGAACTAAAGGATTACTTTTATTGTTCATTGTAGTACAGTGAATTTCTTTCCAAGGTTCTGATGATTTCCCCTCCTAATATGTTCTTAAATGGATGTGTTCCTAACATTCGGGGTACAGAGTACACAAAGAAGTTATTCTTTCATGGATATAAGTAGAACTTCCACTATGGGCTATCCACTATAACAATAAACTCTGTATCATAAACTGCTGCCAGACCTTCTGGAGAAGTAATATTTAAATGGGGAAAGTCTTTTGAGAAGAGAGACCATTACAAATGGTGTTACTAGGAAAGTATAAAATTGTGGGACATTGATTTACACTATATGGCCTTTTCTTCAGTAGATTGCAATTTATTCATCATTTATTCATTCAACATTTGCTGACACCCTACTTCATGGCAGGGTCTTTGCTTAAGTAAAACTTTAAGGAGCTCCTATTGTCATGGGAAAGTCAGATGTGGAAATTGACAATTGCAATATGGAATGATAAGTGCATAAAAGTGTGTTATTGATATGAAGCATAGCACAGAGGCTCAGGTTTTCTTAGAGGAGGTGTGTGCAAGCTATCATGGAAGACACAAAATTTCAGTCTGTAAGTAAGCAGTCCTCAAGCTTTTGTCTTAATACCAAATGAAATAATGGCCATGTATACTTTTTGGTAAGACTATAAGAAGCACTATATCATGTCAGATGCTGAAAGTGAATTATTAGCCTTTTTCCCTTTACCTCTGCTACCTAGAGCTGTGCTGTGCTCAGTATCCATGCTTTTATCAGGCTTGCTGTTGCCTTTAAAACCTCACCCCCCCAGAGTGAGTGTCAACTTCTTATTTCTTTATGTTTCTCATTATCCATATTATTATTTTCATTCTCTTACTGGCAGTGCTAGTAGCTAGACTTGGAAACATAATGAAGTCTAGGTTTGGCTTTTGGTGCACTCAGCTCTTACTGCTCTCTACCATGGCTAAAAGCAAGGGAGAGAATGTGGACAGTTACAGCTCAGAGCTTGGCTTTCTAGACATCATTTCGAGGGTAGTGGATACAAAGTGAGTTCTTTGGGAGAAGGGGAAGGTAAAGTGTTTAAACTTACATTTATTTATTTTCTTATCCGTAATTCTTTTTATTAAATTGTTCATATGTAGTCTAGCGGCACATAATTGTCCTCTTGCAGCTATTTCTTCCATATAGTGTGATATATATTACGTATATAAGGTGTGTTTGTTCAGACTTTTTACTCATGAGCGTGCACTAAAGTTTGGTGACCACTAATCTATGGGAATGGTCAGCACAAGTGATCTCTCTGTAATTTTTAGAAAATGTGGATGCTGAGACACTGAGCTCCTGGGGCTCCCTCTCCTTCCTTTGAAGTGGTGGGGTTTCTGCCTGGCAAGGGCTCAGTAGAGAAGAAGCAGCCTAGTTTCAGTGTGACTGACGGAGGAGATTGGGTTCAGAACTGGATGGTGGGATTTGTGAAAAGTGGACGATTTAACAAAGCTTGTTACCCAGGAAGGGAAATGTTAAAAGAGTGGTGGCAGGGAAGAGGCAGGTGAATGACTGGATAAAAACTGTTTCTAATGGAAATTTTATCTTTTTCTTGTTCTATTTTATCTGCAGTAGGAGAAATTTCTTTCAAAGCATCTGGGCAGCACTGGGAATTTCACACCCATCATTAGAACGATTTGTGTGTGTGTGGTGACTATGTTATCATTAGTGGTATAATTTTATTTGGTGGAGAGAGAAGTGTTTCCTGTTTTATCACAGCTTTCCCTGAGGAGGGCTGGTGTATTAATTTGCTGTATTGCCTCCTGGCTGTTCCCAGGCTGTTTTTCCTCTTCATCATGGAATTTTTAATGGCCCTAGTGCCTCTTGGGAAGCATGTGAGGAAGAGTTCCTCAGGGAGTGCTTTTCTTTTTTTCATATGCCTATAATTACTCTCCTTTAAGAGCACAAAGAGTTTGATAATCATGCCTGAACTGTGAAGTTTCCTCCGTGGGGTTATTGAGCTGAGGCTGCTTCCTGCCTGGACTTGGCCGGTTCCACAGTCCCCCACACTCAGCTGCACGAGAGTGAGGAGCCTCACCCACCTCTTCACTGCGCATCACAATACAGCACAGGGTTTCAGCAGGAGGCCTGGAGGCCGCTTGGGGGCCATTGACTGACTTTCTTGTTTAGTATTTCATTGCTATAAACAAAGAAATAATGAGACCGAGATTTTAAGAGGTCATTTTATTGATGTTTCATTTTAATACAGCCCAGATGGCAGGCGCAATGGATGGGAGAGGGAATCTTTTTGGTGATTGTGCCACCTTATAGATTTGTGGGATAAGAGGTTTTCAGAAATAGCACTCTAGCAATACTTAAATTTGGTGGTTTTCAAACCTGGCTGCACTTTCGAATCACCTGAGAAGCTTTAAAAAAAATATCCATACTGGGTCCCACTTCCCATGATTATGATTTAATTGGCCTGGGATGAGGCCCAGGCATTGGCATTATTTTAAAGCTCCCTGTGACTCTGATATGCTGCCAGGGTTAAGAACTGTTGCCCTAAATGCATATGGTTTTATGAGTGGTGCTTTGTAATTTGCTTAACAGGAAATCTCATCATAATTGGCATGAGCTCTGTGCTTTGATATTGTGAGCATGATTTTTTGTGGGAGGTAGGACACAGGACATCTCTTAGCTTTGGCGAACTGCTGTAGGTGAGAAGAGAGTGTTAGTTAGGGGTTAGCTCAGTTCTGTGTACGTAGTGATTTACATGTGGGAGGAGTTGCTGGGTGGGTGTATGGGTGAAATTCTTAAACCAGTTTTTTAGGTTTGGTTGTTTAAGGTTGCTAGCATTGGGTTGTTACTATTAAAATAGTATATACTTGATGTTAAGAATTGCTGCTGCTCCAGCAGATGGTGTGATTGGTGTTCTGGTAGAGACAGTGGTATTGCTGTCAGGAACTCAGTCAGAGAATGGTAATAAGGAGCTAGTGCTGTAGGCAGCCTTTCCCAAAATGAGAGTTATTGATTATCCAGGATAGCTTTTCTTACCATTATTGCCTTAGAAAACCCAACCTGGAAGTTATCAGCTGCTATATTTCACTACATGATGCACAGGTCACCAGTTACAGTTTTTGAATGTCACATGAATTTTCTTTAATTTCCCCTGCTTTGGGGTAGTGATTTGGTAATGCATCACTATTTCCATTTATTTCTTGTGACGCTCTCAGACTCATATTAGTGGATACTAGACCCAGGTAAGATTCTTGGCTTTACCTGGGCAAATGACTTGACCTGCCCATACCTCAACTTCCTCTTCTGTAAAATAGAATATCAATATTTATTGGGCTAGTGATCAAAATGAAATGTATATTTGAATATTTCATATACTAGTAGCTAACATTATTTTTGTTATATAGTTACTGCCCTACCTTGTCCTTAGGATAATTATAGTTTTACAAACTGACTTGGCTTCCAGAGCCTGTTCACTAATGAGATGTGTACAGATTCTTGAGGTGCTTAAATGGCCTCAAATGGACTATAAGGGAGGTATTTGGACAGTATGTGGGTATAAAAGAGAGATCTTCCTGCCCATTAGAGATTTGAAATATGATAGGCTGTGCTCATTGTAATTCATTTTATCTGTTCACAAACGTTAGGATCTGCATATCAGAGTTGTATGCCCAGCTGGCTGTGCCATTTGACAAGGAGTTTCAAAGAGCAAGAAGAAGACTCAATTCATGCTATTATTTCTGACCTTTGGAGCCATAGTAAACAGCCCCAGGTTTTACCTCGGGGCTTGGGGGAAAGAATCTTTTGTTAGTCCTCTGTCTGTTGGGGATGTTGTGATGCCCAGCAGCTCTTGCTCACCTCTTTAGTGCCTTAGTTTTGGCCATGTGAAAAGAAGTGTTTCTGCTGTAAAACTGTCCATAATGCTGCCAGTTCTACTGGAATTTCCCATTATATAGTACACAGTTCTGGAGTCTTTGTCCTCTGTTGGGGGGTCTTGTTTATAGCAGCTCTCAGCCAGCTGGCATCTTCCTGCCTAACTGGAGTGATAAAAGCATTTTTCTCTCTGTTTTGCCATTGTACTAAACCCGTCTTTCCAGCTGATGTGAATCTGTTCTGCTCCTGTGGGTGGCATGAAACAGCTTCACGATGTGTCGGCCTTGGTCCAGCCAAGGGAAGGAGGTTATGGAGAGTTTTCAGGTGTTAGTGAGCAGTTTGTCACAGACCATTGAAGGTTAGTTTTGAGTTGAACACACTGGTGGAATTGCTAGGATCTCTTCCTGTTGAATAAACTTCCACTGTGTCCTATAATGGTGAAGTGGTTTTCTCTCCTTAGTTGCTTCAAGTGTCAGAGTCCCGGATCCTTTGCTATGTGTAAGTCTGTGGAAATATTTCCCCTACTGGGTGTTTAATAAAAGCCAGTTAACTCTGAAGATAAAACACAGGCGGGGAAAGGGGTGTCTCTTTTTCCCTAGATTTAATTCGTTTGCCCCCAATTTACCTTGGCACTTTGCTTGTTCCTTAATTACATCGCAGAGTCTGTGTCTTTTAGCTCTTTATGCATCGACCTCCCTCCCTATGTTGTGAGCTCCCGGTGGGAGGGCACTGGGCTCAGTCATTTTGTGTATACCCTCTCCACACCCAGCATAGTGCATTATATAGGATAGGCCTTCATACATTTTTGTTAACAGTAATTGAGGTGAATAGATTAGTAATTAAGGAGAATAATTGGAATATATGATATACATGAACTTTGGTCCTTAGAAATATTAATAATTTTTTCTTGACGTTACTAATTTGTAAATGTTTAAGGAATAGTATAGCAAATAAATAGCTTTTCACAATAAATCTTATTTTATGCAAAATAATGAATTTTCCATTGGGTTTTTAAAATGAATGATTTTTGAAGGTGAACTATTCCTTAAATTAGTTCGACATTGGCAGATAAAGACTGTTTTCTCTCCTTAGGAGTGATTCTAAACATCTTTGTTCTAAATCTAAAGCAGTCACTTCAGTTATTTTTTGCTAACATTGGCTCTATTAAACATGCATGTTTTTCTCAAAGTAATTTCCCCCCCTAAAAGTACATTCCTGCCCCAGGGACATAGTGATCTGCCCAGTTTCCTAAGTAACACTGCAGTTTTAAAAACTCACCTGATCTTTTGGTTACCTGCAGTAAAAAAATAAAATAGAAATGTGTTTATGCGAGGATATACAGAATACTCTTTCAATTAATTGTTCATCTTTAGCATTCACCTTCACACTTATATATGACTTTTTAAAGTAAGAATTTTTTAAAAAATGGTTTTTTTTATTGATTTTAGAGAGAGGAAGGGAGAGGGATTAAGAGATGGAAACATCAAAATGAGAGAAAAATACCAATGGGCTGCCTCCTGCACACCCCCACTGGGGATAGAGTCTGAAACACGGGTCAGGTTGAAGTAAGAAATTTTCAAAGACTGTATTTGTTGCTTTTAGTGCTCATTTCCCCATACATTCTTTTGGGTAGGATGCTGCTGAACAGGATGTGTTTCGGAGAAGTGCTGACCTGGCTTCGTGCTGTGAAGAAATAGGGTGGAGGAATACTGAGGCTCCATCAGATGAAACAGAACAAGCCTAGCCTGTTTTTTTTGTAGGTTTATTGCTTGTATATTGAGGAACAGTATTTTTGTCTAAATTTACATTAATTTTAATCATCTTGTTATTCTTTAAGTTAAATATTTAGATCTCTTTTATTGATTAGCTTATTAGCTTTGGAAACTTGGTATATTTTTTTAACTCAGTGATTTCCACAATGGGTAGAAACTTATTGGTATTACTAGTACTTGAGAAGAAATTTGAAAATAAACATATTACTGATTCTTCTCCCGCCCCAGCATGGTGGGGGTTGTGTGTTTTTTAAAATCTTCTTACATCATTCTGATAAACATTTGCTGCTTCAGTGGAGAAGGAAGTTTTAATAATTTGGTAGGACATTTTAGCTTAATTTATATCTAGCTTTTTTCGCCCCCTACATAATTGAAAGGTCTCTTCCCCTCACGTATAGTACCTCGTTTTGCAACACACAAAGAACTGTACACTGCTCTTGAAAAAGAGTGTTTAAAAACCTAGTTAAACCATCTGCCCTTTCTACCTAAAGGGAGGGGGCTCTGTGTGTTTCGAAGGGGAAGCTCAGGTTCTTTTTCCATGTCCTTTGTGCTGTCTCACTTGTTCATTGCCCTTTTCAGTTTATATCTTATGAGTAGACAGTGATACTGTAAAAGTAAAATAACACAAATTAAAGAAACAACACATCCTAATATACAAGAACCCTGGGTTCGTCACATCCACAATGACTGGAGGCTTGATCTAACGCCCAGGCTGCATGCACAGTAGGCTCTGGTGGGTGAAGACTTGTGGCAGCAGAGACGGGGACAGGAGAGGCAGGCTGGTACTCACACTCACTTACAACCTCGCACACGCACAGACACACACAGCACCCACCAGCTCACAGCCTTTTCTCCCTTTCCCTCCCTCTCAGCTCACTCTCAAAGCCTCTCTCAAAATGAGGAAACAAAGCAGACTGGGCCTGAAGAGGCCTGGATAGAAGCGAGGGTGGGCAGAGTGTGGCCCCACTCCCTCCCAGCCGGGAAAGAGGAAGAGAGAGACAGGGAGGCCTGGAGGACTGCTGAGAAAAAGAGAGACAGAGACTGGATGAAATCATGCAGCAGGGGAGGGGAGTTGGGGGCAACCAGGCCATCAGAGGAGGGCAGTTAGGGGTGGGGTAATCAGGCAGGCAGAGGCAGTTGAGGGTGAGATCAGGCTGGCAGGGGAGAGCAGTTGGGGGCGATCAGGAAGGTAGGCAGGTGAGCAGTTAGGAGCCAGCGGTCCCAGATTGTGAGAAGGATGTCCGATTGGAGAGGGTGCAGGCTGGGCTGAGGGAACCTCCCTCCCATGCACGAATTTCATGCACCAGTCCCACTAGTTAAAAATAAAAGAAGCCAAGGTGGTTAAATACTACAAAATGAAATGGATAGATCAATGTATTTTTTTCCTTCTCAATCTTGATTCTTTATGTCTGCAATTGATATGCAATTATTTTGGGATAAACAAAAAATGGAAACTACCTCTTGAATAGGAAGCTGAGGCTGCTGCAGTTACCTGCCCCATGCTCAGGTTCCAGCCTCCCATAGATAATTCATTATTCCTGACCAGGACTGTTCTGTGTTCTGAATGTGCTCTGCAGCTTGGCGGGTTCCATGTCCTGTCTCCTTCAAATCCTCTTGCTGCAAGCACCCAGCTTCCTCCTTGCTTTCTCCAGGCTTGTTCTGGGTTTTCTTCTTTCTTAGTCCTAAAGTTTTTCCCAAGCAGATAGAGCCGTCACAGGGAAAGGTAGATTTTTCCATTACTAGTGTCCACTTAAAACCCAAAACCAGGGCAATGTCTTACTGTCTTTCTGTAATAATGTGACTGTTTCTCTTCCTTTCTCCCCAGAACTTAGCTAGGAATGAGGTGGTAGAAGTAGAACATTTACTGCAGAGAAAAGTAACAGGCTGGAGGCTTAGCAGTTGGGGGGCATTTAATGTAGGACAATAACCCTGAAGCCCGTACCATCAATGAGCAGGGAAGAATGGGGATCTAAGAACCAGTGGCCCAGAGGGGCAGGCATCAAGACCACCTGAGCCTTTCTGTTCACAGCAGTCCCCTAAAGACATTGCAGAATATAGTGCAGTTTAATAACCTATGTGCATAGTTGCAGGTAAGTAATACTTATTTTCATTTTACTTAAATAAGTATCTTTTAAAACCACAGTATTTCTATTTAAAATGGTCAAAAATTTAAACATTGGTACATAAATAGTTTTATCTTTTTATTCCAAAATGTGTCATTCCTTGAAAAAGTGAGATAAATGATACTGATCAAGACCATAAGGAGATTTGGGAACCAAGATGGCGGCATAGGTAAAACACCTAATTGCCGTCATACACAGCAATTTTAAAACTACAACTTAACGAAAGAACAAACACCTTCCAGAATCACCAGAAAGCTGGCTGAGTGAAAATTCCACAAATACAAGTGAAGATAAGACACTGTGACTCAGAGGAGTGGCTGAGGACAGCATTGAAGATTCGTGCAGAGAGAAGTTTGGAGTGCGCGCGCCAGCGGATAGGGCGGGCGGCTGAAAACTGGCCAGTTTTCTCGAATGGGGGAGACAAAGACGTCCCACTGGACTGATTCTCCAGCTCTGGGCGAAGTCCAGGGAACCCACTATCATATGGGGTAAAAACTGGACAGTGGGAGGGCACGCCGAAGCTCGGGTGCTGCACAGGTCTGCCGGCTTGTGGAGAAGGCGAGCTTGCGCATGAACTTGGGAACAGCGCAGCTGTGTGACTGTAGAGAGCGCTCGCAACTTGCTCTCTCATTTAGAAAACCATCAAACTGCTTTGTTTTACGACCCTGGGTGAGACGTTGGGTGTGCAGACTCATTTGGGGAGAGTCTGAATTCTCCGGCAGCCAGTGGAGCGTGGCAGCGGCTCTCTCTCAGAGGTGCTGGCAGCCATTGCCCCCGGCACAGAGTCCCTGGGACCGCATAGGGTGGAGCTGACGCTGTCTGCTTGGCCCGGAGACTCCGCCCATCCAACCTGAGCACAGCTGAACTTCACAGACAATTGGCCTGGAGGTCAACCCCTCCAAGTACTAACAAGGATTAACCTGAGCTTAACTTCAGCAAGACTGTGCAACCCATATCCACCTCAGGTAACTGGGGAGGCTGACCCACTGTCCCTTGTAGGAAGTCTACCACACAAAGCTAATTGACCAATTCAGGGAAGCAGCCACCATGCAGAGACATGGAAAGAAATCAGATGTGAAAGAAATGGAGGGAAAAAAAACGACGACATGGAATTCAAAACCAGTTATAGGGCTTCTCAAGAAGCTCCTACAAAAGGTCGAGACCTATAAGGAAATAAGCAAGACCGCAAAGGAAATGAACGAGACCCTCAAGGATATGAACAAGACCTGCAAGGAAATGATCAAGACCAATGTGGAAATGATCAAGACCAACATGGAAATGAATGAGTCCTATAAGGAAATAAATGAGACCCTCAAGGATATGAAAGAGGACCAACCAGAAATTAAGCATACACTGACTGAAATAAAAAATATTATACAAAGACCTAAAAGTGCTCTGGAGCACCCCAAGAACCAAGTTAAAGATTTGAAACACAAAGAGGTAAAATCCACTCAGCTGAAAAAGCAAGAAACCAAAAGAATCCAAAAAATTGAAGATAGTGTAAGGGGCCTCTGGGACAGCCTCAAGCATACCAACATCCGAACTATAGGGGTGCAGAAAAAGAGAGAGACCAAGACAATGAAAACCTATTTGAAGAAATAGTGACCGAAAACTTCTCACACCTGGTGAAAGAAATAGACTTAGGAGTCCAAGAAGCGCACCGAACCCCAATATATAGGAACCCTAAGAGGACCACACCAAGGCACATCATAATTAAAATGCCAAGAGCAAAAGACCAAGAGAGAATATTAAAAGCAGCAAGAGAAAAACAGTTACCTATATGGGAGTACCCATACAATTGTCAGCGGGTTTCTCAACAGAAATGATGCAGGACAGACGGGAGTGGCAAGAAATATTCAAAGTGATGAATAGCAAGAATCTACAACCAAGATTACTCTATCCAGCAAAGCTATCGTGCAGAACTGAAGGTCAGATAAAGTGCTTCACAGATAAGAAAAAGCTAAAGGAGTTCATCACCACCAAACCGATATTATATGAAATGCTGAGAGATATCCTTTAAGAAGAGGAAGAAGAAAAAGATAAAAGTATAAATTATGAACAACAAATACACATCTATCAACAAATGAATCTAAAAATCAAGTGAATGAATAAGCTGATGAACAGGATAAACTGGTGAATGTAACAGAATCACGGACATAGAGAGTGAATGGACTTACAACTCTTGGGGAGAAAGGGGGTGTGAAATGCAGCAAGAGACTGGACAAAAATCATGCAACTATGGGAGATGACAGTGGAGGGGGGTGAGGGCAGAGGGTGGAGTGGGTACCAGGTGGAGGGGAACTGTAGGGGGAAAAAAAAGGGAACAATGTAATTAATAAACTGAACAATAAAGATAAAATCTTAAAAAAAAAAAAAGACCATAAGGAGCGGTGATATGCTAGATAATAGGTGCCCTTAACCATCTTTCTGAAATGTATCAAATATGCAAAGCTGTGAAAATGATGACTACTGTGTAAATAAAAGGCAGTATTTATTTAGTTCAGCCCAAGTTGATACTCTGAGAATATCTTAAAGTCATTTTAAGTACCTTTCTTAGGGTTTTCATTTTGCATCTATTTCCTAAAACACAGCATTTTATAAACATTGATCTTAAAGAAGCAATGTTTTTTAATTAATTGAAGGACAATGTACATATAGAGAAGTTTATAGAGAAATATATACTTGATGAATTTTTCAGCACCCAGAAACAGAACATTACCAGAAAGAACCCCAGAAGCTCCTAGCCACTGACCTTCTTCCCATACCCCACATCTCAAAAGTACCACTGTCCTGATGTCTAATAACAGCATTTAGTTCGAAGAAATGGTGTTACATTTAATCTAAGAAGTTTTGATGAGTCCTTGAATGAGCTTCTGGTAAAGAAGAAAGTGCAGGAATATGAACTTTTGCCCTTTGACTCATTTCTCTTTCTGAAATATGTTGGGAAAAGCAGGATTGAATTAGAACAAAGTGCCTGGACAGTTTGTTTGGGTCTGAATTTACTAAACTACCTTGTTTGTAGAAAACATGGAAACTGTCCTGTAATTTCTGTTTTGAGGAGAAACAAATTTATAGCGTCAGTTTCTTTTCTGCCTTTGTCTGGCTTCAAAAAGCATTACTATACCATCCCTACATTTAGACTAAAGGCCTGTCTGCTTTTGGCATTCTGTCGTCGGTCTTCTTATTAAATCAGCATGCTGGTTGAGACTTATTCCTGGGACTTATGTAAGGTATGAAAGATGTTGTTTTCCCTTCTTTACACACTTACATTCATACATTTCATGTTGCAATTTTGGAATTAACTACTCATGGAATACTTAACTTAAAGTTAACTCTTTTTCCCATATAGATGAGAGTGATCAATAATAAGTGATTTGGATGGATCTAAACCACAGGCTTTCTAATGTGAATCTTTGCCTATTTTGGTGTTCCTTGCATTCTAAAAAATTTCTTATGATTTCAGTCAAATTGTTATCTTTTCTTGCTTATAAATTGGATGGTCTTAAGCTTTTGCTGTTTGGAGAAAAGAATATGTGAGAAAGAGAAAGAGGGAGAGTATAAGGGAGGGAGGGAGGAAGGGAGGAAGTGAGAGCACATACATATATATACTTTTAAACTGTGAAAGTTGCCAGATTGTACCCCCTACCCTCCAGGAAAATTTGTTCATTCAGTTGTCTTGTTACCTTGCTAACTCAGAGATTTGACTGAGATTTCAGTTTCAAGTCTAGCAAGCCATGAGACTTTATCCCCAGCTAGGACGACCAATTAGGAGTTCATCTGATATAATTTTACTGGATTTCTTTTTATATGTTACGTATTCTGGCTGTTTTTTAAAAATTGTGATAAAATATGCATAACAAAATTTACCATTTTAAATGTACAATTGGCTATTGGTTTTTAGTCAATAGATGTTTAATGGCGGTCAGTTGTGTGCCTTCTGCTGAGGTTGGTAGAACATCAGAAAATTATGAAAGAAATACAAATATGGTCCCTGTTCTTAAGATGTTTAAGCCTCATTAGAGAAACAAGATATATGTACAGCAGTTAAGTAATAACTCATGGTAGGTAAGGCCTTGAATGCTCAAGGAAAGCTTTGTGTAAAGATGAGACTTGGAGTGGTCTGAATCACATCATATCCATTTAGTTTGAGAGGACGGAGGAAGTGGAGAAATAAAATAGCCCATTGTCTTTCAGAGAATCTTTTGCTTTTCTAATGCTGAAGCTCTCACTGTTTTTAAAATAAGCTGAACATTTGGAAAGGGGCACATAATTTATATTTTTTAAAATCACAGAAACTGCTATGCAGACATTATTAAAAATGTGGATGTATAGTGATAGAAGGGTTAAACTTCTTATTATAATTCTATGCAAATATCTGTGTTCATGCAGCATTAAACTTTTTCAATATGTTACCGCTTGGGAGTAGGTATTTCATTAGCAAGTTTAGAACAATGGAAGTTTATAGTTTTTATGAAAAATGTACAAAAATCAGCATGTAATGAAACACATATTTACTGAAATTAATCTGGAATGTCTGCTATTTTGCTAATCAGGTAAAAAGTTCAGACTGGGTGTATTTTGTGAGTAAAGAATTAATTATGATTGTGAATGATCTTGTACTGACACTTGATGGCAAAAGATGATGCTGATTTTGTTAGTATATCTATATTGGGTCAAGGATTTTATTTTGGCTGGACATAGTATCTTAAACAGAATTATAAAGTTGAAACAGTATGTTTTCTTTGTTACTTCTGCAGACAGGCAAGCCTACACTTGGGACCCCCATGCTCACGTGACATCAAGAGGAAACGGAAGCCTGTGGCCACAGCATCTCTGTCTAGCCCAAATGCAGGTAATTATACCCTAGTTATTATATGTTGAGCACCTGGCACTGAATTATGTGTTTTATATACCCTTCCACCTAACTTTTATGATACGGTAGGTCATTTTATTCCCATTTTATGTGGGAAAACAGAGAATGTAAGAAGTAATTTCCCAAGGATACACATATTTTAAGAATTTAAACCTAGTTCTGTCTGACCCTGAAGTCTGTATTTTCATGGGTCACATGGGTTTCTTGAGTTTGAATCCCTATATTTCACTAAAAATAATCTTCAGTCATCTGCGCTGTTTTTCTATTACAGATAAGAAATTAGATCTTTGTTAATGAAAATCTCAGTAGGGTGGCAGTTTAGTCAGTAGGCAAGGAGCCACAAGGGTTTATTTACTTTTTAATTTAGTATACAGCACACTACATTCTCAAAGTTTTTATGTAGAATGCTAATATTTTACCTATCATAAAATTTCTAGTTAAAAACAGCTTTTCAAGTTAAAAACTTATAATTTTTTACCAAAACTAGTTGGTTAAAAACCAAAATAGTGGTTATCACTGGTGACCAATAGAGGACATAAAAATTCTCTTGGATGCTGGAAATGTTCTCTATCATGAACTAGGTGGAGATTACATGACTATGTTCACATGTAAAGATTCACTGAACTACATGCATTTATGATTTATGCACTAACTACATCTATGTTATTCTTAAATGAAAACAAAGGGGGATAGTTATTTTTATCAGCAAGAATATTGGATGTCTATAGATCTTTTTCTTTGGAGTTAAGAGAAAATAGTTAAATGTAATTAGTAACCATAGATAGTCCTTTAGGTTATTTCAATACAGTTTAGGATGAATTACTGTGAATAAAAAGATCATATCTGATTGTGGGACATATCAGAACTATCTACACTTCTTTTGTTTTTCTTTCTGTCTTTTTATTATGTAAGTTTCAGGTGTACAACATTATAATTTGACATCTACATACAATATAAAGCGTCCACCCCCAAAAAGTCTAGTTATTATCTATCACCATACAGTTGGCTTCCTCCCCTCTTTCACCTATACCCAGTCCCCTTCTCTCATAACCACCTACAGTTCTTTTCTTGATAATAATGAATTTGTTTTGTGGAAATTGAGTATATCATAAATTATTTTATTTTCTTCAGAAAAGACTAAATATTATAATAAAATATGTCTGACTATTATACATAGAACAGAGCAATTAATAGTTGAATAGAGAGTAGTCCTCTGACAGATGGGGAGGTCTTTCCCCTACCTTTACTTAGTAAATTTCAGCATGCTCTGAAATTGACCTCTTCTTGCTTCTGTTTGATGTTTTTGTTTTGTTTTGTTGTTGTTAATCCTCACCCGAGGATATTTTTCTATTGATCTTTTAGAGAGAGTGGAAGAGGGAAAGACAGAAACATGGATGTGAGAGAAACACATCAATTGGTTGCCTCTTGCCCGAGGCCTGACGAGGGCCCTGGCTGGGGAGGAGCCTGTAACCAAGGTTGTGCCCTTGACTGGAATCGAACTTGGGATCCTTCGGTCCACAGGCCAAGGCTTTATTCACTGAGCCAAACCGGCAGCCTCTGTTTGAGAAGACTGATAATGGTTAAGACTAAGATGGTCATGATAATGGATAATCTTAATCACAGGTCTAATGACTATAGTAAATTTTTTAAGTGATTTCCACATAGCCATGTCCTAAGCTAAACCCTTTGCATACATTATCTCACTTAATGTTTGCAACAACTGTATAAGGTGGATGCTGTTTTTATTCCCAGTACAAATGAGATATTTGAGCCTTAAAGAGCTTAATCAGTTCCCCAAGGTCACATGGTTGGTACATTGTAGAACCAAGGTCAGACTGGTTTCCCTATGACACTAGAGCTGCACTCTTAGGTCTTCTATAGAATAGGATTGGCTCCAAATTATGACTCTGCTTAAAACCCAGGTCCTCATCCAGTCTGTGGTATTGGTAGCACACTCTCCCCTCTTATCTTTTTGTTCTTTTTTTTCTCTTTAATGTCCAGCTTCTGTTTTTTGCTTTTAATTGTTTATAAGAGAACTATTGAGAAGAGTTCAAAATCCTTATTCTGTATTCAAATTGGGAAATTTTCTGGAAAGTATTAAACAGCATTTGAGCATTAAACATTTCCCTCACTGATCCAAACTCCTCCCCTCACTTGTTGACTAAGACTTGCTTCACTGAACGTTTTTTTTTTTTTTTTTCCTATCCACAACCTGAGTGCCCCATGGAGGTGAAGGACATAGCCCGAGCCCGCACCATCAGTCAGCAGAACAAATGGGCTTGCTCTGCCTAACATTGGGCCATCTCAAATTCCACCTCTTTTATAGAAATGACTGATGAAGAGAGGTGCGTTCCGCTTTGCCGCTGTATTAATACACATCAGGGGCCAGCTCCTGGCACTAAATCACGCCGGTGCATACATCTGTTATCGGATTCTTCACCAGTGTGATGAACAAGACTGCAGATAGAGGCTTCCTTGTGTCATTCTTTATAGGATTTTCCTAAAAGAATAAATAGCTCAGATCTCTGCCAACACTCTCCCCTGTCACTGTGATGAATTCAGCTTCTTTCTTAAACATGCAGCCACAAATCTTTCTCCCTTTCTCCTCCCCCACTGGTGGAAAGTTTTGAGTTGAAATTGACTGAATTTAAAGATATTAATAAGGCTAGAGAGGTGCAGAGCAGAGAGGACTAGCATGCCTTGCCTTTTTGTGCTGGTATTAACAAAAGGCCAAGGAAAAGGACCTTTTCATAGGATCATTGAGTAGATCCTTCTTGAAAGTGTAGCACTTTTATTTTCTTCTTTTAACGTCCATTGCCTTTCTCTTGATGGCTTTATAACCACAGGTACGTGGCGCACAGAGCCACCGTGGATCTGAGAGGCCATATAAACATGCTTGTAACACCCAGAACACCAGAATAGGAAATGGCCAACCTGTCATTGCCTCATGCCAAAGTGAATTTGCTGTTTGTTCTCTTGAAGAATGTAACTGAGCCCTAGCCAGTTTGGCTCAGCAGATAGAAAGTTGGCCTGCAGACTGAAGGGTCCCTGGTTCGATTCCAGTCAAGGACATGTACCTCTGTTGCAGCTAAATCCCTGAGTCTGGTCGGAGCGCCTGTGGGATTTGCATCTCTTACATTGATATTTCTCTCTCTGTCTCTCCCCTTCCCTTCCACTTTCTCTTAAAAAAAAAATCAATGGAAAAATATCCTCAGGTAAGGATTAACAATAAAAAAAAAGAGAATATAACTGGAAAAGAAAAAATGGATTATTTTCTGTAAAACTTGAGATTAAATAACTATCTATATTAATAAAAGCATAATATGCTAATTAGACCGGACAGCTAAACAACTTCCACACTCCGTACTAAGCCGCAGTGGTGGGGGCTGAGGCAGAGGCAGTTGGGGCAGTCAGGCAGGCAGGCACAGGTGTTTGAGGGTGATCAGGTAGGCATGCAGAGGGATTAGGGATGATCAGACAGACAGGCAGAGTGGTTAGGGGTAATCAGTCAGGCAGGTTAGGAGCCACCGGTCCTGGATTTCGAGAGGGTGCAGACCGGGCTGAGGGACACCCCTCTCTACCACCACCCCTATTCACCCCCTCACCCCCATGCATGAATTTTGTGCACTGGGCCTCTAGTAAAAAACAAAGAACTCAGATAAAAAGCAGATTTCATTTCCTCGAGATGATTTTCTTCATCAGAATGGCAGGGCAGAGCCTTTGGTGTACAAATCCCATTCCTTCACAAAGTAAGCATGTGGCTCTAGGTAAAGGAGAACAGGATGACAAGATGTATTCAGAGCCCTGACTATTTTGCCATCCCAAGGCCTGTTCTGACTTAGGATGAATGTCTTTGGAGCATTAGTCAGAAGGGTAATCAACAGTTAACCTGTTAGTTACATCAGATTCCGAATATCGGGCCAGGGATGCAGGAGATGCAGGTGCAAGGGCAGGCATTTTTATCTATTTTGCTGCTGCTGTACCATCAGCCACTAAAGTAATACTTAGCACATGGAACAATCTCACTAAATATAAGTTAAAAAAAATTTTTTTAGTATATATTGAATGGCTATAAAAGAGCATTTATAGAAAATATATAAGGAGTAAAGAAAAATGATATAGCAAATATCCACATACCCACTATTGACTTTAAGAAAAAGAACATCACCTTTAAAATCTTTTTTCTACTCTCCTCAGAGGTAGCCATTATCCTGATATTTATTTTTTGTTAATTCCTTAATCATTCTTTGATTTTTAAAATAGTTTTAAGACATATGTATCCCTAAATAGTATATTAACTAGTTTTGAATGTTTTAAAATCTTTTTAAAATAGAATGTCATATTTTATAAGTTACAATTTTACCCAATTATGTTCTTGAGATTCATTCATATTTCATCCTACCATATATATGGTGTTCTGTTATATGAATACTAGAAGCCTGGTGCATGAAATTCCTGCATGAGAGGCAGGGGATGTCTCTCAACCCAGCCTTCACCCTCTCCAACCTGTGACCCCTCGAGGGATGTCCGACTGCCGTTTAGGCCCGATCCTACAGGCAATCGGACATCCCTCTCACAATCCAGAACTGCTGGCTCCAAACTGCTCACCTGCCTGCCTCTCTGATTGCCCCTAACTGCTTCTGCCTGCCATCCTGATCACCCCCTAACCAATACCCTGCCAGCCTAATTGATGTCTAACTGCTCCCTTGCCAGCCTGTTTGCCCCAACTTCCCTCCTCACTGGCCTGGTCACACCTAACTGCCCTCCCCTGCAGGCTTGATCACCCCAACTGCCCTCCCTTGCAGGCCTGGTCCCTCCCAATTGCCCTCCCCTGCTGGCCTGATTGCCCACAACTGCCCTCCCTTGCCGGCCTGGAACCTCCCAATGGCCCTCACATGCTGGCCATTTTGTGGTGGCCATCTTGTGTCCACATGGGGGCAGGATCTTTGACCACATGGGGGCAACCCTCTTGTGTGTTGGCATGATGGCTAATCTGCAAATTACTCTTTTATTGGATAGGATAGAGGTTTGGTGCATGGGTGGGGGCCAGCTGGTTTGCCCTGAATAAGAGTGTCCCGGATCAGGATTGGGGTTCCCTTGGGGCATAGGGCGGCTTGGGCGAGGGGCCTGTGGTGGTTTGCAGGCCGGCCACGCCCCCCAGTGATCCAAGGGAAGGCCCTGGGATCTGGGATTAATTTATGTTCTACAATTGAAACTTTGTAGCCTGGAGCGGAGCCAAACCTTCTCCTTGCTCCGTAGCGATAGCCATTTCTGTTTGGGTTTATTTAAATTCTATAATTGAAACTTTGTAGCCTAGAGTGGAGGCCTAGGTGCTAGGGCTGCAGAAGCTTGGCTTCCTCCATCACCTGGGCAACCCTAGCCTCTGCTCTCGCCAGCTCCGTGCCTGTTGCCATTTCTGTTGGGATATAACTTCTATAACTGAAACTTTGTAGCATTGAGTGGAGGCCTAGGGTGGCAAGGGCAGGTGGAAAGCTTGGCTTCTTCCATTGCTGGGGAAACCCAAGCCTCCCTCCTGCTCTCAGAGGCCACAGCCATCTTGGTTGGGGTTTATTTGCTCCTGATTGGCTTGTGGGCGTGGCTTGATATGAGGTACGGTCAATTTGCATATTATTTTATTAGGATGATGAATATACTACAATTAAACATTCTTGATGGACATTTGGATTGTGTCCATTTTATGCTATTGTGAAAAACACTGCTGCTCTGTGAGAGAATACGTGCAAGAATTTTTTTCTAGGCCGCTTCATACTCCTTAGGATGCCTTCCAATAAACACACACAAAACAAGCAAATAGGAACAGCAAGTGTTGGGAAGGATATGGAGAGATTAGAACTTTTGTGATTATTTTACACCCTGTAAAATAGTACAGCTGCTAGGGAAATCAATATGGCGGTTCCTCAAAAATCTAAACATAACTTTTTGGCCAGAACTGCCATCTATACACACTGAGTGGCCAAATTATCATGGTCTCTGAATGCATAATAATCGGGTCATTAAGTGTATAACCTATATAATAAAAGGCTAATATGCAAATTGCCCCCTTGACCAGGAGTTTGACCAGTAGGCAGGCTGGTCAACTGCCCATGTCCCTTCCCCCTGGCCAGGCTGATCGGACCCCATCCATGCGTGAATTTATGCACCAGGCCTCTAATACACACACACACACACACACACACACACACACACACACACACACACCCCGAGTGGCCAGATTATTACGTGTTAGGGATCATAATAATTTGGCCACTCAGTGTATGTAAAAGGCTAAGAGTGTGACTGGTCGCTATGACATGCCCTGACCACCAGGGGGAAGACACTCAATGCAGGAGCTGCTGAGCTGCAGTGACTTGGCAGTGGCGGTTCTTGGGTGACACACTCTGAAACCAGAGAGGAGGGAGCCCAAATCCTCATGGGGCCATGCGATTCCACCTTTGGCTGTGGGTTATGTTGTTGCTGGGGCACTGTCAGCCTGAATCTGGTTTACTGCACACTTGCATTTGCATTCCACACCCTGTATGATAGCAACTTTGTAGAGTGCCCTCTTGCACTCGAGGGCCCCTCAGGGGATGTCAGAGAGCCAGTTTCATTCTTATTCCTGCAAGCCAGGTCGAGGGACCCCACCTGCCGGAGGGACCCTGCTCACTTTGCAGATGCCGGGGAAGGACCATGGAAGGTTGGCTCCAGGGCATGTCTGGCCCTTCTCACCCAGTCCCACCATGTGAGCCACCTTCTAATTAATTGCCTTTCAGTGTGTGCTAATCTGTGCACCAGGTTACTAGTCTTCCAATAAACACACATAAAAAAAGGAAATATATGTACTAATGTATGTAATATTTTAAACAATAAAAACATTTTTTAAAAAGACTAACACTAAGGGGAAGAGGAGCAGCAACCCCCTATATGTTCTCTAGGCCTTTCAGAAAACAGGGAGCTGTTCCTCTGGCCTCATACATGTGGATCTACAAGAAAGGTGATAGTGCAGACATCAAGGAATGGGCACTGTTCAAAAAGGAATGCCCCACAAATGTTACGATGGCAAAACTGGAGGAGTCTACAGTTACCCAGCCTGCGGGGGGGCATTGTTGTAAACAAACAAGGGCAAGATTCTTGCCCAGAGGATTAATGTACATATCGAGCATATAGAGAACTCGAAGAGCTGAGATAGCTTCCTAAGGCGTGTGAAGGAAAATGATCAGAAAAGGAAGGAAGCCAAAGTGAAAGGTTCCTGGGTTCAGCTGAAGCGCCAGCCTGCTCCACCCAGAGAAGCACTTTGTCAGAACCAGCGGAAAGAAGCCTGAGCTGCTGGGACCATCCCCTATGAATTTGTGGCATGACAAGTGAAAAAAAAAAAAAAAAAAAGACCTCTGTACTGTTAAAAAAAAAATCGAAACACGAAACTACTATACGATCTAGCAATTCTGCTTCTGTGTATATACCTGAAAGAATTGAAAGTATTCAAACAGATAGCTATTTATACACCTGTGTCTAGCAGCATCACTCACAATGACCAAAAGGTGGAAACAACTCATGTTCATTGCTGGATGAATACATAAGCAAAATGTCGTATGTTCTGTATACAATGGAATACTATTCAGCCTGAGTGCCTTCGTGATTCAGAATGAAATTCTGATACATGCTACAGCATGGATGAAGACATTATGCTAAGTGAAATAAGCCAGACACAAAAGGACAAATATTATATAATTCCAGTTAGGTGAGATACCTAGGATAGTCAATTTATGGGAACAGGAAGTAGAATGGTACTTGTCAGAGGCTGGGGAGGGGAGAATGGAGAGTTTCCATTTAGGAAGATGAAAAAGTTCTGGAGATTGATGGTGGTGATGGTTGTCAAATAATGTAAATCTACTTAATGCCACTGAACTGTATGCTCAAAAATTATTAAAATAAATTTTACGTTATTTATATTTTGCCATCATAAACATACAGCAAAGAAAAAGTTTTTCTAGGGTAAGGTTTTGCACTGTGGTTAATGACCATAGAATAATGATAAATACAGCTTTGTGAAATTTCAGTTAAATGAGTGAGTGTGTATGTAAACATGAGATAGAGAAAGAGAGATTGAATTGATTTGTGTTGTGATGTCAAATGTATTTCTTGCTGATGTGATCTGAGGTTCTAAAATACTTGAAAACCACTGCCCTCAAGAAACCCTTGTGCATGTGCCATAGAGTAATAACTTGCATGATTATTTTTACAATAACTCCCTATAAAAAATTCATATTTGAGTATATATGTGGGCATATCTATCTTTCTATCTCTCTGTCTATCTATCTATCTATCTATCTATCTATCTATCTATCTATCTATCTAATAAAAGCATAATATGCTAATTAGACCAGACAACTGAATGACCTGCCGGATGAAAACGGGGCTGCGAGGGCCAAGCCCCTTGCACAAATTTTGTGCATCAGGCCTCTAATATGTAATAAATCCTTGAGTACAATCCGATAATCTTTATTCCTTTTCATTAAGAAGAAAAATTACTGGTCATGACCCACTAAATTGATCTTGTGACCACAATTTGAAAATTACTGTCCTAGGTTACATTCTAGGAGTGGAGTTACTGAGTGGTAGGGTAAAAATGGAGCTTTCTCCATTTTGCTTTTTGTTAGTGTATGTTCACCATTGGCACAGTGGATGTGAGGGTGGTTCAACTACTCTGCTTGGGGGCATTTGGAAATGCGAAGACAGTGTTTACTTGTCCCAGTGACCAGGGAGGGAGTACTTTTGGCATTCAGTAGAAGGGGTCAGAATGGTAAGTGTCCTAAAATATACAGGACAGCCCTGCATAAGCAGTTATTCTGTCTAGATTGTGTTTTGTGTTCTTGTTGAAAAACTGGGCCTGATTGTGTGATTTTCTTTATTATCACATTATTGGTGACATTGTCATGGGGTGTGACAGAAGGAACATAGGGCTTAGAATCCACTATCTGAGTTTGAATCTTACTACTTAACCAGCTCTATTTTGTTCCTGAAAAATTTACCTGCTCTCTGTATGGCTCATTTTTTGACCCGAAAAATGGAGATGACAGTACCTACTTCCAAGAGTTTGCAAGAAAAAACATTATGAATGCAGTGTTTACATAATACAGTGCCTAGCACGTAAGTGCTTAGGAAGTGATAGTTACTACATTATGAATTTGTATTACTGAATTTGCTTACTTGTTCATTTAAACTCATTTTCTCAGGTAGAGAAATACTTACCTTTGTTACATCTGGCCTTTGTTTCTTTGTAAAGAAAAAAGAAAAACCTTATGTGGCCACTTGGGTTAGTAGGGCATAAGATATACGGATTAAGAATATTTTGGGTTGAAGTATCTGCTCATTCTAATTTGTCTCCCCTGGATTTTTTCTCCTTTTTCCTTTTATTGTAGCAATCTCACCAGTTCCTGTGGATGTGATGGAGCCAGTCACACCAGCACCACAGGCCCCGAAATCTCCCAATACCGAGTGGCTGGTCAGGACCTCTGCCCCAGAGAAAGCCGCCGATTCAGCTGCAGCCACATTTTTTAAGATGCCACAAGAAAAGAGTCCTGGATGCAGCTAGATAGCAGTAGTTCGCCCACCAGGAGCCAGCGGGTGTTGTGAAACAAATATTAGATTTTGTGTTATATAGTCTTGCATATCTCAATTGATATTCTCAGTCTGTTTATCAGTAGGACTGGCTCCTTCCCCTTCAAACAAAGCAGTGGACTCTTTCTCTTAGAAAATCATATTGTGGAAATCTGTGTCTTTTTTAAAAAGTAAAGTATTGGGGCAGCAATTTTTTAAAAAAAAGTCATCCTATGCTATATTTGTTATTGCGATTGCTGTCTTAGCAGTTACCTACAGCTCCGGTTACAGAACTGTTGCTTTTTTGCAGGTGTGTCTTTTTTTTTTTTTTTTTGTAAACTCGTAACTGCTTTGCATACTTTTTGTGTAGAGCTTTTAATATCACTTGAGGAAGTTCCAAATTTGCAGTCAGTTCCAGACAAATTTAAACACTGAGTTAAGACCTGTGTGTGGAATTGTGCTTGCAGGAAGCAAGGCTTGCCTTTCAGCCTGGCCTTGATTTACTCGCAGTGCCAATCAGATAAATCGACATGGTCTCACATGGGAACCTCAGAAGCAACACCATCAGTATGGACTTGGGGACTCCTTCCAGTCTTCTAGATGCCTGTGGGATCGCCAGCAGCTGCTTTGTACTTTGCCTCATCTCCAAAGTTGGTGTTCTATGGAAAAGAGGACATTTTACACACACACACACACACACACAGATTGAAGTAATGAAGATGGTTTAACTGTACAGCAAACTTAGAATAGTCAGTGGGTTGTGTCTTAATATTTCATGTTACAGTGTAAGCCTTTACATATTAAATGGGATTTTATTGTTAGTTTACAGGTCAATAACCTGCAACAGATATTCATACTCTATTATAATAATGGCTTCTTGGGGTTATACTTTGAGGAGGAAAAATGTCTTTTGACATGCCTTTATATTTGCCATGTGTATGACAGCTGAGCTGTGTGTAGAGTTATGTACACATCCATGCCTGAAGTTGATGCTCTTTTGTCAAGATGAGGAATAAGGGACTGCCTAGGGCTGCTGGAGGAAGCCACTCTTTCCAGAGAAAAGATTACCCAGAGTGTCTTGCATTCAGGGGCCTGGTTGATAGAATTTAGTACATTTACTCTGAAATATGCAGACACTGGTCTCTAAGTGCCCATGCTCTGGCACTGTTCTAGGGGATGCCCACACTTGCACCTGAACTTTTCCATGCTTCAGTAGGTGCTGAGTGGGACAGAGCTTCCTGTCCCTGAGGGGCAGGTGCCCCTTTCCCTCACACTGAATATGATGGCAGACTGCTTTACTGTGTCCCTGAAAAATGTTAGCCCTTGGCAGAGGGCTCCAGGTTTCCCTCATCTGAGGGGTTGGCGTGAGTCTAGTTGGAGAGGGGACTTAAGCTAAGTGTATGTGGCACTTTATGTGAGACTGAGTCCATGTCAGTTGTCCCTAACAAGGAATAGGGTGGAGGGAGGCTCATGGAGATTGTGGGGTGAGGAGCAGTGCTAAAGCCAACGCAATATTGCTGCTGTCGTGGTGGGACGTGTACTGCCCACTACAGGCTGCACCGTAGCCATGGAGAAGGTGAAATGTCTGTTGAACATAGTATGGCACTACTGAATAGTTCAGTGGCGAAAGTGGGTCTTATTGTCATAGGTGCATTCTTACCTAGTCCCCATAGTGTCCCAAGGCACACACTTCTAACATGCTTTTTTTGGATTTGAAGGGGAAATCCTTGGACATAATTTCATTTTCTTTGCACTAAGCTCTGTGACTCGTGCAGAGATTGGTCCTGTGATCATAGCCTAGTAAGACCTCCACAGTTCAGGTAGAATCTTTTCTTCATGGCATGTTGCCTGACAATTCTTTCTACCTGTAACTAAAAGCTATATATATATTATAACTTTACATTTTAAACATCTCTATGATGTAAAGGCAGGTGACTGCTGCCATTTTACAGAGACAAGAGCAATCACAATTTAGTGACTTGCTCAAAATCACATAATCAACCCAGTATTAAAATCCCAGACTTTTAGACTTTCTCTGCCCTGGGTTTTAATCTCTGGTTTGTCATTGATAGACCTGAGTAGCTCTGAGACCCATGTTTTTGAAACAGTATGTGATGGGGTACCCCACTTGGGCTCCCCTACCTGCTGTCCATCTGTGGCATGCAGTTTTTACCCCTCAATAAATTCTTTTTCCCCACAAAGAATGTGAGAGAAAGAGAAAGACAGTATGCCATGAATTTCTTTCTTGAGCATGCTTTTCTACATATTTCAAATACCTTCACCAAAAAATGTCATATCTACCTATAATAATTGGGGAAGAAAATTGTCCAAGAAAATAGCAATTAAGCACATTATTACTTTGCAACACACGTTTTTAAATTGTGTTCTTGTGAGCTGCTGCATGTGAGCCTGCTTACAGAATTAACTAATTCTGCTGGTTTTCTGTATGAGTCAATTCCAAAGGAACCTTAGAATTGAGTGTATTTTGAACCTTAAATTTTAAATATTTTTTTATATAGCAAGTTATAGAATGTCATAAATTAAGAAAAGTCTGTTATCTTTTAACAAAAGATGATTTCAAAATCAGGTTTTGTAATATGTTAAAAATAATTCCTTTGAGGTTAATCCTTGAGCTTACATGTATTTTATCTGCTCAAAAGTAATAACAGGCTGAGTTCCATGTTCTTACTTCAGGGTTCTAGATTATCCCAGCTGGCTACACACCTGCCTGTTGGAATCCTAATCCTGTTTATTTTCCAAATAGGAAAAAGTCAAGACATCATTTACTACTGTCGCTCATAAAAGTTAGTTTGCTTATAAGTTTAAGAGAATTTAAGATTATTTTTCAGATGCAGTATTTTAAAGGGAACAACTTCATTTGCATCACAACTCGTGTTGCTTTTTAATAAGAACTATTCAGAAGAGGAAATTAGTAGCAGTTTAAATGGTGCCAAATTTGGGGACAGATTATGATCTTTGATGGTGTGTGCTTTTAAACTTGAATTTAGAAATCAAATGCATTGTTTTGCTGGGTTGTGAAACAGGCTGCAAACAAGGTCAGTTAAGCAGCAAAATGACCGAAAGCTTAAATCTAACCTGTGCTGCATATGGCATCTTTGGTAAGTAAAACTCCACACCTAGAACAGGAAATGAAATTCTTTATGAGTCCCAAGTAAATTAATCTGATATGTCTTTGCATTTTAGAATCAGAAACACAGTTGAGACCACACCAGTGCGAGTCTGATGCTGCAAAGCAAAGGGGAGGTTGTCACAGAAGTTGCTCAGAGAAGGGAGGTAGGCTGGCACTGGCACTGTTGATGTGCTTCTGAGGCATGTGTGTTTTGTTCTCTGGGCTTTATAAAAGCAGCGTTAGGGGCCATAGTCGGCACTCTGTGTCTGCTGAGCCCTGTCTGGGCTGGGATGAGAGCCGAGTGGCTTACTCTGGCCGCTATGGATATAGCCTAGTTAGGGGCATGGCTTGAGGACGTGTCATGGTTTAGGGATGGCAGGAAGGATAATAGAAGCGGTTTGTGCTTGGTGTCAGCTGCTTCCTTTGCTAATACTCGAGCTGTCCATTTTACTTGTCAGTATTTCCTTATCTCCTATTCCAGTCTTGACAGTGGAGTTACTGATGGTGGCAGCAATCAGGAGGGGATCCAACCCATTCAGACACTGGTACAGAGTGAAGAGGTGAGGAAAGTGGTGGGTTCCTCTATTAGCACCAACACAAAGTGGCCCAGAGATGCTTTCACCTTCATTAAGATCACAACAGATGAATGTCAGATGCCTGGGAACAGCAGCATTGAACATTACCAAGGACAATGAGTGATATTGCTCAAAAGTTTGGATTATAAGGTTTTCAACAAACCCAGCAAAACAAACGTGACTAAGAAAAAAATTTCCTGCCACTGCCGATAGACATAGGCACTTGGTAAAATTGCCAAATTTGGGGATAAAAAAACATTAAAGCACAGTATGAAGAATGGGGCATGTCCTAAGGATGTTCACCACAGGGCAGTCGGGCAAGGTCCAAAGTGAGAAGGCGAGGGGAAGGGGGGTAGATGCTTATGGTAGTGGTGCTAACCTGCCTGGACTGTGGTTGCAGCTCACTCAGTCCCCCTACACCCACTAAATCGGAAACGGTAGGAACAGCAACCTTTTACAAGCTCTTCAGGGGCCTCTGGTGCAGGCTGATGTTTGAGAACCACATGATTTGCCAGTTAAAATTTTAATATGCTGGTACTCCCTGAGCTCGGAGGTATTCTTATATTACTCTCCATAAGCAGAGATGTTGCCCTGGCCGGGTGGTTCGGTTCTTTTGGAGTATCATACCACCAAAAGGTGGGTTTGATTCCGGGTCAGGACATTAAAACACTTTAGAAATAAATTCTATTTCTAATTGGCTAGCCCTGGGAGGAGCAGTCTCTCCCCAGCCAGAAGGTTTCTTAAGATGTCAAAACATCATACCCAGGTTGAGGGTTCGATCCCTGGTTGGGTCATGTACGGGAGGCAACCAGTTAATGTTTGTTGTTTCTCCCTTTCTCAAGTCAATAACAAAAATAGATTCTCAGGCGAGGATTTAAAAAGTAATGAGATTTTTGTGTGTGATATTTTGCAGCCACTGTTAATGTCTTTTTTCCCCATACCTTACCCTTCAAGCTCCTGAAAAATCACCTGGAAATATTGAGAAAGGATAATGTGGAGGAAAATGCCATCAAGGCCAAATTTAGATGGATGGAAACAATGTTTTAAAATATAAGTGGATTAAAATATAACCATGAATTTTTAGTCTGTGAGTGAGAGTCATTTTTCACAATTAATAGTAAAACATTTGTGTAAGATACTGCTGTTTGTGACTGTATAATTCTTGTTCATTGCCTCTTAGTTTAATGGGAAGATGTTATGTTTTTCCAGTGTCACAATGCTGAAGCCTTTAAAGCATGACTCAGAAATGTGAAACAAACAGAAAAGAAGTTGGAAGAAAACCATCCTAAGGACATAGCTTTTGTAGTGAATACCTGTTGAGTTGTTAGTAATTTTTTGCTAGGACTTAATCCTATATTCACAACATGTAAAAATCAATTTTCAGTTTTCCCACATAATCACATCCTGTTGTCTTACATTTCAAGTAGTACATCTGCAGGGGTTGAGGACCAACAACAACAGCAGATTATACATAGACTAGAGGCCCAGTGCATGAAATTTGTGCACGGGGGAAGGAGGGTGTCCCTCAGCCCAGCCTGTTTAGGCCTAATCCCACTGGGATCAGGCCTAAATAAGCAGTTGGAAATCCCTCTCACAATCCAGGACTGCTGGCTCCCAACCACTCGCCTGCCTCTGCCTGATTGTCCCTAACTGCTTCTACCTGCCAGCCTGATCACCTCCTAACCACTCCCCTGCTAGCCTGATCAATGCCTAACTGCTCCCCAGCCAGCCCGATTGCCCCTAACTGCCCTGCTGGCCTGCCTGGTCACCCCCAACTATCCTTCCTTGCTGGCCTGGTCTTCCCGAACTGTTCTCTGCCAGCCTGGTCTCACCTAACTGCCCTCCTCTGCTGGTCTGGTTGCCCTAACTGCCCTCTCCTGCAGGCCATCTTGTGTCCACATGGGGGCAGCCGTCTTTGACTTCATGGGGGTGGCCATCTTGTGTCTTGGAATGATGGTCAATTTACATATTACTCTTATTAGATAAGATTGTCTGTCTCATGGGTTCAGTGTTTCAGAATACGGTACTGTAAAGTTTTGAAATGAAATGACCTTTTTTTTTTTTTTCTTTAGATTATATTTATATGAATTGGGCTGGGCCCTAATTGGCTACTAAAGCTTATGAACCCAAGTTCTCTTGGGGAATATGTGTAGCCGAGGAGGAGGAGTAGTCTAGTCTCATTGCCTTGGATGCTTATGTGGTTCTGTGCCCAGCTCTTCGTTTATAAAGGTGACTGCCCAGCTGGTGTGGCTCAGTGGTTGAGCATCAACCTCTGAATCAGAAGGTCATGGGTCAATTTCTGGTTGGGGCACATGCCTGGGTTGTGGGCTTGATTGATCCCCAGTGTGGGGGTGCAGGAGGCAGCTGATTAATGATTCTCATCATTGATGTTTCTCTCCTTCTCCTCTCTGAAATAACTTTTTTTAAGTTTATAAAGGTGACTGAGTGAGAACATGGAGAGGTGAATGCCACTGAAAGAAAAGCTTAATGTTATAGTTTCCCTAGAAATAATGTACAACTAGCCATGCAGGGCCACAGGACGAACATCAGATTTGGAACAGGAAGCAGAGGACCAGGAGCAAATAATAGGCGTAGGCCAGAGCCTTTATGGGGGTTTCCTTCTGAAAGGCAAGGCAGAGAGGGCAGACAGTTTAGGAGTGGCTAGTTGGGGTAATTGGGGTCCTCTGGACTATAGAGTGGTCTCTAGTTGCCTCATTGCTCCCCTAGGATGTTTGCTTTCTGGGGTGTACGGGTCAGATGGAGGAGGCACATTGAAAGTGCTGCTGGCTGAATCCTTTGCTCTTTCTAAGAATTGGCTAGCCCTGGAGGAGCAGTCTCTCCCCAGCCAAGTAGGTTTCTTAAGGTGTCAAGACAGCATAATTCACAGAATATTAAAAACCATGATTAATATACATGTGTAGGCTGTTTACCTCTATTTCAATTTTTATAGTCTTTTAAAGCACCATATAATTTGCCTTTTCTATCTTGAAAACCATTTAAAAGTACCTCATGCCAAAAATGTTTTTACAAGATATTAATCAAGATGTGGGAATAGCCAAAACCAGTTTGGCTCAGTGGATAGAGTGTCAGCTTGAGGACTGAAAAGTCACAGGTTCGATTCCGGTCAAGGGCATATACCTTGGTTGTGGGCACGTCCCAGTAGGGGGTGTGCAAGAGGCAGCTGATCGATGTTTCTCATCGATGTTTCTGACTTTCTATCCCTTTCCCTTCCTCTCTGTAAAAAAAAAAAAAAAAAAAAAAAAAAAAAAAAAAAAAAAATCAATAAAATATATATTTTAAAAGGTGGGAATATTAAAAAAACTAAGATATAAATTATGGAAATTAATGTTTTTTCTCTAGAAGTGAGTTCTGACCCTTGCAGATCTCTCATTCAGATGTTTTTAATTGAAAAAGGAAAGAAAATATCAGAGAACTTAGGAATGGCATGGTGGCTTTGACTTAACCCATTTCACTGTGAGTAGATTCCATAGCTTGCTCTTTACAGTGGGCTATGTATTTCGTCGTGACTGTGCAACCTTCTACCACACCAAAATCTTGCTGACATTTTGAATGGCTCTCAGTATTTAGCTCGCTCAGCCCCCACTTGTTCCAGCCGCTATTGCAGACTGGCCATTTAAAAAATACCCCCCCCCCCTTCCTCTCAACCTCGGCAGCTCATCTATCCCTCCCCTTAGAGCATGAGAAGGAGTCCCCACATACACACCCCCTCGTACACACCTCACATACACACTCACCTGCCCTGCTCAAGACAATCCCTTCTGCAGTGCCCTGGGTCCCTCCTCTGTTGCTCCATCTAGCTACAGTGCTCACTCCTGGCACATACAGTTTTGTATTCAGACATGTTCACACTCCATCTTCAAACAAAAATACCCTTTCTTAACTCTTTGAACTCCTTGACCATCACTAACGTACTGCCCTCACTTGCACTTTCTGTCCCTTAGTTCTCAAAACACTGAAGCAGTAATTTTTAACCTTGGCTGCACATTAATATGGCCTGAGGAGATTTTTTAAAAATCGTAATTCCCCCAACTGAATCACCCCAGTTATATGGGGATGGGGACAGGCTCCAGGCTTTTTTAAAAGCAATGTGCAGATGGGCAAGCCTGGCCACTTCCCTCATCACCACTGAACTTGTTCTTGCTGGGTTGGCCAGTGACTTCTGATTGCCAAATTTTAGTCCTTAGGTTGATCTTTACAGCTTGATACTGATAACCATTCCCTTTTTGGAATTCTTTCTTTTCTGACCCTGCTCTCTCCTGATTTTTCTCCCCCTCCATTGCTCTTTGTCACTCTCCAGAAGTGGGCAGGTTAGTTGATAGGTCCCAGATGTTTGTCTGTCTTCACCTCCAAAAAGTTTAACACCTATGAGCTAATGAATTCCTTTACCAAACCACCTTAATGCTCTGACTTAAAACACAGGGTTAGAGTAAAACATTGACCTTCATTAATAATTATTGTAAATTCCTAGGAATGAGTACTCAAGGTCTCTTCTCCTTCTTACTTCTCTTTGCTACTCCTCCAAGCCCACTGAGGTAGAGAGAATGGCTAATCATATTAGATTCTAAGGGCCACCCTATTTACTAGTGGGTGGAGTTGCTGTTCATAAAGTCTGCCTTGAGCTGTGGTCCCTCTTCTGCTTTCTCCTTTCCAGGGTCTTGGACTGGTCAGGAGGCTGGGGCCACTTCTGCATGTGAGGAGGCTACCTCCATCTAGTGCCCTCTCCAGTTATTTACTTTCTGCTACTGGTAAGATTTTAGTTTTGAGTTCAGGGACTGAGACAGACCCATTTCTTCATCACTTTTTGACCTTGAGTACCATGTTGGATCTTTGTCAGAGAACTTTTATATATAAACTAGAGGCCCGTTGCATGAAGATTCATGCAATAGGCTTTCCTTCCCTTGGCTGCCAGGACCAGTTTTCCTCTGGAACCTGGACCCAGGCCTTCCCTCTGGCTGTTGACTTCCGTTTTTGCTTTGGCTGGCTGGAGACTTCACTCCAGCTGGAGCCTTCAGTCTTATCTGCTTTGGCTGGAGTGCCACATTGCCACCGCCTTGTCCCCGAACCCTGGGGCCAGGCGCTTGCCACCACTGCCGCCGCAGCTTTGTTTCCACCCCCAGGCCCTGGCACTGGCGCCGCTTGGCCCTGCCCCCCGCTCCTGACTGGCTGGTAGCATAGCCAATCAGGAGCCAAGGTATGGTCACATTTGCATGTTACTCTTTTATTAGATAGGATTGATTTGAGAGAGAGAGAGAGAGAGAGAGAGAGAGGGAGAGAGGCATCAATGATGAAAGAGAATCATTGATTGGCTGTCTCCTGCTTACTCTACCTTGGGGATTGAGCCCACAACCCGGGCATGTGCCCTGATCAGGAATCAAACCATGACCTCCTGGTTCATAGGTTGATGCTCGACCATGAGCCATGCCAGGCAAGCTGTCAGAGAACTTTTTATTGGGGTTCAGGTACTACTAATTAGCTTTACTACTAATGAAGGGAACTTGATTTTCTGCCTCACTGCCATCACAGCATGCTGCCTCTGGAACTGCATATAGTGGTCCCACGCTCACCAGAAGGGACCCCGTGTGTTCCTGGCTCCTTTGAATCACTAGTTTCTGATTTAAAATCGGGGATAAGTGGATCTAATTAGCAGTTATGTGTCTATGCCCTAGCTAATGGAAGTGAAAACGAGGTTATCTGAAATGTTTCACTGGGATGGATGAAACATAAGAGGGCAGTTCAGATGCTGGACAGCTAAGAATAACAAAGGTCCACTAGAGCCATTGCCCTATTCACTGATTCAGAAGACATTTATTAAGAGTTCACTAAGCCAGTCCTCCTCACAGTTCTTGGGGAAGGGTAGCTGCCCCAAAGCAGGATGTTTGGAGGTTCCTTAGATACATTCTACACACTCCTGAAACCAGTAGAATCCTTTTCAGAGCCAATAACAGCAACAAGTATTTATTGAGATATTATTATATACCTTAATATAATTTCACTTAAATAATCTCACTTAATCCTCAACTCTAAGGTAAATATTTTTATCACTTTTAAAGCGGTGAAGGATACTTAGAATTAGATTAATTTACTCAAAGTCACATAGCTAATCATTGTATGCTAGGATGCAAACTGTTTGATGCTAGAGTTTCCATTACCAGCCAATGCCCTATGCTGCCCCTTTTCACAATAGAAATGAACTGTTGGTGGTCATATATGTCTGAAACTATTTACCTAGGCCCAGGGCTGGGTATCTAGTGACACCCTTTTATTCCAATTTCCTCTTGCTGCTAATGGTCCATTTCTCTGTCAAAGCAACATGAATGGGCTCATCTCTTCTCTATGTGCTTCCAGCATTGAAAGGAGATAGGCAAGTCCTGTGGCGTCCTCTTAAAGCAATCTGGTCTTGTTTTTGAAAGTGACTAGAGCAAGAGCCAATAAAATCTTCCAAATCTATGGAAATAAAAATGTATTTTCCTTTGTGTGCCAAGGCAAAATTGATCCATAAGACAGGAAGACATGTGCTTTGAGTTGTTAATGGCAGTGATGGACTGTCCTGAACAACCCATAGAACTGCTGGCAAAATAGCTGTTTTAACAGTCTTGGCCTTCATTCAATAGATGCGTATGGGACACATTTTATGCCAAGCACTCTACTAGCTGCTGAGTTGACAAAGAGGAAAGGCATTCCTGATGTCATGAAGTTCAGGGTCTTCTGGGGAAGAGACAAGGAAAGCAAATAGTACAATGTGAAGTGGTAAGTTTTGAGGTAAGAATATCGGTATTTTGGCAAGAAGGAAGTCACTCTTTCAAATTGAGCAGAAGGAGGATTAAAACAAAACTGAATCTGAAGGACAAGCAGGAGTTAAAAAGAGAGGAGGAGACCATCCAGTGTAAAGAACATGGTTTGTTCAAGTGTTTGGAAAGGCTGATGTATAAAGCATGTGAAGGAGCAGGGAGAGGTGGGCAGGAGACAAAGTGAAGGGGCCGGTGAGACCAGCTTGCTTGTTGGCTTGGAACTTGTTACAGTGTTCCTCTGCTGTGCAGTCTGGAAACACAGAGCTGGACTGAGATGTGACCAGGTCTGCATCTCCTTGATCATCTCTCTGAGATAGAGAACCAGGTCCACCTATTTGCAGGAGCTACTGTCATGCTTAGGAGTAGATTAAACTGAATTGGAAATACCAGTTCATGCCATAGCTGACTGATTCCCTTATGGGTTCTATGATGAGGCCAGCCTGAAGTTATTCCCCTTGAACCACTTTATCTTGGTGGAATTTAATGCACAATGTGATAGTCCTAATTGCTAGTACTGTTCTTTAGTAACAAAGTTGTCACTGTCAATGGCCAGTTATGCATTTTGAGCTTTGTTTCTCAGTAGTGACAGTAAATTTGTGTCGATTCTTTCGCACTTTTTAGGATGGGGATTTGTGTAATCTTTGCTATTTCAAGGCTGCAGAAAGTGTCCATAGGATAAATCCAATGCAGCTTAGCCTACACTAAGCTCTGATCCCATGATTTTGGTCTCATTAATACCATGCTCTTATTCACTACAGTTAGCTAAACCCTTTGAAACTGTGTGAAATGGAACCAATTACGTGTTTTGGGCTAACAGTGGTGACTAATGGCCCCTTTTCCAGTGCTCCACATTAGTGTGACTCAGAACCTCCTCTCTAAATTCTTTGGAGCTCTTGATTAAAAACACTTAAAAAAAAAACTTTTACTTTGAAATAATGTTAGGCTTATAGGAAAGTTGCAAAAATAATACAGGGATTTGCCCTATGTCCCTTTGTAATGTTAACAGCTTACATAGCTATGGTACAATGGTTGAAACCCTGAAAAGAACACTGACAATATCCTATTAAGTACATACTTTATTTGAATTCTACCAGTTTTCCCAGCAATATCCTGTTTCTGGCTAAGGATTCAATCCAGGATGCATATGTATGTGGGACTATGGCCAGGCTTTCCATTCAATTGCACTGGTCCGTTTGGTTACTTGTGCACAGTACTACACTATTTTAATGATAGAAACTTTATAGTGTTTTCAAATTGGTGTTTTCCTGGCTAGTTTTATGTGTTTGTTTTTCCATATAAACTTTAATATCAATTTGTTGAACTCCATTAAAAATGTATTGATATTTTAATTGAGATTGTATTACATTTATTTTGTTAATCCTCACCCCAGGATATTTTTTCCCATTGATTTTTAGAGAGAGTGGAAGGGAGAGGGAGAGACACGCAGAGAGAAACATTGTTGTGAGAGAGACACATTGAATTGGCCGCTTCCTACATGCACCCCAACTGGGGCCAGGGATTGAGCCTGCAACTGAGGTACATGTCCTGGACTAGAATCAAATCCATGACCCTTCAGTCTATGGGCCGATGTCCCAACCACTGAGCCAAGCCAACTAGGGCTGTATTACATTTCTTAGCTAAAGGAGAACTGACATCTGTACCATGTTGAGTCATCTAAGAACAGGGGATGTATTTCCACTTGTTCGGGTCTATTTTTGTTCCTTTTTAGGACTATTTAAAAATGTTCATTATATAGGTTTTGCACATTTAAGTTTATACCTAAGTATTTAATCTTTGTTGTTAGTAAATGGGTTTTTTTCTGCCATTATATCTTCTACTGGGTTATTGTTCTTACATATAAAAGTTATTGATAACTGTATGCTAATTTTATATTCTGCTACCTTACTGAATGCTTTCACTTTTGGGGTTAGTTTTGTTATTGATCCTCGAGGGTAAAAAAACAAACAAACAACTTTTTAAATGTACAAAGCAGTGGCAAAAAAAAAACAAAAAAAACGAAAGAATCTATACAGGTCAAAAGTGATATAAAATCTCAAACCTTGAGAGGCAAGTAAGGTAGAAAGATCTTTCACCATGGCCGAACCGGTTTGGCTCAGTGGATAGAGTGTAGGCCTGCCGACTGAAAGGTCCCAGGTTCGATTCCGGTCAAGGGCTTGTACCTTGGCTGCGGGCACATCCCCAGTTGGAGGTGTGCTGATCAATGTTTCTCTCCCATTGATGTTTCTGACTTTTTATCCCTCTCCCTTCCTCTCTGTGAAAAATCAATAAAATATATTTTAAAAAAGAAAAGAAAAGAAAGAAAGAAAGAAAGAAAGAAAGAAAGAAAGAAAGAAAGAAAGAAAAAGAAAGAAAGAAAGAAAGATCTTTCACCATGAAAGTATCTGTTGAGACCTGGTCCCTTGAGCCCATGTCATGATGACCGTCCTGGGTATAGGCGGTAAAGTTTGAGAGTTTAATCTGCAGGGAATTTAATCAGATCCCCTGAAAAGCAAGGACTCTCCAAGTGCAATCCTTATGGCAAAAGTGTAAATACTAAATAAAACCACCAAGCAGAGTAATAGTAAGGAAATGAGACTATGTTGACCTTGGCTCTTGGTGGAGGAAAAGTGTTTTTTTGTTGTTTTTTTTCCCCCCATTTAAAAGTGTTTAACAAGTTGTCCTTATCTGTATAAGATAAGGCTCAAGTTTATTCTACTTGTGTGGTCCAAAATACTGCAGATGGGAATTTAACTTACCTGGGTCACTAGTAACCCCAGATGATTAGCAGAAACAAACAGGTTTTTACAATCTAGCTATCGAAGAACTCCTACAGATAAAATATAAAGAATATGAGTGTTCACAATTAACCATAGACCAAAGAAGAAAATAATTATTAACTTTATAATTAATATAGAAACAACATATAGAAGAATCAGACTCACAAACACTTTACTATTAGTACAGAATATAAACTAAATATTTAAATATATTTTAAGAAATAAAAGAGAGACTTCAAAACACTAAGCAACAAAAACATAATTTTGAACAGGGGTGATGAGAGTCAAAGTGTCCTATTGCCCATTTATTATTCTAGAAGAAGGTAACAAGTCTTATTAATTTGGGACTTTAGGAAGAAACATGTTAAAATATTTGGAGTAGCCATTAATAGAATGAATATAGATGTAGAGAATAACATTTAAATTAATATGTGTGAAAAGGAATGATAAAAAAATAAAGGTGAGAAGTATAAAAAGCATAAAATAAAATATATTGGTAATAAGCATAAATGAATTAAACTTGCCAATTGAAAGTTAATACTAGATTTAAAAAACCCAGGTATATGCTATTTATAAAAGACACATCTGAAACTTAAAGTGACAGAAAGATTAAAGGTAAAAGGACAGAAAAACTTTAAGAGACAGATCAGAGAAAGTAAAGTTAAAGATAACCTCTACAAAATAATAAATGTTTCAATTATTTTTTTTAAATATATATTTTATTTATTTTTTACAGAGCGGAAGGGAGAGGGATAGAAAGTCAGAAACATCGATGAGAGAGAGACATCGATCAGCTGCCTCTTGCACGCCCCCTACTGGGGATGTGCCCGCAGCCAAGGTACATGCCCTTGCCAGAATCGAACCCGGGACCCTTCAGTCCGCAGTCCGACGCTCTATCCACTGAGCCAAACCGGTTTCGGCCAATGTTTCAATTATTGATAAATGATTCCATTTGCCAGGGATATGTCCTAATTCTCAACAAGGCTTAATAATATAGCTTCAATATACATTAAGCAAAAATTGATAGAACTAAGTTTCAAATATCTTTCAGTCATTGATATGACAAGTGGACAAGAATTGTTATGAATATAGAATATTTAAATGACACAATGAATAAGATTGGTGTAAAGGACATGAAATCATTCCCCAAAATTTGAAGTTACACATTATTCTGAAGCACATTGACAAAAGGTGACACTTAGGCCTTCAAGCAAACCTCAGTACTTTTGAAATATAGTCACATAAACTACTTTCTTTTATCATGATTAATTAATTCAGTTAATTTTTTTAAAAAAAAGATTTTATAATGCATTTGGAAACTTAATAAGATATAGACAAATGAGTCACTGAAAAAATATTAATGAATATTAGAAATGAATATCAAAATCTTATGTCTTAATACTGTTGGAATGCAGCTAAAAGGAGAGTTGGAAGAAAATTCATGATCTGAAATGTTTAAATCAGAGAGGCAGAAAGGACTGAAATTTTATGAGCAAAGCATTCTACTCATATAGTTAGTAAAAGAACAACAGAATAAACCCAGAGAAGGCAAAAGTACCAAATAATTGTGGTAAAGTCAGAACTTAATGAAATAGGAAATAAACATATAATTGAGAGACCAACAAAGTAAAACATTAAGACAAATAAAACAGGCAAAATTCTAACATTATTAATTAAGAAAAAGAGAAGGTACAAATAAAAAATATTGAGACTAAAAGTGGGTATATAATTATAGACATAGCAGAGATTTAAAAGCTAATAAGGTAATATTATGAACAACTTTAGCCATTAAATTTGAAAGCTTAGACAAACAAATTTCTAGAAATATGTAATTTACCAAAATATAATCAGGAGAAGTAGCTTGATTACTCTTGTAGTATTAAACAAATCTAGTCAGTAGTTTAAAATCTAGAACTATACTTTCTTTGTAGAAAGATTTTGTGTGATCCACCCAAAACACAGGAAATGCCTAGCTCTTTCTGGAGTTAGACACATTGATTGTGAAGTTCATTTGGAAAGAACAAATGAGCAAGACCAGCCCAAGAAACGCCTGGTAAAAAGCACTTGGAAGGAGGAAGGCATTACAACATAAAGTCTCTAAAACTGAAAGTGTGGTACTGGCACATGAATAGACAGAATGACTAATGGAACACAGTGGGGAATTCAGAAATAAACACAACTGCATATGAAAATTCAGTATACAATACAGGTGGTATCTTAAGTCAATGAGGGGAAAAGATGGATTATAGAACGAACAGTGTTGGGAGGACGGGAGCCATATGGAAAAAGAAAATTGGATCTGTCCCTTACACTACATACCAGAATAATTTTCATATTGCTCAGAGATTAATTATACAATAGTAAACTATAAAATTACTAGAAAAAACAAGATGCATTCCTCAGTGTACTGGCTTGGAGGCCCAATCTGGCCTGAGGCCTATTTTGGGCTGATGGGGACTAAGAAAGAATGTTCTTTTCACTTATAAAGGGTTCAATAAACAAGAAAGAAAATGACATGAACTTATCTGGTGGCAAATCCTAAAATATTTACTTAAATATTAAAAAAAAAAAAAAAAAAGGATTGGCAACCCCGGCTCTGTAAGCTGAGCGTGAGCAGAGCTTTGTTGGTGGCACTGGTTAGTTATAATGATGCCATTAAGCTCAGGTGGGCAGCTCTGCTGATGTCTTTCTGTCCCTGGGACCAGTATTCTACACCCATTTGCTGGAAGAGATTGTAAACTGACATGACAAAGGGTAGAGATACAGTGAAGGGTAAACAATTAGGACTAATAATTTAATCCTTCAGATTAAATATGACTTAAAAATCTAGACATAGCAGATATATTTCACCACACTGAAAAACCTACCAACACAAAATAACTCTCACTTGCAAAATATTCCATAAGCAAAGTAAAATACAAGTGCTAACTGGGAAAACATATTTATATTTTAGTTCACAGATTAAGGGTTAATATCCCCAATTTATACAGAGTTTCTAAAACTGACGAAGAACCTATAGAAAAATAGGGAAGAGATGTGAACAGACAGTTCACAGAAAAAAAAAATGCTTATGAAACATATGAAAAGATGCTCAACTCTCCATGGTTATTGGATTTTCACAACAACTAAATGAAGTAGATATTCTTATCATTCCCATTTTACAGATAAGAAAACAGAGTAAAAAAGAGATTTGCCTGAATGCAAATTACTATAAGTAATGGTGCTAGGATTTGAACCCAGTCAGACTGGCTCCAGGTAAAAGAGTAATTCACCATGACTAAGTGAAGCATATTTCAGAAACACGAGAAACATTTAATATAGACTAGCTGGGTGTTTCCTTAATATGAAAAAATATATTTATCTCAATCCAAAGCCAGCATTGTGCTTAATTGAAAGTTAGAGAAATGATTTCATTAAAGTCAGGAACAACACAAAGATATCCACTAATCATCACCAATACTTAAAAGTATTCTGCAAGTCTTGGACAAAACAATTAGACAAGAGAAAGAAAAAATGGAAATTAGAAAGGAAGAGAGGATAAAATTATAATTTGCCAATGATATGATTAAAACATTCACCTAGAAACTAAAGAGAACTACCAAAAACGTACAAAAGAATTTCATAAATTAGATGACTACAAAATTAACTTTCAGAAATCAATAGAGTTTATATATATAATGTCCAATTACATGCATAAGAGAAGAAAGGACCCATTTTATAAAAGCAGAAAATAGAAAATGTTAAATACTTAGGTATAAACTTAAGAAATATTACTTTGAAATAAAATAAAGAAGACCTAAATAAATGGAAAGATTTACTGTCCTTGCAAATTGAAAGGCTCAAATGTTGGTTCTTTCCCATTCAAAATCACAATGGATTCTCTTTTGGAAATTAAGCTGATTCTAAAATTTATATGAAAACTAGAGGCTTGGTGCACAGATTTGTGCACTGATGGGTCCCTCAACTTGGCCTGTGCCCTCTTGCTATCTGGGACCTCTTGGGGGATGTAGTGCTGCACAAAGTGGCAGGTTGCTGGGGAGGTGGCCAGGCGCTGTGCAGCTCCCACTCATCCCAGCCCCACTGTGCCTGCTGCTGCTTCCACAGAGACAGGAGAAGCTCAAGCTGCTGCAGCTGCACTTGCCAGCAGTGAACCTGGAGTCTGGTGCATCAGCTGAGCAGTGCTCCTGCTGTGGGAGCACACTGACCACAAGGGGGCAGCTCTTGCATTGAGCATCTGCCCCCTAGTGGTTAGTGCACATCATAGTGATCAAAGAGTTGACTGGTAGACAGGTCACTTAGGGTTTTATATATATAGACTAGGGGCATGCTGCATGAAATTCGTGCACTGGGGGTGGGTGGTCCCTCAGTCCAATCTGCCCCCTCTCACATACTGGGAGCCCTCAGGGGATGTCCTACTGCTGGCTCACTTTTGGCTTAGGCACAGGACCTTGGCCAGGGGACCCCCAGTGCCTTGCGATCAGCTGATTGCAGGCTTCGCCCCAGCCCTGGCCTGCCCAAGGCCAAAAGCCACTGGCCGAGGCTTTCGGCCTTGGTCACAGGATCCCAGTGCCTTGCAATCGGCCAATTACAGGCTCTGCCCCTGTACCCTCGGCTCTAATTGCTTACCTTACGGTGACCCTGGTGCCAGGATGTTCCCAGGACACAGGCACTGGGTGCCTATGTATGCAAATTAACTGCCATCTTTGTTGGGTTAATTTGCATACTCACTCTGATTGGCTATGGGCATAGCAGAGGTACAGTCAGTTTACATGTTTGTCTATTATTAAATAAGATGTTAAAGATCAAGAATAGAGAAGTGTTGAAAAAAATCCCACAAATACCAAAGCTGGAAGACTTCTTATAAAGCTGTAAAACTGTGTGGTATCCATGTACAGATAGACAAACAAGCCAATGGCAGAATAGAGACCAGAAACAGAGCACACATATTGTAGTTTGATGTCTGAGAGCCCAGGGCAGGGTATGTGTGAATCCCACCTCCCCTTCGATCTCAGGACCTGGACAGAGAGCCCTCCTTCCTGGACTGCCTGAGGAGCCTCCCACCCTGCTGTGTTCTGGCCAGCATCTATCTGAGGAGGAGGATTGCCCTCCCTGGTGTGAGAGTAAGAGCTGCCCATAGATGTCTTTGGCATCCCTACCCCCAACCTCAGAGTGCCTGAGCCCCTGTCTGTCCAGTGTGGCATAGAGAAAAGAGTGTAGGAGGCAGGGAAGTCAAAGGGACAGTGCCAGAGGCCTGGGGAGAAGGACTCGGGGGCAGAAGTGACTGTGACCAGCTGATGGGGTAAAGCATGGCATGAAGATCCCCTCGGGGAGAGATGAATCCAGGGAGGTGTACGGAGGCAGCCTCAAGACCATGCTGGGATGTTCAAGTTCCCCAGCCCCACTGCAGGGCATTGTGAATCAACATAAATCGGGTTCCTGCTAGGACACATGCTTGTATACCAAGATATTTTAAAGTAGCTCGTGTTTTAACACAGTTACAATCCTATACATCAAGAAATACATTGGAAAGAGTACTGCTTATGAGTCCAGTGGAACTGGCATCCACATTGTGTAGGTACATAAAAACCAGAGTTGCTCAATACCAGCAGAAACCAGTCTTCTAGGCCCGGCCACTCTAGTCTGCAGCATAGGAACTCAACAGAATGTGAATTGCAAAGTCCATGTCCCCTGGTCCAGCCTCTCCCAGGCAGAGGGCTCGGTCCACAACTCAGCCCCAGAGAGCAAGGTAAGTGGAGAAAAAAAAAATCGTTATTTCTCCTGGGACAACTCCTACAAGAAAGGCGAAATGGCAGTGGATAATAGACAATCCTAGAGCTTCCCAGAAGCTACACTACTTTGTGGGTTCAAAGTGGCTGTAACACTGAGGAGGTTAAATGCTAATGAAAAGCCTTATCTGGAACCAAAAGGGTACTCTAGCTCCAGGTATCAGGATGTTACTGGTTTGTACATCAACTTAAAAGACAGTTAAGTAGCATTGCTTTCTCTTCACCCTGACACCCAAGAGGGAACAAAATTTCCCCTTTCTGTTAGAGCCAAGATTTGCAGTGTTTTGTTTCAAATGTTGGGTTCCTTTAGGGGAGAGAGGAACATCAACACGTTTGGTGTTTGATGTGTGTGTGTGTGTGTGTGTGTGTGTGTGTGTGTGTACACAGAGAAAGGCTGCTTCTTCCCTCTCACCTCCCCGCATTACAAGTCTTTGCCTGTTTCTCTGAACTTGTAACTTTCAGCATTGTGCCAGGGGCATGCAGTTTCTAGGTTGTCGGTTTTCCAAGGTCATCCTCTGAGATGAGCAGACTGCTGGGTGCATCTGTAATAAGTCAGACGAGGTTTCTTTGGATGACTTGGTAGGCTCTTCCCTTCTGATCTGAACTTGCTGAGGAAGTTTCTGTGCATCCTGTAGCCTGTTTAAGTGTCTGTAAATTCCCCAAAGAAAAGGAAAGCGGAGTTTAATAATGCCTGGTGCCTGCTCCTTCTCCCTTCGCTCCCTGTCCTTTGGCAAAGGGCACGACAGTGTCTGGAGGAGTTAATGGAGACAGCAACAGGGGCCTGTGGGTTGGGCTCAGAGAAAGAGGTTATCCTGGGATGAAATACAAACTATATCACATTGATTTTCCCTTTGGGGGACCCGGATATCACATCCTGCCATTTCCCTCTAGTCCCTGCCTGTGATCGACAGGGAAGCATTAACAGGGAATAATCAATGGCGCTCTGTCCCGAAAATAAAAGGCTTGTCATGTCTCTCCATTTGGTGGAATGGATGTGGGACCAGGGGTCATGTGGCCGGCTTCCATCTGTCTCCTGACACAGGCCCTGGCTCAGACATGCCTTCCATCCAGAGGGCGACAGCCACCGCCAAGTGACTGCAAACTCTCCATGGCAGCAAGAAAAATAAGACTTCAATTTCTTTGAATTCTTATGTCAGGAGCTTAGCTGGCTAACAGACATGGCAGCTTAGGAGTGGCTTTCCTGAACTTTAATTTCTTGGTTCTGTAATGGATTGATGTTCACTAATATAATGGGTACTGTGCTTGCAATAAAAACAAGGTTATACATTCACTGTTTCATGTTAGAATCACAGAAAGTCAGAATTGAAAGGGACTTATATCTGTGGTCCAGCACTATTGCCCATCTGATGTGCAAATTTGCTACAATTTTTCTGGTAAACCCAATGGTTGCCTGGACACTACTGCCTCCTAATATTGCTCATCCATTGTCAGAAAGCTCAACTCTTAAAGTATTTTCTTTTCTTTTTTTTTTAAATTACATTTTCCCCCTATATCTCCCCTCCACCCGGTACCCATCCCACCCTCTGCCCTCACCTCCCCCCCACTGTCCTCTCCCATAGTTGCATGATTTTTGTCGTCTCTTGCTGCACTTCCCACACCCCTTTTCTCACCAAGAATTGTCAGTCCATTCCCTCTCTATGTCCATGATTCTGTTATATTCACCAGTTTATCCTGTTCATCAGATTGTTAATTCCCTTGATTTTTAGATTCATTTGTTGATAGATGTGTATTTGTTGTTCATAATGTATATTTTTACCTTTTTCTTCTTCCTCTTCTTAAACAATACCTTTCAGCATTTCATATAGTATTGGTTTGGTGGTGATGAACTCCTTTAGCTTTTTCTTGTCTGTGAAGCACTTTATCTGACCTTCAGTTCTGCATGATAGCTTTGCTGGATAGAGTAATCATGGTTGTAGATTCTTGCTATTCATCACTTTGAATATTTCTTGCCACTCCCGTCTGGCCTGCATCGTTTCTGTTGAGAAATCAGCTGACAGTCATATGGGTGCTCCCTTATAGGTAACTAACTGTTTTTCTCTTGCTGCTTTTAATATTCTCTCTTTGTCTTTTGCTCTTGGCATTTTAATTATGATGTGTCTTGGTGTGGTCCTCTTTAGATTCCTATATTTTGGGGTTCTGTGCACTGCTTGGGTTTTTAAGTCACTTTCTTTCACCAGGTGTGGGAAGTTTTCGGTCACTATTTCTTCTAGTAGGTTTTCATTATCTTGCTCTCTCTTTTTATGGCACCCCGAAAATTCTGATGTTGGTATGCTTGAGGTTGTCCCAGAGGCCCCTTATACTATCTTGAATTTTTTGGACTCTTTTGGCTTCTTGCTTTTCCGGCTGCGTGGATTTTACTTCTTTGTGTTTCAAATCTTTGACTTGGTTCTTGCGGTCGTCTGGACTGCTTTTAGGACTTTGTATAATATTTTTTATTTCAGTCAGTGTATGGTTAATTTCTAGTTGGTCCTTTTTCATATCCTTGTGTTGTTCATTTCCTCGTAAGTGTTGTTTATTTCCTTGTAGTTCTCATTAAGTTAATTGGCCTTTTCTAGTAGCCTCTTCATAAACCTAATTACTGTGCTTTTGAACTCTATGTCTAGTCGTCTTTTTTCCTCCATTTCTTTCACAGCTGAGTTCTTTCCTTTTCTCTGTGTTGTGGTTGCTTTCCTGAGTTGGTCCCTTATTGGTGTGTGGTAGGTTTTCTTAAAGTATTTTCTTAAACTACCAAAACCTGGTTTCTGGTGCTCAGGTTTTCACTTGTAGCATCCTCTCCATATGCTCCCACCTCTTTCACTTCCTAGTAGATCCAGTTCCCACTTAGTTCGCAACTCCAAACTCCTGATTTCTTCCATTCACAATCCTGCTAAATCCCTTTAGATTAAACCCTTAGATTTGGTCATTCACCGAAGGCTGTGGCTTGGAATCATGGGGCTTTTCCATTTAAGTATTTATTCTCTCATTTGATCCACCCATATTTGTTGCAAAAAACAAACAACAATTTGTGTAAGAAAATGCTTAATGAAATGTCATTCATTCTGTCTAGGCTGCAGTGTGTTATAAAATCCTCTTCTAGGATCTTCTGCTATCCCAGTTGCCTCCCAGATTCCTGACAATAATTTAGCAATCCCATTTGCAAGGGTTATCAGCCTCCTGGGAAGTGATTCATCGAGGTGAGCAACTTTAATTCATTAGAGAAGCTGGAGAATAGGTGCACTTTTTATAATCTCTCCATTTGAACTTTAATTCTCTCTTATCGACATTTATGCTACCCAGGTCTTGGTAAAAGATTTTATTTGACAGAAAAGTTGGAAGCAAATTAGGGGTGTTCAAGTCCCTCCTTCTTTCTGATAAAAACCACTTCCTAAGCAGTGGCCTGTGTCATTTTTTATTTTTATTTTTTCGACTTGCCATTAACTCTTTTTGTAACTCAAACTCATTGCTGGCTTCAACCTTCTGATACTCTTCAACCAAAACCCATCTTGTTTATTAAAATTTTTATTCACAGTCCACTCTGTCAAGATTTTGATGAATAGAAGCCAATGAAAAGTGTTTTTTGGGGGAAATGTTTTGAGCACTGTATCCATTCCAGACTTTTTTTTAAGTATTGTGAACTGTGACATCAGTTGTAAGTTTAGGGTTCCCAAAGTCACCTTGAATTTTGATAATCACTAGGACTCACAGAACTTATGGGTAGCTATTATACTTATGGGTGTGATTTGTTACAGTTAAAATCAGCCAAGGGAAGCCAAAACTGGTTTGGCTCAGTGGATAGAGCGTCGGCCTTCGGACTGAAGGGTCCCAGGTTCGATTCCGGTCAAGGGCATGTACCTTGGCTGCGGGCACATCCCCAGTAGGAGGTGTGCAGGAGGCAGCTGATCGATGTTTCTCTCTCATCGATGTTTCTGACTTTCTATCCCTCTCCCTTCCTCTCTGTAAAAAATCAATAAAACATATTTTGGGAAAAAAAATCAGCCAAGGGAAGAGAGGCAAGGGGCAGAGGTCAGGAAAATTCCAGACATGGAACTCCCAACTGTCCTCTTCTTATGGAGTCACGCTGTCCATGTGGCTGATCTTAAGTTTCCAGCCCCTCCAGATAGAGTGGATACCACATGGCCGAAGCCCCCATCATAAATTACAGTGCTGGATTGTCCAGTAGCAAAGACCACCAGGTAAACAAAAACACTTTTATCAGCAAGACATTCCAAGAGCCTAGGGATCCCCTCCCAATAGCTGAGGGCAAAGACTGCCTGCTTTTGGGGTAAGATGAGTTCTCTATTACACATCCTGTAACAAATATCTTTGTGCCTAAGCTCTGTTCATTTTGAAGGTCAATTCTCAGAAGTGGAATTACTGTTTCAAAGAATATGAACATTTTCAATACTCTTTATCAAAATGTTTTCCAAAGAGTGTACTAATTTATACTCTATCTCTTCCCATCCCCACCAGCAATGTATCACAGTATCTGTTTTATCACATCCTTATTGGCAATTTGATAGACACAAGGTAGGACCACATATTTTTATTTGTATTTCTATGGTTAATAACATGTTTATTGTTAAAGCTTTTATTATGCAAGTTGACAGAAGAGCTTAATGAAATCCCACATGCCTATCCTACCAGCCTCACAACCATCTTCTCTCATACTCATAGCTTTTTGAAGAAAATCTCCTAACAGATCATTTTATCTTTAATATTTCAGTATGAATTTCTAATAGCTAAGGACTCTATTAGAAATCCACAAATGCAATGATCTTCCTTTCAAAGTTAACAGTAATTTCTTAATGTCATAAGATATCTAGTTGATGTTCAAATTTCTAATTCTATCTAATAAAAGGGTAATATGCAAATTAACCATCACTCCATCACAAATATGGCGGCACCCATAGCCACAAGATGATGGCACCCAGTCCTCTCAGCTCCACTGGAGTCCCCCATCTGAGGGGTGGGGCAGCCACTGAGAGCAGGCAGCAGGAGCAGCCTGGCAGAATGCTTGCTTCCCCACTGCATCCAGCTTGGGCCAGTCCCCCGAAACTGGAGTGGACTCGGACAGCAGGGGTGACGCGGGGGAGGGGGAGCAGCCTCCTTGGCTGAGGGCAGGCCCAGAGAGGAGACAGCAGGCCTGCCTCCTGTGGAAGCAGTGTGGGTCCCTCCCACCTCCTGTGGAATCGGCAGGGGTCCCTCCTGACTCTCGTGGAAGCAGCTCAGCTCCTGGCAGCACACTGTGGTTCCCCACCAGCTCTCGAGGAAGCAGTGGGTAGCCTACAGTGCGCACTATTGCACAATGGGCTGCTAGTTGTTTCATAACTATCAAGAGTATCTTTTACATTAAAAAATGAGATCCAAATGAGGTCTAAATATTGAGATTCGTAAATATAGCTTTAAATCTAACATGTGCTCTGGTTTATAGACCTTCTCCCCTCTCTCACTCTTGTTCTTGCCCTCAGTGTTGATGGCCTTGAAGATGTGGCTCTATGGCAAGGAGCTGTGGGCAGTCTCTAGGAGCTGAGGGTAGATTCCAGCAAAAAGCTGAAACCCTCAGTCTAGCAACTACAAGGAGATGAATGCTGCCAACAATCTGAGGGATCCTGGAAGCAGGTCTTTTTCTTTGCTGAGCCTCTGATGGGACCTCTCCCCAAGTCAGCACCTGGATTGTAGCCTGGTGAGACCTTCAAGCAGAGAACCCAGCCATCCTGTGTACAGACTTTGGACCTACAGAAAACATAGGTGGCAAATGTGTGTTGTTTAAAGCTGCTAAGTTTGTGGCAATTAAGTGGCATAGAAAATTAATACAGTGGTATTCACTAAACCGATGTTGAAGTGGTTGAATGATTCCATAAGAAGACCAGGTAAGAGCTGGTCAGACACTGCTTTCAGTGGAGTGAGTCTTCCAGCCATTGAGCAGACGTTCAAACTCCACCACCACTACTGCTGCCTGGGAGGTGGCTTTGTGGCAGGCACATCAGTGCTGATGAGTTGGTTGGCCGGCTGTGGCACACCCCAACACTGCCTCACCCATACCCGCCCCTTCCCCGTGATCTCCTCTCCGCCTGCCTGCCCTGACCTTAGGATGCGTTTCTGGAGCAGTGAGCACCCTCTTGAGAACCCTCCTAAAGGAAGTGTACCCTCTCAGTACACGTGGTGGCTTCCTTTCTAATGTGGACAACACAGAGCATATGGCCTTTGGGTGTCCACCCGCACCTTCTCCATCCTGTGACTATTTCTGCTTTGGATATAACTTACCTTCTCCTCTCTACACAGCTTCCCCAACAGGATTTCTGAGTGATTATAAATTGCTTCTGACAAAAATGAGCAGGTAACCTGTGGTCACCATGCAGACAGCCACCCAGGGGAACGTCCTCACTCAACCCCTCTGCAGGGTAGGTCTCCTCTTTGTCCGCACTGCCCCAGGCTCCACACACCCTCTGTTCTCTTAGTGTTCTTTCTACCACCCTCCATATCCCATCCAGCCTGGGTGTTTAAAAACAATCATTGTCAGAAGACGTCATTTAATCTGTTTTCATTTTTTATTGTACAAAGAGGAGGCGAGGACTAGCAGTAAGATTGCGATGAATAATGAGAGAACTCTTCACAGCTGTTGAGGGATATATATTTTTCCTGCAGCGGAGCGAGACGGGTCCCCCGGCGAAGCGTGGGACTTGCTGCAGGAAGCCCCTCATCTGTCACGCTGGGGGCAGGGGAAGGTGGAGAAGTGTCGTTATGGATGTACCTGAGCTCAGAAGTGACTGGTCAAGGTTGACGCTACATCCTGATGGGGCTGTTTATGGAAATGTTCCGGGAGGCATTGCTGGAGGGTACAGTGGGCAGCTCCACGAGGCCCCTGTTCTGTGGCTTATTCCTGATTCCAGTCAGCCTGCCTGAGGCTGAAATAAGTCCTTATAAGGAAGAGACCCTTGATGTGTTCCAAATTAGATAGGAAATCCAAACTGAGTGTTCATTCTCTCAGTTTTTAGGCTGGAACCAGCTGCCCCTAATTGTCTATACTTCCTTGTCCTGAAGCCACTGGCCTGTCTCCCTGGGTGCTGAGCAGAGTGGAATCAGGATGGTCTATGCCTGCAGCTGGGGCGTGACGCTCAAAGGGAGAAATGTTTGGGATCCGGGGACCTGCATCAGCTTTGCCAATCCTGTGGGCATGCTGACTTAGTCTTAAAGTGAGAAGACTGAGGAGGACAGAAGTAGGTCCGTCTCACAAGATGGAGAAGCTAGACCTCAGTTTCAACTTCTACCCCCACCCCCCCACTTTTTTAATCCCCTGAAACAACTTCCACAAAGAACTTTCCTGCTACTAACAGCTGTCTTTCCTGCCCTTCGCTCCTGCTGGTCAGAAGGTGATCCTGATAGCAGTGCCCTGGCCACCATGGCTGGAGGACCGGAAAGCCCCAAGGACCCTGTCACACTCTGCCTCTCCTCCCAGGTGTTCAGTTTGCTTAGGGGAGGAATCGCCCCTCCTCTCCACTTTAAATTAATTTTCTGATTGCCAGTTTCTTTCCTAAAAGGATTTGAAATGTCTTGACAAAAATATGGATGATGTGGCAAGGTGGATGGTTAGAGAAGAACAGGCTGAGGAAATAAAGGCAGGAAAAATTAGACAGCCACACGAGGCTCTCACACCAAAGGCTGATTGATGTTCTTGCTAATTTGGTTCGAAGAAGGAAACATCATCAATGATTCCTTCATCATGTCTACGAGATAAAAGCAACCTAGTTATTTGGGAGAAAGTTCTGAGCTACCAGACACTCTAGCGGGATGTTTGTTCCTTTAAAAATGTGAACAACACTCTAAAAAATGCTGAGTTTTATGGGATATAAACTAATTTAAAACTAGAGGCCCAGGGCACAAAATTCGTGCATAGGTGTGGTCCCTAGGCCTGGCCGGCAATCAAAGCGAAGTCATGTAGCTTGGAAGAGCAGGTCCCAGCTGACTTCTGGGCCCTGGGCAGCACCTAGGCCGCCGGGTCCCCGCACACCCCCCTCCATCTGAGTCATTGCACCTGAGTTTCCATGCAGAGATGCGGTGAGGGTGACTGGATGCTGTGGGCCAGGGCGCTGCATGAAAGCCAGGCAGGCAGTGGGCTCTCTCCTGGCCAGCCTCGCAGACCGGCTCCTGTGTGAATCCACAGGGAGCCTGCTGGCCCCTGCATTCCTGGCGGCTGTAGTCTGGTCACCCAGAAGAGGTCACATGGGTGTGGGGCAGGCTCTTGCGGGTGCCCAACACATGAGCCATGGTGTCCCGGGGGAGGGTAGCAGGAGGAGTGAGAGTGAGCTCAGCGGACACTCTACATTCTCACTGCACCTCCGTCCCTGTCTCCCCTTCCTCCAGGTAGCTGGTAAGAGGTCAGAGCCCCTCACCCAGGTGCCATGGGAGATTGGTTACCACCACCCACCCCCAATTCCCTGTCCCAGTCTGGGGCCTGGCCTGATCTGGCAATCAGGGCCTGCTAGCCATGGGGCAGGGCCAACCACCACCATGGCAGGTAGGCAGCAAGCCAATTGGGGCCTGCCAGCTGGGGCGAGGGACCCAGGAGGTTGGTCACCAGCCCTGAGGAGGGAGCTGGCCCTTAGGCCCCCTGGAAAAGGGGCCACGTCTGCTGCCACCCACCGCCTGTTCCTCATCCCAGCTCAGGACCTGGCCCCTATTGGGCCTGTTGGCTGGGGGAGAGACTGGGAGGTTTGCCGGCATACCCCATCCAGTGATCAGAGCCTGCAGGCTGGGAGAAGCTCCTGCATTGAGTATCTGCTGCTGGTGGTCAGTGCACGTTATAGTGACCAGTCGTTCCATCATAATGGTCACTTAGGCTTTTATATACATAGACTACAGGCCCAGGGCATGAAATTCGTGCATGGGCGGGTGTTCCTCAGCCCAGCCTACACCCTCTCCAATCTGCGACCCCTTGAGGGATGTTCGACTGCCCATTTAGGCTTGATCCTAAACGGACAGTTGGACATCATTCTCACAATCCAGGACGACTTGCTCCCAACTGCTTGCCTGCCTGTCTTCCTGATTGCCCCTAACCACTTCTGCCTGCCAGCCTGATCACCCCCTAACCATTCCTCTGCCAGCCTGATTGATGCCTAACTGCTCCCCTGCCAGCCTGCTTGCCCCTAACTGCCCTCCCCTACAGGCCTGGTCCCCTCCAACTGCCCTCCCTTGCAGGCCTGGTTCCTCCCAACTGCCCTCTGCTGCTGGCCTGATCACCCACAACTGCCCTCCCTTGCAGGCCTGGAACCTCCCAATATCCCTCCCCTGCTTGGCCATCTTATGGTGGCCATCTTGTGTTTACATGGGGGCAGGAACTTTGACCACATAGGGGCAGCCATCTTGTGTGTTGGAGTGACAGTCAATTTGCATATTACTCTTTTATTAGATAGGATAGAGGCCTGGTGCACAGGTGGGGACCAGCTGGTTTGCCCTGAAGAGTGTCCTGGATCAGGGTGGAGGTTCCCTTGGGGCATGGGGTGGCCTGGGTGAGGGACCTGTGGTGGTTTTCAGGCTGGCCACACCCACTGGTGACTCAAGCAGAGGCCCTGGTATCTGGGATTTATTTATCTTCTATAATTGAAACATTGTAGCCTTGAGTGGAGGCCTGGGTTCACCAGGGTGTGTGGAAAGCTTGGCTTCCTCCATTGCTGGGGGCAACTCAGATCTCTTGCTCTCTCCAGCTCCGTGGCTGCTGCCATTTTTGTTGGGATTTATTTATCTTCTATAATTGAAACGTTGTAGCCTTGAGTGGAGGCCTGGGACTGCCAGGGTGTGTGGAAAGCTTGGCTTCCTCCATTGTCAGGGAAACCCAAGCCTCCTGCTCGCTCCATGGCCACAGCCATCTTGGTTGGGGTTAATTTGCATACTCGTTCCTTGTTGGCTGGTGGGCACAGCTTGTGGATGTAGCGGAGTGATGGTTAATTTATATGTTACTCTTTTATTAGACAGGATGTTTAACTTTCCTATTAAGGCTTTTGTGAAGATCACTGGTATTTGAATTCTGTGATGGTCTTTAGAAAAAATTGATGTCTATGAAATCAAGTTTGAAAATACATGACTTTTTTTCTCCTCCTACTTCCTTGCCTCCTCTGCATCCTTCTTCTTCTTGAAAGAACACAAGGCATTTTCCACCCTCTGGAATCAGGGAACCTGGGCTCTGCCGTTGACTTTGTAGCTGTTATCTGTGTCCCTGCACTGTGTGTGTCCTGGTCTCTGTGCATGTTCCTGCGATTGTGTGTTTGTGCAAAACAAGAACAAATCGGTATCCAGCCCGGCTACTTCACCGAGTTGTTATTAAATTAAATGCAGTGGGTTGGGGGTGGGAAATTTCTAAAGCAGTGTCTTTCAAACTTAGGCATCTATTGGAATCTTCTAAAAGGCTTGTTAAAACACAGATTGCTGGGCCCTCCTCCAGAGTGCCTGACTCAGTAAGTCTGGGTCCAGTCCTGGAATTTGCATTCTAATAGGTGCCTAGGTGGTGCTGTTACTGTTTGGTGATCACACTTTGAGAACCATGGTTCTAAAGGAGCTTCCTTCTCTTTCCCCTGGACCATCCTGGGGATGGTTCCATCTGAGAGTTCCCATCTTATTTTTTCATCCTGGGACAGCCCAAAATAGACTTTGTTTTTTTGGCTTTATTCTGAACCTCCAACTAGAACTCTGGCTGGACAAAGTTTAGAGCAACTCACAAGAAAGTCACAAGGAAGCAAAAATTTATACTTTGTGTGCATGCACATTCTATGCTACATTGTACTCTACTTCACTATACTGTACTTTACTATACTCTACTATATTATACAATACTACACTATGCTATATTGTACTATGCTATATTGTACATACTATACTAAATTATACTATATATACTATACTATACTATACTATACTATATTATACTATACTATACTATACTATACTATACTATACTATGCTTTTGGGGTTTCTACAGTTCTCATTTGGGCAAAACACCATGTGGTGCCTCTCAGATTTTTGAGAATCTGTTGAAAATTGGAGAGATAGATGTCATTCATATGTGTTGCAAATATAAGTATGCCAATGCAGACAGCAGTCTCAAAGATCAAATTTGCTGAGTAAAGATTAAGGCTCCTTTCCCAACCCTGTCATTTGAAACTAAAAGCACTTGCTAGTCAGAATCCATTTTGGCCGGAGTCTGGCCACTGTCACCAACAAAGAGTAAGGATTGGGGAAGACAAGGAACAAACAAGGGGTAAGACTTCTTAGCCAGTAGCCCCTTGCATTCCTGGGACTGCTCGGCTGTCTTTGCTGGTACATCCTCTGTGGTCCTGCTACTGGCAGCAGTTAAGTCGAGAGCATGGACTCAGGACCACAGGAGGTGGTTTTAAAATATGTCTTTGATACTCCCCCCTTCAGGAGGCAGAGTTTAATTTTCCACCCTGGAGTACAGGCTCTACTTAGTGACTCTCTTATTCTAATAGAATGTCAGACGTCATATTTTCCTGAAATTTGATCCCTTCTGAAGGTAGATCACAGAAGGCACTGAAGCTCCCTTCGTCCTTCCACACTTCCTGGGTTCACCGGACATGGGGGAGCTGGCTGTGTGTTGTGGGGACAGCTAAGCGCCTTGTGGAGGGGCCCACGTGGCAAGGACTGAAGCCTTTGTCAACAGCCGGTGAGTGAGCCACTTTGGAAGTGACCCCTCTAGCCCATCAAACCTTCGCATGACAGCAACCCCAGACAACATCTTCACTGCAACTGTGTGAGAGGCCATGAGACAAGCCACCCCAGTAAGCTGCTGCCAAATTCTTGAGCCACAGAAACTGTGAGATCATAAAAGTTTGTTGTTTTGAGGCACTAAGTCTTGGGATTCTTTGTTGCACAGTAATAGAAAAGACAACCCTTATACTACCTCTGCTGAAACTAACTCAGTCACATTCCTTCTAGGAAACTTCCAGTGACTTTATTACCCAAATTAAGTGCTCATTGGTCAGGTAGGTGATCATGACCCTCCTGTCTCCTTTCCCATACCTTCCCTAAACAGACCCAACTGAACTATTTGCTGTGCCCCAAACACCCTCAGATTTTATATCTTTGCCCACCAGGCTGAATTTATTTCACAGCTCTCATCTGTCTGTAAAAATTCCTACATCCTTTAGGTCTATCTCCAAAGTTGCCTTCTCTATGGAATTAATTTTGAGTCTCTCAACCAGATGTGCCCCTGTTCATCCAAACCCACCTGTGCTTTGTGTTCCTGTGTGTTGCCTACCGGTAGCCTTTTCCTTTGTTCCTGCTGACAGAGCCCGGGTTAGGTTTGGTGGTCATTCCTCATTTTGAGCAGGGCCAAATTTTAATTAGTTGAAGCCATCCACAGCGGCCCTAAACCCCTTGGCAGTGATTGGTGCAGGAGTGGTCATGTGGTATAGTTTTGGCCAATGAATTATGAGGAAATGTCTGCATTCTGGGAAAGGCTTCTTTTCAAAAGATATTATGGAAGAAACAGTTCTGCTAAACATGATCTGTTGATTTCTAGAATCACGGTAGTTCTATGCATGCAAGGGAGGCTAGCCCAAGGATGAATGAGCCAAAGATGGGTAGAACCAAGGTCCTTTTTGAATCTTTTTCAGATCATGAATTAACCAATCTTGTTATTGCCCTACCTCTGGACTTCATGGTATATGAAGTCCTTTTGTAGATATCCTTGATTAAGCCAGTAAGTTAGTTTTCTTGTTACTTACAACTGAAGATGTCTTAATTAACACAAAATCCTGGTGACACTTAAGACTTATTAAAAGTATCCCTGTGTGCCGGGAACCAGCCATTACCTCACCAATAGAAAGGTGTGGACAAGGAATCTAAAAGGCTTAGTCAACCTTGAAGCTCTGAAAGGTCAGAGTTTACCACTCCCTATCTAATTGAAATAAGGGTGGCAAGGGCAACTTCCCCACCAGATAAAATCCTTCCTGACAAGATAATCGGCTTATTTTCTGCCTAAGAGCAATGGGTGTATTCCCAGAACCTAAATAAAAGGAATGGCAAAGCCAAGGCAAAAGGTAGTCCTTCCACTAGAGATAGGCTGCCGCCTGGCCCCCCATTTTTCCAAATTAATGTTTTTCTGAGTCTTTGTTCATTTGCGTGCGGCCTTCTCCAAAACCTGAACCCTGAACTGGAACCCTGCATACGCAGGATGTGAAAAGGATTCCAATACCTGTGCTCATTTTTTCTCTCATATCCTGTTATAATCTAGAAGTCAGGGATTATATGCTTATCAAAGTAAGACATACAGACAGAAAAATGCCTAAGAAGTTCACTTTTAACCACAAAAATATCTATTGAACTTACACAAAAGAAAAAGGAATCAAAACCTATCAATGCAAAACCAACCAACAAACAAAACAACATGTCCTTGTTTTGAAAGGGAGATAGCAAGAGAGAAAAAGAGGAGCAAAATAACTATTAAGATAAACAGAAATAATTTTGAAAAATGCAACAGTAAATCTTTCCCTACCAATAATAACTTTAAATGTAAGTGGCCTATAGTCACCAATTAAAAGATACAGAGTGGCTGATTGAATAAAAATCCAATTTTATATTGCTTATAAGAAATTCATTTTAGAGCCCAAGACACATAGGCTGAAAATGAAGGAATAGAAAAAGATATTCCATGCAAATGATAACCAAAAGAAAGCATAAGTGGCTATACATGTAATAGGCAACGTAGACTAAGTAAAACTGTCTATAAAGACAAAGAAGGTCATTCCATAATGATTAAAGGGTCAGTTCAACAGGAAGATATAACAATTGTACATGATGTACACCAACAACAGAGCACCTGTATGTATATACAAGTGTTGACAAATCTGAAAGGAGAAATTAACATCAATGCAATACTAGCACAAGACTTCAACACCTTACTTTCAATAATGGATAGAGTATCCACACAGAAAATCAAGATAGAAACAATAGATTTGAACAATACTAGTGATCAAATGAACCTAAGAAACATATACAAAACTTTTCATTCAACAGCTGAAGGCTACATATTCTCAAATGCACACAGAGCAAACTCCAGGTTAGATCACAAAGCAAATCTAAGAAGATTGAAGTCATACCAAGTATATTTTCTGGCCACCATGAATGAAACAAGGAATCAACAAGAGCAAGAAAGTAGTAAAATTCATAAATACATGGAAACTACATCACACACTCATGAACATCCACTGGGTCAAAGAGGCAAAAGAGAATTTAAAAAATATCTTGAGACAAACAAAAACACAACTTACCAAATCTTATGGAATGCAGCAAAAGCAGTACTAAAAGGGAAGTTTATAGTGGGAAACACCTATATTAAAAGAGAAGAGATATTTCAAATAACCAAACTTCACACTTCAATGAACTAGATAAAGAAGAACAAACTAAACCCAAAGTAAGCAGAAGGAAGGAAATGATAAAAATTAAAGCAGAAATAAACCAGAGACTAGAAAATAGAAACAAGTCCAACAAAACTGAGAGGTTATTTTTAAAAAAATAAACTAGACAAATCCCTAGCTAGATTAAAAAGAGAGAGCGAGAGAAAGAGAGAATACTAAAAATTAAAAACTAAAGAGAAGACATTACAATGGATGCCTCAGAAATAGAGAGGATCATCAGGGATGGGTACTATATAAACAATTATATACCAACTAATTTGATAACTAGAAGAAATAAATGCCTGGAAAAAACAATGTATCACGATGGAATCAAGAAGACATAGAAATCATGAACAGACCAATAATAAATAAAAAGTTTGAAGTAGTAATCAAAAACCTTCAAAGAAAAGCCAGATGGCTTCATGGTGAATTCTACCAAACATTCAAAGACTTAATGTCAATTCTTCTTAAACCCTGCTAAAAATAGGAATGGAGGGAATACTTTTAAACTCATTTTATGAAGCCAACATCACTCTGATATGAAAGGCAGACAAAAATACCAGAAGAAAACGATAGACCAATATCTGTAATGAACCTATGATTCAATACTATCGAACCAAATTTAACAACACATCAGAAAGATTATACACGATGACCAAGTGGGATTTAACATATGCTTACAGAGTTGGTTTAACATATGCAAATCAAACAATGTGATATAACACATTAACAGAATGAAAGATAAAAATCACATGGTCATCTCAATAGATATGTATCAGTAATTTATACATTCTCATTGTGAGATAACATAAATAGGCCACAATTTATGTATTCATTTTACTGTTGATGAACATCTAGATTTTTTCTAGTTTGGAGCTATTACAAAGAAGGTTGCTATGAACATTCTTATATATTGTTTTGGTAAATATATATGCATATACCTAGAGCCTAGATGGATGGGTCATAGAATAAATATGTGTGCTCAGTTTATATTTATTTATCTTTGTACCACTGTTTACATACTCACATTCTTTACCCTCTTGTCTTTCTCCTTTCAAAGAATCTACTTTGTATATAATGGGTACTTAAATAATCCTATATGATTAAAGGCTAATATGCAAATTATTCCCTTGGGAGTTTGACCATTTGCTATGATGTGCACTGACCACCAGGGGGCAGAGTAGAATGAAGGAAGGCCCCAGCTGGCAGTTGGCAGCCAGGGAAGGGAGGCCCCAATCAACCCTAATTGCCAGCCAGCCCTAGGGACCCTATCTGTGCACAAATTTTGTGCACCAGGCCTCTAGTCATTATGTAATTTCCTCTCCTCTCTCTCTTTCTCTCTCTCTCTCTCTCTCTCTCTGTCTCTCTCTCTCTCTCTCTCTCCACACACACACACACACACACACACACACATACATATATGTCTCCAATTTATAAATATATAAGCCTAAGCAACTATTCAACCATTCGACCAGCAGCTATGACACTCACTGACCACAAGGGGCAGACACTCTAACCAGTAGGTTAGCTTGCTACTGGGATCTGGCCGATCAGGACTGGGTGATACAGGCTGGACATGCCTTGGAACCCTCCTATTATCCCTCCCCAGCCCCGATTGTGCACCGGTGGGTTCCCTTGACCTGGCCTATGCCTTCTCACAATCCAGAACCCCTCAGGGGATGTCAGAGAGTCGATTTCAACCCAATCCCCACAGGCTAGGCAGAGGGACTCCACCAGTGCACAAATCCATGCACCGCCTCTACTTTGTATATAATAAAATTGAATATAGCACAGCCTTAACAAATTAACAGTAGATATGTTTTGCTAGGATTACAAAAGGTGTTGTCAGTCAAAGATGCCTGGGACCCCCATTCCCATATGAAATTTGGGTTAGCAATGGACTCATCCATAGATATGTTTCAATTGCCCTTGGTCTGAATTCTGGAAGTTACTACAACTTCTCTCTCAGAGTAGCTGATAAAATGGAAGGGGTAAGGAAGGGGTATTAATGAAGAAAGGGGTTGTTTTTCTTTCTTGGTGGAATGGAGGAAGAATGACCCTGTTAGGTTGCTTGGAGAAGAGGGACAAGGTTTTCTGTGTGTGAGCAGTCCAGTAAAATGCTGCCAGGCCATGGTTCTTAGATGCGGTATTGATTTTCTTAGAATTATTTTTGTTTGCAACAAACCACCTTTTCCCGAATGCTTTTTTTTTTTTTTTCATTCAACCTTTAGGAAGGACTTGGTTTGCAAACTAACACAGCTCTCTGTGAACTAGCTCCTAAAACTGTGGACACTCAGATTTTCTATAAATGGAAACATTACAATGTTGGCAGATTTTTTAAAACCATAGAACTCTAAAATATATATTGCGATTTGCTTAAATCTTGACTGGTCTCATGAAAAAAATTTAATGTCACTAAGAAAAATATAATTTCCCACTGATGTTAAATCTCTATATTAATCTGTGACTACCCAGGAGCTCTATGTACTCATGATAAGGGTTCGTGACTTTGGCTAACCACCTATCTGTTCTCAGTTTCTGATGAAAAAAATAACTCAGTGACTGCTACAAAACTGTGTATGTGGAGGGGAAGTTCATCAATATGATCTTTTATCATAAGGAGTATGGATGATTCACATCTAAATGGCAAAAATACAGGTGCTTAATTCAAGTAATTAGAAAAATGACAGATTCCAAGTAGACCTACACATATGCATCAGGAAATACTACAGGATTCATAACAAACCAAGTTGGTATTTTTAAAGCAAACTTGTAGTTAATAATTTCTTTTTAAAAAATATATTTTATTGATTTTTTTACAGAGAGGGATAGAAAGTCAGAAACATTGATGAGAGAGAAACATCGATCAGCTGCCTCTTGCACACCCCCTACTGGGGATGTGCCGGCAGCCAAGGTACATGCCCTTGACCGGAATTGAACCTGGGACCCTTCAGTCCGCAGGCTGACACTCTATCCACTGAGCCATACCGGTTTTGGCTGTAGTTAATAATTTCAATGAAAGAACGACAAGTCTTGAAAATCCTGACTGACTCAAGACAACACTGGCGACCGATGACACACGACAATATATGGTCATATTTAAAGCTGTGGACCCTGCCTCAGCTCGAGCGTGCTCAGGAGCTGCTCTGCGGTAAGGCCAAGGGCTGCACAGATGCCAGATGGCTTGACAGACCCAGGATTACAAGTGGGAACATGCTAATGTAAGCTTATGAATATGAAACGTCAGTAATCTTTAATAACCTTTTCAGGAGGTTACTAGTAAGAACCCCTTAGTCACGTGAAAGGAAAAAAGGTCTTCATGTCCAGCTGGGGTGGCTCAGTGGTTGAGCATCAACCCATGAACCAGGAGATCACATCAACAGTTCTCAGTCAGGGCGCATGCCCAGGCTGTGGGCTCGAACCCCGGTGGGGGGCTCTTATGATTGATGATTCTCTTTCATCATGGACATTTCTATCTCTTCCTTTCCCTGCCTCTCTCTGAAATAGATGGAAACATATATATATATATATATATTTATATATATATTTATATATATTTATATATATTATATATATTTATATATATTATATATATATTTATATATATTATATATATTTATATATATTAAAAAGTCTTTATACTTGCTCTGAGAACCAAGAAAGGATTTATGCAAGTTCTTGGTCCAACAGGGGACCCCACACAGCCCAGTAGTGGGACATACCCACCAAGATTCACAATCCTACCTACGTCACTAAAGTCTATAAGAATGGAGCCCTAACCCTTCTCTTGCAGTTGTTTACATCTTTCTGCAGGATGTGGATGGTGTGGGATGAGTAAAACACATGCCCTGAAGGAGCAACCGTGTGCAGTACTAGCCTTGGCTCTGCAGGACCCGGGGTGTCAGTTGTCAGGTGAGTCTGGCTGAGACTGGAGTGTGACATTATCAGTTACCATGTATGTGAGGGTGTGAGGGCAGGGATGAATGTGGGAGTTGGAGGTGGCCTTGGTCAGGAGGAGCCAGGTTCCCACATTGTTTGGTTGTTCCTAGTCTTCTCTTTTACTGTAGGAAGATTTTTCAGTTGCTTCTTATGGCTTATATATATCCTTAATTGTCAGATAATTTCCTTAAAAAGCAATCAGTATCCCGGGAATTGATTTATTGCTGAAGACAGTTTCTCTGTGTGTTGCTTGGTTCCAAATATATATATTTCAAAGCTCTATGTGATACACGGAACCCTACAGAGATCAGAAAGCAAAGATCAGATCTTGTCATTTTTGAGTCTGGTGAATTATACCACTTGAACCACCACTTGAAGGTTTGTTGTCCTACAAGTCTTATGTATTTCTCAGAATAAAAGAGGTCTTCAGATACCTAAGTGCCCAATTGCCTCTCCTTTTTAGCTACCTAATATATTTTGCATTAATCTCTACTTTGCCTTTCATAGTCCTCAATAGCGCTGCATTATTCTAACCTGAGTCCCAGTTGATTATTTTTTAAACGAGTGTGCTTGTGATGGTTGCTTATAAAGCTGGTTGCACATCCTGAGCTCCAGTAGGACATCAAAAGACAGAATTAGACATCAGCTTCCCCCTCTGTGCTCACCATGAAAATACTAAATAGGATAGAGGCATGGGGAAGGCACAAGAACACACATCTTTGTAGTTGTGTTTTTCCACTGGAACCTGTGGTTTTTCTCTTTATTTGTGGAATATTTTTACAAGTGTGTTTATTGGTTGAGTTTTAGAAAGGTAGGTGTACCTGTGGTTTATCCTGTGTGAGTAACCAATAGGTTTACCATTCCTTGCCTAATGTGTTAACCAGGTGCCATGAATCTGTCACACCTAAAGAGCAGCAGAAGGCCACAGGAACCTGAGGAAGTGCCTATTGCTTGGGCAGCTCTGTGACTAACTTGTTGTTATACTTAGTTTGGTCTTGAACAAACATAGACAAATTTAGAAAGTCTGCTTTATTTCTGTGGTTATTTTTCACTCTAACCTGCTAAAGAATGTCCTACCAAACTCTAGTTTTCAGTATTCCAGTAGTAACTGCATTAGAAATTGCCAAATACTTCACAACTATTCTTTCTGTCCTTATGAATGGAACTTGTAAATAGAGTCACTTTCTGTACTGTCAGGGAGAAATGTGAACTTTGCTATAATTATTTTACCCTTTCTTCTACCCTCCCAAGTGTTTGGGGCCACCCAAAGCTTGATGCACTTGGTGAGGTGTGCGAGTCTATTGGGAGTGGCAGATGGGAGTGAGAGTGTTTGGAGCTGAAGATAGAAGACAGGAGAATTGAGTAGAGGATGGCAATGTCTGAATAATGGAGTCAAGTCCTTGCAAAACTGGATTAAGACTGTAGCTCAGAACACCAGCACCAATGTACCGACACACCTCGAGGCAGAGAGGATTCTGGGACTAAGAGCCCTTCCCCTTTCTGTGTTTGCACATTTTACATACCCAATGGCCAGGGTGTTTTTGCAGTCAGAGGAATGGATTGCTCATCAGTTAAGCAATAAGAGCCACCGTCTCCTCCTCCAAAAGGACGTTTCTGGGTGAAGGCAGCTGGCCCACTTGATTTGTGCTTGGGGCTCACTGCTCAGAGTTGGCTACCTCTGATGAAAAAGGAAGAGGAAGAGAGGGAGTCGCCATTTTCATATTTATTCCAAATGTCCTAATGCCATTTCTTTTTCTATCATCTGAGTGATGCCTTTTGTTTTGTGAAGTGCATTGGTTTCACAGAAGGTCCTTCGTGCTTCTTGCAGAGACAGTGTATTTGTTTCTAACCACACTGTAGTGGCAAATAATTCAAGAAATATGATAAATTAATTAGTGTTATTGACCTCCTAAAAGAGTGAGCAGTTGATCTTAAAAAGTCAGTAATTTTCTGAAGTGAGAGGAAAGGGTTTGTACACATAGAGTTGTGCATATAGAATGAACTTTCAAATGTATAGAATGTAATGCACTCTATGGCCATTCTTTTTTTTAATGTGTTTTTATTGATTTGAGAGAGAAAGTTAATTATGTTCATTAGATTTCTTATTTGTTTCTTTTGATTTTTAGATTCAACAGTTGGTAGGTATGTATTTGTTGCCATTTTGTTGTTCATATTTTTTTTCCTTTTCTTCTTCTTCCTCTTCTTAAAGAATTCCTTTGTCCTAGCTGGTTTGGTTCAGTGGATAGAGTGTTGGCCTGCAGACCAAAGAGTCCAGGGTTCAACATGCCCAGGGCTGTGGGCTCAATCCCTAGTAAGGGGCATGCAGGATTATCTCTCATCATTGATGTTTCTATCTCTCTTTTCCTCTCTGAAATCAATAAAAATATATATTTTAAAAAGAATACCCTTCAACATTTCATATAATACTGGTTTGGTGGTGATGAACTCCTTTATCTTTTTCTTGTCTGTGAAGCTCTTTATCTGACCTTTAATTCCAAAAGATACCTTTGCTGGGTAACATAATGTTGGTTGTATGTTATTGCTATTCATCACTTTGTATATTTCTTGCTAATCCCTTCTGGCCTGCATAGTTTCTATTGAGAAATCAGCTGACAGTTGTATGGGTATTTCCTTGTAGGTAACTAACTGCTTTCCTCTTGCTGCTTTTAGGATTCTCTTTTTGTCTTTAGCCCTTGGCATTTTAATTATGATGTGTCTTGGTGTGGTCCTCTTTGGGTTCATCTTGTTTAGGACTCTCTGTGCTTCCTGAATTTATAAGTCTATTTCTTTCACCATGTAGGGGAAGTTTTCTGTCATTTTTGTCAAATAAGTTTTCAATATCTTGCTCTCTCTCTCTTCTTCTGGCACCCCCATAATGTAACTGTTGGTACACTTGAAGTTGTCCCAGAGGCTCCTTACACTATCTTCATATTTTTGGATTCTTTTTGCTCTTCTGCTTGGGTGTTTTTTGCTTTCTCATATTTTAAGCTGTTGATTTTATTTTCAAATCCTTGACTCTACTGTTGAATCCCTGTATATTATTTTTTTTATTTCAGCCAGTGTATGCTTAATTTCTGACTGATCCTTTTCCATTTTTTTTCAAGGTTTCTAGAAGATTCTTTAGTAACCTCATAACTGTGGTTTTTAACTCTATATCCGTTAGTTTGCTTTCTTCCATTTCTCTCATTTGTGACATGTTTCTTTGTCTCCACTTTTTGGCTGCTTCTCTGTGTTTGTTTCAATGTATTGGGTAGACCTTCTATGTCTCCTTGAGTTGGTAGAATGGCCTTGCATAGTAGGTGTTCTATAGGACCCAGTGGCTCAGCCTCCCCAGTCACCTGAGCTGGAAGATATAGGTGAACCCCTTTGTGGGCTGTGAGCACAGTCTTGTAGTTGAGACTTGATTGCTGTTGGTGTCACTGGGAGGAATGTCCTCCAGGCCAATTGGCAGTGAGGACCAGCTGCAACTATAGTGGGAAAGATACTGTGCAGGAGACACCCCTGTGGAGCAGTACTTGCTTCAGTGGTGTTTTGGGTGCTCACTGAGTCTTCCCCTTGAGTGTGTCACTTATGGATGTGTAGAGTTGTAATCTGGTATGATCTGATACTGACCACTGAGTACACTGGCTCTTGAGTCACCAGAGAAGTGTAAAGTCAGCCACTGCCTGGGGCTACCCAGCAGGAGCTTCAGAGAAATCTGCAGAGTCCTCATCTTTGTAATAGATTTGCAAATGCCCAGATGAGGCCAGCTATGAAGCAAGGAAGGCTGGTGCTGGTGCTGGATCTTTGGCCTTTTATTGATAGGTTTGGGGCTCCCTGACCCAGCTGAAGCTTGAGAGATTTTAGCCTGAGCAAGGACAGGCCATTCATATGCAAAAGCCACTGTACACAGCTTGGGTAGTGTTGTAAATTGGAGGAGGTGGAGTCTTAGGGACTCACTAGGGCAGAGCAAATGGAAATGGCTGCCAGTCAGCTCTGGGACTGGGGAGGTCCCAGCGTAGAAGCAATAATCCCTGTGAGCACCTCCATCTGGGAGAAAGCTGCCTCTGAATTCCTGTCCTTATGCCAGATAACCCAGTTCCTCCTCGTATATGTCTGTGTTCCCCAGAGCCTCACCCTGGTGCTGGAGCTCAGAGGAATGGGGGCCTTGTAAGTTCAGTTCCTGGTGTCGGCCTTTTAAGAGGAACAGCTGGGTCTCCAGCAGCCTCTGTGTCATTGAGCCCCAATCTGCACTGGTTTTTATAGCCTGTAGCTCTTACTGCTCATAGAGACATCTTTTCCCAACCCTGGGACCCTGAGCTAGGGGTCTGATGTGGGGCTCGGTCCCCTTGCTCCTCTGGGCAGCCTCCACAGAGATGATCTCCCTCCCAATTAAAAAAGCCCCACACATGGGTGCAAACCAGCCCATTCTGCACCTTCATTTCAGCACGTCCTATCAGTCTCAGTGTTATTTCTTCTTTACCTCTCTAGTTGTCAGATTTCCATTCATCCAGCTTTCCAGCGGTTCTGGGTGATGGTTGTTCTGTATTTTAGTTGTAATTTTGATGTGGTGGTGGAAGACGGTGAGTACAGGCATTTACCTGTGCCGCCATCTTCAAATCCTCTCTCTATCCATTCTTAAATGGATATTCTGGGGAGTAAGGGAACAGTCAAAAACACAATATCATGGTGGATTTTCAGAGAGCAAGAGATACTTAGAAATCTATAAGCAGCATAGAGGTGCCTTTCATTTTGGGATTTGTTGTAAGTACTTAGGAAATATGGGGCCAATTCCTTACCTTGCTCCCTCTCTGTTCCCCTCGAAACCCAATTCTGCTCTCCCCAACTCCATCTCTAGACTTATTCACTGTTGCTCATCTTACAGTGGAGAAGACGAGTGGGGCGGGAGAGCCCACTGCACCCATAACTAGTTTTGACCTTGTTTGCCTATGTGGGGGGGTGTGCGTGCCTGCACGTGCATATTTCTTTATTCTCTTTGCATGTCCCTCTAATTGATCTTGAAAAGAAGGGACAGTTAAAGAAGACGTTAAGGTGAAATGAAGCCATAACTGCAGCTGGAGACTTTTATTAAGTGTGGCAAAGTTCCCTGGGCTGCGCTGAAATTGTTTATTGATTTTGGTATGGTTGGGTGCTCGGGGGTAATCACCCAGAATGCCGCTAGAGAGAGCATCTTGTTAGCTCACGCTCAGCATCTCCTGAGCAGTGTTCACTCAGGAGCTTGCCTCTTTAACCTGTGAGTAAATACCCCTGGTTAACTCCTGAGGTGCCTCCGCCTGGGACCCGAGCTGCGGTTGACCTGAGCGTGTGCCCCAGCAGCATTTAAAGATGAATGGGGTTAATTTCTTCCCTTGGAAAAGATTGTCTTGGGGTGGGGGAGAGAGAAGGAAAGCAGGATTAGGTTTGATATTAGAGACCCATATCATTTTCCCCTTTTGGTGTGTATTTGGTTTGTTTGATTCTCATTTCCCTTTAAGGCGGAAAGTTTGAAGGGACAAAGTAAGAAACAGAGTTAACTGAAATTTTGGGGTGGTGGCTTTATTGTTCTATCCCTTGTGTCTTTCCTTGGGTGTTTGCCACTTTCATGAGCTTTGTGTTTCTGGTTTTCCCAGCGCTATAATTAAGTGGGGGCAGAGCTGGCACTCTGTGTAGGGCAGCTGTGTGGCAGGGACAGAGTGACTACAAGGTCACATGGCTCATGCCCTCACGCTAGCAAGGTGGTGAAGGGAGCCTGGTTATAGGATCGTTCGAGGAAAGGATCAAATTGTGGGAGAAAGGCAGGAAGTCTGGGACAGCTGAAGGAAGGCCTGTGGCATACCCCCTCCAAATATAGCTTTGGTTAGTGTCTCTGGGGGACCCCAGGATGACTCTGAACGAAGTCAAATTCCTGAGGCTATTTGGCTTCAGAATTCATGTTGGCAGTGATGGGAGCGGCCAACCCGTGCATCCGTGGGTCATATTCCACATCATCCAGTGAAATACCCAGTGGTTGTTCTTCCCTTGCCTTTGCTGTCCCTCTCTAATTCCCACAGCATTCTTTGCAAGTTCTATGGCCATGTGCTGTCAGCTGCTCCAAGCTTCATGGCAAGGGCTCCATGATGACAGCCACAGAGCACGTGGGGCCCAGGGCTTCCACGGGAGTCCTTTAAAAATCACATTTTGTGAGTTGTTCCTTCTCTAGTTATCCTTAAACAATCTCTCTCAAGGCACTGATGTAATATCATGTCCTTTGTGAACCCCTCTGTATTTGCCTCCTCTAATTTAGTAACTATTTTATCCTCAAATCAAACAGCATATTTCTTGGTTCCATTCTGGCCACAATGAGTATTTTTGCTCTCTGGGTTATACAGAGAATCAGAGAGTCAGTGGAAAGCACCGAGTTTAGGATATTTCTACATTTTCCCACCTCTCCCATCCTAAATACTATCAGCGGTGCCCAGTGCCTGAGGGAGTGACTACAGGCAGAGAAGGGAGTGGAGATGAAAGATAAACTCATAGAAAACTTGGGTTTTATCCCTAAATCTCTATTGATTGTGCCTTGTCATTGCTCTTTCATGCCTCTAGTTAGCCTCTTCTAAGAGAGGGTTCATATTTGTCCCTCACCCACCTGGTCAGTGTTAGTCGAGACTAAGGAGGAAGTCGGAGCTATTGAGATGGAATGGGCTGTAAGTTAACTCAATGACAAATGGCATCGCCCGGAAATCTCAGTATAACAAAAAGATTCCCAAACCTGAGATGGTATCTTCATTGATTTCACAACTACTCAGCTGAAGGCCATCCTAGTGAGACAACAGGGTTTGAACAATCCTTGGGCTAAATTTGACTTCCATAGATATAATTTGTATAGATATTTGACTTACATAGTATTATTAAGAGTGAACGTAAACTCTTCTCCTTTGGAAAGTAGGACATGCCTAGGGGACATTTTTTTGTATATCAGGCAGCCCTGTATTCAAATTCCAGCACCATCCTGGAATCCGATCCTGAGCAAGTTATTTAAGCCTGGTGAGTTAAATTTCCTTGTGTAAAATGCAGACGTGACAATTAACAAAGATCCTATAGACTTTTATTTGCAAGCAGCCAGATAGTAAATATTTAAGGCTTTCTAGGCCTTACAATCACTGAGGCCACTACTCGACTCCACTGTTGTAGCAACAGTACATGCACAAATGGGCATGACTGTTCCAATAAAACTTTATTTAGAAAAACAGCCAATGGTTGGATTTGGATGTAGTTTGCTGACCCTGCTATAGATGAGTATCAGCAGATGATGTGGTATTCATGAATATGAAATCCTTCCTGTTTATTGATCATAGAATAGTTGCCCAACTCTTAAACTATATTCAGCAAAGTGGTTTGGCAAGTATGAAAAACTGATTTTTAAAAATCCTCTAAAAGCTCCTCCTGGGTATTGAGCCAAAGTTGTAATACAGTCTATCTTCCTGCTTATCTTTTTCTTTTCTCCCTAAGCTTGTATGTCACACATTTCATTCTGACTCTCCCTCACCACAGTCTCCAGTTTGGCATTGGGCTATCTCTTCCATTACTTCCCTGGCCCATGCTTTTAGAGAATTTAGAATTCCTGTTAGAATTCCTCAGTCTGTTGCCTCCCTTGGAAAGAGTTATTTTTGACCTACCCTGACCCCATCTTGAACAACAATAAAATGGGGATTGGGAGGAATGTGACACAAATCAATAGGTTATCCCAACAGACGTGATCTTTGGAGCTGTTTTTTTCCCTCCCCGGACACTTGCAGCAGTAACAAAGATAAATAGCAATCCCTCACATTGCCATCTGAGCAGTAGGTGGCTCAGCAGATCATGATGTGACCTCTAGTCTGGGTGAGCAGTAGGTCTGAGCAGGATGAGGATCAGGGAAGAACAAAGATTCAGGCCATGAGGAGAGAGAACGAGGTGGCTAAAGGACAACTGGTACCCCAGTTTCTGTTCAGTCATTGGTACATGTAGGTTTCCTGCCTGCTTTGCAGTTTGCTCTGCTCACTTACCCACTTTCTCATTTACTCTCATCCCTTATTTTATAGTGATTCAATAAGCATTTATTTTTATTTTTTAAAAATATATTTTATTGATTTTTTACAGAGCAGAAGGGAGAGGGATAGAAAGTCAGAAACATTGATGAGAGAGAGACATCGATCAGCTGCCTCTTGCACGCCCCCTACTGGGGATGTGCCCGCAGCCAAGGTACATGCCCTTGCCGGAATCGAACCCGGGACCCTTCAGTCCGCAGTCCGACGCTCTATCCACTGAGCCAAACCGGTCTCGGCTCAATAAGCATTTATTAAGCACCTACTGTGTACAGAGCATGGGCATGATAACCAGAGCATTAGTTGTGGCTCTAGTGTCCCATTGCCTGTTTCTGAGCAAAATGAGGTTGAGAATTGTGATGGCTGATTTCAGGACCCTGGGGTAGGTAGGGTCAGGGAAAGTGACCCAAGGCCTTCTTCTTCTACCTGCTTGGGTACACTAGTTGTTTGGAGAGTGGTCAAGAGCAGACAGAACAGATACAGGAAACTCTACTGCCTGTGGATGGGTTTGTGTCCCTCTATGAGCTCCTGTGTTACTAGTGGTAATGGTACTGGTGGAGCTGGTATTAGCAGTGATGATAGCAATAGCTAACAAAAATATGGATCCATTACATACATATATAAGATATACTGTAGCTGTATTACTTCTGCTTACTCATTTATTTCTCACAACCACCCCATGAGGCAGGTATGGCTATCATTCCCATGTTATATAAGAGGAAAAGGCCAAGACAGTCTAAGTCACATGTCATCACATGACTAGGCTGTGGCAGAGCTGGGAGGGGAAGCCAAGCAGTCTGGCTTGTCATCACTTTTCTCTCAGTGTCGTAAATGCCTGCTTATGTTTCTGCTTCCCCAACTTGACTGTGAGTGTGTTGGTGATATGAAACATTAACTTAAAAAAATTAAATTGTAGCCCTAACCGGTTCGGTTCAGTAGACAGAGTGCCGGCATGCGGACTCAAGGGTCCCAGGTTCGATTCCGGTCAAGGGCGTGTACCTTGGTTGCAGGCACATCCCCAGTGGTAGGTGTGCAGGAGGCAGCTGATCGATGTTTCTCTCTCATCGATGTTTCTAACTCTCTATCCTTTTCCCTTTCTCTCTATAAAAGAAAAATCAATAAAATATATTTTAAAAAATTATATTGCAAAGCACAGCACATATATAGAAAATTGCACAAAATGAAAGTATCAAGTACAATAAATTATTGTAAAACAAATCTGTGTACTCATTGCTAGACATTCCCAGCACCCCAGTCTCGTCCCAATCCTTACCCCTTCTGTTCCCCCCTAGCAGCATATTTCTGAGATGGCTTCCCTGACTCTGTTCGCTCCCTGTCCCTGCAGGCAGCTCAGCTTCCTTAAACACCACCTTTGAGCTGTTGCACCTGTACCTCAAGACCAAAGATGAACTCTTGTTATTTACAACATACATTCCAAACTCATGAGTTTGTTTTTAAGACCCCTATAATCTAGCCCCTAAATACCTAGTCCTTTTCTCTCCCAGGTACTCTCTGGTGAGTGAACTTCATTATCTTATCTCCCATATACAACATGCTACTCCCAGCTGAGTTGTTCCTTCTACTTACAAGCCCTTATCTTCTCCTCTATCCTATTCCAAGGATTCTTTGAAGCCCAAGGAAATCAGATTGTATTTTCTACTCACAAGCTCTTTCTGACTACTTCAGCACCCTGTTCTCTTCCATCTCTGAAAATTCTTGCTATTGCATAACCAGGTTTTATGGTTCTCCTCATAGATTGCAAGAAAGGCAAGCTGTATCAGCCCAGATTCTCTTGGTAGCTGCATTAGTTAGCGAGGGCTACTGTATTTGTTAGGGTTCTAATAGATAAGAGGAGATTCATTGTAGGAATTGGCTTACACTATTATGGAGGCTGAGAGGTCCCACATTCTGCCATCCACAAGCTGGAGAACCAGGAATGTTAGTGTACAATTCAGTACAAGCCCGAAGGTTTGAGAACCAGAGAGCTGAAGGTATGATTTCCAGTTCAAGGTCAAAGGCTTAAGTAGAGGGTTTCTGAAAGCCCAAGAACCAGGAGTTCCATTGTCTGACAAATAGGAGATTACAATGTCCCAGCTTCAGGAAGAAAGGGAATTTACCCTCTCTCTACCTTTTTCTTCTATTCAGGGGGTCCCCAATATATTGGAGATGCCCACCCACACTAGTGAGATGGATCTCTTTACTCAGTCAACTGAATCAGATGTTCATCTCTTCCAGAAACACCCTCCTAGGCACACCCAGAAATAATGTTTTACCTTACAGTTCTGGAGATGAGAAGTCTAAGACCAAGGTGTCAACAGGTTCTTTTTTTTTTCTTAAATATATTTTTATGATTTTTTACGGAGAGGAAGAGAGAGGGACAGAGAGTTAGAAACACTGACGAGAGAGAAACATTGATCAGCTGCCTCCTGCACACCCCCTACCAGGAATGTGCACACAACCAAGGTACATGCCCCTGACTAGAATTGAACCCTAGTCCCCTCAGTCCACAGGCCAAGCCCCCATCCACTGAGCCAAACCAGTTTCGGTTCAACAGGTTCTTTGGAGGCCTCTCTCCTTGGGTTGCAGATGGCTGTCTCCATGCTGTGTCCTTTGCTTGCATGTGCCCGTGGTATCTCTCTGTGTGTCCATTTTTCTCATCTGGTAAGTACACAGGTCATAACATCCCCATTTTAACTTTATTACCTCTTTAAAAGCTTTTATCTCCCAAATCCAGTCACATTCTGAAGTATTAGGGGTTAGGGCTTCAACACATGAATTTGAGGAAGAGGTAGGAGAGACATTTCAGCCCATAACAGTAGCCAACTCAAAATGGATAAAGCCAAAGAGAAGTTATCACCCCCAGTATCTGAAAAGTTGAAGTTCAGGTACCCAAAGTTGTCTATAACCTTATGCTTTCCCTCCCTCATCTCTATTTTCTTCTGTGTTGAAATCTCTCTCAAGCAGGCTTCTCTTCCATTGTGGGAAAATGGCTGTGATAGCTCTTGTCTTATATTCTACGAACTTGGCAACTCTGGGAAAAAGAAAACTTCTATCTCATTGGTACCAGGTTAAGTCCTGAAGACAATTCTCATTGACCCAGACTTAGTCATGTGTTCATCTCTGAACTGATCGGGAATTAGAGATTCTAATTTGCCTGACCTTGGCGTATACCACCCACACCCCAGACAAAAGATAGAGCTTAGCCTAATCAAACCATATAGAGTAAGAGTGTTCCTATAGAGAAACCAAGCACTGTTACAGAAGAAGAGGTAGGAATATGCATTCTATCTACTTTCCTATTCATCTTATTTTGATCTAAACAGTAACCCCAAAGAGGTAGATTTTATTATTCTCATTTTCACAGTAAAGAAACGGAGGCTCAGGGAAGGTAAATCAAGTCAAGTAGCTGGTAAGTTAAGATCTAGATTGAAGTACTGATCTCTCTTGACTGGCAAACCTACATCCTTTCCCTCACTATTCTATCTGCTTCAACTTTTTCTGGGCAGGAACTTAGCTTCCAGCTGCCTCAACAACTGGCACAGCTGTAAGAAATCATAGAGGCTCAATAGATGATAGGAGCTAGAGGTTGATTATAGTTGGTTGCACGCTGGACATGCTGCAAGGTGTTTTAAGCCTCAGGTGCTGAGGTGGGAACAGGTAAGGCTCAGGGCTGGGAACAGAGGGTATGTCAACAAGGAAGTATGGGGTGAGACAGAGGAGTGGGAAGAGAGAACTGGGAAGGAAATACAGATAGCAGGTTGGTGGATGGAGCAGGTACAATTTCCTTCTCACTGTTTGGCCTGGACACAAATGGCTCTCCTGGGGGACTGCCCAGCTGTCTTCCATTTCTCTGCTCCAAGACCTAGGTTTTGCTGTAGGAGTGAGCACAGGTCTGCCTGGCTCCTTCAGGGCTTCACTTTATTCCTCTTCTTTGCAGACAACTTTTCAGATGAGTACCCACTAGAACATTAAAATCAGAGATTGCTCAACTCATTGCAGTAGAATAGAGTGATTAAGAAGGCAGCCTGTAGGTGGTCTGCCTGGCTCTTCCACTTAGTTGCTGTGTGACCTTGGGTAAGTTGTTTAACCTCTCTGAGCTTCAGTTTCTTTGTGTGTAAAATGGGGATACATAATAGAGCTGTAGATTATATAGAGCTGGGTAGATCATAGAGCTGAAATAATCTACCCAATGCTCTCAGATATAAAAATGCCAGGCATTACTGACTCAAGGCTAAGAAGCCTGGTTGGATAGGGGCTGTCCAGCCCAGAACAAAGACCTTGGTGAGCAGAGGTGAGCTGGCTCCTTGTTCAGAATATTCCTGCGCACACAACTCAGTTACAGTGTCCTTTGGGGAGAGGTTGTGGGCAGGGAGTCAGGGTTACATCTAAATTTGCTTTCCTTGAAGAGGGCTTAGAATAGGCTTCTCAGAAAAATTTTAAGAACGGGAAGTTGCTAATTAATAGGGTGTCATGGAACTTCAAAAGCTGACCTCCACAAAAATTTAGTAGAAATGGAGCAATTTTACATTCCCCAATATTAACTGAGGGTTCCTTCGCCATAGAAATCTATATCCACTGATAATCCCGAAAGCACCTTTGATTTCAAAATGCATTTATATACTTTTTGGTAGAAGATTTACTTCCTAGTCATATTTACAGCTTAAATTAATGTGGAAATTAACCCTGAAACCCCAGACCATTTGAAACACCGGATTTTTCAGACCTTGAACTACTTTCAAGTAAATGTTGAAAATGTGAACTGCATAAAGAAGAAAAGTTGATGGTATTAATTTAATTTCCTCTCCATTAAAGATATCAGAAATGATTTATTGAACTTTTAAAGAAATGGCATATGCTCTGTCAGGGGCACGTTGCACAGATGTAGGCTGTTTGAGTGAAAAAGAATGCTTTTGGCCGAGACCGGTTTGGCTCAGTGGATAGAGCGTCGGACTGCGGACTGAAGGGTCCCGGGTTCGATTCCGGCAAGGGCATGTACCTTGGCTGCGGGCACATCCCCAGTAGGGGGCGTGCAAGAGGCAGCTGATCGATGTCTCTCTCTCATCAATGTTTCTGACTTTCTATCCCTCTCCCTTCGGTCTGTAAAAAAATCAATAAGATATATTAAAAAAAAAAAAAAGAATGCTTTTGCCAGATCCCACTAGGAATAAAGTTGAGTGGGCTTCACTTTAATGATAAACTCCATGAACACGTGTCTTCATGCAGGAACATCTCATATTTTTAGCAATATGTAGCTACCCGTCAGATGTCATCACCTTCCAGATTCTGGGGAGATTAAGCTTCAAACCGTTTTTACTCTGGAGATGCATTTGTCCACTCACACACACTTACTGAACACCAACACTGTGGGATGTGTTTACGGAACACAGTGGGTAAAGAGAGCAGACGTGGTCTCCACTTCATGGGACAAGTCACCTCAGGGGCAAGGGAGACATGAGGTAAATGAGCCCAAATGAATATATAATAATAACTTTAACTGTGCTTGAGAGTGAACATGGGAGGGGAATTTAAATTAGTTTTGGGGGGTCTGGGAAGGCCTCTCTGAGGAGGACATACAGCCTGAGGTGCAAAGAAAGGTGAGGACTGCCTGTTCATGCACATACATGTCACTGGTGCACATGTGTGGTCAGTTCGAGGGGAGTGTGGATGAGGGCTCTATAGGTAGGATTCCCCAGCTCAGAAGCTATCACCTGCTTCCAGTCACACACCCGATAGGTGGCATAGCTGAGACTTAATCTAGGTCTCTGCCTCAAAGTGTGTGTTCATCCATATGGCCCCTCAGGGAAAGGGGGCTTTCTCCTCCCTCCTTTAAATCCATTGAATGCCTCTCTGTAAGCAGTTGGGGTTTCAGCTGCCTTCTTTAGTGTAGGCTGAGACAACTGGGTCTTTCTTTTCCCCAGAGAGACTCCTGCACCGGAAGACCCAGCTACCAGCCTCTCCCTCCCAGGCTGCTCCCATGAGAAGTCTGAGGCACTTGGTCCTGTCAGCACGTGGGGATGGGAGGCTTAAATGGAACACTCCAAATCAAAGCTGATTGAGTTCCTTGGATGTTGAGAGATATCTTTAGTCTTCTCCCCAACTAGAAGCCTGCAGAGATCATTTCATCACTAGTCCAAGGAAGGGTGATAAGGCTGGACAGGTGGAGGATGAAAGGGCTTGCCTGAGGGCACGGAGCACCTGGGGGAGGGGTGGCACCAAGCATTCTAAGCCTTGGAGAAGTGGGAGAGAGAGGAGAGAGAAATATCTGCCTCTTGCACACCCACCCTGGGGATTGAACTCACAACCCAGCATGTGCCCTAACCAGGAATCGAACCGTGACCTCTTGGTTCATAGGTTGATGCTCAACCACTGAGGCATGCCAATGGGGCTGGCCTTGATTCTTTTTTTTTTCTTTTAATTGACATTTAAAAAAAATAACAATCAGGTGTAATTTATATAATAAAATGCACCGATCTGGAGTTCAGTTCCAGGGACTATGACAATGTGTACAACTATGAAACTGCTACCCCCAAACAAAAGACAAAACAGTTCCATTGCTCCTGAAAGTCCTCTTGTTCTTCCCAGTCAATACACGCCCTCTCCCTCCCTCCCCCCATACAACCAGTTTTCTGACTTCTGACACCATAGGTTAGTTTGGTCAGGTCTGGATTTCATAAACTGGACTCATGCACCATGTCATTTTCCATGTCTGGCTACTTATCTAATGTTTATGAGACTTATTTTATTCGTTGTGTGTATCCACAGCCTGTTCTTTTTCATTGACAAATAGCATTTTGTTGTATGCATACACCACAATGGGTTGATCCAGTCTAACTGGTGGACATTGGTTTGTCTCTGGTTAGGGGCTATTGTGAAGAAAACTGCTATGAACATTCGTGATGAAACCTTTTTTTTTTAAATCTTTATTGTTCAGTTTATTAATTACATTTTCCCTTCCCCCCCCCCATAGTTCCCCTTTACCTGGTACCCATCCCACCTTCTGCCCTCACCCCCCTCCACTGTCCTCGCCCAGGGTTCCATGATTTTTGTCCAGTCTCTTGCTGCACTTCCCACACCCCCTTTCTCCCCAAGAGTTGTCAGTCCATTCCCTCTCTATGTCCATGATTCTGTTACATTCACCAGTTTATCCTGTTCATCAGCTTATTAATTCACTTGATTTTTATTTTTTTTTTTATTATTTTTTTTTTAATATATATTTTATTGCTTTTTTTACAGAGCGGAAGGGAGAGGGATAGAAAGTCAGAAACATCGATGAGAGAGAGACATCGATCAGCTGCCTCTTGCACGGCCCCCACCGGGGATGCGCCCGCAGCCAAGGTACATGCCCTTGCCGGAATCGAACCCAGGACCCTTCAGTCCGCAGTCCGAGGCTCTATCCACTGAGCCAAACCGGTCTCGGCTCACTTGATTTTTAGATTCATTTGTTGATAGATGTGTATTTGTTGCTCATAATTTAAACTTTTATCTTTTTTTTCTTCCTCTTCTTAAAGAATATCTTTCAGCATTTCATATAATATTGGTCTGGTGGTGATGAACTCCTTTAGCTTTTTCTTATCTGCGAAGCACTTTATCTGACCTTCAGTTCTGCATGATAGCTTTGCTGGATAGAGTAATCTTGGTTGTAGATTCTTGCTATTCATCACTTTGAATATTTCTTGCCACTCCCATCTGGCCTGCATCGTTTCTGTTGAGAAATCCGCTGACAATTGTATGGGTACTCCCATATAGGTAACTAACTGTTTTTCTCTTGCTGCTTTTAATATTCTCTCTTTGTCTTTTGCCCTTGGCATTTTAATTATGATGTGCCTTGGTGTGGTCCTCTTAGGGTTCCTATATATTGGGGTTCGGTGCCCTTCTTGGACTCCTAAGTCAATTTCTTTCACCAGGTGTGGGAAGTTTTCGGTCACTATTTCTTCAAATAGGTTTTCATTGTCTTGATCTCTCTCTTTTTCTGGCACCCCTATAATTCTGATGTTGGTATGCTTGAGGTTGTCCCAGAGGCCCCTTACACTATCTTCAATTTTTTGGATTCTTTTGGTTTCTTGCTTTTTCAGCTGAGTGGATTTTCCCTCTTTGTATTTCAAATCTTTAACTTGGTTCTTGGGGTGCTCCAGAGCACTTTTAGGTCTTTGTATAATATTTTTTATTTCAGTCAGTGTATGCTTAATTTCTGGTTGGTCCTTTTTCATATTCTTGAGAGTCTCCTTCATATCCTTGAGGGTCTCGTTCATTTCCTTGTAGGACTCATTCATTTCCGCGTTGGTCTTGATCATTTCCACATTGGTCTTGATCATTTCCTTGCAGATCTCGTTCATATCCTTGAGGGTCTCATTCATTTCCTCATAGGTCTTGCTGATTTCCTTATAGTTCTCGACCTTTTGTTGGAGCCTCTTGAGAAGCCCTATAACCGTGGTTTTGAATTCCATGTCCAGTCGTTTTTTTCCCTCCATTTCTTTTTTCCCTCTGATTTCTTTCCATGTCTCTGCATGGTGGCTGCTTCCCTGAGTTGGTCAAATAGCTTTGTGTGGTAGACTTCCTACAAGGGACAGTGGGTCAGCTTCCCCAGTTACCTGAGGTGGATATGGGTTGCACAGTCTTGTTGAAGTTAAGCTCAGGTTAATCCTTGTTAGCACTTGGAGGGGTTGACCTCCAGGCCAATTGTCTGTGAAGTTAAGCTGTGCTCAGGTTGGATGGGCGGAGTCTCTGGGCCAAGCAGACAGTGTTAGCTCCGCCCTATGAGGCCCCAGGGACTCTGTGCCGGGGGCAATGGCCGCCAGCACCTCTGAGAGAGAGCCACTGCCAAGCTCCAGTGGCTGCCAGGGAATTCAGACTCTCCCCAAATGAGTCTGCACACCCAACGTCTCACCCAGGGTCGTAAAACAAAGCAGTCTGATGGTTTCCCGAATGAGAGAGCCAGTCGCGAGAGGTATCTACACAGTCAGGCAGCTGCGCTGTTCCCAAGTTCACGCGCAAGCTTGCCTTCTCCACAAGCCGGCAGACCCTTGCAGCACCCGAGCTTCGGCGTGCCCTCCCTCTGTCCAGTTTTCACCCCGTGTGATAGTGGGTTCTCTGGACTTCGCCCAGAGCTGGAGAATCAGTCCAGTGGGACGTCTTTGTCTCCCCGTTCGAGAAAACTGGCCGGTTTTCAGCCGCCCGCCCTATCCGTTGGCGCGCGCTCCAAACTTCTCTCCGCACGAATTTTCAATGCTGTCCTCAGCCACTCCTCTGAGTCACAGTGTCTTATCTTCACTTGTATTTGTGGACTTTTCACTCAGCCAGCTTTCTGGTGATTCTGGAAGGTGTTTTTCTTTCGTTAAGTTGTAGTTTTAAAATTGCTGTGTATGACGGCAAGATAGGTGTTTTACCTATGCCGCCATCTTGGTTCTTGTGTGATGAAACGTTTTTATAGACATGTTTTTATTTCTCTTGGGTAGATATCTAGGAGTGGAATTGCTAGGTCCTAGGGAAGTTGTATTTTAGATTCCATTACTCTGGCTTACGTCAGAAAGAGAAGCAGCAGGAAGGAGTCTCATTTGCTCACGGCTCTGCTGTCTTCCATGATAAACTTTAGTGGGTACAGGGGATTAGTATCCAACCCCATCTCTGGTGCTGATCAGACAGCCCCAAAAAGATGCTTGCAGGCTTTGGTCAGCGCGGTGTCAGGGCTGGCTCTCACCCTCAAATGACTTTCCTTAGTTTCATTTCCTGCCCATTCTTAGTTCTCTAATTTCTACAGCTCATCTGCACGAGTGTTCTGCTCTTGCTACAGAAGGTGGTTTTGTATAATTGACGAACTTTGGAGTCAGGAGGTCTGACTCCTGGCTCTGCCACACTTCAGCTGAGTGACATGAACACACTGCTTAACGTCTCTGAGCTTTGGTTGCCCATGAACTGTTGAAAACTATCTTGAAGAGCAGTTATAGGAATTATACCAAGGCTACCAGGTATGACAGTGCAGGTTGCTCATGCCCAGAGGGACCCAGCACATGCCCTGCTGCCAAGCCCTGGGTCTCCATGTGGGGCTATATCAGCATGGACGAAGGGGCAGCTTTGTAATTTGTGAAACTTTTGGAGTTTTTTTTCCACCCAAAAGGGGTGTCTTTTTGCAATTCATATTAATGCAGGTATAGTCATACCATGAGATGTACAATATTCCACATACAAAAAGTACTCAGTAAAGGGTAGCTATTATAATGCAATTGAATCAGGCAGGACATTGGTAAGAAGCAACAGAAATGGACTCTGGCTGTCTTATGAATAAAAGGGAATTTGCTGCATGGTTGAAGTGGCTCAGTGGTTGAGCTTTGACCTATGAACCAGAAGGCCACGTTTTGATTCCTGGTCAGGGCATATGCCTGGGTCGCAAGCTCGATCCCTAGTGTGGGGAGAGCGGGAGGCAGCTGATAAATGATTCTCTCTCATTATTGATGTTCCTATCTCTCCCTCTCGCTTCCTCTCTGAAGTCAATAAAAATATATTTTAAAATAAATAAATAAATTAATAGGAATTTGTTAATGGTCCAGAGAGGGCTCACAAACTTGTTAGGAGGCATGAGAACCAGGCTTGGCAGTGTTAAGAACCAAGTGGCTGTTTTGAGGACTGAGCAGTAGAAACTTTAGCTAAAGCCTCTTGAGCAGACACTGGCTGGCCTGTACCCTACAGTGGCTGCTGAGATAGATATGGCCTCCAAATGTCCCACATCCTTGTCTCCCTTGCTCCAGGGAGAGAGTGTCTGATTGGCCAATTTGGACTCACATTCTTGTTCACTGTTCAGGATGGACCGGAAGACTCAAGACTGAATTCCAGCTTCCTTAATGATGGGCAGGTCTTCTCTATCCTCAACATGTCACCCCCTTTGAGATCCTCCATATGATGGACAGGCAACCTCTTTCCCAAACTGTCCTCCCCTTCCCCAAAATGTCCCATAATGATGGGAAGGTGCTCTTGACGTCCAAGAAGACACCCAATGTGGATTTCCCATATTGGGATAATAACAGGAAGGGAATTAAATGGTAGACAGCCAACAAAGTGACAGATCTGCTACTTAGGTCAGTTTTGAGGAATGGAAGATGCTCTATTTTCTTGCCAGGAGTCCTCATCACTTGGTAAGCCAAGCCTTACACCTGCAGCACCCCATTGAGCCAAGTCCTTTCTCAGGCTGACAGAGGAACAAAGGCCCTCACACTGAGCAGGGCACAATGCCTCAGCCTTTTCCACTTCGGTGTTTGCAAAAATAATCACTCATTGTTCTGAAAAATGCAGAATCACCTGAAGAGACACCTTTGGAGTTCTGGGAGAGCTGCCTGCTGACTTCCAGATTTATTATTCAGATTAAGGACTGTTAGCATAACAGTGAAATATGCCTGAGAAAAGTGAGAATAGTAATGATCACGATGGAGATCAGGGCTGATTGGAGGATGTTGTTGGGGAGAATTGAAGTTCTGATTTACAGCCTCAGCATCACTGAGTTGCGGGTATAGCTGCTGTAAGCCACGCTGGCACCCACTACTAGCCATGGGGGCAAGACGGGATTCCAGAAGGATGTAGAATGACAAAGTTTTCAGAGGGGTACAGGTGCCAAGAAGCACACATTATAGGTTCTATGGCGGGTGATGACGTGGTGGAGGGTAAGTGTAGAGCAAGCATGATGGTTTCAGTTCCTGGAGAAAGGTCAGCCCCATGGAGCAGGGGCGGGGAAGGTGCTAATACTAGTTGGGCATTGTTGTGCCTGAGACTTCACCTGTGTCAGCTCATTGCAATGTTCATAACAACTGTGTTGCACAAAAACACCAGCCAGTTTCAGGAACACCAGCTTGGGTCCAATCACTGCTTCTCTCCAAGGCAGATCTTTGCTATGGTGAGGGGATCTCACTGACCAGATCCAGCCCGCCATTGCCCTTCGCTGGCTGGGTGAACACAGGTGACCTGCCGCTGAGATGTGGTGCCCAGGTCGAGATGGGTGGGAAGGCCTGTCTGCCTGCAGGGCAGGGTTAGCAGGGCGGCCCTCCGTGCCTGTGCACGCATCTGCTCACAGGCCTGCACAGCCCACAGGGAGGTTAATAGAGATCTACAGCCCTCGTTACCATTTGCTTTCATAAATAAGTATATTAAATAGGTAAACCAAATTTATTTCTGGCAACAGCTTGCTGACTGCTCCTCCCCCTCTCCGTCACCGTTCCCGCAGCAACTCCAGGCTCTTCCACCCTACCCCCAGGCGTGACTTTCTCTCTTAAAATTTTATTTTTAATTTGTTGTGATGAATGAGTGACATCTCTGACAGCCGATTCGCAGAGATTAATAGAAACGACACAATATTTACGTCGGCGCTACGAACAATTATCCTGCCATCCATCTCCGAGATTATCTTCCTGATTGAAAACTACTCATCCGTGTAATCGGAATTATTTGGAATTAGAAGGGAATTTATAGCCCCCCTGGAGCACACTCTCTCCCCTCGCATCTCTGCTGCTGTCTCCATCATTCTCTTGTCCCTCCTCTGCGCCTCTCACCTTCTCTTCCATCTTGGTGACGGGGCAGAGAGAATTCTCCTCTGCCCGGGTGGGCTGTCTGTCAGGCAGTGAGCATCTCTTTGGCGTGGCACGGGGGTGCGTGATGCGGGTTCTAGATGTAGTGGTAGGTGGAAGGGAGGGTCTCAGTGGTCTTTTGAAGAATTAGGGGTCAGCAAGGCCAGACCCCTGATTATGAAATAATCTGAAGAACGAGGGTTACTATGAGGGTATAGGAGAAATGTGACTTTGGAAGGCATGTGGAGTCAGATTGCACCCTCTGTGAGCAAAGAAAGGAGCAGAATGGGTTCTAATGACAATGAGAGTTTGCTATCAAGATGGGGCTGGTCTTGAGGGGCCGAGGAGGCTGAGTCAGGTAGAGTGGAGTAACTGTATTAAGAGCGGGCATTTGGGCTGTAGGGATGAGTGAGGGGAGGCTGGGTAATGGCACACACAGAACTGGGGAGCTCAGAGAACCTGCTTATCACACTGGGAGGCCAGAGTGGGAGTCAATGTGTGAGATAATACAGATGCTGTGAATGTGTTCTCTGCCAGACCCTGCCTGTTAGCACAACAAATACTAAATCAGACTGGTCTCGATTTGATTCCGCACTCTGCCATGTCAGAGCTGTGTGACCCCAGGCAAGTTTCTTAGCCTCTCTGAGCTTCAATTTTCAACCCCCAAGTCCCCAATTTACAATCCTTTCCATAGGAGTGTGTACAACCTGTAAATTGAGTGTAGTAATAGTACCTACTTTACAGGCATGTTGTGAAGATGAACTGAAATAATGCACATAGGGCACTTTGTACAGTTCCTAGTGCACAGGAAAGGCTCAGATATGTGGATGTCACAGATAAGATAAACCTGAACCCCTTTAGGAGACAAAGACCTGGGCTCCAGGAGCAGCTCGGCTTGTTAGATTCCTCTCCCACCCTTGGCAGTGCTCTCCTGATGACCAGTCTTCCTGCAGCCTTCTCACCCCCTCCCCCCAATCCTGCCCCCATGGTACTGGAATATTGTCTGCAGCACCAGCAAAGCAGGCAGGTCCCTAGTTAGTGGTTAGTGTGTGTGTGTGTGTGTGTGTGTGTGTGTGTGTGTCTCAAAACCATTCTGTTATTTCTTGCGTCCTCTAGTACTTATAACTGTCAACACTGAACACATGCTCTTCCCAGACACTATTCTAGGTTCTTTACCTGTATGCATATATTTAATCTATATACTATCCCCAGGGATTAAGTGTTATTAATTGTTAGCATGCCCATTTTACAGATGAGGAAACTAAGGCACCGAGAGGTGGGATAAGGTGCCAAATTCAAATGACTAGTGTCGTAGGCAGCCTCTAAGAGTCTCTCACTGATCTCTACCTTTGGTATTCACACCATGTGCACCCCGGGGTGTGGCTGGACCTAGTGATCTTCTTATGAACAGAATATAACAAAAGTGACGAACTGCCACTTCAGAGATTAGATTATGAAAGACTGCGGCATCTGTCTTGATCACACACTCTCTTCCTATCTCTTCTCAGGTCACTTGCTCTGATGGAGCAAGCTGCCATGTGTGAGCTGCCCTATGGAGAAGCCTCCGTGAACTGAGGCTGGCCTCTGGTTAGAGTCCATGAGGAGCCAAAACCTGCCAGCAACCATGTGAATGAGTTTGGAGATGAACCATTCCCTGTGCGACCTTGAGGTGACTGTAACACCTGGTCAGGGTAAGTGAAGAGCAAGCATGATGGCCTCAGTTCCTGCAGAAAGGTCAGCCTCGATTGTAGCCTGGGAGAGATGCTGAGCCAGAGGACTCAGCTAGGCAGCTCCCCTCTCACAGCCATAGGAACTATGAGGTAATATGTGTGTCCTAAGCTGCTGAGTTTGGGGATAATTTGTTACCCAGAAACAGGTAATTCATACAACAGTTCTAGCCAAGCCAGGATTTGGACCTAGACTGTTGGACTCTAAAGCCTGTGCTTGACTACTTTGCTTTCTGGCACCTGAGGGGCCTCCTGGGACTGAGCCACTCGGGTGGTTTAAGTCACATCTGAGATGGACAAGCAAGCTGAGATGGCTTTCTCAGGTGGTCACTTTACACAGAGATTCAGACTCAGATTAAAGTAATGTCTAGGTTGCCCTCACCGGTTTGGCTCAGTGGATAGAGCATTGGCCTGCGGACTGAAAGGTTCCAGATTCGATTCCGGTCAAGCGCATGAACCTTGGTTGGGGGCACATCCCCCGTAGGAAGTGTGCAGGAGGCAGCTGATCAATGTTTCTCTCTCATTGATGTTTTTAACTCTCTATCCTTCTCCCTTCCTCTGTAAAAAATCAATAAAATATATTTTTAAAATTTATATTGTAAAGCATAAAATATAAAAATAATGTCTAGGTGAAAAGAGATTTGCAAATGCCATCTGGACAGTGTCTCATCTCCCATAGGATTCATTTCACCCTCCAAGAGAAAGGTGAGAAATATATGTTCTTTAGGCCTAGAGGAGCTTTATTTGTTAGTTATCAGGTAGGCAAGGAAAGAGCCCTCCTTTTGTAAGAAAGGCAGTGTTTTCAGGGAGCCTGGGCCCAGAACAGCAGAGAGTAATCTATGAGGTCTTCAAGACATGCTTCTAAACCGAGGCAGCCTCCTGTGGGAGGACTTTGTCTACAACAAGAAAATGAGCCGCACTTTACCTCACTAACGTTGGGAACGAATAGAGCCAATCTGGATCTATCTGCCGTAGTGAGATTCTGCCATTTCTCTCCTGGAAGTAGGGACAACACAGACTTGTCTTTGAGACATCCTTCCTTCTTTGTGACGAATGACTTCCTTCAGCTCTGGAAGAATTGGCAAAGTCTCTCGAAGGGAGACTGGAAAGTTTGGAATTTAGTGGAATCCAGAGCTCAGCCCTGTAATTTCATTCTAAAGTCATCCAACCACTTAACAAAGGAAACCAGTGTGAAGGACAGGGTAGTGCATTTATGTCATTGGAGGGACCTACAGGAGTAAGAGAAAAAACAGATTCGGGTGCCAATCATAGGAAAGAACCCTCTGAGGCAAAGATGCCTTGAGAACTGAAAAAACATTACCATTTCAAGTTGAGTTTCTACTGTGTTATCCCACTAAAGGAATATCTTTTGGGGAGCTATGTATGTGCCTAGTTTAAGGGACCAGTGGGTGAAGCAGCTGGCCTCCCTCCACCTTGCACTGATTTAGCTCCACCCAGAAGAACCCACGCCCCCATGGGGCTCAGAGAACCTTTCCCCTCCCACCTTGGGTAGATCCCACAGGGGTGGATTCAGCTGCATCCTGACCATCTGGTCAAGGCCTGGTCTGTGGTTCCATTTGATGGGCTTGAACTGGAGACATTTCATGGAGACAGGAGAGACGGAGCCAAAGACAGCCCCCGTGGTGTTAGTAGTGGTTCTGAAAGGAGGTGGAGAACTTTGTGGGAAACAGTCTAAGAAGGAACAGACTCAGGGACAAGATAAGGAAAGCAGAACATGAACCTATATTGTAATTTTATTCTAAAATCGTTCAACCCTGAATACAGAAAATTCCTACAAACACAATCCTAGAAGGGAGTAGGGAAGGGAAGGGTTAGGGCCCTGTACCAGCTCCATAGTTGTCTGGTTGTAAGCAGGAGAGACTGAATGAGCTCACTTAACACTGGAATATAGTACAAGGATGCATCGGGCCAAGCCTAGGAGGGGCCAAGGCCCAGGGCACTAAAGATCTGGGAATGCTTGGCTATTTTTCAGCCTTTGGGCATCTGGTTGAAGACTTACCACCCACAGAGCATTCAGTTGGCCTAGTTTGAGTCACGTGATTGACAGTACCTCTAAGGCTGCAAGAAGTGGGCGTGGGGCAGCTCCCCAAAGCAAAATAGGGTTGAAGATCCCAGGAAAGGGTATGTTGGGAAAACAAAAATAATAAGTCATCTACTACTTTACAGCTCATTACACATACACACACGTGAAATCTTCATGTTTGCCTAACAAGTTAATATCAGGCAAAAACAGCTATCTTTCCATTGTTCTGGGCTCATCCAGCGGAAATGAGATCATCACCACCTTATTGTGGAGGACCTTCTTTCCCTTCACAGACTCCCATCAATATCCAGGTCGCCCTGCCCACGCCCATGTCAAGCGTGTGCCCTGGAGACATAAGCAGGCCCCGCCTGAAACTACAAAAAGCCCGTAAGATAATGTGTACAGTTGCCCCTTTCTCAGGAACCTCTTTGGATGCAAATAGATGATTCGACAGAGGACCAGGGCAGGGCCCAGGGACCGGAGCTGAACCTTATTTAACACCGACAGTGAGATGTCTGTATTTGTTTGGGAGTGTGGATTGAGGGGGCAGGGGGCACTGCAGTGAGGTGTGTGCTATTCCGGCGGGGCCTGAGAGCAGAGCAGATAGGCCATTGGTGTGTTTTCCACCCCAACCAAAGGGACATGAACTCTCCCATCCTTGGGAAGCACTTGGTGCTGGAGGAAAATGAACCCCAAGCAAGTCCTCAGAGGGCAGCCTCAGAGGGCAGCCTCTTCATGAGTCGGGCCACAGGGGTGGGGGTGGGGGTGGGGGGTGTGCGGGTAAGTCATTAGGGTAACCAGCCTTAATAAAGGTAGAAAGATGCGAGAGGGGTGGGTTGGAGCTGGGGGAGTCAGAGGGAAGGAAATGATTGCGGGAGAAACAGATGCGATTGAACAAGACTCATGGAGATGGATTTCCCTGCCTTGGTCCAAACTCAAATCCCTGTGCTCAGATTAATTAGCAAGGAAATATTTTTCTGTCTGCAGAAAAAGGCTGCTGGATTGCCAGTGGGACGTGAGGGTGGGCAGTCTATCAAATAACTACTAATTAGGTTACTTCCCACTGCTGTTGACATGCTGGGGACACGTTCCTGGGCCAAAATAAAGGGGGGAGGCAAGGGAGAGGAGCAGAGACTGAGACAGAGATACAGGCCAGGATCCTTGCTGCTCGTTTTAGAAAATTACTGGCTGGGATTAGGAGGGAGAACCGGGTCCAAAGCCCAAAGAAGAGCTGGCAGGAGAGAAGCAACGTGCTGATTAGCAGACACCCCAGGGCCGAGACCTGCATGGGGGCTTATATTTCACAGCTTTCTACAAACACTCTGAAAACATGCGCAGGATGGCCAGTCACTGGTAAGTCCAAGCCTTACATGTGCCTCATTGATTCCCACAACTGTGGGAAAGGTATTTTAGTTACTGTCTATAGATAAGGAAATTGGGGCTCAGAGATGCTTTATAACTTAACTACAGTCACACAGCAAGTAAGAAGGGGTGAAGCTGGGTTTTGAACCCAAGGTTGGCCTGATCCCACCCTGCCTCCCCTAGCCACTACTCAATGGATAGTGCACATGTGGCAATATTCTCTTATTTTGTGTTTCGTTGCCTAATTCTGCCCTAAAGTTCTCAAGGCATATTCTCCAGCATGCCCCATGCAGGGATCTTTATTATACTGCAGGAGGGACTCACCTTTTCTCCCGAGGGTTGAGACTTGGAGGCCCTCACATAGTTCCTTATTTTGAGACCCCTCAGAGGAAGGTTCGACGATGCATTCCATTGGAGACCACTGGGCCGTCTAGATATGCCCATGTGGAGTCTACCTACTTCCTCACGCTCTGCCCTCACTGTGGACTGGGCTGTGAAGCAGCTCCTGGGCAGTGCCCCCAGGCCATCACTTCTCCTGGGCTGGCCCATCCTCCTCCTCCCACCTTTTCCTTGTGAGCAGGGTTGGACCACAGGGCCCTCTGCTCTCTAGGCGAGCCTCCTGCCTGGGGAGCCCTGCTCTTCACGGCTGTTGCTCCCTTTCTTTCCTCAGAGCTCTCCTGTTTGCATTCCCCCTGCTGCTGTTATGTAGCTGTTTGTAACCTGTGCCTGCGCTTGTGAGTTTCTTGAGGCCAAGGACTATGTTTTATTCACTAAGTGTCCCCTGCACTTAGTCTTGTACCAGGCACCTGGTGATGAGTATGCCATAAATGTTGACTGAATGAAGGAGCAAATGCCTGAAAGACTGTGTGGCTCACCTCCAGCCTGCCTCTAAATGTTTCTCCAATGTTTTATGCGGCACCAGGCACCCCTCTATAGTGCTGGGGTGTCTATTTCCTGCTAAGTACGATAGAAAGATGAGTGTCCCCAAGATGCCATTTTACCCTGCATCTAGACAAGTTCCTTCGTAACATTGAATGAGTGGAGACTCTGTACAGAAGGCATTGCTACTGCTACAGATGGAGACTGGGGTTCAGATGCTACTGCTACTGATCTCTGGCCTTTGATAGCCAGACCCAGACCTGAGCGCCTGGGCCTACGCAGGCCAGGGGAGGATGGGGAATACATCAGAGAGGCTGGGGATGAAAGAGTGTCTGGAAAACCTGCTTCCTCAGAACTAGTCCTGTGTGAGCACACGGAATCTATCCACAGAGGGGTGAGGTAGCAGAGCAAGTGGGTTACCTAAAAATAGCAGTGCTGGCTTCCCACAGTTAGAGACGGGGCTCTGCGATGCATCTTGGCTGGTTTGGGCGAGTTTGTTTATTTATTGAGAGTCAGAGAAAAGGATCATTCACTCAGAGGTGGAAATGTGACACCCCTTCTACAATGGGCAACCAGACAGGGGAGCTGAGCCTGGGAGCAGCCCCTCAGCTGCCCCTGCCCTCATGGTGCAGTTGACAGTGGGCTGAACCTCAACCCAGACGTGGGGCATTCTGTGGGAGAGGCACATGTATCCACGCCAGTGCATGAATGTGAATCTCTCCGACGATGTGCAGAAGTCACCAAGCCCAGCACTAGGCACACATAGTAGGTGCTTAATGGATGTTAATGAGAAAGAGTCAATGAGGAGGCATCTGAAGTCAGAGCAGGAGAAGAGAGGGAGCGAGGAATATAATGTAAAACAGCCAGAATGTTTTTGAAGAAAAGGGATGGATTTGGGAGTCAGGAAGCCATAGGTTCAAATCCTAACTCTGGGAAAGGTATATAAATATGGTAACTTATTTATATATGGCAAGGGACTTTACCTCTCAGAACTCCAGAGCCCTTATCTATAAATTTTAAAAATGTGAATAATAATACCTATCTCAATTTGACAATGGGATTATTGAGATAATATACAGAAAGTGTCTATACAGGCTGAGTTCAATATCTATATTTTCAATTTTATTATCATTTGCTATGAATATCATCAACAATGAGGATCCCCAGATTATTAACAGTTAGAATATTACTTTTAAAAAGAACTCAAATTAAAGATGGAAATTTTCCTCGAATTGATCAATGGACTTAATGCAATTTCAATCAAAGTGCCAGAAGACTTTTTAAAAAATTTTTTCTTTATTGATTAAGGTATTACATATGTGTCCTTATTGCCCATTCTCTCCCTCCCTCCCCACCACTCATGCCCTCACCCACCTGGTATCTATATCCATTGGTTAGGCTTATGTGCATACATACAAGTCCTCTGGTTGATCTCTCCCCCTTGCTCCCACCCTCCCTTATCTTCCCTCTGAGGTTCTGTGGTTTGATCGATGCTTCTCTGTCTCTGGATCTATATTTGTTCATCAGTTTATGTTGTTCATTATATTCCATAAATGAGTGAGATCATGTGATATTTATCTTTCTCTGATTGGCTTATTTCACTTAGCATAATGCTCTCCAGTTCCATCTATGCTGTTGCAAATGGTAAGAATTCCTTTTTTAAAATGGAAATTGACAGGCATATTCTAAAAGATACTTGAAAATGCAAAGGCCTCATAATAAACAAAAACAATTTTGAAAAAGAACAAGGTAGAAAACTTATACTATCAGATAAAGAACTACAGCACTAAAGTAATAGCATAAGTACAGGCATATCGATGAATGGAACAGTTTATACGTAGACCCAAACATTTGGGTGCCCAGATAGTTGGTCAAATATTATTCTACGCATTTCCATGAGGATTTTTTGGATAAGATTAACATTTACATCAGAAGACTGAGAAAATCAGATTGCCCTCCCTAATGTGGGTGGGCTTCAGCCAAGTAGTTGAAGTCCTGACTAGAACAAAGAGAGGCTGACACTCCTTGAGTAAGAGAGGATTCCTCCTGCTTGATTGCCTTTGAATGGGGACACTAGATTTTTCTTTCTTTTGGGCTTGAACTGAAACATCAGCTCTTCCTGGGTCTCAAACTGGCCAACTTTCAGACAGGAACTATGCCATTGGCTCTTCTAAATCTCTGGCTTGCCAACTCACTCTGCATGCCTGAGACTAGTTAGCCTTTTATAATCATGTCAGCCAATTCCTTATAATAAATCTCTTTATACCTAGAAATATCCTACACGTATAAAGAAGATCTAACTATTCAATGATGTATGTATGTATGTATGTATGTATGTATGTATCTATCTATCTATCTATCTATCTATCTATCTATCTATCTATCTATCTATTTCCTATTGGTTCTGTTTCTCTGGAGATCCCTGACAAATACAGACATCAACTTTTGCTCATTGAAAGACATTGTGGTAGATTGAATGATGGCTTCCCTAAGATGTCCATGTCCTAACCCTGGAACTTATGAATATGTTACATGGTAACAGACACTTTGCAGCTGTGATTAAATCAAGGATCTTGAGAGAGGGATGATTTCTTGGATTATTCACTGGGCCTAGTGTAGTCATAAAGGGTCCTTTAAAGAATGAGATAGGACTAAGCGAGATGTGATGATGGAAGCAGAGGCTGACATGCAGGCAGCCTCTAGAATCTAGAAAAGGCAAGAAAATACATGGTCTTCTAAAGCCTCCAGAAAGAATGCTGCCCAGCCAACAGTCTTGATTTTAACTCAGTGAAATTGACTTCTGGCCTCCAGGACTGTAAAACAATAAATGTGTATTGTTTGGAACCACCAAGTTTATGATAATTAGCTACAGCTTCAATAGGAAACTAATGCAGACACCATTAAGCTAACACACACACACACACACACACACACACACACACACACACACACACACAACTTGTACTAAGAATATATAAAGAGGTCTTACAGCTCAATAATGAGACAAATAACCGAATATAAAAATTGTCAAAAGATTTGAACAGGCAAAAGAAGATACACAAATGGGCAAGAAGTACATGGAAAGAGGCATGTCATTAATTATCAGGAAAATGCAAATTAAAACTATAAGAAAACACTATCTTACAATCATTAAATAGCTAAAATTAAAAAGATTGCCAATATCAAGTGCTGATGAGGAGTTGGACTAATTGGAACTCTCATTCGCTGCTGGTAGGAATGCAAAATGGTCATTCACTTTGGAAAATTGTTTGCTAGTTTGTTGTTGTAAAGTTAACCATTCATTTTCTATACAACCCAAGATTCAACTTTTAGTTATTTACCCAAGATAATGACAACATATTTTCATGCAATGACTATTTATAAAAGCAACCCGAAATGTCCGCCAACCAGAGAATAAATTAGGGTATAATAATATAGTGGAATACTACTCAGCAATACAAAGAACTATGGATACATACAACAACATGGATGAATCTTGAAAAATGAATCAAGTCAGACACAGAAAAGTACATACTCTATGATTCCATTTGTATGAAATTCTAGGAGAAGCAAAATGAATGGAGAGTATTAGAAAGCAGATCAATAATTGTCTGGGGCCAGGGCTGGGGTGGGCAAAGAGGTAGGAAGAACCTTTTGGGGAATGATGGAAATATTTTATATCTCGATCATGGTGGTAGTCAGAGGTCAGCAGATTTTTTTCTATAAAGAACACAGATAATATTTTTTATCTTTGAGAACCATATGGTCTCTATTCAATTTTGACACTATAGTATGAAATCAGATATAAATAATGTGTAAACAAATGGGTATAGCTGGATTTAGCTCAAAAGCCTCATTTCCTAACCCTTGGATGGACTCATCAAACAATAATCTTAGAATAGGTGTATTTTATTGCATATAAATTTTATCTCAATATATTTGATAAAAATAACAAACAAGAATAATGTGCAGCTATTTTTGAAGTTTCTTTTTTGAAATCTACATAATATACACAAAGCATATGTATACAGCTTGATAAATTATAATTGTTCCATTCTGGTAGGTGTGGAGTAGTATTCAATTGTGGTTAATTTGTATGTCCTGATAATAACTGATACTGAGCATCTTTATAAATACTTATTGGCCATTTAGATATTTTCTGGTGAATCTTTATCTATGAAGTCATTTGGGCCTGAAAACCACAGATTTAAAATTCTTTAATATATAAAGAGAACTTCCGATTTTCTATTTTTTCTTATCAGTTTTAAGTTTTCTTTTTAAGGGAATTTTTCCATTTCATTTAAATTTCTACTATACCAGTACAAAGCTGTAATAATGTTCTCTTATCTTTTTAAAGTCTGTAGTATCTGTAATAATGTTCCCCTTCTATTCCTTTTGTGTGTCTTGTGAATCTTGCTAAGGGTTTAATCGTTTATTAGTCTCTTCCAAGAACCAATTTTTGACTTTGTTGATTTTCCCTTATAATATGTTTCTTTTCTACTTAAATAATTTCTGCTCTAATCTCTATTATTTCCCACCTCTGCTTCTTTTTAAGGACTTAATTCACTGTTGAATTATATATATAAAAATATATACAGAGAGTTATTGATTTCAGAGAGAAAGGGAGAGGGAGAGAGAGAAACATCAATGATGAGAGAGAATCATGGATCAGCTTTCTGCTGCACACCACCATCTAGGGATTAAGGCTGCAACCTGGGCATGTGCCCTGACTGGGAATCCCACCATGACCTCCTGGCTCATAGGCTGACACTCAACCACTGAGCCATGTTGGCTGGGCGATTTTTTAATTCTTGAGATGAATGCTTAGGCCATTGGCTTCCAGCTTTTCTTGTTTTACAATAATGAATTAAGGGTGTAAATAATTAATTAAAGGTATAAAATTTCCTCTAAACGTGGTTTTAAATTTACCTCATAATTTTTATATACCACATTTTTATTATAATTCAGTTAGGAATATTTTCTTATTTTCATTGCAATTTCCTTTTTTACTTAGTGGTGTTTTAGACTTTTTTTTTACTTAGTTCCTAAACATTTGAGGATTATCTGGTGATTCTTGCATTAATGATATCATCGTTAATTATTCTGTGATCAGAAAAAAAATATTCTGATTTATTTTAGTCTTTTAGAATATGCTGAGAGTTGCTTTTATAGTTTAGCTTAAGGTCAATTTTGTTAGACATTACTCGTACACATTTTTATATTTTTTCTTTTTTATTGATTTTAGAGAGGGAAGAAGAAAGAGAGAGAGAGAGAGAGAGAAACATCAATGAGAGAGAAACATCTACTGGCCATCTCCTACACAGCCCCTACTGGGGATCAAGCTTACAACCTAACCTGAGCATGCGCCCTTACTGGGAATGGAACCTAGAGGTCACTGGTCATCCTCCCACTCCCAACCAACTGAGCCACACCAGCCAGGGCTACTCATGGACATTTAAAAGCATTCTGAAGCTGTTGGATGAACTCTCTAACATATGTTGGTTAGTTCAGGCTTGTTCATCATGTTGGCAGAGCTTCTGTATTACTACTGCAGTTCCTGGGAAAGACCTGAACCAGAGGCCAGGGGGCCAGGAGAAGGAACCTGCTTTCTCCGTTTCTGAAGGGGCCACCTTCCCTGGTTCTAACCGCCTTTCCCTTGGGCTGGGCAGGGAAGGGCAGGGAAGAGGGGGTCGCCTCTTTTCCTAAGGCACTTGCTACCAAGCCCTCACACTTCCACCCAAAGCCTCATGCCTGGAAGTACCAGGAAGGGAAATGCTAATAATGTCTTGAGAGGGAGAGACTCTCAGTGTGAACATAAAGTCAAGTCTTTGGGGATACGCTATGGGGGAGGTTCGGCCCTCTCTCATTCCATGGTTTAATGTGTAACTTGTCACCTTTCCTGAATGTCAATTTCTTTTATTTGCCTGTAACACGTTCACCTTGCTCAGTCTCCTTGGTTACGGTGTGCAGCTCTAGTCCCACGGTAGACCTGCCAGAGCCCAGCCACCTGTGCTCCAGGGTGACTGACAAAGGCTTTGACACCTTGTTCCTGGCTAAACTCCTCAAATCCGCCAGACATGCCCCACACCATCCCTACCCTGGGACCAGCTCCTGGGAGCATTGGGTCTTCTTGGAGGGTAGATCCTTGGGAGCAGGCCTGTCCTGTGCCTCCCACAGAGCCGTGTCCAGGGGAGGTGTTCCAAGGGCACTTGTGGAGTTAAACCGAATTGCTGTCCCTTCTCCTGCGAAGGTCCCTTCATCTGAAGACTGTTTCTGTCTCCAAAAGAGTTCACACCAACCTATCATCCCCCTCCCTCTCTCTTTTCGTCTTCCTTCTTTTCCTATCTTTCTTCTACAGATATTTGTTGAGTACTTAACCTATGCCTGGCACAAGAGGGTCACCAGGTAAATAAGACATTCCAGGTATCTGTTTTATGGAGATGACCTTACATGGGAGCCAAATCCACAAACCCATTAGCTGACCTCAAACTGTGGGCGATGTTATAAGGGGAGTAGCAGAGACCCCTGGTAGAGGCAAGGTCTGCCTGGAGAGGGTGGTGAGGGGCCGGCCTCGGAGGAGGCGATAGGACACCTGATGAGCAGTATCAACGTCTTCAGGTAAAATTTTGTTTCTTCAAAAGAAAAAGCCCTGTAGCTAATGACATAAAGTCAACCTTTGTTCATTTTAGTGGCAAGGACTTGAGTGCTTATTACCTTTTATACTTTTCTGTATTAAAAGTATTCGTATCTTTAAAATATAGTTTCCTGCATTTGATCATCTATTTGAAAACCTCTACTCCAACAATTCACAATTGGTGACACGGGAGCCATCGCTCCTATGAACGAGCCTTGGAGCATCATTGCTCAGCCTCTGGTCCACCTTGCCTTTCACCTTCTCTTTCCTGGCAGACTCTTACTCATCCTTCAACACCCAGCTCAAATATCACCTCGCCAAGGGAGCCTTCTTTTACTTCCTCTTAGGGAGATCCAATTGTTCCATGGATTGCTGTTGCTCAGTACATCGCTTATATGATTTAATAAATCTTGGCATGTTGTATCACAGTTTATTTGCTTGTGTGTATAGACTCTTCCAAGGTTCATCTCACTGTCTTCGGCTTCCGGCACAGAGCTCATAGTAGCACATTGTAGATTCTAAACAATGATTCTCCAGGATGCCTGTTGGACGAATGAATAAACGTTTAACCTTCAAACAACAAGCTCTCAAAAGAGTATTAATAGGAGATATTTGTATACAAGCAATATGCTAATTAAACTTCATTTTATTTATTCATTCACACAAACTCAGCAAGAACTCCATTTGGCTGCTATTAATGTTCAGTGTGATTTACTGTAAGTACTTAAAGTGTAAAGAATGTGTTTCTTTACAAAGGAAAGCCACAGTTCTTTTGGTTTTACCCCATCCCTCCCCTCATTTGTATGAATTAGTAAGACGTGACTTTAGTTCAGGTCTTTCCCTGAGATTTGCAGGCTGGTTACTCAGTAATTTAATTACTTCTGAACCTACTGAAGGCAAATACCAAGCAATCTATAGGGAAAGATTGTGGAGTTCCCAGTTGTTTATTAAGAAAGTTTCATGTAGCCCTAGCTGGTTTGGCTCAGTGGATAGAGTCTCAGGCCTATGGACTCAAGGGTCCCAGGTTCGATTCCGGTCAAAGGCACATGCCCTGGTTGCAGACTCGATCCCCAGTCGGGGGCATGCAGGAGGCAGCCAATCAGTGATTCTCTCATTGTTGATGCTTCTAACTCTCTCTCCCTCTCCCTTTCTCTCTGAAATAAATTAAAAAAGAAAAAAAGAAAGCTTCATGTAGTCCTCATAGAGGCAAAGGGGATTCATCCCTCACCCCACCCCGTGGGTGTCCGCCTGAAGGGAAGCCCAATTAGAGAAATTTGAATAATTTGGATCCTCGAAGAACTAGTAATGCATCCAGCAAGGACGGCTTATTTATGGGAGGCTGTGTAGGCTGGTTGGACAGCAAGAAAGGTTGATCTCTTGGGGAAAGGAATGGCAAAAAATCTGATCTGGGGGTCTGGGGGTGGGGCTTTGATTTGTTGACTTGGCTCTGCCTCAAGTCTCCCGTTATTCCCTATACTGGCACCTCCCCTTCCTCTAAGAAGGGTACAGGATGCCTCGAGAGGGGGGTGTAGGCATGTGTCAAATTGCTGGGCCTGGCTGGTCCCTGGCAAACTGTGTTCATGGTCAGGAGGTGTTTTGAATCCACGTGGTGATGGAGAGAGTGGGGGTATTTGCTTCAGTGGAGCACCTCCTTTCAGGCCTGACCACCTAGGATGGGGTCAGACTGCCCCTCCCTCCCCTCCTCCCATGCAAGATGTCACCAGCCTCGAGCTGTGTTACCCCCATCGCTGGAGAATGCCCTCCAGACGGAAGAGCGGGCAGTGTCCCTGGCTCCACCTGGCCCTCCTGTGCAGAGCCAGTGCCCACGATGGCTGCTCCCTGGTGTCCTGCGTCCTGGTGGAAGATGATTAATGGCCTCACTGCACCGATGTGTTGTATTTAGGTCTATTCCCAAGCAGATAGATTTTTCTTTGCAGATAAAATGAAGGCAGGCCGTTCCTAGGCTGCGGGGTCCCTGCCCACCCCTCCCGGCTGCAGGCTGTTAGGGAGCTCTGAAAGTTAAATGAGTTGATAAGCGGGTGGGGACAGGGAGGACTGTACCTTCAGTGGCCCTTGTAAACAGTATAAAGTCACCTTGATGTGCGGGGACTAATGACGCTGGAGCAAGCCAAATGGAGTCTGGTGGCACCGAGCCAGGATGGGAGCCAGCGTCCCCACGGCAGGGCCTCACCTTCCTCTGTCCCTGTCTTTTTCCTGGTGACGTGCACTTGTACTCAGCTCTGTCTCATGCCGAGTGCAAAACCTCATGAAGTTTCAGCTGCTTTCTCTGTAGAAAGGGAATGCTATGATGTTGAAGTCCTAACTCCCCCCAAAAGATGGTGAAGTCCTAACTCTCAGTACCCGTGAGTGTGACCTTATTCAGAAACAGGGTCTTTGTAAATGAGCAATTCAAGAACAGGTCATCAGGGCAGGTCTGAATCCAGTATGACCGTGTCCAGAGGGAATGTGGACGCAGAGACCGACATGCACACAGGAGGACTGGACCGCCAGGTGAGCAGAAGGCAGAGATCAGGGCTGTGCTTCTACAGGCTAAGGGACAGCAAATTTCCTAGCAAGTCACCAGCCCCAGGGAGGGAGGCTCAGAGCTGATCCGCCCCCAAACCCTGAAAGGAACCAACTCTGCCCACACCTTGATCTGGGCTACTTTGCTTCCAGAGCTGGGAGGCAACACATTTCTGCTGTAAGCCCCAGTTCTTGGTAGCATGGGAGCTACTACAGGGGAAGAATACCCGCCTCTCCCCCGGCCTTGGGTTGGCTGCAAGGATGTCACATGTGAATCCACAAGTAGCCATTGAATCTTTACGCCAGGGGCTTACCCCAAGACACGGGGGCAAGAATAGAGATGGGCCTGACAAACAAGGGGCAGGTGAACCTCATAAAACAAAGGCCGCACAATGGTCAGGGTCCTTGTTTCGATAGGACAGACACACAGGGTTAAAGGTTGGGAGGAGGCCAGGCCACAGATTGATTCCATTTACACAAAATGTCCAAGCCAGGCATACCCACAGAGACAGCAAGCAGATTAGTGATTGCGGGGCCTGGGGAGGAGGAGAAGTAAAAAGTGGCTGTTTAATGAGTACAGCTTCTCCTTCGGGGGGATGAGAATGTTCTGGAACTAAATGGTGGGGATGGTTGCACAATACTGTGAGTGTATTAAATGCCACTGAACTGTGCACTGTAAACTGGTTAAAATGGAGAACTTGGTAGTATGTGTATCTATAATAATAAAAGAGTAATGTGCTAATTAGACCAGACGTCATTCCGGACGACCATCTGGATAAAGCCAGAGCTGGGAGGGAAGCCCGGGTCCCAGGTGCCAGAGGGAAGCTGGTGCCAGCAGTCCAGGGAAGGAAGGCCTACTCTTGCAGGAATTTTGTGCATCGGGCCTCTAGTTTTATAATAATAAGAAACAGTATATATTGCATGCTAAAAAAAAAAAATTTAGTACAGAAAACACAAAAAATCCCTGAGACTTCAACTCAGGAACTTTGAAGGAGAAGATAGAGAGTTCATAACCTCACGGAATAAAAGGTTAAATAATTGGGGTTGCAGCAATACTTTTGTTACTTTTTAAAAAGCCCTTTGGGCGATTGGAAGAGAGATTCAGGGTCCCCTGGGGCCCCTGTCCTTCCTTTATCTGTCCCTGGGCTCACAAAACCCCAAAAGTCCCCACACAGTGTTCTCTCCCTGACCTCTGACCTCAGCTAGGCTCTGCAGGCCAGAGCACTTCCTGTCAGGTACTTGCCCTGCCAGGACTACCTCAAGGTTTTGGGGAGGAATCAAAGCAAGTTCAAGTAATGACACTAAACTAGGCAGGGGCCGCCTCCGGATGACACAGGCTGCATGCCTGGGGCTGGTCATGCTACAGGTGCTCTTCTAAGCATCTCCTTGCCTTGTGTCATTTGTCAAAATGCCCAGCTAAGGAGATAGACACTTAGAATCCCCATGTTGCAGAGAGGGAAACTGAAGCTCAGAGAAGCTAAGGGCTTCCACCCATTCCCCAACACTAAGGGAAGAGGCAAGATCCCAACCCGATGTCCTATTCCAGAGTTCTCGCGTTAACATCAGTGTCTGCCTCTGCCTTGGGGGGCCCACAGGCCCGGCCCTTGAAGCCTGAGAGGCTTATGGTGAGAAGGGGAAGCTCTCCAGAGCCTCCTGAAACCCAGGCTTGGCTCAGCTGGGAGAGCTGAGACTGAGGCTGTGAGAGATTGAGATTGGCCTGGAGGTAAAAAGCCTGTCATGGTCCCACAGGGCTTTCGAGGAGGATGCCTCTGGAAGGAGTGGCTTGGTTCACCCATTTACCCATCTTGCTCTTAGTGTCATTACTTGAACTTGCTTTGATTCCTCCCCAAAAGCTTGAGGTAGTCCTGGCAGGGCAAGCACCTGACAGGAAGTGCTCTGGCCTGCAGAGCCTAGCCGGAGGTCAGAGGTCAAGGAGAGAACACTGTGTGGGGACTTTTGGGGTCTTGGTGTGTGAGCCCAGGGACAGATGAAGGAAGGACAGGGACCCCAGATAAGACACTGACCTGGTACTGCTCTGGGAGAAGTGGCAGCCTCAGAGAGGGCTCGGGCATGGCTTCTGGCGAGATCAGGGAGGGCCCGGGAGAATCCCAGTGTGCGCAGCTGGGGAATTTTAAAAGAAAGCAAATCATGAAGGGAAGTCCTTGGTTTGCCTCAGAAGAGAAGTTTTGCCCTGAAAAGGAGCCTGGCGGTGTACAGTGAGCTTGTGCCCAAGGAGTTACAGGTGCGGCCACCAGCACGGGAAGCCTAGAGCCCTCTCGGTAGGGTTGTCCACATTCCGAGCAACTAAAGTCACCAAGAAACCTGAGTGTGCTCAGGCCTGCCAGGGGGCACCGGCCTGGCATCCCCGGGAGGCCGAAGGAAACACATTGCCGGTCCCAGGGAGTAAATCAAAAGGGCAAGGGGAGTGGCTCACCATGGCTCACAATGAGGCTATGGATAAACGAGGGATCGGTCAGACTACATCTGCCTGCTCTCACTCCCCATCCTCCAGCTCTCAGAATAGAGATGAGAGGAAATATGATTCTAAACAAGAGTGACTCAAATGATGGGTATCTTAGGCATCACTCATTCATTCATTCATTCACTTCATTCATTCACCCATTCACTCATTCAGTAGTCAGTCAGTCCAATCTCGGAGAGTTTGACCATGTGTCAAGTGACATAGTAGCACTGGGGATGTGATGGTGAGTAAGACACACAGTCTCTCTCGGAGACTATTCCAATGGCAGGAGGCTCGTGGGAATGCTCTCGGTTCTACATATTAAATGGCTTTGACTTCATCAGCTAGGGTACCGTACCGCTCCTTCTTCTGTTAGCCTGGAGAGTAAAGAATTAGATCTAATATGAAGAAATTCAACTCTTTTAAAATATATATATATTTTATTGATTTATTACAGAGAGGAAGGGAGAGGGATAGAAAGTCAGAAACATCGATGAGAGAGAAACATCGATCAGCTGCCTCTTGCACACCCCCTACTGGGGATGCACCCCAGCCAAGGTACATGCCCTTGACTGGAATCGAACCCGGGACCCTTCAGTCCGCAGGCTGACGCTCTATCCACTGAGCCAAACCGGTTTCGGCAAGAAATTCAACTCTTATTTCTTAAACATTGGAGAGCAGGAAGTTTTATGGCTTGTAACGTACCAGTACCTGTCCCTTACCACACCAGCAAGGTGCTGGTCCCACGACCCCTCTAGAAGGGGGAGCATCACCTGAAATTCCACCTAAACCCAGGGGCACTAGTCACCAGATCACCAAGGCAGGTGGCCCTGGTGTGATCTCGGAGACAGGAGGGGAGGCCTGGGGCGATCAGGAACTCACCTAGCTAGTTGTTGGACAGCCCAGACTTCTGTCCCTGGAGGCTTCCATCTTCTGGAAGCTTTGCCTGAGGCTCACTTTCAGAGTTGGGTTGGCCAGCCCCAGGGAAGTTGTCCCACCTTTGTGGAAATGGGGGCAGGCAGTGTTTCTTAGATTCCTTCCAGGATCCCAAAGACTGGGGCTCCTTTCTCTCAAGAAGAAACGTGTCCAGGCAATTCAGTTGCATAGAAAAGCTCTTGGGAAAAATAGAGACACCAACATCCCCAAGGCCTTTCCATCTTGGGCAATTCTTCTGACATGAATGTCATCCCCTGTCCTTTAAAAAAAAAAAAAATCTACTACCTGCTGTGGCGGGAACCACTGGACCTGCCTCCCCAGGCACAGGTGACTCCTGACGGCACCCCCACCCCCACCCTCCAGCCCTTCAGCAGGTCCTCTGAGAAGCCTGGCCCCTGAGCTGGGAAGGCTCTGTCTGCTCCCCCTTCCTGCTGACCTGGCAGGAGGGACGGAAACTTTCGTGGAAAGCGCTTGTGCTGACGAATGCTCCCAAGTCAGGACTTTGACTCCAGCCCTGCAGAGCCACGGGCTCAGGATCTGGGGGCCTCTCCTCCGTGGGGTCAGGACCTACCCCCAGCTCCTCCCCGGGCTCTCTCTGCCCCCCATCAGTCATGGGCTCTCCAGTGACCCTAAGTGACTGTTCCACTGCTGGAGCGGTAACTGACTTCCATACTTTCCCCCAGATCCTCCCCCCATTTCTTCTACATTTTCTTCCCCCTTTCCAGTGTGTGGTCTGCTTGGGGCTCAGCAGAGTTGAAAGTCTAGAGCCTTTGGCTGTTTTGTTTAAGACCTGGTTATGGTTGTGGGAATTTTTTTTTTTGTCAGCTGCCTGTTATATCAATCACGGAGTCGGGATCTATTTATAGGTTGGGAGTACTGTGTCCTTAGTCACAAAGAGACACAGACAGGGGACTGTCAGCTGGTGCTGGAGGAGCTGAGCAGCGAGTCATCAGCAACTGGAAGCACCTGAAGGGCAGACATTCCGCCCACCCCGTCCTCCCAGCCCGAGCATGTAAGTACCCAACTTCTCCCCGCTTGCCCTGAACCTGCCATACCCTCCTTCCCCCTCTCCCCGCGCCCCCCACCCCCCCACCCCTCTGTCTTTTGGATAAAAATATCTCCCCGTGCTTGCTCCTTCCTCCCGCTTTCGGCCGGTGAAGCATCCCTGGGAGGCCGAGGGGAACACGCTGCCGGTCCCGGCTGTCATGGGAAGGTCAGAGGGACCGGCAATGGCTGGTGGGCCGGCTTCTCACACTCGTTTGCAATCAGTAGGTTCCCTGTGAGTGGTGTTTGTTTTGGCTGAGAAGAAGGGAGTAAATCAAAAGGGCAAGGGAAAGTTTCCATGCTGCTCAGCGGGTGGGTATGTCTCCGGGCATGAAAACTTTTATTTGCTGGCAGCTCAGGCAGCGGCGAGCTGGGAAGGTTACACGGGACAGGTGATGATGGAGGACTCCCGGCAGGTCTGGGCTCCACCTGGGAGCTCCCAGGCTCCGGGAGTCTCCACAGTCCCCGTGGCCAGCTTCGCCATGGTGCCTCCAAGGAAAATGACTGTTTTGTGTTTTTGCTCCACGGAGTGGCTTTGCTTTGAAAAGTCCGGAGGAGAGCTGACTGCTGATTTGTCTTGCCTCCCAGGCTTTCGTGGGCTTGCTCATTTGGTGTATTTTCTTCACCCTGAAAGGGGAACTTGAGTGGGGGCAGGGGGAGGAAGAGTCCCTGAGAGGATGCAGCCAGGTGTGGAGTGTTGCTGAGGCATCGCTCGCATCCTTCCCAAGGAAGAAACTTCACAGCACGACTCTTGTCAAAACCCTGCTCGTATCAGACAGTCGGGGCGCAGGCTCTGTGAGCTCACTGGTGGCTCCCAGAGATGGCTGTCCCCAGACATTGTCCGGGGGCCCACAGGGCTAACACATCGCAGGCTTCCTGTGGGCCACTGGGGACTTGTGTTTCTGGAGAATGCCCAGTATGAAGTAAAAATCCTGCACTTGGGGAGGTTGGCTATATATTACTTACAGAGGAATACTAACCCTAAATTTTTAGGGAGAAAAATCCGATGTCTAATGCATCTTGTGTACAACTTTAAAAATGTACCTCTTTCTTTTTACAAGTCTACTAATGCCTGGGTTTCTATTTACTGGTAAAGTGCTTACCCTACATACACTGTATTACTAAGGACTATTGGGAAAACAAAATTCTAACAGAGAGATCTTTCCAACAACTTAAAAATAGTAAACAAAGCAGATATGTCTGGATTGCCTTTGATTAAGGATAAGATAGTTTTATCAGCACATCTAACTTGATGAAAAAGAAGGTAACTATGGACACACAGGTCTGTTTAGAGGCAACGTGACCTCAGTTTTGACCTTTAGGAACTTTAACCTTCCTTCTCTTGGGTCTTTATGTTCACCAGCATTTTATTTTGGCCTCTTGTCTTCAATCCATTCATCTGCCCTATGGGAGAGGAGAATGGGTATCAGGAAGGAGTAAGAAATTAGAAGGTCAACTTGGCATGTCCAGGTAGTGCGCCCAAGTTCATTGGCAGAGAAACTCAGAATGAGGAGTTTGTTGGCCAGTGGAGGGGGTGGGGAATGTCACTGTTTAAAACCTATCCTGGTAAGTAAAATCCAAGCAATGAAAGGAAAGCATATGCAGGAGTTGAGCATATTATACATGCAGCACTCCTGCTCTTCTCTTCCAGGGACTCTGTTTTGCTAAACAGATCCTGCTAAGGCTCCCACAATAATGCTGAAGTGGGATTTGGTGGGTTATTGTTAATTAAAGCTCAAGTGCTTTGAGTGATTGAGACATTGCGTTCAGAAATCACAGCAGTCAGCTGTTTGCAGATTGGAACTACCCTAGGACTCTCAGATCTCAATGGCCTTTTAGAGAAAGAGTGGCACTTTCTAACTTTTCAACACAAGAGCAGACCATTGCCTGGCCCCCTTCACCTGCACACAGGAGCCTGCGGGCCCAAGCTGCATTTCTGAGCAAGTTCCAAGTTCTCACCAGCATTAGTGGTTGGGAGGGAAGACTATTTGTTGGAACATTTAGGCAGAGAACTGCTCCTTTGCTTGGCAACCTGTGGATGCATTCAGGTGGGCTGGGGCTTGTTTGGCAGTGTGATGGAGGGCCTGGCTCTCATCCTCACTTCAGGATGTGAGTTTTTCCCTTCGGGATTCGTGATAGAGATGCAGTTGGGGGAAACTTCAAGATATTTGCATAAGGCAGCCTCTGATTACTTACTTTCTGCTTCAATAACGATTAATTTTATGTGGATTGAGCTCCCATCAAACTCATCTTTTTTCCAAACTGATTTTTTAAATGCAATTGGTCATGGGGCTGTCTGTGACTTCTGTGCAATCTAACCCACTCCATCCTTGTTGTTTATGTCTCCGAATGTCAGTGCACAGTTGCCTGTGTGCACGCGCTGTCATTTATATGTCCCTCTCCCTCCCCCTGAGCACATGGATGCCCAGCCCCAGCTTCCTCCCCAACTGGGGACAGTGCCGCCAATGCACAGGTGTTTGGAATACAGCAGGCTCAGGTGCAGAGGACCATCAATCTCCAGGAAGAAGGAATTGCAAGTACTGGAAAGTGCTCCCCTAATTCAAACAATTTTACATAGCTGGGGTCTCTCCAAAATACCCCATCAATGAAAAATGGCAGCTGGCAGGATTTTTCCAACCAAAGACCCTGCACAGCTCTTTCTCCCCATCACCTCACTTCTGCAGTGTATCTGTCCATCTTCTTCTTATCTCTATTTTTACATTTCATTATCCTCCTGCTCTCTCTCCCTCCTACCCCTTTTCCTCCCCCTTCTCCCTGAAAAACACATTTCTATCTGGCACAGAAAATAAACTCAGATTGTGGGTAGTTATGTTAATCTAATTCAATCCTCAACGGGTTAGGAGTGAAATTCTAATAGTGAAGCTGTTGAGGGCTTTTTTGTTAATGGCTTGGGGATTACATTGAGTTAAAGGCTCATTTCCTAATCAAACAGAGAGGGAGAGAGTGACTCCGAATATTTATGAGTCTCCCAGTGAGAGTTTAAACATTCAACTCCAAAAGCAGGGTTTCTGCTGGTGGAAAGAGTTAAAACCCCTCAGGGCTGCTGGGGAAAAAATTAAACCAGTTAAGCCATCAGCATTTTCAGGCTGCCTTGCAACTTGGGCAAAGTGGAAGGTGGGGCGAGAGGGGAATCGGTTCACAAAGCGAAAATGGAAACTGTGGCAGACGCTCTGCAGCCAGCGGCAGCCGCCGACGTGCTCGGAGAAAAGCCCCGGCAGCAGACTGGGGTCCTCGGTTCACCACGGGCCTGGAGGGGCCTTGTGCCTGCAACTCCCCAGATCAATTCTCCTCCTCCATCTGGAGGTGAGAACGGGGAGGCAGGAGTATGGCTCAATTTATCAGCAGCTGGAGCATCCTCCCTGCTGCCTGGTGGAGGGGAAGAGGATTGCCCCCACTCTGTCCTGCCCAGGAAATGCTGAGGGCGGTCTTCTTCCCCTGCTCTAGCAAACTCACATCTCCACAGCCCCTTCTCTCCTTGGCTCCGTGCTCGATCTGGGTCCCCTGGTCCCTCTGCCCGGGGCTCTGTGCCCGAGAGGACTTCAAAGCCCATCTGGCTCACTGTGCCCAGGAGAAAGCAGGTCGAGAACTCCCTGATCTCCTGCCAGACAGGGTGAGGAGCAACTTGGCCAAGGTCAAGCAAAGTCATGGCCACGCAGAGGTGGGGAGTCTAAGTTCTCTGATGTGCGCTGGCTGCTCTCCCCCTGGTTCTCTGGGGTCCAGTAGAGGATAGAGCAGAGTCCAGCCACATGGCTGTCTGGACTGCCCTGGACCTCCTGATGTTGTTTGCTTCTCCAGCTTGGAAAGGATGAGCAGGCGTTCCCCTGCAGGAGGACTCTGAATGCTGTGTGGACACGTGTCCTTGTTCTGCCACCCACTAAGTGAGCAGTTTTGGGCCCTGTCATGGGGCCTTTTTCCTGCTCCCAGGAGGTTGAAGAGGCCCCTGACTGCTGGCTTTCTCTCTCCCAGGTCCTGGCTTTTTGTTTCCTGGGGATCTGGGCATGGATCTTCCTCTTGGTGCCTCCTTGGCCTGTGAGTGCCTATGAATCCTCTTGCATTTGCCCTTTCTCGTGTCAAGGCAGCACTCACATCTATGGCAACTTTCCTGGGAATCCTTTCTCTTGTGGCTGGCATCTCCCTCTTCTCAGAGCCCCTGGCTGAGCTCCCCCACCACGTGGGTCTTCTGTAGGCCTCCTTCATTGTACCAGCAGCTGAACAAGAGCACGGACAACATTTCCTTCCCCATTGTAAGCCCAGATCACGGCTGACCATCCCTGCCCCACAGAGCTGTGGTAAAGATCATGTCCTGAGTCACACACCAGGACTCAGAGTCCAGCACCGCTTTCTCTCAGCTGTGAGACTGGAGGTCATGACCCCTTAAAGGTCTTGTTTTTCCCATCTGCTACCTGGGGATAATTCTAGAACCTTCCTTATGGTTTGTTGGGGACAGGAAGTGCATGTGACATGTTAGCCCTTTGCCCCATGTGCTAGCACCCTTATTTGCTCAGCACAGAGCAGTCACTCTGTCACACCACTGAGAGCAGGTCCCTACGCCTCCCACTGAGGGGCTCTGACTGAGCTCAGACTGCTATGATGAAATACCATAGACCAGGTGACAAACAATAGCCTTATCCTGTCTCGGGTCCAAGGCAGGCCCAGGACCAGCAGGTCGGCATGGTGGGTCCTGGCGAGGCCTTTCTGTGTGTTCCGGCAGCTTCCTTCCGGTGTCCTCACATGGAGGGAGCTCAGCGCTGGCCTCCTCCTCCTCTCAGGAGCACACTGACCCCATCACCAAGGTCCTCCTTCATGACTTCATCTGAGCCTAATTGCTTCTCAAAGGCCTCGCCCCCACACACCACGCGGGGATTAGGGCTTCCGCATAGGGACTTTGGGAGGACGCAAGCCTTCTGCCCACCACAGGCTGTTTTTCCTCAGTGTTGACCAGCAGAGTCCTGTGTCAGCCGGACATCCAGCTTCAGCCTCCCACGGCTATGCCATTCAGAAGCCAGAGACCAAGGCGTATGGGGAACTCGGGGCTGTTCCTGCTCTTTGGGAAAGCAGAGGGTTTGGTTGTCAGCCCTAAATCAGGGAAGGAGGCCTGACTTACTCTGCTCTGGCTCGCATCCCATGAGCATTTTTGTTCCTGGGTCTCCAACTCACTCGGCACTCCCCACCACACTGTTCTCAGAGGGCAGTGTGGGCTCTGCCCAGAGCAGCCGGGCCAGCCCTGGCTGTCCAGCCGGCAGGTGACAGTTCTAGCCTCCTCTCTCTCAGCGTGGTTGCTTGACAAATTAATCCAAGGGCCAAGCGGGCCACAAGTAAGTTCCGAGAGGTGTCCTCCGCTGGGCTGCCCCAGGCCCAGTGCCTCACCCCCTGAGTCTCTGTGTAGGGACACTGGGCTGTGAGGCCTGAACCTGGCTGTCCTTTCCCCACCTGTAAGCCACTTACCTCCTGGCTGAGGCAGGGGTGGGAGAGTCAATCACATGCCCCTCTGCTTAGCAGGTGCCCGTGTTCTCCTCCCTCCCTGCTCTCTCTCCCTTCTAGAGTTGAAGGTACCCCTACTCAACTCTCCCCTCTCTGCCCCTCCTGCTCCCATGTTCCTTGGTCCAGAAAGAAAGAAAAATGAGGTGTGTCCTTCATTCAGATGTGCACAAACCTTCCCAGGAATTTTATTCTGTTCAGTAAAAAGCTTTGTCTAAGTGGATGTCAAATTTAATCACTAAACTGTGACCATTTTCTTCATCTGTCACGCTCTCCCCTGTCCCCTTTTGGGCTGTACCTGCCTTCTTTGCTGTTCCCACCCTGTAGGGGCCCTGTGCTTCCTGTTGCTTTACCCGCGATGGTCCCCAGGGCGCACATAAGAGGCGGACCTCCCTTCTGAAGTGTCTGTTCCCATTAGCACAGACAAGGATTTTGAACGGCAGCGAGACAGAAACATTATCTAGGCACTGGCTTCTTCCCAGACAGTGTTTCTGCTCTCTTCTGGAAGGCGGGGAAAAGGAACTCAGGCTGCCGAGGGTTAAAGGATAGCAGTGAAAAGTCGGGGCATCTCTTGGGGGCCATGGCTGGCTGAGACCATTGATTAGCTTGGCTTAGTGATCTTTCTAGCAATATTCAGGAGAGAAAGTATTGCTGATTGGGTCGACTGTGTGTGCGTGTATGCGTGTGTGTGTGGGGGTGGGGGTGGGGGGAGCTTCATGGCAGCCAGGAGGGTAGGATAACATCTGAGAAAGAAATATCATGGATTGTTCACCCCTAAGCCAGTCTCTGGAAGAGACCTTCCACCCCACGTCTATCTGCAGTTATGTGAGGACTGTGTGTGGACCAGTCAGCTGGGAGAGTCTGGAGGAAGGTGCCCGGGGCCTCCCTATCCGTTTTCTTTGCGGCTCCCTGTGAATCTAGAATTGTTGTGAAATAAAAAGTTGAAAGACAAAGTCCCCTGAAGGGAGGACCGATGGTGAGGGCTGCTTTCATCTGTGGCTCCGGGGACGGAGGGACAGGTACCAGACCCAGGGACCCAGCCACCTCAGATCAGTGGCGATCGAGGCACACATGCTCCTGGGGCCTCAGTTCCCTTGATCATTACTTGAGGGCTTGGGAGCAATCTTTTGGACCTTCCAGCTCAGAAAGTTTACACTTTAGAACTTGTTCAATATGGACCTGGAACATTGTATGTTAGGAATACATAGCCAGTAACCACAGGTAAGCAGCCTGTGTCCCTTTAACCTGAGGCCTTGGGCTTCAAGCCTTTACCATTATCCATCAGTCCCTGTTACCTCGGCTTGTTCTCTCTCCTCACCTCCCCTGTTTGTAGGCACACCTGGTTTTGAACTTCTTGTTCAAAACCAAATCTATAAACGCTGCCTTTTTATTTTGTTTTTGATTCATAGAGACCATGGCTTCATACCTCTGTAGTCCTAATATTCTCCTTCCCACACCCGGCCACCTCAGAAGTCACATCGGGCTTCTACACGGCTGGAGAAGCCCCAGGCCAGGGTGCTGTTCCTCTGGGTTTGCTCAGAGCCCTTTGGCAGCCTCTAAAGCAGGGGTGGGGAAGCTTTTTCCTGCCAAGGGCCAGTTGGATATCTAAACATCATTTGAGGGCCATATAAAATTATCAACTTAAAAATTAGCCTGTTCTATTTGGTCAGACATTTTTTAATTAACTCAAGCCTAATGCCTTGCAGGGCCTGACCAAATGATTTCTCTGGTCTCACAGGGCCCACAGACCGGACATTCCCCACCCCTGCTCTAAAGAAAGGAGCATGAGTGGAATTTGAGAAGACAGTTTCCCAACAGGGTGACCTCAGCAAGTCCTTAGCCTCTCCGCACCTTCATTTCTTCACCCACAAAGGAGATTGAACCTGCTCTGAGTAACTCATGAGATTGGCATGGGGCTAAAATAAGAATCAGAGCACACATTTTCCTTTACTGTGATTTCTATGAGGCAGTTTGGGCAGTGACTAAGTGGACTTCATAGCCATGATCCTGGACCTATCCATGTCCACGTTGTATTAGCTGTGACCTTGGGCAAGTTTCCCAATCTCTGTTTCCTGATCTGTCTAATGGGTGTGCTGAGCACCTTCCTCCTGAGTTGTAGTGCAGGTTCAAGGAGACCCATGTCCAGGCCCTTGAACAGTGCCTGCTAGACAATAAACTCTAGACACCATTGCTATTGATGAGGATGATGGCTGTTGTAAGTGTTTCGTAGGACCCCGTGCCAAAAAAAGCCAAAAGGGAGGAGACTTTCAAAGTCCCTGCATTCCTTCCGCAGTCCCCCTCGACAGCTTACAAATATGGCAGAAGGTGCTGCTCTAGAGGTGATTTAAAGACATACTCTGGTCCTTCACGATTCCCTGCACTTCCATATCCCCAAACCAAGTGAGCATCCCCCTGTGACTGCCTGGGTTTGGGGTGATCTGGCCAAGCCCTTTCCCTTTCATGGAAATCTCCACAGCCTGGATGCTGAAGTCTCAGTCCAGGTGGAAGGTTGGAAATGGTTTAAATGGATTGTCTTGTGTGTCCCTAAGTTGTGGAGTCACCAGAATGTATTTTCTGCAAGGGCCAGTTCCTCCCCTTTGTGGAGTGTAACTGAGCAGGGATTGCTTGTTCTCCACATATTTGATGTTGCATCTCAGGGAGTACTTAGCAAGGAAAGAACAATGGGGATAGGTAAGGACAATTTTGAATGCCTCAGGGGTGGGGGTGATTTGTATATTTCAAGGAACTTGTAGCAGTGACTTCAGCTCTTAGGGACAAATTCCAAACCCAGACTTGTGACCAGCCTGTGTATCTGTGAGCACATGTGCACGGTAAGGGTGTTGTGGCCAGCCACCCATGGCTCTCCCTCTCCCTGGCTTGGGCTGAAAGTGATCTTGAAGGAAAGTGTGCTTACTGTTCACTCCAGAGTACCCAGTTGAGAACACCCTCATGTAATGACTTATTTCTGCCTTCAGATGCTCATCTGCTGTTGTTCCTTTGTAAGCCAGAGGGACCCAACCACCTCTTTTAGCCCCAAGGGGAAAAGATCAGGAGGTGGCTACCAATGCCTACAAATTCAGGCTTTATTCATGGCAATAGAAATATGGTGGCGACATTTTTCCTTTCCAAAATCTTCACCCAGATCTCTGCCTTTGGCCACAGACATTTTGAAGCAAAGCCAAGTTACTCTAATGAGCAGTCTTGGTGGATTGGGACAGCCAGCAGCATTGATATGTGAAGGGTGTTCAGAAAAATTCTAGAGATGAGATCTAAAACATGCAGAAGATGCCACTCATTGCCTAGGAGTCCGATACAAGGTGTGCACGGGAATGAGAAAGACCAGCTTCCAGAGAGGAGGAGTTGTGCTTATTAGAGTACTATAGGCCCAAGGCATGAAAACTCATGCACTGTAGCAGGGGCAGGAAGGGGGTGTCTCTCAGCCTGGCCTGCCCCTTCTCACAGTCCAGGAGCCCTCAGGGGCGGGAGGCAACCCAGTGGTCAGCGGAAGGCAATGCCCAATCACACCTCTGCTGCTGCCATTGCCAGCAGCACAAGCCTCAGCTGGCCCTGGTTATCTGAGCCTCTGATGGCTCTGGGTGACTGAGCAGCTGCCATCTGAGGCTTGCCTGTGCCTCAGGCTGGCCCTGGGTAGCTGGGTACTGAAGGGATTAGGGGACTCTAGAAGCAGGTGTATGGAGCAGCTGAGCCCACCTGGGGGTAGGGCTGGCCTTGCCATGGACCTGCTACCCCAGCAGGGCTGAGAGGACTGGGTGCCACCATCTTGTGGCTGTGGGAGTCAATTAGCATATTCCCTCCTTATTGGCTGTGGGCACTGTCATCTTTGCGACAGCGTGAGGGTCAATTAACATATTCCCTCTTTTTTTAGATAGGGTTCTGTACGCGTCCTCCCCCCGCCCCCCCCCCCAACACACACCAAGTGCACCTGTTTGCTTTGGCTTCCTTGGGCTCCTTGCTTGCTTGCTTCCCCACTCATTCTTGGGGATGAATTTGCCTAATCATTGAAGATGGAGGATGGTGGCAGGGGCAAGGTATGGGGGTGAACTAGGATGAAATCTTTGGAATCTATTTGCTAAAAAATCAGAATTATTACCTTGGAGTATGACACTCTCCTAATGTAGTTGGACACTGTGTATGAAAATAAAACGAATTTTTATGCGCGGTGTATTGAGCAAGCCTTTAGCTGAGCTTCCTGAAGCCCCCAGCCCTTGTTGCAGCTCTGCCACCGCCCAATGTCTGTCCAAGACACTTCACGTCCCCCTGCCTCTGTTTCTTTACCTGTCGAGGCTAGATGGCCTCCAAGAGCTCCCCTGGGCCCAGCACTGAGCTTCCTCCCAGGCAGTGGTCATCCTGTATCACAGCTGTGAGCCTGCTGGTTCCCCCTCCAGAATTCAGGCTCTGTGTGTGGGACTGGGAGCCCTGTTACCCAGCATAGCGGCTGGACACCGCCTGTCTGTGGATGTACTAGTCCAGTGGTAGACAAATTCATTAGTCAACAGAGCCAAATAGCAACAGTACAACGATTGAAATGTCTTTTGAGAGACAAATTTTTCAAACTTAAACTTCTTCTAATGCCACTTCTTCAAAATAGACTCGCCCAGGCCGTGGTATTTTGTGGAAGAGCCACACTCCAGGGGCCAAAGAGCCGCATGTGGCTCGTGAGCTGCAGTTTGCCGACCACTGTACTAGTGAAAAAAGTGGGCACAGTAAATGCCACCCTCCTGCTGCTTCCGGACATGCTGCAGGCCTGGCTTCAGTTTTAACCCTCTGTGTCCCCCCTCCCTGGTTGGAGGTGGTGGGTGGTGCCTCTGTGGTGTGAACTGGAAAACCTCGCAATAATATGTGCGTTGAGCGGCCTGAAACAAAGCCACTGGAAACACCTTTGAGGAATGACATTACCCACCCCCGACGCCCACGCCTCCTTCTCTACCGACCATTGTGCTGTCTATTTCTGTCCTTTGTTCCCCTCTCTCCCTCAGACCCTATTAATTTAAAAACATGGCATTTGCAGACCTGCTAAATAAAGAGCCCTTAGAGCACAAAGTATCCCTTATCCATTTTCTGGGTCCCTATGTGCTTCCTGGGAAAGATTTTTTTTGTTATTTTTGACTAAATGGCCTTGATTTTATCATTAATTGTTATGTGGCGGTTCTTTTCACCATGCCTAACTTATTTCTAAAATACTCTCCCGTAAGTCCTGAAGTCTACTTCCCTTGATCCCTCGTGCCCCTTGTCACGGCTGCCTTTGCCACTTCACAAAATGGATAAAGTGATTCCTTTATATGTTGGACCCTTGATCTCGGGCCTTGCCTCGTCCTCCACCAAAATTTCCCAGAAGAGCAGTTCTTACAATTGGACTTGCACAGTTCAGGGGGGCTTGGGTCTCTGTCATTTCCATACTGAGCCTGGGGACATGCTTTGTTCTCTCTCCCCCCAAACCACGTATTTTCTTTAACCAGCCGTTTTCACATTGCGGCCGAACCACACTATGAATTTGAAGCCTTCAAAAGCCTGCGGAGTCTCTCTTGGGCACCATATTGTGAAGGGTTCCACGTTTTGTCCCCGAAGGCAGGGCCACCGCACATTAAGGGTGCTTGGTGTCACCTGGTGTGTAACCATGACATTCCCTTGCACGTTCCTTCCCTCCTTCCTCACCCTGTTGCCCGGTGCCCGCTGGCTGCTCAACTCGCCCATGTGTCCCCCCCTGCAGCTCCTCTCCGGGTGCGGGAGAAGGAAGGAGGCACTTACCGAGGGCCTGTTGTGTTTGGACACTTGACGCAGTTTGTGTTTGGCCTTTGCGATGGCTGAACAACGTCAGTGCTGTTATCGTTCCCATTTTACAGAAGAGGGGACACAGGCACTGGGGTCGGATCCTTGCTTCAGGCCATCCAGGGAGTAAGTAGTATGATCTGCAATACACCACAGGGCCCAGTGCAAGCAGGCAGCCACCAAAAGCCACACCAATACCCTTTTGTACTAGTGACATTGAACTTGGTCCTCTGTTTTCAAAATGTGAGTGTCTTTGCCAATCTCTGGGAAGTGTCAAGTGGTCCCCTAAACAGACCCATACAGGAGATGCTACCACTCGTCGCTTGGATCCCCCAAGTCCCTGCACCCTCGTAAACATGACATCACAGGTGCTTTGTCCAGCGAGTCCCCTGTAACCACACTTAGCTCTCCTTTACAATTACTCACAGGCTTTGCTTGCCCCTAAGTCAGTGGTCGGCAAACTGCAGCTCGAGAGCCACATGCGACTCTTTGGCCCCTGGAGTGTGGCTTTTCCACAAAATACCACGGCCTGGGTGAGTCTATTTTGAAGAAGTGGCCTTAGAAGAAGTTTAAGTTAAAAAAAAAATTGGCTCTCAAAAGACATTTCACTCGTTGTACTGTTGATATTTGGCTCTGTTGACTAAGGAGTTTGCCGACCACTGCCCTAAGTCAATGTCTAAAATTCTTCCAAAGATGCTGGAAACCCTGTTGGTGAAATGTACACTCTTCTGTGGGCACAGGGGGGCGATGTGAAAAGCCACCGGGCTGCGGGTCCCTGTTTCAGAACACGTGGTCCTGTTGGCTCCTGCCTTGAGTTGACTGCACCTTCCTGCCCTCCACTCCCCTTTCCCACCTCAGTCCATCCACAGGCCGTGCTGGCATCCCTTTCACTTCCTGAGCTGTCTTTTCCCCACCACACGCTGTCCGCTCGTCACCTTCCCTGACTTTTGAGTTCTGAGAGCATCGTCTGCCGTATTAACTTGATGCTTGTGCTCCATCCCCCCTCCCGCCACCAATGTCACCCCAATATCTCGCTGGACGATGTGTGTGTCCTTCGCTCCTGTATGAGTTGCGCCAGGCGTAATCCACCGCAGTTTTCTTATTGAGAGCGTGAGGCTGGGACAAGGGGCTCTCGCCAATGCTGCAGCCTCTCCCGGACTCCTGTGGCCCTCTCTCCTCTTGATCCATGCCCCCTGGCTCTCAGGATGCCAGTCACCATCCCAGAGAGTTATTCTCTCTCCCCACCTTGGATGGAGCTCAGCATGCACTGACTGGGTAAGGCTACATGTGTATCTTCCTGTTCGTGACCTTCAGCGGGTACAGTTCATTGGGGTGCTGCCTTTCCTCTGGCTTCCCTTTCTCTTAGGGGGCCTTCACAGCCAGCAGTCTGCCTCCTGAATGCAGTGGGTGGGGCGGGGGGGGAGGGGTCCTCGCCTGCTGTTGGCTGGGAAATGCTTATGGATACTTCGTAGTCACAGATAGGATTCCCACAGTATAGCGCTTTCCCTTTCCCTGAGCCTCGGTGTCACATTGAACATGTTAGATGAATGGTCAGCAAACTGCGGCTCGCAAGCCCCATGCAGCTCTTTGGCCCCTTGAGTGTAGCTCTTCCACAAAATACTACGTGGGGGCGCACACGTACAGTGCGATTGAAACTTTGTGGCCCTTTGAAACCGGTTTGGCTCAGTGGACAGAGTTAGCCTGCGGACTGAAAGGTCTCAGGTTCAATTCCAGTCAAGGGCATGTACCTTGGTTGCGGGCACATCCCCAGTAGGAGGTGTGCAAGAGGCAGCTGATGATGTTTCTCTGTCATTGATGTTTCTGATTTTCTATCTCTCTTCCCTCCTCTCTGTAAAAAAATCAATAAAATGTATTTTTTTTTAAAATGAAAGAAAGAAACTTCATGGCCCATGCGCAGAAGTCGGTTTTTGGCTCTCGAAAGAAATTTCCTTGTACTATTGATATTTAGCTCTGTTGACTAATGAGTTTGCCCACCACTGTGTTAGACGATTGACAGTTCAGTGGGGATGCTTCCTGCCTCTGAAGTACCTGCTTTCCTTGGGGACTTTGTGTCCCACCTACTCGGAGGCTCCTGTGGGCTCCAGTCCTCTGTGTCCCTTCTTCAGGAGAACACAAAAGTGCTCCTGCAGGGGGTGAGGAGCTTGTTTGGTGTGACTGTGGTTGTGCCTGTGGAGATGGAGGGCACTGGGTCCCCAGCTGCACGGGGCAGGGGAAGGGCAGGTGCAGGGTCACGCTGGCCCAGCGCTGGCTCCCAGAGAGGGGTGGCGTGGAGGAGAACACGCGCTCGCTCTCCTCTCCCAGGCCTTTGCGGATCAGAAGCTGGAGATTCCCCGTTGCCCCACTGATGCTGGCGCTGGCACCACATGCCTTGGATTCCCCGGATGGGCCTGCACATGCCTCTGCGAGGTGGTGGTTGGCGGTTCCACTTTCACGTGTCTGTCACCCTGGCTCTTTGGGGAAGACTCCTGAGAGGTTGCGGAGGAGAGGTTCTTTAGTCAGTATCCCTGGAAGTAGAGCCTGAACCCCAGTTCTTGGCAAGAGAGGTGTTGGAGGAGTGCTGCCTCGAGAACCTGGAGGAGAGTGAGGAAAGGAGGGGGTGGGGCGGGATCCAGGTAAGGAGGTGGACTCTGCTGCGGTCTAGCGTCAGCCAGTTCCCGGCAGGCTCTGGAGCATAAATACCACCACAGAGTTGTTCCAACTTGAGGCAAGAATGCAGGCATGTTGACCCCCATGTCAGCCAGGCATCGTCTGAGAACCGTCCTGAGGGAGAGAGTCAACTCCAGGCCCTTCTGGACCACGGCGGCTCCCAGGGGTCAAAAGCAATTCCCCGGAGAAGGCTGCACCTGCAGCATCTGTGGCACAGAGGTTGTGAGGCAGGGCCCATGGGGGCCTGTCTCTCCTGCTCCATGGGCCATCTGTAATTTGACAGTGAGCTCTCATCACTCTCCAGGATGCGCCAGCTCAGGGGAGAGCCTTTAGAAGCAGCACCAGCACCCGGGGTGGCTGGTTACAAAGACAGGGCCCTGACGATGCCAGTGTCCATAGCTGGTGTCATGCCCTTCCCTGCTCAGTTAAGCTCACCAGAGCCAGAGGAAGAGAATCGCTCACACCTCTTGCTTTCACTCTGTGGGAGCTGGAAACAGTGTAAGACACAGCCTCTTCCTCTGCTGCGGAGGGTGGCCTCCCTCTGGGCCCCTTTGATGGGATTAAGAGCCTCCTTTTGGCCTTTGGTTTGCCTTCTGCCCAAGGCCGGGATGGGGTAGGTAGGCATCACCTGTTCCCAAGCAGCATTTACTGTAAGTGGCCACTGGCCTGGCTCTGTGTCTAGTTCTTGTTTTTTTGAAATTAGTTGGAGGAGGCATGAGGAAGGAGGGGTCCCTGCACGCTTGTCCTTGGCTTAGACAGGCATGTGTGTGAAGATGGCAAGTACTCAGGGGAGGGAACTTGTGCTGCAGGACCGGGTTAGGGTGCGAGGCCAGGCTTGGTGCATTACTGCATCTGAGGGCCATGGCTACAGCAAACCTGCAGGACTTGGGTCTTCAATTTTCAGCCGAAGGAGCCCAACCAAGGGCGTTGGGGACCTGCAAAACGGAAAAGATGACTTTACAGAACTCAAGCCTGGTCCCCTCTATAGTCCACATCTCAAAACTATACCAGTGGGGCCCAGCCAGTGTGACTTATTGGTTGAGCATCCACCTATGAACCAGGAGGTCATGGTTCAATTCCCAGTCAAGGCACATATGTGGATTGTGGGCTTGATCCCCAGTAGGGGGCATGCAGGAGGCAGCTGATCAGTGATTCTCTCTCATCATTGATGTTTCTATCCCTCTCTCCCTTTTCCTTCCTCTCTCTGAAATCAATTAAAAAATACATATAAAAACACGAACCCAGTAGGGCTTAGTGCCCAATTCTGAAAACGCTAGGGTCAGGTCCCTGAAGGCATGCTGGCCCAGTGGGTCCAGGTTGCCCAGCTCATCCCAGCCCCAGGGGCTTGAGCCTCTCCCTTTGTGAGCTCCTCTGCCCTACTCAATCCCCGCCTCTCCTCCATCCACTTGTAATGCCTCCACCATGCTTTCTCCCCTAGCCTGTACCTAACCACATCCTGAAGTGAAGTTACCTCCTCCCTGGCTCTGTGTGGAGCCCCTAAGTGATATAAAACCCAAGAGTGAAGACCTCCATTCTGCATGGCCAGCATCCATTTCAATTACCCACAAGGTCTCTATGTGCCCAGAGCACACGCCTATTCACGTCCACGCTCATGGGTATGTGCATTCACACTCTGGGTTCAGGCTGCTGGGCATGTCCTTATGCAGCCACTCAGAACCCCTTCACTAGCCTGTCCTCCTCCTGGGCTTGATCCCCAGTAGAGGGCAGGCAGGAGGCAGCTGGGGATGTGCGCACCGTGGGCGGGGCTCTGAGCAGAGCACCTGCAGCATCTGCAGCAGAGAGACTGTGAGCACCGCTCTGTGCTCCGCCTGCCCTGTCCAAACAAAGAAGAAACTTTAAGACCCAGCGACGTCCAGATGTCAGCACAGGGGAGGGCAAACATCCCAACTTTGGAGCGGGACAAACCTGGCTGTGAAGTCTGGCTCTGCTGCGTCTTTGCTTTATGGTCTCAGGCCAGTTCATCTGCCTCTTCGCACTCTGCTTCCTCTCGTGCAAAGGGGACGATCAAAGCCAGCCTCGTGGGGTGGCTGTGAGGATGAGATGAGGCCGTTGGAAGCATGTGCTCCGGGTGGGCTGGGAGCTCTGCCCTCGTCCTGGCCCGGTGGCCACAACTCAAGGACGATGCGTCGGGTTTTCATGAACACAAACTCAGCGCGGGGGGAGGGCATCCAGATACTAACAATGTTAGTCCAGTCCAAATCCTTGCTGACCGAAGAATTTGATTGTAGACCTGGGGAGAGAATAGAACTGAGGTTTGCTTTGTAAGGTGTTTGAGACCACATGATTCTCCACGCCTCCTCTACCCCACGACAAGACCCCACGGACTTTTAAAGGCCTCGCTGCTTTCCTCTCTTCTGCACCATGCACGGGGGAGGGAAGAAAGCCCCTTCCTGCCAGCAGCTTTTCCCAGCGTCTGGCACGTTCACTTTCTTGGGTGCAGGGACAGCTCTGGGTGCACGGGCCACCATCTGCTGGAGCCGCCACTCCTGGGCCCAGCACCAGGCCAGCCTCCGGGACCCATCCCTAGCTTTTGGCAGCTGCCTGGGCCGGGGGAGCCCAGGCCTGGGCCTGGTGACCTCACAGCTGTGCCTTCAGCCCCTCAGGGGGTCTGTGTTTCTGTCTCTCTCGGGGCTCATCCTGGCTGCTGGGCAGAGGGCCCACTGTCCTTCAGTACCAGCGGCTCACATCACCTGGCCTGTGCCAGCACTTGGCAAAGCCTTCTCAACCGAGAGGCCCTGAGTCTCTTGCGTCCATGGCTGCCTGCTTGTCCCACCGGAGCCATGGACACCGAGTGGGCATGAGGTTTTGCCAGCTTTGCCATTTCTCTCTGACCAGTCTGGAAACTCCCTGGAGGATTGCTATTCTCACATCAGTCAAAGGGGGCATCCTACAGGTGGCTCTGAAAATAAAGACACTTGTTACATTATAGTGAGAGGATACTGGCACTGAGTGACGTTTGGGCTTCCTCACCTGACTCCATGGAGAAGGGTACAGCTTGTGGTGCTGCTGGTGAGGGGGAGAAGGGAGAGGAGGAGCAGGAGGGGGAGAGGAAGGAGTTGCATTACTGAGCACACAGTGTGAAGCAGGCACCATGCTTGGTATTCTGTGCTCATCATTTGAAACTCTGTAGCCATTAAACATTACATCCCACTCCACCTTCCCTCAGCCCCTGGAAATCATGCTTCTACTGTCTTCATGGATTTGACTGCTCTAAGTACCACAGATGAGTGGACTCACGCAGTGTTTGTCCTTTTCTGATTGGCTTATTTCACTAGCATGATGTCCTCACGTTTACCCATGTCATAGCATGTATCAGAATTTTCTTCGTTCCACTGTATGTATGTTTAGACCACATTCTGCTTATTTATTCACCTGCCAATGGACATTATGGCAGGTGAATAAATAAGCATTTTTGCTACTGTGAATAATGTTGCTATGATGCATGTATATAAGTATCTCTTTGAGATCCTGCTTTCAATTATTTCGGATATATACACTGGAGTGGGATTGCTGGATCATGTGATAATTTTATTTTTAATTTTTTGAGAAAATGCCATACTGTATTCCACAGTGGCTGAACCATATTATATTCCCACCAACAGAGAACAAAGGTTCTAATTTTTCCACATCTTCGCCAACATTTATTTCTGTTCAGTTTTTGTTTTTTATAGTAGCCATCCTAAAGGATGTGAAGTGGTATTTCACTGTGGTTTTTATTTGCATTTCCCTAGTGATTTGTGATGTTGAGCATCTTTTCATGTGCTTGTTGGCTATTCATGTGTCTTTTTTTTTTTTTTTGGAGAAATATATGTTCCTGTATTTTGCCCATTTTTTAATCGGGTTGTTTGTGGTGTTGTGTTGTTGAGTTTTAAGAGTTATCCATATAGCCGAGACCGGTTTGTCTCAGTGGATAGAGCATCGGACTGCGGAGTGAAGGGTCCCGGGTTTGATTCCGGTCAAGGGCATGTACCATGGCTGTGGGCACATTCCCAGTAGGGGGCGTGCAAGAGGCAGCTGATTGATGTTTCTCTCTCATCGATGTTTCTGACTTTCTATCCCTCTCCCTTCTGCTCTGTAAAAAATCAATAAAATATATGTTTTTTTTTTTAGAAAAAGAGTTATCCATATATTTTGGATGTTAATGCCTTATCAGACATAGAATTTGCAAATAGGTTTTCTATTCTGTAGGTTGCCTTTTCACTCTGTTGATAATGTCCTTTGGTGCACAGAAGTTTTTCATTTTTATGAAGCCCAGTTTCTCTCTTTTTGTTTCTCACCATCTATACCTTTGATGTAATATTCAAAGAATCATTGCTAGAGCTAATGTCATGAAATTTTGTGCTATGTTTTTTTTCTAAGAGTTTTATAATTTTAGGGGTTACATTTAGGTCTATGACCCATTTTGATTTAGTACATAATGTTAGGTGTGAGTCCAACTTCATTATTCTTACATGTGAATATATCCAGTTTTCCCAATACCATTTGTCAAAAGACTATTCTCTCCCTGTTGACTGGTCTTGGTGCTCTTGCTGAAAATCATTTGACCATATATGTGAGGGTCTATTTGTAGTAACACCTAAACTTTTAGCCACTTCTTACACTGCATTGCAATACTGTGCAATGCTCAGTGGATTGTGGACTATCAAAGCTGCAGAAAACACCAAATACATAAGGAGTGCTTCCCCATTCTACAAGTGGGAAAACTGAGGTCAGTGGTAAGAGCACTCAGCCTAGTGATCGTGCCGATACAGAGCTCTGTGAGCGCCTCCCAAAGTGAACTGGGGTTGCTGCGATACTTTCTGTGCATTTTAGCAAATGCTCCCTTCTGTGGGCAAATGAACTTGTGTGCTTTAGAAACCTAAAGTGTAGAAGGTGGAGGGGAGAGAAGAAGCGTCTAGAATTGGCCCAGGAGTGAGGTGTACTAGAAGGGAAGCCACTTGAATACTCTAAGCCAAGCTCCAGGATCAGCACCTTCTGGGCGACTCTGGACAATACCCTCCCCCATGCACAAGGGCAGCAGGCAGCCCTCAAAAGTTTGTGTGCAAATGCTACCCTTCCTCCATGGCCAGGGCCCCACTGGACCCCTAGCACATCTCCTGTGCTCCACACCCACCTCTACCTCCCTTCTCTGCCCTCGAGCCCACTGCTCCAAGCAGGCTGAAACACTCCATCTCCCCACTAAGGCTGGCCTGGGTTGCACTCCTATGTGTGAGCTCACGCACACACATTTACAAATCTGCCAGATCATCCCCTTCCCAGAAAAGCCCTCCTTTTCACCTCCTCTGGTGGAAGTCATTTCTCTGTCCTGGTCCATGCATGTGCTCTAGGGTCCCTTCCATAGTTGCCCTGAGTTACAGTTATACTAGAGGCCCAGTGCACAAAATTCATGCACGGGGGCGGGGGTCCTCAGCCTGGTCTGCATCCTCTCACAATCTGAGACTGCTGGCTCCTAACTGGACCTTGCCTGCCTGCCTGCCTGCCTGCCTGCCTGTCTGCCTAATCGCCCCTAACTCCTCGCCTGCCTGCTTCATCGCCTCTAACCACTCTGCCTGCCTGCCTCATCACCCCTAACTGCCTCTACCTTGGCCCCCACTTTCACCGCTTCATCCAGAAGGACACCCAGAAGGTTGTTGGCTGTTCGGTCTAATTAGCATATTACGCTTTTATTATTATAGATACCTGTCTTCCCACCAGGGCCGAGATCTGAGTCAGGATCTGTGGGCAAATATTCAAAAGAATGCCCTAAAGTGTGTGTGTGTGTGTGTGTGTGTGTGTGTGTGTGTGTGATCCTCGGTGCACACAATAGTTGCTCAGTACACTTTTGTGAGTCTAGTTCAGATAGGAGCGATGACTGAAAAGCCAGGTGGTGAGGGGAGTGAGCACTCAGTACCCTCTCGGCGAAAGGGTCTGAGGTTGGGGGTGAGGCAGGGAGGGGGCTCCTTGAACAGTGTATGACCGCAGTATGTAGGAAATATCTCTGCTCACCAAGCCCCGTCAACTCCAGCATAAAGATTGGCTCTTCATTTTGGGACACAGACCACCCACGAGCTTGTTTTCCCAGGGCCCAGGAACGAGTGAAGGAAAGGGAGTGGTTATGGGTCCAGGAATTCGTAATGGAATCACTCTCAGGTTTAATTCCCCTTCACCTTCATGTCCCTGACTATCACTGCCACTGGGCGGTCCTGGTGCCCTCAGGTCACCTCTGTGTGAACTTCCCATCCCCGTCCCTCTGCAGGGAGCTGGTGGCTGTGTGCACCCCAATGCTGGTGGCTCCGCTGGAAACAGCTGTGCACAGCACAGCCACCAAACATGGCCAGCCGGGCTCGGCCCTGTGCAAAGACAAGCAGAATTGCAGCTGCCTGTAAACAAATTAGCATCCTGGAAAAGGTGAAAAGCTCCATAAAATGTCTGTGTGGTTTTTTTTTTGTTTTGTTTTGTTTTTATGGCTTCGGATTAAATCACTGTGGGGTTCGTGTGGTGCCGGCTCTCTTTCCTTCCCTTCGTCTCGTCTCCCCCCAACCCAGTGGGCACACAGACCAGGGGCGAGGGCAGATGCACACGGCCCCGCCTCGGTCCTGCCTCCGATTCCTGCCAGCCCCGGTCCCAGCAGGTGTTCCCTAATTAGCAATCTCTTCATTTCCAATCAAAGCACAAGCGGCCCCAAAAGCCTGTCTTTATGCGGGAGCCAGCCGAGGCTAGGGAGGTGCGTCGGGGATAATTGTCTTCGCCAGTGGCGGCAGTACTCGGCTGGCTAATTCGTTATTGTAATAACTTTGCTTGTCCTTGGGGAGATGGGGGTGGAGAATGGGGAGGAGGAGAGGGGAAGGGGATAGTGGAGCTGAGAGAGGGGTGGGGTTAGGGTCTGGGGCAAAAGGGTGGGGAAAAAAGAGCGAATGAATGACGAACGTGTGCCTCCCTTCCACCACTGGCTCTGCACCCACTTCCCACCCGGGTGAGAGACAGCCTGGCCAGCCCCTGGTGCTGCCACCTGAGCGGTGAGGAGTCCAGACTTCCCATGTGCCGGGAGCAGCCCTGGGTCCTAGAGGGAGCCCTGGGCTCTGGGAAGCTTGTGCTCCATTACCCGCCGGGGCCTGGGGGCTGAGGACCAGCAGTCTTGGGGTCAGGGCTATGTGGTGGGGTCCCTGGGGCCAGGCCTCTGTCTTTCCAAGGACTGCAGTCCCAGAAACTCCTGGACCTTGGCTGTCATCCCACCTGAGCACAGTTTTCAAAGAGGTGCCAGTTAGAACACCCCAAAGAGCTACTACGCCTTATGCTTCTGTTGGCACAGTGATATGGGAGGACTCAAAGAGCCCTCCACGTCTGCAGAGACTACAGAGGCTGACTTGGGGCTGAGTGTGCCCTGAAATAAGGCTGAGCTGGGGCTGAGTGTGCCCTGAAATTAGGCTGAGCTGGGGCTGAGTGTGCCCTGAAATTAGGCTGAGCTGGGGCTGAGTGTGCCCTGAAAGAAGGCTGAGCTGGGGCTGAGTGTGCCCTGAAATTAGGCTGAGCTGGGGCTGAGTGTGCCCTGAAATTAGGCTGAGCTGGGGCTGAGTGTGCCCTGAAATTAGGCTGAGCTGGGGCTGAGTGTGCCCTGAAATTAGGCTGAAGTGGCTGCTGGCGGGTCTTCTCAGACTCTGTCCCGGCACACTCCCTGAGCCATTTCACCAGCAGTGAGCGGGTCTCCTGGGAAAGAGGTTGGAGGCGCGGCCTGGTGGCTGTGGGCTGGATCAGCAGAGAGCTTGGTGAAGGGTTTGGGACTCCAAGTGAGTCCCTGTCCAGAATGAAACACAGGTATAGAGGCAGGAAGGGCGGGTGTCCCCTGTTGGGGAAACAGCATGGCAGAGGCACCAGTGAATCCTGAGAGGGGGTGAGAGGAGGCTTGTGGGATGGGATGGGTGAGGGAGGTGGTGAGATCTGGGAGATCCTGAGATGCGGGTGAGGCGGCTGTGGAGGGCCTGATCGGCGGCTCGGTCTTCATCTCTGTGCCTCCAAAGCACTAGCAAGAGCGGCCCCTGCTCCAGGTCCTGCGAATGGCCATGCCCTGCCCTGGAGCAGAGGCAGGAGGGCAACCGGCTTCCCATGTCAGCAGGCCTTGCCCAGGCTGGAACTTGAGAGAAATGGTCTGGACCAGCACAGGGACCTTCCCGGGGGCCAGAGGGAGAGGGCTGTTCCCCAGACTCCGTCCCTCCCACAGCTGCAATCTCAGGCTCCCCCCACCTCCTCATGCGGTACTTGCCCAGAGACATTGGAGATGGACAGCCGACCAGCCCCTGCCTGATCTTGCAGCCTGTCTCGGCTCTGACATGTCCCCTTGGCCTTGGTGCACGGTAGTGACTACCAGTGGTTAGGGTTGTGGGTCCTAGAATCAGAAGACCTGGGACCACATTTTGGCTCCAGCAGTTAATTCTCCTCTCTGTCTACCTGTTAAATGAGGGCCATGAGGGCCGCCTCACATGAGCTCATAGGAGTGAGGTGCACAGTAGGGCACCGGCTGGTTCCTGCTCAGAGAGACATTAGGGGGAAGAGACCTGTGAGCAGGTTTGGGAGGGGTATCAGAGCTCCACTGCTCCTTCTTTGCCCTGCTCCTTTCCTCCTCTGTGAAGCAAGAGGGGGGACGCTCTAAGGTTCTCCGTGTGAAGGGAGGTGGTGCCACGTGGGGTGGGGTGTCCTGTGCCATGCAGAAGCCTGTCCTCCTGCCCCGGGAGGCAGAGGCTGACTGGGATAGACCCACCCACTGCATGTTAAAATGATAGTGTTTTGTTTATGGCTTTCTTTCCTTCTCAGCCCTGCTCCCGTGTGTGTGGTTCGCGTGGGGAGTTCCTGCGGCTGGTTCCTATCTCTGTGTTGGGGGGCCAAGGGAGGGCACAGCCCTGGCCCGAGACTTGGTGTGGGGGCCCAGTGCCCAGCCCCTAGCCCTCTCAAAGGCCATGTCCTTGGAGCATGGTGGCTCCGGTCCCTGCCTCTCCCCCAAGCTTAAGAGTCAGGAAAACCAAAGCCAGCCCTCCCCTTCCCCGCCACCCCCGCTTTACAGATCATTCTACAACTGCCTTCGCATGTGTTATGAACCCCTGTATGTGCCTGGTGGCGGCTTCCAGGGCTGCACAAGCGAACGAGAGGAGGACGGGAGCAGCCGCTCTGACGGGGAGGGGACACTCAAGCTGGGCTGAGTGACTGGAGGGAGCTCAGCGCGGGTCTGTGTGGGCTAGAGCAGTGCTGTCGAGTGGGAGCATGACACACACCCCACATGGGAGCCAGTGGGGCCATTTTAAACTTTCCTGTAGCCACTTTTTTAATAAGTCAAAAGAAGCAGGTAAACTTAATTTTAATAATACATTTTCTTAATACCAAAACACGATCATTTCAACATGTAATCAGTACAAAAAGTTATTACTGAGATTTCACATTCTGTTTCTTGTACTAAATCTTTTAACTCTAGCCGAAACCGGTGTGGCTCAGTGGATAGATCATCGGCCTGTGGACTGAGGGGTCTCAGATTCGATTCCGGTCAAGGGCATGTGCCTTGGTTGCGGGCACAACCCCAGTAGGGGTTGTGTAGGAGGCAGCTGATCGATGTTTCTCTCTCATCGATGTTTCTGACTTTCTGTCCCTCTCCCTTCCTCTTTATAAAAAATCAATAAAATATATTTTTAAAAATAAATAAATAAAAAATAAATCTTTGAACCCTGGTGTCCACTTACACTGAGAGCACTTCTCGGTTCAGACTGGCCACACTCGGCATGCTCCATAGCCACGTGTGGCCGGCAGCCAGCGGCTGTGGTATCGGACACCGCAGATGGCAAGGTTAAGAGCACAAACTCCGGAGCCACTTACTAGCTGTGTGATCTTGGGCAAGTTGCTGAACCTCTCTGGGCCTCAGCTTCTTCATCTGTAAAATGGGGTAGTAATAGACCCCCTCCCCCCGGAGTTGCGAGGAGAATTCAAAAAACTCATAAACATAAAGAGCTAAATAGGGTGCCAGGCAGGCAGGAAGTGCTATCTAAATGTTAGTCATTAATAAGAAGAATTAGAAGAGAGTGATAAATCTCTGAAGGAAGGGCCGTCAAGGCAGAAAGCAGAGCAGAGGGAAGGACAGGGAGGCTGGGGCTGGGGCAGGCATGAGGGGGAGCAGAGGAGGCCAGCGGGGCAGCGAGCATCACATCCAGCCTTGAAGAGCTGGGGCTCCCTTTCTGCTCCAGGAGCAGACCCTTAGAAACCACAGGGGAGTTTAGGGGTGGAGACTGTGCCTGACACCTGTTTCCATCTCCAGGGCCAGGGCAGGAGCCCTGGGTGGGGGCCTGATGCACCCCTCAGTCTTCCCCCTCTTGCTCTGATTCCAAAACTGTTGCATTCCTCCCTTTCACAGCCGCCTGGGAAGCGCCAGGGCATCAGCTGGAGGGGGAATATTAATGATTCAATTTTCAACCGGGTTCCACTCCAGGGCCTCGCCTGCGACATGCATTTTTAATCATAACAAAACAGAATGACAAAGGGAGTCATTTGCAGTAAGGCAGCCCCTGCTGGCCGGGCCCCCTTGAAGAATCTACTTGGAGGGGGAGGAGGAGCTGGCTTGCCAGCCCAGAAGACATTCCCCATTCTGGTGCCAAGATTGCTCCCCGACTTCAGAGAGGGTCTAGCGATGGGCCCAGCCTCTGGCTATGAAAGTCGTGCTCTCTGGGCTGTGACCCCTGCCAGAAAGGGCTGCTGAGTTGCAGGAAACAGAAACCCTTGGACACCCACTGGCTGGAGCTGGGAGAAGCTGGCATAGTAGAGACTTGACCACCTCCCTAAGGTCTGGCTGACCTGCAGCAGGGATAAAGAATTTGCTCCTGCCAATATGGCTCAGTGGTTGAGCATCAGCCTATAAACCAGGGTTTGATTCCTGGTCAGGGCACATGCTGGGATTGTGGGCTCGGTCTCCAATGGGCGGGGGAGGTGTTCAGGAAACAGCCACTCAGTGGTTCTCTCCATTGATGTCTCTATCTCTCTCACCCTTTCTCTCCAAAATCAATAAATATGTTTTTTTGAAAAAAGAATTTTTGGGGTGATGTGGGTATGGAGGTTGCTGAGGAATCTACCTGCCCGTTCTCTAAGACCTGGAGTCATTCTTCTTTCCGGAGCCCCTGTCAGGCGTGGGATGAGCTGGCCTCCCCTGGGCGGTCCCTGGGATTGGCTGGCCCCTGCCTGCTGGAGACGACACCTCACTTCCCTATCAGATCACTGTCTGCGGGCTGCTGCTCTTGGCCCCTTTGGTTTGGTAACCAGCTTGGTACGTAGCCAGCCTCGGTGCTCTCCTTCCTCTTCTGATCCTGTGAGGGCCAAGCCTGAATCCTTTCTCCTTCCCTATCAGCCACAGGAATGATCTCCTTCCCACAGTCTCCTTGTCTCCTTTTCACCCACATTTCCCACTGTCTGCCCCACTCCCCTGGCAATTCTGCTGCCCTCTGACCATCCCTCTGTCCACCCACCCGCTCTCTGAGCACCCAGTACCCCCGAATGCGGTGCCTGCTCGCTCAGCCCAGTGGAGAAGGCCAACAGCCGGCCCATAAACCTCACTATATGGAAAGGGTGTGTGAAAAAGCTGCAAGGGGCACAGGGGCCTGTATACTTCAATGTACACGGGCTATTTATTCCACCAACATTTATGAAGGAGCTACTACGTGCCAGGCCCTGTGCTGGGTATGTAGCCACAGAGGCAAAGAACACAGACACAATCTCTGCCTTCATAGTGTTTACAGTTAGCTGGGGAAGATGCAACACACCCACAGGCACCCTGTGCTGCTTTATATCCTCCCTTCTGTCTTGTACACAGCAGGCACTCAATGAGTGTTTGCTGGCTGGTTGGTTTCAGAGTTAGCTGATGCTCTGAATGGGCTACTTTTGTCTACTTTGCTTATGGCATTTTTGTTTGTTTGTTTTGTTAATCCTTACCTGAGGGTATTTTTCCCCCATTAATTTTTAGAGAGAGTGGAAAGGAGGGAGAGGGAGGGGGACAGAGAGAAACATCAATTTGAGAGAGACGCATCAATTGGTTGCCTCTTGCATGCACCCCAACCTAGGCCAGGGATTGAACCTGCAACCCAGGTACTTGTCCTTGACTGGGAATCGACCCCATGACTTTTCAGTGTGCGGACTGGTGCTCTAACCACTGAGCAGCACCAGCCAGGACCCTTGCTTTATGCTTGTGATGCTGGTTCCTAGGTTGGACCTTTCACCACCAGGAAGTCCCAGCCCCAATTCGGCTAGCTCCCCTCTCAGGTGCAATAACTCAATAACAGCGACCACCAACATGTATCAGCTGCTCCTTATGTGCTGAGCACTTTGCCAATACAGGTAATACAATCATTTAATCTTCACAACAACCTCATGGACTAGGTATTATTATTCAACTCATTTCATCTAAGAGGAAAGTCAGACCCGGAGAGATTAACTCGCTTGCCTGTGCTCTCACAGAGCTGGGATATAACCTGGGGCAGCCTGGCCCCGGGGCCTGGGCCCTGCCTTACACTGTTATCGGGGGGCTGCCTCCTGGCAGACAGGAAACGGGCCAGGAAGAGCATCTTTACCCCTTTTGCAGAAATGCGCTGCCTTGTAGTTAACAGGGCGCCACTGCTGGGTGTATCCGAGCTGGGTATCATACCCTCCAGGAATCACGGGATGGCAGCCCGGTGGCCTCAGAGGTCTGCTCCTGCACCCCCTTCATGGGAAGGGAACCCAGGCCCAGGGATGGGAAGGGACTGGCCCACGGGCTCAAATCCAAGACTTGGTTGAGCGCCTCTCCTGGCCTAGGCTGTCGCCAGCCGCCTTGTTTCACACGGGTTCGGAGAGACTGGGCGGCTGACAGCTGGTCTCCGGTGCAGGGCCAGGAAGGCCCGTGGGCAGCTCCTGACCCCTGAGTCTGTGCCTGCTTTTCAGCTGTCCTCCGACTCTAAGGACCCTTCTTCCTCTCCGGCCCCCTGCTCCCTGCCCTCCTTCCCCTATGTCACCCTCTTCAGAGTGGGCACCTCCGGCTTCCTTCCCATTGCCTTTCCCCTGAGGTGCCGGATGCCAGCAGCCCGTGCTTCCATCCAAGGGGCCCAGGGAAGGGGTGGGAGTGGGGAGAGGCCAGCCCTGATGGCTTAGTAGTGGCTGCAGCTGCCCTGGCTCTGCTGGTCAGCAGGGGGAGCCTGTCCCCGGGGCACTCCTCGCTCTTCATCACTCATGCGTTCCAACACGTGCGCTAGCATGTTCCGGTGCAGGGTACCGTCCTGAGCAGGACTCCCACTGTGGAAGTGAGAGGAGGCAGGTGGCCCAGTCTTCAGGTGGCATAGACTCTGCTGGGGCTGAGGCTGAAGCTTCCGGTCCCAGTGGGCAAGGAAGGCCGATGTGGCATCTCACAGGGCCGAAGTATGAAGTCGGGGTCCCTAAGCGGTCCTGGCTTTCTCAGGGATGCTGGAGGGTTTGTGGGAAGAAGGCACAGAGGTGGATCTTTCTGTCCTCTCCAACCCCTGCCTCTGACTAAGGGCGTCCCACAACAGGGCTTGGCAGAGCTCTTGTTCCCACGCCTGCCCTAGGGAGGAGGCCACAGTCCATCCCGGGCTTTTCTAGGAACTTCCGGGGTCCTGGTCATGGTTCTGGGGGGAGGACACATCAGTGAACCCATCCTTGTGCTGACCCACCTCTGCTTCTCCTGCTTCCGCCTGGGGGAGGAGTCCCTAACGTGACACAGGCCCGGGGACTCAGGCCACCTTGCTGCAGAGCCTGCGGCTTCTGCTCTCTGTGCTCCTGTCCCCTCCTTCCTGCCGCCAGCCTCGCTCTCTGATCTAAGGGCGGTTATTCCCCAGCCGCCCGAGGCTCCTCTTTCTGCTGGTATTAAAGTCCCCGCAGTTCTCCCCTCGTTAATGATTGGCATATTTTTACCTCTCGCTGAAGGAGCTTCAAGGCGACTCCCGGGGGGCTGCTCTCCGAATGGAACAGTTTCATCCTGCTCCAGAAACACATTAGAAAAGGTTTGTCAGGGTCTCATCGCCCGTTGGAGAAAGTGAATCCAATCCCTCCTATTTACTCGATGGGGCAGGCGTGTGTCTTTCCATGAAGCCCCAGTCCTGGCTGTGGCCTGGGGTGGGCATGAACACAGCAGCCCAGCACCCTGACTGCTGGAGGGGGGCAGTGCTGGCCGCTGCTGGCCGGCCTCTCTGTCCCCAGTGGGTGCTTTTGTATCAGTCCCACCCACCAGGCGAGTGGCGATGAGGTGTTGGTCCCCCCAAACCAAAGTCACCTGCCAGTGGCAGCTCCTTCTGGGTACCTGCTGCTCCCACAGCCAGAGGGCGCATCCTGCCCCTCCCCCCCGCCCCCCATCCCCCCACCCCCCCCCGCCATCCTTGGCAGAGCTGGGCAGTAAATTGCAGCGTGTTTATGAGATCACACCTATTCTTCCCTAACTTTACGAGAGAAGAATGTAGACTGTTTTTCCTTTGGGGAGTAGGTGCTTATGTGTGTGTGTGTTTAAAGACAGCATTTTAAAGAAAATACTACAGAATATAGTATCTACCATCCAAACTTGATGATTGGTAGTAAGTTGTGAAGTATGCTTTATGTCTTAGCAATAGAACTGCCATTTGGAGTAAACTGAAGGCTCATCTGTGCCCATCCCTCAGCTGCATTATGTTCCAACACCTCCACTGCGATGAGTGTCGTGAATTTTTTATGCATCTCTCTAGGTCCTTAAAAATCTTTTTACGTCACCTGTGTCCCCAAGGATGGTGCGGCGTGCTGGCGCAGTGGCTCTCCTCCATGCGGCTGCTTCGGGGGTCTCAGCAAATGGCAGCAAATGGCAGCTCGCAGCTCTGTGACCTTGGCTAGTAACCTCACACCCCCACATCTCAGCTTCCCTGCCTCCAACATGGGGATAACCACAGGGCCTGCCTTGTGAGACTTGTGAGGATGAAATGCGATGATTGAAGCACTTAGCAAAGTGCTGGCCCCTGATGAGTGGCCACAAATGTCTCCCCTTTCCCCTTCCACCTGCACCTCGTGGGGTGGCGGTGGGGGGCTCATGGCTTCCAGGCACCCCTCAAATGTGCACATTCATGCCCACCCAACATCAGGCTGCTTCAGGATGGGTGGCGGACACATTGCAGACAGGCCCAGCTGGACCCCTATAATTTGCTGTTGGGAGGAAGCGGGCTGGGTGGGACATCCATGCGGTCCCATGGCTCCCAGGTCGAGCATCCCCTGATCAGAGCCAGGCAGGAGCCGAGGAGCAGCCCGGCCTGGCCAGCCCGAGGCCAGGGCCCTTCCAGCTGCCTCTGCGGCCCCAGGTTCAAAAGGCTGTGTGCCTTGTGCCCCATCACACCGCACAAAAGGACATATTGATTGGTTTGTAGGAGCATTTCCTGGGGTCCTTTATATCTCTCTCCCCCGCCACCGTAATGAAGAGGCTGCGTGCTCCGAGGAGGGGAGGGGCCGGCACACATCCATCCGGGTGGGATTCTTCCTTCATCTTATCAATCAGGACTTTAATTAGACACGTCCGAGAGGGCAGTTCCATCTTGGGGCGGGCGGCAATCTTTATCAAGCATGCCACATCTCTAATTACCGTGTGCTGACAGATAACAGTGGAGGGGCAGGTGGGGAGAAAGGACAGCGGGGCCCCGGGAGTGGCTGCTCACCCAAGGAGAGTGTCCTTTCCTGGCAACCTGGGAGGAATCTCGAAGGCCCCGCTACCCTGGGGCAGCGACGTGGCCTCTGATAACAGCCTCTGAGTGAGTGCGGGAGGAGGTGCGGGAGTGGCTGGGTCAGTAGATGGACAGGGCTAGGGCTCCCTGTCCCTCCCCCCTTCCCACCTGTGCTCCTGACACACACTCTTTAGCTCTGAATTTAATGTTGGCTCTGCGTTTTTAATGATATGGCAGAAAGAACCGTGGCCTGGCTGGCAAGGCTCAGTGGTTGAGCATGAATCTATGAGCCAGGAGGTCACAGCTGAACTCCTGGCCAGGGCGTGTGCGCAGGTTGCAGTCTCGATCCCCAGGATAGGGCATGCGTAGGCAGCCAATCAATGGTTCTCTCTGGTCATTGATATTTCTCTCTCTCTCTCTCCCCATCCCTTCCTTTCTGAAATCAATAAAGATATATTAAAAAAAAAAGAAAAAGAAAAAGAACCAGCAAGTTCTAGGTTTGACTCCTCTGGCTTGGCTCCCTGGCTCCAGGTCAACCAATCTGAGATCTTTGGATGGATGGTGTAACCTCTCTGAGCTCAGTTGCCTTCACTGCTAACTGGGGTCCGTCACATCTCCTGGTAGGACTGCTGTGGCCGTGGATTGGACCGAGGTGTGAGCAAGTGTGCGTGCATTTTTCTTCCTGCCCTTCCCACCTGCCCCTGCGTCTGGTGAGTAGCTTTATTTAGGCAGTGGGGATGGTTTAGACCACCAAAGGCTAACGGCGAGGGCTCCTGACTTTCCCGGGTGACTTTTCAGCTTGGCAGTGTTGGCAGATCTGAGGGACGTAGCATCTGGGGGTGGAGAACAGGGCATGGAGCTGCGAATTCTGGTTTGGGCGAGGTTCGCTGGCTTGGAAGTGACAAATACCATGAGTTTGGGCACTGGACCTGGGTTGGACCGATTGAGATCTGCTATGAATTGGATTAATCGCTCATTCTCTCTGAGCCTCAGCTTCCTCATGAGCTGCATGGGTGCGATCATCCCTCCCTCTCAGGGCCGGAGAAATAACCAGATTGGGCCCAGGCTACACCTGGTTTAATCAAAACAGCATCGCCCGGCCCCGACCAAGGCATGTACTCTGGCTGCTGTCCTGGGGAGCCCCTTCTTGCTCCCTTCAGGGACTGGGTGTCCCCCCTGCCCTATGCTCCACCTCCCGGTCCTGAGACCTGACATTCCTCAGAAGAGAAGCCTGCGGGGCTCACCCCGTCTAGACACCAACAGCTCTTTGCTCGCTTGTTCTCCAGCGGGGACCTGTGTCCACTGTCCACCCCCAACACCACATTTGGCCTCTTTCAGAAATACCCCAAATTCACACCCCTTTGGCTGCCCCTCCGATAACGAGGTTCATTCGTTATGTGATCATTCCCCATGGTCTCCTGTCCCCAGAGACCTGTCTGGTCCCTCCTGATGCCACCAGAGCTCTGGTTCCCAGGCCCTGGGGGAGTAGCATCTCTCCCTCAAGAGAGAGTTGGCTTGACAGCACTCATGCTTCTGGCTGCCAGCCTCCCAGGCCTTGGAAGGGATGGGCCTTGGGGTTCTGGAGGTGGCATGGCGAAACAGGCCTGTTAGTTCTTTATGAATTATGTAATTTATTTAGTAACCTTGCTGGACAGGGATCTTAGTTTCTGCTCAGACAGGTACACAAACCCACCACTGTCTCTCGGAGCCTAGTATGGTAGTCAAGTCGGTATTCTTTAAAAACTACTTGCAGGAAAGTGAGAATACGGAGTGAATACGGAGTGAGACGGGGAGCCACAGGCTCATGATGTCTGAGACTCTCCTTGGATGAGAATTCGTGAGACTTCCCTTTCTCCAAGCAAAAACTCTGTGGGAGGATGATGGTGTGGGAGGCGGGTCCTCGGGGGCAGAGTTAATGTGTCGCTGAGTGTGCCCCATGGGGCCACTCACCTGCTTGACCCTGGACTTGGTCTGATGGGGAACCCAGGGTGGAGTTTCATAGGCAAGGCTGATTGGGACATGGAAGACAGGCGGTGGAGGTGGTGACGATGTGTATAGAAGGAAAAGACACGGGCCAACCCTAGAGACAGCTGAACGTACATGGGGAGACAGAGCCAACACAAGACCCTACTGGAAAACCATGGAGGGCTCTCTGGTGGTGCAGTGAGAGTTCACAGGAGGGACCGGTAGCATGGGTCACAGCTCCCGAAGGCCTCCTCGGGTGTGAGCTATCATCTGTCGTCTGCCTCTCTAGATCACACATCTTTCTGAAGAGGTGGCATTCCTTCTAGCAGGAACAAGGAACATCAGGAGCAAAGGTGGCTGGTCAGCAGGGAACTTGGTGAGAGCCTTAAGCAAGCCCATAGGCAACGCCTACCAAGCTCCGGGGCCTTTGCAAGACCAGGGAATGCTGCCAACCCAGGAAAGGTATTCCTCCACCTGATATGTGACATGTTCCACTCACATTCTTCCCCAGGGGCCGGCCACCCTGAGAGGCAGGGGGTGAGATGATCTCCAGTGATCGCGATGAGGAAACTGAGGCAAGCGAAGAGCAGAGCAGACTGGTGTTAAGCGCATGGGCTATGGGGCCAGAGTTCTGGGTTGAATTCGGCGCATTGAGCTTTGATTTTCTTGTCTGAGGAAGAGAATTAGTATCGTTCCTGACACGGAATTGTAGGATGGCCACCACGTAGCATACTTCCTGGCACAGAGTGAGAGCTCAAAAAATAGTAACTGCCTGAATTTTTCATTCACTCACTCATCCATTCATTGAGATGATACTTGCAGAGCACCTACTTTATGCCAGGCATGGTGCCAGGTCCTGGGGTCACAGCAGTGAACAAGGCGGCTGAGCTCCAGCTCTGGTGGCACTTAGGAGCTAGTGGGGAGATGGGCAATAAACAAAGAATGGGATCGTAACAAAGTGGAATAAGTGGTGATAAGGAGATGAACAGAGTGGTGGAGAGACAATGGCTGGGGAGATGGAGGGATCTTCTAGGCAGGTGCTCAGGGAAGGCCTTTCAGAACTTCCCAATCTCAGGCCTGAAGCGTGAGAATGACTGAGTCCTGCCAAGACCAGCCCAGGTAGAGGCACAGCAAGTGCAAAGGCCTGGGGTCATTCAACTGTCAGAGGAACAGAAATAAGTGGAGCCCAGCGAGGGGCAGGGTGGTTTAAGGAGAAGTTGGACAGACAGACTAGGCAGGGCACTAGGTGCTGGGAAGGCCGGTCCCCACGCCATGCCTCATTTCCCAGGCACCCCAGCTCTGCCCACACCCCTCGGCTGTGCTGCTGCCTCTGAGGCCTGCTGTCCACATGGCCATGCCCTGAAGGTATCTGCCCGGGCTGCTCCCACAGGCTATCCCAGCCAAGCTGAGCCCAGGCCCTGCCAGCTCTGAAGAGTGTGCCCAGAATCAACCAGGATTTCGTAATTGGACTGTTGTTCTTTCCTTTTGCCATGCCGTAGCGTGCAGATTATAGGCACCACATGCTATAGATTTCCTGTCAGACCTCATGAATCAAGCCCCACTGTCTTATTTACTGTTGGCCAGCGACTATGAATAACATCCCCCCAGGCACGTGCTTGTACACACCCTGCCTGCAGAGCTGGGCTCCCTGGGAGGGGGCAGGAAGGGAAGTGCCCCCACCCGCTCCCAGCCCTGGCTCTTGGGAACCAGCAAGGGGTTTGGTCGCTGGGACAGCAACCTCACTCTATAGGGAGATTACTTCCTTCAGACTTTACTTTTCTTTATCCAAGTTGGGATGACTCTCTGTGGGCTTCAGGGAGAGTCAGACCATATAGACCAGTTTGTTGTCAGTCTGGGCCAGTGCGTGTGCATGGGAGAAAATGTTAATATTGTTCATGGGCTCTGGGACCAGACAGATGTGGCTCAAATCCCAGCAAGGCCTCTAGATACCTGTGCAATCCTGGGTTGGTTCCATAGCCCCTGAATTCTAACTTTCTCATCTGTAAAATGAGGTGATACAGCATTAGTGTGTGTGTGTGTGTGTGTGTGTGTGTGTGTGTGCGCGCGAGTGTGTGTGAGAGAAAGAGAGAGAGAGAGAGAGAGAGAGAGAGAGAGAGAGAATCATAGATACTGAGCCAACCCATTAATCTGCCCAGAACTCTTCCAGTTGTGGCATGGCTCCGTTTTGCATACAAAGAACCCAAGGCTCAGAGGGGTTTAGTATTTCGTCCAAAGTTGCACAGCTATTAAAGTGATAAAGCCAGTTATCAAATTCAGCTCTGTCCAGCCCTGAGTTCCAGGACATCTTCATTAAGCTCACTTTGAGGTCAAGAACTCCAAGCAAACTATTCAGGAGCCTCTACTCCCTACCAAGCCACCAACCAATCCAATTGCCAAGGCGGCACCCCCTTCATCCCTTTCTCCTGACCTGGCAGGGACTGCAAGGATGGGCATTTACCCTCCTTGTGGAGCTTAAACCCTGATCAACTTGCTCAGGGCTGGTGGGAGGGTCGGGGGAACTTAATAGATGTTTGCCTTTTGCTACAGAGCGTCTATCACTGATAGCATGATGTCAGACAGGGAGCCTCTGAGGGCATGTGCCATGCATGACTGCTCCCCGGTTCTCCCTGCACTGAAACCGGACAGGAAGTGTCTGAATGGTTAGGTGGATGGATGGATAGATGGGTAGATAGATATGTCCCTACCAGCTTCATAAGAAAGTGTCTGAGTGCATTTTAAACATAATTTGTGCCACATTTCCCATGGAATGCCTCTTGTCCAGAGTCCTCAGTAACAAGCCCTTTGAGATGCCATGCACCTGGGGAAATCATCATTGAAACTCAATTTAAACAGAGATTCCAGCTCCCCGTGGAGGGAGTACCAGTGACTGTCTCCACCCTCAGGGTGGGTGTCTGGGGTGTGACCCTGGTGCTCCCAGGGGCTTGCAGGGGGCTGGCCTTAGACAACAACAGGACCTGTTTCATCACAGCCACTGCAGCCTGATTTCCTGCTTTCCTCTCCTTGAGTCTTCAGGACTCACGTCAGGAAAGGGGACTGGGGCTTCCATTTTTCCCCCTGGGTTTTCCCCAGTCACAGGTGCCAGAACTCAGAATCATTGTGACTAATTTCGGTGTTAAAGGTGGTGTGGTTCCTGAGAAAGCAGGTCACCTCGTGTCTCTGAGCCTTGATTTCCTGGCCCCTGAAACGGGATGAAGAACACCTGTCTCACGGGGATAGTATGGAGCCTGGAGGCTTTGATTCCCCTCAAGCCGAGGATGCGGATCAGATTTCATTTCTTCTGTGTTTTGACAGGCACACGGGCACTTTTACTATTTATTTCGTTTTGTTAATCCTCACTCAAGGATATTTTTCCCACTGACTTTTGAGAGAGAGAGGAAGGGAAGGAGTGAGGGAGGGAGAGAAGAGAGGTTGGTTACCTCCTGCACATGCCCCAACTGAACTGGGGCCGGGGATCGAAACTGTGTTTGACTGGGAATTGAACCTGCGATCCTTTCGTTTGGGGGTCAGTGCTCTAAGCACGGAGCCAAAGCGGCTAGGGCTCAGCATAGGTGCTTCTGCCAGAGCCTGGGTCAGCCCCTGTTGAAGCATGTACTAGCCCCTTTCTCTGGGGAGGTAGATGCATGTCCTTCCATCCCCCGAGAAGAAGACTTCCGTAGAGCAATAAGGCCCGTCAGACAGATAAGGCTGGAGTGAGACCCACGCCCTTTGGGGCACCGCTAACCGCAGGCCTGTTCTATGAGTCATCTCCAAACAGCTCCCCTTCTGTTCCCCCAGAAATGCTTTCACTGGCTTGTTCTGTGCCCAGAGGAAACGCTTCATCCTCAAATGTAATTGTGTCTGAGGAGGTGTCCTCTGCGACCAGGCGGGTCAGGGAGCCCACGAGTGAGTCAGCGCATCCAGGCTGAGTTAATTAAGGCGGTGAGGGCTGGCGGGCAGCTGGAGTCCAGGAGCGGGGCTGCTGCGGGGGTGACGGCTTCAGTGCGGGCCTGGGCTCCCCTCTGCGGTCTGCTGGACTCCAAAGGGCGCAAAGGGGGCCGTGGGCATGAAAGGGGTGGTCTGGGTCTGGGCACAGAGGTGGAAACAGGGAGGAAGGTGGAGGCCTCAGTGGCTCCCCAGCCAGCTCAACACATTGGCTTAATATTGGCTGTTTGCACTTCCCTTTGGGTTCTGCACACAGCGTCCACAAATGATCAAGTTTCCCGTGGCTTCTCTGCGAAAGCGAGATGGCCTGGCCTGGCAGGGAAGGTAATTCTCTTAGATTGCTCTTCACCCATCAAGTGTGGCCTCATGATGGGCGCCCAGGGCATTCAGAGCCTGGTCTGGGGCCCCACACCCTGTAGGCACTTCATTGATAGCTTCCCATGAATAATGAGATTTAGATTCTCCAACTGGAGGCTATCTTAGCTACCCGAGCTAGGTCAGAGGTCAGAGAAGAGTGGAAAGAAATGAGCTGTTAAAAGGACATCCCCTCGAAGGTAGATTCTACAAAGGCGGGATTTTTGCCTGTTTTCTCACTGCTGGGTCGGTCCTAGCACCTAGAATAATACCTGGCTCAGAGTCGTGCTCCTTAAATGCTTGTTAAATGATGAGTAAATAGACAAGGAAGGAAGGAAGAAAGGGAGGGAGAAAGGAAGGGAGGGAAGGAGGGAGGGAGGGAGGACTCATGCTCCTGGGTGGGTCTAGTGAAGGCTAGGCAAGCTTAATGAGAACAGTACTATTCTCTATACCCATGATCGGCAAACTGCGGCTCACAAGCCACATGCGGCACTTTGGCCCCTTGAGTGTGGCTCTTCCACAAAATACCACAGCTTGGGCTAGTCTATTTTGAAGAAGTGGCGTTAGAAGAAGTTTAAGTTGAAAAAATTTGGCTCTCAAAAGAAATGTCAATCATTGTACTGTTGATGTTTGGCTCTGTTGACTAATAAGTTTGCTGACCGCGGCTCTATACTGTCTTCCTTTCTCAGACAAACATCCTCTTAGTGAATCATGCCCCAGGTTTCTTTTCTCCTCCACACCCTGATGCCACCCACCAACCTGCTCTGATTTCTCAATCCCAGGGTCAGCTCCAGTCAAGGGCCATCTCCAGTCCCAGCTAGGACGCCTCCCTAGAGTTTCTGCCCCTTTCCCTCGCTCCTAAGCTGGACAGACAATCCAGAAGGAGCCTCTACTTCTAGAGCATACCCCCCATCAAGCCAGCTGGGGCTGGGGTTGGGCAGGCCACGCACCAGCTGCCTTTGATTTCGCAAGGTGCTGTGCTAGACAAGAGGATTCAGAACAGCAGCTCCCTCCCAACGTTTGCCGCCTTCTGCAGACACAGGGCGTCTGCAAAGGAATAACCGGTGTTCAGATTTGTCACTCTGTGTATTTCCCATCCGAGTGAATCAGTGTCAGCTTCCTGAACCCAGAGCCCTCAGAGGCACCAGGCAGGCTGACAGCTGTAGCCAGGCACTTTGTGGAGTGACTGCCATGGGACTCCCCGTGGCCCTGATGGCCTCTGCCTGCCACCGTCGTGGGCCACCTGGACACAGCTGGTTGGACTAGTATGACTTGGCCTCTCCCTTTGCCCGTCCCCTCTCCAGGAATCAACAAGCAGCACAGCAGCACCACAGGGCCTTGGCAATGCCAAGGGAGGCTGGCAGGGCTGAGGCGGGCAGGTGGGGGGGGGGCAGGCACACCTGCCAGCTGTCTGCCCTGCCTCTGCCAACTGGATACACCTTTAGCATCCTGGTGGGAGCCGTGGGCTGATGCGGACAGGTAGAGGATGGCCAGGCTAAGACCATGGCTCGGTTGTAGCCAGTGAGCTTTGTACAAGTGCATGGCCACGGTGACACCCCTGACCCTGACCTTAACCACTGGGAGGTGGAGGGAGGAAAGCACTGGATGGATGAGCCAGGTTCATCCCTATGCATGAGAACAAAATTAAAGTTAATACCATCAGAGGAGCTTCCTAGCAGTAGGATTACCCTGGGTGGCTTGAGCCACAGAAATGTGTTGTCTCAGTTCTGGAGCCTGGAAGTGGAGAATCCAGGTGTCAGCAGGACCATGCCCTCTGAAACCTGTAAGGGAGAATCCCCTCTTGCCTCTTGGTACCTTCGGAGGTACCAACAGCCCTTGGAGTTCCATGGCTTACAGGTGCATACTCAGTGTCTGCCGTGTGTGTGTGTGTGTGTGTGTGTGTGTGTGTGTGTGTGTGAGTGTGTGAGTGTGTGAGTATGTGTGTGAGTGTGTGTGTGAGTGTGTATGTGTATAAGTGTGTGTGTGAGTGTGTGTGTGTGTGTGAGTGTGTGTGTGTGTGTGTGTGAGCGTGAGTGTGTATGTGTGTAAGTGTGTGTGTGTATGTGTTAGTGTGTGAGTATGTGTGTGAGTGTGAGAGAGTGAGTGTGTGTGTGTGTGTGTGTAAGTGTGTGTGTGAGTGTGTGTGTGAGTGTGTATGTGTGTAAGTGTGTGTGTGAGTGTGTGAGTATATGTGTTAGTGTGTGAGTACGTGTGTGAGTGTGAGAGTGTGTGTGTGTGTGTGTGTGTGTGTGAGTGTGTGTGTCTTGTCTAAGGACACAAGTCATGTCCCATTAGGGCCACCCTCCTCTAGTATGACCTCCTCTTAACTTGATTACATCTGCAAAGACCATATTCCCCAATGAGGCCACATTCACAGGCACAGGGGGTTAGGGTTTTAAATATCACGTTGGGGGACACAATTGTACCCATAACAGCCATCAAGGTCAGGAATATGCTCGCATATGGCACCACAAGCAGAAAGCTTGTTTTCCTTTCTGTTCAGTACACATGGCCTCGTCTCCTACGCCATCTGGAAACAAGAACTGGGGTGATGTCATGGGGGACTCCCCGTAGCTGATGAAGAATGTAAACTCCGAGAAAGCAAGGGTTTTTATCTGTCCTGTTGACTGTTGAGTCCCCAACCCAGCCAGTCCCTGGCACAGAGCAGGTGCTCAATGAAAGTTTGAGAAAAGAATAAATGAATGAATGGATGGATATGGTGGTGGGACCCCCAGAGGTTGTCAGGTTTTAACTGTGACTTAGAATCACTTACGTCTCTGACTTGTGCTCCTTGTATGGAAATAAGAACGAGCACATATAATTCACACAGTATTGGGAGCATTGCACGAGCACCTGTGTCAATGCATTAGTGAGTTAATTCCTGGCACATAGTAAGTGTTCAATAAATGTTAATTACAGCAGAGTCTGTTGGAGGCCAGGGTGTGGTTGTTGCGTTTGGCAGCTGGAGAGATGCCAAGCTGCCGATGGGAAATGTGGCTCCACGCCTTCTTTGCTGCAGGGAGGGGCTGAGCTGCTTTAACCTGCGAGCTGCTGGTGAGAAAGTGGCTGGCCCTCTGATGGAAGGAGAAGAATGGATGCTGGAAGAGATCATTCAACGGGTCTCTGGGGATTTGGATCCCAGCGGGGGCCCTCACCAGCTGAACGATCTGCGGCACACGGAGGCTCAGTTTCTCCAGCTGTGAAGTGAGGCCATCATAGCCTCTATCTCCTGGGGTTGCAGTGCATGAGGATCGGATTACTGTGTCCCGCACAGAGTGAGAAATGTGTGAGTTCAGTAAAATTAGTACCACTTTTCTAAGTGCTCTGCTCATTGCTCAGAGCTAGATCGTTGGAAAACCTAACCTTCTATTATCGGCTGACTTCCGGGAAAGCAGGCTCTCTTTCCTGTCTTTCCGTGGTCCCCAGTACACAGGCCGGCGCTCCCCAGCCCACCCGCGCCCGTGCCCGCGCCCACCCACGGCTGGCCAGCGCGCACTCTGAGATCCAGAGCGCCCTCTGGTGGCGCTCGGCCTGAGATCGATGGCAGGAGACCTCTTTGCACGCAGCTGGCGAGTGGAGACTCACCCAGTGGGAACTCCTGCTGCTTTGCCACTTGCCATTCCCAGGCACGCTTCGCTGTGCCTTTCTGCCCTTGGGGGGTTTGGAGAGAAGCTGTTTTGCTCCAAAGCTCCCCTCGCGCCGCTCTCCTGGAGCGCTCCGGAGTCCACCCGGCCTGGAAAGCAGGGGGGAGAGGTGTCAGGGTCTGCTCTCCCATCCTGAACAAAGAGGGTGGAGGGAAGGGAAGCAGAGCTGAGGGGCACTGTTTTGCATACCCTCACTCCACTACTTTTCCCTGACTGGCTGCTGAAAGGGGCTAATCGCTGCAAATTGGTCTTTTTGAAGGTTCACCCTGTATACCTTGGATTCACAGTCATTTCCAACCCCTAAAACCAGGGATTAGAGCTCCCACCCTGTCTGTTTTGGCAGGCTTCAGCAGCAGCACCTCTAAGTTTTATTTAGACTAAGCCCGGGCCAGGCACAGTGCTAAGGGCTCTGCGGGTATCACTGGTTTTATCCAGGAGCGCCTATGAGGAAACCGAGCCGGGAGAAGTGAGTGACCACGGCAATGGCGGGGGCTGGATCCTGGCTCCAAGCGGATGTCACTCTCACCGTGTCTTACTAAGCCCCCTACTGAATTCTGTGTAGTGGACCCGGTCACCTGTCCTTGCATATGTGTGCCCATTCTCTTCCTCACCACCAGGGCACCTGCTTGGCAAACTCTCCGTGAGCTCCCCCTCACCTCCCCTGTCCCACCGCATCTTTCCGTGTATCTGTCACCTGTGCCGCTCGTCCGCCTCTGCTGCTGGCCTATAACATCCGGCTCTCCCTGCTGCCGAGCACAGTGCCAGGCACACAGCAGTGCCCCCTGGGGGAAGCCAGGCCCAAACAGCGGCCGCCTTTTCCCGAGGACACATCCCACCCTTACCAACTGAAGCGGGGAGGGAAAGTACATTCCGCCAACTCCGCAGAGTGAACCGAATCGATGTTCTTACCTCAGCCCTCTGGTCTGTGTTCAGCTTCTCGGGCCAGAGACTTAACCTGGGGGTGGGTGTCTGTGTAGGAAGGTCCTAGGTTTTATCTGTATGGGAGAGAACTTGAAATCAACTTTTTTATTATTATTATTATTGCCCGTCCTGTGAGTACAACTTCCTCCCTGCTGTGTCTCCTTTGCAGGCAGGCTTCTTGGCAGCATGAAGCAGGGGCCACATGGACAGAGACAGTGGAGCCCTAAATGGGGGCTGGAGGAATTGAGGACCGTTACCAGAGACTGGGGTGCTGCTCTCCAGGGATAGATGGGGGTCTGTAAGGCAGAGTGTGTATGCCTGTCAAGGGCCCGAACACACTCTCACTCGCCCCTTCTCCCTTTAATGACCCAAGTGCTTGCCTCACTCCCAGTGGCCATCCGTTGTTCAACCTTCCAAGCCCAGTCTGAGCCTGGCCACACCTCTTCTGGCCCAAGAGTCAGGTGTCCTCGGCTCCACCCCGACGGCATGCCACTGAGCCCCGAGCCACGGCCCCGAGCACTCGGACAGCATGGGTCGTAGCATGGATTTCCCAGGCCAGTCCTGTTCCTCCCCCGACAGTGGGTGCTCCTTGAAGAGAAGGCGCAGATAGAGGGCGCAGGTGGAAGGTGTGGCATGGCTGCCATTGACCTCACCCATTGCAGAGCCCCTTCCCACCTTTACCACAAGTGGATGGGTGAATGGATGGATGGAAGAATAGGGGCCAGGGCTAGATTTCTTGCTGATTTTTAGAGAGAGAGAAGGGAGAGAGAGAGAGAGAGAGAAACATTAATGTGCGAGTGAAACATTAATCAGCGGCCTCTTGCATACTCCCTACCAGGGATGGGGGCCAAAACCCGGGCATGTGCCCTGACCAGAATCAAACCAGCAACCTTTTAATGCATGGGATGATGCCCAACCAACTGAGCCACACTGGCCAAGGCTAGGATTTCTTTTCTTTTTTTTAAATATATAATTTTTTTTTTATTTCAGAGAGGGAGGGAGAGGGGAGAGGTAGAAACATCAGTGATGAGAGAGAATCATTGATCAGCTGCCCCCTCCATGCCCCCTGCTGAGGATCGAGTCCACAACTCGGGCATGAGCCTTTGACCAGAATCAAATCTGAGACTGTTCAGTCGGCAGGCCGACGCTCTATCCACTGAGCCAAACCAGCTGGGGCCCAGGCTAGGATTTCTTAATGGGCACTTATGTTCATGGGTGATGGTATGAAGGTCAGGAGCAGACACTTCTTAACCTTTCTCCCCTGGCTGTCATCCAGCCAGATCATGCTCCCCCAGTGTGTCCAGAGGTAGGTTTATTGGATATGCCCAGGTGTTTTTTCATATTAAGTCGTTTCATCCTCACAAGAGCCCTGTGAGCTAGGTACTGTGTTTCTCACATTTTACATGCAAGGATACAGAGAACTTAGCCCTGGAACCTGTGCTGTCTACTGTCATGCTGTCTCCAGGATGACAGAGCAAACATTTTAATTTGGACCCCATACCCTGATTTCCTCTAGTCTCAGCCTGCCTTTCTGGCCCGTGGCTGAGTGGGCCTGCCCACCCTACATGGACCAGGGGAGGGAGAACTCTCTTCTCAGGCCTCCCAGCTCTGAGCTCCCTCCAGACTCATCCTACCCTTTTGGCGCTGCCCAACTTTTAAGAAGAGAAAGTTCTTGAAAGTCCTACTGCCTGCCAGCCTGATCACCCCCTAACCACGCCTCTGCCAGCACATGAGTCAGTAATCACTCCTGTCATGCTCCATCAGCTCCTGGGCCCATGATTGCTCAGGGAGGCTGGACTCTTTCTGTGAGAAAGAGTTAAAACCCAATCTTACTTTCTTATCCTACCTTATGACCTTTCTCTCTTGTTTTTCTTTTTTCTTTTTAAATGTATTTTATTGATTTTTTACAGAGAGGAAGGGAGAGGGATAGGGAGTCAGAAACATCGATGAGAGAGAAACACTGATCAGCTGCCTCCTGCACACCCCCCTACTGATCAGCTGCCTCCTGCACACGCCCTTGACCAGAATCAAACCTGGGACCTTTCAGTCCACAGGCCGACGCTCTATCCACTGAGCCAAACCGGTTTTGGCAGTACCTACCTTATGACCTTTCACTGCATGCCACCCACCATCCCTTGCTGGGCCTTTGAGGGCCACAGGGAGCTTCCTGCGGGGCCCCTAGGAAAGGTTTACATTCTCCTGGAACCACCCCTACCTGGGGGGCGGGGGCAGGTCCAGGCTCCTGTCTGTTGTTAGGGTCAAGCTACTACCTTCCTAATGGGGTCAGGGGCAGGGATAAGTCATCAGCATTCTCCATTCTCACCCAGTGTTACCAAAAGCGTTTTCCTGAGTTCGAAGGAGGGTGGGAGAGAAGAGTCTATATTCAGAATTCTAAGATGCTGGGAGGAGCTCAGCAGTGCTCAAAGTATTGCCCACATGAGATGGGGTTTGCGTTTTAAAAAACAGTGCGAATAATAAAGAGCCCCACTAAAATGCCAGGGCCTCTGACAGTAACTTCACTTCTGAGAGCTGATTCTGCGGAAATCGCACTGGAAAAGAAGGAAGCATGAGGTCCCAAGAAGTTCATTGCAGAAGTGAGAGTTAGAAACAGCCTAAATAGGGGGCCTGGTGACATTGATGGACACTTTGATGTGATGGTAGAAAGTGGGATCGTTTTAACTGATACTTAGGAGGAGAATGTAATAGCAAGGAATATGCCTCTATTATAACTACAGAACATACAAAACTATATAAAATAGATGTGCAGAAGGGAATGAGCAAAGCTGAAATAATTTTGGTGTAAGTGATTAGGGTGTCAACTTTCCTTTTTTAAAAATAATTTTCCTAATTTAAAATATTCCCACAATTAAAAAAAATGAATGGGGGCAACAATAGTGATCGAAAGGGGGCCCCTGGGGTGCTGGCCAGGTCCCATGTCTTGATCTGGGTGCTGGGTACATAACTGTATTTATTCTGTGAATATCCAGGGAACTGTCCACTTAGTTGTTTCTATGTCTCTTACATCATGAAAACTTGAAAAAGAAAAGTGAGATGTCAAAAATGAAAGGGTGGTCCCCGTGTTTAACCAGATGCTTGGTGAAGTGCAGACCGCACCATTAGTGAGGGTTTATTTTTCCTAAAATGTCCTCTTATGAAAGACTAGAGACCCAGTATACAAAATTTGTGCACGGGGGGGGGGGGGGGGGGGTGTAGAGGGGAAGGTGTCCCTCAGCCCAGCCTCCACTCTCTTCAATCTGGGACCCCTCTGAGGGATGTCCAACTGCCCATTTAGGCCTGATCCTACCGGGATTGGGCCTAAACGGGCAGTTGGACATCCCTGTCACAATCCAGGACTGCTGGCTCCAAACTGCTCACCTGCCTGCCTCCCTGATTGCCCCTAACCACTTCTGCCTGCCAGCCTGATCAACCCCTAACCACTACCCTGCCGGCCTAATTGATGTCTAACTGTTCCCCTGCCAGCCTGTTTGCCCCCAACTTCCCTCCTCTGATGGCCATCTTGTGGTGACCATCTAGTGTCTACATGGGGGCAGCCATCTTTGACCACATGGGGGCAGCCATCTTTGACCACATGGGGCAGCCATCTTGTATGTTGGAGTGATGGTCAATTTGCATATTACTATATTATTAGATAGGATAGAGGCCTGTTGCAGGGGTGGGGACTAGCTGGTTTGCCCTAAATGTTGTCTCAGATCAGGGTGGGAATTCCCTTGGAGTGAGAGACCTGTGGTGGTTTGCAGGCCAGCCATACCTCCTGGTGACCCAAGCGGAGGTCCTGGTATCTGGAATTTATTTATCTTTTATAATTGAAACTTTATAGCCTGGAGCAGAGGCCAAGGCAGGTCAGGGCTGTGAAAACTTGGCTTCCTACATTGCTGGGGGCAACTCAATCCTTCCGCTCTCTCCAGCTCCATGACTGTTGCCATTTTGGTTGGGATTTATTTATCTTCTATAATTGAAACTTTGTAGCCTTGAGAGGAGGCCTGGGCCAGCCAGGGTGTGTGGAAAACTTGGCTTCCTCTATTGCCAGGGAAATCCAAGCCTCCTGTTCTTTGTGGTCACAGCCATCTTGGTTAGGTTAATTTGCATACTCACTCCTGATTGGCTGGTGGGCATGGTTTGTGGGTGTATCGAAATGATGGTTAATTTGCATATTACTCTTTTATTAGATAGGTTTAGTAATGACTATTTTAAAAGTTCTTTGCTCTGGAATTGTTTGAAGCTGAAGACATGGGCTGCAAGAAGGTAGAGTTAATAAATTATACTATTTAATGTGTGTAAAACCTTTCAATTAGGTTTTCAAGCCTGAGGTACATACAAATCTGCTCAAATCTGCTAGGTGCCTTGACTACTTACTACAGTACAGATTGCTGATCCCCATTCAAGGCTGGGGTGGGGCCTAAAACTCAGCATTTTTCTTTTTTTTTTAAAGAAGAGTTTATTGATTTTGAGAGAGAGAGAAAAGTAGAGAAACATCTATATGAGAGCAGGACATTTATTGGCTGCCTCCTGCACACCCCTCCCCTCCCTACAGGGGATCAAGCCAAAACCTGAGCATGTGTCCTGACTGGGAATCAAACAGGCAATCTTTCCGTGCACAGACAATGCACAACCAACTGAGGCACAATGGCCAGGGCTAACCTCAGCATTTCTAATAAGTTCCAGGGTGATGCCTGTGCTGCTGGTCTGTGGAGCCCACTTTGAGAACCATTGCCCTAAAACAACCCTCTGGAATTCCAAGCATGATGGCAGGGGAGGACCATTGCTGATGAATATTGAGGCATATTCTTCCTTTTGCAAAACCAAATCGGGTCCCTGTGAGAGGGACATAGAGACAAAATCATTCAAGGATGTGGAATATACAAATTAAAACTCTTGGCATTGTATCTTTATTTTTATTATTTTTAAATATATATTTTTATTAATTTTTCTTTACAGAGAGGAAGGGAGAGGGGTAGAGTTAGAAACATCGATGAGAAAAAAATATCAATCAGTTGCCTCCTGCACGCCCCCTACTAGGGATGTGCCCACAACCAAGATACATGCCCTTGACCAGAATCAAACCTGGGACCCTTTAGTCTCTGTAGGCTGATGCTCTATCTACTGAGCCAAACTGGTTAGGGCGTCACTGTATCTTTAAACACAGGAGAGTGACATTTTAGGGGTGAAAAACCAGTAAACACCTGTTGAGCAGTAATTCTGGCCCAGGCACTATGCCCAGAGCTTTATTATACTCTTGTCACAGTTCAGAGCCATCTTCTGAGGTCACTACGACCGTTATCCCCATGGCCCAGAGAGTTAAGTAGCCGCCCAAAGCCCTGGGTCTTACACAGGGAGGAGCAGGATGGAAGGCCAGGTCCAGAGCCTGAGGTCCTGCCCGGGCAGAGGCGATGGGCACGCATCACCTGCTCTGGAACCACCTGCAGAAGTGGTCGGTGGAGGAGAGAGGCCATGGACAAACCAGGGAAGGGCTGGGTTTCACGGGAAGAGATGGTCGGGAGATACGCTTGGTGAAGGCAGGCCTGGGAAGGAAGAGGGAGAAAACTGAGTGTGGGGAAAAACCCAGAAAGCAAGGCAACATGGGCCTTGTTTCCGGGGACCTCTGGGAGTGATGGAACTGCAGCTCACTAAAGCCCCCAAGGCTCCCAATGGTTTTCAAAGTGGGTTCCACGGATCAGCGCCACAGGCACCACTGCTTTTTAATCCAGACTTTCCTGCAGGATATAATAGAAAAGGAACATAAGTACCTAAAGTCAGGTGGCCGGGGGTCTAGTTTTAGCCCCTGAGGGTGCTGCCTCAGTGCTCTGAGGCTTCGGGCTGGGATTGCCCATGCCAACGGCCGCTCTTCTTCCCTTGCAAGCTGTGAGTGGCCCGTTGCTCTGCTCTGTGTCCAGTCTGGTGTGTGAGGGTGGCAGTCCTGTCCTGTGCAGCACCCCCAGATAGTCGTGGACCGTGGTAGAGCTCCTGTTGGTACCACTGGGTTTTCTCCTGCAGGTGTTTGCGTTTCACTCTTGCTCCCTCCCCCTGACCCGAGGCTCAGGCCTCTCTGGAGCAGACCTTGACCAGGTCAGTCACAGACAGAGGAACTGGAAGAAAAGAGAAGGAGAACAGGAACAAACTGGCTTTGTCTAGAAGAAGAAGCTGAAGGCCCTGAAGGTCAAGTGGGCAAGATAGAGTCCTGGGAAGGTCCTGCCACTGGTAGAATGTGGCCCAGAAAATGTCCTAGGTACTGACCAATCAGATAAACTCCTCCTGCCTTTCCTGTGGGCAGAGAGGGAAGTGTGGGGAGCGGGTTGCCAGTCCCCCTTCCTCTTTAGCAGGCGTCATATTAGGTGGGGTGCCCCCACCAAGTTGAAGTTGACTGCTTCGCAGACTGCCTTATCACGGGCTCTTTGTAGTAGCTGTGTTGAGCATAAAATACTGGACAGATGATAAAGATGCACTATATATTGCTCTGATCCTGGGCTCAGATCTGTAAGCACTTGCCTGCTTTTTGGGTTGTCCCGTCCTGAACTCCAAGAACATGCTGTTAATCTTCAGTATCTTTTCTCTGCACAAACCTCCCACCAAAACGGGTCCGCGAGTGTCACACAGAGGGTGGGTTGACCATTTCCCACTTGCCAGGTAGAAGGTATTTCTCTGCCTCTGATTGTAATCTAATAAGACTCATGAGATAACATTTTGAAGAAGGGCTTTGACATGCCAACTCATTGTCCACACATAGGGCTTCCCCCTGGTTCTGCCCCAGGTGCTGCCGCCTGGCTCCTCCTCAGATGTTGGGCAGGGAACTCTCTCACATTGTTAGTCATAAATTCATGAAGGACCATTTGGGAAGCCATCTCTGTGTTTTCATTACACCCAGAACATCCTTCATTGGAGATGGTCCCAACCTATCCCAGGTGACTTGGCTGCCCAATGGCCACATAGGGATGGCCACATCCCTCTCTGCCTGGGCCCATTCAAGGTGGCTGCATTGAGCGGTCCCTTGAGATGGGTGGCTGGGGTGTGAGTGGGACCTCAAGGTAGTCAGCTCCCTCTCTGCCCCAGCAGGGAGGTGAGGCAAGGTCAGCTGTGGGAGGTTAAATAACCCTGTCCCTTCATTACCTCCAAGAGGTCCCTTAGAGAAGAAATGACCAGCATTTGGATTTTTACATGTTGATGACATTTCCTTCAAGATAAGAGCTGGGAATAATTAATATATACACTTCTGAGGGTTGTCTGGGCAACATCTGGTGTTATGAACAGGTGTGTAGAAGAAAGAACTTTTAAGGAGGAATAAGTCTCAGAGGCTGCAAGAATGCAGTTCTTTGAATCCCCGCTGAAGGACGCAGATCCCATCGAGGTGTTAGGTTGGCGTAAGGTTTCATGTTTGACTCACAATGAGGACTTGAGAGCATCTCTACTGAGTGGTCCTGATGGTGGCCTTGACCCTGATATTGAATGAAAGTCTACAGCTCACCATGATGGGCCAGGCATTTAATACGTGGGCTGTGAGTTTGAGGAGCTCATGGTGAGGTGGGCAGAGGATGGGGGGCTCTGAGGAACTGTGCTCCAATTATAGCTGAGAAGATGCTGTTCCACATCTTCAGGAATCTGGAAATGAAATGAGGCAGAGAGGGGAGCATGTGAATAGGGCTGTCACCGTGAATAAAGTCAGCCACTGACTAAATGCCTCAGTTGCTCTCTCCTCTGGGGAGCTGAGTGTAATACAGATGATGGATATGCTATAGAGAAGAAAATCACCATAAGAGGCAGGCTAGAATTGAGGTCAGGACCTCCATTTAGGGAAGGATGGAGTAGAACTAGTGTCTGTTGACCACCTACTATGTGCCAGGCACTATGCAAAGTGCTTTGTATACACTGTCCTGCAACAAAACATTTTAAAAGTTATTTAAAATAAAACATGGATAGGGAGGTCACATACTATCTCTGTGCCATAGCTAATGAAGGGCAGAGTAAGGATTTGAACTGAAGTCTGCCAGACTCCCAAGCCTGCGCTTGTCAGCTGCTTCCCTCCAGATACATACAACAGAAAACATTTACCTAGAGACATGCTCCCCTCCGCACACAGGGTGTTGCTTGTACCCTGTTTCCCCGAAAGTAAGACATCCCCCGAAAATAAGACCTACTCGCTGTAATAGAAGGCATCCCACCGAAAATAAGATCTAGCACATCTTTGGGAGCAACAATTAATATAAGACACTGTCTTATTTTTGCAGAAATAGGGTAATTCACAAAGCAGTAGATGTATCTTCATTCACCCCTTATGCTCCCCTCAAGAAAGGAATCCCACACAAGTAAGGGAAAGTGACATTAGTAAGTATTAAATGAGGAAGAGTATTGTGCTTGCAAACGCTGGTACTTTACCAATATTAATATTCCTAGTAACTGACTTCATACCTGACTTGAAATCTACTTGTACAGCATGATGCTGGTTGAGCACCACCATGCTGCCCTATCCCTGATAATGAACTTGGTCCTTGCTCATAAATATGCCGTAAAGCCAGCCACCTAAATGGGGTTGGCCTCATTCTGAATAGCAAAGCACAGGGACACAAAAAGCACGATGTTTGGGCAGGTAACTACCTTTTAACCATGGCCTGCTCTAGCACGGCCTTCAGGCCTCCAAAGGGATGCCATTCTAGACATGGGTCCAATTCATAGTAGTGATGCTTCTTGTTTTATTGTTATTGGTTGACTGAGTCGATGCTATTTGGAGAACATTGATGTTAGAGATACGATGTTGATTTTCAAAGTGTGCTCCCGGGGGACCTGGGGTTCTATAGAGGTGGCTTGGGGTCTCCCTGGAGGTTGGAGAAAACCAAGACAGCTACTTTTTTTTCTGTTTTATATACCAGAGTTTTAGGTACAGTTCTATCTGAAGACTCTTAAAAAAACTAGAAACCATTGCTTTAAAATTGTGCTTTTGCAATCCCATAGGTAAAAATCATTGTGGGAGAGTCTGTCTTCTGTGGACCACCTGGTTGCTGTCACTGAAGAGTGTTAAGGAACTAAATCTCTGTAGAAACCCATCTTCTAGCCCATCCTCTGATATTGAAGCTGGAAGTGAATCTCCTTAGTTGTATGGGTAGGTAAGTTAGGATCCAAAGGACAAAGGGAAATGTGCATTGGTTGATGTTGGGAAAAATAGGGGGGAAAGCACACTTATTTGGTCTTATGATGGCCTTTCAAACTAGAAGGAGAAAGACTATGAGGTAATGGGCCCTCCTAATTTTATTAAGAAACTAGAGGCCTGGTGCACAAAATTCGTGCATGGGAGGCAGAAGATGTCCCTCAGCCCAGCCTGCACCCTCTCTAATCTGGGACCCCTTGAGAGATGTCTGACTGCCCGTCAGACATCCTTGTCACAATCCAGGACTGCTGGCTCCAAACTGCTCGCCTGCCTGCCTCCCCGATTGCCCCTAACCACTTCTGCCTGCCAGCCTGGTCACCCCCTAACCACTACCCTGCCAGCCTAATTTATGTCTAACTGCTCCCCTGCCAGCCTGTTTGCCACCAACTTCCCTCCTCTGCCAGCCTGGTCAACCCTAACTGCTCTCCTCTGCAGGCTTGATTGCCCTCAACTGCCCTCCCTTACAGGCCTAGTCCCTCCCAACTGCCCTCCCCTGCTGGCCATCTTGTGGTGGTCATCTTGCATCCACATGAGGCAGGATCTTTGACCACATGGGGGCAGCCCTCTTATATGTTGGAATGATGGTTAATCTGCAAATTATTCTTTTATTAGATAGGATAGAGGCCTGGTGCATGGGTGGGGGCCAGCTGGTTTGCCCTGAAGAGTGTCCCAGATCAGGGTGGGGGTTCCCTTGGGGCATGGGGCGGCCTGGGTAAAGGGCCTGTGGTGGTTTGCAGGCCAGCCACGGCCCCCAGCAACCCAAGTTGAGGCCCTGGGATCTGGGATTAATTTATGTTCTACAATTGAAACTTTGTAGCCTGGAGCAGACCCAAGCCTTCTGCTTGCTCTGTGGTGGCAGCCATTTCTGTTGGGACATTTACCTTCAATAATTGAAACTTTGTAGCCTAGAGTGGAGGCCTGGGTGCTAGGTCTGCAGAAGCGTGGCTTCCTCCATTGCCTGGGCAACCGTAGCCTCTGCTCTCTCCAGCTCCCTGGCTGCCACCATTTCTGTTGGGATTATGTATCTTCTATAATTGAAACTTTGTAGCAATGAGTGGAGGCCTAGGCCAGCAACTGCAGGCGGAAAGCTTGGCTTCCTCCATTGCTGGGGAAACCCAAGCCTCCCTCCTGCTCTCAGTGGCTGCAGCCATCTTGGTTGGGGTTTATTTGCATAATTTTCTCCTGATTGGCTGATGGGCATGGCTATGGGCATGGCTTGATAGGAGGTATGGTCAATTTGCATATTACTCTTTTATTAGATAGGATTAGGTAGAGGGCTACCTCCAGAGCGGACCTTCTAATTTCCTGGGTGTGTTTACAGAAACCATTCAAGCACACCCAGCTGTCTCAGAATTTCTGCCCATCTGAACCTGCTCCAACCAGGCAAATTGGCCCAAATGGGGAAAGTTTGCTTGGCAGTAGATCATCTTCCTTTTCATCGCCTCCTCCTTCTTCTTCTGGTTGCCCTTCACTTTCTCCAAGTCATAGGAAGTTAAAATTTACCCCGTGACATCATTCCATGAAATCAGTCAGTTTCTTCCCCAACGTTACACTACTTTTCTCATGTCCCCCCTTTCGTGCTGAGAGCACACCTCACTCTGATTTTAAAGAACGCCTTTATTAGCAATGAACATGTCTTGCTACATGCATGTACAATGGGGATAGGTCTGGTTCTTGCTGACTTCTCAGAGTCTCTGTTTCTAAAGTACTCTTATAAATTGTTTGCTTGTACCTGAGCTCTTATTTTCCCAGCTCCCTATGATACTAAGTAAGGTTCCCACACTAGCCCACAAGAGCCTCTTCCTTAGTCATAAGATGTAGTGCAGTGTGGACTCCATTAACATGACCTAGTGGAATGGACAGGGGTTTGGGGCAAGCTAGAAATGGGGTTAAGTCTCAGGTTGTCTTCTGGCCTTGGGCCACTTACCCTCACTGCTTTAATTTTCTCCTCAATAGGTAAAATGAGGGTGATCGTGGCCACCTCATATGGAGGCTGGGTTTGATTCCCTGTACCAGGGCTAATTGGCAGAGCACTGTGGGTGCCCAGCACAGAGTGGGTGCTCAGGAAGTGGTATGTCCTCCCCACCCGTCTCCACTCTCGTCATTGAGTCTGAAGAATCACAGTAAAGTTAGTGTTCTCCAAGGAACAGTGCAAAATGAAAACAGAGAATTAAACATATCATGAATAAGAAATAGAGCTTCTGTCTTTATTGATGGCATTTGATAAAGAGCAGAGTTATTCAATTAAAGGGAGACATGATAAAGATGCTGAGGGGATTTTTGGACACTTTCAGGCTTAGACTGGTTACTACTGATCTGTCTGGAGATGAGTTCCTTTAAATATATCTTAGGGGATGCCTGTTAGTATGGCTCAGAGGTTGAACATTGACCCATGAACCAGGAGCTCACAGTTCAATTCCTGGTCAGGGGTGTGGGATCCAACCCCAGTAGGGGATCTGCAGGAGGCAGCCAATTGATGATTCTCTCTCATCATTAATGTTTCTCTCTTTCTCTCTCTTCCTGCCTCTGAAATCAATAAAAATATTTTTAAAATATATATCTTAGGGGAATATGGATAGTCACCTTTCTGGTTTTGAGGACCACTAGCCCAGCTCAGGATGGGAAAACAAAGAGAACAACTGGGAAAGAGGAGGGAAGATGGGAAAATCTTGAGTGTTTGACACCTGGATCTTCCCTCCTCTGTACAACAAAATTATACTTAGTAATAATCGTGCCATAATTAATAATGATCATAATTAATAATGAAAATAATTAAATTATTTTTCTGATTTGTTAATTAACTTAAAAACCATAAAAATTCAAAATGAAGAGTATATGTCTACGCCAAAATATATTCAAGTTCAATAGAATTTGTCATGTAGGAACTAATATTTGAACTTATCACATCTCATAGTTCTGCCCTGAGCCACAGTTTTAAAGTTTAAATGCAAACAGAAACACCAACGGTCACATACAAGAGCATGACTGGAGCACTTCTGGTTCTTCCTCTGTCTCGAGAGTCACTGTGCCCTCACTGTTATTTTCTTCTTATTTTTTTAAAATAAGTTTTTATTGATTTTTTAGAGAGAGAGAAAGGAAGAGGGAGAGATAGAAATCTCAATGAGAGAGAAACATCAACATCCATTAGCTGCCTCCTGCATGCCCCCTGCAAGGGATCCAGCCCACAACCTGGGCATGTGCCCTGACCGGGAATGGAACCATGACCTCCTGATTCATGGGTTGACCGTCAACCACTGGGCAACACTGTGAGGTGCTGACCCACAGTCATTCCCACCTCTGCTCTAGCAGAAGCAGATTTGCTTGCCATTGAACATTGGTGCACTCAGGAACGGGGAGCCTCACCCCCAGCTTTGGGAGTAAACATATTTTAAACCAATCATGGAGAGCCATTTCTCCTCGACAGTGATTGGTTTGGAGTATGTGACTGGATTCTGGCCCCCAAGAAGATGTGAGGATAAGCTTGCTGGGATGGGAATGGGGAAATTCTGGGGAAGAATTTCCTCTCGACTAAAATCAAATCAAAACAAACAAATGATAAGCAAACTAGAGTCATAACGAGCAACATTTCCCCCAACATAAATGCACATCTGCATACACTCCTTCCTAGATTTGGGCACAGCTGGGGGAGGCAGTGGTGCCTAGGCCATGAGAGCTATCCTTCCATCACAGGGGACAAGCTGGAGGTGACAGCCAGTGCGCCAAGGACGGTAGCCCAGAAAGTTGGAACTACTTGCCGCTTACATGTCTGCCGTGTGAGGCCACAGACTTCTACTCCTGAAGCCACTGAACTCTCCTGGGCTGTAACCCCAAAAGTAGCTTAGAGGTATTTTTGGGTGGGTGTGAGTGTGTGTGTGTGGGGGGGGGGACAGGGAAAAGGGAGAGTACAGTACAGGTGACCCATGAACAACCTTTCATATAGTCAGAAATCCACTAACTTCTGGCTCCCCAAAACTTTACTATTAATAGCCTATTATTGACAGGAAGCCTTACCAATAACATAGTGGATTACCATGAACTTTGTATGTTACCTATATAACATACTTTATTGTCACAATGAAGTAAGCTGGAGAAAAGAAAATGTTATTAAGAAAAATCATAAGGAAGAAAAAATACATTCAGTCTTTATTGAGGGGAAAATCCAGGGATAAGTGGACCTGTGTAGTTTAAACCCTTGTTGTTCAAGAGTCTGTTGTATGCGCTTGGCCTTCTGGGCATGTTGGGTAAAGGAAAAAGAAGAGTGGAGAAGGGATACTGGGCTAAGTGGTCCCATCAGCTGGCTTCCGATGACACCACTGAGCTGAACTTCTTGATGACAGAATAGTGTCCAAGTGGATGGGTGAGTGGGTGGGTAGGATGGGGTTCACGTGAACCTTTGTAAAACAGTGAGTCTGTAACTCATGCAGTGGCCACCCATCATAATCCATCAATCACTGTCCTCATTATGGTCGCCTCCCCTAACCAAGGGTGGGGTAATAAATAAAATAGTTTCAAGTGGGAGCATGTCAGCAGACCTTCGTTGTTTGCTCATTCAGCCTGTATAAGAGCCTTGGTCCTCTAGCACGGAGAGCCTGAGACAGGCATGAAAAATGCTGATACTTCATTTGGGAGGTGTAAGGCCAGGGAATCGAGGGTGAGAAAAAATGGGGATTGAGGTGAGGATGGATGCCAAGAGGTCTGACATGACATGCTGTGGTGCTGGCCACCACTTCCCATGTAGCCCCCAAAACACTTGCAGGTGGCTTTGGCATGCGTATCTTTTCTGAACGTTTTCTTTTAAAAAATTCACCACAAAACAGTACACAGAGGGAGCTATCCTCCATCACGTCTGGGGTGCATCATCTGGTCCCTCAGTAAGCCAGACCCAAGCACTGAGACTTGGCCTGAATAGGAGGCTGAGCAAGAGACAGAAAAAGGAGGCAGTCACGGGAACTTGAGATGACACCTACTGTGTGTATGACAAAGCGTGGAGACCCAAGTATTTATCCATTCGTGTGCAGGGACAACCCATCCCACCTTGCTTCGCGTTGTCCCTCTCCTGGTGAGGCTCAAACACCTTCAGGAGGCCGTGGCACCCTCTCCACCTCTCTTCAAGACCTTTCCTCCTCACCCTTCCGGTCTGCTTTCGAAGCAAGCTCCGCGGGCTGAGCATAAAATTCCATCTGTGCCATTTGTGGGGGAGAGTAAAGAGGAATTATTGCTGCTCCTTGCTCAGCTGGGTTTTGTAGAATTACCCCAAAGCAGTGTTTATCATGCCATTGAGCTGGAGGGCCATGCTTAATGTGCTATCTGTTCTGACCCCAGATGTCTCTCTGCATCGCTGCTCTCCCACCGGCTCTGCCGCCGTCCGCTCCTTCTAGGGTCATTGCTGACAAGTGTATTACCGGTGTTTATCCATATTAAATCTTGTATCACCGACTGCCTTCCACCCATTTTTTTCTAAGCTCTCGTGGGTTCTGCGGTTTCCCTTCCTGCCTTGTCTCGTCCTTCTAGGAAAGGCAAACCCTTCTAAGTCAGGAATCTTCCTGAAGCTCCCTGCTCCCAGTTGTTTGTGGAGAATAAAGATGTGAGGGATGGCTCTGCGACAGAGCCCAAGACTGCATCAGGAATTGGTACCGGACCGCTCCCGACCACATTGTCCCGAGCAACGGGCAGGTCACCAGCGGGGCTGGTTTCGCTGTGATAGACGTCGTGAAGGTCACGCTGGGCCAGCAGCTTGTCCTGGAGGAACATGGTCAGAAGGTATCACCTTGACCATGATGATGCAGGGACAGCACTTTACAGTTTACAAACCACACTGGATTGTACCTAAAACCTAAAAGCATTTGCTGACTTTTTTTCTTCTCCATAAAACATTTTATTAGAGTGAAAAAAACAAAAACAGCATGTTTTTTTCTGAAAAAGAATGAAATAAGAAGGTCTACCTTCATGGAGCCATGAGGAAATAAAGGCGCGTCTGAATGTTCCCAGTTTTGAATCTCGTGTCATTGATGCCAGGGAGATGGGCCCGCCCAACGTGTCCCTTTGTTCGCGCTCAATAGCAACACCTTACGTGTGTGTGGTCCCTTTGAATTCATTTTCCAAACATTTCGTGTATTTTGAGGTTTCTCTGAGATAATTATCCTTGAGAACAGGCATGTACACGGAGGCATGATCTGTGAGTTTGCAGAGCAAACCGTTAATTCTGTGGCCAGTGGTGACCATGAGATATCCACAGTTGTTTTCCCGTCAAAGAGAGGTTTTCCTTTTACCGATGATGAGACCCGAGAAGCACATTGCATGGCTACTTGAAACCAACATCGGTTTATTCTTCAACTGGATGGAGAAGTCATAAGAAATTGGATGATAGATTAATTATATGTGGCACAGGATGAAAATAAGGTCAAATTTCTTTGTCATAAGGAAAGAAAACCATAATCCATTCTTATGGAAAATATTTAGTCAAACGAATCCCTCATTTAGTCAACAGCCAGTTGTTCAATGTCTTTTGGGTACCAGGTACTATCAAGGCACAGCGCTCCTTCCTCCTCCCCTCCTTCCACTTCCTCCTTCCTCTTTACACTTCTTCTCATCTTGAACCCTCCCCCCCCCAACCCCAAAATTTGGCAGGGGCAAAGCTGTCACGTCTTAATGTGCTTTATCCTCCTGGAGAAAGGTCTTTGTTTCTATTGAGAGAACGTTTTGTCTTCTTCTCCATAAAACATTTTATTAGAATGAAACAAATAAACTAAAATAGCATTTTGTTCTGAAAAAGAATAAAATAAGAAGGTCTACCTTCAAGGAGCCATTTGGAAATGAAGGCGCGTCTGAACGTTCCCAGTTTTGAATCTCCTGTCATTGATGCCAGGGAGACAGGCTCGGCTAACATGTTCCTTTGTTCCCACTCAATAGCAACTGACCCCCATCTGCCGGGTGGGCAGTTGCCCCCTTGCACACTGCCCGAAGGAAGGGGTCTTTTTGGCACACAGAGAACTCTGATATGCTATTCAGCCATATGGATGAGAGTAGGATTCTGAGACTCAGAAAAAAAAAGTCATAATGGATCTTTGATATGGCTGGAATACATTCCAAGACTCCTGGTAGGGCTTTCAGACGATGAAAGGGATGACGGTGATGGTGGGAGGGACCCCAGCATTTCTCCACTCAAGACGTCATCCCCTTCATATTTGGTCTTTGGTGGCATGGTGGCAGTGCTAATAGGACATAAGCTTTCTTGCCCCAATAATGGCCCATTACAGCGCCAGGAAAAGCCATCATGCTTCCGCAGCATTTATCTGTCAGCAGGAGACTATTATGGGAGTACAAACTCACATTGTATTAGTGTTATCAGTTAATTATGATCCTTGGGATGCGTGCCAGCCAATGGGCTGCCAGTCTGCTGACCACCACTCGGGGATATAACTCTGCACCCCCGATTCAAATAGGGGAAACCAGAGTGACTGGGACCGCAGATGTGTGGGGCCAGCGACCTTCTCCCTAGCCTGGAGCCCATGGCGCCCCGATCTGATCGGCACTGTGCCCGGGGATGCGCGGGTTAGGCTTGCTGCCCTGGCCAGGCCCTCCTTACTCCTCACGGACTGTCAATGGACCCACCTCGGCCAGCGCTGACCCTGGGGTGGGAGAGAAACAAGCTTGGAGTGTGATTCAGACCGTGGGTTCCACAGAGCCTCCTCTCCGTCCTGGGCTGGTGGTAAGAAGCGGCTGAGCACCTCGGGTATTTCGCAAGGCACCATTCTCAATGGATTCAGGGAATATGGGTGAGGTTGAGGGTATGGGATGGCGTAACAAGTCGATTCGTGTCCACATTCACTGGGGTTAGGGACATGTGGCAAAGTCTTCAAAACTTCCTGGTGGCTCCTATCTTTGAATGGAGAAGCCATCAAGTCCTCTGCCCTCCTGGGGCCCAGGTTGAGTCCACCAGTTCCTACTAAGTTGTCTGGCTTGAAAAGTGAGAAAAAAAAACCAAAACAACCTGCCTCTTCTTATTGGGCTGTGAGCATCACATAAGGAGGGGATCCAAGAAGCCAAGATAACCTGCTTGCTGCTGCCTTATATGCGGAAATGACTGGTGTCAGGGAGGCTGCCTCAAGCGAGGGAAGATGCAAACCAAGATGAGACTCAGAGTGGTGGGGTTTTCACCACCTGTGGCAAGGGGTGCCCTGCTGAGATCCGCCGTCCGCCACTTGGATCCCAGCAAGGCCACCCGGGTGACCCTTGAGATCCAGGTGCAGGCAATAGGACAGCCCATTCTAAGGACTCAGCCAGACCGGGATGGGAAAGTGGGGTGGGTAGCGTGGACCTGTGTCTCACAACCCACCATTCGGTTGGAGATTTTCGTACCCAGAGAAACACAGGCTTGGGGAACAGAGAGGGCAGGACTGCGTCTGGGGATGTTTTCCTAGGCATCTGCCTCCAGGAACCACCTCCCAGAAACCACCTGGGGAAGGGTGAGGACACAGAAGCCTGGGTGCATGTGGCCAGTGGCACTGCTTGGGTTTGGCTTCAGATTCCCTAGGAAAGAGCTTGAACTGGGCAGAGGAGAGAGCAGAGAAAGTGAAGAGACTTGAGTACAAAGATTCAGGAGCTGGGTAAGTAGAAGTCCACAGATGGCATGCTTTGCTAGTTACTCGCTGTGTGACCTTGGTAGGTCACTTCACCACACAGTGAAATTCACAAAAACTTCCTTAATTATAAATTCTGAGTATAATTCTAAATGATCCCTGAGCCTTCTTACCTGTGAGGTTCTGTGAATGGAATACATATCTACTTAAGGGGGTTTGTCACGAAAACAAAATGAGCTGCTGTCCCCTTACACGCTCTGCAATTACTGTGTCTAATACCTTTTATCCCATTTCCTTTTGGCTGGCTTGCCCAGTTGGGGGGGTGCCAGTATTGGGACATAGGACAGTGAAGGGGTGGCTTAGAGCTTTTTGTGAGAGGTGGATTACACATAGCCCCTGCTCTGGGTGAGCAGTGGAGGTATGAAGTGACGATTGATTGGTTGGGTGAATTTCCGGTTTGAAGGAATCCAAGAGCCCTGCCTGTGCCATCTTGGTTTTCTGGGGGAACAGATGACTTTGGCAAGGTCACATAGATCCAGGAGTCCTCTGCACTCACTGCCCCCCCATCCTCCTCTCCAGCCACATGGAAACAGACCCTGGCTCTGGGGAGAAATCCTGTCCCTTGTGAGCTGGCTGGCCCCATGAACACTGTGTAACCTGGCCATGGTGGCCTGAGCCTGCCAGACTGGATGGCATTCCCAGGGTGTCCCTGCCAGCGGGTCCTCATCTCTCCTGTAACAGGTCTGCAGGCTCATACTTGCCAGGGAGGCAAAGGAGAAAAAACTCTGCCTTGAGGTTGAGGCAGGTGGATGGCCATAGTGGAGGGGGACAGTCTGAGGAGGACGGGTCTCAAGGACCTCCTTCTAGGAAGGACAACCAGCTAATGCCCAGAAGCAAGGTGAGACAGAGAGTGCTTGTGTGCAGGCGCTAGGCTAGCTTCCTAAACAGCACAGACCTCCTCATGTCCTTCGTTTGCTGCCAGTGGCTTTGCATCCACGGCTCTAGGCTGTGAAGTTTTCTTTTCATGCTCTACCGAGTGTTCTGCCTCCAGTTAAACACAGTGCACCCACACAAAGCAGAGTCAGCTGATCCCATGCACCCTGCCAGGGCTTCACCCCCTTCTGGGGCAGCAGGCTCTGGCACCCCACCCCAGAAGGCTACAGTTTACAAATTCACTAACAAAATCTTTATCAGGCAACTTCTAAGTGCCATGAGATTCCCCAGGAAACCAAAATAGATATGGTCCTTGCCTTCACAGAGCTTACAATCTAGTGTGTGTGTGTGTGTGTGTGTGTGTGTGTGTGTGTGTGTGATTGCTCGTCCCGATATACATATTTGTAATTGCAAACTGGTAAATTACCCGAAGCAAAGTGACTAGCAGAAGGTTCTGGTGTGGTCTGGAAGGTGGGGTGTTGTAGATGAGAGATGCAAGGACTGAGGGGAGTGTGGCCTGGGCCAAAGAGGGGTGCCGAGGAACATGCAGGAGCCTGTCGTGGGGGGCCTTGCTTGTAGGTCCCAGGAAGAACTGGGGTCTCTTTTTGAATGGTGACAAGGGCACATCGGACGTGCATTTACAAAGCGCTCCCTGGCTGCTGTGTGCTTGGAGAAGGGACTTCCGGAGCCAGACAGGATGCAGAGAAACCAGCACTGAGGTCTTGGCAAGATAGGATGGTTGTGTAGCAGCTCAAGGAAAGTGTCTCTGCCCCCTTTCCTTCTCTAATGTCACCAAGTCCTTATGCGGTTAAAACGAAAAACCAAAAACCCTGGGGCGGCTGGGGTTCTGCTGACAGAGCAGACATCTTCATCTATCTCTCTGTGAGATACCTGCCGGAGCCCATGCGCGGAAAATCCCGCGTTCCTCCACTTCAGCGCTTATGAAAGATCTCAGCTGCGCCCAGCCTGCGCGCTTTCATTTATCCAAGTCAAGACTCATCTGCAGCCTTGCTGCCCAGTCCCCAGCCCCTCCCAGCGGCTGGCCCCTCCTGGGGTTTCTCACAACCCTCCTGCTTTTATTCCTAAAGTGCTTGAACACTGCCTGGAGTTACACTCCATTTAGACGTTATTTTGATGATAAAATTATGTCTCCCCGCTCCCCCGCTCCCCCCCACTGCTCATTGTCTTCCGTAGAATCTAGGAGAACAAGGTGGTGGTCTCTCCTGAGGGCTTTTCTTCCCCTTTTAAATAATTCTATGCCTACCTCCCTCCCCACACTCATTTGAATCATCAAATTGATTATTATCCCTGTGGCTGGCACATCTCGAAAGATGACAAGCCCCAGAAGAAGAATTGTGGCATGGCTTACAGCTTGCTTTTGGTTCAGGGGCAGCCCATAACATTCGGGTTCATGGAGGGAGCAGCAGACAGGAATGCAGGTGTGTTCGTAGCTGGGGATTCAGGTGTGTGTGTTGAAGTGTCTACTGTGTGCCTCGAAGTGGATGTGGTAGGGAGTTATGTTGTGTTAACCACTATTGTATTTTTCGAAGCGGACTGGAATTTATTTGCCTGTGTCTGTGTCCTGGGTACATTTCTGAGAGTTGCCAATGAAGAGAGCGTCATTTTATGCAATTAGAGAGCATTTTATAGATGCACACCCTGAGTATGGAGCCATATGAAAGCGGTTCAGAACCAACTGGCCCAGGTGAGGGACGCTGGGCAGGGAATTGTTTCTCTTCTGCTCTGTCTCGCTGTGCCTCACCTGCTGGCCTGACCCTTTGCACTTCTGCACACCAAACACAGGGTTTGAGACTGCAAATGTCTAGGGCGCTGGCCTCTTCTCCTTAGTGTGCGAGTGGAGAAACGTGACTCTTTTTAATCTGAAAAACAGACCCATTCCAAAAGGCTGAGAGGTGAGTTTGCTAGACCTGCCAGTTAAAAAGATAGGACGGAGGTTGAAGGGTATATAGGCAGCAAATCTTTCAGCACCCCCAGTCCCACGAGCCAGTTGGACAAAAATTGTTTTTTCTTTCGCGGTGCGAGAGCAGGCTTTGTGGCTCCGCTGCCCGGTCCTCCTGTTCCTCAGGAGGTGGGGATCTCACTCGGGCGCCTGATTCCATTGAAGTCTCTCTGGCTGCCCCCCTCCCCCTACCCCAGCTTGATTCTGTCACTTTAAGTCCAGCCCCTGAGAGGTAGCCAATAGGAGCCAAACCATACATCAGCCTTAAAGCTACAGTAGGGTTAGTGGGCTCCAAGTCTCCTGTGCCCGAGCCTCCTCCACGGCGCCCCTGTCCCCTCTGCCCGCTCCGAGAGCGTGCGGAAGCCGGTGCGCCGAGCTGTGCGCGCACCGCTCCCCGCCTCCCCCTCGCCCCGCCACGGCGCTTCCTCCCGCCCTGCCTCCAGCTCACGGTGCCCGGCCGGACTCGCACCTCGCCAGTGCCCTTCACTCGCTCTTCCGCGTGATTTCCCCGCCGTCTTTCTCTACCAATTGGGAATGCTAAACCGGGCCTGATGGACGTGTCAGAACTCTGCATCCCGGACCCCCTCGGCTACCACAACCAGTAGGTGCTCGGCTCCTCCGGGGTCGGTCGGTCTGTCCTTCTGCCCAGTGGGGCTGTCTCTGTCCTGGGTGTCGCAGTTCTTGTCGGCATTCTTGAAGTGGCCGGGACCCCGGGCCAGTGTCGGAGCGGGGAATACGCACACTTCCTGGGTGTCCTTCCTGGGGGGGGTGGGGGGTGACCTGTATCTAACTTTTCCCGCATTCCCCTTTACAAACTCTTGACTTTCAGAGCAGCGGTTTCTCATTCACTCTCTCTCTCTCTTCCTCTTCTGGAGAGAAAATATTTGAGTTTCTGTAGAATGGGGAGGAGCAAGCCCAGAACAGGTGCGGGAAAGTCGCAAAGATGTCTCGTCCTGTGTGAGAAAGCCTCCCTTTGACTTGAACCTGTATTTCCATCCTGGGGGTCAAACACGGTGGGCGAGGAAGCGAAGTCATAGGTGGTGCGCGGTTTGGAAACAGCGGCGGGCAGCGCCGCCTCGCCCGCCTGTCCGAGCAGGGAGCCCCGAGGGCGCGAACGCAGCGCGGTTCCCGGAGTCCAGGCTCCCCAGGGGTGCGGACGGCACGGCCGGGCAGGGACGCATTGCGCCCCGCACGCCCTGCGAGGGAAGCCCGCATCAGCCGGGAGTCGGGACACGGCCGGGCGCTGCGGCACCGGCAAAGTTGGGTCCAGGCTTGGAAGGAGGTTGCGCCCTGCGGAACGGACAGGCGAGATTTCCGTGCCCCGGAGCGGCTGTGCACTCACCTGGAGGGAACTTGGGGTGGTCCAAGCAGCGTGGGCGGCGGCGGCGGCGGGGGGCTGAGGACCTGGACTCCCGGGAGCCGCGGGTCCCCAGGCTTGGGCAGCGCGCCACGCAGGCGCGCGCGCAGAGTGGAAAGTGAAGAGCTGATCCCCCTGAACGGCGTGGGGCTGACCCGAACATCCAACCCTGGGCTCCGCGGAGTCAGGCTCTGGCCACCGGCAGTTTCCCTAACAGGGTCACCTGTCCGAGCCCCTGTCCGGGGCCCTGTCCCTGTCCGGGTCCCTGTCTGGGTCACCCCTCTGGCGCTCCCTGTCCCTCTGCTTCCGGGCAGGTGCCCAGGCATCTGGGTGTGGGAGCCCGCAGAGTGGGCCCTCGGAATGCTTAGAAAATAATAATAAAATGAAAACGCTAGGTTCTCGGGGACCTGCTCAACTTCGTGCTTTTCCTCTTTTTTTTTTCTGAAGCTAACTAAACTAAGTCCCTGCTCCTTCCACCGTCCTTTCATTTTCATACCCCTCCTCCCAAGACACAGTGCATCCCTAAAATAAATACTCTGGATAGTGGATGTGGGGTTCCAGGGCGTGCTCACCGCCCCGGGCGCAAGAGCAGAGGCAACTTCACAGCATCCCCTGTCAATGACCGGACTGCTCCAGCCTCCACGCTGACCTTTTCGGCTCTAGTTTTAGGGGTTCCTTGGGTGAGGGTCCTTTTGGTGGCGCTAGAATTTAGACAAGAGTGTCAGAAGATGGTGCGTGGGTTGGGAGATGAGGGGAACCCTTAATTATAATGGATTCGGATTTCCCTCCGCTTGAAAAGTGGCTCTTCATTCTATTTATAGGTTACACCAATGATCCCAGCTTCTATGGCCGGTGGGGTGGGGGGTGGGAGGTGGAGAGGTTGCCATAAGATGCTCCCTCCTCAAAGCTGGTGGGAGCCGTGAAAGAAACCTCAGGGTGGGTAGGTGAGGCTGAGAACAATGTTTGATGCTTGTGGGGCATTTTCTCACATAACACTACCAAGTGCGACAAATATTTGACATTTAAATTATTTAGGCTCCCTCTCTTCAGAGGTGACTTCTTTAGGTGAGCTGGAAATATCTATGTATTTGTCTCTGGCCCAAGTCATATGAAAATTCGAATGGGGGAAGTACGTCCTTTGACTATGTTCAGCAAGCAAGGAGAGGGGAGATGGAGGGTTTAGCAGCTGGGTAATTCATCCAGGTGACGGCAACCCCGGCTTGAGTTTGAGGAGAAATATGGCAAAGGGGTAATGTCAGGGAAGCAGCCAAGGGGAGTGAGGGAGCCGAGGTCCTGGGCGTCTGGGAGGTTTGATGTGGGAGTCATTGATGGAGTGAGCCTGACCGTAGTTTGGGTTCCCCATCCTTCCTGGTTTCTTTGCAAAGAATTAGCTTCTCACTCCATGGGGCTCAGAAAACCCATAAAGGCACCCGATGTTGCCCCTGAGGAATGAGCAACCCTGTGCGATGCCCCGCACATTGGTGAGCTGGCCCCAGGCACAGAGGTGAGCCTCCTGGCGAGGTTTAGGTGCTAAGTTCAGGTGCAAAGTCTCCAAGGGCCAGGCCGGGGTAGGGGCAGGCAGCTTTCTGACCTCAACCCCCCGTGCTTCATGACAAGTAGCTTTTAGAACCCTCGGTAGCATTTTGTGGTTGGCTGGAAGGACAGTAGGACGAATCCATTCATTTCTGTGCTGATGTTTCTCTGGGACCATATACATCAGTGGGTTCATATGCTCTGTACGCACAGTTTCTACCCATGTGGCCTAGTCAACATTCCTGGACTTGAGTGACCACGGTTCAGCCCTCCTCACCTGCTAACATTCAGAGAGCATTTTTCAAGGCTTTAGTGTTATTCTCACTTTCCCAGGTGAGAAATTCTCTCTCCCCCCACACACGTAAGTACATATGCATGTACACACACACACACACACACACACACATGCACACCTTCATACCTTTCTATCTTTCATTTTCATTTTCCTGTAGCCAATCCTGTAGGTGACTCCATTACCATTTCTAATCAATATTTTATGTACATATATAATCAGCTGGAGTGGGAGTGAGCGTGCTGGCCTGCGTGTGCCTGTGTATAAATGTATCCGTGAGCCACCCGGCTGGAGACCCTCAGCATAAAAACTGGGGGGTGGCGGGGGCGCTGCCAGTGACCACTTTGTTGCTATTAAAGAAACAAAGAACAAATTGTCCTGAAGGTAAAATATGTGGCTTCACACGTAGGAAAAATGCCACATGGTAATTCAGAATCAGTGACCCAGAGAAAAACAAAGGGGGAAATTAATTTTTAATGGTACATTTAAAAATAAATCACAGTGAGGACATTAGCCTTGGTTTTCCAAGGGAGGGGCTTAGGAAATAAACCTGTGTGCCTGCCACCCTTCTGGAAATGCAGGCTGCCGTGGAAAAGGATGGGTGATGGGAGCTGGACTTGTTCAGGCCCAAGGGTGATCAACTAGGAGGAAGCAGGAGGTCAGGGAGGAAGGCCTAGGCCCAGGAAGGCCCTTTCCAGCTCAGTGAGAGCCTGACATCAACTGGAAATTTCCTCCCAGGCCTTATTTCCCCAGTCCCCTTCATTTTAGAAACAATCCTCTATTTTACCAGTAATGGGGATATATGAAAAGATGTTTCATATATATATATATATATATATATATATATATATATATATATACACAACCTGTCCCACAATTAAGTATCCCATTTAGTCCAAGAGAGAGGAACAGAGGGGACTTTTGGAGGAAAGCACTGTGAAGGAAGTGGCTGTGATAGAGAATTCATGTCACAACGCCATCTCAGTCTCAGAGTGCCCCGGCCCTAGCTCAGGGGGTCCTTGTATCTTTGTCTGAATTCATGTTCCTCATAATTGGTTTTTTAAAATATATTTTTATTGATTTCAGAGAGGAAGGGAGAGGGGAGAGATAGAAATATCAATGATAAGAGAGAATCACTTATCGGCTTCCTGCTTCACGCCCCACCCTGGGGATCGAGCCTGTAACCCGGGCATAGGCCTTGATAGGGAATTGAACCGTGACCTCCTGGTTCACAGGTCGATGCTCAACCACTGAGCCATGCTGGCTGGGCCCGAATGGTTTTTAAACTCAAATGAAGAAGTTTGCCTCTTTCCTCAGTCTTTTGCAAAATATCTTGTTTCTTTGGAGCGCTTGGAACTGGAGGGGTCTGTGCAGGCCAAAGGGAAGGGTGTGAGAGAGACATTGAGAAGGCATGTGCATTGGGGATGGGGATGGCATTGGTGTGTGAATGGGCAAGATGCAAAAGGAGAGAGAATTTACCAGCAGAAGACAAAGGGACAAGAAGCAGATACTTTTGATGGTTCTACAGTGCCCTTCTCCGGAACTTGTCTTCCCCGATGCTCTGGAACTTCCTCAACATGATTCAAATTATTTGCGGTTCTAATTTAAGGGGGAGAAATAGAAATACTTAGACATAAGCTACTCCTTCAATGTGAACTCCGACCCACACCCTGAACACCCCCTGCTGATGCCTTCCCACACCTGTGGGTCCTTCTGGGGCTCTTTCCACCTCCAGAAAGTGAGGCCCCCACGTGCTGGTCCAGCCTGACCAGGAGGTCTGCCCAGAATCAGCCAGAACTCCCTCTGGCTCCGCTGGGAGCCTCTGTCTTAGAGTCTGGTGAGTCTTGACCATTCTGTAGGGACCCTTCGTGCTCAACCTCTGATGACCTCCGCAGGCACTTAGTTCTGACAGGGCACATGGGCCCAGGAAGGGGTTTCAAGTAGAGGGTCCACACACCATGCCAGGAGCTTGGGGGTGGGCTGGAACCAGACAAGTCTGAGTCTACATCCTGCCTGTTTGCCCTTGGAGGCCTTTTGCTGATTTCTACAGATAAATCCAAGGCCGTAAATGCTGGTGACCTCGGACTGGGCTTCGTCTCCGGTGAGCTTCCCTGGCGCAGCCCCGGCAGTCCCAGACCTCCACGAGCATGCGTGTGGTCATTCTTCTGAGATGGGGCCCCTAGGCTTCCTCTGGCCCCGGTGTCCCCTGGCCTGGCTGGTGTGGCCTGGTCCCTGGGCAGGGAGGTGGTGGTAGTTATAATTGCAAATGTAATTAGCAGACCAGCTCTGGGGGTCGGGGATGCTCAACTTCTCTGCACATCACAGTGACCCTGCGATGGCAGGCCGGGCAGATTAACTCTCCCCGGGCCAGCCTGCCTCCTGCCTCTGGTGTGGCCACTGACCTTGCACCGATAATGGCAGAGTTGTCCTGGTAACAAGTGGTGGGGCCAGCCCCCGTTCGCAGAGGGGATGTCGGGGCAGTGTCTGGGAGAGGTGCGTTATTTCTTCCGTAGGCCACTGGACAAGTGACCCTCGCCTCCTGCAACAGTGTGACCCTGTGTGGCAGGCCACTCCGGGGCATTCCCTCCCTCTCTCCCCCAGCACACTGCAAGGATGTGACTTTGGGCCCATGCTGGTCTATAGGCCTGGGGGTTTTCTGGGAGAAAGGCTGGCTCTAGAGGGGACACATCTTAACTTCTGGGGAGCACTCCGAAGGTTCAGCGGGCAGGGGGGAGGGCCTGCCTTCTGGCTCCTGGGTCCTGCAGAGCTGGACAGCCCAGGGGTCCCACTCAGGGAGGGGCTCGGGCATAGGGCAGTGGTGGCTCCATTTGTCCCTGGGAGCAGAGAGCCCTCAACCAACCACCTGGACAAGTGGGGAGGCACGGAGCCACGGGGTCTCCCCTCTCCTGTGAGTGTACTCATACCTGCCTACCTCGAGCATCTTTCTGTACTGATCAGGATTAGAATAGAAAGGATCCTACAGCACCTTTATTTATAAGCAGTGGCTTAAGGGAGTATCAAGCCCTTTCTTATTGCTGTCAACGCCCTTGTTGGAGGGGATTTCCCTGAACCTCGAAACATGAAAAGCTGCATCTATTCCTGGGAGAATTCCTACCTGAAGGGTGTGTGTGTGTGTGTGTGTGTGTGTGTGTGTGTGTGTGTTATGGACTGTGCCCCTTTAGGATGGGAGAAAAAGGGAGCAAGGGGCTCTGCTGTTTAAACGCAGCCCCTGCAGCCTGCAGTTCCCTGGCCTGGGCTGAGGTCAGGCTGTGGCCACATTCCAGTGGAAGCTGTGGAGCCTGGGTTTTTCCATGGTGCGAAAGGGAGCACGGCGGGAGCTGAGGGCAGGCTGTCCCTGCAGCCCACTTTGGTCTTTCTTAAGGGCCTCTCCAGTGTGCTGGCTGGGCAGAACCCGGAGGTCATGAGGGGGCAGCCTTGGCCACACTCACAGGAGCATGTGGGCAGTTCTGGGCCAGGTTTCTGGCTTCCCCTTCCCTCCCTGGATGTAGCCATTGATCATCTATAGCTGAAAGGATCAAATGTTTTCTTAAATCAAGGACAATCATACCAGTTCACTTGCCCATGGAACTTTCAGTTGGACTCGGACAAGGTAGAAAAACACCCCTATTGGTTGAATGGCTTAAATTCAAATGTGTGTGAACTCGGGTTAAAATAAATCCCAAACAAAAGTTTTCCTGGGGGTTAGAGATATAATTTTCCCCCAACTTTTTAGACTGTACACATTTTAGTCCCAGAGAAGTGTCCTCTCTCTCTCTCTCTCTCTCTCTCTCTCTCTCTCTCCCTCTCCCTCTCCCTCTCCCTCCCTCTTCCCCCTTCCTTAGGACTTTAAAATATTCTATTCAGTACTGTTGTTCTGTATCTCTGGGATTGAACCTTTTCTGGGAATGGTTTTCTGGACAATGTTCTTTTATTTCTCAATGTCATTTCATCCAGAGGTCAATAGGCAGTCAAACAAACTCCTGCAAGGTTTTGTTTTTATCTTCTGGTTTTAAATGTGATCGATGTTCATTTAAAACGATATCAGGGTCCTCTCCTGTCAATCACAGCAGCAGCCAGCCTCCCCCGGACATCGGTGTTTGGGAAAGACTGTGCGGATGCAAAGTGCCAATGGGAGGCAAGCCTTTTCACTGGGAAACTCGGAGTTTCCAAACTCCGGCCCTGCTGTTATTTTAACCTGGACCTCTTTTTTAAAAATTGCTTGAATTCACTTGAATTTATAAGTTAGGTTTGTGTTTTATTCTTCTTGTTAGTTTTTTTGGATTTTATTATAATTATGGTTTTGGTGTATTTTTTTTTAACCTGGGTGTGTATTTTTTATTTTATTTTATTTTTTAAGATACCTGGAAATGGTTTTTGAGCGTCTCTGGCCTTTTTGTGTTTTCTTGGTTTCTGAAGGGCAGAGAACAAGGAAATACAGACGTAAGGAAATGCTACCGGGAAGGTGGGGGGTGTGAAGGGTGATGTTTTAGATGAGATTTCTCTCCTGTCTTACCACTTAACATTTTCCTTTGTCCTTACTTATTTCCCCCTCTATTTGTATTCCAAGTTGCTTTAGTTCGCCCTTGTCCTTTTCTCCCTCTTTGATTTTCTGTTTTGGAGGAAGGAAGATAGGGTGTGTGGGTCTGTGTGTGTGTGTGTGTGTGTGTGTGTGTGTGTGTGGCGGCAGGGGAGGGGGAGTTCCTACCTGAGTGTGTGCGTGTGTCTGTGCTGTATGAGTGTGTGGGTGTGTTCGAGCTGTTTTGAGGGGCCGAGCAGGATTAGCGGGGTGAAGCCCCAAAGCAGTATGCCCTCAGTGGCCAGCCTGTCCTGATGCAGCCTTCAGTGTCCGATACACACGCTCAGGGTCTGCTCCCGTGCATTGGTGGGAACAGGGAGGCAAAAGCCTCCTGGTTACAGGCAGGTGCCAGGTTTGCTGTGCCTGTTATCTGAGGACGACAATGTGGGCGAGGATATCAGGAAGCAAGAAACTTTATTCAAAAGCAATATTGCAACCTCTTCTCTCGCCTCACTTCCTGGCACTCTGCGCTCTTGTCTGGGACCTTGGCCACGCAGAGCAAACGTTTTGTTTTTTGCATCGATCGGCAGAACACAGCCCCTTCTGACGGCGCAGCGTCCCTCCGCACACACGTCCTTTCCTCCGAGCCTCCATCCTTGTCGTTTGTCTCTTGGGTGCGTTGACATTGTCTACCTAGGCAATCAAGCTTAACACGCTTTGGCAGAAAGCACGCCGCTTTTCCAGAAATAATAGCAATAATGCGATGGTTGTAATAATTAGGATAACGGTAATAGCAGCTTGCAGCTTTTCCTTCCCCAAAAGCACGAAGCAATTCCCCTAACCAGTTTCTCGTGGTAACCGGATGAGGCTTGCTGTGGCTCCCCGCCCCCCCCCCCCCCCCCCCGCCCAAACATAAATGTTTTCCTCCAAACATAACCATGCATGTCTGAGTCCATCCAGGAGCTAAAACTGCCTGGTCTCTGAAATCATGGACAAACGGGTAGTCGGCCACGTGCCCCACCCTGAGAAATATTGGGTGTGTTGCCTTCGACTGGGAGGGGGGACGTGTGTCTTGTAGAAGGATGCTGCGTCGGGTCTGACCACAGCCACGGGTGAGCGTCTGAGGCCCATGCTCTGCCTCTACATCTCCCCGAGTCCTGGGGTTCCTCTGGCTGCGATCTCAGGAGCGGTTTGCAGACCAAAGGCACACAGAGGACGGAATGGGGAGTGGGGGGGGGGGGGGCGATGGGGGCGGGGAGGCCTATGACTTGGCGCATGTGAATGGCTGGAAGAAGAACTGTGTGAAGAAAGAGGCAAAGTCACCTCGCCACCCTTGGTCGCCTTCTTGGCCATCCAGCTTCTCTGAGGCTGTTGTTCCCTGCTCCTGGGCACCGCCACCTGCCCTCTGGAGGCAGAGGTTAGAGGGAGGCCACCAGGGGGCCGACCCTCTGGGTCCCGGGACCCCTCCTGCGACTCCTCATGCTGACTTCCAGGCTCAGACCTGCTCCCGCGCAGACTGCTCATCTGGGCGTCACTTTTGACATCGGAGCTGCCTTTGTTATTTCCTCCCGTTCCTCACCCCCCACCCCCTTTTTTGTATGCGCCTTGAAAATAGGAGGCAGCCTAATACACACGCCAGCCTAGTATAAAGGAGGCACCGCTTATACCAGGGTCCCTCCGCTGTCTGTCTGCTTTTTTTCTACTTTAATTTTTTACGTATGTTCTTATTTCATTTTTTTTTTTCCTAAAAGAAAAACAACCCAAAGCTTTGGGCTTTTAATTGATTATTAACTGATTTAACAAACAAAACGGCCTGCCCCCAAGGACCCCAGCCACAGTGGCGTGCTGCGCAGGTCGAGCGAGATCTGCTTTTTCCCCTCAATCGGTGAGAAACGTGATAGCTTCAATTCCCTTGTTGGACCCCCGAGTAAAAAATTAATTCATGAATAATAAAAACCAATCAGTCTTGTTGAGTTTAAGAGGGATTAGGAGAGAGGGTGTTTTTTTCTTACAGAGAACATTTGGAAGCTGCATGTCATTGTCCCCGAGTGGTGGGATGGCTTGCGTGTGCCTTTATTCACAGCAAATGAGCTGTTTATTATCCCCGGGGTGTAACACACCTCCCTCAGTTGTAAGGCTAACTCACTGAAGGCTGCAGTGGGTTTCCCACCTGCCTCTCCCCCGCAATCCTGTACCCCACGCCAGGGATGGTTTAATGAAATCCAGACAGTTTCCTGTGGAAGGGGCTCGGAACCAGACCTGGGGTTGGCTGCATTAGGAACTCGCTGGTTTGTCCGTGAGAATGGAGTCTGTTTTGGTTTCCTTCCTCCTTCTTCCCTCCCCAGGAAGTAACTGACCAGAAATGTAGGTGTCTTTGCAAGAACTACAGGAACAAGACCTGTAGATACTCTGTTTAGTGTCCCCTGACAGTGTCTACCTCCCAGGGTTGCTGTGAGGAGTAAACCTTGTTAAATCACAGGGCCAGCCAGGTTGTACGGGGTGTTCATTAAGTTTTCCGGGCTCTTGCGAATTTCTTGATGTTATCTTTTGGAAGTTACGGGCTCTTGCGAATTTCTTGATGTTATCTTTTGGAAGTTACTTTTCCTCCCTCTGACGTAACCTCACAATGATCGTCCTCAGCAGTACAATTGGAGCGTTTGGACTGATTACCTTGTGTAAGGCGATCAACGGAGCTTGGGTTTCCCTATGTAACACAGGGGATTACAGAAGGGATTATGATTTGGGACAGGGATAGGGGTGTCTGAATAGGATATTTCCTCTGAATTAATCTCTATATCCTCAGTCCTGTGGGCAGAGTTGCCCAAAAATATAGGACACACGCCGAAACCGGTTTGGCTCAGTGGATAGAGCATCGGCCTGCAGACTGAAGGGTCCCGGGTTCGATTCCAGTCAAGGGCATGTACCTTGATTGCAGGCACATCCCCAGTCAGGGGGTGTGCAGGAGGCAGCTGATCGGTGTTTCTCTCTCATTGATGTTTCTAGCTTTCTATCCCTCTCCCTTCCTCTCTGTAAAAATATCAATAAAATATATTTAAAAAAATAAAATATAGGACACCCAGTTAAATCTGGATTTTAGGTAAACTATGACTAATTTCTTAGGGTAAGCATGTCCCAGGCAATATTTGCTGAATCTGACATCCCTACCCATGAGAGTTTTTTTAAAGTTGTTTTTATTAAGAAACACAGTTCCCTTGTTTTTTCTGTTTTTGGAGCCCAACATAATGATTACGTGTTTAGTGTTTTTATTTTTATTTTTAAAAATATATTTTTTTATTGATTTTTTTACAGAGAAGAAGGGAGAGGGATAGGAAGTCAGAAACATTGATCAGCTGCCTCTTTCACACCCCCTACTGGGGATGTGCCCACAGCTAATGTACATGCCCTTGACCAGAATCGAACCCGGGACCTTTCAGTCCGCAGGCTGAGGCTCTATCCACTGAGCCAAACCGGTTTCGGCACGTGTTTAGTGTTTAAAAAAAATTTTTTTTAAATGACTATCTTTAACTTTTTGCCAATATTAGCTTATTCGGTTGAGCATGTCCTTAGAAGTTAGTGGGTACTAGTGACTTCTGCCATCCAGGCACATGGATAGAATTGCAATCAGGTAAGAAAATCTGCCAAATGCGGTCTCCACACCCAGGACCCAAAGCTACTGAGTTTTGCCTTCAGGAGGACAGGGTAAGCCAGGTCTTTTCAGGAACCTGTTTCCCTAGCCAGCAGGTTGGGGGCTGGACTGCTAGACCCTGAGACCTCAGCAATTGGAAGCTCCTCTTGCTGCACCACGGAAGCCAAAGCAGTGGCCAGTGCCTGCCTTCCCGCACAAGGACAGGAGGCTGCCCTTGGGCGGCGTCCCCTAGGTGGCTATGGAGAAACTGCCCCAATCAGTGTTAGACGGTGGGGTAGGGGGGACAAGGGGCTAAATCTGCAACGGCCAGTTGGAAGCGTGGATGAACTGGGGCGTACCAATAGGGCACCAGCAAACCCCAGCTTCTCTTCACTGCCTCTTTGAGCAGCAAAGTCACGCAGCCTGGGTAAGCACACCATTGTTTTAAGCGTGGTACCTTCACAGCCCGGAGTATGGGGAATGGAAGAGCTCTAGAGCCCCCTACAGGCCTTCGATGGCACTGCACCTCACGGGCCACTACGGAGCCTTCCCAGGGAGGGAAGGAGTGTGGAGGACCCTAGTGGGTGAGCCTGCAAAAACGCAGGATCCTGGAGGAGTGGATGTACGACTCTTGCTCCAGAAAGCAGGTCTGGTTTTGAAACCACCTTTCAGATCTCTCTCTCTCTCTCTCTCTCTCTCTCTCTCTCTCTCTCTCTCTCTCTCTGTCTCGCACGCACACACACACTCACACACTCACTCACTCATCACTCACTCAGTCTCCATGGCTTGTCTGACCTCCAGGCTGGAAGGTGCTCAGACCTCATTCCTTCGGAGGAAAACCACCCAGCTGCTGGATTTGCAGAAGCAGCGCAGCCAGAATGCAGCCAACGTTTTCAGAGCCCAGTGCTTGCATTTGGATTCTGTAGTGTCAGAGGCGGGCAGTTGTAATCATAGTAATAGTATAAGCACATTCATTGAGCACTTCCTATGTGCTGGGCTTTGTCCTAGGAACATTTCAGGTATTAACTTATTTCTTCTTCACAACCATCCCATGAAGTAGGTCCTATTACCACACCCACTTGACAGGTAAGAAAACTGAGGTACAGAGACAATAAGGCACCTGTCCAAGGTCCCACAGCTGGGATTTGCTCAGGGCCAGTCTAGTCTGACCGCCAGCCTGCTCTCCTAGCCACCACATGAAATGTCACTCGTGTCTGGAATTCCAGCTAACTCCGCTCTCAGAGCATCCCTTCTTGGCTGTGTGGGTTGGACACATAGGTCAAGTTGAGTGCGGAGGTGGAAGGGGAAATGGGGCCCGTGCCTCATTTCTGAAATGGCAGGTGGAAGGATTGCCACAGCGTGGGGGGCCTCTCCTCCCCCCCAGCCTGTGTGGCTGCACAGGGGAGGCTCGGACTTCCTGACATCCTCCTCCAGGGGCACCCTGATGCTCTGCCCTGCTCCGTGCCTCCCTTCAGTCTGGCATCAACATATTTGGAGGCAGAACCCCTCTCTTCTGAGCCGAGGCTTTCTCCCATCCCATGCCCCCTCCTTGTTCTCTCACCACTGCCCTCAATGCCCCCGATGTCTGAATCTCAGCACCTCACTCTGGTGATGACTCCGGATGCCTCACACCAGCACATGCAACCTGGAATCGCAGCCTCGCTCTCCAGCCCTGCTGCTCCCATGCCTTCCTCATCTCTCTCTCCTCGGATGAAGGGATCTCAGCCCAGACATGGAGGGTATCTTCTTCTTCTCTCTCTCTTCATTGTCCAATCGCCTTCTTAATATGGACAACTTTTATCTAAGTATACACCTCAGACCTGTGTCTTTCTTGTACTATTGCTGACCCCGAGTCTGCCTGGAAAACGCCTATTTATTCTTTAAAACCCTTCTTACCTATGAGGGAAGCCATCTTTGACCCCTCCCGAGGCGAGATGATTCTCTCTCTTTGCAGCTACAATCTGGCCCATCCCCTTGGCTGGTTATCATCTGTTGGACTTGAATATATGCTTATTTTTTCTCACCAGATTATGAACCCCAGGAATGGAAACTCATCTCTGTGTCCCCAGTGCCCAGAACAGCACATAGTGCAGAGTAGGTGCTTAAGGCCTATTGGTGGAGTTAACCTTGGGAGACAGGAAGTGGTTAAAGGAGAATTCCAAGGGCATGGAAAAAGTGTCCAGGAGGGACCTGGTGCTGCAGAGGCTGTTGCTTTGTTTGATCGACAGGGGCAAAAGGTGGGCATCCTTGTCCTTCTCGGGGGGCAATGTAGTGTAGTACACTCGGACTGAGTATAAAGCCTGACCCCAGGGGTGTGCTGGAACCAGCCCAGACTGGCTTGGGAGAGCTGATGGTTACATTTTCAGGGATTTTGTGAGCTGATGGTTAAATACAAACATTGAAAATGAAATTATATACACTTACAGATAAATAGATTGTGTTAGAAGCAATGATAATAAGTGCTCAAAACTCATGACTTCCCAATATTTTATTACCTTTAGCTTTCCTTGCATTTGGATTCAAGGAATCCAAACTGCTTGAAGTCAGTTTGCATCTCACGGATCTGCATGGAGGGAATACGATATGAAGGTTGGTTAGGGGCCTGTGGCTTCACAGTGCACAACACCAGGGATGTCACAGGGGAAGCTGGAAACTGGCTGTGATAGGAGTAGCCACCCCATGGAGATTGGCAGATGCTTCCATCACCCCCCCCCCCCCTAGCCAGTTGTTAAACCTTGACCCCCACCCACTGCCTGGCCATGTGACATCCCAGGTCCCTGGCCCCGACCAGTGACTTAAACCCTCTGTGCCTCAGATTCCCATCGGCAGTGACCCCCTGGTTGTTATAACGATTGTTAACCAATCACGGATGGACCTGGAAAATATTATGCTAAGTTAAATAAGCCAAACTGAGAAAGACAAATACCACCTGACCTCCCTTATTTGTGGAATCAAAAGAACAAAACGACCAGCAAAATAAGACCTGAAGCAGGGAGGAATGGAGCAGACTGACACACCTCACTGTGGGGTAGGGGTGGGAGGGACGAAAAGAGATAAAGCACAGAACTGATATACATAAGCATAGCCCCTGCGCACAGGCAATAGGATAGTGAAGATCTAGGGAGGGAGGGGTAGGGCCTGGGAGGAGGGAGGGGAGATATCTATCATACTATCAACCATAAAAGATAAAATAAACAAAGAAGATTCACCATTGATCCAGATAAAGAACTTAAAGCAGAGGCTGGTTTGGCTCTTTTTAGGATTTCTTCCTCGTAGCTCCAGGCATGCCCTTATCCAAATTCTATCAGAACAAATGACCTCCCCAGGTGGAATGTGAGTTTTATGCCTAAGGTGTAAGGTGATTGCTCTTCCCTGCTGGATTGTGCCTCAGGCCCTGGGAGGAATTGGGACCACAGGGCAGCCAACCCACCCCTTGAGGCCTGACACAGTTGGGGTCAGAGCAGATGCTAAGAATAGCCAAGCTTCAGGGTGAAGGGAGGCTCTGTTGGGGGCTATGGTGGATCCCTAAGGCCATGCAGCTCCTCTCACTGAAAATGGGAGGGAGGCAGAGGGGGGAAGAGTGCGGCCATGTCCGCAAAAGCAAGGGCCCCTCTGGCTTTGGGAGATGAGGACTATTCCAGACCATTCCCAAATTAGCGCACATGCTGCCCACAGCTTGAGCTGGGGTTGCACGGGCTGAGCTGCAGTTGCTGGGGATGCCACAGGAGAGCATCTGTCTGCAGCTGCCTGGCTCTTCCTCAGCAGGTTCCTCAGTTCCCAGCCAACCTGAACTCCTGCCAGGGAGTTCGAGCAGGTCGCTGGATATTGTTTTGGGCTCAGACCTTTGGCATCAGGAGGCCCAGCTCAGGAGTTGCACACAGTCCCGCCCAGCTCAGCCCCTTTTCGTGATAAGTGAACCGAAAGCCTGCAGACTCCGGGACTGGCTGGGTCGGCTTTACAACCTGGGAATTGAATCTCAGCGCTAGGGCCTCATTTCGTCCTTTGAACCCCTGGTCTGTAGAGAAATGCCCTCAGACATGGCCTTGCCAAGGAGGAGGCAGCCTTGACAATGAAACCATCCCTCCCACCTCTCCGTGAGAGTCATCCCTTTACCCTGAGCTCTCCAGGGCCTGGGTCTGATTCGTTGTGAAGCTGCAGCACAGGGCTAGGCCTGGAGAGGCCTTCAGTAAATATAAGGGGGAAACTGGGGTACACTAGGCTGCCCTGCCAGTGGGCTGCCTGCACAGTTGCACAGGTTGACTGACCAAAGTGGCGGGTTGAGGGGGAGTGAAGTCTGTTTAATTTTTCTAATTCACGTTAAGGCATCCATGGCAGCAAGAGGTTCAGGGCCTAGAGGGAAGCTGAGGGCCAGGCCCCAGCTCTGACACTGCAGCAGCCCTGGCTGAATGTGCCCCGGTTCTCTGAAGCCACGGCGTTTCTGTTTGCCCAGCACCGTCCCTGCATCCCGAACGGGGAGCTTTGTAAGTCTTCATCCAGAAGACTCGCTGCAGTCTTCCGGCTCCTGCAGCTCTCAGCAGGCCCCGCTCCTGCTGCTGCTGCTGGTTCAGGATGCCCAGGGAGCAGGGGCAGGCGGGGACCCTGTGTTCCCAGACTCAGGTGGCAGCTGGAGTGTGGGTGTGGGGAAACTGGGGGCGTGGCCAGCAGGGGCATGTCATAGGGGCTGTGGCCAGTCCCTAGCAGACCTGGCTGGTGTTTGAGGCTTTATCTCCTCTGGGTTCCCTGAGCTCCCCTCTCCCCAGCTCCACACCAGCCGAGTAATCCCACGGGGAGACCCTGTAGGCTTGCCTTGGGGCTCTGACCTGCCCTCCCTAGGGACAGGCACCCCCCAAAAAAGGCTCTCATCGCCCTGGGCAGTGCCTCCATTAGACACCCCCCTGGGTGCTCCTGGCCATCAGCCGTACTCCTCCCCTCCTCCCCTTCAAACCTCCTGCGCCTCCACTCTGCCAGGCACCTTTCTGCAGTAACAGCAATAAAAACAGTTACAGGTCGTCTGGCCATGGATCACTTTTTGGAGGTCTGTAAACGTGGTTGTCTAAACATTTGCACATCTTATGCCATCTCGACGTTGCATGAAATATCTTTATTGCAAAGAAAAACGTCAGGTGGGATCAGAGCAGTTCAAGAAAACAGGGACCCCTGACAGCCAACCCATGCCCACAGGGAGGGCGGGGAGGTCAGGCCAAGAGGTGGGCCCACGGGGAGTGCCCATGCCGAGGGTGTGGCCGGGTGTGAGCTGCAGGTGGGTGACTCTGCAGTGGTTCTAACCTACGGCAGCGCCTGCAGGATCTGGGTCAGGCCTCTCCACAGCGGTAGTGGGGGCTGGGTGTGCAGGGGTGCGCAGACAAGGTCTCCATCGCTGCAGTCTTCTCAGGGGCGACACTTTGGGTTTCATTTATGCTGTAATCTCAGCTCCTGGCCACCCAGGTGAGACCAGAGACTGCCCTGACAGGTGACCTTGACCACTCCAGGCTCAAAGCAGGTTCTCTCTGATTCTGCAGCTCTTTGCTTTCTCTCCATCAGACTAGCCCTGTACGTCTGCCTCTGTCGTCTTAGGCTTGTCACTGTATTTTTCTCTCTGGTTGCTGGTGACAACATCTGCTGAGTGCTTACTGTGAGCACCCGCTGAGGGCCCTGCATGACTAGTCTGGGACTTCCTACTTCCCAGCGGGAGAAGGCAGGATGTGTGCGGGCAGGGGGAGACCCAAGAGGCTTATCAGCTCCTGAGCACTCATTTCACAAATGGGAGAATGGAGGCCCTGAGCAGATGAGGGCCTTGTCTACAGCCCTGGAGCTCAGGTGCAGAGCTAAGCCCAGGCTCCAGCCTCTTAACCCCAGCCAGCAAACACTTTGTCCCACACTGCCTGTCTTTCCTAATGTAATCATGTGCCCTCAGCATCAGCAAGGCCCCCATGGCCTTGTGCTCTGAAGGACTTGAACTTGAGCCACAGGAGCTGAGTAGTACAGCTAAGGAGACTGCAGGCGCCAGACAGAACCAGAGGAGGTTTGGACAGACTGACACAAACAGTCCCAATTAAAAAAAATAATAATAAATCAGCCCATCCGTCATGGCTCAGTGGTTGAGTGTCGACCTACAAACCGGGAGGTATGGTTTGATTCCAATTAGGGCACATACCTGGGTTGCAGGCTTGATCCCCGGTAGGGGGCATGCAGGAGGCAGATGATTAATTATTCTGTCTCATCATTGATGTTTTTATTCCCCTCTCCTTTCCTCTCTGAAACTAATAAAAAATATTTTAATAAATAAATAAATATAAATAAAAGAACTGAAAGAGTTTCAGTAGATGGAAACTGGTGTGATGAAGGTGAGCGGATTTTCCTGGGAAAATGGCCTCCTCCACAGGCTTCCTCTGCTATTGCCCCTCAATGCAGGCCCTTGACCCCTTCATGCATCTCTCCCCCAGCCACTATATATATATAGTGTGAGTCCATATATATGTTTTTATTGATTTTAGAGAGAGATGAAGGGAGAAGGAGAGAGAGAGAAACATCAATGAGAATGAAGCATCCATTGACGGCCTCTTGCATGCCCCCTAGTGGGGGACCAGCCAAAACCTGAGCATAAGCTCTGATAGGGAATTGACCCTGTGACCTCTCTGCATGGGACAACACTCAACCAACTGAGCCACACCAGCCAGTCCATCCCCAGGCCATCTCTTTAGGCTGTTCTCTGTTCTTGGTGACAAAAGGGGAGACACAGTAAGAAGGTCCTCTTTCCATGGGCATGTGGAAGAGACGATGAGAGAAACAAGCCACATGACACTATAGACCACTACTCTGCCTGGCTCATGTTGGCCTTCCTGGTGCCTTGCCCCATGGCTGGCGTGAAAATAGGAATGCCTGGCCCTGCTGCCAGGGGCGTGGGTACTTCCAGGCAGCATCCTGGCTAACTGCAGCCCATGTCCAAGGTCAGCACCTAGCCGGCCATCCCTGGTCTGAGGTCAGCCTCAGGCTGTGGCAGTGATCCTGTGTCCACAAGAACAGCTGGCCCACCTGCCAAGGCTAAGGAAGGGCTCCTTGGAGGAAGGAGAGGGGTCCTTTCTGACTCAGGACTCACACTAGACGGATGGACGTGCGGGAACAGGCAACCCCTGTGTGATGTGGTGGAGAAGGTGGGACCTTGAAAGCCAGACCAGTCTGAATTCACCTGTCAACTCTGCCTCCCACTTTTGCTGTGCAACCTTGGGCAAGTCACCTAACCTCCCTGTGTCACGCTGGCCTCATCTGAAAAAATTGAAATAATAATCCTTCCCTTATAGGGTTATAGGAGGAGTCAATAAAGTAACACTTGTGCTGAAACGGGTTTGGCTCAGTGGATAGAGCATCGGCCTGTGGACTGAGGGGTCCTGGGTTCGATTCTGGTCAAGGGCATGTACCTTGGTTGTGAGCACATCCCCAGTGGGGGGTGTGCAGGAGGCAGCTGAACGATCTTTCTCTCTCATCGATGTTTCCAACTATCTCTCTTTCTTCCTCTCTGTAAAAAATCAATAAAATATATTTTAAAAATAAGATAACACTTGTTAAATGCTCACACAGGAGAACTGTCAGGACTTCATGGAGTCAGTCATGCCCTGAGCATTCTCTGTAGATGTTGGTGTGGCTGTTTGCAAATTCATTTTAAAGTATTACTGAACTGTGAGTTTATTATGTTTTTTTTTTTTTTCCAGCTAATGGAGCATAAAGGTACTGAGATCATAGTACAGGGGATCAAGAAATATTGTGGCATTGGAAGGAGATGCTCACAGGTCCATCGGTATCGCAATCCAGGCAGCAGAGAGCTAAGTGGGGAAAAGGAGGTGGGCAAAAGCAGGCTTACTGTTGTTGGTATGGAAAAGAAAATAAGACAACAATTAATACATAATAATTCGAGAATAAACTTTGTGTACTCACAACTGTAAACTCACTTTTGCCCCACCCTGTATGTGTAACATCACATTGATGCATTTTAAGTTTCCATTGCTGGGCATTTGTTTTGGAAACTTCTGGGAGGTAACACAAAGGCTGTCATTGGAGTCACCTCCAGGGAATCTGCTTTAAATTCCTGGGATTAGGAGATGTTGTTACTTTTGATTTTACCCTTTGATTGTATGCAAGTATGTACAGTATTCTATCATGAAACCAATTTTCAAGTAAAAGTTAAGGACAAAGCATGAAAGCAAACTCACAAAACCTCCTAAGAAAAAATGCCTCCACATAAAAAAAAAAAAGGTCCTCTACCAACCTAGAAGCCAGTGTGCAGACAGACCAACTTCTAGAAACAGGGTCTGTCCTTGCCCTGCTCCTGCACCTACTCCTTCCCTTCCTCCCCCCCCCCCCCCCCCCAGCGCACTTCTCCCCAGCCCAGGGGACCTCTGCCAGCAGCCCCGTCAAAGGCAGGCCAGGTGGGCGCTCAGCCCGCAGGCTGGGCTCCCAGTGGCGAGGCTGACAGTGGACACGGCAGCCCGGCCAGGCTCGGACCCGCTTGGCAAGGGCTGGCCTCTCACCAGCTCCTTTTACACTTCACGCCTCATGGAGCCAGGCCGAGGGAGTCACTGGAGGATCGTGACTGGACGAGTGGGCGGCTGCCCCCTGCCTCGGAAGCCATTAATCTTGTGTCTCCCGGCCTCCGGCGCTCCCACCCGGCTGCCCTGGCACAGACTGACTCGGGGAAGGACATGAAAAGGGACCCTGGGCTTCTCTCCATGGCGGACCGTGACCCTGGGAAATACCATCTGGCTTTTCTGTGTGTCTCTGACACCCGTTCCCCAGGTCGGGACACATCAGCGAGAGCCGTGTCTGCTGACAATTCTCATTGTTATTCCTTTGGCAGGCCCTTCGGATTCAAGGTCACAGGTAGACTCCTGCCTCCAGAGGCTGCCTGCGGGACCTGGGGCCTTCCGTCCGAGGAGGCCTTTGGAAGGGGGGCTCATAGAGGGCGACCCGGGACCACGCCAAGGGCAGGACCCTCTCTCTGCCCCCCCCCCCCCCCCCAGGCCTGCCAGGCCAGGCCAGGCGGCAGGACGCCCTAGCTCTGCATTCCTCCCCCACAGTCTGCCTCTTCCCGCGAAAACTAGCCATCGCGCTGGGTCCGCGATCTGGGGTGTCAGCAGATGTGTGTGGTTTGACCTTGTCCCTGGGAATCTCGGCTGTCCTCTCAGATCGGCATTTTCTTTAAGATGGCGAGGTCACTGGCTTCAGAGTAATTCCCAAATAGAATTATCTGGCGTCAAGTCAGTTTGCGTGGACTAGAGGGTCTTTGATGAACCTGGACGCTTAGTGCTCAGAAGTGGACTTCCCTCTGAGCAGTGTGTCCTCCGTTGCTAGAGGCATGTAAGCGGCAAGAGGACTTGTTTGGAATGTTCCGGAGGCTACATCAACCGGCAGGAGACTGAACACTCTGTCAGAATAACCCCCTTCGTTTTATGTCGGTGGGGAGCAGAGGGTGGGCCTGAGCGAGGCCCCATTGGACATCGTATCCCTTTTATTTTCACATCACCTTGCTTGTCTTCCCAATGGGGCCCAGTGCCTCCTGAGCCGGCCTGCACTTGTTAGAAAGCTGGCTCCCTGACTCTGATAGCTAACATACACACACGTGTTTTCTCTGTGCCGGCCCAGCACTGCTTTCACCTGTTCTCTTGTTGCCTCTGAACCTCCATTGTACTGCGGCGTAGGCACATGTACTTTCCTCCTCTTACAGATGAGAGGATGGGGCCCCAGAGAGGTGAGGAGCATCCCCAAGATCACAGAGCTAGTAACAGGCAGAGCTGGGACTTGAACCCAAGTTCACATCCAGAGTCCACTGTGCTGGACACCCCTGTGGATGACAAGCGAGCCCCCCTGTATTCAGTTCTCTCTTTGTTGGAAATGGTTTGGTTCTCTTTTATTTATGTCATCGGGGCTCAGAGGCAGCCAAGAAACTGGGTGGTCCCTGCTCTGCTGCTTCCTGCCCGGGGAAGGTCCAGTGAGTGGGAGGGCGCAAGGAAGGGGGAGGGGTTGGAACCACCCCCCTAGGCAATAAGGGGGCAGGGGCATTCATGGGGTTGGCCCATCAGTGGCAGCATCTCATCAGGCACCAGAGCCACGTGCTCATCAAATCCTCACGTGAGGTTGCCGCTGAGGCAGAGGCTGTCCTGCACTTGGTTGTACAAACGTGGAAACTGAGGCCCAGAGAGGCCGTGCGGGTCTCATGCAACTAGTGGACAGTGGAGTCCGATTCCAACGAGGGCCTCTTTGACTGAAGCTCAATGTCACCACCACCACCCGCACGTCATACAGTTCCGCCGCCACTGTCTTGTTGCGGGGAGGACGGAACGGGCAGGCGCAGGTGCACAGCTGGACGGGGATTATTTTAGTCCTCGTTTTCCAGGTGGACACCTGAAGGCGAGAGCGTCTTGTTGAAGCCAGAGGTTGGGGACGTAGTTACCACCGGCCCCTCTGTGTCCGGCTCCAGGCTGCCCTCTTTATACACCGAGGGGCCCCCACAGCAGACGCGGATCCTTTGGGAGGAAATGGCCATGGGGCTGTGTGCAAGGAGAGGGGACTGAGGAAGTGTTGGCTGCCTGGGTGTTTTCTACAATCGGTGCACACATCTTTGTTTGACCAATCCGACAGGAAGCTCCCTGGGGTGGAGTCCGAGGCCCTGGAGTAGCCTCTTTGGTAGATCCGTGATCTTAGACAAGTCACTGAGCCTCTGAGCCTCCATCTTTCTCAGCTGCAGAATGGGGATAATAGCACCAGCTCGTTGGGTTCCATGTGAGTGGTCAAGTCTCCAACAAAGGTGAGATCTGGCTCCTGGGAAGCAGGCTCTAGCCGCACCTCCGTCCCTCACTCCTCGTAGGCCGTCAGAGTCCACGTCATATCTGAATATGCCCACTGGGGGCTAATCTTCTTTCTTTGGGGTGGATTTAATTTGCAATGCAGCCAAGGTTGTCTGGAGGCAAGTGTAGGGAGTTAGCTGGTGACAGAGCTGAGCAAAGCGATTTTTGACGACAAAGAAAAGTGAGGATGAGACTTTCTCAGGTAATCTGGCTGTAAGGCAGTTCCCAAGAAGAACTCCAAAAACGCTCTGACCAAAAACAGCGTCGCTGGGAACAGGGAGGAGATGCCAAGGTGACCACGCGGAAGGGAACAGCGCTCCCCGGGGAGCGTACAGATTCGTTGGTCACCGTTGGTCTCCTGACTTCACAATCACACCTGCTGCTCCCGGCCAGCTGCCACCACTTCTGGAGCAAACACGGAGGGGGGCTCTGCAGGCATCCGGGGGGACGTGGGTAATGGTGCAGCCATGGGGCAGGCCCCTTGCAGAATAAGCCGTGGCCCAGCAAGAGGCCTACAACTTCCTCGTCTCACCAGCCAAACCTGAAAACTACCCAGCAGAACGCACACTGCTTGGGCCAGGAAGCCAAAGGAGCCCAAGCTCTCCAATCTTGCTGGAGGCAAAGGAGAAAAGGAAACACCCCCACCTTGTCCCCATCCCCAGGACATCATTTGCTGTTGAGAATTAGCCTGGCAGTGGGAGCCCTAAAAGTGGGCACTTAATTCCCCCCCACCCCCCCGCTTTTTTTTTTGTATTGTCATCCCCTGGCATGCTGCTTCTGAGAGAACTTCTGAAGAAACCATTCTGGGAAAGGTAGGAATATAGAATACGTTTTGAATAAGAAAAGAGCCAAGACTTGCCCTGGCTGGGTAGCCCAGTGGGTGGAGGCATCGTTCTGTACACCAGAAAGGTGCAGGTTCGATTCCCAGTCAGGGCACATACGGGAGGCCACAGATTGAGGTTTCTTTCTCACATCACATCGATGTTTCTTTCTCTTCCATCCTCTCTCTCTAAAATAAATTACCAAAACAACAACACCCCAAACAAAACCATATGCTCCAGTGAGGATTAAAAAAAAGAAAACGAGCAAGAATGGAATTTGGGGAGACAGGCAGAGCGTGGGGCCGGAGAACTCTGAATGGGGGCAGATGGACCTCCAGTGCCGGTCTGCAGACCCTTAGAGATTAGAACAAAACGGGAAAGTCAGAGCCGCTCCGCCAGTTTTCCCAGCGCGCTCACATCAAGTCCAAGGCCGTGCTGTATTCTGAGATTTGTAGTCTTCTTCACGAGGTGTTAAAGTGGCTTTGCTTTTATGAAATGACGATTATACCAGATTCTTTCTCCTTTATTGTTCTCACCTGATAATATAGTCAAACTTGTATTGGTTCCCAAATTTGGTGGAATGGGGTTTAGCCCATGGATTGGAGAATGGGGAACCGGAAACCAGGTGTCCTCGCGCAGGACTGCGGCTCTGTAGGGAGCCTGAGGACAGCAAGCGCAGACACGGAAACAGGTGTTCTCACGTGCTGACCTTCGCTGGGAGGCTCCTGGGAGTCAAGCTCCGTCTCCTGTCCCTGGACCCATGCACTTTGTGCTCCTCACAGGGCTGCCGGTTTAAAGTCGAAGACATAGAAGATCTTTGCTTGAGCACCTCCGAAAGAGCCACGGCCCTCACCCTCCCTCCTGGTCAGCTCCGAGCTCTGCCTCCTGCAGGGAGTTGTTTCATGTGTCAGAAGAAAGGCTCCTGTCACCCTTTGTCTGAATGCAGTCCGGGCCAGGCCGCTGCTGAGGCCAGCTCAGCCCTGGGTATTCACGTGGGAGGACGGAGAGGAGAAAAGCGCTGAACTGTGTGTGTCAAAGACGGGAACAAAAGGGGGACATCTGAAACAGGCTGGGGGTTGGCATTCATGAAAGGGCAGGCCTCCCTGATCCCCTCCCAGTCTTCTCAGCCTGGAGACTTCGGATTCAAGAGAAGGGGATGAATGGGGACCACAGTGATACATTCTTCAGAGGGCACCCTGGGTGTAGGCTGCGGGTAGCCCCAGAGCAGAGGCCCTGTTCCCTTAGATTCTGACCCTCAACTGCAGCATTCCTGGAAGACTTTATGGAACTTAACTGCACAATGCCCTGTGGAGAAAGGAGCTTTCTGGTTCTATTAGTCAGAGTTCTCCAGAGAAACAGAACAAATAAGGGGTGTGTATGTGGTGTGTGTGTGTGTGTGTGTGTGTGTGTGTGTGTGTGTGTATACCCCTCATCTCCATATATATATGAGGCCCATTGCATGAAGATTCGTGCAAGAATGGGCCTTCCTTCCCCTGGTTGCCGGCACCACCCTTCCACTCCGGCCTGAAGCTGCCTTTCCGTCTTCCCACACTGCCCAGAGGCCCAGAGCGGTTGTGTTGGTGCAGAACACCTGTGTCATCGCCATGGTGATGATGCAAGCATCCCGCCCCCAGCCACTCAGGGCCTGTGTATGCAAATTAACCTACCATCTTTGTTGGGTTAATTTGCATACTCACTACTAGTTGGCTGGTGGGCATCACAAAGTTATGGTCAAATAGCATGTTACTCTTTTTATTAGGTAGACTAGAGACCTGGTGCACTCTCTCCAATCTGGGACCCCACAAGGGATGTCCAACTGCCCATTTAGGCCCAATCCCTGGCCTAATCCACAATCCAGGACTGCTGGCTCCCAACTGCTTGCCTGCCTGCCTTCCTGATTGCCCCTAACTGCTTCTGTCTGCCAGCCTGATCACCCCCTACCCACTCCCATGCCACCCTGATTGATGCCTAACTGCTCCCCTGCAGGCCTGGTCCTCCCCAATTGCCCTCCCCTATTGGCCTGATCACCCACAACTGCCCTCCGCTGCTCGCCTGATCCCTCCCAACTGCCCTCTCCTGCTGGCCATCTTGTGTCCACATGGGGGCAGCCAATTTTGACCACATGGAGGCAGCCATCTTGTGTGGTGGAGTGATGGTCAATTTGCATATCACTCTTTTATTAGATAGGATGTTTTCTCTGAAGCAAAATGCCAGGGGATGAAAATAGAAGAAAAGGAGAATTAAGTCCCCACTTCTAGGGCTCCCACTGCCAGAACGTTAAAATATTTATGTAAAATATTTATATTTTTTAATGAATTGACTCATGCAATTATGGCTGTAGGCAAGCCCTAAGATCTACAGGGTTCAATAGCTAGTCCAAAGCCTGAGAACCAGGAGAGCTGGGAGTGTGGTGTAGTTCCAGTCCAAAGGCCAGCAGCCTTGAGACCCAGGAAGAGCTGACGCTCCAGTCTGAGTCCAAAGGCAGGAGAATGTGGATGTCCCGGTGTGAAAGGCGTCAGGCAGGAGAAACCCTCTGTTACTTGGGAAGGGGTTAACAAGCCTTCAACCGATTGGACGAGGCCTCCCCCCACGTGAGGAAGGGCAAACTGCTTTAAATGTTAATCTCTAAAACTACCAGAACAATGTTTGACCAAATATCTGAGCACTCCGTGACCCAGTCAAGCTGACACATAAAATTAACCCTCACAGCGGTCAAATGAACTTGGGAGATTCTGTATGCTGCAGCTCTTAGACCTTCCACTGTGTGTTAGTGTATTAACGGTTCTGAGAAGTTTTGCAATAAAGAAACCTATTTGACTTGTTTTCCTTATGTTTTGACAACTGTACTGGTGGGGTTTTTGTTTCGTTTTGGCAGAGGGAGGGGAGAATGGGCAGGCTACTTGTTAAAAGCCTATGGAACTGGATTCTATGGACCATACTGCAGAACACTGCCCGGGAGACAAGAACTGAGACCTCACTGGTCCTCAGAACGTCCTCTAGCATAACCTCCGTTCCTGAAAATACTTGATGTTGGCTTCTTGGGCCCCTTCTCCCTGCTGTGCCGGGCTGGCTGGAGAAGGCGGCCTGTGCTTGGTTGGCACTATTGTGCATGTTGAGGCCTCCACACGCTGGCACGGTCAAACTGCATCCCAAAGTGAAAGGACGGGAGAAAACTTTCTGAGGGTTCTGTTAGGCTGTGTTCACTGGTGCTCACTCAAGTAGTGCTGGCTTGATGGGTGCTAGGCTCTTTATATGCATTATCTTCCTTAATCTCCACCCACCCTTGGAGTTGGGAAATGGGTGTCTCATTTTGCAGGTCCAGAAACAGGCACAGAGAGTTCCCATGACCTTCTAGCAGGTGGGAAGAAGATTTGAACCCAGGCCTGTGGCCATGGTGTGGCTGGGAAACCTTCAGGAGCGAAGGAAGTAGCGGCCTCACCAGGCGTGTAGTTTGAAGTCAAACAGTTTATCTGAAAGCCCTTACCTGCCAAGATGCCTTTTGATGGAAAAGAGAAAATCAGAGAGATTAGTAGATTGGAGGAAGCCAGTGAGGGGTGGGGGGAGACAGACTTTGTATGTTTGCTAAATGTGCTCATGTTCTAAAGGGAAAGGAAAAAAAAAAAAAGGACATTGGTTTAGGATGTCTTGGGCCATTATCCCCCTTGCTAGTGGCAGACAGACCCTGCCCAGCTCTGCATCTCACTTGGTGCAAAATGTCCTGGTGCCCTTGGAGGTGGTCCCTGAGAGCGCCAGATGGAAGGAGGTGATAACAGGCAGCAAGACCCTGCTCGGAGGGAGCAGGATTTGGGTACAATAATGGGTGTGAAGTCTGGGTGCTCTCAGATATCTGGCATGCTGTTGGCCTGTTCGATAAGTGAGCGAGGTGCTGTGTCCTATTTTGCACGAGGGTGTTCCACAGAGGAAGAGCACTGTGTGCCATGTGGACGACTGTGTCTGTCTTCGGCCACCAGTGCTCGTCCGGGGCCCAGCCCCTGCCACACATGAGCAATGTGTCTGCATATGTGTGTACATATGTACCATCCGAAATGCATTCCTGCATCACACTTTTCAACTACTTTTATATTACACTAGGGGCCTGGTGCACAAAATTCGTGCACTGGGGGTGGGTGGTCCCTCAACCCAACCTGCCTGCTCTCACATACTGGGAGCCCTCAGGGGATGTCCTACTGATGGCTCACCCCTGGCCTGCCCAAGGCTGAAAGCATCTGGCTGCGGCTTTAGGTCTTGGGCACCCAGCAATCGCCCTGCGATGGGGCCAATCACTGGCTCCACCCCAGTCCTGGCCTTGGGCAGCAGCCATCTTGGTTGGGGGCTAATTTGCATATCGCTCCTGAGTGGCTGGTGGGTGTGGCGGAGGTATGGTCAATTTGCATATTACTCTTTTATTAGATATGACTATAATTATATATATATATATGCTATGATATGACATGATATGTGATATTATGATTTGGTAATCATCTGTCTCTCCCACTAGAATAAAAACTGCCGGAGGGTCCAGGGCCTTGTTTTCACTGCCAGGCAGTGTCCAGAGCATTGACGTACCCGATAAATATTATGGGTAAAGGCATGAATGGACAGACTTTGAGGTATGATCTTTTTGTAAGTGCGCTGGATTCTACACCGGCATATGAATTGCACCCCTTCAGCAGAGTTCCTGGGAACTGCAGTTTGCCGGCCCAGCCTCCTTAACCTCCCCTCCCCTCTCTTCTCCCCTGCGTCCTCTGTCCCTCCTCGCCCTCCTCCTGCTCCCTCGGTATCCCCTCCACTCCCCTCTTAGCACTGCGCTCAGTCATCTCTGGCTCCAGCCCAGCCTTTTGAATATCCTTAATGAGAATTTTGACTTTTTCCCCCCTCAGAGACAAAGTCATTTGAAACCAAGCATATGAGCTTGTTTGTTGGCCAAGTTAGTCACTAACCCAGAGATGATAAATGAGGTGCAGTAATCAGACACATATCTGTGAATCCTAATAATATTAATAGTTTTTGAAGAGGGCCTGGTGCCCAGAGGGTAGGATGAATCGCCCTCTAGTTTTCCTTGGGAGGTAGTTTGGGAGCTTCTCCTTGGACTCTAGGTCCCTGGATGTGATCAGAAGATGGTACTATGTGCCCAGCAGCTTTCCCGAGAGAGCCTGGGGGTGAGGCATCGGTAAATGTGCCCCAACAGATCAGAGAGGGAAACAGAGCCAGGAATCTTCAAGCACCTGCTGTGGCCAGGTCAGTAAACCACCCTTAGAAATGTCCTCTGTGTCACTGCATCACTGTGGGCCTTGGCGGGGACCCCACCCCCAACACACACACACACATACACTCCGATTCCCTCTCCCCCGTGCTCAGGCCCCGCCCTGCCCTTCGTGGTCACCTTATTGCTCCCTGTGTTCTATTCTCCGTACCTGCCTGGGGAGCAGCTGTTCAGGAGGCGGGCCTTTCCCCTGTGATAGATGGTGTGGCTGCTGCAGGGGCTGGCTCCTCCTGGGAGTGTAGGTGGAATGGGGCAGAGTGGCTGTGTCCTGCCTCACAGATTAACCTTGCTGGGCAGGCTTCTCATTCTGTCCACAGCCCTCGCTCTGGGGCTGCATTGCCACTTCCTGCCTGAGCTCCAGGAGCCCTGATCTGGGCGCTGAGCGCTGGTTGGGAGCCGCTGCCCTTGCTTCTGCTCCCACGGCTCAGCCTAGAGCCATGCAGGCCGCAGCCATGCCTGTCCTGAAGTCTTCACAAATCTGTGTCAGAGCTTATAGGTTATACGCCCCATGCATACAACTTTCGTTGTAAGAATTATTTGGAATCTTTTGGATGCAACTAACTGATTGAGTTTAAAATAGGCTCTGATTTCTTAGAAATCATCAAGGCAACTCAGAAATTTCTACTAAGAAAATCGAACCTATGTTACGTTCAGATGTGGTGAGATGTTTAGGAATACAGCCTAAACGAACCACATTGACACGCTATGCTTTGTAGACATTTAACTGAGTGTTAAGATGTTTTATTTTGCTTTTCTTATGTTTGTAGATAAACATGTGCAGTAGGGAGTGTCTGTCCGGCACCAGATTCTCTGATTGCCTGGGGTCTGTCTGAACCCGCTTCTTGGGGGCTGGGATTGTGTTCTGTCCACCTCACCGTCTCCAGCACCTAGGACAGTGCCTGGCAACTAGGGACTCCCCACGGTGAACAATTGCTGGCTCCATAAATGAGTGAGTGAATGGATCTTTTTTTTTTTTTTTTAAGTACTTGGATATTTTAATGAACTTCCCTCCATGTAGCTTCAAGCTACCAGGACACAGGCCCCACCAACACCCTTAATCTTCTCCTCACCTCTTCTACTGAAGAACTTGACCTTCACAATGATAGGCTGCTTTGGGAGCTTTCCCTTTCCCAGAACGTTGTAGTAGCCCGATCGCACCACATCAATGATAGGAGCAACTCCAGTCTTGCTTTTGGCAGCATTTGCCCGTGTCTGCTCACTGACTAGGGTCCACAGTTTATCAAGGTTGTCAGTTGGGCAGAAGCTCTGGTTCCTCTTTAAGTGGCGATGCCTCATACCAACTTTCCCAGAGGAACCTGGGTGATATTTGTCGAAGTTGATCCTGTGATGATGAAAGCCACCAGCATGACCGCGGCCCCCGGGTGCTTCCTGTGCTTGCCGATGCGGCCGTGGCCGTGGCTCACGTGGCCCCGAAGTTTTCGGGTCTTCCTGAGTCTGGATGGCATGTCGGTGGCCGAGCTGCAACAGGGAGGCTTTTGGGAAGTCTCGAGTGAATGGATCCTGACTCACCTTCCTCCACAGGCTGTTGGGAGAATCAGGTGAGAGGAGACGCATGTTTCAAATGATAAACCAACATACAGGTGGCCCAGAGTCAGGACACATTTTCTGCCTGCAAAGGGCTTTCTGGATGCTCACCACGTGACTCACAGAACCGTGGCTCTCAATCTCCCATCAGCATATTGCTGAGCAGGTTGACCCCAGCGGCTCTGACCCGGCAGGTCTGGGGCAGAGCCTGGGCATCCTTCCTAACGAACCCTCTGCTGGTGCCTCTGCTGCTGGTCCCCAGTCTGTGCTGAGAGAAACCCCCATGAGAACTAGTGGTTTTTACTTCATTGGCAGGTGGGACGGAAACCTGCCAACTGGAATGCAGTGTGACCCAGGAGCCCGTGGTTCCAAAGTTGGTGAGAGGATGGGGGCTGGGGGCTGCCCTGTCCGTGTTTGAGGGCCCCGGAGCCTGCATGGAGCTGAGTGCCACCTTGACTCTGGTTCTGGCACCCCTCAGAGATCTTGTTTCCCCGTTTCCTTTTATTAGATCAGAGGGGTTGGGGGCTTCCGGCCACGCAGGCTGCTCAGTGCACACATGGGGTCCTGCAGGGCCATGCAGCCCGGTTCACGCTCAGCCTGAAGTCCTTGTTGCTGAGCATCGATGGGCAGGAGTGGGTCTGGGTGCCTCCAGGCGGCTGGGGACCACCCCTGATGACCTTGGAACAGGGCACAGAGGTGCTGGCATTGGAGGCTGGGCAGCCTGAAGCCAGTGAGCCCACCATGGATGGAGGCGGCCAGTTGGCTACTTCCCCCAAATGGGACGGACTCTCCCAGCCTGCTTCGCTTGGGCCAAGCTGCCTGTGAATTCCTCTGGCGTGGCCCCTAGGGGCGGTGACTGTTGACTCTGGACCATGGGTCCTGGCTACCCAGCCCTCTGACAATACCAAGCAGCCCACGGTGCGTAGGTCACACACACACCAGCACAATCTTCGAGGACAGGGTACCAGGCTGCAGTCACAGCTCAGAGCAGGCTTGGGTCCCTGAGTCACCAGGCAGGTATGAAGAGCATCAGGCATTGGCCCCCAAAGAGTGCAAAAAACAGCTAGCCCTTGCCTAGGGTCATCTGGTCCCCCTCATTGATTCATTCTTTTGTTCACTCCACAAAAAATCATCAGGCATCTTCTGTGAGGGCACCAAGATGAATAAGACGGTCCCTGTCCTCAAGGGACTTACCTGGTAAATGATGCCCAAAGCACAAGAAGCACAGAGAGCAAGGAGCACCCCTGGGTGCTCCATCAGTCTGTCCAAAGAGCAAGTGCTGGGGGAGCATCAAGGAGAGTGAGCCTGGCCAGGCTTCTTTCTTAAAATATATCTTATTAATTTTTCACAGAGAGGAAGGGAGAAAGCGAGATAGAAACATTGCTGAGAGAGAGACATTGATCAGCTGCCTCCTGCACACCCCTACTGGGGATGTGACCACAACCAAGGTACATGCCCTTGACCGGAATTGAACCTGGGACCCTTCAGTTCACATGCCGATGCTCTATCCTCTGAGTCAAAGTGGTTAGGGCCTGGCCAGGCTTCTTCATGAAGGAAGAGGGGAAGGCATTCCAGAGAAAAGGTGTGACATCATCAAATATTTGCAGTCTGATGAAACCTTCTGTGTGAGTGGCAATGTAGAGAAGAGAAGAAAGTAAGGGCTGATGTTTATTGAGCCCTTGGTTCTAGCCAGGCAATGCTCTGAGCACAGTCCATACCCCACACCCCATCTCCTTAACCCTTTGAGCAAGCCCTGTGCTGTCACTCCCATCTGACAGTTGCGTAGCCTGAGGCCCAGAGAGGTCAGGTCACTGCTCCAGTCCAGGCAGGTAGCAGGGGCAGTGTTAGGTGTTAAACCGCCTCCCCCCCCCCAGCTGGCACTTAACCCATCTGAGCCTCCATTGCCCCATCTGTAAAACGGGACACCCAGGTTTCCCTTGCAGGTCTCTGGGAGGGATTAAGTAAACTGTGTATAAATGCACGTGGAAAATCTGTAGAAAGATTACACGAGTCACAAAAACAAACAAACAAACAAAAAAACACCCTGGTTACTTTGGGGAGTTGATCTAGGGGACTAGGGATTAGAGGAGAAAGAATAACAATCGAGTCCCTGGATCACTTATTGGGCCACTGGTGCAGAAAGGTTAAATGACAAGGAAGTTTAGGGGAAGGAGTTGGGTCGGGGCTCAGCCCGAAAGGGGACTGAGAAATTAAGCTGGTGTTCCTGCGGTCGGTCGGTCGGTAGGTCTGTTGGGATGGCATTTGTCTGTGATGGGCACGCCCCCTGTGCTCCCCTCTGCTCTCTGAGAAGAAGGACACTGGCGACAGGCTTCTTCCTTAATGCAGTATGTGCACTTTATCTCTGCAGACTTTTGCAGACTTGGTTTAGAGATCTCAGCTCAATACCATTAGTGTGTATCTGCAGAGGGCCCTTTGTAAAATTGATTAGAAAGTGGGCTTTTGCATGGGAGGCGGGGTGGGGTGGGACCTAATCGGATTTGAACACTAGATGGTATCTCATTCCCTGCATCTACCGAAGGCCTAGGGACCTCCCAGGGAGCCAGGGCCCCTAATTTGGTTTGCGAATACATTAGCCAAACAAGCTGAGGGGGGCTCCTTTGGGGAGTAAGTCTGGTGGGGACAGGCAGTTGGGGGGGGGGGGAGGCTGAGGAAGGAAGAAGGGGTGCTGGCTGCATAGAGTCTCGGTGTATGCTGTAACCTAGGTGTGCATTTCTGATGGTTTACCCAGGCCGAGAGAACCAAGCCCTTTTAAGGGGCCTTGTTATTGTATCACCTCTTTTTTACTGAGTGCCCATCGGTGTACTTGTTCACCTTTCAGTCTCAAAACAAGTTCTATTCCCATGTAGAATGACGGTCACACAGTACCAGAGTGCAGGCAATGACTGTGCGTTATTCTTTCTCCCCAACGCCTTCATTCCCTGGACAGACTCCCCAGAGTAACCACTGCTCAAAGCTGAAGTTCTTACTTGTCCAGCTCTTTCCTTGGGCCCATTCACGGCTATCCCTCTGTCTACTTATTCCTAAGCATCCTCAAACCAGAATGGAAACTTTCCGGCATCCTGGTGCAGAGCCTCCTGCAGTCCAACAACCCTTGGTGAGAGGGAGTTGAGTCCTTGGCTGCTTTATAGGTTCTAGCAGGTGGCCTCCTCCTGCCTCTTCCCTACCGGGCACCTGTGGGGAGGGCGGGGAGGGTGCCAGTGGCTGTGCGTGCTGCAAAATAAGGGTGGCATCAGAACCTAGGATCAGGGCCGAGCTTCCTTCAGTAATAATGGTGCCACCCTCATAAGGCTCTTGGGAGGTCGGAAGGCAATGATGGCATGGTCCATAATAAGCTCTCAGTTAATATTAGCAATGATTAGTATTACTAGCTGATAAACTTGAACACATTACTCATCCACTCTGTGCCAGTTAGGTTAACCAGAATATAAGAAGAATATTGTTCTTATACTGTTTTTAATAACAGATATTATTTAAAGTATCATATTTATGTAATAAAATAGTATTAAATAGAATTAGTGCAAGGCAAGGCATACAAGAGATGCTCAATATATGTGATTTCTCATTTTTGTTCCCTTCCCTTTACCAGCTTTAAGTCAAGATCTTGGTTCTTTTTCATCCCCATTCTGAATGTAGTTTCTGTAAAGTGAACCAGTTTTAATTCCCACTCAGCACATTTACTGAGCACTTGCTGTTTACTTGGCACTGCCATCTTAGAACAGGGGGATCACTTGCAGTCCAAGCTGCCTGAGGGGGTTGGGGGTGCTGGTAGGGTAAAGGGAGAGACTTATGACTTACTAGTCTCTGGTACCTCCGTTTCCCCTTGTGAGTGGGGCTGCCTCCTTTCTGTTGTTTGGTGTTTGGAAGATGTGGAACAGCCTGGCTGATGTGATTTAAGTCTCCTGGAGGCCGAAAGGGCCTACCCCTTTCTTCTTCTCACCCACCTCTCCCCATCACCAAGTACCCTGTACCCCACTGTGGCCACTGCTGGAAGCTGGGTTGGCTCACTCTCAGGGCTGCAGCAACACACTTCGGATCTGGGGACCGCCTTCTCTCCTCCTCCTTTCAGCCCTCCTACCTAGGACGTAGCATGCCTCCCCACCCATCCCCATACAAGCTACACCTTTCCAACAGTTCTTTATCCATCCTCTCCCCACTAAGGAGATTTTGTATGGACCAGAATCCCTCAGCCCCAGTGCTGTACATAAAACCCAGAATTATGTAACAGCTGGATTATGGGCGATTATTAGCTCTGCTTAAAGATTTTCCATTTGCTCAAGGATTAGCTGCAGGGTTCCTTTAAATAGCTAGCTTTGCTAGTACATTTGTATGGTGAAGAAAGGTGGTTGGGAAAGAGGGTGGGCAGGACTGGGAAAGGGACTGATGGAGTTCTAAGCCAGCTGTGTGATGGTCGTTTTCCCCTTGGGGCCTCAATTTCCATGTTGGGGACAGTGAAAAGTGGCTCCCTGCCCACTCCCAGCGTTACTCATTACCAGCACAGTGAACACTGCGTGCAAGATCTGCCCTGCAGATCTAAGGTGGTGGCGGCTCTAACTGCAGGGCCTTTGTGTGCCCGGTTGGGGCGGACTGCAGCCAGCCCCTCTCAGGCCCCAGGATCGCTGGGGTTCCAGTTCCAAACCCCTACATTTAACGCCCAAGGACTTTCAGGAACTGGTCCTGGTCCACCTCTTCACTGGGTCTCCTGCCATGGCCTCACCTGACATAGTCCTGGCCCGCCACCTCCCATACACCTCTAGTCCCAGATGTCCCGAGGTACCTGCACTTTCCTGGATGTGTTCGCTGTTGGCCATCTCTGTGCTTCGAGCATGCTGGTCCTGACTGCCTGCAACACCATTCCACACCCGCTCCCTTTCCTGGCCTGGTTAACACCTTGTCCCTCAAGACAGCCCAGATTTCTCCTCCTCCAGGAAGCCTTTCCTGATCCCCTTCTCCCAAGGAAGGTTAGACACCCCTTCTCTCTGCCTCAGGAGCTCCCGTGAATATGCATGTGTGATTCCATCTTCACACGTTTGGCCACGTTGTTGTGATTATCACTTGTTTGTATCTGCCAAGCCCTGTTGTGTAGAACTCAGTAAATGTGTGGTACATGAAATTAAGTAATCAAATGAGTAATAACTGCTTTTATAGGAGATAAATGTGCTTTCTTCCCAGGCACACAAGCACCCCACCTCCCAGGCAGCAAGCAGCATGTCCTTTAAGGGCAAAATCCTGGTGTCAGATGACAGGAGTCCAAGTAAATCTTGGCTGTACCCCAGCTATGGGGCTAACTGTGTTTGCCCCTCGGTTTCCCTGTTTGTAAAATGGGATCATTACAGTCTCTGATCTCTGAGGGTTGCTGTGAAGATGAAATGAGTTAATACGTGTGTCACACTTAGAACAGAGCAGCACATAGTTTTGTGTTTGAGAGTGGGTTTTTTTTTGAGAGCCCTGTAATTGCACTCATCGGTCCTCCCAGCCCCCCAGTGTCCCCTCCCAGGCCCTCGGTGTCCCCCGTAGCCCCCAGATTGCTGAGCTGGCTGTTTGTCTCTCTTCCCTCGCTCTGGTGAACTTTCTCACTTCCCTCCCCACCCCAACCAGTCAGCACAGTAATAATCCAATTTCACTTGATTATTAGTCATTACCTGCTGCTGCTGTTTTGTTTATTACTTGTTTTTAAGCATTCTAGATTTAATTGAGTTGATTGATTAGCACAATCGCTGATTGGAAGGAGATGCTCTGTAACCCTCTCCTCCCCCTGCCTGTGCCTTCCCCAGTGAGCCTGGGGCTGACGGCTGGGGTCCAGGCTCCTGGTCAGAGGTGCAGCGGGGTAGCCAGGTGTGGGCTGAATGACCTGGGGCCACTTCCTGCTTCTCTCCGAGCCTGAGGTCTTCATCTGTGAAAAGGGGGTTGAACTAATGAACCTTCTGATCTCTTCTAGCCCTAACAGTCCACGAAAACTCTCCGCCTAAGCTCCCCTGCCCTCCCTGGTTGGTGAATCACTCATTCGTTCAGCATCATAAATGCCCACTCTGTGCCCAGCACTGAGCCAGGTGTTGTAGGATCCAGATGTAAGTGAGCCAAGACCCCTGCCTTCTTGGAGCTAGCAGGGAGGAGGCTGACAGGCAGCAAAGGTCTAGGGTTTATAAGTTTCCTGTGTCCTAAGTATAGCGGGACCCCTAATTTTGGAAAGTTGTAGAAGGAGTGACATTTGGGTTTAGTTCAAAACAAAAACAAACAATACAAACAAAACTGAACAGACTGTGATGGGGGAAGCGACCTTTATGGAGGCGCCCCCTGCATGACAAGTACTGCGCTAAGCACTTTCTTCTCATTTTCTCTTGCCTCCCCCCAGCAGCCCTCTGAATAGGGGCATGTGGTACCAGTTTTACAGAAGAACCACTTGCAGCTTGGAGAGGCTGAGTGGGAGAGGCAGATGTTGAAATGAGGTCTGAACAATACGCAAGCACATCTTCTTCATGCAAGTTCATACCAGGTTACAATCCTATCTAATAAAAGAGTAATATGCAGATTGACCATCACTCCAACACACAAGATGGCTGCCCCCATGTGGTCAAAGATCCTGCCTCCATGTGGACACAAGTTGGCCACCACAAGATGGCCAGCAGGGGAAGGCAGTTGGGAGAGACCAGGACTGCGAGGGAGGGCAGTTGGGGTGATCAAGCCTGCAGGGGAGGACAGTTAGGGGTGACCAAGCTGGCAGAGGAGGGAAGCTGGAGGCAACCAGGCCTGCAGGGAAGGGCAGTTGGGGGGGGGGGGGGAGACTCAGGCCTGCAGGGGAGGGCAGTTAGGGGTGATCAGGCCTGCAGGGGAGGGGAGTTAGGGACAAACAAGCTGGCAGGGGAGCAGTTAGGCATCAATCAGGTTGGTAGGAGAGTAGTTAGGGGGTGATCAGGCTGGCACACAGAAGCGGTTAGGGGCAATCAGGAAGGCAGGAAGGTGAGTAGCTGGGAGCCAGCAATCTTGGATTGTGAGAGGGATGTCCGACTGCCCATTTAGGCCCAATCCCGGTAGGTTCAGGCAGTTGGACATCCCTCAAGGGGTCCCAGATTGGAGAGGATGCAGGGTGGGCTGAGGGATACCTCTGCCCCCTGTGCATGAATTTCATGCACTGGGCCTCTAGTATTAAATAGTTTGAGGAAACATTTTTAAAAGTTCAGCTACTTCCCTACTATCACTCTCTTCCCATTTTTGCACATTATCTTCCAAACATACTCTGTTTTTACATTGTATACCTATTCAGCCAGTGCAAGGGCCCTGGGGTAGTAATGTTCTCGGCATATTTGCCCAGAACATGAGGGGTGGAGAGGGAGGGAAGGGCAGAAGATAAAGTGGGAAAGGTAGCCAGAGCTGGTTGCAAACATCTTTGTAGACCATGGAAGGAACTCATTTCCAACGTGTTTTCCCATTTTCTTCCAGTTCCCACTGTTTCAACAATGCCACAATTCAACCCAGTGGATTTGGCTTTAAATTCAACATTAAGTTTGTTTTCAGCGGCACTGGTGCGCTCGTGAGTGTGTGAACGCGTGTGAGTTTGAAGTGAGCACTTCAGGTCACATTTCAGGCATGTGGCTGTGGCTTCTCATGAGCTGTGTTAGGCTAAATCGATAGGTGTGGGATTCCTGATTCCAAGTGTTTGGTCACCTGTGTGGCTCCAGACCCGTAGGCCACGAGGTATCTGCAGGTGGAGAGAGGAGCCTTCTAGGCAGAGCACCTGTGCGTGCAAAGGCGCAGAGCGGAGGCGGAGCAGGCTCGCTGAGGCCTCTGGCCTGAAGGAGGAGTGGGAAGGAGGAGAGAGTAGGTGCCTCCTGAGGAGGCAGCACAAGAGTCACGTGGCTCTTCACCGTCCATTCAAGAAGCAAAGCTGGGGCTTTAAAATGGTTTCCAGTTTGCCGAACCCGGTTTGGCTCAGTGGATAGAGCGTAGGCCTGCAGACTGAAAGGTCCCAGGTTCGATCCCAGTCAAGGGCATGTACGTTGGCTGCGGGCACATCCCCAGTTGGAGGTGTGCAAGAGGCAGCTGATCGATGTTTCTGACTTTCTATCCCTCTCCCTTCCTCTCTGTGAAAAATCAATAAAATATATTTAAAATGGTTTCCAGTTTCAAACAAACAAACAAACAAAAATCCACCCAACTTTTTATTAGCTGAGTTTTGCATTTACAGAAAAATTGCAGCCCTGACTGGTTTGGCTCAGTGAATAGAGCGTCGGCCTGCAGACTGAAGGGTCCCAGGTTCGATTCCAGTCAAAGGCATGTATCTTGTTTGCAGGCACATCCCCAGTAGGGGGTGTTGCAGGAGGCAGCTGATCGATGTTTCTAACTCTATCCCTCTCCCTTCCTCTCTGTAAAAAAATAATAAAATATATTTTTTAAGAAAGAAAAATTGCAAAGATCCATATGATGCTGTCTGTGTCCCCCACTTGCTACCCTCTTCTTGCAGCGGCACATTGGTCACAGGAGGGCACCGAGGCGGGTGCATTGCTATTAACGAAAGCCTGTACTTTCTCCAAATTTCATGTTTTCCCACCGATGCCCCTTTTCTCCTCCAGGACCCACAGTCCCACGTAGCATTGAGTTGTCGGAGTCTCTTTAATCTCCTTTGATCTGTGACAGGTTGTCAGACTTGCCTTAGGTCATGACCTTGAACATTTGGAGGCATGTTGGCCGGGTAGTTTGCCTCTGCATTTTTAAACTACTTCCGTTTGGAATGGTGAGTTTGAGAAGCTATGAAATGCTGAGATCAAGCTCAGAACTCAGGAGTTGGAGGGCCCTGGGTTCCAATCCTGATTCTGTCCCCAGCCCACGTAGAGACACACTGAATGAGGATACCTTCCCTCCTCGGTCCCTCCACTCCAACCATAGCTGTGGCGGGAGGCTGCTCACCTCGGTTAACTGGACAGACGTGTGAGAGTTCATCAACTCAGGGGTCACTTTTGGTTTCATTTGTGAGTAGCCATCCCCTGGGATCAGTGGGACTGATGGCCCTGAAGACCTTGTTCGCTGCCCCCTCCCCACCACCCAAGGGCCAGGGCTGTGAATGCCAGAGTGAGTGAGGGTGGGGAAGATGTGACAATGTTGCAGGAGGCGGACATTTTGCAAAGCTTTTGAAAAATAATATCCTAATTTGATCCTTGCAGTAACTCCACAAGGTAGCAAGATGGGTTATCACTGTTTTAGAGATGAAGAAACTGAGGCCCAGAGAAGGTCAAGAACCTGCTAAAGGTCAGGGAGAAAAGAAAGGGCAGAAGGCAAGACTTGGACTTGGACTGGGAGAGCCTAGGGTTGGGTGGCTACTCCTCCCCATGTAGCCTGGCCTGAGCTGCTTGGAGGATGGGGCAGTGGCTCTGGGTGTAGAAGCCCTGCTCCCCTGACCCTGGGCTGGGCAGTGGGGTGACGTGCAGGGCATTTTGCTGGAAAGGCACATCAGGGTGGGAGACTGGGGTTATGGATTCCCAGTCTGTACACATCATATTGATCGCAAGTCATTGTATTACAGGGAGTGTTTCATTTCGTAATGTGATGTGTTTTTTTTTTTCTCTAGGTGATTTCATTTTTAACCCTTACATTACCTGTGAAACCAGTGTGAGCTCAAAGCTTGTGACTGGTGCCAGCTTCCTAGGATAGCCTGGGGACCAGCCGTAGTCCTTCCATTGTGTTACTGCCTGTGTCACGTGTCTTTAGGCTAAAGGCTGTCTGCATTTCCATAGAGGGAAGTAGAACGGCTGACCCCAGGGAGGACAAGTGACTATCTTAAGGACACACAGCCTCAGAGCTGGGCCAGAAGTCATATTGGTTAGGGCGTGGTAGGCAAACTTCGGCTCGGGGCCACCTGCGGCTTTTTGGCCCCTTGAGTGTGGCTCTTTCACAAAATACCACGGCCTGTGTGAATCTATTTTGAAGAAGTGGCGTTAGAAGGAGTTTAAGTTGAAAAAAAATTTGGCTCGCAAAAGAAATTTTAATTGTTGTACTGTTGATGTTTGGCTCTGTTGACTAATGAGTTTGTGGACAGCTGGGTTAGGGGATTAAGCCTGCAAACTGGGGAATATGCCCTGACCGGAAATCTAACCATGACCTCCTGGTTCACAGGTTGACGCTCAACCACCAAGTCACCGGCTGAGCCAGTATCAGGTCTTGATCTTAGCTTGGAGAGGAAGAGGGGGTGAGTCAGAGTGGCTGAACCCCCAGACATGGGTGTCTCAGCGGAGTTTAAAACTTTACTCTTTAACGTATAGGAGATGTTACTGTGTGGCCCATGACGCTCAACATCCTTGCCCCTCAATGGATTTTCCCATCCGTAAGGCTGGGCTGGAAACCCTGAGTTTTCATGAGGATTCAAAAAGCTGAGATGGCCCTCGCTGACTTGGCCCAGTGGGTAAAACGTAGGCCCACGGACTGAAGAGCCCTGGGGTTCGGGTTAAGGGATTCTGTTGCACACTTGACAGGAGCAGTGACAGACAACCAATTGAGTGTCTCTCTCACGTCTTTCTCTCTCTCCACCTCTGCCCCTCCCTCCCACTCTCTTTAAACAGAGAGTTATGGGAAAATATCCTTGGGTGAGGATTAACAACATCAACCACAACAACAACAACAAAAAGGCTTATCTGTGAAAAGCACATAGTTAAGTGCTTAGCAAGAAGGGACATTTCCTGGTCTTACTTCATTAAATTAGACAGCAGCATTCATGTCTTTTTTCTTTCCATTTCTGTTTTTTCATCGTGTCTTTACCACAGCCCGGGGAAGGAGGGTGGTTGCTCTTGGGTCCAGCCCACCAGAGCAGCAGCTGAGAGGCAGGGGAGTGTGGTGACACAGCAAGGCCACCCAGCAAACCAGTGGGCTCCCTGAGGCCGGACTCCGAGGTCCCAGGGCCACTGGCGGGGGGTGGGGGGGTGGGGGGGGGTGGGGGTTAGGTGTGTCCAGTCTGGCATACCTGCAGCTACAAAGGCATGTGGCAGCCCCGTCTCCTCCCCCCCCCCCCCCCCGCCCCTTTCCTCCTCCTTCATCTCCCAGGGAGCCGTTGTCTTCCCCGGAGGCTCTGCCTCTCAGGCCTTGGGCAGGGCTGGTGTCATTGCCAGCAGCATCTTGGTGGGATGAAGGTTGCATTAGTGAGCAGTAATTGAAATGCAAAATAACATTTTGATCGAGCCAGCAGGCTGTTTATTTATCAGATCAATATTCAAAATGCTCACCTGGGGAAGTCAGCTGTGATAAGTGACAGCTCTTGCCTGGTGAGCCAGTTCCCCTCCCTCCACAGCCCCAGGACTTTGTGGGGTGGGGCCCCTCCCCCATCCTCCCCATACCTCTGCTTCTCCTGTCCCACATTTTCTTCTTCCTGCCAGCTTATAGAGGAGACTCAGACCCAAATTGTCAGGCCCTCCTTGTGGCTGTAGGGACCGCACCCAGGAGAGCAGAAGAGTCATAGTTAACAGCTCCTGTCTCCGCTGTGGGGGCTTCACACTTATGGTGTCATTCAATCCTCAGAGAAACTCCATGAGGTCGGGCAGCTTTTCACATTTTACAGATGGACACACTGAGGTCTGGAGCGGTGAAACAACTGGTGGTACAACCAGCGAGTGACAGGATGGGACTCGAACCCAGGCCTGGGCCCAGAGGCTGCATTAGCGAGCAGGCATCGTCCTGATTCTAGAGGGCAGGGAGCAGCGGTGTGAGCTTTTCACTTACACAGAGTTGTGGTTCTGGCTCTGTTTTTCCAACCTCACTTTCCACAGGTTTTCATAAATCACATTGATTCTTGTGTTTCAGTATCTTTTTTAACATTTTGAAACCAGGTGTGGCTTTTTTTTTTTTTTTTTTTTTGAGAAGTGGGTCCTCAGACTCTAGCCCCGTGATGGCGAACCTATGACACGCATGTCAGCACTGACACACGTAGCCATTTTCGATGACACGTGGCCATGCAGTCGCATACAGAGAAGTATGGGGCCACATGCCGAGGATGAAACATTTGCTGTAGTGTAGTGTAGACAGTCTGTGCCAGAGGTCTGTAGGCCAAAACAACAGCACTCCAGCACAGAGCGACTAGTTCTGGGACTTCCGGTTAGGCCACTAGGGGATCTTTGACCTCACTTCTGGCCTGTGGAGCAGGGAGCAGCGGAATGCCATAGGGGAACGCATCTCTGGGGGCCCTGTGATCGCCATTACCAGCAACCACATAACCACAGCAACCATCATCCAATCTACTGTTCTGGGGTGTCGTGGATTTCTAATTGACCATCATTACTGAGATGAGTGAGGGGGAGGCTGGGAGAGGCGAGGGCCTGTGCTATGGGTGCTGTTTCCCGCCATTAGAAATAGCGGCAGCCATCGTAATTTATATAAGGAGTGTCATTTTGCAGCATAGTGCAGACTTCATTTCACCACTATTACTGTTGTGCATCCTTATTAACCCCTATTTCTGCTTATTAACCCTGCCCTTTCCTAAAAGATAGTTACATGTGCCATCTTGTTGTCAGTTAGGCTAGTTAACCCTTAATTGCCTGCAGGGCTAACAGGCTATCTATAATTCTATCTTCTGTCACTGCCCCCCTGATGGAGAACCCCCCAAAAATAAAAAAACCAAGGTTAAGTAAAGAAAGTAGTACTAGCAGTAGCCGACCCTTTCAAGAGACATGGACTGAGATGTATGGCACTATAGAAAAAACTGGCAGATCATTTTGCGTTCTATGTACTGAAACGGTAGTAAGCAGAACGTGGAATATAAATAGACATTTTGAAACTAGTCATTCCAGCTTTTGAAAAAAAGTGAGGATGAAAGGAAGGAATACACTTCCAGGCAGCTACACCTTTATAAGAGCCAATCTAATTCCATCCTTAAAATTATAAAAGGCTCTACTAATTTAACATCTGTAAGTTTGAGCATTGCTCACTCCATAGCTCAGCATGGAAAAACACTCAAAGAGGGAGAATGTATTAAAGAAACTCTCCTAAGATGTGCACCAGTTCTATTTCATGATATGCAGAATAAAGATGCAATTATTAAGAGAGTATCTGAGTTACCACTCATTATAAATATCATAAAAGACTGAAAAATGAGACTGAACACAAACGTACAACATCAATTAAAGAGAGACATAAGTAATTGTAAATATTTTTCGACCTCTCTTGATGAAACTACTGATATCACATCACATGCTCACTTGGCCATTATTGGTCGATATTCTGATGGTCTCACAATGAGAGAATAGTTGATAAAGTTAGTATCAATGCCACAAGTAGATCAGGAAGCGAAATATGTAAGGTTGTTATACAAACAAACACTAGGGGCCCAGTGCACAAAATTCGTGCATGGGGAGTGCAGGGTGTGAAGGGGTGGTAGTGTCCCTCAGCCCTGCTGGCCGGGGTGGGCGAGCGAGTGAGCACAGCATCCAGGCAGCCGGGGGTGGGCCCTCCTGGGCAGCTTGGGTGCAGCTTCCGCGCACCCCGGGGTGGGCCCTCTTGGGCAGTTTGAATACAGCTTTCCCACAGCCGCACAGCCGGGGCAGGCCCTCTTGGATGGTTTGAACAGGGCGGACCGGCTGGGGCGGCACGGACGCTGCTGAGGGCAGACCGGCTGTGGCGGAGCAGACGCTGCCCTGGCCGGCCCTTTCTCTCAGTGGCTGCAGCCATCTTGGTTGGGGTTTATTTGCTCATGATTGGCTTGTGATGCTATCCTCTGCCTGCCCCTCCCTTCCCCCGACCCCATTGCTCTGTGCCAGCCTCACTGGCCTCAGGGCTGTTTCTCGACATTACGCTTTCACCTTTTTACATGAGATGTGAGCAGGGCTGTGTCTGCTTTCCTTTCCACTGTTCTCCATGGTCTGGAACCCTTCCAGACACACAGTAGGTGCTCAGGAAATTCCTGAACGAATGAATGAGGAGGCCTGAGAGTTGGGGGTGGGATATGAATCCCCAAGGCCAACACCTGCTCAGGATGTGACAACCACAGAGTGAGCCACAGGACAGGGCCAGCGTCTGAGCAAGGGGGTCAGGTCAGCCAGTGCTGAAGGAGCAGAGTCCAGAGGCCGAGTCCCGCATCCCCACCAAAGGACCTAAAGCAGTGGTCTGCAAACTCATTAGTCAACAGAGCCAAATACCAACAGTATAACGATTGAACTCCCCTGAAGAGCTGTGCTCGCTTCTTATGCTCTTTAGGAGGTACAGCCAGAGCAGATGGATTCTCCCCAAAGGAGGCAACATGTGGGTCCTGGTGCGGAGGAGGTGTACTAGAGAGCAGGAGCATCTTCACCAGTCTGGAGGGCTCAGAATTGTCCTGTAGATCCTGAGAGCTGTGTAAATTATACTGGAAGCTCCAGAGAGAAGAAATATTTGCGGTCTTGACAAGAGCTTTTTTTTTTTTTTTTTTTTTTTTTTAACAGTCTGAGTGGCCTAACGATAGAAAAGCTGCCTCCTGAATTAGTGATCTCCCTATCATCAGGGTCTTCTCCAAAGGCAGGCGGCCAGCTGGCCGTGGGGACACAGCAGAAGCCCTTGGGTCTCAGTGCCTCTGGCTGGAAGAGGGCCCTCCCTGTTCCTCCCACATAGTACTTGCCCCGTGTGCCTCCTTCCCTCCTTCTTTCTTCAGGTCTCTGCTTCCATGTCCCCCCTCAGAGAGGTCTTCTCTGGACACTCCTTCACCTGTCATCTGTCCCCTTCCTTAGCACTCCTCACTAACTGAATCTACACTGAGTGGCCAGCTTATTATGATCTCTGAACCCATAATAATCTGGCCACTCAGTGTATATCCTATATAATAAAAGGCTAATATGCAAATTGTCCCTGAAACCAGGAGTTCGACCAGCAGGCAGGCCGCCTAACCCCCCATGTCCCCTCCCCCTGGCCAGGCTGGCCGGACCCCACCCATGCACGAATTTGTGCACCAGGCCTCTAATCTATATATTGTGTGTGGCCAGATTATTATGCATTCAAAGATCATAATAATCTGGCCACTCAGTATACACTATTTGGTTGTTTGGGTACCACTAGTGATTATTACACACAACCCCAGTTCAGTGGCTTCACACAGCAGAAGTAGATTTACATCTTGCCCACTCAGCATTCCGGTGAGGGTATTCAGGGGCCTCGGCTCCTTCCAATTTGTGGCTTTGCCATCCCCCAGGGCTTTGGAGCAGAGCTTTTGCCCAGATCCTGTGTGGCCTGCAAAATGGAGAAAGAGAAGGAGATGGGGAGTACGGTGCAGGAGTGAGTGCCATTGAAAATTTTTATGGGCCAGAAAGGGGGCGTGGCTTAATCACTTTGACCACATTCCATTGGCCAGGACCAGTTATTGGGCAGGGCTAACAGAAAGGGAAACTGGGAAATGTAGTATTTCTAATGTCTAGGAAGAAAATGAAATTGCTCTTGGTGAACTCATTACAGTCTCATCTATACTTTTCATATTTCATTGAATCTATGACATCATTATTGCTAAAGACACTATTTTTGGAACCACGAATTAAATCAAACTATGGCATGCTTTTGATTCAAGATACATTCTGATTATAAGATGTTAAAATGTGAAAAAATAATATAGCTTAGAGTCATTGAAATATGAAATTGTCACTCCTTGAGGACAGGAACCTGTCTGTAGGGCTGGAATAGTGTCTGCCACACTGCAGATATTCAAGAACTGGCAATGAAAGGAGGAGGGAAGAAGGGAGGGCATAAATGAATGAGATGGTGTGTGAGTGGCTCTTTCGGTTACGTATCAGGACCCCCTTGTGTGAGCCATGGAGTCAGGCTCTTCTCACTCACCTGAGCAGAGGTGCTGTGGGGCTTGTGAGCACCCGCCAACAGTGAGTAAGGCTTGCTCCCAGGACTCTGCCCCTGGGCAGCCCTTCTCTGCTGCCAGCTTCCACGTTCTTCTCCCTCGCTGCACATGGGTGTGAAGTATGACCTTGCTCATGCTTGAGCTGTCCATCTTACTGCTCTGTCCCTGGAGAGGCAAACCTGACACCTCAGATATCCTGGGAGAGATTCAATAGCCCTGCTTGGGTCTGGTGCACACCCCTGGGTCAATCGGCTGGGCCAGTGGGGTGGAGATCTGTAAGAATGAGAATGTGGCGATTTCTGTAGGAGGTGTGTGTGTGTGTGTGTGTGTGTGTGTGTGTGTGTGTGAGAGAGAGAGAGAGAGAGAGAGAGAGAGAGAGAGAGAGAGAGAGAGAGAATGAGAATGCTGGAGTAGGATTTCACCTCCTAGGAGAGGGGCTAGTTAATTCTAATAGTTGCTTCTAATATAGTGCCCGAATGAGGAGTCTTTTTGCCTAAAAAGGGACTTTCTCGATGGAAGTCCCAGCATGCAAATGTATGATTAGGTAGATACACGGATGGATGATGGAAGGAGAGGGAGTAAGACAGCCTTGTTTGCTATGGGATTGAATTTTTAGAGACTGAATGGAAACCATCTCCTCGTTTCCAAAAAGGGGGTGCTAGGAACTGTTAACTGCTAACATTTATTTATTGAGCACTCTCTGTACGCCAAGCACTGTTCCAAGTTCTTTTCTGTATTGACTCACTAATCGCTCTATGAGATGAATATGGTAACTATCACCCCCATTTTACAGATGAGGAAACTAAGACACCAAAAGGTTCAATAACTTTTAGGGTCAGAACTGGAATTCAAACTCAGTCAGTCCAGCTGCGACCACTAAGCTCCAGCTACTGTGAGGATTACATGCCACAGTAATGCCTGTGGAAACTGCCGAATCAGATCAGTGACAGTAGGTGGGATTCTTATGCCATATCAGTACTTGGCATAGGGTGAGCATAAGAACAGATTCAAGAAGAATTAAGGTAGGCCAAAACCGGTTTGGCCCAGTGGATGGAGCGTCGGCCTGTGGACTAAAAGGTCTTGGGTTTGATTCTGTTCAAGGGCATGTACCTTGGTTATCGGCATGTACCCGGTGGGGTGTGTGCAGGAGGCAGCTGGTTAATGTTTCTCTCTCATTGATGCTTCTGGCTTTCTGTCCCTCTCCCTTCCTCTCTGTTAAAAAAAATCAATAAAATATATTTTAAAAAATAGTTAAGGTAAATATACAGATGTCAGCTCTCCAATAGCTACAGAAGGAAAGAATGCTGGACGTGTGTTTGGGGCATATCCTGAGTGTGTGACGCTGTCCTTCCTCCCAACCTACCCTCTATGGTGGTCAGAGCCCAGAGTTGGTTGACTGGGCTAAAGTGAGAGCCACCAAGTAGCTGTGGGTCCCGCATAAAGGCCCTGAGAGGACCAAGGTCTCCCGAGGGTGTGGGGGTGCAGGAGGCCTTCTGATTGGCATGGAGCGGAGCCAGGGTCTGGGCCCACTGTGGCCCTCCATCGTGGGCCCTCCCGCTGTCCCGAGACAGGCACTCCACGGCCAGTTATCGCCTCCTCCTTTGGCAGAGCCTCTCTCTCCTCATTATGATGGATGCAGCCTGGAAAACCATGGATAAAAAGCCCCGATTGAAAGGCACTAATTACCCATCATTATTTTCCATGCCGCAATTTGTGTGGAACGAGATTTCAATCAGTTGTCTGGGAGCAGCCTGGTTTTGACTAATCCTTCTAACGACAAGATGCTTAATTACAGATTTTTGCCTGAGCGCCAGCACGCGGCAGGGGGATGAGGGGGGAGGGCAGGTTGTCACTGAAGCCAGTTTGCTATTGGGGCGTGTGGCAGCCCCAGGTCCCAGAGGGGCTGGCTCCCAAGAGGAAAAGAGGAAGAGAGTGTTGGGAAAGTCTTACTGAGGAGACCAGTAACTGAACCACCATGAGACGTGGCGATGGAGACAGGCGGGTGGGCCACCTGAGTCAGCTCCTTCTCCAGGGCAGTTCACCAGCTCCCTGTGTCTCTAACCCCAACCAGCCTGGCTCTCTAGTTGGCAGCTTTGGGGGAGTCACAACTTGTCAGGGCTTTAGCCCCCTCATTTGAAAGTCACCAGGGCAGGCAGGGGATCCCCTGAGGACTTAGGTTCACACCTCCAGCTGTGCTGCTGTGTCTGTCCAGAGAAATGGGTCTACTCTTGCAAGATACACACATGCAAGATTTCTTTAAAAATATATATGTACTTTATTGATTTTTCACAGAGAGGAAGGGAGAGGGATAGAAAGTCAGAAACATCGATGAGAGAGAAACATCGATCAGCTGCCTCTTGCATACCCCCCACTGGGGATGTGCCCGCAACCAAGGTATATGCCCTTGACCGGAATCGAACCCGGGACCCTTCAGTCCGCAGGCCGATTATCTACTGAGCCAAACCGGTTTCGGCAACACCTGCAAGGTTTCAACCACACGGTAGTGACAAAACCCCCTTTATTACAATAGGTCTGTGGTAGGCAAACTGTAGCTCTCAAGCCACATGCAGTTCTTTGTCCCCTTGAGTGTGGCTCTTCCACAAAATACTACCTGGGCGAGTCTATTTTGAAGAAGTGGCGTTCGAAGAAGTTTACGTTTACAAAATTTGGCTCTCAGAAGAAATTTCAATCGTTGACCTGTGGCTGTTTGGCTCTGTGGACTAATGAGTTTGCCGACCACTGCAATAGGTGATTCAGACTACTCAGGGGGAAAGTCAGTTTGAAACATCAGTGAGGAGAGAGTATCGTCCATCGGCTGCCTTCTGCACGCTCCACACTGGAGACCAAGTCCACAACCTGGGGGTGTGCCCTGACTGGGAATCGAATCTTGACCTCCTGTTCGTGGTTCAATGCCCAACCACTGAGCCACACCGGCCGGGCTCATTTATTCTCTTAATTTGCCCAACCAACCACTTTCCCTCCCAGCAAAGGGCAAGTCCTTATGGAAACATCTATTGTGGACCTGGGGACTTGGTTGAGGGAAGAGCTTTGCTGGGTTTGGCCATGGCCTCCAGGTGTGGCTTTTCGGGAAAGGGTTTCCTGGGAGAACCACAACAGCAGCCGGTGTCCTCTGAGTGCTTGCGGGGCGCCAGCTCGCTCTGTACGTTTTGCATTAGCTTATGCTCCCCCAGACCAGTCCCATGATGGAGGTGTTGTGTTTGAGCCCATTTTACAGATGTGGGCCCTGAGGCCCAGAGAGGGTGACCCGTTTACTCAAAGGGAACAGCTACCACGTCCTGGCACTGGCTGGTTTGATGCCACAGTGCAGGCTCATGGCCGGTAAGGAGCTCACCTGCTTGTCGCAGTTCTTAGAGGGGCAGCCCCTGTGAAAAAGGGGGCTCTGAGGGCCCCTCTGCATGGGGTGGGGGGACACTACCCCTTAGAGGAGAGCAGGCCAGACACGGGCCGGTCATCCCTCTTTTCTCCAGAAGCTTCTCTCCCACTGTCTTCCCGCCAGTAAGCCACCTTGAGGGGCTTAGGTCGCTGCATGACAGCTTAGAAGTTCATGGTCATCTGGTGGTGACAGCCTGGGATGTCTCTTTCTCTGGGGCCTGGGAGACTCTCTCAGCAGTTTGCGTTTCACTCAGATCTCCCAAGATTCTGAGGTCTCTGCATTAGGAAAATCTTCAACCCACGTTGCTGTCCAACAGAGGCAGAGAGCCCCCCGCCCCAGTCAGCTCAGGCACCCCTGGAGCTCAGGCCGCTCTGTGTCCAGGGGCCCGCATTGGCATGAGGAGGGCCAGGGCAGGGCGGGGTGGGTGGGAGGAGGCCCTGTCCTGTCAGAGGCGGTGGAATCCAGGCCAGCGCTATGTCCTGTTCCGAGATGGACCACAGGGAAAGTGATGCCTGGAGGGGCTTCAACCGCGGACCGCTGCTCTTCGGGAGGCTGCTGAGATGCGGCATCTGTCCCCTGCACACGGAGTCAGTAGCCATCGACCCAGCTGGGAACTGGTCTCAGCCAACCTCAGACCATGGGCGAAACGTGACTCCCTCCCCCAAGTCCTGAGGCTACACTTTTCCTGCAGCCACGCCCTCCTGGGCCTGCAACCAGGCCCCACCCCGGAAGTCTTCCCTGACCCAGCCCCCTTCCTTCCCTTTCTCTTGTCCTTTTTCCTCCCCAACCTCAGCCTCATCCCCCTGGAAGCCACCACACTCAGACCTCTCTGGTTCTCCCATGTCCATGATTTCTGACATCACTCCCCTGTATCCTGAAACAGCCACATCCATTTGCCCAACCCTCAGTTCCTGTACCCTCTTCCCCCCTCTTCCCTCATACATCTAAGTCAGTGGTTCTCAACTGGGGTGACTTTGCACACACACACATGCCCCCGGAACATTTGGTAATGTGTGGAGGTTTCAGTGGTCAGATCTGAATGAATGGAGCACGACTGGTGGGGCGCTGCAGGCACCCTGCACCCCCACGTCAGTGTTGTATCCACCCTGCCCTTCCTGAAGCTCTGCACATTTGTGTTTGTTTAGTGTCTGTCCTTCCGTGGGAGTGTCTGAGGTCGAGAAGTGTGCCTATCCTGTTCCCATTACCTGGCTAGCACTTAGCACACAGTAGGTGCCTGAAATACAGGTTGACTGTCTCAGGAAAAGACATTCTAGTGGAGCCAAAAGAATGAGCGCAAATATGAGAACGTTGCAAGAATGAAATCGTTAGCCTGGCTGGTACGGCTCAGTGGTTGTGTGTTGACTTATGAACCAGAAAGTCATGGTTCAATTCCCAGGTAGGGCACATGCCTAGGTTTCAGGCTTGGTCCCTAATTGGGGGCGTGCAGGAGGCAGGGATGGATGATTATCTCTCATCATTGATGTTTCTATCTCTTTCTCCTTCGTTCCTCTCTCTGAAATAATAAAAAACACAACATATATAAAAAAAAAAGAATGAAATCATTAGAATCCCCCCCTTGGCTGGGGCTCAAGCATCAAATTGGCACAGCTTTCCTTGACAACTCTGGCCGGTCAAGTTTGCTCCCTTCTGAGCCCCAGGGTCTCTGACGTGGGTCTGGAGGCAGGGTCTTTACAGGGCGTGTATCGGCCCAACCGCCCACTGCAGAAGCTTTGTGCCCTTCTGAACCAAGAAAGAGAGGGCGTCGACCTATGAACCAGGAGGCCATGGCTCAATTCCCAGTCAGGGCACATGCCCTGGGGGTTGCAGTCTGCATCCCCAGTGGAGGGCACGCAGGAGGCAGCCGGTCAATTATTCTCTCTCATCATTGATGTTTCTCCCTCCTCTCCCCCTCCTTTCTTTCTGAAATCAAACAAAACAATATTAAAAAGAAAGAAAGAAAGAGAGAGAGAGTCAGGAGGGGAAACTGAGGCTTAGGGGACTGCTGGTCCTGGGTCACCTTCAGGGCTGTCGGAGCCAGGAGGCTGGGGGACGAGACTGGGGACACTGGCTGCTGTCCGCTGGGAGTAACCAGGGCTCTCCATCTTCCCTCAATCACATGCTTCTGGTACATCCCCAGGACAGTTCTGAAGGTGGCAGGTATTTCAACGCTCACTGAGTAGTGGATCTCTGGTCTCTAGGGGAGGGCAGGTGGAGGGCTGGGCTGGGAGCTGCCTCACACAGCAGGGTTTGTAACGGTGGGCCTGGGATGTTCCCGGGAATGGCAGAGCCTACAGCGTCGGGCAGGAGGGGGTGAGAAAGGAAAGAGCACCTGGTCAGCTCTCCCTGCCTGCCCGGTGCAAGGGCCTTGTGGGAAGGGACCCAAAGGTGCCTTGTGTTTGCTCGGGCAGGTGTTCTGCCCGGTTTACACCCTGCCAGGCCGACGGTGTTTCCTGAGGACAAACAGGACCCGCTGCTGGTGGAGGGGAAGCAGGCGGCTGTGGGGAGCCCCGGGCACCAGCCAGGGATGGGTAAGGACCCGGAGGAGACCTTCAGTGGGTGCGCCCCCTGCCCATGTAAAGAAACCTGGGGCCTGTAGGAGAGGGGCTCCAAGGACTTGAGGACTCAGTGGCTATTTGGAATAAACCAGAGAGCCCCTATTTTCAAACACTACATATTTTTGTATTGTTTAAAGTATTACAAATAGTAGTACATATGTTTCCCTTTTTTCCCCACTGACCTCCCTCCCCCCCCCCCCGCTCGCCTCCCCTACCCTCCAGCACATGCCCTCACCTACCCTGCCCCCTCCCTGCCCAGTGTCTTGTATCCATTGGTTATGCTTATATGCATGCGTACAAGTCCTTCGGTTGATCTCTTACAGCCCCCGCCCCGCAACCTCCCCTGATTTCCTGCTGTAGCTTGACAGCCTGTTCAATGCTTCTTTGCCCCCGTACAAACACTACATGTTTGAAAACAATAACAATAAACCTCTTAAGAGCCGGAACCTTTTATCTTGGTACGTGCAGCGCCCAGTTTCTGTTTAGAACCGTCTCTGGGGCAGTGGCTTCCCTGTCTCCAGACATCTTCAAGGGTAGATGCCCGGGACAGCCCCTTGGCAGGTGTGCCAACTCTGAACTCGTTGGTGCACCCAGACAATGAAGGCTCCTCCCCATCAGGAGATAGCATTTGGTGATGTGGGTGTGTGGCCAACCTCGTGTTGTGGGGGTGGGCTCTGTGTGGGGAGAAGGCGGCCCCTTCCCCAGGTGGTACCCAGAGTAGGTTGCTTAGAAAATAAGGGCTCCCGCTGCTCCCCCCCCCCCCCCCCCCCCCCCAGTGGGCCCTCCTGCATTGAGACCCTCTCTCCCAACCTGGAGCCATCTTGCCACTCATGGGCTGTACTGCTGACCTCTCCCGCCCTTTACCATCTCCAGGGCCTCTCCCTCTTCCCTGCCACCTGCTCCGTGGGCATCAGCCGTGGCCTCCTGTCTTCCTCCACACGGCCAGGCCGGGCCAGGGCCAGCTGGACCCCGCCGGCCTCCTGATTCCAGGTCCTGCTTGGCCCTGAGGGCTGAGCACAGGCTGCAGCTGAGTTTCCCTAAATGCACGCCATCTCCCTGCTGTGAGCTTTTCCAGTCCATTCAGAGGCCCCTCCTCTCAACCTGGGAGCTGGGCTGCGGGAGGGTCACACCTGCTGGCCCCTCACCTCCACACTCCCAGCAGCAAGCAGGGTGCTCATCCCCAACAGGGTCTCAGAGGAGGGGCTTATGGGAAACTGGATGCTTCCTCATGTCCTTGTCACGTTGGTAATGCTTCCCTGGCTCACCTGGCTCCCCTGACTCCACTGGTGAGGCGGGGGCACTTAAGGGTTGAAATTTAAAATTGAAAACAGCTGAGGATACATAGCGTTGGAGTTGGAAGTTTTCTCTTTTACTGCCTGATGGAAGCGCTGTGTCCATGGGGGAGGGGTTGGGCGGGAGCCTGCCTGCTCGGGATGCCAGGCAGGGCAATGGGAGAGGGGCCTGGACCCACCCTCCCATGTGCCCGGGGCCAATGGCAAAGCCCAGAGGGCAGCCGGTCTAGCTGGGACCTTTGCCACAGCCCTGCCTCTTGGCCTGGTCAGGGGTATGTTTTCCATCCTGGTGATGGCGGGAGGCTGGGGAAGCTCCAAGCTGGGACTTACCTGAAGTACCACTGGGATTGGGCAAGGTGGGTTACCAAGGGGGTGTCTGGTCCGGGGCCTGGCATGCCCATACTTTCAAGTGTGGCCACCATATTTTATTTTTGTGCGGAAAGTTTAACCAAATACTTTAGCCAAGTTGTTACCTTTTTTGGTCACCCTCAAGCCAGCAGTTTGCCAAGGACTAGGTGCCTTACCTGAAGCTAATTGATTAAACATAGGTTTTTTTTTTTTTTTTTTTCCAGTAGATTCTAGGGATTGGGAGTGTCATGGTGGAAACTTGCTCTAGGCTGTGTGTTTCAGGTCCAATCAACCTTCTCCAATTTTATCTCCCTGAAGCCTTAAAAGCATAGAGCCACTCCCAGCCGCCCCACCCACAGTGCCCGGAGCGGGGAGCCAACTCTTGGGGCCGTGTCACACCTCGGCCGCCCGCAGATCTGACTCCCCGCCTCTGTCCACAGGCTGCTGAACAGAATGTCCGCGGACGACCGCCACCTGAGCTCCAACTGCGGCTCCTTCATCAAGACCGAGCCGTCCAGCCCGTCCTCGGGCATCGACGCCCTCAGCCACCACAGCCCCAGCGGCTCCTCGGACGCCAGCGGCGGCTTTGGCCTGGCCCTGGGCCCCCAAGCCAACGGTCTGGACTCCCCGCCCATGTTTGTAAGCGCCGGGCTGGGAGGCGCCCTGTGTCGCAAGAGCTACGAGGACTGTGGCGGTGTCATGGGGGAGGACCAGCCCATCAAGTGCGAGTACCCGCTGGGCTCCCTCCCCAAGCGCCTGTGCCTCGTGTGTGGGGACATTGCCTCCGGCTACCACTACGGCGTGGCCTCCTGCGAGGCCTGCAAGGCCTTCTTCAAGAGGACCATCCAAGGTGCGTGGGCGCCCGAGGGGTGCGGGAGGGGGCCTGGCGATCCCCCCAGGTCAGGGCTGGGGTGCTTGGAGCCGAGGTTTGGGGGCGTTCTTTTCTGTCTTTTGGGTTTCCTCATGCTATGAGCCTGGATCGGGACTCTCACTTCGGGACTGTTGTTGAAATGGCATGCACCCCGAGATGATGTCCCAGAACCCCCCCAAACCCACAGAGTGTCTCACCACGGGTGTGCTTTCACTGGGATGGGAAACGATGTCAAATGTGTGCCCCTCAAAAAAGCTGATTTGGGGGGGAAGTACCCTGGGGTGCAGGACTCTTGAAATATAAAGGGTTTCTCTTTGTTTAGTTACACAAGTGAAATATGACTTTTTTCATGTGAAAGGCAAACTGTGGCTGACCGAGCAGGAGACGTGCCCGGTCCGGGCCCCAGTGTGGCCTGTCTTCTAGGCCAGTTGGTCGGCAAACTCATTAGTCAACTGAGCCAAATATCAACAGTACAACGATTGAAATTTCTTTTGAGAGCCGAATTTTTTAAACTTAAACTTCTTCTAACGCCACTTCTTCAAAATAGACTCGCCCAGGCCGGGGTATGTTTTGGAAGAGCCACACTCAAGGGGCCAAAGAGCTGCATTTGGCTTGTGAGCCACAGTTTGCCGACCACTGTAATCTAGGCTTTTTTGGTGCATCTGCGTATCAGCTGAGTCACGGCCCCGTGGCTGTGGGGAGGCTGCCTCTTTCCATGGGTTCTGGAGCAAATCGTTCTAGTGAGCCCTGATAGGTGCCCTCGAAAAAATGATCCCTAGTTCAGTTGGGGATGATGATGGGCTGTTATCAAGTTCAAGGCCCAGGCCCAGGCCCAGCACAGAGAGACGGCGGATAAACAGGAGCTGAGACTCTTACCTCACCAGTCCGTGGCGAGCGCAGTGGCTCCATCCACCCCACCTGGTAACTCCTGAGCGCTGTTCTAAGTGCTGGTGGCAGGATGGACAAAAGCCCGGCTCCTGCAGGTCCCTGAGAGGCGCTGATAACGGGCCCCTGGGACAGACACTGAAAGAGATGGGAAAACCAGGGCCCCAGTCCTGTCCTTGCCCAGATCCCTCAACCAGGGCGTGGAGCCCTTCCTCCCACTTCCCCTTTGGAAGAGGCAGGCCGACCTTCCCTGAGATGAGTCTCCGTTGATTCAGTCAACAAGTACTTATTTGTTGAGATCTCTTCAGATGGCAATCTATTTATTAAACCCATGGAGGGCATTAAGCTTGGTCATGCTTTCAACTCTGCCTATGAGTTGAGACTGTGTGGTGCAGTGGCTAGCTACCCGGGCTCCTGGGTCAGACCCCTCCGTTCGTCACCTTACAGCAGAATGCTTTGGGCCTCAGTTCCTCTCTCACCTTCAGTGAGAGGAGAGTGTCCGACCTCACAGAGAGCTGATAAAACAGGATTAAGTGAGTTAATATATATCAAGCACTTAGATTATACACCGGCACCTGGGAAGCACAAAATAAATGTTTATGAGGATTATTTTCACTTTTGCAGTTTCACTGAAGACATATGTTACTATGACAGCAGACATTAATTGCTTTACCTTACAGAGCAAGCTTTTATAGTTACATGTATTTAAAGTATCATTACTTTGACTTAACAGGATTTAAATTATCTTAGCTATTTTAGTTTTAGATAGCGTGCATTTTTTTAAAATAAAAGGAACTCTTTTTTAAAAAAATGAATATAGTAAAAATTCAAACAGTACAAAAGAGTAAAAAGCAAATTTTTCGAAAACTCCTGACTCTGGTTCCCTGAACCTTCCCCAGAGGAGCCATGATAAGATTTCTTTCAGCAAATATTGACTGGGAGCACTTTCCCATCAGGCCTTGTGCCAGCCCGCAGCACAGTGAATGAATGCATCTGCTCCCTGCCAGCTCTGTACCCCCAAGTCTGAGGGTCCTGGCATCTCTAGATTTGAAAAGCCTTGGCTGGTGGTTCTAAGTCTCCTGCCTCAGCCAGGGTTGAAAACCTCCAGTCTGATTGCTAATCGATACCAAAGCTCTGATATTTGATAAACAAACATGAGGTACTGAAACCATTTTAAGTTACTGAACTAGCATTTTTTTCTTCCCAAATCGGGAAGTGATCTTGATAGAAGATCGACTCTTTGAGGTCAGTTTTAGAAAAATTGCTTTTCAGGAGACAATTGCATTTTCTTCTATCATGTGCCTAAGTGAGCCGGAGAGCTCTGGATCAGATGTCCTGAAGGCAGAGGCTGGTGTGGACTCAGAAACCCTGTTACACTCCACAGAGGAAGGTGCTGGGAATGTCCTTAGCAAATCAGGAGTCCATCGGAAGGATCCACAAACAGTCTTAATTATTTGCTCCCACGAACAGGATAGCCATCTCTTCCGAGAAGTCAAAGGCAAACAGCAGCCTTTGAGGGTGATCAAAACGGAACGGCTCTCCCCTCTTTCTCATGAGGAGAGTTGCATGTTTATAACCAGAAACAGGTTTCCATCCAGAACGGGGAGAAGTAAACACCAAGGCTGATGGACCGCTCTGGCTCTTTTCTCAGCTCTTTGCCTTTGTTCTAACAAAGATTCTGATTTTGTTGTTTCTGAACATAATGGTTGTGGGAAAGTATAAGAAAAGTATAAAAGAGGGGAGAGATGAGCAGGCGTTAATTGAGTCCCCTCTCTGAGGACAGGACTGCAGGGGAAGCAGTACCCTCCAGTTGAGAGCATTTCTGTCTGCAGACATAGCTCTGGGCAGTTTCCTAAGCAACCACCCAACCAAGAAGGATACTTGAGAAAGCTCAACATCTTCTCATAGAATGATCCACGTACAAATACTCAGAATGCTTGGAAAGCTCTGAAAATCTTGTTGGCTCACACCTACCACCTCCCTTGTAGATAACTTCAATCTGCTCCAATACAGTGGTTAACTAACTTGGAAAGGAATTTTGCAGAAGTAAAGCTTATCATGATAGATTTAGGGAGACAGGCCTCAGTCATGCCTTCTCTACAGTGACTGTATGCCTGGTTGTGCTAGGTGCTAGCTAGCACTGCGGCTGGGGAGGGGGGAGCGGGGGCGGACGGGCGTTAAGGGGAGAGAGTGGGAGAGTTGGGGGTTGGGGGTGGGAAAGGTGGGCAAAATACAGCCCTCGGGCTGGTCACCTGCCTTTGTAAATCAAGTTTATTGGGACCAGCCACACCTGTTTGTTTACATACAGTCTTTGATGATCCAATAAGCCACACTGAGTAGTTTTGATCTAGACCTTCAGGCCACTGAGGAGCCGTTTGTTTGGGATCTTTTCTACGCCCTACTATCTGGCCCTTCCCAGATAAAAGGTGCACTCCCTTGCTGCATAGCATTGATCCTGGGAGATGCAGTCCCCCATGCCCTCAAGTGGTTTAGAGGTGATGCCTAGTAGTGCCTTGCTATGAAAAGGAGTTTCTTGTCACTGCTGGGGGTGGTGGTGACACCCACAGAAGATGAGCTCTGTGAGGGCCAAAAAGGACACCCTCCTGAAGGAACCCAATGGCTCCAAAGGAGCAAACCCCCACCTGATTGGGTTATGGGGAGAGGGGTAAGTGCCCATCCAAAGGATTGATCAGCCCTGGGGACATAGACTCTGGCAGACCTGGCTGAGGCCCCTCCCCTGGGGAAAGGGAGTCAGCTTGGGGCCAGCCTGCTGTGATCCAACATTCTGATAATCTGACCTCCTCAGGTGGTCTGACCTAGTTCCCGGCAGGCCTTCTGCTGGGAGTGGACTTGCTGGTGAGGTCCCTCAGCCTCTCCTTGGACTGGAGTGCACTGCTGTCTCCGGGCTCCTGCATTGGAGCAGTGGGAGTCCGCCCCTGGAGATGGAACCCCTGCCTGTCTGGTACTCAGCCTCTGGCCTGTGAGACCAACCCCACAGGAAGGAAAGCCTTTGTAATGCATGCGGATGTGGTGAGGGGAACGTGGAGGAGCCACAGGGGGTCTTTTCTAAGCCCTCTTCCTTGGACCCTGTCAGTCTCTCAGTCTCAGCAATGGCCCTGGCTTCAGAAGCCTCAGAGGGGAGCTGCTCAGCTGGTTGCCACCAGACCTACACACTCCCTCCTCATCTGCAGTTTCTTGCATTCACTATTTGCATTGTTATTTATAGCAGCTACCCATGCACTGCAGGAAGCTCTCTCCTCCCTTCTTCCCAGAGACCCTCCTCCCATTATCTCCTCTCTTTTTATCTTCTTTGCACTCTCTTCATTCTCTTTCTGTCCATTAACATTAAAAAACCCCTAGTATCTCTAGTTAGAAAAAAAAAAAAAATCTCTCCCCTCAATCTTCAGTTTCCAGTGTCCCCCTTCACTTCCTCCCCTCACTTCTTGTCCCACCTTATAAGTCTCTGTGGATGCCCTTAATATCTCCTCCTGCCTATGGATTCAGCTGACTCCTAATTCCGTAGCTCTTGCCCTCAACTTCTCCCTGAGTTCCAGCCCTTTAGCATCCAACGAACATTTCCATGGGATGTCCCAGTGCACCCAATGCAACAGGTCCTAATCAGAAGGGAAGTCTCTGCCATCAAGTGTTTCTTCTTGTGTTCCCAGGTCATTACCGATGCACTCTTCCAGTGTTTCAGCCAGAAACGGGTCTTTCCTTTAACGTTGCTTCCTGCTCCCTATAGTTCCCCTCTATCCCCCACCTTTCCAACCCAACAGCTTCTCCATGCCCCCTGCTTCTGCCCAGGCCACCACCCACTGTCATGTTTTCTGAACTGCTCTCTCAGCTGCCAGGCCCACCCCCCTCCCAGTTTGTCATCTTCAGTGCTGCCAGAGAGACCTTTCTGAACACACCTCTGAACACGCCACTCTTCTGTCTTGTTTGGGTGAAATCAAAGCTCCAGCACATGACTGAGGCTCCCTTTTGGGATTGCCCCGCGCTGACCGTGCGGCTTTGGACTTCAACGCACAACAGTCTTCCAGTCTTCTCTTTGCTCCCTGTCCCAACCTCCAGTCCTTCCTTTTGTCTATTAGATCTTTCGGCATTTCCTCCAGGAAGCCTTCTCTGACTTCCTCCGCTCTTTTAGCACGTGTAGCGCCCCTCCTGGCTGCTCCTGGGAATCTCCCAGCACCCGGCAATACTTACCACACTGTATGGTTATTGCAATTTCTTGTCCAACTGCTCAAGAAGGTTGCATGCTTTTAAGGAACAGCGTTAACATATACCTGGATTTTTCACTGAGCCTCACACCTGCCCACATTCTCTGGCACAGAGGAAATTCTCAATGTGTCTGAGTAGAAGGTGATTTCCAAAGTGACCCCCCATTTTCTCAATGAGGGCACACTGAAGAAGTTGGGCCTGTTTGTATATATAAACTTTTAGGGATCTAGATAAAATAGTCAAACGTCTATGCATCATAATATGGGAACCTTTGCTGTATTGTATATTTTTAAGTCACATTGTATAAAATGATATATTTTTTTGGAAAACTTTTTCTACTCACATTTTTATTTTTTATCTAAACATTAGACATTTATTTTTTCACAGTCCTGGAGGGTGTAAGTTCAAGATCAAGTTCCCAGGGCAGGAGGCCTCTCTTCCTGACTTGTAGACAGCTGCTTTCTTACTGTGTCCTCAGGGGGGTCTTTCTTCTGCGGACTCCACCGCCATTTTTCCCTTTTTCTGGTTGTCAAATGATCTTTAATCAAAACACTTTCCTTTGCGGTTCTGAACTAGCTGGACATTCCCCTGCACCACTGTTGATGCCATCTATGATGTCACGAGGTGGCGGCCATCAACCTTGCAGCCTGCAGCCCAGGCCATCGGGGATCTCTGTAATGGCTCCAGAGAGCTCTCTAGCTAATGATCGGCGCCAGCATCTGTCGGGCCATGCTGGTAATCTCATTAAGTGATAGTTCTGCTGCGCTTAAGGTCTTTGGCTTCTTTCTGTCTCTTGGCTGGTCTTTGACGGCTTGGAGGACCAGGGCAGAGGCAGAAGGCACTACCTCCAGCTGGGCCTGTCTGTTCTGAATGGTCAGTTTTAGTGTAATCCTTGGACCCTTCCAATCACTGGTTGCTTTGGTGATGTCATCACCCGCCTTTTTTTTGAAGACAGGTCCAGGGGGCCGATCTTGGGGCTCAGGGCAGGGAGGGCACCCACTTCCCCATTTGTGTACCTCAGGTATACGACTTTGGTTTCGTTAGGGTTGAACTTCAGTGGCAGGGTGATGGAGGCGGCTGGTGCCAGCTGAGCCCGGATTCAGGAAGACCCCAAAAAGTTGCACCTGAGCCTCCTCCGAGCCAAGAGCCGGAAGTCCACCGCCCCTGTTTACCCTCCCCCACTGAGCACTGTAAAGCAAGGCTCACCGAACGTGCCACAGGAGGCTTTGCTGGCAGTCGGGCCTTCTCCCAGGCTACTTTTGAACCAGTCTCTTAGAGCGCGCTCTCTTCACTCCCGTTTCGGTTACTTGAGATCTTCCGAGCTTGCTTGGGCTGCTATCCTTGAAAATTTTATGTTGAGCCATACGGACAGTTCTTTTTTCATTTGGGTCAGTTTACAGTCATGAGTTCCACAATCGGGTCTGTACTGCTTTTGACATTTACCATCTGCAATTGTGAGCGCATAGTCTCAGGCCTGAGTTTGTGTAAAATTTCCTCACTCCCTTCGTTACTGGTTCCCTTGGGCAACTGGCGGCACTCATTGAGGTAGGCATAGCACCTCCAAGGTGAATCCCTCCAAAGAATGAGGTGTTAAGCGACTTTCTTTCCTAAAGGACAAGGTGTGGGGAAAAAGCCTGCCTTACACATGAGCTTAGCTTATTCGGCAGGGGTTCCTTTCCAGCTGTTGTTCTGGGAGCTGAGATGGAGCCATGGCCCTGCCTTGCTGGGCTGGGGTTCTAGCAAGGAAGGTAGACAGTGAACATGCTAACGAGTAAAGGACAACAGCCCTGGCTGGTTTGGCTCAGTGGATAGAGCGTCAGCCTGCGGACTGAAGGGTCCCAGGTTCGATTCCGGCCAAGGGCACATGCCCGGGTTGCGGGCTCGATCCCCAGTAGAGGGTGTGCAAGAGGCAGCCATTCAATGATTCTCTCCTATCATTGATGTTTCTATCTTTCTCTTCCTCTCCCTTCCTCTCTGAAATCAATAAAAAAATGTATTTTAAAAAAAGCAGAAAGACAGACTGAGATAAGTGTTTCAAGGAGGAAAAACCGAAGAGAAGAAAGGTGATTGAGAAGGTGTCTCCCTTAGACGGAAAGTTAGAACAGAGGTGCTGAGAAGGTGACTTTCAAGGTAGGGTGGAGTATGGGAAAGAATCCTGTGACCACGTTCAGGCTGAGGAAACAGCCGTGCGTTTCAGGACCGGAAGGAAGGCCTGACTGACTGAGGGCAGAGTGAAAGGAGAGGGGGCTGGAGGGAGTCGCCGGCCATGCGAGTGCCACACTTGGATTTTCTTCCAGGTGAAATGAAAGCAATTGACGGATAAATGGACCCTGAATGCATGGCCGCAAGGAGCTGTCAGAGGGTAAAGCCACCCTCCACCCTCCTCAGGTTCCCAGGGCATGTGGCCAACCTCACAGGTCACTGGGAGGCCCCTGAGTCTGCGACTTACACTCGGAGGAGCTAGTGAGACAGTGGCCCTGGCACAGGGCTGCCTCTGCTCACCTGGGGCCCAGATGCAGGCTTAGAAGAAAACTCCCTGTGGAGAGGGGCAGGGCGATGATTGATGGGTTATTCTGCCTTGGACCACCTCCAGGCCCTTTGTCCTGGAGAATAAGGCTGGAGGACCCCAGGGGACGCAAGACAATGGGGGGGTGGGTGGGAGGTGTAACAGACAAAGCCAGAAGTGAGTGAAAGTTGGGAGTGGGGTGCCACTCACCAGCTGGTTGACCTTGGGCAAGGATTAGGGTCCTCTGACCTCAGTTTCCTCATCTATACAAAGAGAGTCAACAAACCCACAAACTCTGGGTGGAATGCCCTGAAGCAATGAGAGGAAGAACAGATCACAGTTCCTCTTTTCAGAGGCACAGCCAGCTGCAAGTCAGGGGAGACACAGGTCATAGAGGGCTTCCCAGAGGAAGGGCCATTTAAGCAAGAGTGAAAGGTGAGCTCCTGTGGCAGAACAGCCAGAGCAGGGCCAGAGGAGGTGAACGTGCTCTGCTAAAGAAGGGGGTGCTCAGTAAATGCTGGGCTGAGAAAGCAGTGCAGTCTGGGAAAGCAGTGCGGGCTGGGGAAGCAGTGTGGGCTGGGAATGCAGTGCAGGCTGGGGAAGCAGTGCAGGCTGGGAAAGCAGTGCGGGCTGGATGTAGAAGGGCTTCTTAGGCTGTTACTGCTACTGTTGCAATAACCAGGCTATTAATTAACACATTGCAGACCAGTAGTTTTATTGCTAGCTTTACCCAGTGGACAGATAAGTTTCTATTGAACGAGCACAAAAAACGTTTTACATAAATGTGAAAGGCAAGGCACCCCTTAAAATTAAATACCCATTGCATTTTGGAGCTATTTATTACATGTTCTTATAAGCTAATATCTTTTTAAAGTATGGTACTTCGTAAAATACTGTGTAATATGAAAACACGAGAATTCTCGAGATCCGACTTCACAGAACAGGAGCAAAGGGCAGGCCAAATATAGACATGCCCAGTAAAGTCTGGTAAAACAGAGAAGGTACTTTCCGTCAGTGACATCTGGCAACAGGTCATTGGCCAGAGTAGGCATGGCTACTGCAAGCAGAGGACGATTTAATATATACTGAGTGGCCAGATTATTATGATCTCTGAACGCATAATAATCTGGCCACTCAGTGTATGTGTATATGTATATTAGAGGCCCAGTGCATATGAATTCGTGCATGGGCGGGGTCCGGCCATTCTGGCCATGGAGTGGGTGGGGTATGGGCGGTTGGCTGGCCTGCCTGCTGGTCCAACTCCTGGCTGAGGGGACAATTTGCATATTAGCCTTTTATTATATAGTATATACACTGAGTGGCCAGATTATTATGTGTTCAGAGATTATTTATTTTTTTAAAATATATTTTATTGATTTTTTTACAGAGAGGAAGGGAGAGGGATAGAAAGTCAGAAACATCGATGAGAGAGAGACATCGATCAGCTGCCTCCTGCACGCCCCCCACCGGGGACGTGCCCGCAGCCAAGGTACATGCCCTTGCCGGAATCGAACCCGGGACCCCGCAGTCCGCAGTCCGACGCTCTATCCACTGAGCCAAACCGGTCTCGGCTGTGTTCAGAGATTATAATAATTTGGCCACTCAGTCTATTTAATCTTAAAAAAGGAGTTCTCTCTCTCTTGCTCTTAACGTTCTCGTGCTTGACTCCTGGCTTGTGGGAGTCAGGCTCCCGGCCATGCGGACCTCACTAACGGACCACAGCTAGCCTGATGCTACCCCAGACCCAACTCCACCATGAAATGGAAACTCCCTGGATGCTGGCTTGGCTTTAAGCTCTACTAATTCCCCAGCTGCACCTCTTCCAGGACTGGATTAAGGGAAATGGGACTTGAGAAACCCCCAAATATAATTCCATGCAAATGAAAACCACTCGTCCTCCCAGGGGGCCTCTGGAAATGCTTATTCCAGTGGCATTCCAAGAACCCCACACCCACGAGCAACAGAGAAAGTGCCTCTGTGTCTCCAGCAGCATTAGGAAGAATACAGAGTAATATTTCAGCGTGGGGGCTGCTTCTCCTTGCTCAGAATCCCAGCCGTGCACTCTCTTAGTCCTGTTACCTCGAGCTGAGTTCCTTAGTCTCTCGGGGCCTTGAAGTCCTCGTCGAGGAAATGGGACTAATGGGGCTAACAAATAGTTCCTGCTCCTAGAATGTTATTGCAGAAGTCCAATGAGACACACTTGTAAAATGTTCTGCTTTGTGCCTGGCATGGATAATCATTAAACGAATAGTAATTGTTTTTGTTTTTTTATGCTTGGCAACAGGAAGCCACTGAAGGTTTTTGAGTAGGAAATGAACCAAATCTCCTTTTAAAAAATCAATTTATTGATTTCTTTGAGAGAGAGAGAGAGAGAGAGAGAGAGAGAGAGAGAGAGGGGGGGGGGAGGGAGAGAGAGAGAAAAACACCAATGATGGGCTCATCCTGCACGCCCCTCACCAAGGATCAAGTCCACAATTCAGCAGGTAGCCCAACCCTGACCGGGAATTGAACCGGTGACCTCCTGGTTCACACTCAACCACTGGCCCAAATCTCCTTTTAGCAAGATGGTCTGGCAATGATAGGGAAGGTGGTCTGGATTTGGGGGAGTCTGGGGGCAGGGGGACCTGTGAAGAGGCAACTTAACTGTTCAGCAAAGAGATGTGGTTCACAGTCCACTCAGAAAGGCCCACGCAGGACAGTAGCGGAAGGTTAAAGGAGAGGGCAGGCTCCAGAGACTTTGGACAGTGGAGTCAGGATAAAAAAAAATACTGGCTCCTGGGGAGATAGTGAGGTCATCAGGAAAAGAAACCCAGAAAGAGGGCTTCTGCTGGTGGAAGGCATCAGGCAGGGAGGAAGGGGCTGGGGCCACGGATTAAGCTGGGCACGTGCTAAGTTTGATCAGTTTACAGGACTTAACCTGGAGAGTTGGAAATGGGGCCTAATGTGCTCTTGGCAAGGGGGGGGGGGGCATGGTTCTCAGAGCCCTGTCCCCAGGTCCAAACTCAGGCTTCACTTGGGACCCTGTTAGAAATGCAAATTTATGGCTCCTCCCAGACCTGCTGGATCTGGCGGGGAGGGGGGTAACATGCCCTCCTGGAGAGCCCATTTCTGGGAAAGCTGTTCGGAAGGGGTAGGGGGTGGGGTGGGGTAGGATGAGAGGCCCTGTGAGAGGAAGGGGAAGTGGGTATAGGAGCCTTGAAGGAGACTGAGAAGTACCAGATTTCATCAGTTCTAAGATGCACGTTCTCTCCAGTTAACATCTCTGAGTCGGCTGTGTATGTCCGCCAGGTGACAGCTGTATGTGGTTGTCACTGCCCTCACATGCACATTAAAGCTTGCAGGAAGGGGCCAGTGACCTGGAAAAGAAACCCGGGGACAGCAATGGACACACTTTGGAAGCATAGCTCCCTCGTTAGCAGAGAGGATGATTCCGCCGGAAAACAGGAAAATGATGGCTTTGATAAAAAATGATTGAAGAGAGCCCTGGCTGATAGTTCAGTGATTAGAGTGTCCATGCACTGAAGGGGTTCAGGTTTGATTCCCAGTCAAGGGCATCTATATGGGTTGCAGGTTTCATCCCTGGCCCAGTTGGAAGCATTCAAGGGAGGTAACCAATCAATGTGTCTCTCTCACCCGGATATCTCTCCCTCCCTTCCTCCCTCCCTCTCTTTCTGAAAATCAATGAAGAAAAATGTCCTCCGGTGAGGATTAACAACAACAACAACAAAATGATTCTCTTTCTCCTGTTTTCTCTTTCATGTAAGCACAAGAATGCTATGTGATCAAACTTGTATCTAAATCTCAAAGAGCTCTTTTAATCAGAAATGAAAATGCCAGTGGCAAGGAAGCACAGTCCTGGTTTGATTGGCAGTTTTTTCTTTCTTTCTTAGTGATACATAAAATAATGCTGCAGTCTTATCACCAGAAGCATCTTGGGTTCGATGTGATAAATAGAGAGGCGGTCAGAGATGCTGCGAGACCCCGCAGGGAGAAGGGAGGTGTGAGAGGTGTCCGTGGCTTTAGGAAGGACCAGGACAGGGGAGGACCAAGGGCAAGGGATGGCCTTTGACACCTGGGAGGTCGCCTTTGAATTCTAGGGTTCTGTGGGTGGGGTGTTTGCTTTCAGTTCATTTGCTTTGATCAGCAGGTATTTTTAGGTGCCAGGCACTGTACTTGGGTATAAACAGGAAAGGCCTAGTGACCTCTCTCTCCAATGAGCTCACAGTTCAGAAGGGAGGCAACAAGCGAAACCCTGGTTGTGAGGCACTCAGCTAGCTGTTTTAGGTGTGTATGTGTGTGTGTCGGGGGGGGGGGGGGCGGCGGGGGGGTTAGGTGTGTGTTGCGGGGAGGTGGATGATGGATGATGCCTATAGGGGCAAACCCGAAGGAGCAGGTGAGCTTCCCTGGGAAGAGTGAAGGGAAGAGTGACGTGTGAGACCCGAGGCTGCAAGGATGCAGCAGAGTTTGCCAGAAGGAGTTTCAGGGAGAGGGAGGGATGAGGGCTGGGAGGTCCATGGGGTTTCCTGGAGCCTCCAAACTGAGGGCAGGTGAAGGGGGAGATCAGGGTGGACTGGTCAGAGGCGGCCAGTTCGCAAAGGGCCTGGTAGGCTCTGCCCTGGGGGTGAGATGTCCTTCTTGACACAATGAGGAGCAGTAGGACAACTTCTTAAATGTAAATTTTACATTAATTTTTAACTTTTGTCAAAATAATACATGCACACAAGTTTAAGAAGGAAATGGCAGTGTAAATTTGACAATGAAAATAACCGGACCCGGCCCGAGCCATTTTCTCTCCTCCCTTCATGATCCAGAGCAGCCATTTAAAAGTTCTCTTTCACCCAGCCCATATGGCTCAGTTGGTTCAGTTTATCTTTTTAAAAACCCTGGATTTATGCCGTTGACTATGACCCTGTCCTGTTGTCCTGAGCCCCAGGAGGTCTGCTGCTGAGTCGTGAGTCCAGGCTTTCTGAGGTTCTGCAGGACAAAGGGCTTAGTTCTTTTTCTTTCTTTTCTTAAAAATTTTTATTGATTTCAGAGAGGAAGGGAGAGGGAGAGAGAGATAGAAACATCAATGATGAGAGAGAATCATTGATCGGCTGCCTCCTACACTCCCCGCAAGGGGGATCGAGCCCGCAGCCTGGGCATGTGCCCTGACTGGGAATCGAACCGTGACCTCCCAGTTCATAGGTTGACGCTCAACCACTGAGCCATGCTGGCCGCGCCTTAGTTCTTATCTGGATCCTTTGGGACTTTGGTTTCTACTTCCTCCATTCTTCTGTGACAGTTGTCACTCAGGTACTGCCCTGTAGTGGGCTTCGGGGAGGTCCACAGACAGTTTCAGTGTGCCATGAAGAACCAGAGGTCCCTTGCCCTACCTACCCAGTTTGGTTCAATGGATTGAGCGTTGGCCTGCAGACTGAAGGGTCCTGGGTTCGATTCCAGTCAAGGGCACATGCCTGGGTTGCAGGATTGATCCCCAGTGTGGGGCGTGCGGGAGGCAGTCGATCCATGATTCTCTCTCATGGATGTTTCCATCTTTCCCTCTCCCTTCCTCTCTGAAATCAATAAAAAACGAAGTAAAATAAAAAAGAACCAAAGGTCCCTCGAGGGATCTTGCACAGGAAAGTTATTAATGTGCCCCCATAGGCCAAGTGGAAAGGGAGATGGAGACACAGGAGGCTAGCACATTAGAAGGTGAGGCAAGAGATGCTGAGCATTGAAACCAGCCAAGGCAGAGGGGAAGGAGGGAGGAAATATCAGGGGAGTGGGGTAAAAAGGCTCTTAGAAATATCCAGGATGCCACCTCAGTGTCTGACCGGGGTGATGGGGTGGCCAGTGGCTCCCTTGCTAAGACAAGGAGCACAGTAAGAGGAACTTGCTGGATGAGGATGGGTGCAGTGTGAAGAGCCCAAGGGACTTGAAGATGGAAATAAGCAGCAGGTAGATGGGCAGGGGTGTGAAGCACAGGAAGAGAGTCTAGCTGCCCATCCTTACCAGCTCCAGGAGAGCCAAAGCCCATGGCAGGAATGAGATCATGCAGCCAGGGGGGAAGGAGGAGGAGAGGGAGGAGAGTTGAGGACAGTGGACCACACAGAGGGGAAGGGATAGTCTCTGGCCTCCCGGAGTGAGACCGAGAGGGAGTGGAACCAAGCGCCTGCCAGCCCAGCCTGCTCACGCCGGCAGTTTAAAACGTGTCCATTCAGACTCTGGGGTTAGGCAGCACCCCCCTCCCTGAGCCCGCAGCCCCCCACAGCCATTTACCTAAGCTCAACAGCCCCGTCCATGAGCCCCAAGAGAGGACCGCTGTCCCTGCCCTTGTTCAAGGACAGAAGCTGATGGGGGATGGCCTTGCTGGCTTTCCTTCTCCTGGGGAGCAGGATCAAAGAGTTGATGGTGGCAATTCCCCCTCTGCTTCAAGGTCACAGGAATCCAGGGCAGGCTCTGGGCTTTCCTGCCTCCCCCCCACAGGAACACGGCCTCAGCTCTGAGGTCTAGCTGTGGGAGGCCCATCTTAATGTTCTCAGGTGTCAGAATGGGTGGCTCCCTTCAGGGGACACAGAGCAGACTTCCCCAGCGTCTTAGGCTGTGTGCACCCTGGCAGCCCTGCCGAGATGTAAAGCAGCCTGGTAACCCTGAAGCATGCTAGCCCATGCGCAGGCGCCACTAAGCCTTTACGAGCTTCTTGTCTCCGAATCCGCACAATTTTATAAGATGGGAACCTGTGCCCATTTAACCAAAGAGGAAATCGGGGCCCAGAGAGGTTAAGTGACTTGCCTGCCTGCAGTGGAGTCTGCATATGTCTATAGTGGGCACACTTCCAAGTTAGAATCCTGAACTTTTTTTGTTTGTTTTTCATTTAAATTCTTTGTTGTTGAAAGTATTACATATGTCTCCTTTTTCCCCACTGACCTCTTCCTGACCGCCCCCACCCCCCAGCACATGCCCTTGCCGCCAAGCTGTCTGTATCCATTGGTTATGCTTCCATGCATGCATACAAGTCTTTTGGGAGAATCCTGAATTTATGCCATTGACCATGACCCTGTCCTATGAGAGCCCACCCCCAGACCTGTCACACCTGAGCTTGGGGGGTGGTGATGATGATGTGCATATGTATGTGTGAGTGTGTGTGTGTGTGTGTGTGTGTGTGTGTGTGTATGAGAGAGAGAGAGAGAGAGAGAGAGAGACCGAGAGACGGAGAGATCTCGAGATCTCTTTCTCCCTGCTCCGGAGCTCTCCTAGAGTGCCCTCAAGAGACCACAGGAATTCCGATGAATTAATCTCATCACTTTATCGAGGAGGCACTTACAGAAATTACAAGGCCACCAGCCTGGCTTCGCTGGCAGCCAGCCGCTGGGGCCATAAAACAAATTGAAAGGAACAAAAATAAATAAATAAAGTTAGAAAACTCTCTCTCTCTCTCTCTCTCTCTCTCTCTCTCTCTCTCTCACACACACACACACACACAGAGAGAGAGAGAGAGAGAGAGAGAGAGAGAGAGAGAGAGAGAGAGAGAGAGAGATGGACCACTGAGTTCCAGGAACTGGGAATGATGCAGAGCAGCAGGTGTTGAGGCTGGAGACAGGGGTGGGCAGGGGCCAGTTTCTACAGAGCTTCTAAGCCTGGATAGATGTGGATAAATTAGTTTAAGTATAAAGTTCATCTTTTAAATTTTACCATCTTATCAAATGTTGAAATTATTTCCCAAGAAGTTAGAGTGACCTAAGAATTGGATAAGGTTTAGGCAGCAGAGGAGAGGGGTACATAGAATCTTAATCGTTTCCTTTCCTGTTCTCTCCCATCCCCAGCACGCTCCCTGCAGGAAACGGGATGCGAAAGGTGTGGAGGTGTGGCTGACTGCAGAGAGAGAGAGAGAGAGAGAGAGAGAGAGAGAGAGAGAGAGAGAGAGAGAGAGAGAGAGAGAGGTCTTAAGCTACTCTGGGCCAATCAACCTCTTCGAGCCTCAGTTTCCTCACCTCAGAATGGGGCTAGGAGCACTCACCAAGCCCCTGTGAGTACTCAGTCCCCAGTAAGGCCTTTGTCCTTGGGATTCAGTTGTTTCATTACTTCCAAGCGCTTTGTGGTGGTGGAACCTGGCTGGCTCTGGCGTTCCCAGAAAATACGATAGTAACTGAGTTCCATATGCCACTGGGGAGACTGTGGTACACTGAAGCCTGAAGACACCCCCGCAGGAAGTCTCAGCCCAGGGGATGACCATCCTTCAAAGCTGTGGGTGCCTGGCCCACCCAGACTCAGGAACTGGGGTCTCCTTATTTAAGAGAGTTGGAAACACTTTGGCAAGTACCTCAGAGCACCTACTTTGAGAACCACTGCCCTGTGGGAACCTTGGTGTGGTGGGCAGTGTAGGTCTGGCCAGTTGATCCCCATCCAGTCTCTGGCCGGTGGATGTGCGCCCTGCATGGCACCTGGCAACCCTGTCTGTGTCTGCTTACAGGGAACATCGAGTACAGCTGCCCGGCCACCAACGAGTGCGAGATCACGAAGCGGAGGCGGAAGTCCTGCCAGGCCTGCCGCTTCATGAAATGCCTCAAAGTGGGGATGCTGAAGGAAGGTAAGAGGCTGCCTGCTGAGACTCTCTGGGAGTCTCAGGGTACCCGCAAGCTGTGGATGGCCCCGGCCAGCGCATGTGCACAGTGTTCCAGGGGTCCTCAGACCCTAGAAGTCCCTCTGTGCATCCCAAGTTAAGACCTGCCCCCTAGAGTGCCCATCTTCTGTCACACACCCTGTAAGCAGGCTCGCAGCCTCTAGCTCTCCACTCCTAAAGGACGGGGCCCAACCTGGCTCACTGGTTGAGCATTGGCCTATGAACCAGGAGGTCGAAGTTCTATTCCCGATTGGAGAACACGTCTGGGTTTTGGGCTCAGTCCCCAGTAGGGGTGTGCAGGAGGCAGCCAGTCAATGATTTTCTCTCATCATTGATGTTTCTCTCCCTCCCCCTTCTGCTCTGAGGTGGGCCTGGGGAACTGGCTTGGCCAATCGGCAGAAGGGCCCTGGGAGAGGCACCTCCCAGGAGACCCATGGAGTGTGGGGGTGCGGAGATCGCCACATTAAGGCTTGGGGTGACTTTAAGCCATTGTCACCTGCTTCCTGGCAGTCGGACAGGACATCACTGTCATCTCAAGGATCCTTTCCCCTTCCCATCCCCTTCTCCCCATCCTCTCACTCCCCTTCTTTCCCTTCCCTTCGCCCCTCTTTCTCTGGAGCTGTGCCGTCCAACCTGCACCGTGAAATGTGCACCATGAGCCGCCGGTTCTGAGTGTAAAGTACGCACCTGACTTCCAAGATGACGAGGATGATAAGAGAGGGTAAAATGGCGTAGTAATAATCTTTAAACATACATTGGGTTAAACCCGTGGTCGGCAAACCGTGGCTCGCGAGCTACATGCGGCTCTTCGGCCCCTTGAGTGTGGCTCTTCCACAAAATACCACGGCCTGGGCGAGTCTATTTTGAAGAAGTTGTGTTAGAAGAAGTTTAAGTTTAAAAAATTTGTCTCTCAAAAGGAATTTCAATCGTTGTACTGTGGATATTTGGCTCTGTTGACTAGTGAGTTTGCTGACCACTGGGTTAAACAAAGCATATGAGGACACAGATGTCACATTCTTCTTGTTGCCTTCTTTGGTGTGGCTGCTACGACATGTAAGGGGACATGTGGTTCTTGTGATTTGGACAGACAGCGCTGGTCCAGGTCTCATCGGATTGGCTCAGATTGACGACTCTTATGGGGTGCCAGTTTTGGGGGATGGGTAGTGTGTGTGTCCTCTTCCCTAGCTTTCAAGGGGAGCCAGTGGAAATCCTTACAGGCCAGCTTTTATGATTTTTGGGCCCTGAGATCCTTCTAGAAGCGGGAGGGGCAGGAAGAGAGGTGTGGGCTGATGAAAGGGGAAGGGGAGGGGCTGGGAGGGAGAAGGGCGGGCAGGACTGGAATGTACTCCCTCCCTAGGAGGGGGTTTCTGGAACTCAGCCCAGCCTTTCAGAGCCCCAGGGGCACCCCTCCCATGCTTCTCCCCAGGCATCCTCTGGGGGAAGGGGACCAGAATGGAAGATCCTTTCCCAGTAGGTGGCTTGGATCGTCTTGTGTTGTGGAAATTGGAGGCCCCTCCACACCGCAGCTCAGCCCTGGGCCTGCACCTGTAAGAGGGAAGCTCTTGTTGATACAGCTCTTCCACTAGCCCTGTGTCTACACAGCATGAGGCCTTTTAACTGCTTTCCTCTTACTCACTTCTTTTAAACCCTTTGAGATGGAGAAGGCCAGCCAGGGCTTCACTGGGGGGGTCAAGTGGAGAAACAGCCCTCCTTCTAGATGAAAAATGTGCTGTATTAGATCACCTCCCACCACCCCACCCCCACCCTCGGAAATAGCCCTGTGGTTGGTCCAGTACGTACAGAGTGGAACAGGACGCAGAGGTGGCAGCCCGGAGCGTTGGAGGCTGTTGGCAGGGGCAGGCAGGCGTGCAGAGGTCAGCCGCCTGGGGTCCAGCCTGGAGAGGCCCTTCCAGGAGCTGGTCCTGGAGAAGGAAAGGCTGCCATCAGAGCACTGCCCTTCCTTCTGCTTCCCCAGCACTGACAGTTCTAAGCCCGAGAGGGGCAAGATGGCACAAAGGCTCCTGTGTGGACAAAGGCGAGCGCCTCTGCTTCCTTTCTGTCCCGCCTCGCAGTGCAGAGCCTTGGCGAGACCCTGGGATCTGCAGCTCCTCGGGGACCGGCCCCCTTAGGAGGTGTGTGCCTCACTGAGGAGCCTGAGTCCTTGCCAGGCAGGGGCTCTTGGCAGCTGCCCTGCTCCTGCTTTTGTTTGGGTGTTCCTGCCCCCCTCCCGCCTTGCCTTGCCTCATGTGCAGGAGCCCAGACCCCCTGCCTCCTTCTGTTTCCCTCTGGCTCTGACCTGACTTTGACAGGCAAGCGCCAGCCTTCCCCAGGGCTCCCCTCTTTAAGATCCCACAGTGGGCCTCAGGCTTGGGGGTGGTGTGGGGCTGGGGTCCTGGGTCTTGGGGCAGAGGGACTAGGGAGGAGAATGTGGATGCCTCCCCATCTCACCTACCCATCTGAACCCTGTTCCCCTCCTCTGTGCTGCAGCTCCGGATGCCTTTTACAAGGTTCCCTTTCTTTTTACATCTTAATTTATTTTAAAATATATTTTTATTGATTTCAGAGAGGAAGGGAGGAGAAACATCAATGATAGAGAAGCATTGATTGGTTGCCTCCTGCACGCCCCCTACTCGGGATTGAGCCTGCAAACCAGGCATGTACTGTGACCAGGAATTAAACCCTGACCTCCTGGCTCCTAGGTCGACCTACACTCAGCCACTGAGCCATGCTAGCTAGGCCCTTTCTTTTTTAAAATTCTCACCCGAGGACATGCTGAGAGAAAGACAGAGAGAGAGAGAGAAGCATTGATTTGAGAAACATTCACCAGCTGTCTCCAAACGTACCTCCATAAGGGAAGGAACCTGCATGTGCCCTGAGAATCTAATTGAACCAGCAACCCATGGGTGCACAGGACAGTGCTCAACCCATTGAGCCACTCTGGCTGGGCAGCAGGTTGCCCTCTTTAAGTAGGATAACTGGAGAGGCTGCCGATGAAGGGGGTGGGGCAGTAGCATGCATTCTGGAATCCATGACGGTGGAATGTGGGTGATGTTCAGGGTTCTGTCTTGCTCTAAGCAAACCTAGGACATAAAAAACTATTTTCATGGGGGAAAAGTGATTATTCTCTTTATAAAGAATTGAATACAGATTCTGCATCAGGTTAGGAGTTGGTGCTGTGTCCTCCTCCTGGGTCTGAGGTATTCTTGCTATTCATATTATTCTCATGCTTCTGGGCCTCCATTTCTTCACCTGTAGAGCAGGGATGTTGAAACCAGCTCTCTAGCGCTAACCAGTTTGGCTCAGTAGATAGAGCATTGTCCTGCAGACCAAAGGGTCCCAGGTTTGATTCTGGTCAAGGGCATATACCTCGGTTACAGGCTCCTCCCCAGCCCAGGCCCAGGTTGGGGTGCGTGCAGGAGGCAACCAATCGATATGTTTCTCTTACATCGATATTTCTCTTTGTCTTTCTCTCTCTCTTCTCTCTCTAAAAATCAATGGAAAAATATCTCAGGGAAGGATTAAAAGAAAAAGAATCTGGCTCTCTATCCCATCAGCAAGTTAAGGTGGGGACCACGTGGACAACTCCTTGGTGAAATGCACTGTGGGATCGCTTTAAGATGTCAGCTTTCTTGGCGTGTTGTAATAGTGCTTGACTCAAAATACTCTTTTTTTGCATTCAACTTATCAGCGGGGTAACTATTAAGAGGAGGCATCTATCTTGGATTGGCCTCCTATCTGGGGTCTAAAATCAGCACGAGGGGTTCCCTTGGGAAGCCAGTGAGGCTCTCTCCCATAGGCAGGCTTCACAGACTGGCCAGGGTGTGGCCTGTCAGCCTCTAAGCCAGTAGAACTTGGAAAAATATTAGCTGCATTTCACAGGGCCCCCCAAGTCCTTAGTACAGCTCTGGGCTTTCAGCATTCCTCCCTAGACAGCTTGTCTCTGCAAACTTCTCACCTCCTTTCTCCCTCCAGCTACCACCGGCCCCCCAGTCCTACTCCATTTCCTCCTCCCATCAGCCCCTGCCTGCCTTTCCCCAAGTGTTTTCTGAAAGATATTTGATTTCAGTGAAAGCTAGGCTGACATCGATGCAATGTGCTCTCACCCTTTGTGCTGATTGGAAGGCGGAGGGCTCCTCGGGGGATTCTGGGTAATTGGGTTAGTGGCCAGCTCATGTCAGGAAATTAAAAGGAGGCCCCGATCAGGTTCCCACTGCATGAGATTTAATGGCTTTGTATTTATAGAGTATTCTGCCTCTAGCCCATGCTAGAAATACCACTTTTCAGGCCCTTTGCATGAAGAATGAGGATGCGAGATGGCTTACCTTTAAAAATGCTTTTTCTTTTCCAAAATACATTTGTGTTCTGAAACCGCCTCTCCTGCATTTCAGAGAATAGCTTTGAACTGGAGCCAGAGGACTCGGATATATGTTTGTATCCTCCGACCACTTTCCATCCTCCGTATACACACAGACACACACACATGCATGCATACACACATATGTCTGATTGCTCACAAAATCATCCCACGTGGCCTGAAGCCTCTGGGCCACTCAGGCAGGATGACCTGTGACCTCTGGCCAGGAAAGCGTGGATGGAAAGGGGTGCAGGGGATGATTTATCTGTGCTGAGTCCTTATTACTGCTCATTCGGGCTCTGTTTTAAGCATTGGGTACCAGGATTAGGGGCCATATAGAGCCAGGAAAACCCCAGCATCACCACTTATCAGCTCCTTGGGCAATTTACTTATGACTTTAAGCCTCCCTCTCCTCCTCTATAAAATGGGAATAGTAATGGCCATTTTCATCTTGCTCCCACTTTACAAGGACAGCCCCTAGAGTTGTACCACAGGTAGGGTGTTGGTCATTGATTTGAGATAGGTTCCCTTCATCCTGTTATAAAGTTGGTTTTCCTCTATGATCCAGAAGGCACTGTTGACTCTCGCACAGCCTTCATATTTTCCTGAAAAGAAAAAAAAAAAAAAAAATAGAAGCAGTCATGTAGGGAATTTCTTACCCTTCTGCTATTGAATCCACAAACCAACCTGCTTGTTTTCTGCATTCACTCCTGTTAGAGCCAGCTCTGCTCCTATCAGAAGCCAGTCTACCACCTGTGCTCCGAATCCCTCTTGTTTATCAAGGACTTCACTTCTAGAGCAGCATCGCTGCTTCCAGCACCATCGCACTCTGCCTCACTCACGAGTGGCTCATTTTCTTTTTAAAAACATATTTTTATTGATTTCAGAGAGGAAGGGAGAGGGAGAAAGTGATAGAGAAATCAATGATGAGAGAGAATCATTGATTGGCTGCCTCCTGCACGGCCCCTACTGACGATCGAGCCCACAATCCAGGCATGTGCCCTTGACCAGAATCAAACCTTTAGTCCACAGGCTGACGCTCTCTCTCCACAGAGCCAAACCGGCTAGGGCGAGTGGCTCATTTTCATCAGCACACTAACTACAATACTTTGGTGCTCCTATTTTGAAAACAAAATTAAAGTGCATAACTATATTTTGAGTCTTTATCTCCATCCAGCTACTGCTCCATTACTCTGCTCCCTTCTCAACAAAACTTCTCCAATAGAGCTGTCAGATTTACTGTATCTGCTTCCTTACCCAATCCACTTTTTAAAAACTTCCTTAAAAAGTAAACACTGAGAAGATCCAGAAAAACATTTATGGTACTGCACATTATATTAGGGTAAGGCTAAGCTTCTGAGAGAGAGGCACTCCTTCCCTCCCTCAAAAACCAAAACAAACCAATAAAAACCATAAAAACTTAAGCATGATAAAAGTTTAGTTCTCTCTCATCTCTCATGTCACAGGTTTTCCAGGATTGATTGGCAGCTTGGCCATCATTAGCAAGTGGCTTCCATGTGTGGACCCAGTCCTCCATCTCCTAGAGAGCCAGATAATTCGAAGGGCGGAACCCAGAAGTGGCATGTGGCCCTTTTATTCACAATCCATTGGAGAATCTGATCACATGGCCATACTGCTTTGCAAGGAATTCTGGGAATTGTAGTCTTGACTGGGATACCATGTGCCCAGTTAAAATTCTTGATATGGAAGAGGGAATAACATTTTAGAGGACAAGCATTGTTGCATATGAAGAACATTGATACCTTCCATCTAGAATAAGAAAAAGACAATTACTCTTGCTTTTTTGAGGTTCTCTATGTTATTCCTCATTTTCGTTACCCTAGAGCAGTGGTCGGCAAACCATGGCTCTCGAGCCACATGCAGCTCTTTGGCCCCTTGAGTGTGACTCTTTCGCAAAATACCACGGCCTGGGAGAGTCTTTTGAAGAAGTGGCATTAGAAGAAATTTATAAGTTTAAAAAAATTGTGTCTCAAAAGAAATTTCAATCGTTGAACTGCTGATATTTGGCTCTGTTGACTAATGAGTTTGTTGACCACTGCCCTAGAGGTAACCATTACCCCACTTTTGCATTGTCTTCCCTTTGACTTTCTTTATAGTGTTATCATATATCTGTATCTCTCATGATAGTTTTTTAGTTTTAATGAAATTATCCAATACACACTCTTCTGCATCTTGATATTTTAGTCAATATTTCTGAAATGAATGCTTCTTGTTGCGTGGTGCTGTAATTCATTTGTTTTCATGTTGACCAGATAGTACATATTTTAGGCTTTGTGGGCCAAGAGGTCTCTGTCTTGACTACTTAACTCTGACATTGTGATGTGAATGCAGCCACAGATAACATGTAAGTGAATGAGTGGGGCTGCATTCTGTTAAAATAGGCAGAGGGCTGGGTTTGGCTCACAGGTCATGAATTTAATGGGCCTTATTTAGCTTTCTGCTGTTGATTGATGTTTGGGCTTCTGGGCTTTTGCTATTACAAATAGTGTTATGCCCATGCTTCCTGTTGCACATAAATAAGGACTTACAGGCCTGGCTGGGAAGGGCCAGATGCACATCTGCAGCTTTAAGAGATGATGTTAAACTGTTTTTGACTTGATTGTACTGATTTACCACCTACATTCAGATGTTCTGGTTGCTTCATATTCTCACCCCTTTTACATTTACTGGTGAGTGTAAAGTGGTGTCTTCTTACTGCTTTGATACACATTTTCTCGACTATGAAATAAGCATATTTTATGTGTTTATTAGCCACTCGGGATTCCTTTTCTGTGAGGGTCTTGTTCAAGCCTTTTCCCTGTTTTTCTAGTTTCTGTTTGTTTGTTTGTTTATTAATAGTTGTAGAAATCTTTATATATTCTGGTCATTTTGTTAGGCGTTTTTCCGTTGTTAGTGTTGTAAAAATCTCATTCGTCACTCCTTTCTCTTTATGGAGTCCCATGATAAACAGAAATTAGTAATTTTATTTAACGGAATTTATCTATCTTTTCCCTTTGGCTTGCATGTTTATGTCAGTTAAAGAATATTTTCCTATCCTGCTTTGTAAAGACGTTTCTTTAATCTGCCTTACCTTACCCATTGGGTCTTTGGTCCTGCTGGAGTTGAGTTTTGAGTATGATGAGCCGGTCACCTTCAGTTTGCTCCAGTGGGCTTCATTCCTGACCACACAGAACCTGCTCTCCACAGCCCCTGAGTTGCTTCTTACTCCGCCTCTCGGCAATAGTATTTCAAACAATTTTCCAGCCCTCCTTGGACCTTTTTCTCTTTGCTTTTCTGACACCATGCTTGCCTTACCTCTCTGACCATGCTTTTTAGTCTTCTTTGCAAGCTTCTCTTCTTTCCTTCTGACCTGTATATTTTGGTGTTATTCTAGACGTGGAACCAGGTCCTCTCCTCCTACACCCTGCAGGTGACCTCATCTAGATCTGAGACTAGGTACAGATGACCCTCAATCTTTTCTTTCTTTCTTTTTTTATCTTTATTGTTCAGTTTATTAATTATATTGTTCCCCTTTTTTCCCCTGTAGCTCCCCTCTACCTGATACCCATCCCACCCTCTGCCCTCACCTCCCTCCACTGTCCTCTCCCATAGTTGCATGATTTTTGTCCAGTCTCTTGCTGCACTTCCCACACCCCTTTTCTCCGCAAGAATCAGATGACCCTCAATCTTAACCTCCAGTTCTAGCTCCTTCCCTGCATTCAAGGCTCCAGAATCTGGCTGTCCTACTGGCATCTCCACTTGGATCCCTTACAAGGCATCAGAGGTTCAACACATCGAGAGAGGAACTCTAGCTTTTTCCTACCCTCTCTCCACCATCCCAGGCTTCCCCATTTCCAGAATGGCATCTCTGAATGACCATTACTCAAGCAAAACATGGTAGGTCTTGGTCTACATAGCAGCGTGATGCTCCTCCTCCTGAGTCCATGTCCAAAATGCATTTCAGATCTGCCTACTTACCTTCTCTATCACCCTGGCCCTGGTCCAGGGAAGCAAGTTTCCAAACTGGACTTCTGATTCCTCCCTTGGTCCTATTCATCTGATTTCCACAGCAGCTAGAGTGGGCTTTTAAAACCCTAATATGATTCTGTTGCTCTGCTTTGCATTATTCAGAGACGTTCTATTACATTTTGAATAAAATCTATGCACTTGATTCTGGTCTTCAAAACCCTGCTCAATCTAGCCCCTCCCCACCTCTTCAATGGCATCTTGCACCGTTCCTTTCCTGTCCCTCACATCTACTCACTCCGTGGCAGCCTCGCCAGCTTACTTGTGATTCTCAAGCATGACACACAGGATCCTTGGGCTGTTTCCTCTGCCTAGAATGCTCTCCCCAGTCTGGCTCCTCAACATAAAAGCCACCTCAGAAAGGCCTTTCTTCCCACTTCATTTCTATTGTATCCCGTTGTATACTTCCTGTGAATTTCTCCCAGTCTGAAATGATCTTATTTATTCTTTTGTTTGTATTCTTGTTCATTCTGACAGCCTCTTACACAATTGTTCTTGATTTAGGAACTCAAAAATTCTTTTGAAAATCCAGTGAAACTCCACCATAAAACATAACGCAAGTACCATCACATAAAATTCTGCTGACAATTTAAGAGCTTCTCAGAACTAAGAGGTTCCTGAAGCCAGATTGAGAGCTGATGTTGCAGAATCGGACTTTTAGAAATAGAAAGGACCTGAGGAACCATTAGGACTCCAGGATGGCCAAATGCCTTTAGTTGGACTCTTTCCTCTAGGGTGAGGTGTGGCTGCATAGAGTGCATGATTGAAAGGCTTCTTAGGCCAGGTCTGGGGTTGGTAGGCAAGAGTGCCATGATTGATTAGCAATGTCTGCCACAAACTGGGAAAGGGAAGGCAGCAGCATTGCCGAGAGCTATTTGCCATGTCTGACCTGCTGCATCTGGATTTAAATGATTTGCCCAAGGTCACACAGTTAGTAAATAACAAAGCTGGATGGAATCTCATCTCCTGGGTTATGTAAGAGTTCCTTCTAAGAAGCCATTGCAATTCAAGGAGATGGTTTGGCCAGTAGCAAAGCCCATATTTCCTCAAAAGAGAAAAAAGAAGGGAAAGGAAGGGGAGGTTGGGCTGAAATAATTTCTCCTTGGAAGGTGTATATTTTGGGGGACTTCCTGGCAGTGGGGAATGCAGCCATAGCTGCCAATGTTGTTGGGGAAATGATCCCCTGGGTGAGAAGGATCCCCAGGAGAGAGCAGCGCCAGGTGGACACTTTCCTAATAGGCAGGAAGCCAGAGGCTCATCCCTCAGTAGTACCCACCCTGGAGCAGTTAGCACTGCGCCGGGTATCAGGTGGCATGCGAGCTTCTGCACCTCTTGGCTTTCATTGAGTCCCGTGTGAGACACTCTTCACTATGACGATATGGCACCAGGGTACGAGCCCCCAATAGCCGTCCTTTCCAAGGTCTCAAGGTGAGCTAGCCTGTCATCCAGAAATCCCCGCAGGACAGGTGGCCTGGGGCAGTCCTGCATATGCAGGGGAAGTGGATGAGTGGTTAGGGCCTGCTGCTGGAGCGCTTATCGGCGCCCACTGACCCACTGCCTCTGGGCCCGCAGGAGCCCAGGGTACCGACATCACCCTTGGGTGGTTTTCTCCTCTTCTTAGTGATGGTCAGCTGTGCGTTGGTAGGACATAGAGGCAAAGAATCAACCACCAAGACCCTTGGGAGGAACATGGGTCAGATAAAAGTATGGGGAAAAAAAAGGATGATGCAGTGCTCCCCAGACCTGGCAGATGGTTAGAATCTTTAGAGGAGCTTTGAAAAATTACCTATTCCTGGGCATCACCCCAGAGCCGCTGACACAGGGTAAGTCCTCCATGTTGGTGTGGCTCAAAGGCTTTCCAGGGCATTCTATGATGATACAGGAAGGACACTCTCAAGTTCAGGGCTAGGGAGATGGGACTGGAGATCCCGATTCAGCTCACCACTCTGACATTTCCTGGTTGTGTGACCATGAGCAAGTCACCCGATCTTTCTGAGCCTCCCTTCCCATGTGGGAAAATCATAATAATGTCTTCTACCCCCTGCCCCACTGTTGCGCAGATCAACTGAGATATGGAAATAGCTCTGTTAACTGTGAAGCATTTCATTGCATGTCCGTGAATCTGTTTCATTGTTAATATGCCAAGGGCATTGGATTTGAAGGAAGGGAGTGGGGTTCCTGGGTAAGGGGAGCAGGAGGGTCTTGACCATGAAAACTTTGCATGTCAGGAGAGATCCCGCCCTTACGTGTGGACAGCAGCTCTGCAGAGGAGTTTGGGGAAGGACACCGGCTCCAAGGCCTTGTCTGAGCCTTTCCTGCCAACAGAGAAACATGACAGGGGCAGCGCCCGGGACGGGCTCGGGGCCAGGTGCAGGGCCACGCTTCTCAGAGCTCTGCCGGTTATTTTTAGCGTCTGGGTATAAATGAAAGAAATTTAAACTGCCCCCCGCTGCTGCCGCCCTGCACACTCGGCTATTTTTACTTCCGAAAGTCTGGGCTCTGGTCCAGCTTAGGGAGGGAAACCGAGAAGAAAGGTGGAGGGTCGGGGTGGGGGTGGAGAATTGGGAATTATTTTTCTCCCATTAAGAAAAAAGTCAGAAGCCCGATGTTATCAGCCAGCAAGTAGACATCCGATCCAGGATGTGGCAGCCACCAGCCCTGGGCGCTCTGGGCACTCCGACATGCCTGCCGTGGGTTGCAGAGGGGTTTGGGGAGCCCTGCTCCCCTCCTCCCAAGGTGTTTATGCCCCAGAGGGGGCCTGCAGCTTCTTTGCTGTTTCCTGTGCCCTAAGCCGGGGAGTGGGTTTGGATGCTGCTGAGGTGGAGACAGCAGCCCAGTGATAAGACTGTGGGGGTTAGTGGGCCTCAGGACTGCAGCCAAGGGTGGAGCCTCTGCCCTCTGCCCTGAGCGCGTATTCAGGAGAGCACGGTGCTGAGCCTCAGTTTCTCCCAGGTTCTAATTTAACACGTCGGGCCCATGGCAGTTGTAGCGAAGGAGGTGTGTTTCTCCCTCTTCCCAGGAGGAAAGCAGGCGGTTCAGGCCCAGACTCTACCACCTTCAGTAGCAGGTCAAAGGAAAGAAAGTACTATAAAGTGCTTACTGTGTACCAAGCACTTTGCCATGTTTCACACATTTTATGTTATTTAATTCCTCTAACCTGAGAAAGGTGAAACATGTAAAAAATCTTTTCACAGCTTTATTGAGATAAAATTCACCCATTTAAAGTAGGCAAATTAATGGTTTTTAGGTATATTATATTATTAATGCATTTTAATTATGGAAAAATATATGTAATAAAATTCCCCCTTTAAACCCATTTTTAAATGTACAATTTAGTGACAAGTACAGCCACAATGTTTTGCAACCATCACTACTATTTCCAAAGCCATTTCATTATCCCAAACAGAAACTGTATTCATTGAACAATAATTCCCCACCTTCCAGCCCTCTAACCCCTGGCAACCTTCAAACTTCCACTCTAGTCTAGGTATTTCTTATGAGTGAAATCATACAATACTTCTCATTTTGTGTCTGGCTTATTTCACTTAGTATGTTTTCCAAATCTGTCCATGTCGTAGCATGTATCAGAACTTTATTCCTTTTTATGAGTGAATATAGTGGCACATTTGTGTGTGTGTGTATGTGCATAGTGGCACATTTGTGTGTGTGCATATGTGCACATTTTGTTTATCCTTTCATCTGTGAATAGATAATTGGGTTGCCTCACCTTTTGGCTGTCTACACTAATAAAAGAGAAAGATGCAAATGACCTACCTTTGCAACACCCACCAGCTAATCAGGAGTGAGTATGCAAATTAACCCAACAAATATGGTGGGTTAATTTGCATATACAGGTGCTGAGCAGCTGGGACAGGACACTTGTGTCATCACCAAGGCGATAATGCAGGCATTCTGCACCACCCCCGCTGGCAGCCAGGGGAAGGAAGGCCCATTCTTGCACAAATCTTCATGAATCGGGCTTCTAATCTATATATATATAAGCCTAAGTGACCGTCCTACCATTCAACTGTTTGCCTAGTAGCTATGATTCACAATGACCACCAGGGGGCAGATGCTCCAACCAGTAGAGGAGGGAGCCTGATTTCTAGCTGAATTGGCCATGGGTTAGGTTGCTACTAGGGCACTGTTGGCCCTGAATCTGCTTCACTGCACTCTGGACCCAGAGAGGAAGGAGCCCAGTTTTGGGGTGCATCACCCAAGAACTGCCCTCTCACAATCCGGGACCCTTCAGAGGATGTTGGAGAGCCAGTTTTGGCCCGATCCCCACAGGCCAGGCCAAGGAATCTGTGCACTGGGCTTCTAGTTGTGAATAGTGCTGCAATGAACATTGGTGTGCAAGTATCTTAATTCCCGATTTCAATTCTTTTGCATATATACTCAGGAGTGGAAATACTTGGTCATCTGATAATTCTGTTTAGCTTTTTGAGGAACTGCTAAGCTGTTTTTCACAACAGCAACATCATTTGATATTTCCATAAGTAGTTACAATTTTTTAATTAATCTTTTAATTTTGAGATCATTGTAGATTCACATGCAGTTGTAAGAAATAATACAGGAGATCCCATGTGCCCATTACCCAGTTTCTCCAGTGGTAACATCTTGTAAAACAATAGGACAATATCTTAGAGGCAATTGACTATATCAATCAAGATATAGGACATTTCCAAGAGTGAAGTATTTTTAATATTAATAATAGTAGCTAACATTTTTTTAGCACTTTCTATGTGCCATCTATCATATTTTCAGTGCCTTGCATGTGTTAATTCACTTAATCCTTACAACAATCCTACAAGGTAAGTACTATTATTAGCCCCATTTTACAGGTGCAGAAATTGAGGCATAGAGAAGTGAAGAAGTAGTAAGGGGTAGAGTCAGGGTTAGCCATGAGCTTAGTGCTTTTTTATTCTGAACCAGAGACCTCCACACAGTTGCTGCTCTCAAAGTAAACATGGTCATCAGGTAGGCGTAGGAAGCCACAGTGAGGAAGGCCCCTGGGTGCTTGCATCTAGATGTGATGATGGAGCACCTCAGCATGGACTAGGTTACTCCTTCTGTTCATCTTGTCTTCCCCCTGTTCCTTGCCAGGGAGACCAAGTCCATCCCACCTCCCCTCTGTGTTGGTCAGGGTTGGGCCTGAGCAGATGTGAGAACTGGGGCTGCATTTAGAGGTCAAAGTCTAGGCCACACCCTCACTCAACAGAAAGGGACAGAAGTGTTGGGAGTCGGGGATAAACACTCCAAGGTCCCCATTCCCTCGTCTCCTGTGGCACCTCCAGGAAGCACACCTGGTAGGAAGCCAGAGGACAGGGGATCCCAGGAGACAGCAGGGCAGAGGAGAGGAGAGTGTGGAACTGGAGGAGCAAAGGAAACCCAGCCTACCCAGCAGCCCAGAAAACATCTCAGATGGAGTCATCTCTGCCTCTGACAGCTGGGAGGCCACAGTAGGGTCTTCTGTAGATTATACACTGTGGTATGGCCTCTGGGCAGGATCGGCTCACCAGTGATGAGGGAGGCTGTCCTCAGCTGAAGCCACCCAGGCTCCCACATGCTCTGTGGCATCTCAGGGGGTACCGTTCAGACTGAATTCCAGGTGGATGGTGCCCTGGGAGCTGGGCGATGTGGTCCTGGCAGGGTATCTCTGCTGCTTGTCTTCTAATATGAAGACCCTTGGCTCGTTGAGAGGTGCCGGGTGCCAGAGAGGTTAGAGCCTGGGCTCTGGAGTCAGACTCCAGTCCTACCTGTGTGGCCTTGGCAAGTTACTCCTCCTCTTAGCCTCACTTTCTCCATATGTAAAATGGGAGAGTAATAGTGGTTCCCTCATAGGATTGCTGTGATTCCTGAGTGAAACTCACATGATGCTAAGAGCACCTGGCAGCAACTGGTCAGTAGATATGCACTTCTGCTTATACTTGTGTCCACAAGATTTAGGGAGTTGTCCTGTTGCCAAGAAGGGTGACAACTCATTACCTGGTTTTGGGCTCAACTAAAGGAGTCGGTCTGCACAGGTGCATGTATTTAGTGATTATCACCCTTTTTTTTGTGTCTGTGTTCCTGGCACTTACAAACTTAAATTTTGGCCTGCATGTGTGAAGAGATTAAACTGTGTTTAACATTGGTTAAAACCAAGGACATATTTATTACAGTACTTGGAGATCTGGTACACTCTACACATGACTATTATTAATACTTGTTTAAATTTTAGAAAGTACCAATAAGATGATACAATCAATCTAATAACCCCAGGCAGAAATTGTGAATTAGTTAGTTTTTTGATATGCTCCTTAAGCCTACTTTTTAGCTATTTTGTTAAATATAAGGCAACTTCCATTTCAAGCTCAAGTCTCCTCCCCCCCCCCCGCACCCCCCCCCCCCCCAGTTTGGTGTTTGTAAGACTTCAACATCCTAATTGAAAAGTAATTGCCCATCATGTCGGTGGGAATTGCTCTCCACTGCAAGTTGCAGAGAACTTGACTGTGAGTGGCTTCAGCCTTGACAGATGAGATGGATTTCCCCTCTAACAGGAAGTGTGGGGTCGGGCGGTTGCTGCATTGCTCTGGCTGCTCAGACACAGCATCAAGTGCTCAGGCTCTTTCTTCAGGCTCCTTGCTGTCCTCACATGGCTGCCTCTCCGATGCAAGGTGGCTGTCACAGTTCTGGGCTTAACCTTCCAGGTCAGGGTAGGAGAAAGGCAGCAGTAGCTGCATCAGCTTGTGTGACTCTTATCAGAAAGGCAAAACCATTCCCCGAAAGCCCCCACCATGGAATGTCCCTTGTATCCCATTGGCCAGAACCAAGCTGGGGTGAGGGCACATTGTCTTCACAAACAAAACCCCGGTTCTATTAGTATGGAAAAGGGGGAAATGGAATGAAAACCAGTAGACAGCTGGTAATGTCTGCCAGGCCTAACTGTGAGAAGTGAGTGATCTGCTTCTCAAGGTTTCACGATCCGACATCTTGCTGTCAGGATGAAAACCCAGCCCATAGCTCTTGAGGAGGGGCTTCTTGTTTATTAAAATTATGAGCAGCAAACTAAAAAAATAGATATATATAAAACACACTGGCTGATAAAAGTCTAAGCACCATTGAGCAATGTCTGTGTAGGTAGAATGCAGAGGAATTTGGACCTCTGTGCCCTTGTCCAGCTGACCCTTCTCGGTGCAGAGCAGATCTCATCGATAAAGACAAATGCATAGGAGGCAGAGAGGGGATTGGCCTGCAAACACTGTACAAATATAGAAAATAAAGAGTGTTTGGCCATGGAAGGAGGGTGCCCAAGGAAGTTCAAGTCCATAAGGGTTGTCTTGTGGAAGGGTATCATCTTGTTGGGTGGGGTGGAGGGTAGAAACTGATTCAGAGACAGAATGTAGCTCCATGCAAGGAGGAGATTTCCTGAGGGATGAATGGCCTGTCTTGAGGGAGTGGATTTCTGGAGGGACAAATGGAAATTGGAGAAAAGATCAGACTCTAAGATTCTTCTGCTTCCTAAGACTGCGGGGCTTCATTTCAGCGGGGCACACTGTTTTTAAAAATATATATTTTATTGATTTTTTTACAGAGAGGAAGGGGGAGGGATAGAGAGTTAGAAACATCGATGAGAGAGAAACATCCATCAGCTGCCTCCTGCACACCCCGCACTGGGGACGTGCCCGTAACCAAGGTCCATGCCCTTGACTGGAATCGAACCCAGGATCCTTCAGTCCGCAGGCTGATGCTCTATCCACTGAGCCACACGGGTTCTGGCCGGGGCACACCTTTTTTTTTTTTTTTTTTTTTTGGACACTGAGTCAGGCAACAAAGACAAATGGAAGTCCTTGCCCAGGAAGTGCCTACAGTCCACCAGGGAGAGGGGTGTGCGGTGTATTGTGAAGAGTTGTTTTACCTGTAGTGACTGTAAGAGAGGATGAGCAAAGGGAGCCCAGGAAGTGTCAGGAGAGAGAATGCTTGACCTGGGCCTTCAGACATTCGGGATGTGAATTGCCTTTGGGAATAGTGTGGGCAGGAGGCATACGGGCACTTCCCTTAAGGGGTGCCCTTCTGCCCAACCCCCGCCTATGGGAAAGAGTCCCTGGGTTGAGAAGCACATGTTTCTGCCATAGGACCCTTCTACTGGAAATGACCGTTAGCAAACCGTGCCTGTAGGGCAGGGTGTGGGCACAGGGTGCTCAGCAAATGCTGCAGACCGGGCCCTGTCTTCTGAGAGCCCATTGAATTGAAGAGCTGATGGGACTAGAGGGAAGCCAGCAGAAGGGGGCAGAAGTGCCAGGTGAATGCTGAAGCACAGGGCGCAGGGGTGACAGCCTCACCTGCTGCTGGAACCACTTCCCACCTTACCAAGCAATTAGTATGTCATTTGATCGTCACAAAAACCATATTCGGTGAGTGGAGTTGGCTTTACTATTAGGTCCTTCCCTATATGTGATGAGGAAGCCAAGGCTGCAGAGACGGGCCTGGGACCTTGATCATCGGATCCCCTGGGCTGAGGCGATTACAGGGAAAGCAGGCAGGAAGCAGGGGAGCAAACGCATCTCACCATGGGTCCGTTAGTGCATAATCAAAACTAACAGGGTATTTTAAAAAAATACAACAAAATGACCTGGTAATTGATACATTTATTGATTGAAGCCATTGACCACTGTGCTGTAAAGATCTGGAGGAGAAAATTTAAAGGAGAGTTTACACGTTTGTGCCCTGAGAGGTCATACCCTGGAATGGCAAAGAGCTTGGATGCTGGCTTTTTTATTGGGAAAACTACTAAATCTCTCTGGGGGTGGAAAGGGGGAGGATAAAATAGGCATAATAGCACCTGCTTTGTATGCTGTGAATTAAGTAGGACAATACATAAAGTCCTTTGTAAATTAGGCTGTTCACATGATCACTATTAACCGCAATTTTCCAGAGAGATGTACACAGTGCTGGGAGAAAATGGTGATGATGATAATGGTAATAGTTACAATTTCTCTTAAGCATCCTCTCGTATGGGGTGCCATGGCAGACCCTGCAGAAGGATTGAGTCTCTGGGCATAAGGGGCACCTAGTTGGTAGGGGAGGCCCAGTTTGTTTTGGATTCCTGGACGAGGCCCCCGGCCTGGGTCGGGTAGGGAGAAAGGAGGCACCCCCATTTCTGTATTCATCAAGACTTTCTTGAACACTCACTAAGAGTCAGGTCCTGTACCAGGACAGAGAACATTCTAGATGGAGGTAGCGACATACATGGCAACTGCCCCTCTCCCTGTCTTGCTAAGGCAGTGGTCGGCAAACTCATTAGTCAACAGAGCCAAATATCAACAATACAACTGAAATTTCTTTTGAGAGCCAGATTTTTTATTTTTTTATTTTTTATTTTTTTACAGACAGGAAGGGAGAGGGATAGAAAGTCGGAAACATCCCATGAGAGAGAAACTTTAATCAGCTGCCTCTTGCACACCCCCTACTGGGGATGTGCCCGCAGCCACGGTACATGCCTTTGACTAGAATCAAACCTGGGACCTTTCAGTCCGTAGGCCGACGCTCTATCCACTGAGCCAAACCGGTTCTGGCGAGAGCCGTATTTCTTAAACGAACTCCTTCTAACGCCACTTCTTCAAAACAGACTCGCCCAGGCCGTGGTATTTTGTGGAAGAACCACACTCAAGGGGCCAAAGAGCCACATGTGGCTCGTGAGCTGCGGTTTGCCGACCACTGTGCAAGGGGATAGGTCCCTCTTTTTACTTTTTGTTGAGAAGTGTCCACCCGTGTTGACAGCTGCCTGGGGCCAGGCAAGCTGGGCCAGGAGGAGACCTTCAAAGAGAGAAAGTCAGTGATGTGGGGAAGGGCTTCTCCTGGACCCCATGTCAGACCGTGGCACATAGTAGGTGCCCAGGAAATGGGGGTTCTCGAATCCTTCATGAGTGCAGCTTAGCATTGTCACACCTGGTCTTACCAGCCCTCTGAGAGGAAGCCAAACTGGGGGACGATTGACTCCCCTTGGGTGTAATAGGCAGGGGGGCTGCCGTGTGGCTGTGTCACAGGATGGGGCCAGGAAAACTCTGCCAGAGGACTTTCCCCAACAATCTTCAAGGGAAGAACCATCCTCCTGTGTTTGTGCGCCTGCTCCTTCTGCCCTCTCTGAAGGGGCTGGGAGGAGGGAGGGAGCAAATGTGGGCCGAAGTAGTAGCAGCACAGGTGTCTAGGTTTTGTGCCAGATAAGATTCAGCTGTCCCTTCAAGGTCCCAGGGACGGATGGGAGTTGATTGACAGCAGACCTGCTAGGATGCTGGAGTGCGGCACTTCCCGAACTCTCCTGTGCTGTGAATCACCTTGCTAAAATGCTGACTCTGACTCCTTGGGGGCCAGGCCTGAGATTTTTGCATTTCTAACGAGCTCCTGGAGGCTGCTGATGCCGCTGGCCCTGGACCACACTTGAAGGAAGGCAGCCCTTGGTGGCCCCCACACATGTATTCAGCCAACTATCGCTTGCTGGTGTGCTGACCCGCCACCTCGGAACTGCAGCTCTGCCCAAGGGCTTTCTCTGGTTACCAGAGCCGGCTCAGCCTGGACCTAGGAAGCCCACTGACTGTGTGAGAGGGGGCTCAATGCCTGGTCCTTCTCTGCATCAGGGTAGGTGAAACGTGTTCCATACGGTCTCCCAGGGTCCTCAGTTGCCCAGAGGACGGCCTGTTCAGGAGCACACTCATTGTTGTCTGTCTTCCTGACAGGCCTCCCAATTATGCTGCCTACTTGCGCGTGCATCCTTGCCTCAGGTCTGCTCCTGGGGAACCCCCTACAGAGGTGGTCACTTGCAACCCACTCTGGCTCCTGAAGCAAAAGGGGAGTTCACTGGGAACCTAGCAGGAGGCTCAAGGACCACACCCAGTGACCAGGAGGATCTGTCCCAGGGCTGTCATTTGATCCTGATTCAAAGCCAATTGGCTCTGCCTATGTCACCATCCATGCTTCCAACCTCCAGAGGACCACTTGGGGGTGGGCCCAGGACCCCCCTCTAGACCCAGAAGACCCACAATCGGGGAATTGATTGCCTTCTTTATACAGGAAGCAGGGTGGGATGCTGAGTTTCCGGGCTGTAGGGTGAAAAGGAGGCAACTGATGAAAATGCTACCCAGTGACTGCATGCCGCCCCCTCCCCCAACTCCTTGTCCCCAAAATCATGTCTCCTGGGGCAGTCTGCTAGGCTTGAGCTCAAGGCAGCTCCTCACCCTTCAGGAGCTGTTCAGAGCCCTTAAATGGAAGCAGTGGGATGGGCACTCCTGCCTGGAAGTTCCTTTAGGTCCATTAGCATTTAAAGAGGTGGCCACTGCCCATTAGGTAAACAGTAATGGTAATCTCAATTGTTCTCGTGCTCTGGGAAGCTTCCTCTCCTGTACATCCTAATGGGATCTAAATTTCCATTCTGTTAAATTGGGATTATTCCTGCCTTCCTCTTCTCTCCCTGCCACCCACTCGCCCACCCCAAGGGAGGCCTGGGCTGGTAGGACCTGCGTGCAGGTACTGCTAGCTGGGAGGATGGAAGGAGCCAGGACCCATGGAGGAAATGCGGCGGGGGGGGGGGGGGGGGAGGACAGAGCTCTGAAGATCTGGACTGACTGGGGCTCTGAGAGGGTGAAGCTTGACCTTTGGGGATAGAATGGAAAGTTGAACTTACGGGGTCACATCAGAGGCGGGGAGGCCACTGAGCTCTCTTCCTCTCAGGACTCTGGCCTCGGACTTCTCATGTGTTTTAGTCCAGGCCCATTTCATGGTAAGAAAAGGACAGCCTTTCTGTTTTCTCATTCATTTCTACTTTGGAGCTAATGTGGTGGGTCTCTCCCCCCCCGCCCCCCCCCCCCATTCCTTTCAGGTCAGGCCACGCAGGGAGGTGGCCAGTCAGAGCTGTGTGCCCTTGGGTGAAGTTCCCTCTCCAGGTCCTGCCACTCTGCTCGCTGGTGAGGGTGTCAGATGGTACCACGTGTCTGTCTAGACAGCAGGAGCTAGGGGAGGGTTCCTTCTAAAAACCAGGGACAATACGAACCTCTGCGGGGTGTGGCCTCACTCCTGGAAACGTGTGTTCAGGTGAGGGGCCATGCTGTTTTTGCACCTACTGCTGAGATATCTCGAGGCACTGATTTTCCAGATGTGGCCGGGGCCACCTGTGTCCGCATCCTGCGGGGACTTGTGTAGGTGACCGACTCAAGACCTCTGGCCTAGAATCGCTGAGTGCGGGATCCAGAAATTGACTTCTGCAAGGAGGGTCCACCCCAATGTTGCTTAGGTGAAAAGTTTGAAAATCCTTGTCTTAACTCTTCAGAGGTACTTGCCAGTGGCAGGTACCCCTTTCCTTGCTTGGCAAGTTGACTGACCCCTCTCCAGATTCACAGCAGACCGGAAACGGCACGTCTTCTTTCTCCTGCACGAGGAGAAGTGCTTTTGTTGCTCATTCCCTTTAAGATCAGAGACTCAGGAGCTGAAGGTTGCTTGGGATGGATTTCAAGAGGATGGAGGCAGGACCCGGCCTGGGCAACTGGATTGGGCCATTCCTGTAGAAAATAGTTGAGGGATTGTCCAATCACCTGGTCTGAGGCTGGTCATCAGCAGCTGTCAGAGGCCATCAGGGTGTGACCCTGAAGGACTCGGTCAGGGCTGAAATCCCAGTCAGCAAGGACAGCCCTGGTGATGTCGAGCGACTCCTGAGCCTTCCTGCCTTTCCTTCGAACAGGTGTGCGTCTGGACCGAGTGCGTGGAGGCCGCCAGAAATACAAGCGACGGCTGGACGCAGAGAACGGCCCGTACCTGAGCTTACAGATTCCCCCCCCTGCTAAAAAGCCATGTGAGTGCCAGGGCAGTCCATGCCCCTTCTGCCAGCATCTCTACTGCAACATCTGACATTCCTTGGGGATATGCCATCTTCCCAGTGCTGGGTTATGGGATAATGTGGATCAGGGGGAGGAGGCATCGGTGCCTGGCATTGGTATCAGGTGCTTCAGGATGATACTGTATTCAAAAGGCCTTTCCCTATGGGATGCTCCAGAATGTAGTTCCAAATGCAGCGTGGTCCCGAGAGGCCTGGGCTCCAGCATCTATAACATGCCCCTCTATTTTATTGATTTTTTTACAGAGAGGAAGGGAGAGGGAAGGATATAGAGCTAGAAACATCAATGAGAGAGAAACATCAATCAGATGCCTCCTGCACACCCCCTATTGGAGTTGTGCCCGAAACCAAGATACGTACCCTTGACCAGAATCGAATCTGGGACCCTTCAGTCCGCACGCCAACGCTCTATCCACTGAGCCTAACGGGTTCAGAACATGCCCCCCTAGCCACCCACACGCAGCAGGTTCTTCTTGTGAGAATTCACCTGGCAACTTTTCTTGGAGGCTATTTCTCCGCAACCTGTAGAGTCAGGAAGGGAGGGACGATTACAGCCAAGTTTGACCTTCCTGGGCTCCTCAGTACCTGATTTGTCTTCCCAACCCATCCCGGCCTCCACCCCGGCCCCGTTCCTCATTTTCCAGCCATTTACTTTCCTCCTTTGGTCTCCGCAGTGACCAAGATCGTCTCCTACCTGCTGGTGGCTGAGCCAAACAAGCTCTATGCCAGACCTCCCCCCGGCATGCCTGAGAGCGACATCAAGGCCCTGACCACTCTCTGTGACCTGGCAGACCAAGAGCTCGTGGTCATCATTGGCTGGGCCAAGCACATCCCAGGTGAGTCACATAGAACCAAGGAGAGAGTGCTCGCAGGGGCCTCCGGCCGCTTTCCCCAAGGCTGGCTGTGGTTCTGATGCCTGGGAGCCTGGCATCAGGAGCCCCGTGACACCTTGGCAGCCTGTTTGTGTCTGGTTTCTGGTTTCTCTCCCTGTGGGAGTGGAGGTGAGCATGTGTTTGGAAGGTCCCGTAATGTCCCTAAACTTCTGGGGGCTCCTCAGAACTGGTTATCATTCTACAGGGGTTATGACTGCATCTACAAGAGGTGATATTCAAAGGGCAAGTTCTTTGAATCCATGTAGACCCTGTTGGAAACATGCTGGAAAACAACGCAGGAGAGGGATCCACTCTTCAGCTCCCTCTTAGGGGCTGGGCTGGTGGAGTGGAACGCTTAAGAACATGGCTTGGGAATTAGATTGGGATTCAAATTCTGGGCCTGCAGCTTACTACCTGAGTAACCCTGGGCGGCTCCACTCACCCCTCTGTGGGATTTGCCTCCTTCATGGGCTGTGCCGTGAGGCTGACATGTGGCCATGCGTGTGCACACGAGACACATGCTAACGTCAGCTGCACACTCACCGTTGCCAGCAGGGAGGCCTGTCTCCTTGTCTGGGTTCTGGGATTTTGTGATCATTTCTGGCATGGGAAGTACGTGTAACAAACATGTTTCATACGATGCGGACTTTTCTTCATTGGGTGCAGCTCCCGACCCCTCATTTAGCTGTTCTTGCTCTGGATAAACGGTGGGAGCTGACTTTTTATTTTGTTTCTGTAGACTCTGGTCCCACCTATTTTGTAGGACATACACGGTGGGGACCTTGCTGAAGTCTGTGCAGTGTATGTCATTACGGTTCTAACACACTCGGCTCGTAGTGCGGCAGGGACAGCCTGTTGTCCTCTGGCACTGGCTCTCCTGGACTGGGATTCTCACTTGCCATGAGGCATGGGACCCCGCATCTTGTCTGTAGGTCCTTTTTATCTTTGCTTGTTACGAGCTCTGAACGATGAATACGGCTTTCATCCTTATGTAGCAAGGTCCTGGCCTTGAGATGCCAAGACCCACGGTTGATGGGGCAAGTGGAAAGGTCTTCACGTGAGTGATGTGCACAGCTTACCAGGAGGTCCCTCCCCGCAGGCAGGGGCTGGTGGGGAGCTGTGTGACTCAGGGGATGCCGGTGCCACTTAGCTGGCAGGATGCCTAGAATCCCCGCTTCGGGACTCCCTGTGGTCCGAGGTGTTTTGACTCAGAGGTGGACTCGCTGGGGATCTGGAATGAAGCGCCCTCATTAAGCAGCTCAGCCTCTTGGGATTACACACTCAGTGGTTTTGAATCTGGCCTGTGCTGGTTCAGCACAGATGTGGGGTCAGGCCATTGCTTAAGACACCTCAGCCTGGATTGCTCCACTAACCCAGGGCCAAATCGGGCACAGCTCCCCTGCACCCCTCCTCATCACCTCACTCCTCCTCTGGGTTGAGCAGATTTAGTACCCAACCCATGGCTCAGGAGTGGCTCCTGGTGGTCCTCTGGTCCATTGCTCCCTCTCCCACCACCCAGCCCTGCACCACCTCCCAGAGGGTACGGTAGAGCTAGGAAGCACAGTCTCCCCTGGACCCGGTCCTCCCCATCCATCCTATCATCCCAGCCGTGTCTCCTGTCTGTGCCCAACCCAGAGGGCAAATTGGGTCAGAGCAGAGTGGTTCCTGGGGATACAGACCCTGGATTCAAGCAGACCTGGAGCTGATCCCAGCTGCCCTTTCTGGTATTACAAGAGATTTCATTTTTCCTGACCACCAGTGTCCTCTCCTGTGAACGGGGACTCGGAATGGAGCCCCTTTCCCGGGTGCTGAGGGGATCGGCACACTCGGCCCAGGCCGGCACACCACAGAGACCAGCCATTGCTGTTGCTGGCACATTATTGCTGATAGTGTCAAAAGCCCCTTTCGCATCATCATTTCTCTTTGTCCACAGCTGGGTTCTTTTTGATTAAAAAATAAAATAAACACAAGGGCTCACTTGTCTGCCTCAAACGGGTAATTTGCCTATTTTGCATAAATCTGCATGCTGAATTATTTGGGCCTGACCTTCCAGTGTTTACTAGTAAGGTAAAATTAATTAATAGAGCCTCCTGCCACTGCATGCAAACCTCATATTAAGGGTGATGACACATCAAGTGCCTTATACATTTAAAGGGTCTGCATTCTTTGGCCCATCCACTGAAGGGACCCAGATTTGATTACGGTCAAGGATGTGCATCTTGGTTGTAGGCTCAATCCCCAGTCACAGTCAAGGCAATAGATGTGTCTCTCTCATGTTGATGTCTCTCTCTTTCTCTTTCTCTCTCCCCCTCCCCCACCTCCATCCCTCCCTTCCACTCTCTCTAAAGAATCAATGGGAAAATGTCATTGGGTGAGGACTAACAAAACAGCAAAAATTATCCATCTTATTCCCAAATGAGATCCTTGGGACAGGAATTAATCTAATTTTTTGTATCAGCCACACATCCTAGCAAGAGATCTTACTACATACAGTCAATGCTCAATGCATGCAAAGGCAGCTATGAAGCACCCCCTGGGTGCTGGGTTCTGGACTGGAGGCTGGAGGATACCGAGGCATGAGATGTGGTTACCTTTGTGAAGGACAGAGGCTCCGGCTCCCCCTCAGCGCTCTATTCCTGAGTAGTCAGTCATAAGGAGCCAGTCCAGTCTCTCCAGGAACCAAGATGGACTGGGGCAGACATCACCCAGGTGGGCCAGCCTGCATCCTTCCTACTAGGCCTGCTCTCTTTTTGGTGCCCTCCCTTCCTCCCTCCTTCCCTCCCTCCCTCCTTTCCTTCCTTTCTTTCTGGGAGAGAGAGGGAAAGACAAAGAGAAACACATTGATTGTTTTACCTCCTACATGAGCCCCAACCAGGGCTTGGGCTAGGGAGGAACCTGCAACCAAGGTACATGCCCTTAACTGGAATCGAACCCAGGACCCTTCGGTCTGCCAGCCACACTCTAGCCACTGAACCAGAGTTAGGCCTTCAGACTTGATTGGGCAGAGGCCACGGAGGAAGAGTCCAAAAGGGCACGAGACGCTGTGAACGGTCTCACAGCACCACAAGCTGGTGCTCACGGGGCAGAGCGCCCCGCTTAGCCAGAGAAAGGCTCGTTTCAGCACAGACTCGTTCCCAGCACAACCCCCTCCTTTACCGCGGAGTTGAACACACAGGGTGGGCCATGGGGGACTTGCGCCTGATTGGGATTTGCTCCGAGTAACAGCCGCTCTTTTGTGTGAGTCGGGCGAGTCTCCCTCCCACAGATGTTGACTTTCCAAGTGTCAGGCTCCCCAGGGGCCAAGCCAGAGCCTTCATAGTGCCCACCTCTTGTTCCTGGTGAGCGAGAGGTTAGAAGCAGGGCCCCGGCCTTTCCCAGGCAGTGGCACCACTTGACAAATTGCAGCCTCCAGGTGTGAACAGTTCTCATTCTCCACAGTCCAGGCAGCCGTAACTTTCTCCTGCCAGTCCCCAGGGAGTCCCCATCAGCTCTGCCCACTGACATGGGGACCTCTGCAGGGGACCCCAGTGGCGTCCCCACAGAGGGCCCCTCAGCGGCCCTGCTCCCAGGTAGCCCCGTCTGGCCCGCACTGGGAGCAGAATGCCAGCGGCCGATGAAATATGGGCTGCCGAGTGACAGCAGCTGTGTCTGGAGTGGCCTCAGAGCCTATAATTACATCTCCCTTTATTACCTCTGCTAATGGCCCTCCAGGTCGACAGAAACGATAATAAATTAACAGATTATGAACTCCACTTGCCACAAATTATGTGCTCTCTCTCTTTTTTTTTAAATTCTAGGAGCTCCTGCTGTCAAATCACAAGGGGATGGGGGATGGGGGGAACCTGACATGATTAGATCAGTTGATGCAGATAAAGCAACTTTCTGGGGGCAGCAGAGCTCAAGGTGGAAGTCCCCAGGAGAGAGGGAGAGAGGGCCCCATGGGCAGCCAGCTGGGGCAGAACCCGAAGGGGCCAGTGTCCTCGGGGTCAGCCAGGCACAGGGACTGCTGCACTCCTGGGGCACGGCCACACCCAGCCTCTCCAGTGGCCCTCTGGGCCCAGAATTGCTCATGACTTGATGGAGGAGCCGAGGAGCCCTGGCAGAAAAGTGGAAGTGGAGGGTGCTTTGCTGAAGGGCAGGGAGGAATGGCTCACTCAGCCCCTTTGTTTGGGTTTAAATAAAAGAAGGAACTTGGGCTTCTGGTAAAGTTGGGGATGTGACCAAGGGGTGGAGTTCCAAATGCATCCCTCTGGAAGTTTCCTGTACCCGAACACCCACCCAGCATACAGCTACCATGTGCGCGCGCGCGCGCGTGTGTGTGTGTGTGTGTGTGTGTGTGTGTGTGTGTGTTCTCCTCCTCTCCATGAATCATACCATAACTTGCTGTACCTGCTTCTTCCATTTAATTATAGACAGTAGTATAGCACCTGTCATATGCTGAGCAGTGTGCTGAATGTCCCGCCCTTAGCTCCTTTAATTCAAACAGCCCCCTGAGGTCAGGACTGTTATTATTCCTGTGTTACTAATGAAGAAATGGAGGCACAGAGAGCTAGACAGCCAGTGGTCAGCGAAGCTGGGATTTTAATACCTGGTCCGGCTCTGGCCTCTGCCCTTCACTCTTACCCCTCCCTTATGCTCTTGAGTATCTTCAGCATCCACACACATTCTACCTCATTCTTCTAGTGGCTTCTAGTATTCCATTCATTTAACTAATAAGCACATTGTATAATAATTGCACGTATTACATGGGTTACATCTGGGTTGTTTCCTGCTTTGGGCCATTTCAGACGGACCCAGCGAACTCCTCTGCACATGTGGCTGGGTGTATTTAAGAAAAGCATGCTTTTCTTTCCGGGAGAAGTTCCCAGCTGGGTTAGAGGGAGCATACCTTCATTTAATTTTATCCTTGGACACCTTAAACAGGGACAGGTTCAAAAGCCCCAAATAGGCAAAATGTATTCACAGAACTCGTCTCCATCCCTGTCTCTCCCTCCTCCTTCCTCCTAGAGGTAACAGCTTTTATTTCCCATTTTCCCTCCTAATGTTTTTTTTCTCAAATATTAGAAGAAAAGGTCAGATATTTCCCCCTTTCTTGCACAAAAGCCTGTGTGCGTGTCGGGCACTTGGCATTTGGATTTTCAGAGCTAATCCAGCTCCCTTTGAAGATGCTCAGGAGGAAGGGAGAAGTCAGGGGCCGAGTCCACTCAGACCAGCTGAGCAGGGCGGTCTGGCCACGGGCCTCAGGGGCACATCCTCCAGCGGTGGCTCACAACTCTCCCAGGAGCTGTCTCCCTCCCTCCCCACCTCTCGGCCCCTCCCCCACAGGCAGGCCTGTCTCTGACTCAGGCAGCTGCATCCACCCTCACTTCGGAAGGACTAAGAGGGGCTCACCAAGTCCTTTTGGCACAATTTCTTATCATCTGGGAGTCAAGGCCCAGTGACCTTTGTCCGTTCCCTCCTCTGACTTGAACACTTGCTAGGCAACTTCTTGGCACCAGGATGGGAGCTTGGCAGTGGGGGTGGGAAGAGGACAGGAAGCTCAGCACATGGGACACACAGACACTGAGGTGTGTGCTGTCAGAGCTCCTAGTCACCCTTCAGGGCTGAGCCCCAGAGTCTCTTTCAGGAAGCCTCCCAGACCCTCCTTTAGGCCATCCCCCATTGTGTGTTCTCAGAGCCCTCCATCTCCTCGTAGCTGTTCTTCTTGTCGTGACTTCTTGGTGACATGCGGTACCTGGCGTGTCCTTCCCTCCTTACTGCGAGCTCTTGAAGGCTGGGCCAGTACCAGTTCCGATTTGAGCTGGCCATCCTGTCTCCAGGGCCTGGCACTTAGTAGGTGTTCAATAAGTGCTCATTGGATGGATGAATGAAGGGGCAGAAGCATGCTATTCACGTTCTTCCAGTGATCACACTTGCGTGATTAGCCTCACAGGGGGCTTTTCTCCTTCGTTTCCAGAAGCCTAGATCTTACCTCACCCTCCCTCTCTGCCACCTTCCAATTCAGCTGTCTATTAATTTCTCCCCATCCACCTCCTACCTCTTTCCTCCCATCCTGTCTGCTGTCAGATGCCCCCACCCCAGCGCCGTCCCCCACTTCCCTACATACACACACCCTCATGGGCTGGCTGATTGGTATCTGTTAATTAATGTCGCCCAAGGCCTCTCTTGCTCAGAAGCCCGATAAGGGAAATTGGATGTCCATTTCTATCTATCTTTTATTACCTCCCGGCTCTCCCCGCCACCATGGGGAGCCACGCACTGGCTCCCACCCCGGGATCTGGACAACACACACGCCCCTGACCCTCTGTGTCGCAGCCCGGCCCCTGAGAAGGCTCGTCAATCCAGGCTCGCCCGAGTCGTCAGGGTAATTGAGGTAATTGATCCGGCTCTTTTGTCGCTCACTCCGGATGCCAGCAGCCAGGTGCTCATCCAGGGCCTGAGTTGTGCAGATCAGCCCTGTGAACTGTGATGATAGACCAAGAGGGTGCTCACGGGAATAGGGCAGCCTGCCAGGTAAGGGGGCTCCAGCCCCAGGGGTGCAGAGGAACATACATGCACAGGTTGGAAAAGAGGGAGGACAGCGTTTTTTAGAGACAGAGGAGGGTGGGACAGACACCACGGAAGCCCAGAGCGAGGGGTCAGTCCAGAAGCTTGGGGCCACCCTAGGCCTCCAGTGGGAGAAGAGATTCATGCCAATAACATGCTAACAACATTGGTACTCATAGCAACAACGATAGCCATCGCTACTGCCAGCTCAGGTTTGCTGAGCTCCCACTGTGTGGGGGGCGATGCTCGGTGCTTCCACTCACCATCTTCATCCTCACAGCCCGTGCATCCAGGGAGGGTCAGGTTCTAGGTCTGCAAATGAGGTAAGGAGTCCCACACAAGCAAATTACCCCCTGGGAGTCCCTGACTTTCCATTGCCGGGACACCTGGTACCAGTGGCTTTGTGGGTACTGCTCCTTTTTTCAGCACATCTGGGGCGTGGTCTGTGTTGGAAGCAGTCACAGAAGTTCCCCGTGTTTAGTGACCAGCTGTTTGAAAATCAGCTTCCTTTCTTCCTACCTCTCTGTCTTGTGTATCAAGATGATAATTGACTTTGCACAGTTAGGCACATATAATGTAATTCCAGTACATTGTTCTCATTTTGCTGATGAATTTCATCTCATCATTAATAATAATAGTAAAAAGCCCCATAGCTGTGCTGTGTGTTCTGTAAACATTGGTTCACGTAGTCGTCACAGCGACGCTCTTAAGCGGGCACTCCTGTTACAGCCATTTCACAGATGAGGAAAGTGAGGCGTGGAGAAGCTGCGCAGCTTTCCCAAGGTCAGCCTACAGCTAGTAAATGGGGAGTCGGGATGCAAGCCCAGGCAGTCTTGAGAACACATTGGACAAGACAGTGGCACAATTCTGGAGCCATCCCTATGCCCAGGCTCACAGGACACAGGACTGCTGCGTCATCGTTACATGGAGAGGAATGGCCTGGGCAGCAGGGTTCTGACCCCGGGGAAGACAGGCTGCCCTGTGACAAAGTGCCCCCTGACCCTGGGGGCCCCTGAGCACTTTGTAGCCCCAGGCTGGAGGTCACCAGAGGTCACTGACCAGGAACAGCTGGGTCCTGCGCAGCTGGGACTCCGCACTATAGGGCAGGCACCACTTGAGCACATTGAAGCCTTCCTGGGCTCGAGCAGACTGGGGGGCCTGGAAACTGCCTAGACTCGAGGGGACCCTGTACGGCCACCTTCTAATTCTATGAATTCACTAACTCCTTAAGTTACAAATGCATTTCATTAATCAAAAAGCCTCTCCAGACATCTGGAAAATACCATAGAACTAGCAGTAATGATGATAACAAGCATCAACACTGACGGAGCTCGTTAGGGAAGTCTTTTCCATGAAATCCATGTCTGCCTCATTCACCAGCCAAAGGTATGGGGGAATGGCAGGGTCCGGAGGTGCCTGGACCCCTGCTCCATCCGGGCCTCCAGCCAGCCTCCGGGAGGCCCCGGCCTGCCCACCTGACCACGGCCGCCCTCCTGGCGTCCTCTCCCCGCAGGCTTCTCGAACCTCTCCCTGGGGGACCAGATGAGCCTGCTGCAGAGCGCCTGGATGGAGATCCTCATCCTGGGCATTGTGTACCGCTCGCTGCCCTATGACGACAAGCTGGCGTACGCCGAGGACTACATCATGGACGAGGAGCACTCCCGCCTGGCGGGGCTGCTGGAGCTCTACCGGGCCATCCTGCAGCTCGTGCGCAGGTACAAGAAGCTCAAGGTGGAGAAGGAGGAGTTTGTCACCCTCAAGGCCCTGGCCCTGGCCAATTCAGGTAATGGGGAGTGTGGGACATCTCAGGCCTAGGGAGCACCCCTCTGAGGCCTGTGAGGGGGATGGGTGTGAAGATACTGGAGGTTCTTGTCCCCAAAGATTGTGCAAGGTTCTGACCCCTGGTCTGGGGTTAGGAGGGTGGTGATGAAGGCCAGCATTGGCTGAATGCTTCCTGAACTCTGGCTTCCTGCACACTATCCTGGGCTCTTGTCCTCCAGGCCAGCACACTGGACAAGGACACAGATTTCAGAGTCAAGTGACTCAGAGTCAAATCTTGCTTCTTTCCCTTGGGCAGGCTGCTTTACGCTGTGCCTCCGCCTGTTCTTCAGTAAAATGGGAATAGTAGGCAGGCCCTACCCCACAAGACTGTGGAAATGACTTGTTTGTATTTCATTAAAATTATACTGACAACATACCTGGCCCATAGTAAGTGCTCAACCTGTTAAATAAGTTAGCTGTGGACTTATTTCATGCTTACAAACAACCCTTGGAGCAAAGTTCTTGTTTTAACCCCATTTTACAGATGTGGAAACAGGCTCAGAAAGGCGAAACCAACTATCTAGGATCATACAGAGCTAGGAGTCAAACCAAGGTCCTATGATTCCAAAACCAACCTGAGCTCATGCCCATTCTTTGAATCTCTCACTCAATCAAATTGCTCGGGTCCGAGAGAGGAAAAAAAATCCTAACTGAGTTGTTTAGTCTGGTGTTCAGACGAGGCCTCGTTCCATTTCTTCACTCCCACCAGCTCCTGGGGAAAAGGGCTGACACAGGGGAATGAGCTTAAACGTATTCTAGTCTGTGTCTGCACATGGCGTCCACCTGTGCAGGGTGCCATGCGGATGCAGAAGGGAGGGAAAGCCGAGGTCCCTGTCCTAAAGACAGTGTCAGCACGCGCACTCGATGTTCTGCTACAGGACGGCGCGTTGAATTACCTGCTCAAGTTTGGGTCACATGAACCCAAGTTCAAATTCTAGCTCTGCTCCTTGGTAGCAGTGTGACCTTGGACAGGTTGGCAATCTTCCTAGCTCTGTCCTTGTATGTCCGGGGATATCCCAGTACCTCCTCCAAGCACTTGTGTATGAGATGATCGACGAAAGATAAAGCGCTCAGCCAGTGCCTGGCCTGCAGGAAATGTTCAATAAATATTAATTAATGTCATTATTATTAATATTAGAGGACACTGAGCATTATCAGCATATGGGAGAGGGAGAGCTGGCTCAGATGGAGACAGTATAAACAGGGCAACCAACTGGTTTGCTAGCTATTGTGCGTTTCCTGAAAGTTCCACACCCCAGGAAGCCTCAGTCCTGGTCTAACCGGGGAGTGGGTCCCCCTCACAGATGGCTCCATAGAGACCACAGGAGACACTGCTGATGCCCCATCTGACCCCCTTCCCTTGGGTCCCTGCACATGGGCCTAGCTGTTGAGTTTTGCTGCTGATGCTCACAGTCTCCCCTCTTCGCCAGAGACCCTCACCTGCCTTGCCAGGAGGGGTAGCTACCCCACCCACCCCTTGACACCTTCAGCCAATGGTGGGCCCACACAGGGAAACCAAAGGCTGAACTCCTGGCAGGGTGGGGTCAGGCTAAGTCTAGGCCGTGTCCTTACCTTGCAGGCTCCTGACCTGTCCCATCCCTCGTCCCCTCTGCCTTTCTCCTGAAAGCAAGCTCTCTATGGACTCCATGTGTCTGTCTCAGCCCCTGCTTCTAGTGAACCTGACCTAAACCAAAGAGGGAAGCTTTTGTTTTTTACTTCAAATCCCTTTTATTAGTAAACAGATACAAAATAATTTAAAATTTGCATGCTTCTATAGAGACCATTTATGCCTTAAGATTCTCCCATTGTAGTGTGTGTTTTGTTGGAGAATGCCAGTGCTGTTGGGGTTTTTTAGTGACTTTAGATTGACAAGATAAGTGGGTGGTACGTAAGTTTCATATACCCTTATACAGTTCCCCCCTACTAGGAACATCGTGCATTGGTGTGCTAACTTGTTACAATGAATGAACCAATATCGATACGTTATTATTAACAAAAGTCCGTAGTTGCCATCAGGGTCGTCACTCTGTGTTGTACAGGTCTAGAGGTCTTGACAAACACACAAGAACAGATCTCCATCCTTACATGTCCTACAGAGTAGCATCACCAGCCTCATCACCCCCTGTGCTCATCTGCTCAGCGCAGCATCTTAGGCAGCACTGCAGAGGGGCACAGGAAAGGAGGGGACACAGTGACATCAGAGGGCACAGGGCCACCACAGTGAGACAGCCAGGCTGGCAGGCCTTGGAGGGCAATTTTGGAGTTTCCTAACCACTTCATAGCAGACCTGAGCTTAGGCTTAGCCCAGCTGAGAGGAGAGAGAGAAGGAGGGAGGCCACTCAGCTGTCAACCTGTATGTCCTCCTCACCCCCTGCCTAACACCATGCTGCAAGGACTGTCAGGAGGCTCTTTAGCCTGGCCAGCAGCTCTCACCTTGATCTCAACACATACAGACATGCACACACACTTACAGATATTCACATATGCACACACACAAGTATATACGTACACGCACATGGATATGCACACACCACCTGAGGTTTGGTGTCATGAGCCCATCGGGAGCTTCCGCTAGCACCGAGCTTTGCCTGAATATACCCTGGGTCATGTGAGACGAAGTTCCAGGAGCCTGCACTTCTTGCCCCAGTGGCACCTATCGGGCTATCCTGCTGCTTCTGCAGCGACAGGAAGCCTAAGGTGGAAGAGGAGGAGTTGGTGATGTTCAAGGCCTTGGAGCAGTTGGCTGTAGGCAGAAATGGGGAAAGAACAGGCTGTTTGGGGGGTTAGGCTAGAAAAGCAGTTTGGGGTCATAGTGGCTCCCAGCTGTGAAGGCATTGGGAGCCATGAAAGATAGAGGGGAAGAGGAAGTGGCCTGTCCCCAGCAGCAAGGTACGCAAGTCACCCAGGCTGACAGTGTGTTAGCTGGAGGAGAGACAGGGATGGAAGGAAGGTCATCCTGGTGGCAACCTCACGGGCCACTGTGGGAGCCACTGTTCGGGTAGAGTGGACAGGACAGGGCCCTCAGAAGTGGCTCAAGGGACTGACACTAGGCAGGAGGTCGAAGCACATCAAAGACAGGCTGAACCTCAAACCAGGGTCCCTGGGGAGCCTGCTGGCCGACGTTCACCCCGTGTCCGGCCTCTCCAAGCCTCCCTGACAGCAGGGAAAAATCATCGCCATTGATTTTGTAATTAACAGTTTATCAATGCCATCGATACAGACGTGCTGATGGATTGCAAAGAAATTAATCCTGCAATGTTATTTTATTTCATTTTTGGTCCAAGGCAGCTGCCAATGTTGGCCTCCTTGGGGAGGCGGGGGTGGGGAGGGGAAGCTGGCAGGGCAGGGAGTCTGGATGGCCAGGTCCCAGCCTACAGGGCCTAGTGCATCTGAAGTGCACACTCTGTAAACAGCTTGGAGGGTAGAAAGGGTGCCCTGCTGCCTCTGCAACTGGCAAAGGAGTTCTCACTGCCTTGGTATCAGGAACAGGAAGTGTGGAGGGGCCTTGGGTATGGGGGCCAGTAACATCCCAGCTCTGCTAGGGCACTCATCCCCTTAGAGTCCTCACCATCCTATATAATAAAAGACTAATATGTAAATTGACTGAAGAGTGGAACGACCAGTCGCTGTGAAGCACACTGACCACCAGGGGAAGATGCTCAATGCAGGAGCTGCTCCCCGGTGGACAGTGCATGCCTACAGGGGGAGCACTGCTCAGCCAGAAGCCAGGCTCATGGCTGGCGAGCACAGAGGTGGTGGCAGGAGCCTCTCCCGCCTCTGTAGTAGCACTAAGGATGTCTGATTGACGACTTAGACTCATTCCCCCTTAGTAATGGGCCTAAGCCGTCAGTTGGACATCCCTTGAGGGTTCCTGGACTGCAAGAGAGTACAGGCCAGGCTGAGGAATTACCCACTCCCCCTATCCCCCAGAGCACAAATCTTGTGCACCAGGCCTCTTGTAATGAGAGTAGTATCATGTACTAGGTGCTTACCTAAGTGCCTGGTAACATGCTATTTCATTTAACCCTCAGCACCACTCTGTGCGGTATGCACTCTTATGTGCTCCATTTTACAGACCAGGAAACAGTCTCAGAGAGCCTAAGTAACTTGGCCAAAGCTACGCAGCATCTAAGACTCCGGAGTCTTGTCTAGCTCATCCTACTGCTATCCTCCCAAGGGAAAGAGACAGGACCCTTGAAGGCACAGGCTGAGTATGTGCCCAGAGGTCAGGGGGTGGTCACTGGTGTCAGCTGCCCGGTGCAGCTGCCCTTGGCAGTCCGGTATCTAACCTAACCCAACGTACAAGGGAATTGCCCCGCTCCTTTGAGTAGTTCAGGAAACTTGCCCAGTCTTCCCGGACACCCACTCAGCTTCAGACTTACTGAACCACATGCTCCCTTCCCCTCCCACCTCTGGCAGGCCCTGGGCGCTGCCATTCAGGGTGGCAGCTCAGGGTCTTTAAGGAACATCGGTCAGAAAAAGGCTCTTATTTTCTCTGGGGTCAGGGAATGGGTTACAGATTTCCTCTGCTTCAGCTCAGACCTGACTGTAACTCAACTAATAGCAGGCACCTCCTGCTTTGCTGAGATTTAGGTGAATTTTGTTTGAACCCCCAATTCATGGCCTGAGACCAAAACACTCCCCAGGGTTTTAGATTGATTGCAAGGGCCCCTTCCAACAGCTACCTTCATCACTATGCCTCATGTGTCCAGCCATGTGTCTGAGTACCCCCATGTTCCCTACCGCAGGGCACCCCAACAGAGCTTAGCCTCTTCATCTGTGTCTGTCTTCTGTAATCAGGATTTTGTAAGGTTAGCGATTGCACTGAAGGCTTGAGCTAGTGTCTGGCATCGGCATCAGCAGCAGCAATAGTAGAAGTGATGGTGCTGATAGTGATGGTGGTGGTAGTGATGATGGCAGTGGTTATGATGATGGTGATGGTGATGATGATGGTGGTTGTAATGGATAGGAACTCTTGCTGGGTCCAGCCCTCGCTCTGCCATTGGCCACTGTGACAGACTGGCAGCCTTGGTTTTCCTCTCCCTAAAATGAGGACTTGGGTGGCTCCAAAGCAGAGCCCAGGGCCCCTGACGCTCTCCCTTGTGCCCACAGATTCCATGTACATTGAGGACCTGGAGGCGGTCCAGAAGCTGCAGGATCTGCTGCACGAGGCTCTGCAGGACTACGAGCTGAGCCAGCGCCACGCGGAGCCGCGGAGGACGGGCCAGCTGCTGCTGACGCTGCCCTTGCTGCGGCAGACGGCCGCCAAGGCCGTGCAACACTTCTACAGCGTCAAACTGCAGGGCAAGGTGCCCATGCACAAACTCTTCCTGGAGATGCTGGAGGCCAAGGTCTGACGGCCCGGCACTCAGACGGACTCCTGCCTGTGGACAGACAAACGGCCGGCCGGATGCAGAGACCTCCTCAGCCACCAGCCTCGACCTGCAAGCCTGTGTCATGGCCACGAGCAGTCCCAGAAGAAGGGCTGTGTGCCTCCCGGCTGCGAGCAGGGTCCTGGGTGCTGGGGAATGGGAACGGGGATGGGAGGGCAGGGCTGGGGCTCATCTGAAACTGGCTTTTTCTTTGTTATGTTTTTCCTTTTCCATGGGCAGTGCTGAGACGAGACCACCGAGGAGGGCCCCTCTCCCCACCAAACCACCCAGAGGCAGCTCAGACATTTCCCGGCCCCATCCCACCCCAACCTCCCCCACCTCTGGCCTGGTGGGCAACGCTGGCCCCCAGGACTCTGGCACACTCACGTGGGTACCACCTGGAGCAGTTCCTTTCTCAGAGGGCAGGTGCCTGTCCCGGAGGCCCTGCCTACTCTGGGGTTCCAGAGTCCCTCAAGGGGCCCTATGCCTTCCACAGGCCAGCGGGCCCCTCCCTCCACACTTCCCCTCAGCTCTACACACACCCAGCTCCCAGCAGGGACTCACCAGCCGGAGAGCGGCTGCTAGACTCATGCATTTTCCTGGGCACTCCAGCCCTTGGTGTCCAGCCTCCCTGGACCTGCCTATCCTCTTCTCCCCCAGGAGCCTCCTGCTGCTCCCTGCCCCTACCTCAGAGCTCACTGAGACCCTGCTCCAGCCAGCCAAGGGGGCCACAGCTGGAACCGTGCTGGCTCACAGAAGAGCTCCCTCTTTCTCCTTGCCTTTACCCTCCACCTGTCAACCTTCAGGGCAGTCCAGGCAGGTGGTCTGTGGGAAGTGGAGGATGTACAGTGCCCTGGCCCCATTCTAGGGCATCCTGGGCACCCCGATTCTAGGCTGGCAATCCTGGTAGGATTCAGGTAGGATGGAGAGAGGCCCAAACCAATGTTTGCTGAGCACAGAAAAGCCCCGAAGCAGAGATAAGCAGGAGGGGAAACCTGAAGATGGGAGCTCAGTTGAGGTCACCAGCCTCTGATCATTCTGGTTCTGGGCACTGAACCCCAGGTCACCCCTCCCTGCTGCATTCCCAAGGGCTAGGAGAAGGTGCCATGGGGTGGGGGTTGTGGCTCTTGCTGCCCTCTGACTAAGCAGGTGTGGCACATTGGGAGGGCCCAGCTCTCGCGTGGAACCACCTAGTCCCCATGCTGCTGTGAAGGGTGCCCAGGATGTTCCTGGTTTGAACACTGGAAGTCCTGTGCCCCAGGAAATCCCTCCATCTGGGCAAATGGAGGCAGTTGGTTTCCCAAGTGGCCGTGGAAGTCCATTGTAGCCCACTTCGGGGAGCACAGCCCGTCAGGTGTGACAGGCGGCTGAAGGCAGCTGAGGGGCCCCGAGGATGGACAATGCCCTTCCAGGCCTTGTTACCCAGGCATCAGAGCTACCCGACCTGGGACACTTTTCTGGGGAATCTGCACCCATTTTAACCCAACTTCCGGTCACCCGGAGAGGCAGGTAGACTCCACACACCTGTCTCCAGGAGGCCAAGTGCCCCTTCCACACCCTCGTGGTCTTTTTAAAGCAAACCAGCGGTTACTGCTTCCCCTCCATCTCACACAGACCTGTTTCCCAGGCAGGAGGGCTGGCTGATGTCCTCCCGTAGGAAAGGTGAAGGGTTCCCAGAGACTCAGACCAGGGACGTGTGCCCTTCTCCCCTGTGGCTGTGGGGAATCCAAGGCCATGTGACAGCATTGGATTATACTCCCTCCCTAGCTCTGTGTGGGTCCCCACTGTCCCTGGTCTGGATGGACACACAGACACTTCAGTATCAGGAACAGGGACCAAAGCCCACGTCTAACGTAACTGTTGTGTCCCGAGTTCCGAACTGGAGAACTGGTGCGGGAACGGGCCCCTCGCTGCTGAGTGCTGGGGGAGGTGGGGCAGAGGGTGCCTCACCTGGGCTCCCACCTCTGTGCGGTATCACTTCCTGCTCGAGTGTGAGGACCTTGTTGCCAGCCTGGCAGGCCTTGTGTCCCCCTGGCATCTGCAGTCTCCCTCCTGGGAAAAGCCTGTCTGGCTAAGGGCACCACAGCTGGCTTGGAGTAGGCAGTGTTCTGTACTCAGGGCAGCTCCCTCGCCCCTTCCCAGCAGAGGAGTGGTGGCCCTGGGTGTCAATGAGGTGTCGCTGATGCTCTTCACATTTAAACTCTTAAGGCAACCAGGAAGTCCGCTCAGTGGGGCAGCCCTGCATGCCCATGAGGGAGCCATGGGCCTTCAGAGAACACGTTTAGGGCGGCTTCTAGGTGGGAAGCCTCGCAGCACGGAGCCCTCTCTGGGAAGAGGTGGCCCTGCCTTAGTGGGGCATGGTGCGTTGAGAGTTTAGGGACACCCAGCCCCCTGATACAGGATAGAATTCAAGTTACCCCCAAACCTGCTGTTCCTGGGAACCCTGTAAAGCGGAACTAGCCCTTCTCGGTTGTATTCTCATGATTCAGGTCGTCGACATGAACAAGAAATAAAATGGAAAAATCCAACCATGGAGAAGGTGGTATTTGGCTGGGTTTTGTTTGGTCCCCGTGTCCCCACCCTTTCTGAAGCCTCTGGCTGGTCTTGTTATACGTGACCCTGGATGGTGACCCCAGTTAATGCATACAGGAAACCAGTTATTTCCCAGTGGGAGGGTCTCAGAACCACAGTGGGGTGTGATCTGGGAGGCTGTAGCAAGGCCTCAGAGGAGCTGAATCTGCACACAGCCCTGCGCCAGGGTCACTCTCCCCTCCACACTCTCCCCTCCCCCTGTGCAGGTGGGAGAGGAGGGGAGGGGGAAGCCTAGGGGAGTGGTGGCAAACCTGTGGCAAAGCAAAGGGGCCCATGCCCAGGGGACGGCACCAAAGAAAAGCACTATGTGGAAAGATGATTTTATTTTCTAATAATGCTAATGTGGCTGGAATGGCTTAAGATGTATATATATTTTTAAATGGCATCCCTCATCGCATCAGCAGCTGTGGTATTTCCTCTGTATGTGTTATCCCCAAGATGCCCCTGTACATGCAACCCCCTGGGGTTCTCCAGTCCTGGCCCCGTGTATCTGGAATCTAATAAATAAGGAACGGCCTATTGGAAATTTCTTCACCGTATGTCTGGGCTGCCGTTTCCTGGATGGCACAGCTCTCGGGACTCAGGCCGATGCCAGGAGAGGCTGTGAGAGAGCCAGTTCGGCCTCAATTCTCTGGGCAGTCAAGTGTGTTCAGCAGCAACCTCAGGGGTGCACGTGGGGAAGTCTGGTCCAGGTCTACTGCTTTGTAGACTTTCAGTGCTAACGGTGAGGCCACCTGATTGCACTTGCACCCTCTCCCCGTATTCAAAGCCCCTCACTCAATGCGTGCCCTGTGAGAGCCCCAAGGCCACGCTCAATGCCCAGCCACTCCGAAGAAACAGTCCAGCAAACCACAAAAACTAAAGTGACCCAAGTCTACCCCGAGCGTTGTCAACATCACCAGTGAGATGTTCAGTCAATGCGCAGCCAAACTTCACCAGAAACCTTTCTTCACAACCTCTATCCCTCGCAGCACCTGCTCCGGGAAACCCTTTGGGCATCTCCTCACGCCCCCAGCTCTCCTCAGCTCAGCCTCCGTGGGCGCCCAGATTCAGCTTTTGTTATCTAGATCAGCGGTCGCCCACCGGTGGTGCACAGACCACTGGTGGTCCGTGAGGTCTGAAAGGTTGGTGACCGATGATCTAGATCAGCTCAGCCTCTTTGCTTCTTTCCACTTTCCCACACAGCTAGAGTCAGAAGCTGATCTAGTAAACAAACCCTTCTCTAGCGAAGGCTGTGTGTGTGTGCGTGTGTGTGTGTGTGGGGGGGGGGGTGATGAAGCAACCCTCACCACCTCAGATATTTCATTTTGCCTCTGTTGCAAATTCACGTTGCCCCCAAAGAACAGCTACCACCTGGAATCCCAGACAGCAGTCCCTTACCTGGCCTGACACTTTGCTATGCAAAGGACTGTATGTAGTTTCACAGACCCAGGATGCATCCCCTCAGGCCCCCACCTCCAGCCTCAAAGGGGGACAGTTGAGTCTTATTTCAGAAAACACCCAGAAAAGCAGACCTTTTCTTCCCAGGGTGTGCTTTCGCGCCTGAGCCCTCATTTTCTGACTGACACCAGTTCCTCTTGACTCTCATCACCTGGCACGGGGCTAGACTTGGGGGCATGGTGGTGGCCTCCAGTTAAGCAGAGAAGATAGACAGCCGTTTACGAGGGCACCTGAAACAGGAGACGCTCAACAGGCTACGGGAGTGTGGAAGGGGAACCAGTCTGGCCTTTGGGTGGGAAGGCTGTACAAGGAAACCATCCTGAGGAAGCAGGTGGAGGCTGTGGCCTGGAGAGAAGGCAGGGCAGTCTGGGGGCAGCATCTCAGGGAGAGAGAGAGAGGGAGGGAGAGAGAGAGAGAGATTGAGGGAGAGAGCACTGCTGAGGAATAAGAAGACAGCGAGGCTGATGTGCTCTGAGCTTGCTTGAGAAGCTGGGAGAAAACCATCTGCCTGGCGGAGGGGAGGACGAGGAGGCTGGAAAGCAGAGAGGCCAGATGGCAGAGGGCTTGGTCAGCTGACTATCCCAGGACAAGTGGGAAACCCTGACAGAGCTTTAAGCAAGGGAGGGACATGGTCAGATCTGCGTCTCCCACTTAGACACAGCGGGCCAAGCTTTCAGTGCTCTGTGGATCAGCTACCAAGGTGAGGCATGAGCTTTGGCGCAGCCTGGCCAAGACTCAGAAACCCCTGCTCTGGCTTCACCGGCGGTGTGGCCAAGGGCCAGACGCCTTCCTCCCCATCTGCACCATGAAGCTGACCACACCCTGAAAAGATGCTGACAGGACCTATCCATGGGCTGCTGGCTACATCCTACACATCCTACCCATAATTTTCCATTCATTTCTCACAATGTATGTTTAATATAAATTCTACTGCCTTCATTGTATAGAAAACTAAAGCTCAGAAAGGTTAATCAACATGCTTAAGGTCACAGAACCCAGATTTGAGTCCACATCTGTAGGAATTCAATTAAAGTCTCTTATCTGCCATGCCATAGTATCGACTAGCCAGCTGCAGGGCCAGACACATAGCAGGCACTTAACAATGTCCATTCCTTTCCCCGCCCTATTCCCACTGCAAGAACCACATGGCCTCCCAGGCGCCACCCCAGCCACAGACGTCTGCCCTCACCTCTGCCAGGGGCAGCTTGTTGCCCATCCTGGCAGCTCACAGCATTTCCAGCTGGTCAGGAAGAGGAGGGAACATGAACAGTGTGTGAGAGTGCAGTTAACATGCACTGTCGCAATGGGGCCTCTGGAGGAGATATGATTAGGTTAGTTTTTTTTTGTTTGTTTGTTTGTTTTTAATATACTAGAGACCCAGTGTATAAATTTGTGCACAGGTTAGGTTTTTTTTGTTTGTTTGTTTGTTTTTAATATACTAGAGACCCAGTGTATAAATTTGTGCACAGGTGGGGTCCAGCTGGCCCAATTGGGTGGGCTGGTCAGGGGGAGAGGACACAGGCAGTTGGCCAGCCAGCCCAGCCCCCTGGATGAACTCCCAGTCAAGGGAACAATTTACATATTAGCCTTTTATTATATAGGATTTAAATATATATATATATATATATTATTGATTTTTTTACAGAGAGAAAATGAGGGGTATAGAGAGTTAGAAACATCAATGAGAGAGAAACATCGACCAGCTGCCTCCTGCACTCTCCCCACTGTGGTTGTGCCTGTAACCAAGATACATGCCCTTGACCAAAATCGAACCTGGAACCCTTCAGTCCACAGGCTGACGCTGAGCCAAACCTCTTAGAGCTATTATATAGGATTTTTTTTGATTTCAGAGAGATAGAAACATTAATAATGAGAGAGAATCATTAACTGGCTTCCTGCACACCCCCTACTGGGGATGGAGCCTGCAACCTTGGCATGTGCTCTTGATCAGAATCAGACCCAGGATCTTTCAGCCTGCAGGCCTACGCTCTATCCACTAAGCTAGGGCTGGCTAGCCGGTTTGGTGGTAAAGTGACTTGAACCAAAGTCATGCCCCTTGCAAGTAACTAAGCTGGGATAACATAACTGGCCTTCAGACCACACTACTGGGAACCAAATTTCAGGGCCTGCCTACCTCATTCCTTCCCACTTGTCTTTGGAGAGAAAAAAAACATCAGCCTAAGATTATTAGCCAATAGTATGGTGACATTATTATTATCATCTTAGAGGTCCCTTGGGGGCAGGTTCTTAGACTCATGAAGAGGAAGGTCTCAGCTCTATGATATCAGAAGTCAGAGCTTGGGAGACTCTTATGTACCCAGACAAAGCTGAGGATCTAGGGGATCCCTGGCTTGTATCTTGGGAGGGGGAGGGGCCAGGGATGTTTGAAACAGGTTTTCTGTGTCCCTCAAACCATGTCTCTCTCATAGGAGACAGGTTCTGGCTAATCTTCCCCTATAGTCACAGGTCTCCAGCAGGGTGAGCATGGGGAGGGGGCTGGCTGACCCCTGCCTGGCCCTGGTCAAACTGAGGTCACTACCATGGCAGTGGGATGGGGGTGGGAAGTAAGCAGGAGGCCAGTAGAGGGATGGGGACAGATGTGGGGGGAGAGAAGACGGGAGGGAGAGGAGTGCCAAAAGGAGAGAGGATTTGACTCAGAGGAAATGTTCCTGAAAGGAGACAAAGCTCTCCCAGGTTCCTCTGGAAATTGCTTTGTTTAAAATGCAAAGTGCAGATGTGTTTAGATGACATCTCAGCATCCATCACCCTATGTAAATGCCGACCCTGGGGAAGAGCAGCCCCTGTAAGTCACATGGAGTCCCCTAATCGAGTGTGTGTGTGATGGCAAGCCAAGGGAGCAGCGCTTAGGTGGTGACAGCTCACCACCCAGGAGAGGGGCTTGATAAGGGCCGTGGGGGAGGGAGCCCAGCCCTGGGGGGTTGGGTTGTTGGGTCCCTATCTGCTCCAGGTAGGAATGAACTCAGCTCCTGGCACTACTTCCCTATCCCTCCCACCCCCACTCCCGCAGGCTAGCTGTGCTGGGATGTGGCTGCAGGATATGCCTGATGCAGGCCACTGAGGGACAGAGCTCTAAACAAGATACCGCAGCTGTTGGCTCCAAACAGTGAATTAAATCCTAGGGAGCAGGCAGGATGCCCCTTGCCCCAGGGAAATAGGAGATTGAAAACCTGGTTGGGCCCTACCTAGTTTGGCTCAGTGGATAGAGCATCAACCTATGGACTAAAGGGTCCCAGGTTCAATTCCAGTCAAGGGCACATACCTTGGTTGCATGTTCTTTGGTCCTGGTTGGGGTGTGTACAGGAGGCAACCAATTGATGTGTCTCTCTCACATGGATGTTTCTCTCTGTTCTGTATCTCCTTCTCCCTTCCACTCTCTAAAAATCAATGAGAAAAATCCTCCGGTGAGGATTAACAACAACAACAACAACAACAACAACAACAACAACAACAACAAAAAGCCTGGTTGGAGCGGGGGGGGGCTCTTAAATTGAAGCCCTCCATCTGACACCTGTCAGTCACCATCCCATAGCCCTCAGGGTGGTGTTCCAGATTCAACCTGTATATCTTCAGTGACAAAAACTTAACATCCTGGTAGGATTTCCAGCTAAAATCCAAGATGCCTAGTTAAATTTGAATTTCAGATAAATGAGGAATAATTAGTATAAGCATGTGCCAACTATTATATGGGGTTATTTGTTATTTATCTGAAATTCCCATAATCCTATTTGCTAAACTGGCAACCCTACATGCTGGGCAGTCCATTCCTTTTTTTTTTTTTTCCACATATCTAATCACTTTGTTGTGGATTGAGCCCACCTCTGTCTTCCTTCCAGTTTTGTCCACCCCTCCTCTACCCTAGCTTTGCCTCTGGGCCACGATTTTGCTTCCTTCCTTACCTTTCACAGGTCACCCTCTATCTCCCACCACCAATAAATCCTCCCATTCCCAATTCATTCTTAGCTTCTGCAATCCTTAACCGGGGAAAACTGCTCAGTCTGGCTCTTAGCTCCACTATGAACACACATTCTTCAAAATTCATTCCTGTACTCAACCTGTATCTGTTAAGTTATTGCTATGTGTCTGACTCATGGCTAGACATAGAATACTGCCAAAAACAAGACAGGTGTGGAGGAAAACAAAATGGCGGCATAGGTAAATGCCTATACTTGTGGCTTCCCACAACCCCATCAAAATTATAACTCCCTGGCCTGTTTGGCTGGGTGGATAGGGTGTTGGCCTGTGGATTGGGGGTCCCGGGTTTGATTCCAAACGGGAGGATATGCCTGGATTGTGGGCTCAGTGGTGGGGGTGGGGGATGTAGGAGGCAGCCAATCAATGATTCTCTCTCATCATTGATGCTTCTAGGTCTCCGTTTCCCTTCTTCTTCGAAATCAATAAAATAAATTTTTTTAAAGAATTACAAATGAAAATATAGAACAATAATCATTCAGAACCACCTGAAAGCTGGCTGAATGGAAGTCCTACAACTAGAGAAGTAAAGAAGAAAGCATATTGAGACTGGAAGGAGGGTTGGAGGCATGGACTGGGCTGGTCTGACATCCACGTGTGTTTTTATAATCAGGAGGGAGGTTGTCTCTGTGGAGGATGCCTGTGAGGAGCAAGGAGTCTCAGCCCCATACCAGACCCCCACCCAGTGTTCCAGATATGGGAAGAGAAGCCATCAAAACTACAGGCTGAGAGACACAAAGGCTGCTGGAGACTCAGGAGTTCCTTTTAAAGGCCAGTGCATGAATTTACAAGGTTCAGTTTCCTCTGAGCTCCAGTACTAGGCAGCGTCTCTAGGGGACTGGAACACATATGGGGAGGAACTGGATTGTCTGGCATCGGGGCTGGAACTTGGGGGCAGCTTTCTCCTGGATGCGGGTGCTTGCAGGAGTCATTGTTCCTGTGCTGGAATCTCCCCTGTTACAGGGCTAACTGGCAGCCATATCAGTGTGGCTCACCCAGTTTGTTCTGTCCTAGGGATTCCCTGAGACTCCGCCCCATCCAATTTGCAACCCCACCCAACCTTTTTCCAGCTACTTTTCCATATGAATAGCCTATCCCAATGGTTGGCAAACTGCGGCTTGCAAGCCACGATTTGTTGCTCTGTTGACTAATGAGTTTGCCTACCACTTGCCTATGCTGACTCAGGCTTCACACTTTGCTAAAATCTCTCAACTCTACTGTTGAATCCCTGAAGCTGGTGTCAGCATGCCCCAAATGTATCAATAAAAGGCCGAAGAACCCATACTTGCACCAGCCTTCCTTGCTTCACAGCTGGGCCTTGCCTGGGCACCTCCAAGTCCAAAACAAATAGCTCCTACTGGGTATCTCAGGCAGTAGCTGAGTCTGCAGCTCCTTGGAGGCCCTACAGTCAGTGTACTCAGTGGACAGCTTCAGACCATAGCCAATTAAAACTCTACACATCCACAAGCAACACACTCAAGAGGCAGACTCAGTGAGTACCAAAGCCCCACTGAAGCAAGTCCTGGTCCATGGGGGAAGGAACTCAAGGGCAGCTTTCTCCTGGATGGGGGTGCTTGCAGGGGTGTTTCCTGCACAGCAGCTCTCCCACTGTAGTTGCAACTGGTCCTTACAGCCAATTGACTCCCAGAGAAACCAACAGCAATCAAGCCTCAACTATAAGACTGTGCACATAGCTTAGACAGGGGCATACCTAGAGTGCCCAACTCAGGTGACCGGAGAGGCAGAGCCACAGAGCCCTGCTGGACATCTACTATACAATGCCACAGTACCAATTCCAGGAGATATAGAGCTCTATTTAATAGACAGAAACAAACACAGGGAAGCAGCCAAAATGTGTAGACAAAGAAGTACCACAAATGAAACCAAGCAAACTACTGGATACAGAGCTCAAAAGTTACTCAAGGATCTTCATGAGAGCTTCAAGGGACTTAGTGAGACTGTCAAGGATCTTAATGAGAATGTCAAAGACATGAAAAAGGATCAGTCAGAAATTAAGCATATACTAAGTGAAATAAAGAATAATTTCAGGGATTCAACAGTAGAGTTGAAGATTCCAAGAATCAAATCAATGATTTTTGAGGAAGTAAAAAACACCCAACAGAAAAGCAAAAAGAGAAAAGAATAAAAAATATGAAGGGAGCATAAGGAACCTCTGGAATAACTTCAAGTGTACCAACATTCTCATTATGGAGGTGCCAGAAGGAAATGAGAGAGAGCAAGATATTAAAAACCTATTTGAAGAAATAATGACAGAAAACTTCCCCTACCTGGCGAAAGAACTAGATTTACAAGTCCAGGAAGCACAGAGAGTCCCAAACAAGAGGAATCCAAAGAAGCCCACACCAAGAAACATCATAATTAAAACGTCAAGGGTTAAAGACAAAGAGAGAATATTAAAAGCAGCAAGAGAAAAGCAGTTAGTTATCTACAAGAAAGCACCTATACAACTATCAGCTGATTTCTCAACATAAACTTTGCAGGCCAGACAGAGTGGCAAGAAATATTCAAAGTGATGAAAAGTAAACCTACAACCAAGATTACTCTACCCAGAAAAGCTCTCATTTAGAATTGAGGGTCAGATAAAGAGCTTTACAAAAAAGAAAAAGCTGAAAGTTAATTAGCATCAAACCAGGATTACATGAAATGTTAAAGGGTATTCTTTAAGAGGAAGAGGAAGAAGAGATAAAAAATATGAACAAAAAATGGCAACACATATCTATCAACAATTGAATCTAAAAATCAAAATTAAAAAATATAATGAACAAAATAAACTGGTGAATAAAATAGAATCAGAGGCATGGAAACATGAAACAGACTGAGGGAAGGGGATGGGAGGAGGGGAAGGGGGAAGAGATTAACCAAAGATCTTACTTATGGACACAGACAGTAGTGGGGAAGAGGCCTAGGGCAGGGTGGAAACTAGGTAGAGGGGAGCAATTTGGGGGAGAGGGGGAGAGAAGGAGAACATCTGTAATACTCTCAACAATAAAGATTTTTTAAAAGAAAAAAATTAAAATTAAAAAAATAAAAAGGACAGGTGTGGTCTTTGGTCCCTTGGAGCTTACATATTAGTTGGTTTAGACAGATTTATTTTATTTTATTTATATTTTTAATATGTATTTTTGTTGATTTCAGAGAGGAAGGAAGAGGAAGAGAGAGATAGAAACATTAATGATAAGACAGAATCATTGATTGGCTGCATCCTGTATGGCCAGTGTCAAGTCCACAACCTGGGCATGTGCCCTGACTGGAAATTGAACTGTAACCTCCTGGTTCAAAGCCACTCTGGCCAGGCTAGACAGATATTTTTTTAAAGGAAGCAACTAATAAAGTAATTAGAAGTGAGGAATAAAGAAGCTGAGATGGGAAATCATGGGATGGAGGGAACCTACTGTAGCTGGGATTTCTGGGGAGAGCCACTCTGAAGAAGTGACATTTAAGCCAAGTTCTGAAAGATGAGAAAATGCTAACCCTGCAAACAGAGGAGCTGACATGAGCAAAGGTCCTGGGTGAAATTGAATCTCAGCAGGGCCTTAATGTTAGACAGCTCTTTTATGTCTCAGAAATTTTATTTTATATTTTAATTTATACCTTTATTTTATCCTCAGAGGATATTCCAAATTCCAGTATTCTTAAGGTCCCAAGCCAATTCCAATCTTTAGCAGGTGACCTCACCTCTTGACTCACTAAGAAGATGAAGCCAAAACAGCTTCCTTTTATCACCAAGTTCGCCCCCATAGCCACACACCCATTTCTTCCTCGCCTTTGTTCTTGAAATTAGATTTCTGACTTCTCTCCACAGCTAGACCTTCCCACCCTTGACTACCTCACCAGCCCCTTTGTGCCTTTTTCCAGCAAGTATTTCCTCTCTCTTCTACCTTCAACCTTCCCATCCCACTGGCTCCTCCTCTTTCATCTTCAAACCAGCTTAAATATGATGGCTTCTCTTCAGCTATGACTTCATATCTTTCTTAGTGTTCTTGCCCGCCCCCCCCCAAGATATTTGATGTTCTCATTGTCTCTCTCACCACTCACTATTTATCCAAGCCTTCTGTCTCCCACCATCCGACACCTAACCACCTCTCTTCTTTCAAAGACCATCAGCAATTCCTTTCCCAGACTTTCCAGATGTGAGCTGCTTCTACCTTGCTCTCTGAACAAGTGTTTTGCTGCCTAGGACTTTGTAGATATTTCCTTGATAGAATACAAAGTCCTTGAAGTCAGGGACTTGTCTTACTTATGTTTTACCATCCAAAGTCCCAAGCACATTACTCTGCTGAGGATTTGCTGAGCAAATGTGTCATTCAATAGGGGTGTTTCTTGGGGTGCTGAAAACCAATATGGGAGAGCTTCATCTGAGGTAAATACAAGAGGGCTCCCCTCAGTGGCAGGACAGACAGGATGGGGAGGTTGGATAGGAGGTGGAGGTTGGAAGAGTGAGAAGAAGGAGGAACAGGAGGGTGCCAGCTCCTACAAGAGGATGATAAATGATAACAGTGCTGGGAACAAAACCAAGCATCCTTCATGCTGTCAGAGCAATGAAGCTGGCGCACTCCAAGACGGGGCACCAGGCAGTGCCTTGCGTTCAGAAGAGGCATGCGCTCTCAGTCCCCTTCTGCTCATAGTCAACAGTCCAATCCATCTTCCCTGGGGTAGTCTTCTGAAACTTGGGGGAGGAGGGTATCCTGGGGTTGGTGAGAGGGGGGCAAGTCAACCTGAGCCAGCTGTCCTCCTCACTGTCCCCATCTTAGTGGTCTCCTGTGGCCCTTAGGTCCCTATCATGTCTGGGGTCAGCCAGATGGTATTGACTCTGATTTGTGTTGTGAATATTCTTCCCACCTTCCCACCCCCATCACCCGCTTTTAGGAGCTTCATCCTGCTCCATAAAATACTAAAGTAAAGATGCTCTAATACAAGAATAAGCAAATGGGAACATACCTGCTGGGGGGTGATGGGGCCAGTAGGGGGTGGGGCATTTGGGGGTGACCAGGCTGGCAGGGGGGGCAGTAAGAGGCCACCAGGGCAGTGGAGGAAGCAGTTAGGAGTAACCAGGCTGACAAGTGGGGTACAGTTGGGGGTGACCAGGTCAGCATGGAGGGCAGTTGAGGGTGATTAGGCTGGCGGGGGTGGGGGGCAGTGAAGGGCACTAGGCCAGAGCGGAGAGCAGTTAGGGGCAACCAGGCAGGCAGGCAGGTGAGCGATTAGGAACCAGCAGTCCAGGATTGTGAGAGGGATGTCCAACTGCTGGTTTAGGCCTGAGCCCTAAACCGGCAGTTGGACATCCCCTGAGGGGTCCCAGATTGGAGAAGGTGCTGGCTGGGCTGAGGGAAACCCCCTTCCATGCATGAATTTCGTGCACTGGGACTCTAGTACATTATATAAAACTATATATGTTTCCAGGCCTTCTCTCACACCCATTACTCTTCATTCTGCCTAATTAGAATTCCACCAAATAGTCATATTATTCTAACACACCATGTAACAATTAAAAATAATGGTGATTTCCACTTCTTTCCCCCTCTTTCCCACCACCTCCTTTTTCTCCACTCCGGCAGAAAAGCTATATGTTGGCTTCTTTATGGTTGTTTGTTTATTTTGCTTAATTTTATTCCTTCCACTTGGAATTTGGAAGATTCTGGCTGAATGATGACCATGATGGTCGTTCCATTTTGCCATTTTGTCACTGGATTCTCAGTGCCATGTGCAGAACATGGTATAAAATGTTGCCAATGGGGATGGGACAGGATAGAGAGGAAGGGGATAATCTCGATGAGGTATACACATTGTGGGGAGGTCTGTTGGATATTTGCTCACTTAGTTTCCATGACAATCATGCAAGGTAAATAATATAACTATCATGGAAGGACTGTCCAAGCTAGAAAATATCAGACCTGCAAGGAGGGTATGAGAGGACAAAGGAGAGAAAATGAGAAGAATAAAACTTGACTGTACTTCTCAGAGCTCTCCCTCCACTCCCCAGCATCATATGGATATCATCCCACATAGAAAGCTCTCCCTCCCAAGCTCTGATCTCTTGTTTGCACAGCCCTACCCACATTTGATGGGTGGAAGTGGTAAACTCTTGAGACCTGGGAGTGTGAAACTCCCTCTCCTCAAATAGGTAGCCTTTCATGTTCAAAATATCCATTCTGAATCCAGCTTTGAAACAGAAGAATCCTGGAAAGTTCACTGTCAATCTAGGATGCATCTCCTTGGTGTAGGGTGAAAAGCCCAGACTCTGGGATCAGAAGGATCTGAATAAGTCTCTCAGCCTCTTTGAGCCTCAGTTTTCTGTATATAAAATGGGAATTACCATGCTTACCTCATCAGACTGTGATGTTCATATAGAGTACCTAGTATATAGTAGGCACTTAATAAAATATTAATAGGAATATATATATTAGAGAGAATGGGAAAGATATAGAAACATCAATGATGAGAGAGAATCATTGATCAGCTGCCTCCTGCACACCTCTCTTACTAGGGATCAAGCCCGCAACCTGGAACCATGACCTCCTGCTTCATAGTCAGTGCTCAACCACTGAGCCATGCCAGCCAGACTAAACCAGTCTTTATGTATTACTAGTCTTTAGAACTTAAAAGATACTTTCACTGGGTATAGATTTGAGGCTGACAGATAATACCATTACTGTCTTCTAGTTTCTGTCATTACTACTGATGAGTGAGCCATCACCCAATTGCTCTTAGTTTTTTTGGGAGCGTTTTGTTGCTATTGTTTTTTAAGTGATCTGTCTTTTCTCTTGGGCTGTTTTAAAACTCTCTTTTTTCTTTGATGTTTTGTCATTTTTCTGTGATGTATTTGGAATGAATTTCTTTTAAGTTATTATACTCAGTGCTTGTTGAACATCCAGGATATGAGTACTGATGCTTAGCAACAACTCTGGGAAATCCTAAGGAATAATCTCTTCAAATATTGGTTCTTCTCCATTCTCCTTCTCTTCTTTGGGAGTACAGGTAGGCTTTTTATTTTTATTTTTTAAAAATAATTTATTTATTTATTTTTGCAGTATAACTTAGATTTAATAGTCGTACATATGTTTTCCTCCCCCCCGCATTGTCCTCTCCCCAGTCTCCCCTACCCCCCAGCACATGTCCCCACCTGCCCCCCTGCCCCAGTGTCTTGCATCCATTGGTTATGCTCATATGCATGCATACAAGTCCTTCGGTTGATCTCCCATAGCACCTGCCCCCCACCCTCCCCAGCCTTCCCCATGTAGCTTGGCAGCCTGTTCAATGCCTGCCTGCCTCTATATCAGTCACTCTCCACTGTTTTTTTTTTCTTCAAAAATATTTGCATCTGCATACTAAAAATAAGTGTATAAGAACAAAAAATGTTTGAGTCACAGTTTCAATGTCCAACTGTTCTGAGTCCCAGTTTCAATGTCAAATAGTTCTTAATGTGTACGTGTCAGCAATGGTATCCAGATGGTGGACACGTAGTGGCAATGCAAGTTCCAGCCTCTCTTATTTGGTCCTGGGCTGCCTGCAGCAACACACAGCTGCCGACTGCTAGCATGGCAAGGTGTCGTCAGTGTCCCCCATCTCTGGACCATCCTCATGGCTGGAACAGACCCATCAGTTCCTCACTGTCACAGAAACCCACATGGTCTTGGAGTTGTTCTCTGAAAACACACAAACACATTCTAGACCAAAAATTAACAAAGGGGTCCTCTCTGCAAATTAGACTTGGGATTCTTTTTATTTTTGCCCAAATGATTTTCCTTTGGCTTATTTTGATACCATGTGTGTTTTTCATGGGTGTCCTGCTGTTGGCATTACAAATGGAAGTTACTTTTCTGGAGTAAGAATTTTCTAGATGTATTTTACTTACAGGATATTTTTCCTTACATGATATTACCCCACTATCTTCCCCTTTTTTGATTAATGGGGGCTTTTGGAAATTTTAGATTGCAGTCTTGGTAATTTTAAATTTTAATTTTTGCATACAAATATGACTGCTTTAGGTTCTTTGGATGTTAGGCAATTTTACAGTAAGATGAACTACTAATAGATATTTTAGTTAATGTTTTAGGAACAGCTTTTTGTCCAGTACACTTAAATTTTTTTGAGTATTCACTTATTTTACTTGGCCAATTTAAATTAACCTGAAAACTTGATTAATATTTTACTGTCAATGTTAATACTCAAGCAAAAATCTTAGTTTACCCTGTAAATATTAGTGGAAAGGATTACTTGCATTCTTGAGTAGGCCCTGAGCATTCCTGGTACTAGATTGAATTTAGATATAGAGCAGCTGTTGCTGGCCGAGTCTCTGTCTGCAACCTGGGTTCCGATCTGACCTGTGCATGGGAGGCAAAGAAGCCATGGGGGCAGGAGACCTCCCTCAGAAGAGGTGAGAGTTCAGGCCCCTGCAAGGTTTGTGGGTGAGGGTCTGTGCCCCACCTCTGTTGACCTTTTAGTTCTCTCCTGTTGGCCCCTCTGCAACTGTGCCTGTCTTAGGTTGTTCCTTCCCTGAGGAATCTTACCCATCTCTGGCTAACTAGTCATCCTCCGGGGCTAAACAGGGTGATGTGAGGTTCAGTTCTGTCTCCTTTGTAGTCTATGCTCCTGTGGCCTCCATGGCCAGCACTTGCCTTGGGGTCCCCTCGCCTGCTGGCGGTGTCCTGTACAGTTAGGCTTTTTAAAAAGATCTTCTCACTCTATCTGCCATGCCTCTTTAACATCACGTTCATATTTTCCATGTATTTGTCTCTTTGAACTAAATTCTGGAAAATGTTTGAATCTATTTTTCATATTATTAGTATTTTTCTCTCCAGTTGTATCTAATTTTCTATTTAATCCTTCCATTGAGACTTCATTGTTTCCCATTTCTATATGTTCCATTTGTTTTATTCCTGTCTTTTTGTTGTTCTTTATACTCATGCTCTTTGCTCTTATTTTTAAATTTTTATTTCTTCAGATATATTTGTGGTTGGCAGAATAGTAATTCATGTCCTAATCCTTGAAGCCTGGAATATGTTAAGTTACATAACAGTGGGGAATTATGGTTGGGCATATTTGTGGGAGGTCTATTTCTGTTTGTTTTGTTATTATTCTGTTCTATTGATCTAAGTGTCTATTCATCTGCCAATTCTATAGTTTTGATTACTATAGAATTGGTGCTAGTTCTTCCTTAAACATTTGATGAAATTCTCCAATTAAACTATTTGGGCCTGGAGATTTCCATTTGAGGAGTTTTAAAGTTACAAATTTAATTTCCTCAAAAGATATAGAGATACTCAAATTATCTATTTTTATTGGGTGAGTTGTGTTAATTGTTTTCTGAGGAATGGGTTCATTTAATCTAAGTTGTCAAATTATGTGTGTAGAATTATTTGTAGTATTCTTTTATTATTTTTTAATATTTGAAGCATCTATAGTCATATCCTGTTTCATTCCTGATATTGGTAATTTGCATTTTCTCTTTTTTACTTTGTCTTGCTAGAGATTTGTCTATTTTATTGATATTTTTCAAAGAACCAACTATTTTCCCCATTGATTTAATTTTTTTCTGTTATTAATTTCACTGATCTCTTATCTTATTCTATGTGCTTTGCATTTCTTTTAATTTTATGTTTCTAAAATCTTGAGGTGAGAACTTAAAGAGTTTTCTTTAAGACTTTTCCTCTTTTCTAGCATAAGCATTTAATGCTACATATTTCCCTTTCAACATGTCTTTAATTACAAAACCACAAATTTTAATATGCTCTACTTTCATTTTCATCCAATTTCATTTATTTTTGTTTTCCTTAAGACTTTCTCCTTTGACCCATGGATTATATAGAAATATATTATTTTGTTTTCAAATAGTTGGAGATTTTCTGTTTCTCTTATTGATTTCTAGTTTGATTTCACCGTTGTCGATCACACCCTCTGAATGGATCCAACTCTTTTCAGTTTGTTGAGATTTATTTTATGACCCAGGATATGATCTGTCTTGGCATATGTTCCATAGGCAATTGAAAAGAATGTATATTCTGCTATGTAGTGGAATGTTCCATAAATATTGATTATATCCTGTTCATTTAATGGTGTTGAGTTCTTCTATACCCTTGTTGGCTTTCTGTTTAGTTCTATTAATTATTGAGAGAAGGGCATTGAAGTCTCCAACCATAATTATGGATTTCCCTGTTTTTCCTTTTAGTTTCATCAGCTTTCGCTTTATATACGTTACAGCTTTGCTGTTTGGTGCATACACATTTAGGATTGTTATGTCTTCTTGATGGAGTAACCCTTTTATCACGACGTAATGTATCTCTTTGTGTCTGGCAATTTACTTAGCTTTGAAATTACTTTATCTTACATTAACATAGATACTTCTGTTTTCTCCAGATTGGTATTTGCAAGACATACTTTTTCCATCTTTTTACTTCTAACTCCCTATATTGTTACAGTATGTAAGTGAATTTCTTATAGATGGTATATAGTTGCTGTTATGGACTGAATGTTTGTGTTCCCCGCACCCAAATTCATATGTCAAAACCCTATTACTTTGGACTTTTTAAAATCTGTGCTTATTTCCCTGGTTTGGTTCAGTGAATAGAGTGTTGGCCCAAGTGAAGGGTCCTGGGTTAGATTTCAGTCGGGGGGCACATGCATCAGTTGTCTGTGTGGGAGGCAACCAATTGATGTGTCAGTCGCACATTGATGTTTCTTTCTCTCTGTCTCTTCCCCTCCACTCTCTCTAAAAATCAATGGAGAAATGTTCTCGGGTGAGGATAAATAAAATAAAATAAAATAAAATAAAAATAAAAATAAATCTGTACTTATTGATATTTACAGGTTGCTGACTGCTTCACCTTCAAGGCTGGGGGATATGAAACAAAAAGAAAACATGCTGAACTCATCATTATGTCATTTTTGGGATCTCAACATTTCTATTTGGCCTGTCTTCTTTTCTCTACCTTAATTAATTTATATATATATATATATATATATATATATATATATATATAGAGAGAGAGAGAGAGAGAGAGAGAGAGAGAGAGAGAGAGATTGACTTCAGAGAGAAAGGAAGAGGGAGAGAGAGACTGAAACATCAATGATGAGAATCATTGATTGGCTGCCTCCTACTGGGAACCAAACCCGAAACCCAGGCATGTACCCTTGAGCAGAATTGAACCTGGGACCCTTCAGTTCCCAGGCAGATGCTCTATTCACTAAGCCAATGGTCGGCAAACTCATTAGTCAACAAATCCAATTATCAACAGTACAACTATTGAAATTCCTTTAGAGAGCCAAATTTTTTTAAACTTAAACTACATAGGTAGGTACATTGTTATTAACTTAACCAGAGGCCCGATGCATGAAATTTGTGCACGGGGGGTGGGGGATGTCGCTTAGCCCAGCCTGCACCCTCTCCAATCTGGGACCCCTAGAGGGATGTCCAACTGTCTGTTTAAGCCTGATCCCGAGAGGACTGGGCCTAAATGGGCAATGGGACATCCTTCTCACAATCCAGGACTGCTGGCTCCAAACTGCTCACCTGCCTGCCTCCCTGATTGCCCCTAACTGCTTCTGCCTGCCAGCCTGATCACATGCTAACCACCACCCTGCCAGCCTAATTGATGTCTAACTGCTCCCCTGCCAGCCTGTTTGCCCCCAACTTCCCTTCTCTGCTGATCTGGTCACCCGTAACTGCCTTCTCCTGCAGGCTTGATCGCCCACAACTGCCCTCCCTTTGCAGGCCTGGTCCCTCCCAACTGCCTTCCCCTGCTGGTCATCTTGTGGTGACCATCTTGTGCAGGATCTTTGACCACATGGGGGCAGCCCTCTTGTGTGTTGGAGTGATGGTCAATCTATGTATTACTCTTTTATAGATAGGAGAGAGGCCTGGTGCATGGGTGGAGGCCAGCTGGTTTGTCCTGAAGAGTGTTGCAGATCAGGGTGGGGGTTCCCTTGGGGCGAGGGGTGGCCTGGGCCAAGGGCCTATGGAGGTTTGCAGGCTAGTCACACCCTCCAGGGACCCAAGTAGAGGCCCTGGGATCTGGGATTATGTCTACAATTGAAACTTTGTAGCCTGGAACAGAGCCAAGCCTTCTGCTCGCTCCGTGGTGCTAGCCATTTCTGTTTGAAACTTTGTAGCCTAGAGTGGAGGCCTAGACCGGCAATGGCAGGCAGAAAGCTTGGCTTCCTCTGTTGCCGGGGAAACCCAAGCCTTCCTCCTGTTCTCAGTGGCAGCAGCCATTTTGGTTGGAGTTTATTTGCATAATCTGCTCCCGATTGCCTAGTGGGCGTGGCTTGTGGGTATAGCAAAGGTACAGTCAAATTTGTATATTACTCTTTTATTAGATAGGATTAAGGTACTCCTAAACTGGCCTTTGCCAAAAAACTCAAGGGACCAAAGAGCTGCATGTGGTTCTGGAGCCGCAGTTTGCCGACCACTGCACTAAGCCAAACTAGCCAGGGCTTCTCTCCACCTTTCAATTGTTTTACACGTAATATCCAGGGTCTCTAGTTATAGTTATTGGAAATAAAAGGGAAATGTATGTCTATTCCATCTTCCCAGAAACAGAAGTCCTACTATATACCTTTCATAACTAGAAAAAGGTGTGTGTATGTGTGAGGGGGGGTGGGGGAGATAGAGTGTTTTGGGGAACATTAGATACAGGCACATCGTGTCTCAGTGTCAGCCTTTGGTTAGGTGCCAGGCACTGTACTGGGGCTGCAAGGACAGAACAAAATAAGACACAACTCCAGCCTCAAGGAGCTTGTGGAGAGGTGAAGCAGGCACATGGGTGAATCAGAGCAATTATCTTATTTGTCACATTTGCTGTGACAGAAATGGGCCCCGGTAAGAAGGCCTGGTCAGACCCTCCTGGGCCTGGCTTCATGAAGGAGATGCTTGATCTGAGTCCACTGGCACTCCTAATCCACCCCCAGAAAAGGCCCTTTTCGGCAGGTCAAGATAGGAACACCAAGGTGGCGAGCAGGAGAGAGTGGCTATTGTGTGGTGGTTTAGAGCAGCGTTTCTTAAATTTCAATGTGCACACGAATCACCTAGGCATCTTGTTCTGATTTGTAGGTTCAACAAGCTCCCAGGTGATACCCATGATGCTACTGGCCCGTGCACCACACTTTGAGTAGCAAAGACAGACCTTAGACAGTGTTCAAATCCCAGCTCAGGCACCAACTACCTGGGCAAGTCACTTACCCACCCTCCACTGAGGTTCTGCATTTGTAGAATGAAGACAATAAGAGCTCTTGCCCCATGAGGGTGCAGAGAAGACTGAAGAGCCAGGGCACGAGCAGTGTCTGGCACGGATCAGCACAAGGTCAAGTCGAGAGTCCCAGTCTCATTTCTCTGCTATTGTCCAGCCGCCCAGGCCCTGCTCACGCCAAGGGAGAACATCAGTGGCTCCGTCTCGGCCTTCAGGGGTCTGTGCAAGAGCATTAACCCAGTGTGTGCCATCATCAGGCCCGTATTGTCCCCAAAGCCAGGTGGGGGGGGGGCACGATATGGGCCTGATGATGTCGCACACTGGGTTAATGCTCCTGCTCTGGGCCAGAGGAGAATGTTTTGTGTTGAGTTGCTGCTGGGAAGGAAAGGGAGGGGGGAAAAGAAGGCTCCTTTTTTTATTATTATTCTGAGGTGCATTTTAATTTGCACAAGCCACGTTGTGCCTGTGATGGATGACACAGAAGGAAAAATTACAGCCCAGGAAGCCCAGCAAAGGAGGAAAAAAATAAAAGAGATCCAGCAAGGATTAAAAACAGCCCATTGTGATGCTGCATCCTGATCAGGGGCTGGGGGCTGGGGCGGCTGGAAGGAGACCTGGGAAGGAAGTTGCCAGACAGGGAGAGCCTGTCTTTGGCAAACTGAGAATCGGTGGGAAGTTTGCTTCTCTTGCTTGGCCTCCCCATTCTGCCTTTGATTCCCTCCTGCATGGCATCACCACCATCCCTGGGTCAATCAGCTGCCAATGCTCGGGGCCACCTCTAGATCTCTCCTCTTATTAACAAAGCTCAGGAACCTTGGAGCTGCCTCCCGGGGCATTGTGCGTCATAGCAATCAAAGGGAGGGCAGAATCAGAAGGGCCAAGAGTTCGGCATCTAAACGAGGCTGCACGCGCCCTGACAGCTCTCTTGCACAGACCCCTGAAGGCCGAGAGGGAGCCACTGATGTTCTCCCTTGGCTGTGGTTAGCAGCAGTTCAGAGCAGAGGCTCTGGAATCCGGAGCACAGACCTGGGTTTGCAGCCTGACTTGTCCACTTAATCGCTGTGGGACCTCAGACAAGTTATTCAACCTCTTTGTGCTTTCGCTTCTTTAACTCTAGAAAAGAGATAAAACAGTACCTACCTCATGAGGGTCCGTGTGAGGAGCAAGTAAAACAGTGAGGTCCTTTTTCTGCCCTGGGAAGACACCGGCCCAGCAGGATTTAGGAGAACGCGTAGGGTAAGGACGGGCAGTAGTCCCAGCAGTGTTGCTGGCTGAATCCTGGGCAGGTAGGCAGCCTCCGTACTCATCTTCCAGAATCTCAGGGAAGGAGACCGGAAATGTGCCTGATTCAATAGCTGACCTAGGTCCTGCCCTCTGCCCAGGGCCGTTTCCTCTTACTGAGTTCTTGGCGATAGGGAGCAGCTGCTTTGTTTTCTGCCTAATGACCCAGCTGATCTAGAGGAGGCTGCCAACCCTCTTTCCATTTAACAGTGAGATTTAAGCAGATCTAAAACTTCTCTACACAAGATGTTAGAGAGTGGGAATTTTTGAGCACTACTGAGGCCGTGGAGTATGCCCCAGATAGAGTTATCAGTGCTGACATCAGGCCAGGTCTTGAGATATGGTCTCATGGCCCCTTCCCAGCACATAGGCCTTGTAATATAGAACACTGTCAGCTTTCTGAAGAACAGGATGACCTTGTGAATAACATGGTCGTCAATGGCATGATCCTGATGTAGCTTAGGAAAAACTGTTTTATCTTGGGTTGCTTGTTCTGCAAAAACAGGATGTGGTTAATGTGCTTAAAAGTGGTCCTGCAAAAAGGGTCGGGGCTGCTTTCCGGTCTCCCTGCATGGAAAATGGCAGAGCAGTCACCTGGCTGGCTAATAAAGGCTCCCTAAATTTTAATTTTGTCTGGGCTCCAGTGGTCGTTCACTTGCCTCTGCTCCACCACAGAGACACACACTCCACAGCACGCATCTCTTAGCCACAGGTGGGGCAGGAAAACGGCAATGAAAAGATCTTTTATTGCAGTCAGCTGAGGAGATGTTGATGGTGCAGGAATAAAAACAACTGAGGTCTTAAGAAACCCTCATGGACCCTCTTCCTGCGAATAGCAGCTCTCTTCCAGTCTAATGATGCTTTTTGGGGGGACACTTTCACATAGTCAGTCATTAATAATACAAATAGCTAGCATCTACTGAATACCCATGTGCCAGTTTTAAGCACTTTGTATGTTTTCATTCAGTTAATCCTCAAAACTGTTCAAGAGGTAGGTGCTGTTATAATCTGCTTTTTACAGGTGAGAAGACAAAGGCACAAGATCGTAAACTCTTGAAGCACGTGGGCCAGGATTCACGCTCAGACAGTCCAGCCACGGAGCCAGGTTCACTGAGCTCCACTACAACACCCACAGCTACACGAGACAACTGGGGTGTTTCTTTTCTCTAACTGAGGTGGTCTGTACTCTGAATACCAATGCTGGATAACTGATTGGGCTGTTTAGGTTTGAGGGTGGGGCCCAGTTTTCTTCCATGAAGGCCCAGAGGTGCAACTGTTACCAAGAAAGTCCCTGTTTTCTGGAGCACGTGGGAACTTCACCTTGTGCATCTATACGAGGGCACAGATAGGGCAGAGATGCTCAATCAAGTGACTACAAAATCAATATGTGGACACTTTTAGAGACTTCATGAGATGTTGTCCTACCTGCCTAGTGACTGGGTTGCCATGATTATTACATAGTGTTCTTGGAGTCTTCTGCTCTTGGCCCCTGGGCCCCCATGCTTTCCTTCCACTCTGCCCCTTGCCATGCAGACGGCAGCCCCTGTGTAGGGTCTGGATTTGGGGAAGGCTTGGGGCCATGGGGCAAATCTGTAAGGAATGTGCTCCTGATTGTGGGAGACAACACCTCACAAGCAAGAACTTTCCTGCCAGTGTCACAGGGAGGACAGCAGCAGGGGACTCTGATTGGAGTCAGATAAGCCGGGTTAGAGTCTGGCTCAGCTGTGACCACTTTGAGACTCAGTGTTCTCTTCTCTAAAGTGGGATGATATTTATTCTTCCTGCCTGACAGATTATTGAAAGATCAAGCAAGATTAGTAATGATTATTATTAGCTATAGTCCCATCATCTTATATCTAATTAGCCATAGTGGACGACTCCCTGTGGGGTATCAACACTAGGGAAGGTCCCTCTTCCCAAGAGTCTCTCCCCTGTGAACAACTCTTGCAGAGCCTGAAACTCTACCATTAGTGATGTACTTGCTTGACTCTATCATCATCCTTTCTTAGTCTGAATCTTTTGGGAGGGACGACACCTTCAGTTTTATCAGGTTATCCTTAGATCCCTGACATCCCCAAAGCACCCAGACTCTGGCTCAGCCTGAAGCCACACCTACTCATGGACCTCTCAGTAACATGAACCAATAAAGCCCTAAGTTGTGCCTCTCATTGGATCCATACATTCCTACCCCAACGGAAATAATGTTCTCTGAAGGACACCTAGGATTTTCCCATGCCATCTCACCACTTCCAAGGTGGCTTTGTACACAAAACCATGACAGGCTCTTCAGCCCCCTTTGGAGAGAGGCGTGCCCTTCATGATCACCTCTGAGCAGTCCACCTCTGGCCAGGGCTGACCTCCCTGGATTGTGATCCTGGGTCACCAGCCTAGGGAACATGCTGTACAGAGTTCAGGGCAACTCTGCTCTGCAGGCCAGGGCTTGCAGGGGAGGGCTACGGGGGTGAAGCAGAGGTACTCCAGGGCTGACTTTTTGGTGCTAACCCGTGTTGGACCTGCATTGGCCCTTCTGACTTAGCCCTAACCCTGTTTTTCCCAGGATATGAAGATAGAGCCCTTAGCACAGTCCCTGGCTCATATGAGGCTTTAATAAAGGATAGCTATACTGTCACTCACTAGTACTGCTACTATGACCATTCTTTTCATTGCTCCTCTTTGGGTCAGGTCCTCATCATTCTTGCTTGGATTTGGGCAGTCGCCTCCTAAATTTATCTTGTCACCTGTATCCCTCTTCCTCATATCCCAACTCTGTACCGGGGAGCCTCTGTTCCTCCCTGACTGGACCCTACTCTTCCTTTTTAGCATTTGTTTCTTCATTCATAGCCGCTGCCTAAACACATTGTCCCTCCATCTCCTGCTCATGCATTCAGCCTGTCTGGACTATATCTTCCTGTCCAAATCCTGCCAGTCCTTCCCATGGGCCAGGGTTCAATGATCTTCCCATCTGTATTAGTCAGGTAAATCTCCGTAACAAATAGCCCCAGACCTCAGTGGTACAGAGGAAAGGGTCCTTTCTCACTCATGTTGCATATTCATCATGGAGGGTGATCATCTTTGCCCCAGCCCACCCTCACAGGAGATGCAGGTTGTAAGTCTTTACTACCTAGAACAGGGCTGGGGAGTGTCCAAACTGCAGGGCCTAGAAGGCCCAAGAAATCATCTGGTCTGGCCCTGCCAAGACATTAGGGGTGAGTTAATTCAATGTTTGACCAAACACAGCAGGCTAATTTTCAAGCTGATAATTTTTATGGCCCTCAAATGATGACATTAATATCCAAATGGCTCTTGACAGAAAAAAGGTCCCCCACCCCTGACCTAGGTAGCCAGTGGTTGTCACCTAGGTCAGTGGTTGGCAAACTGCAGCTCGCAAGCCACATGCAGTTCTTTGGCCCCTTGAGTGTGGCTCTTCCACAAAATACCACGTGCTGGCGTGCATGTACAGTGCGATTGAAACTTCGTGGCCCATGCGCAGAGGTCGGTTTTTGGCTCTCAAAAGAAATTTCAATCGTTGTACTGTTGATAGTTGGCTCTGTTGACTAATGAGTTTGCCGACCACTGACCTAGGTGATGAGTGGAAGCCATGCAGTATGGTCTCAACTACCTTGCCCAGGACTGGTTCAGGGACAGGGAAGGCTGGACTAATGTTAGCCAATGGGATGTGAAGAGACGCTCACTTGGGGCTGATGGGAAAGTAGCTTCTTCACTCTCACCAGAGAGCCACCCACAGCTAATCTCCTGGAGGAGCAAGGAAGCAGGCAGCTCCCTAACAGGCACTGCATCCGTTTCCTGAGACTTCGGTAACCAATCACCACAGATGGATCGCTTAGAAGAACAGATATCTATTCTCTGACAGTGTGGAGGCCCACAGTCCAACATTAAAGTGTTGGCAGGGATCTGCTTCCCTGCAGGCTCTAGGGAGAAACCTTCCTTGCTCCTTCCAGCTCCTGGTGGCTCCAGGCCTCCCTGTGCTTGAGGCCTCATGGCTCCTACCTCTGCCTCTGCCTTCACATGACCTTCTACTCTGTGTCTTCTCTTATGATTCGTATAAAGACACTTATCTTTGGCTTTAGGGCCCCCAGAGCCAGTTCAGAATGATCTCTTCTAAAGATCCTTAACTTAATTACATCAAAAGACCTATTTTCCAAATAAGATCCTATTTACCGTCTCCGGCGCCTGGATATCTTGTGGAGCCACCATTCACCCCACTATACCCATCCTGCAATCTCGAAAAAAGCCAGCCAGAGGACAACACTAACGTGGGGGAGAGGGCGGAGCCAGGGAGTGGCAGAGCAGTGAAGCCACACCCCTGATCATTCCGTTCCTGAAGTGAACCCTACCTACCCCTATAATGCCCGGATGTGAGATAAGTTGCGTTGTTGCTTGAGGCAGGTTTTCTGTTCCTTGCACCCCTTTCCAACTGCGACTCCCTGTGTATGTCCTGCCCCTTGAGGATTTTGCTAGACACTTACCGGACTCAGATGTCTCCTGCCAGGTGGACCTTGGTTCTTCAGCGCTCAGGGCCCTCCCCACGGAGCACACGGCTCCCTGGGAGTAATTCTGTCTTTTTTATGTCTCCCAGGCTTCCTCCCTCCCTTGTCTGTGTCCCTCGGGCTAAATTACACATGCAGATTTAATTGATCAGTCATTAACCTCACCTTGACGGAGCCGTCAGTGTGATCAGGCACCCGCTTCTGCTCAATTCACCCTTGAGAGCCGCGGCCCGGGCCCGCCCCCTCGCCCCTCCAGTTTGTGGCTCTCATTCATCACACCTTTGTTTATAGCCTCGCATCCCTGGATGGTCCCTGTCCATGCCAATTTAAATTAATTTTGCCAGTCAGGTTTCATGAGACACTGAATCAAAGGCTTTTCTGAAAATCAAAAAGCCCTAAATCTTCAGTGGACCCTCTTCCCACTAATATTGCAAATTAGTCAGAGTAAAAAAAGCCTTGCGGCTTCCCGGCATGACGTCTGCATAAACCTGCCAGTCGGTTTATGGCTCAGGCCCCTGTTGCCCTCCAGCTGCTTACTGGATTTTCTACTCGTAAAATTTATCGTAAATTTTTCATCATAAAATTTGTTCTATGGCTTGCCTACAAAAACGGGACGTGTGGCTTCTTCCCTGGGGGGAAATTGCTGGAATCGGTTTCTTCCTGTTTTTCAAGTTTAGTCCCACGTTGTTGGGTTTTTTCCCCTATGCCATCTCCTGCGGTTCACCCTCCCTTTTCCAGGAGATCCTTAAGTTCATTAGCTAATTCTGGCCAGACCATCAGTTTGATGCGGCAGGACCCCCTGATTTATGTATCTCCCCAGCATTTAATTTTTCTAAGTGACCATTTACCTGTTTTTTATTAGGACTTTCTAATTGCACCCATTTGCTAACTTTATTTTTCTTAGGTGTTAACAGGTAGTTTATGTCTCAGCCGAGTTAGGACCCTGATTAATTTCACTCACCTCCTAGTCATTCAGAAATGGATCTACCTTTGTCGCTAATATTTCCTTATCTCTAACCTGACAGGTCTGGAGTTGACAGTTGACAGGCAGGTAGATGCCAGAGGAAATGTGTGGGCGCTGGTTCGAGTCCTGCCTGCACTACTCCTCCGTGGCATGATGTCACTTCGACTGATTGTGCCTCAGTTTCCTCGCCTGTGGGAGGAAGATGGTGGAGCCTGCGCTGAAACCTCCTGGTGGGACTCAGCGGGACAGTGCAAGCGGACTAGGTCCTGGCACATAGCAAGTGCTCAGGAAACACCTGCTTTGGGGGTGTTCTCATGTAATTCATTATTTTCTGTGCAACTTCTGTGTTCATAGCCCTGAGCCTATTTGAAGAGGGGATGGTTCCAGACCTGAGTACTATTACATGGTCCTCTTCCACGCTCCAGGCATAAAGAATGAGGAAAGAGTCAGGGGCAAAGGCTTGTGTCAGCTGACTCTTGTTGGAAGTCTTCCAGGTACAGACGTCTTTCTGGAGCCCTATCCTGTCGTTTATTTCCCGTTACTCAGAAACAGGTGCCTCTAGCTGCAAAGGAGTCCGAGGAAATTGGTATTTTTAATGGGATAAGTTGCAGTCCTAAGTGAAATCAGGATTCTGTTAGCCAGAAAGAAATGGAGACTGGATGCCAGGTGGACAGTTCTCAGTGACTGCCACACCCCATTCCAAGCATGCTGCAGGAAGTTGCCTGTGGGGAAGACGAAAGGCTGGTTGAAAGAGATTTGGTAGAGGGGTTAAAAATTAAGCTCCACTTAGCCAGCATGGCTCGGTGGTTGAGCATCGACCTATGGACCAGGAGGTCATGGTTCAATTCCTGGTCAGGGCACATGCCCAGGTTGCAGGCTCAATCCCCAATAGGAGGCGTACAGGAGGCAGCCAATCAATGATTCTCTTCCATAATTAATGTTTCTATCTCCTTCTCCCTATCTGAAATCAATAAAAATATATTTGAAAAAACCCACAACTTTCTTTAAAAAAATTTAAGCTCCAAAGCCAGACAGTCTAATTTGAATCTCTGCTTTGCCCAGGTCTGAAATCCTAGGCAAGTTATTTAATCTCTGTGCCTCAGTTTCCTCATCTGTAATATAGGCATAATAACAGTACCTATGCCTCAAGGGAAACTATAAGGATTATGTGAGTTAATACACATAAAGCCAGTAGAATAAAACCAGTGAACTCGTAACTATATTATGGGGAGGTGATACTCATAAAGGCTATTGAACAGATCATTCAAGGGAGAAGAGCCTGAACTTAGACATCAGACCTGGGAATGGACAGAAGGGGGCAAGAGAGTGTGTGACAAGTGTCACCTAATATTTCTCTGCTCTCCTTCCTCCCACTAAGCACTGGGAAGATGTTAGCAGTCTGACTCTGTCCCTAGTACATGGTCTTCTATGAAGGACCCATTAAGTGAGAATCTCTCTGGGTAGGACCCAGGCATTCTTACAGCTTCCCTAGTGACACAATGGGCACGCATAGTCAGAAACTACTGACTTAAACTGTGGCCCCCAAGCTTGGTGAATGTCAGAATCACTCAAACTGCTGGGCCCACCCCAATTTCCAATTCAGTACATCTGGGATGAGGCCCAAGAATTACATTATTAGCCCTGACAGGTTTGGCTCAGTAGATAGAGGGTCAACTTGCAGACCAAAAGGTTCTGGGTTTGATTCCAATCAAGGGCATGTACCTTGGTTGTGGGCATATCCCCAGTAGGGAGTGTGCAGGAGGCAGCTGATTGATGTTTCTAACTCTCTGTTCCTCTCCCTTCCTATCTGTAAAAAAAATAAAAAATAAAAAAAAATCAGTAAAAATATTTTTTTTAAAAAAGGAATTACATTATTAGATAATCAGTAGATAATTACTTATCTCTATATATAAAATCCTAAGCCACCATTAGACCATTTGACTGGTAGCTATGATGCGCACAGACCACCAGGGGGCAGACTAGCTTAATGCACAGGCATGGAAACATGGAACAGACTGATGAATTTCAGAGAGAAGGGAGGAGGGACAAGGGTGAGAAGAGATTAACCAAAGATCTTATAGGCACAGTAGAGCCCCAGTGCACGGATTCATGCATTGATGGGGTCCCTTGGCCTGGCCTGTGGGGATGGGGCTGAAACCAGCAGCCCGACATCCCCCAACGGGTCCCGGATTGTAAGAGGGTGCAGGCCAGGCCAAGGGACCCCATTGGTACACTGGGCCTCTAGTTAGATAATAAGCTCCCAGCTGCTACTGCTGCTGGACCACACTTTGAGAACCGCTGCTCTAGACAGCCTCCCTCACCTCACCCAATCACGCAGATGGCACCAGATACTCTGTCTCTCTCTACTGTGTCACCCCACCCCCCCTTGTTCATGCAGGAAGAGAAGACTTTAATAAAATAGGAAACATTAGGAAATTTGGCCTCAGATCAACAGGGTCGATTATGAAATGAAAGGGCAGAGGGCAAGATAGTTAATTAACTTGAACGTCTGTGTCACTTATTTAATGCCTTTCAGTAGTGAGAGGTGATTTCGCCCTGTGGCCAGCAGCTGTGGTCTTACAGATGGAGCAGCGGAGGGATGGAGAAACCTGCTTAGAGAAACCTGCTCCTGATCAGACCCGCCTTTTGGACCTTGGGATTATGACCAATTTGCCTGATGTCTTGGCTTTCCACTGTGAAAAGGGAGGGTTATAATAATACTTGCTTCATGGTATCACTGTGAGGACTGAGTTAAGTAACATTTGAAAGTGCCTACTTAATAAATGGTAGTTGTTGTTGTTATTATTATTATTATTATTATTTTAATCCTCACCAGAGGACATGCTTATTGATTTTAAGAGAGGGGAAGGAAGAAAAGAGGGAGGGAGGGAGAGAGATGGGGGAGGGGGGGAGAGAGAGAGAGAGGAAGAAACATAGAGGTGAGGGAAACATCTATCAGCTGCCTTTCAGTATGTGCCATGATAGGGATGGAGCCTGAACCCTTTCAATGTACAGGATGACACTCCAACCAACTGAGCCACACCATCCAGGGTGGTAGCTAGTATTTTTATTGTTACTACTATAATATTATTCTTGGCTCTGCTGCTGTCAGGGCCTCTCTTAAAAAGATTCTCAGCAACAAATTATGCTTCTTTTAACCTCTTTTTAAAAAATATATTTTTATTGATTTCAAAGAGGAAGGGAGAGGGAGAAAGAAATAGAAACATCAATGATGAGAATCATTGATTGGCTGCCTCCTGCACGCCCCCTACTGGGGATCAAGCCAGCAACCTGGGTATGTGCTCTTGACTAGAATCAAACCTGGGACCCTTCAGTCCACAGGCCAGCTCTCTATCTACTGAGCCAAACTGGCTAAAGCTCCTTCACCCTCTTTGCAGGGTCAGGAACTCAATCCCACCTGCCAGTTGGCTTTTGCTTGCTGGCCTTGCATCACCACAAGCCATCTATTTTGATCGGATTTGAAATACAGATCCCTATAGGTTTGAAAACCCCCAAAGTGGGTTTCCAGCCAGTTTCATGATGGTCATTTAAATACAATTGTGTATGGGGTGTGACTATATCAAAAGTCACCCAGAAGCCCGGGGGGTGGGGTGGGGGCGGAGGAAGGGTGCAGCAAGCAGAGTATCTACGGGGCAACATTTAAAGAGGTCCTTCCTCTTAGGCCCAGACCTAAACTTTCACAATCCTGAGCATGAGGGCCTCCTTAAATGCTGCCCTCTGCCCATCCTGTTTGCCTCCCTCTGGGCCTGGCTCTGTAGAAGCCAGTGTTGTGTCTAAATCCTTGCAAGGCAGGGCGAAGTCAAGAGAAAGGACCAAAAGTTAACCAAACATCCAAGGGGAAAGGTACTATACGAGGTGTGTCCACACACGTCATATCCTCTAGTTTCACAGAAGCCACAGTGGATTCGTCATTAATTTCACTTTACACCTGAGGACGGCCAGGCCTAGTGAGGTTAAGGAACCTGCCCAATGAAAAGAAGTTAAGGAAGGAACTGGTGGATCTGGAATCTGAGCTCAGGACCACCAATGTTCTTTCTATTGAAGTGCCTTCCAGACTCACTTGAACAGGGCTTTTAAACTCCACCTATAATTAGTTCATCAAGTTTCAACTTTCTCTGACCTCCATGAGGTAGCAACATCCTATATTCCCACAAGTACTGGGAAGCATATAACAATCACTTCAAACACACGAGTTCATGACGTTTTGCTTAGGACGAAGTTAACTTCTGAAAGGTAAATCAATTTGAAGTTAACTTAAGGCAGTGGTCGGCAAATCGCGGCTCGCGCACCAGCCACGTGCGGCTCTTTGGCCCCTGGAGTGTGGCTCTTCCACAAAATACCACGTGCAGGTGAGCATGTACGGTGCGATTGAAACTTAGTGGCCCATGCACAAAAGTCGATTTTTGGCTCTCAAAAGAAATTTCAATCGTACTGTTGATATTTGGCTCTGTTGACTAATGAGTTTGCTGACCACTGACATAAGGAAAAGATAGTACATATAAGTAAGTAATTACATGTGGCAAAAATTGTGCCAGTGATTCAGTAATGAGTGACGTTTGGGACACATAGCTTTGGGTGATTCTGTCAAGGGCAGAAGCTGGGCTGGAAGGTAGGGCTTCTTCCAAAGGGCTTCTTAGTCCTTGCAGAGACCTCTACCCCTGTGCAGTGAACACAGCCAGCAGCCCATAAATATCGCGATAGACACAGTCATGTGCTGCTTAACAGCTGGGATATACGTCATTAGGCGATCTGACTGTTGAGTGAGCATCATAGAGTGCACTAGATGGTACAGCTACTACACACCTAGGCTGTGCGATATAGCAACATTGTCTATGAGGTGCGTTGTTGACCAGAACATTGTTATGCCAAGCGTGACTGTATTTGCAATGACTTGTCATCATGCAGGGGGCTGGAAGATCGCAAAGCTCTCCTCTCAGGAACCATCAATAGCCCTTTCCAACAGGTTGTCAGAATGCTAGACTCAAACTCTCTCCAGGTCTGCAGACCAAGAGGCAGGCTGGGGATGGATGTCTATTGGGGCAGGTTCGAGAGCCTTCCAGGTGTGGTCACTACCCAAGGTGGCTTTTCCCTCCCCTTCCCAAGGGACCACTGCAGATGGCCAGGTTGAGAGGGGTCTGGGGAAGTTCGAGGGGCTTTATGGAAATAAAAGAGGGAGAGAATGAAAGGCTGGGGGAGGGAAGAAACTGGAGGAGAAAGAAGCAAATGTGGAGAAAAAAGGCATTTGTAAAATTAAAAGGCAGGGCCCCATCAGATGGTGTTGGGCAAGGAAAGCGTGTTACAGGCAGGAGTAATTGGTAATCGGAGCTGATGTGAAGAAGGGATGATTTATGGGAGCGTGCAGACAGGGGTGGAATAATTTTTGGAGCAGAACGGGGAACTTACTGAACGCCTGAAACTCAGCTACTTATCCACTCGTTCTTGTGATGAATTAGCTCTTGTTTAAAGTAACCGCAGCTCCATTTTTCATTCTGATTACTACACTTGATATCTTTCTCTCCCTCTGTTTCCCTCTGACCACTGCCCCTTACCAGGTTCTGGGTGCAGAGGCACTGGGTCTGTAAGAACTCATCACCCCTCCTCTTTACCTCTCTCCCATCCTACCCCCAGCCACATTCACTGTAAATAGCCCAGTCTAATGTGTGGCAGCTTGAAATATTGCACAGATTAGGAATGTGAGGAATTAGCTTAAACTTTAGATGCAAGACTGACCCGCTTATGCATCCTGAATGATTGCAATTCCTGGGATCTGCTGTGGGAAGTCTCTCTGAAGACCTGTTTATGAATCCTTAAAGGTGTGTGGGAGAGAGCACCTTTTCTGCCTGCCTGCAGCACTCCCTTGGGAGATGAAAAAAGCCTTTGGGGACCCTAGCAAGCCCTAAAGAGAGGCAAATTCAAGATAACCAATGCCCCGGACTGTGTACCCCTCGAACAACATTTAAAAAAATCAATTCTAAAATTATGTTGTGCGGAAAGGGTAGATGTTCTAGGCACAGGTGTAGGTAGGGATACAAGAATTACATCCTTTTATTCTTTTTTACAAAATGTTTCTTGACTAGAAATATAGTCCACAAAAAGTCAAATTCCCATGTGGTCTAGTCTCAACATAAATTTCCATGAACAAAATACAATCTTCCAAAATAAAAAGATTAAAACAAGTTAAGTATTTATAGCAGTTACTTGTAAAAATAACAAAGAGAAGACATTTATCTGATGCTCAGAAAAAACCTTCTAAGATGTGCGTGGCATCATTTTCTTTCCCCAAGTATCAACTCCAAACCAAGAAGCCCTCCAGGCCCCAGCCGCATGGCTCTTGATCAGGGTCAGGTTGCTGCAGACACTCCAGCAGGTCATACAACACAGTGACTCAGCTCTTCACTTCTTGTCGCTGCCTGCTCTCCCTTGCACTTGGCTGCTCCTTTACCTCCTGTTGGTAATCAGAACGCTCACCCTCTCGCCACTAGGTCTCGCTGCCTTTGCCTGTGGCTGGCGCTTTCTCAGGTCCTTTTGGTGGCTCTGCTCAAGGCTGTTGGAACCCTCCCTGCCTCAGCAGACCCCTGGTTCTGCAGGCTCCTGTTCAAAGTGTCCTCAACACTGGGGGCCCCATGGCCGCTGACTTCACAGACTTCTTGAATCCCAACGCAGGTAGCTGCATACTCTATACCTCCAGCTGCTCTTTTGGCTTCTGACTCCGACTTCCACTTTTAAACTAGCTTCATAGTGTTCCCCGGGACACGGGACTATGCCTGTTGGTTAGTTTGGCAATGACTGGTCATGGCCAACCCCCAGCTCTCCTGCTCCGATTCCCTCTCTGCCTTTTTGATCTCCCTCAGCCTTGGAGGGCCCGGGAGAGGACAGGAAAGCCCTGTTCCTAGTGGACAGTGCAGTGCAATAGAGAAACCTTTGAGTTCTGGACTTAGGACACTTAGAATCCAGTTCCGGCTTCGCCATTCATTTTCAGCAGTGGGTTCCCGCTCTGGGCCTTGGCTTTTCTCATGCAGAAATAAGAAGGCGGAGAGACCAGCCTAGAAGATGCTTTGCAGTGGGTTAGTTAAGAGCATGTGGTCTAGAGTCAGATTCAGGGTCAAATCCTATTTCTGCTCCTCACGGTTCATGTCTCTGAGCCTCTGTAACACAAACTTCCTGGGGGGGGGGGGGGGTTGTGGAGATTAAAGGAGATTAAACACAAAGTGCTTATCAGGGTGCCTGGCATATTATTATGAATCGCTCTGCCACTGAACTAATCTCAGGAGGCTTCTCCTTTCATGCTGGTTCACACAACCAATGTTTTAGAGTGTCAGCCTCTATTCTGCTCCCCCACATGTGTGGAATAGACCCTTTCATTCCGGCGTGTGTGTTAGAACTTCCTGGGGCAGAGGTGGAGATTTTAGACTCGAGCTCCTCACAATAAGCAAATGGCAACCAAGAAGGAGCTGATTTGGCCCCACACTGAATTTGCAACGTGGTCGAACAGGTGCCTGTTCTCTTGGAGATGCCCAAGTTCATCCATCGTCAGCGTCCAGGCATCCTTCCTGGGCTTCAGGGAGCTGGGTTGGATGCAGGGAAGAGGGGGGCTGGTCCTGGCTGGCAGAGAATAGGACCAGATGCCTGGGAAGTCAGTAGGAAGGCTGAAACAAGACTTAGAGTCAATCAGATGGTCCTGCCCAAGTTCACAGGGGCTGGGTAGAGAGGTGGAGATGAAGAGCTGCTATGGGCTTACAGAGTGTGATTGCAGTGATAAACCTCCTCCAGGCCTGCCACAGCACCCACCTGTCCTGCTTCTGCAGGCCCAGGGAAGCTGCGCCAGAACAAGTGTGAGCCTCTCATACCATAACCCTCCCTCCTCCTGCTAGTTGGTGGGTCCACGGATGTCTGGTCCTTAGAAAGGACTCTGCTGACAGTGTGTGTGTGTGTGTGTGGGGGGTGTGTGTGTCAGTGCCCAGCTCACATCCAGCCACACTGGGCACTTTCCCTTTGCTGGGGGTCCTCTTGCCTGCCTGGGGCTCGGAGATGGGCAATTCCCCTGAGCTGAGCTGGCAGCCTCTGTTGGCTGGAAAGGACTGGGGTCCAGTGAGACTCAAAGACTACATTTGTCTACCTGTGACTTATATTTCTCACTCCAGTCAGCCATCCCTTCAGTCCAAGACAGTTATTGACCACAGATTCTGTGCCAAACTGGATGGGAGTTGGAGCACAGAGCCAGGGGTGGGCGGTCAGTGAGCTAGCCTACCTGTAGGAACAAAGCCATTCTGAGCACTTGCTTCTCTCCTCTAGGGACAGTGGGCGGATTCCACTAGATGTGAGCAGCAAGGGAGGACCTGGTCTGTTAGGGTCCTTCATGTCTAGTCTGCACTTAGCACAGTGCCTACAAAACAGAGGGCACCCGGGAAACATTTCTGTAGGGAATGCTTCCTCCCAAAGGGGCTGTGGATCAATGCCCCCCAAGGACCTCAAACCAGAGTGGCCCCATTGGGCTGTTCCTCCCCATGGCGTTGCCCCCATGCATACTGTGGCACTGCATCCGTGCATGTGTGCCAGCCAACCCACACCCTACACCCCCCCCCCCCCCACACACACACACCATGAGGCTCTACACAGATGCCCAGCCATCCCAGATGTGACCCTTTTTGACAGGGACCCCTAGAGGTTGGTGGTATGTTACGATGTTCCTACTACAATTGAGAAAATAGAGACTCAGAAAGTGTAAATAACTTGCCTACAATTAAAACCAGGCTCCTAAGGCTGTCCTTTCCTTGAACTGTCAGCCCAGAGAACATTATTGACCAGTTTCGAGGAGGGTGTTGAGGTTGGACAGGGAGAGAGGAGCAGAACAGGAGGCTTGGGACTCCGAAGCTGTTTCTAGGCTAGACTCTATGTGCTTTCAGGTGTGTGTGTGTGTGTGTGTGTGTGTGTGTGTGTGTGTGTGTGTGTGTGTTGCTGGGAGAAGCCAGCATGGTAAACACCTCCAAATCCTCCTCCCTTTGCAGAACTTTCAGCAATTCTGATTGGCTTCCAGCTGTGGACCACGTGGGAAGGGTATGGGGGTGGCAAGAGGGAGGCGGACACTGGCTGAGAGGATTTCATCCCAGGTGAAGTGTGCAGGTTGGGGATGGGCACAGACCTGGGTTCCGATTTACCAGGTAGGAACCAGATGGGTTCAGGGGCCCCAGCTGTGATTGTTCAATAACCAAACTTCCATCTTCCCCAGGAGCCCCTCCCCCTTTTTAGGGAACTGCATATCTTAACTTAAGAATTATCTTGTCACAAGCCCATCAAGGGAGTGACTGGAGAAGGAGAGGTGGGGAAGGGGATGGAGGCCCAGCCCAGCACCCCGGCACCCCAGCGGCCACAGCCCCAAGCTCACCTGGCCCATAATAAATAAGATGAAAGGCACTCCTGATAAATGCCCACGTCAGGGAGAGATTTTACCTTCACTCAGAAACAATGTAATATCTCGGCTATTACCCAAAATAATTTATCAATGTGTAATAGCTTTGTGCAGACCTCAGATAGGAGGGGAGCTGCGCCATCAGAGATGGATGTAGCCTACCTTCGGCTTTTAATTTTTAATGTTCGCAGCCAGCTTTGCATTAAAGGCCAGGTGTCATATAAAGACTTAATGTAAGAGGGGAGTTCATGAATTCTAATCAAGGGAGGAGCGCTCCCTGGCTAGCTGCTGTCACCTCCCTACTGTTCTTATTGATCTTTTGTTTTCTCCCCTCCTGTTCTTCCAGCTCTTCCATCTCCTCTCCACCACATCCCCCTCACCTCACTCCACCCAACCACCTCACCCTCCCCGCCAGCGGATCCATGCCCACCCCTCCCAGGGCTCTCCCCTTCCCAAGTCACAAGAAGGAGGGTCTCTGGGTGAGTCAGGGTAGCAAAGATTCTGTGACATCTGGGCCAGCTCCCCCTGCTCCATGGGAGGATAGCAGGACTCTTTTGCATTTATTCATTCCATTTCTGTTAATTTATTCCTTTCCTTTTCATGCATTCATTCAGAAAGCATTTTGAATACACATCCCCTTCCTCTGCCTGTGCTAGGCCCTGAGGATAATGCTAGAGATAAGAGAGATAGTTTCTGCCCTTGGGGCGTTTCAATCTGGCTGGCAAAATACTCAAGCAAACACACACTTGTAAACGTGAGATTTCAAAGAAGCCCTCCAATGTCCCATTCTCAGCAAGACCTTCCCTGACAATCTTTAAAATTTTTTCTAACCTAAGCATGTGTGTCCACACACACACACACACACACACACCATCCTGCATTCCCTTTCTCTGCTGTATTTTCATCCAGTGCACCCACCATCCTCTGCTACAATATGTAAACTGACTGTTTATTTTGCTTGTGATTTTTGTCTCCTCCTACGAGAAGGTAAGATCCAGAGGACAGGAATTCTCGCTTATCTGTTCTTGGCTATGGTCCAGTGCTGCTCACGGAGGAGCTCAGTAAATATTTATGATGAGTTCAGGTCCAAGAGTCACGCTCAGAGGACAAGAACAGTGCTACTGCAGAGCAGTGGGAAGGGAAGGAGCAATTGTGGCCCCCAGTGCAGGCCACGGCAACTCCTCTTCAATGCAACTCTTTACAATGTAGGCACAGAGCCCTGGCTCAGTAGCTCAGTTGCTAGAGCATCATCCCAATAGGCCAAGGTTTCAGGTTCAATCCCTAGTCAGGGCACATACAAGAATCAATCAATGAATGCATAGATGAGTGGAACAACGAAGTCGATCTTTCCAAAATAAAATCAATAAATGTTTAAAAGTTTAAAAATTTAAAGGCCAGTGTAGATCCTGGGGCAATCCATTGCCCTCCTAGTCTGGCCCCAGCTAGACTCAGGGCCCCTTCCTCTGCCTGCCCTTGCACCAACCTGACACAGATGGAAGGTTGCCACAGGGTGGGAGGGGACAGGGGCTGTGAGCTCCTCCAGGGTGGGCTGGGCCTGAGACCTCTCTCACCCAGAGCACAGGTAAGTGCAGGCAGGAGGTGCTCAGTTCCCGGCAGGCCAGTTTTTATGTGCAAGATGTATTCCTGGAACTGCCCCTAAGTCAGACTCACAAAATTGAAGACCAATTTTCTCATAGAAATAGATATAAAATAGAACCTGCATTTTTGCAAATTTTGGACAAGGGAGACTTTGTTCATGTTGTGTGTATTGCCCAGTTGCAGATTTGCTTGAAAACAGAGTGAAATTACAGTGCTGCTGCGTCAAATGTTGGGTCAAGAGAGAGTGAGTTTCCCCCTGTCTCCTTCAGGCCTGCGCGTATCCTCTGCCAAGGGGCCCCTTCTGTGTCTGCAGTCAAGAAAGCAGGATTTCCTCCCTGCTTTTTCATCTTCAACCTTTAAGATCCAATTCAAAAGTCAGCTTCCTCCTTGCCCTGACCGGTGTGCTCAGTGGTTGGAGCATTGGATTATACACCAAAATGTCTTGGGTTCGATTTCCTGTCAAGGATACATGCCCAGGTTGCAGTTTCAATCCTGGCCCAGGTTGAGAACATTTGTGAGGCAACTTATGGATGTGTCTCTCTCACATCTATGTTTCTCTCTTTGTCTGTCCTCTTCCACCCCTCCCTTTCCCTCCTTCTCAAAAAAAAAAAAAAAAAAAAAAAAAAAAAGGAAAAATTAGCCTCCAGTGAGAATTAAGTCAGCCTCCTCCAAGAAGTCCTCAGGCACTATGGGTCCTTCCCTCCTCAGTTCTCTCAAATAATTTTGTTCTGCTTTTGTCACAGGCAGTTGAATTGCTAATAAATTGCTAATAGATCCCTTGTCTTATTAAATCTGTATTTAGGCATCTCTTTAATCCTAGCACCATGTATATGAATAAATGAATGAATGAGTGCCCAGGTAACTCCCACAGATTGAAAGGGCAGAGCAGGATTGCAAAGAACAATTTAGACAGCTGCCATTTTGGACTGTGTGACTTGGCAGCCACCATGTTGGCCGCATGATGTGTACACTTACCTGGGGGATGCCATCTTAAAATCACAAAGACCAACCCCTCCCTTTGAATTAGCCAATCGCAAAAGACTGCGCCTGAGCTCTAATCAAGAGCAAAGAACAGGTCACGTGCATTAGGGATTATTTGCGTCACTAGCCCCAGCCCTCACCCAACCAATCGGAATTGGCCAACTCAGCGGTTCGAGTCTGGCCCCATTTCTGTATAAAATCATTGTGCTTTTGAAACACACCCTCTTTTGCTTCCTGCCGCTGTGTCGGGTGGGGGCAGAGAGCCAAGCTCGAGCTTGTAATAAAGGCTCTTTTGCTTTTGCATCAGACTCGGCTCCCTGGTGGTCTTTGGGAATCATGAAATCTGGGCATAACAAGATACTCCCCCCCAAAGCTTATGTAACTTTTAAGATGGTTTCATCAGAATTACTTTTGGAACTTGAACAACAAAACCTCCCAGATTCCTGGACCTCACCCCAAACCTTGCTAAGAAAGCCTCCAGGGAATTCTGATGGTCAGGGAGGTGGGAACACTGCTCTAGCCCGTTTGTTTGTTTGTTTGTTTTTAACTATGTTCTTATTGATTTCAGAGAGGAAGGGAGAGGTAGCTAGAAACATCAGTGATGAAAGAAAATCATTGATCGGCTGCCTCTTGCACACACCTTGGGGCCCCGCAACCCAGGCATGTGCCCTTGAGCAGAATCGAATCCAGGACCCTTCAGTCCTCAGGCCAATGCTCTGTCCACTGAGCCAAACCAGCAAGGGCTAACCTGGTTTTTATTAGACTCACCTGGGGCACTGGTTATAGGCAGAGATAGCACCCCCTCCCCTCTCTGGCCCCCTCTTCTCTAGGGCTCCTAGTGTGGGTGGGGATTGGTCCTCCAGCCATGTCCAGACCAGAAGTCCCTCTAGAAGTCCTCAGAAATGTCAGGGCAGGAAGGGATATTTAGGGACATTCTTTTCCAGGGTTTCTCAGCACCACTGATGTTTTCAGAAAACTGCTGTGGGGCTGTGCTGTGTGTGGCGGGATGTTTAGCAGCTCCCCCACCCTCTATCCACCAAATGCCTCTCCCTGCTGGAGACATTGCAGAATGCCCCTGGGAACAACATTGCCTTCCTTAGATATGTAGTTGGAAGGTGTTACTATGGGTAGCTAACTATTATTAAGAAGGAGTCAGACATTGTTGAGCCTAATGGGCTGGGACACAGCCTGTTTACTTCACTAGGAAGCTACAGCTTCACAGTCCCCCCCGCCCCATTATCCCCCCTATTACTCGCCCCCCCTCGTCACCCCCATCCCCACAGATCACCAGGGAAAGAGATGGAACAGAGGTATATAAACACAAGCCCAATAGAAGTTAAAATGTGTGTGTGTGTGTGTGTGTGTGTGTGTGTGTGTGTGTGTGTGTTGGGGGAGTGGGAGGGAGTATTGGGGAGGAGGGGCAGTGCTTGACCCTGGAGGCCTGACAGGGATCATTGGCATTGGCTAGGGGATGGGCTCCCAGGTGAACAAAGAAGCTTGCTCCCCCCCCCCCCATGCCCTGCCCCCACCTCTGTGACCTGCACTTACCCATTTCTTTGCCTGCTCTCGCCCAGGAGCATGCATAGACCATGTGGGTCTAGCAGTAACCGAGGTCCACAGATGAGCTGGCCCCAAAGGATTAAGCTTTCCTATGAAACAGAAACTATAGACACTGGCCTTGGTCTAGGCCTTGACAAAGACAAGGTTGGGCTTTTTCGGTTGTCGGTGGTCGAAGATGGGATATTGGGAACCAGAAGGGGAACGCCTTTGATTTTGCATCACAGATAATCTTGCCACACCTCAGTCTCCTGTGCTTGGGTCCATAATACACTTCTCCCGTGACCCGTGGAAGAGCCTGATTTCCACCAACAAAGGGAGGAGTAATTTTCAGACTGTTGTAGATATATTTTGATAATACACAAAACTCAACAAGTGGTAGTTTCTTAGATCAGTGTGAAATCTGAAACCCTATCAGTGAACTTGTACTCCTACACTTATTTTTTTAAATCTGTATTGTTTAAAGCATTACATATGTCCCCTTCCGTCCCCCGAACCCCCACATTGACCTCTTCTAACCCGCCTCCACTCCCTTTACCTTCCCCCCACCAGGCGTTCACCACTGTATCGTTTGTGTCTGTGGGTTATGCAAACATGCATACAAGTTATCTGATTAATCACTCCCCACCACCTCCACTCCCTTATTCCCCCTAAGACAGCAGCACTCCTATATTTAACGTAACATCGTTTCATCTTGTACTTTGAATGGATCTTTCACTTGCAATTTTTGTAACATCATACCCCGATCATTTAGAAAATACTGGTTTACTAAATCCTATAGTGTTCCCAATGTTAGCTGCTTCATTATACAATATCAAAAAACCCAAGTCCGTTAATATCACCTCTGATCTTATCAGCAAATTCTTTAAGTATTGGGGAGCCATCATGTACATGGTGGCAGATATAAGTGTCCTAAAATTTGAAAGTTTAAATTTTATCATTGGGTACAAAGATGATCAATTGTTTTCCTTTATGCGGCATGCTCACTTCTTCTTGTATTTTTTGTTTGTTTGTTTGTTTGTTTTGTTTTGTTTTTTGCCCACTTCTTTTTTGGGGAAATCTCTGCTAAATACCCAAACCTAAATAACTATAGTTTGTAGTTGTTGTTGTTGTTTGTTTGTTTTTTACAGAAAAATAGTTTCCATAAAAAAAAGTGGCTAGTTCATCTTTCAACTCCAACTGTGTGCTTCCTCTGGAGACAATTGCCTTCAAGTATTCATCAGAAGGCCATTTAAAAAAAATTTTTTTTAATGTTTTTTATTGATTTCAGAGAGAGGGAGAGACAGAAACATCGATGAGCGAGAATTATTGATCAGCTGCCTCCTGTATGCCCCCTACTGGGGATCGAGCCCGAAACCCAGGGATGTCCTGACTGAAAATGGAACCACTACCTCCTGGTTTGTAGGTCGATGCTCAACCACTGAACCACTCCAGCAAGGCAGCAGAAGGGCTTGTGCACCACTCCCAGTTCATCACACAGAGTGCTAAAAAGACAGGGACTCTGGGCTTGAGATTTGTAAAAACAGAGGAAGGGCAGGGGCTATCCCACGCTGCAGCAGCCTTGAATAGAGGCTCGAGTCCTTCACCAAGACCCAAAGCGCCGACCAGCACTCGCTGAGGGAAGCCACACTTGCACCAAGGCACACCCCTGCCTAACAGCTTGACCTCAGGAGGATGACCCCAGCCCTTGTTGGTGCTGCTTTTGGCCTCTCATGCCCTCCCCCACTCTTTCCCTCTGGAACAGGGCTCCAAGCGCCTCTTTCACAACTCGTTAATCACTTCACTTGGGAGGGGAGAGTGGGGGGGGGGGGAATGTGGGAAGGGGTGTGGGGGTGAGGGTGGGGTGGGGAGAACTCCTGGTCAAGAGCAGCAGCATCCCTGAAGCCTCCACAATGTTCTGGAATCAGCCCACACCTTTCCACTCTCAGCTGGCAAGGACACCACCAGAAAACCAAGGCTTTGACTTTTTTGTAATCCGCACAGGAGGCTATGTTCCTATTGACTTTTACAGACAGTGGAAGGGCAGAGGCGAGACAGAGAGAGAAACATCAATGTAAGAGACACACATCAATTGGTTGTCTCTTGCACAGACCCAACAGGGGCCTGAAATCGAGCCTGCAACCAAGGTACATGTCCTTGACTGGGAATCGAACCCAGGACCCCTTCAGTCTGCAGGCTGACACTCTATCCACTGAGCCAAACTGGCTAGGGCAACACTAAGGCTTCCCCGCAAAAAAATAAAAATTAAAATTAAAAAAAATTATTTCAGTTATTAAACCATTGATTGCTAGAAGAAAAAAAAAGATTTGTAAAAACTAAAAGCTGTACAGCTCCATCAGAATATTCGTATGTGAAACTGCTTTTCTCCCTCGAGCTGCATGGTGGTGCAGAACACAGTGACAACTGGGGCCACCACCTTGACTCATGCTCAGTTGCCAGTTGTCTTTCCCATGTTGCTTTTACAACATCATACAGATGCCAACACAGCAGAAAAGACACATGACATCTTAGTTTATTGTGAAAATAGTTTTGACCTTGCAGGTCCCCTGGAAGCACCTCAAGGACCCCCAGAGGTCTGGGATCACACTTGGATAGGCAACCTAAGGTATCTAACCAGAAGCTCTATTTCTGGATGGTTGAGTGTATGCATCTTACCTTTACTATCACTCTTAGTACCCCTCAAAGTGGGTTTATTAATTTTACTCTCACCAGCCATTCTCCACTCCCCATATCCTGGTCATCATGTAGTGCAATCCAACTTATATTTTTGCCGGTCCAGTAGGTATGAAAGAGTATCTTATTGCTGTGTTAATGTAAGCATTTGAAATGGTCTTTCAAATCAGTTTGGGTTTTCTTAACCCTCACTCGAGGATATTTTTCTCATTGATTTTTAGAAAGAATGCAAGGGAAGGGGAGAAACAGAGACAGAGAGAAACATGGATGTGAGAGAGACACATGGATTTGGTTGCCTCCCACATGCGCCCCAACCAGGCCCGGGAATTGAGTCTGTAACCAAGGCACATGCCCTTGACCAGAATCAAGCCTGTGACCTTCCATCCAAAGGCCGACACTCTAACCACTGAGCAAAGCCGGCTAGGACTCAAATCAATTTTTTAACGACTCAAAGTTGGATGGTATTTTTGCACGGAAGTAATTTACCAGGATATAGATATAAAACATAAAGTCTCTTTCAACATATGTTTAAGAGGTTTTTTTTTCTTCTAGCTTTCATGTTGGTAAAACATTTTCTACTTCTCTTCAATTTCCTTTTGCAATTTTCCAAATGAGAGAGCTTCTGGGGATGTTATTCCAGGGTTTTTAATCATTTATTCCCTGTAAACATCGCCAGCCCATATGTGATCTGGTTTCAGAATTACGCTTGATTACACTGCAGATCGGACCCGCTGGTCCAGGGCCAGTGATGCGGCTCCCCACGTTTCGCATGTATTTCCTGGTGAAATGCTGGACATGGATTTGTAGATGCTGGTAAATCTGAACGTGCTGGACTTAGTGAAAACTACTATATCCATCTCCAATACAGCGATTTTCAGGAGATTTTCCTGGATAAGTTCATGTGGGATTTTTGGTTTCTGTATTGACTTCCCATGTAAAAAGCAGGGCCATTCTAAGTAATCACTGTGGGAGCCTAAATTACTAGGCATCGAGTTTCTTGTTTATTTCAGTAACACCTTGCTATCCTTATCCATTTGGGTTCTCAGCATCTCTTCATCTAGACTAGGGGTTCCAGACTTTTTCCATGAAAATCCAGATAATAAATATTTTAGGCTTCTTGGGCCACCCAGTCTGTGTTGCAACTGCTTTGCTCTGGAGTAGGGTGAACGCAGCCATAGATAAACAGTAAACTTTACAGGTGTGGCTGAGTCCCAGTTAGACTTGATTTACAAAAATGGGAGGAGGCTGTAGTTTGCTGAGCACTGGTCTAGACTGCTTTTTGTTTGCTTCTCTGGAAAAAGCCTTTGTCAATCCCATCGTGCCTATTCTTTCCATGTGATGGCCAGTCATTTATGTTTCATATAACTGTGCATGTGTGTGGTTAAAACTTGAATGGAAAAGTAAATACAAGAAGTTGAAAATAAAAATAATGTGGATGATAAAGGCGATGATTATTCCTGTAAACTGTTAAACCACAAAGACTCTGAGAGGACGTATTAAAACGCATGCCGATTGGACCATGATGATCACGACACTGCGTGGCAGCTGTCCTCGGAGGCCCTCACTGCTCCCAAAGAGGGAAGTCGAACTGGGCCTGGACAGCTTCCATAGGAAAGCTGATTGTGCGTCTGGGACAAGGAAAGTCCAAAAGGAGTCCAAATGTCCAGTTGTACCAGTCAATTGTGTTCGAAGAATGATGAAGACTCAGAGGAGCTACAGGCATGGTTGAACATCGACCTATGAACCAGGAGGTCATGGTTCGATTCCCGGTTCAGGCAGATGCCTGGGTTGCAGGCTTGATCCCCAGTGTGGGGTGTGCAGAAGGTAGCTCATCAGTGATTCGCTATCATCATTGGAGTTTCTATCTCTCTCTCCCTCTCCTTTATTCTCTGAAATAAATTAAAAAAAATGAAAAGAACAATGGAGACACAGGAAGCAACCTGAGTGGATCCCTCTGGCCAAATCTGGGTTCATCTGAGCACCAACATAAATAATACTAGTAATAAATTATAACTCAATGAATAAATAAACAGATAAATAAGTAAATGATGGAGGAAGGATAATTCTTCCTTACAGTAGAATGCCACGTAATAAATATAGAAGAGATACAGAGTTAGAAAATGATCGATGCATGCAAACACCCGTGGATGAAATTTTGATGAGGAGTAGGATTTTTCAAAGCTTCAAAGTATCTTTCCACAAGTTACTGGCTCTTTACAGAGGGAATCCTAGCAACTTTACTACAATGAAGAAGCCTTACCAAATAGTTGGGCCAATCAATATCACAGGCCTGCTGGTGTGAGGCACTGGGAACACAGCACCACTTCTGTGAGACTCCTGTAGAAATGCATTGACCAAACCTAATCAAGAAGAAAAATCAGACAAAACCAAACTGATGGGGGGAAACCAAGAGGGTGGCATAGGTAAACACCTAAACTGCTGCCTCGCACAACAATTTAAAAACTACAACTAAAAGACAAAATGGACATCATCCAGAACCACAGGAAGGCTAGCTGAGTGGAAATTTTACAACTAGAAGGAAAGAGAAAAGCACACTGAGACTCGGAGGAGCTACAGAAGGCAGAGGTATGGAGATAAGTGTGCGTGCAGAGAGGACTGACAACTGAGTATGCTGGCTGCTTTTCTCAATTGGTAGGGAGACAAAAGCTCCCAACTTCTCTGAACTCCAGTTCTGGGTGAGACTCTGTGGACCCAGACTTATATGCAGCAGGACTGTCTGGCAGCAGATGAAATTCAAGGGCAGCTTTCTCTCAGATGTGCTTGCAGCGATTACTCGGAACACTGAGACCCAGGGACCTCTTAGGGAAGAGCTAAGGGGAAGCCAGTGCTGTCTGCTCCACCCTGAGACTCCACCCCATCCAAGCTGAGCACAGAGGCTTTTGCAACTCTAGTCTCATAAGGGTGTCTCGAGCACAAAAGTTCTCCCGGCATAGACACAGCTGATCCTCACAGCCAATTGGCCGGGAGATCAATTCCTCCCAGTGATACCAACAACAATCAAGGCTTAACTACAATAATACTGTGCACACAGCCCACAGAGGGGTGAAGCAAGAGTGTCCACCTCAGCTAACTGGGGATGCTGAGCTACTGGGGCCTATAGGACACCTAGCACACAAAGCCACTCTATCAACTCAGGGAAGCAGCCAAAATGTGGAGACAAAGAAACCAGTCACAGATGAAAGAAATGGAGGAAAGAAAATGACTGGATATAGAATTCAAAACCACGGTTATAAGGTTTTTCAAGAAATTTCTAGAAAAGGCTAATAAATTTAGCAAGACCCTTGAGGATATGAAAAAGGACCAGCTAGAAATTAAGCATACACTGACTAAAATAAAAAAATAATATACAGAAATCCAACAGCAGATAAGAAGATCGCAAGAATCAAGTCAAAGATTTAAAATACAAATAAGCAAAAAACACCCAACCAGAAAAGCAAAAAGAATCCAAAAATATGAAGATAGTGTAAGGAGCCTCTGGGACAACTTCAAGCATAACAACATCAGAATTATGGGGGTGCCAGAAGAAGAGAGAGAGCAAAATACTGAAAACCTATTTGAAGAAATAATGACTGAAAACGTCCCCCACCTGGTGAAAGAAATAGACTTACAAGTCCAGGAAGTGCACAGAACCCCAAACAAAGGGAATCCAAAGAAGACTACACCAAGACACATCATAATTAAAATGCCAAGAGCAAAAGACAAAGAGAGAATATTAAAAGCAGTAAGAGAAAAACAATTAATTACCTACAAGGGAGCACCCATACGATTGTCAGCTGATTTTTTAACAGAAACTATGCACGCCAGAAGGGAGTGGCAAGAAATATTCAAAGTGATGAATAGCAAGAACCTACAACCAAGATTATTCTACCCAGCAAGGCTATCACTCAGATAAAGAGCTTCACAGATAAGAAAAAGCTAAAGGAGTTCATCACCACTAAACCAGTATTATATGAAATGCTGAAAGTTATTCTTTAAGAAGAGGAAGAAGAAGAAAAGGGTAAAGATAAAAATTATGAACAACAAATTCATATCTATCAAGTGAATCTAAAAATCAAGTGAATAAAAAAACCTGATGAAGAGAATAAACTTGTGAATATAATAGAATCAGGGGCATAGAAAGGGAGTGGACTGACAATTCTCGGGGGGAAACGGGTGTGGGGATGTGGGAAGACACTGGACAAAAATTGTACACCTATGGATGAGGACAGTGCGGTGGGTAAGGACAGAGGGTAGGGTGGGAACTGGGTAAAGGGGAGTTATGGGGGGGGGAGAGGAACAATTACAATAATCTGAATAATAAAAGTTGATTAAAAAAACACCCACCACCAAACTGATGGAATTACTGTGAAGTAACTGACCTGTTCTCTCAGAGAAGCACTGTGAACACCAAGAAATGCAAGAAAAAGCTGAAGAATGTGCCAGAACAAAAAGAGATGAAAAGAAACATGAACCTGAGTGCACTGTGCACTCCGGTGGGTCCAAGAACACAGAGGAAAAATAGCTACAAAGGACCCTGACGTGGCCACTGATGAAATTTGAATATAAGCTTAGACAAATGAATAGAATCATATCATTGTTAGATGATTTGATAATTACTATGCTATCTGATTTTGGTCATTATACTAAGGCTTTGTGAGCGAACAAAATATTTAGGCCTTTTTTTTTTTTTTAAGTGGTTCTGGTAATTTGAAGAAATACCTCAAAGCCAAAGTTGAACTTTAAAACCCAACTCCTCCTCAGGTAGAATTCTAAAATTATGTGAACTGCGGCTTTGGGGGGCATTTTCTAGTTAACATCATGCCTTGGTTTAACGTAACCCATAGAGTTAGTTTTCCATTTATTATAACAGACTGAAAAGGTAGTTTTGGTCAGGTTACCTAAAAGGCTATCGAGAGGAGCATGCAAGGGGAGAGAGGGGAAGCCCCTGAGAGCGATGGAGCAGGAACAGGACACATCGCTGCACTTTGGGAAAATGACTCTGGCTACATGCTTATGTCAGATTAGAAGCAGCAGAACCTGGCGTTGGAAGGATTTTTGCAAAAATAAGGTGGAAGATAATGAGTGTTCCCCTCATAGTTCAACACGTTTTTCTGAATCTGGTCCAGGGCCATTTACCAGACCGAAGAGGACTCACCAGGTTCCCGTCCTCACCACCGGGAGGGGAGCTGGAGATGATAAGGTCCATCTCAGTGGACAACTGAACTCTGAGCTCACACATCGGCCTGGCCGCTGTAGGCCCTCATGGAAGGGGGAGTTGGGGGCCGGCAGAGAAGACGAGGGGCAAGAGGAGGGTCCAGCCCTGGTCCCAGGACCTGCTGAGCGCAGGGTGCAGTTCTGGCTGGGGGCCCACAAGATGCAGCTGCCTTCATAATCAAGTCTCCATTATTTTTGGTGTGTTTAAACACACTTTTCTTATATAGAAAGAATCCTTTCAGCTATACATGCTACAGCTTGGATGAGCCTCGAAAACATTATGCTAAGTAGAGGAAGCCAGACATAAAAGATCACCCATTGTCTGATTCCTTTTCTATGAGATATCCAGCATAGGCAAATCCATTCTGAATCAGAAAGTGACAGAGGAGAGTGGGGAAGGGTTAAAGGGTAGCAGGTGATCTTGGGTGATAAAAAAAAGCTTTGAACCGGGAGGGAGGTAATGGTGGCAGAACCACTGTGGATGCACTAAATGCCACCAGGCTGTACACTTTAAAATGCTCAATTGTATACTATGTGAATTTTACCTCAATTAAAAATAAAAGAGGCCAGCCAGTGGGGCTCAGTGGTTGAACATTAACCTATGAACCAGGAGGACACGGTTCCACTCCCTGTTAGGCACATGCCCAGGTTGTGGGCTTGATTCCCAGTGGAGAGTGTGCAGGAGGCAGCCAATCAATGATTCCCATAGTTGATGTTTCTATTTTTCTTTCCCTCTCCTTTCCCCTCTGAAATCAATTAAAAGATTTAAACAAAACAAAATAGAATAGAATAGAATCCTAATTAAAACTCGAGGGAGTGGAGGGCTTCTGGACTTCCTGGTGCCCTAGGGTTTCCCTAGCTGACCTTCGAAGACCATGCCCTTGAGGACACCTATTCCTGCTCCAGTCAAAAGGAGCCAATTGAAGGTCCTATTTGCAAAGAGAGAGCACAAGGCCTTACCACCCTCTCCCAGCTCCAGGCACAGGGCCTCGGGTCTGACTTTGTGCCAGCCAGGGCCTCCTCCCCTGGGGCAGGTGAGCCTGGAGAAAGGTTAATGGGCTGCATGGTCCTGTGCTCAGCAGAGGTCCCCAGCGTTCCTCTGATTCCTGCCAGGGTCAAGCCCACAGGGGAGGCACCTCCCAGGTCCCTGCGGATGCCCAATGGCCCTAGCTCCTTTAATCAGGATGTGTGGTGTCGGGTCCACCACTAACTCAGTGACTCTAACTGCCGTGTACTACAAATTAATTCATTCCTTTAGGCCTTGCTATTCGGTAACTGGCTGTCACAGCGGTCGCCCCGGGAGCTAATTGAGAGTTGCGATCCGTGGCAGTATTTCTATTAGCAGCATAATGACAGCAGCCACCGTGCACACACAAATACACACAGAAGAAAAAAAAACACAGAGGTTCACGTCCTCTCTCTCTCTCTCTCTCTCTCTCTCTCTCTCTCTCTCTCTCTCTCTCTCAGCTGATTAGCCCTAGTTTGTTAGCACAGAGACAATGGTGCCAGGGACACAAGAGCCCTGCTCCCCTGGCCCCAGCCACGCTGCTTCGTGGGTGGAAAGGCACTCCACTGGGCATGGGGACCTGGCTCTGTAGTTGGCTCCCTGTGACCAGGGGGAAGGACAGGTAGTGCCCATAGCAGAGGCTCTGAGTGTGTGTGCACACAGGACGGGGTGGATCAGTGACAGGATCAAGGGTTCTCATTCCAACCAAAGTTCATCAGGCCACCTGTTTGTCCCAGAAAGAGCAGATGCATGTATCCATGAATTCTTCATTTGGCTCTGAGCCAGGCACTGTTCTGGGCACTTCATCGTTGTCCTTTGGTTTACAGAGTGTTTTCCCATAGGTAGCAATCAGGGGCAATTTTGTTCCCCAAAAGGCATTTGGTAAAATTTTTTTTCTAATCCTCATCCTCATCAATATTTTTATTGACTTGAGAGAGAAAGAGAGAGAGTAAGGAAGAAGAAGGAGAGAGAGAAACATTTATGTGAGAGAAAAACATTGATCAGTGCCTCCCTTATGCACCAGCAACCTGGGTATGTGCCCCAACTGGGAATTGAACCCACAACCTTTTGGTGTATGGGATGACGCTCCAACCAACTAAGCCACACTGGCCAGACCTGGAAACATTTTTGGTTGTCATGACTAGACATGGCTACTGGCATCGAGTGGGTCAAGGCTAGAGATGCTGCTACATGCTACACAGTACAGAACAATGCCCACACAATGAACTGTCTAGCTTAAAATGTCAGTAGTGGGGTGGCTGAGAGTCACTGCCATGGATCATTCATTCAGTCCTCCTGACAACCTTCCGAGGCAGAAGTTGCCGACTCGAGTGCTAGGAGTACACATAGTAGGCTATCTTCTTCACGCTGAGCTAGCCAGTCTCTGCTGCCAGCAAAAGTGGCCAGAGCTGAGCAAAACGTGCTTGGTCTCCAAGCTGGGCAATATTGTCCCCATTACAAAGGTAAGTAAACTGAGACTCAGGAAGCCTTCATTTCAGCCACACAATTAGGTACTGGTTCTAGGATTAGGGAAAAAATAAAGCAGATCTCTCTCTCTCTCTCTCTCTCTCTCTCTCTCTCTCTCTCTCTCTCTCTCTGCTCAACATGTAATATAGAGAATTGATGGCACTTACTATTTTATGAATGAAGAAATTATCACAGAGATTAATTTTCCCAAGGTCATATAGTTAGTAAGTAAAAGAACTAGACTCAAACTCAGGCCTATCCTATTCAAAAGCTTGTGCCTCTTTCCTATCATGTGATGCGTCCCTCCCACGAATCTGTCCTCTAAGTGAGTGGTGGGTCTTATTCCTCTGTGGCCACCCTCAGCACAACAGGCACTAATAAATGCTGCAAACTGAACAGAGCCATCACTCCTCCCTCCTTGGCTTAGGAGTCCGGACCTAGGACTATCAGAAACTCCCCAGTGAACTAACATTTCCGAACTATTCCCCTTGCTAGAACCCTGCTGCCATCAAGCTCTGCCCTCCCACTTTCTCCAGGATTCACCCACGTCTCACCTCTTTCAGGATGGCTCCTCAGCTGAACCCTCACCATTCGTTTTCTGGTCTACCTTGAGCACCCAAACAAGTGGGGGTGGTGAGTAGGATGGAAAGAGCATAAGGCCCTATGCCTGGAGACCTCTTTGGACCTCTGCTTCTCTTTCTATAATATTAAGAAACTTGAAAAGATTATTTATAAGATTCTTTCTGTGGTAGGCTGAATAACAGCACCCTAAAGTTATCCATGTTCTAATCCTCAGGAGATAACTCAGTCCTCTAACAGCTAGCTATGGAGCTCCCACCATGGCTGGGTCTGATCTAGACAAAATAGGATTGGTGGAGAACAATGTAAGATAAACATTGGTCCTGTTACATCAATGCCAACATGAGTACTGGGCTTTATGGTCTTTGGAGTCCTTCAATAACCAGATGGAGCAGCTGCCACTCCCTGGGAAGATGCTGAGGCCCTGGCAGGGAGTCACCTATTCCCTCACTGGACTGTGTGGGTCAGGTCCTCCTGTGGAGGGACACATCCTCTATCCACTCAGTGGAGGACCTCCACAAATAAAGCCACACTGAAGGTGAGCTCACAGTCCAAAATTACAAAGCACATCCTATATAATAAAAGGCTAATATGCAAATTGACCAAACGGTGGAAAGACCAGGCCCTATGACGCTCACTGACCACCAGGAACTGCCCCGTGATGGTCAGTGTGCTCCCAAAGGGGGAGTGCTGCTCAGCTAGAAGTGAGGCTCATGGCTGGCGAGCACGGCAGCGGCGGGAGCCTCTCCCACTTCCCACCTCTGCAGTAGTACTAAGGATGTCCACCTGACAGCTCCCAGACTGCAAGAGGGTGCAGACCAGGCTGAGGGACACCTTCCACCCCCACAGGGCATGAATTTCATGCACTAGGCCTCTAGTAAGGAAATAATCCACCAGGAGTGAAAGCTGGCAGGTAAAAGAGACCTAAGATCAGATCCTCAAGATAGAAAGACTATAGGCACAACTCTGTGACTATATTAAAATCCCCTGAATTATACTCTTTAAAAGGGTGAACTTTATGTGAATTTTCCTATATAATAAAGAGCTAATATGCTAATTAGACCAAACAGCAGAACGGCCATCCAGACGACCTTCCAGATGACCGTCCAGATGAAGTCAGGGCTGCGAGGGCCGAGCACCTTGCATGAATTTTGGGCATTGGGCTTCTAGTATGTTAATAAAATTGTTATTCAAGAAAAAGACCACAGGATGAAGGCCTGGGCTTAAAATGATTAAAGTCACATGATCTTCCCATAGGGTTATTTAAGAATTACAGAAAATGTCTAATTGGCATAAAAATAAGCACTCAATAAGTAGTATTATTCAATGATTATTAATTTATTCCCATTTCCACATTTTCTAAGCTCCTTATCATCAGTCAAAATGTACCTGTGTCCTATTCTATTAGAGCCTGAATACCATTTTCCCCAGTTCCAAGACGCCATCAATTGTAACACACACCATCAATCCAATAAGTATTTTTTAAATTAAGCAATCTACCAAATGTACTTATCTATAAGTTGCAATCTGATTTTGGAAATATTAGAATGAGAAAGGCACATTTACGTTCAGAGTACCTGATAAAGTTATTTGTGGTGATGTGATAATGCGTGCTACAGAGTAGCTGGGAATGTCTTATGAATCTACATTCTAGATCATCTGAAAGCTGGCAGCTAGAGACTGGTTCTATCAGAGGCTGTGGAGCATGAGACCAGTGTCACAGTCCTGCCTGTTTGCCTCCATGGCTGGGGGCCTATGAGTCTGGCACAGGAAGGGTGGGGTCACACACTGGCTCAATAAGGGACATTGGTTTCCATGTGCCCTGATTGGAAATCGAATCAGCAACCTTTTGGTGCACAGGACGACACCCAATCAACTGAGCCACACTCGCCTGGCCTGGCCTTGAGGTTCCTTTGAAGGAGGAGCCTATTCTAACTTTATGTGATCATCATGAGGATTAAATTGGGAAATGTACCAACACCGCCTGGTCCTCACAGAGCAGGCACTTGATCCATGGTGACTCAATATATGGTCATTTTATTATTACTGACCAGAGTGTGAAAGTGCAGCTGCCTGGGCCTGTGTCTCCCTGCCACCCTAATCTGGAGTCCTCCATCCCCCATCACCCTTGCCTCCTGGCGCCACAAGGCTACCCTGATGAGCTGTGCAGCTTACTGTGAAATGCGTTGCATTTTCTCCCCAGCTGCCTCCTGATTGCAGTATTTACTTTTAATCTCCTGTGCCTCAATGCCCGATAAAAACTTTGTCACATTAGATGGTGACAGATGGGGGAGAGGAGGGCGGTAGCTCTGTGAGGGAGCGTCTGGCCCGCTCGACAATCCTTCACCGCGCCAATTACGTCCTTCGGTGCTCCCTGGCGTGGGCACCCATGTCAGCGCAGAGGGAAATGGAAAAGCATAAATAAAGACAAAACCAGGCTCGGCGAAGCTTTAATCTGCAGAATAACATTTCTCATTTGTGTGAAATATCACTGGATTCTCTCCCTATGCTCCAGAGGGCACACATGAGTGCGCACGCACACGCCGGCGGGAGACTGGGGTTCCCAGGCCCCTGCAGGTAGCATTAACTGCGTGTGGCTTGCCTTGGAGCTGGCTTAACCCATCCCATTACCCTAACTGGGCTGTCAGGGACGACTGCTTCTTTGTGTTTGTGAGGCATTACAGGGGAAGAAGGGAGATGGGAACAGATAGGAAGAGGAATGTAAAAGGTTAAGAAATGACCAGATGTGTGTACCAGGGACAAGAGAGGCCAGTGATTAGAATGACTTCTGCTTTCACAATAATGGAATAATTATTTCATTATAACATACTGTATGTGATGGGTGCTTAGCACTTTCCAAACCTCTTTCTTTCCCAGGTAAACTTTCTGAACAGGAATAATTCTATAAAGCAATTAAAAACATACTCTCATAGGTGGAGAGCTTTTCCATTTCCAAAATATGTCTATTATCTCTATCTGAGGTGTGGGGTGGAAGAGTGCCTTTGTGTGCAAATTAGCACAAGAAAGGTGGCTTAAAACAACAGAAATTTCTTCTCTCAGGGTCTGGAGGCCAGAAGTCTCTGATGAAGATGTGGGCAGGGCCTTGCTCAACCCTCTGAAGGCCCTGGATACAGCCTTCCCTGTGTCTCTCAGGCCTCCCTTGACATACATCAGACTAACTCCAATTTCTGTTTCCCTCTTCACAGGGCCCTCTCTCTGTATCTGTGTCCAAATTTCCTTCTTTTATTTTGCTCTTAAAAGATATATTTTGTTGATTTTTAAATATTTTTTTATTTTTTTACAGAGAGGAAGGGAGAGGGGATAGAATCAGAAACATCGATGAGAGAGAAACATCATTCAGATGCCTCCTGCACACCCCCACTGGGGATATGCCTGCAATCAAGGTACATGCCCTTGACCGGAATCAAACCTGGGTCCCCTCAGGTCCACTGAGCCAAACCGGTTTCAGCATACTTTTTAATTTTTATTTTTTAAAAAACATTTTTATTGATTTCAGAGAGGAAGGGAGAGGGAGATAAGATAAAACCTCAATGATGAGAGAGCATCATTGATAGGCTGCCTCCTGCACATCCACATGGCAATGGAGTCTGAAACCTGGACACACGCCCCCACATGGAGAATGGAACCGCGACCTCCTGGTTCATAGGTCAGGCTCAGCCATTGAGCCATGCCAGCGGGCCAAATTTCCTTCTTTTATAAGGACACCAGTCACATTGGAGTTAGGGCCCACCCTCATGACCTCAACTTAGTTATATGTGAAAAAAAGTCACATTCACAGGTACACGGTTTAGGACTTAGATGGATCTTTTTGGGAAACAGAATTCAACCCATAAGGTAGATGGGAAAGCACGTGTTTTGAAATCAGACAAGCTTGTATTTGACAGCCCTCAGGACAGCTGCTGCATTCTTGGATTAAAGGCGGGGAGCCCTCGGAACCACATTCCCCCACCTAAGGCCATGGGGTACGCCAAAGCCTGGCTCGCAGCTGCAGTTGGAGCTCGTGTGCATGCTCAGGAGCTCCCAGCAGCCCCAACCCCGCCCCTTCTCCTGCACAGCCGCACTGTTAGAGGGCAAGAGGAGGGGCGTGAGTGCGACCAAAGGAGTCCACAGAGTCCAGAGGCAAAGGCAGAGGTCTGTGTCTGAGCGACCCTGGGGTGGGAGCTGCAGGGGCAGGTACTAGAGTGCTTTGAAAATAGTTAGGAGTCCCTAGAGCTGGAAGTGACCCACCGTGCCAGGACCCGGTGACCTGCAGTGGCCATGCCCCCCACTTGAAGTAGAACTGGATGACAGAGAGCCAGAGGAGGAAATCCAAACAAATACATTCTAGCCACTCCTGGCTACAGATGTCAGCAGGACAGAATTGGGGTTAACCCCTGAACCTTCTGGCTTCATGCCCAAATGCCCTGGGTGGAATGGGCTCAAGGTGAAGGAAAGGAGGCTGCTGAGGCGTGGCCCTGGTCGGGCAGGAGTGGGCGGAGGGAACAGGAGATGACAGAGCCTAGTGGAGGAGAAAGCCCCAACGAGAGGAAGCCCTGGAAGCAGAATTCCAGCAATGCCTTATGGTGAGAAGTCGAGGGGAAAGTCAAGTGAGGGCACGGGTGGGGTTACCCCCAAATTATAAAGCAAGTCCTTGAGGCTGTCGTCCTCACAGATGGAAGATGGGGTGCAGAGAGGCTGCCACCTGGCACTGTGACAAGATTACACACCATCACTGTAATCTTTGTAAAAATTAAGGTGAAATTCATATAACATAAAACTATTTGAAGGCATACAATTCAGTGGCTTTTAGCACATTCACAGTGTTGTGCAATAATGCCTTCTGTCTAGTTCCAAATATCTTCAATACTCCCGAGAGAGACTCCACATCCATTAAGAGGCCACTCACCATTGCTCCCTCCTCCCCTACCCTGGCAACCACTAATCTGCTTTCATTCTGTATTGCTTTGCCTATTCTGGGTATTTTATGTGAATCTATTCAAATAACAGCCTAAGTGGTCGTCATGCCCTCACGCTGTGATGCTCTCACGCCGTCACAATTCCATAATCCATCACTGCATGTGCAGCAGGTGCGCAGGTGGGTGGGGACTTGACACTGTGTGCATGGTGTGAAGGCGGGGCCTGGCGGCTGCTCCATATGGCCGGGCCTGGGGGTCCCGTGGCCCCACACCGCAGAGCCTACCTCTTTGGGGAAATTTATTGAGGAGCCTCGGATGGGTGGGTGGGGCCTACTTCTTTGGGGCGATTGATCGCGGGGCTCCTGCACTGTGAGAAGACACAGGTCAGGCTAGGGGACACCCCCCTAAGTGTATAAATTTTATGCCCAGAGCCTCTAGTCTAATTATAAAATAGGTGACTTTTTTTGTGTTTGACTTCTTTCACTTAGCATTTTAAGGTTCATCCATGTTGTAGCAGTATCATTCCTTTTAACGCTAAATAATATTCCATTGTATGGATATTCCATATTTTGTTTATCTAACATTCATTGATGGGCATTTCAGTTGTTTCTACCTTTAGCTATCGTGCATGCAATGTAATTTTCATAGAAAGTTTGTTAAAGTGACTGTTTAGTCTAGCCAAGTAGAAGTTGAAAGAATAGTCACTATGGTTATTATGGTTGTATTCTGCGTGAATATTCACAATGATTATTGTGTGAAGTAAATGGAATAAAAGATTTCTTTAAATCTCATGCCCTTCCTCCCAAGAGTAGGAAAGAAGACAATGAGAGATCTTTCTCTCTCAGTCGTTACCCCTCCTCCCCTCTTCCCTTCTCCTTTCCCCTCTGTCTCTGTTCTCACCCATTCATTTAGACAACACATATTTCTGAGGACCAACTGTGGGGGTTCTGGGGAGCACTGCTAATTCCCAGCTGTATGTCTCAGGAGATCATAGGGTGGCCCCAAACCACAGAAGCTGCTCAACTTCTGGTAGCAGCTTCCCATTTGCCCTTCAGAACAGGAGAGAGAATGGCTCAGCTGAATGGGGCCTAGATCCAAAGAGAGAAGAAAGACCACTTCCAAAGGCATGGGACCCTAGGGCTCTTCCAAAGGCCTAACTGCTCATTCCCAGGTCTCCCCTTGAAGACAAGATGCCTGTCCTCAGGTTCCCAAGAGCCCCTTGGCCTGATCACCCATGGAAACAATGAGATTTTCACTTGTTCTGAGATTGGGGTGAGGGGACAATGGAGGGCTCCTAGGACTGGCCCCTTCTTTGTTCTCTATAACTTGGGTGTCTGCCTGAGAAGCTGAGAAATGGGGAGAGAGAGAAAGAGAAAGACAGAGACAAAGAGCCAGAGAGAGAGCCTACTTATTCAGTAAGTTGACAAGACCTCAAGTGAGAGAGTAAGCTGGAAAAAGTTGGGGTGACTCCAAAATATTATTTTTAATTAACTATACATTTCTATGTTTAACAAAACTACCCACAGTTTATTCTCATGTGGGTTCAAGTCTTTCCAAATAGTTCTTTTCTTGCCTTCACAAACTCCTGAGTTAAAAGCCATTTTCGGGATTGGTATTTAAGTCCACAATTGTGGGGTTCAGATTGAGAGTCCAGATCAACAACATTTGCACCATGTTTCTCAGTGGAACATGCAACACAGCAAGCTGGGGTACTTGGTCCATATTCAGATTCCGGGTCCTCCTGAGAAGAGTGCTTCTTTCTCTCTGGTTGTCCTTCCACAAAGCCCAAGAACTGGCTTGTTTTCCTGGCTTGAGTCATGGGCCGTTTTGAACCAATTTGCTGGGTCCAGGTAGGGGCAGGGGTGAGCCCCTTTGACATCCAGGAGGACTGGAGAGCAAGGGAAGGTGTTTACCAAGGAGAAATGGAAAGTGACGGTGATGGGGTTCTGAGCCACAGAGAAAGCTTTTTCCAACAATGATAGCTGATCATTATCAGATAGGCCAGGTCCTAAGGAGTGAGTTCCCTGTTTCCCAAAGTCCGGGACCAGCAGATGGATGACCCTGTATCGGGTTTGCTACAGAGATTTCTATATCAAGTAAGAGGCCCAAATAAATGAGGGACCTGCCTAAGTTATCTGCGGCTGCCATAACAGATTGCCACAAACTTAGTGGCTTAAAACAACACAGATGCATTATTTGGCAGCTCTGTAGGTTAGACACCCAACATGAGTCCCACTGGACTCAAATGCAGGTGTCAGAGGGCTGTGTTTCTTTATGAAAACTCGAGGAAATTCTGCTCCCTTGCCTCTTCCACCTGCTAGAGGCCTCCACAGTCCTTGGTGTATGGTTCCCTTCCTCTGTCTTCAAGCCCTTAACAGCAGATTGAAAACTTCTCCATCTCCCATCACATCACTTTGACCTTTTCTCTGCCTCCATCTTCCACATTTAAGGACCCTATGATTATAGGGGGTATCTCTAGGTAATCCAGGGCAATCGACCTATTCTAAGGCCAACAACCTTTGTTCCATCTGCAACCTTCATTCCCATTTGCCATGAATTGTAACCTATCCCCAGGTCTGGGGGACTTGGATATGGACATCTTTGGAAGCCACTATTCTGCTCACCATAGGACCTCAATGTCACCTCCCAGCCAGAGATTCAGCAATCTTATAATTGACTAGAGGCCCAGTGCACTAAATTCGTGCTTGGGGGGAGGGGGAATTCCTCAGCTCAGCCAGCACCATCTCCAATCCAGGACCCCTCAGGGGATGTCTGATTTCCGGTTTAGGCCACATCCTACTGGTTGGGGCCTAAACCGGCAGTCAGACATCCCTTTCGCAATCCGGGACTGCTGGCTCCTAACTGTTCACCTGCCTGCCTGCCTGATCACCCCTAACCATTTGACTGCCTGCCTGATCACCCCCTAACTGGTCTCCTGCCAGCCTGGTCACCCTCTAACTGCCCCCCTGCCAGCCTGGTAGCTTCTATCTGCCCACCTGCCAGCCTGCCTGATTGCTCCTAACTGCCTCTATCTGCCTGCCTGATCACACCTAAATACCCCCCTGTCAGCCTGTTCATCTCCTAACTGCACCCCTGCTGGCCTGATCACCCCTAACTACCTCTACTTGCTGGCCTTGTCACCCCCTAACTGCCCCCCTGCGAGCCTGGTAACCCCTTAACTGCCCCCCTGCGGGCCTGGTAACACCCTGTCCAGAAGGAAGTCAGACATCCAGAAGATGTCCTGTCAACCTGGTCTAATTAGCATATTATCTTTTTATTAGTATAGATTGGATCACTGGGTCTCTTTAAGCAGGGCAGAGACTGGGGCACGATTGGGCACAATAGTAACACTCTCCAGATCCCTCAAGAGCACAGCACGTGTGATTGTTTGCTTTGAAACCAGAAGGCAGGTTACACAGTAATTACCTCTTTGTCTATTAGCAGCAATTACGCTCATGTCGGTAGGAGGTCTAGAATGACTGTGGACTCAGACGCTTTCTCAGAAAAATTCTATTAAGCGTCTGTGTAACTAAGAAATCATTACAGAGCACTTGAAATTATAGCATTACCTGCTTTAGAAAATCCCTGGCATCTCCCAGGGAGGGGAGGAAGGATGGAGAAGGAGGCCAACTGTGGGGGAGGGTAGTTTTCCTCCCCTTGTATCCTCATGGCCCATGGAAGTTGGAGGGCACAAAAGTGGTGGGAAGTAATAACAGCAGCTATTTGTTGCTACTTCTTGGGTGAAAGGCATGGAGCTGGGGCTTTACACACCCCAGACCCAAGTTCCTGAGCGATGCTCAGTGCTTCAGGGTCTTCCCGGGCTGAGAGGAGCACACAGATTCTCTGTGTCAAGGACAGAGAAGCTGAGGTGTCCAGGGAGGAGGCTAAGAGGTCCAAGCCTGAGCTGGGAAAGAGTTCAGGTCTCAACCTGCCAGAACCATTTCAAACCAGCCAGGGTGGGCTGAAACCAGGTCATGGGCTTCGCCTTCCGTGTTAAAGCTTTTACTCTGTCACCAACAGGAACCACTGAAGGGGTGGGTAGAGACATGGCTGTTGACCCTTCTGTTGACTGGATAGACCAGATGCTGGCAAACTTTTTCTGTAAAAGATAAGGTAATAAATATTTGAGGCTCTGCAGGGCATCTCCTCTCTGTCACGACTGCTCAACTCCACTGCTGTAGGGCAAAAACAGCCCAAGACAGTATGTAACAAAATGAGCATGGCTCTATTCCAATAAAACTTTACTTACAAAAGCAGGCTGTGGGCCAGGTTTTCCCATAGACTATAGTTTGCTAAGCCCTGGTCTAGAGGCTGGATTTGAAGAGTGTGTGTAGTCTAGGTCCCTAAAGTCATATTCCCACATATTGATTTTTCTTTTATTCACTGGCATATTTAAATAAATTGTTGGACTATTTAAATAACAATTAACAGTGACAGCAATTATATTAATATAAGCTTTTAGAGTTATTTCATGTAAATTATTTCACATGATCCTTAATTTGAGGACATAAAGACTGAGAGAGGGTAGGGGACTTGCTCAGGGTTGCAGAGCCTATAAGCACTTTTGGTTCTGTTTGAGATCAGTTTTGCCAAGGGTTACATTTCTTTCCCAGTTCCATGCTTCCCTCCACCCCCCCCCCTTTTTTGTTTGTTTGTTTGCTAATCCTCACCCAAGGATGTTTTTCCATTATTATTTTTTTTTTTTTGAGAGAGTGGAAAGGAGGAGGAGAGACAGAAAGAGAAAAACATTGATGTGACAGAGATGCATTGATTGGCTGCCTCCTGCATGCGCCCTGCCTGCACCAGGGATCAAGTCTTCAACTGAGGTATGTGCCCTTGACCAGAATCAAACCTGAGACCCCTCTGTCTGAGGGCCAATGCTCTATCCACTGAGCCAAACCAGTTGGGGCCATGTTTTCCTTTCTTGGATAGAAAAACGTGGAGGCTAATTGTCCTGTTTATTCTCTGAGGATGTATCAGTGCACACGAGACCAGAGAGGGTATACAAATTGTCCATAGCTGCACAGCCAGGAAGTGGTAGAGTGAGGATCCCAACAAGGTCCTGCATCAAAGCTCACAGCCTCCACGCACACACCATGCTGGCTCCTTGGATTCACCCCATCTTTCTCTGGTTTCAAACTGTGTTTCCACCATAATCTCATAAGACCTGCCCCAGTACCAGGTAATGAGGTCCCTCCCTGCCTCACTGTCACTCTTCTCCAGCTGTGCCCCTTTGTAGACCACACTCTGTATCCCCAGAATCTCTGTCCACAAAGCCCTCTGTCCACAAAGCCCTTCCAGCATCTATATGTCTAGGCTTCCTTCCTGAGCCCATTTTTGGGAGGTGGGTCGAGCCACCAACATGTTCACCCCAGGCCCAAGGGCTGGTCAGGAGGCAGCCAGCTGTGTGGCATAAGAGCGTCAAAACTTGGGGTGAGCACTCGGTCTCCTGTGGGAAGAGAGGTGGGAGTGAAACAGGTTGGGAACCCCTTTGGCCCTCTTGTTCTACCCACACAGGCGAGGGGCAGGCAGCCTGGTCAAAGGCCTTGCCCTCCAACTCTGTCCTACAGGTAAGTCCTAGCTCCACACTTGGGCCTGGAGTTCCTGGTGGAGGAGCAATGTGGCTTATGCTCCTCTTGGCCCTGGTGCCCAGAGCCTCTGCAAGCACATGGAGCCAACAGGAAGCCCAGCCTCCTCTTGATTCAGCTGGGGCTTCAATCCCAGGCGCGAACAGGGTGGGAGACAAGGGCATCCCACTCGGCCACAGGCCCCCCCAGTCCAGCGGGTGGGCAGGCAGACTGAGTGAGACACACCAAGGCTACGTTGAGGCCGGCCCTCCGCCCCCCAGAGCCCTGCCTAGGCGGGCGGGAGGCGAGGGCACAGCTTGTCAGGATGTGTGAACAATGCCGGGTGGGCACAGGGGGGGCACTCAGAAAGATTATCTCACAGTTCAAACTCGTTAATGAAAGAAATAAATTAACCAAGCTCATTTTTCAGGGAATTCTTGTGTAAACTGGAAATTTTCCAGTCTGTGAGCCCTGTGCCAGGTCCTCCCATAAATCACAGCAAGTAGGCTGTCTGCTTGGCAGAGGGGGAAGGGCCCTAGGGGGAGCAGCCAAACAGAGGAGGAGCCAGCCCCTGGCCGGGTGGCTAGGCAGGGAGCACCGCGCTCTCCTGACGCCATCCCCTCCACAGAGCGCTGGGGAAAGAAAGGGAAAGAGCAGCCGCAACCACAGGGCTTCCCCGGCATGTCTGCAACACCCCCAAACCCCCAACCTGGGAGAGGCCCCCAAAACAGGTCATTTTTTAATTGAATACGATATTAATTACCTTGTGCACCATTAACGGTTTGTGGGATTTGACTAATTAATGTAATAGTTTTTGAGTCACGCTCATTAAATATGAAAATTACGCTGGTGAAAGGTATTGGTTTCATTATCAATCTTGTATGGACAGGATGGGGGCAGGGACCAGCAGAAGGGACAGTCTCCTCCCTGCCGTCTTTCCTGGCTGTGAAGAGCCGTATTAGGGTTCCAAATCGAAGGGGGCCTTCAAGGGAGCCAGATAGAGGGCCTGAGGGAACGTTGGAAGCAAAGTCTCATCAGACCTGACCCAGTGACCACACAGGGCTCTGAAACCAGATTCCTTTCTATCCCAGACTTGTCCAGGTGGGAGCCCTCTCTTAGATTCATTCATTCACTCATTCATTCACTCATTCATTCACTCATTCATTCATTCACTCAGGTGTGGGTCAGTGGTCACTGGTGGCTGGCTATCTAATACAACGCCCAGCTCCAACCCCCTTATTCCAAGCCTACCTTCACCTCAGAGACTGAAAAAGAAAAATATTTAGATTCCCAACCTTCTTTGCAGCTAAGAATAGGCATGTGACATCATTGTGGCCAATGAGATTTAAGCCCGAGAGCAAGAGTGAAGGGACAGTTATTGCTGGTGACACTGCCTTTTCTTCTGTTTGGAGCCATGGGGACAGTGTTTTTAAACACGAGGGAAAAGCCGAGACGTGCGGAGAGGCTAGTCCTGACAGGGTCATCTATCCCAGGCTCCTTGTTTTTTGGGAAAACAACCTTCTATTTGTCTAAAACATGGATAGTTGTTTCCTCTGTTACTTGCATCTAAAAGTGTTCCGACCAGATACACATGATAAGGCGCCAGGCCAGGTGCTGTGAGAAAGTCAAACAGGCTTACAGTTTGGTCACCGAGAAAGAGCAAAAGGACGAAATGGTTTAAAATTCTAACCATTGAAACCAGTCAATGCTACGTGCCATTTGAATGACCTCCAAGGGTTGCCCTTCAACGAGGGAGCCCTGGAGAGCCTATGGTTACTTACAGCTGGGGTGTGTCCTGACCCACCAGTGCCCCTGATTCTCGAATATTTAGATCCACCCTGGGGTACAGCTACCTGAGTTGTTTGAAGGAAGATCAGGTGAGGTGATCCAGAAAGGCTTTGTGGTCAGCGAGGGGCTTGTCTTAAGCCTTGAAGGCTGGATGGGGATTTCCAAAAGCAGAAATGGGAGGTGGGGAGGAGAGGGAATTCTTCCTTGGGTGGCTGAGGAAGGCAGTGAGCGAGGCCCAGTGGAGGAACAGAGAAAGTCCATTTCAAGGGGCGAAAGTAACCCCGACAGGTTAAGGTGGAGGATTCCTACCCTCTGCCCTGCTGCTCCCTGTTCTTGCCCCTGGGGCTGGGCTGCACATGCACTGATTTACAGAAACGTAAGTGGCTGAAGCGGACTTCGAACACATGGTGACAGATAGACTGTGTTCTTCCTGCTGCGGACAGGGTTTGACACATGCATAGCCGGCACTCAGAACATATGAATGGAACAAATCAGGGTAGTAGAAACAATAACAAGAATGACCATTTAATGAGAGTCTGTTTTGTGCCAGGCACTCTTCTGAGCACTTATTTCCTTTGATTAACCAGACAGAGTTTGAGTCCAAGTCTAACCTTGCCTTACCAACCTCCACAATTTCAAGCAATTTCATTGCAAAATGGTGAGAGTAATACCTATTTGATACATTTATTGTGGTGAATAATAATACCACCACCATTAATAGCTTATATTTATTGACTTGTCTGCTACATGTCAGATACTAGGCTAAATATTTAATGCCTACTATCTCACTTATTTCTTATAATAAGCTTGTGAAGTAAGTACATTTATTATCTGCTTTTTATAGACAAACTAGAGGCCCAATGCATAAAATTTGTGTAAGGGTAGGCCTTCCTTTCCCTGGCTGCTGGCACTGGCTTCCCTCTGGCCAGCACACAGCCTTCCCTTTGGCTGACAGTTTCTGGGACCCAGGCTTCCCCCCACTGTCAGCAGCTGGCCCTGTCCCCCACTTGCACCTGCCTTGGCCTGGCGCTGCCCATATTTGCCGCCACTCCCCTCCTTTTCCCTCCATTGATTGCCCCACTGGCCAGTGTCTTGGGCCTCCCTCTGTGGGACAATCGTGGGGTGATAGTGGGCCCCCCCCCCCCGAACCAATGGTATCATACTCCCCTTGGCTGGCCTGGCACTTGTGCATGTCATAGCGTGGTCATCTGGAAGGTCACTTGATAGTTGTTCTGTTGTTCGGTTGTTTGGTTGACCTGCATATTATGCTTTTACTAGAGGCCTGGTGCATGAAATTTGTGCACAGGGGAGGTGTCCCCTCAGTCCAGCCTGCACCCTCTCATAATCTGGGACCACTGGTTCCTAATTGCTCACCTGTCTGCCTGCCTGGATACGCCTAACTGCTCTCCTCCTCCCCCTGCCAGCCTGGTCACCCTTAAATGCCCCCTGCTATACTGGTCACCCCCAATTGCCCACTCTGTGGGCCTGGTCATCCCATGCAGCCTGAAGTTTGGTCATTTGGTTGCTCCTCACTAACCCCCCTGCCAGCCTGGTTGCCCCACAGTCTGTTTAGTCGTCCATTTGGTTGTGATGGTCACTTAGACTTTTATATAGAGAGATTATTATAGATAGCTTGAGGCCCAGAGAAGTTAAGTAGCTTTTTCAAGGCCACGTAGCTAATAATAAAAAAGCTGCTTTATGCAGTGGGTTCTGTGGAAGATGAAAGGAAAAGAGAAGGCATGGCCCCTTTCCTTGAGAAGCTTAGCATATGGCTAGGGAGCCTCAAAGGCAATTGTCAACAAACAGGTCCCACATCCTAGAGGGGCCATTATAAATCCTGCAGAGGGAGAACTTCTCGAGGGAGCGAAGGAGCACCCTGAATGGGTAGGCTTAGAGCCCAGGACAGGCAGGACCAAAACAGGCCCAGGGTGCTGGGGTCTGTAGCCCCACCCCACTCCCGCCACTACCAGAGGTGAAGGAAGTCCAGAGGAGTCAAGTGATATTCCCAGGTGACTGTTAGGTGGGCTTTGGGCTGCAAGTACCTACAACGCACCTGAACCAACAGTGACCATGTTCATTTCCTATTACCGCTACAACAAACTTACAGGCTCAGTGCTTAAGACAACTCGTATTTACCATCTTACAGTTCTGGAGGTCAGAAGTCCCAAATGGGTCTTATTAGGCTGAAATCGAGGTGTCTGCAGGGGCATGGTGCTAAGGTCTAGAGGAGAATGCATTTCTTGCCCTTTTCAGGCTGCCCTCACTCCTGGGCACATTTCTTAGAAGGGCTCATGGCCCCCATGCATCTTCAAAGCCAGCGATGGCCAGTCAAGTCTTTATTACATAGAATCACTCTGACACTCCCTGGTCTGCAATCACTGCCACAATGTCAGGAACCTCATGATTACTGTGGTGGTTAAGTGGCTTGGCCAGGGTATGACACCCAGTTCTTTGGTCAAATACCAGTGTACGTGTTGCTGTGAAGATACTTTTAGATGTGATTAACATTTAAATCAGTAGTCTCTGAGTAAAGCAGATTACTCTCCCTAGTGTGGGTGGGTCTCATCCAATCAGTTGAAGACCTTAAAGGCACAAAGATTGAGAGTTCCCAAAGAAGAAGCAATTTGCCTCCAGATGGCACCAGGAATCTCTGCCTCAGTTTCCAGCCTGAAGGTTTCAGACTCAAGACTGCAACTTCGACTCTTTCCTGAATTTCCAGCCTGCTGGCCTGCTCTGTACACTCAAAACTTGCCAAGCCCACAATCCCACGAGCACATTCCTTATACATTTCCCACAGGGTTCAGTTTCTTTGAAAAGTCCCCACTAATACAATTCTATTACATCCACCCAGATAATCCAGGATAATCTGACTATTTTAAGGTCATCTGATTAGCAACCCTAATTCCACTCCTACTATTATTCCCTGTTGCCATAAAACCTAACATAGCCACTGGTTCTGGGGATAAGACAGGAACATTTTAGGAGGTGAGAGGCGTTATTCTGCCTATGGTAACCATGTAAGGAACCAGAGGTTTATTTTCCTCTCATAGTAATTCTGGAGGTGGGGTTGGGGTTTGGGCACAAAGCTCTATGACTCGGACTCTTTATATCCTTCGAAATATTAGCTCTGGTCCTTGTGCTTGCCAACTTGTGCTCACAACACGGCTGTCTCAGCTCCCAACATTCCATCCTCACACCACCACGCCAAGTGAAGGAGGAAAATCGACAGAAAAAGCCTTCCTTTCTATCCAGAATGACAAACCTTCCCTGGAGCATGTACTGGTAGGACCTGATGACACGGCCATCTCTAGCTGCAGAAGACACCGGGAAAATGAGCATGTGGCTTTCTATCCTGTGCACAGAGGCAGGCGAGGCCGAGGGGGCCTTGAAATGGCTTTGGGTAGCCAGGCATTAGTATCTGCCACACAAAGTCACACAACTTTGCCTGACAGAGCTGGGACTGAGCACGGTCCTGCCTGTGGCTGGTGGCCCCTCCTCTCCTCCCAGCGCTACGGAGACAAGCAGATGTCTGCACAAATCCTGCAGCCTTGTGGCAGGAGCGTGGCCCTCACTGTGTGAACTGGGCACTGCCTCGTGAGTGAAGCCGGGATGATCTGAGGATGAATGAGATAAGTTAGGTGAATTTTGTTACTTTACCCAGAAATCATAGCCTTGGGGGTGAGGAGGTGCAGGGGGAGAGACAGGAGACCTACCTTGGGGCTCCAGCCCACCCATGGCAAAACGCGCAGCCTCTATTTCCCAAATGCCGTGGTCACCTTGCAGGCCAGCCTTGCAAGCCCTTCAGAGGTACTACCGATTATTCTTGCTAATTAATTAGTGTTTGCTACGTGAAGGAGAGAGACCCATTTGGGCCAAAAACCCAAGCTGCCAACATGCCTGGAGCAGGGCAGGAGATCTGCAGTGGGAATGTGGAAGGCAACGCTCCCAGAGGAAAAGCCAAGTCCCTTTCACTCTGGGCTCCCTCCTCCCTAGCACTGTGAATTGAGTGGGGACCTGGGCCTGTTGGCTCTAGTCAGTGACTGCCTTGCCGCCCTGGGGAGGAGCCGGTGCCAGCTCCATTATTGTTTAATGGCCCTGGCTTGGTGGGCTCTGGGCCTGCTCCCTGTGGTGAGCTCAAGGGGTGGCTGGATGCCAGGTGGGGCTGGGAGTCAGCATCCATGGAGGAATATGGGCGGGGGGTGGAGGGGAGTAGGAGGGAGGAGAAGAGTGGGGACAGAAGGAGCAGGAGGACAGCGAGAATGTATTAAAATCAAGTCCTGGCTGAAACACTGTTACTTTTATTTTAAAGAAAGGATTAAGAAATTGAGAAAAACAGAGGGAAAGTTGGAAAAGAGGGGAAAACAGAACACTACAAAGAAGGACAGGGAAGGACAAGAGAAAGGACCAGGAATTATAAGGCTGGCAATGGAGATGGAGAGGCAGTGAGCCTCAGAGGTGGGGACTCTTCCAGGTCTCAGGGCATGGCTTTGAACATGGCCTCCCTGACCGACAGGCTCTTCCACCAGGGCCACAGGCTGTGACTTGGAGACTGTGGATTTGGGGGCTGGGAAGGGGTTCTGGGGCCCTGAAATCCAAGCACAGTCAGACTGATGGGCTGAGGGCCCAAGTGGAAAACAGCCTGAGCTGGGGAGAAACTCAGGGCCCAACACACTCAGGGTTGTCCCTCATCAAACAATGTCAGAAGGTTCTTTCTGATCTTCAGACAGCATCTGGCTGCCTCCCTGCTTCCCTGCATTGCATTGTAAGGGCTCTAGCTCTAGAGACATACTGTCTCAGTCCAAATCTGGGCTCTGCCATTTGAGAAAATTACTTAACTTCAGCTAAGTTATGCTTCAGTTTCCCCTTATGAAAAAACAAAAACAATCAATATTCCATCTTATGGAATTGTTATGCGTCTTCAATGAGGCAACATATGTAAAGTGCTTAGCACTAGCATCAAATAAGGGCTCAATACAGATTAGGTGACGTTAGAGCATTCTTTACTAACAAAGTCCTTGCACTGTTGAAGATGGCAAGATGCTAAGAAACTGTATCTCTCAGCTTCTCTCGAAGCTGGAAGAACCGTGAGATATCAGAAGAGATCATCTGGGTGGGGCTTCCAGGAAATCTCTTTCCAAGGGACTGGCCTTTCTGGCAAGTTTGTCCTTTTTCTCTCTATGTTGTTTAGTTTTAAGGAAGGACACCAGATTGGAAGGAAGATAGCACTAAGGTTTCCTTGAGATGAGTTGGGGCCCTGGGGCTGAGAGACAAGCTCTGGGTGGAGGGTAGCTTGGTCAAGAGGTCCAGGCTCCCTGTGAGTGCCTGTAGAGACTTGGAACCAGGGACCTAGAACCAGCTCCTAGAACCAGGGACCTTTGGTATAAGAGGGCCTCTCATATGAGGGCAAAATAAAGATGGTATCATCTCTGCAGAGAGCAGCGAGGAGGGATCCAAACTAAACTTGCCAGGATGAAGCTATAAACTGAACCTCCTAATAAGTATAGGTTTGAGGGTGAGGAATCAATGCCCAGAAAAGCCCCATTGATGCTGTTTCTACTTAGAAGAGCCATCTGAGAACTACGGCCCTCACCGTTTGCCTCCTCAAGTCTTCCATTCACTCATTCAGCCATTCATTTATTAAGTTCACAATATGTTGATCCGTGTGCAGGAGGCTCAAGGACCCACAGAGCCAGCTAGAGTCAGCCCTCTTGCCTTGCTTCAAAGTCTCAGATGCCACACAGTCCTGGCCACTAGATTATCATTGCACAAAAGGTCCATTTTTGCCACTTTTTACTTGGGGTACCAAGATCTTTGCTTCACTATTAGAATCTGCTCGAGTGTCTAATGAAGATCTGCTGTTGATAAGAGCCTTCATTTATGTAATGTATATTTTTTCTGTGCTTTCCACACACCAAGCTCTTCACTACATGTGGCTTTCCTTGATGGGAGTTAAACACCAGAAAATTCACAAGAATGGCTATATTTCTGAGATACACACACAGGTAAGGTTTCAAAAACAAAAATGGGATGATGGCTCCAGTGTCAGCATGCGTTTGGATCTTCCTGAACTCTCCCAGGAAAGAGACGAAGGAACTAGGACAGAAATTTAAAAAAAAAAAAAAAAAAAAAAAATCTGTCTGGCTGGCATGGCTCAGTGGTTGAGTGTCAACCTATGAACCAAGAGGTCACAGTTCGATTCCTGGTCAGGGCACATGCTCAGAGACTTACAGGAGGCAGCTGATCAATGATTCTATCATTGATATTTCTATCTCTCTGTCTCTGCCTTCCCCTCTGGAGTCAATTTTTAAAATATTTTTAAAAATATTATTAAGAAATACAAAAAATCTGTAGGCAACATCTATAGGAAAATTGGTGAGGACAAATCCCATGAACCCCAAATAAGAGTGGGTGAGAACAAGCACCCAATAGCAATAAGACATGAATGGCATCAGCAACTGTGCTAGAGGAAACAGAGACAAGGCCAAGTTGCTTCTGATGGTTGTAAGAGCTAGAGACCCTCCTACCCACCAGCAGGCACCACAGGCCAATGCAAAAGGAGCAGCTAAGCTGGAAGGGATCTGGCAGGCCCTGAATGGCAGGTGAGGGCATCCTGGAGCCGTCTAGACATGACAACTGTTAAAACCAAAGATGAGTGCTCCCTTTCAGATCAGAGCCCCACATAGAGGGGTACTCTTGGTTGGAAACTTCGAACTGAGGAGGACAAGGACTGCCAGTGAAAAAAGAGAGAAGATCTAGAATTCTGCATCATCCATTATGGAAGCCACTAGCCACATATGGTGTTTGACATTTACGCTAATGAGAATTAAGTTTTATTATTTAACTAGAGGCTCGTTGCACAAAGATTCATGCAATAGACCTTCCTTCCCCTGGTTGCTGGCACCAGTTTTCCTCTTGCACCCAGGACTCAGGCATTTGCTGTGGCTGCAGCAGAGAACCCAAGCCTCTTCAATCTTCAGTCTTCTTTCGTCTTCAGTCTTCAGTCATCTTCAGTCTTCACTCAAGCCAGAGCTTTCAGTCTTTGCTCTGCACCTGCCTATGCAAATTAACCTGCCAGCTTTGTCAGGTTAATTTGCATACTCACTCCTGATTGGCTGGTGGTTATCATGGAGGTATGGTCAATTTGCACATTTCTCTTTTATTAGTGTAGATTCTTTTGTTTTTTAAAAAATATATTTTATTGATTTTTTACAGAGCGGAAGGGAGAGGGATAGAAAGTCAGAAACATCGATGAGAGAGAAACATCGATCAGCTGCCTCTTGCACACCCCCTACTGGGGATGTGCCCGCAGCCTAGGTACATACATGCCCTTGACCGGAATCGAACCCGGGACCTTTCAGTCCACAGTCCGACGCTCTATCCACTGAGCCACACCAGTTTTGGCAGTGTAGATTCTTTTGTTGCATTCATCACATTGCACACTCCTGATGGTCACACGTGGCTGGTGGATTCCTGGGTGTGGCTACAGTGTTGGACAGTGCAGATGTAGAATGTGTTCACCATCATAGCTCTATTGGAGGTTCTGGAGGTCAAAGGGGGCAGCGGGGTGGGAGGAGGGCAGGGGATGAGAGGGGGAAGAGTAGAGGTTTCAAAAAGAAACAGCTCCTGGGTTTTTTGGGGGGTTTTTTGTTTTTGTTTTTTTTATCACTTCAACAAAACAAGAGCAAGATCTAGAGCAAAAAACTAGGAAAGGTATCTTGCCTTTATCCCCTTTCCAACAGTCCAGGAACACACATCTCCCTTAAATAAGAGCAAGGGAACAGACCTCCAGTCAAATGCACTCCCCCATAAAAGTCTAAGTCACAAATAAGAGGGAAAACATCAAATTATCATCAGGCTTTTCAACAGCAATGCTTTATGCATAAAAAAAGTTAGATCAATATATAAAAGCTATTCCAGGAAAGTAAGAGTGAAGGATGTTATGTCCATACTAACTGGCAATCAAGTATAAAGGCTGCACACACACTTTTCAAAATCCAAGTAATCCCCACGAAACTCTTCTGAGGAACCTACTAAAATAAACCAAGGATCAAAATTATTGGAGTAACTGTGACTAGAACTGGAGATGAGCATTAAGTACACAAATATGTTTAGTATATAGAGACCTGTGCTTAATATATGAATGTATGTTTATGTTTCTATAAATATATAATAAGTGCAGTTAGGTTATCAAAAGGGGGGATGAAGGGTATTTGAAATCTAGAATATGTTTCTGGTTGCCTTGTAAATATTAATCAGGAGTAAAAAATGATTGCAAGAAATGACCTTGCCCTCCCTAATATGTGACCTTGACCGTGTAACTCAATTTCCCAACTGGGAGATGGTGGGTGGGTGGGGGAATAAAACTTTCCTTGTGTATCCTAGAGGGTATGAAAAAGTGGTTGGCAATCTATCAACATCAAATTTTATTGTTCTGGGATTTGGAAGAAACATCCCATTTTAGAGCTGAGGAGGCTAGAGGTGTTAGCTGAGGTGTGTGAGCAGGAGGAGGCAGAGACGCAGCAGCGACTCAAACCTTTGCTTCCCTGTGGAAGAGGTGAGCTCTGACTGCTCCTGAGGCTGGGCTGGGAAGCAGGAGGCACCCGCACTATACCAGAAACGGGAAGTGAGCGCCCCAGGAACCACCAAGTAAGCGTGCTGCTGGGGGGCAGAGTGGGAGGGAATGGGAGGGCAGGGAACAAGGCAGGCTGGGGGCTGAGGAGTGGGGTAGAGCAAGGCAAAGTGAAAAAGACAGACACCCAGCTGGCAGGCTTCACACCATGGGCTAGAAAAGGAAAAATCACGTAGGGAGGTAGTCATTTGTTAGGGAGCTTACATAGGGGTCACAAGGTCAAGTAGCCCCCACAGGGACAGAGGAGCCAAAGCTAGTTCTGTGGGTATCTCAGAGACACCCCTTCTCCTTCCCTAACAGGAGGGAAGGGTGGCTCCTATAGGCACCAGCCAAGTCACATTCGCCCAGTGCACACTCAAGACATCCCGAGAAGGTTGGAAGCTGGGTCCTTACCCTCAGGGGCCTAGTGGATTCTGGGACCTCTGGGGCTGAGCTGGTCCCTGACACTTGGTCAAATAAAGTTTGTCCGTGGTCCCATCCCCGCTGCTGTGTCCCTGACTCCCTCTCCAAGGAACCCTGCTCTCCATTTGTCAATTTTAAGTGATAATTTCTATTCAATCTGATACATATTATAAGAATATAAACAAATGCCTCTCCCCCTATCAGCGCCATGATCGTTTTCTTTTATAGCTATCATTTATTACGGGCCGACAGATGGCCAGTTCATAGAATTCCAAAGAGGCTGCCCACCGGCCATCCACGGGGGAACACGGGTGCACATACATCTCTCCAAAACAGATGGGAGCGGGAGGGGGCAGGAGGCAGATTCCTGTCAAAACTTTGGCGCTTTCCAAAATGTGTTTCTTTTGCTTCTCCCTCTCTCCCTCTGCCTTTCTTGCAGATGGTACTTGTATCATCTGCCCCCTTCCAAACCCTTTCATTACCCTCTCACTCATCCGGTTCCCATCCGTGGCAACTGAATGCACCAATATGGCAGCCTCGATGGGTGAAGACTGGGTGGGCTCTTGGCAGGCCATCTTCTGGGGACTTTGGAAGCCTGTGGCTCAGTATCCCAGGGATCCCTCCTGGCTTGTTATTTGGGCCTGGGGTTGTGGTAAGAGGGTGAGAAGTGGGTCTGCTTTGCAGAGAGCAGATGCTGGAGCCTGATGTTTTCACAAAACTACAGAGCAGTTTTGGCTCCTCTGTCCCTGTGAGGGTGACTTGATCTTGTGACTCCTATGGACTAGTATGGCTCCTAACAAATTACTACTGGCTTGTTATGCTGGAGCCTGACTTTTCCACGAAGCTACAGAGCAGTGGTTCTCAAACTGTGACCGCACAGGACATCATCCGCAGAGCTTTTTAAAAAGTATGAATGCCAGGGCCCAGCCAGAGTGATTAAACCAGAAAGCCTGGTGAGGGGCCTGACAAGGTGTGCAGGTCTGGTTAAGAGCCCACTGCTTCAGAGTCAGAGGTAAAGGAAAAAGAAATAAGAAGTCAAACAATGAAGAAGCTGTAGAGACGAAAAACTTGTGTGCTGCAAAGTTAGAACTCAGTGAACTAAAGTCCCTGCTCGTGGCCCTGCGGGGTGAATGCAGTACCTGATCACAGTGAGGGAGGAGGCTCAGAGCTACAAAGGAGGTCTGATCAGCTTGAGATGGGAGGGAACCCACTTGAAAGAGAACCCACCCGTGGGACCCTCGGGATGTCTTCCTACTAACAGATGACATCCTGGGTGAAGAAGCCAGGAGAAATAAGAGACTATCTCTATGCCCCCAGTGTAGGGAATGATTCCCTTAAACCAAGGAGTGTAAACTTTAAAGGAAATGATTGTTATATTCATACCAGAGGCCCACTGCATGAAATTTGTACACGGGTAGGGCTCATTGGGGCCTTCCTTCCCCAGCTGCTGGCTGCTGGCCGGGGCCTTCCTTCATTCTGCACTACCCCTGGTCAGTGCGTGTCATAGTGAGTGATCAAACTCCCCGTCTCCTGGTCAAACTCCTAAGGGGACACTTTGCATATTAGCCTTATATATATATATATATATATATATATATATATATATATATATATATATATATCAGGACCTTTTGTTCACCAAAAGATACCCTCATGAGAAAGAAAAGATGGGCCACAACCAAGAAGATACTTGTAATCTGGGGAACTAACACTACTAGAGGATGAATATCTAGAACACACAAAGAAAGCATATGAATCTATAGGAGAAAACAATTGGGCAAAGAATATGAAAATGAAACACACACTGAAAGAAATAAAAAAAATAGCCCATAAGCATAACGGCCCTTAAATCACTTATAATCAGCAAAATGCAAATTATAACTATAACGAGTCACCGTTTCATACCCGCTAACTTGGCAAATAACGGAAGTCTGACATCAAGTGTTATGAGTAAGTTGATGTTAGTGGCTGTGTAAATTGGTACAACCACTTTGGAAAAGACATTCAGTGATGACTACTAAGGCTGAACGCATACATACTCTACCACTCAGCATTCCATAGTCGGTACACACTGTCCCAGCATTCCACAGTCGGTACATACTGTAAAGAAACTTGCACATTGTCCTAGAGAAGCTCGTAATAAGAATATTCATAGCAACCCTGATCATAACAGCAAAAACGAGAAATGACCTAATGCCCATCAACACCAACACAAATAAATGCTGATTTAATCGTACATATACTGAGCGCTTACTCTCAGACACCAGACTAAGCCCTTTGCACGCAGCACCCTCACAATGGCTGGGAAGTTCCGTGCTGTTCTTACAACCATTTGGCTGAGGAGACAATCTATTGAAGCACACAGAGCTGGCTGTGACCTTGTGTCTGACTCCAGCACCTATGCACTCACCCGGCTCTGTCTTCCTGTAATCCCCATAATCACTGGAGGGTCGTTGTAAGATAAGAACACTTTCCAATGACCATCTGCTAGATGATGAAGTGGAGGGGCAAGCTGAGTGGCTGGCTGTGCCCACACAGCTGGTCAGTGACAGAGGGGAGAACCACCACAAGATTTTGGCTCCTCTTTTCACGTTCCACTGGATTGCTGGGTGGGAGATACACCTGGTGGGCTCAGGCATCTGTCAGGAAAGCTTGGAGACCCCTCCTACAAGGTCATTGCCCTGACGGCATCTATAGCAAGAGAGGAAAGGGTATGGGACCAGCCCTGCCACTCCTGAGCTGGGCTCTGCAGTGGGCTAGGCTCTGCTCATTTAAAACCTCCACTGGCTCCAGAATCATGCATTCTTGCCCCTGTTTACAAGAGAAGAACATGACTCAGGGAGCACTCACCCCTGATTTGGGCAGCCAGGTCTGACTTTGGAGCCTGTGTCCTCCCTGGCACCAGGGCTCCTTCTGCAGGCTCCACAGAGTGCATGGGAGGTGGGGGTGGGGGAGTGATAAGCTGGCAGACCTGTGTCCTACACCTGCTACGTCAGTTGTTTTCCTGACTCACGTGGTATGTTTAGTTCTAGACAAGCCTGCCTTGGGGAGGGACGAGCTGGAGGAAGACAGACCATCTGGGTGCATGCGCCCTAGTCCAGTAGTGTAGACTTGAGAAAAACCTGGCAGCATACCCTCTGCTGCCCCAGGCCCTCCAGAGAGTGCTCGGAGGGTGGGAGGTAAGTGATGGGACAATTGCTCTGGGTGCCACTTAACTCAAGGCTGGGAGGTAGCACTGCTCTGGGCAAACTGTGTTCTCTGAATATTTTCCTCCAACTTTTCCATCCACACTTCTAAGCCCATTTTCTTCCTCTGACCCCAACTCTCTCTCATCCCTTCCTGCCAACCTTGCACTTGTCCTGTTCTGTCTCAGCCCTGTCCTGGGGAATACTGAGCATTAGTCTTCACATTGTTGCAATGAGGAGATTCTGAATGCTATGCCCCAGCAGAGGAACTGGGGCCTGCGTCCCAGCGCCCTGACTGCTGCTGAGCCCAGCATGAGCCTGTGACTCACTCCCAAGCTCCAGCTGCCAGATACTAACAGCACTTTCCTCTGTGAGTGAGTGCAAGAGCGAATGGCCTACAGGACATCACCTGCTGCCCAGGGTTGGCAGAGCCTAAGTGCCCACACACCACGGGGAGAAGCCTAAGGAGAGACTTCTTCCAGAGTTCAAGACCAAAAGGCAGAATCTCAACTGTGGAATTTCAGTTCAGTAGGCAGGCAACGAGGAAGCGACTGTTGCTCCTCCGGTCACACTAGTGAGCATCCCTGGCCAGGTACGTGTAACATGGGTAGCTCTTAAGAAGCACTTCCTATCTGCCAGCCACTATTCCAAGTCAAGGCTCAGCAAATTTCAGCTCACGGGCAAACGGCCCACCTCCTGTTTTTGTAACTTGAGTTTCACTGGAACACATTCACTCCAGTTTGTTTGAGTACTGTCTACAGCAGCTTCCCCACTACTGCGTGGCAGCGAAAGAGGCTGGCTGGCTGGCAAAGTCTACTATATATATTTAATCCTCACCTGAGGATATTTTTCCATTGCTTTTTAGAGAGAGTGGAAGAGAGAGGGAAAGACAGAGAGAAATATTGATGTGAGAGAAACACATCGATTGGTTGCCTCCTGCACGCATTCTGACCAGGGCCCAGGCCGGGGAGAAGCCTGCAACTGAAGGACAATGCCCTTGACTGGAATGGAACCTGGAACCCTTCAGGCCACAGTCCAAGGCTCTATATATTGAGCCAAACTGGCTAGGGCAAACCTAAAATATTTACTATGATCTGGCCCTACCATTGTTCTAAGTACTTGGTACACTTAATTTAAGATAATCTTTATCCTGTTCCTACAAATAGGTAACATTGCTGTACCCATTCAATAGATGAAAAAACTGAGGTCAGAAAGGCAAAATGTCTAGCAATTCAATTCTGAACATAGGTCATAGAGTGCCCAAATCTGGGACCATAACAATTCCACTGGCTGGGGATTCTCTCCCTGAGAGGGTTGCCAAACAGCAAATGAAAATACAGGACATCACTTAAACTTGAACTTTAGATAAACAACAAATAACTTTTTAAGTATAAGTATGTCCCATGAGATTTTTAGGGCGTATATTAACTAAAAAACATATCCCTTGTTTACCTAAAGTTATAATATAACTGGGCATTCTGATTTCAACTGGCAATCCTACTGCAGACCCTCGGCCGGAGGGCTCAGCCAGCAGGCGGTCACAGCAGGCCCTGGGAGAAGCTGGTATCACTGGGGAAGGTCTGTCCGGGGAAGGTCTCTTCCCACAGCAGACCTCTTCCCTGAAGCATCAGGGATGGGTCCTCCTATGCCTCTCATCCTCTTTGAAAGCTGACTTTCACAGGTTCTCGGGTGGGGTGGGGTGGAGGGCGAGGATCTTGGGGCCCATTGCCAGGTAGCTTCAGACCTCAGAGTCAGGAGCCCAGAAGAAAGCTCCGGGGGAAGCCCGAAGCCTCTCTCCCCAGGCCAAAGCCAAGTGCCATCTCCTTTCCCTTAGCGACCTCTGACATCCTCCTCTCCTCCTTCTCTCTTCCATCCTCCTGGTCAAAGGCCCACCAGGTCCTCTCTCCTTAAGTTTGTACAGGAGTGTAAAAAAGAAGAAAAAAATATGGTAAGCCAGGGTGACGGCAACCCAGGGCCAGAGGGGGTGAAGATGGGGGGAGTGGGGGGAGAGAGAGAGAGGGAGAGAGAGAGAGAGAGAGAGAGAGAGAGAGAGAGAGAGAGAGATGATAGGTGGGGGATGGGAGTCGGCCATCTAATTTTTAATAGACTGAGACATAAATGCAACATGATTCACTTTGAACAGGCCACCTGGATTAGATGGAAGTTAATTAAAACAAGCCCTCATTTCTCAGCGTTTGAAACTTCTTCAGTCTCACTTGGGGAAGAGTGCGGCAGGACTTTTTATTACTCTTAGATGGTGTTCAGAAGGCCCATAAATACATCTCCTTTTCCTGTGATCCCATTAATCTTGCCGCCTCTCCTGCTCCTCTCTGCCAACAATCAGATCCCAGTAAACAACCTCAAGTGAAATTTGCAACTGTCAGATAAACATTAAAAATGCTTCTCTTGTCCTTTCCCATTGATAGTCCCATTAATATTGTAATGGAACGAAAAGTTATGAAAATGAATGCATGCTGGTTTTGGAAATGAATGATGCTGGCTGCTGCTGGGATATAGACGCGCATGCATATGGATGGGCTCAGAAGATCGCGGATGCTGCCCACATCGACAGCAGGCTGCCTGGCCATGCACATCCCTGGAACCAAGAACAGACAGCCCCACACAATCCCGGGTACATGCATGTACACATGTGTCAGGATGGGGAGGGCTTGTAAGTGGAAAAAAGGAATTCCACCCCAGAAAGTATGGTAGATACACACTCACCACCCGGCTTTATACAGAGTAAAATATTACAAGGCTTTCTACTTTATCATTGCTTCTCTCCTCCTTTATCTGCTCACAGTCAGTGGTTGGATTCTCTCTATAGATACTCAGATACCCAAATTGATAAGGCTCTCTTGACATTTCTTCCTCATTTGTTTTCCATGCAGAGGCCTTATTAATACACATGCATGCTCTTGTGTGTGTGTTTATCTATCTGACGAATGAGGCCTTAAAATCTGAAGGTATAATACATGGGAACTTCGTAAGAAGAAACTTCTTAAGGAGTATTTCGGGTCAAATATTCCTATTTGATGCAGGAAATAAGTACAAGTGTTATGATATTTAAATTCACTAGGCTAGTCCTTGGCACTTAGTAGAAGCTCAAGAAAGATGACACCCAAGAAACAGGAAGAAGAAAGAAAGGGAGGTAAGAATGGCCATTTTGCTTTTCTTCTGTGGGGACGTCTGTGGCACCTGCCAATCAGAAGCAGGAGGTGGGTTTTAGCATTTTAACATGTGGGAAGGTAAACCTGAAGGTGGAATGGAGGAGGCGCAGGACCTGGCCTGCCTTGGCAGGGGAATGAGCACATTAAAAAGGACTCAAATTTGAATAGCTTCTCTCTGTGTCTTTGGTTTTTGTGCTCTTTCTTCTAACATGTCTTTATCATGATCTTAACTGTCCTATCAACATATTATCTGAAAAGCAGAAAAGCATCACAGAGAACAAAACTTCCAGAGACTTCCCCCCAGCCCTATCCCAGAAATGCTTTGACTCCCATACTTAGGCTTAGTAAATTTTGACCTTCCTTCAGGTCCACTCTCAGAGTGGGTTAAGTCAACTCATGGGTTTCCTCCAGGCTATAAACTCCACCAGGGCAGAAGCCTGGCTCATACACAAGCTTAATAAATATTTGCTGATTGACTGGCAGTGTAGTACTTTTTCTTTTTTATTGACTCAAGAATATGTCTTACTGCTTTGAGAGAGAGAGAAACATCAATCGATTGCCTCTTATATGCACCCCCACCAGAGATCAAAACCGACAACCTAGGTTTGTGCACTGGTCAGAAATCAAATAGGCAGCCTTTCGGTGCATGGGACGATGCTCCAACAAACTGACCCACCTGGCCAGGGCAGAGAGTATCTCTATATATAAAAGGCTAATATGCTAAGTGTCCAACTGTATGACCATTCGCTATGATGTGCACTGACCACCGGGAGCAGACGCTCAACACAAGAGCTGCTGTGACAGGCACTGGCTATTTACAGAGAAATAGCACTGCAGACCTGGCACCCACAAAGCAACACTCAGCTTCCCCCAAGTGGGGCACAGGCCCCACCACCACCCCAGAGTGACACTCCACCAAATCACAGCCAATGCTGCTGAGACCCCCATGGCGCAAAATGCAGCCTACAGCTCAGCCCAGCCCAGAAACGGTGGCTGTGGGCACCGGGTAATGACATCACATAACAATGCCCAGCTTCCTCTGCCTAGCGACTAGCCTTCTTGGAGTTTCTTCAGCTCAGGAGCATGACTTGTTTTATAGCCAGGTGCAAACATTTTACACTTTAACCAAATGTCTGTGAAACATTTTCCTGTGCCTCATCTCATTTGATCCTCACAGAAGTAAAGTCCTAGAGTAGGTAGATAGGAGATTTGGTGGAATCCTTTTTTTTTTTTTCATGGGAAACAGAAATTTAGAAAGTTTATAAACTTAACCCGGCTGAAAAGAAGTGAGAAATGGTGGACATTGAAAATGACTTCAGGTTTTCTCACTGCACTGAATATATTCAAACACTGCTGTAGTTAAACATTTTACCTTTTGTTCTCCCTGCATGATCTACAATAATAATATTCTTCATGTTGATATTTACTGCTGTGTTGATGAAAATTACCTGGAAGAGAAGTTGGGGTCCTCACTGGGTTGGAAAAAGTTTAGCTAAGTCAGAATGCAGGTCTAATTAAGCAAGTTTATTCTATCTCTATAAAAGGCTAAGTTGACTCATGCATGTGTGATACATATAAAGCTCTCACTGACGCACACATGTGTTTTGATCATTGTTGATTATGAATTTGGTTGACACTTCTATTATAGAAAAAGGGCAAATAGTGATATTAAATATTTCTTCTAATTTTCTTTCAATGTGCACAAATTCGTGCACCGGGCCACTAGTGGTCATATAAACTCTCTAGCCTAACTTATGAGTGTCTAACTTATGTGATTTGCAATGTGGCCATAGAGAGATCACTAGCATCTTAGTCCACATACTCAATTCTGGCCACTTCCCTGATTCGTAGCAAGACCTAGAGGAGTTCATTTAAGCTTTTTGTGCCTCTGTTTCCTTACCTGTGTCAATACAATGACCTCATATAATGTAACTGCAAGGCAGACAAAACCAAGTGGGGATCCAAAATACTCAACACTCAATCCAATATTATATCAAGATACCTAACATCTGTATGTACATTAAAGAGGTAGGAATGATATAGAAAGAATGCAGAGTTTCATTAAGCTCTTGCTTAAAAAAAAAAAAAAAAAGACATACACAAAACTTGAGAGACCCCCCAAAAAAAGAAAGAAAGGTGTAATTCTGTAACACCTAATTGGGAGTTGCTGGCTTCCAGGAATGCAAGTAATATGGGCATATGGGTACTAGACTTTACCTCCACCTCTTTTGGAGTCATAAAGCCATCAACCTTATAGCAACCATAAATAAGAGTTAGTATATCCCCAAAGGGGCATGAACTGGATTCCAGGTAGAATTCTGGAGAAATCTCAGACATCAGTAACCTCAGGTAACTGCATGTCATTACTTTCCAAGGGACATGCATCATTCAACTCCGGGGAAACTGGTAACTCAAAATTCCATTTTAATATTTGTTGAATTAGTGAATGTGTAAAATTTTTTAACCTATACACTTGCAAAGGTTAAGGGACTTTCACCTTTGGCATAACAACTTTCTAGTCCAATTTAAAATGTATACAGTAATTACATAATTGATTTAAGACCTGGGATTTTACATTGTACGGTATTGGAACATTTAAGAGAAACTTATACTCACTTTATTAGCTTAAGTTCATAAATTTTTGAGAATTATTTAAGTACTTGGGAAGGTTTTATTGTTAGGAAATGGAAGTATTTGAGAAAATAAAATATAGTACATTTACAAATACAGTATAAAATACTCGAAAGTATTTAATGAACTGGATTTTGTAATGGGGCAAAATAGAATTCAAAGGCCCTTTAAAATGACTTAAAATAAGAATAACAATATTTGTAAACAGACTTATAACAGAATAATAAGATGTGTAAGTTGGTCTTAAAAGCCTATGGAGCCGGCTGGAACCATGGAGGGTGCAGAAGAGAAGAAGAAGAAGAAGGTTCCTGCTGTGCCAGAAACCCTCAAGAAAAAGCGAAGGAATTTCGCAGAGCTGAAGATCAAGCGCCTGAGAAAGAAGTTTGCCCAAAAGATGCTTCGAAAGGCAAGAAGGAAGCTCATCTATGAAAAAGCAAAGCACTATCACAAGGAATACAGGCAGATGTACAGAACGGAGATTCGAATGGCTAGGATGGCAAGAAAAGCTGGCAACTTCTATGTACCTGCGGAACCTAAGTTGGCATTTGTCATCAGGATCAGAGGTATCAATGGTGTGAGCCCAAAGGTCCGAAAGGTGCTGCAGCTTCTTCGCCTTCGCCAGATCTTCAATGGCACCTTTGTTAAGCTCAACAAGGCTTCCATTAACATGCTGAGGATTGTGGAGCCATACATTGCTTGGGGGTACCCAAACCTGAAGTCAGTAAATGAATTGATCTACAAGCGTGGTTATGGCAAAATCAACAAAAAACGAATTGCCCTAACAGATAATTCATTGATTGCTCGATCTCTTGGTAAATATGGCATCATCTGCATGGAAGATCTGATTCATGAGATCTATACTGTTGGAAAGCACTTCAAAGAAGTGAACAACTTCCTGTGGCCCTTCAAGTTATCTTCTCCTCGGGGTGGGATGAAGAAGAAGACCACCCACTTTGTAGAAGGTGGAGATGCTGGGAACAGGGAAGACCAGATCAACAGGCTTATTAGAAGGATGAACTAAGGCATCCACCATGGTTGTTTTTGTAATCTGGTCAGTTAATAAACTGAGTTCTTCAAAACTGGAAAAAAAAAAAAAAAAAAAAAAGCCTATGGAGAGGGAACCAAGATGGTGGCATAGGTAGACACCTATCTTGCTGCCCCACACAATGATTTCAAAACTACAACTTAATGACAGAACGAACATCATCCAGAATCACTGGAAAGCTGGCTGAGTGGAAATTCCACAAATAAAAATAAATATAGGACACTGTGACTCAGAGGAGCGGTGGAGGGTAGAGTTGAGGATGCGCGCAGAGTCAGAGGTTTGAAGCTGTGCGTGGGTGGCTGGATACCCGGCTGTTTTTCTCAAATGGGGAGGGAGACAAAGGCGTCCCACTGCACTGATTCCCCAGTTCCGGGCAAGGTCCAGGGAACCCACACTCATACGGGGTGAAACTGGACAGTAAGGAGAAAGAATGTTGAAACTCGGGTGCCACAGAGGTCTGCGAGCTTGCGGAGAGGGCGTGTAAACTTGGGAACTGCAGAAGTGCACGTGACTTGCTCTCTTGTTCAGGAGGAAAAAAAAAGAAAATTGCATTGTTTTACAACCCTGGGTGAGACTTTGGGTGTGCAGACTCATTTGGGGAGAGGCTAAATTGTCTGGCAGCGGGTAGAGCTCCATGGCAGCTTTCTCTCAGAGGTGTGTGCAGCCATTACCACCAGGCACAGAGACCCAGGTGCCACATGGGGCGGAGCTGACAGGAAATCAAGGCTGCCCGCTCAGCCCAGAACTCCACCTATCCAACCTGAGCACAGCTGATCCTCACAGCCAATTGGTCTGGAGGTCAAACCCTCCTAGTGCTAACAACAATAATCTAGGCTTAACTTCAATAAGACTGTGCAACCCATAAAGGGCTGCACCAAGAGTATCCACCTCAGGTAACTGGGGAGGCTGAGCCACTGTCCCTTAGAGGACATCTACCACATAAAGCTAGTCAACCAACTCAAGAAAGCAGCCAAAATGCAGAGACATGGAAAGAAATCACATGCGAAAGAAATGGAGGAAAAAGAATGACTGGACATAGAGTTCAAAATCACGATTATAAGGTTTTTCAAGAGGCTCCTAGAAAAGGCTGATGAACTTAATGAGACCTTTGGGGATATGAACGAGACCATCGAGGATATGAACGAGACCCTCGAGGATATGAAAAAGGACCAACTAGAAATTAAGCATACACTGACTGAAATAAAAAATATTATTCACAGACCTAAAAGCAGTCTAGAATACCACAAGAATCAAGTCAAAGATTTGAAATACAAAGAAGCAAAATCCACTCAGCCAGAAAAGCAAGAAGCCAAAAGAGTCCAAAAAATTGAAGATAGTGTAAGGGGCCTCTGGGACAACCTCAAGCATACCAACATCCAAATTATAGGGGTGCCAGAAAAAGAGAGAGAGCAAGATAATGAAAACCTATTTGAAGAAATAATGACCGAAAACTTCCCCCACCTGGCGAAAGAAATTGACTTAAAAGTCCAAGAAGCCCACAGAACTCCAAATTATAGGAAATCCAAAGAGGACCACACCAAGACACATCATAATTAAAATGCCAAGAGCAAAAAATAAAGAGAGAATATTAAAAGCAGCAAGAGAAAAAACAGTTGGTTACCTATAAGGGAGCACCCATACTATTGTCAGTGGATTTCTCAACAGAAACTATGCAGGCCAGATGGGAGTGGCAAGAAATATTCAAAGTGATAAATAGCAAGAATCTACAACCAAGATTACCCAGCAAAGCTATCATTCAGAATTGAAGGTCAGATAAAGTGCTTCGCAGATAAGAAAAAGCTAAAGGAGTTCATCACCGACAAACCAATATTATATGAAACTAGGGGCCCGGTGCATGAAATTCGTGCACTGGGGGTGGGTGGTCCCTCAACCCAACCTGCCCCCTTTCACATACTGGGAGCCCTCAGGGGATGTCCAACTGATTGGCTCACCCCCAGCCTGGGCACCCAGCCATTGCCCTGCTCAGCTCAGCCCTGGCTGCCTTTAACCACCCGACCCCAGGGGCTGGGTGCTCACCACCACTTCTGTTCACAGCAACCGGGGACTGGGCACTCCCTGCCGCCACTTCCCATCACAGTGCCCAGGGGCTGGGCGCTTGCTGCCACTGCCATTTCATCTCCACCCCCGGGCCAGCGCTAACACCACTTGGCCCCCTCCCCCACTCCTGATTGGCTGGCAGCATAGCCAATCAGAAGCGAAGATACAGTCAAATTTGCATGTTTCTCTTTTATTATATAGGATGCTGAAAGGTATTCTTTAAGAAGAGGAAGAAGAAAAAGGTAAAAATAAAAATTATGAACAACAAATACACATCTATCAACAAATGAATCTAAAAATCAAGTGAATTAAAAATCTGATGAACAGAATAACAGAATCATGGACATAGAGAGGGAATGGACTGACAATTCTTGGGGAGAAAAGGGGTGTGGGAGGTGCAGCAAGAGACTGGACAAAAATCATACACCTATGGGAGAGGACAGTGGGGGGGGGTAAGGGCAGAGGGTGGGATGGGTAGCGGGTGGAGGGGAGCTATAGGAGGAAAAAAGGGGGAACAATGTAATTAATAAATTGAACAATAAAGATTAAAATATTTTTTTTAAAAGCCTATGGAGAAATCCTGTCACAAAACATGAGCAAACCTTGAGGAAGTAAGTCAGTCACAAAAGACAAAATTTGTAGGATTCCTCTTATATAAGGTACCCAGAGGGGTCAATATCACAGAAACCAGAGGCAAAATGGTGGTCCCAGGTCTGGGAGGTAGGAAAAGGGAGCTGTCTGGTGAGTATAGAGTTGCATATTTGCACAATGAAAAAGACTATACATCTATTTCACATCAATGTGAATCTACTTAGTATTAATTACTAGTAGCTGTATACTTTAAAATGGTTAAGACAGTAAAATTTATGTTATGTGGTTTTGTTTAATCAGAATAAAAACAATGGGAGGGAAAGCCTATGGAGGAATTGGGGCTTTCGATGTATAATTTTAGTTTATTGTGCATTGGTGTTTAAAACCCTAAATAACTATTTCCTGCATACAGAAGCCACCCTCCAAGGCATAAAACCTCATCTATAATTATATAGATTATAATGGGGTAATCATGCATGACAAAATTGCTGTAAGGACTAAGGGAGAGGTTTAAAAAACAAACAAACAAAAAAAGAAGTCCCTACAAACCAAACCAAAGCCGCACCCTGGCAAGCCTCTCAGATGAACTGGAGTCACTTCTGTACCCTGAGCCAGTCATCCATGGCTGGCTAGATGCAATATGCTGACCACCAGCTGGGATTCATTCAGCTCCTTCCCCTGGAGCTGGGGTGGGAGGGGTGGTTTCCCAGAGGAAAATCAGGAGCTGTTACCAGAAGAATGGGGCGAATTGGCAGAGGAGACAAATGCCACTGATCCCCATGCCCGTGCCCTTCTCTGTCACTCATTCACTCACCCTGTATAACAAGGGGCTCATCAGAGCCTCCCACCCCACCTTCAGCTACCTCCCTTGTGTCTTTAGGTGATTCCTGCCTTTCTGTTCAACTGACACCCTCGCAGACTTCACACACATAGAAGAGAAAATGAGGAGGTGCATTTACTGGGGAGGGGAGGGGACACCTATAAAACACCCCCAGGCTGCAGGGCCCACGCCTCCGCTCACAGGCTGTTAATTTACCACTTCACTGTCAAGGCAAAAGGAACAATATTCTGGGCATATGTGATCTTGCAAGGCCAACGGCACAGATATTTCCTTACCCATAAACTTTTGTTTGTAAACGCATATTTATTGCCTATTTGAACCATTGGGCGAATAAAAGATTGGCGCCCAGAGAGAGGAACTGCTCTTTATCAGAGCGGGGAGGGAGGGAGATGTAGCCAGGCAGGTCCAGCGGGGGCCAGAGGGATTACAACTGACCGGCTAACGCTTGCTCTGGGCCAGGAATTGTTCTAAGTGCTTCACTTGATTTTGTAGATGAGAAAACCGAGTCTCAGAGTAGCTAAGGGATTTGTCGGTGACCCGGCTTAAGTGGAAGAACAACCTGGTCCCAGGATCCCCACACACTCTCAACTCCTGGGCTAGACAACTGTGGTGCTCCTTCATTGGATGCTAAAATAAGTGAAGGCTTAGAGAGACTAAGTGTCTTGACCCGGCTACACAGCTGACAAATTAAAAAGCTGAAACTTCAACTCAGGTCCCCTCATGCCAGGCTCTTGGCAAGAATGGAAACCCATTGTCCTAGACATGTTGGTTCAGTGGACAGAGCATCGGCCCTCAGACTGAAGGGTCCTGGGTTCAATTCCGGTCAAGGCACATGCCTGGGTTGCAGGCTGGATCCCCAGCCCTGGTCAGGGCTCATCTGGAAGGGAACCAATCAAGGTGCCTCTCTCACATCGATGTTCTCTCTCTCTCTGACTCTCCTTCTCCCTTCCCCTCACTGTAAAAGTCAATGGGAAAACATCCTTGGGTGAGGATTAACAGCCACAGAAATGGAAAAGTAGGAACATTGAGTTCTTCAGGGAGGACCAGCTATCAAGATGCCTTCTTTCCATTTGTTCTTGGTTTGCAAGTCACCCTGCTCCACTCACGAACCCACAGTTAGTCACCAGGGTTCAATGGTGGCTGAGTTTCAGAACCCACAGTGACAGATAGGGAAACGTATCACTCTTTGGTGCCGTGGAGTTCGGCAGTGGCTACACTTAGCATCATTTGGGGCACTTTACACACACACCCATAGAATAATAATTCCCAAATTCAGTCTTGGGGCTGCCTTGTCCAGGTAGACTCGTCCACTACAGTAGCAAGGACTGTTTAAGGCTAGGATCTACACTTCCGCTTCTGGCATGAATAACCTGGCCCTTCATGGGGAGCAGTGCCTTTCCTCCCATCTCTCCTGTTAAGCTCCTTTTTCAGTAACTGGAAATATGCAGAGTCGACAGATGGCTCTGAAACCGCGTGTCAACTAAAGTGGTGAAGGCTCTGCGGACGCTGGAGACACATTTCTGCATTACGTCCTCAAGTGGGGCCTTCACAGGTCTTCGTGAAAACTCCAGTGACTTCGGCCACGTTGCCAGATCTCACTTCTGATCCTTTAAGAGGTGGGGCTGGAGAAGAGGCAGGGCTGACCTTGGGCAGCTTTTGGAAGTCAGGAGGTTCGATGAGGGGCATTCACGTCGTGGGGAAAGGACTGAAATCCTTACACCAGAATCTGCAGCTTCCGATAGGTAATGAGAAACCCAAGAAGCTGGTAAGAATTCGTTTACAAGCGATGAAGAGTTCGTGTAACGTCCCTAAAGTCTGGGAGAAAAGCACTCAGGACGGACGCTCAGAAGGCCCGAGTTTGGGAACCAGGTGCCCCAGCAGCGGCGGTGAGGGCTGCCCCAGGCAGGCTTGGATCAAGGTCACACTGAGAGCTGCATTAGCCCTGTGTGATGCCAGGACGTGCCCATCCCACTCTCCTTGCAGTTATCTGTAAAGGACCGACGTCGCCTACAACACATTCTCTGCACTTTCACAGGGATCAAAATCTTAAGCTGAAGAAGCGTCAGCCAGCAAGTGAAAAGGGTGCAGACTCACTCAGGCTTTCTCCGAGGGCTGCATACCAAATGACCACAACCCGAGGGGCTGAAACATCGGAAACTGATCCTCACCGTTCTGGAGGCAGAAAGTCCATGAGCAAGGTGTTAGCAGGGCCAGGTTCCCTCTGACATCTGCAGGGGACGGTCCCTTCCTGTCCCTCAGCACTCCTTGGCCTGGGGCAGCATCCATCCAGTCTCTGCTTCCGTCTTCTCATGGCCTTCTTCCTCGTGTATCTGTGTCTGCGTCCCCTCTCCTCTTTGTAGAAGGACGCCAGGCATATTTGGACCAGGGCTCACCCTGATTCAGTTTGACCTCAATTTTATTACATCCGCAGAGACCCTCTCTCCAAATGAGGTCAGACTCACAGGTTCCGGAGGTTGCGACTTCAACGTAACTTTCCGGGGCACACACTTCAACCCATAATACCAGCCCTCTCAGCCCTGGGATGTCACGGAAGACGAGAAGACGTGCTTGTCGGCTCAGGTGAAGCCATCCCAGGAAACCTCAACCTGCCAAGAACAGTGCTCCCGACATCTGCCTCCCAAATCTGCCTCTTCTCCCTTCCGTTTCCCCCACATGAAGATCCTCCTCGATGGGGTCTGTGCCGGGATATCACAGCTCCTCCCTAGAGCTCAAGCCACCGGGACCAGACAGGCAACCCCTGACCCCAAAGCGTTCTCCCTGTAACTCTACAATTGAATCAAGAGGGGAACGATGACACATGTTCCTTGGGAACCTCACTGGCATGGGGGTCAGGGGCCCGGTGGGAAGCCTGGATCGCGGCTCTCAGAATCCAGGACAAGTGACCAAACACCTCGGAGCCTCCGCTGTCACCTGTGTAAAAGGGGACCTCGCTGCGCTGTGACAGGAATTAACAGAGAGGTGCCCTGAAGTTGCTTAGCACAGAGTCCGGAATAAAGCAGGTGCATTTAGCGTTTCTGCGAGCATCGGGCCCATCCCTCTGCTTCTCCAACGCCACATAAAGGGCCCAGAAACGGAAAGGACTTCGGAGGCGATGTGCCCAGTTTCATCCCCGCCACCAGGGAGGAAAGGGAAGACAAATAAAACGGCCACTTGAACTTCTATCCTCTGCATTAATTTTCACAGCTAACTGCTGAACTGACTGAATTCTTTTCTTTTCTTAAGGACCTTTATAAATTCCATCATTAATAAAATCAGACATTCAATTAGCAGGAAGCTCTGATTGGGAGCTGATGGCTCCCGCGATACCTTTCTCTCCCTCCCTCTTCGCACACTCGCTGGCTTGTCCCCGGCTGGGTCCTGCCCACGCGCCGTTTCCGTCTCCCCGTTTCTTTCCCGGCCCTGTCAGAACCGCAACAAAAGCCAGAGGAGAACAGGGGCTGATTCCATTAACCTCTGTCATTGCTTAAATCTCTCTCTTAATTAACATGAGTTAATATGATTAATCAGAATAATGAGACAAACCTATTGAATTGGGGGGGGGGGGGTTAAATGGCAGAACTTGGCAGAAAAAGTAAAAGCAAGGGGAGGCGTGAGGGGAAACGAGAGGGAGGTGCTGAGTCCGGAGGTGAGGAGGGCAGGAGTGGGCGGCCGGCCAGCCAGTCCAGCCCAGGATTAAGGCAGGGGAAGGAGCTGCAGGAATTGCTGTGGGGCCATGATCAGTGTTTGTGCCCACCTCGGCTAATTATAACGAGTCCTCAAATTTTTCTGGGGCCCATCTAGCTCCTTAGCCTCCTCAGCTTCAGAGTTCTTGGTAGCCCTTTGGGGCTGTTAGGGTTTCCTGATACCCGCAGCCTCCCCTCGCAAGCCCAGGCTCTTAGAAACGAAAGCATTTTCCTTTTCAAAAATATGTTTTTATTGATTTCAAAGAGGAAGGGAGACGAAGAGAGAGATAGAAACATCAATGATGAGAGTGAATCATTGATTAGCTGCCTTTTGCACGTCCCACACTAGGGCTCAAACCCACAACCGGGCATGTGCCATGACCAGGACTTGAACTGTGACCTCCTGGTTCATAGGTTGACACTCAGCCACTGAGCCACACCGGCCGGGCTAGAAGCGACCGCTTTTTCTGAGGCAGGGTGACTCATGCGCAGCTCTGCCCCTCACCGGGGCTGAGACTTGGGGAGAGTCACTTTACCTCTCTAAAAACCAGCAAACCCAGCAAGAATTGGAGCTACATTCCTGAGCCGGAATAGTCACTGCAAGAATTTAGAGAGAAGCTGTATGAAAACGCTCGGAGTGGGGCCAAGACCCCAGCAGCCCCCAGTAAATGTTCCCTTCTTTCTCCTCTGCTATGACTATAACAGGTGGAGATTCTAAAGTGCTTTTTAATTCTAAGCATATTTCTATGTATATCATTCTACCAAACACTTAGACACTACGCAGAACAGGTGTGCTTTTACAGAGCGTGAGGTTTGGGCAGCATTACTGAGCCCCTTTGGATGTCAGCCCCTCTGGCCACGCAGATCCAACAAGGCAAAGTGACTCATGGGGCATGTCCAGAACCTGGGCTCCTAACTCCTAGGCCAGTGGGACTTCCATTGCCCCTGACTCCAGTAACCAGGAATTCCCAGTGTCCTCCTTTTCCTCCTGGTCACCCCACCCTGTGACAGAGTCCACCACAGGCCTGTGGCTCCTCGGCGTCCAGCTGCTGTGCCCAGAAAGAAGTCCATTCAAAAGAGAACAGTGGTTACCCTGGCTGGTGTTGCTCAGTGGTCTCAGGTTGAAATCCCAGTCAAGGGCACATCCCTGAGTTGCAGGTTCAATCCCTGGAACTGGTTGGGGTGTGTGTGGGAGCATACCACTTGATGTGTCTCTCTCACATCGACATCTCTCTCTCTCTCTCTCTCTCTCTCTCTCTCTCTCTCTCTCTCTCTCTCTCTCCTTCCTTCTTCCTTCCCTCCCTTCTGCTCTCTCTAAAAATTAATGGGAAAAGTATCCTCAGGTGCTGATTAACAGAGAGAGAGAGAGAGGACAGAGAGAGAACAGTAACTCTGCAATGCAGGGCATCTGACATCTGACAAGTCACTGCGGCTCATCATCAGGATGTCTTCTTCCAGTGAAGCCATCATTTTGGTGCCAGAGAGTCCTACCCACATTCTTGGCCATCCAAATTCTGGCTACTTGAACTCAGGAACTGAATGAAATCCCCCCAAATTTAAAAATCGGGCTAATGTCCCTTGCTCTCTGAGTTCTTGGTATTTGTTATCCAAAGCATAGGAGCCCAGTGGCTTTGACTAGTTCAGCATCCCTTACTACACAGCCTCCCACCACCTGGACTGGGCACCGTGCAGCTATGGAGAGTGAGGAACTCTACATGTCATCTCAGGTTGATGAAAACAGAACAGTGACTAATTTAATATGTAAATGACACGATCATCTAAGTCAGTGGCAGGCAAACCGCAGCTCGAGAGCCTCAGTTTGCCGCTCTGTTGCCTAATGAGTTTGCCGACCACTGATCTAAATAAAGGTCAAATCCTATGCCTGGACTGTGTCCAAACATAGACACCATAGAAACTGGGATAGGAAAGGGAAGGGACAACTGAGTTAGTACAGCACACCTGGGAAACAGGCATGATGAGTTCAAAAGCTCCTTCAAAGCAATCATGTGCTGGAACCAGCCTGTTTGGGCTCATAGGAGCCAATTGTTCAAATGTTCAGGTATTTTGAGAGCCAGTGAATAGAGCAATGATGGTAGCTGTGAGCCATGCTAAGACTATACACGCCATGGAAATCCATGCACACTATGAAACAGCTTTTTTCCCCCCGAAGAGCCCATTTATAGCCCATCACTCTCTGCAACAGTCAAGGCCACACTGGCCTTCTGAGTGGCAATTTAATTCCTGCAAATAAAATCATTTAGTCCACTTAATGTAAAATTTTATTAGTGCTATGCTTTTTTTTGTATTTAATTAGGTTTGGTTTTGTGATTCACATAAGAGATATAAAGCATAAGGAGTGCACACTTAGTTTTATGTCTGTTTCTATTTCGCTGTTATTAAAAATAATAATTTTAAGTCAAAATTGGGTGCTAGGAAGAATGTTTTTATTTATTCAGGTCTGAGCAACACCGATCTAAGTGCGTTCCCGTTAACAATCCCAGCCTGGCAGATAAGACCCTCCGGGGTCTGACCTCACCCTGGCTTTTGCCATCTTGAACTCCTTGCTGCAGCCAAACTGGTCTCTCCCTGTCCTTTCAATACATTTCTCAGGAATGTAGCACTTAAATGAGATCATAGAAATGGAAGTACAGTGGCCACACCATACTTTTCCACACTCTGTCCCAAGTAAACCCATCCTTCGAGGCTGACTCAGACTCCTCTTCCGCTATGGATGTTTCTGGGGAGGGGGGAGTGGAGGGAGGCATGAGGGCAGGGCAATCCTTCTCTGCACACACCACCTGGGATGCTTGATTTTACCAATTGACGTCACTCACCCCCTTGACTAGTGGGGAAGCAGTTGCTGGCAAGAAAGTCCTAAGGTTGCTTATAGATTGCTTTATCAATTTGCCTTTACCTCCAAATTTACTTGTAGTCTCATATCTTTATGCCTTCTGTACATGAGAAAGAAGTTTGCTCATTTCTTTCCAAGCCAGTTCTTCTGCCAATGGTCTTAATCACAATCATTCCTATTTCTTCTGGGAATTTAATCCATCAACTCTCTCCTTTCTCTGTCTTATGTCTTTAATTTCTTCTCTAAACTTTCTCTCTTAACCCTGTGTATCCTCTATCCCTTAAATGAAATAAAACCCACTGATAAGCACCAATGGTGTTTCCAGTGGCATGTAACAGAAACCTAACTAAATGGCTTCAATAGCGACAAAGTATATTATCTCACACGACTGAGAAGCCTAGATGTCGGCCGTCCCAGACACCATGACAGTCAGAGTTCAGCTCTCTGTGTCCAGGATGGCTTCTCTCATGGTGACATGGTTGCCAGTAGCCCACACCTTCATCAGTCTGATAGGGCCATAAAGTCAAGTGCCCCGGACAATAAATAACTCCTGCCAGGAGAATGCCCTGCACGGGTGGACTGAAGTGTGTACTCTGGCACCATCAATGACCAAGAGGAATGAGTTTGCCATGATTGGTTTAGATTAATATTGCCCATTCTGGGGACTCTAATTTCAAGGTGTGGTAGAAACCTTAACAAACTTGGAGATTCTGTTAAGGAGCAAGAAGTGGGGCAACAGAAGCTTGAAGAAAGGCAAGAGTCCCAGTGTTCCATTTTTCCAATTCTCAGCAACTGCCATCTCCCCTTTTCTTAGCTCCTCGGAGAAGCAATTATATATGCTACTAAGACCTATCGAGTAGGTCTTTATTACTCAATACACTGACCTCGATTTCCAACCCACTGCTCTTGCAAAGGTTGGTAGGCTTTGACACCTCTACTAATTCCCTTCTTTATTGCTTTCACTCACCCCCAGACTCATAACCTTCAGATGATCAGTCCTTCCTTTCCAACACGCTCCCCATCACTCAACAATGTTTATTCCACAAACATTTTTTGAGCCCCTACCATATACTAATTCAATATATCCAGCACATAATATGCTGCCAAGTATTCCTGAATATATAGTTTTGCCTCATTTCCCCCCTCCACAATTACAGTAACTTCCCAACTGGTCCCTCTGCCTCCAATACCACCCCTTTCAAGATTTGACTTCCTTGCTCACAGGTGTGATCTTACTAAATGTGAGTCTGATTATCATCACTCCAGGGTTTATTTCTCCTGCAAGAGAAAGCTCCAGATTCCTAGTGTGGCATTCAAGACACTGTCAATCAGGTCCCACCAACCTCTCCAAGTCTAGGCCATCCCTTCTCCACTTACATTTTAAGTTGTAGGTTTATTTCTCAACCACATCACGAACTTTCTTGATTTGAAGTTTTGTTCGTCTTCTAATTATTATTATTTTTACTAAAATGCCCTCTTTTGACTTTTATGCTAGGAAAAAACCCTACTAATTTTTCAAGATCCAGTCTCCATGTCATCTCCCCAATGAAGTCTTCTCCAAGGCCAAGTCAAGCACATCCTCTGTGGTCCCAGAGCATTCTGTCCATATTAATAATAACTTTCTTTGAGTGTATTAGAGTTAGGTTTATGCTTGTGAAGTCTCGCAGGAGAAGGACTGGATCTCAAGCATCATTCTGTACTAAGTACAAACATGTAGCAGTACAAGCTCCATGTCTATTTGGAGAATTAAACTGGACTGATTATTTCAACCACCTCATTTTACAAATGGGAAAACTGAGGCTAGCGAAGAAGTGACTTGCAACGGTCCTTCTGTGTATTTGATCAGCATTCTTTTGCTGCAAGTAGAAACAAAAATGGCTTAAACAAAAAAGGAAAGTTATTTGGTTCACTAAATTGAAAACTCTCTCTTTAAGCACAACTGCTGTCTAAGGATTCAAGTATCATCCAGATCTGACTTCAGCCCTGCTTCCTTCTCCGTTGGCTTCATCCTCTGGGTTTATGGCAGAACAAAATGGCCAACAGCTCCAGCCTAAACTACTCTACACTTAGATTCCCATCAATGGGAAAGAGAATGCCTTTGGTGGTCATGTAAGTAAAACTTCCGACATTTGTTTGAATTATGACTTGAGTCACACACAATATCATAACTGGAGTTCTATGCTACATGTTCATTCACGGAGCTGTGGGTAGAGTCAGCTCCACCAAAGCATGTGGACTGAGAATCGGGGAGGAGTAATTCCCTCTCGAGTAACATCACCCAATAGCACTTTCATGATGATGAAAATACTCAGACCTGTGTTGCCCAGTATGGTAACCATTAGCCACATATGGCTGTGGGCCACTTGAAGTGTGGTTAGTGTGATTAAAGAACTGAGTGTTTAACTTTAATTTTAATTAAGTTAGACTTAAGTTTAAATTATAAAATAGATAGTGGCTACTGTATTGGACATTACAGCTAGAGGAGAGAGAAGGTCTAGAATTCTTCACATATGACTGTTGAGTCACAAAGAATATGTACACCCAGAGCACTTTAAGTGTGAAGTTCTCAAAAGCCCTCCAAGCTGGACTGCATCAGCATGGCCTAGAAGCGTGTGTGTTTTAAAATCCAGATTTCCAAGTTTATGCCAGCCACTCATATTGATTATTGTGGATTCAGTGCTATTTGGGATGGGAGCGTATTGAAGAACATAGAGGGCAGTGGGTGGTACCTTTGTGACCATATCATTATTTCTAGTCTTAGAGATTCCAAAACTAGACATTACAGAAATCTTCCCTCCCTCCCTCCCTCCCTCCCTCTCTCCCTCCCTCCCTCCCTCTCTCCCTCCCTCCCTCTCTCCCTCCCTCCCTCTCTCCCTTCCTTCCTTCTTCCCTTCCTTCCTTCCTTCCTTCCTTCCTTCCTTCCTTCCTTCCTTCCTTCCTTCCTTCCTTCTATTCTTCCTTCCATCTTCCTTTTTCCTTTCTTCATTACTTCCGTTAATCATATCCTGAGCATCTCCTAGGTATAATTTGTATGCTAGATACCTTACTTCATTGATTCATTCATTCATTCATTCATTCAATCAATCATACATTTATTAAATATCTTCTATATGCCAAATACTCCGCTCAATAGTTAACAAGTTGAACAAGAAAGACAGGGTCCCCTTCCCATGTGGAAAGTAAAAAAAAAAACCTGTTTAACAAGTGTGGTGGGCATTTAGAAAGGGGGAACACAAAGCAGGGGCTCCAATATGTCCAGAGGAGGCCTCACTGATGTTAACCTGGGTGAGGAAGAGCAAGGGGTCTGTGGTGAAATTTTCTGAAATCATTAATCAGGAAAAGAAGGAGAATGGGAACTTTCCATACCCATTCTAGCTGTTTTCTGATGAGAGGAGAGGAAATTCTTTCAGAAGAATAAAGGCAGAAGACTAACACTATTTTACCTTAAGACTCATCATAAAGCAACGTTAATTAAGACAGTGTGGTACTGGCATCAATACAGACAAATAGATCAATGAAACAGGAGAGAGACCATAAATAGATCCACACACATGAGCAGCTGGATTTTTAAAAAGGGTATAAATGCAGTTCAGTGGAGAGAATATAGCCTTTGCAACAAATGGCGCTGGAGCAATCAAATATTGAAATAAAAAAATTAACTTCAATCCATATCTCACATCATATTTTAAAAATTAACTCAAAATTGATCATAGCCCTAAATATAAAACCTATCTATAAAATTCCTAAAAGAAAACAGGTGAAAAACCTCTGTGATCCTGGGTTAGCAAAGAATTTTTTGATAAGACACCAAAAGCATGATCTATTAAAAAAAAAGATAACTTTGATTTTCTTCAAAATAAAAAACTTCTGTTCTTTGAAAGACACTGTGAAGCAAATGAAAAGGCAAGCCACTGATGAGAAGAAAATATTTTTAATCATATATCTAATAAGGAACATGCATCCAGAATAGACTTTTCAAAACTCAATAATTAAAGACCACAATAAAAAAAAATAAGCAAAAGACTTGAACAGACACTTTAGCAAAGAGGATGTAGAGATGGCAAATAAGCACATAAAAAGATGTTCAACTACCTGTAGTTGAAAAACAAACTATCATTAGTCACTAATGACAATTAATGAAGCCTAAGCTATCATTACTCATTAGGAAAATGCAAAGCCTAAGCTATCATCAGTTATTAAGACAATGAGAGTCAAAACCATACACCTTTTAGAATATCTAAACTTAAAGGAATGATTATATCAAATGTTGGCAAAAAAATGTGGAGCAAATGTCATTCTCAACCAGTTTGGCTGTTTTTTTCTAAAATAAAAATCTGACAAGGAAACTATATATCTACCACATGATCCAACCATTCTATTCTTAAATACTTATATCAGAGAAATGAAAACACACGTTTACATAAAGACTTGTACATGAATGACCACAGAAACTTTATTTATATTAACCCAATAGTGGAAACAACCCAAATGTCACCAACAGGTGAATGGGTAAAGAAATTCTGGTATGTCCATACAACAGACAACTATTCAGCAATGAAAAGGAATAAAATTTTTACACAAACTAGAATGGATCAAAAGCCAAAAATGGATATTGTACAATTCAAATTACATAGAATTCTAGAAAATACAAACTAATTTATAGTGACAAAAAGGAGGTCAGTGGTTGCCTGGAGATGGAGTAAGGAGAAGAGGGGTGCGAAGGAGTGACCACCAGAGGCATAAGGAAATCTTGGTGAGGGGGACAATGAATATGTTCATTATCTTGATCATGGGTATATATGTTGAAACATTAAACTGTACATGTATAAATATGTTTTATTTTTGTATGCCAAGTATAGCTCAATAAAATTATTTTCCTTAAATATATTTTTACTAGAGGCCTGATACATAAAGATTCATGCAAGAATAGGCCTTTCTTTCCCTGGCACTGGCTTCCCTCTGGCACCAGGACTTGGGCCTTTGCTCTGGCTGCTGCCTTCGGCCTTTGCTCCAGTCCTGCTGCCCTCCTGTAGCTTCCTCCACCCTCCACCGTCCCCCTCCCCCATGGCAGGCATCCTGCCCTGCCCTGGCCACTCCTCGCCTGGGCACATATGCTGCCCAGAGGCTCAGAGCAGCTGGGGCAGGACAGAACATCTGCCTCATCGCCACGGCAACAATGCAAGGATCCTGGCCCGGTCACCACCATCTTTGTTGCATATTCCCTTCTTATTGGCTGTGGGTGCCACCATGTTCATCATGAAGTGATGGTCAATTTGCATATTCTGTCTTTATTAGATGAGATTGATTTCAGAGAGGGAGAGGGAGAGAGTGATAGAAACATCAATGATGAGAGAGAATCACTGATTGGCCACCTCCTGCAGGCCCCCTACTGGGGACCCAGGCACAGTGCCCCCTGACATGAATTGCACCTGGGATCCTCCAGTCCTCAGGCTGATGCTCTATCTACTGAGCCAAAATGGCTAGGGTGATAAAATTATTTTTAAAAAGGAGACTCCAGGGGGAATTAAAAGGCCTTTCTTCCCTGTGTGCTCTCTGTCACTCTATCCATCCATCACATAGCTTACTGCCACTGAAAAGGGGGTGGGGGGCATGTTTTCTGCCCCCACAAGCCAGTCACTTATCAATAAAGAACAGTCTTGTGGAGGATAAGCCCAGATGTGTGAGCAAACACAAGCAAAGAATTCTTCATCAAAGTCAGGGGAAGCCTTAGCAAAGCCACTGTTCAAACGTGCCCAAAGAAACAGGAAAGAACTACAAATTATGAAGTAGAGAGCAAGTCCTAGGTATAAATTCTGAGTCCATGATCTAGCAGCTAATTTCTAACCTCTCTCAACCTCTGTATCTTTACCTTAAAAATGGGACCATAACATCACACAAAGGCTGTGGGGAAGCACCTACATCAGGCTGACACAGTGAATGCTTCCTCTATCCCAGGAGGCAGCACTAGAAAGGAGAAGAGCCTGAAGTTTGAACCTGGAAAATGTGGGTTCTAGTCCAAACTCTGCCCTTTACGTGACCTTGTGGCTGGTCCTTGAGGCCCTTCTGCACTGGGGCTAGAGAGGGGAGAACCATGGACAGACAGAGTGCCACACTCCACTGGGCTCTCTAAGCCCTGAGGGCTCAGTTGGATTAGGAGCCAGCAAACTGCCACCCACAGGGAACTCTAGCTTACTTGTTTTGCAGCCCATGAGCTAAAAATGGTTTTTACATTTTTAAATGTTTTTTTTTAATCCAAAGAAGAAGAATATATTGTAAGGTGTGAAAGTTTATATGAAATTCACATTTCATTGTTCCTTTAAGAAGTTTTATTTTAATACAGCCACACCCATTTGGTTGTATGTCTATGGTATCCTGGTGATAAAAAGTCAGAATAGGGTAGTTGCAATTGTGACCATACAGATTGCAAAGCCTAATCTTTTTTTTTTTTTTAACATGTTTATACTGATTTCAGAGAGAGGAAGGGAGAGGGTGACAGAGACAGAAACATCAATGATGAGAATCATTGATGGGCTGCCTTCTGCACGCCCCCTAACTGGGGATGGAGTCTGAGACCCTGGGCATGAGCCCTGACCAGGAATTGAACAGCAGCTGCTAATTCATGGACTGATGTTCAACCACTGAGTCACCCTGGCTAGGCAAAGCCTAAACGCTTCACCACCTACCCCTTTAACAGAAAAAGTTTGTGGACTCCTGAGTTAGATCATCAGAAGCAACAAGCTTGTCTTGCTATTTGCTGAGCTCTCCATAGAAAAGTATTTGGTGTACTAAGATTTAATATAATGCCCTTAACTTTTATAGGGTTCATAAGAAACATCCATTTCAGTGGAATTTCTGTGTCTTTGCAATAAATGCTTTCTAGCACTTTATGCCAGAAAAGAAGCTTATCTTCAATTGACCTTATATATGTCATTGTATTACCCAGTGGAGCTGGCATATTGTAAGTAGTAGACAAAATTTTCAGATTATTTTAAATTATATTAATAGATGATTCTTTTTTAAAATATGCATTTTTAATTGAATTTTAGGGAGGAAGGGAGAGGGAGAGAGAGACAGAAAAATCAATAATGAGAGAGAATCATTGATTGGCTGCCTCCTGCATGCCCCTACTAGGGATTGAGCCAACCACCCAGGTATGTACCCTGACCAGGAATCGAACCCTGACCTCCTGGTTCATAGTTCGATGCTCAACCACTGAGCCACACCGCTGGGCATGATGTATCTCTTAATATTCCTGACCTCTCCAGAAGCCTCCCAGCCCTAACTCAGACCTTCTAGCTGCTTCCCCCCGCAACCCTCCAAAACCCCGACCTGCTCCAGTCCTTCTCCCTGTGGCTGCCAGTTAACTTTCTAAAACAGCAGCCACCAGAAAAAGGTAAAAAACTAAGGTGGTCCAAGCCTGTTTCTATAGTTTTAAATGATTACATAAGTACTTACACAGTCTCCTCAATTTTCCTCTTAGCCCCAAATGCTTATTCTCTGGCCCTTTCCCCCAAAAGTTTGCCATCCTCTGTCACAAATGAGAACTGGTTGCTGCCCCGCTTCTCCTCACCTGCACCAAACCTCAGTGCTCACCCCAGAGGCACTGGGGGACATGCAGATTGCTGGGCCCCAACAGCCAGAGATTCTGGTTCCATGGGGTGCAGACTGGAATCTATATCCTAGCAAACACTCGTGCACACACCCAGCGGTCCCCGCATAGATGGCTCACAGCCCACACCTTGCAGAACCTATTCTAACTAGAGAGACAACCTGAAGCTCCTGAGATACCCAGACAGCTCGTGACTTTGCCACAGTCATGTCTGCCCTGGAAGCGTTGGCAAATGCCTTTCTCTTTCTTTCCTTTAAAAAAAAATACATTTCATTTATTTTTTACAGAGAGGAACGGAGAGGGATAGAAAGTCAGAAACATCGATGAGAGAGAAACATCTATCAGCTGCCTCCTGCACAACCTCCACTGGGGATGTGCCCACAACCAAGGAACATGCTCTTGACCGGAATTGAACCTGGGACCCCTCGGTCCACAGGCCGACGCTCTATCCACTGAGCCAAACCGGTATAAACTGCCTTTCTCTTTAGAGGCTTAATAGAAAGTCCACTTCTTGTTTGCAGGCCCCCACTGCTACCTCAGACCAACACTATCACCCCTCCCCTGTCCTGCTCCACAAAGCACCTGTCCTCCTATAACCCTGATGGAGTGCTAATGTAGCTTTCCCAGGAGCCACACGTGAGCTCCCCATTGTGTCCCCAAGCCTTGCAGAGGAGGCACTTGATTAACATTCAATGATTCGGTGAATGAACAGATGGACTTGCTTCAAAATGCTGCATAACGCAGTGCAAAGTCAGAATTGGAGATCCCCACATCAGACTCCTCTCCTCCTCCCAACCCCCCATGGGTGACCCCCATGCCCAGCCATCAGCTGCCAGAGCAGAGGGCTCGGAGAAGGGCTGGCCTGGGTGTGAATCCAGCTCTGTACCTGCTAGCTCTGTGACCTTGGCGACTTGGACGAGCTCTCAGAGCCTCATTACATCATCTCTAAAATGAGAAAGATGATACCAACAGCACTTACCTCATCGAATTGCTCTGAGGCTGAAGTGAAATAATCCATGGAACGCTCGTCAGCACATAGGAAGCATTCGATCCCGGTTAATTATAGTTGTGATTCCGTCATCTTCCTTGGTCCATACCAGGCGTTACCCCAGGGAGCCTGGGGGGAAGCCTCGGCCTTTCTCTGGGAAGGAAACAGTGGGGACTGTTCAGGTTTGAGTCTCGGTTGGCCAGTGCCATCCCTCGTGTCTTTAAGATCTTAGGGGTAACCACCAACCAGGGTCAAGCCCTGCCAAGTGATCCAGTGCCCTAGGAATACGCAGACCCTGCAGCTGCTAAAGCACATGAACAACCCCCAGCTCCCAGCCAAACTCAAGAAATCCACCCACAGACACCCTTCTCCCTGGAGGGTTGAGGCAGAGTCGTTTCAGGAAACAGGACACCCAACACCAAGGGCTGGGACACGAGGCTGCCAGCAACATCCCGCCCAGCGCAGCAATACTGCAGGTTGAGTCCTCAACACACACACACACACAGGCAGATGCCACCAACCCCGGGAGAAGGAAGAAGCAGGAGCCTCAGGTGCCCATAGCGTGGAAATGCCATGCAATATGGTGGATCCAGGATGGGGCTTCCTGCAGCAGGGTAACCTCTGGGGGTGAGGAGCTCGAATTACAGGCCCACCTGCAGCCCCCAAGGTGACAGGACACTGTCACAGAGCTCACAGGCTACAGAACCCAGAAGACTTGAGTAATGTTTATCTTAATACACTCTTTTAAAACCATTCTTCATTCACACAAACCAGAAGCCTAGGAATTGACCTTGACACTCCTCTCTCCTTCAATCCCCCCCCCCCCCCCACCTAGTCCTCCATTGTGGAATGACATCATTTTTATCTCCTAATGCTCTCGGCCACCAACCATCCTCATTTCCCAATCTCACTTATTTTGTTTGATTTCTTTTTCCATTGTACATAATGCTTCCCAACACATTAGCTTACTTATTATGTTCTGTCTCCCCTTCACAAAAATGTCAGCTCTCCGAGGGCAGGGTTCTTTGCCTGTTTTGTTCACATAGTAGGTACTCAGAAATACTCATGGACAAATTCTTCATGTCTACCATCTCCGGTCTGAATGACTTCACTAGCGTCCTGTCCGGCCCATAATGCCCACTCTAGTCCATTCCCAATCCATCCCCCAATGTGGTATCTCCTCAGAAACGAAGCTGATCCTATGTCTGTCTGCTGCTCACACCTGCACTCACAGACTCCAGACACAGCAGTGGCTCCCCACAGCTCTTGGGATGATGTCCAACGCCACAACACAACTCTCAAGGTCCTGTGAGGCCTGCTCCCGCCTCCTCTGGCCTCTGTGCTCCTACCCTCCTCATTCTCCATTCTCTAGTCCCACTGGCCTCTCTTCAGCTATGTCTGTTTGCCACATTGCTCCCTCCACAGGACCTGAGCCCAGGAAGACTCCTGTCCTTGGAACACTTTCTCCCTTCCTACTTGTCCTTTAGATCCCTGCACTGGTCAGTCTTCTCTGACATGGCTCACGCCCTCACTAGGTCAGACTCCCCATGGTAGGATCTCATACACCATCTGAGACTTCCCCTCCACAGTGCTGTCAGGAATGCATTTTTATACCCATCTGTGGGTTGTTAGTTAACATCTTTCTTCTTGACTGTCAACTCCAGGAGGACAGGGCTGTCTTTCTTGTTCACTATTTTATTACAGGTGGGCAGACACCTCGTAGGGACTCCACAGACCTTTGTTGAGTGCATGAATGAAACCAAGGCCCAAAGACCAGAAGTGACTTCCGGTGAAACAGCCTGGAGCTGGCTGCCCTGGGCTGAGAACACAGAATTCAGGACTCTGCCCTGAACTCATTCACTTGACACCGCTCCCCCAGCCAGTGGAGCCCATAGCGTGAGTCTCGGTTGGTCAGCACAGGGGGATGGATTCAGGCCCATGGAGGCCCTTTCTGGAACAAGGCCCCAGGCAGCCAAGACAGAAAGTCTCTATTTTGGAGACTATTACACACTAAATTCCCCTCATGGAGATTGCAATTCACATCTCCAGACTGAAGGCTCTCAAAGTCCCAGATCAGAAAGAAACGGTGAACACCATCAGAGGATTTTCTTCCCCAGAAGAAAACATTTCTGGTCAAGGCCAGTCCACAGGTCCTGGAAGCAGGTCCCCCTGAAGGTCAGCTCTGAGCACGACCAAGTGGACACTCAATCTTTTAAAGAACACTTATCAAAGGCCTACTCAGTTTCAGGTGTGCACCAGGTGCCAGGGCAACAGAAGGAAAGAGAGCAAGGCCCTACCCTCAGGCAGCTTTCAGTCTAGGAGGGGAAAAGCCAAACACAAAACCAACTGAAGGATGAAATGATCAAACAGCCTCAAATTGAAATCACACACGTCCAGTGAAAGGAACGACGGCCATGATTGACTGCTGGGCTGAGCTCTGAGGAGGTGACCACACAGCTGACAGTGTGAGGCACTGAGGCCAGCCTGACAGATGGCCAGTGCCAGCATGCCAGGCTCCCCATAATTCTGTCCCTCAGCTGTGAACTCTCTAGAGACAAATTCTAGTCCCCCAGAGGTACTTCCACATGCCTCTCAGCAACCACCCAAGGAAGAAACCACAGGTCTCTCTGGGCTGTGACTTAGGCAGAGCTGACGTGGAAGCTCGGTGTTGCCAAATTTCCAGCACCCTGGTGCTGAATGGAAAAGAATGCCCCCCTTCCTCAGCACGATCATGAAAACCGAGCAAGATTAACATATAATAACTCATTGAATGTGCTAAAAATGTTTCTGGAGTGCAAAGGAATTGCTTAAATGGAAAATAATTGCTGAGGAGCCATTACTGTTAAGTCAAGATGTGGCCGATGACATTGAGGTGTTCCGTTTAATGTGCTGCCATAACTGTCCTCTTTCAGAGACTATAAAACCAAGCATTCTCTTACCATCTTATGGCCATCCACCTGGAATTCCCCAACTGTGGGGGTTTCCAAGAACTATAGCCTTCATAGCTGAGGAGGGGTATGCCGTCAACATCTGGGTCCTAGATGCGTCTGAGGCCGCCAAAATGGTTTGGCAGAGTGAGTTGTGCAAACGGAGGAGATGCTTGTCATTTGCTGTTCTTTTTTTTTCTCCTCCTTTTCCTCCTCCTCCTCCTCTTTTTTTCCCCCTCCCCCTATTCTGTGTGGGACAATGAGCTGAAAATTGGCTGTTGGGCCCGGGATCCCACCCAGCAGCTTGCCCTGGCTGACAACACAGTGGAGTGGAGAGCATTCCCCAACATGAGAGGATTCCTGGGTGCTGTAGGAAACGAGCAGCAGAAAAATAAGGTTTGGCTGACCCCTTGTGGTGCCTGGCTCTCAAAACCTGCTCTTGGCTGTGCAGAATGGACAGGCAGAAGACTGGGTTCGGTTCGGCGTGAATGTGGGTGGCTGCGGTGGATGGAATAGTGGATCCCCAGAAAACATGTTCTCCCACTGTGACCCTATTTGGAAAAGGGTCTTTGCAGATGGATTAAATTGTGGATTTTGAGATGAGATCATCTTGGATGACCTGAGTGGGCCCTACACGGAGTGATACAAAGACGCAGACCCAGAGAAGGCCATGAGAAGATGGACGCAGAAACTGGAGTCACATGACTACAAGCCAGGGAATGCCAAGGATTCCCGCAGTCACCAGAAGCTGGGAGAGAGTCGTGGGAGGAATCGGCCCTCAGAACATCCAGAAAGGAACCAACCTTGCCCACGACACCTTCATTTGGGACTTCTGGCTTCTAGAATGTTAGGAAAATAAGTTTCTGTTGTTCAAAGCCACCACGTTTGGGGTTCTTTGCTAAGGCAGCACTAGGGAATGACTACGGTGTCTTTTATAGCCAAGGTGGGGTTGGGGCATAGAAGGGCTCAAAGCCAGTGGTTTCCAAATGCTTGTCTATGGAGGGAGTGAATCAGCATCGCCTGGGCACTTGTTAGGACAGAGTCCTGATTCCGGGTTAGAGTCCCCGCGCTGGGCAGGGGCTAGGGACTGTACCTTTAATATGCTGTCCCTATCAATTCTCCTGCACAACCGGTCCTGGGAGTCACTGCTCTGAACGCCTCAGGAGCAGCCTTTGTGGTCGTGATAGTGCTCTTCACTGAATTATTTCTTCCTCTTCCCCTTCCAAGCACAGGAGAAGTCGACGCTCCCTGCCCTGCAAACGGTGGTCAGGTAAAGTCAGGTCACTAGTTTGGGCCAAAGGAACTATGAGTGAAAGTGCGGTGTGTCACTCTGGGCTGAACATTAACTGCCAGCGGGAGACCCTCAGAGCTCTTTTCCTGCAACATCTGGGATGGTGGCTCCATCAAGCTGGTTCCCTGAGTGGCTGAGCAGAGCTCCGTGCCCCCTCACTCCCCCCCGGGACCCATGTGGCCCTGGGGTTTGAAAGCCTCTGAAATGTCAGGTTGTTTGTTATTGCGGCACAAATCTAGCCTATCCGCACTGACTGAAAATTTTTAGTTCAACTTCAACTCACCCTCTCTGAGGCATAACTTGGATACAGAAACATTTTTTGCACCTTGGGAACAATTTGTTAACCATGGCTCAGGCTCATCATTGCAAACACTGCTCATGTTAGTGGGGGGACTGAACTGAACTCCCAAACTCCCAAACAAACTCCAAAACTTGTTTTCCTTGCTATCTTCTTAATTCACTAAAACTGTTGATTTTCTAGCCAGTATAAAACTTTAGTGTGCATATGAATCACCTGGGATCCTGTTAACATATACAGTACTAGAACTCAGTAGTCCAGCATGAGTTACATTCTGTATTTCCCACAAACTCTTGGGTAATGCCAGCTCTGCTGGCCTGTAGACCACACTTCGAATAGCAAGGTTTTAAACAATGCTTTTCTACATAATTATTTACTAAACCAACAGTTAAATTAACTTCACGACCTCCATAATTACAATAGTGTATATCGGTAAAGCCATCTGTAGTTTCACATGTGTCCAATTTCATAATGGGCCTGTCTGTGAGGGAGACCAAGCAGGTATTTTCAGAACCACTTTGCAGACAAGACAAGAAAAATAAAAGCTAAGAGAGGTTAAGAGATGTCCTCAGGGTCATACAGCTGAGAAACGCCAAAAGTCTAAGAGCACAAATCACATTGTACTTATGCTCTACCAGTGCCCAAGTATTAGCTCTCAAGACTTCATCAGCATTTAAACCCTCAGCTGGGTTGTAAACTGAGAGAGAGAGAGAAAGGTGTGTGTGTGGGGAGAGAGAGAGAGAGAGAGAGAGAGAGAGAGAGAGAGAGAGAGAGAACTTCAGATTTCAATTCTTTGGTGGCCTCAACCTAGCCTCTGAATTACAGTCCACACTGGCTTTGGAAAGTCCTTTATCATGGGGGAAACACTGCCCTCTGGTGGGCTTCCTGAGCATTACTTTTTAGGACACAATCTGATTTCCATCCTTGCAACTCTGGGCTTCTTAGCTCCAGTTCTTTGACTCAACACAAGGGCTAGACTCTGTGTACAGATCCAGACGTGGCATAAGCCATGGCCCTTACCTCCTAGGAGCTCTTGAGGCAGGTGCAGAGACAAGACTTTTCACATGACACCTTCTGTTCATAACGCAGAGTTTGTGACCGCTTTAGTCCTCAGCGTCCTCATCTATAAAAAGAGGACAAAATTGGCCTGCCAAGCTAAGTAGCTGGATGAAGATGAGAGATTTTCCCTAAAAATCAACAGGACTTGGAAATGGAGGTGTTACAGGGAGGCAGAAGGTCACGATGCCAGAATGACCCCATGATGTTGAGCCTCATTGGCAGCGAGAACAATCGCACCTCCGGGAGAGATAAGGTAAACAGTTAATTTGGGGGAAACGATGACCAGTTTCAATTGAACTGTGAGTCTAGACAGGTCACTATGTGGCACTATCCAAAGCACATGAACGGAGAGGAGGGATGAAAATGCAGCTTTAGGAAGGAGAAGCCAGCAGCCAAGGGCACCGGTCTGGAGTCTAACGCCCTGGGTTTAGGTCTCAACTGCACTATTTGCTAGCGGTGACCAGCAAGCTTTCAACCTCTCCGTGTCTCCAGCTGGCCCCCTAGAAAAGGAAACAATAGCTGCCATGAGAGTGAAATAAGTTAGTGCGGGCACATGGGTTATACTATCCCCTGAGTGCTTTTCGCTCGCTGGCATAGAACCTCCACGAGAGCGAAGGCTTTTGTTTATTTCTTTGTCTTCTAGTGCAGAATGTGCACTCAATAAACAGTCACTGGATAAAGGAAGGAAGGAAGGAAGGAAGGAAGAAAGGAAGGAAGAAAGGAAGGAAGGAAGGAAGGAAGGAAGGAAGGAAGGAAGGAAGGAAGGAAGGAAAGGAGGGAGGGAGGGAGGGAGTTACCACAGAATTGATGGACTGAGATGCTGTTTGAGGGACAGGCTGGAAGAGAAACTAGAAGTCTGAGCTCAGATGTTGTCCAGAATTGGGGACTGAGGGTCACTATCTAACACTGTTCTTTTTAGAAGCGTGAACTGGAGGTTTTCCCATGGGAAGGATGAGGTTCTTAACGGAACAATGCCTAGAGGAGATCTCTTTGGTTTTTGTAGTTGGTGGGAGTGGAGAGAATGCTCCCTGCATCCAGTCAGGGAATCTGCTAAACAGCCCACAATGCCCGGGACAACCCCACAACACAGTTATCCCCCATGTCAACAGGCCCAGGGCTGCGAAACTCTAGAGGAGAGTCCAAAAGATGACTCTGATCCCAGCTAGCGTGCTTCTCTCTGCTTCTGTGACCTTCTCAGTCAAATCCTTGCTCTTTTCGAGTCTGCTTCCTTATCTGCAAAGTCGGAACCATGGTAATACCAACTGAGGTTGTGGTGAGGAGAACAGTCATATGTCCCCAGCCTCTGGCACTTGGTGGGCCCACGGTAAACCCCACCATTTCTACTAGTTACTACTCTCGTGCAAGGGGATTCATAACACAGGCAACGCCTCGGCTCCTGGGGACTCACTAAGGCTGAATCCGGCTCCCACAGCTTGAAGAGGTCACATTCATGCCCGCTTAGCTCCCCCAATCCTACACACAAAAGCAATCATACTAATATTGGTCTGGCTCCTCCTTTCATGTTGCTGAGGGCACGGAAGGGGTGCACGGCCAGACTTGCCACTAAAGTGACACTGGGGGGAGGCTCTCCTTCTATGCAGCTTAGAATCAGCTCATAACCTTGACCCAGACTGACCTAGGCCTGACCCAGGCAAAAGTCAGCCAGACAGACCGCCATCTCCATGGCGCGGCCGGTGGAGCAGGTTCTGTTAGAGGTTCTGTTAGAGGTTCTGTTAGAGGTTCTGTGCAGAGGTTGGCCGGCGTGCACAGACACACGCCGAGTTTCCCACATCTCTGAATGTACCCACACACCCCTCAGAACACTCGGGGTCCTGGTCCTGCCTGGCCTTTCCCTGGCTCACTCCAGCTGTGGCTTACAGGTGACTCTGGCCTGACCAATGGCACCTTTACTTTTTGAAGACAGAGACTCAAACGTCAGTTCTGTCCTCTGTCTTGGAGGTCTCATGAAGGATGGATGGGGGCCAGGGGCAGGAAAGATGGAAAAGAGAAAATGGGGAAGAAATAAAGAAGAGGCAAGAAATAGATTTCTGAGCAGGAACAGAGCTCCTCGATGAATAATAACAGTTAAAACTTTCTGAGCATTTACTATATACAAGGCACTGTGCTACCTTCGTGTTCATTACTCTGTCCTCCAAATCTCCTATGAATTCAGTTTAAGGTTGTTCATTTCACATAAGTCAAGTAAACTGCTCCGAGAGTTACACTGCCTCAGACCAGCTCATTCCCAGTCCAGTCAATGCCTCTGACCCTGGGGTAAGGTGTGAAGTAACTTAAAAGGAAGATCTGCCTTATAGGGTACCCTCCTACCTGGCACTTGCAGGTACTTGGTAGGGGAGAGGGAGACAGTTTTTCTTCTGGTGGGTTGGCTAATTAGTTGTCACATGACTGGGGGAGGGTGATGCCACTGGTACGTAGGAGGGGAAGCCAAAGGCATTAAACACCCTGTGTTATAAAGAATAACATTCTGGCTGAGGAACACCAGAACCTTCTGGCCCTCAGCTCCCTTACCTCTACAGTGTAGACCAGTGGTCAGCAAACTCATTAGTCAACAGAGCCAAATATCAACAGTACAACGACTGAAATTTCTTTTGAGAGCCAAATTTTTTAAACTTAAACTTCTTCTAATGCCACTTCTTCAAAATAGACTCTCCCAGACTGTGATATTTTGTGGAAGAGCCACACTCAAGGGGCCAAAGAGCTGCATGTGGCTCGCGAGCCACAGTTTGCCGACCACTGGTATAGACTATATCGTCTGCTTTTAGCGTGAGGATGAAATCACATGTCATCGCGAAGGCACCAGCTCCCACAGGGCAGCAGACACTGTCAACCCCAACATACTCTTGGGTCAGTACCACTTCCCCTCCACTGGCCACATCTGCATCTCTTCCTCCAAGAGCTTTTCCTGCTGGAAAGCTTGCTGTACCCTCTCATGATGAGACAAGTTGAGGCACCCCAGCCCCTCAGCCAACAACTACTGATGGGAGCTGCCTCACTCCTTGGAGGTAGAACACTGAGGCTCATGCACTGCAGTTTCTGCAGCAGAACTACCAGGGTCCTTCCATGCTAACCAGCATCCTCTCCTCTGTCACTGCCCCCTCTCTTTCTCATGCTTCTTGGGATCACCGCCCAATGAAACCATTGGCTGTCAAATCCTTATTTCCCGATTGCTTCTTGGGAAAAACCAATCTAAGTCACACATTGACTAGTTCAATGTTGGTCCCCTTTCCTTTGTGCCCTTGTTGGTTCGTACGTGTGTGTTTTGAGCCTAGAGCTGCTCTTATAAAAGCCTGTGTGTCTTCCTGTGTGGGTCCTGCTCATGTTAATAACTGTGTACTGTGAATTATGTTAGTTCTTCTCTCTGGCTTGTTAGCAACATTATTAAAAATCGGGTGGGGAGGGTAGCCCATTAAATCCCACAGACTGAAAATAAATCTTTCCCATACAATGTGAGCACTACCATTTCTGCTTTGGGGACTGAGGGACAGCTCCCGCCTCTCTCCTTCCTCCCCCTGACCCCCCCCACCACCACCACCACACACACGTACAACCAAGGAGAAGAGTGGGCCCTTGAGGGACAACAGCTAGAGACAGTGCGGGTCCCAGGCAGCCGGAGGGCTGTGCCTGGGGAGGCACCTGCTGCCCTGGTCCATATAAACAGCAGAGCTGCCCTGGCCGCATGGCTTCTCCTGAGCTCAGCGGTGCTAGAGGAGCTGAGTGGCCCTGCCCTTGAGAAGGGAGCCGAAGCTGTGACTAAAGGGACACCCAACCACAGTGCCCTCCAAGGCCCACCATTCTCCGTGAGTTCCCAACGGGCTGCCCAAGCTGCCTCAAGGAAGGACTGGTTTGCAAGCTGGTCCTCTGCCCCTTGAACTTGTGCCTGATTTGCTTTTGCTCCCTCCCCAGGACAATGCTATTTCTTCCAAGTGTGTGTCCCTAATGGGAAAGTGAAGTCACGCCCAGAGGGCCTGGGAAATGTCCCGATTGGCCACCTTACCTGCATTTCTCTCATGCTGACAGCAAAGCCACAGCCTCTAGGGCACCCCGGGGACCTCTCACCCTCGTTGCCTTGTTGTGTAATGGGCGCTGACAGGGCTGCTGAGGGACAAGCCTGGTCGTCTCATGATGGTATGCTTTGTTCTTTACCATCAGGGGCTTTGGTCTTGCCCTGCACTTGGCCTCTCTGTGCCTGTGAGCAAGGCACTTAACTGTCCGTCTCAGATTCCACAACTGCAAAGAAGATGTATAACAACAAGCACTTCACAGCAGAGTTTGAGGACTAAATGAGAGAATTCACATAAGGATCTGGCATGAGGTCCAATCAGCCAGCTACCGCGCTGCCGCCGGGGGTCCCGGGGATTCGAAGAGGAAGGGCGGCCGGGCCCCACGCTCAGCTTCATGGGCAAGCGCAGAGGCGGGGACAAACTAGCCCTCAAGCCCTCAAGACGGGAATAGTAGCCAAGAAGCAGAAGACGGAGGGTGAGGTATTAACAAGTAAAGGTGATGCTTGGGCCAAGTACATGGCAGAAGTGAAAAAGTATAAAGCCCACCAGTGCAGTGATGATGATAAAACTCGGCCCCTGGTGAAATGACCCCCTTCCCCCGTCTGCCCACGGCCTGGGACTCTCTGCGATGTACCTAACTATTTAATGCAGCAGCAGCGGCGGCGGCAGCCCTTCCCCACAAGGACTTAAACACAGAAGGAAACCAAGATGCTTCCCGCAGCCGCGGAAGGTTCCTCCAGGACTCTTTTTTACCTTGAGCACTCGCCTCCTGAGACTTCATAGAACAGTGGTTTGAAAATAAATCCCAACAGAAATGGCTGTGACCAGGCCACAGAGCAAGCAGGAGCCTTGGCTCCGCTCAAGGCTACAAAGTCTCAATTATAGAAGATAAATAATCCCAGATACCAGGGCCTCTGCTTGGGTTGCTGGGGGACATGGCCAGCCTGCAATCCCCCACAGACCTCTCACCCAGGCTACCCCATACCCCAAGGGCACACCTACCCTGATCCAGAACACCCTTCAGGGCAAACCAGCTAGTGCACATCCATGCACCAGGCCTCTATCCTATCTAATAAGAGAGTAATATGCAAATTGACCATCACTCCTACACACGAGATTGCTGCCCCCATGTGGTCAAAGATGGATGCCCCTATGTGGACACAAGATGGCCACCACTAGATGGCCTGCAGGGGAGGGCAGCTGGGAGGGACCAGGCCTGCAAGGGAGGGCAGTTGGAGGTGACAAGCTGGCAGAGGAGAGAAGTTGGGGGCAACTGGACCTGCAGGGAAGGGCAGCTGTGGGGGACCCAGGCCTGCAGGGGAGGGCAGTTAGAGACAAACATGCTGGCAGGGAAGTGGTTAGAGGTGATCAGACTGGCAGGCAAGAAGTGGTTAGGGGCAGGCGAGCAGTTGGGAGCCAGCAGTTCTGCCTAAACAGACAGTCAGACATCCCTCAAGGGGTCCCAGATTGGAGAGGGTGCAGGCTGGGCTGAGAGACACATACCCCCGTGCATGAATTTTGTGCACCGGGCCTGTAGTCTATGTATATAAAATCCTAAGCAACCAAACAACTGAACAACTGATTGATTGGTTGCTATGACACACACTGACCACCGGGGGCATATGCTCAATGCAGAGCTGCCACATGGTCAGTGTGCTCCCACAGCCAACCTCCCGTGGTTCCTCCTCTAGCTGGTCAACTTCCCACAGTCCTGATTGGCCTCGATCGCCAGCCAGGCTGAGGGACCCCACCCATGCACGAATTCGTGCACCAGGCCTCTAATGTAATTATGATATTCCTCTATGAGCACGTTCAAGTTTATCCTGGTTGGTTCTGTTATTACTTCTTTTAAAAATAAATAAATAAATAAAATTATATATATATATATTATTGATTTTTTACAGAGAGGAAGGGAGAAGGATAGAGAGTTAAAAATGTTGATGAGAGAGAAACATCAATCAGCTGCTTCCCGCACACCTCCTATGGGGATGTGCCCACAACCAAGGTACATGCTCTTGACTGGAATCGAACCTGGAACCTTTCAGTCCGCAGGCTGATCCTCTAACAGTTAGGGCTGTTATTACTTCTTTTGTTTATTTTCAGATGCTCTCATTATGACATGGGTTTAAAATCCCATTCATTTTCCAGGTGAGTTGGTGACACTGCCATGTAATAGCACCTTGAGCAGGAAGGGATGTGCCCTTGTTTCTTTCCTAGCCATCTCTCCTTCCACACATTGGTAAGCCTTCACGTATGCTCCATTCTGCTGGGTGTCCACAGAGGCAAGGAATTTAGAGACTATAAGGAACTCTGCTTCCTCTTCTTCTCTTCCTCCCTTTCCTCTTCCTTCTACTCCTTTCTCATACAACACCCAGTTTCCTGCATCTGAAATACAGTGCATAGTTGTACATAAACACCAAGAACTTGAGACCTAAGGAGACTCTATTTCTCTAATATTATAGGTGAGGAATTAAGGCCCAGAGAGGTTAAGAAACTTGCCTAGGATCACACAGCAAACAAGTAGTTGAGCCAAACTAATTCTCAATCTCCTGACTCTCAATATTGTGCTTATCCCACAGAATCCCATTTGGTTAAATTGATCCACCAAATTTATAGTCTTGACTTAAGGACCACATAATTGAGTGAGGCAAACACATCCCCATGCCCCAGCCTATAGAACGCCAAGCTCTGTTGGATCTGTTCTGTCAGGGTCTGACCTCATCTCTTGCCCCTCTGCCCTTTGCTCACTTTTCTTAGAATTGTGCAAAGTTGGTTCCTGCTCTGGGGCCTTGACATTGGTTGTCCCCTCATAATGAACACTCTTCCCAGATCTTTGCATAGCTCTCTCAGATTGTTCAGGTCTCTGCCCACGTTTCCCCATCTGAGAATCCTAAAATGCCCTTGAGGCTGCCCAATGCTGCCCATTCCTTAAAGATGGCTTCAGTATCTATGCTTTATTATAATTATTATCTTTATTATAATTACTTTAATCAATGTCTACTAAGAGCATTATGTGCTAGGCACTGTTTTACATATACTACCTGTATAAATTAATTTTAATAGGACTCTATGAGGTAAATACTATTATAGCATCCATTCTCAGATGTAGAAATTGAGACACAAAATTAATTTGCACAAGTAGATGTAGCTATTAAGTGGAAGAAAGGGAATTTTAACTAGGCCATCTGGCTATAGAACCCTATACTCTAAGTTTTTAAAGTTATTAATTTTCCTCTTGGCATAACTTTAGCTATATATCTCTCTAACATTCCCCAAGTGGCCATTCAGCCATGTTTGAATTCTGCTAGTGTTGGGAACATGTGCCCCTCCCCCTACCCAGGAGCCTACTCCATGGTTGGACTGCCCAGGAAGTTCTTTCTCAATGAACTAGACCCTGCCTTCCTGCCCCTTCTTGGTCTTGCTTCTTACATTGAGCACATTTTCCCATTCAGCATCCCTTCACATTTTTCAGATTGGTTTCTAGAAACACCAAACCAGAAACCCTCTTTCTGAATGCCTTCTCTGATATCTTCAATTGTACTAAATGTATCACAAGCTCTGAAATGCCGGTTGGAAAAGAAATATTTTAATCCTAAACGTCTTCAGAAGCCCCTCACTTTATGAAGGATCCTTAACAAGCTCAGGCTATGTTTTCTCTGCCTCAGTTGCCCCAACTTCATCAGAGGTTCCAGAAACAAGTGTACAAATAGCGATTCTTCATGGGACAGGGTAAGAGAGAAAGTGAGAGAGAGAGAAGAATGTGGTGTTTATGTGTGTGCAGAAAGGTGCCTTCAGAGCCTTGGTAGGGCAGGCAGTATTCTGGGAAACAGAGCCAGTTGGAGAGATCACTGACCATCAGCCAAGAATTGTTTGTGCTTTATCAGTGGACAAAGCTTTTGGAATCAGAAGCAGATGTCATAGGGAGGGCTACTGTTGTCCAGGTAGCCCATCTAAGCATCACCATCAGAGGTAGACATTCTCTTTGTGTGTGTGTGTCTCCCCAAACCAGGAGGTAAGGCCCATATAACCAGAATTTCTCCCCTATCGTTTTGACCGCTGCATCCTCAGAGCCTACAACAGTGCCTGGCACTCAGCAGGCACTCACATATCTACTGAATGAATACCTGAATTCATGCAGCTCAATTTTGTGAATTATTGTGCCCCCTCCTCTCCACTGCTGTCAAGTCATCGATGGTTCTCTCACTTTCCTTTGATGCAGGAGGAGAACCCACTTCAACCCACCCATTCCCACTGGATTCTTATCTCAGCCGCACCATCAGGGGGTTGGTCTGGCCAGGGTTCTGAAGTCACAGAGCCGTAGGCTTTTGCTAAATTCCCAGAAGGAATTTCATGAAACACTCCAGGACTGGGGGGAGACCCAGACTCAGTTCTAATCTTCATGACTGGAGGGTATGGCCCAGCGGTTTGTCCCTATGGAGAGCCATGGACCTCTCTGACAATGTGATTGATTAAATCTGAATGCTCTCCCCAGAAAAATTCTCACAAGTGTGCACATTATGGCATACTATAAAGCCCACACATGGTCACCAGGTTAACAATCCATGGTATAGAGGGTAAACTCTCTGATTAGAGTTGATCCAGGAAGAAATCAACCTTGAGGGCTGAGGAAAAGGTCAATGTTTCTTAGAAGTCACCTTATTTTCTGATCATCTCATGTGATTCAAAATACAATGTCTTTAGAAGGAGGGAAGGAGGAAGAGGGAAGGGGGAAGGAGGGGGGAAAGAGAGGGGAGAAAGAGAGAAAAAGAGAGAGAGAGAGAGAGAGAGAGAGAGAGAGAGAGAGACAGAGAGATAGAGAGAGAGAGAGAGAGAGAAGAGGGTAACATTTAAAACTCCTCTGCAAACAATTCTCTACCAGGTACTTTATTTTCTTTACATTTGCCTTGCTATCTGGAAAATCTAACAGTATTTCCATTTCCTTGGAGACCTGGAAGTTTATAATAAATCTAAGAAAAATATTGGTCTGCAAATCTCAAGAAATGCCCTCTTTCTCCCAGGACGGTTGTCCCTCCCATCCATCTGGCAGCCACGTTCCTTGACCCACATACACAGAAATAGTCTACCGAGTCCATTCCAGAATCAGAGCCAGCCAGACTGTGGGAGTCCACCCAGCACTGCAATGCCAACTTTTAACTATCATAGGAGTCAGCTCTGCAAATTTTGACATTTTTCTACAAATTCTTTGGGGATCACTAATGTGATTTTAAAGACATCTTATAAAGCTATGTAGCCCCTCATTTAAAAATGCACAATGTGCACAGAAACAAACATTTGCAACCAATTTTAAGGGGTTCACAACCTCCCTAAAGTTTACCCCCGAGCCCTCTAGAGTCGTAGCACCATCCAAGATGGCAGCCACAAACCACATGTGGCTGCTGAGCCCTGAAAATGTGGCTAGTTGGAATTGAGATATGCTATAAGTGTAACATACACGATGGAGTTGAAAGACTTAAGCAAAAGAATGTACATTATCTCAATAATTTTTATTTGATTACAAGTTGAAATGATAATCTTTGGATATCTTGAGTTAAACAAAATATGCTATTAAGTTAATTTCACCTATTTCATAAGCCTGAGGAGACCATGGATTCCCAAATTACAGGTATTTGCTTTAGCTCTGTCCTCCTACCGTATTTCCCACTGCTCTATTCCTCATGTCTTCACAGTGACTGTGCTAGGAGAGTGTCCCATGACACACCCCTCCTCCTTCCCTTCCCCAGCAACTGCCCCAGGGTTGAAAGGAAGTGGGGGGCCACAGAGGGGCCTTCCTAAGAAAGGCCTCTGTCAGCTCTAGGAAGATGTTCTTGGCAGAGACAGAACACCTGGCCTCCAGGTGTGGTCAGGGACCTCTCAGCGTGAGAAATGCCCCAAGGTGATTTTCTGCTCTTCCTGCCCATCCACCAGCCTCAGAGAGAAATCCTCAGACCCAGGTTCTGGGGTCTTCAGCTCCTAGGACCCAGCTGGACATAGAAAGAGCCCCCATGTCCCAAAGGATATGAGAAGACCTTCAGCGATTTAAACCACAGTCCCTGGATATATTCAGCTAAAAGAACCCCGAAATGCCACCTTGTCCAATCCCTCATGTTATGATGGAAAAATTGAGTTCAGAGGAGCCACTCAGCTGCTTAGTAATATGACCAGGTCTAGCACAGAGCCTGACTCAGTAATTACATAAATCAGTAACAATTGATCCAGGGAGGAATGCAGATTCCTAGCTGCACAGGCCAGTGGTCATCTTGCTACCCCCACTGACATCCTACCCTCACCCCTCTTTTATCCTGTTGACGACCCAGGGGAAAGATATGGGAGGAAAACATAAGAAATGGAACAGGATTTGAAAGGAGAGATTTGACTTGACAGTGACTATTGGTTCTAGTCATCCCTCCTTCCTCAGTGGGGATTGTAGGGTCTATGCAAATCTGAGGTACTCTTAATTCTGGAGACCCCAGCCCCCTGCTTATCAAGCATAGTCAAAGCCTCCCATAGCCTACCTTCAAGAGAATTTATACCTAACTACTTAGGAGTTGATTTGCAATTACAACTTGCTATTGACATAATGTTATGATTTAGAAGCATTTAGTTAAGACATTATTAACTTTAATATTTGGTTTTTTGTTGTTGTTGAGTCTCAAGCATTTTCATAGAACTTTGCAAAACTCTCAACCCGAAGGCAGGGCAGATACCCTGCTGGTACACTCCAGTGCCACTGTACCTCTAATTGGCCAAAGCCCATACCCTCTAGAGATTAAGTCTTTGTACCTTATCTTTGCCCAAAGGATAAAATGGCCCTGTCTCCCATGGGCCATTTTCAATAAACAACAACCTTGATGGACAATCTCTGCTTGTTCTTTAGCAAAAGGAAAGAACAAATCATGGAGGGTCTAAAACTCAGAGGTCCACTTGGACCCCATCTCACTTCATAACTGTAATTTTGCTATTGTTAATGAATCGTAATGTGAATATCTGTGTTTTCCGATGGTCTTAGGCTCTACAGCAGCAGTTCTCAACCTGTGGGTCTCAACATTAGAAAGGTTGAGAACCGCTGCTGTAGAGCCTAAGACTATTGGAAAACACAGATATTTACATTATGATTCATTAACAGTAGCAAAATTATAGTTATGAAATAGCAATGAAAATAATGTTATGGTTGGGGGTCACCACAACATGAGGAACTGTATTAAAGGGTCGTGGCATTAGAAAGGTTGAGAACCACTGTTACAGTGGGTGCTTAATAAATGTTAATTGAATTCAAGTTTATCCACAAGATATCCTGGGGAAGAGATGGGGCCTCCTCTCCACTAAGATTCCTGAGTGTTTTCATTTGCAACATCCACACTTTCCTAGTAGAAAACCCACAGGAGAGTGGAGGCCAGAACTGCTGGGATTCCGATTTTCCTCTTTGTTCTCCAGTATCCCTGAAAAGGAACTTGCAAGGTGGCATGGCAGGTAAGGAAATGGCATAAAAACTAGAAGCTGTCTTCTTTATCTTTCATAATTCTTTCCTTCTAAGGTCTCATCTCCATTGTGCTCAAAAAGAAGCCCATACAACGTGACAGACAGAGAAGCTGGGAGGGGCTATGGAGGGGTGTGACCATTAGGAAGTTGCTGCATTATAGGGATGATCAGTGCCACCCCAAGGCACCATGGTCTATAACAGTAGTTGACAAACTGTGGCTCACAAGCCACATGCGGCTCTTTGGCCCCTTGAGTGTGGCTTTTCCACAAAATGCCATGGCCCGGGTGAGTCTATTTTGAAGAAGTGGCATTAGAAGAAGTTTCAGTTTAAAAAATGTGGCTCTCAAAAGAAATGTCAGTCGTACTGTTGATATTTGGCTCTGTTGACTTTTGATTTTGGCTCTGTTGAGTTTGCTGATCACGGGTCTAGAACTTCACTGATCAAAGTGTGGCCTGTAGCCCAGTGGTATGGCATCATCTGAGAGCTTATTAGCAATCCCAGGCCCCAAACCAGGTTTACTGAAACAGGATCTGCATTTTAACAAGATGCCTGGATGATTCATTTACATTTTCAAGTTGAGAAGCAGGGATCTAATGGATCTAGTAGGAGTTTGAGATCTGAAGAACTGAGTTTGTATCCTGGCTCAGCCACTCATTAGCTACATCACCTTGGAAACGTACATATCTGAGCCTTAGCATCCTTATCTAAACAACTAAGAACAACTATAATGCCCCTCTCCAACCTGTCATGAGGACTGGTGGAGCATGTACGTGCAGGTGTTTTATAACGTAGTAGGTACTAGATAAATCTACACTTTTATTTCTTTCTACTGTATGCATTTTTTAAAGTAGCTCCCGCGGTCAATGGGCCAAAGAATGCCAGCCCATTCCGCTTTAGATGTGAGGGTAGAGCACACTCACGTTGAAATGATGGTGCTGTGCTCAGAGCTGCTCCTGCTTGGGCAGGATCCTTGCCACCGCTTCCCAAGGCTCCCATGTGGACTTACCGGCCCAGGCGGCCGCCCTGTGAGGGGAGGCCACGCTGTCCACACAACTCCTGGGAGAGCTGACAGATTGACACTTATGAAGCCATAAAGAGGGTCTCCCCGGAGTATTGCAAAGAATATGGGCTTCAGGGACTAAAAGATGGCTTTAAATCCTGGTTCTGCCACTTCATAGCTGTGACCTTGAACAAGTCAGCTTAGCGTTCTGAGCCTCGATTTCTTCATTTATACACAAAGCTAAAACACAGACTCTCCCGGATTATTGTGAGATAACATGTGAAGCATCTAACACAGCACCTGGCACATGGGTGTTCAATAAATGATGCTGTAGCAGTAGTTACTATTCTAACCAATAGGATTATTATCGTGTGCACTATCTGTTTTCCCAGTGACCACAAGGAGCTTGTTTTAAGCAAATCTTTTGGGCCTGGAAAAGCTTAGAAGAAATATTCAGTGGTAGGCTCATTGTGCAAGCACATATTAAAATCCAGCTGTATGCAGGGAAGCTCTGTGTAGCAAAAAGAGCGTAGACTGTGGTCAGAAGAGCCAGGTTTGAACCCCTAAGACTCCTCCCCACTCAAGGAATCTAGAATGTGTCAGCTTTCGGAAGAGGACCAATTCTGAGTGTCACCAAATCAGGGGAAAATATATGACTGAGGGCAAAATGGGATGAGAGAAGAGGGCACAGCAGACAGCCCACTACACAGGGAGTCAGGGACAACCCCACCCCCAGGACAGAGCCCAGAGAGCAGTCTCCATATCAAACCAGAGTAATGTTTGATTTCCTGTTCTTTGAATAGCTCAGGATACACTGGATGTCGGGATAATACTTGAGAGCAGCAATCCTCATACTTATGTGTGTATCAATGTCACCGAGAAATCTTGTTAAATATATAGGTTACAGGCTATAGCCCCAGAGAATCTAATTCAGTAGGTCTTGGAATCACATCTCTAACACATGTTTCTGATGCAAGTGAAAGAAAACCTGCCTTAGGGACAGAAACCCACTTATTTTGACTCAACATTCTGCTTTTTTCTGTCACACTAATGTCCTTTGGAAGGAAGGGGAAACAGATGAATGGATGGGTAGATGGTGGACAGATGGACAAAGAAAATAAATAAGTTTCCCCCACATAGGTCCACAGGCTGTAAATGAATAATAGAGGCTGGGGTCCTGATCTTGTTTCTCTCTTCTGCCTCCTGATCACGGTTTCTGGGAAGGATCCTGAGCTCTGGACACTGGCCAGGTGATTTGGGGACACTGCCCAAAACCATCCCGATGTGGCCGGGAAGGACTGATCTGGGAGTTAGAATACACATGTTCAAGTCTACTGGTCCTCCCTTATTCCAAGTGACAACATGGAATTCACACCTTTACTGAACCCTGATTTTTCTCATTTGTAAAAAGAGAATAAAAATGCTCAGCCCACAAGATTGTTCACTACTAACGTATAATATAAGCTAGCTAATTCCTCCAGATAAGGACACAACTGGCAGTCTCCCCTCCCTTTCCCCACCTGATTTGAAACACTACGGGAGATCTATTTACCGCTCACGTTTACCAGGACGTGCACACCGCTTCCAGGTGCGTAGTGCCATCAGAGTCTCCACAGTGTGTTGCCTTTTGTGAGGCGGTTGAGTTTCTGATTGCTAATGGACAGGTGACTGAGGCAGCTAGAATGCACAGAGTACACAGCCTCTTCTTCAAGGTCACCCTGACAGCAGTTGGGGAGCTATAGATCTCTAGGTTCTCTTTCACTTGTTCCCCACTGCCTCCTCTCGAGCAGGAGCTCTCATGTCCAACCCTAAAGATGCCTTGTATATAGCTTGGGTCACAGCTAAATTAAGTGGGCCCCTTACATTTGCAACTAGATTATAACTGGATGCAGTTGAATTTTCAATTCCTGCATATCTGCATCTTGCTGTTTGAGATTGGTAGGCTGAAGGCATTCCCGGGAACTCGCTTAAAATCTTGTTGTTGTTGTTGTTGTTGTTGTTGTTGTTGTTGTTGTTGTTAATCCTCACCAGAGGAAATTTTTCCCATCGATTTTAGGGAGAGTGGAAGAGAGAGGAAAAGACAGAGAGAAACATCAATGTGAGAGAAACTTATCAATTGGTTGCCTCCTGCATGAGACCCGACCAGGGCCCAGGCCGGGGAGGAGCCTAAAACTAAGATATGTGCCCTTGACTAGAATTGAACCTGGGACCCTAAGGTCCACAGGCCAACGCTCTATCCACTGAGCCAAACCGTCTAGAACTGAAATCTTTCCAAGTCTATTTTACCGGTCCTTCTCCTCTGGCCTTCAGAAGACATTTGTGTCCTGGTCCCTGATAGAGGAGGCGCTGCTGGGGGGACAGTCTATTTATTCTAACTTGCTCTGTCGCCTCTAATGTTCTGTCACACAAGTGACTTGCTGTGCGGGGCCAGAAAGGAAACAATAAAATGCACAATTAAGAGTGCGGCTAATGCCTCCCAGGGAGTCGGGCTCTCTGGAGGTCACATGTCCCCATGAATTCATTGCCCGCGGATGGCTTCCCCATGGCCTTCAAGGGGATTCTGCAGTGGGAGCCTCGCTTGCCCTTTTCCCACTTTTCCATGCTGAGTCAGGGATTCGGTGGGAAGTGGGGAGGGAGAAACAGAGCAAAACCCACTCTCCCCTGGGGCCCTCCAAGGGGACAATAGACCTCTCAACCTCCGCCTGGGCTCTGTCTCCCTCACCCTTGAATCAACCCTTCCTTCAAAGAGCCTGTCCAGCTCTGGCTCTTATGACTCAAATGACCCGGGACAAATACACCCCTTAGGCTATGATTTTTCTGAGTTTTTAAGTAAGACCAAGCCTTCCTGGTTCTTTTGTTTTATGCAGAAACTGAAGGATTAGAGTCTTCCTTGGATTCTTTGAACAAAGCCAATTGACTTGCCAAGAATGTCACTTCCCTCCCACCACACAGTCCCAGATATCAGGACAACATTATCCCCATGTTGTCAACAGATGGGGTGGCAGGGACCCAGAAATAAGCTCCAGGAAGGGAACGAATGAGCATTGCGTGCTGGACATTTATATGACTGTCACCGTCAGATGTGGTGGCCCCTTAGTCCAGCAGACTGCAAGGCAATGTTCTTCCTCTGACGATCATAACTGTGTCCTTCTCTCAGGAGGCCCATCGGGCAAGAGGAAGTCAACAGAATCATTTGCAACAGGCGTGTGTGACACAGTCCTGCTGGGCCTGTAATAGGGAAATTAGACCTCACTCAAGAGGCTCTATCCAAGTAGCTGCCCGGTTGTCCTTGACCCCGCTTTTGGGGGAGCCCATATACGGAATTCCACGTCAAGGGCACATAAGGACAACACAGGGACTTGGTAAATTGTGAAGTGGGAAAGTTGGCTCTTATTTTCTTTGCTCTTTAAAGCCTGGGAGCCTGCCTGGCTTATCTCCTATTGTCACACCTGTCCTGTCCCTCAGGCCCCCAGGATACCAGGTGCCACATGGTCCATCTTATAAAGTTACCTGCCTTCCTGAAGGTCATTGAGAAAGCCAGAGGAGCAGCATTTACTGGGGCTCTGGAGCTGAGATCAGTGCCTGGCATGCAACCCTCACTGAATCTTCATCCTGACAACTTTGAGGGGCATGAACACCCACACATCAGAAAGGGCCATTTGGCATCCTTCAAGTCATGTCCTGACAGCACAGGGAGCCACATCCTTCAGGCTCCTGAGACTCCAATCTGTGGGCTAATGCCCTAAAAGAATTCCCTCTGACACAGGCTCCTGTTGTCTGAACAGAGGGCTGGTGTCTCTACCTCCTCCATGCAGCCAGTCATAGCTGTGCAAGGTCCCAGGACAATCACCTGCAAGATTCGGCTTCTACTTGGAATCCTCCCTTCTATCTCATCTCCAGTCCTTGCTACTCCCACTATGTCCCAGTCTGTGGTGGGGGTAGGAGTGGGGGAGGGGGTGTGTGTGAAAACTCAACCTTGCTCACCCTCCCAGCCTCCCAACCAAGGAAGGTCTCCTTCAGGAACTCAAGTGGCCCCTTGAGTGCTGGGCTGGAAAGGGGCCCACTCCTGGGAGGGCTGATGCTGAGTGGAGCCAAGGCCAGCCCACTTTGGGGGTGGAAGAGGCTTGGCTCTGGGGTAAAGAGTTCCAGCTCAGCAGCTGCTCAGCCCCTGCTGCTCAGAAGGAAGGGCGGGGCTTCAGAGCAGGGCACAGTCCCCCTGGACATCACAGGTATCCTTTGCTTCAAGAGAGACGTCGATTAGGGGTTGTCTGCTCAGAATAAAAGGAACCTACACCTGCGCGGCCAGTGTGGCCCAGTGGTTGAGCATTGGCCCATGAACCAGGAGGTCACGGTCCGATTCCTGGTCAGGGTCATGAATCTCTCTCATCATTGATGTTTCTCTCTCTCGCTCTCCCTGAAATCAATAAAAAATATATATTTTTAAAAAGCGTGACCACAGGGTTGTCTGATTAGTCACCACCACCCACCTGCTTCCGGACCCACACCCGGCGAAAGCACACTTGAGTTTGGGGCAGCTCTCCCGACGTCGCTTTCAGGCCCGGCCTTTGGCGGCAGGGCACCCAGGAAGCTGAGGAGAGACAGCAAGACGGCTTCCAGGAAGGCCAGGCGGCCTGGGCCTCCAGACTTGGGCTCCACCAAACAACCCAGAAGGCACTTTCCAGAACCGAGAGCAGAAATGCGACGGTACAGACTGTGACCAATTAGATCAGCTCGTGTAAGACTAGGGGCAGAGCATTATTCTTCCCTTTATGTGTGTAATGTGTGGCATCTCCGTCAGCCCAGGGCTGGAACTGGCCGTCAGTTGGGGTGGTAGGGGTGGGGGAGATGGACTATCAGCTCAGAGCAGAAGGTAGAAAGGCCAGAGGAAGAAGCTGAAGGAGAACCAGCCAGGAGGAAACAGAAACGTGGGGGGCTCCGGAGCTGAACTTGTAGCTCCGACAAAGCTGACTTTAAGCCGACCTTCAGCGGTGCTTCTTAGCAATGTACACCGGGCAATCGCTGGTAAATCTTTATTAATTTTAATTGGCGGCACCCATTTATAAGAACCATTAAAAAGGATAAATTGAGCCCATCCGGCGTAATGTCTTTTGTTAATTAGTTTGTCAGCACTGTTTTAATATCCCCTAATGACTTCATATTTCAGACCTGACATTAAAGGAGACGCTGTGAGAAAGGAAATGGTCTTATCACAATGTACTGTAACGTTTTTCTTTTCTGAACAAAAAGTGTCCTTCCAAACGCTGACCAAGGTTAGATGTCATTTAATTCTCAAAGGTGGGTGCTCGGGGACTCCCGAGGCCCCCAGTTCCGTTTCCAGGCCTGCCTGCCCATCATCTCTCCACTTGCCTTTCTGCCAGCCACCTCACGCAGCCCCCAAACACTCATTCATTTATTCCTCCCTTCCTTCATTGATTCAACAAGCATTGATTGAGTCTCTCCGAATCAGGGAAATAGGTTGGAGGGAAGTCAAGCAAGACACAAATACCTGCTAGAAAAAGACGCAAATGCTTTGCATTCTCCATCCAAGAAGGGCATTTCTCATGAATTCAGGGCCATTGTTTTGTTGGGGCAGGAAACAAGTGATGGGAAAGAAGGAAAGACAAACAGTTCAGACAGGCCTTGACTCCTGCTGCCAAAGATTCTGCTCTAAGACCAAATGGAAAGCAAAACTGGCACCAAGGTGGTCTCCCTTGGCAGCAGGAACACAGATGTGTGTGTGTGTGTGTGTGTGTGAGAGAGAGAGAGAGAGAGAGAGAGAGAGAGAGAGAGAGAGAGAGGAGAGAATCAATGAGAACACAGTAGCATGCTGGATATTAGCACCATCTTTAACCACACCGTGCCTTGAAGTTCAAAGGAGAAGGCACTTGAGTGTTGGAAGCCTTTAGAACAGTTGACACCTTTCTAAAGTCTAAACAAAAGGAAGGACAGGAAGCCTTGCTAAGGTGGAATGGAAGGTTTCACACCTCCACTCGGCCATGGTCTGTATGTCCGAGGGCCTCTGTGACTCAGAGCGAGGGAAAGAGGCAGCATAAAGAGGGAGGAAAGGCCGCTGCCTCCCACGGGGCTTGGCAGCCTTCACCTGTGGTCCCACCGCAGCTCACCTTCGCCCCATTCAGTGAATTTCCAGGTCCCATCATCTAGGCTGGACTGAAGAGCTCTCACAAAAAGCACAGTTAGAAATCATTGCTTTAAGCTCAAGTTGACATGAAAAATGACAGAGCTGAAACTTCTCCCAGTCTTGGTACAAGCTCTTTATCAACCGTATTATGAGGTAAAAATAATGTTGATCTAATCACATCTGACAAGCAATTGGCAAAAAAAAAAGTGTGAAAAATTATCAAGAAGAGTACTTGAAATGTGGATTTACTAACTAATGATCATGAGACTAATTTATGTCTCATGGATAAATAATTACATAAGTGGAGGTGCATGCATGTTTCGAAAAATTCTTATTGATAGGGAATGAGACCATAAAAGTCTAGAGACCACCCAAGTGTGGGGCTATTGGCAAGTACTTAACCTCCGGGATCCTCAATTTTCTCATCTGTAAAATGGTAATAATTCTACCTACTTCGTAGGATTGTTGTAATGACTAAAGATGAAGCATTTAAAGTGCCCATCACAGCCGTGGCCAGTGTGACTCAATTGGTTAGGCATCATCCTGTGTACCCAGAGGTCACCAGTTCAATCCCTGGTCAGGGCACCTGGTTGGGTTGTGGCTCCACCCCCCGTGAGGCATTCAGGAGACAGGCGATTTATGTTTCACTCCCACATCAGTGTTTCTCTCTCTTTCTCTCCCTCTCCCTTTCTCTCTCTAAAATAAAAAGAATATTTAAAAATAAAAAAGTAAGAGCCTATCACAAAGCCTGACACTGGATGTGTATGGGCATCACAGAAAAAGCTATATATTTTCATCCTCGTTAGCAAGTAACATTCTATGATCCCTTTCAACACAGTCTGTAGCAACTATTGAATCACTGAAGATTTAAAAAGAAAAGAAAAGACTCAAGTCCCCTTTAAAGAGGCAATAAGAGTTTCTTGCAGGGCGTGAAGCTTTCTGGATTCCCTTTCTCAGACCCTCCTCCTCGCTCCTTCAGCTTACGGATGCCAGACAGACACTGGTAATGCGTTCGAACGAAGACAGCCTGGACTGGACCGCCTCATGCTGTACTCTTCAACTCTAGCCATGCCTTTGGTTCACTTTTCTATCATCAATTTCTCCCATCGTGATCTCATGTTTTCCTTACATCCATAAGTTTTGGGCATATTTTTTTCTTTCAAATATTCTTTTTAGAGCAGTTTTAGGCTCACAGCAAAAGTGAGCAGAAAGCACAGAGTTCCAATAAACTCCCCGTTCCCACTCTCAACATCCCACACCAAAGCAGTCCATTTGTTACCACTGATGAGCCTGCACTGGCACCTCGTTATCACCCAGAGTCCACAGTTTACATCAGGGTTCACTCCCGGTGCCGCACATCCTGTGCGTTTGGACGTGGAGCACACAGGCTAGTTTCAATGCCCTGAAACAAACAATCCTCTGGATCCAACTTACTAGGAAACTGTAAGCCAATTGATCCATGCCCTCCTCCCTCATCCCTGGCAACCATTGCCCTTTCTACTGTCTACATGGTTCTTGCCTTTTGCAGAATGTTATAGAGCTGGAATCATACAGTAGGTAGCCTTTTCGGGGTTCTTAACTTAGTAATATCCATTTCAGTTCCCTCCATGTCCTTGTGTGACTGGGTAGCTCATTTCTATGGAGCCTCTGGATAACTACAGTTATTTACCCATTTGTAAATCCTGAGTGTCTAAGCTAGGTTTTCCCACAACGACCGGATGCCATTCCCGAGTGAACTGACAGCAAACTCCAGAGGCGGAAAACTGCTGGCAAAACATAGCGATCACTTCTCCAGTTCCAGAAAACAAAAGGCTTTTCTACGTGTGTCTGTTGGGTCACACTTACCACCATGTTTCCACCAAACCACCCTCTCAGTCACAGAGAAGCAGGTTTTAACTGGCACGTCTGCCAGGTGACCAACGGCACATCCACGGCCCTCGCCCCACACACGACACAGGCCTGACCCCACGCCCCTCTCAGGGCTGACAGGGACTTCCCCACAGACACCTCACAGCTATTCTTGTGGGTAGCAGACCTGCCTCCCACCATGGAGGCTGGGACAAGGTCCGGTGACCTAATCTTGGGTCCCACGTTGATGTAGAGGAGCGGGGACTGAGACGATCCTGCCTTAGGGGCAACAACCCCCAGTTTTCAGGGCCAGCGGCGTGGCCATGCCTGCGGCCCCATGCCCGTGTCTGACAGCGAGACCAGGAAAACGATGTGTCCCATGTTTGACAGCAGCAGGGGCAGCTCTGCCATCATCGGGCTGGTCCATGGGACCATCTCTGCACTTCTGTGTGCCTGGTCTCCATATCTGTCCACACGGACTCCCCTCCCTTCCCCGAAGGCTGGAGGCTTCCCAACATCTACCCCAAAAGACCTACTTTCGTAAGTTACAACTAAAGCATTCCTTCCCCACATCTGACCTACAACACAACTTCAATGTAAGCTCAAGGTTGAGTGAGTGAATTCACAAGAACCAAGAACCCCAACTAACTGTCATCATCCCCAATTAATGGCTGTTTTTCGTGACCTGTGCAATGTTGTAGGCAATGTCACAACCCAGAAATGATTAATGTTTTTAAAGTGTCGCCCTCTATTTCAGAAGACAGAACAGGTACACAAGTGAAGGCTTGGGGATACAAAAACCAGAGAACTAAAGCAAAAAATAAAAAAGAAACATAATTTATGGAGTACATAAAAGGCACAGAAAAACAGTCTTCAAAGTTATTGGGGGTGGGGAAGAGAATAAAGAGAAATGTTGCTACTTTATTAAATGGAGCCAGAGAGGTATGAGTAGCAGATGATAGAAAATAAATAAATAACATTTTGATCTGGCTTGATCTCAATCAATATCAAAAAATGATAAGGTGCAGAAAAGCCTCGTTAACACATGGACTTGGAAAAAGGAAAGACAAAGTTGTAGTCAGCTCGACACTAGGTAAGAAACAAAGACAATTCATTTAAATGAGCCTGCAGACAGGGATCTTAGGAAGCTAAGCAAAGTCATTGCCAGCAATTCCAAACTCGACGCATAGGTATGGAATATTGTTATGTTCACAGTGCTGGTGGTTTTAGACGCATCCCACTTGATCCTCACAACAGTGCTTTCCTGTAAGAATTCTTATCTCTAATCGAGAGGTAAAGAACTTGGGGGGCAAAAGTCATGTGATAGAAGTGGTAGGGTCGGCAAACTGAGACTTGTGAGCCATATGCAGCTCTTTGGCCCCTTGAGTGTGATTCTTCCTCAAAATACCACAGCCTGGGCGAGTCGGTTTTGAAGAAGTGGCGTTAGAAGAATTTTAAGTTTAAAAAATTTGGCTCTCAAAAGAAATTCAATTGTTATACTGTTGATATTTGGCTCTGTTGACTAATGGGTTTGCCGACCACTGACACAGTGCATCCTTCCCATAGCTACTTTCCCAAGTGGGGATATGGAGAAATGGAGAGAGAAAGCCAGCCTTGACCCTGGGCCAGACTCAAGTTAGCAGACCCAGGGAAAGTAGGTAGTATGCTAACTGTTGGCAGAGACAGCAAAGCTGAAAGTGCTCTGGGCCACAAGTCAGATCTAGGTCCTGCCCCAGCTCTGCAGTATTAGCTGTGTGACCGTGAGCAAGTCCATCTGCTCTGGGCCTCAGTTTCCTAGTAAGTTGGATCCAGATGCCTTGTCCATTGACTCAGATTCCAAGTCTATGATCCTGGCCACGATCCCAACATTCAGATTCAGATTCTGGAAAAGCTTATGAAGCCCAATAAAGAGTATAGTTTTCCATTTGGGGAGCAAATACATATATATCTGGATTTTTGTTGTTTTGCCCAGCATCTCTTTCATCCTCTTTCTGAGGACAACACCCTGCTCTCACCTTCCTGTCTTTGCTTTGATGCACTACCCTTCCCATATCCCATGGAATTCTGAGAGCCTGCCAGGCACAGCGCTGAGCCCCAACCCTGGACACAGCAACTGGCCCAAAGGTTGGGCATCTCACCTAAGATGACCAATCAGAATCTTTCCCTGAATGTTTATATGTGGACACAGGGTGGGCGGGGAAGGTACTCACTTTTGGGGTTGAAGGACTGACACACTGGAAAATATCCTCTCCCCACCCTAATCTTTATCACCACCACCTTCCCTACAGGCTCTTTCCCACTTTCACTCACTGAGGAGGCTGACCTAGGGTAGAAGAGAGAAGCAATGGCAGGAGATAGCAGGAAGGAGGGAGGACAGGCTCTGTGGAACCATATTGCTCAAGTACCTCAGATGTCAGCTCCATTCAAGGAGCACATAAACTACCAAATTCAACATATTTGGGGGATATTCATTTCCCATGGCTATTGTAACAAATTGCCACCACTTGGCGGCTTGAATACAATATTTTGAAACAACAAAAATTTATTATCTCACAGTTTTGGAGCCCAAGAGTCTGAAATCAGCATCATGGGGCCAAAATCAAGAAGGCAGGAGGGCAGGGCTCCCTCCTGAGGCTCCAGGGGAGAATGTGCTCCTTGCTTCCAGCTCCTGTGGCTGCTGGCATCCCTCCAACCTCTGTCTCTGTGCTCACACTGCCCCCTCTTCTGTCTGCATCAGATCCTCTCCTGCTCCTCTCATAGAGAACATCTGTGATGGCATTTGGGGCCCACATAAAAAATCCCCATCACAGGATCCTTAACTTAATTGCATATATATGGTCAAATAATCTATGAGAAAGGAGGCAAGCATATACAATGGGATGAAGATGGTCTCTTTAATAAATGATTCTGGGGAAACTGGACAGAATACATGCGAGGAATTAAAACTAGACCACTTTATGATACAATATACAAAAATAAACTCAAAACAGATTAAAGATGTACATGTAAGATCTGAAGCCATTAAAATTCCTAGAAGAAAACATAGGCTATAAGCTCTTTGGCACAGGTCTTAGCAATATGGTTTTGGATAGGTCTTCTGGGGAAAAGACAACAAAAGCAAAAATAAACAAGTGAGACTACATCAAACCAGAAAACATTTGTGCTGCAAAAGAAATCACCAACAAGACAAAAAGGCAACCTGCTGAATGGTAGAAGATATTTGCAAGTGATATATCCAATAAAGGGGTCGATATTCAAAATATATAAAAAACTTATACAGTTCAACATTAAAAAAAACACACATACAACTAAAAAATGGAGATGGCATGAATAGTCATTTCTCCAAAGAGAACATACAGATGGACAACAGACACATAAAAAGACGCTCAACATCACTATGGGAAATGCAAATCAAAACCACAGTGAGCTATCACCTCACACCTGTCAGAATGGCTGGCATCAATAAGTCAACATACAGTAAGTATTGTTGAGGTTGTGGAGGAAAGGGAACCCTTGAGCACTGTTGGTGGGACTGTGAATTGGTGCAGCCACAATGAAGACAGAAATTAAAAACAGAACTACCATGTAATACAACAATCCCACTTCTGAGCATTTATCTGAAGAAATCCAAAATACTAATTTAAAAAGATATATGCACCACTATTTTCATGCAACATTAGTTACCATAGCCAAGACATGAAAGCAATCTAGGTGTTCATCCAATAGACAGACGGACAAAGAAGATATGGTACATATATATGCGAGGGACTGTTACTCTGCCATAAAAAAGAATGAAATCTTGCCATTTGCAACAACATGGGTGAATCAGGCCAAGTGGAATGTCAGAGAAAGACAAACACTGTGTGATTTCACTCATATATGTAGAATCTAAAATAAAACCCCAAAAAACAACAAAGTAGAAACAAACTCATAGATTCAGAGAACAAACTGATGGTCACCAGATGGGAGGGGGTTGCAGGGTGGGCAAAAAGGTGAACGGGATGAAGTACAAATTGCCAGTCATAAAAACAGTCATAGGAATAGAGAGTGCAGCAAAGGGAATGTAGTCGATAATATTGTCATAACTGTGCATGGTGCCAAATGGGTTCAAGACTTGTCAAGATAATCACTTCAAAAGATATATAAACGTCTAGTCACTATATTGTATACCTGAAACTAATATAATATTGTATATCCACTAGAACTGAAAAATAGATTTCAAAACAATCATCTATTTAAAAAAAGAAAAAGGCAAAGGAAAACCTAGAAGGAATTAGATCAAAAAGTTAACAATAGCGGTCTCAGTAAAATAGAATTATGGGTAATGTGAGGATGTGGGAATATGGGCCATTTTTATGTTTTTTACATTTTCCAAATTTCCATGGCATGTGATGTACTGGGTGGGTGCGGGGAATTGAAGGGAAAGTGTCATTTTCTCCCACTCCCAATTCAGGGAAACACCAACATGAACACAGAATATTTTTAAAGTCTCAACAGTGAGTATTCAATGTGTTTATAGAGATAGCCATGTGGACTTTATTAAACTATTGTAGCTTCCAATTAATTAATGGTGATAAAAGAAAAATAATTTATGATTAGCAAGTTGATTGCTTTGAAAAGAGTTCTTCTAAAATTTTTGAACTTCTTTCACCCTAGCCCATTTGGTTCAGTGGATAGAGTGTCAGCCCTTGGATAGAAGGTTCCGGGGTTCAATTCTGGTCAAGGGCACGTATCTTGGTTACAGGCTCGGGCCCTGTCCCTGGTCAGTGCATGTGCAGAAGGCAGCCAACGAAAGTGTCTCTCTCACATCGATGTTTCTCTCTCTCTCTCTGTCTCTCCTCTTCCCTTTCACACTCTCTAAAAATCAATGGGAACATATCCTCGGGTGAGAATTAACAACAAGACCAAAAAAGTTCTTGAACTTCTTTCAAATGGACTAAACCTTTCCCATACAGTCCTGTTTATATTCCATACAATTTGGGGCTACTTTCATAGATTAAAAGGAAAACCGGCCTAATCCTCTCTTAAAGTAGCACAAATTCATGGAATCCACGGACATCTCACTTGAGCCTGTAGCAAAGGGGAGACCACCCTGAAGAAAAAGGCCAGGAGGCTCTCATCCCAGCTGCCCCCGACCCCTGGGACCTTGTTGGGGGTCAGCCCCTGTCCCCTCTTGGACTCAGCTTCCTGCCCTGTAAAAGGAGTGTGGCTCAATGTGTCGAAGGTCTCTCCACGTCATTCACTGACTCATTTTTGCTCAGTGAGCACCCGCGGGCATGGGGTATCACTGAACAAAGCAAAATCCTGGTTTTGTTGGCATTTGTTCTTCCCCCACACAGGCAGCTCTGACCTCCTCTAACCTCCGATACAGGCCAGGCCCCTCTGCACTTAAGAAGACACAGCCTTGTGTCATGTGAGTATAACTGGCCTGCCGACTCGAATATGAACCTCAGGGGAGCAGAGACCAGGATTTCTCCTGTATTACATAGTCCTTAGCACAACCCTAGGCACCCTTAACTTTTCATGAGGAAAGCATAATTTGGGCACATGGCGAGGACTTGAGGAATGTTTGCTGCGTGACTAATAAGGACCATACAATATGTTGAACATTTATAGGCATTATCTCCTGTAGTCCTCACGGCAGCCCTAAAAGGGGGCAATTTACAGACAGAGAAAGAGAGGTTAAGTGACCAGCTCAAGACACATAGTTCAGAACTGGTGTATCCTGAATGCAAGCCCAGATCTCTCCGTTCATGAAATACACGCAGCATGAAACAAAGCCATTTCTGAGACAAGTCACATGCACAGTGGGGACAATAAGTTTCTCGGAGAAGGGAAGGATTTGTGAGGGTCAGCGGGCAGGGAAGAAGTTTCCGCAGAAGTGGCGCCTCAGCTGGAGGGACAGGGAGGGATGGAGGAGGGAGGAAGGGTGGCAGATATAAGACCGCATGAATCGGTGAGGCCGACTCAAAGTACCTTACCCAACCAATCAGTCTGGTGCACATTCCTCTAACAGCTGGAAAGTGATGAGAAAATAATTGTTCACTATGTGCAAAAGATCACACACCTAACCAAGCATGTGGCCGCGCTTGAAATGGAGCCAGATGCTCCCTGGTGTGGGCACCAGACTACTGGGCAGAGCTGGTGGTGCTGCGGCACCTGGGCCTGGCCCCAAAAAAGCTACCCTGGAGAGGCGAGGAGTCCCCCATGGGGTCTTCAGTGAGGCAAGGGGGCACTTTAATGTACTGCTTCAGCACAGCCTTGACCTCTGCCCTGTGCACTCCGACCCAGCGCCCTTCCAGAAAGAGGTTATTTGCCAGATGCGAAGACATATCCACAGGCCTCGCAGGATGACATGGGCAGAGCACCCTGGACTTCAGTCCTGGCGACCAGGGCTCTAGAGCCAGCTCTGCCAGATACGGAGAAGTGACTCTGAACAACTCACACCATCACACGTGGACTCTAAACAGCAGTCTAGAGCAGGAGCGGTGCCTCCCTTGAGCAGGGCAGGGTCCTCACACGTTAAGATCAGTTTAGAGCATCAAGATCAGGACTTCTTGGAGTGGCATGAAATAGAACAGAAGTGAAAATATCTACATGCATTTCGTGTTGTGGAAACCAGAGGATAATGCCAGTCTACAATAGGAACAGCATGCTATATACATACATTTTCAGTATGCATGTCATAGACACTAATTTGTGAATATTGTGGGTAAACCTATTTCCTTACAGCTTCCCCAGCATTGGATTCTACTATTTTATATTTTCAAATTTAATCAGCATGTAGGGATCCCTATTCTAATCTACTCCTCTTTAGAGACAGTAGAATGAAGCCGACTCCCCACCCCCGGGCATTCACTAGTCTTCCTTCCTAACATGTAACCCTCATGACCTTTCAGTCAGTAATACATATTAGAGAAACCAAACCTACTGACACCTTGATCTTGGACTTCTAGCATCCAGAACTCTGAGAAAACAAATTTCTCTTGTGCCAGCCACCCAAGGCTGTGGTATTTTGTTATGGGAGATTATTAATACAGTGACCCAATAGAAACCCAAGGTTCATGACAGCAAATCATGGGAACCCCTAAAATAAAGTTTTGAGGTCCCCCCTCTCAAAGTTTTTTCCATCCAAGATGGAATGGCCACTGATCAACTTCCTTCTTTCCATCACTCCCTCCTCAACACCTTGAGAACACCTGCTGAGGGCCAGCACCACGTCCACAGCTGTGCACTGTCGGTGAACCCTGAGGCTGTTCCTGCCACACCCCTCAGGGCTCTGTGCCAACCTCAGCCAGCCTTTTGTTCTCCATGCCATCCCGTCCAAAATGGAGGCTGGAGGAGGAACCCCTACCTGGAACCAGGCCAGAGTGCGCTGTATCGGAGCATCATGCAGTCTTGTCTCCCAGCCTTGGCCATTCTATATACAAGGACCACACCAAATTAAACAGCTCACTGCTGCCATCTCCACAGGCCTGTCCCCTCAAGGCCACAGCTCCGGGATGGTCATGACAGAACCAGCTTTCCCACAACTGTATCAACTCCAAAAACAGGCACCAGGTCAATGTCACTTCTGCCAACTGCTGCCAAATGCAGCTTGGAACAGTCGCGTTGCCTACAGTTCCCCACAGGATGTTACCGAAGCACTGACAATCATTGTAGCCCTTCACTCCAGGTGCCTACACTCCCCCCAGAGCTGTGGTCTGGGCAGGCCTCCCGAGCCCAGCTTTCTCTCCACTCCTTCCACTTCTCTGTCTCCCTCACTCAGGTCGCCATCCGCTTGCTCCGGAGTTATTACGGTGGCCTCCCGACTGGCCTCCTTGATCTCCTTCTGCCCTCTCTACTGCCCTCATGCAATCTGTCCAGCACCCTGCAGCCAGAGTTTGCTTTCAAAATGCAAATCTGACCTTGCCCTTCTTCTTTATCCTCGCTTTTCTAAGGATAAAGGAGCAAGCCTGTTTGAGCCGGCCCCTACCCATCTCGTCCACTCTCCAGCCCTTTGAGGAAGCACACCCATCTTTTAGCTCCCTGGGTGCATCCTGCCCCTTTCTGCCCCAGCAATCTCACAGCCACTTTATCTCTGCCTGGGACATCCCACCCATGTGCACACCCTCTCTCCCTGCCCTCTCCCAACTCATATGCATCACCAGTGCCATCAATTTCCCCACATGTATTAGTTGTCCATGTTGTTGAATCATCTCCAACTCCTAACGACCCTGCAGTGAGTGATGCCCACGACGTCCTGCCCTCAGCAGCCCTGCTCCGCTCCTGCAGACTCATGCTCGCGGCTTCCTTCACGGAGTCAGCCCAGCTCGTGTTGCCCTTCCTCTTTGTCTGCTGCCTTCTATTCCCCAGCATTGCTGTCTTTCCAAAGAACCCTGCCTGCTCAGCATGGGCCCAGAGTAGGACAACTTCAGGTTTGTCTTGTTTTGTCTCCAGTGGTGTTTCAGGCTTCATTTGCTCTAGGACCCACTCTGGGCCCAGGGAATCCGTAGACTCCCCTCCAACACCGCAGTTCAAGTGAATCAACGTTTTTCCTATCAGCCTTCGTCGTTATCCGGCTTTCACATCTGCACGTGGTAACTGGGAATGGGAGGTGTGGATGGCCTTAGCCTTAGCTCTGAGGACACGTCTTGGATCTTGGCGGCCTTTCCTGACTCTTTCACCGCTGCCCTTGCCCGTCCCTCCGAGTCTCAGCCTGCTCTTGACTTCTCGGCTGCATCTCCATTTGAGGTGACGGCCAAGACAAAGTAAGCAAAATCTCTAACAATGTGTGTGTCTTCACCATCTGTGCTAAAGTTGTGTATTTCTTCTGTAGCCATGACTCTGGCCTTCAGGTGCAAATGTAGTCCTGCTTTGTCACTTGGTTCCTTCGCTTTCATCAGGAGTCATTTCCAATCGGGTGTATATTATGCAATTACTTGTTCAGTGTCTTCATCTCTAGACCACATTCCACCAGGATAGGCCCTGTGGATGTCTGCCTCTCTTAACCCCAGGAAATGTTCAACAATTACTTTAAAATAAGAATTAACTAGACCAGTGGTCAGCAAACTGCGGCTCGTCAGCCACATGCAGCTCTTTGGCCCCTTGAGTGTGTCTCTTCCGCCTGGGCAAGTCTGTTTTGAAGAAGTTTAAGTTTAGTCGAAAACGGTTTGGCTCAGTGGATAGAGCGTCGGCCTGTGGACTGAAAGGTCCCAGGTTCCATTCTGGTCAAGGGCATGTACAGTGGCTGCAGGCACATCTCCAGCAGGGGGTGTTCAAGAGGCAGCTGATCGATGTTTCTCTCTCATCAATGTTTCTGACTTTCTATCCCTCTCCCTTCCTCTCTGTGAAAAATCAATAAAATATATTTTTTTTTAAAAAGAAGAAGTTTAAGTTTAAAAAATGTGTCTCTCAAAAGAAATTTCAATAGTTGTCCTGTTGATATTTGCTCTGTTGACTAATGAGTTTGCTGACCAATGGACTAGACCAGTAGTTATCAGCCTTTCATATTTCATAAACACCAATTTCTGTTTTATCCTCCTAAGAAGTGGGTGGGTATAAAAGTGCCATTTACTGGAAACATTAAGTACAAGTAAACAATGCAGATTTCTCTGGAAATTTGATTATGTGTTACAAAGCTATGATAATAAATATCTTTTAAGATTTTTTAAGTGCCTTTTATTCTTGCCCGGCTGGTGTGGCTCAGTGGTTGAGCAATGACCTATGAACCAGGAGGTCACAGTTTGATTCTTAGTCAGGGCACATGCCCAAGTTTTGGGCTCGATCCCCAGTCGGGGGCATGCAGGAGGCAGCCAATCAATGGTTCTCTCTCATCATTGATGTTTCTATCTCTCTCTCCCTTTTCCCTTCCTCTCTGAAATCAATAAAAATATTTTAAAGAGCCTTTTATTCTTACTTTAAAAATATGTTTTGATTAGGCACATAGAATGATAGGTTAGTTTCTTTCTAATCTCAAGGCTGGGGACCACACTCTTGAGGTTCCTCTGACAAGCCCTGACTATGACATGCAGTTTCCTGTCCTCTCCCAGCCAGAAATAGGTGATAGTTGAGATGTTCACCCCTCCCTGGCTCTCTCAAGCAAGGCTTTGAGTGGGGACAAGTGAAGGAGATGCACCAAATGTCCCTGCTGGTGGCCAGGCCCTGCACACACTCAGCTCCCGTCCCACAGCCTAGCCACCTCTTCCATTGAAACCTAGCCATCACTGCTCCCCAATCCTCACCCCCTCCACACCCAGGCCCTCTGCCCAGGCTTTTGTTCTTTACCATATCCCATCTAATGAGTAAATGCCCAGGAATCCAAGGGCTGGGGGTAGACCTCCAACAGTCCCCCTTTTAAAGAAAGATATGTTATAAGGCAGAACTCCAGCTGGCATCCCTCCCTGGAGCTGGAATTTTTGAGGCAGAGACAGTATCTTATGGGCACTTATCATTTTAGCCTTCCTGTTAGTCTGTACAAGTGCATATTGAGGGCATGGCAAAGCCTGCAGGCAGAGTTTTGTAGCAATTAACTATGAATGCAAGACGCCTCCCTTCCCATGTATTCAGCCAAACTACAAGTGTATTCCTTCCATTCATTATAATCTAGTAAGACAATGAAGCATTGTAACTGTGGCATAATTAAAACCCTTGTAATTAAAGGAGGTGGCGGTAGGGAGAAAAGGACTCTGGTTCTGAAAGATCAGCCCATAAGGTTGAGCAAAAGAGCAATATATATATTCACCACTAGATGGCAGGCGGGCGCTCAATTTTTAAATCCAGACAGGATCCCCCCCAACCAGCACGCCAACAAACCAATCCTCCAAAGTACCCAAACACTCTGAAGCTCACAGAATGCCAGGGGTGGGCAAAAATTTGATGAAAAAAAATTTGGGCCAAACCTTACATTTACAAAAAATGAAAGAGAGCCCAAGAGGTCAGGAGACGAAGTTTATAAATTCTCCCGGACAACTTATTAATAAACTAGAGGCCTGGCAACGAAATTAGTGCGTGGGTACGATCCCTAGGCCTGGCCTGCAATTAGGGCCATCTTCCCTGGATGCCCACAGCTGGCCCTGCCCCTGCCACCACCCACCCCCAGTTCCCTGTTCACCATCGGGCGATCAGAGCCTGTGGGCTGGGAAAGGGACGGAGAGGTAGTCAGTGCACCTCACAGTGACTGGTCCAGTGGTTGTTCTGGTTATTCCACCATTAGGATCAATTTGCGTATTTCCCTTTTATTATATAGGATTCTCTCTGCCTCTCAACAAAAAGTCATCCAAAAATCTCATTAAAAAGAGATAAGGTACAGGCACTTTTCTGTGTGTATGTAATACTGAGAAACAGAGAGAGAAATATTATGGCGGGGGGGGGGGGGCAGATATGGCGGGGGTCTCCCTTTTCTGCATCCAGCACGGAACGAGAGATGAGCTGGTTCTGAGTGCAGACGGCTGGGAATTGAGAAATAAAAGAAAGAATTGAAAGAAGATGCAGAGATTGAAGCAAAACTGGGAGCTGGGTGGGACGTTGTCTTTTCTGATGGGGATATTTATTTCCCCAAATACCAGGAAATTACACCAAAAGTTAGGGCCAAAGAAGATTATTTGCATTCTTGAGTAGGCCTGAGCATACCTGCTGCTTGACTGGATTTACATATCTAAGTCCCAATACCCAACTCCTGGGCAAAGGTGAAAAGTCAGTACTGATAATGCATCCGTCTTCTTGCAAGCTGTGTACCCAAGATGCAGCTCTGCTTGTCGCCTCAGACTCAGCTGACAATAATTTAAAGAACTGTCCATGTGCCTTCCCAGGGGGCCCTCTACAAAATCTATAATAATAAAAGCATAATGTGCTAATTTGACTGGAGGACCTTCCCAACAAAGCCGGGGCTACAAGGAGGTCCCGGGTGCCAGAGGAAAACAATGTCAGCAGCAAGGGAAGGAAGGCCTACTTTTGCACAAATTTTCTGCATTGGGCCTCTAGTATATATATATTAGTGGCTCTGTGCTAGTAGCTTGCTGCCACTTGCCTTAGCTGACTGCCTGGCCCACCACTGCAGGTAGCTCTCTGCCACAGGGAACTCACTGTCCCACCCTCCTGCTGATCTGGTCGTTACATGTCACAGCATAATGATAATCTGCATAGTACCTCTTTATTATATAGGATGTCTATATATATAAACGCCTAAGTGACCATCATAACCGAATGGACGACTGAACAGGCTGCATGGGGTGACCAAGCCAGCAAGGGGGCAGTTGGGGGTGATCAGTCAGGCAGGCAGGTGGGCATTTAGAAAAAGTGGTCCCAGATTGTGAGAGGGCTGTCCGACTGTGGGTTTAGGCCTGATCACCAGGATCAGGCCTAAACCAGCAGTCGGACATGGATCCCAGATTGGAGTGGGTGAAGGCTGGGCTGAGGATCCTCCCCCACCCCCTCCCATGCCTCTAGTGTGTGTGTATATATATATATATATATATATATATATATATATATATATATTAGAGAGAGAGAAAGAGAGAGAGAGAGAGAGAACGATTTTATCCCTAAAGCAATGAGATATTTTCCTCCGTTTGATCTTATAATTATCTGTGAGCTTAGCTAGACTATGGCTAGTGAACAATCTATAATAGCAAAGAAAAAAAAGAGACAAGCTGAATGTCTAATATCAGGGGGAAATTTTAGTAATAATAAATATGTTCCACTAACCCAATGGAATTATATATTATGGGATTATATAATAATAAAATGGCTATATGATATAAGTTGGTACTGCCAGGAATTGTACACATGTGAGATTAGGACCTAACCAGTAAAAATGAAAACATTGAACACCTATTATGTTATGCTTAGATGTTGAGATTATGGGTGGTGTTTGCCTCTCATTAAACTACATATTTTTCACCATCTCACTACATGTTTTTAAGGCAGCATTTTTCAGCCAGCATTTTAAGACCTCTACCCTCCCCCTTCCAACTCCCCAGATCTCACACGCTAGGGCCAAGAAGCCCAACTGTCTTTTTCCACCTAACAAGCCAAAAAGCTTTCTGATTTTGCAAAACCAACGTCCTCTAGCAGACGCCAGCAGAAGTCACTGTCTCGCAGGCCTCCAGGAGCAACCGGACAAATGTCAAGTCCATATAAACACACAACTGCCCCGGCTGCCGCGGCATTGCGAGAGCAGATGCTGAGGGACGTGGTCAGAGCTTTCAGCTTGTCAGCCAGCAGCAAGGGGTCTGTGTGAGAGGGCCAAACCCCCCCCCCAAAACCTGTCCCCAGGAGGTTCTCCAGCACCCCACCTCTCCTGCACTGACCGCCCCCCCCCTCCCACACACACACAATGAGGATTTATGTTTTGCTTCTTAGACATATAATCAACTCCCTCCTAAGCTAACCGTTTCTGAGGTTTTGAAGTGAAAAACATGGCCAGATGGAGGATGCATGCTTCAAAGACTCCTTACCTTCAGCCCATTAAGTAGTCTGTGCACATCTCTCCCCAAACCATCTAGGGCAGGGGTGGGGAACCTTATTCCTGCCAAGGACCATTTTGGATATTTATAACGTCACTCACGGGTTATACAAAATTATCAACTTAAAAAAAATCAGCCTGCTATTTTTGGTCAAACATTTAATCAACCCATTCCTAATGCTTTGGCAGGGCCAGACCAATTGATTTTGTGACCACATATGCTCGCTGGCTTTCTATGGCCCTCAGGGTGGACGTTCCCCACCCTGACTAGAGTAATTTACCTTCTTAGCTCCAATACGGTTATGGTACTATTTCAGACACCGAGGGCACAGCACTGCGTAAAAGAAAGGCACCGGAAGATTGAGATGGTTTTATTCAGGCTATTGCAATAGGGCGGACATTCATGGAGGCAGAGGAACACCTCAGAGAAAAGGAAGGAGGGCCTGGGGCTCTACAGAGACGAGAGAGAGAGAGAGAGAGAGAGAGAGAGAGAGAGAGAGAGAGAGAGAGAGAGAGAGAGAGAGAGAAAGAAGAAGAAGAAGAAGAAGAAGAAGAAGAAGAAGAAGAAGAAGAAGAAGAAGAAGAAGAAGAAGAAGAAGAAGAAAAAGAAGAAGGAGGAGGAGGAGGAGGAGGAGGAGGAGGAGGAGGAGGAGAGAGGAGGAGGAGGGGGGAGGAGGAGGAGGAGGGAAGAGGAGGAGGGGGGAGGAGAAGGAGAAGGAGAAGAGGAAGAAGAAGAAAGAAGGAGGAGGAGAAGAAGGAGGAGGAGGAGGAGGAGGGAGGAGGAGGAGGGGGGAGGAGGAGGAGGAGGAGAAGGAGAAGGAGAAGAAGAAGAGGAAGAAGAAGAAAGAAGAAGGAGGAGAAGAAGGAGGAGGAGGAGGAGGAGGAGAATGGGCAGGTCTTATGTGAGAGAGGATGGCTCCTGTTTGAAGGGGGATGTGAATGTGGTAATGTGTGAAGGCAGGAGGGTCCTTTGAAGGTTCCCTGCTCCTGGCTCTCCAGCTCTCAGGGAGCACAGGGCTCAGATATAAACTTCAACATGGTCAACAGGCACCTTGATCTGGCCTTGCTTGCAGCTGAGAGGGGCGGAGATCTGTGGTGACAGTGAGGTCCCAGATGCACCCAGGGGAGGTGGGAGGGACTGTAGGCCGAGAGAAAGGGTGGCAGACACATCTCCAGGCACTTTTCTGGCCACTGAAATGTTACTCCTCAAATTCTCCCATTCTATTCTCATCTCTCTCTTCTCTCTCTCTCTTTTTTCTCTCTCTCTCTCTCTCTCTCTCTCTCTCTCTCTCTCTCTCTCTCTCTCTCCCCCTCTCTCTCTCTCTCTCTCTCTCTCTCTCTCTCTATCTCTATCTCTATCTCTATCTCTCTCTGTCTCAGCAGGTGTGGATATTGTTGAAAGAAAACCATTTCTATTTTGTTTGTTCCCCCAAACACAAACACGTGCAGGAAACTGGCCACTGCCAGAGACTCCAGCCAAACACCGGGTCCTTAAGAATGTCCTTTGTAGAGAGGGAAATGCTGAGGTGGTGGAATAACTACAGTCACAATGGAAAGTTATAATTTCCTTTGCAGTAAGAATAGCCTTTTCCCTAATGTCTTCCTTGATAAAGGCCAGCCCTCCCCAGCTCTCTCTGCCCCAGCACCCCCCTTTCCACCAGGCCAGGCAGATGTGTGAATCTTTTCCATTCACACAGCACAGGGTTTAAGGACGGAAGAAAAGATGAGCTGTTTCCCCCATTAGTGGCTCTTTCCAGTCCTACAGTGCCTGGGAGATTTGTGTTACGGGCTGCAGATAAAACGATGGATGGGGGCCGCTCTGGAAACAGGGGGAGCACTGGGGATTTTTCCTTTTATTTAAAAATGTGTTGTATTGTTCCTTTACTCCACATAAATGGCTCTTGGTGGCAGGGCCAGATGGAACCACGGTCTGTCTATGGAGACAAAGCTTTTCTTTAAACCGGCCTGCAAACAAGAATATGAGGGTTTTTTTTTTTTTTACATGATGGCCAAGCGATAGGAAACTGAGACTGGTTATGAAATGCCAAGGACAGATAGCTGCGATTTTGGTGAATTGCGCCCCGCATGTGATGCAGCAAGGAGCTTCCCCGAGCTGATGAAAACAGGGCACTGCAAAGCTTCACATTCAGACTGGGACGTAGGACAGACAACCGGCCGTCAGCCAGTTTCCGTCCCCAGAACTTAAGTCATCTTTCAGCTGGGAGCAAGCATGCTTCCAGAAGGCTCCGGAACAATGCCGGGACTGTGGGGAGCTTTAGAAAGTCCCTGTCGACACCATTAATGAACACCCTCCCCTTGGCGGCACTGGAGCCAAATTCCAAGGTGTAATCAGGGCTACTGGACGACGACAGAATGGAGATCACACATGTGCTGGAAGCGCCCAGCGCCCAATCAGAGGGATGGTAGCAGGTTTCCCAGAGCACAGGAGCTGAAACCGTCTGTCCCGGCCTGCTTCCTGAGTCCGTACCCCCCAGGAAGCTCTGTGTCACCCAATAATGACAAAGGCAAGGCCTTCTTGGCTCTCAAAGCCCCTTCCAACCAGAGATGAGCTAACAAGCTGTGTGCCCTCGAGCAGGTCACTTCCCCTCTCTGAGCCTTAATCTTCACTTCTATAAAATGCAGCAGTTGGAGGTGGATCAATGGTGTGTTTTCCCCCCACTTTTTTTTTAAGCCTTTTCCCCCAAACAAAACTTTATAATGGAACCCAGTTTGTAAACATCTCTGTCACTTAAGTGCAATCAGCATGCCACGGATCGGACTGATGGAGGGAAATGGCTCGGCGCTGTGTGTCTTAAATCCCCGCAGACTAATAGCTCCAACGTTCTGGATCACTCCCTGCAGGTACTGAGTGCTTTATAAACACTGTGTGGAGGGGGGCAGGGGAATGTGTGATTCAACAGAAAACTATACATCATTCCGAATGCACTCTTCTGGTTTATGTGACTGTGATGCTAGTAGGCCCTTTCATTGTCTTTGAGCTATTTTACAACTCTGTGAATTGTAGAAAACGGCAGCAATATGAATAATTACTGTTTATAGGCATACAAATAAAGTCTGTCCCATGGAGCTTTGATTGGCACCTCTCCCCATTCTCCAAGGGAAAAGCCAGTTTCCTCCTATTTTAACATGTGTTATATTGTTCCTTTACTCCACATAAATGTGAGCTTTGCCTCTCATTTGAGCTGACACCTCACCAGCTCTCATTAGCAATGAGCTAAGTAAAGTCTTTCACGCATTCATTTATATTGGTATGGGAGCCGTGATTTAGGCTTTCTCTGGTAATTACTTCATTCTGAAAACGGATTAGTATTGTAGAGGGCCCCCTGGGAAGGCACACGGGCACTTCTTTAATTATTGTCTGCTGAACCCAAGGAGACAGACAGAGCCGTGTCTTAGATATACAGTTACCAAAAAGGAGATATGCTTTCAGCACTGACTCTTACCTTTGCCCAGGTGTCCAGAGTGGGCTTTGATATGTAAATCCAGTCTAGCACCAGGAATGAGGGAATGAATAGGACCTGGGCCCACCCAAGCTCCTTTGATCCTAAGTTTTGGTGAAACCCCCTGGTATTTGGGATATAAAATAAACTCACTGGATTGGCTCTGGGTCATCGTCTCTCCAGCAGAAGAGGGCAGTGGTCCCACCTGGTTCCCAGCTTTTTCCTTCTGTCTTGTGTCTTGTCTCTTTCTTTCTCTCATTTCTCAATCCCCAGCTCCTCTACTCCGGAATGGATCTGCTCTCTTTCGGTGCTGGATGCAGAAAGAGAGAAATACCTACAAGTATTTTACCGTGAGTCTTACCAATCCTAATCAAACATGCCAGCTCCACCTTAAACCTGGCTGTAAAATCTCACAAATACCCCAACTTTGCTTTCCTGCTTTGGGAGGTCTAGGCCCCATGAAGAGGTTCTCCCCTACCATGGGGAGCAATAAACTTGGCCTTGCCGTATCCATGCGCGACTGTGGTAACGGGGGAGAAGGGAGAGATGATATTTGACAGGAGGGGAAAGTGATTGGAGGCAACTGTGTATGAGCCTGAATTATTGAGGAGGGTTCTTCCCTGCTCAAGTTCAGTGGGATGATGGCATCAACACGCTTTCTCTTTCCTACATGGATACAAAATCCAGAGTTGGAGGGGCTGGAAGGAATCCAGGAGATGATCTGATCCCACCCCTCCTTTACGGATGAGGTCACTGGGACCCACAGGGGTGGGTCAACAAGGGGCTAGGATTCAAGTTCAAGCCCTACAGCTGTAGGCCAGGTGTCCTGCATTTATTCATTGTCTCCCTCACTCATTTCATTTTTAAAATTTTTTTTTATTTATTGATTTGAGAGACACACATCCATTTGTTGTTCCACTCATGTATGCACCCATTGATTGCCTCCCCTACATGCCCTGACCTGGGCTTGAATCCACAACCCCAGCACAGTAGGACACAGCACCAACCAACAAAACCACAGCCAGGGTGCGCGTTCATGTTTAACACTCACTCCCTGCACCGTGCACCGGGACAAGAGCTCAGAAGCAGGGTCACATTTCTGAGATATCTGTCTTCCTGCCCTCTGCCCTCTGCCCTTGCAAGCAGAGCCATAGTCCTTGCCTCTAGAAAGTAGTGGAAGGGCAGACAGCTGAGAACAGCCTGTGAGAACTCTCAGCCTCCAATTCCTGAAATGTAAACACTTGCAGAGAACAAGACTAAGGGATGACTCCGATAGTTGGCCTGTAGGCCAATAACCAGGACCGAATGCCCTGGCATCATTAGGATCTCGGAACGGAAAGACTCAGAAACTTAAAAAAAAAAAAAAAGTGGAGTTGATGCTGCAGGCAGAGGGGCAGACCCCCAGAGCACAGAAAGCTGCAGGATTTCTCCCCAAAACAGTGTCTCTTAGCGCTCGGCCCAGACCAACCAAACGCTGCCCAGCACTGGGGTGGCCACTCCCTAGCGGAGAGGATGAAAAGCTGCCCGAGTTGGGGTTGGAGGAGCTCCTCAACAGAGCGATCCTGGGCAAAATGATGCTGGGGTGATGATGCTGGGGCTGCTTTTAAAACAAGCCCTGACCTCTGAGCATTACCTCAGCCCAGGAACTGGGCTGGGGGGGGGGGCGAGGTGGGGAGGTCTGCCTGGGAGGGTCCCCTACGCAGGCAGCCCCTCTTCCTCCCTGTGGGATGTGACCCTGCTGTGACCCCACAGGTGTTCCCCTTCTCCTGCTGGCTGCTGGCCAGGCTCAGATTACAGTTTTTCCCACTGCTCCCCAGAGCCAAGCTTTTCAAAAGGGGGAAGGAAGGAAGGAAAGAAAGACAGGAGGGAAACAAGAGATCATAAGATAATGGGGAGGGGAGGTGAGGAGGGGGCAGGGGTACTGGCCAGAGGGAGAAGCAGACAAGTGGAGAGAAACCAGTGAGTGATTCATTGTGAAACTGGCCTGGGCCTCTGGGTCAGCTCTCCCCCGGGTGCTGAACACAGAGGAGCAGAGGACTGTGTGCTGGGCCTCGGTCGGGCATCACCTCAGATTTAGATTCACAACGACCTCCAAAGGAGGTCCTGAGAAGCACAGACCTGCATTTTACGAAGCTGATGCTCAACTCTCCACCTGAGCTTGTCCCCACCCTGGTCATGCCAGGGCAGTGCGCTGTGGAGGTGTCCGTTCACGGACTCGGTGATCCTCCCGTCCAGCTGGACCACAGGGCTCCCTGCGTGCTTAATGAGCTAGTCTGCTGGAGGCAGGCATTGAAAATAAGTCACAATTTTTAGACTGCTGTTAGGGTTCTGCTCTTCATTTTTTAATTTACAAGGAGCATTTGAGAGCAGGGGGGACCCAAGTCTCCCCCAATCTCTGAGAGGCCCTGACACCACCTCCCACAATCTGAGGCCTCTGTGGGGTCAGAGTTTCCCCCCGGAGGGTCCCAGCAAATGCTCAGGAAGGAAGCAGTCGGGGCACCGTAACTGTTACAGAAAGAACTGTCCTGACCCCTGTCGAAAGGGTAAGGAAGCCTTTGTTCAGAGCGGTCACAGTGGGTGTGGAGACTATTGTAATAGAGGAGACTGGGGTCAACTCCAAGTACAGGAAGAAATGGGGATGTATAGCACGGCAGGTTTGGGTGAGGGTCAGTGTGTGGGAAATTACTAAAAGGAAATGTCAAGGGTAGGGGTGTTACTGCTCAACTGACTTCCCATGATTCCTGCTGAAGGCAGCCAGGTGATCAGGAATCGAGGGTGAGAGGATTCTTTCTAAAACTGACTTAGGATTCTTGCTCTCACTGGCCTGTGCAGGCCCAGCAGGGCTGGGGCCAAGCCTAGAGGAGAAGGAGGCTCAGGGGAGCCTGACTCAAATTTGGTGGGGGAGACAGTCTTTGTCCGTCACAGACACTTTATCCCAGAGGGTCCCACAGCTACCGTGACCCGCAATTAGTTTTCCTCGTGAGGGACTAAGAGAGGGGAGAAAGGAGATGACCTGGATACCAACTCAGGAGCTATTCCTAGCCCTGGCACGGTGCCCCCACGTGTTGGTGGCCCACCCAACAGCCTTTCCTTGGCTCCTTCCACCCATGAGCAACAATCTCATGGGAGGAGATGAAAATGCCAAAGACACTTCCCAGCCTCCTTTGCAGCTAGAGGTAGCCTTGTCGCCCAGTTCTGGTCCCCCAGAGAGAAGGAGAATCCTCCTGAGTGGGTTGTAGGAAATATTTCTGGGGGTGTGAAGACAAATGCCTGGTGCTGAGGTGGCCATCGCCCCCCTCCTGAGATGGCAAGCCCAAGGACAGGAAGTGTGCTGGAGACGGATGAGAGAAGGAGCCTGGGTCCTCAGTGACGCTGCTGAGCTGGGGCACCAACCTCTGGACAGTCTACACCTGGGCTTCTTCGTGATGTGAGTCCATGAAGCGGCTTTTTCATTTAAGCTGCTCTTATGCAGGTATTCTTGCAGCCCAAAGCATTTCTGACGCCCAGGGCCGTGTTAGGGTTTCTAAGGGTACAGAGACATCCAGCCTTGGGCTCCTCCTTCTAGCCTCGAAGTTTATAGGTGAGGAACTTAGTCAAAGGTACATCGTTCATTGCCCTTCAAAATTAACTTACAGTATAATCAAGTTTTAAACTAAAATGAACAGAGCAATCCCACTCCCATGAATTTTCCCGCAAAGAATGTGTGTAAAGATAGCCACTGAAATGTAACATACAATGGAGAAGATGTAGACATACCCAAAGGGTCGATAATAGGGGTTGAAATGACAGTCCAGACATAGATATTATGAAGTCTTTAAAGATGATGTTGACCTATACTTAGTAAAGGGAATTCTTTAGATAACAATCAGAGAAAAAAACAAAACCCTGTTATTAAATGTGTGTTATATAAGCCTACCCTTAGGCAGAGATACAATCTCTGAGTCTAGGTCAAATATAAAGCTGTCTACAGTGATTATTGTAAAATGATCGAGTTATGATTGATTTTTCTTTTCTTTTTTAAAAAACGTGTTTTATTGATTTTTTACAGAGAGGAAGGGAGAGGGATAGAAAGTCAGAAACATTGATGAGAGAGAAATATCGACCAGCTGCCTCTTGCACACCCCCTACTGGAAATGTGCCCGCAGCCAAGGTACATGCCCTTGACCGGAATCGAACCTGGGACCTTTCAGTCCGCAGGCCGACGCTCTATCCACTGAGCCAAACCAGTTTCAGCTGATTTTTATTTTCTTCACACTTTTCTGTACTTTTACATTTGTTGTAATTAACACACATTTTTATAATAGTTCCAGTACTAATATTTACAGATACAACTGATTAGCAAGACTATGTATGCTAATAGAGCACAAAAGAGAGAGTTTTAAAATAAGCTAGCATTTGCAGAATAACAAGGTATATGGAAGGGATGGGAGTGGAAAGTACCAAAAATAGACCCACAGCCCATGGCTTCAAAGAACCAAGTACCTTCTTAGACATAGAAAGGGGAACTGGTTCCATCCAGTTCTATGGGCTGTCGCATATTTGCAACCTATCCCAAGTCCCCAGTGATATGACATATATAGAAGCAAAACACTGAATTGTAAGTATCTGGCCTTATGAAAAAAATCTAAAAACGTTTTGTATTATACATGGTACAGACTGAGTGTGTCTAATTCAGGCATTGTGAATAGCTTCAGGCTTTGGAAGTGTGCCTAAGAATTGTTTAAAATTCTGGTTTGATACCCTATTTGTAATCTAGAAACCTAATTCATACCAAAGCCCTTTGTATTTCTTACAGGCAGGATCTCCCAATTTTTAGAATATTTCCAAATCGTAAATAGTGTTTTCAGCTTAAACTCTGTGATAAACTTACTTGGTATGACCTGGATGCTGCCACCAGCTCAGCTTAATTCCTGAGTCTGACCCTGTTTCCCAATATATTCCAGCAAAACCAGTAGCATGCCAACATTCCTGGCACTAGAACAGTATTAAGACATCTGTTGTTACATATTAACATTTGAGTACAGGAAAATGTCCTCTAGGGGGGAGGAGGGCCTGAATGCACCCCAAAGTATATTTTTGGCATAAGGACTATGTTGAGCTAAAGACACTTGAAGAAGCAGATGCAAAAATGCCATTCTGGCCCCCCTTTTATTTCCTGAAAGAAGGAGTTAATGATGCCCTCCCTACACCAAGATGAACGAAACATCATCATCACCAAGACAGAATCGAGGCCCAAGAAATCTGTACAAACAGACCTGTTAAGGTAACACCTACCTTACTCTACTTCCCCATTTATCTTAGTTACTTCACCACAATTGCTACACTTTGTTCAACCTAATATATGAGTACTTGGTCCTATCTGCTTTGGGGGTCTTCATTTTCCTATGGCGGCTCCCAAGCACATATAGAAGGCTGTATGTTTTTCTCCTGTTAATGTCTTATGTCAATTTCATTCTCAGAACCAGCCAGAGACTCTCAAAGGGTAGAAGTAATATTTTGCCTCTCTTACAATCATCTATGTTAATTTACTAAAATTATTGTCTGGGTTTATTGAACCACCCAAGAACTGGATTATATTCATTCATTCCACATTCTCATGTCCTCTTCCAGTCCTGAGCTGCTTCCGCTAAATTATTTAATGTTAGGAATTACCTTGCCATCCCTTCATAGAGCCATTTGTCTGTATACCATGGACCCAGGCACTGGGCTCAAATAACTTCCCCAATTGTGCATGCCTGTGTGTGCGTGCATGTGTGTGTGTGCGTTGAAGGCTCCACTAAAACTCAGTGCACAGTCAGCCCGCTCACCTCTTTCTTCCCACCCCAAATGCAGGAACTGGTTTGTCTCTTTTGTTGCTTAGGCACCTGCTGGCCAGTGCCTTCATCATCTCCACTTCTTTATCCATTCAGTCAAGAAATATTTATTGAATGCCTACTCTGTGCCAGGCATTGTGCTAGGTGCTAGTGAAAAATAGTCATGATTCCTACCTTCAGAGAACCTACAGCCTCATGTCAAAGCATGGTTCATGCCCAGCCAGGGTAGCTCAGTGGTTGAGCATCAACCTATGAAGCAGGAAGTCAAGGTTCAATTTCTGGTCAGGACACATGCCTGGTTTGCAGGCTCAATCACTAGTAGGGAGAGTGCAGGAGGAAGCCAGTCAATGATTGTCTCTCATCATTGATGTTTCTATCTCTCTCCTCCCTTCCTCTCTGAAATCAATAAAAATATTTTTTTATTTTTAAAATATATTTTAAAATATATATTTAAAATATATTTATATTTTTTTATTGTTTAAAGTATTACATACATCTCCTTTTTCCCCCCATTAACCTTCCCCCAGCCTCCCTTGCCCCGGTCACATGCCCTATTCCCACCTCCCCACCCCCAGTGTCTTGTGTCCATTGGTTGTGCTTATATGCATGCATACAAGTCCTTCGGTTGATCTCTTTCCCCTTCTCCCCAACACTCCCAGCCTTCCCACTGTAATTTGACTGTCTGTTTGATGCTTTACAAGCCTGATTCAAAGAATCACACAAATTGGTTCCTCTAAATGCTCTTAACTTCTTATTTTGAAGTAACTTTAGATTCACATAGAAATAGTACAGAATTCCTATGTACTCTTTTGCCCAACTTCCTTTAATGATAATATCCCTACAGAATCACAGTACAGTTGTCAAAACCAGAAAATTTACATGGATACCTTACTAAGGACTCCTCTTAGATTTCTCTGAGTGTTTTTTTTTATCACACTAATTCTTTAGTAATTATAACAAGAAAATACTATCACCCTTATTTTGTAGGTGCAGAAACTGAGATTCAGACCAGTGACCTCATGTGCCAAAGATGACAACTTGCAGGTTGCACAGGAAGGACTTGGAACCCCGGCTACAAGGCATCTGGCCTCCACGCTGAACATACTGCCTCCAAACATCAGCCGCACTGCCAGAGCTGGTTTTCTTGCTGAAACCCCAAAAAAACCTTTACTGTCATAGCATAACAATAAATGGCTGGATAACTATTAGAAGAGCTGGTAACATTTGGATACCATCTTTACAGCCAAAACATTTGCTTCCAGAATCAAAGTTTGTTTCCATGGCACAGGCTCCCAAAGGAAGTTGCTCTGTAAATTACTGTTGTCGAAACAATGTTCTTAGGGCTGAACTTCCAAACATTTCCCTCTGGTTGGAAATAACTTTAGCTGAAACATTTTGACTCTCAAAAGGAAGTTTCTTTGTAAGAAACTACAAGAAATGCAGGTGCAGTTAAGGCACACCCAAAACAAAAGTTTCAGAAAACACGGGCTTCCTCTCAAAATCATGTCATTTCCAACCGTCTCATTCCCACATAACACAAGCCAAATGAAATCTGTAAGAATACATATGTGGTTTGATCTGCTTTGTGTTGGAGATTATCGACTCCAAGGTCAGTTGGAGATAAATAGAAAAAAAAAACTGAACAAGGAAAAACACCTTTTTTGCCCAATTATGCCTCTGTGGCATGTGTACTTTTTACCAAAATGCAGAAGTTACTTAAATGATGGCAAAGCCCCACTCTGATGCAGCACAACTGAGTATGTCCCAAAGGTAGCTTGATTGCTTCCACAGAGATTCATTCTCCCTCTCTCTCTCTCTCTCTCTCTCCATCTACAAGCAGAGCCATTTGAGAGGACAATTTGGTTTTATTCTCTGCTATGATCATCCTTCCTGTGATTTCAAGCAGGTAGCCAGGTCCCTTGAAATCGCTTCCCTTCTTGGTTTTGCAAAGCAGAAAGCAAAAGAGCTTCAAGTCCGAGCCTCCTTTGCTTTTTGTAGGGTTGGGGTGGGGAGACAGACAAGGACTAGTGAAATGTGTCCTCATAGGGGAGTAAGAGCAGCAAAGGGCCTACCCTGGTGGAATTTACAGTCTAGAGATGAAGACACTGAACAAGTGATTGTACAGTGGACACCTGATTGGAAATGACTCCTAATGAAAGCGAAGGAACCAAGTGACAAAGCAGGACTACATTTACACCTGAAGGCCAGAGTCATGGCTACAGAAGAAATACACAACTTTAGCACAGATGGTGAAGACATGCAAATTGCTTGAGATTTCGCATCCCTTTTCTAGGAATATCTGAAGGGGCGAAGGGATCAATGGCTCTCTGGTGCACACAGGGCTGCTGAGTCCCAGGCACCAAGGCTTCAAGTCTTCTCAAGAGACTCTTGTCCCCAAATGCAGCATCGATGCAGCCGGACCTAATGGGAACCTGCAGCTGAGCCTCAGGGGTCTGAGTGGCCAGAGAGACTGGGACTGGCAGAGTCTTTCAGAGGAGGCTTTAGTGATTAAGGTTTTTGGATTTTAAGGTAGAGTGCTAAGGGGGAGACCCAATAATCACTGAAATGTCACTTCCCACCAATTCAACAGGAGGAGATTTAAAGAATCTAGGAAGTGTGATTATTCTTGAGTATCTGAGTTTGCATACCAACATTCACAACAACTATATATTCATCCATTTGTTCATTTCAAAAATAATTACTGAGCTACCATCATGAGCCAGATACTGGGACAGGATCTTAGCATACTGCGGTTCCCCGGGCTCCCAGTGATCACATACAGAGATGTCCACCCTACACCAAGGACAGGCTGCTACAGAGTAGCCGATGGAAGGACAAAGCCCCAGGACACCTCACACATGTCATCATATAGGACCCATGTTGCACTCAAACTCTTCACTGTTAAATTATGCATAATATATCAAGTTTCAAAGTTGTACATCCAGGAATTTATTCCACAGATGAATGCAACGATTTTGATGGAAGAATGTTCACCTTACTGTCATTTATAATAGCAAAGTCCTGGAAACAGCAAAAATAGGTTAAATATACTACCATAGAGCCATTCCTTGGAACACAATGCAGGCATTAAGAATGAGGCTGTATATGTGGCATTTATAATAAAATATAACACATTAAAGAAAAATATTTTAGAAGAACATTGGGTAACATGGAAAGACATGTACAATATATTGTTGTGCAAAATTTATAGGAAACCAACAAAAGATGGTGGCATAGATAAATGCCTGTACTCACCACATCAAAATTACAACTGAAATACAGAACAACCATCATCCAGAACTGCTGGAAAGCTGGCTGAATAGAAGTCCTATAACCAGAGAGGTGAAGAAGAAAGCACACTGAGACTGGTAGGAGGTGTGGAGGCCCAGAATGGCTGGAAGGCACCCACATGTGCTGCTTTTTTAATTGGGAGGAGATTGCCTCTGCAGAGGCTGCCAGGAGAACCAAGGGGTCCCAGCCCCACACCAGATGCCCAGCCCAGGTCCCAGAGCTGGGAAAAGAAGTCCCTACAGGAAGTGAGAATGACAGGATGTAAAAACCAGTGCAGATTGAGATTCAGTAACACAGAGGCTGCTGGAGACCCAGCTGTTCCTCTTAAAAGGCCGGCAACACAAAATGAACTTACAAGGTCCCCCTTCCTCTGAGCTCCAGCACCAGGGTGAGGCTCTGAGGAACACAGACACATACGAGGAGAAACTGGATTGTTTGGCACCAGAGCAGGAACTTGGGGTCAGTTTTCTCCCAGATGGAGGTGCTCACAGGGGTCATTATTCCTATGCTGGGACTTCCCTGACCGCAGAGCTAACTGGCAGCCATTTCTGTTTGCTCCACCCTCATTATTTCTTAAGACCCCACCTTCTCCAATTTACAACCCCACTCAAGCTGTGTGCAGCAGCTTTTACATATGAATGATCTGTCTTTGCTCAGGCTAAAATCTCTCAAACAAGCTGCAGCTGGGTCAGGAAGCCCCAAAACTATCAATAAAAGGTCCAAGACCTGGCACCAGCAGCAGCCTGCCTTCCTTCACAGCTGGGCCTCATCTGGGTACTTCCCTATACAAAGAGGAGGAATCTGCAGATCTCTCTGTAGCTCCTGCTCAATGGCCCCAGGCAGTGGTTGACTTTATACCTCCCTGGAGACCCAAGAGGTACCCAGTGCTCAGTGTCAGACCATACCAGATTACAAGTCTACACATCCATAAGTGACACACTTAAGGGGCAGACTCAGTGAGCACCAAAGTCCCACTGAAGCAAGTCCTCCACAGAGGTGTCTCTTGCACAGCAGCTCTCCAACTGTAGTCACAGCCAATTGGTCTGGAAGTCAATTCCTCCCAGTGACACCAACAACAATCAAGTCTCAACTACAACAAGGTTGTGCTCACTGCCCACAAAAGGGGTGCACCTAGAGCTCCCAGCTCAGTGACTGGAGAGGCTGAGCCACTGGCCCTATAATACACCTACTACACAAGGCTATTCTACCAACTCAAGGAGACATAGCAGCTCTACTCAATACATAGAAACAAACACAGGGAAACAGCCAAAATGCAGAAACAAAGAAACATGTCACAAACGAAATAAATGGAAGAAAGCAAACTACTGGATATAGAGTTCAAAACCACAGTTATAAGGTTACTCAAGAATCTTCTAGAAACTTAAAAAAAATAGGAAAGGACCAGTCAGAAATTAAGCATATACTGACTGAAATAAAGAATAATATACAGAGATTCAACAGTAGAGTAGAGAATTCTGAGAATCAAATCAACCATTTGAAATATGAAGAAGCAAAAAACACTCAACTAGAAGAGCAAAAAAAAAAAAAGAATTCAAAAATCTGAAGATAGTGTAAGGAGTCTCTGGGACAACTTCAAGTGCAACAACCTTCACATTATAGGGATGCTAAAAGAAGAGAGAGAACAAGATATTGAAAACCTATTTGAAGAAATAGTGACAGGAAACTTCCCCTACCTGGTGAACGAAATAGACCTACAAGTCCAGGAAGTGCACAGAACCCCAAACAAGAGGAATCCAAAGAGGACCACTCCAAGACACATCATAAATAAAAGGCTAAGGATTAAAGACAAAGAGAGAATATTAAAAGCAGCAAGAGAAAAGCAGTTAGTTACATATAAGGAAATGCCCATACAACTGTCAGCTGATTTCTCAACAGAAATGATGCAGGCCAGACGGGAGTGGCAAGAAATATTCAAAGTGATGAATAGCAAGGACCTACAACCAAGATTACTCTACCCAGCAAAGCTATCATTTAGAATTAAAGATCAGATAAAGAGCTTCACAGACAACAAAAAGCTAAAGGAGTTCATCACCACCAAACCAGTATTATATAAAATGTTGAAGGGTATTCCTTAAGAAGAAGAAAAAAAAAGATAAAAAATATGAACAACAAAATGGCAACAAATACATACCTATCAACAATTGAATCTAAAAATAAAAATAAAAGAAATAAGAAATCTAATGAACAGAATAAGTTGGTGAATAAAATAGAATCAGAGGCATGGAAATGAAACAGACTGATGATTCTCAAAGGGAAGGGGGTTGGGGATGGGAAGAGATTAAATAAATGGATATGCATATATCCATTATCTATGGACACAGACAATAAGGTGGCGAAGGCCTGGGCTGGATGGGAACCAGGTGGAGGGGGGCAATGGGAGGAAAAAAGAGGGATATCTGTAATAATCTCAAAAATAAAGATTAAGAACGAAACCTTTTACTATCAAAGAAGAAAATCCACCCATACACAAAAAATTATAAAACTCTGAGCAAAGCCCTGGATGGCATGGCTCGGTGCTTAGAGCATCAGTCTGAGCACCACAGGGTCTAGGGTTCAATTCCCAGTCAAGGGCATCTACCTGGGTTGCAGGTTTGATCCCTGTCCCCAGTTGGGGCACTTGTAGGAGGCAATAGATTGACATGTCTCTCATATCAATGTTTCTTTCTCCTCCCTCTCTCTCTCCCCCTCCCTTCTCTTCCACTCTCTCTAAAATTCAATGGAAAATATATCCTTTCTCCTCAGTTGAGGAGTAATTTTTTTAAAAAACACCTCTGAGAAAATATGATCCTATATAATAAAGAGGTGATATGCAAATTGACCATCACTCCAACACACAAGATGGCCACCCCCATGTGGACACAAGATGGCCGCCACAAGATGGCAGGTAGCGGAGAGCAGTTGTGGGCGATCAGGCCAGCAGGAGAGGGCAGTTAGGAGTGACCAGGCCAGTAGAGGAGGGTAGTTGGGTGCAACTAGGCCTGTAGGGGAGAGCAGTTGGGGAGAGAGGGCAGGCCTACAGGGGAGGGCAGTTGAAGGGAACCCAGGCCTGCAGGAGAGAGCAGTTGTAGGTGACCAGGCCTGCATGGGAGGGCAGTCAGGGGCAAATAGGCTGGCAGGGGTGCATTTAGACATTAATTATCCTTGCAGGGGAGTGGTTAGAGGTGATCAGGCTGACAGGTAGAAGTAGTTAGGGGCAATCAGGAAGGCAGGCAGGGAGCAGTTGGAAGCCAGCAATCCTGGATTGTGAGAGGGATGTCTGACTGCCCATTTAGTCCCAATCTCACTGATTGGAGAGGTTTCAGGCTAGGCTCAGGGACACACATCCCCGACTCCCATACACGAATTTTGTGCACCAGACATCTAGTATTTTTATAAAAGCTACATATATACATGTGTGTTGTATACCTAGGGAACAGGGGGGACAGGAGGATTCACAACAAAATATTAAAAATGGTTATTTCTGCCAGGGTTGCATGGATCCTTTCCTCCATGAAAAAGAAAAATAGTTGAAAACTATGTTTTATGGTGGCATTGGTATAAAGATGGATACAAGCCAGACTAGGTGCATTGTTATATGTTCGTTACTATGATAGTCATTTCCCCCTCCTTATTTCAAGATGAATTAAAATTAAAACATTGTGGGCCCTAGGCTGTATACCTCCTGGGCCTATTCGGAAAGTCAGCACTGATTTCTAAATAATGAGATTATTTGATGTTTATTTCCTTCTTTTGGCCCATCTGCATTTTCTACATTTTTGATACCAAAGATTTATTTTTTAATTATAATAAAAGACTATTTGAACAAATAAAATGGTGAAGATAAATTAATGGCCCATTTCATGCAATGTCAACACACTCAACTGACAGCCAAGGCAGACTCTGAGGCAACACCCTCTGGGGACTTTAAAGCACCCCATTGGGTACAGCTTGGCACCTACATGGTGCTGCTGACCTGGCCCATCTTGCTGCTTTACCAACCAGCAAGACAAAACCTCTGGTTTTCAGAACCAAGTAGCTCTCTGGCTAACCAAAGAGAATGGTCCCACACCCTGTCCTTCCAAAGATGTACACCATCCACTCACAAAGGCCTTATTTCTCCAGGGGTGAAGACGGTTTGCCAGATTCCAACACACTCTCGGACCCAGTCCAACAAGCATTTAGACAGGAAGGGCTGCTTCTTAATTATGGAGCGGCACTAACCAGTCCTTCTAGGGTCACTAATGGCAGCTCTGCACCATAGCTGGTCGTCTTTGCCTCCCTGTGAAGTTTGTCAACACTTAATAGGTTTGATTTCACAAAGTCAGTCTTTCCAGTACGGATTTATCAGCGTGTTCAATAAATATCGGTAAAGTATCTACTTTGTGCCAGGTGCTGTTCTAAGAGCAGGGGACACAGTGGTGAAAAAGACAGACACAGCCCCGTTCCCATGTTGCTGGAAGGAGAGACACAGAACAAGGTGTAACGTGCTTTGAAAAGGGAGAAGCAATGGGTGCACTGAGTGTGTGGGGCCAGGGGACAGCACCCAAAGAACTCAAGGACCCAGTCTCCCCAACCAATGAAAGTTTAAGCCAAGACTGGAGGTAAGTGGGAGTGGGCCAAGCAGGAAGGGGAGGAAGAAGAAGGCACCAGACAGGAGAATGTGCCGATGCTCAGAATCTGCGCCTGGAGTCTCCGAATTGCTAAGAACGGAAGGCGTCCCAGGGGGCGGGGGAGTAGGTTTGGCTGGAAAGGCAGAGAGGAGCCAGAATGTGAAGGGCTGTGCGTCCAGTTAAGGAGCTGGGACGACTGCCCTGACTCTCCGGGGAAGCCATCGCAGAGTCTGAAGCAAAGGGCTGCTTTGCTCCGGGATGAAGAATGCAATGCCTTGAGCTCCACTCGTGGCCCTTCAGGCACTGGTGATGGTTGTTGTGCAGTATAAACCCCCTGGGAAGGCTTACTTCGGCCTGGTTCAGACAACCGGAAAAAAGATGGACAGCAGGGATGTGCAGGGAATCTCTATGCTTCCTAGACCCTCCGTCCCAGCCTTCAGAACTATACAAACAAGTAAACTTAGACTCGAATGGGGCGAAGGAGGAGTACCACGCTGTCCTCGTGCTGCAGGTTTATAACGCGTCTTCATTCTCCTGGCCCACATCTCCCAGCTTCCTGTTTCTTCTTCCAGATTTCCCTCACTCTTCCTGGCTCTTTGAACTTCCGTATGAAGTTTAGAATCAGCTTGTCAATTTCCACAAAATAAAATCTGCTAGTATTTTGACTTGGATGGCATTAAATCCAAAGATTAATGTGAAGAAAAATGGCACCTTTGCAGTATTGAAGCTTCAAATGTATGAATGTGGGCTAGATCCTCCATTTATTCAGGTTTTCTTTCATTTCTTTCAATAATGATACGCTATTTTCAGTAAAGAGGTCTTGCATGTCTTTTGTTAAATGTATTCCAAGATATGTAATGTTTTAGGTGATTATAATAGGCAAATACTAAAGATATTAATTAAATGAAATAACACCTTGGGAAAGTACTTTACAACATGTAAAACTTGACACAAATTTGAGATATTCTTTCCAACACCACTGAACACATCATTGTGGAAAGCCAGTCTGCACATTCTTAAGGCATTTTTCCTAGTAGCTATTAATGAACCGAGCTGCTGAAGCCATATGACCAGGACAGCCAAAAAGTGACATCAGAGGTCAAGAAGAGAATTACTGACCTGGAATAAACTCTAAGGAAAAGCAAGTTCTCACTCTGAGTTTGAATTTTATCCAACTGCACCACATGGCTTGAGGGCCGAAAGGGGAGAAGCAGAGGATGGATCTCAAAAAGGACACCATGCAATCAAAACTCGGGGACTTGCTATTCTTGATATAATCAAATGAGTTCCTGAAACTGTTGCTGAAAATTAGCCTAGACCAGCCCTCAGGGGGAGCTGAGGCCTCCCCTCCGTTTCCTGCCCTCCTCCTACCTTCACCGGAATTCTCATCCACAGAACAGACCAAGTAAGGCCAGACCTGGCTTTCTCCTGGGAAGAGTCCCAGGCAATACTGATGTGAGTGTGACCTGGTGACTCACACCACCTTCTCGGAGCCCTGCCTCCCAGGCAGCCTCTTCCAACTGCCAAGCCTTGCCTGCCACAGACCCAGCTCTGGGTCTCACCTCTCTCCTCTTCCCACCAGGCTGGGTGAGAAAAAGGTCAAGAATGATCACTATTCATTGAATCAGCAAATATTTACTGAGCACCTACCATGAATCAACAAACTGTTTAGGCACCTGAGATACAGCAATGAACTGCACAGTGAAGTAAGTCCCTTCCTTCCTGTAGCTACGCTGTTGGGAGGAAGAGTGAGCAGGCCCTGGGGGAAAGCCAACAGGGGCAGGGGACAGGACCATCAGTTGCAAACCTAAAGGATTTCGGGGCCTGGCTGGTGTGGCTACGTGGCTGAGCATTGACCTATGAACCAGGAGGTCACAGTTCAATTCTCAGTCAGGGCACATGCCCAGATTGTGGGCTTGATCCCCAGTATGGGATGTGCAGAAGGTAGCAGATCAATGATTCTCCCTCATCATTGATGTTTCTTTCTCTCTCTCTCCCTCTCCCTTCCTTTTAAAAATCAATAAAAATGTATTTTAAAAAGCCCGGGGTCTTAGTTTGGGTTCCCCTCCCGAAAGTAGATGCTAGGAGGATTTGAGAGTCAGGTGCCTATTGAAGAAGTGATCCCAGGAAGCCGAGGTGAACAAGTGGGGAAGTGACAGGAGGAGGAAAGCCAGCTTGTTAGTGAGAGGGTTACCACGAAGGGCAACTGAGGTTCAGTCCTTGGGGGACCCTCAAGCAATGGCACCCAAGGTGCCTCAACAGTTTCCCACTAAAGGACAAAGAAGCTCAGGGGTTCCCCCAGCAACTCCCACCCTCACTAGTGGAGGGTCGCTTCTCGGGTCTGCACTCCCTGGCCCCTCAGGCAGAGAGTGGCAATACCCCACAAGCATGTACAGGAACTGTCTGCAAGAGCCCTGGGGATGGGTTATGGGGATGTGGGTGCCACTGGCAGCACGGCTACTCCCAATCATCTTGTCCCTGTTATAGGCCCAGCACCAATGGGGTTTCAGGTGCATGGCAGGCACTCGATAACATTGGTTGAGTGATTGGATGTTTTCTCACCTGGAGAGGTCTTTACAGCTAGTTCAGTCAGCAAGAGACTTAGAGGGTTCGAAGCACATCAGGCTATGTGACCAGAGAAAGTCCTTTCTCCTTCCCCATCTCTGTCTGCAGTCACAGAGCAGGGACTTGCACACCTGCCTTGCCAGCCTCATGGACGGTGATGGGGAGTCAGTGGGAGACACGTCAGGGATGTGCTTCATGACACCAGCACATGCCAGACTATTTTCTTGTGGGAAGAGCCTGGATGTGAGATGAGATCTGAAACAGCCGACTCTTGGCCAAGTAAATTCCGGGAGTCCGTTTCCTCACTTGGAGAACAGACACAATGACGATGAGGCCACAGCGAGACCCCGGATGCTGTGCCGGGGCTCCAGGGGCCAGATGAGGCATGTCGTGTATGCTGGTCCTTCCGGAGCCCTCTCAAAACGACAGCGGAGGGATGTGGGTTTTTAAAGGGGGATCGCAAACCCACGATGACAAAGCAACAGGAGAGGAAATGAGAGCAGCAAATAGAGGGCCGAGGGGCGCATGGCTCAGTTAGAAGAGAAAGTTAATCATGAAAACAGCCAAGATGAAATGCAGCTTGCCCCAAACATTAGCGACAGACAGATACCTCTAGAAGTGAGGGTGAAGGTGGGGCAAAGAACAGGAAAGTCCTTTTAGGAGATTAGAGTCCTAAATCCGCCCCCTACCCCCAACTCCCTGGCAGAAACTCCGGGGAGGGGCCCAGGAATCTGGGTTTTACAAGTCCTCCCCATGACCAAGGGACTCTCTGGGACTTACCCGATTCCATTGGCTTGCACACTATGGTTGTCTTTTTATGGACTCGGCTATTTTACATCCTTGTAAGGTTTCAAGTTTACTGTAGAAAAACTGACAATAATGCTATTTTTTATTGTCCACAGAAATGCAAGTGAAGTTTGCCCAGTAAAGATGGTTTTCAGGAAAAACAACCCCATTCTAGTCCGTTGTCCTATAGGGCAGTGGTCGGCAAACTCATTAGTCAACAGAGCCAAATATCAACAGTACAACAATTGAAATTTCTTTTGAGAGCCAAAAAAAAATTTTTTTTTAATATATTTGATTGATTTCTTTACAGAGCGGAAGGGAGAGGGATAGAAAGTCAGAAACATCGATCAGCTGCCTCTTGCACGCCCCCTACTGGGGATGTGCCCGCAGCCAAGGTACATGCCCCCAACCGGAATCGAACCCGGGACCCTCCAGTCCGCAGTCCGACGCTCTATCCACTGAGCCAAACCGGTCTCACCAAATTTTGATGAGAGCCAAAATTTTTAAACTTAAACTTCTTCTAATGCCACTTCTTCAAAATAGACTCTCCCAGGCTATGGGCAAGCAGCAGTTTGCCAACCATTAGCACATCCATCAGAGGAGGTCACGATGCTGCCTTATTCCTGGCTTGGGCTGAAACTGGGAACCTGACCATCAATGTGGTCTCTGTCACAGCCTGTCGGAGACGGATGAGAACAAGCCAGGCCACCCCCTCTCTCGTCGTCATCGCCAGAGACAGCTCGCTGTCCCATCACCCACTCCCCGTCTCTCCGTACAGCGTGAAAGGATGGAACAAGGGTCCTTTGTGAGCCAGACAGAACATGAATGTCAAGACACCCTTGAGGGGGCTCATCTAGGGCCTGTTTGCACCTGCTGGCCTGGCTCCATGGCAACCAGAACCCCCAAGCTTCAGAACTACTGGTCCCGAAGGGGCCGTGACCCCAGAGAGAAGCGAGGACAGAGAACAGCTGATCTCAGCACCCAGCCCCAAATGTTGTGTTTAGTTATTCTCTGCCTCCTGCAATCATAGAGTGTTACTCCACTGCTGGCAGATGCAAACTAACAAGCAAGCCCATTGTGCGCTGGTCTGGAGCACACATGCCACCCATCTGCCCTGCAGCCGGACCGGGAGCTCTGCCCTGTCACAGGAAGCCCTCCCTGACTGCCCAACAGCCTCATAACTGCCCTTCGCCCGGGAGGATCCAGCGGAAAGTCTTCCCTTCCTCCCCACAACTGATAGGATGGGCAGGGCATGGTAGCCGCTCCTCCCTCCCACAGCCTAACACCCCTGCCAACTGGCTGCTGCCCATCGCTCTCCTGGGCCTCATCACAGGGACACCTAACGCCCAGTGGGCAGCACGGTGGGGGAGGGGCACCCTTGGGAGACAGCAGAGCACAGTGGTTAAGAGAGGAGATTCAGCAAATCTTGCCTCTATCACTCAGCAGAGGAGTGAGCTCAGGTGTGTTGCCTCTCTTCTTCCAGCCCCCATTTCTCCAGTAGAACAGGGGTGACAGCACCTGCCTCTCAGGGTGCTGTGAGGACCAAATGGGTTGATGGCTAGAACTATAGCCCTAAACACAGAGCCACTCCCCCAGTAAGTACAGGGTGGGAGTTTGTGTCTTGGTGGTGGTGGCTGATGAGGAAGCAGATCCCCCCAAAGCCTCTGGAAAGATGAAGACAGGTATCCAACCCTGCAGGCTGAGCTAGGAGGCCAGGGAGGAGCTGGCCACAATGGAACTGTGGGACCCACGAGAAGCACCCTCCAGGCACCGCAGTCCCGGGGCAACTTCCGGGGCTGTCATTGACCTTGTCTGGGGACACAGCAAGCCTCTGTGCCAGTGGAAAGACCAGATTGGAAAAATCTAAGCGGAAGTACTTTGTCAAGTGGAAAAACACTAAACAAATGAATTCCTTCCTCCTTTCTTTAGTCACCCAAATCCCTGTCTCTCAGATCCTCAGAGGCCCCGGTGGAAGACTGCTTCTCACCTAAAACCCGTGGTTCCCAATTGAGAGTGATTGTCCCAGAGGGGGACTTACTACTGGCGTCTAGTGCCGTGGTCAGCAAACTGTGGCTCTTGGGCCCCTTGAATGTGGCTCTCCCGGCGTGGGAGAGTCTATTTTGAAGAAGTGGCATTAGAAAAAGTTTAAGTTTAAAAATTTGGCTCTCAAAAAAAAATTTCAGTCGTAGTACTGAAAAATTTGTACAAAATAATTTTAGTCCTTGATATCTGGCTCTGTTGATGAATGAGTTTGCCGACCACTGGTCTAGTGCGTAGAGGCCCTGGATGCTGCTAAACATCCTACAGTGCACCGGATAGCCCCCCTCAACAAAGCATTGTGTGACCCCGAATATCAACGGTGCCCAAAGCCAAACATTGTTGCCTGGATTACAACAATCTCTACCTCCTGTATTCACTTCAGACACCTTGTGTGAGCCTGTGTTGGGGCACTGGCCTGACCCTGCCAGGTGTTGTAGTTAGCTGGTGGCCTCCTGGCACAGCAGAAAGGGCACGGGCTCTGAATCCTGGTTCAGGCCCTCATTGTCTAGGACCCAGAAACAGTCATTTAGCTTCTCTGAGACCTTTCCCACACCTGAGAGGGGGAAATTAGAATCCCTATTTACAAGATTATGGTAAGGATTTCGTAATCTATACAGAACACCCGGCACATGGTGAGCGCTCAGTTAGCTATAGAGGCATATCACTAGAGGCAGCCCAGAAGGCCATAATGCCTTGCATATTTTTGCATCTCATCTGCAGCATCCTAGGCTATGCCATGCACATAGTAGCCTTTCAGAAGTTGTTGAGCTAAAGTGAAGTCTTCCCTGGAAGCCACGGCTTGAGAAATAAGCCCTGCCCACTGCATGAGCTATCGTGCTGTAGTTTTAAATGGTTTTGACCTCGTCCTCAGGATGAACTGATACCTCAGAACAGCCTCTGTTTCTCCCTATCTCCACGTCTCGGGTCCTTCTGATGAGTAGGGAGGTTGAGACTTGCCTTTTGGTTATTTCTGGGTCTGCCAGAGCGTTGGCCACTGCCTGGGAGCCACTAAAGCAGCCTGGCTATTTCTGGCTGAACGACTTGATAATCCACCACTAAGCCAAACACCTGCTACTGTGCATGGGAAAATAGTCAATGGAGAAAACAGCTTCCTAATAGGAGGGACATAGACCTGCTGAATGTCACATAGACAAGCCCTGATCCGATCCAACTCCATTGCTGCTCTCCGAGGCTGGATCTCCTATTTCTGTGCGAGGTGGGCCCCTGAGAATGGCAGGCGAGAGAGAGCTCCCTTACTGTGAAAGTCCTCTGGCATGGACACAATGAATTCTGCCCCTTCTCAGCCCGCCCAGGCCAAGCCAGGCTGCCCAGGAAGTATCAGGTGGGGGCTCAGATTGCAAAGATACACGGCAACACAGACATCCTGCCAGCCCACAGGAATCCAGCCAAGAAAGAGATAATGCTTACACTGAGCATGCACCATAACTGCTAGATGTCTAAGAGCTAACTTCTCCAAGCACAACGCTGCTCGGAGCTGCTTCCTCCAAATCCTTGATAAAAGGAATACAGGCACAACCATTAATAAAAAGGAGAACTCTGCTCCAAAACCCCTCACCTGTCAGACCCCAGAGGCTCCTGGCCCCCAGCACTTTCACTGAGCACAGTGTCCAGGTCATATCCTCTCCAGGGCTGCCCCTGGCACTTACCTCCACAGAGCTTTCTTTCCTGTGCCCCCCAGAGCACAACACCGCTGCCTGCCTGCTTCCCTGCACTCTCTGCTAAGGGCTAGGCCAGTGGCCCACAAACTGTGGCTCGCGAGACATATGCGGCTCTTTGGCTCTTTGAGTGTGGCTCTTCCACAAAATACGGCCTGGGCGAGTCCATTTTGAAGAAGTGGCGTTAGAAGAAGTTTAAGTTTAAAAAATTTGGCTCTCAAAAGAGATTTCAATCATGGTACTGTTGATATTTGGCTCTGTTGACTCATGAGTTTGCCGACCACTGGGCTAGGCACAAAGTGGTGGAGAGGAAAGGACACCGACGCTACCGCTGCAACCTCAGCTAACCCCTCTGCCTGTCGGTGTGTTCATCTGTAAAGTGCTGTCAGCCAAACTCATCTTGTAAGAGTGTTGTGGCGCTTAAACAAAACTGTGTGTGAAGTGCCCGGCCGGCTCAGAAAGGGCACGATTTTTATAGGCATTTCACCCACTTGGCCGAAGAGTGCCGTTTCAGGCCTGAAACACTCAGTCTGAGAAAGAAGCAATTTGAAACAGCCGTTCTTTTGGTGCTTTATTCTCAGTGGATTGGATTCCCTTTGGATCAAGGAAGAATAGACGTGTTCTCCCCTAAGAATGATGCCTCCATTCACAAAGGTGCTGAATCCACGGAGAACACCATGGCACAAGAACACCAAAGCAGAGGTTAAACCCACCTGGATTCAGATCTGCAGGTTATCGGAGGCAAATCACTTCACTGGTCCGACCAGATTGTGGTGGTTGTCAAGCCTGGCTACATAGTAGCATCACCTGGGAGCTTTCCAGCCCTTGGTTGTGCAAGCCCCACCCAAAACCAATCTCCCCGGAATCTCTGATGGGTGGGGTCTGGGTATCAGTACTTTTAAGATGATTCTCCTGTGAGATGCGCTGGACAGGAGTTCTCCAACATTCCTCCCAGGCACCCTGGTGCCTACAACAGTGTATGATTCAGAATATATACTTATTATATGTGTTAAATAAATGAATAAAGATTCAGACTCGCCTCTTTTGCTATTTCCACCTTCACAGTGTCTGAGGCAAGAGAAGAAAGAACTGAATTCTAAGTAAGAATCCCAGAGCAGTGGCGACTGATAGAAATGCCTGCAATAATGGAAATGCTGTAATCTATGCTGTCAATACAGTAGCCATGGCCATGAGTGGCTCTTGAGTACTTGAAATGTGGCTAGTGTGACTTTGTGTGGGGGACTGCATGTTTAATTTTATTTCATGTTGATTCCAGTTAAGTAGCCACATATGACTCTGGCTGCCCATTGGACAGTGCCAACATGGTGTCTACCTTTTATAAATGCATCTCTATCTGTATACCCCCATGTCCCTCTTTTACTAACTGTGCCCATTTGCATTTAAGAAAGCACCTTGCCCCCACTGAAGAGTAGTCTTTGGAGGTCCCAAGCTAAGTCAACCAGACTCTCCTCTCTGGGAACTTGATTCTAGCTTCAGTCTTATAAGACCAGAAAATGAGTTGGCGCAGATTAATACCAATGTTGGTAGCCTGAGACACTGTGTTAGCTTCCAGAACATTAGTCTTAGTCCAGACTTGAAGATAACAACCGTGACAGATGCTGAGCTAGGCATCGTTAGCATCACCATCCCAGTCACCATCAAAGTCACTTGTACCTAGCAGCTCTGACGTGCTAGCTCCTGGACTAGGTGCTTAAGTTACCTCGCTTCCTATGCATCATTTCTTCACCTGTAAAATGGGAATTAACTTCTCATTTCTTCCAGGGTTCCTGTGAAGACAGGCAATGATCCTAAGAGCTCTGGGCCAACAAGGAGTTACCCAAGTATCTGTTAGAGGTGTTGTTGTGGGTGTAAGGGTGGGGGAATCATGGGAGAGTATGATGCAGGACCTAGTATTCGGACTCAGTTCACAAGCTGTGCAACCCCAGGCAAGACACTAGTCTTCTCTGGGCTTTTGGCATAAATGAGATTGAGTTAGACATCATCCCTTCCCAGTTTCCCCTTGTCTGACACCTATCCACTCCCATTTCTATGAAGACAGCTTTCTAGCTTAGGCTGTGCTAACCTTGTATGCAATGCATTTCTTCTCTTCCCAGCAAACCACCTGACCAGGGAGTTGCCCTGGGCAAGTACTTTGTGTACTAAGTCTCTGTCAAAGCACTTTATTGGAATCATGTTTAACCATCTCCTGCACCAGCTGACCATAAGCCCTAGTAGGACAAAGTCCATATCCCTCTTGTTCACGACTGTGTCCCCAGGGCTAGTACAGAGCCAGTGTCTGAAGAAGTGAAGACTTCCATTCAAATGATTAGTTGTGTGATCTAGGGAAAATCACTCTCTGAGACTCAGTTTCCCCCTCTATACAATTAGCATGCTGCAGTCCGTGGTCCCTAGTGGTTTTTACATGCATGGAGTCTTCTTGCCTCAATGAGCTGAAGAGGACCCCCTGCCTTGCCTGGCTGGTGTGGCCCAGGGGTTGAGTGTGGACCTCTGAACCAGGAGGTCACAGTTTGGTTTCTGGTCAGGACACATGTGCAGGCTGTGGGCTCCATCCCCAGTAGGGGGCGTTCAGGAATTCTCTCTCATCATTGATGTTTCTATCTCTCTCTCTCCTTCTCCATTCCTCTCTAAAATCAAATTTAACATTTTTTTTAAGAGGAGCCCCCCTAAACTAGCTTTCTTGAAACCTATGACCCTTCACGGATCACCCTTGATTTCTGGAGGCAGCAAGAGGTTGCGTTTGGAGCTTCCAGGACCGATGAAGTTCTAACACCAGGGATAACTTTAAGAAACAGATGGGGAACCACTGAAGACCTCGGATTCTCCAAGGCCTTGTCTGTCCCAGCCCAAGTGTGGAAACTTCTGCTTATCACAGAAGGGGACGGTCAGAAATGCCACCACCGCAGACCAAGGAAGCCGAATCTGCCTGCAGGAGCCCACACGGACCCCATGGGCCTGTTACACACATTTACTCCTGGTGGGAGAGCAGGGAGTTTTAAAGCAGTCTGGCTGCTTCAGTTTCCTGAAGTTCCTGTGCCTTTTTCCAGTTACAGCTGTGAGGAGGGAGTGGGGGCATTGGGTCTCTGCACTCCTGAGCCCAATCAAAAAATGGGCGCTATTACACCTTCTCCTGGGGCGGCTGCCCATCCCCAACCCTTCCCACGGGTTGCGGTCCCAGGACCCGAGGGCGAAGCTTGCTTCTTGCGGAGGGGGGTTGCAGGGGGGGGGGGGGGGGCGCCTAAAAGAGAACCCTGGGCACCAGGTTCCTGCGGGTGAAGGTTTTGGGGTGGAACAGTGATTTTAACCCTTTCGCTTCCAGAGAGTGACCCTATCCCCCAGATAGCCACCTTTTAGGAACGCGCGCGCCCTTAGGGCTTCACGCTCACCCAGTGTGACGACCTCGGGGGACTGAGACACTGAGGCCCCCGGAGGGAAGTGACCTGTTAGATGTCCCGCAGGAAAACAGACGCTGAGGCCGGTCTAGAATTCCGGTCTTCCAGCCCATGCTCTGGCTTCTACCCCAGGACTGAGGGTCCGTCCCTGCGAGGTGCTCCCCTTAGGAAACTCCCGACCGCGGACCTTCCGAACCCGGAATCGCCGGGGAGTCTGCATCGTTTGGCATATTGTAAACTTCTTCCGCTGCTCCGCACCAGCTCCGCGGCGCCGGGAGAGAGAGGTACCAGGGGAGCCAACGCTGAGCCCCGTCCTAGAGGCAACTTGGAGAGGGAGGCGCAGAACCCGCGGAAAGCACTGGCCCTTTAAGGGGGGGACAGAGCGCATGCGCGGCGCGGGCTGGAGCCCAGCCGGGTGGGCGGTGGGAGGGTTTGGGGAAGAGGAGGGCGACAGCTGGGCCCTGGGGCGGTGGGGACCGCAGCGGGCCCGACTTTGCCTGGTTGCTGAGCCGCGATCTGTGCATGCACCCCGCTCTCTGCGGGCTGCTCTCCGGGGACTAGCGCAGCTCGCGCTCGCCCAAGCTTTATCCCTCGCTTCCAGCTCCTCTCTCTGGCCGGGGCAGCGCGATCCTGCGGACTTGCCCTCCCCGCCCCGCTGATCCTTTCTCCACCTCCTTAGCCGGGGCCGCAGGAGCCCGAGCGAGCGAGCGAACCGCCCCGAAGCATCCTTGGCCCGCCCTGGCCGCGCCACCGCCCATGCTGCAGCCAGTCCGGGGCGGCGACCCAGCAGCCGGAGCCTGCAGCGCGGTGACTTCAGCCTGGCCCCTGTGCGCCGCACGGGGCAAAGCCGCGGAACCCCGGGCCCCGGAAAGGGACCCGCGCCCCGCGCTGGTTGGGCTGGCGCCCCGCCGCGCAGACTGCCCGCTTTCCGCCTGCTGAGACTTGCCCGGCTGCGGATCCGCCGAGCCCCGGCTTGCCCCGCCCCGCCCTTCCCCCTTCTGGGGGCTCCGCTGCGGCGTCCAGGGAGTGAGGGGACAGGGCAGAGACAAAGCCCACTTTGTGCGGGGAGCTGGCTGCGGGCGTGGAATGTGCGTGTCGGCGCGTGCCCCCTCCCCGCGCCCCGCCAGCTGCGAGTCTCGGCTCCCGGACTGGTCTCGGTGAAGAAATCGCGCCCCCTCCCCGCCGCCCCCGGCCGGGGTTTTGGGGGTCCGGGCTCAGAGCTGATGCGTCCTGAAGTCGCCTCAGTACCCCCCCGCCCAGGAGCGCGCGCAGGTGTGAGCGTGCGATCTTTTGCGGAGGACTTTGTTCTCTCCAAAACTTGAACCTGGGGGGCCCAGTCAGCGTGGGCCCAGTCAGGGTCAGTGCCTCGACCCTCTCCGTGGCCGCAGGTGTGAGCCGTCGGGCCTCAGTTTCCCCCACCGACTGTTCTCTCTGCAAGCTCAGACTGATGCCAGTCATTGTTCTCGCTGTCAAATGGGGGTGCTTTCCGAAGGCTGCCAAGTTGGGGTGTTCCCTCTTTATCCCGTTTTCTCAAAGAGTACAAGGCCTCTAAGGGTGACCCCGGACCACTAACCCCTTCTGTCCCCCACTGCACGTTGAGGCACTGTTTTTTTTTTATTATTATTATTATTTTCTTACTGAGTAGTATTTTATTGTATGGGAGCCACGCCCTGGTTTCTTAAAGGCGCCTGTACTCTGTTTGGCCATGTGTTATCTCCGCAGCTGCTGTGTGGGAGGCCTCCTGTGAGCCACCAATTTTCCCTGCTTTCTGAAACATCCTTCCTTCCGGCCCCTGTCAAGGATTTGGGGATGCCAGGAGGGAGGAAGGTGATCGGGGGCGGCGCTGCCCCCGCCACTGCCTCTGCTGCCTCCCCTGGGGCCAGGCGTTTGGAAACCAGCCAAGGGGCATCAGCCCAGAGAGATGATGAGCCAGAGGAGGAAGGGGAAGAGGACCTGCGAGATGGAGGTGTCCCCTTCTATGTCAACCGGGGTGGACTGCCTGTGGACGAGGCCACCTGGGAAAGGATGTGGAAGCACGTGGCCAAGATTCATCCCGACGGAGAAAAGGTGGCCCAGCGCATCCGCGGGGCCGTGGACCTGCCCAAGGTGAGGGGTTTGTGTGTGTTGGGGGCAGGGTGGGGGGATCTGGGTTTTGTGACCTTGAGGTTGAGAGAGCAAAGCCGCACTTTGCTTGGTGGTGTAGGGGGCTGTCATGGTAAGATTAAAAATACAGGCAGGTTGTGCCTTCCAGAACTTTCTCCCAGCTGCAGTTGAGGTGGTTCTATGAGGCCCACAGCCCCATTTCCTGGAAGCCCTCCTCTGTCTTTTTTTAAAAAGCCCATGCTTTATGGGCAGGGCAGCAGATTAAGAGGTTCACTAATGTGGATTGATATCTTATTTGCTAAACCAGAGAACTGTGGGCAGAGAGAGAATGAATGACTAAAGAGGATGCAAGGGTATACATATTGAAAAAATGTTTTCACGTGTTATCTCACTGAATTCCCCACCAGTCTTGTGAAGTAAATGCAGATTGAAATGGATGGGAAATATGAAAACTCAAGTCGGAACTCAGGGTCCCATAGGCAGTAAGTGGTAGAGCTGGGCCTTTGGGTTCCGGGTCATCTATTCTGCTGGACACTAGATGGGGACAGTTAGTTGTGCCCTGGCTGGTGTGGCTTGGCTTGGTTGGGTGTCAGCCCATGCACCAATAGGTTGCCAGTTCGAGTCCAAGTCAGGGCATATACTGGGGTTGCGGGCTTGATCCCTGGTGGGGTTGTGCAGGAGGCATCCGATCGATGTTTCACTCTCACATCAATGTTTTTCTCTCCTTCTCCTTCTTCTCTCTATACAAAGCAATAATTTTTTTTAAAAAACTTTAGAAAAAGGACCAGCTGGAGTGGTTCAGTGGTTGAGTGTTGACCTATGAACCAGGAAGTCACAGTTCAATTCCCAGTCAGGGCACATGCCCAGTTGCTGGCTCAGTCTCCATTGGGGGCTGAGCAGGCAGCAGCCAATCAAAGGATTCTCTCATTAGTGATGTTTCTATCTCTGTCTCCCTCTCCCTTCCTCTCTGAAAGCAATAAAAATATATATATATATTTTTTAAAAGATGGCCTCTGGAGAGGAGTAAAGTTAAATAAATTTTCTGTGCATAGCTCGAAGTCCTCCATGACGGCTGTCTTCAGTTGTGTCACCCACGAAGGCTGAGGCTGTGTCTCATTCCTCTTTGTTTTTCCAAGATTTTCTGTGTGCCTGGCACAGAACAGGCATTTATATGTGTCTGCTCAGTGAAAGGGTGCTTGAGACTTTGCGTGCTGTACAGTGGGAACACATGACTGATTTTTCTCTCTAACATCTATGGTCAAGTTAATGAAAGAAGCAGAGGCTTGAAATCCCCAAAGAAAAGCGCTTGGGACAGAGGTCAGAACCCAGAGGTTAGCCCTGATGGCTCAGGTGAGAAGGAAGGGGCTGGGCCGAGTGGCAGTTCCAGTGGCTTAGACACAAGTGTCCTGTTTTGTTTTTACCATGTTACAGGTACAGCCCTGAGAAACTACCTTCTGGGAGAAGGGAATTCAGAGGTTGGAGTTTGAGCAACTGACTAATGTTCCCTGAGTAAATAAAATGTGGATTGGTTTTGAAGGGCTACACAGTTGCCCTCTTACTAATTGAGCGTTTATTTAGCTAATCCACTATGGGTAGACATTTTGTCCTATAATGTATTCTTAAAATGAACACTGCGGCAAACATTTTAAAATGTACATGTGGGGGTCCGTCTCTGGTTATCCCCTTGAGATAAATTCCTAGAAGAGAAAGTATTGGGTCAAAAGATATGACCATTGAGTCCAGGTTGCTCCCCTTTCTATCTGACCTTAAACAGGTCCCTTGAGCCTATCTGAGCCACAGTTTTCTCATCTGTCACCTGCGGTTGATTGCAGTGACGATTAAGTGAGAGGCTGTACTAAAACATCTGCCAAACTAAAGCCTCAGACCAATACTGGCTATTGGGTGTTCATTTCCTTTTCCATGTCCTTCATCGCTCAGAACATGTGGGCGAATGAGGCCAGAGCCACGCGCGCTTTGAACAAGTTGGCGTTTAGCGGACAGCTCCCCGGCCGTCTTGTTTATGTCTTAGCCATGTTATAAGAGAATGTGAATGGTTCTGGAGACTAAAAAAGAAGAAAAAAAACCAATGAGTTCACTAGGGACTGGTCTATAATGTCATCCTCAGCCGTCAGGTATAGGAAAGATCCCAGTGAAGGACTGAAGCTGTTGTCGGTGGAGGAGTGTGTGTCCTGGCCAATAGGAGTGTGGTGGAGTCACGGGGATTTTATGAGAAGATTGGGAAAATCCAAAACTTCCCCTCCTCAAACCACAGGAAAAAGTGTTGCAGATAGAAAACCCACCCAAGTCTGTGGGGGATTCCTCCTTGGCCTTGGCCCAGAGTAGAAAGCAGCCCTGGGGTCTGGGAGGCATCAGTGGTTGGATCCCACTGTGCCAGCAGAGTGGACTGACCTCGGGACGGGCCCCTCCTGACGAGTGGCGTCCTTGGAGCTGGCATTCTCTGCAGAAGTCACACCATGGTGGGCCCAAGCGATGCTTTGTTGGGACAGCACCATGTTTTAGAAGACCCTTGAGCTAAAATTTAACATTGGGAGATTTCACACAAAGATCCAGATTTTGGGCGTCTTTTCAGAAGAAGATCTGTGCACAGAGAATCTGCAGTCACACGTGGCAGTGGCAGCTGGAGCTGAGGGGTGGTTCCCCCTCCCCTCATTGGCCACGGTCCCCACCACTCACTCCCAGCCTGCCTTCCCCATTTGTTACCGCGTGGACCCCGCAGGTTGTTGAGTCTGGGATTCCTGCCATGCCTGCCATGTAGTGTGACAGAGAGCGAGCTCTGCTCTCAGAGGCAGCACCATGTTAAAATCCTGGCTCTCCCATGATGCCTTTTGTGAGGAAGGTCTGCAGGCTCCTGTGCCTCCGTTTTCTCAGCTATAAAATGGAGATAATAGCGTTATCCATTTCCGAGGATGTCGGGAGGAACTGGTGAAGTAAAAGCATGGCGAAACGGGTGAACACATCATTCATACCCAGCAAATGGAGCAAGGACGGAGGGTGCAGACACCCTACAGGCGCTGTAGAGAAACATCATTTAAAAGGATGGTACCAGGATGTTAAAAGGCAGCCATTTCTAAAAGGATCCCAGAGCCAAGGACAGTTTGTGCTCCTTCATAAGAATCTCCCCTTGATGTTCTCTAGGCTGCCACCACCTCTGAAAGCTCAGTGGCCATGGATCCCAGAGCCGGCTGCTGAAGGCCTTCTGACTGCGGCTCTGGCCACAGGGCTCCCACAGAATACCAGTTTGGCCAGCGAGCCAGCATGTGCTGACCAGTGGTTGGCACACACCGGAGTAACAGTAACAGTCAGCAGGAACTGAGCTTTGCCGTGTGCCTGAGCCTGTTCTAAGCCTTGCCATGAGTATCCCAGTTAGGGATCATGGTTCTATCATGGTGCCCCTTTTACACACAAAGCATCCGAGGCACAGATTCATTAGGGAGCTTGATGCCAGACAGGGAATGGCCGGGCTGGGATTACACAGCGATAGTCCGATTCTGGAACCACTCTGCAAACTCTAGGCTTCTCCTGCTTCTTGCCCACACACTCAGCTGTCCTCCCTCCCCGAGCCTCCCTGTTGTGCTAGTCTAATGGTCGGCAAACTGCAGCTTGCGAGCCGCATGCGGCTCTTTGGCCCCTTGAGTGTGGTTCTTCCACAAAATACCCCGGCTTGGGCCAGTCTATTTTGAAGAAGTGGCATTAGAAGAAGTTTCCATTTAAAACATTTGGCTCTCAAGAGAAATTTCAATCGCTGTACTGTTGATATTTGGCTCTGTTGACTAATGAGTTTGCCGACCAAAGTGCTAGACTAAATTGGACTTCACCAGGGGAATGGCTGAACAGAGCTCAGGATTTAGGGGTTCCTGCAGCAAGGCTAACCCTTGGCCTTGGTAGTGGAGGGAGAGTTGTCTGGGAAGCCAAGCTCACTCACGCCCACTGCACCCCAGCTCTCAATAGTGAGAAGCATTTCATGGCTCCTGATTTGGGAGGAGGGAAGGGTGTCGGGAGATCCATGCTACCAGTCCGAAAGTGGGCCTGGTCGATGGGACGTACAGAAACTTGCTCATTTGTTTCTGAGCTGGCGAGTGCATGCTTGTGTGAGCACCCGGAATAAAGGGGTGCGCTGTCTGCAGTGGTTGCAGGCGTCAGCCTGGGTCCGGAGCTGGCCGCAGCGCCTTCCGCCGAGCCTCAGTGTGGCCTCTGAGGCCCTGCTGGGAGTCCAGGTCCAGGTCTCCGGAGTCATTTCCTGCTCCCGGAGCAGACAGTGTCTGGGTGCTCTGAGTGATCCAGGATGTCTTTCCGGGTGCTGCCGCTCCTAGCCAGGGCCCGGTGAGCCTGGGCACGGGACCCTTGGGCTGCAGCTCCCTCCTTGGTTGCAGTGTCTCTGGGGGGTGCACTTGGAGTCTGCAGCCACGGTTTCTGGAAATCACAGGGTGCCCTCACTGGAGACATGCAGGTGGCCTCTCAGGGACCTTCCACCTGAGGAGGCTGGGTGCTATGCGGTATAGTAAAGTGCGAAGTGATTCCTCTCCCACCCCCACCCGCTATCCTGACCCAGGAGACATTGGCACAGGGTGGTCAGGCAGGAAGAGGGAATCCCCCACCCCCCTGGCCACTGTCAGTGGTGGCGCAGGTTCAGGCAGCTGTGTGCTGTGAAAGGGGAAATAGCTTCTTCCAGACAGAGGTGTCAGCCTGGGGGCTGCCCAGCCTGGGAGAAGGGGTGCAGCGAACTGGGAAGAGGAAGTTCATGTAGGGCTGTCACCACCCGGCCTTCCCTCTTGCATCCGGGTCCTTTGGAGTGAGCAGTGAGCAGGTGTCTACCTCAGGCTGTCCTGGGACCCCTGGCCGTCAGGGGAGCAGTGACCATTGTGTGTCATTTCCCACTGTCAGAGACCCAACGACATTATTTAAAAGGCTGTGCCTTGCCCTAACTCAGTTTGGCTCAGTGGGTAGAGCATCAGCCTGTGGACTGAAGGGTCCCAGGTTCGATTCTGATCAAGGGCATGTACCTTGGTTGCGGGCACATCCCCAGTAGGGGGTATGCAGGAGGCAGCTGATCGATCTTTCTCTCTCATCGATGTTTCTACTTCCCTATCCCTCTCCCTTCCTCTCTGTAAAAATCAATAAAATATATTAAAAAAAATAAAAGGTTGTGCCCTGTGGGCTCAGCACCTTACTACAGGGAGAGCCCCCCCACCCCACCCAGCCCTGCTTTACCCCTCCCCTTCACACACCCCTGCCCGCCAGACTGACTCTCAGCAGCCCCAGCCCACTGGCTCTATGGAGAGAAGCTTGTGGGGACCTGGGACATGAGGTGGGGCCTCTCTATGTGAGGAACCCTCAGGCCACCCCACAGCTGGCAGTAGCCAAGGGGGAGCCCAGAGGAGTGGGACTTGCTCCTAGAAATCTAGTTCTTCTGCCCAGAGAAGCCTGTTCCGCGGCCCCAGAGGACCCAGCCGGTGCTCCGCGCCTCCTCCCTCGCTGACTTGTTGCAGCCAAACTGCCAGGGTTTGGGCTCTGAGTACCCACACCCGCATGGTGGCCCCTTTCCCTGGAGACCGCCTGGTTGTTGAGGGGACGGCCTCAGGGGTCTGCAGCTCTGACCTAGCTCCTCGCAGCCCAAGCCTTGCAGTGTCCGGCCATCAGGAGCCGCCTGCTGACGCCCCGTTTCTCTCCTTCTGGGCTGAGCTTTGGAAAGCCCCTCCTGGTGGGAGGACTGCCTGGTGGCCTGGTCACCGGGCGGCTTCCATGTGTGGCGCCGGCAGGAAGGGAGGTTTTGAGGGGAAACCAGGGCTCCTGTGGCTCCATGAAACCCCTCCAAAGTGGCAAGTAAAGCCATAGCAAGACCTGTCACAACGAGTCCCTCTACCTGCCACCACTGACGGAGTCCAACCTGGTAGGAGCTGGGGGCCTGGTCAATGTGCCATGACGGGTGGGTAGCACCTTCTGCTGGCGGTTGGGGCTTCTAGAAAACACATTCGAAGTGATTCCTCTCCCATCCCCACCCCCTATCCTGACCCAGGGGACATTGGCACAGGGTGGGCAGGCAGGAAAAGGAAACCCCTCACCTCCCCCCCAGCCACTGTAAGTGGTGGCGCAGGTTCAGGCAGCTGTGTGCTGTGAAAGGGGAAATAGCTCCTTCCAGACAGAGTGTCAGCCTGGGGGCTGCCCAGCCTGGGAGGAGGGGCCCAGGGAGCGGGGAAAGGAAGTTCATGCAGGGCTGTCACCCCTCGCTGGAGTGTCCCCCAGCCCAGGGCAGGCCCTGAGAGGATGGGACACCAGGTAAGCCAGCTCTGACCCAGCACTTTGAACAGGAACGAGTCCCACATCCAAATGAACTTAACCACAAAATTGACGTTCTCGTTGAGAGTCGATGACTATCTAAAATTCAAAACAATGGGTGAGTCAACCTGTGTTTTTCTAAAGTTATTAAAACAAAATTGGACCATCAACAGAAGCTCCAAATTAGGAATGCTATTAAGCGCCGGGAGGGAGAGGAACAGCCGTGGGGGAGGTCTGGCCGGAGCCTCCATAAAGGGTTGCCGAGGAGAGAGGCTCAGGGTAGGAGGGAGGCGGGGAGGCCCCCTTGGCATTGGCTTCTCTGGGGGGCAATCTGGGTGCTCAGGGGCTGGAAGCTTGGGGAGCCTTCCTCTGTGACCAGGACTCTTTCTCTGTCCTCAGATTCCCATACCGACTGTGCCTACGTTCCCACCCAACACGCCGGTCCCTGAGCGCCTGGAGGCCGTGCAGCGCTACATCAGGGAGCTGCAGTATCCTCCCCGCGCAGGGGCGGCTGCTGGTCCGGAGGCCGAGCGGGGCTGTTTTCAGACTGGGCTGGAGAGGCATCTGCAGAGCAGCCTCTGGCCACGGCCCAGGGCCGCGGCTCACAGGGCATCTCGCGCCCCTGGAGGTGGGCAGGCACAGCCCGTGCGAGCCAGCCCGGGGCTGTGGTGCGTGGCAGAGCCACTCTCGCCACCCGCTTCCTTCTCATGTAATGGGGCAAATGTCTCTGCACTACCTGCTGGCTGTGGCCTCTGCTGTCCATCCAGCCCAGCAGAAGGAGGGAGGGGAACTTTAAACTCTAGTAGTTTTAAAGGCAGTGGGGGTCAGGGGTGGGGGACAGGTAGAAGAGGAAAAGGACTTTATACTCCAGGAGGTGACATCCACATCTTGGCATGTTCTCCCAGTTCTGTGCCCGTTTCTTCCCTGGCAGGGGGGCCAGTTGCCCAGCAATGAAGAGCTGGGCCCCTGAGCCCATACCCCATGGGTTCCCTGCCCTAGGCCCCTCTTGCTCTCTGCCCCGTATGTCCTGGGTTTTCTCCCCCAGCCCCTCCAGCTACAGGGAAGGCAGAAATGGCAGGATGGGGTCCTAAGCAGGAGGAAGCCAGGCTGGTTACTGAGAATCAGATCCAGCTCTCCCTTTGTCAGTGGGGAAATTTCGGCCTTGCAATGGGAGGATGCCCCAGGAGCAACACCCAGCCATTTGGCCACACTGGACTTCCCCCACCACCCCCACACACCAGCCTTTTCGTGTTGGTTCATGCTGCTTCCCGGCTGTCTAAGTCCAGCCACTTTCCCAGCCCTGGCTGGCCTGGCTGCCTGCTCCCCGGCTCCCTTCCCGGGAGGAGAGGCTGCGGGAGAGCAAGGTGGAAACCACAGAGGACAGAGAGGACAGAGAGGGGCCGTGCGGGGCAGGAGGAGCACATGTGCTGTGCTCCTCCAGATGATCAGCGTTCTCCCCCCCACCAGGTTCCTCTCAAGAAATACTTTATGGGGTCCTGACCCAGCCTGCACCCCTGGGAATGCTGGGCCCCAGGATCTGATGGATGGGTGGGGGAGGTGGGACATGCCTCTGCCAGACCAAGCCAGGAAACCCTTAACCAGCACCGCAGGTACAATCACACAGGGACCCAGTTCTTTGAAATCAAGAAGAGCAGACCCCTCACAGGGTAAGTGTGGGCGCGCGCTGTCCCTGTGCCACGGTGGACAGTACACCTCGGCGGGTTGGGGCGCCTCGGGGCCTTTGGGTGGAAGCTCGTGAGAGGCAGACAGGGTCACAGAGGCATGGCCCCCTGCACCCCATCTCCTTCACCGCACACCACAGGGGGCCCAGGATTCCATGAAGAGGAACTGGGGCCCAGCTGAACACCGGGCTCCCATGGGGAGCTGGAGGTGATGGGCAGCCCCCTCGCTTGCCTTGGTAATGACAGGGTGGTCCCAGGTAGAAGCCTTATTGTTTTCTTTTTAATGAGGTGAGCCTAGCAGAAGAGAGCTCCCCCCATCACAGGGAGCCTGTGGTCACCCCATTTGCCTCATTGGACCCCTCTGGCCATTCAGTACAAGTCCCCATGTCTGAGCAACAGGGGCCCCTCCTCAGCTCTCACTTCCTAACCCATCACCTGGCGTGTAGACCCTGGTCCGCATGGCCCTGTGGAAGCCCAGGACAGAGGAGAGAGAGAGTGAGTGTCACCTCCTCACCGGGCCTGGGGGGCTGGGTGCTCAACCCAAAGCTGTCCGTGGGCTTAAAACCCTGTGTTTTAAAAATTAATGTGGATTTTACATCTCCTCCCACCCATAGCCTGCCCGTGTCCACTTTCCAGTGAAGAATGCTTTACGTGGGTTATTCGCTAGATTCCTTAATGACCCCCTGGTGGAATGCAGCCTCTCTCACCCTAAAAGCTTTGCTCTTGTCCTGTGACTGCGGAGTGACAGGCCTAACTCCAGCCTCGTAGGTGGAGGAGTCCAGCGCGGTCCCGGGCGAAAGAGCCGGCGGCCAGGCTGCATTCTCAGAGCTGGAGGCAGCAGTCAGGGCCTCAGGAACAGGCTGTCTTAAAGGGGCCTGAATTCCAAGTTCAGGACAGGCTGGGGAGTCACCAGGCTAACCGCCCGAGATGCCATGTCCGGGACTCGGGCAGCTGGCCAGCCGTGTGGGAGTAGTTGCAATCAATTACAAGCTCTTTAGAGACACCAGGGTTGGGTCAGGAGCCGCCACTGTGCTCCAGAAGGGACAGGATCAATGCCAAGGTTCCCAGCATCCATGGCATGCTTTCCCACCGGCCCCACACCACGACTGCAGAAGGCTTCCCACTCCCACCCCCTCCAGTGGCTGTCAGAGGGCTGTCTGTGTGCTCCCCATTCATGTTCCCGCCCCCAGAGGTCAGGAGCCTGGGGTTGGAGGAGGAAGTGAAAAGAGGGAAGGGAAGGGACCTCCTTCCTTATCTTTGGTTGGCTGCCTCTTATACCCTCTCTGGCTCAGGATGGACCTTGGGGGAGGGAAGGGAGGTGCTGGGCCTGAGCTGAGGCAGCTTGGATGGGAGAAGGGTCTCTGTTCTAGCATTTCTAATCCACCTGCCTCCTCCTGACACTCCCCCACTGAAAAGGGCTAGAGGCTCTGTCCTCATGGTTCTGCCTCCCTGCCCCCAGGCTGATGGACCTGGCCAAGGAAATGACCAAAGAGGCTCTGCCAATCAAATGCCTGGAAGCCGTGATCCTGGGAATGTATCCTTCCTCGGCCCTGGAAGGGGGCAGGCACAGTTTGGACCCCAGCTTCCTCCTCTGGAAGGGGAGGGCTAATGGGCTCAGGGGCCCTCACACCTCCCTCTCTCAGCACTTGAACTTGGCTCCAATGTGAGGGGGATGAAGGGGGCCTCGGTCCTCCGTGCCTCAGTGGCTAACTTCCCAGGCTTACTGGGAAGCTCTCTTTTGAGTCACGTGGATACTGTGACCCTGTTCTCTGACCCCTAGGTCAGGGCACGTTGATTCACAAAGGCTACTGTGCCATTTCCAAGGACCAGTGTGGGGAAGGCAGGCTGAATGCCAACAGGCTGGCATTTCCAGGGCATGGTGATTTGTGAAGATGACGGGTGGGATCTTCGGAACAGAACTTCCTGCCTTTAGAAAGGAAAGCGAGCAGGGTTCCTCAGTCACTCCTCCCCAAGGCAGAGCTGGCACCTACAGCCTGGCCCCAAGGTGGGCAGTAGCCTCCAGGTAGGGAGGGAGGGAGGCAGGTGCGTAGGGCCAGTTCTCTGACCTGACTGGCTCACACAGGGGCCTTGCCCTTTCTGTTGTTTTCTTTCATTATAGAAAAATCTAAGCCGGTATGAACATAGAACAATATAATAAATCCCATGTGCCCAGCACTCAGTTTTACCAATTCAGGGCCAATCTCGATTCATCTCTGTGTCTCCCTCACATCCCCCCTTCCCCATGTACCATAAACTTCTAAATATTCCGCCTGCCCCTCTGGGGCAAGCACCTGGCTCCACGTGCAGAGAGGATGAGGGAAGAATAAGGAGTCCACTCTCTGGAATAGGTTGGGGAGAAGATGGTCCGAGGGCAGGAGCACAGCCTCTCTGAGCAGGACTGCAGCCCGTCCCCCCAAAAAAGCATCGCTGCCTTAAACTATACAGATGGGGAGGAGCTGGTGGGGAGTGGGGGAAGTTTCAACAGTGTCTTTGGATCCTTCTGGGCGGCCGGTCCCCACTCCCACAGCCTGACAGAAGGGTCCTTTGCAGGGTCGAGGGTGAAGCCACCCAAAAAACTTCAGGCCACTCCCAGCGCCTCCTTCCTGACCCCATATCGCTTCTCCTTCAGGGCTCACACGCCAAAGTGGCGCTCCCACCCACAGTGAAGGAGGGAGACGGCTCCCCTCCCCCTGACACATGAAGCAGGTCCCCGGGGTCACGCCCTCTCAGAGGCCTTTCTCCTGCCGGCTCTTGGGCAGGAAGAAAACAGAACAGCCCCCATCTGGGCGGAGGGCCTCCCTCCACTGGCCCCACGGCCACTCCCTTGGTCGTCGCACACGTGCTGGCCCCGGGACTGCGTGCGTCCCCGCGCCTCACCCTCTGCACTGAGCCCGTGCCTGCCTCATCTCTGTGTCCTCAGTCGCTTGCAAGGAGTCTCTCGGAAGTCTGGTGATGACTGAGGGCACTGACTTCGGGGTCCTGAACCCTAGTTCTCACCTACTTCTGTGTGACCCCGAGCAAGTGTCTTAACATCTCAGAGTCTCGGCAGCTTCTGCGCAGTGGGGGACAGCAGCCGTGCCCGTCTCACAGGTTGCTAGGACAACTGAATGAGTGGGTACATGGCGGACACGTGGCACAGTGTCTGTACACAGTATCTGCTCTCAGTTTTTATCTCCTTCATCTTCTCCCCATTCGTTCAAGAAGAGTTTTATTGGGAGACTATTACGTGCCTGCCTCCACGCTGGGTCCCAGAGATACAGCAAAGAACATGACAGACCAGGTAACCTATGCTCAGGAAGTTTATAATCCAGGGAAAAAAGCAAGTAAACATATAAAACAGTTACAGACTGTGGAGAGTGTGCCGTGGGGAGGAGGAGGAGCCGGGAGGTCAGTGACGATGGCCAGGCCTGCGGCATGAGGAGGGGCCAGCCCAGGGCGGGCGGGGAGCAGCCCTCTGCCAAAGCTAGTGCAGGAGGTCCTCTGGTGGGAAACCCGGTGGATGGGGAGGTTGCGCGAGCGGGGCGAGCGAGGAGGAGGTTGGAGTGGGCCTCCCGGGCTGTGGGAACAGGCTTGGTTCTATCTGCAGGGCGATGGGCAGGAAGCGTGTATGGGGAGGAGCAGCGGCAGTGAAAGAACAGGATGGTCGTCATCTGTGAGGAAATGTATGCATGAGAGAGCAAAGCCACGCGTGAGAAGGCATCTGGGAGAAAAGGCAGGGGTGAGGGGACTTGATGTGTGACTGAGGGAAGGGAGGTGAGAGGGAGAAGGGGGCAGTGGGCGCAGCCAGCAGGCCTCTCTCAGGCCTCCTTAAGCCACAAGGACTCGGGAGAGCCCTGCGGTTTGGAGAGAAGGACTCGCTAGCAGCTGTTATTTTGTGAATGGTGCTTGACATCTAGCAGCAGCCACTAGTCACCGAGAGTCCCTCCCCTTAGAGCTTCAGGTTAGTGAGCACCTGTATGCCAGGCACAAGGCTGGACAAGAGGATATGGAGGTGAACAAGGCATGGTGTCAGGAACCGGGGGAGGGGGGACCTCACCCAGACTGTCCCTGGGGTGGGGGTGTGCAGCCCCAGTCCTGCCCCCACATGTCGGCCCTGTGGCTCCCATGGGGCTGGTTCCTTAGCTGAGCTGACATGGCCAGTTACCTCACCAACAGCATGCCCACCCTGGAACGCTTCCCCATCAGCTTCAAGAGCTACTTCTCAGGGAACTACTTCCGCCACATTGTGCTGGGGGTGAACTTCGGGGGCCGCTACGGGGCCCTGGGCATGAGCCGGCGCGAGGACCTGATGTACAAGCCGCCCGCCTTCCGCACGCTCAGCGACCTCGTGCTGGACTTCGAGGCCGCCTACGGCCGCTGCTGGCACGTGCTCAAGAAGGTGAAGCTGGGCCAGTGCGTGTCCCATGACCCGCACAGCGTGGAGCAGATCGAGTGGAAGCACTCGGTCCTGGACGTGGACAGGCTGGGCCGCGAGGACTTCCGCAAGGAGCTGGAGCGCCACGCCCGCGACATGCGGCTCAAGGTCAGAGTGGGCGCCCGCCCTGCCCGCCGCCAGAGGCCCTCTCCCCCGGGTGCAGATAAAGGGGCTGCCGCTTCCTAGAGGGAGGCTCCTACAGGGAATGCCATCACCCCCTCACCCACTCCACTGCCACCCCAGCGGACCGGGGAGGAGCTGGTGGGGAGTGGGGGAAGTTTCAACAGTGTCTTTGCTCAGAGGCCACTATTGTTGAGACAGTCCCTCAGGCGGGCAGGCCAGGGCAGGCTCAGGAAGGTGGTGGCCAGTGAGCTGGGTTTGGGGAGAGGGCAGGCCTTGACATTGGGGGATCGGTGGGGGCGGGGGGGGGAGAGAGGAGGGGAAGGGTACACTCCAGAAGGAGGAGAAAGATCTCTGAGGAAAGATCCACAAGTGGCCTCCATCACGTGACCTCATGCATCCTACCTCTTTTTTTTCTCCCTTTTAAAAAATATTTTTTTATTAATTTCAGAGAGGAATGAAGAGGGAGATAGAAGCATCAATGATGAGAGAGAATCACTGATCAGCTGCCTCCTGCATGCTTCCTCCTGGGGACTGGGCCCTCAACCCGGGCATGTGCCCTGACCGGGAATCGAACCATGACCTCCTGGTTCATAGGTCGACACTCAACCCCTGAGCCATCCTGACTCTGGGCCCCTCGCACACACCCGCCCTCCAGGAAAGGACTAGGAGGAAGTCCGAAAAAGAAGGAAGTCAGACCATGGGAAGACACGGAGATAGTAGTTCCTTCTGCTCTCCCACCCCAATGAGCAGAGTGGAAGGGGCTGAGCTGCTGAGGAGTTTGCCCCCGAGCTTGACAGTGGACAGAATCTTGGCCTCTCCCTCAGTCCCCCTGGGCTGAGGGTGCCTCCCCTGGGGCCTGCCAGGCCCTTCCCGGGGTTCAGCCCCTCCCCATTGCTCAGTCACTGCTGTGCTGTGACCTGCCCCTCCCGGCAGCCTGGTGCCAAAACCATGACCTCATACTTTCACATCCACTGATGCTCCCCACCGCCTGGCTGCCAGCCCGGGGCCATGACCTTGTGGGTGATGGCACCTTCCCCCAGGGCAGAAGCAGGCCACAGCCAGCCTGCTGCTTTCAGGGTGCTCTCCAAGCCCTGAGCTGCCCTCCCTCTGCAGCGCTGGTTGCCCAGCTCCCTGGCTCCTGCTGCTGGAGTTTCTTACACCTTCAAGGGAGCACTTTGGACCTGAGTTGAAACCAATGGTTACCTAGTCTTTAGTGCTATGATTTTCAGTCTGTTCGGTGCTGAGGAGTCCCCATAGTATTTACCTCTCTCCAGCACCCCCACAGTGTACCCCATGTTTTCAGAATTCAGACCAAGCTGATTGTACTGCATAAAGGATAATTCATTTGCTTTCCTCAACTGTTTCTTAATAGCTACCAGTCTGAGCTTCTGATTGGCTAGAGGTAACCAGTGTCACCCCTAGGGCTGGTAGGATCCCAGCCCCAAACTCAGACATGAGCTGCTTCCCCCTGGCACATCTGCCCAGCATGGGTAAATGGCCCTTTTCTCAGGGTCTCTTATCACAAAAGCTCAGTGACATCCCCCCACATCCACACTATCTTAGGGGTAACTGGGATTGAGCAGCCCTGCTGAGGATCCCCTGCCCTGACAGCATTAGTGCCCGGAACTGGTTTGGGAAGACCGGGAGGCTGGGCAAAGTGGTGGCTTGAGCTTCCTGAGTCCACCCAGTGCGGCCTGGGGGCACGTGGCTCCCACAGGCCAGGCCAGGCTCCGAGGCAGCCCTGGAACGAGTCTGTTTCTTCCTCCCACCAAGATCGGCAAAGGGACCGGCCCTCCCTCCCCGACCAAGGACCGGAAGAAGGACGTGTCCTCCCCACAGCGGGGCCAGTCCAGCCCCCACCGCAGAAACAGCCGCAGCGAAAGGCGGTGAGTGACGGACGGGGGCCGGGAAAAGGCTCTCTTCTTTCCTCTCATCTTCTGGATCCTGCTTTTTTTTTCACCCCACTTTTCTCATTCCCATTGTTCTCTTCTGCCCTCCCTGGAGAGAGGTGATTTGGGGTGGTGGGTTTGTGTGTGTATGTGTGATACCTCCCAGCAGCGATGCAGCCCATTTCCCCAGAGAGCAGCACTCACTGGCCCCCTGGTTCCCCGGGCCCCTGGCGAGAGGTCTGAGGCCAGCATCTGTGGGAGGGGGAGGAGGCGGCCTGGGCCCTGCCAGACAGGGGTTCTCCCAGATAAAGGTGTGGACGGCAGGTAGCAGTGGCTTTGGACAGAACGTTTGCCCCTGTGGTTTTTGCCTCTATCTGATGGCAGAAATATCCCGTTGAAATGCCAGGCTGCCATCTCTGATTTGTCTCCTGTCAGTCTGGCTCTTGCTTTCAATACCCTTGTCATTCAGGGCCACCTGTCTGGTATGATTTAGGGGCACCAAGCAGGCTTTCAATATCCAGCATCTTTCGCTTCCATCTAGAGAACTGGGTCCCCTCAGAGGTTTACACATGAAGCTTTTACAGCCAACTGTGGCCGGGTTAGCTGACCCCGGCAAAGGGCAGGAGCCTGAACGGGATCGCAGGGTCCACACTCCGGGCAGCACCGGCCGGGGTTCCAGAAGCACACACCCTCCCCCCCCCGCGTGGACTCCACTTGGGCACCACGAAGAATGGAGCGGGGAGGTCCCAGGGGCAGCCCCTACTTGCTCCCTCCTCCCCCACATCCCTAACGGACCACTCACCCTTCTCCTCCCTCTACTCTCTCCTCCCTGCAGGCCTTCGGGTGAGAAGAAGCCTCCCGAGCCCAAAGCCATGCCAGACCTCAATGGGTACCAGATCCGGGTGTGAAGTGGGTGGCAGCACCCGGCCTCATCCACTCCGGGGGGCCAGGATCGCCTGCCAGAACCAGCCTGGCTCCTGGGGCAGGCAGGGCTGGTGATGGGGCAGGAAGAGTGTGTTCCAGCCCAGCCACCCCGGCTGCTGCCCCTCCTACGGACAGGGCCGAGCCCCTAACTTTGGGCCGAGAGGCAGTTAGCGTTTTACTTGGAGTTTTTAACTTGACAACCACAGTTTACGGTATTTGGGGAAAACTAAAGATGTGACGGACCTGCCGACGGCTGGCAGGCCCGTGCTTGGGAGAACTAATCGCCATGCGGTTGAGTGCAGGGGCGTTGCTGGCTCTGTCGGACCCCCTGCCCCTGGTGGCTCTGGGACGTGGGGAATCTCCCAGCCCACAGGCCTGCGGCAGGACGGCAGAGGGTGGAGGTGTTTCTCCACGGCCGCCTGCCCCGGCGGCATCTTGACACAGGGAAAAGGAAGCAGGGTAGGACACATCCTGGGAGAGCCTGTGCCCATCTCAGGAGCTTGACGCAGTGATATCTCCTTAAGGGCGCGAGTCCACAGCCCAGGAGAGCCTTCGTGACCTTGCAGCCCCGAAGACAGAGGGTGCCTGAGGACTGACACTGACCACTGGCACGCCCCCTGCTGGGGGACTGAGGGAGAGTCCAGAGAGAACCACTGGGGGAAAGAGTTCCCGAGCCCCTGCCCCCTCTTGCTCAGCACAGACCTGCCTCTGGCTGAAGCTGGCGTCCTGCAGAGGTCTGGGCAGTGTGAGGGCCCAGGTCTGCGGGCTCAGCATGACTGTGGGGACTGAACAGAGCCGGCGGGCCCAGGAGCTGTGGCTGGGGACATACACTCAGGCCTGGGTCTGGCCCCTTTCTTCTGCCCTCCCATTACCTCAGCCCTTGTGGGGAAATGAAGACCTGGTCAGAATGCTTGTGCCCCAGGTCCACCCCCCCTCATCTAGCAGCCTATTTAGGTTTGGGGGTTTCCAGTGATGATCAGGCCTGCTGTCAGGGAAGAACCTGAAGAGCCGGAGTTTGCACAGCCCTCCCCTCTGGCATGAAAGAACTGGCAGGCAGGTGAGGGGTAGTAGAAAGAGGTTGGTAGGGTTGGGGGAAGGTTCTAGAGTTTTAAGCAACAAGGAAATGGAGGGCAAGGGTGTAGTGTGGCCCCTGAGGAGGGGCAGAGTCTGAGAACTGGGGGAGTGTACGTGAGAAAAGGGTATGGGGGAGAGTTTAGAGTCAGGCTGCCTTGGGGAGCAGTGAGTTCCCTATTGCTGGAGGGACTTAGGCAATGACCAGGTGGCTACTAGTACTTGTGAGAAAGCGGTTGAGAGGACTCGGGTTATGGAAGGCTAGCTGGATGGGAGGACCATTGATGTTAATTTTAACTGAGAGGCTCCAATTCAGCCAGGGGCAGCTGTCATGAGGCTGCAGAAGGGCTGGGAGCATGGAAAAGGGAGGATCAGAACAAGGTTTGTAAACTCAGATAACCTCACAGGGCCAGGCAGGTGATGAAAAGGAGGACTGTAGGGCTGGGTGGGGACTGTGGCAAACTAAAGAGGGCATAGGCCCCATTAAAGCAGCTACTGCTGCTCAGTTGTTCTCAGAGTGCAGGCCCTGCATTGCCAGATTTTTTTGAGATTTTCAGAAGCCAGGGCTCTGAATTTTTATGTGAAATATTCTGATTTTTTAATGTTGGCAATCAGTTCAGGAAACTTTAAAAACCAACATGAAAGAGAATGCCTATTTGTAATGTCTGAAGCAGAGAGCTTGTGCGGGGAAGAAGTGCACGGACATGCTTTGAGGAAGGAGATGTGGAAGTCCTGGGCTTCCCAGGGCTGGCCGGGCCTGGGCAGGGGCCTCGCTGCTGAGGCTCCGGAGTGGGCAGCGTCCCTTGTTCCTCACTCTCCCTGCAGACCAGACACACCAGACACTCCGTGGTTGCTGTGTCACCAGAGAAGGTGGAGTGGAGTAGCGAGAGTACAGTTCTCAACTGCTCAGAGATGGGTAGGACTCAGGAAGCAAAGGAAGGAGGGAGGGAGACAGGGTTTCTTTGCTAATGGGAGTGTGCATCAGGAGTGGCACTAGGGGCTGGCAGCTCTTCAAACCAGCAGCTCTTAGCCCAGAGCCAGGCCCAGCAGGGAGACCAGCTATTCAGTCCCTAGGGAGGTACTTAACCCACCCCCTAGGCTACACCTCAGCCAGAGCAAGTCGAGGTCCACTGTGACCCCTGACTCACGGTCCCATCCAGCTTTCAGGGAGTGGGGTGGTGGTCTTCATGTTGCCCATTCGCCTGAGACGGGGATGGCTCGCTTGGGAGACATGAGGCTGGAGACGAGGCCATTTTCCAATCTAGCTATGAATGCCTCGTGCAGCCCGCTCAGCGGAGAAGTGGCCCCACCCGCCCCAGTGGACCACAGGGCTTGAGATGCACAAGAGGCAGCTGGGAGCTGGAAGCCTGGGTCAGGAAAACAGGGAAGCTGCTTCCAGAACAGAAGCCTGGAAGGATGCTCCAACTCACAGGTTCCACTATGAGCCCTCTGGGAAGAAGGAAGCAGAATGAAGGCCCTACCCCAATTGCTGTCTGTGAGGGAGCAAGTTAATCGTTCCAGCTGATAATCCCCAGCATGTCTCCTCTTGGCTGAGACCTAGGGCCTGTGGAGACCACCACGGATACAGGGGATATGGATGCAGCGGTGCTTTTTAATTTATTTTTAACTCCTTTCTCATATGTAGCAACCCCTCCTCCCCTCTGGGCATGTTTACACAGGCTCTGCTTCCTGGGGCTGGCCTGGCTGCAGTTTCTGGGGAGGCAGAGGCAGAGACTTTGAGGCCTTAGTCACCATCCTCAGTATCACCTCATCTCACTTCCCATGAGGACAAGCAGCCTGGCTCCCCCTGACTCAGGACTGCCTTCCAGCGCCTCAGTGTGGGCTCCTCTGCCCCAGGGGTGTGGGCTGCTGGTTGAGGGGTCAAGGTGAGGTCAGAAAAAGCTGCTGGATAAAGGTGGGTCAGGTGGGGTGGGGGGTGATTGCTCCCCAAGCCTGGCTCCTTGTGTTTGGTGCCAGGAAACTGGGTTTAGAGAGCCTGCCCACCTTCCTGCCAGTCCTCTCCCTCCCATGGCCTCAACACGTAGCCACCCTCACCCATCACACCAGCCACCCCATCCTTCCCAGGCCTGGCTAAGTGGGGAGCGCAGTAGCCCCAGCCCCGGTACAATGGTGGAGCCTAGGTCCAGGGGTCTGATGACCAGAGCCCAAAGGAGCCGTGTCTGCTTTTGGCCCTGTCATCTCACACCCACCCCTCCCAGCTGTGGCCCAACTTCCTGGCTCTGGGCTGGGTCTGATTCTGGTCAGTCACCTTCCCAGAGGCCTGTGTGCGTGTGCCTGGGCTGTTTTCTGGCTTAGCCACAGAGCACCCCCAGCCCCCGCTCTGGCCTCAGGGCGCGGGGAGGCAAGAGCTGGGCTAGCCTATTGATTGCATTGTCAGCTCCATGATGTTCACATCCCCACTTCCCTTGTTCCCAGTACAACAGGGAGTGTGGGATGGAGGGGGCGGGCTGCCCAGGCCAGGCAGGGCTGCCGTGGTGCTAGCTGCAGGTCCATCAGTATTGACCCTCTCACCCCACCTTGGTGCTCCAGTGTCCTAAGTTCCACTTTTTCTTCAAGTCTGACAAGAGAGGGAACCGGGTATGCGTGGCCCCAGGCCTGGAGATGGTGGTGACCTTTCCCCTTGAGTTTGTGTTGGGCTGTGTGCTGTACTAGTTTTGTCCTTCCTCTTCCTGTATCAGTATTGTGCCTCCCCTTCCACCCTTACACTGTCTCATTCCCTTCTCACCCTCCCCAAATGAATAAAGTCTCCCCAGCTCCGGCTGTATGGGCTGGCTGGGAACCAGGACCTGCAAACCTTGTCTCCTTTCCTCTGGGAGCCCGGCTGGAGCCCACCGGGCCCCCGCCAGCCTCGGTGTCTCCGGGAAGAACCTGACCGGAGGTGAAGGGAGCCCCAAACCAGCCAACAGGAAGCCCCACAGCCCCTGCCGTTAGGATGAAACTTCAGGGTTCCTAGTCTGCCTCCCTCAGCCTGCTGAAGCCACAGAGCTCTTGTATCTCCTAACTGGGGAGACCTTTCCTGCTGGCTGTAAGGGCACCCCTTCTCCTTTGCACAGCCAGCCTGGTCCCTGCAGGGAGGCTGGAGTCTGCTCCCAGGATACGCTGCATTCCGGACCCCTGCTCTTCCTCTCCTCATCCCCAGCAGTCAGTTCCTCCAGAACAGAGGAAGGGTGAATGTCCTCCTGGAACAGTGGTCGGCAAACCACGGCTCTCGAGCCACATGCCACTCTTTGGCCCCTTGAGTGTGGCTCTTCCACAAAATACCACGGCCTGGGCGAGTCTATTTTGAAGAAGTGGCGTTAGAAGGAGTTTAAGTTTAAAAATGTTGGTTCTCAAAAGAAATTTCAATTGTTGTACTGTTAATATTTGATTCTGTTGACTAATGATTTTGCTGACCACTGTCCTGGAAGATGAGGTTATTTCAGGAAACCATAGCAACAGGGACCTGAAGTCCCTTCTCATCAGTTACCAGTGCAGCATCTATGGCAGTGAAAGCCGCAGCTTTGGAAAACACGTCTGGGTCCATCCATCACCCATTCCGCTGCATCCTCCCTCCGGCTCTTGGCCTCTTCCCATGCTTTAAGATAAGCCCAAACATTTGCAAACAGCTTGCACAGAAATGTTTTTCAGACCCGAAAGCATTTTTCACCTTCAACCCTTCTTCCTCTCTTCCTGCTCTCCTTTCATTCAGCTTGAGAGTAAAACCTAGACGTATAAGAGGTAGAATGCTTCCTACTTCGTATCCCAGCAAATCCCCGTGAAGTCCTAACTAGAAGTGAAGTTGAGCAAAGCAAGCTCCCTCACTTGCGTGTGCTGGGGAGGCACGCAGCTGGGAAGAGAGACCGTCCACTGGAATACACAAATGTCAGATACCACACCATTAAACAGGCGCACTTTTGTTACTTACGGGCTCATCTAAATCAGGTTCACACCAAAAAGCACCTTTCATTAAAGGTAACAGAACTTGGGACTAACTAGGACCAACATCTTTACCCAAAGGCAATGTTGTCATTTACACATTCAGTCCAACTAAAATACCTTTAAGGAGGGGGCCTCGTGGGTGGGCTCCAGCGAGAGGGACTCACAGCGGGGCCCTGGGCTGCTCTCTTACAAGTGAAAGCTGGGTAGGGGCTGGGGAGCATCTTGAGTTGAGCAGGCTTGTGCTGGACATGCCTGGCTGCTTAGAGCTGATGCAGAGGTACATGTCATGGCCGCAGGAGGGTCAGAGCCCAGCCTGCCGAGGGTTCCGCATGGCCTGCCGCCCCGATGCTGTCAGGCTCCCAGCAGGTGCCTGCTGACTTTCGGCACATGATTGGGGTGGGCCTTTGGATGGAGGTAGCACTTCTCAGAGCCCTGAACATGAGGAGGCTGAAGCTCTGCCACCCTATCTATCTGCCAGGACCTGGCATCTTGACCAGTGTGTGGAGGGCAGGGATGACGACAGGCAGTGGTAGTCAGACCAAAGAGTGGCCCAGGTGCGGGCTGCTTGGCAATCCTTAGTGTTTGCCCAGAGGGTGAGGGGACCTGCTGGGGCCTGGCAGGTGTTAGAGATGGGCCACCTCAGGTCAGCGGGAGGGACAGCTCTCTGAGGCCAGCCCACGTGGGGCTGTATCCTCTTCAACCGCAGCCGGAAAGGACTTGGTCGTAGGAAAGACAGCACCTCCAAGAATTTAAGTGTAGACTCCCTTCTTCCCCACAGCGGGGTGAGGCCTCAGGCCTGAGGAGCATAGAAACTGATTAGGGCCGGGGCAGCGGCAGAGTTCCTTTCAAAACACCCAAGTTTACCTTCTCCCAACCCAGGCGAGATCGGCACCCCAAGCTCTCATCAGGCTGACGTTGCCTGGAGCAGTTTTGTTCTGTAGTTTTGTTTTGCTCAGGAGGGAGAGAGACAGGAGGTGCCCCAGGATGAGCCTAGAAGTGCAGGGCTATAGGTCAGCTCTCTGCCCCTGGGTCCCTCCTGCACCTGGAGCAGAGAAGCCACACTTTGTGTTATGTAATGAATCAAAAAAAAAAAAAAACGATCCTTTAGTAGCTACACCAGGACAAGAGCTGGAGAGAAAAACAAAACTGAGTTTAAAAATAAAAGCACACCAGTTGAAGCCTGGTGGGTGGTTTCCCTCCCCACCCCCACCCCCACCCCCACCCGCGCGTCTGCCCTGAAAGATAGCCTCTCTCCTACTCCTGGGAAGGCTGTGTGCTGAGGAGCAGGGGGTGGCAATAAAGCAAAGGAGACTCACAATTTACCTCTTGGGGATTCCTTTTTCCTCGGGCATAAAGGTGACACACGAGCACCTGAACTGCCCATCACAGTGCTGTGATCTATATATAGTGGGCATGGAGTCCTGGTTGATAAAATGCTGTAGGGAACCCTCCAGGCCAGGAAAGGGGTCTCTGGGGACACACCTCAAAGCTTAGGAGGTATGAAATAATCCCAGCCCATGGGCCAATCGTCCAGCCTGGCTGGGGAGAACTACCCACCACACCGCCCACCAATACTCGGAATCCTTAGCAGCCCTTGCTTGTCAACGCCCAAACATTACAATTTCAGAGCTGAACATTCCTCACAAGTGGAAAAGGTTATTGCTTTCATTTCCATTTCACCAAGATGTGTGAACCGAAACTCAAGAGTTAACTTACCCACAGTCACCAGGCCAAGATGACAAGTGGTGTTCCTATTCCCAGGCGGTGCTCTCGCCACTGACTCCCACCCCAGGTGGTTCAACAGAATCACCCTGGTAGCTTTAAGTGACTCAGATTCTCAGAGGCTGACTCACAGGTGTGGGGTCTGGGAATCTGATCAGGTAAGGCAGAAAACCACCCCCCACCCCCCATTTCAGGGCTTCCCATGCCCATGCGGGTTTGGTGGACTTGCGGCTTAAGGAGGCTGGAGGACAAAAGTACCAGCAGAGTGAGGCCCAGGAAGAAGAGAAACCTTTCCAGCAACAGATGGCCCACAGCTCAGCCCTGGCTCCAGAATGCAAAAGAGATGATCAAAAATAGCAGCTCAGCAAGAGGCATCTGCCACAAGCACCAGGCCTCATGCAGCTGCCATAGGAAAACACTCTCATCCCACTTTCCACACAGACCCTCCCGAAATGCAGTTTGGCCCCGGTGGGGGGGGGGGGGGGGCAGCAGATGGAACAAGAACAACGATGGCTGAGAGAGCTATTCTCCTCTAGCTTGGCAAGGATGGAGAAGAGAGCTGCCCCAAAAGAAAAGTCAGGGCAGAGGCCTCGCCCAAGCCCTGTTCCCCCAATGCCTCTGATCAGAGGGAGACTGCCTCACTTTTCTCCGGTGTAGATTTAAGACTTGAGATCCCACCACAAGGCCAGTCTCCTTCTCTCAGCCCATCTCTGTCTCCAGGCCTCTCCCCCGTGCCCTGCAAGATCCTAATAAAATGACCAACAGGCTGGGGGAAAGTAAACCTTTATTTGGAAAAGAGAATTTAAAGCCCCATTTTGTTTCCAAAACAGAAACAAATAACAAAACAAAAATGATTAGCAGGCTACCTGCCCTCCGCCATCTTTAGCCATTTTTAAACTGTGTTTCCTGGCAGAGAACAGGGAAGGGCAATCGTCTTAGAAAACAACAGGGCACTGGCATCTCCGGAGGTGCCCAGAGAGAGACAAACAGAGTGTATGGTGGGGATGGACAGACAGGCCTGGGGCTCAGACAGGCACACGCCCAGTGCCCAGGAAACACTGTTTAAGAATACACGCGTATTTAAATTTCCAAGAACCTAGATGTGGAGAGTTTATAACCATGAACACAGCAGAATTTAAGCTGGGTCCTCAGCTTTCAGAAGGAGAGACCATTAAATTCACCTCTGGCCAACTGCCAGTCTCCAGCTTCCCAACCATCCCTTCAGCCCTGTGCTGGAGGGCAAGTGGACACCAGCAAGTCAAAACCGCCAGGGCCAGCAGCTGCTCTGCATTCCAGGAGAGCCCCCAGGCCACCCCCAGCAACAGGAGATTAAGGCAGGCAGGTGACGCGTGTGGGCACGGAAGCCCCCTAAACGGGCCAGGAACCTTGCTTGAGGAGAGGGGAAGCAGAGACAATGCGCAGCAAGGCATTGCTGGCCTGAGCAACTCCTCAAGCACTTGTGCCCAAGGCCACCTTTTCACTGAGAAGGTTTGGCCTGAGCTAAATAGCAGGCTTTTCTAGGGAGAAAATGGAAGGGAATGAGGGAGGCAGCAAACAGTAAAAGTGGTGGAGGGGAGAGAACAGGTCCCTGAGGTCCTGAGTCCCAGCGAAAGCAGCCGCAGAGCCCACCTGCTCTTTTCCTACTGGACACTCCCACTTTCGCCCTAGTACAGCAGCAGTCGCCAACCGGTATGGCCGGTGAGGCCCAAAAGGTTGGCGACTGCTGGTTTAAGGAAACCTTTGGAGCAACAGTCGCCAACCGGAGGTCCGAAAGGTTGGGACAGAGTCCACAGAGTCCAGAGAGCCCATTGTTTCTTGAAGGTTCTTTCTCCTCACCCTCAAGGAGTTTCAAATCTCAAATCACTATCCCAGCCCACTGACCCCACACAAACTTTCACCGTCCTCGGGGACAAGCCTAGTGAAAGCATACCAGGCCTGTGGGGAGCTCTGGGGTGGAGGCTCTGGGGCAAGTACTGCATCCCCAGTTGTGCTGCTCCAGGCTGGGGACCCACTGGTTCCCAGAGCTCAGATGATGAACATGCCCTGGCTGGCATGATGAACGCCTGATGAAACAGAGGATAAAAGGAGCAAGGCCCATGCCCCTGCTGCTGCCTGCCAGCACAGGGCACCAGATCGTGGTCTCAACCTGCCCCTAGGCTGACAGCCCCCGTGTGCACAGCAGGCTGATGGAGGCAGGTACGGCCGCACAGAGCAGTCCCACCTTGAGAGGATGCACACACACACACACATGTGTGCCTGGCAAGAGGGCTGGGCACAGAGGTTGTGAGGAGGGGGAGGAGGTCGGATCATAAAGTACCACAAAGAAACGGCCTGAAAGCAAATAACAAATGAGATCAATAGCTCCCACAACCCTGGTAATTAAAAATCAAGAGGAGCGCTGGATACATGGAAGGGGGAACCCCCCTTCCGCCTCTCCCAGGGCCACCAAGGATGTGGCACGAGAGGATTAGGAAGAGGTTGGGGCAGGGAAGGGACCACAGGCTGAGAGCCTGGACAGGTCCATAGAAAATCTAACCATGAGGGGACAGGAGGGCAGGGGAGGGGCTGTAAGTTTCTCGGACCTAAGTTTCCAGAAGCATGGGATATTTCCAGTCTCTGACCCAGTGGGCTCTCCTAGAAGAGCGGCTCTCTTCCCCTGGGAGCCCATCATGGGGCGGTCACTTCCATCCCGAAGCTGGCCAGCAGGCAGAGGTGGTCTGAAGAGCAGAAGGGGTTGGGTAAGCCATTGGCAGCCCAGAGAATCTCTTCCGAGAGGAGGGAGAGGCGGCCCAGGAGCTTGAGAGTTCCGTCTTGATATAGCCTGGGGTCTGGGGCACAAAGCAAAGCCAGAGGGTAGAGGTAAGAGAGTCAGCCACACTGCATGGAGAGGGCGGGGCCTATGGAAGCTATGCCTTATGGAGGCTGCATCCCCTTGGCTGCCCACCCTCCTTCACTGCCTGCTGCCTCTAGGAGAGGCCTCGTTTTTCTCAGATACTCCATGACATAGCAATGAATGAAGCAGCGTGGGTTCCGGGGGACCGTGGCAAAATGGAGAGTGTATGCTCAGGCCCAACATTACAAGATCTGATTTTCTAAGAGAAATTGGAAATCCAGATTTTTCTATTAAGAAATCTGATTTTTAAACAATTTAAACATTTTAAAAGACATGCTTTAAACAAAAAGACACAGGGCTTATAGACTGCTACACGGTGACCACCAGTGTGGGGTGAGGAGATAGGAAACAGGGTCTCTAACCTAACCAAGTTCCTCACTAACCAGACACCACTGAACAAACCCAGTAATCTCGTGGGGCTCTATTTTCCCCCTCCGAAACAGAGATGGAGAGTGCTTGTCCTGCCCAGCTCTCTCTAATGCTACAAGGACTGAAGGAGATATCAGACAAGTGGCCTGAGAGAAGGATGATAAGGATGGCCAGTGCTAGGTAGGTATGAAACCTGCTCTTTTGCTGGTCAAATCCCAGCAGCCCAAGTCATGCCACCAATGCCTGACCTACCACCAGCTGTCCCAGGGACTCATGTGGATGGCTCCTAGGAACCCAGGACCCACCAGGCTTACCAGTCCTGCTCCCGTTGTCGAAGGACTCAGCTGAGAAGAAGATGTAATCCACCGTGGTTCCAATACCCAAGGGCATTGTGGTGACCTCTGGGCGGCAATGCTGGGGCAGGAAGTGAGTATATACCGAGGTCAGGTGGAGGCAGTGCTGGATGGTGCCTAGGCTCCTACAGGGATGGAGAGGATAATTTCAGCCAGCAAACATTATTGAGCTTTTCTCAAGATTACTTTCTCTGTGGGTTTTATGAAGTATTTTTAATGAATGATTCCGAGTAACAGTCTCAACAAAAATTCCTCCCCATGCTAATTAGAGGCTGACAGTCTTAGGTAAAATTAGCCTAGAAATAGCACATGCATACTCATTCCCCCGGATGTTCCTCGCCCCCCCCTCTTCCCTTGCCCCCTGATGAAGCCTGCCCTGTCATGGTTAGCAAGCTCTTCTGTGAGGCCTCACTCCATTGAGGAAAAGTATGTGGGCTTTTCCTCTGCAGGCACCTGGGGGCGGTCACCTCTGGCCTCTGTTCACTTGTATGTCCCTCCATAAGCTTAGCAGGTATTGAGGGAAGGGAGAGCTCAACAAAAAAATGCTCCCCAAATTAGCCTTCGGAAGGCCAGCAGGAATCTCTCTCATACACTGGCATGCAAGCTCAAGGGGACTAGGAGGAGGATTACCTGGGGGAGACGGGCTTAGGCTCAGGCTCAGACGTGTCTGCCTCAAGAACGGACTCGGCCCAGCCAGCAGGTGGTTCTGTAGAAGACCGGAAAGATGTTTTGTCATTCGCAGTCAGTGAAGCAGGGTCAGAACCTTGCACCCTGAAATCCTTCTCAGATCCATAACTGGATTGCTCCCAAAGGGAAAAGGGAAAAATAGTGAAGGGTGGAAAAAAACAATGGATCACAGTCAGGAACCGCAGGCAGACAGAGGCCTCTAACGTAAACATTTATCTTCCTTGACTCAGCACCTTCTCTGGAAATTTAAATTTATTTTTAAAAGGTGATGTAGTCAGCTCAGGCTGGGGTTGCTAAATGGTTAGAGTGCTGGCCCACACACCAAAGGGTCTTGGGTTTGATTCTCAGTCAAGGGCACATACCTCACTGCAGGTTCCATTCCCAGCCCATTGGAGCAGGTGGGGGAAGCAATCAGGCAATATGTCTCTCACATCGATGTCTCTCTCTCTCTTTTCCCCCTCACCTCTTCCACGCTCTCTAAAAAAAATCGATGAAAAAAATATCCTCGAATGAGGATTAACAACAAAAAAATCGTGAAAACAATAACGAAGTTACAGGCCTTACAGTTCTCTATTTCAAACTTGCAGAGTTAAGATCATCAAGACAGTGTGGTACTGGCTTAAAGACAGACATATAGGTGAACGAAATGTAATTTTTCTAAGGAGAGGGGTGAATGGAAAGTGACTGCTAATGGATATGGGGTTCCTTTTGGGGGTAATGATTTTGGTGTTGGTTATACAACTCTGATTATACTATAAGTCACGGACTTGTATACTTTAAGTGGGTGGATTTTATGGTATGTGCATTTAATCTCAATAAAGGTCTTTTTAAAAAGGATATGGAAATGTTACAATTTCATACCAATAAATTTGATAATTTAGATGAAATGAAATATTCCTTTATAAATCCTACATTTCCATGTTGTTGTTTTTTATTTTTATTGATATTATAAAGAGTTTTTTCATTATACCTCTTTTGTTCTTGTTAATCCTCACCTGAAAATATTTTTCCCATTGATTTTGAGAGAGAGTAAAAGGAGAAAGGAGAAGGGGGAGAGAGAAGAGAAAGAGAGAGAAACATTGATGTGACAGATACACATTGCCTGGTTGCCTCCAATATGTGCCCCAACAGGGCCTGGAGACAGAACCTGCAACCCAGGTGCATGCCCTTGACCAGGAATCAAACCTTGACCCTCTGGTGCATGAGCAAGTACTCTAACCACTAAGCAGCACCAGCCAGGGCTTCATTATATATCATTATATATAAAAATATGTCATTATTTTTATATGTGACTACTATGGCTTTCTGTATATTAATATTGTACCCAGCTGCCTGTGGGATCGGGCCAAAAACCAGCTCTTCGGCATCTCCCGAAGGGTTCCAGATTGCAAGAGGGTGCAGGCCAGACCAAATGACCCCCACCAGTGCACGATCACGGCCAGGGAGGGACATGGGAGGCTCGCCAACCGGGGGGTGACCACAGGAGGGCTCCAGGGTGTGTCCGGCTGGTCTAGCTCAGTCCCGATTTGCCAGACCCCAGCAGCAAGCTAACCTACTGGTTGGAGCATCTGCTCCCTGGTTATGAGTGCACGTCATTGCAACTCAACAATCAGTGGACTGTCTGCCCCCTGGTGGTCAGTGCACATCACAGCAAACAGTTGAGCAGCCTAAGCGTGTCATTAGCATATTACGCTTTGATTGGTTGAACAGATGAACATTGAGCACTTAGCATATTAGGCTTTTATTATATAGGCTTAATTCTTGTGCATCTAGACACTTGCCTACTCCTTAAATAGGTCAGCAAATGAGCTTATCTAATTGACAGCTGTTTTTCACCCAAACCATCAACTTTTAGAATTTACTAGTTCTATTTTTCTGTTTTCTAAATTATTTTCATTTTTACTTTCTCTCCTGCTTTCTGTTCTTTTTTGTAACTTCTTAAGTTGGATGCCTAATGTACTTCCATATTTTTTATTAATATAATTCTGTGATGCTAAATATTCTATATTGTTCTGATTTTTTTTCATTGAGAAGTTCCAGCTATAATCCCAAAAATATGTGGTATTTTCATTATTATTTTTAGATATTCTGCAGTTTCAGTTTAAATTTTACCTTTGACTTAAAAGTTTTTAAAAATTTTTAAATGTCCAAGAGGTATTTTGTCTTTAATTTCTATTTTTATTGCATTGTGATTGGAGAAATTTGACAATGCTACTTTACTGTTTAAATTTTATTAAGGTTTTTAGGTGGTCTAATACAGCAGATGCCAACCTCTCAGACCTCATGGACCACCAGTGGTCCGCGAACCAATGGTTGGCAAGCACTGGTCTAATATGTGGTTAACTCTTAAGAATCTCCTATGGATACTCAAAAAGATGTTTTTGCTCGGCTTTCAGTGTTCAGAGTTTGCTGTGTACCAACCAGATTTACCTTACAACATGTTACTTCAGTCTTCTATATTCTTAGCTATCTTTTATCTACTTGATCTGTTTCAGAGTAAGAAAGATGAATTAAAACCTTTCCCATTGGTTATTTTCTGACTATTATTCCTTGTTAAATCCTGAAGTTTCACGTTGTGATTGAGGGTGTAATGTTATTTGGAGCACAAATATTCACAACACTAATATCTCCATTTTGAGTCACATCCTTTACGATTATGATACGCTGGAAAAAATCACTGACCAGCAGGACATTGAAAATGGTCTCCCTCAGCCCCAGGCTCTGTCCATGCAGTACTGAGTCCAGACAGCACTGTGCGCAGGCAGCAGTCGCATATGGCCACAGCTGCCTCCATCTGCGCTGCAACATCCTCTGGGCTCATTCAGCACCAAGCAAGCAAGTGGAAGCCAAGCAAGTAAGTTCTTCTGCAAGTACTAGCGAAGGCGATAATAAATTGTGCCATGCCTGGGCTAGAGAAGCCGGATTCAGAACTTTCCTGGTTAGAAACCGATCAGACAGCTTTTGCTCCATGGCCATCTCATCAGTTTGTAAATAATGATTTACGAATATCACCTATTAATAATTGCTTTTTCATATAATGCACTTACTTGGGCACATGGTTTCTGCTTAAGTGTTAAAAGACCTGAAGGGGTCAATGTAAGTTCAAAGCTCCAGCATTTATGTAAGCATGCAAGCACTCAGAAAGAAAACATAGTAACCCCCGTCAGTGTCTTTATGAACCACACTGGAAAGATAAATAATAATTCAAAAAAGAAACAAGAGGGGGACTTAAAATTTAGATTCCCTTATTAATTATTCCCTCACAAAGGGAATCACAATGTTTTTGTGTTTTGTCTTAAATATGTTTTTATTTATCTTAGAGAGAGGGAGAGAGAGAGAAACACTGACATGAGAAATATGAATCAGCTGCTTCCTGCATGCACCCTGACCGGGGATGGAGCCCGCAGCCCAGGCATGTGCCCTGACCAGAAATCGAACCCTTCAGGGCACGGGTTGACGTTCAACCAGCCGAGCCACTCCGGCCAAGGCCACAATGTTTGATACAGAGCACTCCAGTGCGGTGCAATGTCAACTGTGGGTAAGGTAGAGCATCACTACCTAGCACTGCAGTTCCTTCTGCAACTCATGCTTCTCATTAAAGTCAGTGTCAGAGTCAAGTTGACAAGCTTTGATGTGCACAGTGGTTGGATGACTGGTATGGGACTGGAAATATTGTTCAGTGGGACATTTAATCCAGCGGTTGCCAACCTTTTGGACCTCACAGATCACCAGTGGTCCGCAGACCACTGGCTGGCGACCGCTGATTTAAACATATCCTCTAAAAAAAAGATCCCACGCTATGATCTCACTGTACTGCACTTTGGTCTTTCTATTCATGGTCTAAAAATGGTGGCAGCTTTTCAGATTTGGAGTCTTTAAAAGAGATTCATCAGAAGCCTGTTCAGACCTTGGTGGGGGCATGTTCACAGTATGTGGTAAATGGGTGCGTTTACCCAAATTTGATCTCATTTAATCCTCGCTTGAGGATATTTTTCCATTGACATTTAGAGAGAGTGAAAGGGAGGGAAGAGGGGGAAGAGAAAAACATTGCTGTGAGCGAGATACATCAGTTAGTTGCCTCCTACACATGCCCAACCAGGGTTGGGGTAGAATCACAACTCAGGGAATCAAACCTACAACCCCTCGCAAACCCATGTTCTAACCACTGAACCCACCAGCCATGGCTAATCTCAATTTTGAAAATACTGCTATTATTTTGCATTGTTAGTGAACTGGGTATTTTTCCCCCTATATGATTCTACTTGCAAAGTGATTGTCAGTATGTATTTTAAAAGATTCTTGGTTTTAATTTTGTTAAAACCGAAATGTTTATTTTATGTTTCAAATATAGCATGGATTTTTTTTTTTTAAATAGCCTATTCTTAACATAAAATTGCCTATGTGGGATCCTACTACTGTTTAACCTTAGTATTTTATTATCTTAAAACACTCAGTCCCTGCTTCCCTGCCTGAGCCCAACTGATACAAGCCCTATCCCAGTTCCAACACATGCCGTCATCATTATTATTATACTAGAGGCCCGGTGCACGAAATTCATGCACTTGGGATCAGGGGAGGTTGTCCCTTAGCCTGGCCTGTGCCCTCTCACAGTCTAAGAGCCCACAATTGATTGCCTCAAAGAGGTAGGCCCTACCCACTCAGCCTGAATTCCACAATGGATCGCCCCAAAGAGATAAGCCCTTCCTGGGCTCCGCAATGGATTGCACTGCAAAGGGAGGCCACCGCGGTGCCGCAGACCAGGTAACCTGGGTCTCCCTCTTTAGGGCAATCGTGGAGCCCCAACTGATCGCCCCACCGGCCAGTGGCCTGGGCCTCCCTCTGCAGGATGATCATGCAATTGATTGTGCCCTGCAGAGACAGGCCCTGCCCACCTGCTGCAGCCCACCTTTTGGTGGCCTGGGCCTCCCTCTGTAGGGCAATTGTGGGGTGATGGCCGGAGCCATGACCAATTGCATCATACCAGCCTTGGCTGGCCTGGTGCCAGTGGTCATCTGGATGGTAGTCCTGCTATTTGGCCATTCCGTCAATTTGCATATTATGTTTTTACCATTATAGACTAGAGGCCCGGTGCACAAAGTTCGTGCATGGGGGGGTGGCCCACGAGGGATGTCCCTTAGCCCAGCCTGTATCCTCTCCAATCTAGAACCCCCTGAGGGATGTCCAACTGCCCATTTAGGCCTGATCCTTGGTCACCCCTAACTGCACTCCCTTGCTGGCCTGATCGCCCACAACTGCCCTCCCTTACAGGGCCTGGAACCTCCCAATGACCCTTCCCTGCTGGCCATCTTGTGGTGGCCATCTTGTTTCCATATAGGGGCAGGATCTTTGACCACATGGGGGCAGCCCTCTTGTGTGTTGGAGTGATGGTCAATCTGCAAATTACTCTTTTATTAGATAGGATGTTGCTACAGTTGTAATAATACCTTGGCAATTTAAAAAATGAGCCATTGAAATGCTTGCTGCTCTGCACAAAATGCCAATTTAAATTAAATTCCAACAAAAATAAATAAATTCATTGCTGACCACCAATCAGTTTGACTACAGTTTTTTCCAGTCACTGCTTTGTTGTCATAAGTTAGTCTCCTGGCATCTCTTCAAGAAAGGCTTTTGGTGGAGTATAAAATTCATAAGCTATACCTTCTTTCCTTCAAGCCTTGCTCCTGTCTTGTGAATTGAATGTTAATGTCAAGTCAGACGCCAACCTCATTATTTTTACTCTTAGAAGTAGCATGATCTCTTTGTTCAACTGTCCAAAGGATTATTTTATCTTTGACTTCTGATAACTAGGAAGTTAGTGTTGCTTCTATATCTTTTTTTTTTTTTTAACTGAGATATGGCATATCCTCTCAATCTGAAGATTCAGATCTTTTCATCTTTGGGAAATCTCCCCTGAATCACACCTTTATATGTCCCTTTTGTGTCATCATATTGGGTTTCTTCTTTGTTAATCTCAATTATATGTTGTCTTGCCTTATCTTTCACTGCTGCCATTTTCTCTCAAGTCCTTTTTATCCTTTTACTTTCTTTTTATTTTGCTCCCCCCCATCCTCTTTGCCTATCTCATCTTGTTTTCAGCAATATCTATTCTTTCTTATGCTGCATCCAATTTTGTCTTCATTTTATGTGATTTTAAAATCTTTTATTCTATTTCTTTCCTCAGCTCCACAGCTTACATTTCATCTTCTGATGTCTTGCCTGAACTTAAAAGGCAATGGTTTTATTTTTGTGCTCTTATTTTATAAAGGCTTCATATTTTTATTCATGGAAAAATAATTACAATTTTCATATGCTCCATGGCAAGAAGTTTTATCTTTGAAGTAAGGATTCTTTATCTGCCTTTCATTTTTCCTTTTCCTTCCACCATTTTTTCTTTTAGTATTTTAGTGCAGATCTCATGCTGGTTTCTCTTGGGCAGCCCAGCTTTGAATTAGCTGAGATTTAGCTACCAGTTATTTATACAAAGTTTATATGAGAATTAAAAATCCCAAGTAACATAATTTTCTTTATGACACAGGGTGTGTATGAATCCTTTTAATCTTTGCTTCTCCCTAGGCAAAAGATACATAGCCCTGAATATCCCCCCTGCCATTTAAACTGCTTGATGCAAATATGCTTGATTCCTTAATCAGTCTTCCATTCACTGCCTCTTAGGACTAAAACAGGTTGAGATAATGTCCTATCACCACCTGGGCATCCTTTCCTTATTGATGGAACAAGGATTTTGGTTTGGTGCCTCAGCTACACTCCTTACCTTGGAGGACACACTTCTGATTCTTTTTGGAATCCATATGCCTCACAGATAAATCTCTCCATACTTGCTTCAACACTCCTGCATGATCTCTAATGCTTCCCACAGCCATTCCACTGTGTTGTGGTTTATGGTTTCAGATACCTTAGATCTTGCATTCTTAAAGATGGAGTTTAAATTTCTTTATTCCATTTTCCTTGTTGCTTCACAGTGTTTTCAGAGTCAAGAAGAGTAGAATGTCAAATATGCTCTGCTACATTCAGTCTGGAAGTTCTCAGTAGGACTATTTATTACAACCAAGCCTACTGTCACCTTTTGATTCTCAAAGCCCTAGCACGTGAATGAATCTTCTCTCCCATATATGCTGTCCACGTGCTAGTTAGTAGCAACTCTGGCCTAAAACGGTAAGTGGCTTCCTTAAGGTCTCAGAGCTGGTTAGAAACCAGGTCACGATTCCTGGTCCACGTTCTCATGACACTGCACATCAATGCATGTGTCTGGCCAATAAACTCCACTGACCTTCCTTCCTTCTAAGCCTACTTATAACCAGGAGCTGACCTCTAAGAATTAGGCCGAGGAAAGACTGAGAAATCATATAATTGACAAATATCACAGATAAAGAGGTTTTAAAAATAAAACAACTTAGTTCCCATTACCTGGCTTAGTATCTGTCACTCCTTCCATAAGAACCAGTCCTACTGGTCGCTGACAGGCAATACTGCAGAAGCGAAAACGTAGCAGGAAGTCTCGGCTGTATTTACGTCTCTCTGTAAACCAGGAAAAGCCGCACAGTAAAAGAAAGGAAGAGGAGCCACTTGGTGAGCCCTCCTTAATATCAAGAAGCTTCCAGCATAGGGACAGGGGAAATCTGGCTCAGAAGTCAAGGAGGTGTTCCAACAGCTACGACTTTAAGTTGTAGAATCATTGGGTGACCGTGAGGACAGTGAGAGAAACAAAGACCTTGCTAAGGGAACTGAGGGGACTCTGCTTTCTCGTCATGGAGGTGCCAGCTTTCTTTCAAAATGGGCATGAAGGCACAGCCAACATGGCGCACGCTCACCTGATCTCTTGGGACGACGGGAGGTGACATACTGACAGCCATCAGTGATGCCCAGGGCACTGGGCCATAGCGGGGCCTGCAGCTTCCTCTGGTAAAGCTGATGGGAGAAGTCTTCCTGTCCAGACACCTACAAGGAAAAGAGCAGGTGGGAATGAGGAAACCAAGACGAAAAAGGGAAACAGCCCATTTTGGGAGACATGCAAACATACACACACACACACACACACATTCATATACCACATGCACAATATAAGCAAAACATAAGTCTTAGGAGAAGGTTAAAAATGAGGAACTAATTAAAACTTTTTTTTTTTTTTTTTTTTTACTAAAAACACTGAAATGCCCATGAGACAGGAATGAGGGATAAGAGAATGAGGTGTGTGAGTGACAGCAAATAGTACTGTATGAACAGGTGATCTCCTAACCTTTACCTCAGAAAAATCTTCACAATTCTCCACAGAGAATACCAGCTTTCAGTGGCTTTAATGTGCAAGGGGGAAAGATTTATCCTGATCTTTGGGTCTTCTGGGCCAAGGTCTAGCATCATAAGCCTATTATTGGGAAACCACAGGGGTGAGCCAAATGATACATGCACCAAAGCACTTTACTGACGTCACCATCCTCAGCCAAAGCCTTGGAATGGACAGAAGGCGGTAGGGGAAACATTCGGCAACATCAGCCATTTGCTTATCTCCAACGTGTGTAGCAAAATTCCCTTTATTTCATTTAACAACAAATATGTGAATGCCAACTATGTGTAGGACACAAGCTAAGTGCTAGTAAGAAAGCAGTGATAGCCCTAACCGGTTTGGCTCAGTGGATAGAGCATTGGCCTGCAGACTGAAAGGTCCCAGGTTCGATTCTGGTCAAGGGCATGTCTCTTGGTTGCAGGCACATCCCCAGTAGTAGGTGTGCAAGAGGCAGCTGATTGATGTCTCTCTCTCATCAATGTTTCTAACTCTCTATCCCTCTCCCTTCCTCTCTGTAAAAAATCAATAAAATATTTTTAAAAAGAAAGAAGTAATAGGCTCAATCTCTTTGCCCCTGAAGGACGTTAGTTTCCGATATGCCATCTGAAGTAAAACAGACCTGGAATTGAATGGCTGTGTGACTTTGGGCAAGTTAGTTAACTCTCTTGGGTTCAGTGTCCTGTATTATAAAATGGGATAATGATACCACATGTAATTAAGGGTTGATGATAATAATCACTACCAAAGTATGATTGCTTCCTTTGAAGTAGGAACTGGAAAACACTTCATGTGTATTATTTTATTTAACCCATCAAACAAACAAGCAAACACCTCTGAAGTAGGTCCCATTATAGCCCCAATGTCTGGATCAGGCAAATGGGGTTTTCAGAAGTTAATTAAGTAAGTTGACCAAGGTGGGAGAGCGGGGATTCAAAATGAGTGTCCTAATCACCACACCTAACGGTGCCACACAAGGTAGGCATTTAGTAAATTCTTTGCCAGTTTCCTGAGCTCCTTGATTACAGCAACCTTCTCGCGGGATAATGCCTTTCACATGTGGCAACCAAGACATTGCTGGCACCCGAGTAACCTCGTTAAAATAGAAGCCCACAATGCTCAATAATAACTCGGTCATTTTGTGTCCTTTCTCCACTGTGCCTTGCCAGAAGCTAAGCAATAAATTGGATGGATCAGTCAAAGCAAAACAGAGGAACAGGGAGATTAAGTGACATTAAAAATTAGCTTAAAAAATTAGCACAAGCTGAATGCCCATGAGCACAGCTAAATAAACTATGGTAAACTATGAGATATCTGTGCTATCAACATTCAGCCATTAAAAAGAATAAGATAGATCCATATATACATTGTTAAGTGGAAAAAAGCTACAAAATAAAATCTATCGTGTTTATAAACACACACGCGATAGATTATATACCAGCTGTCAGAAGCACAGACAGTGCTGGAGGATGAGCGCTCTGGGGCCAGACCACCCAGCTAAAATCCTGGCCCCGTCACGAATGACCTGCATCATCCAGAGTAAGCAAATTATTGACTTCTCTGTGCCTTAAGTTTCCTTCTTTGTAAAATGGAGACAATGACAGAAATTATGAAAATTAATGAATACATGCCAAGTGCTTAAAATAGAACCTGGCACATAGTAATTACTTCATAAATGTAATTTAAGATTATATTATCACGGGAACATCCATATCACTATAAATGCATAAAAACAATCTGGAAAAATGCCACCAAACTTCAGCTATTACTTGACTCTAAGGGGAGAGGCAGGGATTGTAGGTAATAAAAGGGGCTTTGGCCTGATTTTATGATATTTGAATTCTTTCAAGGATGTACTTATGTATTACTTATAGACTCAAAATAAATTAATGATAAAGACTGAAAGGATTCCAATATGCCAAAGACACTCGAGTTCCTAACTTCCAGGTTTCGGGTACAAGAAAGCAGGAGAGAGCCAGAACCGGGATAACTGAAGTCCCTGGCACAGAAGCAGCGCCAGGCCGGGTTCCCACCCACAGTGGTCTGCCCATTTCACCTTCCAGGCTGGCATCCCATCGTACTGGAGCTCTCCGTCCCTGATGAAGTTGTAGAGAGGTGAGTCAGGGACGGAATTCAGGTCCCCACACAAGATGATGGGGCAGTGGCTGCCATCTGACAACCTAGCCACCTTGTCCACTTCAGCCAAGAGAATGGCCATCTGGGCCAACTTGACATCACCCCGGCGTGGGTTGTACAGGATGTGGGTATTAGCCACACATAATGGGGCCACCGACACTTGCCCCAGGCCTTCTGGGACTAGTGGCTGCAGCAGCAACACTAAGCCCACATTATCCCGATTGAGGAGCTCCAAGCCAGGCCGGAAGTACTCCACAGGGCTGGCGCAAAGCAGACGGAATCGCGTGGGCTTGTAGCAGACAGCACAGCCATCCGTCTTACACCCGGTCCTCCTCTTGTAGAAACAGGTAAAGCCTGCAGGAACACCCACCAAGAAGATGGATCAGAGTCCTTGAACCCTGAATCCCTCCAACCAGTGGCAGCAACCCAGGCGGGTGTGCAGAAGGCATTGCTCCTGCAGCTCAATAATGGGAGTCCTTGCCCTTGCCAATTCCCTGGCTCTGCAAAGGTTCCCTGACAGTTTCAACCAGACGACTGGGAGGCTCTAAAGGGAAAGAAGGAGAGAAGGGTTGAAGCAAAATAAGTTGACAGGGAAAGCATGGAATCTAAAGTCAGACAAATTGGCCCTGGCCAGTATGACTCAGTGGAGAGCATCAACCTGTGCACCAAAGGGTCTGGGGTTCCATTCCCAGTCAAAGGCACATACCTGGATTGCAGGCTCAATCCCCAGGAAATGTGTGGGAGGCAACCAATTTATGTGTCTCTCTCTCATTTTCATATTGTTTCTCTCACTCCCTCTTTCTCTCTTCTTCTCTCACTCACTTTCTCTCCTCTCCTCCCTCTCTCCCTCTCTCCCTCCCTCCCCCCCCCCTCTCTCTCTCTCTCTCTATATATATATATATCTCATATCCCACTCTTCCCTCCCTTCCATTCTCTAAAAATCAATGGAGCCCTAGCTGGTTTTGCTCAGTGGATAGAGCGTCAGCCTATGGACTGAAGGGTCCCAGGTTCAATCCTGGTCAAGGGCCTATGCTCAGATTGCGGGCTCGATCCCCAGTAGGGGGAGTACTGGAAGCAGCCAATCAATGATTCTCTCTCATCACTTACGTTTCTATCTCTCTCCCTCAACCTTCCTCTCTGAAATCAATAAAAAAAATTTTTTTTAAGAATGTAAACATAATACTCTCCAGTTCCATCCATGTTGTTGCAAATGATAGGAATTCCTTCCTTTTTAGTGCAGTGTAGTATTCCATTGTGTAGATGTACCACAGAACTGGAGAGCATTATGCTAAGTGAAATAAGCCAGTCAGAGAAAGAGAAGTATCACATGATCTCACTCATTTGTGGAATATAATGAACAACATAAACTGATGAACAAAAACAGTTCCAGAGACAGAGAAACATCTATCAGACCATCACACCTTGGAGGGAAGGTAGGGGAGGGTGGGAGTAAGGGGGAGAAATCAACCAAAGGACTTGTATGCAGGCATATGGGCCTAACCAATGAACACAGACAACAGGGGGGTGAGGGCATGAATGGAGAGGATGGGGGGGCGGTAATGGGAGAATAAGGACACATATATAACACCTTAATCAATAAAGAAATTTATACAAATAAATAAAAGAATGAAAACATGTCAAAAAATAAATAAATAAATATTTTGGGGTAAGGATTAACAAAAAAATAATAATAAAATAAAGTCACACAAGCTGGAGTTCTAGCTCCACAACCTATTAGCTTTGTAGTTTTGTGACCCTGAGAGCAAGTCACAGAAATTTTGAGAAACTCAGTTTCCTCATTGTAAACTGGGAATAAGGTTTAGTTACTTCAAGAATTAAAGGGCAACATGTCACAGTTACTTTAAAACTTCGAACTCTACTTTCTTTTTCACCCACATAAAGGAGCTAGCTCGCAGGTGAGATTGAAGGTTTACTGAGACAAAGGAAAAACATGGTGTCTTTGGGGAGAGCAGACAGGGCTGCAGGAACAAAGACTGGCACACATGCCAGGGAGCTGCATTACCCATCATTCGTAGCGAGGGCTCCAGCTGCTCCCAGTAATGATCTTCCTGGACTTCCTGAAGACACAGGATCTGGGGAATTTACAAGGAAACCAATCACTCTAGAATGCACAGAGTGCTGAATGGGACCCCATCCCAGGAGCGGGCAGTGGCCAGGTGGGAAGCTGCTGTGGGTGTCATGCACTGAACCTTCCCACGGGACTGAGAGCCAGCCCCAGCAAGAACAGGCCAGAGTGAAGCTGAGGAGACCAGACATATACACTGGATTTTTCCCTCAAGTCTCTCTCCCTGCACAAAGGTGCACCTTGGGAAAGTCTTGTCAGCATCTGCCAAAACTCACTGATTTCAGGCAGGCAAGCTCCAGCCCCAGGAAGGACTCCAATCATGTGGACAACTATAGGAATGACTCATTTTCTGAGAGCACTGGGAAACCACCCGGGGCCAAAGCAAACGCAAGATGCACTGCCCTCCCCGCTCTTCACTCACATCGGGGTCCCAGTGCTGGAATTCCTGCATGAGATTTGCAAAGCGATAGTTCCAATTGAGGATGTCCGGGTGGCAATGCAGATAGAGCTCGGAGCTCTGCTGCATCAGGTCCTGGGCCAGGATGTTATAGGACATCAGAGTGAACTGGAACTGAGGGCCATCCCCTGCCTCCAGACCCTGCACATCTAGCTGAGTGGAGAAGTCCTCCCATTCTCGCCACAGGATTTCTGCAAGGGGTTTGGGAAGAAGAGGTCATGACAAGTACATGTTACCCACGGGCCCCACCATCTCCACCCCTGTCTCAATGATACTGTGTCTCAACTTTTTTCACCTTCTGTGTCACCCATCCCTCTCTGTGGCCCTTGGAGCAGAACTCTAAGGCATTCTCACATTAGACAGAAAGCCAGAGACAACCTTGGGCTGTTCACTGCTGTATTCCCAGTACCTAGCATAAGGCCTGGCACCCAGTGCCTGCTCAGTAAATACAGGCTCACACTTTTGACAAATCCATTGGCCTCTGGGGATTCACCCAGATGAATGTGCCTAAGGGTCACCTGAGGTTAAACATTCTTCTCAAGTAATCTCAGCCTTGGGTGTTTTCTAACCTCTAAATCTGGGAAAGTTTGTAGGGCTAGAAACCACTTGTCCCCCATGTCCCTTAAAGCATGGAGCTGCACACTGGATTTCAAACCTAGTTGAGCCACAGAACTCATTCTTCAAATTTTAATGGAAGCCCAGTATATGCCACAGAGAAAACTGGAGTCATTCTGTTCAGGCACCAAGCAGAGGCCCCGAGGGCTCTCCACCTCCTCCCGAGAAGCCCTAGAATCATCTCCAGAGAAACAGTCGCATGGAGAATCAGAACCAGGATCTGCTTTGTTCTGCCATTACCGAGCTGTGTAACTTTAAGCAAGTCCCGCTACCTCTCTGCACTGGCATTATTTCCTCGGAGAGACCAGGGGCTAGATGAGATGATTTCTAAAACCCATTCAGATCCGACACTGCAAGAGTCTTAGAAAAAAAGAATGCAGTGGCAAAATTGGCAGAGCTCCTCCCCGCCCCCTCCCCCGAGAATCTTCTTTAGCAATGGCTCTGCCCACACCCTCCACAACCTGACAGACTCACCATGATAAGGAATTTCTACTGGGGGAGGCTGCAACTGCCCCAGGCCCTCATAGGACCAGATGGGAGCCTCCTCCTGAGGCACAGGCTCAGGTGCTAGGCTCCAGGCGACCACTGCGGGGTCCTCTTCCCACTCCTCTGCAGCCAGCGCACCCATTGGGAGGATGGTGCAGTCTGCATACTGAGGGCCTGCCTGCAGGGGGACAGCTGCCCACATTGGGCCCTCGCCCTCTGGCAGTGACTCCTCTCCCAGGACCTCGGGGGGAGGCTCCTCTGGGTTCTCTGCTGCCTGCAGGTCACTCAGCTGCCTGCTGCACCACTTGTCCTCGGAATCAGCATCCTGTTCTCCAGGGTAATCCATCAGGAGCGCCAAGCTGCTCTGGGCCAGTCCCTTATCTACCAGGGGACCCTCGCTCCCAGTGGAGAACACCTGGCTCGACCCCTCTTCTCGCCACTGCTGCAGCAGACCCTCACACTCTTCCTGGTCCAGGCCCTGAGGGGCCATGGCAAAGTCACCCTCTACCTGGGGGGACGAGCTCTTCGCCAGGAGGGCATTTTTTCGACAGGTGAAAAAAGCATCTAGGAAGAAAGCCAAAAGCCATTTTATAAGATGACAGCATCACCCCACCCACACTCCTTTCCCAACTAGAATGTGAATCCCATACAAGTAAGAATCATATTCACGGGGACCCTTGTCCCCCCCGCCCAAGGGGGAGTCCGCTCTGGGGGACTCTTTCCCCTCCCCACTTGGGAGTCCATACTTGTTCTTTAATAAATTTCCACCTTTGCTATTAAAAAAGAAGAATTAGATTCACTTTGCTGATCATTGTTCCATCTCTGAGCCTACCCATCTTAGTGCCTGGAACTTCATCATCCTCAGAGCAAAGTGCTTACTATATGGCAGGCACTATTCTAAGTGCTTTGCAAGTACTGACTATATGGTAGGGATCCGATAAATATTCAGTGTGGGAATGAAGAACGGCTGCCCCACATAATCTAGGACAGAGATGGTCACCTATAAATACATCTCTTTATCTCAAGGTTAATGCTCCTGGTTCCAAGAGCCACTTGCATTGGAATCAGAACTTGACCATGAATTAGAACGGTGGGTTATGGTCTAGCACTGAAGTTAATAAAATTATGTGACCTTGGACAATGCCCCTAGTGAGATGGACTTCCTCTTGACTGTGAAATGAGGACGGGGGGCATGTGAACTATATAATCTCCAAGACCTTTTCTAGTTCTAAACACCCCCTGGTCTATGAATGCATTCCAAAAGAAAAAGCCCTAAAGTAGACAAGAAAGGTGTCTCAAAATCTATACAATTTACCTCTTTTTTATTGCTGTGAATCCTCACCATAGGATATTTTTTCCATTGACTTTTTTGGATCAAGTGGGAGAGAGGGAGGGGAAGAGGGAGTGAAGGGGAGAGAAACTTCGATGTGAGAGACACATCGATTGATTGCCTCCCAAACACGCCCCAATCAGAACCTGAAACCCAGGTAGGTGCCCTTGACCGGGAATCGAATCCGAGAACCTTTGGTACATGGGCTAACGCTCTAACCACTGAGCAACACCAGGGGGAGCTACAATTTACTTCTTAACAAAAACTCTTGGTCTGTTGTCAAAGTTAATTATTCTACTCACAAATTTTCACAAACTTCATTAGCTTTCCCATTCTCTAACACAACAGAGGCTGTAAATCAGATGCCAACAAGTGACAGCAAGAGACAGCTGTCACCTTTCTGCTACAGCAGCCACAAATGACGGCCAACGGGCAAGAAAGCAAGTGGGGAAAACTCCAAAATGAGGGCTCCCCAACTCCAGGCTCAGTACTTGGGTCCGAACAAACACTCCTTACACACTAAGTCCCCAGGACAAGCGGCATGCATGATGCTGACCCTCAATCACTAGATTAATTTTATCGGCTCTATTTTTTTTTTTAAGGCAAGAAAAACATCAAAATGGTTCAAAGGTTGACACTATCTTATGGCCTATCTATAAAAATAAAAGGGTAATATGCTAATTAGACCGGACATCATTCTGGGCGTCCTTCTGGACGAAGCCAGGGCCTGAGTAAAGCCCAGGTCCCTGGTGCCTGTGGGTGGCTGGAGGGAAGCCAGCCCGGGTTCCGGGTGCCAGGTGCCAGAGGGCAGCTGGTGCTGGTAGCCAGGGGAAGAAAGGCCTACTTTTGCACGAATTTTGTGCATTGGGCCTCTAGTGTCAATATAACAGTGGTTTTCAACCAGTGATGGTTTTGCTCTTGGGCAACATTTGCCTTTGTCTGTAGACACTGTGGTTGTCACAGCTGTGGGGAGGCGATGGGCATCTAGTGATTAGCGATGAAGGATTCTGCTGAACATCATCCAGTGCACTGGACAGCCCCGCAACAAATTATCCAGGCCCAAATGTCCATAGTGCCGAGATGGGGAAACTCTGCTTCAAACCCAGGGCTGGGTTGCTGCCTTTAGTCTCTTGAAACACCCTCCATGTGTAACAGATGGCAGAGGTTCTTTGATTTACCTGTGGGCTGTTACTAGTTTCCAAATTTAGCAGGTTTTTGTTGATGGTGGTGGTTTGTGTTTCAGCAGCAGAACCCTTTGCGTGCCCACTATATTCTGAGGAGTGTACAAGGCACTAGAGACACAGCAAGCAAAACAGGTGATCCCACCCTCCCTCCTGGAGCTTGCATTCTAAAAGCAGACAGAAACAAACATCTTACACAAAATACACATCTATTATGTAATATAAATCACACACACTGCGGAAGATTCCAGAAAGGAAAGGCACAGAATGCACAGTCGGACCCTTATTTCTAAGAGCATGCTTGTTAGCCTGTCCTGCTCCCTAATTGCCAGAGAAATCTGGGAGTTCTGCAGGATTGCTGAGTGCCTTGGGAATGTAAAGACCAGAAATGAAAATGGACAGTCGGATCATGGAAAGTGAGACTCTCTCCTCAGTATCAACTGGGCATTGCCTCCATCCGCCCCACTACATCCCTAAGTGCACGGAGACTGCTTCCGAGCTGAGGTTCATGCAGCTCTGGGTTCCGGGCGTGTTTTTCAACCAGAGCCTCCCGGAGGGCAGAGCTGAGGTGCGGTGCGGGGGAAAGTGAGTGTGGAGTGACCCTGGGAACACAGGTGCGTCTAGGTCTCCAGCCCACTGACCCAAGGCGGACAGGCTCCTACCCGAGAACTCGGGCATTCGCCTAGGCCCGGCGTTGCCAACCCCTTCCGAGCCCCCACAGCAGTGATCGGCAGGCCCAGGACCTCTCTGCACCCCGGGGCCTGGGAGGGGCGGCTTCTGCCCTTCCCCAGCCCGCCTCCGGGTTAACTGCGGCCCAACGCAACCGGCGTGAGTAAGGGCCGCCCACGAGGATGGCTGGCCGGCGCAGCGCCTCCTGGAGTCCTGGACTGGCTCCGGGGGGAGGGCCGCCCCCCACACCTGGGCACTGCCAGGGAAGGTGGTCGTGAGGCCCGACTCGCCGCAAGCCGCCTCGGCCCCGCGGGCCTGCCCGGGCCCGGCTCCCGCCTGCAAGGACGCGGGGCCAATACCTGAGAGGGCGCGGGAGAGGGCGCGGGAGAGGGCGCGGAGGAGGCGCGCGGCCGGCAGCAGTAGGTAGCACAGGCACGACGCTATCATGGCTGGCCGGCCGCCCCGCCCGCGTCCGCGTCCGCGTCCGCCTGCCTCCGCGCTGCAGCCGCCGGTCGCCCTCAGCTCGGCTCCGCCTCACCCCGCCTCAGGCTCCGCCCACAGCTCCGCCTCCGGACGGCTCACGTGGTCTCGCTGAGCTTCAACAACAACTTTATTGGGGCCGCAGAACACGCGGGGGCGGGGGCGGGGCGGGGCCTGTTCCCAAGGCAGTAGACCCGCCCTGACTCCCGGAAGCCCTCCTAGTGCGGGAGTTTCAAATTAAGCGCCACACTGGAGGCTCCATTGAATTACCCGGAGGACACGATTTTATTCTCACTTCCGCCCCCTAACTTGGGGTCCACCCTGTAACCTCTCCGCCTTTCATTTTTTTCATTTATAAACTGGGCTTCCCTAAGGCCTCACCCAGCCCTGCCTGCTATAATGTCACCCTTCTCGGCCCAGAGAGAGGCAGAGCAGTTCTCCCTGTTTCTTTTTCCTGACCCTACCCTCTTCTCCAGCTCAGATTTTTGTCAGTGGTCGGCAAACTTATTAGTCAACAGAGCCAAATATCAACAGTACAACGATAGAAAGAAATTTCTTTTGAGAGCCAATTTTTTTAAACTTAAACTTCTTCTAACATCCCTTCTTCAAAATAGACTCACCCAGGCCGTGGTATTTTGTGGAAGAGCCACACTCAAGGGGCCAGAGAGCCGTGTGGCTCACAAGCCGAAGTTTGCCAACCACAGCTCTAGGTCACAAGCTGAGTCCACACCTTTGTCTCCTTCCTCATCCTGTTTCAAATGGATCCTCTTTATACCTGATCTCGGTAAAAGGGGACGTCCCATTGGTAAGGGAGTCAAGAAAGGGGGAGGGAGGCTTTCACAAGGGCAGGCAAGGACCAAGTCTGGTTGGTTGGTTGGCTGGTTTTCATTGAGGTATTTCTCTAGTGTGTACAACAGTGTCAGGCGCATAGTAGGGCTAAATACATCTTTGTTGACTGAACAAAGCACATGTCACGAAAGGAAGGCCAGGTCCCCTAGCAATTCTATGCTACCCAAAGACCTCTGTGCGTCTCTCTCTTCTCCATTCTGCAACCACAGTCTTCTGCCCCGACCACACTGAAGAAGGAAGGAATGTACACACTACCAGTTTCAGTACCCAGTGTCTGAACCGTGCAGTTTCCAATTTGTGGCTGGAGCCTCGGTTGTTCTGGGAAGCCCTCCGGGGAGTCACCAGATCCAGGACCAGCTGGATACATCATAACACTGAAAGGCTAAAAGGAGGAAGCAGAAAAGAGTCAGTATTGTAGCTTTCTGGCTGTTTTCCCTTAGCTCCAGAGAAGTGTGTGCCTTCAGGCAACAGCGTGCCTGCCTTGGCCTCCCACAAAGCAGAAGCCCCAGGAGCAATCTGAAGTTTTGGAAACTAGTACACAAATGTTACCTAAGGGTTCCCCCAAGTCAGGCCCACTCCATTGATGTGGCTTAAATATCCCTTCCTTGTACCTTCCGGCCATTTTGCCCCAATAGTTACCCAGAAATCCAAGTTCCAAACCAGACCCTAAATCAAAGTATTTATCTAGAGACTATTTTTTTATCGTTTTGTGAAATTAGGGTTTCCTTATCCACTTGGAAAATGTCTTAAAAATAAAAAAATTCCTAGGTCTTACTTCTGATTCATCAAGTCTGAGGTGGAGCCCTTAAAAACTGACCAAGTTATTCTGATTACATGTTGGGAACCTCTGCAGACGGACCTAGCCTCCACTGAGCTATTCATTGCATGTGTGGGTAATTGATGCCATGTTCTTTCAAAGGCTTTTCCTGATGCCAATGAAGAACGGCTAGCCTCCTTTTGTTTCCTGATCCATAATCCCATCTGTTGGAGAGACTAGGATGATGTAAGCATCACAAGCTTTGGAGTTAGACCATCTGCCCCCAGATCCTGGTTCTGCCACTTTCTACCATTGGAACTTCTCACGTTACCCAAACTCAGTGGTCAGCAAACTGTGGCTCAAGAGCCACATGCGGGTCTTTGGACTGTGAGAGGGCCCCCCCCCAAACCCCCACCACCCCCTGAGTACACAAATTTCGTGCACTGGGCCTCTAGTAAAGCATATTAAAAGTAGTGGTTTTTTGTGTGTTTTTTTAAATTTTTTGTGCTAAGTTTTTTTTAAATCCAACATGGGTTTTAGTTGAACAGCACATCTTAATTCAGACTTGCCATATTTCAAGTAGCTACACTAAGTGACCCCCACCCCCACCCCCGCCTCCCTCCTTATAGCAGGTGTCCCGCCCCACCCAGACTCTTAGTTCCTATGCATGCAAATTAACCTGCCATCTTTGTTGTATTAATTTGCATACTCCTGATTGACCCAGAGTCAAGTCCCCACCCACTCACATGTGCCTATGTATGATCACAGAGGTATGATCAACTTGCATATTTCTCTTATTATTGTAAATTGTTGTTAATCTCTTACTGTGCCTGATTTATAAATTAAATGTCATAATAGATATGTATGTATGTATGTAAATAAGTATGTAAGTATGGGAGAAAACAGTATGTAGGGTTCAGTACCACCCACTGAATTTCAGGCATCCACTGGATTTCAGGAAACCACTGGGGAGCTTGAACATAGCCCTTGTGGATAAGAGGAACCACAGTACAACATTTTGATAGATAGTGCATCACATCGCTAGTTATGTGGTTTCTAAAATGCTAGCCCCACAAAAAAACTGAAAGAATGCCTATAGCCAACTGATTTTTAACAGTGGTGAAAAAACAATTCAATGGAATAAGTATAGTCTTTTCAACAAATAGTGCTAGAGCACTTGAACATCCACATGCAAAATGAATCTCGACCTATGCCTCCTATCTTATACAAAAAGTAACTCAAAATAGATCATAGGAAAAGTTCTGGAAATGGATAGTGGCGACAGTTGTACAACATTGTGCATATAGTTAATGGCCACTGAATTGTACACTTTAACAGGGTCAAATTGTAGATTTTATGTTAGTACCCTGCTTTAAAAAATATATAAAGGATCATAAACCTAATATAAAAGTCTTTCCTTCAGACTCTAGTTGTCCAAAAGCCTTTCCCCTGGACTACCCTGTCCAGAGCCCATAAATGCTCTCCAGCATAAAGAGACCTCACCCTCCTTGAACTCCTGGAGCATATCCCTCATGACCTTTATCAATTCCCAGTACTGCTCTTAGGCCCAGGCAAACAGTGCCTGTGCCCAGTGGCTGTTTGGAATGCCTTCCTCTAGATATTCTAATGTGCCTTTTGTACCTGTCCAGAATTTTGACCAAGAACTATATACTCGCTAGTCCAAATTTCTCTCTTTCCAGGATAATTTCTTATCTTTTCCATCAATGTGGGGTTGATCAGATGATTAATGATCAGATCATATTATGCCAGGTGTTGATCACTCCCTTGGCTCATTTGATATATCTTTTAAGAAACCAAAATAATGAGATTGGACCACTAGAATGGTATTACCATACTTATTTAGGGTGACTCGAATTGTTTATATGAACAGAACTCTGCCAGAAATATTTTCCTAGGATCCTCACACTCTAGAAGTGGCCCTGTCAATTTCTATCTTGTAATATAATACTAGAGTCCCGATGCATGAAATTCGAGCATGGGGGGTGGGGGATGTTCCTCAGCCCAGCCTGTACTCTCTCCAATCTGGAACCCCTTGGGATGTCCAACTGCACGTTTAGGGCAGTCGGACATCCCTCTCACAATCCAGGACTGCTGGCTCCCAACCTCTCGCCTGCTTGCCTGCCTGTTTCCCCCTAACCCCTTCTGCCTGCCAGCCTGATCACCCCCTAACCACTCCCTGCCAGCCTGATTGATGCCTAACTGCTCTCCTGCCAGGATTGCCCCTAACTACTCTGCCCTGCCAGCCTGGTCTACCTTCAACTGCCCTCCCCGTTGGCCTGTTTGCCCCTAACTGCCCTCCCCTGCAGGCCTGGTCATCCCTAACTGCACTCCCCTGCCAACCTGTTTGCCCCTAACTGCTCTCCCCAGCTGGCCTGGTTGCCCTAACTGCCCTCCCCTGCAGGCCTGATCATCCCTAACTGCACTCCCTGCCAACCTGGTTGCCCCTAAATGCTCTGCCCTGCTGGCCTGGTTGCCCCTAACTGCTCTCCTCTGCAGGCCTTGTTCCCTCCCAACTGCCCTCTCCTGCTGGCCTGATTGCTCACAACTGCCCTCCCCTGCTGGCCATCTTGTGGTGGCCATCTTGAGTCCACATGGGGGCGGCCATCTTATGTGTTGGAGTGATGGTAAATTTGCATATTATCTCTTTATTATACTGGATACCCTGAAAGTTTTTGTTAATCAGGTCTGCATCCCTCCCCCACAATGATGCTTATTTTAGTACATTGCTCCATATTTTTCAGACAGAATGCCTGAAGAAATGACTAATATCTCAGATTTTTATGTCTTTTGATCCAAGGATCTGTTTTCCCCCACACAAATTCCTAGATCTTTATAATTCTTCTGAGTGGCAAAAGAGGCATTTTCATGTCCCCAATTTGTAGTCACTGACCTGAACGTTGATGTGCTGAAAGCTTATCAAGAAGGAACAAACATGCCTCCAGCGTCTCTTGACAGTAAACTGCAAGTGAACTTCAACGAACGTGAAAACAGCCAAGCGTGGGAATGATGGTTGAGTGGTTTCAAGTTAGGCAGCCCAGTAGTTTGGATTGAACAAAGGTTTGGCTGCAACAAATTGTAGTGATAGAACATATGTTTGTTGTGCTTTGCTTTAGATCTTCTGCTTCAAGATTGAGGATACTCTCCCAAGGGGGAAAAGGAACAAAGGAAGGATAACTGGGTAGAAGAAAACAGACTTCACCCATCACTGAAAATATTTCGTACCTGGAGCACAACCACCTTGAGAGAAGAACATGGTGGCAGCTCTTCACAGTCACCTGATTGAGGGGCTTGGGTTTGGTCCTGACTCAGAGGGAAATACACCACCACTGAGAGGCACCCCCAATGCACCTTCGTAATCACAGCCAAGCCTTAGCTTGGTCCCAGCAGACATATGAAAAAAGATGACTGTCAGAGCCACCAAGAGGGTGGCAGACTTGCTGTTACCAGGTCCACTCACATGGATCACAATGTCTGCATGAGGTCATGGAATGTTGCCGATGAAATGAAAGTGGCTCCTAAGTCATAAAGTTGCAGGCACATGGACATCCTTTTGACAGGGCTCCTAGGAATTTAGCTGTACCACTCTCCCTGATGATTCTGGGAAGTAGTTATCTCTTCCAGAGTTGGAGTCAAATCCATACATGTCCATTTCCAACCAAAGCCCACTCTCCCCAGGGCTTGCAGGGATAGAAAGATAATCACACACCCTCAGATTTGTCTATGTGAGAGCAGAGAGCACAAATTTTGAGACAGAGGTGAATGGACAGGTGTGCTTCTTAGGAAAGCAGCAGAAAGGTGGCAAGAAGCTGGCAGCAGCCCCCAGGAGGCCCCTGGCACCATGGACGATGATGAACCTCTTGAGTCTGAGATAACAGGTGAAAAGGCATCCCATCTCTCACCATTCCAGCCCTTCCAGGCCGCTTCAGTGTAATACTCAGTGATCACATGGACCCAGAAGCCTAGTGCCCTTCTTACTTGGGACCTTTTAGATTTGGGATAACATACATTGACTTGGCTTCGGGACTTGCCAAACAGGGAGTGAGAGCGTTGGATGCATGTTTGTGCTAGAATTGGCTCCTACCAGTTCTAGCAGACTTTGAATTTCATTTTTTGAGCTGATCTATGTCATGTTGGCAGTTTGAAATCACCCATATTGGGAATACCATTGGAACTGGCCATTACTTCACAACAGATTTTTTTTTTTCTTTTCTGGAGAACTAGTTAGACATCTACCAGCATTCCACAGATTGGATGGAATTCTAAAATTGTTTGACTACTGAGGAAATTAAGACTCAGAAAGTCATCACTTCTTGATACCTAATTTGCCGGTTAATCTGCTGTATGTCTTCTAACTACCAGGCCACTAGCTACTCCTACCCCTTATTATGCAGATCTTATCTTAGAGTCTGGGAAATAAATGTTGGGGCTTGGGTCTATAGACAAGAACTAAGAAAGAAACAAACCTGTGTGGACTCATTAGGAGCTCCCATCTTAGAATCTGAATGGTCAAAACTTGGGGCTCCTGCCACCAATGCTCAGTCCACCCAAAGACTAGGCTGGCTAAGTTCTGACAGGCCCCCTGGCAGTGCAGCCTGGCTTCCCCAAACCATCGCTTCCTGCTGACATAAGACGAGCTCTGGACATCTGTGTTTAGCTGTCAGGAACCCACAGCTGGTTCCAGATCAGTGGGCCAGTGGCAGAAAGATCATGTCTAGCAAGTGAGGGGAGCGCAGAACACACGTGTTGAATTATAGCAATGAATTTAACCTCAGGGGGGTTTTACAAGCCCTGCCTTCTTTGTGGTCATAAAATAGATGTTGGGTTGGAAGGAGAAGCTAGTCAAATTCTTAGGAGTCCAGTTATCCCTCTTGATTCCTGAGACAACACCTGTTCCGGTTTCGTTTACATGTGACCGTGTCGCCTGCCCTGCCTTCAGCCTTCACCATCATTCAGAGTAAAGCAACTCTGAACCCCACCCAAACCTGTAAGAAAGAGAAGAGGGAGCAAGAGGCCAATGTCCAAGACAGGCCCAAAGCGGGGAAGAGGGCAGCAAGTCTCCCGAGAACAGGAGGCGGGGTAGCACTCGACCCCACGGATGCTGGGGGCGGGAGGCAGCGGTGCCGGGGAGGGAGGGCTTGCTGAATGGAGTCCCTGGTGTCTGGAGCCACGTGCAGCTGTGGGACAAAGGCCGCAGCCAGAACCAGGGAGGCAGAGGAGGAAACAGAGGTGGAGGGAAGCGGAAGGGGCTCCACCTGAAAGGCTGGCAGGTTTCATGTCCAACATCATCGAGATGTGTTTTTCTTCCAGAGGAAACGGGAATCCAGTCACCACCACACAGCAGTGATGAAATGCTCTACTGTGAGGCCGAAGCCGCCCCAGCTGCCGATAAAGGGAAACCCACCCGGGAGAGCTCAGAAACAGACCTTGAGATTGAAGGTGAACGTGGGCATTCGGAGGGGTGGGGGACAGACCTGGCTTCCCCCATTGGCCATGGCTCTGCCCCATGCATGGGGCCTGGCCGGTGAACAGCGTGGGCATATCAGCTTGTTGAATGCTGAGCCAGGCAATGAATGGGGATTTCTGGTCTTCCAAATGTTTTCACACGTGGCATCTTGTGTCACCTTCGCCACAGCCCCAGGAGGGAGGCATTATTACCTGCCTTGACAGAGGAGGAAACTGAGGCATAAAGAGATTGTATGAGTTGCCCAAGGCCACCGAGAGCTTACCAATGCTTGCTGACTCCAAGTTCACCCGCCCTGCCAATCGGCCTCCAGCATTCCTGATTCCAGGGGCCCCTGGCGTGTTTGTGGCCCGACCTGCATCCTGGTGATGTTCCTCTCCTCACACTGGAGTTGTGTTCCCCTGCTGGAGAGCCCCTGACAAATCAAGTGCATGGCCGTGAGGGGTGCGGGTGGGGGATTGTCTCAGCAAAGACTCTCTTACTGCAAACAGCACCTCCACCTTCCTCTTCCTCCTCCTCTTCCTCATCCTCCTGGTTTCCCCAATAAGGGAAGTGCCACAAAGAACACATGTGACCAATGCTGGCCCCTCCTGCTGGGCCAGCCTCACACCTCTCCCCTGAGGCTGGCCCAGTGGCCCTTCCTCTCTTGTGTCCTGACAGCTGGGTGGTGGGCAGTGATCAGAAGCTGCAGACAAGCAGGCAAGGCTGTTCAGCCACATTCAACCGTCAAACTCCTCTACACAGTCAGTTCCTAACCCCCGCCGTGGTCAGCATACAATTCACCCTGCACACAGACCTCCTCCCTGCCACCCCTGGGCATCTTGTTGCTCTAACTTTCTTTCTTTCTCTTTTTCTTTCTTTTCCTTCCTTCCTTCCTTCCTTCCTTCCTTCCTTCCTTCCTTCCTTCCTTTCTTTTCTTTCTTTCCTTTTTTTTTTTTTTTTGATTTATAGGTTGTTGCTCTTTTTTCTACTTTTCCACTTCAAGTCCATTGTGAATGTTGCTGTCAACACTGAATGCTTCGTGGTTGGCAGATGTGGAACCCCTGCTTCTCCTCATTCCTCTCCTCACCCCCACTCCCTGCCAGTAGTAATAGTGTGCAAGCTGCATCTGAAACCAACCACAGTGAATACAGCTAGAAGGGGTCAGCAGAATTGGAAAGAGCCAGGGACTAAGCTGGGGGGTCCCCTATGCTGCTTTGGCCAAGGAGAATCTTTAATGATTACATTTGGTGCTAGCTCTGTGCTGACACAGAAGCTGGAGGCCCCGCGTTTCCACTCCTGGTGCCCCTGCAGCTGGAGCTGAGAGGCTGGGACGGGGGTAGGGAGGGCTTCCCTGGACAGACTGAGAAAGGAGCCCATGGGAATACAAGCTTGTGTGGGGTGACAAAAGAGGGAGGGAAGGGAGCGGAAGTTGCTCAGCCACTTTGTGCTATTTCTCTCTCTCTCTCTCTCTCTCTCTCTCTCTCTCTCTCTCTCTCTCTCTCTCTCTCTAATATATTTTATTGACTTTTTGTAGAGAGGAAGGGAGAGGGATAGAGAGTTAGAAACATCGATCAGCTGCCTCCTGCACACCCCCTACTAGGTATGTGCCCGCAACTAAAGTACATGCCCTTGACCTTCAGAATTGAACCTGGGACCCTTGAGTCCGCAGGCTGACTGACGCTCAATCCACTGAGCCAAACCGGTTAAGGGCTCGTGCTGTTTCTCCTAGTTCTCCCCCGGAGGTGATTTTGCACCCCAGGAAAATACTTGGCAAACTGAGCTGGGGGATGCCGCTGGCCAGGAATTCTGCTACCTCTCCTACACTGCACACGACAGCCCCTCACAGCGGAGAATGCCCAACACTGACTGTCGGTCGGTCAGTCGTGCCCAGGTTGAGAAACCCTGCCCTAGAACCATCGCAGAGAGAAGGCCAGTGTGAAGCTGTGCCTGCAAGAGCGACTTCCTTGTCAAGCTGTTCTCTGATCACCAACAAAGCTCTCACTGTCTGCCTTGGAAACGTTTGGGGTGGCTTGGCCAAAGGCCCTGGGATCCAAAGGCAAAGCAGACACAGGCTTAGATGCCAGCTGGCCTGGGAAGTCTTGCCAGTGGGACATGGGCTGCCCATGGGCCAGGCTGTCTGAAGCCTACAGACAAAGGCTCCAGGAGGTTGGAATGGAGACGTGAAGGCCTCTTCTGTCAGCTGGCTTTCGCACTGGGTAATCTGGGCTAGCTTTGTCGTTGGGAGAGTAGGGATCACAGATTTTTTAGAGGAAAAAACAACATGCAAGTCTGAAAAAGAGGAAAGCCTACTCACGTGGAAGTTTCCTTGTTTCTGGCTGTTTTGGGGGTCTCTCCATCTTGCCCCGATTTGCCCCCGTGGGAAGCCTATTCGGCCCTACGTGGACTTTTTAAGTTGGCACTTCTTTAAGTCTTCAGTAATGCTTTTATGGCTCACATCTTAAAAGTGGTAGCAAAACTAAAAGGGAAGCGGAGACTCCCTCAACCGTCACAGATCGCTAGCTTCTTGTCTGGCTTTTCAGAGCTGTTCCAAGAGGGGCAGGAGACTAGGCCTTCACACACCCTTGGTGATCAGTCCCTGGATGCGGCCAACCCAGGAAGCCGGCATGGGACTCCTTGTCCTAGGGGAGCCTGGGGCCTAACCCCAGGGGCCTTGTGTCGGCCCAAAGGGAGACGTCCATTTGAGGCTTTCTGGATGAGAGTCTCCCTCCCACTGCTGGCTGACTTCCCAATTGGAGCTGCCTGTAGACTTACAAGCGATGGGAAGGGAGCGTGGCCTGGGGTCAGAAGAGAGAAGGCAAAGGCAGAAGAGAAACCCCCGCTTCATCCATTCACATCTTTTTCTGCAGATACTGAGAAATATTTCACCACCGGGGAAAGGGAGCTGTACATGGAGGCCTGCAAACTGATGGGCGTGGTGCCTGTCTCCTACTTCATCCGGAACATGGAGGAGTCCTCCATGAACCTCAACCACCACGGGCTGGGCCCGCACGGTACTAAGGCCATTGCGATCGCCCTGGTGGTGAGCATGCCAGTAGAGGCACATGAAGCCTGGCAGAGGCAGGGGAGGGGGGGTTGATAGGGTGATGGGATCCTAAGTTGCATCCAGGATGCCCACCCTGCCAAAGGCTCGGCTTGACTGCCTATTTTTCCAACAGTCAGGTCCTGGGAAGGAGGCTGCTGGAGACCTGGGCCTTGGAGTTTATGCTCTTTCCTCTTTGGGAAACAAAGGCACCAGCCTGTGGGGCCCGGGAAAGCGGGCTGGGTGCTAATTCCTTCCTTCTAGCACATTCTCCCAAGGTCAGCCTGGATCTCAATTCCAGAGCCATTCCATTTGGTGTCTGCCTTTGGCAACGTTACGATCCTTAAGGATCACACTATAGCATGGGTCGGATTTTCCCATAGGAGTAATGTTCTCTCTGGGCTGGGCATGGGCGAACAAGGACTTGGCCTTGAATGCATCATAGCTTTCTATAATCCTAACTGATTAAGTACGGAACTGATTCCCAACCCAGGAAAACAGAGAAGGTAACAGCTGTACGTGAGCACTATACAGTTTGTTCACTTAAAGGGCAAGTTCAATTAATAAAAGAAAAGCCACTCACTTGTTTTTGGAAATGTAGGAGGGGGAGGGAAAGAAATAAGGGAAGAACAGAGAAAGAACAAAGCCATCTTGAAATTTATTAAGCACTAAAAGACTGATTCATGTTGTGTTAGGAATGCACCGTTACCTCCTGAGCTTCAATCGGGGGGGGGGGGGGGGGGGGGAGGGATGGGAGAAGGATAATAATGAAATCCTCTCAGGACTCAGGCCATGTGTTTCTTAGTGACAGTAGTGCCTTTTGGGGGGCAGTTTTGTCTTCCTGGATTCTCTGTATCACTCAGTTGGCAATTGCTGTGACATTTGGTGGACTCACGTTTTAAGTTTCTTTTAACATGTGCTATTTAACTTTCCACATGTTGCATTTGCCTGGTGTAGATCAAAGGCATCCCGCTAGGAAGGGTCTCATTTTACGCTTCTTCACTTCTATTCCCCGACTGCCTGGCCCCATGCCTTTGCACTGGGTGTCCTCGAGAGCAGCGATGTTCTCTGCTCAGCCTGTTTCCCCAACACTCAGCACAGAGGATGAGATGAATGTGGATGGAATTGGGGATCAGGCTGCCTGCTGTACCACACACTGGGCTAGTCCCAGGGTGACTCGGAAACGGTCCTTTAACCTGTTTCTGGATACTGCTAACCGACACCTAGACTGGGTGGCCGCCTAAGCCATCTCTCTTGACTTTGAGCACGATGGGATTATTCCCCTCCCAGAGAGCTGGGACCAGAGACATTGCAGAAAGGCCCTGGGTGCACTGTCCCTCGTTGTAACAATGTGCTAGATTATTCCTCACTCTAGCACATTCTTCCTTTTGTTGAAGCTAGAGCTCCCTACTGCCTGCTGCTTCTCTCACTGCCTTGCCTGTTTTGAAAATGCTCCATCCAGAGATGTGTCTGCTCTCTGTGCTTTTCTCCATGGGATACACTCGGGGAAGGGAAGAATACAGTGCCAGTTAGCGCTAACCCTATCCCCAGTCCTTTCCTCCCTGTGGGAATGCAGAGTAGTTTGGATCTAGGCATTTATTTAATTCCAACTCCTTCCAAATAGCCTGAGACAAGGTCCTAATTAAAAGAGGGCACCAGCTATGTCTGGAACCTACACTGGGAGATCGACTCCCCAAGGCAGCAGGCACTGCAAGTGCTTTATGCATCAGGCCTTGTGCTTAAGTATTCATATGATATGTATCAAGCGCTCCTTAATCTTGGAGTAGGCCACAGCCCTCTCTCCTCGAGGCGAAATAAATGATTAAAATCGGTTCTGCTCATCCTTGGACCTCTTACTTTTCAGGACTTAGTTTTCCTGTTCCTCTTGCAGATTCCCCCATAGAGCCCATTTGGGTCAAGGGGCCCAGGATAAGCATATCACCCTAGAAAATATGCATCTAAAATGTAAATATGAAATTATCAGTGTGCAGGGGGCGGGGACAAAAGTAGGCTGACAGTTGTAATAGAAAGAAATGATTTAATCATTAATAAATAACAATATAAGAACAAACTGTTTTTGAGGCTCACAACTGTCAACCTACTTTGCCCACCTGTACTGTCCTCGCCTCAGCGGGAGGGCTCATCTTTTGCACCATTCTCCGGTTCCCGTCTACTCCCCAAAACTGCTAGCCTGCATCTCCGTACCCTCTGACATGGCTGGGGAGTCTCTGGGCAAGGTCAGGGAACTGCCTAGGTCACCAACCACCTCTGTCTTTCCCCCCGACCCCTCGTGGCTGAAGTCCAACACGAGTCTGATCTCCCTGGAGCTGGCAGACAACAGTATCATGGAGGAAGGCATGCTGAGCCTGGTGGAGATGCTACAAGAGAACTACTACCTCCAGCAGTTGGTACTGTGCCTGCTCTGCTGGTTCCTATCCCCACACCCGGGGTCCCAGAGCCCACTGGAGACACGCTGAGGCCCTGCCCGAGCTCAGGCCAGCTTCCCAGCTTTCTGCAATGCGTCTGGGGGCCCCTCTCCTGTAGGAGTGACTTCTCAGAGGAGGGTCACACATCAGAGGCTGGCGGGGGGGAGGGGGGCTGTGCTCCTGGTAGCTGTAGGAAACCTTAAGAAACCATTTCTGTTTGGACCTCATAAACCCCTAAATAGATGGACTAGCTTCTGTGTAGTTGCCTTAAAGTAAATTTTTTTTAAAAAGACATAAAGCAATTTCATAAAATACAATATGCCCGGAGATAGATGATGGTGATGGTCACACAACAATATGAATATACTAAGTCCACTGAAGTATACACTGAAAAATAGTTATGATGCCGAACATTATGTTATACCTATTCTACCACATAAAAAGATGCAAAAATTAAGACAGTAATGGCTAATGTATATAAAATCCCTCCCACTAGCCTGAAAGGACGATGTCTATATATATATATATATATATATATAGTGTGTGTGTGTATATATATATATATATATATATATATATATATATATAATGTTTATATACACTAGAGGCCCGGTGCATGGATTCATTCACTGGTGGGGAGCGTGGCCTGCAGGGATGGATCCACTGTGGGAGCACCACTCATCCCAGTCAGCTGAGCAGTACTCCCACTGTGGGAGCACACTGACCACCAGAGGGCAGATCCTGTATTGAGCATATGCCCCTGGTGGTCAGTGTGCATCATAATGACTGGTTGACTGGTTATTCTGGTCGTTCTGCCATTCAGTCAATATTTTATTGACTTCAGAGAGGAAGGGAGAATTAGATAAAAACATCAATGATGAGAGAGAATCATTGATCAGCTGCCTCCTGCACACCCCCTGCTGAGTATCCAGCCTGCAACACAAGCATGTGCCCTTGACTGGAATCGAACCGTGGACCTTCTGGTCCACAGGCCAATGCTCTAGCCACTTAGCCAAACCAGTTAGGGCAAGGCTATATCCATTTATCTCCCTACCACTTCCCAGTACAGTGATTCATACTTCATGAATCAGCGAGTGGAACTGGCAAGTGATTATTTGCTCTAAACTCATTTTTTTCAATCATCTTATGCCAAACTTTTCAAATATAGCTGACTTGGGTTTCAAAAAAAGTTGCCATGTGCTCTCTAAAGTACCAGAGCTCAATTGGAGAAGTGGGGCATGATTGAAGCTAAGTTCAGAGCAAACTAAGACCAGCTCGAGGGCTTCACAGTGAGGCCACAGAAAAGCCAGGCTCCTGTTGTTCTTCTACCCTCTGGACCACACTGATCCTTCCCATCCTTTCACCCCAGGCCCCTCTGCCCACCGAGAACCTACCACCTTAGCATAGGTCTCCGGTCAGCTCCACTCGGACATCATTTGTTAACGAGGGCCCTTTATTAGGGTTTGTACAAACACAACTGTTTTCTTGCATTTTAGAATGTTTCTGACAATGCTCTTGGTTTTGAGGGGGCCAAAATTATCTCAGAGTTTCTCCAGAAAAATTCCTCTTCGCTCCTGAGCCTTCAACTATCAGGTGAGCCCAGGGAAGAGGAGGGAGAGGACATGGGGATGGAAAGAAGGAAGGAAGAAGGTGGAAGGCAGACAGAATCAGAGTTGACCTGAACTGGACCTGGCGCTTCTGATTCCAGAGACCAGAATCCTGTGTCCACACCCTGCCAAACCCCTCCAGCCACCCTTGCCCCCTATCCATGGCCACACTGGCTTCCTGGCTTTCCTGGACCATCTACTTCTGATTCACTTTGCAACATTCCTTTCTCTGCTTTAAATTCTCTTCCCCCAGACATCTCTCCATGACTCTCGCTTCATTCACATCGGCTCAGATATCATCTCCTGAGGGGGATGACTCTGATGCCTTACCTCAAAGCAGCCCCTCTCCCTTCCCATTACTTTCTATCCGGTGCCCTACTTGGTTTTCCTTAATGGCATTTGTTACTACCTGACCCCCTGTTTTTAATTAGTTTAGCATCTGTCTCACAGAAAACAAAAAGCCAATTGAGAATTCTAGGACCTACAGAACTGCCCTCAAGTTTGTGGTTTGAATTTATACCACTTGCAGGGCCCTGGAATTCTAAGGCAAGAAATTAACATACGAAGTGATCCTCTGCTGGTAACACCCTGAAGCATGCAACAGACACAAACATAAACCTTCAGGAGGAGCAACCTCTTGACTCATACTCCTTGCTTCCTGGTATTCCCACAGATAAAGCTTTCCCAAAGATAGGTTCACAGTCCAAAATTACAAAACAAGGAAACAAAACACCACGAGAATTATCAAGTGGCAGCATCGGACTCTCAAGAACTAGAGAGATATAATTATCAGATATACCCTATACATTGAGTTGCCATATGATTTATCCTCGAAAATGATAGCAGCGTTAATTAAGTGAAACTGCAAGAGATATTTCGCACCCAAATATAAACTATGTTTATTATGATTAAGACAACTCAAAAAATGAAAGAACAAATCACTGTGTTTTTTTTTAAGATCTTCGCTAAAATAGAACTTCTAGAAATAAGAGTTATTGAAATTAAAGACTCAATGGGGAAATATAATTATTGAAATTAAAGGCTCAATGAATAAATTCAACAGCAAAGTAGCTATAGGTGAGTAAAATTAGTGACCTGGAAGACAGATAAAAGGATATTTTATCTGTCATTGCAGTATAGAAGATAAAGAAATAGAGAATATAAAAGATAAAAGAATATAAAAGAAAGAATAGACTCACTGTAATAGCTAATCAGAGTTCCAGAAGGAGAACAGGTGAGCAACAATATTTGAACAAATTATAGCTGATGTGTTCCTTGAATTGCTGAGTTCTATAATTACCTGATTTTATACATTGTCTAGCTTGTTATGTCATTTTATTGCACAGCCAAAGAAACATTTGTATTTCAGTATGTGTATTCATTCACACATTCATTCAATCAGTCAGTCAGGAAACATTTATTGAGCACCAATCACATGCCAGGCACAGTTTAAGTGCTAGAGATACAAAAGCTGAAAGAAGAAATTTGGGGATAAGCCTCTGTGTCATTTATACCCCAGAAATCTTTTAGGCTGCTTAGCAGGGCAGAGGCTGGAGTAAAAATAAGGGAGGCATTTGCTTTAGTCACAATTTAAGGGGCATCAAAAAGCTCAGTAATTAAGGCAATAGTATTTTGATGCAATATTTTTTAAAATCAAAGTCAATACAAAAATAATCTGGGATGAAATAAACTATCAATCCTTTAAATAAAAAATAAAAAACACCATGGTACAAAAGGAACAACCTTGGAGGAGGGGGATGGGAAGTAATCAACCAAGGACCTTGTATGCATAAATGCATGACCCATGGACACAGACAATGGGACAGTGAGATCCTGGGGTGGAGGCAGGCTGAGGGGAGGTGAATGGGGGTGGGGAGGGAGGCATATGTAATACTTTCAACTATAAAGAATTGTATTACAAAAATAAAGTCAATGGAGTTTTATAAAATAATAAAATTTTTTATTTTTTATTTTTTTAAAGTATACTTTATTGATTTTTTACAGAGAGAAAGGAAGAGGGATAAAAAGTCAGAAACACTGATGAGAGAGAAACATAGATCAGCTGCCTCTTGCACACTCCCTACTGGGGATGTGCCCGCAGCCACGGTACATGCCCTTGACCAGAATCGAACCTGGGACCTTTCAGCCCGCAGACCGACGCTCTATCCACTGAACCAAACCGGTTTCAGCAATAAAATTTTTAAAAGGGACAGAGTGGAGTGAGATGAGTGAGGCTTAGCTATGCAAGTGCAGGGTTAGGTCCTACCTTGTTTAACATCTAAAATTTTTGTTTATCATAGACTAGAGGCCCGGCACATGAAATTCGTGTGCAGGTACAGTCTCTAGGCCTGGCCTGAGATCGGGGCCATCTTTCCTGGCTGTTGGCATTCAGCCCCGCCCCCCACTGCCACCCACTCCTGGTTTCCCATTCTCCATCAGGAAGCCTGCCAGCCATGGGGAAGGAACCAAGAGGGTGGCTGGCAGGCCCCAATCAGGCAATCAAGGCCTGCAGGCTGGGGGCAGCTCCCACACTGAGTATCTGCCCTCTGGTGGTCAGTGCACATCATAGTGACCAGTCTCTGCCATTCGGCCTATTTGCATATTACCTGTTTATTATACAGGATGCATCTGCATTGGTTTTGGACTTTTTTAAATGTTAAAATATTCGTTGAGATTACTGAGCCTTTCAGTGCCCCTTAGATTTTGCACACAAAGGCAAGTGCCCCCACTTGTTCTCTTCCAGCATGTCTCTGCTGCTTAGACTATATTAGCAATTTTTGTTGATTTCAGAGAGGAAGGGAGAGGGAGAGAGAGAAACATCAATGATGAGAGAGAATCACTGATCGGCTGCCTCCCGCAGGCCCCACACTGGGGATCGAGCCTGCAACCTGGGCATGTGCCCTGACTGAGAATCGAACCGTGACCTCCTGGTTCATAGGTCAATGCTCAACCACTGAGCCATGCCAGCTGGGCTACTGTAGCATGTTTTATACTGTTACAGACTTTAGGCACTAGGCTAGGGGTTGATGCTGCCAGAACGCACAGGTTTTCCTGCTCCTGGAACTCCCCCCTGACAGTCAGGGCAGAGCAAGAAGAGAACGTCAAAGGGGATGGTAAATAGTTGCCCCTTTCCTCCTGTTTTCTTCTGTGTCCATATTTTTGCTTTAAGTACTTGCCACTTTTTCTACATCTGATTGTTCCGAGGGGAGGAGACTGGCAGAGCGAGGCTGTGGGAGGGCAAGGAAGCCCTGCCTGCAGAGCACTGATGACGCCCCTCCTTCCTCCCAGGAAACAAGTTCAAGGATGAATCTGCAGAGCTGATCTGCCAGGCCCTGTCGGTAAGAAAGAGGGGGTGGGTAGCCACGTAGGAGATGTCCCTGGAGACCTGAGGGGCCTGGGGAACCTCTGGGTCTAGGGAAATGCCTGGTTTAGGATGCTGGTGAATGTTTGGACTCTACTCATCCTGGCCAAAGCCAGGGGCTAGGACTGATCGGATGACAATAAACTCGCCCAGGTGTCGACAGTCAAACAAAATAAAAACCAAACTGTCTTCCGTGTAAGAACCCTAGTGCCCCTTGTCCTGGGCATGTGGAAGCCCCCATCCCACTGACCTAGGATACTCGAGGCATTTGCAGTCCCATGGGAGACCCACAGTACCTCTCTCTTCACTGCTTTTTCTCCAGGCCAACTACAGAATTAAGGATATAGATCTCAGCCACAACGAAATCTCCGATAAGGGCGGGGAGATCCTGGGAAACATGCTGGGTGAGTCCCCACGAGGGAGGGGCCGGCAAACGATCTCCTGTCAGAGCTGCATCTCCTGTTGTTGTTGTTGCCATTGAGTGTTCTCATTTTAGAAGACACCACACCCGAAATACATTGTAAATGTGGGAAGTAAAACTTTAAAACCATTAGGAGAACATCTAGAGAAAGAATTTGCTGATCTCAGAGAGGTTAACGCCTATTACATAGGTACAGTGAGTATAAAGCATAACAAAAATTATCTATATGTCTGACAACAGGTTTAAAACTGGGGTCGATCAAAGACATTGTGGGCAATGTTAAAAGACAAGTAATAGTAAGAAGTAGACATTTGCAGCATTTGTAGAATATAAAAGATTAGTGTTCAAAATGTTGATAAAAGATCCTGCAGGTCAATTGGATGATGATAAACACAGTGGTCAGGCCCGGCCAGTGTGAGCCAGTGGTTGAGTGTCAACCTATGAACCAGGATGTCCTGGTTCCATTTCTGGTCAAGGCACATGCCCAGGTGGCAGGCTCAATCGCCAATAGGGGGCGTGCAGGAGGCAGTTGATTAATGATTCTCTCTCATCATTGATATTTCTCTCTTCCTCTCCCTTTCTCTCTGAAGTCAATAAAAATAAAATAACAAAATAAAATAAAATAAAATAAAAAAACAGTGGTCAAGGCCTATGGACAATGAAAAAACAAAGCCAAATGCCCAACCACCTTGGTAATTAGAGAAATGTCATTAATAAAACAACAAAAAGATTCCCCCTTTGTCATCTATCAGAGCTGCAAAATTTTCAAATCAGAGAATTCACAGTGCAGTGAACACAGGAATAAATAAGAACCCTCAGAAGCTGCTAGGTAAAGGCACTTTGGAGAGCAATTTGACAGTATTTAGTAAAATTGAAAATGTGTATATTGTAGGATGCAGCAATTCACTTCTCCATGTCTCAGAGCCCTCTCTCTCCTTTCTCTCTCTCTCTCCCTCTCTCTCTCTCTCTCGCTCTATCTCTCTCTCTCTCTCTCTCTCACACACACACACACACACACATGTCTAAGGAGTTCCATTGCAAACTTGTTATAAAAAAAATAGCTCCTAAATGTTCATCCCTGGGGAAAGGAGTAGACAAGGGGAGGACACTTAGTGTGGGGGTGGGGATGGGGTGCTAATCCAGGTGGGGTGATGAGAGAAAAGCCCACAGGGAAGGTGGCTTTCTGTTGAAACCTGAATATGACTAAAGACACAGCCGTGCTAGTTCTAGAAGCTCAGCATTCAGGGCAGAAAGAATAGAGCCGAACATGGGGGTCGGGGTGGGGAGGACAGTGTGGCTGGAGCAGAGTGGACAGTGGAGGAAAATGGAAGGACAAGAGGTCGTCGAGGTGGCCTGCAGCCACTTGCGTCAGTTTTGTGGGACCTGGATGTGCACGAAGCCTGGTTTTATTCCGCGGTGATGAGAAGTCGGTGAAGGATGTGAACGTGGGGAACGATGCAGTTTGATCTGCAGTTTTGGAACGTCTGTTGAAGAATGCAACTGAGGAGAACAAGAATGGAAGGAGGGAGGCCAGTGAGGAGGCCCGAGGACGATGCGTGGGCTAAGGGAGCAGGCAGGGACGGAGAGCCGACGGAGTCAGAGTATATTTTGGCAGCAAAGCCAAACGGACTTGTTGACCTGAAGAACGAGGGGAAGAAAAAAGTTAGACTTGTGATTATTTTGTTTCAGATACTGGTTGAATGGGTAGCATTTGCTTAAATGGGGAAAACTCGGAGTCATAGGGTAGAGGAGCAGGAGTTAGGAAGCAAGATTTCCATTCGGGCCACGGAATGTTTGTAATGGAGACATCAAGTAGGCAGTTTGCTATGTGAGTTTAGAGCTTGGTCGGAGCTGGACAAATACATTTGTGATCCAAAGGCGTATGCAGGTATTTAAAACCATGGGACAGGGGGTGGCCCCCCAATCAGAGTGTGCTCAACTCTTATCTACGCTCAACTCTCTCACCTTGTCCCAAACAAAAGCAGCAATGATCAGGTGTTTACATAGGATGTTTTCCCAGCCCCATTATTTTTAAACAAAATAATCTTTAAGTTTTAAAAATCAGTGCACGTTGCATGCAAACCTGTCATCTAGACAAGCCTAATGCCTCGCAACTTCCAATGGGTGAAAGTCTGGACCCACCACTGCCCCCTGCAGGTCTCCATGTGAACGACATCGCAGGATGTAATGTCTCATGCGGTCACAACCCCCGTGTCAACACAACTCCTGTTTTCCAGGCTCTCTCCCTCTACTCTAATGCATAACAACCCACCAGGTGGATATTTACGCTACACTTGACCCGTCCCCTGCGAGTCACGAGCCTTACTTGGATAAGTGATGCCATGGCAACCAGCTACAAGTGTGTAGCCCTGGTGATACTGCTGTGTGACAGGGTGCACACATGTTTATAGGAAAGTACCAGATGATATTTGCCAAATGGATATTAAGTTGCTCGCCACCTGCAGTGCATGAGTAGGATTATTTTACTTCATCGTTGTCAGCATTGGAAATGATCTTAGGATTTTGTGTTTAGATGAATCACTGCACGGATGTTACCTCTGTGTTTTGCTTTTTACGAGCACTGAGCTCTCTCATTCCCACTGGCATCGGTCATCTGCCAGCCCTGAGAGGGGGTTCTCTAGGGTGCCGATGATGCTAATCTGATCTGCCACCCCCTCTCCAGCCCTCAATGTAGGGCTCCTGACACTGGACCTGAGCTGGAATCACTTAACCCCGCGGGCAGCTGTGTCCCTGAGCAGCGGTCTCCGGGTAAGGTCTCCCAGGGAATGGTATGCTGAGCCAGGGGGGAGGGATAAGAGGTGAAGGGGTGAGGGTAGGGGTGGAGGGAGGTCCCGCCTCGCCATCTTGAACCTCTCCCTCACGGTCACCCCTGATGCGGATGTACAGAGCTCTTCACATTGTTGGTCTCCCTCCCACAATTCCTGGATGCACGTTATTCTTTAGCATAAATTCTGTCCAGGAGAATTCACCCCGCTAGGGCCCAGGTGGCATCTCTGGGAGTACTTCAAGAGAGCAGTGTAATGATGGCGTAGGGAGTGACCAGAACCAAAAGGAATGTGTTCTTGAGACTGAGTGCAGCTGGGAGGTCCACGGAGGTCTGGCAGCCACCTCTCTCCAGGAACCTCTGAGTCCCCAACCCGGATGCCGGCGGGGATAGATGCACCTTGATGCCGGTGCTCTTCTCCCCCTCCCTGGAGTCCAACGTGACCCTGAAGACACTCGATCTCTCCATGAATGGCTGTGGGAACGAGGGGGCGGCGGCCCTAGGGGAGGTCCTCAAATCCAACAGCTCCCTGGCCCACCTAAATCTCAACAACAATGACATCAGCAACGAAGGGGTCTCCAAAATCAGCAGAGGACTGGAGTTCAACGAGTGCCTCCGATCTCTAAAGGTAGAGCCTTTACCTGGCTAGGAACGGGCCGTTTGTGTGTGCGTCTGTGTGTGTGTGTGTGTCTGTGTGTGTGTGTATGTGTGTGTGTGTGCGTCTCTGTGTGTGTGTATGTGTGTGTGTGCATCTGTGTGTGTGTGTCTGTGTGTATGTGTGCGTCTGTGTGTGTGCATGCGTCTGTGTGTGTATGTGTGTGTGCGTGCGTCTGTGTGTCTGCGTCTGTGTGTGTGTGTGCGTCTGTGTGTATGTGTGCGTCTGTGTGTGTGTGCGTCTGTGTGTGTGTGCATCTGTGTGTGTGTGTGCGTCTGTGTGTGTATGTGTGTGTGTGTGCGCGTCTGTGTGTGTGTGTGCGCGCATCTGTGTGTGTATGTGTGTGTGCGTCTGTGTGCGTCTGTGTGTGTGTGCGTCTGTGTGTGTGTATGTGTGTGCGTGTGTATGTGTGTGTGCGTGCATCCATGCATGCACATCCACATATGTATCTGTGCACAGTGTGTAGGTATGTGTGTCTCATGTATGTGGGGATGGGTGCAGCAGGGAGATGGGGCTGGATATTGCTGAGGAGAATCACCGTGAAATGTGCATGGTACTTCACATGTGCGCATATTCCCGGCTGCCTCTCTGCTAGAAACCCAGTATTGCCCGCTGCTCTCAGCTGGTGCTCGTACAGTAGTCACCCCCTAACTGGTCTTCCTTCCTCCCATGTGGGTCTCCTGCAGGCTTTTGAGCATAAATGACTCCACCACCTCTCCTCCCAACCCCCACCCACCTACTCTCCTGCGGCTTAGACCCTTCTGGGGCCACCTGCTGCTCAAATCCAGGTCTCTCAGCTCTGTGTACTTCTCCAGCCTCAGTTTACCCCATGCTTTCCCTTGCTCCCCCCAAGGCCTTGGGGTCTCCTTTCATCTCCATGGTCCTGCCAGGGCCTTGCTCACGCCCATGCTGGGCCTGCAGGACTCTCTCCCAAGCTGATGTCCTCCCCTGGCCTTAACTGCTTCCTGCCTCAGAGTGTAGCTTGAGCAGCAACTGCCAGGTGGGTGGGTGGATGGAAGACGGGATAAAAAGACAGACAGTGGCTCAGTCTGGGTGGAACAGAGATTTCGATTTGATGGAAAGAAACGGAAGCTGCGCCCTGAGCCAGCCTCTCCTGCCCCTGCCTCGGCCCCTTCCTGTGTTGCCCCTCTTCCCTCCCACAGCTTTTTCTGAACCCTATGAACATGGATGGAGCTCTGTCACTCATCATGGCCATCAAGAGGAACCCCAAGTCCAAGATGGAAATCCTTGACATTTCCGTAAGTAATCAGATGGTCGTTGCTTGCACCTGTGTCAGCAGGTGCCAATAGCCACCCCCCTCAGAGGCCTTCACCCAAAAGCTCCCTGAAAAGGTCACTCCTTTTGCAGCACAACTCTGCCCCCTCCAGGGGTCCTTTCAATAGGAGCAGCTGTCAGTCAGGGGCCAGGAGTGAGACATCATCTACCCCAGTGGTTCTCAACCTTTCTAATGCCGCGACCCTTTAATACAGTTCCTCATGTTGTGGTGACCCCCCCCCCAACCATTCATAACTGTAATTTTGCTACTGTTAATGAATCATAATGTGAATATCTGTGTTTTCCGATGGTCTCGGGCGACCCTGCTAGCAGGACCACAGGTTGAGAACCGCTGCCGTAGAGCCTAAGACTATCGGAAAACACAGATGTTTACATTACGATTCATTAACAGTAGCAAAATTACAGTTATGAAGCAGCAACAAAAATAATTTCATGGTTGGGGGTCACCACAACATGAGGAACTGTATTAAAGGGTCGAGGCATTAGGAAGGTTGAGAACCTCTGATCTACCTGGTTCTGGACTCGGCCCTGCGCACCTGTGAGCAGGCCGAGCTCAGGGGCAAGAACGGCTGGGAAGGACAGGGGCCCAGGGCAGAAGCGTCTGTTAGCTGTGCTGATGGATGGCCCCGGGTCCCAGAAGGGTTCCAGAATCACAGGGCTTCTGAAATCTGAGTGTAAAACAGGGACAGACTTGCATTTTCATTTCATAACTTAGCCTGCTCTACTCAGAGAAGTATTGGAGGGAGGGAGGGAGGGAGGGAGGGAGGGAGGGAGGGAGGGAGGGAGAGAGGGAGAGAGAGAGAGAGAGAGAGAGAGAGAGAGAGAGAGAGAGAGAGAGAGAGAGAGATCCCTTGATGGACAGGGCAAGTCTGAGGAAGTAACTTCACTCTGCCAGGTACTCCCGCCTGAATCATCCTAGAGGTGGTAGCTGAGAATAACTGTGTCCTACACTTGTCTGTCACTTTATACTCTTTCCCGCCCCCCTCCCCCAAAGTGGTTTTATATCTGCCAGCTCATTGAATTCTCCTCCGGGAAGTAGGTCCCGGAGCTGCTGTAGCAAAGGGCTGTGAGCTGGGTGGGTTAAAGAATAGAAATCTATTGTCTCCCAATTCTGGGAGCTGGAAGTCCAAGATCAAGGTGTTGGCAGGGTTGGCACCATCTGAGGGTTAGAGGGAGAATCTGTTCTGTGCCTCTCTCCTAACATCCAGTGGTTGTTGGCAATATCAGAGTAGGTCCACCCTACTGACTGCATCTTAACTCAAAGACCCTCTTTCCAAATAGGGTCACATGCACAGATACGGAGGGTTAGTGTGTGTGTGTGTATGAATATAATTCAACCCATAACAAGAACTTTCCCTCATTTTCCCATTTTATATATAATTAAACTAAAACAGAGAGGTAAGTCACTTGTCTAGGAGTGCACAGCAAGTGAGAAACACAGCAAGGAGGGAAGCCAGGCTTCTGCCTCCTACTCTAGATTCTAAAAAGGCATGGAGGGACATTTTTTAATGCCACACAAACGTGTTTTGCTAAGCCATTAACGCCTTGCAATTATAGCCGCAGTGATATTTTGAATATTTAAACCCAAGTTCCATAGAACTGAACAATAAATTTATATTTGCCACAGATTGTGAAACACTATAAATACATTCCTACTCTCTTTCTCTGTTCCTTCACCCCTGCCTCCTGCCCTGGCTCCTGTGCTCAGGGGTCTTTCTCCTCAGAGGCCCGCTCCCTGCCCTCACCCCACAGATCTGACCCTACGCCCACAGTGCTGCCTCAGCCCCCACCCGCCCTGCCTCTGAGTCCCAGCCACGGGCCCAGGTTTTGTGGATATTTGGTTTTCCCTCCCAGAAGCTGGTTGGAGGGGTTGGAGCCAGGCCCTGCCTTGGTGTGTCTGAGGGAATGTCAGACACGGTGCTGTTTAGGCTCCAGACATTAGCCCCATGAACTAGGATCACTTTGCCACTAAACAAGCCAAAAGGAGCACACCTGTGCCATTCCCTTCCCTTTCTCCTTCCTCCACAGACTCGCATCTCCTAAACCCCAAGGGACCTCGCGGAACCCCATGAGGCTTGGAACCAGGGCAGCAATGGGCAGCTCATGTAGGCTCACCCCCTGAACTTGTCTCCGAGGCCCCCTTTTCTCCGACTTCCCAGTGAGCCAGAGCAGACCTGCCTTGGCTCTCCTGGAGCTTCCTCCAGGCCCTTCTCTGTTTCACTGTCCTAAGTGGGTTTGTGGGGAGTTCTTGTTGTTGTTGCTCTGGTCAATAAATTCTAGCTTGCTTTACTAAAAACAAACAAACCAAAACACACACACACACACACATACACACACACACGCTGAGACCAGTTTGGCTCAGTGGATGGAGCGTCGGCCTGCAGACTGAAAGGTCCCAGGTTCGATTCTGGTCAAGGGCATGTCCCTTGGCTGCAGGCACATCTCCAGGAGGAGATGTGCAGGAGGCAGCTGATGGATGTTTCTCTCTCATCGATGTTTCTGACTTTCTATCCCTCTCCCTTCCTCTCTGTAAAAAATCAATAAAATATATATTTTTAAAAAACAAAACACACATACACACAAGCCTACCAGAACCAATAGGTCTGAATTAGCCTTTTCCTTCCCTGTCTTCACCTATGTTGCCATAACCCTGTGGTGTTGGAATTCCTTCACTGTAGATGCTTCTAGAACTTTCTCTAGAATACCTGCAAAAAAGAGTAAGTCTTCAGCCCTTAAGCATGGATTTAAGTCTTTGAAAGGCAGGAGATGCTCAGAACCAAACCTGAGGAATGAAGCAGGTTAACCTCCCCAGGGAGGCCAGGGCAGCTCTGACGCTGTTTCACGGATCACACCTCCTCCTGCGGCCTGTAACCCCCGGGTCTCAGGGCTCCTCCTGAGGGGAGTTCCCAGTGTGGGCTGAGCCGTGCCCAGGTGGAGGCATGAGGGGTCCTCTTCCAGGGCTCCTGCTCTGCAGACCAGCCCGGCATAGGGATGGACCAGTCTGCAGCCCCATCGCTGCATCTCATCTGCCACACGCAGACCTTAGGCTTGCTGTCTGAGAGCGTTGAGATGACACTGTGTGAGGAGCCCCAGTATGCAGACAGAACATCCGACCGGTCACGTGGGAAGCTTACGCGTTAAACCACAAGCTCTAAACAACGGGAACCACCCCCGTCTAGGAGCTGCATTGCAGGACAAACTGGAAGAGATGTGGCCCTCTGGCTGGCTTGGGTGGGACATGGTCTGGGCAGGGGGATGGCGCAATGGCGGCCCCCTCCCCACGATGGATAAACCGCCCCCCACCCCTCTGCCCCAGCATGTGATGGTGTCTGAGCAATTCGTGAAAATCCTAGAGGGGGTGTATACCGTCCACCCCGAGCTGGACGTGATCTACAAGGCAATCCAAGGCCTCTCTGAAAAGAAATACATCAGCCAGTTTGCAAACCCCATGAAACTGATCCAGGTGAGCCCCACTTTCCTCTCAGCCCCACAGGGACCCCTGCAGAAAGCTGTCCGCTGGCCCCGGTCAGCTACCCAGAGTCCCCCCCCCCCCTCCGCCCCCAAAGCATCTGCACAATCCTCTCTGACAAGGACCCTCCAGTAGGAATGGTCCCTCTGATTTCCGGAGCCCTGGGCAGGAGGGAACAGCTGAGAACTGGCTGAAGTGGGAGGGGCTTGGAACAGAGTGGTTTCTACCAGCCAGGCTCCTCCCCTTGCTGTTGTAGGGCCAAAGGCAGGTCACTGAAGCTTCCTGTGCCTCAGTCTCTTCACCTGTAAAATGGGCACAACAAAAGTACACACCCTCGCAGGGATGCTGTGAAGATTAAATTCTATAATGTGCACCAAGTGTTTATAACAGTGGTCAGCAAACTCATTAACCAACAGAGCCAAATATCAACAGTACGACGATTGAAATTTCCTTTGAGAGCCAAATTTTTTAAACGTAAACTTCTTCTAACACCACTTCTTCAAAATTGATTCGCCCAGGCTGTGATATTTTGTGGAAGAGCCACATTCAAGGGGCCAAAGAGCTGCATGTGGCTCTCGAGCCACAGTTTGCCGACCACTGGTTTAGAACAATGCCTGGCATATAATGAGCACCCAGTAAATGTGGCTCTTCCCAATAGCTGGTAAGAAAGTCAAGGCCCATGTGGTCAGGACAGCTGTGTGGTGACTTCAGCTAAAGAGGGACCCTCACGTCCTTTATAGCTAGTGGTAACCTGGCTTGGGTCTTAGATCATCTCAGGCAATCACAAGAGGCAGATGTAACAGTGAAAATAAAAAATCAGAGCCTATTAGAGCTACCAGGGGGTACTAAACTATTAGAGCTATTGTGGGTATTAGAGCTCCTCAGGTCTGACCCCCTCAGAGCAGCATCCAGCCCCAGGCCTGGTGTGTCCACCGCTGGCTGTCACCCCAAAGATCTAAAAGGCTAAGGGGTATCAAGTATCTGTCTAGGTCAGATGACCTCAGGTGGCACCGAGGGGAAACCTGTTTTGCAAGGAAAGCAGGATGTCCAGTGAGCAGGAATGGAGTTATCTGATGCAAAGTGGGGGCCTGCCCCTTGTTTCAAACAGCACAGAGAAGGAATCTAGTCAAGCCTAAGCCCCACACACAGCGTGAAATACAGTCCTTCCCCTCAGGGCCAGCAAGCAGGTTCAGAAAATGGGACAGATGCAGTAACTGCTAATAGTAAGGGTCATATGGTAAACAAGAGGCCCGATGCATGCGGTTCATGCAAGAGTAGGCCTTCCTTCCCCCGGCTGCTAGCACCAGCTCTCCTCTGGCTCCCGGGACCTGGGACCTTGCAGCCCCTGCTTTGTCCAGAAGGTCGACTGGAAGGACATCCAGTCTAATTAGCATATTATGCTTTTATTATTATTATAGATAATAAATAAGTGGCAAAGCAGCAAAGATAATCAGATCCCAGATGAGAGGGCAAACAGAAAAGGATGCTTCCTGGCAGAGATAGGGTTGGGAAGTGCATTTCATAAACCAGTATGTTCAGTAGAAAAATGATGGGTGGCTGGTGGATGAGAGATAGATAGATAGATAGATAGATGAAAGGATACACATCAAGATGTTACCTCTGGATAATAAGATTGGATTTATGGCTTATTTTTCATTTTCTTCTTTCTACAAATCTAAAATTACCTTACAATGTGAGTGGGTAATACTTTTTAAATTAAATGTTATTTTTAAAATACTCTAACACAGTGTAAGCATCTGTGTGAAATTATGAGAATTAAGTGAATTCTGAGAACCAGACCTGCCCACCACACAGTGTGGCTGAGGTTGGTTGGCTTCTGGACTCAAAGCCAACACCAGCTCACCCACTGCCCACAGTGCACCATCTACCTGAGTCTTAGCAGAGGCAACTTCAGAACTAAATAAGGCACCTGAATACAATCAGTGCCCCCATTCCTTCGATGCCTGTGCAGGCAGGACTCTTGGTCTTCAGTGACGCACATGCGGGGGACTTGAGCTCCTGGGACTGCCTCATCATATTCCCCCTTGGCCTGCTGGGTCTGGGTGGGGAGGGAGAGTTGTTAGAGGTGTTACATGGGCAAGCATCTGCTCCTGGTGTCTCCCTCCCTCAGAGCTATGCTGACCAGAACAAGATCAAGGTCCTGGACTTCTTCAAGAGCTTGACTCCTAATGGGCTGATGAAGATGCCTGTGGGCGAGTTCTGGAAAGCCATGATACAGGTGCACTTATCCCTGTGGCCCTGGGCACTGTGTGTGTGGTGTGTGCATGTGTGTGCACATGCATGTAAGTGGGGGCTGGAGAGCAAGTAGGTAAACTGAGAGCTCCATTAACCTCACATGTTCCACCCACATCCTCAGCAAACCAAGATCCCCCTAACCCGGTACCAAATCAGGGAGCTGATCAAGCGACTGGATGACAAGAGTGGCATGGTCAACTTCAGGTCAGCACAGACCCCGCGGCCGGCCCCCATCCAGCCTCTGTCCCAGCAGGCCCTCGGTTCCCTAGAACCACAGTTGCCAACTGGTGGTCCGCAGGTCACTGGTGGCCCATGAGGTCCGAAAAGTTGGCAACCAATGCTCTAGAAGGCACCCTTGAGCTCCAGGGGCCACCCCGTCTGCATGGCATTAGGTCTGGGCTCCCCTGAATAGCAGGCTGCCTTTGCCCCCTCCCACAGCTGCCCCCCGGGTCTCCTCCTTCTCATCTTCCGCTGGCTCACTTGGCCAAGCTTCGGGCTCAACTGCACACTGCAAGCTACGAGCCTGATCCTGGGGACACAGTGCTCACAGCAGATAGGAGGTGGCACAGAGGAACAGTGGTTAGGCCCTGGCATGGTGAGGGGTGTCACATGGGCGTAGAGGAGAGGGCAGAGGGACATCAAGTTCCACGCACTGAAGCATGAGCAGGGCCCAGGGAACTGGGGGCCCTCCGTGCTGGGGTGGCTTAGGGAGTGACGCAGGCTGTGACTCAGACTGGAGTCCTTGAAGAGATAAGAAATATCTCTTCTGTGACTATTATCTTGCTGTGACAACAGTAATAACGATAACCGACACCCGTAGGTCCGGCCTCTGCCAGCCTCTGCCAATCCCAGACAGGCACAGGTGCCTGAGTTCTCACGCACCCCCGTGCCAGTGACGACGACATTTGTTTTCTGTTTTGTGCCTACGAGTAACACTGTCACCAATGTCCTTCCGTATGTTCTCTGACACAGGTACCGTGGTGCATACCTGGTGTGATTGCTGGCCAAAGGGTGTGCACATTCTTTATTGTTTTTGTTCATCCTTAACCAAAGAAAATTTTTCTATTGATTTTTAGAGAAAGTGGAAGGGAGGGGGGAGAGAGAGAGAGAGAGAGAGAGAGAGAGAGAGAGCCGGAGAGAAACATCAATGTGAGAGAGACACCTCAATTGGTTGCCTGCCTCCTGCACCACCTCTATGGGGGCCAAGCATTGAACTTGCAACCCAAGTACATGCCCTTGACTGAGAATCAAACCTGTGACCCTTTGGTGTGCAGGCCAGTGCTCTAACCACTTAACCACATCAGCCAGGGCGGGGTGTGCCCATTCTAAACTTCAGTCTACTGCCAAACCCTGGCCAGCAATGTAACCCAGCTCTCTGCCTCTCCCCCGTGCCCACACTGAACCTCACCCTTGTTCAGTGCTCTGCCAAGCCGAGAGGTGGGGTTCCCAATGGTCTCGCTGGGAGCTGAGCCTAAACGTTCTCTCCGTCAGCCGGGAGGCTGCATTGGTGGCAACATTATCCCCTTACCTTTCAAACCAGTGACCTGGAAGTGGCGAAGCCATAGCAACAAGTCGGGCCCGGAAAGAAGTTCCTGTGACAGAGAAGTCCTGGCAAGCCGGCCAGCGGCAAGGAGGAGGGGGAGAGCTGGCTGCGACTCCGTGGACAAACGCCGAGGCCAGGACTGGGAGAGAGCCAATAAAATCTGGCTTGGTCTCCGCGTCTCCGGGCTGCTGGTGGTGCGCCCTCCTCAGGGGAGCTCCCTCTGGTTTTAGGGACCACCAGGGAGTGTGACCTTGATGGCCTCTTTAAGAACAAGGAAGACACATTGGGGATGCAGTGGGGTTGCTAGGCGGCAGGGAAAGAGCAGTGGAAGGAGGCCAGTGCATGGAGACGTCGTGTTGTCATAGTAATCGTGAACTGTGTCAAGGGGAGAGATGTCGAGATGCATGAAGCAATGGCAGAGGGAACAGACACGCAGGGGATGCAGACAGGGGCCTTTAGGAGCACATGCCGAGGGGTGACGTGAAGAGAACCCAGGATGGGAGGCAGAGAGACCTGGTTTCTAAGTGAGGCCCGGCACTGCCTGGCCACCTGGTCTTGGAGCCTCACGGTCCCACCTGAGAAGCGAGACAGCTGCAGTCGGTTGTAGGGACCTCCCACTCCACATTTTTTTGGAAACTGGGGAGACATGAGGAGTTGAGCAGAAGAAGAGCAGGAACAGCCAAGTACAGCATACACCGAGCAGGTGAGGTGGGGAGGGGGGGTAACTTAAAGGGTCTTGGTTAACCCCATCAGTTATCTTTGTGGATGAAGAACGGCAGGGGCTGTCTCTAACATTCCTGCAGCACCACATGGTGCCTGGCAGATAGGAGATGCTCAATAAATACCTGTGGCGTGAACAGACACATTCACCTGGCAATTGTTTGGGGCGCGTGGTGGAAAACTGGGGAAATCTGGGGGGGTCCTGGAGCTGACACTTCAGAGCAGCAGAGGAGTGCCGGACGGCACCCAGGAATCACGCCGCAGCCGTGGGTGTCCCTGTGCTGCAAGGTGGGGGTGATGCCCAAGCCTCTCCACACCTGTGGCAGAATCATTACTTGAAATGATGGATGTCCCCCTTCCCACAGCATGCTTTCTTCTTTCCCATCCTTATTCAAAGTATCCTCCTGAATTTCCATTAGTTGGATGGTATAGGCCCTATACTGTAGGGGTTCCAAGTTGAAATTAGGAGGATGAAAAGAAAAGAAAGAAATACAAATAAGGAGGTTGTGGGCTGAAACTCACATCCACCATACCCATCAGGATAGGTAGATATCTTTGCTCCAACTCCCCAGATAAATCAAATCTGCTTGAAGCCAGGGACCATTTCTTAAGTCTGTTATAATCCATAAAATTCTCCATCAAGGCCCCTGCCTGTGAGCATTTAGTCACTGCAGGTGTCTGGGTAGAACCCTGAGGACAATGAGGCCAAAAAGTATCAAAATGTGTTATCAACTGTGGGTTATAGATCAGTGAAAAACACAGTTTTCTCAAGATGCTTTTATTTGTCTTTTGCATAAAAATGAAAAGGCAGCAATTTTTTAATGAAATGTTATTTTCTGCTTGGGTAGCTATTGGAGTATGATGGAGATAAAGGAAAGTGGAAATCTACCCCACCACCAACCCTGAGCCCGCTCCCCTCCCCCCTCTCCCCACCCCCCCAGGTCATCCATGGACACTGACATCACTAGTAAGTGAAGGACCGCCAAGCCCCAACCCTGCCTGCAACAAACAGGCCTGGAGCCTTCCCAATGATGGAGCAATTCCTACTTGTGGCCACTAGGTGTCAGGTCAGCTCCTAAAGTCCTTGAGGGCTGTGCTCAGTCAGCCAGCTTTGCGCTCTTTGCCATGCACTTTCTCTGATTGCCCAAACTTCTGAGGAGACTGGCATGAAATCTGACATCTGGGCAGACCTCTCCAAGGCTCAGTGTCCTCACTGTGGACCAAGGTAACTAACAGCTACCTTACAACTTCGTTGTAAGGAAGAAAACCAGACACCCAATGAAAGCTCCCTACACATTCCCCTCCCCCAGTCAGCCCACCCTGGAGCTGGGCAAGACCACAGAGAAGACATGCTCCATTTGGGGGGACTGCACAAGGCACACGCCCTCTGACAATGACCTGATGGGCACTTGATCACCTTGCCAAGGCAGGAGGACTTTCAGCAGGAGGAGCCCTGGCAGGGGCTCAAGTACAAGGCGTTGGTAGAGGGGCCTCACAGGAGTAGGAGAGGCCAGCAGGTCAAAGATGGCCCAGAGGCACTGGCTCACATGCCCAGCACTGAAAGGGGTCAGGCTGCAGCCGGAGAGAGGACACCCTGGGCATGCCCCTCCTTCCATGCCCAGCTCAATGCGGCTCCAGGCACTAACTCTGTGCATCCTCACAGTGACCCTGTGCAAGGATGCCTATTGTCTTCATTTTACAGCTGGGAAAACAGAGGCAGGGAGAAGTTAAGCTTTTTGCGCAAGGTCTCCTGCTAGCAAGTGGCAAGGCTGAGATTCAGACCCTGGAAATACGGCTCTGGCTCCTGTGGCTTAACCCCTGTGCATCCTTCCCTGCCCCTCAGTGGTTTCCACAGAGCTTCCTGTCAACACGGGGACATGGAGACGCACTTGCTCTGTTTACATGCTTTCTAAAACAAAAAGAAGAATTATTCAACTGAGGAGCAGGCATGACCTCCAGGCCAGGCTGGACTGGCCAATGGAAAGGCAGAGGGGGGTGCTCTGTGGTGGTCGATGTCTCAAGGTCAGGTGGGTGTGCCCTCCCTGGCCCCTGCATTGCTCAGAAATTGTACCAGGGGAGGCAGGGTGGGAGAAGAGAAGGAAGTACGTGGAATATCTCGGGGTACCGGCTTCGTGAAGCGGTTAATACGCACAGTCTGGCTTTTGACAGTTCTCGGTTTGAATTCTGCCTGGCTTTGCCAGTTACTGGTTTTGTGACCTTGGCTAAGTCACTCAGCCTCTCAGAGTCTCAGTCTCCTCAGCTGTAAATGGAGAGAATAATGGCAGCCCTCCCCGCTACGGCGGCTGTGAAGATTTACTGAAATCGTGCGTGTGAAACCCTGAGCCCAAGCCTGGCACACGTAAGTGCCTGATGTAACCGTGACCGCATTACAGTGGTGCTCCACCCCTGAGAGGGAGGGTGCAGGAAGCTGGGGGTGTAGCACCCTAGGCATGCTCACAGGGCGAGTTAGGGGCCAAACTGAGCAACCACCGATGGCACACTTAAGTACCTACGTCCTGGGGTCTTTGGTATCTTTTTTGTTGTTGTTTTTTAATCCTCACCCTAGGATATATTTTTATTGATGAGAGAGGGCAAGAGAGAGAGAGAGAGAGAGAGAGAGAGAGAGAGAGAGAGAGAGAGAGAGAGAGAAACTGATCAGTTGCCTCCCTAATGTCAGGGGTCGAACCCGAAATCTAGGTATGTGCCCCGACTGGGAACTGAACCAGCAACTTCCGCTGCATATGGAACGACACGCCAGCCAAATGACCCACGCCGGCCAGGGCAGCACTTGGCTCTTTGAAAGCCATGGGACTCGTGTCGACCCCAGGTTTCGGTTTAAGGCTTGCATAAAATGAAAATAATTTGTCCAGAATCCTAAGAATTGGAGGGAAGCAGGGAGGGCGGTCAGGGACCAGCAGCACAGTGTGGACACCTGGCATTTTTCTTGGCTGCTGAGGTCTGAGCCTCCTTTTTGGCATGGGGATGCCTCACTTTACAAGCCTTCGGAGAGGCAGCTGGGATCTAGAATCGTGCGTACGCCAGACGCCGGCTCTCTGGGCTAGATTCAGGAGCCAGTGTCCCCAAGAACCAAGTCCTCAGGCAGCTGTGTTGCTGTAGCTGGATGGGGTCCTGAAAGCAGTGGTGGAGGCGCTGCAGGGCCAGGGCCTGGGGCCAGCGGGTCCGCGGGGCAAGCTGCCGCCTTGGCTGTGTGGGCAGTGTCACATGGGTCCAGGCTGCCTTGTCAGGCAGGGGGCTTGGGATTGGTCTTCTTCTGTTTTGCTTTAAACAATGACTGGCAAGGCAAGCCTGGTCTTAGACACTGGCTGCTGACCAATGGCCTGGAGAAAAGAAACAGTTCTCCTCCAGGAAGCAGACATCCTGGCTGCGACAGACTGGGGGGTGAGAACCTTGGGCCCAGGGGTGCCTTTTAAGGTGTTGTTTTGCCACCGCTTCAGGGAGCCCTGGATGCCCTGGATGCCCTGGCGTGGGACAGGCTGGCTGGATGCTGCGGTGACTGGATGAATGGGACCGCTCTGCACATTGTTGTGGCAGGATCAAGAGCATAATGGGTTTCTTTCCCGGTTCCTGGCCCGGGCTTCAAAAACCCTTGGAATTTCCTGAGAGGAGTATCTGCCATGCTAATAAGGTGACTCAGGGTGGGTCCCCAGACAGCCTCAGCCTGGGGCTGAGCACCAGAAACTCCCACCACGTGAGCAGAGGTCTGGACTTCCAGACAACAAAAGGAGAAGGGGGCGGGGGGGGGGGGGGGTCGGAAACTGAGTCCAGCGCCTGCTCGCCTGCTCCGTCAGAACCCCTCAGGGGCAGCTCTGGACACACAGACTCAGCGGGGAGTCAGCGCATCCCTGAGCTGGGAGGGTGGTGCCTGAGCCCCTGGGGAAAGGGCCGGAAACCAGCTCTCCCTCCCAGACCTCACCCTGTGTCCCTTCATTCAGCTGCTCCTGAGTCATAGTCTAAAGCTGTAATCATCGTCCTTTCAGTGGGTTCTGTAAGTCAGTCCTGAGCATTATAGAAACGGAGGGTGTCACCCCAGTTTGGAGTTGGCGAGTCAGAAGGGCAGGGGTCTTGGGCATCCCACTTACAGCTGGTGCCTAAAGTGGGGGTAGTCCGTGGGTGGCTGAGCCCTTAATCTGGGGCATCTGACGCTGATTCTGGGTGGTGAGCGTCAGAACTGAATTGCGGTACACCCCAGGTGGTGTGACCTCGGAGTAGTGGACATGGGACCCGTGTGTATGCAAAGGCATGCTCACACTGGAATTACAGAGACATGGTGTGTGTGCTCGAGTAGTCACGCCCAATAAGAAGGGCTCGCCTGTGCGCTGGCACCCGGGCCAGCCTGCTCTCCAGCTGGGATCCTAACAGCTGGGCTTTGTGGCAGCAACACCCCCACACACACACCCCTCCACCCGCCTTGTACCTCTCCCTGGCTGTACCTCTGTTTTCCCAGAAGAGGGCGCTCCAATCCCATAAGTCCTCCAACTCGTAAAGCTACTTCTCCCTAAGGCAGGGTTAGAGAAACACAAAACCAGAAGACAGAACCCCAGACTGGATGGGGAAATTGAATTCTTATTAGGTGCCTGAAAAAGGCTAACGGCTTCTGCGCCACAGGTCACCCCCCAAGGCTCTCTGGGCCAGAACTCTCAACCCAGGTTCTGTGGGGGCTGACCCTCTACAATTTGGAGATCCTCTTTCAAAATCACAGATTTACAAATACAATGTTAGGCATGGAAAGTGGGTGTTCGTTTAGAATGAGGGGCGAAATGAGAAATTAAAAATAAGTTGACAGTGGCATAAACTTCAGATCCTCCCAGGGCCTGGGCAGGGGCCCCGCTGAGTGAGGGTCCCCGCATGGGACCCTTCTGTCTGGCTCCACCAAAAGTCCACCCTGCACTTCCACCAGTGGCAACCAGACCTTCCGAATGCAGACTCCAGTTTGCTGTGAAGCCCGTCCCGCCCCCAAAACAGGCTGAAAGGGCTCCGCTCCAGGGGGTCTGCTCTGTGAGCCATTGTCCAGGTCTCCTCGCCACCAGTGTCGCCGCAGGTGATCTTGGGCAACCAGTTGTAGTCACACCACAACTCCCCTCTCCCCCACTCCCCCGTTCCCCCCCCCACACTCATGCCTAGGAGGCTGCTGCCTCTACCCCTCTGCCATTCAGGAGGCTTCCTTGAGCTCTGGCTCTATGGTGGGTCCTCATTCCACTTAGTGTTATTTCAAGACTAAAAAACTCACAGCCCCCAAAATGCCTTTCCCAAGGGTGCTGTGAGTGAGATGCAGGAAACGGTTTCTTCTTCAAATTGGGGGACTAGGGGAGGCGGGGATTTTAGAATGCAAATCAGAGGGACAGAGATCATGTGCATTTGTTTATACTAAAGTGTAAGTGACTTCATTTAAATTCAAGAAACATTTATTAAGGGCTTAGCACCTGTCCAGTATTGTGAGTTTTGGATACATTAGTAAGTAAATATGACAGAACCCATCCCTGACATGGAGTTTACATTCTAGCAGGAAGCAACTGACCAGAAAGAGATATAACCAACAAATGAGCCACAATATGTTAGAAGCACTATTGGGGGGGAGGGGGGACAGAGCTGGGACAGGAGGACCGGAAGGGTCACTGCTGGGAGGGTGGGGCTGCGATGTCAGACAGGTGAGAAGCGGCATTTGCGCATGGACTTGAAGGCGGTGGGGAGAGCCGGGTGGATACCTGGGGGAAGGGCTCTTCAGGCTGAGCAGGGCCCTCCTGCTGCCAGGACCCTGCCTGACAGGGCTGGGGAGGCAAAAAGTCAGCCAGGAACAGCTGGGCAGAGGGCCTCCCATGAAAGAGGGGCCTGAAGCCCCTGGTGAGGCCCCGGAAAGGGGGTGGGCGGGAGGCAGGACCGCGCTCCCCTCTCCCTGAGCTCCTTCCATGAAGCTATGGCTGGTCCTGCCACCTTTCCAGCTTGGGCTGGTGCAGGGCTTCATGGGAGTTTGCTACAGGGACCCACAGGAGCCTGGCAGCAGTTTGTCACAGGAGCCGTGGGTGAAAAGAAGGCAGTACAGGCTAGTGGTTAGGGCCATAGGCTTTGTGTCAGGCTGCCCTGAATCCTGGTCCAAACACCTCCCTCTTTGCCTTCTCCCTTCCCTTCCTCCTTCTCCTCTTCCTTGATATTTATGGGGCGCTTACTATGTGCTGGGCGCTGGGTGTGACACCAGGCTGCGGCCTCGAGCACTGTCGTCGGCCAGATGTGAGGTCACACGGCCGCTCTGCTCCCTTGACGTGGAGCTTAAACCCTGAGGCTCACGTTCAACAAAGAGCCGTGCGAACACCGCCACTGCAGTGCCTTCTGGGAAGGAAGGGGACAACATGGCAGCCATGTGGGCTGGAACCAGTCCCTCCATTAATCTGATTCTCATTATGTGATAATAGATTCCACGACCTATGGCTTTGTGAGAACCAATGGAGCACTGCACACAGACCACTCAGCAACCCCCACTACACACACACACACACACACACACACACACACACACACACACCGGCCCCAGCCCTGCCAAGTGCTTCTGTGGTGGGAGGTGGGAAGGGGTGGTGCTGGAGGGAGCATTACTGACCTTGAAGCTGGCGGCAGGCCTGGAGCCTGGGCTCAGTCTGTGGCTGCAGAAAGGCGGGGTCTAGAAGCAGTTGTGGCCTGAGGGGTCCTCTGGGGCAGAGCAGTGGATGCTTTCTGTCCCTGTCAGGGCCACCTACCCTCTAGCCTGGCATTGCCCAGTGAGTGGAGGGGTCACTTCCAGTTCCTAGGCAGACTCTGCTGGCCCAGCTGCCACTGCCAGAGTCCAGCAAAATGCCCCAGGCATTCCTGGACCCTGGCCCCCCAATCCCTTGGCTGAGGGGACTGAACGGCCCCATGGGCAGCTGCCCTGCCAGGTGGGGGCTGAGCCAGCTGCTGGGCAGTGGAGACAAAGAACAAAGCCATCAGACTTGGCTGCATGGAGGCCCGGCCTGGAGCTGGCGAGCAGCCCTGAACTTCCCCCTCGGGAAGAATGGCTCTAATGGGGAACAGAAGGCCAGGCGGGAACTTTTCCACCACCCCTCTTACCAGAGTATGGGGGTTGGCACACTGTGGGCAGCCGGGGGAGGCCTGGCCCCAGCCCCCACCCTGGCCCTTCTCCCCTGGCTGTCTAGAATGGGTGGTACTGTATGGGCTGGAGATACCCCAGGCCTCCCCGTGCCTCAGTTTCTTTGGGAGGAAGGTCAGGGTGAGACAGCTGAGGACAGTATAAGATGTGAGACTGCAGAGTGTGTGGATCCGGCCTTCCAGCCAGAGTCTCAGAGACTCTGTGGTCGAGAGAGATGCGAGGGAGGGCCAGGGTTTGCTGGGAGCAGGGTTGGTTTTATAGGTACAAGCTATGCAGTCACACAAGGCCCCATACTTAGAAGGACCCGGGCCTTGGCTTCATGTTCTCTGGTCACTGACTTACTATATATATATATATATATATATATGACTGTCACAGCCTAAACAACTAAACAGACGACTGGACAGGCTGTGTGGGGTGACCAGGCCAGCAGGAGGGTTAGTGAGGGGCAATCAGGCTGATGGAGGGGGCGTGTTGGGAGAAACAAGGCTAGCGGGGGGGGGGGGGGCAGTTGAGGCTGACCAGGCCAGCAGAGGAGGCAGTTAGAGGCAGACAGGCAGGTGAGGGTTAGGAGCCAGAGGTCCTGTATTGTGAGAGGGACGTTGGACATCCCCAGATTGGAGAGAGTGCAGGCTGGGCTGAGGGACAACCCCCCCTCAAATGCACAAATTTTTCACACAAGGCCACTAGTCTATAATAATCTATAATAATAAAAGCTAATATGCTTATTAGACCAGACAGCAGGATGACCTTCCATACATCATTCCGAATGTCCTTCCAGATGAGGCAGTTAGGAGTGATCAGGCAGACAGGGGAATGGTTAGGGACAATCAGGCAGGCAGGCAGAGGCGGTTAGGGTTAGGGTTAGAGTTAGCTTTAGGCTTAGGCTTAGGGTTAGGGTTCGGGTTAGGGATAGGGTTAGGGTTAGCAGACAGGCGAGTGGTTAGGGATAATCAAGCAGGCAGGCAGAGGAGATCAGGCAGGCAGGCAGGGTGGTTAGGGGCAATCAGGCAGGCAGGGTGGTTAGGGGTGATCAGAAAAGCAGATAGGTGAGCAGTTAGGAGCCAGTAGTCTCAGATTGTTAGAGGGATATCCTACTGCAAGTTTAGGTCCGATCCTGCAGGGACATCTTCCAAGGGGTCCTGGATTATGAGAGGGTGCTGGCCAGGCTGAGGACCCCCTGTCCCCGATGCACACATTTCATGTACCAGGTCTCTAGTCCATATGTATAAAACCCTAATATACAAATAGACCAAACGGTGGAACAACCGAACAACCAGTTGCTATGGCATGTGCTGACTACAGGGGCGTGTGCAGAACATGGCAGGCATCAGCCACAGCAGGATGGTGGATCAGGTGAGGGGGCGCCAGACCAAGGCAGGGCACTGGTCACTGTCATTGGGGCAAGCCTCTGGTGGTTACTAAATATTCTTTGCCCCTATGTGCCATGGTCCCTTTCAGCATTCACAACTGCTTCTGGTGCTGGCCCCACTCACACCCACTGCTGGCACCAAAGCTGCTGCTTGCACCTGCTGCCAGCATCCAGCACCACCCCGATTGCCCCTGAGGGCTTCTCCACCTCCTCCTGCTCCTGAGGGGTGATCAGGGCACAACTGCCACTCACATCCACTGATGTCACAGGCCCCAAATGCTCCACGCAGTCAGCGGGAGCAAGTGGGGTCAGTACTGTCAGCCCATGGGAGCAGTGGAAGCTAGAGCAGTGCTGCAAGCAGAGAGGGGACGGGGGCCGTGGCAGGAGGGGCCAGGTGGGGGCATAGAAGGTGGGCTGAGACCTGCCCCTGTGCCCACTGCAGCCTCGCTGCCCATAGTTCCTTTCAAGGTGCACAAATCATGCACTGGGCCCCTAGTTCTTAATAAATTTTACACAAGTTATGCTTCTGGTGCTGCCTGAGGGTATGGACATTTATCCGTAAAGGCCTTCCTGTCTGGGAAGCAGAACTGGAGGGTGTAGGATCTACCAACCCATCTTCCCCTGCAACAACCCTGATGAAGGTGAAGAAACTGGACAGCAGAACAACCTTCCATACGTCATTCTGGATGTCCTTCCAGGTGAGGCGGTTAGGGCGATCAGGCAGACAGGCGAGTGGTTAGGGATAATCGGGCAGGTAGGCAGAATGGTTAGGGGCGATCAGGCAGGCCAGATGAGATTGGGGTTTCCAGAAGAGAGAAAGAACAGCCCTGACCTCAACAGGAAGAAAGAAAGGCAGGGGCCAGAAGGGTCGTGCCCCTTCTCCTCAGGCTCTGGGCTGCCTCTTCCACAAATGAGGTCGTGGGGAGCACGATGATCCCCAACAACTGGAACTGGCCCCTGGAGGAGGTTGGGAGGCCCAAGGGGAGGGGAGAGTGGAGGCGGTGAGGCCTCAGAGCCAGAAGAAGGGCTCCTCAGGGGCCTCTGGTCTCCAGCCAGGAGGTAATTCAAAAATTTCTCCAGAATGCTGCAGGAGCCTGCTGGCTTTGCTCCCCCAGCCTGAGCCAGCAGAGCCGGGCAGACTCCTGGTTCCCACCTCCCAGAGGCCTGCCAGCTGCCCCTCCCCACCCACTACAGCTGGTCTCAGGTCAGACAGTGCCGGGAAGCGAGCTGGCAGGAGGGGCCCAGGGCTGGGGACAATCCAGCTTCATAAAAGGGAGTGAAGAGGGGCCTAACCTTATGTGTCCTAGGGGATGAAGGAGAGCGGGGAAGGGGTCAGACTTAGCCTTGACAGGTCTGCCTGGGGCTCAGCCTGGAGCCCGGCCAGCTCTCTGAAATCAGGCCCAGTCCCTGGCAGAGACTGGCCAGGCCAGGCAGGAGGCAGGAGCCCCGGGCAGCACCTGTCTCAACACCCCACCTCTGTCCTGGGGCTGAGAACTGGCTACAGGAGACTCCGTCCTGGGCATCTCCCCGGATCCCGCCCTGCTGACCCCGTCACCACTAGAATGCAAAGGTCTGGGAGCCTCGTGTCCTGGGCGTCCGTTTAGCTTTCATTCTTCACCTTGCGGGAAGTTTGTGGGCGGCCGACCTGAGCAAGACCAGGGAAAGGGCGAGGGAGGGACTGGGAGAAACTGGCAGCAAAGGCTGGCTTCTGCAGGGGGGACGGAAGCAGGCAAAAGGGTAGATGAACTTACCAGTTTCACAACGTGTCCTGGGCAGGCTTCCTGACCATGGCCTCAGCTCACAACCACGTGCCAGTGTCTGCCTCCTTCCTCTTCCTCCCTTTCCTCCCCTTCCTCCCCTGCTCAGGCGGCGAAGTGGCTCCTTTGTGCCCCCTCACGCTTCCGAGGCCTCTCAGGGCTTCAAAGCTTTGCTTCTGTTTTGCTGCTCTCCTTGCCTATAATACCTTCCCATTGCTGCAGATAGGGAACCTGAGGCTTAAAAAGTTAGGTGAGGTCAACAGCTAAGTGATAATCACAACCAAAAGGCACGGCATTGGGCGCCAGCCTCGCCGAGGTCCTCCCTGGACAGGGCAGCAGAGCTCGAGTCAGATCCCGTCTTTGCCACGAACTGGCCACAGTTGCCATTCACTGGCTGTGGGGTGTTGGGCCAAATACTTGACCTCTCCCAGCTGTAGCTTTTCACTGTAAAGTCCCCTCTCAAGGTCACTGTGAGCACACACTTCACTAGGTACTATGGGGGGGGGGGGGGCGGGCCTTGGCTCATGCCTGGCTCAGAGTTGTCACTCAACTGATATTGTCCAACCCTAACCCAAGCTCTGTCCATACATTCCCACTGCTCAGAGGCAATTCCAAGCCTGGTCCTCAGGCTCAGAGTGCCATCAAGCCAGCTTAGACCTGGACACGTCACTAGCAGAGCTTCCCAGGCCCCAGCAAAGCTCCAGCCCCCAGTGCTGTGAGCCAGTGTGATCCTCCAGTGTCCTTTCTCTGCCCCTGTCCAGCTGCCACAGCCTGGGAGGAGGTGGGAGGAGTGGGCGGGGCGGGGGAAGGTGAGTTGTCTGAACTCTAAAGGCCCAATTTCCGTTGCCTTCCATTGTTGAAAGAATCCCAAAGTATCCTGACTTACCTCCAGTTCTACCAAATCCACAAACACTGCAGAACACAAAGCTTCCCTCCTCATCTCCTTTAAGAATAAGAAGGTCTCAGGATAGTCCTCTACATTTGCAGGGTCTTGGAGGGTCCCCTCTGGTTACTCCGGAGGGCAACTCTGCCAGCTACAGCCTCCTCCTGACCAGATGATCTTCTGATAACATGGCCCTGGCCTGACCCTCTGACCTCCACTGCCCACCCACCCACCCTCAGAGACCTGCTTTTTCTCTGCCCCCTCGACTCAGTTCTCCCTAGTTTTTACCTTATTGTCCTCCCCTCTTGTTTTGACCTCTATTCCTGCCTGAGGACTGACACTTGGCCTAGACCTCCAGCCATGAGCTCTACACCTCTGAGGAAGCTGGCTGGGCAGAGAGAGGGTTGTGGTCCACACTCCTGTGAATTGCCTGGGGTTAAAGGGGGTGGGGACACAGGCTCCAGACCCCATAAGATCCCATTTGCCTTGGGCCAGGGTCCCCGCCTTTTGCAGCCTGCAGGTGTGGGAGGCAGCCTGTGTCCCAGGGGAAGGGGAGGGGGGAAGAGAAGGCAGTGATAGCCAAATGCCGAGGATCTGCCTGAAACCTGGCCAGGTCGCCGATCCAAGCCCAGGCCTGCCTTTCGCTGTGGTCAGCAGTAGCAGCTTCGTGTGTTAAGCTTAGAAACAGCTGATAAAATGGTGTTCTCACTCTCTTGTCCAGAGGTCCCTCCAGGCTGTGTGACTGAGCAGAGAGAGTGGATACCCGGGAGGGAGTCGCCGGCCCTACACCGGATGAGAGCACAGAGGGATGGGGCAGGGAACCTGACCCTCCATGAGTGAGCTGGGAAAAGACAGAGGGTACCAACAGGGACCATATCCTGACTCAGCCACGCGCTGGTTTCCATGACCTTGACCTCATGGTGTCTATACTTTGTCGTCTGTAAAATGGGAGCAAGCATACGCCCCTCATAGGATGTGGCGAGGAGTGAATGCTATGTGTGGCTGGAGATGGCGGGATCATGCATGCTCATTTGTCAATTACACTTCCGAACTTTTCTATGTATGTGGCACATGTTAGTGCATGTGGAACTGTGCACGCACGTCTAACGGAGTTGGAAACCTAGTAGGTGTTCAGTGCCTGTTAGGCTTCTCTCCACTGTGTTACCGCAGCAACCCTCATGGGCTTGTCACTCTCCCCCTCCCCGGGAAAGAACCCCCTGCACTTTTCAGGAAAGAACCTTGGGGTGAATCTTAGCTCATCAGGTCCCTTTGCTTCAAGAGATCCGTGGGGGTCCCAGGATGGGCAGCTAAGCTCAGCCTGCCAGGATCCCAGAAGAGGAATTTCTGGGGAGGCCTGGACTCGATTTTCCTGGGCCACTCTCCCACTCTTCCTTATTCTTCTCCCAGCAGAAGTCTTACCAGATACCAAGAGGGGAGAAGCCCTGGGAAAAGGGTAGGGGGGGGGGGCTGGGAGCCAGTGTTTTTAAGGTCCCGCCCTCTGGTCATGTCTGAACGGTTCATCACTTGCTGTCTGGGGCTCCCCCAGAGCAGGGAGACTCAAAGCTTGGCCGCACTCCTTCTACGAATCCTCCCTCGGATCCAGGATGAGATAAGTACAGAGATTGTCAGCCAGCATTTAGATCCCTTCAGAGCAATTTGACAGTCATTTTATGTCAGTTGAATCTAATAATGAAAAAATTTGGCTTGCATTTTGTATGTCTCTTTGTTCGTTTCATTCCCACCCACCCCCAGCCATTCTTTTGTGTTATATTTTACAAAAGAAATGGCCCGTCATCGATGAGAAATTGAAAAGAAAACAATTGGGTCTGGACCACAGAGAGCTGGAGAAACTCAGCTCCAGATGTCTCTTCGTCTTGGACTTAGAGACCTTAATGTCCACATGTGACATTAAAACATGCCGCTTAGGGAGCTGGCACACAGGGGGTGCAAAAAACCCCCATCCCCACCCTCCCCCCAGCAACACCCCAACCTGGTCAGCTCCCTCCCCTCTCCCGTTCACAATCCTTTCCTTCCCCCCAAACCCACAGGACTTTCTGTCTCCACCACTCATTTGGCAATTTAGCTAATTGAAAAATAATAATAATTGAGCGCAAGGCTTTGTGCTATGAAATTACCCAGGCACCTCCTCAATGGAGCTGGCCTCTTGTGGCTACTTTGCGTCTATTGCTGACACATGATGGCTTATGCATGCGAAATCCTCCTCTCCTAGCTTTCAGGCTGCCCCCCTACTCCCCCACCACCACCACACGGAGCCCAAGGTCAGCCCTTCTCAGTGCCCACCCCCTGCTGAGCACAGGAGGCAGCTACACAAATACACAAACATATGCAGCAGTGGAACTGCCCAGGGGGTTGGCAGCAGGTGGGGAAAAGGAGGAACAAAGAAACTTTCTTTCACATTCAGGTCCAAGCAGAGCTTTTTGTTTGTTTGTATTAAAACATATTGATTTTTTTAAGTCAAACATGCACAAGAGAAGACACTCAAACTAGACAGAGAACAGGCAATGGAAAGGGAGTGTGCAACCCCCTGCAGGACCCCACTGGGAGGGGCAGCCACCCCTGTCCTCCCTTCAAAGATGTCATCTGCATCTACGAGTGTTGTTGTTGTTGTAATCCTCATCCAAGGATATTTTCCCACTGATTTTCAGAGAGAGTGGAAGGGAAGGGGTGGGAGAGAGAGAAACATCGATGCAAGAGAAACATACCCTGTTTCCCGAAAATAAGACAGTGTCTTATATTAATTTTTGCTCCCAAAGATGCGCTAAGTCTTATTTTCAGGGGATGTCTTATTTTTCCATGAAGAAGAATATAGTACACATTTATTGTTGAAGTAAAAAAAAAAGGAAATTTATTACCTGTAAACGGTACAGTAGTAGTTGTCATCACAAATGAGCATAACCAGACAAACTGTGAATCCTATGGTATCAAGAATTTCTTGTTACTACCATTATTTCCATGTACAACAATCTATGGTACATTTACTGATACTGATATTTACCAGTATGAACACAAAGTAAGATTTATTCAATGACAGTCATGTCATCATCTTCTGGAACATCATCATAACTCCAAACCCTGAATTTCCTGGTGAATTTCTTGTCACTCCATTTCTTTCAGAATCAGTGGACCAAATCTCTCATGTTTAGCAATAGCACTGTCCTTAAATGAGTACTTCTTGTCAAGGTAGCCTGCTCATAGTGCATTTGCAATGCAACTGTCAGTGATTTTCTCCCATGAATTCTTCACCCAAGTCACAACCTCTTGCAGTTTAGGTTTCACAAAGTTTTCACTCTGATTTCTCTCCATTCTATTTTCACTGTAGTCATTAATTCCCATACGCAAATTGTCCTTGAATGGCTTGTTTATTGCAATATCAAGAGTCTGGAGATAGGCTGTCATTCCTGCGGGAATCATTATTTGATCTTTTTCTTTCGTGAAGAAATTTATTCATGTCTTTAGCGCAGTGAGTGCTGGCTGCATCCCAGACTAGCAGACCTCTTTGGCTCCCTCGCATAACCAGTGGCAGCATTAAATCAACCCACTTTCTTATAACTGCTTGTGTGGCCCGGGCTTTTTCAGTTTCAAGAATAAAAATATTATCAGGGAGGTCTTATTTTCAGGGGGATGCCTTATATTACAGCAAGAGGCAAAACTGTAAGTAGGTCCTATTTTCGGGGGATATCTTACTTTCAGGGAAACAGGATATGGATTGGTTGTCTCCTCCATGCACCCCAAACTGGGCTGGGGATTGATTGATCCTGCAGCTGACATAAGTGCCCTTGACTGGAATCAAACCCGAGAACTTTTGGTCCATCTTCCAAAAGTTTTGGCTGATCTTCCAACCACTAAGCCAAACCAACCAGGCCCTATGCCTGTTTTTTATACGTGTATTTTTCACAGCAGTGAGAACACACACGCCCCTCCACCTCTGCACTGAGCCTTTTCTGTTTCCATATGCGATCACACCATCAGCTGCCTGTCCTCACATGCTGTCCTCTGAGCCATCTTTCTCAGGGACCCAGAACTGGATGCTTCCTCTGAAACCTGCTCTTCCAGGGATACAAATAGGGCCTCGGGTGCAGGCACCTGCCCTGCCCGCTGTGTCAGAGTCACCTGAGACAGATCTGGGGCCACACCTCTGGCTGGGGGTTAGCAGAGGGCACCTGGGATCTGTATTTCTTTAAAACATTGCAGCCCAGGAACCTGTCAGATTTAAAAACTGCCCGATTATCTGCTCCTCTCTAGTTACACGTGAGAGACTGAGGCTTGGGGAGGGGAAAAGATTGCCCAGGTCACACAGGAAGTTAGTGGCAGGGAGACGCCCAGCCTGGGGTGGTGTGTGTTCCACTGCCAGGCCTTAGGGCCTATCTTAGGGCTGCCATAACCAATGACCACACACTGGGTGGCTTAGGACAACAGAAATGTGTCCTCTCACAGCTCAGGAAGCTGGACATCCGAAGTCAAAGTGCTAACAGTGTCTCCCGCCTCCTGAAAGCTCCAGGGGCGAATCTTTCCTTGTCCAGTCCAGTTTCCGGTGCTCCAGGCGCTCCTCGCCTTATAGACGCATCTCTCCAAACTCTGCCTCTGTCATAACGCGGCCTTCCTCCCTGTGTGTCTTGGTGCGTCCTCTCGTCGTCTTATAAGGACACTAGTCATTGGGTTTAGGGCCCACACTAAATCTAGATGATTATACTTTGAGACCCTTAACTTATTACATCTGCGAAGCCCCTGTTTCCAAATATGGTCACATTCTGAGGTTCCAGGTGGACATAACTTGAGGGGGGAGAGACATTTTTCACTACAGAGTCTTTCTTCATAAACAGTTCCATGGGCAGAATGGACGCCTGTTTGGGGCCCCCAACCCCCAGCGTGAGAGGTTCCTGCCAGCCTTAACCCTTGGGTATGGTGGACCCAGAGCTGCCAAGAGCTCTGGCCAAGAGCTGCACATCCAAGGTGCTGGGTGCGTGTGGTGATCCCCAGCTGCTGTAACCTCTTCTTCTGAGAATTGCCCCGGCCTACGGGAGCTGCCTGGCCTGCAATGTGGGTTATTTGTAGACAGAGGCAATGACTGAAGGATACTGGGGCCCAAAAGCCAGTCTTTCTGCCTCTGGAAGGACAAACTTGGTGGTGCCATTCCTACTCCAGAGCTTTCTGAGGACAGGCTGGGAAGAGACCTCAGCGAACCCACCTGTCTGCCAAGCATCTTCCCTGTCCCCTCCTGCTTCCCTCACTCCCTTACAAGTTTGCCTGAGAGCCTCCCTCAAAAACTGACTTGCACAAGAATCCCCGCCTCAGACCTCTGCATCTAGGCAACCTGACCTCAAACAGTGGGAGGATAAGACCCTGTGTGACAAGTTGAGACCCTGTGTGACAAGTCGGGGAACAGAGATGGTGGTTCTCCTTCCTGAATCAACAAACCACTCCTCCCGCCCTCATCCTCACTCAGCCCTCTCCTGCTTTCATTGACTGAGCATGCCTCAGGCACCAGGCGTGGAAGAGGAGAGGGTGGAGTGGGCGTGGCAGAGGAGGAGGGGAATGAAATAAATAGATATCACCAAGGAGTTTGTATTATGGGAAAAGATGCACAGACGTGAGCCAATTTGAGAGCAATTACAGACAGAGTGATGTGTCAGCATGCCAAAACCAACCCTCATCTCTTGGTTATCTCTGGGACAAGCCACAGAGGGTTTCTGAGCAGGAATTCATTTCCAGGTACCCTCATATACCTGTCCCCGCACCCTTGGCCACGTTCTCTTGGTTAAAACACCAGGAGATGTGGGTCAACTAGAGTCTGACTGCCATAGGCCCCAAGAGTTGGCAGTGCTCAGGATCCAGCAGAGCCTAAGCCACTTTTGTTTGTTAAGGGGTTGGTTAGTTAGTTAAAGGAAGAGGGAATTCTGGGGCTAATCCAGGCAGAGAACAACTTGGACAAGAGTCAAAGAGAGCCGGGCTTGGCGAGAAAGACCCTGGAGTCTATGGGCAGGTGTGAGGAGGACTGCTGGGAATGAAGCCCAAGAGCCCAGCAGGGAGCCCACATGGAGGTCACACGGAGGCCTTATCTGCTTCGTGATGGAGTTAGGACCGCACCTTGAAAGTGTGGGTCCACAGAAGGACTTGACAAGGAAAATGGCTTGATAGAATTTTCATTTCATTTTATTTTTTTAATATATTTTACTAATTTTTTACAGAGAGGAAGGGAGAGGGATAGAGTTAGAAACATCCATCAGCTACCTCCTGCACCCTCCCCCCCACCACCACCACCACTGGAGATGTGCCCGCAACCAAGGCACATGCCCTTGACCGGAATCAAACTTAGGACCCTTGGGTGTACAAGCCGATGCCCCATCCACTGAACCAAACCATCAGGTCTAGATTTTCATTTTAGAAAAATTGCTTTGGCGGTGGCTTGGAGGGTATTTGTTACTAGTGCATGTCATTTATTGCTGCATAACATATTACTCTAAAACTTAGCATTTTAGGACCCAACCTGGTTTCTGAGGTCAGGAATCTGGGAGCAGCCTGGATGTGGGGGTCCTGGGTCAGGGTCTCTCCTGAGGTTGCAGTGAAGCTTCTGGAGGCTTGCGTGTGGCTGGACCACCTGCTTCCAAGACGGCTCACTCTGTACTGTTGGCGGAAGGCTCCCCTTAGGGCCACTCACAGTGTGGCAGCTACATTCCAGCTGCAATCCAACAGAACACAAAGAAAGCCACAGTGTGTTTATGACATAACCACATAGGCACTTCCGCTGTGCTGTCTTTGTTAGAAGGAAGTCCAGCCTACACTCAGAGGGAGAGGAATTACTAGTAGTCTCCACCTTTTAGAAGGAGGAGTGTCCAAGATTCCAGAGAGGTATTAAAACTGTCATAGATTGGTTAGCCTACAGGCAGAGAGAACCATTAGGAGACTCCAGGAGAGAGGAGTCATAGTCGGAGCCAAGGCAAAGGTGATGGGAATGGAGAGGAGGAGGCATCTTGAAGGGTTTTTACGACAGGTATGGCTGATGTCGGGCAGGGAACTATGTTAGGTCAAAAGCCAGCTGGTGGGAGCAGCATGGGGAGTACAGCCCCTTGGAGGCAGGATCCCAGCATGCTGGGGTGGCCTGAACTGCCTCCACCTACAAAGAGGAAAAGGGAGGTGGGCAACCAAGGGCCTCCAGAAACATTTGGTGAGGGCAGCTTTCTGCAGCAGCGTGGGGGATGGAACCAACATTAGCCACGCTGAAAGTTTGCTGGAGGCCCTGTAAGGCTACCCCTCCGACAGGCTCCATGGGGGACCATATGACCTAGGCCCAACCCATGTGAGCACTGTGTGTCCTTTGCTGAGTGACTGGAGAAATGGTGCCATCTCAGTGCTGGGGTGGCCAGTTGCTGTCGATAGCCATCTGGCCACCAGTTAAGTGAAGAGCCGCCTGAGAATGAGACCTGCCCAAGGAAAAGCAGCACAGAAAGATGGAAGGAAGGACATTCCTGATGCTTCATCTGTGCACCTGGATGCAGCCATGCCTGAAAACAACACGCCCTAAGACTTTCGTTAATGAAGTCAATAAGTTCCCTTTGGGGGATTTTATGCCATTTATAACTGAGAGTGTTTTGAATGACTCACTTCCCTGGAGTCAGAACAGCCAGGTTATCTAATCCAGCCATGACTTCTCAGCCTCTGGGATTCTCTTTCCTGGGCTAGCCCAGAGCTGGGAGTTGTTGCAGTTGTGTGTGTGTGTGTGTGTGTGTGTGTGTGTGTGTGTGTGTGTTTATCAAGGAAGGCTTATTCCCTTACATGTGCATCAGGAAAAAGGCCCACTGCATAGTCCTGCAGATTCATAATTAGGAAGGTCATGTGATGATGTCATAGCTGAGCCTCGCATGTGCTCACATATGTGCATGCTGACTAGTTCAGCCTGTATCTGATCCAAGCCTTATCTCCATCGAGCCCCAGTTGGGGTCATTCAGTTTCTGCTCAAACTCTCCCATGGGAGAAGACTGTCCCTGGCTCGCCATCAACTTTTCCATTGAGCCCGAACCAAGAGCATCGCTGGAAGGTTCTTCCTCCATCTGACTGAGCCAGATTCTGCTCCCCTGTAGCTTCCACAGTCCCTAAAAACATAGGAAACGTCCAAACCCACTTCCAAGAGAGCCCTGCGTGCCTTTTAGGAGATGCCGTGTCCCTTTTTACTAACAGAGGTTGAGCGCAGCTGCATGAAATAGAAACCAGACTTTGGTGGCTTAACCAAATGCACTGGTAGATGTTTCTTGACATCACAATAGGCCTGGCTGGCAGCCCGGAGCTGGCATAGCAGCTCTGTGAGGTCCTCCATGTCCCTGTTCCTTTCTATCTTTCTGCTTCACCCTCCCTAATAGATGGTGTGTATCTCTATGGTTGCCTCACAGTTGCAAGGTGGGCGCTCCACCTTCAGACTCCAATCCACACTCCATGCAGGAAGAAAGGAAAGGAAAAGTTCAAGGAAGCAAGAGTTCCGCAGAAACACCCAGCAGACTTCTGTTTATGCCATGTGGGCCAGCATTGTGTTTATGGCCTCTGATGGTTGCAAAGAAGTATATTTTTTGTTTATTTGTTTAAATCTGCACTCGTTGCTGCCTCAGATAAAACGATAGGCTATTGTTAAAGAACAAAAGGGAGAATGGGTTTTGGGTAGGCAAACTCATTAGTCAACAGAGCCAAATAACAGTGAGTAGAGCACCTCCATGAAATTTCTTTTGAGAGCCAAATTTTTTAAACTCAGACTTCTCCACTTCTTCAAAATAGACTCTCCTAAGCCGTGGTATTTTGTGGAAGAGCCACACTCAAGGGGCCAAAGAGCCACATGTGGCTGGCGAGCCGCAGTTTGCCGACCACGGGGGTAGGCAATGCACAATTGCTTCAAAAGCTTTCTCCCAAGTTTAGCTTCTCTGGAGAGGGAGCACTGAGGTCCTAGCTTTGGGGGAGGCCAGAAAAGGGGGTCCCATAGGCTCTGAGTCCAGCCCCACTCCTTCTTTACCTGTGTGACTTCAGGAGATATTCTTAAGCTCTTTGAGCTCAATTTGTTTAAGGAGGATGAATGTGTTTCTCTCAGGGGTTTTTGGAGTGAGTAGAGCACCTCCATGCAAAATACCTTAAGGTTTATAGACTCTCAACAAATGTTCATTCTTCTCTTACTTCCTGTAATTGCTCATTGTGTGACTTGTTTCTCCTCTCCTCTCCTGGACACACTCCCAGGGTCGGCTTTAAAATGTTCCTTTTAAAACGGAATCTCGGATGGAACACAAAACTCCATTGTGTCTCCAAAGCACAGAGGACAATGGCGCAGGTTACCTCCCTTGCTCCGGTCACTGTACTTCACTCTCAGACCTCCCAGACGCCTTTGGGGGTCTCCTTGAGCCCATTGTGGCAGGTACCCGGGAACTCTGCACTCACATCTGCTCCTCATGGGCTGTTAGCCCATCATGAAAAGACCAGAAGGAGCTGAGCAGGGACCTGCACACAGGATGAGCTTTATTAACACTGAGCTGGATGTAGAATTGGAAGGGCCTCCTCCAATCTAGACCCCCACACCACCCCTCCAATCAGAGCTGGAGAAACTAGGCCCCAGGGAACAAGGACTTGGCTGGACATGACAGCCTGAGAAGATCTTTTCAGTCTGCTTAATCCAGGGCAGCCAAAAGTGGAGCACCAGCTGCCCCCCACCACAGTTGAGAGGTGCCCTTCCTAGTAGCATCATGCTGTCCCTCCTGGCCATCCAATGGGATGGTGGCTTTGCCTCCAGCAGGGAAGAAAGTGAGAAGGGTGGTGAAGAAGGCTCTGGCAGGCCAAACAATCCATCCCCCCCACCCCCACCCCAAAGATGTCTATATCCTAATCCTCAGAAGCTGTGAGGTTTGCTTTTTTTTTAAAATATATTTTTATTGAATTTTTACAGAGAGGAAGGAAGAGGGACAGAAAGCTAGAAACATCAATGAGAGAGAGACATTGACCAGCTGCCTCCTGCACACCCCCTATTGGGGATGTGCCTGCAACCAAGGTATGTGCTCCTGACCGGAATTGAACCCGGACCCTTCAGTCCGCAGTCCGACGCTCTGGCCACTGAGCCAAACTGGTTTTGGCAGAGGCCCGTGAGTTTGTTATCTTCCATGGCAAAGCAGACTTTGCTGGAGTGATTAAGGATCTGGAGATGGGATGATCCTGGAAGATCCAGGTGAGCAATGTATCATCACAGGGGTCCTGTTAAGGAGCAGACAAGAAGGTCAAAGACAGAAGAGGAGATGGGGTGACAGAAGCAGGGGTTGGAAGGATGCACTTTGAAGATGAGGAAGGAGCCACGAGCCAAGGCATGCAGTGGCCCTTAGAAGCTGTGAAAGGCAAGGAAGCAGATTCTCCTTCAGCCAAATGGATCCCCTCCCTGGAGGTTAGCCCCATTGGACGAATTTTGGACTTCTGGCCTCCAGAGTAGTAAGAGGATATAAATGTGTGTTGTTTTAAGGCATTAAATGGGTGGTGATGTGTTACAGCAGTGATAGGAAACTACTAGAGGAGCTGTGAAGAGAGGGGACTGTGAGAAAAGGGGAAGGAGAAACCCTCCCACGGATGGTTTGCAGTCACCCAGGGCTCCCCATGAACTCAGGCATGTCCTTCTTCCCTAGGTCAGCCAACCAGTGTTTCCTCCGTCCTTCAAGGCTCGGTTCGAGTGCTGTGCCCTCCTCCAGCTTTTCCTGAGCGAATTGGCCTGACAGCCACCCCTCTCCCTGGCATGCACAGGGCCCTGTCTAAGCCACTGTCTGGGCAGCCCAACTCAGTATGGCGTTTTCTGTCTGATTTCCTCCACGGAGGGGGAACTCCTTAGGAACTGGAGCTATAGCAATTTCCCCAAAAGTATGTTGGACTGAGGAGGATTTAGCCACTCCTCCTTCTCCATCACAGACTTACCCTACAGAGGGTCTCTGCTTTCATTTCAACCCAGCCCAGCCGTTCACAGCTCTTCACTCAAAACTGGGGCTCTTACCCCCGCCTGCGTGGCTCAGTGAATAGAGCGTCAGCCCACACATCAAAGGGTCACCGGTTCAATCGCCAATCAAGGGCACACACCTGGGTTGCAGGTTAGATCACCGGCCCCAGTTAGGGCATGTGCAGGAAGCAACCAATGGATGTGTCTCTCTCAATTGATGTTTCTCGCTCTCCCTCTCTTTCTCCTCCCTCCCTTCTACTCTCTCTAAAAATCAATGGGAGAAAAATATCCTCAGGTGAACATTAACAAAAAGTGAAAATAAGTTTACAAACAGGCTCTCCCTCTGCATCTTTGACAAGCTCTTTTTCAGTGTCATGTCTCAGCCATCAAGATAAATGTCACCCTGCATCCCTAGAGTTTTATTTGCATACCTACAAAGGAAGTCCTCCCCCAGGAAGTTTGAATCAAAACCAAGAGGTTCCACCCAGGCTGGTTGCTCCTTTGAATGGAGGACATGGAAACCCAGCTGCTGTTGTTTCTACTGCATTTCCTACCCCCAGATTCTGTACATCCCAGAAAGCAAGGCAACAGATGAGGACGGAGAGGCAGGAAGCAGAGGGCAGAGGGCAGAGGGAGGAAGGACTGTGCTCCCACAGGACCCCCAACCCTGGCTTCAGAACATCCTTGAGACCCAGTGACAAGCCCATCCTGGAATTCTTGAGATACCTCTGGGTTCTCTCAATAGAATCGATTTCTTGTTTGGCTCAGCTCAGCCAGAGTTCATTTCCATCACTCACAACCAAAGAAGTCCTGAAAGGTTTGGAATGAGTGAGCCTGGGCCAAGAACAGAGTGTTGGCACCTTGTGTATACAGCGCATCCCCAACCCAAATGTGGCAACGCCTTGCTGGCCCAGAGGTCCCAGTGCAACCCCATGCCTTCCCACGTTGCGGTAAACCTAGAAGGAAGAGAGAAGCCTATTATTCCACCTGCCTGGCTGCAGAAGGCCAAGAGAAGCCAAATTTCAGAGCAGAGTAGAGCATGGAAGTGGCTGGGAATTGGGAGCCAGGATCCAATGGCCAAATAGAATAGGCAGAAACCACAGAAGAGAAGCAGGCCAGAGTCAAACAGGGAGGGAGGGAGCTGCCCTTCAAGCACCAGTCTCTTCTTGGTGTCTGGATGTCCCTCTTGAATGCCCAGGATCCCTGTCACTGGCACCTCCCTGCCTTTGTTAGAACCCCAGAGCCCCACCCCCATTAAGTCAGGCTCACAGAGATCATGCACTTGACTCATCATTGCCCATGGGGCGGGCTCGGCAACTATTTCTTACTTAGGAACCAGCGGGCGAGCTCGATTAACCAGTTTCCAGGCCTACAATGGGTTGGAAATCTCACTTCCCACGTTAGAGATTCTACTAGAGGAACTACAACAGCAGCAGAGCTGATAGCTCCAGGAGTCTCTGCATCTTAGCACTATAGCCTTGGGGGCCATTTAGGGTGATGGTGCTGTCCTGAGGAGGATGGAGCACAGGGGACTTATTTCCTCTCTTCAGCATCCTCTGACAGTGCCTGGCACACAGTAGGCCTTCACTAACTAGTTAAATTCAATTGTAAGGGTTTCTACGCTGATTCTGTATTATCTCTGAACTTGTTGTTGGGGTATGGATGTTTATGTCTTGTCTGATGAGATCCTCTCAGTACTTGGAGGCCCATCCGCCATCCTGCCTCTTTCCCAAGGCCCCCACTCCAGGTTGCTTTTCCCACAGCCTTTCCCTGCCTCTTCCAGCACGTTGAGCCAGGAGCTGATCATGAGGTCAAAAGGAGGTGAGAGAGTCTTATCTCATCAGAGCCCTGCACGTGGTACAGACAGTCTGACGGGGTCACGGTGGGCGAGCCTCTGTTTCATTTCTCATCTCACCCCTCAAGGAGAACAGAAAATTGAGTCATAATTAGAAAAGATGGACTGTGGTCTGGCATCAGGGGTCTCACCACGACCAAAAACCTAAGCCGAGTTAAATTAACTGCTCTCTGGCACCTGTTTAGGGTGGTTGTGTGTGCATGCACACGTGTGTGGGGGTTGGGGGTGGTGAGTGTGAGTGAATGTGGGTGTGCTTGGGAGAGTAGGTGTGGGAGACCTGGAAGGAAATGTACACAGGGCCTTATACAGAGTTTTCAGCTTGGGTTCCTGAGGGCCTGTATTTTAGCTGTTTTAAGCAGATGCCTTGACTGAGAGGCCTCTTTCAGGACCCAGATGTGGGCCTGGGCATTTCATTCTGTGGTGGAAATGGGTGCCGGGAGCAGCGGGGCCAGTGACTGGCCATGGGAAGCTGGCCTGGCAGGAGAAACAAGGCTCCTTAAGCTGGTCCAGAGTAGGCAGGTTCATACCTTCACCTGTTCTCCCAGGGACAGCCCTGGAAAGAAGGGCCCTTGGCAGGTGTGCAAGGCTCCGGGACCATGGCCGCTGTCCAGGATGGTCAGATCCCTGGACATCAAGGTGGGAACACATAGCCCATCGCGGGCCCAGGGATCTGAGCCAATCTTTGCAATCCCGTTGGAAGAAGCGAATGGGCAGTCGTTCCTGCTGGCCCAGGAAATGCATATCACAGCCATTCCCAAAGGTCTTCCCTGTGGGCTCTGAGCTGGTCCAAACGTGGTCCCAGAAGCAGCTAGCCTGGTCCAGTCCCAGCAGGTACTAGTTTCCAGTCCCAGATAAGCTCACGAGCCTGCAACAGGGAGGCAGGTGAGAGCCTGGCCAGCGGGAGGCAGACTTACACACAGAGAGTCACAGGCAGACTTACACAGAGTCACAGTTCTGGGAAGACCCGGGGCAACATCCCAGGGTGGCCAGGATGAACCCCAGCTCCTGAACAAGCGGAAGAAGGAGCCACAGAGAAAAGGATAAAGACTCACGTTGAGAAAACACGTTGGGGGATGTGCCAAGGAGCTGTGCCAAGCACTGCATCACACACCACTGTGGGATCTTCAAAGCAGTGCCCAAGGGCATGGGGCATCAGATGACTCAATGAACAGATGAGCAAACAGAGGTTCAGAAACAGGAGGCGACTTTCCTGATATCACACAGCTATTAGGTAGAGAGCCAGGACTCAATCAAGGTCAAGAATGAGGTACAAAATGGCCAGCAATCAATAGGCTGTTTAAATAAGTCATGGTTTGTTTATGGAACAGTGGGCAGCCATTGACATTTCTTGGTAGAAGGATAGTTAACGACCTGAAAAGACGTTCAAGATATATAATTGGGTGAGAGGTGAAAAAAGCAGGTTACAAAACAACATGTGCAAATGGGTTGTTAAAAAATAAAATAAGCCCTGGCCGGTTTGTTCAGTGGTTAGAGTGTCAGCCCACAGACCAAAGGGTCTCAGGTTCGGTTTTCAGTCAAGGGTACGGACCTGGGTTGCAGGCTCAATCCCCAGCCCCATTCGTGGGAGGCAACTAATCAATGTGTCTCTCCCACATGGATCTCTCTCTCTCTCTCTCTCTCTCTCTCTCTCTCTCTCTCTCTCTCTCTCTCTCCCCCCCCCTTCCTCTCCTTTCTCTCCCCTCCCTCCCCTCTCCAACTTCCCTTCACTCCCTCTAATCCTTGGGTGAGGATTAACAACAACAAAAAAGACGACACGTGAAATGATTTTGGTTGAGGATCCCATGTTGCCCAGAATTTACGAGGCTGTTCCAAGCCCACTCCACACACCACCGCCCGCTGGAGGTTAGCATGACTTTCAGACCCTCAGATGAATCACACAGACACCCGTAAGGTCTCCTTCGCTATTGTGTAATCTCTCCTCATCCTTATCCAGCCTGCCAGCCACACCTTCTCAGGTCCTGACAGCCATTTGCAGTCTCCTTGGCCTCAGCAGGCAGAGAGGGGTGTGGGCTCTTGGCCTATAACCCTAAGAAGGGCGAGCAGCCAGGCAGACCAATGCCTTGGGCTAATGGGTAGGGAGCCTCCTGCAATACCCTCCTCACCTCCTGGCTCTCTGCTGAGCTCCTCTCGGGGAGGAGGGGATCCTCAGACAGCCCTTCAGCCACTGCACTTGGCTTTTGACTGGGATAATTAGAGACGAGCCAGGAATGATGTCATGCCTTTGCAGGAGAACAGAGGATGACTTTGAGCAAAGCCCTTACCTTGGCCTCAGCTCTCTCGCTTGTCAAGTGAGTTGGGGTGGACCTGATAAATTTTAACGTTCCTGGACTGACCTTCTGATCTGAAGACGAAAGTCCTCCTGGGTAAGCTCCTCTGAGAAGAGTAGCAGCCATGGCTTTGCACATCCAACTCACTTCCCCTCCCCCTTCCTCTAGATTCCCTGCAGAGAGAGCTTCTTTCCCTTTCCAGTTGTCAATCATGTTGCCCTACATCCTTCCAAGAACATAGGGGTGGGCAAGTGGCCCAGGTCTCCCAGTCAGAGGATCCTCCCTATGTTCATTCGTTTGTTAATGGACTTGGCCCCGGGCATGTCGGATAAGACTCTTCCCTAAGATACTAAGATAAGAAAGACAGAAATAATGTTTCCAGGGCCTTATTAGGTGGGAAGATGTGAGTCTAAGGATACCAGCTGTCTACTTCCTGACACAGGAAGAGAGACCATCTACAGAATAAAGCCAGTGTACAGAGCAAGACAATAGGGAGATAAAGCCCTGATGGCACTGCTTAAACCCTTGGGTCAAACTGTGCCTGAAGGTGATGCCTTTAAGTGAATTAATAAATTCGTTTGGTTTGGGTTTCTTTAACTTACAGCCCAAACAGTCCTAAAATACAACCCTTAGCAGAAGGACTAGGAGAAGGGTAGAATCTACCAGCCTGAGCAAACAAACCCCAGAACCCCGGCACATCTCTCCTGCCATGTGCTTTGACAGTCTCTTCGCTCCGGCCTAATCTCTTGCCCAGTGCCACCATGTACCTTTTTCAAGCTCAAATTTGATAGCAACCTTAAAAAAAAAATAAAGATACCCTTGCCCCAGTCACAAGATACCCCGAGAAACAGGCAAGTGGGACCTGTCAGGCACAGCCTGCAGCCAGCTCTCCCCAGAGGTGGGAGGTAGGGTTCTCAGGGTGTGGTGCTATGCCTTCGATGGGCTATGCCTTCGATACTCACCCCATCACAGGAGGTCTGGCACTGGGATCACAGAGACCTGGGCTAAGAATAGCTCACCAGGCCAGGCTGATGCCTGACAAGTTGGAATGGTTCTTCCCCACGCAAGCTGCTGACTAGGAAACCAGCCCCAGCCACAGGGTCTTCCTGTGATGGGTTCCATGCCCACAGTATTGGGGTTCTTGGCGCAGTGCTCCACTCTGCTATGGACCGAATTGTGTTATCCCCAAAGTCATATGTTGAAGCCATAACCCCCAATGTGACTGTGTTTGGAGACAGGGCCTTCAGGAAGTAGTTAAGGTTGAATGAGGTCAAAAGGATGGGGCCCTCGTCCTTATAGGAAGAGGGTAGAGAGTTTTCTGAGCATGCGTACGGCGGAAAGGCCGTGCGAGCACTCAGAGGGAAGTCAGCTGTCTGCACCACAGGAAGGGGTTCTCACCAGAACCCGGCCAGGCTGGAACCCTGATCTTGAACTTGTGGCCTTAGGAACTGTGAGAAAATAAACATCTGTTGTTTAAGCCACCAGTCTGTGGCACGTTGATGTGATAGCAGGAGCTGATCTGGACACGCCCCCCTCCACCCTCACAGGAAGGCCCCCGGGCTCCCTGCTGTGGGAGTGAGAAGATAATCGTTAGCCGAGGGTTCTCAGCGGTTAAGTTCTAGCGGGCACCACTGTTCTAAGCACGTTTCCTGCCTTAGCTCGCTGAGTCCTCACAGGACCCTGGGAAGTAGGCAGCAGTATAACCCTTGTACAGATGAGGCAACTGAGGCACAGCGAGGGTAAGGAACCATGCTCACCCAGACACTGTGAAACTGAATTCCAGCCCCAGCCGTCTGAACGCAGCACACCTCGACTCTGAGACACGGAGAACGGGCGTTACGGAAAATGCTGCCCAGGGCCACGGGTGAGATCAGCACGAATAAAAGCAGGGGCCTCGCAGCCTGGCATCTCGTCCTGGCCAAGGCTGTGCTGTGGCGCGAACTTGAGCTCCAGCTCCTCACAGTCCGCAGGAGGCCAGCCGTCACCGTGGCCCTCCGTGTTCCACTCAGTCCCAGGGTCACCCTGCCTAAGTCATGCAGTGACAGTAAGAGGTGGGTCCCAATGCTGCGCACAATCCTTCCAGTTCATTCTGTGACTCTAAAACCGATTCTGTGGGCGCTTGGCGTGGGCGGTGTGAGAACTGTGTGGAATCGGTCCACTCAAGGGCCCCCCTGGGTGTGCACCCCCAGGTCAGGGCCTGGCGTGGATTCCAACTCGGCCCTGAACCCGCTTTGTGCCAAACATCACCAGGCACTGGAACTGAGGGCTCACCCTGAGCCCAGTCACTCCCGACCTTTCTGGAATCTTCATCCAACCCTGGTGGCCAGGTGCCAGCCATCCCAACCTGGCCAGGTCCCCCACAGTGTTTGTGTAATGGGGTGATGAATCCTGCCAAGACTCTCCTCCAGTCCCCAGTGCCAAGCAGGTTTCAGCCCCTCCCCCTCAGATGTCCTGTGGGATGCTCAGCCCACGAGGGGCCTCTGGGCTCTCCTTGTGATGGCGCTGAAGCCCCACCAGGTGTCGTTGTGTTGCCAGCAGGATGCAGGGTGATGGCACAGGCTTTCTCTGACACAGTTGCCATCCTGGGGACCGGGAGGCAGAGGCGGTTCCAGGTAGAGCAGAGCAGTGGCCTGTGCCCCAGCCTCAAAGCCAGCGAAGAACCCTTGCAAAGACATTCATCATGGTCTGTGAGCTGGGGACAGAGGTCTCTGTCCAAGGCTTAAAACGAGATGAGTGTGATGTGAGGAAGAACAATTCCCAACTTGCCTGCAGGCTATGCCTTCCCATCCCAGCAAGCCACTGGGTGGCACTGGAGGCTCCCTCCATCCTCAGCACACCTCCGCCCAGGAGCAGCTCCGCTGCCTGGGGCTGCCCGAGCATGCACCTCTCAGAAAGGGTCCCTGGCTGCCCATGTAAACTGTACACAGAGCCTGGGGAAGCCACTCGCTTTCATCAGCTCCAGACAGCAGAGCCCCCGGCCCTCACCCCCAAGCAAAGCTGGTTCAAGGTCAGACAGTGCTGGGACCTCCAACTGGTCATTTCCAGCCAAATCCAAGTCCTGAGGCCTGTCACCCAGAAATCCGCAGGCCCTTTCCCTCCTCCCCAGGCCCACATACTGCAGCCTCTGAACCCTGACTCTCCATGCGCAGGAGACCGTGGAAGGACTTTGACCACTTTACATTCCTCAGACCCATCCACCTGAGCACAGAGGTCCAGCTGCAGTCCTGGCATGTCTGGTGCCCCAGTTGGACCTCAAGGGAGCGAAGGTCCCATGAAGAGGGGATGTCTTCTAAGACTAGGGCCAGCCCCTCCAAGTCCAAGTCCTTCCCTCTCCTCAGCCACTCAGAGGTCTCTGGCTCGCTTTTCACCTTGAAGAAACATCAAAGGGGAAAAGGCAGCCGTTCTGTGAGTGCATCAAGGCTCTGCGTGTGAGATGGAAAGGAAGGAGGGGGAGGCGGGACCCTGGGAAAGCAGGATGTTGGGAGGTGGAGTGGGACACGAGTAAGGAGCTGGCTAGGTTAGGATGTCATGGCGATTGGTCTGGGTCTGTGGTTGGCAAACTGCGGCTCGCGCGACATATGCGGCTCTTTGGCCCCTTGAGTGTGGCTCTTCCACAAAATACCACGGCCTGGGCGAGTCTATTTTGAAGAAGTGGCATGAGAGGAAGTTTTAGTTTAAAAAATTTGGCTCTCAAAAGAAGTTTCAATTGTTGTGCTGTTGATATTTGGCTCTGTTGACTAATGAGTTTGCCGACCACTGTTCTGGGTGATGGCTTATGGAAGGCTCCTCTGGGATGGCGGAGGCATCTAGCATCCATCACCTGGTGTCTTTCCTTGACTCGTCAAGGCACAAATCCAAACCGATTGCCAGCTAGAGGCTACACGATGTCTGCACTCAGGGCACCAGCAGAAAGCATCCTGCTCTCAAGGGTGTGGCAGTCTAGATTGAGAGGGAAGACAGGCTTACGAGCTACAACACACGTGTGTGCACTGCACACATACTGGCTGTGAACGCCCGGGACAACTGTACAGGGTAACCGCTCCCTGGCCATTCCTGACATTTTAAAAAAACCTGGGAGATTCCCGGAAGCTCTGCCCAATTTGCATCGAGTGTCTGCAGCTCTGCTCATGATCTTGTGCCGGTATGCATGTGTGTGCATGTGTGAGCACATGTATGTGTTTGTGACCGGGGACATCGGCAGCATCTGCAAGTTTGTGCTTGATAGCCCCGGAAAAAATGAGTTTCTAAGACATGTTGTATGTCAGAGCAGCAGAGAACCAAGGGGCCCACCCCAGGTCTCATGCTGTACAGAGGGGGGAAGAAAAGGTCCCAAGCGTTGAATTCAGCCTTGGGTCACTCATCAGTTAGCAAGTTAATAAAAGTGGCCCTGAGAGCTGAAACCAGTTTGGCTCAGTGGATAGAGGGTCGGCCTGCGGACTCAAGGGTCCCAGATTTGATTCTGGTCAAGGACATGTACCTTGGTTGCGGGCACATCCCCTGTACGGGGTGTGCAGGAGACAGCTGATCGATGTTTCCCTCTCATCGATGTTTTTAACTCTCTATCCCTCTCCCTTCCTCTCGTAAAAAAATCAATAAAATATATATTTTTAAGAAATTTTAATAAATAAATAAAAGTGGCTGTGAGGCTGGTCTGGGCTGGTATGGGAGCACCCAGATATCAGAGGCAGAAGGAGCGTTGGAAAGGGAATAGCAGCATTTACCTTCTTCTGCCTGTGCCAACAATGGGGAAGGTGAGGTGGTGATCCTGGTGTCGGCTGTGTAAACCTGGAGCGTGACAAACAGGTGGAGACAGGGAAAGGAAGTGGTAAAAGCTTGGCCTCTGGGAACAATCTACGGCTGGAATCCTGGCCTTATTTACTTTTGAGATGCTCCTTACCATCTCTGGGCCTCAGTTTCCACACCTGGAGAACAAGGATGATGGCACGACCTGGCTCAGGGGCTGTGGTGAAGGTGAGATGGATGGATACGCGCAGCACATGAAGAAAGCTGCCTGGCATGCAGGAAAGAATGGATCGAGGTGTGTCGTTGTGATTGTTCTCTGCTTGCTTCCTGGCCGGCAGGAGCCCAGCCTGTCCGCCTCCACTAGACAAGGCTGCTGAGGCCCAGAGTGCACCCTCTCTGTGTGCCCAGCTCACAAGCTCCCCTTTTTACCGATTCACCTTGTAATTCCCAAACCTGGCCAGCAAGCAACTCATCTAGAAGCTCTGGACACCTCCTGGTGCAATGGCCAGCAGGCCAGGTGTTGGGTGCCGGCTCTGTCCTATAGCTGGCGTGGGGAGCACAGGTAGGCTGGGTGCACCGGGCAACAGACTGATGGGTCCCAAGCATGGAGGCTGGTGTCCCCAGCACTGGCTGCTGAGTGTTCTCCTGCCCTGCGATTGTTTATTCTTGTGATAAAACACAAAGCACACATCCGGCAGAGAGCTCCTGCCATCCGGAGCTCACATGAGGCTGCTGACATCCACACAAAGCCTCCTCTTTGTGCGGCTCATTTTTTATTTTTCTCATTTGCTTTCCTCGCTCACTCTCCACCCTCTCCCCGCATCACTGCATGTCAAAACCAGCAGGAACCGTGGAGCCAGCCTTGTCTTTATTTTAGGAATGAGGATCCTGAGCACAGACGGATATTTTTCTTGTGTCTGGTGTGAGCCTTGCTGAGCCTGCTGAATCCAGGCTGGCCGCAGCTCATCCCTCGAGGCTGGGGACCAGGCCTTCCTTAGCAACCGCCGCTGAATCACTCCCGGGGTAGACCCGAGGTGAGTCCCTTTAAAGCAGCCACACTTGAGCCTGAGCCGGAAGAGCTGGTAAGAGGGTGAGCGTGGTTCGCCCTGGCACGGCCGCCTGCCCCGCCCCCCCCTCAGAAACCCGTGACAAACAACCTTGCCCAGTGCCCAAGCGCCTGCCAAGCCCTGTCGCATTAAAACCCTGGCAGACTCAGCAAGGAGTCCCATTTCAGCTCAGCAGGTGGGGAAACCAAGGCAGCAAGAAGGCAAAGTGACCAAGGTCACACACAGCATTGGCCACGCGCACCGGAGGCTGGAGTCCGGGCTGCCTGCTGTGCAGAGCTCTCAGGATCTCCCCCAGCAAAGGCTCCGGAGGAGCACAGTCTCCTGAGTCCCAGAGGCAGCAGAGCCCAGAGAAAGGCCTTCCATCCACGAGTCCTCACAGCAGTCCCCCGTCTCCAGGAAAACAGAGGCAGTGAGGTTCCCCAAGAGCCCCTGCCCAGAGGGCCTCAGGTCCAGACCAGGAATCCCGCTCCAGAGGCTCCTAGCTCCCCGCTGAACTCTGGAACAGCAGACATTAAAACCCTGGCAGGCCAAAGGGGAGGGGAAAATTAGTTCAGGACAGCAGAAGGGAGGAAGTGGAGAAATCGAGGGAGAAGAGGCGGGACAGAGGCCAAGAATGTCTCAGGAAACCTGGAAACTCCCTCAAAGTAAGGCAGGCTGAGACCCTGGTGGTTCCCGCTGCCTGAGTTCCTGTCTGCAGACAAGCTGGCGTGCCACTGCCCCTTTCGTGGGGGCGGGTGCTGGTCCACACGCGGGTACAGGCTTCAGTTCCTAAGTGTCATGAAGGCGATGGGAAGGGGAGGCCTGTTGCGTTGCTCCATGCACACCCACACCAGCACGCGTGTGTAGGTATCGGGCTAGGCGTGCGAGCCCACAGGAGTGTATGTGTTTGCGTGCAGTCTACAAACATGTTTTCAGCAAGCTCAAGGAGAAGCAATCAGTCATCTCCGAGGAATCTTAGCAACAGCCATCCCCAGAAGAGGCTCCTGCCAGCTGGAGTCGCGATGAGTCAGCAGAGGCAGCGGTGGGAGGCAGCCCGGCCTGGAGCCGGCCTCTCCCTTCTCCAGCCTGGCCGCCTCGCCTGGGTCACTGCTTTGGCACCGATGTCCCAGAACACATTCCTAGAACTGGCCAGTACAGGCGGCTCCCTCGGCTGAAGGGTTTTTCCCTCCTCCACCCTCTCCCTCTCCCCATACCCACCCTTTTATTTTTTCTTTTTGCCGCAAGACCCAAACACACCGCGTTCACGAGGTCAGGCGCGACAGCCAAATGGCAGGAGCTGGCGGCCGAGGGGCTGGGACACAGGAGCTGCCCAGGCCTAAGCCGGCCAGGGGAGCAGGACATCTCGTGCCAGGCAGCAGAGAGGACCCTGATGGGGACACTGAGCTCTGCTTACGTCCTATGGGGCCAACGTGTCATTGCCGGGGCCTCCGGGGAACTGTTAAGGTGCTGGCTTGCAGGGAACCAGGCTATGACTCTGGGCCCCAGGGGAGGGGGTGGGGAGGGGGCAGGGAGTGGCCTGAAGAACAGAGGCACATAATGAACCACGGCTCAGCCGCCTTAGTGTGTGTTCATTCCCTCCTCGCAATAACCCACGGAGGTGGGAGGGTGATCTCCTTGGGCAGCTGGGAAGATGGAGGTGCAGACAGGTGAAGGGGTCTGGACCAAGGGCGAGTGGCTATCGGCAGAGGAGCGAGATGAAACTAAGCCAGGCTGGGCCTGCCTCGGGGGCTTTAGCTGATGGGCCTCACAGCTTTCCTCCAGGGCATGCTCCCTACACCCTATGCCGCCCACACTGTGTGCCAGGATCTGCACCCACAGAAAACAAATACAACACCAACGAAAAGACTGTTGCTGGCCCCTCTCCCCGCCCCTCCCACAAGCAAACAGATCTGGGTGAAGAGCCATCTGCAGCCGCAGCAGCAGCCGGGAAAGCAGGGGCAGCAACGGCCTGACAGGGCCGAATCCCTGGCCTCTTTACTGGAGGCAGGAAATGAATAAAAGCTAAATGAGTTTGAAAATGCCAGGAGGCAGTGTTTATCCCCTTCCTCCTCCCCCTCCCCCTGGCAAGGACCGTGTATAGTTACAGTTTAATCTTGGAAATGCCAGACAGCTGTTCCCCGTTGCTAAGAGACTGGCCCACATTATGCAGATGTCAGGGACCTCAAATGTCTGCCGGAAATTACAGATCATGTTGGAGGAGCAGAGAGGCCTTCTCTCGGCTGAGGAAGAGCGGTGGGAGACCCCGCCCACCACCCCCTTGGGCGGGTGGAGGGGAACTGGGTGGCAGAAGTAAGAGGCCCACCCCTCCCTGGGTCTCCCTCCCCCTGAGGCTCTGGATCCTTCACTGTGCCTGCTGGTGTCCTGGTTCCCTCTTCCTGCAGCTCCCACCACATCCGGGCCTTCTTCCTTTGACAACAGTGTGGATGCCTATCTCCACCCTCTCCCTCCATCTCCATCTGGGATGTCTTTCAGCTGGGATGCCACTGAGCTGGCTGGGACTGAACTGGGAGGAGGGGCCCACCCCACCCTGAAGGCTGGGATTCCACTCCCTGAGTCCCCTTCACCTGGGGCTGAAAATGGAAACTTACATGCACACACACACCCTCCCTGACATGCCCCCCTACCCCCGCCCCACCAGCCTCGGAAACCCAAGCATTGCCGTTGTCATGGCAACTGCAGGCTACCAGGGCTGCTGCATCCCTGGTCCCTGGAGGAAGGGGAGCTGCCATCTGGGGGAGGAGGAGTGGGGAAGCCCTTTTCCAAACCCTGGAACTAACATGGACCCTGATTGAAAGTGACAGGGAATCCACCAGGGCCCTGGAGCAGGGCAGGGAGCAGGCACAGCTCCTCACCCAGGCTGGAGAGCGGGTGGAGAGGCTGCCAGGTCGTGCCAAGGGAGCAATGGCATCCGCAGGTCTGCAGGATGACCCCTGGATATTGTGAGTGGGAGTGGGCTGAGGCCTGATGCAGAGGGGGTGCTGAGTGGGCGCTGTTTCCCTGAGAGCCCGCAGGATGCAAAGGGTAGAACTTTCACTCACTGCCAATGCCCCCAGACAGTATCCGTCCCCCTGCTGCCTCCTCCTGTCGGATGAAATAAAACCAGGAGAGCTTTATGTGCCGGGGAAGGTGGCTGTGCAGCTAGGAATCGTGTGTGTGTGTGTGTGTGTACACCCCTATATGAAAGTGCTTTAGAGGAAGGTTCGAAGGTTCGTGGAAGCTCCATGAAAACAGGGCAATGATACCAGCCATGAGGCCTGCCCTGGAGACGCTGCTGGAGCTGGTGCGAGGGGACCGCTATTTACACAGCTTTCTTTCCACATGCCCGTCTTCCTCCCTCCGAGAGATCCACGGGGACTCTGTGCACTGCTCTTCTGCCCTCTCCCCCTAAGGTACATTTCTACAGCAGCAGCAATGTCAGATGGGAAAACTGAGGCACAGTCTTCTGCAACCTGCCCGTCGCAGTCCATTCGCTCTCCACAGCCCCTCAGAGCTGCCAACCTCTAACCCTAACCCAGCCCAGCCCAGCCCCTGCTCCAGAGGGCCAGAACCTCTGTCCCCACCAATTAGCTGCCCAGTCCCTCTTATTAGCTATGTGAGTTGGACCAATAACCTTAGCTCTCCCTCCTCTTCCGGAAAACGGAAACCCTGGTGCAAACCTATTTGGGATGCTGCAAGAATAGAATGAAAAACGTGTAACCTGTTTCGCTCCTGCCAAGCTCTCAATGTATTTTAGTGCTTAGAGTGGAGCCCATTGCTGGGCACTACCTCCTTAGCAATGTGCCAAGCTTCTGCAGTGAGAGGAGTGGGAATTCCTTGCGTGGGCTGGATGCATACCTGCTCTCCCCCCACCCAACTCCTGCACAGCTACTGGTTTCTGCCCCTTTGGGAGGTTCTAGAGGGTCTTCTGGGGACAGTGCACCTGGGGAACTCTGCAGGCAGTAAACACCAGCCACAAAGCCCTGTGTGTGTGTGTTTGTGTGTGTGTGGTGGTGGTGGGGGGGGTATCATGGAGCCTCATAGAACAGGGGTGGATGGTGGAAGATGGAGTCCCCTCTCCTGTGGAACTGCCAAGCCAGAAAGGCTGAGCCAGAAAGGCCGAGCCAGAAAGGCAGACAGGAGCCACCTGAGACTGAGGGAGGGCCGGCACCAGCTCCTTCAGCCGCTGGTGGCCATCTGAGGCCTTTATTTGGCGGGAGGAAGGACTGGCAGCTGCTTGGTCTCTGCCTTTGTTCCTCTTTCTCCCCTCCCTTCTCCCCATCCTTTTATTTCCTTCCCCCCAGCGATCTCTCTCCCTCATCCACGTTCTCCCCCTTCTCTTTTCTCTCATCCTCTCACCAACCTCAGTTCCCTTCCGCTTTGATCCTTCCCTTGAAACGGATTTCTTGCTTTCTCATCCTTTCTTCTTCCTTAGAGCTCAGAATCACACTTGGCAGCTCTCCCCTCCCACCGCCCTCCCCTCCAGCTGTCTCTCTTCCCCTACCCCTCGCCCATTTCTCTCTCCTCCTCTTCCCCTCCGTTTCTCCTTTCTTTTCCCTCTTCTCTCCAGACTTTTCTGGGGTCTCCTCTTCCCGTATGGAGACACCTCCAGTCCCCAAACAGACAAAGCTAGGTCAAGGTCATCTATCCAAGTCTCCACAGCCCTGGTCTGGGAGGTTGGGGCCCAGAGACCAAGGTCAGAGCTGAACAGAAAATCAGAGTGATTTGGGGAGTGTTTGTTTCAGTATCCAGAGCACCCTCACACACACCTGGAACCCTCTTCCTACCTGGGAATTCCTGTGCCGGGTCACCTGCTTCCCACAACCACCCTGGGTGACATGCGGCTCCCTGCTGCCTAGAAGCTCCCAGTGGAACTAGGAATGTCTGAGTCCCTCCCTGGGTTTGCTGCGTTCCCTCCTCTCTGCCCTGCTGCAGAGGGAGCCTGATGAGAGGGCAACAGAGACACCAGAAGCAGTAACAACCTGCTTTAAGCTGGAAGGAACATGGCAGGGATGGGGAGGGAAGGTCCCTCATACATGAGGTACCTATTGTGATAGAAACAGCACAGGGCTTTGAAATCAGGCAGGCTGAGTTTGAATCTTGGCCCTGCTTTTTCTTTACAAGCCAATGACCTTGAGCAAGACACTGGCCGTGCCTCAGTGTGTACCTCTGTAGAATGGGGGTATGCCAGGGAGAGCACCTCCCTCCCAGGGCTGTTGCCAGAATGGCGTGAGAAAATGCCTGGGGATCACTTAACACAGGTGCCTGCTACTCAGGACCGTTCCTCTCTCCTTAGAGAAAGGAGGGTTTTGTGCAGGAGATGGGGTTAACTGGGGGAGGGGGTGCATAATAATCCTCATCAGACTTTTGATTTTTTGTTGACACCAGGCGCTATGCTAAGCGTGTTGAGCACATTGTCTCATTTAATCCTCCGGCAACCCTGGGAGATGGTTCTTTCTTCATTCCTGCTTCTTGGAAGAAGCAATGGAAGCTTAGCAAGGCTGGGCAGTCTGCACAGGTCCCACAGCAAAGGGGAGAGGGAAAATTCTTAACTGCTCTGCCATCGGTGGCGGCAGGGGCAGCGGGGTGAGGGGACACAGCAAGAGCAGTGCCGCCTCAACCAGGCCAGAAGGCGAGGACCCGAGCCTAATGCCGGGGAAAGGGGAACATCTAACGGAGGCCAGTGCAGACTCACCTCTCACCCTCAGTCCGACTCAGAGCCTCCCCTTTTCCCATCAGCGAGGCCCTGCCTGAATGCTTGCAATTGAACCTTAGTGGGGAGAAGAGGGATGGGATTCAGGCTCCGGTCTCCGGAACACCATGTTCCCACCACTGTCCCCTCCTTCCCCCAGACACAGCCTGAAATCCTGATAACCCCTGAGGTTCTGTCCTAACCCTGGTATGGCCCCAATGATCTCTCTTGGGCTTTTGCCACCCCGTGTTGCATAACTCGGATAATCACTCCTTCTTTGGGGAATCAGGGCAGGGCCTGTGTGGCTACTGCCTGAGATTTCAAATGAGTTCGGGGAAAGAGGGCAATGGCCGTGGGACTGTGGGAAGGCAGGTGATTTACGGGAAAGAGGGCAGGAGGTCTTTAAAAAGATGGCTTCTGGTGGGAAGAGGAGAGCTAGGAGGTCATGAGCCAAACAGGTGTAGCCGCCCCACCTCTGTGTCCCAGCCCCAGCACCCTTCCCCCAGCCAGCTCCGATTACACCCTGCCTTGCTTTCAAATAGAACTCCGAGTTTCCATGGCAACTCACCCACGTGGTCTCTGCCTTAGAGGCTGAAGGGGGGAGTGAGGAAGGGCAGCTGACAGGAGGTACCAGACACTCGCGGAAGGTGAGGGTAGAGTCCCACCAGAGTCCCACCCTCCCGGCCCCCACTCATCCCTCCTGCCACTCACCCTCAGCGCCAGGGCCTCACAAAGAGCAAATGGAGCTCTGGGGCAAAGGCAGCGGAATCCCTTTCCCAAAAGGTGTCCCTGACCTGCACGGTGCTGTGTCACTGCCCTGGGCCCCAAGGCCCCATCTCATCCTGCTCTGGCCTCTTCAAGGAGAGGCCGGATCCTGGGCAGGAGCGTGCCTTCTGCTGTCTCACCCTCCCTTCCTGCCAAGGGGGTTGGCATCTGTTCTGGAGCCAGGTTGGAATTTTTGCTTGGCTGCTTCCAGCTGTGTGACCTTAGGCAAGAAGCTTAACCTCCCTGAGACGGTGCCTCATCTTTACAATGGGCACATCTGTTTCTCAGTGCCATCAAATGAGATGGCATTTGGGAACGCGCTTTGTGAGAGATGCAGAAGGGATCACCCTTTGCCTCCCCGGTCGGGCCAGGGCCCAGCTGTGCTGCATGGAACCATGCGGTTCAGAAACCCTGTATCAAAGCCCTGACGGCTTTCAGGCTTTGCCTTCCTGTATGAACTGTGTCTTGATTGATCTCCCCTGGACTTGACCTTACCGAGAGCATCTCTGGTCAAATATCTAGTCAGGAACCAAGAGTCCCATGATCATGCTGGCTGCCCGCTTCTACCACACTGATGTGGTAGGCGGGTGAGGCTTTCCCTGGAGAAGGTGGCGCAGATTCCTCTAGGCGTTTCCCACCCTTTTTCTTGTCTGTAGACTGGGAGGCTGCCTCATGGTTGCTGGCTGACAATTTCTCTCCAGCTCTCCTGGTGGGGACTTACCTGGCTCGGTCCTCTGAGACACAGGCAAAACCTGGGAAGCTGGGCTCAGCAGAGGGATGGAGTAAAGGGAGAGGAAGAAAGAGGCCAAGGCACCTGCCACCCTCCCCACTCCAGCTAAAGGAGCTTGAACTTGGCCATTGTTCTCTCTCTTCCTTCCCAATCTCCATGCACTGGCTCATGAAGACCCTGAAGGCTCCAATACCCCCTAGAACCCTTCCCTTCTTCCAGGAGCTGCTTCCTCCTGTCCTGGGACCGTGAGTGAACCACCTGCCTCCATCCCCAGCCTCCCTCCTTCCCTCATCCATCAAGTGGGGTGATCTCGGAAGCCCCTTAGCTCTGAAACACTGACTCGGCAATTCTCTGCAGCAGAGAGAAGTACCTGGCCACAGAGCCTCTCCCCACAGCCCAGCCCCCTTCTCTCCTTTGTCACCTCACTCAGCAGTGCCCCTGAATCCCAGAGAGGGTGGCTTTCATTATTTTTCCTTTATTTTTATCAAAGGGTATTTTTTGTTTAAAAAAAAAAAAGTGTCTCCCCTGAGACAGTGCTGCCTCTGAGCAGGCTCTCCTCGTTTCTATGGCAACAGCAGCTGGCTCACATGTGTGGTTGCTATGGAAACAAGGCTGGTTCTCCTACCTCTCTTATCCATCCCTCCCCTCTCACTTTCCCTTCCTTCCTCACCATCTCAACACCCCCTCCTCCTTCTTCACATCACTTGGGATGCAAGAAAGGCCCCTGGGAGGCCCTGGGCACCATGGTGGCAGCAAATTGGATCCTGGCCCCTGGCTGTTCCGTCACCATGTGGTCCAACCTCTGTGACTAGACCTTCCTTCTGGGCCCAGAGGCCGCATCCTTTCACACAGTGGGATGTGGCTTTTCTGATACCAGGTGTGGGGCATTTGCATCCTTGAGTGCTCTCGAGGCAAGGACCCACGCCAGTCCTGCCTCTGACAGGTGAGGGCTGTCTTCTCTCTGTACCCCCAATCCATGCCCAGCACCTTCAAATTGCATTCCAAACCTTTTTCTGCCACAGCGTGGATGTGCAAAAGAAAAAGAAGGATTCTTGGGGAGGAAATCAATGGCAATAGATGGAGACAGAGGGGAAAGGGAACATAGAGAGGAGCCCCGTCTTGATGTCAGTAGATTATGTGCACTGTTTCCCATGGGCATGTAGTACCTGTAGGGTAAGGACCCTGCCTAGTCTGTCACTGATCAATCCTCAGTGTCTGGGCAGGGAGAGAAAAATAATATACACCAGAATGTTAATAGTGATTGATTTTTAGGTGGTGATTGTAATGACAGTCTCTTTGCTTCTCTTTTTCAGCAAACATGTATTAAATGTTTAAAAAGAATAAAAGTGTGTGTGTGTTTGATGTTAGAGGAAAAGGGGAAGGAACTTAAAAGAGGCCAGAGAGCAAAGTAAGCCAGAGGCTTCTCTCCTACAACACTGGGGCAGGCGATGTGGCTGGCCTGGCCCCGTTGTGTCACATGCTGAGGCCCAGACAGCTGAGGTGACTCTCAACTATGGTGTGAAAGAGGCGCCCGGGATCGGAACAGGAGAGAATGCTGTCAGCCCAGGTGAGGCAGGCCAACAGTGAGCCTGGCATCTGCTGGACAGTGAGGTGACAGCTGAGAGGCGCACGGACACGCCTCTCCTCTGGTTTCCCCTTTCCCGGGTGCTGAGTCCTAGGCCTCAGTCGGGGACTGTGGCTCAGTTGTGCTAGAGAACTCGTGAAAGCTGCACAAAGGCTGCCAGTGCCAAAGGGGCAAGTTCCAGCTCCCGGTCTCCCCTGAGAGGCAGGGCAGGCGGAAAGCATGCTCAAGGTCAGAGAAAACGTCATGCAGATTCCTGTCCTCAGCCAAGGGCACCCTGTTCTGTTTCCTTTCCCCCACCTGCCGCCAACACACTGGGAGGGGAGCCAGGCACCTCAAAAATTGAACCTTCTGGACTGAGAGAGTTCAGGAGCCTGAGAGATCATCCTAATGCTCACAACCTCCCTGTGCACCCCTGATTTGATGGACAGACAGACGACAAAGGAGGCCAGGACTCCCCCCGGCTCATCCCCAGCCGGCTAACGTTGCCAGCTAGCCGGAAAGGCAGAGAGAGGGCCTGGAGAAGAACAAAGGGAAGAGGCAGAGGAGGGAGGAGCAGGAGGAGAAGGAGGGAAACTGTGCTCTCCTGAGATCCTTGAGGCCATGGTAACCAGACAGGGAGGTGCTCCAGGTTGGGGATGAAGGAGAAGCTACATAGGAGTACACAGGCATGAAATGGGGGAGTGGGGAGACTTGGGGATGGGTGCTGCATTCGGTGCTTGAAATGATATTTTGCTCTTCTGGGCCTCTGTTGTTTGGCCTGCAAAGTGGGGGATAATAGCAGTCTTATTGTCTTAATAGAATCATTGTGATGATTAAGTGAATTATAAAAAGCCGAAAAGTTAGGTTTGTACTTTGAAGGTCACAAAACCTTCACAGCAAGAAAACCACCGCATCACGTGGTTCTGTTATGCCTGGTCTACCCAGTCTGAGCCGAGACCCTTAAGCGATGGCTGTCTTTCTCCTGCCTCCTCCCCAGAGCAAAGCACGAGGCACTGTCTGGGTTCTCTTCATTGCAATGGAGGGGAGCCCAGGGTCAGAAGACCTTCCTATGAGGAGGGGGCTGTGTCCACTGTAAGTCTCAGAGGAACCACCTCTGTAGCACCCCTGATGAGAGGTTCCCCCACACTCTGCTTGGATGCCTACCGGGACAGGATCTCATTCCTTTATAGAAATCTCGATATCACATCTCCCCAATCATAAGTTTCAATGCCCTTTTGCTAGTATTAATTCGACCCTTTCCATTAAAAAAAAAAAGAATTGTGCTTCCCAGTCCATTATCTTTATAGAGACAATCAATGACAAATAGCCTCTGAGAATATCTGCTATCTATGAGGCCTATCTTAGCCCCTCACCCCAAGCAAGTCTTTCTGATTCCAGCAAAACTTTAAAAACTCCAGCTTTCCCTTCCCCACCTTCCAGAGCACTGCTTTGCTCTTGGGCCTTTCACAAGCCTCAGGCCCGTGTGGGGGAGCCGCGGGACGTCTCCGCGGCTCCTTTTTTCTTGCCCTTGGTTCTGTGCCCTTCCTCCAGCTTTGAATGTGTCCTTCTCCAGTCTGAGCTCATCTGCCAGCTCTTCATCTCCCAGGCTCCGCCCCTTCTCCTTCTCCTGAAGACCTTTCATGATGACACAGTCAGAGCTGCGATTCCACTGCCTCCCGGGCGGCTCCACGCTCTTCCTTTCAGGCTCCCGGCAGGACTGTGCCTGTCTCTCTCTCCCCGTGTGCTCAGTGTGGCCGACCACGTTAGAAACTCGGCCTTCCTCCTCTCTGGGTCCATTTCTTTGAAGTGGGGAGAGTATATTAGCTTCCTAAGGGCACCCTCACAAATCCCCGCAAACTGGGTGACTTAAAGCAGCAGACATTTATTCTCTCACAGGCCTGGAGCCCAGAAGTCTGAGGCCAAGGGGATGGCAGGACCGAGCTCCCTCCGGAGGCTCTGGGGAAGGATCCTTCCTTTCCTCTTCCAGCTTCTGATGTTTGCCAGAAATGCTTGGCCTTTCAGACTGATTAATCGCCGCCTCATGGTCACGTGGCCTTCCCCAGAGTGTCTCTGTCCAAATTTCCTTCTTCTTATAAGGATACTGGTCTTTGGACTTAGGACCCACTCCGCTCTAGTATGACCTCATCTTAACTTATTACATCTGCAGAGACCCTGTTTCCAAATAAGGTCACATTCACAGGTCCCCTGTGCACGAGAATTTGGGGGGGCAGGGGAGGACAATATCTGACCCAGGATACTCCCTCACCCTCAGCTGTGCTTTCTCTCCTTCTCCCTCACCCCTGCTCCCCCACGGAGCTTTCATGTGAGCCTGACTTCTCCTCCTTGACATCCTGCTAGCTGGCCCACGTTCACCATCCTGACATCCAGGGCCAGCCTGAGTGCTGCTTCCCTGCTTAGATACGGGGACTTGGAAATGTTACTTTTCTCCTCTGGGCCTTTGTTGTCTGGCCTGTAAAGTGAGGATAACGGTACCCACTTGATAGGATCGTTATGATGATGAAGTGAATTGCTCTTTGTAAAAAGGGCAGTGCTTGACACTGGGGGGCCCAGAGAAGCATGAAGGATCATTTCAGGCCTTCGTCATTTCAAACATTGATTCCTGCTAGCTTCCGGACCAGCTGCCTCTCAGCTCCAGTCTCCAGCACCTCTGTCCTCAAAACACAGATCTTACCCTGTCGCTCCACGTTATCTAAATGCGTTCCAGTGCATTCAAGTTAAAATTTGCAATGGAGAGCACAGGGCCTTTGGAAAGGATGCTCTTACCAGCTGTGCACACCGTCCTAAGTCCATAGGCGTGCACACACACACACACACACACACACACACACGTACACACATATGTGTACACACACACACAAACTGCTCAAGCCACAATGCTATGACCTAACCCTAGCTCTCAGGAAGCGCCTGCCACTGGCCCTTTGCATAGCTGCTCCTCTCTGGGGTGTCTGCTACTTCTCCCTCAAGACAGATTGCACTGGGTCCACCACCTCCAGGACCCCCACCCCTACAGCCTCTAGTCCAGGGCTGAACCCTGTCTTCTGAGGCTCTGCTCCTCCCAGCACTGAGCTGCTCCAGGACTAGGGCTGTGTCCTTTCTCTGCATGGTCAGAACATTCCGAAGCACCTGTGGTGCTGGACACAAATGAAGCATGTATGAATAAACGATACTTTCTATTTCCTACCCCCTGTAGAGCAAGCGTGTCAGACTCACGGCTGCTGGGCCACAAGCAGCCTGCAATGTATATTTTTGCAGCCTAGCCAATATAGCGGTATGTAAGAAACATTTTAATAAAAATTTTATAATTTAATTTTTACAACTGCTGTTATATATAATTTTTAATAACAAACTATGACATTCACTGATGACTGATTACTGTAATCGTGTTGCATTCACTTCCTTTACACGCTTATGTGCAGGCGCATCATTTCTCTCCACTAATACTAGCAGTGAATATTTTAGCAGCCGACTGCCACGTCATCAGTCTTGGATTGACTTGTTGGGTGTGCACAACAGGAAATATTTCACTTTCAAAGAACAAGAAAAATAGGTTTGTTTGTGTTATGCTTATTAATTGGTGCATTTATTCAGTGTCTTGTAAGTTATGTTCAAGAAAAATTATTAATTTTTATTAAAATGTTTTATTATTTTATATTAACGATTACTCAATTATTTTAGCCCTTTGTATTCAGCATGTCTCTATCAAAATAAACCTAAGTTTCTATGAAAATTGAAGCTTTTTTTTTTTTTTGCCGTCCACAGAAACTTAAACATTGTTTATTCGGCCTGTGTTAGCCTTTGAGTTTGACATGCTTGCTATAGAGACTCCTTTGATCCATGTTTCTCTGTTTCCCACTTGACACTCACCTGTCTTCACCGGGCCCCTGGGACCCTTTGTCTCCTGCCAGCCTCAGAGCCTCCTCTCTGACTCCCCACTGTTCTGGGCTTTTCCAAACAGCCAGTCCTGCCCCTCACCCCAGTCTCAGGTGAAAGCATTACCTTTCAGGGCTGCCATTGCTCCTGGAATTGGATTATTTTGCACATGTGTGGTGTGGGTTGTGATGGTGGGAAACGCTTGCTGTGGTATAATTGTATGGAGCTGGGGCCAACAGGAGAGTGGAGGGGCCTCTGGAAAGGCAACAGAAAGCAGTAAACACTCATCCAGAGGAACAGGTGCTCAACCCCACCACCCAAGGCGACACCCCAGGGCAGCCCTGGGGCAGCCAGGGACCCGGACTCCCTGGGGCTTTTCTCTGTTAGAGGAGGTGTGGGGGGGGGGGACGCATTTCTCCTGGGGGGTTGCCCTCAGGAAAGTGCCTCATGGGGCTGCTTCAGGGCGGAACTCAGACACAGAGAAGAAAGGCCTCAGGGCCCCGGGCTTCAGAGGTGAGGAAGCAAAGGCAGCCGGGGCCCCTCCTGGGCAGAGGCTGTGCCAGGTGACAGAATTGCCGCAGTCCCAGGCAGGGCTGGAAGGACTCATAGAGCCTCGCCTGGCCCCTTCTTCCTGTGGCTGGGGAGCAGCACTAAGTCCTGTCTGACCTCACAGGACCCATCACAGCAGCAGGGCCAGCCTCCAACTCCTGACCTGATTTCTAAAGGCAACCGGCGTCTCCCAGGGATCTCAGAAACAGTATCTTCCCTCCCCACCCCACCCCTCACTCCCATCCCCACTCCAATATCTCAGTGCTTCTCTTCCGGGTGACAGCCAGCCCCATCCACCCAGCACCCATCACCCAGGCCAGAAACCAGGGGTCCCCTTGGATGCCTCTCTCCCTGACCCCCACTGAGCCAGTCACCCAGAGGGTCACCTTTACCTGTGCACACAGCTCCCACTTTCAGCTGCTGCCCAGGCCTCTGCCACCCCTGCCTCACACTGGACTGCTCTGCCGGTCCCTTACTCACCCCTGCATTCCCTCTTTCCCGGGTGACATGACCACTAAGTCTGAAAGCAGAAGCGAATAGAGAACAAATGCTGTGTTGCTCTCACGTGGCAATAGCATCATCTACATTTTCAGATTTTCTGCCATCCTGCCGTCTCCACCTAGCAACCCGAATGGATAGCTCACTTGGCTCTGATCTTCTCCCTGTGCTGTTAAAATCTTCCATAGATTCCCACTGAATTCATGAAAAAAGCCAACGGTATATCTTTGAGGCCTCCTGGGGCAAGATGGCTCTGGGCTGGAAGAGATCCACTGCCTGTTCCCCTTTCCACCCAGACCTACTCTGGATTCCTCCTGATAGCATCTGCTTTGTTCTGTATACTCTCAAGCACCACCCTCCTTTAGAATACCCCAAACCCAAGCTGCCAGAGTGCACCACCCCAACACTGGAAGCTGTCTCTGCTTCCCCAGAAAGTTCATCTCTCAGCCTTCTTTTCTTCCACCCTCCTTGCTGGTGATGGCACCTCTGGGAAGGTACTGACAGGTGGGCACTGCCTCCTACTGCCCTAACCAGCTGGAAGGCCGGCCTGGGGCAAGGCCCAGTAATCAGGCCTGGTCTGCTGAGGATGCCACAGGAGGTTCAAGACAGGACCTGGCCCAACAGAGCTCCTGCCTGGAGCCCCAAAGGTGGGACCAAGCTTTCCCTTTGTGCTCCAGCCTCCAGTCCCTCCTCCATTTGTATTCAAGACCAATTCCCAGCTTTGATGAAACAGTAACCAATGCCTAGCTGCCTGTGCTTCTCTCCGCATTATTCATGGGCTCCCCTCTCTGCTGCACAGGCTGATCTCATGCTCCATTCAAGAGAAAGGTCCTGGTGAAATGGTGTCCCCTCCCTGCCCCTCCCACTGTCTCTTTTCTCCTCTGTCCTTAAGTCAAGAAGATTAAGAAGAGGGTCTGTGATGGCCGCTCACACCTCCCAGGGTCGCTGGGGCCCTTTCATCATTTGCTGCTTCTCATCCAAACCCTCCCTGGGCCTGGTTCCGGGGCGGGGGTGGAGGATGGGGGACGCGGGTTCAGGAGAGCTGAGAGGTGAGCCTGGGAAAGGCCCTCGTTGCAGAGTGGACTCGGGTTTCTCCCATCCAGCTCACAACCCAGGTCTGCCTTTCCAGCAAAGAAGGTCCTTTGGGGACCACTGGGCCTGAGGAGATCAGAACACGCCCTCCTGCGGCCAGGGCTTGTGACAGGCCACCTGGGGCCATGCGCATGGCTGGGCTGTTTGCCCATTCCCTGTGCCTGCTCTTTTGTCCACTCTTCCTTAAGCCATCCCTGGGCCACTTCCCTAGCCCCAGTTGAGCACTGGGGGCACCAGGCAGGTGTGGCAGGCCCTCCTTCTGGAGCAAGGAGGCCAGAGGGTGCCACCTCCTCTGTGGCTCCCCCGCAGCCTGCCTCCGGGACAGCAGGGTCCAAAGGGGCCTGACTGTGGCAGGGATTAAACTCATCGAGTACCTAACTGTGCTCCCAGTAATCATCTGATGACCACATTTCCTCTTACACTGTTCGTTGAGGCAGGAAATGTTTGTCCTTCTTCATAAGTAGAGAGGCAGGCTCAGAGAGGTTAATTAACCAGTCACACAGCCAGCAAGTGGCAGGGCCCAGATTCTCTGGCTCCAAAACACCCTTAGAGCCAATTCCTGGCAAAGGAAGTCCTTTTGTGAACGTTCCTCATGCCACCCCCCAAATCCTCCTGTGCTATCTTTCCAAGGGCTGGTTCTGGGGGGACTTGGGCATGCCACACCGGGCCTGGGATGCCTCGGCTCCGCCTGCCCCAGAAGGACCCAACTGCTAATCAGAAGCACTGGTAACCAGGCAACCGCCCCCCCTGGCTTCAGATAAGCAGAAACAGCTGGGAGCTGCAGGCTGGGAAGCTGTCGGTGGGGAGAGAGGAGGGGAGCCAGCCAGCCAGTCATCCGGTTATTTTGAGCCTGTTATTCTCGCCTTCTCAGACCTCAGCTTTTGCTAGGGCCTTTTCCGAAAGTTTGTCCTTGCCACTGCCTCCAGGGAGGGGTCTCCGGGGGCTTTGCCCAGTCCTGAGCCCAGCACAGCTTGGGGGAGGTAGCAGAACGGCTGCCCTCCCTCTTTCCCTGAGCCAGGAAGAGAAGGTGCAGGGGCCCTGGAGTCATTTAATAAACAAAAGTAGTTGAGGTTCACCTTGCTAGGCCTGCAGGACTCAATGAGAGGTTTTCCTCATCCCCCACATCTGAGCAGCCAAGAGGACAGGGTCAACTGAGAACCTCACCCACCCCGTGATGTGATGGCCGCAATACCTTGGCATGGGGAGGGGTGCCGTAGGCAATGTGATGGCGAGGACTGTCAGACCAGCTAGGCTTGGCTCCATCCCAACTCTGCCCATTACAGGCTCGGCCACGCCTCTCTGGGCCTCAGTTTTTTCCCTGGAGGGGGCATGTGTGAGGGAGAAAGCACGTGAAATGCCCGATATGGCTGTCTTCCCTTCCTCCTGCTCGGGCCTGCCCTGCCCAGCCCAACATCTCCCCCACGCAGGTCTGTCCTCTGAGCTATTTCTGTCTCTGGTTCTAAAGGTCAGTGCCTTCCATGACACGGCAGCTGCTGCCTCTGCTCCGCTGCGACGGGATGTTCTTCCCATGCCCGCCCGCCTGGGGGACACTGGCTATCCTCGATGGCTCCCCCCGTCCTTGCCTTCAACCAAGACTGGCCTGGGCATGCCCACCCCTCCCCCTTCACACGGAGTTTTCCAACTAGACCTGGAGCAGAGCCCTTTGTTTATTGACTGACTCACTGACCGCAGCTCCTGCCGTCCTTCCGCCCCAGGACACGCGAGGTTCACGCTGACCACCAGGCCTCTCGGCCTGAGTTCCAAGACCTCCTGGGAGCCCATGGACTTTTTCCTATAAGGATGCACAAAGGAAGGGACCCGAAGGAAATCACCCAGCAAGCTTCTGGAATGTGCTCCCTTCCCCTCCCAACTCCGCCCCCTCCAGCTGCTGCCCCCCTCTCCTGCCCTGGCCCTGAGACTTAGTGTCTGGGATTGGGGCTGGCAGGAGGTGTGTCATCGGGTTGGTCTTGCACCTCCAGCATCAGTGCAGACCAGCACCCCTGCTTAGGGGTGGCGGGGGGTGGGGGGGAGAGAGAAGCCAGTAATCAACACCCCCTTCAGCTGTCAGGCGGTGACTTGGGAGGCTATGGGGAGGGGTATGGCTTTCTCCACCTGCTTCTAAAAAGACTCAAGGAGACTCCGGTCCCATCAGGACCCCACAAGCACCCGTGGGATGTGACTGACCCATCAGACATGATGGCACTGGCTGACATTTACTGGACAGCTGCCACGTGTCAATAGTGCTTTCTATGCGCTTTGCATTCGGGTCCTACCAGTAGCTTCCTTGCAAGAGGTACTAGCATTCTCATTTTATACAGAAAAAACTAAGGCCGAGCTGGACTGAGTCAGCCAACCGGATGTCACACCAACCCTTTGTCCCCAGGGCCACTGCTCTGTTGTTCATTTTCACACAGGAGTTCCTTCAAGGGACCAGGAGTGTGTCCAGAACAGGTCTGAGGGCTGGACCCTCCTTGCCCACCTCACCCTAGGTATGACCTCGCCTAAAGTCACAGAATGAGAGGTGAGAGGATGAAGCCACGCAGGCCTGGGTTGGCAAGCACAATGGAGGTCTTATCTGTGGTGGTGGAGAGGGAGGAGGGGATAACCTGGTGTCCCCAACCCCAGGAAATGCAGAAAGGAGGACAGGGAGCCTCTGTGGGTGGGGTGGGAGGGGGTGGGAAACAGGAACAGTTCCCACTCTCCCCCGAGCCTACCCCAGCCAATTTCTCCTATTCTTTCTGGCACCCCTAATCTCCTCTCCCTCCCCTCATTTATTCCACTCCTGCTGCAGAATTTCCTGGAGAGGAACAGGGACACAAAAGCAAGATAAACAGAACTGAAGGGGGCTTGAGAGGAACATTCCAGAGCTAAAAATAACAGGATCAGCTGGCTGGAAGAGCTAGAGGCCTCCAGCCCCTGCCACCCACCCCTGCAGGGTGGCCCCCAGCTCTCAGCTGGGCCTCCAATCCAATCATGGAAGTCTGGATGCTAATCTGCTATCGCCAAGCCCAGGGTCCCTTCCCACTCCTAAACCCAGGGTGGAGCCACAGCCAAGGGAGGTGGGGTGTGCACCCCAGCTAGACCCACACTCTCCATGGCTCCCACAGGAAAGGCTGGGCCCACGTTCAGCAGCTGACCCTCTCTCCTGCCTTCTCAAAGATTATTATTTTTGATAAAAAAATACAAGTTTGCCCTATAGCAAAGACAGAGCTCTTTTAGCCCAAAAGGATCTATTTTCCCTACAAGTACAGCCCCTCTCCCACCCCACCCCACCCGATCATTGCCAGCAACTCTACTTCCATTGATGATAAGGGAGGGGAGAGCATGGTGGAGAAAGAAAATTCCAGGAGGAAACTCATTATCAAGCACCTGCTCTGTGCCAGGATGGTGTTAGGTTTGTCCGGTCCATCATTCTACTCCATTCTCACAGAAAATAGGCGTTATTATATCCCTGTTTTTCAGATAGGGAAACGGAGGATCAGAGGTGCAAAGAAAGGACTAAAGTCTTCAGAGGTGGCCCAGCGCCTGAGGCTGCCTCTCACAGGGTTGGGTTCTTCCTCTCCAGAGTTGCATAGAGGCCAACCCTTTCCCTCCAGCAGCTGGAGAGCCTATTGCAGCAGTTGAGACCAGCCCTGGGGCAGAGCAGCACCGCCTGCCAGAGTTCAGAGCTTCTGGAAGCGGTAGCCTACACCCCCTGCAGCTGGGACCAGCCTCAGTCTTGGCCTTGTGGCCCAGGTCCCTGAGGACTCCCAGGGGTAGTATTACAGAGAACCAGAATAAATCAAGCAATGCTTGGAGAGTTTGGAGTCGCACTTTATTACGCGCGGGTCCAGAGAAAAATGTCTCCAAATTCTGGGCCCAACATGGAGCAATTTTCCCTATTTATATGTTTTTACCTTCTTTGTCTCCCAAATATGGGGTGTTTTGCCCCCCTTTGCAAGTTCTTAAAGGGCCCTTATGTACTGGGGCCTTGGGACCTTAACCAAAGGCTTGGCCTGGTGCCAGCACTGATAATTTTGTCCAGGGAAGGTTTAATGGCCTCTCTGAAGTGGGAGTGGTCTTATTTTCCATATTATTTAAGCAAGCAAGCATTTACAGAAGCCAAATAGCAGGGTTAAAATTCCAAACAACAGTTTTTATATAAGATGGATGCCTCAGTAGAGTTCTCTCCATCCAGGGGCACTGCTGCTCTTCCAGTGAGCACTGCCAGATGGCTTCGTCAGAAGCACCCGCCCCCCCCTCCCTACACCCATGAGGCGTGTGTCCCTGCAGGAGTCCAGCCTGTGAGGGAGGAGTTTCAGGGGACCCTGCCTGGCTTCACTATCTCACAGATGTGAGGATGCTCTTTCCTGAAAAGTGGAGAGGCTTTGGACGAGTCTGCACAGCATCAGCCGGGCCCACCACTCCACCCACGTTGGGGTTTGCTCTTCTCCTGGCCTTGGGCAGGGAGGAAACAGATTGTTAAACCCAGAGCAAGCAGGGCAAGCTTAACTGACTTAGCGGCTGTCCTCAGGCAGCCAGCAGAGGGGTTTTTGTGCAGGCCACGCGAGGCAGCTGCTGTCCTCCTGAGGTGCAGGGAAGCTGGAGGAAGGGCCTGTCTCCAGCTATAGGCATTCAGTGTCTTTGTTGACTAGCTCCAGGCACCTCCTGCCAGCTTCTGCCTGAGTACGCCTAGTGATGGGAGGCGCATCCCTGTGACAAAGCTCTGATTATTATTGTTGTGTTGAGCTAGAATCTCCATCACTGAGCCTCTCAACCTCTGGTTCTGCCCTTGGGGGCCACCAAGCTGCTCCTCTTTCTGCAGGGAGGCCTTTCAAAGGCAGAGCTCCATCCCTCAGATCCAGGCAGGCTTTTAGAAGCTAGGATTGGAGGGCAGCCACGGAAAGAATTGAACAATTCAAAACCATGCTGCACTGGTTGATAATACCGCTCGCCACGCTCTGCCCCTGCGACACTGTCTCACAGGCACCTGCGGACAAGGCGCCATTCACACAGGGTCTGTATGTAATGAGCAGAAGTGGCACTTTTTACTGCCTGGCTTATGCAGGCTCCACAGGAAAGTCTCTCACGTGTCCAATGAACACAAGGTCTTCCTTTGACAGTGGCTGGACATTGATTACCAGGTTTATTGGATTCTTCAGACCAGAGACTCGGTGTCCCAGAGACTCGCCTCATTCTCTTCCCATCCATCCCATGAACAAGTCAGCCCCACATCCAGCCAGGGGTCATTTCTACCCACCTTTTTCCATCTTTGTGGCCACCACCCTCACTTACCTAGGTTACTCTTATCTCTCACTTCCTAACTGTGCTCTTCACTTCCACATTCTGCTTTCCACCCCTCTCCCAATTCATTTCCACCTGGAAGCCAGAGCCTGAGTCACATGATGTCATTTACCTGCGTAAACCTTACAATGCACTTGTAATAAAAACCCGCTCCTCACCATGGACTGTCAAGGCCCTTCAACACCAGGCTCAGCCCCATCTCCCTGATTGATGTCCTTCCCAGGAGACCTTGGCAGTTGCTGGTCTTCTTCCTGGAACATCATTCTATCCATTTTTCCATTGGCTCCTTCTCAATCTTTAGCGTTCTCAATTAGATTCCCTTTTCACTCTCTGTTATAGGCTTTTTTTTTTTTCCATCTCATCTACACTACTTACAATGTACTGGCCTCACTCATTCATTTGTATTACTGTTTGTCTACCACACTACCTTGCAAGCTCCATTGGGTCAAGGACTCTGTTCAGCTTGCCCACTGCTGGCCCTGCTCCCACACTCGGCTTGGCACCTGCAGGCGCTCAGGTTGGGGGATAGATGATACCCTTGCCCTGTCCAGTCTACAGGGATATTTGGAATGCAGCCTTCCTCGGAAACAGAGAGATGGACAGAAAAACCCACCCACGGGCCGACTGCACCCCACCAGAGGAGAAATGCATTTAAGAAAAACTGGCCAGTTCTCATGGTTCATCCATTCACGCATCCACCTATTGGTTCGTCAGCAAAAACCGAATGCTTCCTGATGGCCAGAAATTGTTGGAGGGACTGACATTTTAGTGGAGAACAATATTGACAAAGTCCCTGCTTCAGGAGCCTTACACTCGCACGATAAACATCTGAATATAAAGCAAACAACAAAACAATTACAGATGGTAAGGGGGCAGCCAACACTAAAACTGAGGCTTATGAGCAGAGTGTGAGCCAGGTATCAGGATGTTATGAGTAGGAAGGCAAGAATCGGTGAGAGGGATCCAATAAAGTGTACCCTTGGCCAGCTAGTTCCCCTTAAAAATTACACAGGGCCAGGCTGGTGTTGCTCAGTGATTGAGCACTGACCCAGGAACCAGGAGGTTGCCATTCGATTTCTGGTCAGGGCACATGCCAGGGTTTCAGGCTCAGTCCCCGGTGGGGCCATGCGGAGGCAGCCAATCGATGTTCTCTCTCATCAATGTTTCCATCTCTCTCTCCCTCTCCCTTCCTCTCTCTCTAAAATCAATAGAAATAGCCCAGGCTCAGTGGTCGGCAAACTCATTAACGGCAAACCGAGGCTCACGAGCCGCATGTGGCTAGAGAGCCGCAGTTTGCCGACCACTGCCCTAGCTGGTTTGGCTCAGTGGATAGAGTGCTGGCCTGCAAACTGAAGGGTCCCTGGTTCGATTCCAGTCAAGCACACAAGCCCGGGGTGCAGGCTCGGTGCAGGAGGCAGCCAATCAGTGATTCTCTCTCATCATTGATGTTTCTCTCTCTCTCTCCCTCTCCCTTTCTCTCTGAAATCAATAAAAATATATTTTAAAAAAGAATGACACAGCTAGCTGTGTCCCTGTGAAGCTCTGTGTCAACTAAGCCCTTTAGACGTGCCTGACAGCTGCATACGGGAAGGCCCAGGAGATTCCTTCCACAGAGCATGAAGGGAACACCGCCCGTTCCTCTGGGTTACAGTTCCACCCTCCGGCTCTGCTTACTTAAAAGGAGGGCACCTGCAAACCAGCACCCTCACAGACGGATGCAGGAAACTGGGCTCCGCCCTGACACAACTCTCCTTGGAGCATCATTCCATTAGTTCTCCCACTGGTTTCCAACAGCAAAATCCAGCCGCAATGAACTTGTGAAACCTGATTTGGATGCTAAGATGACCAATAATCACAAAACCAATCATACATCTAAGTGACAAAGTTAGACACAACTTGTGTCTGCACGTGAGAGGCCGGGGCTTTTTGGGTGGTATGGGTCCAGAGGGATGGCCTGTATTTGGGTAGAACACCTCTCCCTCTCTCCTCCTCTTTCTCACTTATCCATTCATCAAACTTGGGCAGCCCCACCACGATCCCAGTCTTTGGTAGGCTGTGGGGTGAGGGAGACAGTAGACAAGAATGACACAGGGAGTTCCACTTCTCAGTTCAAGGCCTTATTTTCTGTTTGGGAAGCACAGCTCCACCAACCTGCTGCCCTGGGAGAGACCCCAGACGCCCACTTTATCAGCCTTTTCCACTCCGGCACCCGCTGCAGTCACTTCTTCCTCTTAAGTAGCTTTAGGCCTTAGGTCAGGCCAATGTTCCCGTCCTGAATTATGGCATCGCCTCCCCCTTGCCTCTCTGTCCCACCACCTCATCCACCCTCCATCCATCCTCTGTAGGCACAACCACCTTACCAAACACATCTGGTCCCATCAGTTCCCACCAGAGGCCCACAGGCCTCAGACCTGTCCCATCCCCATCCCACCTGCCCGGCCCCGAGGCAGCCCTTCCCTCCACGCTGGCCTGGATGAAGCAGGTGCTTCCAGGAGTTCCCACAGCACCTCCCTGGACACGGCCCTCCCATGAAGCACAGCATGGAGCCTAGAACACACGGCATTAGCTGGTGGCACACCAGGCAAAGATTACCCATCAGAATTTCCCTCCTCACGAGCCGGGCAACCATGTGGTGGCAGACGAGTCCCCGGAAAAAGGAGCCAGAGAGCGCAGGGCCCAGGCAGCAGCCGGTGTCGTCATGGAAACTGCGAGCAGCACCACACGGGGCCTGGCCTTCTCACTCTGCCTTTTTGGCAGGCTTCCTCAGCCACCCCGAAACCCATTCACCCGGGGCCCAGGGCCTTGCCCCTGCCCCCCACCGCCCTCTGTCCCCTCAGCCAGCTCTTCCTCCCCACTCCTTGCTCCCCTCCTCTCCCTCCTAGTCTCCCCCCATCCCCTCCTGCTGCCTTTGCCAAAGCGCTGGAAGGGAAAAAGCTGGGCCAAGGAAGGACTCAGATTTTCAATTCTAAGCAGATTTCCCCTCCACAGGCAGCGAGCCCTTTCATGCATTTTTTTCCCTATTATCATAAACGCAGGAACTTGCATTAGGATGAATGAGCAGAAACTCCTGTCTTTGTCAGAGTCTTGGCAGCGTGCCAGGCATAGAATGACCTAAAACATTCAGGACTAAATGGAGCTGAGGCGGGGCGGGAGGGGGGAGAGCTCTTGTTGGTGGGAAATGGAATAGTGTTGGGGGGTGGCCCTTGTCTCTAATTATAACCTTAGTGTTTGCCATGTGCCCAGACATTGTGCTAAGCTCTTTGCACAAATTCCTGTTTAATCCTCACAAAATTCCTATGTCCCATTTATCCCCCCATTTTTCTAGATGATGAAACAGAAGCAGAGGTATCGAGGAATAGGTCCAAGATCACACAGCAAAGGAGTGGAGGAGTAGGATTTGAACCCTTCTGACACTGGAGCCTGAACATAACTCCAAGGTCACCTTCCTGAGAGCGGCTTCCTGGCTCTCCAACCAGCTCCCATCACCCAGAGCTCCCAAGCCCTCCACCAGCCTTATCCCTCCCTCATGTCCACTTGTCAGTGTAATGGCCCAAATCAGACTGTTGATCTACTTGCTTCCCCCAAATAAGACACAGAAGAGAGACCCCCAGGCAGAGGGGAGGGGGACTCGCTCGACAAGATCCAACCAGGCCATATCTGTGCAGCCTGGAGGGCGGAGACCTTGCCCTGTAAAATGCTATATCAAGTGTTGGTGTCCAGTGTACAAGCTCTGACACAAAGCAGGGGCTCGGCAAACGCCTACTGCGCGTGTGCTGAACATTTCACATCTCCCTACCAGAGCCCCAGCCCACCCTTCCCCACGCCCCTGTGCCCCAGCGCCTGGCCCCTAAGGATGGAGTCACGGCGCTCTCTTGCTCCCTGGCTCCTTGCTGGATTCAGCCAAAGGAAACAGCGGCAGGAAGTTAGAGGCAGGAGGAGAATGAGGTGGGGCTGTTCTCCACCGGCTTCCCCCCTGGACCACAGGTTGGCAGCGGCTGCTTTTCTCTGCCAAAGGCCACAGCTCCCATCCTGTCCTCTCTCGTGCAGCTCGGCTGGCCTGTGCTCTCTCAGGCCCATCCCCTACCCTGCTGTGAGCCCTGGGTCACACCATTCCTTGTTAGTTCTCCTTAGCTTGTCTATAACTTCAGAGACACAGTAGTGCCCTGCTGGCACTTCCCTCTTTTTCCCTGTCTGAGCATGCGAGCTTCTGTTCCCTTCCAGGACAAGGACCAATGCAGGCCCCTGCTCTCTGTCACGCCCGCTTGTAGTGAACACAGCAAACCAAAGCCCCTGCCCTCGTGGAAGTAAGACAGATCGTAAACAAACAGGAAACATACCGTCAGGAAGGGGGAGAGCTGAGAATGAATGAACAAATGAATGAAAGAATCAATGAGTACAATCGTTTCGATGTCACGACTAGACTGCATAGAGATGAACTAATGTAAACCCTTCTTCACTTTACAAAGGAAGGAGAGGAGGCCCAGAGAGGATGCTCAAGGTCACCTGGTGAGTCATTGGTAAAAGCTGGGCTGGTTCCAGCTGTCCTTGACTCTGCCATGGGCATGGTCAGAGGGGTGCAGCAGCTCAGCCCATGGAAGTAGGGAGGGTATGTAGAAGTCTTTGAAGTTTCTTCGGGCTCTCTCTCTGTTTTAAGAACAATCTTCCCAGAAGCAGCAGTAGGGCAGCAATGAGTTTTTTGAAAGGCAGAAGGGAGGCTTGTTGACCAGGGCACTGGGGCTGTGGAGTGGTGGGAGCCGGCGGGGGAGGGCTTGCACTATGGGCCTGGCTGTTTGGAAAGGGTATTGTTCTTGTGTTGCTGACCGAGCCCCAGCCCACTGCAGGGCTTGGCTGGGCAGCTACAACTGGCCTGGTTGACTGGGTCATTCGTTTCCCAAGCCCCAGAGAGCTGCCCATGCCAACCGGCTCGCCATTTTGGCATGGCCCCAATGCCCTACAGGGTGGAGGCAAACAGCAGCAGTCATGTATTGAGTGTGCAATACGCAGAGCAGAGTTCATGGATTATCTCAACATGTGATCGTCTTTGCAACGATCCTATGTGGTACGTTACTGTCCCCATTTCACAGATGGGGGAACAAGCTTATCAGAGCTGTGAGACTTGCTCAGGCCCAGAGAGCAAGAAGCTTCAAACTCAGTCTTGTCTAACAGGAAAGCCTGGGATCTGCCCCACATGCCTCTCAGACTCCTGCCAGGCGGCTTCCTGAAACCGAGCAGCCCACCCTCCTAATTGGCCCAGCATATGGGCTGCAGGCCATACCCCTCTCTCCTTTCCACAGTCTCCTAGGCCTTGTCTGCTCCCTTGGCCCGCAGAGTCTTGGGTCCATGCCCAGCATAGCTTCCCTGCCATGTGGCCCTGCACCAAGCTCTTGGCCCCGGAGGCCAGGCAGGGGTTGCCATGGCAATGCCCTACCCCTGGACTGCCTCGTGGGCCCCACAAGCCACTGGAATGTCTCAGAAATCCCACCCTTCGGGCCGGCATCCAAACCGCCCCTCCCAGACAGCCACTCTCATCACAGGCAACGGGAAAAGCTTTTCAGATCATGTCCTGATTTTCAGTTTGGAAAACAGATGGCCACCATTGTCAGGCCCCCATATGCCCTTTATTTCCCTTTCCCCTTCCATGCTGTCTTTTCCTACTCTCTCTGCCCAGTATCACAAGGTGGTTACAAGCACAGACAGAGCCTGGGCTCAACTTTCAGTTCTTCCACTTCCCAGACATTTGACCTTGGACTCATCCTTGGGGATTGATTTCCTGTCCTTCATCAGGATGATAATAATCATACCTACATCCTTGACTTTTGTGCGAATTAAAGAGACTTATCGAATCAGAATCAGTGCCACCTTCTCAGCATGGCCTTCCTCACACCCTCTACTTACAATGCAAACCCGTCTCCACCCCACACTGCCCTCCTTCCAGTCTTGAGTTTTTCCCATAGTATAGATCACCATTTCCATACCATTTCACCTGTTTCTTTTAACTGTTTCCCTCATCTAGAATGTAAGGACAGGGATTGGTTTTGTTTTGTTTTTTCTATTTAGTCTGTTCCCATGGCTGTGTCCTCTGTGTCTAGAACAGTGCTTGGCATGCAGAGGGCACTCAAAAAAATAGTTGGTAAATAAATAGATGAAAGGGGGACATGCCAACTGCACATGTGGTGTTTTTTTTTAAATATATTTTATTGATTTTTTACAGAGCGGAAGGGAGAGGGATAGAAAGTCAGAAACATCGATGAGAGAGACATCGATCAGCTGCCTTTTGCACGCCCCCTACTGGGGATGTGCCCACAGCCAAGGTACATGCCCTTGCCGGAATCGAACCCGGAACCCTTCAGTCCGCAGTCCGACGCTCTATCCACTGAGCCAAACCGGTCTTGGTGTGCACATGTGGTTTTCACAGCCCTGTGGTTAGTGCTTGAGGTTGGCTGATCCTAGAGTCTTGTTCCTGTCACTTCTCTCCACCTGCACCCATACCTTGGGCCTCCCAGGACGCCCTGGGCAGCTCTGTTGGAAGCCCACAGAGGAAAGTCCCAGCTGAGGCAGCATCCTGACCCGGGAGCCAGCTGCTCCAGCTTCTGGCCCACTCCATGGGGACGATCCTGGTTGCCAGGCCGTCCCTCCCCTCCTCTCACCCACTCGGGAGGTTGAGTCGGGACAGAAGGCTGGAGAACGGTGGCTACAGGCCATGCTCTCACTGCCTAGTCACCTGCTCTGCCCAGGGCTACGGGCAGGAAGGAGCCCAGGGCACAGAGCAAGGGCTCTGCAGACAGCTCAGGGCTGGGGGCCTGGGGGCCGGGAGTTGCCCCTTCTCACTGGGGTCCCTCTGCAGACGGAAGCTCCCCAGGCCACCTCCTTCGCAGGGCCACTTTCACTTTCTGTTTTCTTCACCAAAACAGGACAGGCCTGGGCTCATGAGCTCATGGAGATGGGGTGGATTGGGAGGGCCAGAAATGCTGCCTCCCCCAGGGGGCCTTCTGGGCCTGGGAGAAAGGAGCTTGGCAGCTTTCTGTATTCTACCCTCCCCTTGCCCCTATCCCCACCCTCCATAAGTAAATCTCCCAAGTGAAGCTGCTTTCTAAAGCACCATCCTGATTATTATCTTACTGGACACTCACTCCGGGACAGGGGGCATGGAGAAGACAGGAGAAATGAAAGCAAAAGTATCTCCAGCTCAGAGGTGACCGGAGCCACAGCGCCAGGACATGAACACTTTGTAGTGTTTCTATTTTGCCCGGTTTCCCCGCTGTTCCCCAAGGTCCACCTTCGAGCAGTGCATCCCTGTTCAATCCCTGTCCACCTAGAAGGACAACTGAGGCAGGGGCCTGGGAGGACCTGGGGTGGAAACGTGGCTGGCACCTCCAAGATGCTCCTAAGGGAAGGAATTCTCCACCTCGGGGCTACCCTGCAGCACCCAGTGTGCTGAGGAGCTGGCGTGGAGAAGAAGTGACTTATGGGAAGGGCCCGAGGCCCTCAGGAGAGAGGTGGCATTCATTCTCACTTTCTCTCTAGTAAATAACTAGCTAAGGGCAGAGCGAGCAGCAGAGAGGGTGGGGATTCTCAGCCTGGTCTGGATTCCAGAGCCTCTGTGCTGGTCCCAGGCGCAGTGGCTTCCCCTGAGCTCCTGTCCAGACCTGCACGCAGACGCTCCTCACAGGCCCTGTCCTGCTCCTCCCTGAGTCTCCCCAAGTGTGTCCTTGTGTTCCCTTCAGGCCTGCCCCTCCTCTGGGCACCCACATAGCCAATGTTACTGAGCACTGGGAACACAGCAGGGTCCCACAAAACAGCAAAAGTCTTTTATCAGGGGAGGAGAGTGGACAGGCAGAAAAAAGAGTAGGCAAACAAAGAAGCCCAGATAGCAGGGAATGCTCTGAAGGAGATACAGCAGAGTTACCGTATGGAGAACGGCAGTGGGACCGTCTCGCTGAGAAACTGACATGCTGGGGTGAGGGCTGGCAATGCAAAGATGGGGTAAGGACAAAGGTCTGCAGAGGGGACAAGCCCGATGTAAGGCTGAGGGCCTGCCACAGCCCTGGTTCACACATGTTGTGTGGTGTCATTTTTTTTTCTAATGTGAAGTATTTTGCTACTTATCTTCTGCAAGTTCTTTATATATATATATATATATATATATATATATATATACACATATATATGTATATATATATATATATTTTAAAATTGATTTCAGAGAGGAATGGAGAGAATGAGAGAAAGAAACATCAATGATGAGATAGAACCATCGAATGGTTGCCTCCTGCACGCCACTTACTGGGGATTGAGCCTGAAACCAGACATGTGCCCTTGACTGGGACACTCTATCCACTGAGCCAAACTGGCTTGGGCTGTCCTGGTGTCGTTTCAATAGCTCCTCCTTTCATGGTCAAGGGCGGCCCATTTGGAAGATGTTACCGACCATGAGGTGGGTGGCTGTTGGAGGAAATCCTGTAATTGATGCCTTGAAAAGTTCTCACTGGCTTCTTCTCCCTGAAGAATAAATTAGGGGGGCAACAGGGCAGAAGAGCCGGGCCAGCAGGCAGCTGCGGCCACCCAGGTGTGCCTCGGTGGCGTCTTTCCATAGATTCCAGTGGGAGCTTTAAGGGGCAGAGAAGAGTGTTTATGAAGGACCACAAGGATCACCTCCTTCCACACTCCAGACTCAGACCCCTGAGCCAGCCTAGGCATTTTAGAGATGAGCAACACACACAGATCTCTCTCACGAAGCTTCCGTTGTCCGTGGGGAGAGCCAGCCCTGGCCTCGGTCCCCACTGCATTCAGCCCCTCTCAGGCTGGCTAGTCTAGCACCAGCCAGAGCCCACCCCACCTTTCTACGGGAAGCAGGCTGGCAACGCCTGTTGCGTGACCTTGAGCTGCGAAGTCCAGCGTTTGCAAAGTCAAAGTGAGTCACTTCCTCCCTAGGGCCTCCCCTGACAGGCAGCTGGCCGGCTCCCTGCCCCCCTGTCCCCTCCTTGTGCCTGTGGCTGGCGCTGGCAGGACCACGAAAGCGCTCTGAATGCTAAGTGCTCTGCTGAGTGCTCGTGCCCGAGCCTGCGCTGGAGGCTCATTTGTCACCCGCTGCTGACTCAGCAGTTCTGAGGAAGGCTTTTCCCTGCTCCTCTGAGGAGGAGGCCAGGAAATGAGGCCGTCCTGGCTTCCCTTCCCTTCCCTCCGGGATGTTTGGGTGGGTGTCTGAGTACTGTCATGTGAGCAAGTCTGTGCATATGTGCGGCTGAGTGTCACTGGGTCTGTGTGTCTCTGATGTGTGTCAACATGGGTGTGCATTTCTGGGTTTGTGTGTGTCTTTTGTGTGCAGCTGAGTCTCTCTCTCTCTCTGTGTGTGTGTATGTGTGTGTGAGAGAGAGAGAGGGAGAGAGAGAGAGGGAGAGAGAGAGAGAGAGGTCTGTATTGCCCATCAGTGTGTGTTATCTATCTCTCTGTGTGTGTCTGGATGTTGTATCTCTGGGTTTGTATCTCTGTGTATTGTATATGTTGTATGTGCCTGGATGTTGCATATCTGGTTTTGTATGTGCGATATGTGTCTGGGTAAGTGTGCTTCTCCATCACATTGAAGGCCTTTCCCTGCCTTTCTCCCCTCAGACCTCACCTACTTCCAGAGTGACTCTGGTCCCCCAGCTCCTGCTCATGTCCTCTGCCTCCAGCCCTTTAATCACAGGACCTCGGGGATTAGAAAGACAGACTCTGGAGTCACACAGATCTAGGTTCCAGCCTTGGCTTTGCACTTGGCCAGCTGAGTGACCTTGATTGAGATACTTACCTTTTCGGAGCCTCGGTCTCCTCACAGATAAAACTGAAGTGATCATATCCACCCAATAGAGAGAATCTCGTGATGGAGCCCGGGGTATTGCATGCCAAGAAGGGTTCCTGTTATTTCTCCTTAGAGGAGTAGACCCAGTGTCAGGCACACAGCCAGGGCCTAATGAACAGCACTCAAGAACAAAAGCACTGAGCTGCTGTCTCCTTGACTGCTGTGGGAGGAGGGTGTGGGAGCGATGACCTGGATTGGGAGCTGGGCAGGAGCTGTTTGCATTGACAGCTACTGCAAGGAAAGACAAGTGGTGACCTGATTTAGTGCTGCCTTGGGCAGCCAAGGAAGCAGGAAAGGAAGTCACAGGCAAGGAGCATGGAGCTGCTCTGCGGGTCCCCTCCCCGCCCCCCCCCCCCCCCCCCAGACCAAACACTGCTGACACCTCAGTCCAGAGAGAGCCCAGCGGGGTGGGGGGCAGCACAACTCCATCCCACTCCCCACCCCTGGAGCAGCCCTCATGCTTTGTCCTGGGAGAGCACTCACATCCATCTGTTTGGATCTTCTTAAACAACCCATGAAGGAGATTCTTAGCATCCCCACTTGGCAGCTGGGAAAATTGTGGTTCTGGGAGGTTAAATTCCAAGGTCATGGGGCTACCACATAGCAGAGAGAACCCTGACATCCCAGTCCAGTACTTCCTGCATGTCTACGCCACCCACCCTCTTCCTGCACACACACATTTACACCAGCCTGCACCCTGGTGGGCCCTCCCTCCCTGCCCACAGGCAGAGCTCCCACGCACGCTGGCACCACACCCTCCCTAGCATCAGTTCTTGGAGCAAATTCTTCCCAGAGCCTGCCAAGCCCTGCTCCCCTTGGGGAAAGGTAGGACTTTCTTCTAAAGGGCCTATTTATCATCTCAGGGCCTGCTATATGGATGCTTACTCCATCCTTCTGCTATGTTTAGCTGGAGACAAGTAAACCATGTTGGGATAGAGACGCAGGGCCTTCCCCTCCTGGCAGGGGAAGCCTCGGTGAGCGGTCCCGTATTTTAGAGTTGCTGCCTAGTCTTGGTCCTAGGTTCAGAGAGTAGGGAGTGGAGCCAGCTGAAGGGCAAACCATGGGTCCCAGGCAGGTGGCAGGGGTGACAGAGTGGGGCCTTGGAGGGCAAAAGGCTTTAGGTCATGCCTCTGCTGCTGACCAGCTGTGTGACCTTGGGCAAGTCACTCCCATTCTCTGGGCCTGAGTATCCACATCTATGAAATTAGGTTATTGCTCTCAGGTTCCTTGTAGCTCACACATGGTCCCAGATCATGGATAAGTGTATGATATCAGATGCTGCCGAAGACTGACACACTATGGGAAACTCTGCCGCCACCAGGCCTGCCTCCCAGCTCTTCCTGGGAAACCAGCAGGCAGACAGCCCTGTGGACAGAAGGAGCAAGCATTAGGCATCTGGATGTGGGACTTAGAAAAAGCCCAGAGTAGAAGGGACCATCAGAGAGCTTCTTCCATTCTTGGTGGGCCCGTCCTGCTCCAGGGAATCCAGCGCCAACCGAAGACGGGATTCTGGTTCTCTGCTCTGCTCAGGCCTGGATCTGTAGGTGAGGGCAGGAGTCGTGTCCACCTGGGGGTCCTGTGATAGTGGGGAGAAGAGGGATAATAAGCGTTTCTGGCCTTCCTGATTCACAGGGTTATCTGAGCACCGCTGAAAGCCCATTGCAAAGCAGACATGCCCATTTCTGCCCAGGCACAGTCCGGGCGGGCAGTGGGTGCTGCAGCCTGTCCTTACATGGACTGCAGGGGCCCAGCCACCCAGTGACTCATTCACTCACCCCGCTGGCTAAGCCCAGCCTCCACCCTTCCCTTTTCCTGCCACCCACAAAGCCCCTTAGAGAGCTCTGGACTCTTGTCACCTTGAGACTAAGGTAGAGAAGGACATTTCCAAAGGCTCAGGGATGACAATACAGAAATAAACAGATGTCCATGTGATCCCTTAGTTACCCAACTCTGGAACCACCTACCTCTGGGCTTCCTGGTGTGTGATTTTGTTAACCCCTCATTGTTTAAGTTGCTTGAATTAAGCATTTTATTCTTTCAGGATTCTTGCAGCCCAAAGCACAAGAACCTGGTGGGTCTCCTGACATGCTGCTCTTAACCCAGTCAGTCTGCCAGGAGCAGGGCTCCGCGCCCCTGCCCTGGAGGCCCCTGAGGGTCTGTGAGGACCAGAGGAAGTGTGGTTGGAGTGGATGTGCTAACCTGATGATGGCAGTGACTTTTAGAACTACAGGACTGGTGTAGGGTAAGTTCTAGTAAAAAGAACAGGCAGGGAGAAGCTCATCAGGAACATTGGGGCCAGCTTCCAGCTTTTAGGGGTTGAAGACCCCGCAGAGTGAAGAATCGAGGGCCCCAGGGCAGGGCTCTTTCCAATTGTGAGACATGAAATCAATTTAGTGGATTGCACCCAGAATTTTTTTTAAAAAAAGGAACAGAATGGAAAAATCTAAGTGTAAGTTTCAGCTGGCAAAAAAGAATGATACCTTTGTAAAATGTGGTTTTGTACATGTAAATAATCATCTGAGTATTGGGCTGAGATATGAAATGTATTTCTTACTGTGGGTGATGGTTTTAAAGTTTGAAAACCACTGCTCTGGAAAATGAAAGAGTGAAGCTCTTTGTGTATGAGAAGGACAGGGGTCTCTGTCCTAATATGTTTTTATTTACTTCTTATTTATTTATATATTTTTTGTTAATCCTCATCCAAGAATATTTTTTCCATTGATATTTAGAAAGGGTGGGATAGAGGGAGGGAGAGAGAGAAACATGATGTGATAGAGACACATGGATTGGTTGCCTCCCACACTCACCCCAACCAGGGCTGGGGATTGAACCTACAACCCAGGCACATGCCCTTGACCTGGAATCCAACCCGTAACCCTTTGGTGCGCGGAGCAGTGCTCTAACCATATAGCAACACCGGCCAGGACTTTCCTAACATTTGATTCCAGCATCCTCAGGAGTTGGAGGGGGGTTGGGGGGAGCACCCTCCACTTTCCTGAGCACAGAATGAGCCGGTCCAGTGAGGCCAGAGGCCACGACGTGCTCCAACCCCTTTGCTGCTTCCTTTGGCAGGAAGGGCGGGAAGGGGCTTTCACCCAGAGGCCGCAGCCCCAGGATGTCGGGGCACGTAGGTGAAGATTTTCCATGCAGGGTCATTTCTGAGCCTTTTCTACCCGGCGGTCTCCACTGTCCCCATCCCCAATCCTAAGAACAAGCGGAGAGGAGAGGCCAGTGGAGGAAGTCAGGAAGATAGGCTTGGCCTCTGGAGAAGCCTTTTTTTAGAGGCCTTGCCCTGCCATTTCCATTCTTTGGCAGAATCTTGACTGTAGTGGGGGTGGGACAGAGAAAAAACTAGAAAGCTCCAGTTCTGCCACCGGGGCAGGAAGCCCCACCGTGGCCCCAGCCCAGCCGGTGGTTAGCCAGTTTGTCATTTTGCAAATCTGGTCTACCCACCTCCGGTGAAAACTCCCAGCATCACCCCAGGGGGGATGACTAATTACAAAACACTGTTTTCTCTCTTTTCTCACTCGCCCCCACCTATCCTACCAGCACCCCCGCACTAGGCTGCCTCACTAGACTGGCTTGAATGAACTCTTGGCCCAGCCCCTCCTCCCCAGACTGCACCCTCTGGGTTCTTTCCTCCCCTCGCTTTACTTTCACTTTCTAGTCACTCTCACTTCTCTCAGCTTCTCAGCCCGGAGCTCTAGAGCCCCGCCCTTTCTCAAGGTTGGGGCCCTCGGTGAAGCCTGGGTTGCACCCAGTCAGGCCTGACTTGAATCAAGAGGAATTGACAAATATTTGTGCAAGGCCCTGTTTCAGGCTTGCAAGGAGAGCACGTGGCAAGGTTCCTGCACACGCAGTTCTAGAAGCCTGATGGACACAGAGATGTGTTCAAATGATTAGAAACAGTGGGCCCGGCTCTGCAGCTTCATGCGCTCCGGCGAGGTGCAGGAAGGGCACATGAAATAGATGTATGCACAGATGTTCCTGATTGAACATTGAAAGAGGCAAGTGGCAAGACGGTGTAGAAGATACCGTGGGCTGCTGGGTTTCCAGGACAAGTCACTCCCTCCCTCTCCTGTAAAGCTACAGGAAGATGAGGTTTGAGGATGGTCCCAGGCAAGGTGCTGGCACAGAAAACCCCTTCATGCCCCCTCTTGTCACTGCACCCCTTCCCAGGACCACCTCAGGGGTGGCAGCCCCAGCCTGCATCTCCCTTCCTTGTTGCCATGTTGTTGACAGAATCCCCGCCCCTTTCCCTTCATGCTGTCTCACCTGCATTTTTATCTCACCTGGAAAAGAGGGAACTGGAGGCTGCGGAGACCCCCCCCCCCCCCCCCACTGCATTTCCTTTAAGCTCTGTTTACCTGTCCCATTTACACTAGGGCACAGGGGGCTGTGCAAAGGATTCCTGATACTGAGTGTGACGAGGTTATGAGGAAGAGGGTGGCACTGGTGGGACTGCAAATCTTTGGGGGCGGGTCAGGGTTCAGGGTGGGGAGGGTACTGGGTAAATCTATCCCATTTAGGAGGGCACAAACTAACTATTCCACTTTTAGGAAATGATCTTAAGTGTTACATGAGCAAGGATGCTGACGGCAGCCTTCGCATGGCTTCTGACAGGCGTTAGAATCTCTTGCAGCTGTCAGAGGAGTAATAGCCCTGACTTACCAACAGGCACAGAGGTGTCTGTTTAAAAAGCAGGTTGCAAAACAGTACGTGGAGTAAACTCAAGATTTTTTAAAATAATATAAAAACATTTTATAAGGATATTTAGTTTTATAATTAAACTGCTTTTTTTGTCATTAGAGAGAGGGAGAGGGAGAGGGAGGGAAGAAGAGAGAGAAAAGGAGAGGGAGAGAGAAACATAGATTAGTTGCTTCCTATATTGGCAAATAGGTATGTTCCCTGATCAGGAACCCTTTGGTGTATGGGACAATGCTCCAATCAACAAGCCCTGGTCCAGGACTGTAATTAAACTTTTTAAAAAAATTAGTAATTAATAAATGAAGTTCTCATGGCCCAAGCATCAGCTTGCCAACTGCCCCCCTCCCTCGGCGCCCCCTCCCTTCCACACCATCTTGTCTGCTCTTTCTACCATTTGCTATCTTTGGACCTCAGACTCCTGAGCTGTCTGTAAGACTCCAGAGCCCCTCTGAACAACGCTTGCCAATCCCTCCCTAATCCTGGCTCCCCAGCAGCTCAGACCAGCAGCTGTCTGCTCCTCTAGGAGGCGGGCAGGAGTCCCCTTGGTTTACACCCATCCTAAAAAGAGAAGCAGCTGTGGCTCGATGGTGCTCAGGACTCCAGGGCGTGTCTGCCTCTAAAGAGGGGGCCTGGCCACTCCCCAAAGAGTGTAGTTCTTCCTCTTCTTCCTGGACACAGCCTTTGCACTCAAAGCATTTCCAAAGAATTGGGTGGGACTCCAGAGAGGGCGTTGTCCACTGGTCTCACTTTGCAGGTGAGAACAATGCATCCAGGCCAAGCCTTTCCACCTGTTTCTTTGCAAGCGTGGTTTCCTAACAATGGCAGAAGCTGAACGCTCCCACTGTTAACTGTGCAATGGTGGAATCCCATCAGGCAAGCCCCAGCCTCTGTCAGTGCTTCTCCGAGTGAGGGCCCTTTGGGGTCACCTGCGGAGATTTCCAGACTACTGACACCTGGGTCCTACCCCAGACATTCTTTTCCTTTCTTTTTTTATTTTTTTTAGTATCAATTTATTTATTTTTATTTTTTAAAGTATATTTTTATTGATTTTAGAGAGGAAGAGAGAAACATCAGTGATGAGAGAGAATCACTGATTGGCTCCCCCCTGCATGCTCCCTACAGGGGATCAACACTGCAACCCCAGGTATGTGCCCTTGACTGGAATCGAACTTGGGACCTTTTGGTCCATGGGCCAACGCTCTGTCCACTGAGCCAAACCAGCTAGGACCCAGACATTTTTTTTTTTTCATTTTAACTGGGGAGGGGGCATCCTGAGTACTGGGATTTTGTATTCCCTACTTCTTCCCGAGATATACCCCTGGCTAAGAACCACTAGTTGATGTGATATGAGGTAATGTCTATAGACATGCTCTGTGCGTAGTAAACCATGCATGGAAACCTATGCACACACACACACACACACACAACATGCAAAGCTGAATTTCTCCAGACACACACACACACACAGAGTGAGAAAAACTTTTTTTTGGAATGTGATATTTTAAAAAATGAAAAGGTTCTCAAGGGGAAAATCAGGCGCTTTTTGGGCTGTCCTACTTATTTTTGTTGTGTTTTTTTCTCCTATTCCATGTGGGAAGAAGAGACTCCACAAACCTTTAAGGCTGGGCTCTAATCTGGCCCCCACATCTGTAAAGAGAGCTTTTTGCCCCCGACTCATGCTGTAGGTTTCCTGGGTGAAGCATCCAGGCCCTTGGGATGTGGCGAATTGTCATCTGGTTCCCTGGATGAAAGCCCTCAAGCAGTGAGAGTCCTGGCACTGGGCTTGGGTGAGAGGGGCCCAAGTCATCCAGGAGCTCCAAGCCCTGTCACTCCCTGCACCCCAACTCCATAAGAATGCTGTGACCAAAGGAACTGTGCTCCTATATCTGCAGGTGGCTCAAATATTTGGGGCTCTGTCCCCAGGGCAAGGTATGCCCATGTATGAGATGTACCTGTGGGCTTGTCTGAAGTAGAGGAGATTTGGCCAATTTCAAGGTCGTTTCTAAATCTAGGTTTGATGATTCAAGTAGACAAAGAGAATCCAAAGGAAATCCTAACGGAAATCTGTGGAACTGATTGGTAGGTTTTCATCTGGGTAATCAAGAAAGGCTTCCTGGAGGGGGTAACATTTGAACTGTGCCCTGAAAGATGAGCAAAATTTAAGAAGGAAAAGAGAGAAAGTATATAGAGCTACCCCATTCTTTTACTCTTCCACATTCTCATCCTTGACCTCAGTAAACTTGGCTCTGTCCCAGGAAGGAGCCTTCTGGAGCCTTCCGGGTTGCGCCTCTTACTGCCCTCCCAGAGTGAATATCAGCCCCTCATCTGAATGCCCACCTCTGGATCTGCTGGGCTCAGTCCTGTGTTCACTGACCTGGCTTTGAGGTGCCTGGTCTTCTTCTGGAGCCTCTAGGCCCAGCGCTCAGTGCTTTATAGCTCCACGTGAAAAGTGGGGGGAGGGGAAAATGCCCTTAGGCCTTCCCCGTTGGGCAGTGGAGCCAAGATCTCAACCTGGAATTGCCTCAGGAAGCCCTGGACAGCTTTAAAACATCCAGAAGCCAGTACCTCTCCACCACACCTTCAGAATCTGACTATCCCAGCTGGGAGGGTCAGCCAGGACCAAGACCATGGCCAGGGGCCAAAGATAGGGGAAAAAGGAAGACAAGACAGAAAGAAGGGGGCTCCTGGAGACAGCTGCCCAGAAAATGAGCCCAGAGGCTCTGGAACAGGTGGAGGACAAGGCCCAGCCTACAAGGGGCTCTGCAGAGAACAAATGTTCACGGAGCAGCATTAAACCCTGTCTCTGTTCCCTGGGCTCCTGGGGTGGGGCCAGGGACAACTGTTCACCATCAACGGAAGGAGAAATACACCAAGGCCCCCAAGGAGGGCCTCCTGCTTTCCATAGTCAGTGCCTCCCTGAGAGCAAAGACTTCATCTCATTTGTTCACTGCTGTCTGCCCAGTGCCTGGCACATAGTAGGTGCTCAATCAATACCTGCTGAGTGAATTTTGCCAGGTCTTTTGCTCTCTCAGGACCGTCCTGAATGTCTGAGTCTGTGGGTTTCTTGTATAGAGAAGGGGTTAACATGGTGGTGCCAAGGAGAACTTTGGGAAAGCAGGGGAGAAGGATGTTTAGCTTGGGTTCCCTCCCTATTCTCCACTGACAACATTTCCTCAGGATTTTGGAATTGGATGTAAGAGACGGGGCACAGTTAGCTGTACACAGCTGCCCTTCCAAACCAGGAGGCTGGAGGAGGAGGAGGAGGAGGAGGAGAGGAAGAGGAGAAGGGAGTGAGGTAGTAGGCAAACAAGCCGAGAAGAGAGGAGTGTGCTGGGGACACAAAGCGGCTGCCAGCCCCAGCTGACTGAAAGGTGCTGGGTCTGTCCAGAGAGAAAGGGGCCAGGCTGGTGAAAGCCCCCACGTGGCTCTCCGGGCTCTTATTCCAGCAGCCACACTCCCTACCCAGTGACTTTCGGAGTGGGGTGAGGTAGGTGTGGACAGGAAGCAGGGAAGGAAAGGAAAGCCTCACTCTCCATTTGAATAGCAGCGGGCAATTTCCCTTCCCCCGTGGTGGGGGTCTCCTCCGATGCCTGCTTTAGAAAGCTGGGCAGGTGTGGGCTCCACTCTGTGTGTGAGTGTGCATACCATGCAGGTGTGAGCCTGGCTTGGGTGTGCTCCCAGAGCTGACACAGCCGCTGGAGAATGCGTGGTACCTGCAGGCACAGGCCCGAGAGCAGATTCCTTGGGCCCCAGGTGAGTGTGTATTTCAGCTCTGCATAAGCTCTATTTGTGTCCTAAGCAGGGAGCACAACGTGCCAGACCCCCTGGCCAGGGGTTCGTTTTAGGAGCACCTTCTCCTCTCCATTCGGGTGACTTGAGCCCACTTCCCACCACAGATGAAGCAAGCACCTAGGACCCTGGGGAATTGAAGGCCGGGGCGCTGCCCTTGACATTTCTCCCACCTGAAACCCCTGTCTAGCACTGGGAGGTGTTTTGAAGTCACGTGCAGCCCTGCTCACCTGTGAAATCTGGTTGCCAGTCTGGGTGTATCTGGTGTACAAGGTGAGCTCAGGGCTGGCCCTGGAGCAGTGAGGAGGGGAGGGGACAGGCCAGAGCCGGTGCTGGCTGCAGGCAGCCTTGGGCTGGGCCTGGAGCCTTCCAGGAGGCCAGTGGCCAGGCTGCAGTTAACCCCCGCCTGCCCAGGGCCAGATTCTGCCCACCATGAATACCTCCCACAGCTCCCACCAGCTCCCACACCTCCTCCCCCAGTAGTGGATGCAGGCGAGGGAACAGGTGAAGGACACTACTCAGCAGGTTCTCTTCCTGCTGATTCTTCCAACCCTTTGCTTACCAGAGGGACAGCCTTCACACCACATACCCTAGAGAACAAGCTGGGCCTGAGATGAGACCCACTTCCAAGCGACCATGGTCGTTGCCTCATTGCTGGAGAGTCCCCACCTCCCCCAACCCTGTAGTAGGAGGTTGTACTGCCTATCACATTACCACATGTTCCAGTGCCCAGCACAGGGCCTGCCTGGGCACTCGCTGTTGGAGAGGTATTAAGAAGAATGGTCCCTTTGAACCCTTCCAACTCCTCCATCTCTCCCGATCTTTTGCTGAAGATTCAGACTCAGGAGGTTTGAGCAAGGCCTGAAATCACTGAATGCATCTGGGTGGGTTTGGCTGGCTTCATCCAGCCCCACGGTGAGCTCCTGTTGTCCCAAGGCTATCTCTGAGGTGTGTGATTCCAGAGAGAGTATGGATGGCAGAGTGGAATTCCAGGTAGTGGAGAGCTGTGGTATAAACCTGCACTCAGGAAGTTCAAATTCCCAATCTTGACTTTGGGCAAATTGCTCCAGCTCCTTGGGCCTCAGGGTGCTCATCTATAAGATGGGATGGTGAAGTTCATAGGGCGGTGTGCTCTTTGCTATAGAAGGCACCATAGCAGGGCCCAAGGCTAGTCAGACAGAGATAGGGGAGATGGGGGTTAGGGCCAATATCTGGGATTAAGCCCCTGACCCAGACCTTGGCATGGCCCTCCCAGAAGGGGACAGGAAATGGGATTATGGCAAAGGATGAGTGGAGTGAGTATGGCCCCTGGAGGCCAGTTCTGCAGCAGCGTCCCTGTCCTGTGCCCTCTCTTGAATTGTGTTTGTGCTGCCCTCATTTCTAAGAATTTAGACATGCCTTCAGGGACCAAGCTTCTCATAGGAATAAAAAATCAATTCAATTCTCCACTAAAACCATTTGTCCATTGAAGCACTTGGCACAAATGTTGGATTCCAACAAATCCAGGTTTGAATCTCCATTTCACCACCTACTGGTAGAACAGCATTGAACAAACCTTAGAACCTCAGCTTCTCCATCTGTGAAGTAGGGAGAGTCGTCTCTGCTTTGCAGTCTGTTGAAAAGACTAAATTAATTCAACCATCCTTTCAACGAACTTTTATCGAGCACCTATGATATGCCAGGCAGTGATGATACAGCTATGAATATCAGAGAGGCAAACAAGGACATATGCTACTGGAGCCTTCAGACAGATATTAACCAACAGTGACCCCAATGTCTGCTACCCATTGTGTTGAGTGTGATGTAGGAAAAGTGCTCATGAAGAGGTCGTGTGGGCTGAGTTTTGAAGGATAACTCAGTGTGATCTGTTTCAATAACTCTAAAACGCTATTGATTGTCAACACTATTGTTTTAGGTCACACGTGAGAAAGAAAAACTCCAAGACTCAGAGCCTTCTTACCCTGAGAAGTGTTACTTTTACTCACTGAAAGAGCTCTTTTAAACTTCCCTTCAACCCCAGAGGAGTTTCCTATCTCCTGCCCAATTTACAACAAAGAAAGGTCTGTAATGGCAAAGATCAGGATAGGGTGAGACCCAAGAGAAATCCACCTTACCCTGCAGCAAGCTTGCCTGGTGTGAAACCCCTGAGCAGGCAACAGATCGACTCCCAGACTCTGGCTCTGTGGAAAGGGGAGACAGGACAACTAGGCCACGTGGACAGGGCAGAGAGGAGGGCAAGAATGGCGGAGAAGGAGTCCTGGTCGAGTGCCCATTGCTGGGCTCTGATTCTGGTTGAATGGAAGAGTGGCCAGGAGGAAAAGAGTCAGATGCCAAACCAGGGAGTTGTTAGACACCATAGTGTGTAAAATGCATCCTTTTGTCAAAGGTGTAAAATTCACATCTTACCCAGAAGCACAGAGCACCCTCGTGTCTAGATCTTGGTTTTTAAATATCATTCTTTACTAAAGGGAACCCAGGCACTTTGGGGAAATAGTCCATGCCAGGGCTGCCACAGGAAAGTACAAATGAGCCTGGAATAGTTTATTGTGACAGAAAGTGACAATGTGCCAAAAAACATATATATATAAATAAATAATAGGGAGTTGTCAATAGGAATGAGAGCCAGATTCAACGGGTTTCTAGTACGGGGCAATTTTGGCATAACTTGAGCATTGAAATAAATAACAAGGGTCATAGATTATAACCCAAATAATAAAAGAATAATCTATGAGTCCATCTGATAGAAATAAATACACAAATAACCAAATGAATGGGGAAGAAAAGAACACTTGTCCTTAAGAAAGGAATGCTAAGGAACAAATGTAGGAACAAATGATGGAATTAGAAACCCATCATCTGCCAATCACTGTAATATTGTTTTAGGCAAGAATCATAACTAGGTGCTACAAGCGGGTGACAAGAAACAAGATATGTACATAGGACACTGAGCAGAAAATTCTTCTTTTGCTACTAAAAGGCATTCGTAGAACACCTGGAAATGGCTCTGGTACCTGGTACACTGGTACCAAAGTAAACATAGTAAAAAGCTAATATCTGGAAAACCTGAGTGACAGGAGTATGGGAATTATTGGTCCTGTTTTTTGCAATGTCTGTGTAGTCTGAAGTTATTTCAGAGTAAAAAGTTGGTTTTTGAAAGTGTGGATCTTAAAATTGATAAAATACAATAAATGACCTAGGGAAAGATATACATGAGCACACCAGGTAGAAACACCTGCGCAGGAGAAAGCCCTGAGGCTGGCCAATCATGTTTTTTGGAAACCAAAACCATAGAAAGCCTGAGTGTGGGGGGCAGAATGGCTGGGAGCAGAGGGAGCCAGCTGAGAGGGGGGCAGGGGCCAGGCCATATGGAGGGTTTGGGTCCTGTGATGACAGAAGGGAGGAGCCATCAACATGCTTTAAGCAGTGGGTGAGAAATGTGGCCTTATTTGTGTTTATCACTCTGGCCCCTGGCTGACCCTCAATAAACAGTGGCCATTAATAATGCCTTGTCTGCTGACTCTCTGCTGTCACCTCCCCTGGGGACCTTTTTGCTCAGTGGAGTTGACAGTGGGTGGCCTCACACCCACAGGCTGACAGGTTGTCCTCTAGCCCATCCAAGCCCCGTCCCATCTTCTCCTCACCCCACTGAGACCAGATCTCTGTGCACACCTTCTCCACCAGCTTCCTTCTGTCTGTCTTGGTTTCTATTCTGGGAGCCCAATAGCTCAAAGGAGGCTGGAGAGGTTTGAGTACGAGGTGAATAAATGGCCTGTTTGAGGGATCTCCCAGGGCAACTCCAGGCTCGGTACAGTTTGAGTGGCTGTGGGCTTCCTTTTTTCTAGATGAATCACTGCTCTATGTGTGTGTGTGTGACCGTGTTCGCCCTCCCCGTGACGTGCTTGGGGCCCTGCAGTGAGAGAGAACTGGCTATGTGCGCCAAGCAACTCCTCCTGTAACCAGCACTCCCTGCAGCACACTCTGAGCCAAGTACCTGCTGGTGTTGCTGTGATTCCTCAGCCAACCCTTACAACAACCCCATGTGGGAATCACTGTCCATTTTGCAGAAGAGCAAACTGAGGCTTGAAAGGTTTGCTAGTGTTTTCAAATTCACACAGCTGGCCCAAAGATTCAACCCAGCCCCTCCGACCCCTGAAGCTTACACTTCTGCCCCGAGAGCCACCCTGCCACTTCTGATGGCCCATGGACATCAGCGTTATGGGAATCCAGGACACGTGGCTGGGTGAGCCAAGTATAACCGAGGACCCAGGAAGGGGTTAATTGGGATGCCCTCAGCAAGCTCTGATTTGGTGCTGCTGGTTGCCATGACAGCAACATGGTTTGAGAGAGGGAGGCCAGCGCAGAAGGATTTTCTGAATCACTGGACATGTCGCCCATATGTTTATTCTGTGGTAAACTTCTTCCAGCATCCTCAGGGACTGCACATGACCACTGGGAGTGACTGTGCAGGACAAGGATGAGAGCAAGGGTTCCCTGTGTGCATGCGTGCGCACCATGTCAGGAGGCCCTGGCCCTGATGCAAAGCCTTACCGGGGGCTCTCCCTGGCACTGCCCTGGAAGTCCTGCTCACCAGCAATACCCAGAGGCTCTCCTTTCAGCTTCCAGATCCCCAGGCTAGCTGGAAACCAGGAAAGAACACAGATTTGGGGCCAGAAGTTCATTGATCATTTATTTATTCATTCTTTTTTTTAATGTATTTTATTGATTTTTTTTTTTTTCAGAAAGGAAGCGAGAGGGATAGAGAGCTAGAAACATTGATCAGCTGCCTCCCACACGCCTCTCACTGGGGATGCGCCCACAACCAAGGTACATGCCCTTGACTGGAATCGAACCTGGGACCCTTCAGTCCACAGGCCAATGCTCTATCCACTGAGCCAAACCGGTTAGAGCATATTTATTCATTCTTTACTAGATATTTATTGCTTGCCCATGATGCACCAGTCATTGCACTAGGTGCTATGTCCTGGGGTTATAGCCAGAGCCAGCTGGCTCTGCACTCATGCAGCTGCTCTTCCAGTGGCAGAAAGTCCCCACCAAGCGCTTTCTGTGTCACCACGGGCAAGTCCCTCTGCATTTCTGAGCTCATCTGCAGAATGGGGTTCATAAAGCCCATGTTGCTAGGATGCTGTGTGGATGAGATGATATACTTGAAGCATATACCTGTATGCACAGCACATAGTAGGGTTAAATGTTCAGTTGACATAAATGCCTATGGGTTGCTCACCTTTCCCTCCAACCTCAGAAGGAGTCAAGTGATGATGAAAGTCACAAATGAGGAGCCCTGGGCTCTGGATCCTGGGGGCACTGTGAGGAAAAATCTCAATACTGACCCAGTTAGAGAGACAGGCTTCTCCATCCCCGGGCAGTGAACTTAGTTTCAGTTTGCTCATTTGTATTGGGGGAGAAGGGTCGGAGCAATCCTCCAATACGTAGAGGAGGGAATGTACCCGAGCTGATGGGCAGCACCACAGTGGACCCTTGACCATTCCATCCCACTGCCTGACCTGCCTTCAGGACAGAAGAGCTCAGGACTACTTCCCCAGGCAAAATAAGACTTCAGCCTAAATAGTTTTTTGCCTAATTATGGGCCACAGCAGCTATATATTGACTTAACTCGTTTGATTTTTTTTTTAAGTGGGGCTACCTTAAGGAAAATGACCCCCTCCCAGTGCCTATTTAAGACTCTATCCTCTTAGCTTCCTACTTATCCTCTGTCAGCCCCAAGCTAGTATACTTGGGCAGTACAAAGCAAGAACCTGACTGTGTGACCCTCCCCACCATGGAAGGACCCCTGACGCCCTCAAGGTCAGCCCTGGGACCAACCTCTGTAGCCTCAGCACATGGCAGGCCTGGCAGGTACCAGCAGCTGAGCTCGGCTGTGTACAGATAAAAGCAACATGCAGATCCAATCCACACTTAGGAAACCAGCAAAGGAGGAGGAAAAAATGTGAGAATTTCATATTTGATATTTCAAAAACTACAAAACTTCAAAATAGTCACCACAGGGGGGGGGGGAATATATTGAAGGATTTCCTCACATTTACTTTGTGAATTAGTATTGATCTTATTTGTACTGCTCACGGGGGTGGAGATGGCCTCACCTTTTCAGAGCTTAATGCCTCTAGAAATCTTCATCAAGGCCTGGGAAATGGAAGTGGGGTGCACACTCTGTGGGCTCCCCTCACGTTCATCCCTGGAGGATAGACAGGGAAGGTGTTTTCCTCTTGCTTGTCTGACACCAAAGGAGGCCAGATTAAGCTTGGTTGGAGGTGGTGCTAACGAGTTTTCCAGGGTTCTCTTCTTCTCTCTCCAATCTCGAATTGCCTTCGCCTGGGCTGGGTGTCAGGTACATATTTATACCAGGACACAGCTTACAGAGCAGATCCTGGCTGTCAGCTGTTGCTGACATTCTTCGTAGAAGGTCAGTGGGCTGGGAGGAGGCTGGGGTGGGGGCCTGCGAGTTCTGCAGAGAGGAAGAAGCTCCCAGCCAGGCTGGCCCCTGAGCTGGAAAACCTTTAACAAAGGATCCAACCAAACCACGGGAGAAAAAGGACAGGCAGACATGCTCCCAAACACATCCCCCTGTGAGGAAGTCAGAGACACTTGAATGGCAGAAGGAAAGGATGCAGGTGGGAAGAGAAGAGGAAGAAGCCCAATGAGAATGAGAATTTCTTTTCTTTCTTGGTTTCCTTTTTAACAGGCATCACTTTTTTAGATGGTTTTGAGGTTCACAGCAAAACTGAACAGGAAGTACACAGGTTTCCTACATAGTGCTGCCCCGCCCCATACACACAGCCTCCCCCACTATCAATAGCCCCACCAGAATGGTGTGTTTGTAACATTGGCACATTGTTATCACCCAAAGTCTGTAGTTTACCTTACAGTTCACTCTTAGTGTTGTATATTCAATGTATTTGAACAAATGTACAATGACATATACCCACCACTGTAATGTCACAAATAGTTTTGCCTTTTCTACAATGCCATATAGTTACACTCTTATAGTATGTAGCCTTTTCAGATTGGCTTCTTTCACCTAGTAATATGTACTTAAGATGCATATTATGGCTTAATAGCTCATTTGTTTTTGTTTTGTATACTTGTATTTATTTCAGAGAGGAAGGGAGAGGGAGAGAGAGATAGAAACATCAATGATGAGAGAGAATCATCAATCAGCTACTTCCTGCTTGCCCCCACTGGGGACCGAGCCCACAACCAAGGCATGTGCCCTTTACCAGAATCAAACCCAGGTCCCTTCAGTCCACAGGCCAATGTTCTATCCACTGAGCCAAACCAGCTAGGGCAGTAGCCCATCTCCTTTTAGTGCTGCATGGTATTCAATTGTCTGGATGTATCAAAGTTCGTTTATCCATTCACCTACTGAAAGACAGTTTTCAAGTTTTGGCAATTATAAATAAAGCTGTTATGAATATCTGCGTGCAGGTTTTTGTGTGGACATAAGTTTCAGCTCCTTTGGGTAAATACCAAGGAGTGTGATGACTGAATCTTTGGGAAGAATATGTGTCTGTGCCACTTTGCATTCCCATAAGCAACAAATTAAAGTTCTTGTTGCTTCACATCAGCATTTGGTGTTGTCAGTGTTCCCAAATTTGGCCCTTCTAATGGGTATACAGTAGTATCTCATTTTTATTTCAATTTGCAATTCCCTGATGACATATGATGTAAAGAATCTTTTCATATGTTTACTTGCCATCTGTGAATCTTCTTTGTGAGGTGTCTCTTCAGGTCTTTTGCCCATTATTTTAAACTAGAAGCCTGGTGCACAAAATTCATGCACTGTGGGCATGGGGGGATCCAGTCCCTCAGTACGGCCTGCACCTTCTCACAGTCTTGGAGCCCTGCAATTGATAGCTCCACAAAGGCCCTGCCCACCCACCACAGCACCACCGCAGGGTATCCTGGGCCTCCCTCTTTGGGGTGATTGATCACAGGGCTCTGTGATCAGTAGCCCCAAAAAGGCAGGCCCTGTCCACCCTCCACAGCCCACCAGTCAGTGCCCTGGGCCTCCCTCCTTGGGACGATTGCAGAGCTTCCCCAATTAATTGCCCTGCTGGCCAATGGCCTGGATCTCCCTCTGCAGGGTGATCATGGGGTGATAGCATGCCACCCGTCCCTCCCTCCCACCTCCTGACCAATCACATTGCACCCACCTCGGCTGGCCTGGCATCAGTGGATGTCATAGCGTGTTCGTCTGGACGGTCTTTCCACTATTTGGCAGTTTGGTTGATTTGCATATTAAGCTTTTATTATTATAGATTGGGTTGCCCATTTTCTTATTGTTGACTTTTAAGAGCTTTTTGTATGTCTTGGATAACAGTCCTTTATCAGATGTATCTTTTGCAAATATTTTCTATCAGTCCATGGCTTGTTTCTTATTCTCTTGAACTTCAGCTTTTAAGTTGATGATTCCAGCCCTTGATGGAGCTAGATGTGGTTTAGGGTCCAGCCATTTCCGCCCAAATGAGAACTCCTGTGATGGGCAGTCTTTGCTCCAGGCACCCCAGCGGAATGGCAGAGAATTTAAGAGATCTGCACTGTGGTTTGATGGCCCCACCTGCCCCACCCAATCCACATTCTCCATGTTTATTCTCAGGGGCTGCTCCCTGCTAACCCCAGTGCACACCTAATTCTGTCTCAGAATCTGCTTTTGATCTAATTGATCGAGCACTGGAGAGGGGGTGGAGGATGCCAATTAAAAATACGAGGCAGAGAAGACTTTACTGATAATACATGTTGGGCTGAAATCTGGAGCCAGGACAGCACTGAGTTTCAAAGGGGTCCAGGAGAGGAAATGCTGGGTGCAAAGGCTCTAGCCTATGTAGCTAAGGCACGGGGTGTCCAAGGAATGGGAGGAAATAAGACCACAAAGACCAGAGTGGAGACACCTTGTGTAGGCCATAATCAGAAGGTTTATTTCAGATGCAGTGGGAAGCCACTGGAGGGTTTTCAGTTTAGAAGTGATGTGATTTGATTTGCATTTTTAAAAGCTCAAACTGGCTGCTAGGTAGAGAATGGATTTCAAGAGCACAAGAAGGGAAAGGAGGGAGACAGTTCAGCATTTCATTGTTGTGGTTAATATAAATTCTCAGCTCAACAACTTCTCTCCTGCAAAGACAATCATGGTGGTCAGTTGCATAGAATCCATGCATACTACAAACACACCTCTCAGTCCCCTCCTCTCTTAACCACCCACAGACTTTTCTGGACACAGGCTTACATGCATACATCCATGTCCCCCACATAAACAGAGGCAAAAAGCCTCATGCACATATCCTCCCATACATGGCACCAGCAAAGACGTCTTCATGCATATGCAAGCACACACTCCCATTTATTCACTTCCTCACACATTTATGAGATACTTTCATGCACAGGCACACACATATAGCTACACATATTTCTACAGAGCTACACAGACCCACCATTTCCCATTTTCCAAAAAGACACAGGTCTAAGCAGGGGAGGTGGCTGGGGGAAAACGGTGTTAGGGGCTTTATAAGAGGAGGGGATAATTGCAAGCCTACTTAGTCATTGGAGAAAGAAAATGCCCAAGCGAATGCCTGTTTTACCCTAAATTGCACCTGATGATTGGGTTGGCCAGTTATCAGCGGGGCTGAATTAAAGCCTTCGTTCATCAGGCTGCCCCTCACTCCATCCCCACTCTGCAGCTCCTATCGACCCACCTCTAGCATTAACCAGCTCTTACTACACTCCAATGACTCACAGGGCATAGGGGGACAAGGTGTACACTTTGGGCAAATCTGGACTCTTTAGCTGGCTCCTCTGCAACAGTTCCTCCTTTCCAGCTGAGTTCCAGCCACAGGGACCTGCCAGCAACAGGCAGCTCCTCACACACACATACACCTTCAGGGTTTTGCATGTATGGTGCATCCACTGACATCTGGAAGAGCTTTCTTATCCTTCCTGCCCCTGCTTAGGAGCTGCCTCCTCAGGAAAGTCTTCCCTGATTGTCCCACCATGCCGCTCCAATTAGAGTCCCTGCTATGCTCATTTCTATCTCAGCACAACCGCACTGTCCAGCACCCACTCAGTTATACTGATTTGCCTCCCCTTCAGGGCAGAGAATATATCTGTTTTGTGTACTGCTGCCTGGCACATAGTAGGTGCTTAATAGATATATATTGTAATCAAACAAATGAAGGTTGTTCCTGTGTGCCAATAAAACTAGAGATTATTTTTGGAAAGGATTCCTTGCTCCCTCTTCCTTCTTGTTACTCCAGAGATGACTTGGTGATAAGTGAGGCTCCAGCTTGCATTACAGGATGCCTGTGGCCATTATGTTTCTGATACCTTTCCTATCTTCAACCAGCTCTGGTATGTGATGCTGGGATAATGTTGTGCCCCTAAGTTGAGGCAGAAGATAATGGGGAAGATTTGGAAAATGGAGAGACAGGGACAGGGGTGGAGAAATTCAAGTCAATATATATTACTCCCATAACTTCCTAGGGGAAAGAGGTGGTGAACATGTGAAAGAGAGAGAGAATTGTATCTGTTGGCAGAGAGGAACAGGTCGGGCATTTGAGGACTGAAAAGAGCAAGAGGCGGTCCCAGAAGAAAGACCTTGAACATCCTAGACAGGGCAAAGCTGTTTGCTGATTAAAGAAAAGAGGCCGCAGTGCTGACATGTCTGTGGTGTGCCAGGAGAGGTGGCAGGATGACTCAGGCCCTGGACAGAGCTGCTGGGAATGGACAGGTCAAACAGGATCCCGGCCTTTCTGACCCCAGCAGAATTCTACTTCCCCTCCTAAGGAGCAAAGAGTAGGAAAACTAACAAGTACCATTAAGTGAGTGTCTACTATGGAGAAGGCAAGAGCAACCTACTACCCCTTCCCTGTCTGCAATGTGACAGACACCACCAATCAATCCTGAATGTACCCATTACCTCCAGATCGGGATGAGATGTCGGAATTCTCAACACAGAGAGCCAAAGACTCTTTTCTGACCATTTGGGGCCAGCACATAAAATGAATCCTTTTTGCCATCACTGGTCTCCTAAACACCAAGTGCTTAATAAATCTCTCATTCAATTCTCACAAATCAATGAGATAAAGATTAACTTTTATTTTCCAGATGAAAAGCAAAGAAGGGTCAGCATGGTGAAGGAACTTGACCAAGTTCACATGGGCAGTAAGAGTTGGGCTGAGGCCCTAACTGGTTTGGCTCAGTGGATAGAATGTCAGCCTGCGGACTGATAGGTCCCAGGTTCCATTCCGGTCAAGGGCATGTACCTTGGTTGCAGGCACATCTCCAGTAGGGGGTGTGCAGGAGACAGCTGATCAATGTTTCACTCATTGATGTTTCCAGTCTTTTATCCCTCTCCCTTCCTCTCTGTAAAAATTCAATAAAATATCTTTTTTTTTTTTAAAAAAAAGAGTTGGGCTGAGAATTCAGACCCTAGTTGATCTGTCTGCAAAGTCCACACACACTCTAGCCACTTTATCATGCTGCCTGCCTCCACTGTGCATCTGTATCACTGTGTGTGGGCATTCATTGGGGTTCTGTTGCCTCTCAATCTCCAAACTTACTAGATTATTTGGGGTCCCCACAGAAAACGGGTTTTATTCCAACCTGTTTGTATTCCAACAGGGCAAGTGAGGAGCTTTTCAAAAAAGGACTATTTGCCAAGGGTGGCCAGGGTTAAGGGGAACCAAAAGGAATGGTGAAGACTCTGATGGGACAGGAAAGGAGGTGACTAGAAGCTGGAGAGAGCCATAGCTGCAAAGGGGTCAAGCAAGGGGAACAAATCCCCCAACTTCTCTCCTCCTGCCCTGCAGGCTCCTCTTCCTGTTAAGATAAACCCAACCGGAAGTCAGCGGCCTGGAAGTTCAGCTATGCAGCCCACAGAGGTCAGTCTCCTGGTCTTCAGAGTTAAGGGGAGGGTGTGTGGGGAAGACGGAAAAATAGAGGCATCTTTCTATGAGCTTTGGAGGAGAAACTAAGACCATCCAGAGTGTTCCTTTCCTGTTTGGGGGTTGAAGGTGAGGAGTATTTAGGGGCCAACATGTAAATTTCTATCTGAATCCAAAGGCCTGAGGATGAGGAAAGCCAACCGTGTAAGTCCCAGTCCAAGGGCAGGAGAACACCAATGTCCCTGCTCAGCAGTCAGGCAGAGAGAAAATTCCCCCTTCCTCTGATTTCTGTTCTATTCAGGCCTTCAACTGATTAAGTGAGGCTCACCCACATTGGGGAGTACAATCTGCTTTACTCAGTCTATAAATTCAAATGTGAATCTCATCTAGAAACATACTCACAGACATACTCAGAATGATGTTTGATCAAATATCTGGGCATCTTGTGGCCCAGTCAAGTTGACACATAAAATGAACTATCATCACACCATGGATGGCAGGGGATAGTGACAGCAAAGGCATTCTAAGTAAACTGCCCTGTGGCGTGACCTTGGCAATGATGCTGACTGCCCAGCATCTCTTGAATCCTGCTCATCTTCCAAGCTGTGTCTCTAGACTTCTGCTGCTTCTGAGAGCATCCTCAAATCCTTCCAACAGCCCTACCCGGTTTGGTTCAGTAGACAGAGTGTCAGCCTGGGGACTGAAGCGTCCTGGGTTTGATTCCGGTCACGGGCACATGCCTGGGTTGTGGACTAGGTCCCCAATATGGGGCCTGTAGGAGGCAACCAATCAATGGTTCTCTCTCATCATTAATGTTTCTATCTCTCTCTCCCTCTCCCTTTCTCTCTGAAATCAAAAATACATTTTAACAAACAATAAAAATTTATTTTAAAAAATCCTTCCCACAAATCTTTTCTCTGCTTAAGGGTTTCAGAATCCATTCTGCTGTTTGTAATAAGAAACTTGACTGGCACAACCACTCAGAACACATTGATGATGCATATTGTGGTGGGTGGTCCCCTGACAGGTGTACCAGCCATGCATCAGGGAGGATACATCTAAGCTGCCCGTCAGGGAGGCCATCAGAGCCTTTTGGTTCCCCTTCTGAATGTGGGGTTCCAGCCATGCATGAAATTAGGCAAGCTTGCTCTGAGGTCATTTGTGTTTTCAGCTGAGCTGCCTCTGAGTCACTCCAGGGGATTGAATCCTACTACGTGTGCTCTGCTGTCAGACATGGTTTCCCCTGGAGGCTGAAATAGGACAGACTGCCCTGGCCCCAGAGAAGACCCAGCCCACGTGTTACTGTTCTGGAAGTCCACAGTCAGACAATGGACACCCCTCCTGGAGGAATCCTCTGAGGGATGGGGCCCCTACAGGCCCCGGGGGGCACCCCACCCCCTCAGCAGCCTCCCTCTGCCAGAAACCTGCAGCTGACGTGTGTTTACCTTGCCTGAGCTGCCTCATGGGGAGTAGCCAGCTGCATTACCACCCCCATCCCCACCCAATGTCCAGGATTCAGGATTCGGATGTTTCTCTGGATGTTCAATATTTGCTCAGGGAATTTAGAAGAAAAGAAAAGCGGAAACCATTAAGGTGACAGGCTGGTGCCTATGGTAATGGGGCTACACCAGCCTGGGGACAGGAGGGGCAGAGGACAGGGAGGCCTGGAGATCCTCGGCCCCAGGGGCAGCCTGAGGAAGGGCAGGAAAGAACCAAGTGGGGTGCAGTCTGGCCCCACCTTATCCCCAACCCCCGGCCCCGCCTGGGGCTCCAGCCCAGAGGCCTGTGTGCACTTCACCCCAGAGTCCTACCCTCCTGGGGAATCTATGCCCATAAACCAGGGTCAGGGCTCATGCTCCACTGGGCTGCAGTGAGAGCAACCCGCCCATGCTCTCTGCCCTCGAGAGGCCTAGGGCTCATGGGGGACACAACTGGGTAAGTGCCCTGGTCAGGAACTGCAGGAAGGCGCAGGCATGTAGCAAGAGTGCCCTGAACCAGCTCCTCTCCCTGAGGCCCCCCCCCCACCCTCCACTTCCTCCAGCTCCTGTGGCTCTTGGGGACAAGCCTATGGCTGAGCTCCTGTCTCCCCTCGCCTCCTCCATACGCACTTAAAACAGGCTGGGCAAGGATCCTGGGAGGTGATCTGCAGAGACTGGCCAGGACACGGTGGCTTCCTGTGCCCCAAGTGTCACCATCCCATCCAGCAGCCCCAACTTCTGCAGGAAGGGCCCCTTCCCAGGCCAGCCAGTGTGCACCCTCTCCCAGGACAGGTGGCCCAGGCCCCACAAAGTCTTGCACCAAGTACAGCTTAGTGGTTTTTGCTGATGAGAAAGGGAACAAGGCCCCACCCCATAGTGAAGAACAGGAATGGGGCGGGGGGCATTACTGCAGGAACCTCCTTCCCAGGCCTGAGCCCTTCTGTGACTGGACCACGTCAACCCCCCTCCCCCCGGGCACCAGAGGCCTGCCCCTGTCTGAGGCAGCTGAGCAAAGTGGCTCCCACTCAGAACCCAGCATATGCTGTACAGCCAAGACCAGGGGGGGTCTGTTCATTTGTGAGCTACTCTCCCCACTCCACACCCCCACCCCGCTCCCTCTGGGCTCTGTGGGTCAGGAGAGAGGGGTTGGGTGGGTTGGAGCCCGCTGGGGCTGGGGACCAAGTGCAGGAGAGTCAGCCTTTCATCTTGGCTTTGTAAGGCATACCCCCCACCTAGCCCGAAGCTGGCTGGCATTGCACCATAAACCTCCAGGATGCTGCAGCTGTGACTGGATTATTTATAGCTCCGGTCTTCTTTTCTAACACGGAAACATCACACAAAGGGAAAGGTAATGAAATCTCACCTCTCCTGCGTGTCCCTCACTCCAATCTGCAGGGCTTTCCAGAAGCCCTAGTGGCTGAAGAAGCGGGGGAGAGGCCCGCTACCCTCCCTGCTCCACCGCCTCCCTCTCCCTCCCTCGCTGTCAGTCACAGGCACACATTCCCCTCTCACGGGGTCCCTCACATCGCTTTCTCTCTCACGCATCCATTTCCTCACAGAGGCAGACAATTCTGGTCTCTCTCTCTCTCTCGTTCTCTCTCACACACACACACACACAGCTCTGCCTGCCCGCACCCTTCGCGTCCCCTGGACACACTCCACAGGTCTTGCCCTTTTTCTCCCATCACTGCTGTCTCCCTGTGACTCACTCCCTTCCTTGGATGTTTGCTGTTTGCTTTTTGCTTTGTCAACGAAGAAGCTGGCACATTAATTACCAGTCCCGTCCTCAGAGAGGCAGGTCAGCATCTTGTCAATAGTGGGTGAAGGTGTCATCTTGCTCTGCCTTTAAACTCCCATGGGCACCATCTCCACAGGGGGACCCCATTCTGTGGCAGGGAGAACACACGTCCTGGGCTTGACATACATAGACACACAGAAAACAGGCCACAGAACACGCCTCTCACTCTGCAGGAGGGAGCATCTAAGGATGTGCTCTGCAAATCGGATGCCAGGCTGCGTGGGGGATTTACGGCGCCGAGGACGAGCTGTTCCTCCTGCCTCCTGGGTTGCTGTCTCGGTGGTGTTACACCATCCCACAGGCACAAGTCGGAAACTGAACCCTATGCAGGCTTCCATGCAGGGCCAAGGCTCGGCCCCCTCCCCACCTGGCGCCCTCAGTCCCTCTGGCCCAGGCCCACAGAAGAATACTCAGAAATCAGTCCCTCCCACGCCCACCCAGCTTGACATAGACCCCAACTCACTTACATCCAGACAGTCACAGTGAATGGGGACTCTGTGTGCTGGGATTTGGGGAAGTCACAGACGGTGACAGCTCACCCTGAGCTGAGGGCTGAGAAGGGGGCCTAGGGACAGAAACCCTGCAACTCACCATCACATCACGGTGGCATTTCCTGAAAATTTCTCCCCTTTTTTAATCTTAAGAATTCATCTGGCCCTAGCCGGTTTGGCTCAGTGGACAGAGTGTCAGCCTGCAGGGTCCCAGGTTCGATGCCGGCCTAGGGCACGTGCCTGGATTTTGGGCTAGATCCCCCCCCCCCCAGTAGGGGGTGTGCAGGAGGCAGCCAATCAATGATTCTCTCTCATTATTGATGTTTCTATCTCCCTTCCTCTCTGAAATCAATATATATATTAAAGAATTCATCTGGCTATTCACTATAACATGTCTGTTTCATCACAGTATAAAAAAGTTTTGCCCGGCCAGTATGGCTCGGTGGTTTGAGCATCCAAAAGGTCACGGATTCAATTGCAGGTCAGGGCATATGCCCAGGTTGCAGGCTCGATACCCAGTAGGGGGCATGCAGAAAGCAGCCAATCAATGGTTCTCTCTCATTGATGTTTCTAACTCTCTATCACTATCCTTTCCTCTCTCTCTAAAATCAATAAAAACATATATTTTTAATGACTTAATTACCTATAATGAAATATTTTTTTTTCTGAAATCTTTACTTAATATTTACCTTTCTGAACTCAAAAACCCTCTGGCTTATCCTGAGGCTGTGGGAGCAAACACCCCAGTGGGAGATCTAGAACACCAGTCTGTGGGGTAAGGATATGGTATGAATCCATAGGGTGAGGATAAGAACAAGACTCTTGGATTTGCATCCTGGCTTTGCCCATTGTTAGCTGTGTGATTTTCGCTAAACCACTTAACCTCTCTGTGCTTCAGAACCCTGGCCATAAAATGGGCACATTGGGCTTTTGTGAGGATTAAAGGCACTCGTGTATATAAAGTGCTTAGAACAGCAGCTGGCACAAGATAGATGTTTATAATTATTTTTCTGTGGAAGACAACACAAGTCACCAAACCAACCACAGGGACTGAAATTGGAGCTCTTTCCTGCCTCCCTCCTAGGACTTGCTTCCCTCCCCAGGGCCTGCGCACCGCCTCCCGCTGCAGCCTTTGATCATGCATTCCATCTGCCAAATAGTCAACAACTGCTATCCTGTTCCTGCCATTGTGCTGGGCCGAGGGTCAGTGTCTCAAAAGACCTTCCAGAGGGGGAGGCAGAAATATACAAACCACATTTTGACCATATTCCAAATTGAAGACCCAAAGATGAGTAAATGTCATTCCCTCTTTCAAAGAGTTTCTGCCTCGAGGCAGGGAGCAAGAGCGGCAGACAGATTAAAGAGGTAAATGCAGCACAGTGTGAGTCTGATGATATTGTCCAGCGACCTGGAACAGTCTGCCTCGTGTATGTATCAGGTCTCTTTCCTCATGTCACCTCACCTGCAGAGCCTTCCAGAACCACCTGTGTGTGTAAAATAATGACACTCTCCCCACCCTGTCAATCCTGACCTACTTTGTCCATTGTCTTAGTTCTTACCACCACATGATATATTTAGATATGTTTTTTTAAATATATATATATACACACACACACATATATACATATGTAAACTGATTTCAGAGAAAAAGAGAGAGGGAGAGAGAAACATCAATGTTGAGAATAATTAATTGACTGCCTCCTGCACGCTCCCTACTGGGGATTGAGCCCACAACCCAGGCATGTGCCCTGACCAGGAATTGAACTGTGACCTCCTGGTTCATAAGCCAATGTTCAATCACTGAGCCATCCAGCTGGGCTAGATATATGTCTTTATTGGTGGTTTGCTCTACCAGCATCTAAGCTTCCTGGGTGCAGTACCTTAGCTCTGCTTCCTCCTGAATCCCCTGTGCTTAGAATAAAAATCGGAAAGTAGGGGCTGGCCCATGGGTGTCTGTTAAACTGTGGGCAAGCACTCCTCAGGGTCTTGACTTTCTCTTTGATGAAACTGGTGAGGAAACCTCACTCTCACTTGCCCCACTGGGAAACTGTAACTTGAAAAGAGGTCATACATGATTATCAGACATGCTTTTGACTCATCCAGAGATAGATGCACATACATTCAGCTGTGACCAAATCCACGCCTGGCTCTGCAATCCCTGCTGTGTCAGCAATGAGGAGGGGCTGTGCTCAGAAGCCGATCGGATGTGCCCACTCCTCCGGCTCTGCTCTGAAGTTGATCCATCTAGTCCTGGAAACGGTGTACCCAGGCTCCTCCACGCTCAAGTGCAGGTAAGACCTGGGACTTCCTCTTCCCTACGCAGTGAACTCCTATCCCTTTGTCAAAACACAAGCCAAGTTGCTCAAGCTAAAGTTGTTGCCTCTCTATTACCAAGTTGTGGGTTTCTGGAACTTTCCCCCACTAGACTGAGCATATCAATAACAAGGACTTTGGCTTACTGATGGCCACATCCTGAATGCTGAAGGAACGATCATTGACCAGATGACCAGACAAAGCAAGGACAATCCCTGTTCCCTGACTCTGAGCGCCTGATTACAGCTCTCATTCCTCCCCAATAACTCAGACGTCAGCTTGGCTGAGGGGGCTGGACGTTCCTGTTTGGCAGGGACAGTTCCTGGCTTCAACCAGATGGGTATCTATTCCAAGTTCTTTTTTGTTTATATTCTGCGGACTGGGGGTGAGGGAAATGATTACATAAGGGGGGGGGGAACTGTGTCATTCTATGGCAATCCCCTCCTCCTAAGGCCATGGGCCTCTGGCAAAGGTTGCTCACCTCTCCCCCCCACCCCCCTCCAGTTTCCCCATAGCCCCAGGCGGATTAGAAACAAGAATCCCTTCAGGTGTGCCCTGTCAGCTTTCCAGACAGTCCAAAGCCCCTCCTCTTTAGGGGTGGAATCAGCTGGGAAGGGAATGTCACTGCCCCTCTGGACTAACAGGCCCTGGGGCCTGGCACTCTGGCAGGGCAGCTGGGTGAATTGTACCCTGAGGTCATGTGAGCACGGGCTCCTCCCTGGGCAGCCTGGCAGAGCCAGTTTCTCAACTCTCCCCAGGGCACAAGCAAAGCAAACACCCGACCCACCTGCGGCCTCTCCACAGCTCTGGCGTCTCAGGGCTCTGGAACAAAATCCACTTCACCAGCAACCTCCGGCCTTCAGCGTGTCATCCCATAACCGCCTTTACTAACCCTGAAAGCAGAGAGATTGGGAGATAACAGCCTCAGTGTGTCATCATCCACAACCAAGATGACTTCAGTTTACAATCATTGTCTCATTCGATCCCCTTTGTCATGCTGAGCAGGGCTGGACACGGTGGCCATCCCTCCTTCATAGAGTGGCCAGGAGTTGGAGCCCATTCAAGGGCAGGTAACACACACAATGCTGAGAAGAAGGCACTATTCTTTCTGCTTGACAGGAAAAAAAAAAAAGTGAAAACTCCGAGGGCACTAGTACAGAAGAGATTTGAATCCCCTTCTGTCCGATCTCAGAGCCTGAATGAACTCTTTCCAAATCCCCCATCTCTGATTTTACAGCCTTTGCTAGGGGAGCACTTGCTGAGGAAGTAAACACATAACCTTAATCCCCCAGCACGAAGGGGACAATGCTAACCTCTCCCCCAAAGGGCTAGCGAGCGAAGGACACCAAAATCAGACTCCACTCTCAGCCTCTAACCTCCCTCCTCCCCAAGTCTACAACCAGAGCTGGGTGGTGAGGTTGTGGCGCTGCAGGAGGAAGGGAGACGGGCTCGGGCCCCAGCTCAGCTGATCTAAGACCTGGAGCGAGAGACTTCAGCTGCCTGGCTCCGGGGGGCTCATCTCTAGAATGGAAGCGCCCACAGTGCTTTGCAGGGCTATTCCAAGGCTTGGAAGTCATGCAGGGGAAATGCCTGGCACTTGTGAAGGGCTCCGAGTCCGCTCATTCCTTTCCTTCTCTCCCCTGGAATGTGACATTTCCTTCAGAAAACATCTCATCTCCAGCTTTGGTTTATTACCGGGAAGAATACAGGGCCTCAGATGCTCTGTGTTGGGCACTCAATGAATGTCTGTCCCTTGGAGACCACTGGACGGGCACTGGGGGAGGGGAGCCCGAGCTGAGCAGAGAGTGGGCAGGGGTGGGCGGGTAGAGACATGGAGGCACCCTCTGACTCTCAGCTAGTGCTCAGGGGAGGGTGGTCCTCAGGTCTCACTCAGGGAAATGGAAGGAGTGAGCGAGGCCAAGAAGGTTCTGTTCTACCTGCCACTTGTTTGCTGGTGGTCCTGTGGAAATGGCCCGCTCTTGCCTTTTCTTTCATTTAGTTATTTTTACTCACTTTTTTGTTAATCCTCACATGAGGATATATGTTGTCCATTACTTTTCAGAGAGAGTGGGAGGGAGGGAGGGAGGGAGAAAGGGAGTAAGAAAGAGAGAGAGACATCTATGTGAATGAGACATATGGACCTGTTGCCTCCTGCACGAGTCCTGACCAACAGGGGGTGGGGAGGGAACCAGTGACTCTTCTGTATGAATGGGCCAACACTCTAACCCCTGAGAACACTGGCTAAAGCTGCTCTGCTCCTTCTAGGCCTGTTTTCTCTCTGCAAGGTCCCTCCCCCCTGGAATTTTCTAGCGTGCTCCAATAGGCCTTTCTCTGGGGCAGGTTCTGACAGTGCTAAGGAGGCCTGGTCTTCCTGCTCAACAATAGCCTTCTGCCTGCCTTCTTAGTCTTCCGCCACTGCACCTCCTGCCTGCTCCTTCTCAGACATGCGGGCTTATTTTTAACCAGAGTTTGTAAGCAAGATCTGGAAAAGCCAGTCTGCAGAAGTTCCAGCAGTTGCTCCCCCCGCACCCCCAGACAGTGGGAGGGCGGGTCCCATGGGGCAAGGAGATCTGCCCACAGGTGTGGAGTGAAGGGCAGTAGACCTGGGGACTAACACAGCTGGGTCTCCCTTAACCAGCTGGAGGACTGGAAGGGGGCCCTGGCTGGCCCTGGCTGCACAGATGGGAAGGAGATGGAGGGGGGGGGGGGGGCGCGGGAGGTGGTGGAACCTTTGGGCTTCCTGATGTCACCTCCGCAGAAGGTTCTGATTGGCTCAGGGCCTCCCTCTCCCCTGGGGAATCTCTGGGCAGAGTGGCCCAGAGCCCTGTTCCTGCAGGCCAGGCCTTTGTCCTGCTCTGGCACAGGGGACGGGGCAGGCGAGGCCAAGTTACCCAATAGGCAGATTAAGCATGTGTTCAGGGCACTGGCGGTAAAAGGGCATCAACAAAGTGTTTGGTTTGGTTTGTTTGTTTTTTAAGGGCTGCTTCTCAGTGTTTTAAAATAGTAAGGAAGTAGTCATCCTGGGGAAAATCAGAACTCTGTGGCACTTCCCAGACAGATTATAAGGTTTAGGGTAGCTTTTATTTTGGATTTTATGTGGTGGGGTGGGGAGGGGTAAACCTTAGTTTCTCAGCTCTCAGGGCTGCTAAAGGTCCTAATCCAGCTCAGGGTAAGTGAAGGATCAGAAGGGGGTGGTTGGGGACAAGCAGGTATTGAGAGGGAGGAAGCATGTGACCTCAGCCCATAGCTGTATCCCCTGGAGGGGGAGGTCTCTGGACAGAGGGGCACTGCACCATTAGAGGGAAAGCTGGGGGAGCCCAGCCACCCCAGGATGGGACGGTGTGAGGCCTGCCTTAGAGAAAACAGATTCTAGGGAAACTAAGGTGTAAATAGCGTGTGTGGGGGGCGGGGGGGGGGGGGAGAGGAGTGAGGGGGCAGGATCACCCAGGGCCCCGGAGCAAAGCCCAGCAGCCTGAAATGCCCACCCTGGACCAGACCCTGAGTGTGTTCTCCCTCTGCTCACTCTGGAAAATGGCAAGGCTCTGGCCCAGAAGTGGCCAAAGGTGTGGCCACTTTGGAAGGGGAGCTGGCAGCCCATTTCCTGGCCAATGGTTCCACGGATGGCACCTCTGGATGGCACAGCAGGGACTCCTGAGCTGTAGAGTAGGAGCAACTGCCTTTCTGGCCCAGCTGAGCACTCAACAGCAACCATTTGCTAAGCACTTTCCCTGTATTACCTCATTTAGTCCTCATACCTCCTGTGCTGGGGTCACTGTATTCCATTCTGCAGGTGGGGAAACAGGCTCAGGGATGTCCAGCGCCTACCGAGGAGCGCACCCCTAGCTCGTGGCAGGGTAAGGACTCGGACCCCGCTGTCTGACTCCGACCAGCATGCTTGCTTCAGTACGGCCGGTCTCCCCCGTACCCCAGGCCTCTGCAGGGACAAAGGTGCAGCAACCTCCCTCACCCCTCTCTGACCCACCACGAACCTCTCAGCTCCTACCAGGCCAGATGCAGACATGCTCCCTCCTACATAAGCAAGGAGACAAACAAGCTTTCCAGGCCCCAGAGCCAAGACAGGCTACATAAGGCCCAAAGCAAAAAGGAGAATGTGAGTCCCTTGTCCCGAAGTCTTAAAGAGTTTCAAGTTGGCAACAGCAAGCCACTGAGTTGCCCTCGAAAATGGGGCCTGGTGTGACTGCATGGGTCACATCCATGGTGCCAATCCTGCCCAGAACCCACACTGTCCCCAAAACAAACTCCTCCATCACCTGGGAAATTAGCCAAGTCAGGCAGGGTGGAGCTCCAGGGCCCCAAGTGTACTGGTCTAGGAAACCAAATGCTGCCCTGGCCAGAGGCCTGCCCACTGCTTCAAGTGCTCAGGACCCAGCACTCACATCTCCCAGGTCACATCTGCAGGAAACTAGGGATCTGCCCACCTGCAGCCTATAGAGCACTATCTCAGCTGAGGGTATCTAATGGGATAGTTATAGAGCAAACTAATCCCAGCACCTCCTCCTTCACCTGCTGCTTAATCCTTGCTGGAGATACCCTCTTTCCTCCTCTGATCAACATTTATTGAGCATCGTGCTCCTTCATAAAGTAGGCATGAGAATTGTACCTACTTCATGGTGCTATGGGTGGATTAAGTGTGTAGATGTCCAAAAGACACTCAGATTCTGGGCTCCATGGCCCCAGAATCCATCTCTCGACTTCTGCACACAGCTGGAAGCACCCTTCTCAAGTTCAAGTTCTGGCCCACCTTAGCTGTGTAACCTTCGGCAAGCTACTCGATCCTTCATCTGTAAGACTCGGACAATAGCACCCACTGCGTAGGGTTGTTGTCTGGGCTGATGGGTTAGCCTATGTGGAGCACTTAGAACAGTGCCTTTCACCCCATAGGCTCTGAATGAATGGTGGCTATGAGTGATATGACTGCTCACCTGTACTGCCTCTCCTGATGTCTCCTCCCCCTTCAGGGCCGCCACTCATTAATACTGTCCCCATTCTTGTATATTCAACCTCTCGTTCTCACCTAGCCCTTTCCCTATAAGCATGCTATGTCTCTCAACTACCATCAGAAAACCACCCCCATTTACCCCCTGGCTGCCAGTTCCCCTTCAGATACAAGACCCATAGACAAACTAGGCCTTCTGCTGTCCCCACATTTTACCCGCTGTCACCTCACACCACCGCGCATTCTAGCTTCTGCCCCCCATCATCCTGCACATACTGACCTCTCTGGCCAGGGTCTCCAGGGGCCACCCTGCTGCCAAACAGAAGGGACACCCCTCAGGCCTTATCTCCACCTTGTGACATCTCCTTTGGCGACAGGACACTACTTCCTGTTATTGTCCTCCCACCTCTCTCCTACTCATTCTCTGCCCCAGGCTCCTCCCCCTCCAACCCTGAAAGGGGAGCCCCTCCCAGCATTCCATGTTTCGTCATTCTGCCCACTTTCCCTCAGGGACCTCATCCAAACTCTTACCTCTACCAATTCCCACAAGAAGACAACACCTCTCAGCTCTTGCCGGGGCCTGTCTGCAGATTGGCATGTCCACCTGCTTACCTGGCATCTCTCCTCCCCACCTCCCCTCCACCTCCCCTCCACCTCCCACTGGCCCAGAGCACCGCAGGCCAATGTCCAAAATTAACCTTCCCTCCTCCCCTAAACCTGCTCCAGGGCTGCCTTCCCTGGGCACCTGAGTGGAGGGCTAGTCTTGCTCCTCCTGCCTCTGCCTCTCCCTCAGGCACCTGGGCACTGGGCCTGCCATCTCTCCTCCTAACAGCTGTCAGACCCTCCCTGAAATGCAGCGCGCACACACACACATACACACACACGCAGACATGTACACACATGAAACCCTAAACGTGGTTTCATCGCCTTCTGCCTGGATCATTGCAATTTCGTTGTCACTGGTTTCCCAATCTTGGTTCTCTTTCCCCACCAACCTAGTCCTCATGCTGCCAGAGGATCTTTTCCAAGGAAAAGATCAGAGTGTGTCCCTCTGCGTACTAACTACAGTCTTCCATGGCCACTCGGCTTAGCCCAGGCAGCCCTGCACGCTGGTCCTCTCCCCACGCTCACCTCTTCCCAAGCTCCAGCCAAACCAAACTAACTCCTTGCCCTGCTCTAGCGGAATCATGCTCTCCTGCCTCCCACCCCCTTCTCCCCTCTCTCTTCTTCCTTTACAGGCCCCACCTTCTGGAAGGGGTCTTTCCCAGTGCCCCATCTGTACTCCTGCGGTCATAGCACTTAAAGATCCCCTTCTCTTCCCAGCACGGGGGGCGGGGGAAGTAGAAAGGGGAGGGCACCAGAGCCAAGCAAGAGTAAGAGTGACAATAGCCAACATTCATGACCAGCCAAAGAACCACACTAGGTGTTTGAATTCTCCCAACAACCTGGTAAGAGGTATCCCATTTCACAGAAGGACAGTGTGGCCCTGAGAGACCAATCAACTTCCCCAAAGGTAACAGCAGAGCCAGGATTCCAACCCAAAGACCAATCAGTCAGTAGTTTGTTGGGTGAATCCAAGCCTTTCACTGAAGCCTGGGCTTTTGATAAGACCGAAGAAGCAGGGGGTGACAGAGGACAGAGGGGAGGGGAGCAGCCTTGCAGACAGAAGCACAGCCTGCTCTGGGCTTCTCCAGCGCCTGTGCCTTCCCGAGGGAGCAGGAACCCTGCTGCAGGCCCCTCACCTGGGAGGGAGCGGGGAGGACAGAGAGGCCTGGGAAGAAACCAGGGGCAGGAGGGACAGGAGATGAAGGGATAAGAGGGCCAGGCTCTGACTCAGCTGGTTCCCAGGGAGAAGGGCTTGACCTGGACCATGTGGGATTAAGAAAAAGGAGGTGCGGGCTGTCAGAGGCTCTCCCTGTTCTCAGGGTGCTGGAGGCAGCCACTGCGGCTGGCTGACTCCTGCTGACCCTTCTGTCTCAGTAAGGGAGGGGCAGGCTGAGGACAGGTAGGAGTCAGTTACAAGGCTGTGCCTGGGCGGAGGAAGAGCTGTCGCTGCTGCCCTGCCTCTCCCAGCTCCAGTGGGTTGCCCCGCTCATGGAGGCAGCAGAGAGGCCCTTCAGGGGCAGGACCAGCCTAAAGCCTGAGAAGCTGCCTCCCGGCAGATGGCTTGGCCAGACAGTTTAATCCCAGGTTACTGGGACGTCCCCAGAGCAGCTCCAGCTCTGGGCCCCTCAGCTTCCCTCCTTTCTGTCCTACCCTGGGAAGCTCCCAACTCCCTCTCTTTCTGTCCCCTAAAACGGTCCTAATTCCAGAGGGCTCCCTCTCCCCGACGCGGGCATGCTGGCAACTCCCCGGTCAGGAATTGGTTGCCTGGTCTCAGCCGGACAGAGCCTTGTAGGCCTAAGGCTCTTAGCAGACGAGGGGGAGGGTGGAGTTTGTAGGAGGTGGTCACATGACTGTCTGGGCTGAGACCCAGGGGCGCAAAGTTAATTCCTTCTTGGTCACGTGGCCCAGCATTCCAGAGCTGCCTCTCCTGGGGTGCTGGCCGCCAGCGCCAGCGTTGCCCAGGCACCCCCAGTGACCTAAACCTGTTCTCAGAGCAGCCAGCCTCCCGGAGCTGTGGCTCCTGAGTCACTACGTTCAGGCTCCAGATTTCAGATGCTCATTCCTCCTTGCAACACAAACCCAGGCCCCGCCCGAAGAGCTGAAGGCTTCGCACTGCTGGACAGTGCGGTGGAGGGTGGGGCTAGGGCGCGCGTGGGTGACCTTCCAGGGGAGAGGAGTGCTGCCCGGCAGGGGTGAGTTATTTCCTGCTCCGTGCCTTGGTGCCTTGTCTGTGAAATGGGGGTGATAGCAGTACCTACTATGGGTATTTTCTTGTCAAAGGAACTAGTGGCCTTAAGAGTTTCCCACGATAAGGAGAAAGTATATGACAACGCCTAGCCCACTGTCAGTGATGTTTCTCCCTCCCTTTTTTCTTTTAGCCACAGTTCCCCAGTTACCTAAGAAAGCAATTCTGCCAGCTTCTCGAAGTTGCAATGGGCGGGGGAGGGGGGGAAAGACTGCAGCTATCAGTGAGGAAGGCATTGCACACTGCCAGGGATACCTGGCCTCCTCGGCCACCCCCACCCCCACTCCTTCCAGACACACACACCCCCAAGCCACACAAGGGCTCCCTTAAGTAGCCCAAGGAACCAAAGCAGTGTAGGTATGGGCCAAAGACACACACACACACACACACACACACACACACACACACCACACACACCCCTTGCTCAGGAGTCTCTGAAGAGCAATAGCTAATCCCTGACTGTAGGGGTAAGGGGACATCCCATACCCAGATTGAGGCTGTGACCCAAGTCCAGTTCCTTGCCTTGGACCTTTCTTCTTGTCTTTGGCTTCTCCCCAGAAGGTGTATATGATAAATCTAAGCTTCTTTGGGCATCAAATACACCAAATAACTGCCACCAGCGCGTCCCTGGCAGAGGGGCCCTGAAGTCCTAGACCGGGAAGAACACTGACTGACTTTGGACTGAGTATCTTTTCATGCTGTTTGGATTTTTTTTTTAATCATGTATATGTAATACCTTTTTAAAAATTAAAATCCTCTCTCTCTGGGATGCAGAAATGGTGGAGGGCTTTGCTTGCTATGCTAAGAAATTTGGACTTTATTCCATAGACAACAGGGAGCCAAGGAAGGTTTCCAAGCAAGGACGAAACATGCTCAGTGTGGGAGAGAATGGGCTGCCACTGAGCCGTGGCCTGGAGTAGACAGAGCCTGAGCCAGCGGGGGACCAGGGGAGATTGGGACACTTCCTTTTTCTTAAGCCCAGCCTGAATCAAGGACCCATACCACAGTATGGTACCCACGGAGAAGTAAGTGACCCCAAAAGAGACAGGACAACCAAGGCAGGCCCAATAGTTAACTGTCGCTTCTTTTTCCATAAAACAGGCTCGTAGTGGCAGTATTCCCTATAGAGATAGAACCCCCACCTGCTTCCTGCCCACCTCTCTGTTCCGTCAGAGTGGGACAGAGATGGGCTCATTCTTTCTTTGAGTTTGGGGGTGGCAGGCAGCTGAGAGAGACTGCAGAACAGCCTTGCTCCAGACCCCTGGTTGGACATACTGCTTCGACAGCACCACCATGCGTCCCCAGAACTGAGCCTAGGAAATGCCCTCTCTTTGGGGCTTCCCAGTGCCCCTTCCGTGGTACTGGCCAGGCTCACACTGAGACCTGGGCCCTGCAGGTCAGAAGCCCTGTACAGAGAGCAAGCAACATAGGAGAGTCCAGGCTCCAGGCTGCCTAGGCCTGACTTGAATATCAAGAATAGCCTTGGCACCCTAGCTGGCTTGGCTCAGTGGATAGAGCGTCGGCCTGTGGACTGAAGGGTCCCGGATTTGATTCCAGTCAGGGGCACGTGCCCGAGTTGCAGGCTCGATACCCAGTAGGGGGCATGTAGGAGGCAGCCAATCAGTGATTCTCATCATTTATATTTCTATCTCTCTCTCCCTCTCCCTTCCTCTCTGAAATCAGTAAAAATACATTTAAAAAAATAGCCTTGGGTGTTTAACAGCTCTGAGCTCAGTTGGCACATCCATAAAATGGAAGTCATCACACCCTCTTCATAGGCTGGACTAGCGCTTCTCCCCAGCACATCACACAGCACCTGGCAGGCTGCTGTCTCCTTCACTTCCCCCTTCAGTGCCCTCTTCAGCGGTGGGGAGAGAGAGAGCCAGGCAGAGGTGGGTGGCAGCCCAAGGGAAGGCCAGAAGAGTCCTGGTCCACACTCCTTTCTCTCTTCCTACTGACTTCCGTGCCCTGATGCTTACCTGGCTGTCTTTAAACCCTCAGAGTTTTCCATTCAGCAAAGGGAAAGGTGGTATGAAAGTCCACAGCTCAACAGTTGAAAAAAGACTCCACTAGTTGAGGCCCACCTGGCATTTATGGTCAGAAACCTAGAAACTTCTCTCAACATTCCCTTCCCCAAGAACAAGAACATTCCCCTGGCTGCAAGAGCCTAAAGAACAGACACGTGTTGGTAAAAATACTGATTCCTGCACCACCAGGTACTCATTCTCCTCTGGCCCAGCTCACCATCACCCTTCCTCAAACATAGCTGTAGTTAAACTGCATGTCCTTATGAAAAAAAAAAAAAAAGTCTATTTGAGCTGTTCCAGCCAGCCAGGCTCTGCTACTGTGTGACCTTAGGCAAGTTACCTCACCTCTCCGACCCTCATCTCTGTGAGGCGCATGGAGGAGACCAAAGTTCTAATCTCAGGTTCCATGGATGGGCTCTAGATGTGCATAAACCCCTTTATAAATCAGGGAATACTGCGTGTACCCCAAAAGGACACTGAATGGCAGAGAAACCAGTAGTAGAAAGGAGACCTTACAGTGGTACTGTATTTCCCCCTTACATCTTTTGAATTTTGAACCAAAGGAATGTATTATCTACTCAAAAATAAATACATAACATTGATATTAAAAAGAAAATGTATGCAAATCCATTTGAGTGGGCGTACCTGTAGGTTCTAGGAAAGAATCCATCATTTTTATCAGGTTTCTCTAAGGTGTTCCTAACCTTAGAAAGATCTAGAAAGCTTTTCACTAGATGACCTGATGACTCATTCCCAGTTCCAGTGTCTTTCATTTAATCAAGTATGAGAGAAAACAAAGTGAATTCCGGTACTCCTTACACAACAGCCTGGGCTAGATGTACTTGAATCTTCCGTTTAATAACGTCGGCTTGCAGGCCCACGTGAGCTGAGCAGGTTGACGTGTGAATGCCAGACAACATTTTGGATCTCCTACAGTGCAGCCTTCAGAGATCAAGGTAAAAAGAATGATCCCAATCAACCTATTCTCTTAAAACCTTCTTCACTCTCTCCCTGGCTGACACTGCTGCCTCTGCTGCTCTAAAGACACGTCCAGCTTGGGTCGGCTGTTGAGACAGCGCATATAAATAAATACAATATGGATATGGATTTTTAAGTGCTGGCCACTACGCCTCTCACGGGGAAGGGAGTGAGAATGGACAATGGAGATGGTGGGAGACCAGAGTGAACTGGAGATGAAGGAACCCCAGGCTCACCCAGAGACTTCGGTCTGAATCTCTGAAACCCTCAAGAATCCCCAGATACAGAAGAGGAAAATGCTTCCTAGGTCTGCAGTGTGGACGGCTTCTGAGGAGGAGCAATCTAGCAGAGGGATCAAAGCAAGACTGGTTACTGCAGCCGGACTAGCAGCTGAATTGGTCAGAGCAAAGAGAAAGGTCACATGGTTCCAAAAAAGGAGAAGGGAGTGAAGCCATTTAACAAATGGCCCCTGGCTATGGTAAACTTTAATTAACTGCACCATTATAATTCACTTCCAGTCTGGAGTCCCATCCCAACCCACTTTCTCCCTCCCACTCCCTTCCTCCTCTCCCCCAGGTCTCATCAAGGCAGGTTTCCTTAGTGAAACCCACAGGCTGCCTTTGCCCGGTGCCTCATTATTATAGCTACTGCCTCTCCTGCTCATAATGCACCCAGAAACTGGACCGAAATGGGGGGAGGAGGGGGAAAAATACACTGTTCTCAGCTCTAATGACAGGCCCCTTTCTCACCTCTGTGCACGAAATCAAAGGTCTTGTAATTCTAAAAGTTCCGGAAGGTAATACTATAGCAACGAAGAGACAGTGGCAGGTCAGCAGGCACAGATGTGCACACAGGGGCAGATAGCAGGGCTTGCTTCCACTTGGAGTCACCATGCAGCGCTCACAGGGCCCACACCCAGACAGGTGATCTACACATCCTGCACAGTTCAGTGCTGTGGCTGCACCCACCACTCCTTCATTCAACGGTGGTTCACTTACACCAGTGACACTCTATCCTCAGGCAGCTGAGCTTTACTCATTTTAAGAGTGTGTGCATTGAGAGTGGGGGTTGGGAGCACCTCGGAGGATCTTCCAGGCGAAGCATGCTTGGTTTTTATTAATGAGCTTATGAGAAAAGCCAACCCAGACCTTTAAGTGAAATGTGTGATTGGTAGCCAGGCAAGGATGGGTTTTAGAATTAACTCTTCCTACAGTCTGCTATGCATTATCACCCCAAGTTAATTACCCCTGAGGATGAAAATAGGTTTCATGACTCATAAGCACCAATACAACACTTGGCAGCAGATGAAAATGCAAGGACACATTTGCAGTAAGCTGACACGAATATCTATTTATATGTGGGGAGATTCTTAAAGAGGTGAGCCAGGCACCTCCCATGCACCAAGACTAGGAGGCTGCAGCAGATCCATCAACTGCCATTTACACACACACACACACACACACACACACACACACACACACACAATCATGGTTTCCACTACTTCAGTGATGGTGGTGGCAAGGCAGGAACAGAAACTAAAAGGGTGTTATTAACAGCAAGCCCCAACCCCAACACCAACCCCACCTCCACACCTCCACACAGGTGTTGTTCTGGGCTAACCCGTGATTTGTTTTTCCCCAAACGAGCCCGCACCCATACCATCTCCCTACCCTCCTGCGCCCTCTTTGTTGGGAGGGGGCACGCCAAAAGTCTTCCTTTATTGCTTATTTCTTGGTGGGAACTGTCCTGGCTCAGCTTGCCCCAATGAGGAATGGGGTGTGGCAAGGAATGGATTTCAGATCAGATGCTGGTTGTTTTGCTTCCTCCCTCCTGTTCTCTCCTCTTGTTCCATTTGCCTCCCAGGGAAGTACAAGGTTCACACCAGGGTTGTTTGCCTTCCCCAGCTCTGGGAGAGCTCCAACCTGGACACTGCCAAGGGGGCTCAAAGCTCCAAATGACATTGCTGTTCCCCAATCTCCTTCCCCACCCCTGTATACCTCACAAATGCCACCAGAAAGCTGACTAGGAGAATAATTGCATTTCTTCACCAGGGGAATGTGTTTTGATAGCGTAAGTGACCTTTATTCAGGAACTGGGTTTGGGTTTATTTTTCTTTTCCTCTCACCCCACAACTTTCTGCTAACCAGCTAAGTCCGGTCTTAAGAAATACTTGTCAAAAAGGGAGGGAAGAACAACGTGTAATGAATGAGGTGAAATTGCTTTCCCAATGCATCAGCAGGAAGCTCCTGGCTTAGTAGTACAAGCATTTGTTTCCAATTGCCCACACCTCTCCCACCTCCATTGATGGCTCTCAGCTCTGTGGCATTTTTGCTTTAAATGTGCAAATACAGTGATTTCCGCCACATCTAAGAGGCAAAGTACCATAGATGCTACACACACCTTGCACAAGTCATAGATAGAGCGTTGGGTATCAGTATATACTCATGGCCACAAGGCAAGGCACCAAAAAGCAATCCTAACTGCCATTTGCAGCTGAGGCAGGGTGCATCCAGGAGAAAATAGAAATGCTGAAGAGTAAACAGAAACTACTTAGTCAGCAACTGTCCCTGCCCCAGAGGTGAATGTAAATAGCCTGGTACTGAGAGGGGAGGGGCAGTCAGCCAGCACAGGGCCTTCTACAGATGTCAGCTCCGAGAGCTTTCAGAGGCACCAGCAAATGCTGGTTCTAGTTGGAGGTGGGGAGTGTCCCCTGTGTTGGAACTGTGTGGCCTACCCCCAGAAAAACACACTTGCAGACGCAGGGCAGAATTAATATCAATTGAATTTATTACAAGTTACTAAGCTCCAAGGCACATTACAGTGTTCTGTTAACTACAGAAATGTATAAAGGACAAACAGAGCAAATTCTCCATGTCTAGCATTTCGCTCTACTGTTCAAAAGCATCCGTGCATCAATAAAGCAAAAACAAAACAACACGTGAAGATCCAACACATTCAGGTCAGGAGAAACAAACCCAAACATTTTCCCTCACAAACTTGCAACAAAAAACACCCCGCCCTCCCAGCATCCCCTTTACCATTTTTGCAAACAAAACAGAAAAACAAAAACAAAACAGAACAACTTAAAGTGAAGACTTTTCAACACTTGGGGCTGTTTAGAAAGAAGCTGTCACCATTTTATAGCATCTTTTTTTTTTTTTTTAGGCAGCAACACTGGCCTTGGCAAAAAAAAAAAAAGTCATTTTCTTTTGTTTTTTCCTTTTAGAGAGTGCGTAACATTTACAAAAATACACACCAGCAGCAGTGTTGCTAAGGGCTATTAATTCTGTACCTAGGCAAACACCCTGCCACCAAATAAATGCTAACAAATATGATGCAAATGACCCAACCAATATTATACTGCTCAACACAAACCAGCTTATCCTTCAAATGAAGAAGTTACATACCTTAGTTTCAAAATATAGAAACATACGACGAAAATAATGTCTATACATAAGACTAACTTTTTGCAGTTTTGTTATATTCACAATTCTACATCTTGGGGGTGAGGGAAGAGAGGATAGATGTGGAGAGGGGAGGGGCCCTCTGGATCGGAGAGGAGCTGGTCTAGGTCAAAGGAGGTGGCTGTCTTGTGGTTCAAGGGTCTCTCTCCTTTTTCACTTTAACATCCCCGGCTAAGATCGTTGCGATTTCGCCCTGCATGAAGGCCCAAGGTACATTCGACCCAACTAGAGGGCATTTCTCTCCACTGGGGCAGTACACCTCGCCGGTGGCTCCCTGGGCCTTGATACTCTCTCTGGAGCAAGGGAAGCAGAATTTGTGGCTGGGGACAGATGGGCACTGAACGAAATGCGTGTCTTCCAAACGTTCGTGGCAAATAGTACAGCAGAGAGGCCCGCTGTTGGCCATAGGGGAATCCGGAATGTTTTGGGGGTGCACTTGGTCCATGCCTGGGTGGGTGCTGGGCGGCGGGGGCGCCACCTGCAAATTCAGGTCCCCGTTCCGTGAGGCCAAGCGGCGCTGCCCAGGCACAGAGGCCGGCGACACCGGGCTGCTGCTGTTGCGCCTCGCGGACGCAGTGGTGGAGTGGACGGAACTGCCATCCTTGGGCGAGTGCGCGGTGCCCAGAGTGTCTGCCACCGACATGAGGGCAGCCATGGGGGACGGACCGTTCTGAGGGGCTGACTCGGGCGGGGTGGTCCGGTTGGAGTGGGGTCCCAGGGGTGGAGGCGGCGGGGGTGGCCCACCAGCCGCATGCCCCGGCGCTGCAAAGCCCCCCGCCGACATGGTGAGCTTCAGCGCCTCGCTCTGGTTCGCCATCCACTGCTGCCTTTGCTGCTCCTCACCCATCTTCAGTGGGCCCTCGGCGGAGTCGGGCGGCTCGGGGGATGCCTTTCTCTTGCGCAGGCTGGAAGCCGCACCCCGGCCCGAGGGGGTGGCAGGCGGCAGGGCCCCGGTCCCCGGGGGTGCACTGGGGGCGCGGCTTAGACTCACCAGCGCTGTGGGCAACATGGGGCAGCTGGCGTCCAGGTAGGGCTGGGGCAGCATGTCTGCGCCGGGCACGCCCTCCTTGAAGAAGCGCACGGCCTCGGGCAGGAGGTCTCCAAGCAGGCGCCAGTCCCCGGATCCGTGCTTCTTCTCGTACTCCAGGTACTTGAAGCCGGAGGACAGACCCCGGCCGAAGTCCTTCATGCAGTCCTGGTACATCTGCTTGGCCACCCCGGAGGCGCTGGAGTACACGTTGCCCGAGCCCGTGGGGTACTCGATAAACAGCTTCAGCTCGTAGTCCATGCCGGGCTTGGAGACAGCGTCGAAGGCGAAGACGCGGCCCAGCAGCGAGTGGTCCTTCTTGAAGCGCACCTCGTAGGGCGTGCAGCCGGCCAGCGTGAGCAGCGTGTCGCGGACCATCTTGGGCTTGTTGGCCCACTCCTCCGCGCGGTTGCGCAGGCTTTCGCTCAGCTCCGCCAGGGCCTCGGCGTTCCGCTGCTTCTCCTTCAGCTCTCGCTCCTGGTCCGTACTGGACACCGAGCCGGGTCTTTTGCCGCCGGCACCCACGCCCACCTCGGCGACCGACACCGAGGTCGAAGACGTAGCCGAGGAAGACGTGGCAGAAACGCCCGGCGCGCTCCCAAGACAAGCCGGGCCCCCGGGGGCCCCGGGGGGCGCAGGGGTCGGGGGCCCGCGGCTGCCCAGGCCGTGGGGTGGTGGTGGGGGCAGCACGGCGGCGCCGGCCGGACCGTTAAGCAGCGTCTGCGGCAGCAAATTGGGGGGCACGGTAAGCTGTGGGCCTCCGCCACCTCCGGAGTTGGGCAACCCCGACACCAGCCCGCTGTGCGTCCCGCGCCGAGATGCCACCGACGCCGATGAAGACGAGTTGGGGCTCTGGCGGTTCAGCTCCGGAGGTCCCTCTTCCGAGGCCGGCTTGGGGAAGCCGTTGGGGCCCCCCAGACCATTGGGCAGCCGCGCGGCGTGGCTGCTGCTTCCCAGGCTCACGGGTGGCGGCGGGTACTCGAAGCGGCTGCGCTGTTCCACCGCGGCGGCGGCGGCGGCTGCGGCGGCGGCGCTCAGGCCGTAGCGCTCCAGGCCGGACGGGGCCGCCAGCACCGCGGGCTTGCCGGAACCGTCAACGTGGTTGAGCTGCGGCTGCTGCTGCTGTGGCTGCTGCTGTGCAGCGGCCGCCGCCGCTGCCGCCGCCGCCGCCGCAGCCTCCTTAGCCGACAGGGCCACCGTCTTGACCCCGACGGGCGGCGGCGGCCCGGGCGAGCGGCCGTCCTGGAAGCAGCCATGCGCCCGCTTCAGCTGGCGCGCGGTCTCGATCACGAACTCGATGCGATCGGCGCCCTCGTAGTTGACGCAACCGCGGCATACGGGTTCCGAGAAGTCCCAGATCATGGCCCAGGGCATCCGAGGCAGGTCGCACAGGTAGCAAGATTGTCTCCGGGACGAGGACACCTGCGCCGCCGACATGGTGCCAGCCCTGGGGAAGGTGGGCCCCCGCCCGGGCTGTCTCCGCGGAGCCTTCTCCTCGGGGAGGACTGGCCGCCGGCTGGGGAGTGAGTCCGGCTGCGGGGGAGCGAGGGGGGGCGAGAAAGTTCTGCCCCTGTGGCCGGAGGGAGCGCGAGTCTCCACCGCCGGCGCAGGACTCCTCCTCGGGGGCTCCGCCACCCGGGCGGCGGACGAATTCCGCCCGCTCCTCGCCCCCACCTCCTGCTGCGGCTGTCTCGTCCGGAGGGGAGCTCGGGCGCCTTCTTCCTGGTGCCGCGGACTCGAGCTGGAAGCTCCAGGCCCGGGGGGGAGGGGGCGAGGGTGCCCGGTGCCGGCCGCCGTTGGCTCTTGGCCCCCTCCCCGGAGTGGCTGGTGGGTGGAAGCTTGAAAGGGACTCTCTTCCTCTCTCCCTGGAGGGTTCCCCTCTACGAGCTGCGTCCTCTCCCCGCCAGGCTCCCTGGAGCGAGGGCTAGAGAGGGTTCAGTGCCACCCAGTGCCCGGGTCCAATCTTGCTGAAGTCGCGGCTTTCCTGGAGGGCCGGGGCAGGGAGGGGGTGAGAACCGAGAGAGGAGACTCGGCCCTCCGCAGCGTCGGCTGTTCCGCTGGCGGCTGCTGGACTCGCACGGCCACAGCTTCCAGGACGCACAAGAGCGGAGAGGAGCGCTCGCCGCCCCCAGACCAGGCCGGCGCCCGGGGCCGCCGCGGCTGGCGGCGCTCACGTCGGCTGCAGGGCACTCGCGCGGCGCCCGGGCACGGGTCGCATCCCTTCCCGCTTGCACTCGCCCGGAATGTGGGGTTGTGATTGTTACTCTACGTTCCGGAGGCGCGACTCGGCGCTGTCCCCGGCTTGGCCGCGCGGGATGCCGCCCGGGCGGAGCGCTGACGTCACCACCATGCTCTGCACCAGTTCTTCCCCCCTCCACCCCCCACCTCCCTTTACACTTCCTCTGTCTGTGGAGCCCACTTGTTGCTCGGGAGAGGCGCATGCGCGGCAGGACGCCCAGATTCCTCCCTGTCGGCCCCTCCTCCGCGCCTCCGCCCTCCCCTCCCCCCTCGCCGTGTGTGTACAACAGCTGAGGCTCCGCGAGCTAATGCTGGAAGTCCAGGGTTGGGGGGGGGAATTAAACAAGACGATGACCTTTCCTTTCCTCGCCCGGCTTTCCCCGAGTAAAAACGCATTTAAAAACCACAAGCTCGTTTCCGATCTCGCTTCCCACCCAACCTCGGGCAGTGAATTTTTAAATGTCCTGTTTCAAATGTTCGCTGTGAATTTCATATACAGTATTATCCATTTCATCTGCAATCCAACCTCTTACCACCCCCCCCCCCCCACGGCGTGGCTATTACATTCATTGCTAGCTAATGCTGAAACACCTGCAAAAATCGCTGTTTCCCATTCTTCCAGAAACTGCCTTTTCGATTTGTTTTTGTGTACTAGTCTAGGAACCTGAGCTTCAACGACGGAGCTAAATGAATTCAGGGTGAGCTACCCCTCCCTCCCCCCCCCTCCCCCCCAGCCGCAGTCTAAAAATTTTGGCTGAATGTCTAAAGAAGCTACGAGCACCCGGAGGCCTTTAAGGAAAACAGTCAACTGGCTGCGCACAGCTGCAGTTGGGGGCAGGGAGGGAGAGCTGCTGGAGAGGCCAAACAGGTGAGTGGTTTTTACGGGTTTGATAAAAGAAGGTAGGGGCAGCATTTAATAATACTGATATCTCTTTGTAAAGCACAGCACAATTTACGGAGTTATTTCTCACGTGCTGTGATTTCATTCCATGGTGCCCAGAAGGCTGAGCAAGACCATGATTTCTTTTCTGCTCCAGGATCACTGCTCCTCATATTGCTTATTGCGAACAGATTATATTGCTCTTAGCTCTCGTTGGGGGCATTTTAACTGATTCTTTTAAGTATTGGGTCTGGGGTGTTTTTTGTTGTTATTTTGCTTTTTTCCCCTCATAAAAACTGAGATAATCCTGGGTAGGGATGGGGAAAGAAGGGAGGCAATATAGGAAATTCAGGTTCTGGAGTCTGGCAGACCAAGATGGAATTTCCTCTTCATCACTTACAGTAAGACCTCACTTAACATCATCAACAGGTCCTATGATCTTAAGCAAAACCAGGTTTACCATAGGCTTAATTGTTATGAAAGTTAGGTTCCTACAGTATTTTTTTTTTATCAACATCACTGTTATGAAGAAATTACTTTGAAAGCAATGTCTTTATTGGAGGACCCGCTATACTGGCTTTGTTACCTTGACCTAGTTACTTATCTTCACATAATCTCACATCTGCAAAATGGGATAATAGCTCCCAACATATTAAAACTGTTTGAAATTTCATTTTGTTTCTTGTCACAATAGGAGGTAAGTCGGGCAGTGAATTTAAATGTCCTGTTTCAAATTTTCACTGTGAATTTCATATAGAGTATTAACCATTTCATCTGCAATCAAACCTCCTACTGTGAGCCAGATGCTGGTAGGTGGTTTACTTAAATCATCATTAAACCCTCAATATTATCTACAGGTAGATTCTATTATTAACTGATTTATAGGCTCAGAAGGTTAAGAGGTTAAATAACTTGCTGAAGGTCACGTGGCCATTAGAGAGGGAGCTGAGAGCTGAATCCAGTAAATCTAATTTGAGAGGTGACTTTGACAAGCTTGGGTTCTCAGAGGTGATTTGGGGTGCTCAAAATTTCCATCAGCCCTCCTCCCTTATTCTTTATTACATACAATCTCCTGTAAAATACTGTGCAAATACACCTTTATAGCCAACTCCAATCCTCTCCTTCCAAACAGATCAAGCCAGTGAGTTCTTCCAAATACAGAAGTTGTGGATCTGCCACTGCCACAGACTGTAACATCAATTACTGTACAGTATGCAGAGTACAGTGTCAGGCTTAACGGAAGCTGTTGGTAAGTATTCTGTATTATTAGTATTGATGTTAATATTAGTACTATTGTTAGTTAACAGGTTAAAGTACTTTGTAAATTACATAAACTGTAAAGAACATTATTCTTACTCTTACTACTAATTGTAATAAAGTTCAGTTGAAGCAGCAAAATAATTATTTTCATTTTGAACTTCAGAGCCTATTCCCCCACCCAGCACTCCCCCAGCACCCAATCTCCCACTCATTCTGAGCCCTAGGTTCGAAGGAAGAGGAGTTTTTAAGGTTAGGGTGAAAGGGAAGAGGAAGAACCCTAGGGAGCCCCTCTTTCATCTCAAAGCAGCCAGATTTCTGTTTTTGCAAAACAGTGAGCTCACTGTGCACTCCCCAACAATAATAAACGTTCCCTGGCCTGGCTGGCTCTGGGCAGTGATTCCTCTGCACAGCCACTCCAGGAACCTTGCCTCACCCTCCCAGACTTTGGCCCTCCCCACCCCACAGCTACCCTGGAGTGAGTCAAAACACAGGGCTGGGAAATGGAGTGACAGCCCCATCAGCCCAAAACTCAGGGCTCTTTGCTTTGGCTAGACTAGTCTCCCCATTTCTTTACATTAATATTTTTACAGCCCATCCCTTTATTAAACCAAAAATACTGAGAATTAGGGACTTAGCTTCAACCCTATCTAGCCAGGCTGCTAGAGAAAGCAAGTTGGATTCTCTCACAGTGTTATGTTTGGTATGTGTATACACGTCTCCATCTCCTTGTCTGTCTTCGTCTTCCCTGTTCCTACAGGATACACACACACACACACACACACACACACGGTATCTTTAGACACACCAAGTTAGAAATAAACATGCATTTAAACAAACTTCCATTAAAATCTCCTAACTCTTTAATTTAAAAAGCATAGCTCTCTTGATACCCTTCCTGCCCTCAAAAAATTAGCATCATTTGTGGAGATAAATTTTGTCTCAATTGCTTGTCTGAGATGGCCCTGTTTAGGGATGTGCCAGGAATTGTGAGAGGGAAGAACATCGATGTTTTGGAGATTTTCCCTGAATCCCACATGACAATACTGTGTCCACAGTGGGAAGGAACGGGCCAGTGGAGAACCAGAGGGGCTGCTCAAGTGGACATCAGGTGGAGCGAGAGGGACTTATTCTGGCGCTGGGGTCTGAGAGGCCAGCAGAGCCAAGACTCAACCAGGAGCAAGAGGAAAGGCCTGCAGTCCTTAAGGTCTTTTCTATGGTGACTGTCTCCCCCCCCCCAGCTTGCGATCTGAGCCCGCACCCTTAGAGAACCCTGCTCTTAACTGGAACACAAGGTCAGCTCTCCACTTGGCCTTTCCGGAGGCCACAACCCGACATTAGGGGTGAGAAGGTCGCAGCGCACCCAGGCACTTGTAAGCTCCCTGCAGTCTCTCTCCTCCTCCCGCCCCCGCCCGTTTGTGGCCGAGATGGATCTGGCGGGGGACTCAGGCCTGGCATCCCTGCAGCCAGCTGGCTGGGTCTTCCAGGAGGCCCGGGCTGAACCTCGCGTCACCCCCGCTGCAACACGCGCTGCCAAGCGCTCGGGCAAGAGAAAGCCCTTTTTTGGTAACACTCAGCCCTGCCCTAAGCAGGACCCGGTTCGCCTGCCCGCTCGAGCTACAGCGGCCTCGGCGTAGATGAAAACAAACGTCCGGGTGGGGCGCTCCTCCGGTCTCTTTAAGGGGCCCCAGCCCAGTTGCCAGGAACGCCCGAGGCTGTGCGGGTGAGGGAATCGAGTCAGCGCGGTAATTGACACATTTCCTCCGGGGCGGGGTCGGGGGCGGAAGTATTTGCCGTTTCCTAAAGGATTAATTCTGGTATTAAAATTTTTAAAAAGTATTAGCTTAGGCCAGGACGTAGGGTTACGCAAGAGCCACTCGACCGTGAAATCCCAGGAACGACGTTGATTCGCCCAGAACCTCCGGGGAGGGGAGGCTGCGCCACCCGCTAAGACCTGCCCAGCCTGGGGCGCGCGGGCCGCCGGGCGCTCCCTGCAGAATTGGGTGGAAGAAGGAGGACGTAGCGGTTGGTGCTGGCCCAGCGGCCGCAGCGAGAGATCAGATCTCTGCTCTCTTCCTGAAGGGGCGGGAAGCAGAGCAGGGGAGTCGAGAGACGCGGGGCGGGGGCTGGGAGTGGGGGGAGGAGAATCAGGGGGAGTCGAGTCTGGTTCCTGCTTCCTCCCCGCTTCCCTTCCTTGCCAACGTGCCGGGGCACGGGGGAGCCCAGCGCTGTCCTCAGCAAAAGCTGATTTTTTTTTTTTTTTTAGATCCAAAAATAAAGAAGCCCTGGAATGAGCCTCCCAGGGATCAGGCTTAGAGGAAGCTCCAGACAAGGGTGCTATTCACTGACCCGGTTGGGTTAAAACAAACACCCACACTCCAAGAAGGGGGGTGGCTGGGAAGGAGGGCTTGGAGGGCCAGAGTGGGTGGAGACAGCCTGGCAGGGACTGTCAAGGCCACAGGTGCACAGACCCAGGGACCCTCCACCCCACCCCGCAGGCTCATGGCCTCGGCAGGCTGCAGGAGTGCCAGTGGGCTCCCAGCGGCCGCACCAGAGTTGGGGATTTCCACCATCCAGCTGCGGAGGCCCGTCGCCGCCGGCGCTTTCCTGCTGGGGCGGCCAGAAGGCGGGGCCTCAGAACGGGAAGCCCTCCCAGCGGCCTCTAGGGCCCTTGTGCAGGTCTGTTAGAGGCAGGCAGGGATCTCTGCAGTCCCTGGTTGGGGTGGATGGACCTCCAAATATTTTGACTTGCCTGAGCTAGGCAGTTCAACCCGAAACTCAGGATAAAGGGAGGAAGGGAGGGCACTTAGGACTGAGTACATATTTACATTAACCTTGTTCAACTTGGAGTTGGCTGACCCTCAACAGTTGTTTGGCCTTGAGCATATGACTTGAACTTATCGTTGGTTTCTTAGTATGTAAAATGGAAATAATTACACTGCCTCCTTTGCCTGACTCATTGGTCTATGTGAAATACAATATTATAATGTACTTAATCAAATGTAAGAGATTATTATGAACAATGTAATGACCAACATTTGTCTAGAGCTCTGAAGTGCATTCCCAGACATTATCTCACCCATCCCCACAGCAGCCCTGTGAGGTAGGTGTTACTTTCAGCACTCTCCACTATAGGTGAGGAAAGCAGGTCCAGAGCTGGTCAACAATTACTGGAAACCAGGTTCTCTGGCTCTAAACCCAGCATTCTTCTACCTTGCTGGTTGCTTTTTTTTTTTTCTCTTTTGATGGTGGTGGTGGTGATGGTGAGGGGAAAGATCCCAGATGCCTCTATGAAATGTCAAGAAAGTCAAATGCCTCTCTCTACAGGAGTGTACAGATTAAGAATGTGCTGTCCCAACAGATACAAGATTATGCACAAACTAGCACCAGTTATTTTGGAGGTAAAGACAATTATTTAGCTTTGCGTAAAATTGTGTAGCTATGCTTTCCTGGCATCCCTGAGACTTCTCTCTCCCTAGGTAGAAGTGATGGAGAAAAACATGAAGCTCTAGAACACACTGACGCATTTAGGAATTTTAGTGAATGGCTCTTATTGGGGATGACTGCATCTTACTTTATTTTTTAAAGTATTCTTATTGATTTTTAGAGAGAGAGGAAGAGAGGAGAGAGAAACATTGATCGGCTGCCACCTGCACACCCCCCTATGAGGAATGGAGCTAGCAACCTGGGCATGCATGTGCCCTTACTGGAATCAAACTGGCAACCTATTAGTGCATAGGAGGGTGCCTAACCAACTGAGTCATACCTGCCAGGGGGGGATGACTACATTTTAGATGTCCACACCTAACGGGGACCCAGGGCTAAATGATGACGGGTAGGAGGAAAGTGGACAGAGTGCATTTATGATGGAAGAAACCTCTTCCCAGACCCGGAGATCCTATCACACAAGTAGCAACCTTTGTTCTCACCAAATTCAGGTCATACCCGCCGGCCTACACTTGAGCTGGCGACCACTTGATGCCTCGGGGAGGCCTATCACTCTGACAGTGAAGCCTGGCCTACCTGGGTAGCTCAGCTGGTCAGACCGTCATGTTGATATCCCAAGGCCGCAGGTTAGATCCTGGTCAGGGCACATACAAGAATAAACCAATGAATGCATAAACGAGTGGAAAAACAAATGGATGTTTCTTCCCCCCTCCCCCTTATCTCTCTCAAATCAATAAATTAATTAGAAAAAACTGGCTTGCCTATCATTGGAGCTAACAATCAAGGGAGCAGGTTGCCCCCGATCCTGACTCCTCTAGAGGCCCACCATGCTTTAACCTGAATTTCCCTCTCTGGCCAGATACAGAGGATTTAAGTCTGATGTGTCCCTAGTGGGTGTAAAACTATTCTCATCATTTACATTTTGTTTCAAAGCTAAAATTTGGCTGCCAGATGGCCTGGTGGTTTTCCATTCCCAACTCCTTACCTTGGGCTTTTCCATTTGCCATCCATTCATTTATTTAAGTAGAGAGCACTTTCTCAGTCCTAGGGATTTAATGATCAGCTAAGCCAAATTAGCTCCAGCCCCAAATATAGAAGTTTCCATTTACTTCTAGGTATCCTAGTTTCCTGATGCAATAGCCCAGAAGTCACTAGAGGCACTTATTCAACATTCCCACCAGCACATGACTGACTTAGAGCAATCTATTTATTCTTTCTGGGCCTCAACTTCTTTACCTGTCAAGTGTTGATATTAAAACCTATTCTCTTGGGAGAAACCAAGATGACGGCATAGGTAAACACCTAAACTGCTGCCTTGCACAACAATTTTAAAACTACAACTAAAAGTCAAAACGGACATCATTCAGAACAACAGGAAGGTTGACTGAGTGGAAATTCTACAACTAGAAGGAATAATAAAAGCACACTGAGACTCAGAGGAGCCGCAGAAGGCAGAGGTACTGAGGCGTGCACGGGGAGAGAACTGGCAACTGAGTATGCAGCTGGCTTTCTCAACCGGGAGGGAGATAAAAGCTCCCGAATGTTCTGAACTCTAGTTCCGGTGAGACTCTGGGGACCCAGACTCATTCAGGGAGAAACTGGACTATCAGGAAAGAGAAAAGCACACCGAGACTCAGAGGAACTGCAGAAGGCAGAGGTATTGAAGCAAACAGAAAGGGCTGGCAACTGAGTACATGGCTAGCTTTCTCAAGTGGGAGGGAGATAGAAGTTCCCAACTGCTCTGAACACCAGTTTCAGGCGAGACTTTAGGAAGCCAGATTCATTCGGTGAGAAACTGGACTGTCTGGCAGTGGACAAAACTTGAGGGTGGCTTTCTCTTAGAGGTGCTTGCAGTGATTACTGCGGGACACTGAGACACAGGGGTCTCTTAGGGCAGGGCTGATGAGAAGCCATTGCTGCCTACTCAGCCCTGAGACACTACCCCATCTAAGCTGAGCACAGAGGCTTTCGCAAGTCTTGTCTCATAAGGGTGTCTCCAGCACACTTGTTCTCCCAGCATAGACACAGCTGAATCCTCACAGCCAATTGGCCTGGAGGTCAATTCCTCCCAGTGATACCAACAATCAAGACTTAACTACAACAAGACTGTGCATACAGCCCATAAAGGGGCGCACCAAGAGTGTCCACCTCAGGTAACTGGGGAGGCTGAGCCACTGGGCCCTATAGGACAACTAGCACACAAAGCCACTCTATCAACTCAGAGAAACAGCCAAAAAACAGGTCACAAATAAAAGAAATGGGGGAAAGTAAATGACTGGATATAGAGTTAAAAACTGTATAAGGTTTTTCAAGAATTTTCTAGAAAAGGCCAATAAATTTAGCAAGACTCTCGAGGATATGAAAAAGAACCAACTAGAAATTAAGCATACACTGACTGAAATAAAAAATAATATGCAGAGATCCAACAGCAGACGAGAGGATCGCAAAACTCAAGTCAAAGATTTTAAATACAAAGAAGAAGAAAACATCCAACCAGGAAAGCAAAAAGAAGAATCCAAAAATATGAAGACAATGTAAGGAGCCTCTGGGACAACTTCAAGCATACCAACATCAGAATTATGGGGGTACCAGAAGAAGAGAGAGATCAAGATACTGAAAAACTATTTGAAGAAATAAGGACAGAAAACTTCCCCCACCTGGTGAAAAAAACAGACTTACAAGTCCAGGAAGCGCACAGAACCCCAAACAAAAGGAATCCAAAGAGGACCACACTAAGACACATCATCATTAAAATGCCAAGAGCAAAAGACAAAGAGAATATTAAAAGTAGCAAGAGAAAAACAGTTACCTACAAGGGAGCACCCATACAATTGTCAGCTGATTTCTCAATAGAAACTATGCAGGCCAGATGGGAATGGCAAGAAATATTCAAAGTGATGAATAGCAGGAACCTACAACCAAGATTACTCCACCCAGCAAAACTATCATTCAGAACTGAAGGTCAGATAAAAAGCTTCACAGATAAGAAAAAGCTAAAGGAGTTCATCACCACCAAACAGTATTATATGAAATGCTGAAAGGTATTCTGTAAGAAGAGGAAGAAGAAGAAAAAGGTAAAGATAAAAATTATGAACAACAAATACACATCTATCAACAAGTGAATCTAAAAATCAAGTGAATAAAAAAATCTGATGGACAGAATAAACTGGTGAATATAGTAGAATCAAGGGCATAGAAGGAGAGTGGACTGACAATTCTTGGGAGGGAACAGGAAAGGGATGTGGGGAGGTATGGGAAGAGACTGGACAAAAAATCGTACACCTATGGATGAGGACAGTGGGGGGGGGGTAAGGGCAGAGGGTGGGGTGGTAACTGGGCAGAGGGGAACTATGAGGGGAAAAAAAGAGAAACTGTAATAATCTGAATAAAGACTTATTTTTAAAAAATTTAAAAACCTATTCTCCTTACTTCATGGGTTTACTGTAAAAAATCTGGGGCTTTAGAAAGGTGGCCATTGTCAAGAATTGCTTCCAGCACTAAGCCCTTCTAGGAAAAAAAAAAAAAAAAGCAAGCTGGAAAGTGAGGTTGATGCTGAGGCCTGTCCATACTCTTCATCTTGCTCTTGGTGGGTTTCTTCCTGAGATGGCCAGCCTAGCATCTCTCTTCTCTAGGCTGAAGGACAAAGGAGCAGTGACTACCCTGTACCTAAGCGCTAGAGAGAGACATAGTAAGGCTAGCGAGGCTGTCTCCTCATCTCTCCTAGAGGCCCAGGGTCGTGTGTCCTCAAATCTTTGGTGGTGCTGATGATTGGAACAGTTGGGTCTATTTGGGGCTTTTACATTTTTGTTTTGTTCAATTTAGAAAGAGAAGAGGCAATGACCTCTTCTTTAAAAAACAAAAGTAGGCAGGAAGTGTGCTTCGCCTGAGTGGCAGGGACTAAGGGTGTAATTACAGGTTTTTGTTCAGCATTTTCATGTAATTAAATCCAAAGGAAAGCGAGAGCCTAGCCTAGGCTTCTAGGATGCAAGGTAGACAAGAGGGGCGTGTGTGTGTGTGTGTGTGTGTGTGTGTGTGTGTGTGTGTGTGTGTGTGTGTGTTGGCGTGCTGGGATGGGGAGAAGAGGCAGGAGGTGAGAAATGGATTTGCTTTTCAGGCTAAGAAGAAGCGGGGTTCTCGCCTTTATTAATATCTTTACATTCTTTTCCCAAAAGGTAGCCAATTATTCATCTTTTATTCGATGCCACTGCACTCTCCTTGGTGACATTTTCCAGCCATGCGCAGCCTTCTCGGCACTGATTTCCCTCCAGCCGTTGACTCGCCCCCTCCCCACTCTCTCGTGCCGCCGCTTTCTGCCTGGCTGCCCACACAATACACCCGCTGCAAAATCCACAGCCAGCTCTCCAGCATTCAGAGTTCGGGGACCAGCGACCTCCGCCGCAGCCGCAAAATAGTCCCTCCTTTTGTTTTGAACGCCTTCTGGCTTTCCCGGTTCCGCTTTGCAACACTGCCACCCCACCCCGCCTTCCCCGTGGCTGCCTCGGTTTCCCCGGGCAAACCCGTCTCTGTGCACACGAGCCCGTGGTCTTCAGCGCCCGGAGCGTGGAAAAGGGGTCCCAAACCGCGGGGCGCGCGCACTCCCCTCCCCTCGCCTCCCCTCCCCTCCCCTCGCCTCTCCCTCCCCCAGCCCCCGTTGTCCCTCTGACGTTTCCTGGACGTTGTGAACTGGCAGCAAGAATGGACCCACTGTCTGCGCACATTCTTAAGGGCAGGAAACCTGACCCACCCCAAACCACGCGCTCCAAAGGAAGGGCACTTGCATTTTCCGGGAGGGCGGGTCTCTGCTAGGGTTAGCTGGGCTGGCCTCTGGCACCCCACTCCGTTTCCCCTCCCCCACCAGGCCCGCAGATCACCACCCCCTCCCACCCTGACGCCCCCTTCACCTACTCTTCCCAAGAACAGATTGTTTATCAGAACGGGCAGCCAAGAAACCTACTCCTGTTTCTGGCCTCTGCCAGAGATTAATCACAGTGGGACAGGCACAAAACTTGCTGTGTTGGGGCGGGGCGGAGGAGGGCGGGTGGAAGGGTGGTTAAAAGGAAAGACCAATAATTCTGACACTTGACAAGCTGACCAAATTGGTGTTACCTTTCCCCTCCTTTCTTTCAGTAAGTCGGGCAGAGGACTGAATTATATTTCATTCCCACTCCCTGTGCCCCTGTCCCCCCACCCTCCTCCTCCCCCTCCTCTCTCTTAAGTCTTCGTTTTGATGCTTTAATAGTACTGACTGGCTTTTAATTCTGATTAACATTCTCATTCTCAACTGAGGGGTGTGTGTGTGTGTGTGTGTGTGTGTGTGTGTGTGTTGAGGGCTGGAAAGACACATTCACAAACCTGACTGCCTGACAAATCCCCCCTTTTCATCCTTCCCTTTGAAATGACATCAAGATGGAAGGGGGGGGGGGGAGTGGGGATGAAGAGAGGAGGCATGGAAAAAAGAGAGGGAGGGGGAAGCAATTTATGTGCTTTTCTAAGGCAGCTAGTAAAATTCCTAAGGGAGAACGAATGCCAAAATGGACTGTCTTGGTGTATTTTAGACCCGATCATCAGGGTGAATCATGTCAGGGCTCTGCATTGGACCCGCAGCCGGGAAGCTTAGGGACAGGCATACAAAACATCGCTGTGTCTGGGAGGTGCCCTTCGGAAGGCGACAGGAGATAGGTGTTTGCTCTTGCCAGTTTCCTCTCCATCAGGATTTTTTCCTCACATTCATTGCAAGATGCCTTTTAAAACACACACACACACACACACACACACACACACACACACACACAGAAGGCTGATAAAGAAAAACCAGGGATAGAAAATGCCCCATAAAACATGGCCCCCAAAGGGAAGGTGCAAAACCCATTTGATCCAAGATATAGATATCTCTGCCCTGGATTGTTTTTTCCCTTTGCTTTACAACTCTGCAGACATCAGGTTAGCAAAAGGTAATAAATAGTTCTTGCGCAGCAGGGTCTGGACTAGTGAAAACAGTTTACTGAAATTAATGGGCCTCGCCTGAACCAAAACCTCCACTTTGGAATTAATGCCAGACATAGTTTTCCTGAACTCTGTCCAACTGCCTAAGCGGCAGACAATTTTTGTTCTATTTGTGCTGGAAAATAAAGCCCGGGCCCTTGATCTCAGTGTAGATTCTAATTTTTTTTTTTTAATTCAGCACAGTGAACACTGCCAATTTCCAGTTTCTGCTAGTAGAAGCTCTTGTGCTCTGGGGCTGTGCGTGACAGTGTGACAACCAGAAGTTATCTGGTAAACTTTCCATTGAAAACCATCGTCAGCCTCCCTCCCCATCTGTGGCCTCGGAGCTTTCACCACGACACAGAGAGGGATTCAAGAAAAACTCCAGAAACGGGTTCTCAATAACCCTCTTTCCCAAGGCTCTTGGAAAGGCTGGGTCTGAACCATGCTGCCTGCATGACCTCCATTCCCCCCCCCCCCCATCCCTACATGAAGCTCCAAACCTCCCAACCCAGGGTGTCACACACACACACACACACACACACACACACACACGCGCGCGCGCGCGCGCGCGGGCTGGGACATCCAGTGGTTATGGCTGGTACAGCGGAGACCCAATGCCCCGGCTGTCAGTGTCAGAACCCATCCTGCCCCCCCCCCCACCTCCCCGCGGCCCCCCTATTAATAACCGCCCGGTCGCGGGCAGCCGACGTTCTGGTTTTCATTGTACAGTCTGCACTGGTGACACAGGACATGTGGAAATTTTTGAGAGCGCTGCGGTGAATGGCGTGGGGGGGGGGGCGGGGAGCGTGAGCAGGGGCGAGGGAGGGGAGCGAGTTACTTTTTAGCTTCCGCTAAGTACTTGGCAGCTCGCCAGGCCCGGAGGATTCTGGGAAGCGAAAGCCTCCCCAGTATAAACTGCCAGCTTTAAGCAGCCCTGACAGTTCTGCTCCTTCCAAACTTGGCAGCCGTTCAAAGTGCTCTTTCATTTGAAATGCTGGAAGCCTGCCATGTGCAATGCAGATTTGCTGTGCCTGCGCGCAGAAGGAACTGATAAATGCCGTTGCAGTTGCCATGGGGACAGGAGGCTATCAGAATGGCCTTGTGATCCTCAGCCTCTCGGCTCGGCAGGCTCTCGCTCTCCCCCCCTCCGCCCCTCCTCCTCCTAGTCAGTGAGATGGTGAAATAAATGTTCTGGAAAGAGGTTAACCCTCCTCTCCCTGGTTCCGAAGCGGAGCGCAGATTCACCTCTAGGCATTTTCCCGGGTCTGAAGTGCCAGCCAGGGCCACAGGACTAAGCGCCGTCCAGGGCAGGTCACCCCCCCACCCCTTCCTCCGCCCCTTCCTCCACCCCCACCCAAACAATCACACACACACACCCGCCCTGCTTCCTGCTCCCTGGGGGCTTTCACAAAGCTGTGTTTTTAATAGAGCTTTTCAGCAAGTCCAAGTGTAAGTCTTTGAGTCATCAAAACCCGGATGTAAACACAGCAGCCCTACATTCTGCGCAGTTTGCGTGTATTTTATCTTTTTAATAATATTTTGCTGGCAACTTGGAACTGCAACGATGCCAGCTACGTTCGCCAGCCGCTTACCTCATGCAGCATCCATCTTAGGGGAGAGTGGCTGCCCGGCCTTGCCTGTTCTCTCTCCTTCCCCGGCCTGCCCCCGACACCGCAGGAAATCTGAAGGCATCTTATTGCTGTAGAGGCAACCGAGTCCTTCAGAACCTCGGGCTTTAGAATGAGCATGACATCACCCTGGGCAACAACAACACAGGGTATGTTTGTGTCGGAGACAAGACACTGGGTGATTTGAGGTGAAACAGGTCTGTCATTTATGCTGAGTGTGAGGGTGCGCCAGGCTGGATGGCGGGGGCCCCCCATTTTGCACAAGCTGCTGTTTGAAACACAGACTGATTCAATGCACAGAAACAAAATAGCACATTCAGATTTGGTCCATGTTCAGGTCTATAATGCCAACTCTCCGGGTGGCCTGTTTAATGGGGAAAAAATGAAATACTCCGTTCCAGCAAAGGCTCAGGGAGGCCAAAGAGGTTCAGTGATTTATTTACATTGAGCAGTAGTCCTCCTCAACCCAACTCGCTATTTCCTGAAGGTTTCCTGAACCTAAACCTTTGTTAACATCCCAGGAAGAGAACATATTTTTCCTGTGGCTTTCAATATTTTCTGCTAAATATATTCCGGCACACTGTTTATCTAGGGTTTCAGCTTTCAGACCTTTATGTACTTTTAACACCTTGAGGCCATTCCACTGGGGGGAAAAAAAGGTGTATATTTATTAAAGAGGATTTTATGTGCTGGGCTGCAAGGCGGTGGGAGTTTCTGTTTGGGTCTGTCTGGATAATGAGGGCCTCAGGATGAGATCCAAGTGAGAGGCCTGGTTGGTTTATGAACCCCTTTTGAGAAAGTGGGCCCTACATGGCTCATACAGCAAACCTCTGAATACCACAGAATGTTGAATCCAATGAGGTATTTCTTCATAAGTGTGCGGCTGACATGGAGGCCAGACGGAAGAAAGATGGAAAATGCCCCAGGTTCCTGGGGCTTAGCTGCAATTTCTTTCAACCTGACACTGTCTGGGTGTCTGCTTATGATTGTCACGGCAATTCTGGCCAGAGCCACGCACACTCTGTCTTGCTGGCATTTCCTGACTCCAAGCAGCCGCTCCCAAATAAATACATTTATCGATAAAAGCCATCTGCTTCACCTTGCCAGCAGGCACAGAGCTGTAAGGGGTAGTGTTCAAAGTGATTTTTAGGATCAATTGGCCCATTAGGTATTTGGAGGTGGGTTTGGCTTGGAATTAAACAGGACAGAATTGAGGGTGGAAATCAGGTGATTCTGGAGAGCCCTGCTTCCCTCCTCCCACCCTCGCCCCAGCCCCCACCTTCTCCAGACAATCCAGGCAGCTGGGGTTTTGGCTCTGGAAGCTTCTCAGCTTTGGCAAGCCAAAACATATTTCGTGGTGGTGATTCCTTCCCCAGGTTGACCGACAAGTTTCTGTACTGAGCAAGGGATGTTTCCTGACTGTGGGCATGAATCAGAAGCTGTATTTTCCATCCAGGGCTTCTGGTGACAGTGTTTAAGCTGGAAGAACAAAGCAGACGCTGAGGAACCCTTTATTATCAGGTCCAGAGCTCATCTATCCGCAGAGCTGGCTGCACATAGTGCGGATGTATGATTTCCCCGTTTTAACCATGCCCAGAGCAGCCCATTCCCCCAGAACGCCATGCCAGCGTTCATATTTCAGACACTACCCTTCCTCTCTCTCTCCCTCCCTCTCTCTCCATGTCCTTGTGGTATTTGCTGGCTTCAAAAGTTCTTCCTTTTTTTTTTCTTTCAGCCTTCCTCTTCCAAATGGGAAGATTTGCAAAAGCCATTTTGGGGCTCTTGAGTGCCTTCCCAGATGGAGGCAAGCCCCGAGATTTCAAACAGCACTGGCACTGCCCATGTTCTGCTCCTACACGGTGGGCGGACAACAAAGGGGTGATGGTGGGGCGGCTCCCCAGCACCGGGGTCCGAAGAGGCAGGGTCCCAGAAGCCCATGGATGGGTAAGGTCTGCCGGGGCTGCTTCAGGAGCTGCGGCGGAACAACTCCCTTTTGTTTTGCTGTCTAGCATGTGACCAGAATGCTGCCAGCTAATTTTAACCCCACCGAGGTATGGCTGACACACACACACACACACACACACACAGACACACACACACACACACACACACACACACACACATACACACACACACACACACACATACACACACACACAGACACACACATACACACACAGAGACACACACATACACATACACACACACATACACACACACACACACACACACACACACACACAACAAAACAAAAAAAATATTGCATTTGGAAAGAGAAATGCTGTGGGCTGGATAAAAGCCTTTTCAGCTTGTGTTCCTTCCTGTTTCAGTTTCCAAGCTTGCATTATCGGTAACCCGAAAAATGATGAGTTTCACCGAATTCCTGGATGTTACACAAGAGGACAATGGGACTATTTCGGGTGCTGTGAGTGTGTCTGGCACAGACCCTGGAAGCCATTGTTTTGGGGAGGGAAAATGCTTTGGGCTTTCCTGGTACTTTTCTGCTAGGGTCTCAAAACCCCAAAAGGTAGGGGATGGGGATGGGGGTGGGGGGGAGAGACACCAGGCACTCTCATGGCAACCTTGTGTGCTTGACTCTGAAAGGACCTGGGTGAGAAGTGGGTTGTTGATTCAGTGGTGGTGGCGGTGGGGGAGAGTGACGGTGGCAGTGGTGGCCTGGGAAGTGTTAAAAGGTGGATGGAGGGGAGCGTTTGAAGTGGGACAGCAGGAGCAGGAAGAAGTGGGGAGAGGAAAGCTTGCACAATAGCTGAGTGAGCGGCCCCCTGGGACAGAGGCCACCAGCTTTCCTACTGAATTTCCATATCCGCTTTCAGCACTGGGAAGTAAGTGGGGGCCTCTGTGGCGTGCCTCCCCCTGGATACTGGCTTCTCAAAGCATTCCCGTGGCAGTTAGTTCATTGTGGCTGTCTGGCTTGGTGGCCCATGATGCCCGGTGAAAAGGTATAGAATCTCAAGACCCAGGAAATTAAGCGGTTTGGATAAGCTAGCGTGCAGCCAGACAGCTGCTGCCAGCTGGTGTAAAATCAGGTAGTGAGATGGGCTATCATTAGCCTGAGGTCTACCCTGCAGTCCCAGAAGGTAACATGATGGCGGCGAGGCTGAGAGAAAGGCCTCGTTAATGCTGCAGCACTCCGCAGTCCAGGGGGCTTGGGGCCGTTGCTCTGACAGCTGCTGAGGACTTCAGCTGCCTAAGAGGCCATTTGCTTGGGCCTGCCTGCCTGGCCAGCCTCTGTGTATTAAAGGACTTGTGTTGGTCTTTGAGGTCCCCTCTCCCCCTGAATCCTCAGGCGAAGGCACTGCCTTCCGAAGGGATGGGAACCTCCCAAGAGACCCTCCAGCCCTCTGGTATCACCTGCTTACTTACAGAGTCTGTTTATTGGACTGTTCCAAAGGCTTGTTTTGAACGAGTTGATGCCTTTAATTAAACAGATGAGAGCTGCCCAAGTCGGGTAGCTGTTGGTCGGAGCATTGTCCGGTGTGCCAGGGTTGTGGGTTTGATCCCCGGTCAGGACACATACGGGTATCAACCAATGAGAGCATATCTAGGTGGAACAACAAATCAACTCTCTCTCTCTCTCTCTCTCTCTCTCAAATCAATCAATAAATAAAAATTTAGCCCAAACCGGTTTGGCTCAATGGATAGAGCGTCGGCCTGCGGAGTGAAAGGTCCCAGGTTCGATTCCAGTCAAGGGCATGTACCTTGGTTTCAGGCACATCCCCAGTAGGGGGTGTGCAGGAAGCAGCTGATTGATGTTTCTCTCTCATAGATATTTCTGACTTACTATTCCTCTCTGTAAAAAAATCAATAAAATATATTAAAAAAAAACATAAATAAATAAAAATTTAAAACAAAAGAGAGAGCTCATGAGTAGGTGGAGATATTTTTGACTCTTCACAAATATGGTTGAATTTCTTTCTTGCATTTCCCAGTAAGGGGGGTTCAGGCTGGTCAACACATTTATGCGTAAGATCACCAGGAGTGTTTTCAGCGAACAGCTGGCTCTGCGGCCCAGAAAGATAAAAGGAACCCTAAGTCAAGAACTTGTTCCTTGTGCTTCTCTGTCGACAGATATTTTTGCCGGCATCCAGGTGTCATTAGGATACATTCCTCCTTTACCTTTCCGGCCAGAGGATTCCTGAATGTTTCATAATAGCGCCACAGCTGGAACGCAGCTGCCTCAGGGTGGAGCAAAAATAAGGGAGGGCAGGGAATCTTGGAGGGCTGGGAAAGTCCTTTCTAAAAGCCAGGAATGAGTGGGGCCTCTGGCGTGAAAACCTTCCAGGTGGGGGAAGGGAGGATACGTTTTTGCCCTTTGCGTAGATTCCAAAAATTCACGGGGGGGGGGGGGGGGGGGGGAGGCCAGCTATTCTGAAATTGCCTTTAAAACAAACAGCGCAAATGTTTAAATTGACCTGGGAAACCCTTGCTTTTTCCTTTCCCTACAATCCAAGTCTGTTCCCTTGAACATTAACCAAAAGGAGAGTTTGTCCAAGCTTCTCTCCTCCCCCATATATCTCTCTCTCTCTCTCTCTCTCTCTCTCTCTCTCTCTCTCTCTCTCTCTCTCTCTCTCTCTCTCTCTTTTGTTATCGTTGCTTCGGCAGAACTTTTGGAAGCTTTCCCAGGCTGGAGCTATAGCATGTTTCCAGGAAAATGCATAAGGAGTGTCTGTGTTTTGAGTTTCTCTGGAGGGGGCTGGACATGTTTTCCAGAGAGACTGAGCTAAGGGCAGCCAGGTCTTGTGCAAGAGTCCAGCCAAGCAAAAGGGCAGACGCTGCCGGAAAGATCTGTGCGCATCCAAAAAAACGCTGAAACGAAGGTGTGGCTCCGTTGGCCCGCCTGTTCTCAGCCTCCTTCAGCCTTGGATTCGTGTGGTTACCTCAGTGGCGGTCTGCGAGTGCAAGCACCCCAACCCCCTCCAAGACATACACTGAGAAGAGCTGGGGGCCAGGGTTTGACCTTTGTTCTCCAGTTAGCAGTGCTTGTAATTGCTGCCTAAAGAACACTCTCTGGTTTAGATGAAGTGCAGAGAGTCAATACTCACCCAGCAGGAAGGCGCCCCGCCCAGGCGTGGAATGTAATGGGGAAAAGGTGTCCTGGAGATGCCGCTGCCAAGGGTGCTGCCAACCCCCCAGCCCATGCCAGCACCGCTGCACTCGGGCCCAGAATCACACACACGGCTGCATGCCCACATGGATCAGAAACACCTGGACGCAACCAGAAAGCGCATCCATGAGACCTGAGGGCAGTGGGGACTCGCAGGACCCCTCCCCGAGAGAAGTGGCTCTCCAAGCAAAGGCAGCCGGGATTTCCTGGAAATAGCCTCTCCTTCAGGCTGGCTCATGGGAGAAGGGCGCAGAAAGAGCTAGTAGGAAGGCTGCCCTGAGTGAGAGCCGAGCCGCCCCAGCCACTCTCCAGTGAGAAAGGCCGCTTCCGAACGTTTAAGAATCATCTCTGAGTCAGTGTGTTTGTTCAGGATCTGGAGCACCCAAGACCTCCAGAGAGGAAGGACGGAGCAGGGGCTGCAGTGCTGGAAACCAGAGGACACTGCCCCTGGCTCTTCTCCCACCGTGCATGAGTGTGAAGACTATTTACCAGTAACACTGGAACTGGTCATGTAAAATTGCTTTCCTTTCCGTCCAGGGAACACATTGGCTCCAGGAGGCACCTCCCCCACAGCAGGCTGGGAAGTTGCCTCACAGCCCAGGCTTTGGAATACTGACGCACCGATGACAAGCACAGCTAATATTCAGCGGACACCTCTCCCGCATCTGGCATTGCGCTGTTTGAATCCGGCCTCTCTAATCCACGCCTTACGAAAGGGGTCCAGTTATTACCCCCATTTTATGGATGTAGAAAAGAAGCTCAGAGAGGTTAAGAAACTTGTCCCAGCCCTGACCGGTTTGGCTCAGTGGATAGAGCGTCAGCCTGCAAACTGAAGGGTCCCGGGTTCAAGGGCATGTTTGTACCCAGGTTGCAGGCACATCCCCAGTAGGGAGTGTGCAGGAGGCAGCTGATTGATGTTTCTCTCCCATCGATGTTTCTAACTCTCTATCCCTCTTCCTTCCTCTCTGTAAAAAAAGAAAAAAGAAGAAGAAGAAAAAGAAAGGAAGGAGGAAGGAAGGAGGAAGAAAAAGGAAGGAAGAAAAAGGAAGGAAGGAAGGAAGGAAGGAACTTGTCCCAGATACACAGCTAGTAAGTAATGGCTGAAATTAGAACACAGGGTTACCTTACTCTCGAGTCCTCATCAGATGGGCCTGGGTTTGAATTCTAAGTCAGCTTTGTGTGACTATATGACCCTTGCCAACCTCCAGGCTTCTTGATCTGTTTTCCTAAATTAAATACACCACATATTGGCAATTTCGTATGACTTAGCCTAAATCTTACCCAAGATGCTGTCAGACTGACATAAGACAATGCATGCAGAGTACTTCGCTGAGTGTTTAGAATGCAGTGAGCACCTGGTAGATGCTAGCTGTTAATAACCATCTCAGCGTCGGTGCGTTTGTTCAGAATCATTAGTCATTATTCATAGTCTTTGCGAGTCTTCTTGAACCCTTGAAAGGCCTCTCTCATCCCCGTATGGGCCCTCAGTCCCGAGTTGGTCACATCGCTGATGCCGGAGAAAACAACGTCTAATCCTTTCTTGGTGACTTAATGTGTGCTGGAATCTACACATCTGGAGCACACATCTGTATCCGAGCCACCAATTCCTCCCTTTTACATTGCCCACTCACATTCACTTGGGCTCATTAGGGGTTCCAAGTTTTCAAAGTCGTTCAAATCTGATCACTTTACAGCCCTGGTTAAAAAGTCTTCCAGACGCCTAACATAATCAAAACAAACTCCTTCTCGGGGACACAAGACCCTTGGGAAACTGCCTCCAGCCCCTCTCTCTGCCTCTTCCTGCCCCTCGGTTCCTTGCTGACCACATGAAATCCCTCTTTGTTCCAGGAATGCCACACAAACCTTCAAGTCCTGGCCTCTGCAGGCTCTTTTCTCCACCCAGGAGGGAGGTTTCCCCTCCTCTTCTTCGAGCAAACTTGTGTACATCTTTCAAAACCCAACTCAGTGTTTACCTTTCCTGTGACACTGGCCTCCAGCATTCACTTCTGTCTCTATCCTCCATGGCAATCTGCGAATGGCACAGAGTTGTAACTACACACCTTCCCTACTGGGGACTTAATGTAGTTCAAGGCCAGGGCTTACCTTCTAGCCCCAACGTCACCTGGAAGGCCTTAAATAAACGTTAGTCAAAAGAAGGTGCCTGAACATAGATTTATATAATGTAATTTTATTGGCAGTAAAATAGTATGTGAGTATTTATATGTATGTATATTATTTATACCTTCCCTGTGCCGTAAGAATTTGAGGTAGATGTGAATATAAAAATCTTTCTCACTCATAAGCAAGTAGAGAATAGTACTTGGTATATCCCATAGTAGAAAGAGCCAGGACTTTCGAGTCAAAGAGTTCTGGGTTCATATCCTAACTTGGCGTCTGACTGTGACTTTAAGGCATTACTTCACTTCTCTTAGCCTCAGTTTTCCCATCTGAAAAATGGGGATAACAATTATTACCTCAGTGGGAGACATTGTTGATTGCTATTCAATTGTCACTACTGCTTTCTTCCTTAGTGCTCTGAATTATTTTTTCAGAAGTCCATGTGCCTGGGGTGGGGTGAGAGAAATCCTGATTAATGTAAACTTACCTTGATAAGTTTCCCTTACTGGTGATTCATTCTGGCATAGATCTGTGACTCCGTTCTGGCCAATGAGATGCAGAGAGGGTTGTTTATGGAGCGTGTGCAGAGAGTTGTTCTAGGAAATAGTCTGCTGCTCTTAAAACATGAGAGAAACAGCTGTCCTTCAGCTGCTGGATGTGATGCCTGAAGTGATGGCTGGGGCCTCAGCAGCCATTTCCAAGCCAACAAAGATGATAGAACGGAAACGGCAAGAACCTGGGTCCGGGTATTCAGTTCAGCAGCTGGATTATTGTACTTTGGAGCCACCCACTTCTGTATTACCGTATTTTCCGGCGTATAAGACGACCCTTTAACCCAGGAAAATCTTCTCAAAAGTCGGTGGTTCGTCTTATACGCCAGGTATAAAAATACCATGGTTTGCAGTTATGATGGGTGCTGCTAACTCACCAGAGACTTGCCTGGCACTTGCTCTCTCTCTCTCTATTGTTTGTTATCTTCCTCCTATCAGCATCAGTTCCAGTCGTCTTATACGCCGGAAAATACGGTATTTCCTGCGCTCACCAATTCCTTCGTTGTTCAGTGAGGGACCACTGGCTCAGTCCAACAGAGCAGAGGTTGCTGTTGTTACTTGCAGCCCAAAGCATCCAGACAGGTCAGCTTCACAGGGTTGTTGCGATGACGAAATAAAACAAAGTTTGCCAAGTCCCTAACAGTGCCTGGAACACAGCAGGTTCTTAACGATTAAAGACATTCCTGCTGAGACAATCTGAGGTGAATGCATGACTAACTCTGATGAGTGACCCAAAGAATGTGGCAGATTGTAATAAAGTCAAATTTAGAGCAGTTCCGAGCTGGGCGGGTGCTGGAATGACAACAAAGATGACGATGACAATAAAACTCAAACCCCGTGTTAGTAAGTGTCTGCTGGAGCTTCTCGAGGCCGTAACAACGGTTCTCCTTTGTTCTCCTTCGGCCTCTTCTCACCCGGGTCAGAGTGAAACACTGCGAGACACAGGCTTTTCCAATTGTGGGCAGCCACACTTGCACAGTCGGGGTGGTCCCTGATTTCCCTGGGGCATGGAAGCCCTGCTACAGGATGAAGGCTAGCGTGTAATTTGTAGCTCCAGGAGGAGCCAGGGTTTGGAAATAGAGCTAACATACCAACGCAAAGTAAAACGGCCTGCAACTGGCAAAGAAGCACAAAGCCTGTCCCTCCCCAGGCCAGCCCCGCAGACGTCTACCGCGTGGGAAGGCCTGCATTTGGGGGCCCTGGGCCCTGGCAGGCCCGTCTGGCTTCTGGCCTGCTGACCAGGCCACGGAGCCCCCCTCCGTGCCAGCCCCACAGCCCTCCTGACCCTGTTCCAGGAGCGATCAGCCACACCAGTGTCTGCCAGACTCATGTCCGCCCAGCGCGTGGGCGGCCTTGGCAGCAGGGGATGGAACAGGGTTTGTGCGAGGACATCGTGGCCCCCGTGGCAGGGTGGCGAGAGGGGCGGTCTCACTTCCGGGCAAGCCCGGAGGGAAGCTGGAGGAGATGAGGAGCGGAAGCTGCAGACTCAAGGCAGCCTTAGCCCCATTTCCAAGGCCCTTTCCACGTCAGAAGCTGCTCCAGGTCGTGTACTTCCTGTATGTCTCGCCCCTGCCCAGCCAGGTCCAGCACCCACATTCAATTCCGACCGCCAAATACTCATTGAGAATACTCTATGCAAGGTGCCATATTCCTGCCAGCGACTGGGAGTGAGAGAGATACGAAGAAAAACAAGATTGGAGCAGAAAGGACTTCAAAATGTTTTTCCAATTTCTTTCAGCCTCTATATCTACTCCCCACCCCCACCGCAAGCCCAAGTATTTAAGAAATAAATAAAAATGTGAATCCAGGGCAGAGCCAGAGACAGCCTCCATGGACAGAGTCTGAAGGCCAGAGGAGAAACGGAGGCCCGGAGAAGTGAAGTGAAGTGACCTCTGTGAGGCACACCCCAGCCAGGTTCAAACTCTGCGCACCTGGCCCAGTGCCCTATCCATTGCAGGGCCTACCCCCGGGCCCGGTTTCAGAGGTCAGCAGGGTAGCTGAGGGAAGCGAAGCAGGAGCAGAATCCATGTGCTACAGACCAGTTAGAGTCAATGGGCTGACGCAGGAGAGAAACATCCATCTGTGGAAGAGGCTCAGGGCTGGGCGGGGGACAGGATGGGCAGGATTTGACAAGGAGCATGGCCAGGGAGTGGCGGAGAGTTGGGAGTAGGGGCGGGGGGGTGGGGTGGGGGGACGGGCCGGGGGGAGGAGGAGGAGATAATTCAGGCCCTGGAGAAAAATGATCTACTCAGGTTCAGCCAGCGTGGCTCAATGGTTGAATGTCGACCTATGAACTGGGAGGTCACTGTTCCATTCTCAGTCTGGGCACATGCCCAGGTTTGGGGCTCAACCTATAAGAGGGGGTGTGCAGGAAGCAGCCGATCAATGATTATATCTCATCATTGATGTTTCCATTCCTCTCTCTCTCTCTCCCTCTCTCTGAAACCAATAAAAACATATTTAAAAAAATAAAAGGATCTGTTAAAGACTGAGGAAAGACCGTCAGCTCAGAGTCCTGGGTTCCAGCCTTGGCTCTGCCATTGCAAGAAGTGACTTGGGACCAGTGGTCTCCGCGTGTGGGTTTGTGTCCTTACCCATAACAACCAGAGGGGTGGGCTAGAATGTTCTACGTGGGCTGTCATGTTCTAATGTTCTTCTATGATGCCTTCTCCTTTCCCTGGGGCCTCCCTACCAGCACCACCAGCACCACCCAGGACACTTTCCAGGGGACTGGCATTGACATTAGAGGAAGGATCCCTGGGGCAGTGCAAAGCTGGCAGCTCCAGGGGCCTGCCCAGAGTTCGGGGAGCAGTGACAGAGCACGAGGAGACAGGAACCCAGCCGGAACTGGGGCAGGAGCCGTTCCTCCTCTCAGAAGGGTTCGTTCCAGTCTAGCCCAGGCCTCAGCCAGTTCTGCTCTACCCAGGCCCACCACGAGGGGGCACACAAGGGAGGTCCTGAGGGTGGGGGTGACAAGCCACATAATAGTTCCAAACCTCAGCACTTTCATTTTTAAAATGAGGTAAAAACAGTACCTTAGTCTTCTCCGTTGTGAAATTGATCATTTTAGTATCTCAGATGATGAAATGAGATAATGCTTGTCAGGTGCCTAGCACGTGCCTGGTGTAGAACCACTCAGTACAATTGAGATCACATGCATTGCCAGAGGGCTGCCTGCTGGGGCAGACCGCACAATTTGAAGGCTCCTGACACTAAACAGGCTGGTTTGAGAAGGGCCCCCTGTGCACCGAACGCAGGCTCAGTCACAGGAGGGGAGAACCGTGAAACGCGGCGGGGGCGGTTGGAGAGGCCACTAGAAGAATGCGCGCGCGCCCCCTGCCGGCTGGGAGAAAAGGTGCAGGCCTGCCGGCTGGAGTTGGAGGAGCCTGCGGTGATGCAGGGCATCCTTGTTAGCACGACCTGCTGGGGCCTGATAGCTTGACCCAATATTCACATAGTGCCCACCAGGTGTCACCCACTTAGCAACGTGCCAGGCTTTGGGAGGGATGTACAATGAGTGACAGGTAAGCTAGGTTTGGGGATCAATTCGCTTTAGAGTCAACCAGGCATGAATTCAAGTTCAGAGACCACCCCAGAAACTGTCTGTTACAGAAGCAAACAAAGTTCCTTGTGTCTTCAACTTGTAGTGTGTGGAGTGACCTTGGGCAGGGCATGGGATGTCTCTGAGCTTCAGTTTTCTCATCTGTAATAGGGAAGTCTTCTCTACCTCAAACCAGAGGGTAGAAGCCCTGGGTGTAGGATCTCAAGGACTCCTCACTTGGGAGGAGTTGAAAGTCACCACCAACAGTCATGTTGTTGCAGGGAAACCTTATCACTTTGAAGTCCCTGTCACCCTCCTGTAGAATGCCAGGCTCCCCAGGTCCCCCTCCACCCCCACCCCTACACTAGGTACCCTGCAGACCCAGGCTCAGGCCTCCCTACTCCTAAAGAAGGTGAGAAAGTGAGTCATGAAGTTCCCTGGTAGAAAGTGAGTTCCAGGCAGAGAAAATGACAGGTGCCAGGGCCTCCGAGGCAGGGACACACCTGGTGACAGACAGGCTGTCCTGGAGAAAACAAGGGAGAGGAACAGGACGTGTTGTTAGAGAGGGCATGGGGCGGGGCAGGCGGGGGCGGGGGCGGGCCTCGGGCCATTGGGAGGACACTGGTGTTTGTTTATTCTGAGTGAGAACGAGGAGCCACGGCAGGTTGTGAGCCGATGAGTGATGTCATCCGTCCTGCATTTGAACAGGCTCATTCTGTTTGGGGTTAAGGGTTGGAGAGCAGGGGACAGGGCTATTGGAGGGATGCAGGCAAAGGGACCAGGGTGGTGGTGGCAAAGTTAGTGAGAAGAGACCCCCTTCTCAAGGTGACCTCTGAAGGTAGGGCAGCTGGGGGAAGCTGCATGGGCAATCACCCATTTTGATTTCTATAAATATTTCTCTTGCGTATTTTGTTAAGAGTCCCTAAGGTACGTAGGGAAAAGGACTAGTGTCCATACACCCAAGCACTGAGGACACAGCAAGGAACTAGAGTGCCCACAGCAAGACCCCATCCAGCTCCTAAGTGAGGACCCTCACCTCCACAGTGGGAATGGTATGTATGAGGACAACATGCGAACTCTGTGGACTACATAGAAAGAAGCTACTTTTATTAAATGTTTAAGATATATTTTTTATTGATTTCAGAGAGGAAGGGAGAGGGAGAGAGAGATAGAAACATCAATGATGAGAGAGAATCAGTGATCGGCGGCCTCCTGCGTGCCCCACACTGGAAATGGAGCCTCAACCCAGGCATGTGCCCTGACCGGGAGTGGTGACCGAATGGTGACCTCGTGGTTCCTAGGCTGACGTTCAACCACTGCGCCCCGCCAGCTGGGCAAGAAGCTACTTTTATTCGTGAAATATGGTCCAAGGTCCCCCATGCCTTCTTTTTTTCAACCAAGACAGATCATTTTAACCCTCTTCTGAAGTTCAGAAATTAGTGTTTGTCTTGTAAACCGGACGTGGCAAAGCCGCTTAGAGAAAGGTGGTAGGAAGAGTTTAATCCGGATAGGCTTCCTGGAGGAGGAGTTTGACCGACTTCCTCTCTTTCCAGGCGAAACTGAGGCTCAAATAACTTGCCTGAGGTCACAAAGCAAGAAACTGGCAGAGAAGCGCTTGTGTCAATGCTGGTTTGGCTCAGAAGCCACTGCTCTTAGCCAGGCGCTGCCATGGTGACCGGCCTTTTCCATTAGAGGAGAATGATGGCCATTCATGGGAGCGCCTGGGACGGGATGATCTGAATGGCCGTCACTCGGGCAGGGTGGAGCATGGGCACCAGAGCCTTGGCCCTGCCTTGCCAATAATCACAGATTCTCAGTGTGAGGAGGCGAGGTGTGCCAGGCCCCGATGCCCAGGGTTTTATATGCAGAGTTTCACTTAACTTTCGTTTTGCTGATCAGAAACTGAGGCTTGACAAGATTACTGTTCTCGCCTGTGAGTGTCAGAACTGAGACAAGTGCCCAAGGATTCCAGTCATTTATTGTTGGATAACGACGAACTCGAAAAGTTAGTGGCTCAAAATGACAATTTATTATTTCTAATGATTCTGTGATCCCTGGGAATGTGGGCAAGGCTCAACTGGTTGGTTTTTGCGCTCCATGTGGTGTTAGCTTGGGTCATTTGCTTGGCTGCACTGAGCTGGTGGCTGGATTGGAAGGGAAGGGCCAAAAGGGCTCTACTCCCAGGCCTGGCACCCAGGGTCCCTCTGCGTGGCCTCCGGTGGCCAGCCTGGTGGCTTCAGGAGGCTGGATTTCTTACCTGGCAGCTGGCTTTTGAAGGAATAAAAGCAGAGCAACCAGACTTCTTCGGAGCACGCTGTGGAGTTGGCCCAGTGTCACGTCCACCAAATTCTACTGGTCACGGAAGTCACATGCCGAGGAGGAGGGGAATAGATCTCTCTGCTTGGGGGTGCAGCCGCTCATCCTGGGATGTGTGATGCTTGTGGCAGGGGGGTGGGGGGGAGGTGGGGGGACTGACTACCATCCAGCCTCCTGGCTGCTAGCCTCTCTTCCAAACCCTGGGCCTAATCCCAGGAAGCCCTCATCTCCAGGGACGCACTAAAGCTGCCTAGGCCCCCACCGGAAGGGGTGTGCCTACGCGTTGTCTTACCCGGTCTTCCTGCCCCAGGACTTCACGCTCTGTGCCTGGCTTCGCAAGAATTTATCTTACCTGGTTTCTTCCAGGGCAGGCACCATTTTTTCCCACTTCCTGCGGCTGCATCACCTGAGTTAGCCTGACGTGTCTTGTCCTCGGGAACCTGAAAGCACCTGGTGCACGGCTCCTAGGTAGTCAGCCACCGGAACGAGACTCTGTTGGATTCATCTTCACAGGCCCAGCATCAGCACCGGGTCTCCTTAGAAGAAACGCTCAGGAAACAGGACTTTCTGGCACCGGAGTTCACAGGCTCGGGCCTTGAACGAAGGAAGAGTCTTCCTTCTCCAGGACCAGCAGCCTCATCCTCTGGGAATATGGTTAGGAATACGGACCCTCCCTCCCTTCGCATCCTGACCAGGGCCCAGGGCCGGGGATAGAGCCTGACACCGAGGTGTGTGCCCTTGACCGGAATCGAACCCAGGACGCTTCAGTCCTTGGGCGGATGATCTAGCCACCGAGGAAACCCGCCAGGGCCAGAATCTGCATTTTCACAAACACCTGGGTGATTCTCATGCGAGACAACTGAGGTCCCCAAGGTAAAGAAAGAAACAGGAGCAGGTTGGAAGACAGGTGGCAGTGAGTCCCCCGAGGTGACAGGTGGGGGTCTCAGCCCTGGTTGATGGCTAGAATCACCCTGGTGCTTTTTAAACTTCCCTGTGTGCGCCCAGACCAATTAAATCCAGATCTCTGGCACTTGGGCCCGGGATCAGGATCTTCTAAAAGCTCCTCAGGCAGAAACCGATTTGGCTCAGTGGATAGAGCGTCGGCCTGCGGACTGAAGGGTCCCAGGTCCGATTCCGGTCAGGGGCATGTACCTTGGTTTCGGGCACATCCCCAGTGCGGGGGAGGGGTGCAGGGGGCAGCTGATCAATGTTTCTAGCTTTCTATCCCTCTCCCTCTCTGTAAAAAATCAATAAAATATATTTAAAAATAAATAAACATAGGTTCCTCAGGTGATTTCAATGTGCAGTGGGTTGAGAGCCGCTGGTTCAGTGTTTTAGTTCTCACCGTGCCGTCCGTGGGCCATCGGAACCCACATCACTGGGGGGGTATGGGTTAAATATGCAGCGTCCTGGACCACACACCGTATTTTGAGTCTACATGCCTGGGGTGGGCCCGGAACACATATTGTTTTAACCTTCTCTCTAGGTGATTTAAACTGCACTGAAGTTAGAGATTGTCAAGGTCAGGACCCTGAATCGGTGATGACAATGACAATGATGTTTCTAAATGCTGCCAAATTTCTAAATGAGAAAAGGCAGGGAAGCAAACGTGGGAAACAAACAAAGCTGCATACGCCTCCTGTCTAGAGAGCATCAGAGGCCCCTCGTGGCACCCCCTCTAGAGCCGGAAGGAGCTCCACCGGCCCCCCGCCACCCCCCGTCCCCACCCCTAGTGGAGCCGCCCAAGGCAGGGTCGGCCGTGATCTGGGCTGTGCTCTGTGCAGGGTGGAGCCTGTCATCTGGCCCGGACAGAATTATTGCCTCAAATTACATGGTTGATTATCAATTACTTGTGTCTGTGTGAGAGCATGTGTGCGTGTGTGCATAAGTGTCTTTGCAAATCATTAAGGGCCGTAATTCTGGATTATCGTTGATTAACGAGAGGGAGACCTGGTACCTCCAGCAGCCGGGATGGCAGCCCCGCAATTATGTCCCAGCTGATGCGTAATTGGCGCATCACAAGACGATCTCTCCCTCTCGGAGGCCTCCTCCCAGCCTCTCCCGCGGCTCTGCAATCAGCGCCATTGCTCATTCCCTTCCAGCCGGGCTGAGCTCAGAGACCTGCTTTCTGGCAAGCGGACACCGTGGGGCTGGCTTTGAGGCCCGCCTCCCCCCGCCGAACTTGGGGCGAGGGTGGTGGTGTGTGGGCTGGCGGGGTGTGGAGCTGGTCACTTGCGGAGAACTGAGGCTGCCCTCGACAGTCTTCTCATTATTCCTCCCAGCAAGCCTCCGAGCCCTTCTCCAGCCTCCCTGCTCCTCCCTCGCTGCACGGATGGGGAAACTGAGATCCGGAGAAGGAAAGCGGCAAATCAAGAAAAAAACAATCCAAAATCAACAATTCCGAACAGCATGGCAACATGGGTCCAATCCCACAGAGCCAAGGAAGGAGCAAAGAGGTGGGAGTCCCTCCCGCCGTCACGCCCATCCTGGGGAGGCTGTTCAGTAACCGCTGGGTGTCTCAGTTTCCCTGAGCAACACAGGCTTTTGTCCTGCAGGGTTTACAGCTCCACACATACACCCAGCTCACCGGGCCGGAGGACCAGCACTGTGGGCGTCCGTGTTAGGTCAAGGCAGCGGCTCCACCCCTGCATCAGGGCCCCCGCCCCCTGCATCAGGGCCACTGCCCCCTGCATCAGGGCCCCCGCCCCCTGCATCAGGGCCCCGCCCCCTGCATCAGGGCCCCGCCCCCTGCATCAGGGCCCCCGCCCCCTGCATCAGGGCCCCCGCCCCCTGCATCAGGGCCCCGCCCCCTGCATCCGGGCCCCCGCCCCCTGCATCAGGGCCCCCGCCCCCTGCATCAGGGCCCCCGCCCCCTGCATCAGGCCACCGCCCCCTGCATCAGGGCCCCTACCCCCTGCATCAGGGCCCCTACCCCCTGCATCAGGGCCCCTACCCCCTGCATCAGGGCCCCGCCCCCTGCATCAGGGCCCCTACCCCCTGCATCAGGGCCCCCACCCCCTGCATCAGGGCCCCCACCCCCTGCATCAGGGCCTCGCCCCCTGCATCAGGCCACCACCCCCTGCATCAGGCCACCGCCCCCTGCATCAGGGCCCCCGCCCCCTGCATCAGGCCACCGCCCCCTGCATCAGGCCACCGCCCCCTGCATCAGGGCCCCCGCCCCCTGCATCAGGGCCCCCGCCCCCTGTATTAGAGCCACCGCCCCCTGCATCAGGGCCACCGCCCCCTGCATTAGAGCCACGGCCGCCTGACTGTGCTTCCCACTGCACCTGGAGCCCCCAGTGTCTGTCACCCCGAGACCAAGGATCTTCATAACGCCCTGTTTTGCTCCCAGCAAAGCCTCTGAGTGCTTTTTGTAGGTACTCACTCATTCATTCATTCACACAGGAACCACTTGTTGAGCACCTACTGTGTGTGAGGCACCGTGTTATGCACAATAGAAAACCAAACAGACACAGTCTTACTCCCTCTGCATTGTGTCGCTCGAGGTGACCCTCAGGATAAAGTTTGGGTCCCTGGTCTCTTGCTCCACTCGCCCACCCTCTACCTCACACGGACCCCTCTCTTCCTTCCTTGGCCCAATCGGATCCCTCTGCCTGGAACCCCGTTCCCTCCTCCCATCGTCTTTCTCCCGGGGCCCACGACCCGGGGGTAGGCAGTACGCTTGTGCTCCTATTGGGGATCTATTCCTGAGAAAGGGGTCTGTCCTCAGTGGGGACCAGCCATCACAGAAGCACAAACTTTAGGGCTGGCTTTACGGGGGCCCTGGGGCGGGAGGGGAGGAGAAAATGGGGAAGGCAGGGCTGTTCGGGGAAACCTGCCCCTTAAAAGACTCCTGCGGCTGCAGAGCCTCCAGGCCGTTTGTTAGCGAGCCTTGCAGCTGTCTTGGCCATTTTCATTTTTATCTACTTGGGGTGGTCAGCAGGTCATGGCAAGCGGGGGCCGCCATGCTAATGACTGGCTCCACGTGGCGGCCATTCAGGAAAAAGCTGCAATGTTCTCCTTGCCACATTAATCAGAAAAACACATCCAGAGCTGTTGTGTGGAGACAGCTTTCCTCCGGTACCTGCCCTGCATACTAATCACCAGCCCTGCCGGCGGTGAGTCAGCTCTGTGCCAGGCGGGCGGGGAGGGAAGGCCAGAAACCCGGCTCCATACGTGTGCGGAGCAGCCAGAGGAGCAGGGGCCAGCCCCCACCCCCAAAACACACACTGCAGGAGACCGTGACCACCGCCGCCGAGTCCCAGGCAGGTGGGGATGGCAAATTCTGAAAAAGTGGTCCAAATGCAGCCCCTGGGCTTCGTCCTTGGGTCTAAGTCCTCCCCGCGGCTCCCAGAGGGAACTCTCCAGAAGCCCATCCCTGGGGAGAGTCTGGCTAAGGAGCCGCCGCTTTGCCGGGCACTTTGATAACAATAAGACATGACCGCAGTGCCGAGCATGCGGCAGGCACACCTGTGAGCGGATGAGGGAAGCGCTTGCACCAGCGGCTCTCAAAGTGTGGGCCCTGGCGCCCCGCATGAGCGTCACCAGGAACTTGTTAGAAATGCGAAGCCATGCTGAAACCGGTTTGGCTCGGTGGATAGAGCGTCGGCCTGTGGACTGAAGGGTCCCAGGTTCGATTCCGGTCAAGGGCATGCACCTTGGTTGTGGGCACACCCCCAGTACGGGATGTGCAGGAGGCAGCTGACCGATGTTTCTAACTTTCTATCCCTCACCCTTCCTCTCTGTGAAAAGTCAATAAAAAAAGAAAAAAAGAAATGCAAAGTCATGGGCCTCACCCCATACCTGCTGAATCAGGAACTCCTGGGGGTGAGGCCGAGAAACCTGTGTTTGAACACACTTTCCAGGGGGTCCTGACCATGCTTATGTTTGAGAACCACTGGCCTCTGGCAAAGGCCCCCAGGTGGGCAGGAGCAGGCACGTTGGAACAACTGGAGGGAGGCCTGCAGATGGGTGGGTGGGGAGGTAGAGGGGAAACAGAGTGGCCTTGATGAGCTTGACAGGGGTTGGCCTTGTTGGCATCCTAAGCAGTTCAGCCCTGCAGCAGTGCCCATCACCAGGGAGTCCCCGGAGGGTTGCTCTGCCTGGGACCCTGGAGGAAGAGCAGGTCACCACAGTGTCCAGGTTGGCTGAAGCGAGAGGAGGGGTGTGGCCACATCAGATGGCTTCTAGAGGCCCCTGGCCACCTGATCTTGCCAATGTGTGGGCTGCAGGAAGCACTGGTCAGACGGTGAATCTTGCTGCTGGGGAAGTGCCTTCGTCCTCAACGTGGGAAAGAACAGGAGGAAAGCCCCTCCTTCCGGTCCTCAGGAGGCACTGGGGGCCCTGTGAGCAAAGGAGACTGCACAGCTACCCTCCTCAGGAAGCAGCCCCGCACACCCTCACGCCTGAAGGAGCCTGGGCAGCTGAGCCCAGAGGAGCCGGATGTGGCCACACCTGTTTGCAGGAGATGTTAGCCCAGAAATAGATCAAACACCCCGCCACCCCCGGGCTCAGCGTCAGGTGACATTGATGGAGTCCCTACTGTGTGCTGGACGCTGTGCAAGCCCTTCCGCATTGGCTAGCTCTCAGGGAGGGCTCCCAGGTCTGAGGGCTCCTTCTGTCATTGCGTCCACAAACACGCAGGGCTTGTTTGTGCTGGCCTGGGCTTCGGGACACGGTGCTGAGCAGGACGTATACGGTCTCACCCTCAGAGCAGCATGGTGGGGAAACAGGCAAATGCAAATGTTCCCGAAAAAGGTGTTTTTAGGGCCAACCACAAGGATTTGGGGTGTTATTTTTATTAAGAAACACTTTTTCTTTAAGAGTCCTTAGCAGGGAGAAAGAAACCAAGAGAAAAGAGGAGTCTGCTAGAGCTGCTCGCACTGGTGTTGCCCACAGTTACCGTTAAACATCATCGTAGGACCTGGCAGTGGTTGAGCTCATCCATGCCCCAGGCCCTTTGCATCTCCTTAAGGACAGGCTGGCCAGTGTCCACTGTCTCCCCACCCCCCGGCTGCCCCCTCTCCATGTGGCTTTTTCACAAAGAGGCTCAGGGAATTCCTACGTTTGCCAAGAGATACCTACCTCTTCTCTCCTGACGTGGCATCCTGCAAACCTGACAGCGAGGATTGGAGACCAGGGGCTCTGGGGAAAGGTGGGGAGCTTTTTAAAAACATGTCCCTGTTGTTTCCCTTGCCGATCTCCCCCGCCCTTCCACCCCCAGCTGGCACGTGAACTTGTTCTTCCTTCCCAAGACTCTGAGAAAAAGCACCATCTGGCAGTTTCATCAGGCCCATGGCCCATTTCCACGCAGCCCACTCTGCTTTCCTCCAAGCCCTGGGTCTGCAGAGGGACCCAGCTTTCACAGGGCACATGGGGAAGGAGAGAGGCCACAGGGACAGTGGAGATGTGCAGAGCGCTCGCCGCTGGCCCGAGCGCTTCTGGTTCTGGTTCTGCAGGTGGCGGGAAGTTTGTCACAGCCCCGGGGGCGCTGCTCTCAACATCTCTGCTTTACAGAGGGGAGACGCCGACGTGTGGAGAGGGTCTGACAGTCTCATGCTGGTGATGGCAGACGGGGACCTGAGCCACCGGGAGCATGAGACTTCGCTGCTTCGTGCGTGGAAAACCCAGTTTTGGCTAAAAGATGTGGGAAGTCGGGGGAGAGAGTTTAGAAAAAGGGATCTCGCCCGCCTGGCCAGGGAAAAGGCCAATAAATCCATGAGGAGGGGCAGGCCCGGCTGACCAGGCTCTGAGCTCAGTGAACAGCAGAGCCAGGGAGCCCCCCAGGACTGGAAAGCCAGGAGCCCACAGCCAATAAGGAGGGAATATGCTAATTGGCTGCATGCCCTCAAAGATGGCGGCACCCACAGCCACAAGACAGCGGTGCCCAGTCCTCTAGGTGCCCCAGCCGCCCAGGGCCAGCCCAAGCTGTAGGTCAGCCTCAGTGTTGGCTGCCCAGCTGCCCAGGGCAGCCTGAGGCTCAGGTAACCAGGGCCGGCTGAGGCTTGCGCCGGTCGGCAGTGGCAGCAGCAGAGGTGTGATGGGGACGTTGCCTTCCCCTGATCACCAGGTTGCCTCCCACCCTGAGGGCTCCCAGCCTGTGAGGGGGGGAGGCTGGGCTGAGGGACCCCCCCCCCCGCTCCAGGGCATGAATTTTCATGCACCAGGCCTCAAGAAATTTCAATGTTCACTAATGACTGATTACTATGATCGTGTTGCATTCATTTTCCTTACACGCCTTACACGCAGGCACACCATTTCTCTCCACTAATACCAGCAGCGAATATTTTAGCAGCCGACGGCCACGTCATCAGTCTTGGGCTGACTTGTTTGGTGTGCACAACAGGAAATATTTCACTTTCAGAGAACAAGAAAAATAGGTTTATGTGCACTTTGCTTATTAATTTGTGCAGTTATTCAATGTCTGGTAAGAATGTCCAAGAAAAATATTAATTTTTATTAAAAAGTTCTATTATTTTATGTTAACGATGACTCATTTACTTCAGCCCTTTGTCTTCAGCCTGTCGCTATCGAAGTAAACCTACGTTTCTAGGAAAATTGAAGCCTTTGTTTTTTTGTGGCCCACACACACTTAAACCTTGTTTATTTGGCCCGCGTTAACCCTTGAGTTGGATGTGCTTGGTCCAGCCATTATACTGTGTGCCTGAAACCAGTAATATTAAATGTAAAATGCAATCGAAAAAAATTACATTAGAAACATGTAAAAAAGGAAAATAACAAACACACAAATAAAGAACCCAGGTAGGCTCCTGGCACACAGGAGGTGTGTGGCCCAGGTCCTGCCCTCAGTCCTCGCTCTTGTTTCCAGAACAAGGAAGGAGGGAGCGAAGGCTCCCCGGGCGACTGGGGCTGGGCCTGCAGGGCCAGGCAGACACCCACGTCTCCAAGACACAGGGCTTCCTCCTCAGAGCAGAGCCCCGAGGGCCACAGCCCTGCCCAGGCCGGTAGGAGGAGGTGGGCAGTGCCAGGCCAGGCAGAGAGTGGAGGGGCCCTGACTCCCTTGGCAGCAAGTCGCTTCGATCCAGAGGCCGGTGTGTGTGTGTGTGGTGGGGGGGGGGGGGGGCGGGGGCTGTGCTCAGCCTGGCAGGCAGAAATCTCCCCAGCATCCCTGTGTGGGCAGCAGCCAGAGGCAAAGCTCCTCCTTCCCCCTTGCCACCATCCCCTGGGGTGGAGGGCTCAGCTGGCAGTGAGGGTCCCCTAGATGAAGGAGCTTTACTCCACAGAGCCACTCCCTCCCTCCAAACCCTGGGCCTTGCTGGGTCCTTCCCGCCATCTCCCAGGCTGCAGACCTACGTGGGGGGTTGGGGGGGCGCTCCCCGCAGGCCGTGTCCACAGTGTCTTCCGGACAGCACGCCACCGCAGTGGGGGACTCGGGTCACAATCCAGGATGGAGTTTGGGCTGTTCTTGGACCTCCATTGTCACAGGAGCCTTTTGAGGGGGGTTCAGGCAGTGACCCTGCTCAGGGTTTCCCCTTCAAGAGAGAAAACAAAGGCACTTGGGAGGGACCCATTGTCCCAAGAAGTAGGGCAGGAGCGGGAATTTGGAGGCAGCTGTGATAGTTCAGCAAGAAGGAAAGGAGGGCAGCTCCCTTTTCTTCTCTTTTTTAACACTAGTTTTTTTCTCTCCACAAAAATAAAAAAATGTGAGCACAGAGGTAAAGAGAGAAAAAGTGAAAAGGTCCTTTTATTCCCAGGTGTGACTCTGTCACTGCTTTCCCAGCGGCGACCTATATTAGTAGTTGGCCGTGTATCATATGTCACCCTGACTTTTTCTGGGCATTTACACAAACACATGCATGCACACACACACGCACACACACATGCACACGCATATGCACACGCACACGCGCACACGCACGCACACACGCACACACGCCCCCCACATGCACATGCCCACACACATGCACACACACATGCACACGTGCACACATGCACACTTGCACACACACGCACGCACACACACACGCACGCACGCACACATGCACACGCATATGCACACGCACATGCGCACACGCGCACACACACATGCACATGCCCCCCACATGCACATGCCCACACACATGCACACACACATGCACACGTGCACATATGCACACTTGCACACACACGCACGCACACACACACGCACACACATGCACACGCACGTGCATGCACTCAATGTGCGTGATGCCAGGATCTCTGCTTTTCTTTGCTCTTACATAAATGGGATTGTGCTGCCCGTATTGCTCTGCAATGTTTTCTCTGGAAATACGGACATTTTCTTATGCCAACATGCAGGCGCATCCCCGTTAGCTTTTGCTTTTTTAAACTTCTGCATAATATGGCCCGTGTGGGTGTAACAGGGTCCCTGTTGCCCACCCAAGCACGGGCCAAAGGCTTCTGAATGTGGGTGGCATCCCTGGCTCTGCACCGTTCCAACAGGATGCCATCCACATCCAGACAGCGGCCGTGCCTTCTCCTCAGGGGCAGATGAGGCGTCTCCAATTTTCCTCATGTGTCCTTGCAAACCTTTCTGAAGCCCCCGCCCCCGCCCAGGCCTCCCGGTGCACCCGCGTGAGTCATCCTCTAGGCGGTGATGCCCTGAGGTGGAGCAGGTGGAGCAGGTGGGCAGAGACCCTGCCCTGGTGTGGGAGGGCGGTTTGGGGCCTCCTACGCCCGCTCGGCCACATCAGTCCCGTCGCCCACACCCATCAAGCGGCAGTTGGCTGGGCTGGCTGCTTCCAGGAAGTCAATTGCGAAGGCTGGCGACCGTCAGTGCTTGCACCCTGGAGGCCATCCAGCGAGTGGATTAAATGCAGGAGAAAATCGTACCGGGCCTGAGACCACTGATAATGCAGAGTCCTCAGTGGCCTCTCTGGAGAAGTTAAACGAACAAAGGTAGGCATACTCTCACTCCATCGCCCACCACGGTCCACCTGCCTGAGCACAGCCCTCTGTCCTGGGAGAACCGCTCCTCATCAGCAGGCCTGGTCCAGAGCTATCGGGGTGCAGGCAGGGAGGCCAGCGGGGGCACCTGCTTCTCTGGAGGGCAGACCCAGCTGACCATCAGCTCTTTACCTGCTCAAGGCCATGGGGCCCCTTTCTCCACTCCCTGCCCCCTTCTGCCACCTGCTTAAGAGGCCACCTGGCAGCCAGTTAGCACCCCTCCGCTGACCCCTCTCCGCCTACTTGCCAGGCCAATGGTGCCTCCAGCTGAGTACAACCCTCTCTCCCCCATCCCTTACCCACCCAGGTGGAGGCACTTCTTAGTTCTTTTTAAAAATATATATTTTATTGATTTTTTTACAGAGAGGAAGGGAGAGGGACAGAGTTAGAAACATGGATGAGAGAGAAACATCCATCAGCTGCCTCATGCACACCCCCTCCTGGAGATGTGTCCGCAACCAAGGTACATACCCTTGACTGGAATTGAACCTGGGACCCTTGAGTCCACAGGCCAATGCTCTATCCACTGAGCCAAACCGGATAGGGCTTCTTAGTTCTTATTATCCAGCTCAAGACACTTGTCCTGCACCCCTAGGTGGGGGGCCTTGGTGTGGACAAATCCATGCTCCTTAACCGCAAGGGTGACTGGAACCTTGACCTGAATTAAAAGGCAGTGGGTTTAGAAGCGTCACCCTCTAACCACCCCCAGCCCTCACTTCTTCCTCTCCAGACCCCACCCACAGCTGGCCTTGCCCAGAAAGCCCAGCGAGGCTGTGCACGTGGGGAAACAGGCCTTCACTTCCGACACGCAGCCGTCTCCCCAGGCCAGTCTCTGGATCACGATAAAGATAGCTCCCGCTGCCATCACGGAGCACTGCTTTTCACACACTCTGTGAGGTACAGGGGAGGAAGGGGGGCTCAGCGCGGTCATGTGGCTGGATCCAGGCCACACACACTGTAAGTGCCAGAGCGAGGACTGGAACCCAGGTCCCAATCAGACTCCAGGGTGTATGGGCTTAACCACTGTGCTACCCTGGCTCCCACTGGCTTCCCTTCATCCCTTCTTCTGGGTTGTCCCAAAGACCAGGCTGAACTGGCCAGTTTCCCAGGGCTGCCCCCCGCCCTGGCGGGAGGGGCTGCCTCATCTGGTCCCTGGGGCTGTGTGGTATGGGTTCCTGGCAGAGGAAAGACTCTCACATGTCCCTCCTGTTCTTCTCCAGATTCTCCGACTCTCTCTTACAGATCCAGCCCTGCTCAGGCCAGCAAGACCTGACAGGCCGCCTCACCTGCCTGCAGGGACTCTTGTAAGTCGCTCTCTCTGCTTGCAGGGGCCAGTGCAGGCGGAGGCCCATGGGCCCTCTCCGACATCCCCTCCCTACCTGGCCCAGGGACGGGCTGCCCAGGTCTGCAGGCTGGGAGGTGGGGGAAGAGGTAGGCCCATTCCAGAAGGGCTTGCTGCCCTCCTGTGGTTGGTCCCGTGGCTGCCTCCACTCCCCCTCCCGCTGTCGCTGCTTTGGCCGGCTCCTCCAGCGGGGAGAGGGCAGGGAAGAGAAATGTGGAAGTGGAAAGGTGAGAGAAAAGAAGTACAGAAAGAGCCCTCGCTGGTTTGGCTCAGTGGATAGAGCGTTGGACTGCAGACTGGAGGGTCTCCACTTCGATTCCGGTCAGGGGCACATGCTTGGGTTGCGGGCTCGTTCCCCAGTAGGGGGTGTGCAGCAGGCGACCAGTCAATGATTCTCTCTCATCATTGATGTTTCTCTCTCTCTCTCCCTCTCTCTTCCTCTCTGAAGTCAATAATATATATATATATATTTATATTTATATGTACAGAAAGAGGTGTGGCCCGGCCGGCATAGCTCAGTGGTTGAGCACCCCACCTATGAACCAGGGTTCGATTTCCGGTCAAGGCACATGCCTGGGTTACAGGCTTGATCCCCAGCGTGGGGCGTGCGGGAGGCAGCCGATCACTGACTCTCTCTCATTATTGATGTTTCTATCTCTCTCTTTCCCTCCCTCTCTCAAATCAATAAAAATAAATGAAGAAGAAGCGTGGGGTATTGGGGATGGACGGAGCCTACTGCGGTACCTGGAGAATGGCACCAACAATAACAAAACTAATAATAATAATTTAGAGGCAGCTGCCATGCAGAACTTTTTACCACTTACACATTTTCTCGTTTAATCCTTACATTTACAACAATGTGATGAGTAGCTGTTTATGATCATCCAAGGCTTGGCCATTTGTTCAAATGTCCCAACCGGTGAATGACAGAGCCAACCTCACCTCCTCACTGCTCCAGCCTCCCAGCTGCTCCTCCCACTCAGGGGCCACAAAGATGGAGAGCCTCTGGGCACTGTGTGTGCACTCGCAGGGCCTTCCTCACTCCCCTTCTTCCCCCCCATGTGGCTTTGTTCTCTGTTCTTCACCTCCGTTTCCCTGGACCTGCTGGGGCCACATGGTCAGGCTCACCAGAGGTCTGTGGGGACCGTGTGGCCTTATCCGTGCCTCGGACCTCCAGCCTCCCTGCCGCCCCAGCACTGACGTTCAGCACCGAGCCCCGTGCAGGGCCCAGGTCATTTCTGCTGCTGAGGAGCCAGAGGCAGAAGACCAGGAAATTCCCAACCACCAGCTAACATGGCAGCGCCAATAATAGCGACGGAGGGAGGTACACTGATCCACTGGCCTGAAAAACTGTCCTAGTGCATTGCTTGGTTAAGAAAGAAAGAAAGAAAGGGCTTTGCAGACGCCGCCATTCCGAAGTCGCCCGTGACCAGCCATGGGGAACCCTACCGTGTACTTCGACATCGCCGCCGAAGGCCACGTGTCCTTCGAGCTGTTTGCAGACCAAGTTCCAAAGACGGCAGAAAACTTCCGTGCTCGGAGCACCGGGGAGAGAGAATTTGGTTATAAAGGTTCCTGCTTTCACAGAATTATTCCGGGATGTATGTGCCAGGGTGGTGACTTCACACGCCATAACGGCACAGGCGGCAAGTCCACCTATGGGGAGAAATTTGAGGACGAGAACTTCACCCTGAAACACACAGGCCCTGGCATCCTGTCCATGGCCAATGCTGGGCCTGACACAAACGGCTCCCAGTTTCTCATCAGCACGGCCAAGACTGAGTGGTTGGTGGTCTTCGGCCCGGGGAAAGAAGGCATGGACATTGTGACAGCCATGGAGCGCTATGGGTCCAGGGATGGCAAGACCAGCAAGAAGATCACACTGCTGACTGTGGACAACTCTAATAAATCTGACTTGTGTTTTATCTTTACCACCAGACCATTCCTTCTGTAGCTCAGGAGAGCACCCCTTCACCCCAATTTGCTTGGAATGTTCCATAATCTTTGTGCTCTTGCCAGTTTATTGGGTTCCATAATTCCCTTACCCCTTCCCAGTCTAGCTGGATTGCAGAGTTTATGGTTAGGAAATAAAAACTAAATGGTTGTCAAAAAAAAAAAAGAAAGAAAAAAGGAAAGAAAGGAAGGAAGGAAGGAAGGAAGGAAGAGAGAGAGAGAGAGAGAAAGAGAGAGAAAGAAAAAGAAAGAAAGAAAAAAGAAAGAAAGAAAAAAAAGAAAGAAAGAAAGAAAGGAAGGAAGGAAGGAAGGAAGGAAGGAAGGAAGGAAGAAAGAAAGGAAGAAAGAAAAGGAAGCAGGTTTTCAAGCTGTGGACAGAAAGAAAATATTTTATTAATGAAGCAAAATTATTTTCCATGTATCTAAGTATAGAAAAAGGATATTTGCCAAGAGTTAACCAATGAGTTTTGTTTATTTTCTCTTGGCTGTGTTTCTATTTATTCTCAACAAACACCTATTATTCACATGACTTTAAAAATAAAAATAAACCAATCCCAGACTGATTGTATCTGTCTCTGCCCTTGTGCCCACCACCAGCAGTGCCCCCCTCCACCCCACCCCACCCCACCACACCAAAAAAAAAGTCGCAGTTTTGTATTCCCGGACCTTCCCTCTTCCTGTCACATGCACCTCTGTGGTGGGTGGGGGCTCCTACCTGCTCCACAAGCCCTCACCTGCCTGACAAGAGGGGAAGGCTGCACCCTTGGCCTTTCCTCCCCCGCCTGCCTCTGTCAAGTGCACCAGGTGGGAGGCCCTGGCTGCCCTTTTGTGGGAGGACGTGCCCGGCTTTCGAGGCATCTCTGCTCCTGCAGGCTGAGGCCCACTGCCGAGGCCAAGGCGCTCAGGGGCAAGGCCCCCTGGTCACTGGCCCGGAGCCCAGGGCAATGGCTCCAGGGCTGAGAGGTGACTGCTGCAAAATGGAGAGCGAGGGGAAAGAAGTCACTGAACCGCCTCATCATCAATCAGAGAAGGAAGAGCGGAGCCTCAGGACGGGGCTAGGCTGGCCCCTTCCAGAAGGTTCCATGGAAACGAGGAAGGAAATGGGAACGGAGCTTCCTGAGCCTCTGCTATGTCCAAACAGTGGACTCTATACAGACACATCCCGTCTCCCAGGACACCCTTCCTTTGCACCCATGGGGCAGCTGAGGTCAGGAGGCTCCTTGCCCTTAGCTTCTTGCATTGCTGGTGCTTCATCTAACATCAGAGTAGGCCCTTACAATGGACTGTGGATGGAGAAATCTGTATGGGTGGCAACGTCTTCTCCTCCCCTGCGTTAGGCGCTGCCCAGGCTCCCCAAGAGCCAGAGAGACCCCTCTGCTCAGGAGCAGGGACTAGGACCTAGCATTCTCCGCGGGGGGCTGGCTTTCAGAGCCCCACCCAGGTTAAGGAGGAAGGTCCCTCTCCTGCCACTGGAACAGCAGTCATCAGAAAGGCAGCCTAGAGAGCCCAGAGAGCTGGCCTGCAGCCAGCAGAGTTAGGGTTCGAGGGAGTCGCTCTGACCCCTCATTTTCAAATCACATCCCCTGAACTGGCCATCCCTAGAGACCCCGAAACCAGGTTCCACTCCCCAGCAAACCTCTTAACACACATGCAGGACAGATGTGGGGCCGGGGCACCTAACTGGGAGGCAGGAGACCCTGGTGTACTGCCAGCTCTGCACCTAAGCTGGGACCCTGAGGAGAGTCACTCCTCACCACCACATCCTCCTTCTACGTACACAGTGTTGTGGCGTCATGAAAAGTTTCAGAGGCTGATGTTGAAGAATGCTCAGCCCTTGTGCGTGGGAGTTTCCTTCCTGAGTGGGAGTCTGGTAATGAGTTCCATGCTTTGAGGATCTCGGTTTGGCTGCCTGTAGTTGAAGTGTGATTAATAGCGACATCTCGTGGACGCAATGGGTAACTGCACCCTCCTGGATGGAAGCCACGGTGGCATCCAACTTTCCTCAACAAACACCTATTATTCACATGACTTTAAAAATAAAAATAAACCAATCCCAGACTGATTGTATCTGTCTCTGCCCTTGTGCCCACCACCAGCAGTGCCCCCCTCCACCTCACTACAATGGCTGTGAAATTCAAGGCCATGCCTCCAGGGATCTGTGGAGAGGAGCTAATTGCAGTTAATCACACTCATCACCCAACACAGGGAGCTGTCTTAAAGCTGGAAAAACATAGGATACAACCTCCTGGCCTCAGATGTCCGTCAGTCTCCATCTATATTCCTGTTTCATTTAAAGGTGTCCCATTTCAAATATTGACCTGATAGAAGAGGCTAATGGCCATAGAGGAAGAATAATGTCAGTAATAATATTAATAACATGTCATTGACTGTTTATCCTTGCCATGAATTTGATGCATTATCTCCTTTAAGTTTTCCAACAACCCAATGAGGTACCTGCTCTCATCTGCAATTTTCAGATGAGGAATCTGAGACTTGGAGCATGAGGGGAAGCTAGGTTTCAAACCTGGGCCATCTGGCATCACAACCCACTCTCTTTAACCACCACTCACTCTGGGCAACCTCGCTGCCCCCCAGTGTCTCTCCTCCCCACCCCCACTCATAATAATTCCTGAGCCTGGAGAAAATCTCAACTCCTGGGGCACTGGCTTAATGCCTAGACTGAATGCCCTAGGTCACACTCTGTGACAGCCAGAGGCAGGTGGACATGAGGGACCACAGACCCAGGTTAGAGGCCCAGTTCTGTCCCTCATTAGCTGTGTGACCTTGGGTTTGGTCCTTAGCCCCATCTTTCTGAATTGCCTGATGTGGCTCGTAACCCCTTACCAGAGGGTGCTGTGAAGATAAGAGACAACACTTGCTGCTGAGGAAGCCTCCAGAAATGATAGCTATTCTTATCGTACCCCAAACTGACCTTTGGGGGTGACAAATTCTGATCCAGCCTCTTTAAAAAGCACCATCACTGAGAAGGGATTGGACTCCATTGGAGGGAGGGCCAGCCCTCTCACCTTCTGGCTGGTGCTGTTTCAGGAGCTGCCGGGGTGTCCTTGGCTGTTCAAAGGATCTGCAGTGTGACTTGGTCAAGGTAGCAAAGCAGACACAAGATCCCAGGACTCTGGGCCTCCTTTTCCCCCACACAGACACTATTATCGAAAGGACATTGTCCCCACAGGATTCAAGGCCATGCCTCCAGGGATCTGCAGAGACTCTGGTACCATGAACCAGCCTCACATAGTTCAGGAAGCACAAATCCAAGGCCAGAGTAAAGGGTCTGAATCCTAGTTCTAGCTTCACCTCCCACTTGGACCCTTGAGCTTGGTTTATGTGGACCCTTGAACTTGATTCTCTTGCCACCTCTGCGTGATCACACAGATGAAGGCTTCTCTTTTTGATGTCTCTATAGTCCCTCCTCCCCCTGCCTCTGAGAACGAGTGTCGCTCTTCTTGTTCATATCTGCCACAAGCCAGGAATAGCGTCTGGCACGGGGAAGGTGCTCATTGCTGGGTGAATGAGTAAGACACCTCACTACAATGGCTGTGAAACGCATTGCTGTCAGTGTCCCCAGAGAGGAAGGGGACACACCCCCTGATCATTCTTAGAGCCAGATGAGAATTACAAAATGCAACTCTTCCTGTTTTGGGTTATTCTGAACACCCAATATCACAGATATCGGTATTAGTAATCTCTTGCCACACAATGCATTACTTCCATACTTAGTAGCTTAAAACAATAATAAACACTTACTATCTCACAGTTTCTGTGGATCAGGAACTGGGCAATGGCTTAACCAACTGCTCTGGCTCATGATTTCTCAGGAGGTGGCAGTCAAATGCCAATTAGGGCTGCAGTCATCCGACGGCTTGACTGGGGCTACAGGATCTGCTCATTCGCATGGTGACAAGCTGTTGACAGGAGGCCCCACTCCATTCCTTGCCTTGTGGACTCTCCCTAAACCTGCTTGGGTGGCCTCATGACATAGCAGCCAGCTTTCTCCAGGATGTGAGTCACGAGAGAGCGAGGAGAATTTACAGTGTCTCTTATAACTAGACTAGAAGCCCAGTGCACAAAATTCGTGCACAGGGATGGTTGCAGGGTGTCCCTCAGCCCAGCCTGTACCCTCTCCAATCTGGAACCCCTTGAGGGATGTCCGACTGTCCACTTAGGTCCTATCTTCCTGGAATTGGACCTAAATGGGCAGTTGGACATCCCTCTCACAATCCAGGACTGCCACAAACAGGGTGGCTTAAAAGAACATACATTTACTCCTTTACTGTTCTGGAGGCCAGGAGTTAAAATCAAGGTGTGAGCAGGGCCACACTCTCTCCATAGGGTGTAGGGAAGAAAGCTTCCTCGCCTGTCCCAGTTTCTGGTGGCCACAGATGTTCCTTGGTTGGTGGCAGCCTAACTCCAAACTCTGCGTCCATCTTCGCCTTGTCTGTGTCTGTCTGTTCTGTGTCCCTCTCTCCGTATTAAGGACACCAGTCATTGGATTTAGGACCTATCCTAATTCAATATGACCTTTGATTATATCTGCACAGGCTTTATTCCCAAATAAGGTCACATTCACAAATACTGGGGTCCGGAACTTCAACATATCTTCTTGCGGTACACATCGGAATCCACAGCTGTGACCTACCCTCAGAGGTTGCAGGCTTACCTTTTCTGCAGTAGCGAGTGTTTATTTTACAAGGATCAGCCCTGTTGGGGTTGGGGGAGTTGCCACCATGGTGTGAATAGCAGTAGCAGGGAGGCCTCATGTGCATTATTTACAAAGGAAGCAATGAAGAAAGAACCAGTTGCACAGCAGTTGGGCCCTTCAATCTATAAGCATATAAAAAGGGTCAGAGTGTGGAGGAGGGAGGGTTTGGAAAGAGAAAACACTTCTGAGAGAGTAAAGCTATGCTGTGAGCTCCACCTCCAGGAGGATTGGAGGCCCTACCACCTCCATCTCAAGCCTTGTGACCTGGGCTTCTGTGAAGCCATTTAGAGCTGTGGGCCCCACACCTGTGCACTGGGATCGGGGCAGGAGCCACGTGAGTGCCTCCTAGGGACCAGATGCAGTTCCCGGAGCAGAGAGGTCCAGAACGGGGTTAAGTCCTGTAGTGCTTCCTAGAGGGGCAAAGGGAGCTCGGCAGGAAGAAGTTGGAAGGGGATGCTGGATTCCTAGGGGGCAAAGAGGGAATCAAAAGTTATGACCTCGAAAGAATGCTCAGACGGGGAACCTCAGGAGAACCTAGGAGATGCCCCGGAAAAGAGTTCACCACCTGCCAGGCCCAGAGAGAAGGCAAAGAAAAATTGCCACCACCCGGCTGGGTGTCTCAGTGGTTGAGTGTCGACCTATGAACCTGGAGGTCACAGCTTGATTCCTGGCCTGGGGCACATGCCCCGGTTGCAGGCTCCATCCCCAGTAGGGGACGAGCAGGAGGCAGTTGATTGATGATTCTCTCTCATCGTTGATGTTTATATATCCTCTCCTCCCTTCCTCGCTCTGAAATCAATAAAAATATTTCAAAAAAAGAAGAAGAAGAATTGCTCCAGTTGGGGTGGGGGAAGGTGAGCAAACAGTTAAAATTCTACCTTACACAGCCCAATCCCCGAAGGCCCACACCCCAACCACAGGCCTAGGAAGGGCAGGAGGAACAAGATTTATCTTGGAAGGAGTGGCATTTCATACCTATGACTGGGTGCCTTAAACCTCTAAGTCGAAGGTAGATTTTGTGGCATACAGGGACCAAACCTGAGTCTAACGGGAAGAGGCGTGGGGGGCCGGGCTCCCCCCAGGGAAGGGAAAAAGCCTCCCTTGCTGAATGGTCCAGATGAACAATGAGAGGCAGAAAGCCAGCTGCCTTTTGATGACATCCACATTCAGCAGATTGGCTTCACTGAGCTCGAGCTTTCTCAAGGGAAGTTGGGCCTTATATTCCCTACACCCCGCTCCCCCCCCCCCCCCATTTCCGTCTCAGCTTTTGTTCAGAATTGAAAAATGTGTACTATTTTTTCCTTTCTAATTTCTGGAAATAACACCAAGAACAACAGCAATAACAAAAAGGACTCCTTGTACTCAAGCAAGGCACCCACACCCTCCGAACTCCTCCCCCTGCCTCGGCCTGAATCCACCCCGAGGGGAAGTGAGCATGAGGTCAGCGGGTTGCCCGTGCTGAAGGAGAGGTTCCTGGGAGGACACGGCGCCTGGGAACACTGGCTGTTTTTCCGAAATCTCTGTGCTCGGTCAAGTCCGTGGCGGGAGGGGTTGGGGCAAGGCCAGGAGAGAGCATCAGGAAGCAGAATTCTACTAATTTTGAAGGTCAGATGAAGTGCTTCGCAGATAAGAAAAAGCTAAAGGAGCTCATCACCACCAAACCAATATTATATGAAATGCTGAAAGATATTCTTTAAGAAGAGGAAGAGGAAAAAGATAAAAGTGTAAATTAGGAACAACAAATACACATCTATCAACAAGTGAATCTAAAAATCAAGTGAATTAATAAGCTGATGAACAGGATAAACTGGTGAATGTAACAGAATCACGGACATAGAGAGGGAATGGACTGACAACTCTTGGGGAGAAAGGGGGTGTGGGAAGTGCAGCAAGAGACTGGACAAAAATCATGCAACTATGAGAGAGGACAGTGGAGGGGGGTGAGGGCGGAGGGTGGGATGGGTACCAGGTGGAGGGGAACTATAGGGTGAAAAAAAAAAGGGAACAATGTAATTAATAAACTGAACAATAAAGATAAAAAAATATTAAAAAAAAATTCCCCAGGGATGTCGAAGCTGTGTGTGTCTGATCTATCCTTCAAGAATCTTATTTGTTACTACTGGAGAAAAAAAATTGTTTTTAAAGGCTGCCTCTGAGTCTCTCCTCTCTCACTGCCCTAGACCAAGCGGGGGGCTAGCTCTGTTTAGTTTTGGGAGTCAGGTTCTGTATAGAAAGGTCACCTTGGGGAACAGGCTGGAGGGCCAGGCAGGAGCTGGCTCTGCAGAGAGCGCAGGGTCTCCAGAGCATCGGTCTGCTGATCAGACCCCAGAAGCTCTAGCCAGGACCTCGCTGAGCAGAGGCTGGAATGCAAGTGGAGCTGTGAGCCTGGGAGGTGACCGTCCACAGGCAGAGCTTCCAGAATCGCCCGTCTTCCCCAGCAGGACGCCTTCAGGGAGCACAGACCCAGGCGCTCTGTATTTTAGCAGACAGGATTTATCGTGCTAATGGTGACAGCGGCATTTCAAGACCTAAACAAGCCTCGTGTTTTAGTCTGATGGACAGCGGGTTCCAGCATTCTTTAAATAAAATCTGCCACCAGGCCGCCCATTTCTCTCTCCCCCAGATCTTGGTGCCAAGAAGCAGTCACAACCTCAACCAGGCAATGACAACACCCTTGGCTCAGTGTCCCGAAGAGCTTAGTCATGAACAAGTTGCTGTCGCGTTGTCTGGAGTTGACCAGCCAGGAGAGTCTCAGGGCGAGGCTTTCCTGGGTGAGAGCATGGCCTTTTCAGTGAGCCTCAGTTTCCCCAGGGGAGTAACTCCTGAGAGTCTGAGCTCCATCCGGCATGGGGTTAGAGCAGGGCATCTCAGTGTCTGCACTCAGGGCATTCTGGGTTGGGTGACTCTTTGTTGTGGGATTGCCTTGAGCATCATAGGATGCTGAGGACAATGGCTGGCCTCTGTCCACAAGGTGCTGGTAGCATTCTTTCCCCCAGCTCCCCCCTGACTGTGAAGTCAAGCCTCCTCCAGACATTGCCAAATGCCCTGGCTGGCAATCATTCCTGGAGGAAGGGATGCCCAGTGCAGGAGCCACAAACGGGTGAGAAACAGGCCAAATATTGTTCGGAAACAGCCAAAGGGAAAAGGTTCTGAATGGGAGATGGGACAACAGAACCTTTATATCAAAATCAATTTATGGCCAATCCTTAACAGCGACAACAAAATAGCCCATCCACCTACTACTATAACTCCAATCACCATCCCATATTGAGAGTTTCAAGGCTCCCCAGCTTAGGTTCATGGGTCTGGCCCGAAGCCTGAGAGGTGGTGAAGGATGTCTAGACTTACAGCTGTCTTTGCTGCTGGGGCTGAGTCTTTGGTAGAGGCCAGTGATGACCAAAGTCATGACTACTTGGTGACATAAGCTGGACTTTCCAAGGATATGACACGATGTACCATTCCTTTTTTATTAGAATACACCAGAGGTCTGGTGCATGAAATTCGTGCATGGGGCAGGGTTGTCCCCTCACCCCAGCCTGCACCCTCTCCAATCCAGGACCCCTCAGGGGATGTCCGACTGCTGGGGGATCAGGCCTAAACCTACAGTCAGACAACCCTCTCACAATCTGGGACTGCTGGCTCCTAACTGCTTACCTGCCTGCCTGCCTGCCTGCCTGATCGCCCCTAACTGCCCCCCCCCCCTTGCTGGCCTGGTCACCCCCAACTGATCCCCCCTACTGGCCTGGTTGCCCCTTACTACTCTCCCCCCACCAACCTGGTCACTTCTTACTGCCCCCTCCTGCTGGCCTGGTCACCCCCAACTGCCCCCCCCCCCCCCATACCAGCCTGGTTGCCCCACACAGCCTGTGTTCAGTCATTTGTCCGGTTGTTTCCGCTGTAACAGCCCCTGGCTTTTTATATATTACTTAGAGGCCTGATGCATGAAATTCACGCAAGAGTAGACCTTCCTTCCCCCCAGCTGCAGGCACTGGCTTCCCTTTGGCACCCTTGCCCTGGGCTTTCATTGCAGACCTGGCTTCCTCTGGAAGGTTGTCCAGGAGGACGTCTGGTCTAATCAGCACATTACACTTTTGTTATTACAGATGATTTTTGTGCTGGTGTAAGTGGGCTCCAGGCAGGGGCCTTGCTTTTCCTGTTTTCAGCAGAGCTGGTATTTGTCACTTCCTGCATATGCAGGATCCTTCTGGTAGATTCAAGGAAGTGCCAGCATTAAGATGTGAAGAAAGGGTGCCCATGGCTTGGAAAAATCCCAGAGATTTTAAGATATGCTTCATCACCAATGCTCTGGTCATGAAGGATGATATTGTCAGGGAACACACAGCAGTGATTCTGAGATGAAAAGTGGTCCGGACGAGCCAGGTTCTGGAGGAAAGGGGATGTGACGCTGCGTGTCGGTGAGCACGCACACATTCATCTATGCTCGGTCATGCCCACTCCCTCTGGTTTGAAGACTGGCCTCACCAGACTGGATAGCTTTCCTCTGTGCCCCAGACAAGGTAATATACCAGGATGGGACCTGTCAGCTCCAGGCCTCACATTTGTGCCCGAGACACAAGGTGTCATGATGTGGAGGTGCAGAACCACCCAGGGCAGGACTCCGTCCACCCGTGGAGGCCACTGGGACATGACGGAGCTGCCGTGGTTTCGTCCATCCAGCTTCAGGGGATAGCAAACAGCTCACCATGCGCAAAGCGCTTCCGCCTTCATGAGTCCATCCCTTTCTCACAACCTGGAAGGAGGGCAGACATTATCAGCACTTCGTTTCAGAGAGCAGAAACAGCAACTGGAAAAGCTAAAGGGACTCACTTCCTCAGGGGTCCCCCGCTGGTAAGTGACAGAGCCTGGCTTTGCCTGCGCCCTTCAATGCCACATCCTCGCTTCTGCCCACCTTACCCTGAAATCTGCATTTAGGGCAATCCCATGTCTACCTTCTCTTTTGCATGCTCTGGATCTAAATAGTGTATGTTCTGGTTGTTTTTCTTGGGGGTAGGATGGGAGTCTTATTTTACAGAAAAAATTCTTATGAGTAAGAATGCTGTTTGACAAAACAATGTCACGTTTGTAATTTCTCTTAAAAGGGCATTCTCGCAAGTTGCCCATGAGAAGGGGACTCTTATGAATTATATTCCTCATGGAAAGGAAAGGTACCCTTGCGGGGAGGAGGGCAGGCTTCACCTCATTTTCAAGTCATACAAGAAACCTTCAGACTCTTGGATCTTATGAATAAGGGATGGCGTTTATGAAACTTTCCCACCCCCTAGTCCAGTATTAGCATCTACTTTCCTCAATCGACACACTTGTAGTTTTTATTGACGTGGGCGGGTTTTGTTTCGTTTGTTTTGTTTTGTGGGCGTGTTTGTTTGGGTGCGGAGCTCCCTGGGGAGAAAGGTAAGAGTCATGGGAGCACCTGATGAGCTGTCATCCCATCCTGACCTCAGCGGCGGGCGAGGGAAGGTTAGGGTGAGAACGGGAGGAGGAGTCATCATGTAAGCCTTTGAGCAGCGAAAGGTACAAGCAGTTTTGCTTTGGGACAAAAGTGGTGAAAACATGTAACAGAGTGCAGCCAACCGGTGGGAAGGTCATTAGCTCCCCACTGCTCCACCCACCCTCCACGGCGGCAAGTCGGCGGCTTAGAGTGGCCCTGGAGAGAAGGCTGTGCCCAGTGGGGCCTCAGGAGTGAGCACCGTGAAGCAGTGTTCCCACGGAGGCCACAGGCTGATGAGGCATCCTGTGCAGGGCCGTGACGAGTTAAACCACCAACGGGGAGGGTGCGGGCAGAAGCACAGGGGGTCTGCCCCGAGGCCTATGGGGCATGCTTTGGGGGCCTCTAGGAATAACTCAGAAAGAGTGGCCATGTGGAGGACCAGTAGAAAGGTCTACAGACCTTCAAGAGGGGCTCCGGGTTACAGAAACCTAGGTCTGGATGTCCATATGGCCTTGGATTCAGAAATCCCGCCTTCAGTGACGATGCCAGGGGAGATGCCTATAGTGTAGATTCCTTCCAAGTGCAATTATCTGGGGCAGGCCCCCCACTGACTGGTTGGCCTCCCTTCGCTCCCCTCCCCTCCCCTCCCCTCCCCTCCCCTCCCTTCTCTTCCCCTCCCCTCCCAGGGAGGGTCCTTGTTGGGGAGAACCTCTCAGAAACTGTCCCCTGGCAGCTGGGGAGTCTAGCTAGGGTTTGGGGGTAGGAGAAAAATAAATAGTTCTGTTTCTGTATTAGGCAAAAACACCAAGTATGTTCAGCCAAGGGTTTCTGTGGCTAGGTTATTAGGTAAAGAATTTTTGCTCTTTCAACTGCCACGTAAAGAATTCAGCTTAGAGCAGTGAGGGATTTCCCAGTGTCAAAGAGAAACGCTTCTCTCTTCTAGGCCCATTGCTAACAGGAAAGCGAGAGGCCTGCCCTGTCTGCCAGCCAGCTGCCCTCACCTATTTAAAAGGCTCGCTCTCTCCTGTGTCTTCTCCTGAACCCCCGCCCACCCTCCACCTGAACTCCGGACCCGTCTCTGCTCCCGCATCCTCCTCACGGGACCTGACAAAGCTGACCTGTGAACTCGTCAGGGATCGAGACCGTGTCTTGTCCTTTCCTGTGTCCTTGACCCTGGGAAGGCCCAGAGTACACAGTTTATGTTGGCTGGTTCAGCCCAGAGAGGAAAGCTACCTTGAGGCAGGAGAATGTGTTAGGGCCCATTAGAAGCGACGCGTGTTAGTCCTCTTTGAGCTCATCTGCGGGATGGCCACGCGTAGCTACGGGGAGGCTGTTAGGAGGGTGAAATGAGGAAGCACAGGGCGAACACCTCACAGTGCCTGGTCTCACGCAGCCTCCCTCTCCCCGGCCCCCTCCTGCCTGGCATTGGGTCTGGAAGCACAGGGCAGGTGCCCTAAGGGAAGAGCAGAGGTCTGAGTGGTTTCTCCAGAATGGCGAAGGCTCTGAGCCGGCTGGATGGCGGGGAAAAGGAGCCGAGGCAGGTCCCGCGCGGGGATCTGGAGAGAAAGGGTGCTGACAAAAGGGGGTGGCGAGAGTCCTGGCACCACGGGACAGCTACCCACAGGAGCTTCCTCTTTTCTTTGTGGATCCTCGTGCGGTGCTGAGGAGGGGTGAGGGTGAGGGTGGGCGGGACTGTGCACCAGTGCTGCGAGGACCAGTCACTTCACCCCGTGCCCTGGCACCCTCCTGAGGAAGAAAAGATGCCACCCCAGTCTAGCAGACACATCAACTCCAGGGCGACCGGCTGGTCACACCCCAGGCTCTGGCCGGCAACCGGCTCCCCAGTGGGGAGGAAACTTAGCTGGAGTGATCAGAAGACCCCCTCATTCAAGATCTGGAACATTCCAAAGAGCCTCCCTCAGTGCAGAGAGGCGGATGGCGCTGCTGCGAGGCAGACAAAGAAAGGCCGGGGACTGTGAACCGGGACGCGCAAGACGGAGGCGGGCGGCGGGCTGTGAACAGCGCCAGCGCCAGCGCCTATGCGGAGAGGCTGCAGGGCCTCCCCCACCGCAGCACCCACAGGGTCACGCTCCAGCAGGAGCCGGTTGACAGCTGCTAATTGCTGAGATTCCAATAAGATCCACGTCTTAGAAGTGATTTCGAACTGATTGCAGCAGCCCTTTGAACTGATTGCTGCTGTAAGCTGTGAAGGAAGGACTCTAAATAAAAGTGAAAACCCCTTTGATCAATCACAAAGGAAATCTTCCAAAGAAAGATTTACATACGCGGCATAGCTGTCTGCTTCACATGTGTAAACAAATGATTTACACCCGCCTGGTAAACTTATAAGGTCCTTGAGACAGGGACCATATTTGTTTATCCTTATAACTCCTTACAGTATCCACACTGAAGATGCTTACAGAATTTAATTGAAGCAATTACTGTATTAATAACTTGATCACGTAACTGTTGTTATTGTGTTTGTTTTTTTTTACAAGAACAGGCTACTATAAAATGAATACTAAGGTAAAGCAATACAAAAGGCCAGCTTTTTTTTTTTCTTTTGTCTAGAAAGACCATTTTAAGTCTGAGAAAACGTACTTATTTTTCTAGAAGCCCCAAAGAAAGATGTAAATACAGTCATTCTTGAAGGTAAGCCAAGCACTCTACATTCCACAACAGAGACCATGTTGATTGCGCTGTGTGAGTTGCTAGGCAACCACTTGGTAATTCCCCGTGTAATAAAAATGAACCTGTCGTCTCTTCCCTGGCTATAGGTGACATGCAGAGACAACAGGTGAAGGACAGCCAAGAGTGCCTGCACCGGACGACAGGATCACTCCTGAGGTGTGGTGACACTGGAGCAAATCCCCACGCCCTGTCAGAAAGCGCTGGAGGGAAACTGTCATTAAACTATATCAGCACAAGAATAGTCTTGGATTTGCCCTGTGGGTAAATGCTGTGCGTTCCCCTGCTATCCCTGTCCTCAAAGCGGGAGACCAAACTCGCTGTAGTTTTGTGTGTGGATGGCTGTCAATAATAGCTCCAGATCAGCATGTCCCATGACTCCAGCTGCGGTGTGATTTGACCAGATAAAAGCCGTCTTTCAAGTCTTAAAGGGGACCCTCAATATCTCAAAGAAATGCTCAAAGTTCTGAATGAATAAACCACACTTTATTTATACCTGAAGAAAATGCTCCTTGTAATGTGTTTGTTTGGAAGTGATTCCCCAGGCATTTTAGGCACATGAGCTGCCTGTAAAGACCCCACTCCACTTTAGGTATTGGCACTGTTGCCTACAATAGGCTGAAAACACAATAAATCACTGGAGAATGAATAAAGGCTGTCTCTAATCTTCTCCGACATTAAGAAAAATTTAAATGCCATTTCAAATTTGGGAGGCTAAAAGGATTCATCTTTTTCACATAAATTTCCAAAAGGAACGTTCCCCCCTGAATTTTTAAAAAAATATATTTTATTGATTTTTTACAGAGCGGAAGGGAGAGGGATAGAAAGTCAGAAACATCGATGAGAGAGAAACATCGATCAGCTGCCTCTTGCATGCCCCCTACTGGGGATGTGCCCGCAGCCAAGGTACATGCCCTTGACCAGAATCAAACTCGGGACCCTTCAGTCCACAATCCCACGCTTTATCCACTGAGCCAAACCGGTCTCGGCCCCCCTGAATTTTTTTAAAATAAAGAATATTTGCCCACCCCCTACTCCCATGAACATCATCTTTGGAAATTGCTTTCTTTTCACTCCTGAGATTTAACTTTGAGATCTTGAACTCTGAGATCAGTCTGTTACAGAGAAAGCAGATTCTGAATCAAGCTGAAATCAACCAGGTAGTGTTTTGTCTGTGGTATGTGTGTTTTTGTTTGTTGGTTTTTTGTTTTCTTTTTTTAGTTTTTAAAAAAATAAATTTTAGAGATATAGGGAGGAGGGAAGAGGGAAACATGGATTAGCTGCCTCCTGCATGTCTCCTCCTAGGGATGGAGCTTACAACCATGGCAGGTGCCCTGACGGGGAATCAAACTGGCGCCTCTTGGTGCATGGGATGATGCTAAACCACACAGGCCAGAGCCACTGGGCAAGGCTTCAACCCAACATCTGGCGCCCATTTATCCAACCTGTTGTGATGTTGATTTAAATATGCTGGCCAGCCCCATGGAGTGAAGCCTCTCAAAAGCATCTGCCCTGCCTATCCCGAGCTGGTTGGTGTGTGTGTGTGTGTGTGTGTGTGTGTGTGTGTGTGCGCGCGCGCGCGTGCGCGCTCACCATCCAATGACAGATACAGGAATTTCGTATCTGTGGGTTTTAGAGCATTTGCATGTCAAGCAATGACAGATACAGGAATTTCGGGTATTGGCAAGAAGGTCGTTTTTTGCGGGGAGGGGTGTCCATTGCTCCTGAAATCAAACCTGTGCTGATATGTTAACATCCTGACTGTAACCTGAAAGTTAACCATTCCCATTCCTGCTCTTCCAGGTATCCCCTAAGAATATGAGCCGAGAACCACCCTGGCCAGTGGAGGTCTAGTCACCTGGCTGCTAAGGAACAAAAAGGTCATGCGTCTTGCCATCCCCTACCTCTGCCTCTGTCAGGCTGACCCCTCGCCTCTTCTCCCAATGACTCCTGGTTCTGGGACACTGGCGCATACACACATTATCGTGCCACCAGACCCTCTGTAAACACTGCAATGTGGTTAGCACTGTAATACTTGATGCAGGCTAGAAGATAATTATTTCATAGATGACCAAACAAAGGTTCAGAAAAAATAAAATAATGGTTCTCAGATGCTGGTCCAAGAACTGATGCCAACCCTATAGTGATATTTCCACTGGCCCTCAGAAAAATTGAAATGAAAAATGCAATGAGTTTTTCATAAAGGAGAAATTATTCCATTTTTAAATTGAGGTGATGGTCCATCTTCCCTCCTGGGTATATATGGGGGAACATGTTGAAATGCTCTTTTAAAAAAAAAAACACAAACAAACATGATACTGATAAAGAGTTAGGATTTAAAACTAGATATTTTGTATACATTCATTGCTATTACACTATTACACTATTTTAATTCCTTTTATTTTTTTCTCTTCCCTCTTAATATATTTTATTGATTTTTTACAGAGGAAGGGAAGGGGGACAGAAAGTCAGAAACATCAACGAGAGAGAATCATCATCCATCAGCTGCCTCCTGCACCCGCCCCCCCCCCCCCCTGAAAATCTGGGAATGTGCCCACAATCAAGGCACATGCCTCCCACCAGAATCGAACCCGGGACCCTCCGGTCCACAGGCCGACACTCTATATCCATTGAGCCAAATCGGTTTCGGCTATTTCCTTTTAAATAATTTTAAAATAACTTGCTTTAAATTCAACCTTAAATATTAAAACAATATTTAAAAATATTTTAAACTATATACTATAGTGTATACTTTAAAATGTCTTTGAATAAAACTCAGCACAAGGATAACTTTTCATGACATCCTTTGCAGGACTGAAAATCCACATCCTGACAGGGACAGCGCAGGTAACAGCTGAAGGAAGTAGGCTGGGTGGAGGTGCAGTTTCTGTCCTAAGCTGTGGCATTCCTTGACAGAAGGGAAAAGAACGCCTAAACGTGGCACTGAAGGAAGCAGGTCTCCCCCTGCTGGTAGAGGTGGTGGTAGAATGAGTCTTGAACCACAACTGGTACTGAGCACTCAAACTGGAAAGGCCTCTACAGCAAGAAGAAATGGTGCTTCGAAACCCACACTCCAGCACAGGAACCTCAGCCTGAACAAGAGTGTGACAGCGGAGATTAAAGAACTCATGTCGCCAGGAAACTATCAACCAAGAAGCTGATTTCAAATTTTTTAAAACATTGGTTTGGCTATCCATTTTCATGAATTACTTATTTGTATGTATAATTATATAAAACCATAAAATGGCTCAATAAAAGTCATGATCATGCCTATCAGTAAATTGGTCTGATGCAACTGGTTCCATTACCAAACTTGTCTTTGAAATTCAAGTTATTGGAATAGCATTGCTGTGTGCTCATAAGTTAGGTAAAGCCAGGGGAGTTTGGCTTAGTTGCACCTCTCAAGGACTAAAATAATCCTCGTGCTTTTGCTTATTCTCTTTTGCCTGATATGAATTATGATCTCCCCTACTTCCATTATTGTAAATCCAACTTTTGTCTGTCCTTTTTAAAGCTTTACCTCCCGGTCTCTCCCTCTTCCAACAACGAAAAACAAACTGAAGGCTATTTTTACTCTCTTGATTTTACTATCTATATTTAGATATTCATACTCCTCTGGCATTTATCACATTCTCTCTCAGAGTGTTTATTATAGCATGTTTTTATTTCCTATATCAGATGCTAAGTTATTTGCCATTACTTGAAGATATTTGCCATTTTAATTATGATGTGTCCTGGTGTGGGCCTCTTTGAGTTCATCTTGTTTGGGACTCAGCACTTCCTGGACTTGTGTGTCTTTTTTCTTCATCAGGTTAGGGAAGTTTTCTGTCATTAGTTCTTCAAATAGCTTCTTGATCCCTTGCTCTCTCTCTTCTCCTTATGGTACCCTGTGATGCAGATATGTTATGACTCATGTCCCAAAGGTCCCTTTAAGCTATCCTCATTTTGTAAAAATTATTTTTTCCTTACCTTCTCCAGGTAGCTCAGTTGGTTGGAGCATCAGCCTGTATACCAAAAGGTTGTAGGTTAAATTCCCAGTCAGGGTACATACTTAGATTGCAAGTTCAATACCTGGCTGAGGAATGTACAGGAGGCAACGTATTTATTTCTCCCCCCCCCCTCTAAAATCAAAAACATATTCTCAAGTAAGAATTAAACATTTTTTTTTTTTTGCTGCTCTGATTGTTTTCTGCTACCTTGACTTCCAAATCACTGATTCTATCCTCTTACTGTTTCATCCAACTTACTGTTTATTTCTTCTGGCATATTCTTCACTTCAAATATTTTATTCTTCATTTCTGACTGATCCATTTCTATGTCCTATTTTTATGCTATTGTAGTTCTGCTTGAATATCCTTATAACCATTTTTTAAAACTCTGTATCTAATAAGTTGCTTGCCTCCACTTCATTTAGCTCTTTCTCCAGAGAATTTTTTTCTGTTCTTTCATTTGGGACATGTTTCTTTGCCTCACTATTTTGGCTGCCTCTTTGTTTGTTCCTATGCATGAGGTAGGTCTGCTATGCCTCCCAGTCTTGGTAGGGTGGCCTTATGTACTGGTTTCCTGTGTGACCCAATGGTGCAGTCTCCTAATCACCTGAGCTGGGTGCTCCACAAATGTCCCTCATGTGGGTTATGTGGGTCCTTCTGTTGTAATTGAGTCTTGATTGCTCTTGACCCATTTGTACCTGGGGTCAACCTTCAGGCTGGCCAACTGTGAAGCTAAGCCCTGCCTACAGTGTATGAACTTCTGTGCAGGTGGTGCTGACCACAGGAAGTGGAATTTGCCTCAGCAGGATCTGGTGCCTGCTGAGGTCTCCCTTTGGATATGCCACTTATGAAGCTAATTGCATCCTGGTTTGAAGTTGGCCACTGGGTGTGTTGGTTCTTGGGCCTCTTGGGAGGGACTCTGGTGCAACCCAATGTCAGATGCTGCCTGTGACTGGCTCTCAGCAACCTGTTTGGAGCTACAAAGTGATTCACAGTTTGTGGCTGCCTCTGCTGGGCCTGGGTGTGTGTGGGAAGGACCAAGCTGTGCACCAAGGCTGGCTTTTACCAGCACTGGGCCCAGAAGCAGGTCAGCTAAAGTCCCAAGGCACCCCAACATCTGCCTTTGCCTGCTGGCTGCTGGTTAGGCTCAGTCACTGGTGGCCCTCAAGTTGCGTGTGGTAGGTTCCCGGTGAGTCACCAGCTAGGGGCAAGTTTGATACAACTTCTACAGATGGATACAGGTTCAAGCTCGGTGCCAGAGCTGGGTCTGAGGCCACTCAGCAAATGTCCCAGGGTATGCCTGGTCTAGCTGTTACTCTCAGGGTGCTTGCACACCTTTGTGGTATGGTGGGGTGAGAGTGGGGGGGGGGGTCTCAGGGAGTCGTCAGGGTGAAGCCAGCAATTTATCAAGCCCAAATAGACCAAGAGTTGTGAAAGGAGGACTTGGCCCCAGTCAGGTATGCGAGAGGGAAATGGCCCGTTCTAGAGCCACACAACTCTGTCCGATTCTGCCAGGAGCCTGACCTCAGCAGAGGGAGAAGGCCACTGGAAATTAGGTGGAGGGTGGGGGCTAGTGCATCTCTTGTGAGGGGGAGGTGCCAATCAGCTTCTCAGGAAAGTGGAAGGAATGGCCCCTGTCCCAAATCCACACAACTCAATCACTGAAACCTCTGAGTCTGCCTAGACCTCTATACCCTAACCCAGGCAGCTGACTCATCAGTAGAGCACAAGCGCCACAGGGTGAGGCAAAAGAGAGTCCAGAGGGTGGGGCTGTTGCACTCCCCCAGGCCTGTGGTCGGCAAACTGTGGCTCTCGAGCCACATGCGGCTCTTTGGTCCCTTTGAGTGTGGCTCTTCCACACAAAATACCATGGCCTGGGCGAGTCTATTTTGAAGAAGTGGCGTTAGAAGAAGTTTAAGTTTAAAAAATTTGGCTCTCAAAAGAAATTTCAATCATTGTACTGTTGATATTTGGCTCTGTTGACTAATGAGTTTGCCGACCACTGCCACAGGCTGATGCTGTATGGAGGGGAGTGCCCCACCAAGAAAGGTGGAGTAGACAGGGTGGGAGAGTGACTCAGCACAGGGATCCTGACAGCTGTCCCTTCAGCTCCCTCTGCAGAGCCACTATCCCAGTCTCTCCTCATGCCATTTCAGTCTGTTCCACCCTCCCTCTGCCAGAGCCCAGGGTGAATGGCTAAAGATTTTGTTTGTTGGTCCTTTAATAGGGTGCCTGTGTGTGTCTAGCAGACTCCTCTCTCTTCCTGGCAGACAGAATCCCGATTTTCACAGCCAGATGTTATGTGGGCATCTCTTCCTGGCTCTGGTGCTCTGCACTGGGGAGCCTGGCTTAGGGTTGAAATCCCATTATTAGGAGAAACTTTTGTAGCTGAGATCTCCCTCCAGAATCTCAGTTCCCACGTGGGAGCAGGGCCGGCCTTTTCCACGTCTCTTCCTTCCTACTAGTCTTGATATGGCTTCTATAAATCCTTGATTATAAGACTTCTCTTCAGCTGGTCTTCAGCTGGTCTGTTATTCAGGTTGATTGCTCTACATTTTAGTTGTAATTCCAGGTTGGTCCTGAGTAGGAGGTAAGGGTAGCTTCCACCTATAACACCATCATCTTTAAAGTCCTCAAACTCTAAGGTATTTGAAGTCAGACATTTATTCTGTCTCAAAAAGAGGCAGTGTGGCTTAACGGTTAGGACCCCAGGCTTAGCAATTGTGATTTTTTTGGGTATAAACTTCAGTGCCCTCATCTGAAAATAATAATAGCACCGATCTCATAAATTTGTTGAGGCATCATCAGAGAAGGAATGTAAAGTTGCCTGGCTCTTAATTATTTGATAATTGCTAACTATCATTTGTACTCCCCACAAGCCTTACTATATACTAGTATACATGGGCTTTCGATTATTGTTGGTAGAATTTATGCCAGCCAAGCTTAGTATAATACATGAGCATTATCTGTGTCTAGACTAACATGATTGTGACCTAGCAGCCCTAAGAAAGGCTTGTACTACCTACATAGGGTCAGTCCCCCAGCTTTATTATCCAGATCATGTTGAGGGCTTGAAATGTGACTAGTATATCTAAGCACCTCCCCCCCCCCCCCCCCCCCCCCGCCCCCTTTTTAATTAGTTCAATACCCTCCGAAGATTAGCATTACCTATTGGACAGGGCAGCTCTAGAACTTGCCTCCTGTCAGTCTCTTTGAATAGTGTCCCCTCCTTTTCACCAATAATGTTTTCTAAACGATAAGCAACGCTGATTCAAAGCATCATTCAACTGATCCCAACCCCTTTTATTCTCTTTTTAAAATATATTTTTATTCATTTCAGAGAGGAAGGGAGAGGATTAGAGAGAAACATCAAGGATGGGAGAAAATCACTGATGGCCTGCCCCTACTGGGGGTCGAGTCTGCAACCCAGACACGTGCCCTTAGCCGGGCCTGACCCTGGCCTGGCCGCAGGCCGATGCTCTAACCACTGAGCCAAACCGGGCAGGGCAACCCTTTTATTCTTCAGCGACTACAGTGTCTTCATTATGTCGCTTCACTGAGAGCTGGCCAGAGAACAGTATCCAATTAAAACCCACTATCTCGGCAGTCCCGAGCCAAAGTAACTTATACACCAAGTGACACGGAATCATCCACCGGAAACACTGATTGCGTCCCTGCCGGGTCTGCAGGGTAGCAGAGAAGGCTAACCAGCCGCCCGGACAGGCGTGGCAAACACGTGAGCGGCGCGGGGCGGTCGGGCACGCCTCCGCCGGCGAGGGGGCGGGAGGCTGGCCGCATGTCCTCCCACGCGGGGCGCTGCCACCTGGGGCGCGCGTGCCAGTCAGCATGGCGTGTCCTGGGCCCCAACCCCAGCGGTGTCCCAGAGTACTAAACGAGAGCCAACCTCCAACCGCTCCCGCAGGAGCCTCCTGTCGTGTCTGCCAGAAACTTCTCCAAACCTTGTCCCGAAACCGTACCCCAGGCGCTTGGGACTCAAGGTCCCCGGTACAAAATGGCGACGGGGGCCTGGGAAGAAACCATAGAGACGCCAGCCCTCCGTGGAGAGAGCGCCGGCCTCTTTGGGACGTCCGCGCCTCCTGAGAGGCTGGAGGGACTCGAGTTCCGGCGGGGGCGGGAACAGGGTGCTCCTCGAAGGGCCCCTCTAGGAGAACAGCCAGCAGTCTCCATGGTGCCGGGTCCTCCGAACCGGTCACGTGGCTTGGCGGAAGCCGCCCCGGAGGCGGAGGGAGGAGAAAGGGGCGGGAGGCCGGGGAGGGGGGGGGCGGGGAATTGCTCCAGACCCGGCGACGACTGGGTTGTCATGGAGCCGCGGGCCTGGCCTGGCGCATGCGCCACCTGACCCGCAGGCTGTACTTGGAGTGGCGACCGCGACCCCGGCCCGAGGTGAGAAAGGAAGGACTGGGCGCACGGGGAGAGGGTTTGGGCGAGGAGCGTGGGAAAGGAGGTGGGAGTAAGGGGAAGAAGAAGGGTCTCGAGGTAGGCAAGAGGGAGAATCAGGACTTTGGGGGGAAGGGGACAGAGGGCCAAATGGTGGGAGCAGAAGGTGTGCGTCCCTTCCCCCAGTTAATTGGTGGGTTTAGTTTTGAGGGGCGGGACTTGGTGGGACAGGGAATCCAGAGTGAGGAGGGAGGGGGCTGAGTACGGAGAGGGGGCTGGTGTGGAGTGCCAGTGGGGTGAGACCCTAGGGCGGGTGGGCTAGCCCTGGTCCAGCCCTGGAGGTAAAGGTAACAGCCTGTGGGCTTCGGGGCAGGGGCGAGCTGGAGGCCTCCGGCCAGACTGTGAACGGAGGGGCAGGGAATGGGTAGGTGGGTGGGTGCGGGAGCTGGTAACCTGGTGAGGGTCCTGGGACTCCAGTCTGGGGTTGGAGGTAGCGCCCCTTTCTGGGTCCGAGGCACAGGTGTGCTGTCTTTTCCAGAGACGTGTTGTCACTCATTTGGCTGGTTATTTCTCCTGGGTGGCCAGGTGACCAGGCATGGTGCCAGGGGTTGGGGAGATGGGAAAGAAGTGCCAAGGAGTTAGTGAGTGAGTTGGGGGTGAGCTCTGATCCAGGCCGAAATCAGACTAGACTCCCTGTTATTGCCCAAGTCCTGGCAGGTGGCATGGCCTGGGCGTTTGCCCTGGGAGGCTGGTGGTATGCCAGTCACAGCGCAGTCCTAGGGTCTGCCCAGTTCTGCCCCGCCGAGCTGGCAGGCTGCGGTGCCCGGAGGGTACGCCTGCTGTCTGGCACAGATGCGCGTGGGCTGGCGCGAATGGGGAGTGGGTACTGTTGCTGTGAACCCTTCTGGAAGCAGGGAGCTTGAGGGAAGTTCTCTAATCATCTGCTCTTTGGAAGAGGAGAATGGAGTGAGCCGTACCAGGTGCCAAACAGAACATTGTATGGGATTGGGGTTTGGGATCCTTGACAGGAATTTTTGCAGCCAAGTTGAAGAATAAAAATGGATGCGAAGAGAAAGATGAATATTAGAGATTTAGGTATAACCTGGAGGTAAAGGGGTTGTTCCCTGTTAAAACACACAGACATTTCCCCAGAATGATATTTCTAAATATGCAGGCCAAGAGAAAACGACTTCGGTAATGCATTCATAATTCAAACTGGGATTACTCATGGTCTTCTGGGATGTCAGGTCTTAATTTTTTTATGGCCTTGGTACTTGATTGCGTTTAAGCCTCTGCTTGGGCTTTCTCTTCACAACTCGGACCATGCCTGGGTGTTAGACACGTGACACATTTTAAAGGAAACTTGAGCTCTCGGGAAAGTTGCCAAGTATCTATAAAAGGAATGATCTGAGAGCAACATTTCAGATCCTTTCCTTGTAAACCTGGGGTGTCCCTTTTTTATTCATAAGTCTAAATCATCATAGAGATTGTTTTTGGATTAGACCAACCCTTAATTTGATTGATGGATTTATCTCTGAGTTTTCATCTTAGAATAAGGGGTAGATGAGAGATCTTCCTGCAGGAGATCAGAGCTGGAAGTTAGGTCTTGAGGAGTAACCATGGTGTTTGGAAATGCTGACTCTTGACCTTCAAGCTGTTCAGGTATTTCAGTGACAGCTAAGCTGCTAGGACTGTCAGCAAGCTTAGCAGGAGAGGGGATTTGTAGGCATTTATTATTCTGTTGAGTATCTCACACATATTGTTGGGAGCTGAGGTTGCAAGGATTAAAAAAAAAAACACTGCTGAGGTTGAAGAGAAAAATAATTAGAGGCTAATGTTAGAAGTGCAAAAATAGAAGTAAGAGCCAAGTGCTGTGGAGCACTTGTTAGAATTTTATCTTATGCCTGTTTATATAAGCCTTTGTGTTTATGTTCCCTTTCCATGATAAGTTTTAGTACGTACTGTTCTCTCTGGGAACCTTTGGACACTGTGTTACCTATTACTTATTAAGAGGCCCAGTCAGGGTCGATTCTGACAGCTTGGGAAGCTTAAGTGGGAGTCCTTTTAGTGCAGTCAGGCTCATGAGCATCTGAGATGTTTGTAGGTGGTGTTAGTAGTTTCCAGTCTGTGCCAGGAAGCAGAGATGGCACCGTGGGTAAGAGCATGGGAACCCATTTTCTTTTCTTTTTCTCTCCTTTTTATAGCAAAGGTGGAAATTTATTAAAGAACAAGTACATATTCCCACGTGGGGAAGGAGAAAGAATCTCATAGCACACATCCCACGTGGGGAGGGAGAAATAGTTTCTGTAACCCATTTTCAACCCCTAGCCAGCTTATGAGTAAAATCATGCCAAGGAAGAGAAAATGGTTTTCAAACTTTGCCATTTGTGTGTCCCTGGGTTTGAGAGCAGCAGTAGTCAGTGCCGTCGCCTGCTTCTCTCCTGTGGAGAGAGCCCCATCCGTGCTGTGCAGAGGGGGGCTGTTTAATTGATGACCTCGGTACCACTTCTAGGGAGATAGCGCCTCTCTCAGAGCAGAGAGGTCAAAGTTGGCTGTAGTCCTTCATTCTGCGTCCCCGGGCACTCGGGCTCCCTACTGCATAAGGAGAACTTGGGACAGAGGCTTTCACACTTTTAGACACTTTCACATCCAACGTAGTTAATTTACTATTCTAAAGTGCTTTTTACCTCCAACTGTCGCCAGTTCCCCAGGATCTAAAATTTTGGATTCTGTTCCCCTTTTAACCAATTTGTCAATGTTTCAATTTTTTTTTTTTTTTATTTCACACTCACAGTGTTGTCCTGCACATTCTTGACTGGCCAGAATAAATTCCTGGGTATCTTCTTGGAGCTCCATTGAATACATTTTAAAAAATATATTTTATTGATTTTTCACAGAGAGGAAGGGAGAAGGATAGAAAGTCAGAAACGTCGATGGGAGAGAAACATCGATCAGCTGCCTCTTGCACACCTCCAACTGGGGATGTGCCCGCAGCCAAGGTACATGCCCTTGACTGGAATCGAACCTGGGACCTTTCAGTCCGCAGGCCGATGCTCTATCCACTGAACCAAACCAGTTCGGCTCCATTGAATACATTTTAATAACAACAGCAAGACCTTTCTCCTCCTGTCACAAGGATTGTAGAAGGCTACATTGGGATACCTTATCTAAAAGTACCCATAAAATAATCTGCATTTTGTAAGATAATTTGAAACTTTGTCCAGTTCTTACTCAGTTGCAACTAACATGAGCTGCTTTCCTAATCTAACCAACAGTAGGGTCAGACTTGAATGATACATCTGATTGTTCATCCATAAGCGACATCTTCTTCCATTTTGAAGAAACCTCCTATTCACTTTCCATGCACATTTCTTGATTTTCATACAAAGAGATTCTGATTTAATTAGAGATACCCTTACACAGTTTAGTCTATTTTTTTAGGCTGCACTGTCGAACTTCCTGGCCGTGCAATAGAGAGAGGTTGTTTCTGCATAGTGCTGTACAAGATGTGACAGTGCCATTGTTTATCTTCTGTGCACCGAGGACTAAACCTGGGGCCTGTGAAGGAGTGCTTAGTTTGACATGAGGAGACTAGTTCCTTTAAATGAACTCAGTGTTTAAGATTCAGTCTCATTCAGATATGTGTGTTCCCTTTTGCCCACTTATACTGTATGCAAACGTGTGGACAAGAGGGCTGCTCAGGGACACTTGTAAAGCATCCTTGTCTTCTATTTAATTTTACTTTATTTTGAATCCCTCTTCTGCTTCTGGAGTAGTTGATGTTCTGCACAAGCTCCTGATGGGCAGAAATGTTTAGCCTTGGCCTTTCAGGGTGTTCCAGAGACAGTGCTGTTTGCCAGGGGCTCGTGTTTCTCTGCGCTCCAGACAGTGGATGGAGCTGCGAATGGACCGTGAATTAAAATGCTGCTAGGCTTTGTTTACACCCACTGTCTTCGTCAACTTGGGCTGCTATAACAAAACATCTCGGCCTGGGTGGCTTGCAAACAACAGGAATTTATTGCTAGTGATTCTAGAGGCTGGAAGTCTGAGATCAGGGTGCTTGCATGGTGGAAGGGACTGAGCTATCTGGAGCCTTTTTTATGAGGCACTAATCCTACTTATGAGGGCTCCACCCTCATGATTTAAGCACCTTCCAAAGGGTGCGCCTCCTAATAACCGTCATTTTGGGGGGTTAGGGTTTCAACATATGGATTTGAGGGGAACACAAACATTGAGATCAGCACTTAGGCAGTTTTGTTATTGTCATTTTCCTTGTTGGCCTCCTGTTGTCTTGAGCCCTGAGAGCCCTTGTGTTCTTATCTTGCTGCCATTCCTCTTTGCCTCAAATGGCCTTGTTAGAATATCTGGAATGCTTTCAGCTTCTCCCAGCCCTTTAAAGGGCTCATTCATCTAATTCTTTGTACTGTGAACTTAGCTATGGATCTGCAGTGGACTAGCTATCACTGGGACAAATGTAGGCTTCTTCCCGGGCTCTCAGCATGTACATGTGACAGCTTACCAAGCATCTCCACCTGGATGACCCAGTCGCTTCTCTCTCATGACCTAAACTGGACCTGCCTAGCCTCCCGCCGTATATCTTCTGGTCTCTTCTTGGCTCCACCATCTATCCCCAACATACAGTCACCCAGCCCCATCAAGTCAGCCTTCTAAATAAATGTTTCCAGTCTGTTCACTTCTTTCCTGTCCACTGCCACCACCTTAAGTCACTGGGACTACATAGTAGTATATGTCTCAGTGCCGCTCTGGCCTCTCCCTAAATTTAGTTCCCAGCATCCAAGTGCTTTTAAAATGCAGATCTGATCTTGTCTGGTTAAAATCCCTCTGTGACTTCTCTTTGCTCTTAATACCCAAAGTCTTTACAACTTTGCGTACAAGGCACTGCCTGTCTGGCCCACACCAACCCTTCTCATGTCACATGGCCTTCTACGCCCTGCACCGTGCCCTGGCCTCCCCAGCCTTCCAGCTCTGTGTCCGGCTCCTTTCTCCCTTAGGGCTGTCAGACTTCCACACCCCCCTGCTCCCTTCCCCAGCTCACTTCCCAACTTCTGTCTCTTCCTCCAGATCCCAGCTACCTGTCACTTCCTCGGGAAAGCCTTCCCTTCCCTGTCCCCCCAGACTCTCAGCCCCTCCCCTTTATAGCTATTATCAAAATAGTAATTAATTATATGCTTACTTGATTAATGTCTATCTCCCTCTAGAATGCAAGCTCCAGGAAGGTAAACCATGTCTGTCCCAGATGTATCCCCAGTCCTAGTATGATTCCTAGTTCATAGTAGACACTTGATAAAGATTTGTAACTTATTTGAACCTCACCCTCCTTCTCTGTAAAATGGGATAGCAAGAGAGGAGGACATGAGAGTCAAGTGAGAGAAAATTAACAGCAATAATGTGGGCTTTTATAGAAGCAAAGCACTACTCCATATGATCTTATTTGTGCATAAAAGTGCTTTTTAAGCCAAAAAGTAGCATGCATATAAATGGAGTTGTTTTCACTCTTTTTGGTAAAACATCCAAAGAAGTGAAAGGTTAATTTGAGAAGCACACTATGGGAGGTGGCAGTAAGTCGGGAGTGGCAGATGTAACTGGGAAAAGCAAGCCCTGCCCCAGATGGGCATTCCCCCTGCTCTCCTCCCTCAGGGAGCAGGGTGAGCACCCAGTCCAGAAACATAATCAAATGTGCCTTTGTTAGCCGTTTCAAAGCCTCCACTGAGTGTGGTGAATTTGTAATAGATGTGGAGGCAGGGAGAGGACAGTGGACCTCTTTTGGGTGGAAGCCTTCTGCTCAGTAAACTGGAAGCCTTTTCGGTGGAGACCTCCGAGAAAATGCAGAGGAAGTGGTTGAGGCCAGTGTTCTTTGCCCTTTCTTTACTCACCACTGCAGTCACCTGTTTCAGCTGTCTAGGCAGTGACTTCTTATGTAATCGCTGTTTTTCACAGGGCAGCCCAGATGAAGAGTCCGGTGAACTCACCTGCAGCCCAATAAAACATGGAGAGGAAAAACCCGTCCAGAGAGAGCCCCAGAAGACTCTCGGCCAAACTAGGCAAAGGCACAGAGATGAAAAAAGTGGCTCGGCAACTCGGCATGGCAGCGGCCGAGTCAGACAAGGACTCTGGATTTTCAGGTTAAAATACCTTGTTCTTTCTACATTGTAATGAGTGATTTGTCCTCCCTCAAACTCCTTTGTGGGATAGGTATGGGAAACTTTCATGCACAGAATAAATAAATACCTGATCTCTTAAAATGACAGTTCTGGTGCCATATGGCGGGGTCCCCATCAGAGTCACCACGGGGTTAGTTCTGAAGGAGTGATTTAACATTAAAAAAAAATATTTTTTTATTTATTTCAGAAAGGAAGGGAGAGGGACAGAGAGATAGAAACATCAATGATGAGAAAGAATCATTATTATTCGGCTGCTTACTGCATGCCCCACACTGAGTATCAAACCTGCAAGGCATGTGCCCCAACCGGGAATCGAACTGGGACCTCCTGGTTCATAGGTCGGTGCTTAACCATTAAGCCATGCTGGCCAGGGGATTTGACATCTTTTTTCAACTCAGTTTTAAATCTTACAACTGTTGCAAATGGTTACTGGGAAAATATTTAAGTGCTCATAATTTGTTCCCCCCCTCCCTCCTTTTCCATAGGAATAGTTAATTGCAGGAAAAAATACTGCATGTTGTCACCATGTAACAAATTAAAACAAAAGAGTATATAATTTGTTTAACTTTTTTGCTAAGAAAGTAATTTTGCTTTGTTTAAAAATGTTTCCCCTCTACAATTCATCCTCCCCATATCCATGCATTTCGCATTTGGACTGTGAGCCTTCTGGCCCAGTTCCAAAGTTGAGTATCTGTTTGAGACGAGAAAGAGATCAGTTTTCCTTTCTAGTTTGTCCAAACCTTACCTGAAAGGGCTAGCTGCATACCCAGGAACCTTTCAGTTTTGTGCTGAGGCACCTTTATTTTCAGGTCTGAGAGCAGTGGCTTGACATTAGACCATGGCTCTGGTGTCAACATTTTGGCCCAGGGAATGCAGAAAGGTGATGCTAGGGGGTTCTGGCTGGGTTAGCACCCTGGGATGGAGTCTTCTCCTAGAAGACTTATGTTATCCAGCCTCAGAGAGACTAATCAGTCCTTGCTACTGATTTATTAACTTACACTGAGAAATACAGTTGTTAGGAATGCTAGATCTGCCTCATCCTTAGATTGGTATATTATAGTTCCTCCCCGTAGGGAGGTTGTGTGAGAAGCCAAATTATAAATAGACTGTTGCTCAGAGAAGAACCGGGCACCTGCTGACGGAGAGATCAGAATAAGGACAGTCGGCAAGCGAGGGCCCTTTGGCTTTTCTTCTCTGTCGCTTAGTGTTGTTTCCTAAGCTTGTCTCATCATAAGGCTCATCCGAGGCATTTGTTAAAAGCACTGCTCACCAGACCCCGCTCCTGAACATTGTGATGTTAAGGGTCTTTGGGGAGGAACTGGAATGTGGGAGTTACACAGTCTAGTGATTGTGTAATCAGACAGGTTTGGGAAACACTGCAGGCTTACTGTCTCTTTTTTCAAGGTCAAGTTTGTTTTCATCTGTTTTTCATATCACAAAGGTGATACATGCTCATTGTAGAAGCTTAGAAATGTAGAAACTTGGAAAGAAAAATATAAGCATTATCTATCATCCCACTACCTATTTTTTCTCCATACTGTTGACATTTTGGTACCTCTCTTTCTAACAACTTAAGACAGTTGCTGTGTAGTGTGTCCCAGAGCCTGGATGGTGTTTCTGATAGTTTCCTTATTCTGTAGAAGTGCTTTAAGAAGAGTTGTGCTAGTCAGACATAGGCAGTGTTAAAACCAATCGAACTGGTTGTGCTCTAGAAAGTGACCCCAGTGAATGAAAATGCCTCCAGCCACACCTGGGCCAGGTGCCAATGATTTCGTCACTGCCTGAGTTATTATTTCAGTCACTTGTTGAATGATGTAATCTGCGATTTTAAAAAAATATGTTTTTATTGGTTGGAGAGAAGAAGGGAGAGGGAGAGGGAGAGAGAGATAGAAACATCAATGATGAGAGAGAATCATTGATTGGATGCCTCCTGCATGCCCCCTACTGGGGATTGAGCCTGAAACATGGCCATGTGCCCTTGTCCAGAATTGAACCCAGGACCCTTCAGTCTGCAGACCAGCTCCCTGTCCACTGAGCCAAACCGGTTAGAGTTAATCTGCGATTTTTAGTTAGCTGCAGTCCATAGTCAGAATTTTCCCAATGTCCCAGTAGTGTCCTTTTTAACTGAGTCTTTTGGTCCATTTGTTTTAGATCCTGGGTCCATTGAAGATGGTACATTTCATTTAGTTGTCCTGTCTTTTTAGTTTTATTTAATCTAGAGCAGCTCCCTCATCTTTCCTGTCCTTTTTTATTTTTTAATGACATCAACATCTTTGAATGAGTTAGGCCTCCTGTTGTTCTGTAGAATGTCCCACACTCTGGATTTTTCTGATAGCTTTCCTGTTACTCAAATCAGGATAACACTTTTTTTTACCAGCCTACTACACTTTTTCTGTTATATCCTTCTCATTACACACATAAGGAGACTCCCAAGTTTGTCTTATTCTTGCTGATACTCTGGTTGATCACTTGGTTAAGGTGATGTTTATACTTGGTTAAGGGAGCATATACCAGATTTTTAAAATGTGAACGTTCCCTTTTCTTTGTAATTATAAGCAATTTATGGGATGGTATTTTGAGATTGTATGACTATTCTGCTCCCCAACAAACTCTTGACCTGTGGCTTTGGCATCCATTGATGATCTTTGCCCAAATCAGTCACTACTTCGTGGTTTGAAAATGGTGATCCAGTTCTATTATCCCTTATACACTTTATTAGCTGTCATTTTTCTGTAAAGAAGCACTTTCTTTCCTCCAACCCTTTCTTTGAGTATCACTGTGGCTCATGGAATTTTTTTGTAATTCAGTTTGTTAATCCATTATCATTATTCTTTTTGATACTCAGATTGTCCCAGATTGGGCCAGTGGGAGTCCCTTCTAGTTAGCTCCTGTGTCTTTTGGACATGCTTCCATTTGTGTTTGAGTACTTCCTTGCTTTCTGGCACAATAAGATGTCCAGGCTCATTTTGTACCTTCCCTGCCTAAGACTTGGAATCTAAGGAGCCCTGGTTTCCTGTTCTTGCAGAATGGCATTTAGAAAGACAAGACCCAGGTACCAGGTATGCACTTAGCTCCTGGGGCCTTTGTTTCTGGCCGTCTGGTTCTTGGCTAGAGGCTGCCCTTGGTATTCTGTGGAAGTATTTCTGCCTGGGTACCAGTAGATGGAAGGGAAGGCTCCCACATCTGTAATTTCTAAAAGGCATCACTGCAAGTGTTGACAGTTGTACTCATATAAATTAAAGTTACATTCCGGGCCTGCCTCATCTAGTTGACTCCGTATTCTTGAGGAGCATTTAGGGTATCCCCCAGACTCCTCCTAGCAGGGTTACTGCAGTCTCTGGGTATGCTCCAGTGGATACCTTTTTGATGGATTTCACGGAGGGCATTCTTATTTTCTTTGCCTTGGAGAGTATCTATCACCCAATATGCAGGGTCCCAGTAGACAGCAACAAAGGAGATGTCTACCCGGGTAGAGGGAACAACAACAGAGACATTTTAAACCCCAGCTTTGATTAACTTATCCAAAATTTACAATTAGAAAACTTAGGGAGAAACTCTTTTAATTTCAGCATGGATATAAATTTTGAGGTTTTGTATTTATTATTATTATATTTTTTTATTATTTTTATTGATTTTTTACAGAGCGGAAGGGAGAGGGATAGAAAGTCAGAAACATCGATGAGAGAGAAACATCGATCAGCTGCCTCTTGCACGCCCCCTACTGGGGATGTGCCCGCAGCCACAGTACATGCCCTTGACCGGAATCGAACCCGGGACCTTTCAGTCCGCAGTCCGACGCTCTATCCACTGAGCCAAACCGGTTTCAGCAAAATTTTTTTTTTGATTTTTTTATGGAGCGGAAGGGAGAGGGATAGAAAGTCAGAAACATCGATGAGAGAGAGACATCGATCAGCTGCCTCTTGCATGCCCCCTACTGGGGATGTGCCGGCAGCCAAGATACATGCCCTTGCTGGAATCGAACCTGGAACCCTTCAGTCCTCAGTCCGACGCTCTATCCACTGAGCCAAACCAGTCTCAGATTATTGTTTTTTACAATATATGTATTTTTACTTATTTCCGAGAAGAAGGAAGAGGGGGCGAGAGATAGAAACATCCATGTGAAAGTAATTAAATGAACTAACTTTGAAGCCTTCCACCCAGTTCTGTAGACTGGTGATGATTGCTTTCGCAGGAACCGGAACTGTAAGAATTAGAAAGGATTCCTTTTGTCTGTAAGAATTAGAAAGGAGTCCTAGGGCAGTCATTCCCAATCTTTGGGGGCAGAGGTGATAATTATGGATGCCTTTGAGAGTCCAATGAAAGTTAAAGATCCTCTCCTCAAAAAATTTCACAAAAACCCATCTCACAAATGTTCCATTTAGTTTCACTGCGTCCCGCCACCCCGCAGGAGGCCTGGTTACCAGCCTCTAGCCGAGAGCCTGGGTGAACTGTCCGTTTTCCTGCCCACCAGATGGCAGTTCGGAATGTTTGAGCTCGGCGGAGCAAATGGAGTCCGAGGACATGCTGAGCGCCTTAGGCTGGAGCCGGGAAGACCGGCCAAGACTAAACTCCAAGGCTGCGAGCAGTGCCTTCCCCACTCTGTCCCCCATGGTCGTCATGAAGAACGTGCTGGTCAAACAGGTGAGAGGGTGCAAGTTCAAGTGCGTGGGCTTCCTGTGTGCAGAGGCTCCCCTCTGCCCAGGATGGATTTAGGAGCAGAGCACTAGTACCACACTGCCGAGTACTCTGTCCTGGGGAAAGAATGTTTCCTTTCAACTACTGACAGTGTTTTAAAAAGTACTGCAGGACAGAAAGACTATTTTATTTCTGGATCCCTAGTTTATCCAAAGGAACACCGGAATTCTTTAGTCATGTATAAAAGAACCAAGCAGAAATGTCATAACTTTCATAGTGCAGTTAACAGATGACAGAATCAGGGTATAAACAAAAGAATCTCTTTTTAACTTGAAATGCCCTGGGAATTTAGAAATGTAGGATGCATTTATTTGTTTGAGAGGTGGAGGCAATCTCCATGTTCCTCCTGTCACATTCTGAGCCTTTTCTTAGGAATTAGCCAGGGACTTGCTGTCAGTGGAAAAGCAGCTCTTTGGATAAGGTATGGCTGCCCCAGCTGAGTCTGCACAGCATTGCTGTGGAGCTGAAAAACAGCTTGATTATATAACTATGCATAATATGTGATTATTGTCCAGATATGCAAGAAAAGATTTGGATGAAAATCTAAGCCCCCATGTTTGGTACAGAGAACTTAATCAGATAAACTGGGTTTAAGCACACTTAACCTTACCCCGCTTTGCTCTAAAATATGTCAGCTCTCCCATGGGGCCATTGATGAGGCTGCTGGAAGCGAGAACATTTGAAACTGGCTTTATGCTGCTGACCTTTCAGCTCAGGTAGAAGAACATGCATGGCTGTAGCCTGCCATGAAACCTTACATCTTAACTATTACCTAGTTATTTTCAAGGGATACAGATTTTCAACAAGGCAACCTGGTGAGTTTGGACAAAGAATTTGAAAATTTTTGCTTGACAAATCACCTCAGCAGGAAAAACAGTTCTGCCTATTGAAATGAAGAGAGAGAATAAAGACACGTAATGGAACCCAGATGAGCTTGTCCAGACCCCATCAGTTTGTGATGCTTCTCAGGGCTTTCTTTCTCCTGGCTCTTTCTCTCCCCACCTTCCTCTCTGGCTCCCCTGTTTGTCAGTCCTTCCTGTGTGTCTGTGTTTATATGCCTTCTTTGTTGTAGGCAGGCTGGCAGCTCCCCAGGGTGAGAACAGCCTACAGTTGAGGAGTGGGTAGGCTTTTCCAGCAGAGCTGCATTCTCCAGGACAAAGGCCTGCTGGGAAGGCTGCTGGTTCCATCAGCAGATGGGAGACTTGGGGCAGGCGGACCTGATGGAGCCATCTAGGAGTTTCGTTTTGTTTTTTCACATGTTAGAATTCAGCACATTCTAAGATTAAAATAGTGTTATACTTTTAAAAATATGTGTATTTTGTGTAATGTCTTGGTCTTATTTTTATATTTATTCTAGAGTAGTGCTCACCAACCGGTGGTCCATGAGGTCCAAAAGGATCGCTGTCTTAGAGGCCCAGTGCATGGATTCATGGAACAGACTGATGATTGCATCTTCTCGCAATCTGGGACTTCTCAGGGGATGTTGGAGAGCCGGTTTTAACTCGATCCCCACAGGGCAGGCTGAGGGACCCCACTAGTGCACGAATCTGTGCATTGGGCCTCTAGTATGTATGTAAGATCTTTGGTTGATCTCTTCCTACCCTCCCTCCTCCCCGCTTCCCTCTAAGATTCATCAGTCTGTTCCATGTTTCCATGCTTATGGTTTCTACTCCTGCATTGAGCATCTGCCCCCTGGTGGTCAGTGCGCATCATAGCTACCAGCTGGTTGGTCGGTTGCTTAGGCTTACAGATATAGATATAGATATAGATATAGATATAGATATTTTTTATTATTTCAGAGAGAGGGATAGAAATATCAGTGATGAGGGGGCATCATTGATCAGCTGCCTCCTGCACATCCCCCACTGGGGATTTAGCCCACAGCCCAGGCATGTATGCTGACTGGGAATCGAACCGTGACCTTCTGGTTCATGGGCCGATGCTCAACCATGAACCACACCAGTTGGGCTAATGTCTTACTTTTAGATACTTTTCTTTTGGAGATCTGATTTCAGTTCTGCCACTCGACAATGTGATCTTGCACACAATTACTTAACCATCTTGGCTTCAGTTTCCTCATCTTCAATGTGAAGGCTTCATGGAAAATGACCCTGAGATTGTAGCCAAGTCTAAAATCTTGTCCCGTATTCCCTCAGATGATTTCAACATAAATAATATATTGTAAAATCTAATAATTAGAACCAGTAAGCTAAGTATCTACTACAGCAATGGACATAGTAGCATTAGGAAGAATCCAGTAAAATCAGCGTAGGAAAGCAATGAATTAGAAGTTTTCTAGATCCGTTTGCCTCGTAGTAGGTCCACCCTTAGGTCACGAGTGACTAGGGGAATAGCCTGATGTTTTGCTTCTGACTGAGCTGGACTAGGCTGATGTCTGCTTCGAAAGACCCCTGCTTTTGGATCTGCTCTGATAGGGAAGAGTGATGCTAGGCCTAGCATTGCTTGCTTACATACATCCAGCGTATATCTGAACACCAAGAGGGCTTCAGAAAGGACTCTCCATGTGATCCCAACTTTTGCACAGGAGATGAACTAACGCCGGCCTGAAGTCCTAGCCGCACATCGAGGAAGCTCAAAGGTGTGCCAAATGGTGGGCACGTGTGGGAGATGGCTCTCTTCAGCAGTGACCAGCCCACCAACTCATATCCTTGGGACCAGGTTGGAACTGGACTGGCTTTTAAATATTGGAAAAAGATAGCCATGCCCTTCTTCATTAGCTTTCCATCTGAATCAGTACTTAATTAAAGAGGAAAATGCATAACTGAGGAGTAATATAACAAAAAGGCAGTGTGGCGGAATGGTTAGGGTGGGTTTTAGAGCCAGCTCTGTCACTTAGTATCTTGTTGACTTAAAGCAAGTTATTTCAACTTTCTACACCTCAGTTTTCTACTTGTGAGGGGAAATGATCACTACCTCATGGGGCTGTTATGGAAACAATCCATGTAAAACATCACACATAGTGCTAGCTTGTAGTAAGCACCAATACCCGAAAAGTGTTATTACCTTGAGTGGTTTTATGACTGTTGGGTGTCACTGCCTTAAAAAGGGGGCCTATGAACTCCTGACAGCATGTGACTTTAATTAAAGTTGTGTTCAGGTAAAAGACGGTCCAGATGTAACTAAATGAAGACAGACTCTGTGTAAAGTCACATTTGTAGTGTTGAGATGAGCACATTTTAACCATGACAAGCAGTTATATTACCCATATTTTTGTTGCCTCAGTTGTGACCTTAATTATATCATTACTTTACGTACAGTTTCTTTTCCTGAGTGGTAGCACTTGAATAAAAATAAGTATTTTCTTCAGTTTTGGGAAGGAGGGAGGGGGGGGGAGGAAGAAGAGAGAAAGAGAAAGAGAGAGAAAGAAATTATAGCCCTAGCCGGTTTTGCTCAGTGGATAGGGCATCAGCCTGTGGACCGAAGGGTCCCAGGCTTGATTCGGGTCAAGGGCATCATGTATCTTGGTCGCAGGCTCTTTCCCAGCCCAGGCCCTGATCAGGGTATGTGCAGGAGGCAACAACCATCGATGTTTCTCTCACATTGATATCGCTCTCTGTCTTTCCCTCTCTGGAATCAATGGAAAAATATCCTCACGTGAGGATTAAAAAAGAAAAAGTTATAATGGCAGGCCAAATGGATTTTTAAGCCACTTCTCCAATCACACTCCTCAGAAAGGGCTGCCTGATGTGAGAGAAGCTGTGTACATGACATTGTTGTAAGTCTCTGCTGTGCCCCTTAGCAGAAGCAGGTAACAAGGAGTGTGCTGTTTTCATCTGCTTTCAGGGCAGCAGCTCCTCCCAGCTCCAGTCCTGGACCGTCCAGCCCTCCTTGGAAGTGATCTCGGCCCAGCCACAGCTCCTGTTCCTTCACCCGCCTGTGCCCTCGCCTGTCAGCCCCTGTCAGGCTGGCGAGAAAAGGTCCGACTCCAGGAACTACTTGCCCATTCTGAATTCTTACACCAAAATAGCCCCACACCCAGGCAAAAGGGGCCTCTCCCTCAGCCCAAAAGAGAGAGAACGTGGAACGCAAAAGAAAATCCGTACTGAGAGACCGGGGCTGAGCCTGCCCGCCAGTGAGCCCACCAAGACGGGTGCTGTGTCCTCCAGTCCCCCGACTGCAGCACCCCCCAGCGCCAAGCTGGCAGAGGACTCAGCTCTGCAGGGTGTGCCCTCCCTCGTGGCAGGCGGAAGTCCACAGACTCTTCAGCCGGTGTCCAGCAGCCACGTGGCTAAAGCTCCCAGCCTGACCTTTGCTTCCCCTGCCAGTCCTGTCTGCGCATCAGACAGCACTCTGCATGGGGTGGAGAGCAACTCGCCCCTGTCACCACTGTCAGCTAATTATAGCTCACCTTTGTGGGCCGCAGAGCACCTCTGCCGCAGCCCAGATCTCTTCTCGGAGCAGCTGCCCAGCAAGCACAGGCGCTTTCAGAACACCCTGGTGGTCCTGCACAAGTCCGGCTTGCTGGAGATCACTTTGAAAACCAAGGAGCTGATTCGTCAGAACCAGGCAACGCAGGTGGAGCTAGACCAGCTAAAGGAGCAGACCCAGCTGTTTATAGAGGCCGCCAAGAGCAGGGCTCCTCAGGCGTGGGCCAGGCTGCAGGCATCGCTAGCACTGGGGGCTAGTCATTCTGGCGGTGACCTAGAAGCATTCTCTGATCACCCAGACATATAGCACAGAAGGCAGATTTTCCTGTTACTTGAGTGGTTCTTTTTAACGCTCTTGCTGTTATTTTACTCCTGTTTCCCAAAGCTTATGCAAGGTCTTTTCCTTCTACTCTTAAACTGTTCAACAGTTCACTTACGAAGCCTCATGCCAATCCCTGGCTGCTGTCTTAACCTGTGGTCTGTGCACAGTTTATATACGTCTCTGTTCCACTGAGGACCTCCGATTTGCGGTGTCCTTGAGTCCCTTTTCCTTAGCGTGCAGGTGCTTAGGCGGGTCACGGGGCAAAGCAGAAGAGAGGAGTGTGTGGAGCCCTAGCTGTCACCTCCCACCGTCCCACTCAATAACCCTGTTCGCCTCCCACTGTCCCACTCACTAACTGTGATCAGAGATGCAGTGACATGGATGAGTATCCTAAATGACACCTGTCAAGCCAGGAAATAGGTGACAAGGATCCCTTCCCAGATCTTCCCTTGAATATCTTAGAGAAAAGTAAGAGGGGGTGTGGTTGCATTTCTTAAGGCATCATGCCATTTGGCCAAAACCTAACATGCTTTGGGCACTGGCTGGGCCCAGAGTGCAAACACTTAATGACCTAAAGCTTTGTTTTCGTAAACTTGAAAACCAAGGGAGAAGGGTGATACCATTTAACTCTGACAGTTCCATCACCAACCAGATTTCTCTTCACTGAAACTGGTAGGCAAAATAACTTCAGCTTTTTAAAGCATGGAACGGATGCAGTACCATCTGGACTTACAGTCTATGAATTGCTTTTCTGAGTTAGCGTCTGAAGAAACACATGGCCAGTATCTCTTGGTCAGGAGCTGGAAGATTCCAGTAATTTGTGCTTTTTTTCTTTCTACTTTTGAAATAATGCAACCTGTGTTATGTGTGAAAATCTTAAAGATAGCTTCATGGTGCCTGAGAGTGAGTGAGTGAGTGAGTGGTGTGAATTAACCCTCTGCTGCCACTTTTTCTTCTTTTGTTTTCCTAAGAGGAAAGATGTGATTATGAAGCTCGATAGACTTGGGATTAAAATCATCCCGAGGTTATGAAATATAAGCCCTCAAAGTTGGAAAACGTTCTTATCAGTTTCGCCTCAAAGCTGTTGTGTGATGCGCAGTGACGTGGAGCGAGCGGAGGCAGCATCTCCTGTTGCTGCCACGCGCTGGGTGTGGGCAGCAAACCCAGAGGTGCGGTGTTGCGGATGGGAGGTTCGCCTGAGAATGGAGGCTGTGGTGAGAATTTACAGACACATGCTCTCAGCTTCATCAGCAAGGTAAATGATTCTAACAGCAAAGCTTCAAATTTTTTCTCCTCTCATTTAAAAATTTTATCTTCTTGAAAACCTAGTAATTTCTGAATGACCAGATTTTACACAGGAAAGTCCTCTTGAAGTTTTACCAAGGCCAGAAAGAAGCTAAAGTTCATATTTGCTAGGTAGTGGTAACTCTAGCATAGTTTAAAAAATTACAAGGCTTTGGATCGCTTTATTCTCAAACATGCGTGAGTTAGGGAAGGTCGATACTAATAGAAATAAATAACTTGGTAAAAATCTCTAGATTCCTGATTAATGCAGATTTACTACCTGCCATTTGCTTTCTGAAAGAGTGTCAGAGCCAGTGTCTTTAAGCAGACACAACTCCTTTGAATATTTTGTCTGGGCCTCCCCGCTCTGCCTCCCTAAGTCTACGGTACCACCGCAGTTCTCTGTGCACCGTGCCAGGAAGCTTCCTTTTTGGCAGAATGCGTTTGGCAGCAGAGCTACAGAGACAGGTGCGTTTGGAACAGCCTGGTGCTAGCCATGAGTCTTACTGAGTGTCAAAATCTGAACACAATTGCTGAGAACCAAGTTTATTCCATCCGAAAAACCTTCTGGAGTTCTAAGCCTCTTGGAATCTTTTCCCCAGATTAAGGCTTGCATTTCCCTTCTGTCACAGTAAAAGATGATGAAAGCCATCGTTGATCCTCATAGCTCTTGTCTGGCCTTATGACTTAGTGCTGGAAGTCTCTAAGCTCTTAGCATGGGTGCTTGTTGTTTAGTCGAGCTTGGGATAGGTGAAGCCACGTAGAGATGCTGGGTCTTGGAAGGAGAGCCCATTGAAGCTAGCAGACATTGGGGCCAGGAGCCAGATCAGCAAATGGAGGAACCTTGGAGTTGACCAGAAAGACCTCCATTGGTTGCCCAAAGCTGTAAGTAGCAGTGGTCTTAGCGATGAATGATTTGATCTGGTATGATGTCCCATGGCAGAAAGCTGCTGTTTTCTGAATGTGTGAAGCCATTCTTAGCTCAAATCAGTCCTGGCAGATTTTATTGGCAATACTAAAAAAAAAAAAAAAAAACAACCTAGAAAAAGCTGCTGATTGAATTGGTTATGGGAATGGAGTTTAATGACATTGTAATTTATTGCTTTAATTACCATTCATTGATTATAGTATTGTCTGACTTTACTGATTCCTTCAGCAGAAGGTAACACATGCATATATCGAAGTGTTTTTCCAGTTATGAGTTCTTTAGGGTAGAGATTTCTTTACTAAATGTGAATTCTTTTGAAGAAAGAAGTATGAAGTTTTGTAGAAATTGACTGTGAAATGTCAGAGAAAAATAAAAGACACATACTTGAAAATTATTTGGCCTTTTTGCTTTATAACTGCTTAAAAATACTAAGTGAAACCTAGAGTAAATATTTAAATGGATTTAAGTTTCAAACATATGTACTTGTCATTTGGGTAGTTTGGGATTAGATATTGAACTTGTAGAAATTCATTGTTCAGACTTTGACCAGTGTGAACTTTAAGGAGATGCAAGCAATCTAATGCAAATGAATGGCCCAGTGTTCCCTAGAGTCTTGGAGGTTTATATTGGGTGGGTTGGGAGAACAGGAGAATAGAACCCATTTATTTATTCCGTCTGATCTGACACTTTCACATAGAGAATTTTTAAGCGACAAAACTTCAGCTATCCACTACGGGGTAAACTAAAGCCACGTTAAGTGAAGTTCTTTCTACAACAGAAGGGCATCTCCAAGCCTTTCTCCACGCTTTCAGAGTTGATTCCTGATGCTCTGTTCCTCCTTAGGCTTCACCTAGAGAATCTCAAAAGGGTATGGTGACCCCCAAGGCCAGTCATAATACCCCTCTTTTAAGACATTGGAAAAATTAAAAGCTTTTCCTCATTTGAAAGCCTATGAGATGCCAGTCTTAATGCTTACAGCACTATTTCTCCCAACACCATTTTCTGTCGCTTGGAATTCAGATAAGGGAGAGCACCCAAAGTGGACCCTGAGAGACGGAGGAGAGCACCGCTGTTTTCCTGTGTAGCCCCTGGCCCCCTCGGCATGATTTCTGCGCATGGAAACTGTCCACCTGGGACGCCTGTTCATAAACATGCCTGTTTAGTCCATGTCTTTCATGGCAGCACTGCAGATAGCAGCCTGGTGTGCTGGGGTCAACAGACCTGCACATGCCTGTCACATGTTACCCATTAGCCAGGTGACTTTGGACCAGTCACTGGGCCTGCCTAGGTGTCACTCGTCTCACTGAATAATAAAGCATTGGACCTGGTTCTCTCCATAGTTAGACTTCTTGCTAGGTTATAGGTGAGCCGTAAGATTAATAGATTAATTTTTTTTTAACCTACAGTGTAGCTTCCTAGTGGTTAGGATGGTTTTATATTACAGTGCTGTCGGACTTTTAACTTACCGCAGGTGACTCTAGAAGAACCTTTTTGCCAGTCTGCAGTCATTGGTTTTGCCTTCTGATTACCTGCTTACAGCTAACATGGATGCACTAATTCCCATATAAAAAACTCCCAAACAAAGACTTATTAGCCCCAAAGGAGAATAGCTTGGGGTTAAATCAAATCATGATCTTTCCTAGTCAGTCATCTGCAAAAGCTCCTCTCATCTGAGATGAAGGGCAGGCCTGGTTTTATGTTTCAGAGAGTATGTCATTTAGCTTTCCTTCCCTTCCTGATTTCTCTCCCACAGCCAGGAAGCATGCTCCCGAGTGTCCTTTGTCATAGAAGGATGTCGCGTGACATCCAGGGTCATGGTGAAGTGCGAAACCATGACTCTGAAGGGTTTTTAAGCTGCCCCACAGAGTAAGCCAGCCTCCTTACCGTTCAGGGTTGTCATTTGTTTGGGACAATTGAGACTTTTACCAAAACCTCATTTACAACTAACGGGAAGAGAGCAAATCTCAACCCATCCTCTGCCTGATTTCTTGGAAGGAGTTCGTCCATGGGTCCAACCACTTTGGCTTTTTCTTCTCAGAATTCCTCCTTTTTTCTTAGAACACGTGGCTTTCCTGTCTCTCTTTCTGAAGGGTGGTTATGCATGACATTAGAGAGCTGCTTGCAAGAACAGCCTGGATGATTCCTGCTTCAGATTGCAGCAGCTGGAGGAGATGTGTGTGTGTGTGTGAGGGGGGGGAGGGGGGAGGGAGAGAGAGAGAGAGAGAGAGAGAGAGAGAGGCCTGTGGAGCCTGAAGTTAACGCAGCGAGTGGGTGGGAGCTGCGAGGAAAGGGGGGGTTAAGAACGGAAAGCAGGACCCTGCCCGCCTGCACGAGGGCCCCTGCCAGGTGGCTTGATTAGCGAGCCCCGGGCCTTCAGACTGCTTGAGAGCCTGAGAGTAAAAATAGCCGCCTCTGATTTTCCTAAAGACTCAGGAACCCAGTGGTTCTGGGGGATTGCTCAATAGTTCTGTAACAGAGGCGGCCTGGGTCTCTGTTCTCCGGGGACTCCCCTACTTCCTCCGGTGGATGGATAGATGGGAGAGCCTGGCCTGGAACCCACCCTTTGGGGCCAAGAGAGCACCTGAAAAAAACAAAACCTCCCACTCTATGGAGATAGTAAGAGCCTAATACCCTACAGGGAGCTGGGCTGACATCACATTTCTGCTTCCTACTTATACAAATTAATAAATTGCCCCAAAGACAGGGGAAGAGGAGAAGCTTCAAAATGCCCACAAATAAAACACCGCGCCCTCAGCAGGCGCAGTCTCGTATTGAACAAATGCAGGGGAGCCCGGTTCTGAGGTATGGTACTCCTAGTGCTAGGTCAACTCTGAGCCCTCTGTTCCCCAGCGAGCCTTCTGGGCTTCTGAGCATCGCTGCTGCCCTGAGAGGCATGGCAGTGTTCACGCACGCAGACCCCACCGGAGAGGAAGGGCTGGGAACTGCCCAAAGCACAACCTGGGTACCCACAGCCGCCAGCCAAGTCACAGTGTGCTTTAGGCAGCCTGCTTTCACTAGGGTCCCGGCGCTCAGCAGGCCGAGGGGGGCCAGGATAGCTAAGGTGAAGGCCTCTTTTTAAAGTCTCCAAGTTGATGCTTGTCTTGTCAAAATGTAATTGGAAGAATGAATTGCTTTCATTCTTAAAGCATTTTCTGAGCCTCAATTACACTGTGAAGCCTCTAACTAGTTAGTAGTTAGCTAGTAAGTTCCTAATGCTGCCGGTTGCATTCGTCAGATTGACCCACCGGCTGCAGGGGATTGGGAAGAGGGAGCATGGTGAAGAGCGTGGTGAAGGTCTCTATCACAATATTTGTTTTTAGTCATGAGAACAAAGGGTTCTGGGACACACAGGGTCAGAGGTGAGCAGGCACATGACAGGTCAGCCTCAGGGTAGATCCCACTTTAGAAACCTTTGAACTTCCTCAAATATGTGGTCCTCACTATTGTGATTTCAACACACACCCTTCAAGTTTGTATATTCCCAAACCCTGATCATTTCCAGTTATGAAAGTGTCCATGATTTCTGAAGCTCACCCGATCCAACATTGTCGCTGTGGTTGTTACTTCAGGGTAACAAATACTTACTTGGAAATCATCAACACATTTATGTCGTTGAAGCCGACCTGGTTGTAGGTTATAAACTGGGAAAAGAAACACGTGGCCCCTGCTGATACTTTAGTGGGAGGGTAGTCACCCCTTTGATGGTTTGGATTTCTCTGGGTCTGTACATCCAAAGTTGGGCATGTAAGCCTGGTTAAAGTGATACCTTCTACTCACTTCTACTTTTATTTCAAAGATTAAAACTTTAATAACCTTTGGGTTTAACATCCTTTGATTAGGGCAAGAGTCCTTCATGAAAGGACTCCTCCTCACCTCGGAATGCACCGTAATGGCTAGTAGCTGAGAACAGAAGTGTTGATAAAGGTCCAATATATTAATCAGTTGATAGGTTCATCTCCACACCCGAACACGCTAGGAGAGAGTTCTCAGAAGTGGACTATCCGGTTGGGTGACTCACCTGCAGACTCCTGAGCTCATCCACCACAGCACCTGTGCCTGCTTCCCTCAGCCTTCGCCCGCCGCTGCCAGCAGAGGCACACACAGGACCCAAGCATAAGCACCTTCCCAAGTTTTGCAGTAGGCACCTTGCTTGTCTCATGCTAATCCTGTCGCTGGCAGCACCAACCCTAACAGAGGCCCAGGACCTGCAGAAGGACCCATGTGGTCCCAGCCTGGGAGCCCTCACAGCTGAGCCAGAGGATATAACTCACAGGGAAAGTAGAAACTCAAGGTAGTATGGCCTGGTGTCCAAGGCCAACTTCAGGCCAGAGTGGAGAGCGCTCCAAAGCCTCGGAAGGAACTCGAGGCAAGTTGAGATGATGGCAACAGCATTTTAGCCAAAGGCAGGAACGTGCGTAGAGGCATCAGGGTGAGATGGGAATGTCACGGCTTTGGGTCTGGAGGTGTGTGATCCCAGCAAGTTATACAACCTTTCTGGGCCTTGTTTCCTCATCTGTTAGGTTACTGATTGAGCCATAATGTGTAAGGTGTCTAGAACAGCGGTCTCACATGGGGGGTTCTCCATAAACAGTCATCAAGATTGTTATTGCAGCCCAGCCGGCGTGGCTCGGTGGTTGAGCATTGACCTCTGAACCAGAAGGTCAGGGTTCAAGTCCTGATCAGGGCACACACCTGGGTTGTGGGCTTGATCCCGAGTAGGGGATGTGCAGGAGGCAGACAATAATTCTCTCTCATCACTGATGCTTCTCTCTCCCCCTCCCTTCTTCTCTGAAACCAATAAGCATATTTTTAAAAAAAGAAAAAAAAAGATTGTTACTGTAGGTGTTTAAGGAGCGAGGCTGGGCCAGCTGAGCTGGCTTCAATCCAAAAACCTTTCACTTACAGGCAGTGAGCAGCAAACCAGCGCAGTTCCCACCCTGCCTCCCACACCCCGCTGCACCCAGAGCAGAGCCCCTCCTTGGAACACACCTGGCGGAGTACTTGGCAAACATGCTCTCCCCAGCCTGTCCCAGGCCCCACCCCTCTTCAGGGCTCTACAGCCAGCGGGTGGGGAGCTATTGAGGATCAATGTGTTGATTGTGGGCCCCACCCTAACCAGGACCCTTAATGTCACTCCTTGCCCAGTCTCCTGCACATACAACCCATAAGAAGAACTTTATCAATCTCCTCTTGCTCCTGTTACCTTCCTCCTTAGGGACCTCTGCTACCCAGGTTCTAGCCTTGGCTGCATAGTGGAAGCCTCAGGGACCTCGTAAAATCCCACCCCCATGTCCAGGTCCGACCCAGACCAACTCTCGGATTATCTGGGAGGGAGGACCTCGCTTTCCCCCACTCCCATCAGTGGTTTTTATTTTTTATTTTAAATATATTTTATTGATTTCTTACCGAGAGGAAGGAAGAGGGATAGTTAGAAACATCGATCAGCTGCCTCCTGCACACCCCCCAACGGGAATGTGCCTGCAACCAAGGTACATACCCTTGATGGGAATGGAACCTGGGACCTTTCAGTCCGCAGGCCGACGCTCCATCCACTGAGCCAAACCGGTTAGGGCCCACCAGTGGTTTTTAAAGCTCTGTAGGTGATTGCAATGTGCAGACAACGCTGGCAACCACTGCAATGGCTCCCTATTGGGACTGGGATTGGGTGGTTAAGAGGAGGGACCAGCCAGCACAATACAATAATTGCGACCAGCAATTGGAGCCTGTGTTTTACGAGGACCCCGGCGATTCCCACACACTGTCCAGTTTGAGAAGCACTGGCACCAGCTTTTACTCGATGCTCACAGTAGTCCAAGTGCGGTGCCCGGTATTTTCACACGCATCTCCTTCCATCCTCACAGCCTCTCACCTGTTAGCACCCCCTCTGACATACAAGGAAGCACCTGCCATTTATTGACAAATTCTTCCTGAGCACCCGCCCTGAGAGAGGCTCCGTGCTGGAGACTGGGGCTAAGGCGGGATGCTCCTCTGCTGGAGAAGAGCTCAGCGGCCCAGGGGGTGTGAATGTCAGCATCAGCTCCTACCAGCTCCCTGCTGCTGGGCGACCTCCTTGGCCTCTGGGAGCCCCGGTTTCCTCTGCGGATCTGGGCTGCTCACTCGCTCAGGGCCTCGGTGACTCCCCTAGGCTAAGTACTCTCCACGCGGCCTGGATCTAGCAAGAGCTCGAGAATGGTCGCTATTGTTACAAATAGAAATACTCCCGGGTGATAGGGAAGAGGTGGAGGGGGAGGGGCGGGGATGAGACTGAGGTGAGCGCTAAGGGGGTGATGCACGGGAGCCTGGTGGGGGAGACCAGGGTCTATTCTCGCACTTCCTGACCCCATCTCCCCGCAGCAGGCTGGTTCACCCCACTTTTCTGAAGCGTAGATGAATCTGGGGTGAGACCACTGAACCCAGATCTCACCCTTTGTCCCCGAAGACCTTTGTGGCTCGGTGGGACAATAAGCCCAGCAGCCCCTTCAGTCAGGGCTTGGTTCCCCGTAAGAGCTCCCAGGCGCCCCAGCCTTTGCAGGGGGAGCGTGGGCGCCAGGAGAGCTGGGCGCGCAGCCCGGCGGCGCCCCCTTCCGGCGGAGCGAGCCACGGCAGCGGACCCAGGCGGGCGCCGGTGCCACGCGAGACGCAGAAACGCACCCAGAGAGGCGGCTGAGCCCGAGCCCCGCGCGGCCCTGGTCCCGCGGGGTGCGGCCTGGCAGTGGAATTGCGGCCAAGGGGACACGCCAGGGCCTGAGGAATCGGTTTAGGGGGTTCGTGTTCCTCTGAGGGCACCCTTGCTTCCTGTAATTTAATTTCCTCTCCTGAAAGCGTTGCTAATTAAATCATTTCTCCGGTGAGCCGCGTCCCTGCCTCCTGTTTATTAATTACGCAGCCCGTGGAGGCCTCAGCTGCCAGGCTGGCTCGGGTGGATGGGCCTCACTGCCCGCTCCACTGGCTGCCGTCCTGGCTGGGGTCTCGGGGCTCTCCGCACCTGGACCCCGCAGGCAATCCTCAAAGACTGAGCAAAAGCGGAGCATCCCTTCCCGCCCTGCTGGAGACCTCTGCTGCTCGGAATCCATCAAAACCAACTCCCCTGCTTTCACCTCCTCTGTCTTCCCAACTCTCCAGTCGTATACCCTTCTCTGCCTTTTCACTTAAGCATGATTCCCGCCTTCCTTCCTGTGGCCGCAGCACCGTGCTCTCAGCAGGTTGCCAGATGAGACCCAGTGGCTGTGGAAGGTCACACAGCCTTTCTAGGGCGTACTAGGGAGGAGAGCTCGGACCTCTCCAAGCTTAGTCTCTCCAGGATCACAAACTCAGATGCCTCCAGGGACCAAACTGGGAGTAGCTCTGTGTAGGCAATAGGGAGGGATGGGGTCTGTGGCAAAGTAGAACAAAATAGAACTTCCCCTTTGGGGACTTAGTCAAACAATGTGCCCCATTCAAGGCCAAGAGTGTCCAATTCTTGGTAAGTCTAAGAGGGAGTCTAGTATCCACGGATGGCAGTGAGTTGTCCAGGGTCACACAAGGACTCCATGGCTGAACCACTGGACACTCTGGACTCACAGTATGATGATCTTTCCAGAATGCCACTGAATAGATGGGGATATGTGACCCCTTCCCCCGCCCCCTTCCACCTTCAGTTCTCACCAGAGGCTAGTTTTTACCCCATGCTGGAGGAGTTACCCATCCTGGTACCCCTCCCACCAGTCATACAGGTCCCCCATCCCCCTTCAGAGTCCCCCCAGAGGGGCCTCTCTATCTAAACCTTCCCATTCAGACTACTTCTGGTCCAAACCTCAGCTGCAGGCAGAAAAGGCGGCAGCTCAAGCAAATCCCTCCCAGCATTTGAAAGGAGGAGTTTGAGGGAGGGGAGCAATGCTATTTTTAAGGAGATATTAATGGTGGGGATTTCAGGCATCATAAGCAAGCCAGAAAGGGGGTATTCAGGGACAGGGAGGCTGGGGAGGAGCCCACACAGGGTCTGCCTCCTCCCTGGAAGGCCTCACAGCACTCGCTCTCCTCTCCACTGCTCTTGGCTCAGGGCTCCAGGTCAGTGCCCTGCTCCGGCCTGCACAGCTTTGTGCTGAGGCTGCCTGCAGTGGGGAGGACACTAGCATGGATCCCACTGCACCAGCCAGCCCTCTGGCCCCTCCAGGGGCTTCTCTTTTCTCAAATGTCCTAGAGGAGCTTTGGCAGATATTTTTCTCCTCTGAGCCCACTCCATTTTAGGGTCTTGGGTGTCTCCCATGTTCCGGTTCCAGGAGGGTGCTGTGCTCAGCTCTCTGGCAGTGTCTGGTCCCCTTCTGCAGACATCCTTACACTGCCTGGGAGGGAAGCAGCCCCAAAATAGCTCAGCGCTTTTTTTCCCTGGTCAGGTGCCTTCTTGAGCCCTGGAGCAGGGTCTCCAGTCTGGACTGTGCTCAGACCTCCACAATCAACCTCTGAAGAAACTGCTTCATGCAAGACAACCTGCCCGTTATCATCAGCCTGGGAGGGGCCAGATACATCTGGTAAACCCTGAAGCCAGCCTGTTTGCATCTGCAGAGTCAGTCACCTCAAGCAGCTGACTGTCAGCCCGGTGAAGGCTGCAGAGGCTGAGCCTCGTTCCTTTCTCTGTACCCACCAGTGCCTACTGCGTAGTAGGTGCTCAACAAAAATGTTGAATGAATGAATCAATCAATGAGTTGATGAATGAAAACTTGACTCTTTGTTACTTTCCAGCAGGGCATTGATTGGGTACCTACAGTAGTCCACAACAGAAATATAGTCTATCCCTGGCTGGTGTGGCTCAGTTGGTTTGAGTGTCATTCTGTGCACTCGAGGGTTGAGGGTTTGATTCCCAGTCAGGGCTCATACACAGGGGTTCAATCCCCAGTTGGGGCAACCAATCAATGCTTGTCTCTCACATCAATGTTTCTCTCTCTTTCTCTCTCCCGCCCTCTCTCTAAAATAAAATTTTAAAAAATATCCTTGAGTGAGGATCTAAAAAATTTTAAAAATAAAGCAAGATAGTCTAGTATCTGGGTTCAAACGCTAAACCCAGGAGCAGACAGCCTGGGTTTGAATCCCAGCTCTTTCCATCACTAGCCATGAGGCTTTGGGCAAGTTATAGAACATCTCTGTGCCTCAGTTCCTTCACCTGGGAAATAGGAGTGTGACAACAAAGCATACCTCAAGGGATGCTATGAGAATAAACAATACAGGTAAAGAAAAATAAAAATAAACAATAATAAGTAATAATTGATACAGGTGAAGTGTGTGTATGACAAGGGCCTGGCATGGAGTGAGTTCAGTAAATGTTGGTCATTACTACTCATGGTCGAGTTACCGCATCAACATTGTGTTCCTACGCTATGATGTGCTAGGTATGGGGGAAACCAGAGGATTCCACCATCAGCTTCCCTGCCCTCCATGGTTTACAGTAGAACACAGAGATGGAATCCGTGCAGCAGGGAGTCAGAGCAATGGACTGCTGCGGAGTGTAGGGGAAGACTCCCCCAGGGGCTGGACTTGGTGAGGAAAGGCCCTGTGGAGACAGGGGAGAGAGGGGCTGGGAGAGGCCAGGGCTGAAGGAGGAGGTATGTTGGGGCCACTGGGTTGTGGGCTGGAGGTGTCCACCTGGGTGCAGAGGGCCTCACCAGTCAGGATTGGGGGATTGTACATGGTGAAATGTTATCCCTATGTTTCAATCTCCAGCTTTTCAGTTCTACTCTACACCTGGAAGCCATGTTGGTAGGAAGTTTCCTTCCACCCCCGTTCTCTGAAGCTGTGTGAGAAGAAAAGATTGGTGGGGGGTTCCTGGAGGCCCCTCCAGGAACTGGAGGCCATACCTAAGGACTGGCTTCAGAGGTCTAGGGATCTAGAATGATTCCTGGGGGAATGAACGTGACTCTCTCCCTGTGATCTCTACCCTGGAGAACTCCACTGACCATTAAAAAAAGTAGATGACAATCTATGCTCAACTCACACAAGAGGAACAACTTCGAACAAGGGTGAGGCAGGGTTTTATAAGAAAGAGGAGGCAGGGTCCATGCGGAATATGCCTGCAGCATATATACATGTGTCCCCATCACTCCTAAAAGGAGACTCGGAATCCCAGAACTCACCAACCATCCCTGCCTCTGAACAGTCCCTGCTACCCCCACTCCCACCCACGGCCCTGCCTTTCTGCTTGGCCAACTCCTATTTATCCTGCATGAGTCTGACATCTCTCCTCTGGGAAGTCTTCCAGCCTACTCACAGCCAAGTGGGTGCTCTCCTCTGAGCTTCCATAGCACCCTGTCCTTCTCCCTCCCATCAGACACTGACCCTAAATCCTCTACAACTGGTCCTTTCCCCCACGAGGTCAGGTAATAGGTCTCATTCATCTTTGAATTCCTGGTTCTTGGCCTCATGCCTGGCATCAATGAATGTTTGAAGAATGAATTGAGGAGCTGGGCCAGCACCACCCACAGAGTGAGGAATGAGGGCAGAGGCAGAGGCCAACATCAAGGCAGCTGAGCTACCCCAGATATCCCCAGCCCCCCAAGTAGGCTCACCCTGGCTGGTATCCAGGTCCAAGGTTCTGCCTCACTTCTAACTTATCTCAGACAGGACAGGACAAGGCATCCTTGCTCCCTACACATCCCCTCCTTTTCTCTCCCTCAGGAGGGGCTGCCTCCCTGAGAGCATGTCCAGAGACAGGGCAGGAGGGGGATGAAGGGGTGCAATAAGGCCAGTTGGAAGGCAGAGAGTTTAGAGAGGAGCCAGGGCACTTAGAGGACCAAATGCATGAAGTAACAAAGACAACCATATTCTTAGGAAGGAGACTGGCTAAATGATGGCCCCAGGGACCTAAGAACTGGCTTCCTCATTATACTGAGGGGACTGTGGTTCAGGTCTCTTTCAGTTCGTCCTCTCATGTGGCAGTTCATATTTTGCCTAATCTGACACTAGGGCATGGGCCAAACCAGAGTGCCCACTTTCCAGATGGGGATACTGAGGCACTGTAAGCTCCTTGAGTACAGAGTTGTCTCATCCATCTCTAGCCCCACAATGTGCAGAGCACAGTGCTGGGCACATGAGGGGAATGAGAGATGTGGAGTGGGAGACTGAGCTGTGTATTCATCTGGTCAGTATTTATTGAACACCTACTAGATGCCTACTCCCTGCTTGGCATCCAGGATATAATGGTGAACAAGACAGGTGTCTCTGCCCTGTGGGACTGTAGACAGCCCATGCTCTAGAATGTGCTGAGCACTAGCTGTGCATTAGGGATTAGCTACAGCTCCATTCTTCTCTCACCACATTGCCCCTGCATATCAGGGAGCTGCCGCCCATTGGTGTGTGTTCAGAGAATGCAGGCTCCAGCCTAGACTAAAGGTTGTTCAACAGTCCAAATAAAACCAGCACCTTGCAGCTGTGTCTTTATCAATCCGAGCCTGCACATCTTTAAGACGCATCAGAGGTCATGCCCATTTACCTGCTCAGGGACCACTCCCTGCAGGGCTCAAGCCCCTCCCTGCTGTCCCCAAGGCTGGGCAGCCCAAGGTCTCCCAGGTGTTGTTGGTAGGGTGAGGGACAGCAGGGGGCCCTGGCTGATCCTCAGGAGTAGTCATCCATGGTTGTGTTGAAGGATCAGGTGGATTCTTCATTCTCCCTCCACCTGTCCTCTGACATGGGAGGACGTGGGAGGAGAGGAGGAGTGGGAGAAGAGGCAGTAAGTCCCAGGTCAGACAGTCCATCCCTGGTCCCGTGGGTTCACAGATCCCAGAACTGAACTGTAGACCTGCTATGGACCATACCCCAACCCTGACCAACCTCAATGGGTTCTGGCTGAAAGAGGGGGGCCGGGTCCTGGGGTTCCCGCATAGATGCCCTTTTAATCGCTGGGTTGTGTGGTGAACCAGGGCCCCAGGGGAGCAGCAGGAGCACCTGGGGCAGCAGCCGTCTAGACAAAGATGATGTACCCACTTGAACAGAAGTATTTTTGATCCTTACCTTAAATATTTTAATAGCTAGTATGACTGCTTCAGTACATTCCAGCCCTGCTACCAACCACAGTGTCCATGCGATCACATCAAATCCAATTTAAAACCACATATTTTATTGATGTTCTTCATCGACAATGCAGGGTCATGTATACAAATGCTACTCAAGTCCCACAACTGGCAACTTCCCAACCGCTACCCACCTCCCCCGACTGTCCAATCTACCAGGAACCAACCTCCAGCAGGTCTCCCTTTGACTTCCTCCCCCAGTGTCCAGCCTCACAGTACTGATGCTCTGGAAGGCTGCAAATGGCTGAGCTGGCTTCCAAGCTTGAGCTTTGGGGTCAAGAGAAAACCAAGGCCTGGGTCATCATTCCCACTACCTAAGTATGGCCAGAACGAGGATGCTCACACCCACCCCTCAATGACTTCTCCATCCAGCAGCCTGAGTGCTCCTTCAGCTCGCTCTGCCATATTTTTCCTCTCCAAGTGACCTGCCCTGCTGACCCCCAAGATGGCAGAGTGACCATTTTTCTGGGGGTGGGAGCCCGTGCCTGGATGATAGTGACAAGTTGCCCCTGATGGCAGAAATCTCATTATCTTGGTCACTACTGTACATCAGTACCTGGAAGAGCACATAGTTGGCACTAAATAAATACACGTAGGATGCATGAAAGAAGGGATATGGAAGGACGTATAAGCGTATGGAGCCATTACTACATTAGCCCTCTGGGGGCAAGAATGCAGGACCAAGGTTAAGTCCTTAAAAGCTCTGCCCAAGGACTCAGGGTGTTGTATAGCAACAATTGGGGTTGCCATGGCCACCAGTTGGGCACTGTAGGGTGTGGGTTTCAGCCCTACTGCCTGCATGGATGGCAGACTGGCCTTGGGACCCAGTCAAGAGGGGGCATATGTGTTGTCCCTACTCTCTCATATGTTCCAGGGGTCTGGTCCTCTGGATTCCAAAACATACAGCCATGCCCTTATTCAGAGCCAGTCAGATAACCGCACTGGTCTGGCAATTGCACCCCTATATTCTGGTCTCCTCATTCCACAGCCTCAACTCTCCCAATGTCCCCTTCTGAGTTGAGCATGACCTTCAAGTTCTCCCCACCACTACCCCACCTGCCCCTGAACTGCTCTGTCTCCCTGTCCTCAAATGCCAACCGCCTTAACTAGCATTAGCACCCAGGTACCTCTGTCTCTCCAGAGACTCTCTCCTCGGTGACAGGGTGGGATCCTGAAAGTTTGCATAATAATTTTAGGATTCCTCCGTGCCCATATACCCTCCATGAAAACATAACTCTCCACAGATCGTTGGGCCTGGTGATCACAAAGTGGACACCAGAATCTTGGGTGGGGAGAGATATCCCTCCCCTAAGCTGCGCAGAGATTCTTTCCCGGCATGCCTGCTAGATAACCGCCTAGTCTCTGCTGGAATACCTGCAGTTGGGAGCACTCACTACCTCCCCAGGAAGCCACCCTAACATTGAACAGCTTTAGCTGCCAGAATGTCCTTTATACGGAGAAGAAATGAACCCATTTCCTTCTTTCATTTTCATTCTTCATATATCCCAGCACTCAGCCTCTATGTCACCCTCTTTCTTCTCCCCTAAGTACTCTCTCTCTCTCTCTCATTCCCTCTAAATGTTTATGTAGTCACGTGCCTGTCATTTATAAGTATGTCCCCTTCCCCCTTCTCCTTCCTTTCGCAGCATCTAGCAAAGACTGGAAGAGTGCCAGGGAAAGAAAGCAACCATCCAGGTCCTGGACTGAGCCTGGGTGGCCAGCTGGAGTAGGTTGCACAGGGGACAGCAGCTGAAAAGAAATCCCAGGCCATTGGCTGCTGCATCCCAAAGAAAGGGTCTTGCAATTTGGGGGGTGGAGTGGACAGCAAGCTACTGAGTTCTTTTTCCTTCTCACTGCTCACAATTCCTCAGAGGGGACGAGGACACTCCCCTTCTTTCCCAACCTCCCTGGCAGTTGGCAGAGCAGACTTGGTAATTTTAAACACTTTGTAATTTTCAACATTTTTGTCAGACTCCAGGTCCCAGGGAGCATCATATCAGCAGTAAGAATTCATTCCCTATTCCCAACATGGGGCTTGGAGGACGAGATCTAACAGATGGCAGTGATGACATGAGACACTTCAGAGAGTGGATAAAGTGGGCAGAGGGGCAAAGCCAGAGCCCTAAGGAGAAGAAACAAAAGCGGAGGCCTCCTACCTCCTGCCTGGCTGGCCCATGGAGAGTGTAACCATGCCTGGGTGGCCATTTTTCCTCCTTGTCATTGATCCACCAGCCAGTGCTGTTCTCTACGTCACAGACCAATGGTGGCTGTGCTAGGACATTACCCACCCAGGTTGTAGTGGGTCATGGGTGGAGACAAGGGTGCCATGGTCTCGAGTTCAAGAGAAGTCAAGACACCAAAAGAAATGATGGGCGTGCCTGCTACTTGTCCCGATGCTTGGAGTTCTCACCTCCGACGTTGAACATAGGGATCAACAGGCCCAGCAGCCACCGCTTCCCGAACACCTCCTGCAAGTTCTTGCGCCAGGGCCCGGCCCTCACCGCTACCCCCTTCCGCACCTGGTGGCGGGTCTGTCCCCGGAGGATCAACAGCAGCTGATGGCAGCAGAAGCCAGCGCAGGCCAGGCCGATGGCAAACCAGAGGTAGAGCATGAGGATGACGAACATTTCAGAACCGAGGACAGCTCCTGCAGGGGGTGGGGGTGGGGGGGCAAGGAAACACCAGCATCGTTTTATACCCGGGCCACGTAGGGACCTGCCATCACTGCAGGAGCTGCTGGGAAGGGAGGGAGATTAATGAGATTGAAGCGATATTTTATAGCAATCTCAGCGCTGCAGCGACGGACAGGAAGGTTGCCCTAACTTTTTCTTAGTGCTGACGGCCAGGGGAGAACTGGGGATGTCTGGGAAAAGGGAAGGAAGCTTCTCAGGGCAGCTCCTAGATACTAACACCACTGAGCCAGAGATGCCCGTCTTTCTCTGCCTCCTTTTTCTGGCCTGTAAACAGGAAGAAGGGCTTTTTCTAGGAGGAGAGAGGGGTGAGCTGAGGATGCTGGAGAGGGAGCTGGCGCCTGGGCAGCTGTCTAGACTGAAGCACCTGCTCCCATGGAGCGGGAAGCATCCACTGGAGGGCTCAGGAAGGGGACAGCTTGATGGTGAGCAGGGCCTAGTCATCAAGAAGAATAAGTAACGAGCTCCCAGGGCAGCACAGAGCTCCGACCAAGAGAATAGAGCAGTCATTAGTGTTAACAAGGGGACACTGTGGCCACCAGTACACTTGGCCAGAGCTTTCCTGTCAGTCAGAGCTTGCTAAGCCTGCAAGAGGCCCCCCCAGGTCACTAGTCCAGCCTCTTGCCTTGGGCAGGACCTCCTGTAAAGCTCTCTATACAAGCACTCTCTGTTACCAGGTTTTAAACATCATCTGAGAAAGAGATCCCACACTCTTCTTCAGAGTAGGGGTGGAGAATCCACTAAGTTTGAATCTCCCAGGTCTGTGGTCTCGCACACATTTCTTAACCTCTCTAAGTTGTAGTTTGCTCATCTGTAAAATGGTTCCATAGGGCTGCACAATTCAGGAAAATTGTGTGCAAAGTGTCCAGCTTTCGGGTTCACATGCAGCACAGCATTCCCTGTTGAAGAGACTTGACCCCAAAAGATCTCAACATTAACTCCTTTCAGACCATCAAGCTTTCTCCTTCTTCCCATGGCTGTGACAGTCCTAGCTGGGCTGCAACTTTGGCAGCCATGGTAGAGACACCTACCTTGACCTGCCCAGCAGCCAGGGCAGTGAACCAGGAGAGAATTTGAAAGCCCTCCTCAGCTGCTCTTCCTGCAGGACAAGCCCACCACCACCTGCTCCAGACTTCACCTTACCACCTACTTGACCTCTGCAAATCTCAACAGTATCCCTCTTTTCTCCAGCTTCCCCTGGCCCTGGTCTACCTCTTCCCTGGTCTCCCCAAGGCTCCAGTTTCCAGACCTCTGAGGATTGGGTTCTTAAAACTTGTCCAGTCTCAGCAGTGATGGTCTCAGCCACCAGGAGGATTTGGGTTTGCTCATTCGCAGCCTCCTCTTGCCCTCAGCCACTGGGAGCTTGATAGCAGGTTTCTATTAGCAAAGTTGGTGACAAATAAGTCCATCTGCCTGGGTAGGGAAAGCTCATTCCAGCTGGCATTTTGAGGAGCCCCTCAGCTGGCTGGGGGCAGCAGCGGGACAGGGCTCACATTGGGCTGGCCCTACCTCTGACCCACTTCTTGTCAGCACAGGTTAGCTCAGACAGCACATGGAGGGTGAAGGATCCAAGGACCAGGGTTCCCGTTGGGCTCCGGAAATGCTGACAGGCAAAGATGACCCTCGAGCTGGGACCTGAGAACATCAGAGCTGTCAAGTGCGGGCCTGCCTTGCATCTCAGCCTCGGGGACAAGCCTGAGCTGATGGAAGCTGTTTTTCAGGGGCTTTGTTTCTGGCACTAAATCAAGGCAGGCGGAAAAGATCCCGTGGCCTTCTCCTGGCCCCTTGTGGCAACTACAAAAGGCTCTTTTGGTGACCTGCTTTTTCTTGAAATGTTTGAAGTTGACTAATCTGACTGCCTCAGCTCTCTGAACTATCTAATAATAGTTCTGCTTCTTTTAGAAAAATCAGAGTTTTTCCAAAGGCCTGAATGGTCACACCATCCAACATCTCCCTCCCTGCCTCCCACCAAGCATTTATAACCCCTTTGACAGATCATTGCCTGGCATCTCTAGCACACAGTCAGAAACAAGAGGCTTCCTTCCTCCCAAAGCAGCTCATTCATCAAGAAGCAGCTTCAGAGGGCAGTGTGGTGTGGGGGAAGAAATATGAGCTCTGGAGGCTAGCAACCCTGAGTCCAAATCTTGGGTTAGAATCATAACTAGTTATCTGGCTTCGAAGCAACTTAACCTTGCTACCCTTTTTGTTCCTGAGCCTTTACGATGGATACAGTAATACCTACCTCACAGCACTGTGGCAAGGATTGAATGAAATGAGAACTGCACAGTGGGTAGCACATAATAGGTGCTCAACCAATGTTAATCCCCTTTCCCTTTGACTGGACTTTCTGGAGACATCCCCCATGCTGGTGTACTTATACAAATGTCATGACACAGATCAGATGGCGTCATCTCCATTTCCTGGGTTAGAAGAATGAGGCTCAGAGAGGTGACACAATCGACACTGATCCCATGAAGCCACAAGAAAAGACAACTTCTAAAATGCACCTGGCCAGCCTCCTATCTCTTGAGCACCAGCTAAAGGCCTGTGAGCAACAGGCACCAGAAAACCTCTTCTACTTCTAGCTCCCAGGGCCCACACTCCCAGCCATCTCATGCTCTGGTGCAGATATAAGTCAGGAACAGTATCACCATTGAGGATAAGTACCACAGCTAGAAAATAACTGCTCAATCTATCAGACAACTTGGGCCTTCTGACTCCTTCCTGTCCTTCTGAGCAAATGCAGTAGATGATGCCCTCAACCACTTGCATGGAGAACAGGGGGAGAAGAGATGAGAGGGAGGCACTGAAGAATGTACTGGGGGGCAGAGAAGGATGTGTTAGGGGAACAATGAAGGATGGCAAAGGAGGAAGATGAGAGGGGAGAATATAAGATTACAAACCTTGGCCTTCTTTTCCTAGTGGGTATGGTGAGGAGGTAAAAGATAATGGCACTCATCTTTCTGCTGGAATGAGATCTGGCACTTACTGGTTCTGCTCTCCCACCAGAGCAAATAAATAGATCCCTCTTTTTTTTCTTTCCTGCCTCCCAAACTTAGCACATATGGATAGGCCTCTAAGCCTGGCTTATCTCAAATCAAACCATTTCAAGATCCTCCCTTTGGAACCATCCATTTTTTATGTGATGAGACTACTTGGAAAAGAAAGTGTAATTAGGTTCTCTGGCTCCCCTCATCTCTCCACCTGCCTGTGCTCACACTCCACCCCCTAGCTCGCCCACCTACCCTCCCTCCTCCTGGTTATTTCAGTCCCAGCAGCCTCCTATGGCAGCGCCAGGTTCCAGAAGGCCTGAGAGCTCTGAGTTCCGAGCCCAGCTCAGCCACCAGCCCTGAAGGCATCTCCCCTAGGTGGGTCCTTCCTGGGTCTCTGTGTTCCCTCTGCCAAATGGCATAACAGTTCTATGCCTGCAAAGGATTAGGCTGCTGCCACAACAAAGGCTGAAATAGTGGCTCCTCTGAGAGTGGAGCAACATTTTTATGAATGTCCAACCCAAATGGCACATCAAGATAATCTTGGCCTCTCAGTGGAAGCAGCTGCACTCTGTCTTTCTTTGTCCCTGAAAGGTCAATGGCAGAGGAAACATACTGTGTTCCCTGTGCTGCTGTGGGCAAGCCATTTAATCCCATTCGAGCCTCAGTTTGTTCATCTGAGAAATAGAGATATAGATATCATACACACATGTGTGCACACTATCAATTGTAAAAACCAGGTCAATGAGAATCAAAGGCCAGGGTAGGATGGAGAGGAAGGACGTGAGGTAGGGACAAATCGCAAGGCCAGGTAAAATAGTAAGAACAGCCACAGGTCCCTCTGGGCCAAGTATCAGGGAGCTGTTCTTGGGGCACACTATACACAGTCCTCAGAGGGTGCCCAGCTGAGCGCCGCTTTGAAGGCCCACATGTGTGGCCCCTGCACGTGTATGAGCCTCCTGGAGGATCAGCTCCTACACCAGAACCATGACTGTAGTGTGAGGGTCCAACCATTAAACATGGCTGCATCTCCAACAAAGTGCCCCCTGCTCAGAGGCATCTACAACCTGGAACCCCCTGGTGGGGTCAAACAGAATGGGCAGGAGGGCAGAACTTAGTCTCGTGCTGGGGCTGACTGGCACCCTGTGGATCTTACTGTGGTTGGTGGGCAAGATGTTTGGAAGGTAAAGTCCTGAGGGGAACACGTGAGCAGCATTGGGGTCCAGGCAGAGGAAGGTCAAAACAGGGGTGCCCCTCACAGGCTCTATGGAAAGAGAACCAGCACCCAGCCCACCTGGCATAGAGCAGGTGTACTGCCGGGATCACCACATCTCTATGAGCCAACGGACCATGGTGAGCAAAAAGGAGATGAATGAGACTGGGGTAGGGAGAGAGGTTGCCGGATGAAATACAGCATGCTCAGTTAAACTGAATTTCAAATAGGTAACAGTACATTTTTTTTCTTAGTATGTCTCATGCAATATTTAGGAGATACTGATACACTTAAAAGTTATGCATTGTTTACCCAAAATTATAATTTAATTGGGCATCCTGTTGTGTTTTTGTTTGTTTGTTACTAAATCTGGCAAACCTGGGGTTGGGTTGGGGTGGGGTCTTTGTGTAGGGCCCAACCTGCCTGTCAGGACCCACTCACCAGAGAAGAACTGGCTGATGGAGGTGGGAAGGAGCGTGAGGAAGGCCAGTGGGTGGGCGAAGGAGATGGAAAGGACTGCCGAGATGTAGGCCACGCCGGCCACCATGGAGTAGAGGCAGGCCAGGGAGGTGTAGAGGCAGAACAGGACGAAGTTGCGCATGTTCCTGCTGCCGATGCAGTTGCCGGTGAAGAAGCAGTGATGGTCCTGCTTCAGGGTGACTCGGGCGCACACTCGGCAGAAGTGGGTGTTGGGCTGGGGGCACAGAGCCTCCCCGGCCGAGGCCCCCCGGCAGGCGTCCAGGTCGTCGGGGGAGTTCTGGATGACCAGGACGTAGTTGCCCAGGGCGTTGGTGGAGAGGAACAGGAAGAGCGCCCCGTGGAGCAGCGCAGGCGAGCAGAGCCGCGCGGCCGCCGGGTCCTCGCGCATGCTGGGCAGGAAGAGGAAGAGCTGGAGCGCGAAGGTCACCAGGGAGATGCACAGGAAATAGGCGGGCGCCACCACGTTGAGCAGCCTCAGGGCCAGCATCTTCGATTACATTCCTAAGGGGCCCAGGGAGAGAGGAGAACTTACCGCGATGTCCAGGGGGCGCCCTAGGGCGCTCCTCACTCCGGCGTCCTCTGTCGGCCCAGCTTCACACCAGTCCATGCTCCCACCCTTGTCCCTCGACCGCCCCTCCTCTCTTTCCTAACCCGGGTGGCGCAGGCATGAATGAGACCGAGACCGCCTCGGCCTCTGGGGGGTCAGACTTGACTCCCCCGTGCTGACTCCATCGGCTTTTGAGGCCCTTCCGCGCCCTAGCACCCCGGAGTCAGACACAGGGAGAGCGAGGTTGGGGCTTGTTGGTGAGGAAAGGAGGGGCAAGGGTTTGGGCTCCGTTATGGCAGCGGAAAAGAGTCCAGGTTTGGGGTTTCTCCTTCAAGCCTCCCAGGAGGAGAAGGCAAAGGATTGGGGTGGGGCCGAGGGAAATGATGGGAGTCCTGCATCACCTCCCCTTTCTCAGCCCCTGCCCCCACCCCATCTTGAGCAACACTTAGGGACCTCACAGGTAATCTGACTTTTTGGAGGTATGTGTGCTTGGGGGTCCATGATATTTGGGGTGTGTGTGTGTGTGTGTGTGTGTGTGGCTGTGTGTGAGTCTGTACGTGTAATCTGTGTGTGCCTGGGTGTCTGTGTCTGTCTGTGCACACACACGCAGCCGCTGCCACCTGGCTTTTAAAAAATCAATTAAAACAATCGATCCATTCACACAGGCCGCTGAGGCATCTCGTGGGGGTGAGGTGGGGGCAGCTGGAATACCTGTGTCAGCCGGTCTTGGTCAGCCCACCTCTCCACGCTGGCAGCCCGGGCTATTTCTTTGCAAAACGCGTTTTCCTTTGAGACGGCGATATCCCCCCTTCCCGCCCGCCTCCCGCCCTCCTGGAGCGAGAAACCCAAACAACGCCGATGGCGCCGAAACCCTTTCGGTACCAACCAGCTGGCGCTGGGCGCAGGGGTGGCTGCTTGGGCAGCCTTTGGGCTGATCAGCTGATGGACCCCGGCCGTCCGCCGGCCGCAGAGCGCAGCCCCCACACGTCCCCACTCCACCTCCCTCACCCCCGGCCCGGGTTCCAGCCCGGGTTCCAGCCCAGCTTCTGAGGCCGCCGGTAAATGGGATTCTGGGCACCCGAGAGAACTTTTCCAAGGGCTAAGGAGTCGGGAGCCCGAGGCGCGAGAAAAGTTCTGGGAAGGCTGCTGCACCCAGCATGGGCGGGTGCCAGGAGGCCACCATCCAGGCTGTCCCGTCCCATTGGGCGACTGATCACCTTGGAGTCCCCTCTGAAGGTGCCGGTGCCCCGGGGACCCGCGGCCGCATGGGGAGCGCGAGTCTCTCTCCGGCAGGGGCCCAGGGCCAGGCACGCCCAAGGGTGGTCGCTGGGGGGCTCGGTTCTGCTTCTGACCCTGCGCTCCCGGGCGCTGCCGCGGCGCTGCCCACCCCAGAGAGAGCCCTCGGCCCCGGGCTCCGGTGAAGCAAGTGTCTTCCCCACGCCGGTCGCCAGGGGGGCGCGGGAGCAGCCTCCAGATGCGCCGCGGCGTCTGGAAGGCGAAGGACTGGGGCTGGGGGGAGTGGGGGGCGGTCGGCGGGCGGCCACTGCCCGGGCCATTCGCGCGAGAGGGGACGGCGGAGGCCGCGGGGGCCGCCCGGGGACTCGGGGAGCTGTCCGTTCAGCACCGGAGCCCGCCTCGCCCGCTGCGGAGGGCGGCACAGCCAGAGCCCCAGCGAGGCAGGCAGCGCGGGCGGCCGCCGGCTTCTCGGCCAGCGCCTCCCGGACGCCCGGGGAAGCCGCCCCCTGCGCGGCCGCCGCCGCCGCCGCACCGCCGCAGAGGGGTGAGGAAATGAACTCACCGAGCTCCGGACGCCGATAAGAGGAGCCCCGGACGCCGGCTCTCGCCCTCTCCGAGGCTGCAAACTTGTGGGCTCGGCCCCGCTGGCTCGCAGCCTTCTCACGATTTGCTTCAGGGACTGGGCAGGTAGCGGGGGTGTGGGGAGGAGGGAGCGGGCAGCTGCGGTCCTCCCACTTGGGCGCCAGCGAGTGGGGGCCGGGAAGCAGCGGGGTTGGCAGCTGGGTACCCCCAGTCCTGCAAGCCCCTTCTTCCCCTTCTGGGGGCAGCTCTCTGACCACCCCTCTCAGCATCGGGGACTTGCTCCCACCCCTCCCCTGGTTCCCTTGAAGTGGGCTGGGGCGCCCTGCCTGACTTCAGCCAGCGGTTACAACTGGGATCTGGATTCAGCCCTGATGTGGATGCTCTCACCATCATCTGCTCTTGCCTTTCTGCTGTGACTGACAGCCCTGTCTGCTCTCCCCTCTGGAACAGAGAGAAGCCTGGGGGTTTTAGAATTCAGCCTGCCAGGGGGCAGCACCCATAAGACCAGCATCATTGTCACAGAGGGGTTGAGACCCTGCCTCTGGAGCCTGTCTCCCTGGGTCTGAATATCCACCATTCACTACTGTGTGATCTTCAGATTCCACTTCCTCCTCTGTAAAGCAGAGATGTGAGGATTCCATGACAATATACGTAAAGCCCTTAAACAGGGCCTGCCCGTGGTAAGCACTAGTTGGGCATTGGCTCCTAGTTGGCGTCACTATTTACTGGGCTCTAGAACCTGGTACTGCGCTAAGCCTTTAGCATAAAGCAGCTTTGTTAACCTTCTCAGCAGAAGCTCAATGATCACCACTGTATGGATGAGGAGGTTGAGACACAGACACGCTAAGCCACATACCCAGAGTCACACAGCAGGTAAGTGGCAGAGCCTGGATTTGAACGAATGCACCCTCTCTCAGCCTCTACACACCCCAGCATCACTCTGAGACCCAGGGGGTGGGGGTGCTCTCATTTGGGAGGAGGGAGGACAACAGAGCTTGAACCAGGAGCATCTGCCTAGCATCCTGTTCCATCTCCCTGTTCCCATTCCTTCCCCCTCCCAACTCCACTATTCTGAGGTGGGTGCTGAGGACACCAAGAGGGTGGGTGCACTTGGCCAGTGTGTGTCAAATGGGGTGAGGGACACAGAGGCTTTAGAAACACTGCAGGAGTATTGGAGCCACCACGACTACTTCAGTTTCCCGAGCTGTCATGTCTCACCTCCCCTCACCCTCACCCTGTTCCACTCTTCTGGGTGTATGCAAACATAATAAATAAATCATTGTTTCTTGCTTTCTCAACCAGTTGATTAAAACAAGAGCAATCCCTCAAAATGAGGGCCATGTGCTTATCAGCTCAGCCTTTATTTTTGAATCATCAGATACTGTTCTCTCTGTATTTTATAAGTGTACATCACAATAAAAAGGGGGGCAGGTAACTTTATGTATAAGCAAAAGCAAACAAACAGACTCAGCTTGGACACGTTTGCCAGGTGTTGGCCTCTCAGGATCTGGTAGCCCTGTGAGCTCCAGTGGCCACAGGGCAGTCACACAAAGCACAAGTGGCATTTTTTTCCTTTAGAGCCTCTTTGTGTCAGAGCATAGCTGTCTGGGCCCTTTTCACCAGCTCTGCCTGCCTCTCAGCCTGCCCAGGACGCAAGGAGACAAGAGGGCTTGGTCTGGGCTGTATTGATTGAAGATCTTGGTTCCCTAAAATCCTTAAAATTCTGGTGGTATTTCTAATTTTATTTTGCATATGGGTGTGTGGTGGGAAGGTGTGTCTGAATTGGTGTGTGTGTGAGGGGAGGGAGAGAGAGAGAGAAGCTAAATGAATGTGGGGAGATTTCAGTGGGGGAAGGGAAGATTCAGCCAGGAAAGAGACAGATCTGGCTATAGGGTGGACAGGAACAATGATTTATTTAGAAATATAGTTGATCAACAGAACAGGACATTAAAGCTTCAGATCTGGAGTTAGTAGCCCTCTCCCCTTAAGTGCATTGAGTAAGGGGAAGGACAGCCTAATGTTATTTGGTTTTCAAAATTCGGTGCTTACCCCTGACAAAATCAATAGGGAGGTCAATTTAAAAACTTCGCTTTTATTATGGCCCCATCAGAATAAGGCAGCCTAAGAACAAATGCTTTCTTGCCACCACCAGCTGCAGGACCTGAGCAAGTCACTTAACCTCTCTGTTCTCAGTAGGCTCAACCATAGAATAGGATGAAGACGTTACCTTATGGTGATGATGATCAGATGGGACAATGTAATTTAAGTGTCACAGGCCCAGCAGGAGACTGGCAGTGTTTGCTTCTTTCTCTTCCTCTCTCTCTTCTGGCCATTATCTTTATCCATAAAAAAGTTTCATCTTTCCAACTAAAATGAGAGCTGTTGGTCTCTGTTGGAAATATTTTGAGGGGTCTGCTTCATATCTCCTAGCCTGATGATTTACCCAGAAGAGGCACTGAGTTCAAGTGTTTTGACGGATGAGTTGACACTGGTCTCTCCTCAGTCTTTTCCGAGAGGAAAAGCTGTTTTGCAAAGTCTTTGAAATGTCTGTCGAGGACACATTTGCCATTGATCTTGCCACCCACACCAACTGTAGTCTCATCCTTAACAAACAGCATCAGAAAACAATTTATGAACCACAGTCTCCATTGCCTTTGTCATATATTCTTATAGTTAGGCTCCGACTCTACCTGCAGGCTGTCCCCAGGGGGCAGTAACACAGACAGGCATCTGATTGCTGCCGAGCGCTTTCCCAGAAATACATGCCATAAATCTTGCTGTTTGGTGGAGCTATTTGAATAAAATGAGTTCCCTCCCAAGAGGCAGTCATTCCATTTTGTCTGAAAATGTTGTACACAAAGAGAGGCACTCTATGCAGCAAGCCACTTCTGCCTTGGTGGGGAGCCCCGAACACCCGTCTATCTGGCCCTATAACATCCCAAGAGTTTGGGGTGGAGAACATTCCAAGATGCAAAGGGCCACACCCAAGGAGGCTCTGGGGGTTTTCCTTCATTCTCATGCTCTTATCTCAGGTTGATCAGGGGGAGTGAAGGATAAAGACTGGGGTCTCGAGGTTAACCAGTGCCCTGAAATTAAGGTTTTAATAGACATCCTTGGACAGGATACTCTTGGCTGCCGATAGCAAGTCAGAGGCAACCACAAAGTGCTTCCCAAGTCTCAGAAGGCTCAGTGAGATGCTGTCTGGCCTGCCTGGCTTTGGACAACATACAAGTGTCATTTTTCATCTTAGCCAATCAAGTACATGAGAATTGGATTATCGCAGATTTTCTATTTGGAGGTGATAATTTAGTTGTCTTTATATGTCTTCATTTTTACAATAACATTATTTTGATGTAATAGAGTGCTTTGGTAACCTTACGAAGTACATCCACAAAAATTAAAATTTCATTCCACGAGTCTCTCAGTAACTCCATAAGCTAGCTGGAGCAAAAATTATTAAACCCATTTTTCTTATGAGGAAACTGAGGTTCCAAGATTTGCTGCACGTTAATTTGCAAGCCTTGCCCACGTTCAAGTTAAAATGTGATTTAACATGCAAACACCTTATTGATACTTACATTTTCTAGAACGTGGCACTTGCATAAAGGAAGCAGGTACTAATATATAATCTACTCCCTCAGGATAAACGACCTGCACGATCTCTCTTTATGTAAGATATTTATGTAAAATGATATAAATAAGTGAGCCTACAGCACATTAATCAAACGCTCTCAAGCACTTTGTGGCTTGTGGCGCTTGCGTGTGTATGTGACGGGGGCAGTGGTGCTCACTCATCATCCAAACCCACATGTCAAGGTAGAAACAGCCAGTCTGAATGCCAGCCACTGGCTGACAGGTAACCCCAGCGGTCTCCCTGGTGACTGATGCCTCAGGGTGGAAATCTTGGCTGGGCTTGGCAGAGCCTTCTTTGGAGCATTCAGGCTGCAGAAGAATGAAAGTGATCCTTTACCAATTAGCACTGGTTTCCAGGGAGCTCGCAGGCAGTCCTGGTAGGGAGCCCCGTGCCTGTGGACCAGTGTGCGGCTCAGCAGAGGTGGTGGCAGCAAGATGAACGGGCCCTTTCCTCTCAAAGCACACAGGAGGGAGGAAGAGGAGGCATGGGGAGGGAAAAGAGGAGGAGCAGACAGGAGGAGAGGAAAATGAAGAGAGGAAAGGAAAAAGGGGGGCTGAGAGAGTACATGCTCATCCGACACATCTCGGTGTATGTCTTCATGACCAAGGTTGAAGGTCATAGGAAGTGCAGGGGGTGACCAGCTGTCTCCTTGAGAATCCTATAATGCCAGGTGTCCTGGATGGGAGGGAAGGAGAAGGAAGGTTAACATCTCAATTAAAGGAGGAGGAACGTGAGGCCAGGAGAATGAGGTCACTGCAGTGCCCTTGGCTGTTTAGAGGACTCTGTAAAATGGTGTTCTGGTCTTAGAACAGCAGGCCACACAGAACTCACAGCCCTGCCTCCATATCCTGCCCTGTTCCAGCAGAGGTGACCGAGGCCCAGGAGAGAGGCAGTGTGGTGTGATGAAAAAAGCATGAGCTTTTGGCGTAAGCTTTGACCTGCTTTCCCATTCATTCGCTGTGTGACCTTGAGCAAGTTCCTTAGCCTCTCTGAGCCTCAAATTCCCTGTCTGTGTAATCAATCAATCAATTAATTAATTAGAGCTATAACTTGTAGAATTTGTCATGAATTTTAAGTGACAAAGATACTATCTCAATAGCACCTGAAATGACTCCCAGCTACCAGCTGCCAAATCACCCTGCTTGTCGCATAGCACTTACTGCCTCTATGATGACTTCCTTTGTTGGTACCTCTGTTGGCCTGTTTATTGCCCCTTTGTGTCTGATAGACTCTAAACCCCCAAGGACACATCATCTTCGTTTTTGTAATCTAGACCCAGCCCAGAGCTTGGCATACAGTGAGTGCTCAATAATAAATATTAGAATAAACAAGAACCCTAACCGGTTCGGCTCAGTGGATAGAGCGTCGGTCTATAGACTGAAGGGTCCCAGGTTCAACTCCGGTCAGGGGCATGTGCCTTGGTTGTGGGCACATCCCTGGTGGGAGGTGTGCAGGAGATAGCTGATCGCTGTTTCTCTCTCATTGATGTTTCTAACTCTATATCCCTTTCCCATCCTCTCTGTAAAAAATCAATAAAATATATTTTTAAAAATAGGATAAACAAGAAACCGTTTGGGGGGACAAAAGGGAATGAGGGAACTATTTGGAAATCTTTATCTTGATTGTGATGATGGTTACATTGTCAAATTATAGAACTGCAACCTTCAAAAGGGTGGATGTTACTGTATGTAAATTAAACTTCAATACCTGACCTTTAAAAAATAGGCTAGAGGGAGCTGTGGATAAACAGAATTCAATGAAACAAAGATTCATGTTTCTGACACCCATTGTGTGCCAGGTTGATAGAGGGCCAGGTGCCTTCGGCTTGGTTACTTTATTTAACCCTTACAACAGCTCTGCGTAATGAGAGGCTGACTCCTCCTGCTTTATGAAGGGGAAAGTGGAGGCCCAGAGTGGTGAAAGATAGGCCAAGCTTGTAAAGCTTGCTGGCAGTAGAAACAAAATCCAGGTCACTTGATCTCAATACCCAACCCTCATCCGGTGTTTCTCTTTCTGTGTCTCCGACACATCAGCCCTCACATGGACATAGAAATAAAGAGCCCATTTTCCTTATGGAGAGGTAACGTATTATGTTGTGGTTGGATCTTTTACACTTCAGCATGAATTAGCTGGTCAGAACCTTTTCTCAGTGAAGAGAGGCAAAGAGAGAAAGGACTTTTTGCTGGAGACCAGGAGTGGGGTAAGATGGGAAGTAGAGTTAACATAAACAGATCTGCAAAAGTGGGACCAGAAGATAGAAAGGAGCAGAAGGAGATAGAAGCTTACTTCACTCTCACATTGAAGAAGTTTCAAGCACCAGCCTGGGACTGATGTAGAGGCTTCATGACAATGTGGGGCCCAGACCCTTTGCATCTTGTTGCTCCATCATACTAACCATGCTGCCTCATGGTCCATTAGCCACATCTTACTGAGCAGGAGCCAGAGGCTTAGGAAAAGGTTTAAGAGCTGACAGCTAGTAAATGGTGAAGGACCCGAATCATCCAGGACAGATAGGCATATTTTATTTGATCCAGACAGGCAAGTATACCCTGCTTCATTTCTATAACCCTTGACCTCCATTGGACTGTGACCTCAGGAAGAGTAGGGATTGGATTCTGTCCATGTGGTACCCACACTATCCAGCATGTAACCTGGCCCATAGAAGCTATTCAGGATATGTGCACAGAGTGGAAGGAAGACTGAATGGACTCTTCAGAGGCCTGGGTAACAAAACTATGGGAGACAGATTGCTACAGATCCTCTGTATGAGCCACAGGCAAGGAAGATGAGGGCAGGACTTGAGTTGACGTGGCAGCAAGGACCTCATCATTTTTTAGTCTCTCAAGTAAGAGAAGATGCATCTAGGAATGTCTAACCAGATGATCAGGCTCTGCACTTTACAGTTCCTGGGGGCATTGTTTTCAAGCCTCAGTAATCACAAATTTGTATAATTGTGTCAATTTTCCAGTAGATGGCACTAAAGCATCTTGGTTTGGGGCACTTCTTTCTATGCAAATGCACTATCTCCGCAATCTGCAGTGCTGGGCGCATCTGTCTGCCACCCTGCAGTCTGTTGAGAGGTTGTCTGATACCCGCTTCCCAGCCTTGTCCCACCTCCTCTTCACTTCAGAGCTTTTCTAAACGAAGCCCAGGGCCTTAGTGTTGGCCTAAGAATGTCAAGGGAAAGAGCTGTTGCGCCAGAAATCTCCAACTACATCCTTTGTTCCAAAGAAGATAATGTCTGTGATCAGAAGCCCTGTGTTCAAGTCTAGCGTGTCTGAGTGAATGGTCTTGGGGAAATGACCTTGTAATTCTAGAACCTAGCTTCCCCTTCTGGAAAGAGTGCAGTAACAACCCCTGCCCTGAACGTGGCCATGCACTGCCGGCTGGAAAACACCTCTGCCCGGGATTTCCCACGTGACCCTGGGAGCGTATTCTGCACTATTGGGGCCAGGGCATACTGTAGATTATGTGATTGCAGTTTTGTCATCTGCCACCTTCAGCCATTTTCTCCTACGGGAGCTTTCTTCTGGTCTCCACCGTCACCCCATCCCCAGGGATTGCTTTGGCCCCCTTCAGTCTCTACTCCAAAATCCTTAGCCCAGTATAGTAAGTCAGCCAGTCAAAAATATTCATTGAGCATCTACTATGTGCTGGGGGCTGAACCAATGTCTTCTGGTTGCTTACAGTTCCAGGGGAGCAATGCAGTTAGTATAGTCACCATCTTGTTTCTGAATCTTCAGACCTCATCCCATTCCTATGGGTCTCTCAGGAGAAAACACCCTTACCCAGTCCCCTTCCTTCCTATTTCCCAGGCCACTTAATGACGGCATTATCTTAGACCCCCACCACTATAAACATCCTCTAAGGTCTAGACCACGAGAGGCTTAGCTGGGGCCTTCCATGCCCCTTTCCTACTGGGGGAAGCCCAAGTCAGGGAAGTAGAAAACAAACTCACTATGGGTTCATCTAGAATTTGGTTTGGCTGTGAAGTGGCAAGAAACCCAATAGTGGTGGTAGCTTAAGTTAGGTAGACATGTATTGCCCTCTCAGGTAAATGGAGTCCAGAGACAGATAGTTGAGAGCCAATATGGTCACTCTACAGTATTAAGCAGAACCCAAAACCCTTTCTAGCACCCTCTTCTGTTGTCCCTTGGGTGTAGTTCTCATCATTATGGGAGAGGTGGCAGTTTAGGGCTGGCAAAGCCCTTCGTAATATCAGGACCAAATCTCCTTCTGTATCATTTACCCATCATTCCTAGCATGCAGCTTCCACCTCATGGTCCAAAAATGGCTGCTTAAGCTCCAGCCATCAGGTCAACCTTTCAGTAGCATAAAGCAGGAAAGAAGGCTGAGCCAGGGCATAATCTCTCTGCTTAAGGAAACTCATGATATTTCCATTGGTTAGAACTTAGTTATATGCCTATGTATAGGAAGAAAGAAGCTGAGAAACTTGTCTTTATTCCAGGTAGGCCCAGTTCCTGGGGAAGAAAAGGAGAATGGTTATTGAGCAACCATGAGAATTCTCTACCACATCTTGCCTATAAGGTTCCATCTGCCTAGCAGTCTCCTCAGACTAAATTAGCCAGAAAAATAACCTAATAACCATAAGATCACAAAACAATAATTATACAAAGACAGTAATGAGGTTATTTGCTCTCTGAGTATAAATGACATTTGTGTTTGGCTGTGATTATCATCATTGCCAACATTCAGAATGCAAACCCCCACGCTGTCAGCTGCCCACAGTCCTGATCCTGCCGGTCCAGCTGTGGCATCCAGTCTGTCACCCCTGACACGACCCCTGCCCCCCCATGCATCCAGCACTGTCCCCTCCTCCCTTTCCAGAATGAAATCCAGGGTAGTCGTGAGGGGGAGGCCCAGCAACAGCAGCTGCTGCACAGCAGGATCAGGAGACGGTTGCCTTGGTGAGTTGGGCAAAGAGGCCTCGAATGCTGTGAAATGTATTTTCCTGACGAGTCTTCTCCTTTTTGCTTAGGAGACATCTCTTGGGAGCCGAGGCCTTTCAGTCCCACCTTGACTCTCCTCTCCCACTTTTAAAACACTCATTTCTCTGATCATTACCTATTCCTGGGAGAAGGGGACCTCAAGCCCTCAGGCACCCTAAGGTGTGAGGGAGGATTGCATATTGACACTGTTCCCCACTGCACCCTCACACCAGCCCTGCACCTCAGGTACTCCATCCCCATTTGACAGATGAAGCCATGGAGCCCAAGAGTGGTTAGCCCGTTGGCCCTGCTCCCCTGGCTCTTAGGTGGCAGCTCTGGGAATGGAAATAGCTCTCTGACCATGAAGCCTGCAACACCTCCATGAGTTATCTGTCCCAGGTAAGATGGCAGAATTTCAAGCAGGCTGCCAGATGGCAGAGGAGATGTCTGGAGCAAGAAAATGTTTGCAAAAAGTGAAGGGATTAGGAAAAGGAAAAAAAATTCATAGACACCAGTAGCAGTATGGTGATTACCAGAGGGAAAGTGGGGTCGGGGAGGTAGAAGAGGGTAAAGGGGATAAATGGTGGTGGAAGGAGATTGACTTGGGGTGGTGAACACACAATATAATGCACAGATGATGTATTATAGAGCTGTACAGATGAGAAACTTATACAATTTTATTAATCAACTGGAGGCTTGGTGCACAAATTCATGCATAGGCTGGGTCCAGCTGGCCAACCCTGATGGGGCTGATCAGGCCAGGTCTGCCAGGGGGAGGGGTCATGGGCAGTTGGCAGGCTGGCCCCTCCCTTTGGTTGAACTCCTGATTGAGGGGACAATTTTCATATTAGCCTTTTATTATATAAATGGCACCCTAATAATTTCAATAACACTTTTTACAAAAAAAGAAAATGTTTGCAGCAGGAACTGTCTTCTCTCTGCTGCCCCCCCTCCCCCCCACACACACATACACACTCTGCTTTTCAGGGTTAAGCTTGGAGCAGGGAGAGAAAACATGACCTTGCTGTAATGTTAGCGTTAAGCCACATACCTGGCCTGCCATTTGGGTGGACACTTGAGAGAAAAAGCCACAGGCACCATGGCTGCCCCCCTGAGATGCCTGCCCCATGCTTCCTGGCCTGCTTCCCCATGCTCCAATCCCTGATCTCAGGAACACTGGCTCTGCCATCTCTCCCATCTCCCCACACTCCCCCAATCATTCCTCCACTTAGCAAGGAAGGCTCATCCCCCTGCCCTTAGTTCCCTATTCTACCACCTGGCTCCTCCCTCCCTGCTCCCCAGTCCTGGGGCTTCTAGATCAGGGTCATGCTGGGAACTTCTCCCCTCTGCAAGGGCCAGTTCCCCAGAGAGTCCTACACCTAGAGGCCTGTCTGGCAGCATGCCCACCTCCCACACAGCTCCACTCATCAATCTAGGAGGGAGAGAAAGGGGCCGGAGGGGTGGGGGAGAGATGGGGGCTGGGAGGGCAATTAGGGGTTAAGGCCTGCTCAGCCTACATCCTGAATCAGGACTTGGGGAGCAGGAGCTGGAAGTTCTGAAAACTTATATACACACATCTGCTCCTACATACAAACACATACTCACACACATGCCAGCATGCTCGTACTCACTCAAACATTCACACACACACACACACACACACACACACACACACACACACACCTTAGTTCAAATTCTTCTAAGGCAGTACACGCTTGTGGTCCAGAGACAGCTCTGAGGTCAGACGTGTGCTGCCCACACCACAACGAAGCTTTTAAAACCATGGCTTTTCATTTCAGAAGGCAGCGTGAGATCGGAACAACAGGGGATGCAGTCAGTGCAGGGTCAACTGCCCGCCCCCTGCTCCCCTGCTCTTGTCCCCTCCCCCGCAGCAACTGTTGTCACCACTTCATTGTGTCTCCTTCCGGAGCTGGTCTCAGATGACAGCCCCTATTTCAGGACATGCTTCCTCACACGCACACACGCACACACTGGCCACTGGCACATGCTCTGCACGCTGCTTTAGTTCCTGTTTGTGCGAATGCGCCCCCCGGGGCCATCTGCAGTGCTGTGCGTGTCTGCCAGGCTCAGGCTGCGGAGAGGCTGCCGAAACCCTTTCCCAGCCCCATTGCTGTGCGTCGCGGCGCCTGCTCACATCCATGCACACACAGAGCGCCTCGGCCTTTTTGGTGGCGGCCTGGTGTCCCATCATGCAGGCGTGCCTGTGCCTGACCGGGTGAGCATGGCTGTTTGCACTGCTGCGTGCTTTATCTGCTGCTACCTATGTTCTCCAGGAAGTGTATTGCTCTCTAGGGAGTGTCTGTGTGTACATGCTAGCCCACGTGGGCCTGCACATCTGTCAGAAGTGGGTGTGGAGGTGTGACCCGGGGCAGTTTTTTGGCCTCTTGTCCCTCCTTCTCTGAATCTGTAGATGGAGAGTCAGCATGGACCGCCAATAAGGAGGTGCTAGCACAGTGCCCAGCACATGACAACCAACCATAAATGCTAGCTCCTGACGGGAGAAGCCCAGGAATGGGGTCAGTGAGGGCCCAGCTAGATGGCAGAGCTGAGGGCTCTGGGAAGTCCCACCTCCTGTGATTGGGCCAGAGAGATCTGTGCCCCTGGCCAGCAGTGTGGCTGCCACAGGGAGGAGAGAGGGGAGTGAGTTGCAGGGGGGGGGGGGGGTGGTTAGGGGGCCCAGCAGCTACACTGGAACTGAGTGAGGAGCAGGCCTTGCTTTCCTGCTGAGTCATTCCCATGGGGCTTTGAAGGAGGGGGCAGGCCTGCTGTGTGTGTGTGTGTGTGTGTGTGTGTGTGTGTGTGTGAGAGAGAGAGAGAGAGAGAGAGAGAGAGAGAGAGAGAGAGAGAGAGAGAGAGAGAGAGAGAGAGAGAGAGAGAAGGAGGAGGAGGAGGAAAAGGAAGGGGGAAAGGAAGTGGGGGAGAGAGAGAGACTTACTTGCACACCACACACACACACACACACACACACACACACACATATACACACACACATACACACACACAACACACACACACACACACCACCACCACCACCACCACCACCACCACCCTCCCAGCTTGAGGAGAAGAAGCCCTCCCAGAAGAGTGAGGCTTTGTTCTCTATCAAATGTAAAAGGCAGGGAAACAAAGGGAAGGCTGCTCTTGCTGCCTGCCCCCCAGCTGCTCCCTCCCCCAGCTGCCATTTCTTACCCACTGTCCAGTCCTGTCCCTGCCCCTAGGACCACCGTCTTGGATGGCCCAGGATAACAGACAGTCCCGGGGACAAGCTGGCCACCCTACTTGCCCTTCTCCATTTCCCTCCTCCTCCTGCACCTGCCCCCTGGTCCAGTTCCCGCGTCGTCACCCCAACATGATCTCTGGGAATGATAGAAGCTTGCTGGCTCTGAGGGGTGCTTGAATTTTGATGAGACTAGTGCTGTGGGGTACAGAGACAAGGGAGGCTGGGTCTCTGTGCCCAGAGAGGCTTATACTCTGAGGGTACAGAGTGAGGAGGCGGAGGACGGAGTTGTCTGCCAGAGCTGGGTGGGTCCAGGGTCCATGGGGTGGGTCTGCCTATGACAAGACTCTGGATGGGTGAGAGACTCCGAGGGCAGGCTTCGTGGGGACATCATGATTCCTTCCACTAAAAGTCGCTTTTTGTCTTAGAACAAAACTCCAGCACCTGACTATTGTCTAACACCTGGCTTTACACCCTTCTGGACATGTTTCTATTCATATGGACCTGTTTATCGAAAAATCTGAATCTGACAGGGTTCAAATAGGAAATGTTTTTGCTTTGTCTCTGATCTCAGCCTTCAACTAGGCGTGGTCAAATCTCTTCTCTGGCCCTGAACAATATTCCTGGTAGATTCTTAGTTCTCTGATCAGATTTCCCAGGTTTTTTGGTTTTTTTTCCAGTTAAGAATCCATGTTAGTCTAGTCCAATTTAAAAGTTAAACATCATATGCAAATGTAGGGCAAGCCCCCTCTGCCCCCAGTGCCAAGCAAGGCTAGGAAGGGGGCTGGGTTCTCTCCCTTCCCCATCAGAGTGCTTTCACCTCCAGGGTTTGACCTCGGGATGGGGGTGGGGGGTAAGAGGGAAATGAGAGCTGGAGGGGAGCAGCCACAGGCCTAGCTAGACTCTTGGCCAATGCTTCCTGTGGTGATCAGTGACTCTTGGGAGACAGGCTTCCAAGTGGGGTGAGGGGTTGAGTTCTCTTGGGAAAGAGCTTCTATGGCTAGACTTTCCCCAACACACCCTGGCAACGTGAACCCCAGAGGCCCACCACTGGAATCCCCTCCCCAGCCACCTCCCCAGGGTTTACCTGAACCACAGGAAACTCCTGTACCCTCCCCTGGACAAATGACACATGGAGGCACACAGGTCACCTCTACTGTCCCTGATTCTTCCCAACCTCCTTCCTATAAGACACAGGACTGGTTGACCTGTCCTCAGGTACCAAGCTGAGCGATAGGATGCCAGTCCTTCCCCTCACAGGCACCCCACTCTCTTTGACTACGTTTCTAGTAGCCCTTTCCCCACTTGCCCTAGCCTGGGAACCTCTGACCTGTGTAGTCAGTTGTATAGGCCCCCAGGCCTGAAGTACCCTACGCTAATGGCCTAATGCTCTGCTGTCTTGAAATTCTTCATAATTTTTGAACAAGGGCTCACTCATTTTTTTTATTTACAATATAACTTATATTTAATAGTAGTACATATGTTTCCCCCCCAATCTCTTCCCCCCAGCCTCCCTTAGCCCCCAGCACATGTCCCCATCTGCCCCCCCTCCCCACCCCAGTGTCTTTCATTCATTGGTTATGCTCATATGTATGCATACAAGTCCTTCGGTTGATCTCCCCCAGCATCTGCCACCCATCCACTCCAGCCTTCCCCCTGTAGCTTGACAGCCTGTTCGAGGCCACCTTCCCTCTATATCAATCACTCCCCCATTTCTTTTCTTAAAAAATATCTTACCTCTGCATACTGAAAACAAACGTATAAGAGCAAAAAAAGTTTGAGTGTCAGTTTTAATGTCCAACTGTTCTGAGTCCCAGTTTCAATGTCAATAGGTTCTTCATGGGCTCACTCATTTTTATTTTTCATGCCCCCTCCTCCCAAATTATGGTTCTGGAACTGCAAATGCCCCAGGAAGTGCCACACTCCACAGTGACCCCCACCTCTCTTTAGCTGAGGGATGCCCGACACCCCTGGTCCCCCAATTCTGTTGTTGAACTCATCTAGTAAAATTTTAATTTCAGTTATTATATTTTTCAACTTCAGAATGCCTATTTAAAATATATATATATATATATATATATATATATTTCAGAGAGGAAGGGAGAGGGAGAGATAGAAACATTAATGAATCATTGATTAGCTGCATCCCGCACGCCCCCTGCTGAGGATTGAGCCAGCAACCCGAGCCTGTGCCCTGGCCAGGAATGAACCCTGACCTCCTGGTTCGAAGGTCGATGCTCAACTACTGAACCGAGCGGCCGGGCCTTTTTGTTGTTTTTAATTTCTGTCTCTTTATTGCTGCTCTCTGTTTGGTGTGACATCATTCTCCCGGTTTTCTTGAGCTCTTTAAGCATATTTAAAATGGTTGATTTAAAATCTTTTTAAGGAAGTCCAATGTCTGAGCTTCTCAGGAACAATTTCTTTTCATCACTTCTTCTTCTTTTTTTTTTTTTTTGCATATGGGCCATATTTTTTGTTTGTTTGTTCCTTTCAATGCCTCATAATCTTTTGTTGTTAAAAACTAGAGATTTTGAATATTATAATGTGGCAACTCTGGGAACCAGATTCTTCTTCCCCTCTCCGGGGTTTGCTGTTGCTGCTGTGGTAGCAGCAAGTGTTGTGTGTTGAAAGTCTTTTCTGAGCTAATTTTGTACAATCTACACTTTTGATCGTATGTGGCCACTGACATCCCTGTTCCGTTAGCTTTTGGGCGGCTCGTGATTTGATAGAGATTTCTTTAAACATCCAGAACAGAAAAAACCTCTCCCCCTCTGTGCCGATGGGCTCCGTGTTTGTGTCGGGGCATGCCTCCAAGCTTCAGGCAGCAGCTTACAACAGTGCCTTCCTGCTGGCCTTCGGTGGCACCGAGACGGACGCCAGGCGCAGGAGGGGGCTGAGGGCGCACCACACAGCAACAGCAATGAAATAACAACAACTGCATCCTACAGCATGACCGATCTTTACAGTTAATACTGAGTAAAAGAAGCCCCACAGGAACTATACAGAGGCTATTTCCATGAATGTCGGCTTAAAAAACAGACCAAACCGCCCAGCCAGCATAGTTCTGTGGTTAAGCATCGACCCACGAACCAGAAGGCAGCTGGTCAATGATTCCCTCTCATCTCTGATGTTTCTATTTGTTTATCTATCTATCTATCTATCTATCTATCTATCTATCTATCTATCTATATATCTACCTATCTTCCTCTCTCTAAAATAAATAAAAACATATTAATAAGACACACAGACCAAACCAAACTATATTGATGAGGGATGATAAAATGATAAAGTAAAGGAAGGGAAAATTACCATGAAGGTTAGGAGAGGGTTATCTCTGAGTGGGAGACAGGTGGAGGAGGAAGAGGTGTGACTGGGAAATAAGGAAATACCTGGTGATGATGTTCCATTACTTACGTAATGGTTACCCAAGTGCTTGCTTTATGAGTGTTCATTATAGTGCTCATTTTCTATACACTTTCCTGTATGTGTATTATATTTCACAGAGTTAATAGTTTATAACACAAAGACAATGTTCATTACGGAAAGCAGCTGCCAACACCGCCCAGTGATGAGCACGACACTGCTGCTTTCGGGAGCCTGGCCAGGGGGCCCAGGGGAAACCCAACGGGAAAGGTATGTTCTGTCCCAGGAGGATCTGTTGGGGAAGGTTTTTAACCTCAATAAAATATCAACGCAAGGGCCCCAGTGTGTGTGTGTGTGTGTGTGTGTGTGTGTGTGTGTGTGTGTGTATAATTGATTTCAGAGAGAAAGGAAAAGGGAGAGAGAGATAGAAACATCAGTGACAAGAGAGAATCATAGGTCGCCCTCTGGTGCACGCCCCCTACTGGGGGTTGAGCCTGCAACCTGGGCATGTGCCCTGACTAGGAATCGTGACCTCCTAATTCATAGGTCGATGTTCAACCACTGAGCCAGACCGGCCGGGCTGGACCCAAGTGTGTTTTAATGACCTAATCCTGCAGGGCAAAAAGCCAGGGTCAAAACAGAATTGAAGTGAGGCGGCACAGGCTTCCCACCTCAGATCCATCTGGAAATGCTGTTGAGATAAATTCTGCCTGGGGAAACCCTCCCTCTCAAATGTCATCAGAATTCCAACACAACAGTGGAACTTCCTTTGTGATGTCATCAACATTTGCCTCTGACCTGGCCAATCAGAAGTTTCCAATATTTATAACTGCTGGTGGCTGTTGGGAGTGGCTGACAATGACTTCGCACCAATCTCGGATTTCCCCTCTTCCAGGAGAGAAGTACTGGTAAAAGGGACTTCTGCTAGCTAAGAGTGTCTGCCTACTGGGGTTTTGGTGAGTGGGGCCCTGTCTGAGGCCAAAGGCCAGGGGGACAGAGAGCTGGGCTGGGCCAGCAGAGGGGAGGCCCAGATTCTCTGCCGTGGAGGGCCAAGTGGTTAGAGAGCCCTGATTTCTCCACTCTGGCCCCACCGACCGGGGGGAATGCCAGTTTCTAATCAAGGGTCTGTGCTGTGCTCTGGACCTAAAGCTGAGGTCTGGCCTAAGCTCAAGATGTGGTTAATCAGAGGAGACTGGAAAGTAGTTTTCCACTTCGATACATTGCTCCCCTACCTTCTGTACTGGAAGTCGAATCCTCTTCCGTTTGGAAAGGCAGGTTAGAGTGTGTGACCGAAGCCCAAGCTCCCCAGTGGGCCCACTGTCTTGGAGAGTCTCCATCTGGCTCTTGGGGCCAGGGGAGACCCTAGAGCAGTAGTCGGCAAACTGCCACTCTGTTGACTAATGAGTTTGCCGACCACTTACCTAGACTCTCGATTCCAATAATTACAGACTGTTATTCCTTATGCTTAAGCCCCTATCCCAGAGGTCGGCAAACTCATTAGTCAACAGAGTGGCAAACCACGGCTCACTAGCTGCATGTGGCTCGCAAGCTGCGGTTTGACAACCACTGCCCTAGAGTATCTGGATTGTCACTTCATGTGTGAACAGTGACTTCATGCGTGAACAGTGATGTGGTTCTACTTTGAAAATACTGTCCCTGTCAGTGACATAGTTTACATTCTGATTTCTATAGTAAAATCTGCAGTTTCATTCCCATCCCCCCTAGTACCCCCCAACCCACCCTACTCACTCCCTGTCTATCAGTCTCACAAAGTACCAGGCCCTGGAGTAATGTGACACGAGTGTGGCTCTCCTGCCCCAAAGCCTAAAATCACTGGAGTTGGCCTGGTCAATGATTCCACACATGGACCAGGAGGTCCTAGTTTGATCGATTCCTGGTCAGGGTACATGCCCATTGGGAGCCTACAGGAGGCAGCCAATCAATGATTCTCTCTCACCATTGATGTTTCTATCCCTCTCTCCCACTCCCTTTGTCTCTCTGAAATCAATAAAAACATTAAAAATAAAATAACTTACATCACCGGAGTTGAACTGATGAGAAACAGAGAACACACCTTGCGGACTTCTTTGTCAAGCCTCCGATCCTTTTCTCTCTCTCTCTGAGTTTTCCTGATCATCAGGCTGGGCAGTGCAGAAAGGCCACGTGCAGTGATGTAGATTGTGCACAGCTGTGTTTGTGTTAAGCAATTACAATCCGTTCTCCAATAAATAGTTTTGTGCATGCACATCTTTCTGAGCTCAGGGGAGAGTTCCTAATGAAGTGATTGCCAGACAACAGGGGTGAGGTCCCAGGACCACCCTGCATGTATCACACTCTTGGTAACGAGGCTGTGCCTTTGCAGCTCTTCACTGGAATGGTCTAGGCCAGTAGTCAGCAAACTCATTAGTCAGCAGAGCAAAATATCAACAGTACGATGGAAATTTCTTTTGAGAGCCAAATGTTTTAAACTTAAACTTCTTCTAACACCACTTCTTCAAAATAGACTCACCCAGGCCATGGCATTTTGTGGAAGAGCCACACTCAAGGGGCCAAAGAGCCACATGTGGCTCACGAGCCACAGTTTGCTGACCTCTGGTTTAGGACCCCTAGCAATTTCATTAATCAGTATTTCAAATCAGCTAGTGGGCCTCTGCCAAGCTCTGGCATCCAAGGTAACACAGACTTTACTCCCATAATCATTAAGAAGTATCGGTGCTGGGTACTAAGAATAAAAAGAAAAAAGAGAAACCATCTGATCTTCACAGAACTTATAATCTAGTGAAAGATTAAAATCAATATCAACGAATCAAAATTTTTCTGCCCCTTGAGGAAAAGTATCATCTTGGATGGCTGAGTTTTTCAGATACTGAAGATTTTTACCCATAAACAATACAAGTTTTATTTATATTAACCATTTTTGTTCAAAAATGCTTTCTAAATATCCTATCTAATAAAAGAGTAACATGCAAATTGACCATACCTCCGCTATGCTACCAGCCAATTAGGAGCAGGGGATGTGGTTAGCAGACAGGGGGCTTTGCCAGTGGACAGGGGGCATGGAGAGGGGGCATGGACAGGGGGCATGGCCAGTGGGCATGGCCAGCAGACAGGGGGCATGGCCGGTGGGGGCAGTGCCATGGAAGCAAGCACCACACTATAAGCTCTGCCCGCATGGTACCTGAGGGCCGGTGAGATCCCTCCTTACAATTATTGTGGCTGAGTCATGTCCTTTCGTGGTGACCTCGGGACAGTTAGGGGAATTTGATGACATGGGATCCCCTCACAAGGCTCGCATGTTGGTTGCTCTGACAGTTAGGCTGTAAGTGAGCAGTGGGTTTACCTGTTGCATGGGACATGCAAATGAGCACCTGGGGCACCTTGGGTAATGAGCGCCAGACACAAGGCGGGACTGTGAGTCCTCAGGGTTGCAAACTCTGAATCCACACGGCAGTTTGGGTCCACACCCCAGCCCAGCACTCATGATGCGAGTGGGAGGGCTGGCTGCCAGTCTCTGGAGTGTGTGGAGAAAGTTCACAGTCCTCTTGGTTCATGCAGAGTGCGGAGAGCACCAAAAATGCTTGGAAATGTGGTTCTGGTGGCAGACGCACTGCCGGATCTCCTAGACACTATATCAAAGTGAGTCTGGAAGAACTTACTGTTGTGGGTGGAGGATGGAGGGAAAGCAAAGGTTGGGGTCTCAGACAATTCACTCATGAGATTGCAAAGACAGACAGAAACCCCCAGATTGGAGAGGGGTCCCCAGAGGGTTCCCAGATTAGAGAGGGTGCAGGTCAGGCTGAGGGACCCATGGTGGCCGCTGCCATGTGTGGCAAAGTTGCTAAAACCATTAAAAAGGCCCAACTTATTACTGATGAATGTACCATGGCATCCAGTCATGCTATAAACGCCATAGACAGCTTACTAAGAGGAATTATGAATTTGAATGTTGCATTTGGTGGAAAAGTTCTCCTTGTCAGAGTAGATTTTCGACAATGTGTCAGTATCATGCCACATGCTATGCGATCAGCCATAGTACAAACGAGTTTAAAGTACTGTGATGTTTGGAGATGTTTCAGAAAGTTGTCTCTTAAAACAAATATGAGATGAGAAGATTGTGTTTATAGAGAATGGTTAATAAAACTTGGAGATGACAAACTTGATAGCGGTTTTCATTTAGGAATGGGTATTGAAATTCTCCATGAAATGATTTGTGATGGATCTATTATTTAAGCCACCTTTGGAAATAGTATATCCTCTATAGATAATATTAAAAACATATTTAAACGTGCAATTATTTGTCCAAAAAATGAACATGTTCAAAAATTAAATTTTGGATATACTTGATGGAGATTTTCACACCATTGACTCAACAGATGATGCTGAAAAGGAAAATTTTCCCATTGAATTTCTTAATAGTATTTCTCCTTCAGGAATGCTGTGTCATAAATTAAAATTGAAAGTGGGTGCAATCATCATGCTATTGAGAAATCTTACTAGTATATGGAGTCTTTGTAATGGTACCAGATTTATTCTCAAAAGATTACTACCTAACATTATTGAAGCTGAAGTATTAACAGGATCTGCAGAGGGAGAGGTTGTTCTGATTCCAAGATTTGTCCCCATCTGACACTGGCCTCTCATTTAAATTAATTTGACGACAGTTTCCTGTGATGCCAGCATTTGCAATGACTATTAATAAATCACAAGGACAAACTCTAGACAAAGTAGGGATATTCCTACCTGAACCCATTTTCACACATGGTCAGTTATTATGTTGCTTTCTTTCGAGTTTGAAGAGCATGTGATATTAAAGTTCAAGTTGTAAATATTTTATCCCAAGAGAAATTAGTCAAGCACTCTGAAAGTGTCTTCACTGTTAATGTGGTATACGGGGAGATATTAGAATAAGGTTAATCACTTTATCAGTCATTATTTGCATCAATGTTGTTTTTATATCATGAGTTTGTTATTGTTGTTATGTCATTTTGTTATTATTTATTTATTAATGAAATTATGTATTATTTTCATATACATCATATTCATTACCTTTTATCTGTCACACTTTTATTATACAGAAAGGGCAAATAGCACTATTAAAATATTTCTTCTAATTAATACCCTTTTAATGTGCACGAATTTTGTGCACCGGGCCACTAGTATCATATAATTGCTTTCCTTTTAAAATAAAATTTCAGAGAGAACTAAGATGGCGGCAAAGGTAAAACACCTATCTTGCCGTCATAATCAGCAATTTTAATACTACAACTTAATGAAAGAACAAACACCTTCCAGAATCACCAGAAAGCTCGCCGAGTGAAAATTCCACAAATAAAAGTGAAGATAAGACACTGTGACTCGGAGGAGCAGCGGCAAACAGTGTTGAAAGATTCGCACAAAGAGAGGTTTGGAGTGCATGCCGCGGAGAGGGCGGGTGGCTGGAAACCGGCCAGTTATCTCAAACAGGGAGACAAAGACGTCCCACTGAACTGATTCTCCAGCTCTGGGCGAAGTCCAGGGAACCCACTATCATACGGGGTGAAAACTGGACAGTGGGAGGGCACGCCGAAGCTCGGGTGCTACCGGGTCTGCTGGCTTGTGGAGAAGGCAGCTTGCGCGCGAACAGCTCAGCTGCCTGATGGCGCAGAGAGCGCTCTGCGACTTGTCTCTCATTCGGAAAACCGTCAATCTGCTTTGTTTTACGACCCTGGGTGAGACATTGTGCATGCAAAGTCATTTGGGGAGAGTCTGAATTCCCCGGCAGCCGGTGGAGCTCCACAGCGGCTCTCTCTCAGAGGTGCTGGCAGCCATTGCCCCGGCACAGAGTCGCTGGGGCCGCACAGGGCGGAGCTAACGCTGTCTGCTTGGCCCGGAGACCCCGCCCATCCAACCTGAGCACAGCTGAGCTTCACAGACAATTGGCCTGGAGGTCAACTCCTCCAAGTGCTAACAACGATTAACTGAGCTTAACTTCAGTAAGACTGTTCAACCCATATCCACCTCAGGTAACTGGGGAGGCTGAGCCACTGTCTCTAGTAGGAAGTCTATCACATAAAGCTAATTGACCAACTCAGGGAAGCAGCCACCATGCAGAGACATGGAAATAAATCAGATGTGAAAGAAATGGAGGAAAAAAACAACTGGACATGGAATTCAAAACCACGGTTATAGGGTTTTTCAAGAGGCTCCAACAAAAGGTCGAGGCCTATAAGGAAATAAGCAAGACCACAAAGGAAATGAATGAGTCCTGCAAGGAAATGAACAAGACCCTCAAGGATATAAATGAGACCTGCAAGGAAATAATCAAGACCAATGTGAAAATGAATGAGTCCTACAAGGAAATGAAGGAGACTCTCAAGGATATAAAGGAGACTCTCAAGGATATGAAAAAGGACCAACCAGAAATTAAGCATACACTGACTAAAACAAAAAATATTATACAAAGACCTAAAAGTGCTCTGGAGCACCCCAAGAACCAAGTTCAAGATTTGAAATACAAAGAGGTAAAATCCACTCAGCTGAAAAAGCAAGAAACCAAAAGAATCCAAAAAATTGAAGATAGTGTAAGGGGCCTCTGGGACAACCTCAAGCATACCAACATCCGAATTATAGGGGTGCCAGAAAAAGAGAGAGGCCAAGACAATGAAAACCCATTTGAAGAAATAGTGACTGAAAACTTCCCACACCTGGTGAAAGAAATTGACTTAGGAGTCCAAGAAGCGCACCGAACCCCAATATATAGGAACCCTAAGAGGACCACACCAAGGCATATCATAATTAAAATGCCAAGAGCAAAAGACAAAGAGAGAATAATAAAAGCAGCAAGAGAGAAACAGTTGGTTACCTATAAGGGAGCACCCATACGATTGTCAGCGGATTTCTCAACAGAAACGATGCAGGCCAGACGGGAGTGGCAAGAAATATTCAAAGTGATGAACAGCAAGAATCTACAACCAAGATTACTCTATCCAGCAAAGCTATCATTCAGAATTGAAGGTCAGATGAAGTGCTTTGCAGATAAGAAAAAGCTAAAGGAGTTCATCACCACCAAACCAACATTATATGAAATGCTGAAAGATATTCTTTAAGAAGAGGAAGAAGAAAAAGGTAAAGATGAAAATTATGAACAACAAATACACATCTATCAACAAATGAACATAAAAATCAAGTGAATTGATAGGCTGTTGAACAGGATAGACTGGTGAATATAACAGAGACATGGACATAGAGAGGGAATGGACTGACAATTCTTGGGGAGAAAAGGGCTGTGGGAAGTGCAGCAAGAGACTGGACAAAAATCTTGCAACAATGGGAGAGGACAGTGGGGAGGGGAGGTGAGGGTGGAGGGTGGGATAGGTACAGGGTGGAGGGGAGCTATAGGGGGATAAAAAGGGGAAACAATGTAATTAATAAACTGAACAATAAAGATTAAAAAATAATAATAATAAAAATAATAGTAAAATAAAATTTCAATCAGAACATTATATTTCTCCTAATGATTCGGGGTTGTTGTCAGTAGCATATTTTTCAATATTGCCTTGTAATACAATGCTGTCCCCAAGTCTCCTGGAGTGACTCTGAACCAAATGGCCCCAAACTTCTGAGTTTTCACAGTTGTCCTACTTCCTCTTGCTCTTAACTTTTGCTGATTATATGGTGCTTGTTTTTTGTGTGTGTGTGTGTGTTTGTTTTTAATGTCTTTTCTCCTCTTAGTATGCTCCCTGCTCATGCAGTGGCCTTGAAAATCAGGCAGCTAGGTTTATCAGTCAGGTTACTGGTTCAGTTGTGATAGAGACCAAGATGGTCAGCAGTCCAGGGCTCTTTCCTCCAAGTCAGCATGAACTCAGGTTCTTAATGTCTTGCTGATTGGCCAACCCTAGGATGTTGACTTTGTTGGCATCATCAGAGCTGCCTGTCACCTCCATTCCCATGCCCACAGTCCTGTTGGTTCTTCTTCCTGGGGTCAGCATGCAGCTTCTTTTTAAGAATGTGACCCAGCCAGAGTGGCTCACTTGCTTGAGCATTGTCCCATGCACCAAAAAGTTGCCTGTTTGATTCTCCATCAAGGCACATACCTGGGTGTCAGGTTTGATCCACAGTTGGGGACTGCATGGAAGGCAACCAATCAATGTTTCACTCTTACATCTCTCTCTCTCTCTCTCTCTCTCTCTCTCTCTCTCTCTCTCTCTCTCTCCTCTCTGTCTCTTTCTCTCTCCCTCCCTCTCTGTCTGTCTCTCTCTCTCCCCTTCAACCCTCCCCCCCCTCTAAGCGCGTCCTCGGGTGAGGATTAAAAATCAGAGTAAAGAATGTGTCCCAGAAGCAAACATATCCCTTCCATTCACATTCCTTTGCCTAGAACTTAGTTGTATTAGTCCCAATCACTAATTGAGTTAGGCACTATGATTTGGCTTCTTTCAGTTGCATATGTGCCCATTTTACAGATATGAAAATTAATCTCAGAGTGGTTAAGTAACTAGTACAAGGTCACACAGCAAGTAAGAGGCAGAACTTAGATTTAGATCAAGGTTCAACTGTATCCAAAGACTATGCTCTCCCCACTTAACACAGAGCTTTTCTAAAGGAACAACAATCACCTCCATGAACAAGACCCTTGGTTCTTCCTCCTAGGGTTAGGCACTTGTCATGAGGAAGCTGGCAGAGGACAAACTGGTCTGTCCAGGTTCTATTCTTTCCCCAGTACCATAACAGCAGCAGCAACAGCAACAACTAATGTTTACTGAGCATCACCTACTTTGTATGCAATATCTCATTGAATCCTCACAATTTAAGATTGTTAGTATTATTTCTCCCATTTTATTTATGCAAAGAATGAAGCTCAGAGAGGTCAAGTCTTATATTTAAGTGGTCCGATGTGATTCAAATCAAGGCAGCTAGAGTTCTTAAACACTGCTCTTATATGTATCTGGCTTATTTTTGTTATCCTAGAAGAGAGCAATAGCAATGTTTGGACCAGTGGGACCTTAGACCCCCCAACTAGCCCAAATGCTTTCTGTATTATAAATGAGAGGGAAAACAGAGAGATCAAGCGAGTTACCCAAGATTGCACAGCACACTAACAGCTGAGCCAGGGCTAGAACCACACCCCTGATGCCCTCTTGCTCCTATACAATAGATGGCCAAAAGCCTTACTGTCTCATCCTATCTAATAATAGAGTAATATGCAAATTGACTGTACCTCTGATCAAGCCACACTCATAGCCACGCCCATCAGCCAATCAGGAGTAAATTATGCAAATAAACCCCAACCAAGATGGCTGCAGCCACTGAGAGCAGGAGGGAGGCTTAGGTTTCCCCGGCAATGGAGGAAGCCAAGCTTTCCGCCTGCTCTTGCCAGCCTAGACCTCTACTTAATGCTACAAAGTTTCAATTATAGAAGATAAATCTCAACAGAAATGGCGGCAGCCACAGAGCTGGAGAGAGCAGAGGTTAGGGTTGCCCTGGTGATGGAGGAAGCCAAGCTTCTGCAGCCTTAGTGCCTAGGCCTCCACTCTAAGCTACAATGTTTCAATTATAGAAAGTAAATATACCAACAGAAATGGCTACCACAACAGAGCCAGCAGAAGGGTTGGCTCTGCTCTAGGCTACAAAGTTTCAATTGTAGAACATAAATTAATCCCAGATCCCAAGGCCTCAGCTTGGGTCACTGGGGGATGTGGCCAGCCTGTAAAACCACCACAGGCTGCCCCACACCCAGGCTGCCCCACACCCCAAGGGAACCTCCACCCTGATCCAGGACATTCTTCAGGGCAAACCAGCTGGCCCCCACCCATGCACAGGCCTCTATCCTACCTAATAAAAGAGTAATAAGCAGATTGACAATCACTCCAACACACAATAGGGCTGCCCCCAGGTGGTCAAAGATCCTGTCCCCATGTGGATACAAGATGGCCACCACAAGATGGCCAGCAGGGGACGGCTGTTGGGAGGGACCAGGCCTGCAAGGGAGGGCAGTTGGGATGATCAAGCCTGCAGGGAGAGCAGTTAGGGGTGACTAGGCCGGCAGAGGAGGGAAGTTGGGAGCAAACAGGCTGGCAGGGGAGCAGTTAGACATCAATTAGGCTGGCAGGGTAGTGGTGAGGGGGTGATCAGGCTGGCAGGCAGAAGCAGTTAGGGGCAATCAGGGAGGCAGGCAGGTGAGCAGTTTGGAGCTAGCAGTCCTGGATTGTGAGAAGGATGTCCGACTGCCCGTTTAGGATTGGGCCTAAAAGGGCAGTCAGACATCCCTCGAGGGTTCCTAGATTGGAGTGGGTGCAGGCTGGGCTGAGGGACATTCTCCGCCCCCCACGCACAAATTTCGTGCACTGGGCCTCTAGTGAAAGAATAAAAACTAATGAATGGGTGAGCGAGAGGAGAAATAGACAGATCTTGACATAATGTGTCTTGTGGCTCACTTTGAATTTTCATAGAGCAGCTGGATCAGAAGAACAAGAGGGTAAGAGATGGGGGTAGGAGGCAGTGCATGGCAAGGAGAGACATAATCAGGGTGTGCCCACCTGCAGGGGGCGTTGTGCTGCTGGTTATGGGGAATCAACCCCTGAAAGCATAGCTAACAACCCTTTGAGCCCCGCCCCCTTAACCCTGTGTGCACACTGCTTCCTCTATCACTTTCTTATCATATTGCTAACAGCTCTAACAATTTCTTCCCATTATAACATGATTGAGAGCCACGTTCACATTCTGTTTAGCAGCCTTCCTCTTCCATTAGTTTTGTACAGCAAGTACTGAATAATGTCTATTAGAAGAATGCACCTAGGCCCCTCCCTGGGATAGAGCAAGAGTGGCTGTTGACTACTGCCCCTTACTTTTCACACTGATCTTTGGGGGTTCAAACACTGGCTTCTGGCTCCAAACTAGTCCCCTCTAGCAGAGTGGCCAGGATTTTGATGAAACTGGAGACCTGCAGGACTGTATCCCACAGCAAATTGGAAATGACCCAGCCCACTCCCTTGGCCTTCCTGAGCAGGGCTGTGGCCAGTGTGTGCATCTTCCCTTTGCTGGGGAAGAAGGAGGCGGAAACAGCCGCTGGTCCTGTGCCAGGGGCTGGTTGGTCCCTGGGTGGGGCAGTGCTGCTAGCAACCTTTGTGGGGTTGTGCGGCTTTTTGGTGTTCTGTTCTTATGCTTTGGCTGGCAGGGTTGGGGAGCTTGGTAAGAAACATGTCTCCGTGGACAGCTTGGGATGGGGTGACAGCTGGAGAGTAGGCAGAGAGTAGCAAGATAGCAGGCGAGGCCCAGAGCCACTGCAGACAGGGACCGGTAGCCTTGAGCATTTGCGGTGGGAATTTGCAGACGGTTCCTGGGCTAGGTCTCTGAGGCGGAGCCTGGGCCTCTGTATCAGATGGTCCCGCCCGGGTTTCCCCCAGCGGAGGGTCAGAGCAGCCTGGGGCGGGGCCAAGGTTGGCTCCTGCCCGGGAGGAGCCGGCATGCCGCTCCCGCGGTGATGCAGGAGGGGAATTTGCCGACTGTCCCTTGGCAGGGGGGCTGGCTTCACCCACCCGGTGAGGAGGAGGACCCGCTGGCAGTCTCCTCCCAGATCCGGAGCGAGTGTCTGTCCCCGCATCCCCGCGGCCAGGACATCTTGCCTGGGGCTGGGCCGTGGCACGGAGTGCGCAGAAGTGGTGAGCTCGCGGGTGGTGAGAGCCAGGCATCAGGCTGGGAGAAGGAGCGCAGAATCCGGGTTTTCCGCGGGGGAGGGGAGGGTGGAGAAGGGCTGCGTGCTCTGTGCTTTCAGGCACCTCTGAGTGGGAGGGGTTGGGGTGGGGGCGACTGCGCCACACGCCTTTGCCTCGCGGGCTATGGCCCAGCTTGGACCCAGGGGAGGGTGGATGGAATGCGCCGCCGACTCGGGAGGGCCAGGTGGCCGTGTGGCTGAGTCTGAGTGGACCGTCTTCCCTGGGTGGTGGGGGAGGAGGGTGGGCGGGAGGCTTGCCTGGGGGTCCCCGGCCGCCTGCTGACAGCCAGCTGGGAGTTGCCTCCTTGGACCACCCCCACCCAGGGATTCCCCCGGGCTGTGCCGCCCACTCTCTGGCTGAGCTGGGAGGGGTGCGCGCTGCCGCCGCTGCCGCGAGGCGGTACCACAGCGTCGCCTCTGAGCTGGGGTCGCATTCTATGCTGGGTGGGCTGGGCTCCCGGGCCCGCAGGGGCAAAGGATGCTGCCTTTTCTCCCGTGCTTTCAAAGAAAGCTTCCTGCCTGCACCCTCGCCTTGGCCTAGAGAGAGAACGTTTGCATTTGGATGGTGGACCTGGGGAACCTGAGGTTCAGGGGGGCTGTGGCTTAGCGGAGACCACTTAGCCGGTTCTACAGAGCTGGCCTCCCGGGCACTTCCGTGACCCCATGCTCTCGGGAGGGACAGGGGCCAGTCTTGCGCTCCAGACCTCCAGTCCAATCTGGAGTGGACTCCGCCACGCAGCGCCCCTTTCCTCATCCCTGAGGACAGAGTTACAACTTCCGCATGGGGCTCCACGGTGTCATGGGAACACTGTAGGGATCTGAATTGTCTGCGGACGGGAAAAAATTGCTCATTAAAATTGCTCATCTGTTCAACAGAAGGACTTGTATGCATGCATATAAGCATAACCAATGGATACAAGACACGGGGGTGGGGGCAGGTGAGGGCATGTGCTGGGGGGTAGGGGAGGCAGGGGGGAGGTCAATGGGGGGAAAAGGAAGTATATGTACTACTATTTGTAATACTTTAAACAGTAAAATATATAAAATTGCTCATCTGAGCAGAGGGTATGTGGGCCTCGGGGAGAGGGTGCCCAGTGCCAGACTTCAGCTCCTCTTCCAGCCTTGATGGGAGCCAAGTGGCAGGTCCCAGGCCAGTGAGGGAAGGATGGGGGACAGCCCACCCCTGCTGGAGGAGAGGATGCAGGACCACATTGGCCAGTCTGCCTTCTCTCAGCATCGCCCTCGCGGTGTGGCCCCTCATCCCTGCTGTCTCCCAACTCCTGCCCCCAGGAGAAATGGACCTGGGATTTCGCCCTGGAAGGGCACATTTCCCGAATTCACCTCGCCCTCCCTCTCCATGGGGCAGATGCCTTTCTTCGGAGGAAAACTGAGGTGGGGAGAGAGTAATATTTTAGGGCTGGAGCCGGCCAGCGTCATTGGGTGGATGAGGGAAACGAGGCAAGCTTCTCCAGGTCTCTTACCTACATACAGGCCTCCTGACTCCCTGCCCAGCACAGGGCAGACTGGACAAGGCCTCCTCCTCTCTCCTCTCTCCCCCCACAGTCCCCAGTCCTGGTAAGAGGAGGCCCTGGGCGCCTCTTGGTTAGTGGAAGGGGTGTCAGTAACAATAACAGCCCCAGCATTTTCCCCTTCCTTTAAGATACGTTTTCAAGTTACATAGGAAAGAAGTCAATTGAACAGGGGGTCCAAGTGGTTGAGTCATCTTCTCGTTGTGCAGCCACAGGGGACACACAGTTTTGAGGGGCTTCTCGGAGCCAAGAGCAGCTCTCTCTCCTGCCTGGTGCCCACAGGGGTGACCACAGCAGGAGGGCCCATGGCAGAGCGACCTCTCCGACAGCATCGCAGGAGCAGGACAGAAGGCTCTGCCCAGCCCGTTGTTCTGAGTAGAAAGGAGTTACCTTGTGTGTGTTTCAGACACACCCTCTGAGCACAGAGCTCAGAAGCTGGCTCCTGGGGATTGAGGCATGCCCTGGTTGCATGAGGATCCCCAGTAATCACTGGGGTGGCCTGTGGAAGAGGTTGGGGTTCCCGGGAAACCAGATGAGACCGGGCTGCCAGAGAGGGGAGAGGATCTGCCATGTGTCAGGCTCCTCTGCTGGGGTGCCACTAGGGTCCCTGCCGGCTCTTCTCCAAGAGGGAGGCCACTGCCTCACAGTCCTGAAAAGTGGTGGCATGTCCCTCCCAGTGGGCAGAGGCAGAGGCAGGGGCAAGGGCAGGGGCAGAGGCAGAGGCAGAGGCAGAGGCAGGGGCAAGGGCAGGGGCAGGGGCAGAGGCAGAGGCAGAGGCAGAGTGAGGGGCAGGCCTTGGGGAGGCCTCTGAGTTGTGGGAAGACTGCCTCTTGCAAAACATAGCACCTCATTCGGGACCAGAGCCCCTGAAGGCTGGCACTCTGCCCTCAGTTTCCCTACCTGACAGCTGGGCATACAAACACCATCCCCAGATGGATGGGCGGGCTTTGGAAACCTGCCAAGTGCTTATTAGCGATGGGAAGTGTTATTCCTGGAGACTCTGGGCTCATTTAGAGCCATCTGTTCCCGGCCTCCACGGGGGACGGTGGCTGTTCCCTCTACCCCCGGGACCAGTCCAGAGCACCCTTCTAGGCTTGAAAGGCAGGCTGTCCCCCCACCCCCACTTCAAGTTGTGTCTTAGCCCTAGGACCTCCTTTTCTCCTCCTCGCTGCTGTGAAATTTAATAGGATTTCCACAAAATGAATAGGATTTCCACAAAATGCTGGTGACTGGCAGCACAGCGGACCTTCCTATAGGCGTGTATCCTCCCCATTGATTCCCAAATCCCATGGACTCTCTTCCTGAAGAGCCGCTGGTGGGAGAACCATGGAGATACCGGGCATAAGATTCTGGAAGCTCTTTGCATTGGTTGTCCAAGATGGCAGCCCAAAAGGGCATTCAAGTGCTGTAACCAAAGTGCTTAGGGGAAGTGCTCACCTTCAAGTGAGATCAGCAGCTCTGAGTGCATTGTTTGCCTGAGGCAGGCCTTGCATTCATGCCTCTTCCCTGTCCTGGGAGAGCTTGGTTTTCTCAGCTCACACACCTACCTGATGAGTGGTGTCGATCAGATTCTTGTTCTTTCCCATGAGTTGGCTGGTGCAACTCATGCAAAATAGGATCACAGAGGGAGCTGAGATGAGAAAAAGGGTGTGGGGGCTCCATGCTTTAGAGGTATGATGTGTTCTTGTTCTAGATCTGCCTGGGTGGCTCTGGGCCAACTGAGGGTGGCTCTTTAGAAGAAGATCGCCTGTGGCCAGAACTCTGCATCCTTTGTTTCTAAGGGAGGGTAGGCACCTGAGCTGCCATGATACTTCCTAGCACCCTTGGGGCTGGCACTGAAACATATAGAGTTAGGGTGAGAGAACAGGGGGTGCCTCCTTGTCACCTCCTGCCTCCTCCTGATGATTGGTAATGTTCTCACAGGGAACAAAGCTTGAACCTACTTAGAAAACCAGGATGCAAATGTCCTAGACTCTCGCCTTCTGCTCTTCCCACCCTTCGACTCTGCGGTTTGGCACTCACACCCCCACAACGCATTCAGAAGAGCTGGGCTGGGGGTGGCGGAGATACGACACCTTGGACCTGCAGACCCTTGTTCATGCCAAGTCAGGGCCTCTGTTATCCTCAGAAGCAGAGGGGCCAGGCCAGCTTCCAGCGGGAAGCCAAGCTTCCTCCCCATCACCGAGTGGTCTCATGAAGGAAGGTGGCCCTGGGACAGGAGTCTCCTCCCAAAACTGGCTGAGTCTGTTCACAATCGTCCAATCAGAGACACACTGGCCTCAGGCCATGGGGTCTTGGCAAAGAGCAAGGCATCCTGAGGTCTTTGGAGAGAGACATATGGCCGGTTGGCCTGGGATATGGCTGTGTTGAGTTCTTGATGTAGAGGCCTCATCACCTGGGGTGTCTTGAGTGGCAGCGATTGATAATAGGCTGGAAATGCCACAGAAGGTACTGGACACTCACCCTGGGCTCCATGGGAGATAAGCTGTGCTTTGGAGGGGGGATGGAGGCATGTAGGACAAGGCGAGTCCTGGGAGGCATTGAGGAGCTGGGTTGCCACCTGCTTCATGCCTGCTCACTTCTCTTCTGTGAATCTTTCCTTCATGGTGAAGGAACCCTAGCACAGGGCCTTCGAAGAGTGAATGGGAGGAAGCAGAAAGGTGCCCACCCAGCATGTGCTTAGTGACTGAGAGCCCCCTTCTTTCTATTTGCTCGCCCTTTACCTGCTCAGTGGTGGGCTGCCCAGGGTTCTCTGGGCTGGTAGTGCTGACCAACAATGTTGATTTCTCCAGGCTCTCTTTGAACTGAGCTGTTCCCTTCAAAAGAACTTCAGATGCCTGGAGACCTGGCAGAGTGGAGACATCTTCTCAGAGGGTGTTGGGGGAACTGGCAAGCATGGGGGTACAGCACACATGTGTTGGGGGTGAGGAATCCCTGGGCTGGGACTTCGTGTGCCAAGGCCTGGAAATTAGGCCAGGCTTTGGGGAAACCCTCCCAGGTACCAGAAGATGAACAGCCTGCACAGGGTCACTGGCCTGAGTCCTGGTGCCACTTGGCCACCTCACATTCCTTATCTCCCCTTTTCAATCCTTTGCACACCCCAGAGGAAGGCAGAGTGGGTGTGAGTAGCCCACTTGATAGATGAGAAAGCTGAGGCTCAGAGAGGTAGTAAATGCCACAACCACACACATGCACAGAAGTGGCAGAACCCAACTGTCCCCCCGCCTCCACCACAGTAATCTGACCCCAGGGGAGTGAGTGTTCCTCCCCCTGAGCCTAGCGGGCATATCCCCAGCTCACCTGCTATTGCACTGCTGGTGGTTTTGCTGAAGTTGCTTAAGACAAAAGAACTTGGAAATAAAGGTCGTGCATTTCTCCCCTTCCTCTCCACTCTGGGCAGGGTGCCCAGAGCTGGGTTCTGCTGAAGGGACAGCAGGCAATGGAAAGATTGGATCCATCCACCCCCACCCCATACCCTGGGACACATTAAAGGTGTGTTTAGGGGACCCAGCCTGAGCCGAGGCAGGGGGAGGAGACACAGTACAGTCAGGCCCTGGCTCCATGCTTCATGAAGGGGCTCCTTGGGGCCGTGGCTCAGGCACCTGCATGGAGCCGTGGGGTCGGAGGGGACAGGAAGTTATGGGCAAGCCCCTGGCCCTGGGCTCATAGAGCTGCAAAGTGGAGGAACAGGAGGACCTAGGTCCCAGAGCTCTCCTGTGGGTCCAGAAAGGAAACCCAACCCAGGCAGCTCAGATCTGTTCCCGACAGCCTGATGAGCAGGCTCTGGGTCTAGGCCTTATTCCAGGGCTGGATATTTCTACTATCTGCCTGCTTATTGGATGAATCATCTTTGAGCCCAGCTTTGACCCGGCCACTTCTCACTGGCTCCCCAGAGCCTGCCATGGAAAACTCATCTGGGATTAAGCACAAACTATCTTTTCAAGCCTGCACTCTGCTTCCTGGCTCTTCCCTCACCCTCTGTTCTGGCTTGGGGCTCTCCTGGATGGGCAGGGTGGATCAGATCAACTTGAAGTTTTTACAAAATACACACATGCTGCTTTTCTACCCTGCTCACTCCTTGCTCTGCTAAGAGCCACTACTCTGGCAAATCAAACATGTCCAAACTGTGCCATCCACTCCCTCCTCCAGCCAGTCCTTGTCCTCCTCTCCATCTTCATTGATTCAGAGTCTCCTTGCCCTTTAAAACCCAATTTGAATGCCACCTCCTCCATGCAGCATTTCTGGGATGGCAACCAGAGGAGGTCTCATAGCCTTTAATGTACTTTTCCCATTTCAGTCTGTCTCTTCTACTAGACAGTGAGCTCATCCTTTCATCTATCAAATGCTCATAGAGTGCAAGTCCCACACACATGCGCTGGTAATTCCTGGGGAAGGGGCAGGTAGGCAAGTCAACAGATTGTGACAACAGCGTCAGAAATGTTACAATAATGGCAGTACAGAGCATCAGAGGACATTTTGGCAATAGCAATTAAAGCTGAAAATGTACATATTTTATGACCAACATTTTCAAACCGAGGAGTATAATTATCTAGAGAAACTCACACGTGTGCATAAGGAGACAGTTCCAGGGATATCTAGGTCACAATGTTTGAAACATAAAAAAGAGGCCTCAACCTCAGTACCTTCAGTATCTATGACAATGGAGTAGACAACTAAAACTGTGATGTTACACAGCAGTTAATCCTATATAATAACAGGCTAATATGCAAATCAACCGAACAGCAGAATGACTATCACTATGATGTTCACTGACCACCAGGGGGCAGATGCTCAAAGCAGGAGCTATTCCTTGGTGGTCAGTGCACTCCCACAGGGGGAGTGCCTTTCAGTCAGAAGCCAGGCTTATGGCTGGTGAGCACAGTGGCCGTAGCAAGAGGCTCTCCTACCTCCACAGCAGCACTAAGGAAGTCCGACTGTGTCAATTGGACATCCACTGAGGGCTCCCGGACTGCAAGAGGGAACAGGATGGGCTGAGGGGCACCTCCAACTGCATGAATTTTTTGCATTGAACCCCTAGTATATACAGAAGATTGGGAAATTTTGTGTTTTGTAATCATCTATATATATAAAAGCCTAAGCAACTATCTGACCGTCCAACCATCTGCCCAGTAGCTATGATCCACAATGACCATAAGGGGGCAGATGCTCAACACAGGAGCTGCCAAGTTGTGGTGACTTGGCAGCTGTGGTTCTCAGGTGATGCACCCAGAACCAGAGAGGAAGCAGCCTGATTCCGGGGTGGGTCACCCAGGAACTGCCTGCCCTCTTGCAATCTGGGACCCCTTTGGTGATGTCAGAGAGCCAGTTTCAGCTTCATCTCTGCAGGCAAGGCCAAGGGATCTCACCGGTGCATGAATCCATGCACCAGGCCTCTAGTACCTTAATAAAGTTGGTATATACATACACATTTCCGTATTAATGTGGATAAATCTCAAAAACAACATTGCAAAAAGGAAATGCAGAATAATGCCATTAGCAAAACTTCAATGTTAATAACAATCACAAAACAATACTATCTATAATTTATGGATGCAGACATGTTGCCATGTTGTATATCTACCAAGTTTATGCTTCTAATTATCTTTAGAGAGGGAAGGAGCTGGGACAGAGGAAAGGAAGGCCTTCTCATTTGTCAGCAACACTTTTAACAAAAAAGATCTGAAGTACAAACGACAGAATGTCACCACTGGCCAATTCTGTTGGTTTTATACTTTTACCTGTTTTATGTTGAGATTATTTCAAAATTAAATAAAAAAGTAGCCTGGGACATCAGAGGAAAGTGCCTACTTTTCCCTGGGAAGTCAGGGGAGGTTGGGAAGGAGGCGCCAGCTGGTATTGAAGGCAGGGTGGGAGCTGGTGTTGAACTGGGTTTGGGGAGCTGGGAAAGGAGATGCAGGGGCTCAAGGCCAGGGACGCTGTGAGCAGGCTATCTGCCCTTTTCCGTGTTTAATGAATGACTTGTGTTTGTCAGGCTTTCCCTCTCTTGCTACCTTCTTCACCCTCATCCCTGGTTCCAACTCCTCGATTTCTGGGCTGTGAACATAGTGCATAGGCTCTGGCAGCTCGTAGGGGCATGGGGATCATGTGTCATGTGGTGATTTTTTAAGTCTAGATCGCCAAATATATGAAATTGAACGTTAAAAATGGGAACTAGCCACTGATACAGGAAAAATAGAATCTGTAGAGGATACCATGCTCGACCACATGCAAATTCAGTTGAAAACCAACTGAAACTGATAGTTTTCTGAGAAAATGTAAACCATCAATTTGGCTCCAGAACTAGAAAACTCCAACAGACTAATAATCATGGAAGAAACTGAGTATTCATCAAACTCCACTCCAAAAAAAATCCAGGTTTGGCTGTTTTAATTTCTATCAAACCTTCAAGGAAGAGATCTTTCCAATGTCATTTAAACTGTATCAACAGTACCAGATCACAGATAAAGATTCCAAATTATTTTATAAAGCCAGCGCAACATTGACAAAGATCACACAAAACACACAAAAAAGTTACTCTTAAAAATATTATTTATGAATATTAGTGCACATTTTATGAGTTAACTAGAGGCCTGGTGCTTGAAATTCATGTGGGGGTGGGGGAGGGGTCCCTCAGCCCGGCCTGCATCCTCTCCAATCTGGAACCCCTCAGGGGATGTCTGACTGCTGCTTTAGGCTAATGCCTCTGCCTGCCAGCCTAATTGCCCCTACCTTGCCACCCTGCTGGCAAGTTCAACCCTAACTTGCTCACTTGCCAACCTGATCACTCCTACCTTGCTCCCCTGCTGGCCTGATTGCCCCTCACTTGCTCCTCTGTCAGCTTGATCACCCCTAACCACCTCTGCCTTGGTCCTTGCCCTAAGCTGCAGTCTGGCCTCTCTCTGTGGGAGGCAACCTGGTGGATCAGGCGAAAGTGCTACCTCCGTTACCCCGCTGCTGGTGTCACTGCTGGCCTGAGCCTGGGCCCCTTGCAGCCACTGCGCTTTGTCCGGAAGGATGTCTGGAACATCATCCGGAAGACATCTGCCCTAATTAGCATATTCCCCTTTTATTAATATAGATAAGAACAAATAGAATCACACAGCATTATGTTAAAAAATGATATACCACAAGTAAGTGAGGCTATATTCCAGAAATTCAGATTCAGTATTAGGAGAATTATTTATATAATTGAACAAATATTTAAAAAGAGATGAAAAATCATATAAACAGCTCCATAAGTGTTAAAAATGCCTAAAAGGCATCTCTAATATTTAGCAGAAATAGATGGGTATTGCTGAACATGGTTTTATGCACGTATGTGTATGTTTATATGTGTGGTATACAGACATACAGACCTAGAAGGAAAAAATGATCACCATTCCCTTTATTCTTTAACACTTCTCTAGAAATTCAAGGAAATACAAATTTTGAAAATAGAAGTTATAAAAGGAGGCCAATTTATCAATTAATATTGCAAATAAGATTGATCCCCTGGAATAAAAAGAATAAGACAGTTTATTGAAAACACTGTTTTAGAAATAATAAAAATCTACTAAGATGACCGCTAATAAATATTAAAACAAAAAATATATAGCTTTTCTGTGCATAAATATTTGCCTCTTAAAATATAATGGAAGGAAGCATTTGCAGTATCAGTAAAAGTGTTAAACATAACGGAAAGTCTGACCAGCATTAGCAAGGACAGCTCTTATTAATGCTGTTCACCCCTTGTTCCTCAGCCCTGAGACCTAATACAGATGGGGCAGCCCCGGCTGGTGTGGCTCAGTTGATGGAGCATCGGCCTGTGGACTGGACCAAGGGATCTCAGATTCGATCCCTGGTCAAGGGCATATTCCTGGATTGCAGGTTCAAACCCCAACCTGCATGTGGGAGGCAACCAATCTCTCTCTCTCTCTCTCTCTCTCTCTCTCTCTCTCTCTCTCTCTCTCTCTTCCCCCTTCCCTTTCACTCTCTCTAAAACTCAATGGAAAAATATACTCGGGTGAGGATTAACCAAAAAAATTTTGTTAAAAATACAGGGTGGGGCAAAAGTAGGTTTACAGTTGTGAGTACATGAAACAGTTTATTCTTGTGTTATTACTTATTAATTATTATATTGCTTTCCATGGGAAGAACTGTAAGCCTACTTTTGCCCTACCCTGTAGATATTGTTCCAGTGGTGGAACTGACTCACAGATCAATGGGACAGAAAAGTGTATTTAGACAATGACAAAGCTCATTTGCTATGCAGTGGTGATCATAATAATTGCCAGCTTACGGTGGTTCCCATGTGCCAGGCACTGTTCTGTACCCCTCACCTGCATCCTAACACACTGGGTCCAGTTGGTCTATAGTATTGAAGATATTCAAGTCCTCTGTTTCCTTATTGATATTCAGTCTGGTTGTTCTACCCATTATTCAAAGTGGTTTATTAAAATCTATTTTCATACCACTATTTCTCCCTTCACCTTTGTCAATGTTTGCTTCATACTGTATATCTGGGTACTTTGCTGTTAGGTACATATATATTCATAATTGGTATATCTTCCTGGAGAATTGACTTTTTATAATTATACTAGAGGCCCAGTGCACGAAATTTGAGCATGGTAGGGGCCCGTAGGCCTGGCCTGCAATCCGAGCCAATCAGAGCCAGGCCGATTGGGGCCAGGCTGATTGTGGCCTGCCAGCCAGGGGGAAGGATGGGGTGGGGGGAATTGCAGGAGGTTGGCCACTGGCCCCAGGAAGGAGCTGGCCCTTGGCCCCCCTGGGAAAGGGGCCGTGTCTGCTGCCATCCACCCCTGGTTCCCCATCCCAGCCTGGGGATTGGAGGCCCCAGTGGGATTAAGAAAGGAGGCCCCGGTCGCTGGGATAGGCACAGAAGGAATGGACGCAGGATGCCAACACCACGATTGTGGTTCCCCACAACCTCCCCCCCCCCCGCCATCCTCCTCCCCTCGCCTCTATGTTGCATTGTGGCAGGTGGGTGCCAATGGGGCCTACAGGCCAGGGGGATGGACAGGGTGCAGGAGTTGGCCGCCAGCCCTGAGGAGGGAGCTGGTGCTCGGCCCCCTGGGAAGGGGGCTGTGTCCACTGCCACTTATCCTCAGTTCCTCGTCCCAGCCTGGGGCCTACCAGCCAGTGGAGGGACCACAGAGGTTGGCTAGCTGGGGGAGGTTGGCTATGGGAGCAAACTGACCACCAGGGGGCAGCTCCTATATTGAGCATCTGCCCTCTGGTGGTCAGTGTGTGTCATAGTGACCAGTCGTTCTGGTTGTTTAGGCTAATATATATATATATAATCTTTCTTTGTCTCTCATGGCAGTATTTGACTTAAAGTCTATTTTATAGTGTAAGTGTGGCCATGCCTGCTCTCTTTTTGTTACCATTTGCATGGAATGTCTTCTTCCATTCTTTCCCTTGCAACCTATGTGTGACTTTACAGCTGAGGCGAGTCTCCTGTAGACAGCACATGGCTGCATCTTTCTCCACTTTTAAAAAATATATATATTTTATTGATTTTTCACAGAGAGGAAGGGAGAGGGATAGAAAGTCAGAAACATCGATGGGAGAGAAACATCGATCAGCTGCCTCTTGCACACCTCCAACTGGGGATGTGCCCACAGCCAAGGTACATGCCCTCGACCGGAATGGAACCTGGAACCTTTCAGTCTGCAGGCAGATGCTCTATCCACTGAGCCAAACCGGTTCGGCCTTTCTCCACTTTTTATGTGAAATAACTCATTCACTCCTCACAGTAACCCTCTGCACAGGGTACTATTGTGGTCCCCACTTTCAGATGAGGAAACTGAAACACAAGAAGATTTGGTGACTTCTAGATCCCATGAAATTGGAATTTGAACTAGTTCATGCTCTCTGTACCCATCCTACTGCACAGATAAATTGAGATTTTTAATATAAAAGGAGGGTGATGGTGGGGGAAGGAAATGGGTTATTCAAACAGGATTTTGAAACAACTATCTAACCTCTTGATGAAAAAATAAAGCTGGGCCCTATCACATTCCTTATACCAAAGTACTAGTAAATTCTAGAAGGAAACAATTAAAAGGAAGGAAAAATTTAAAAGAAAGAAAGAAAACCCTAACAATACTAATGAAAATCACAAGCAAATATTTTTAGGAGCCTCTAGTAGGAAATACTTTTGACTATAGAAAAATCTGAAATTCATGTAAGCAAAAGATGCCATAATAATATTAAAAAAGAGACAAATGACAATTTGCAATACACATGACAAAAAGTTAGTTGCCTTCATTCAGAAAAACCTCTTAACAACCAGTAGGATAAAGTAGGAAAGATACAAATAGACAGTTCACAGAAAAATAAATGCAAAGGCCAATCAATCAATAAACACAAAAATAGTGTCTGCCCTTTCTAATAATTAAGAATTACATTGAGCCCGGCCAGCATGACTCAGTGGTCGAGCGTTGACCTATGAACCAGGAGATCACGATTTGATTCCTGGTCAGGCCACATGCCCCAGTTATGGGCTCAATCCTCAGTGTGGGGCTTGCAGGAGGCAGCTGATCAATGTTTCTCTCTCGCCATTGATGTTTCTATTGCTCTCTCCCTCCCTCTCTGAAATCAATAAAAACACTTTTTAATAAAGAATTACACATTGAAACATGATATCACTTTCCATCTCTCATATTGGCAATGTTGGAAATTTGATAATGCACCGTGCTGTCGAGGGCGGAGGGTAGGGGGCACTCTCATGCTTGCTGGGCAGTGCAAACTGGTTCATCCTCTTTGAAGGCGATTTGACAATATCTATCAGAAACTTAGTCAAAAACCGGTTTGGCTCAGTGGATAGAGCGTCGGGTTACAGACTGAAAGGTTCCAATCAAGGGCATATACCTTGGTTGCGGGCACATTCCCCATAGGGGGTGTGCAGGAGGCAGCTAATCAATGTTTCTAACTCTCTATCTCTCTCCTTTCCTCTCTAAAAAATCAATAAAATAATAATAATAATAATAATAATAATAAAAAGAAACTTAGATATACCTAAATTTTGACTCCTTACTCCAGGATTTATTCTACAGCTAACCTCACACATATGTACAAAGATACATAATCATGGGCGTTCGTTGCAGCTTTGGTTGTGCAGCAAAAATGTAGAAGCAACTGAAACATCCACTGACAGGACAGATTCGTGTAAATTATAGCCTCCTTCAAGGGAACTCTGTGAGCTGCTACATGAATGATCTATGTTGCTGTGGATAGATGTGTGATGTATGTTAACCAACACAGAGTACCAGGCATGTGTCCCTGGTTGGATTTAAATAAAACACAAGCATAGATATGTATTTGTCAATATTTATGAAAAAACTTAGGGAAGAAAACTTAAGGAACTTGACCGTGTTTATATTTGTGGTGGAACAGAGGTCTGGGATAGTAGGGAGACTTTTCATTATGTGTATTATTTCTAATGGTTTTCCTTTCCCCCCCCCATAAGCACATTATTTTCTGAATTGAAAAAGAGTATTTATAAAGGAGCCAATTATAAGGAAGAATACTATTTAAGGTGCTTCACCCTAAACTTTCTTTTCAAATTCTTTCCTCAGTGGGCTCACCAGTTTTGACACTAAAATTTTACATCTGGAAGGGCCCAAGAGACCTTCTCCAACCTTCATTTTGTCCATGAGGAAAGGGAGGCCTAGCGAGGTTTCAGCAAGCAGCCCAGGTCCCCTGGACCAGTGGTCAGCAAACACATTAGTCAACAGAGCCAAATATCAACAGTACAACAATTGAAATTCTTTTGAGAGCCAAATTTTTTTAAACTTAAACTTCTCCTAACACCACTTCTTCAAAATAGACTTGCCCAGGCTGTGGCATTTTGTGGAAGAGCCACACTCAAGGAACCAAAGAGCCGCATGTGGCTCGTGAGCCACAGTTTGCCAACCACAGCCCTGGACAGTCTCTACAGAGACTGGGCTACTATGATTGCTCTCAGGAGAGGGACTGATGACCCCGTTATGCATGTGATCAAAGCTCCATCCTTGGACTTTTCCCATCACATAGTCCAGTGAGTCTTATTCCATGTGCACCTACATGGAGAGCCTATTGCAATGCAGATTCCTGGGTGCCTTCCTGAAGAGTCTGATTCAGTGGACTAGCAGGACCCTGAGACCTGCATGTTAGCAATGTCCCCACCAAATGATTCCAAAGTCCTACTTGAAGTCACCGATGGTTCTGGACCCTCTGATCTCCCCAGCTCAGTCCTGCTGGCAGTATCTGTGTATCTACCCACTCCAGTGAGGAAAGTATGGTGCTTCAGTGGAAGTGCTTGTACCCCCAAGGCAGTGCTTCAGCCAGGGTCTCCCTCCCCTCTGGCCCCTGCTCAACTGAGATGAAGGATGGCCCTTGCTCACTCACCCCCGGGGTGGGCAGCTGGATGTGGAGGTGGGGGGCAGACTGAGAGTCATAGCTGCATCTGGGGTGCCCCTCACCCCATCAGGGCTCCCCTGAAGCAGGCCTTGGGGAAAGATGCTGACCAGCCTATTGGAGCTGAGAGGGACCTGGCCTGCTTGGGTGGGGGGAGGAGGCCAGAAGAGGCCTGGGATCCATGCCCGCCAGCACTGACAGTGCTTCATTGTCCCTGTGCCACAGAGCCTTGCACCAGCCGCCTTTGTAGTTGGGAATCGAGCTGGGAAGTGGCTGGGCCCCTCGGAAGCCCCTGACGACCAATCAAGAGGAGGGACAGCTGGTGACAGCCCATCTGCCTGAGCCCCAAACTTCACCTGCTGCCCAGGTAGGTACTCTTGCCATTCTCCCACTCAGCAGGGCTGAGCCCCTTGCGCCAGCTCCTTCCTCAGCCTGGGAAGTGTGGTCTGAGGCTCTCCTGACAGTGCTGGGTAAAGGCCATCCTTAAGCCCCCAAACCCACAACCTGATGGAGGGGGGTGCAAGATGGGCCCATCCCATCTTCAAAGACCACTATTCCAGAGGACCCTGGCTCCCAAGGCCTGGGAGGGGGCCAAAGGCTCTCTGGCTCTGCTTAGGACCCCCCTACTCCACGGAAATGCCCCGCGCAAGGCTGCCAGCTGGGTCCCCGGATTGGGTCTTGCCCAGCTGGCCCTGGTTAGGGATAGGCCCAGAGCCCAGCCAGATATGACTGTTCTGAGAGTTCCCTGCCTCTCAACCCCCTCTCCTTGAGAATGGGTTATGACAAACGATATCTTCATAGACCGTTAAGAGTTGGGAAGGATCTTAGTGATACAGTCAACCTCAGTCTTGTTTGACTTCTCGAGTGTTAGTGTCATTTAAAATGGCCTGGCCGATGTGGCTCAGTGGTTGAGTGCAGACCTATGAACTAGGAGGTCATGGTTCGATCCCTGGATAGGGCACATGCCTAGGATTGTGGGCTCCACCCACAGGAGGGGGTGTGGAAGAGGCAACCGAGCAATTATTCTCTCTCATCATTGATGTTTCTGCCTCTCCCTCCCTCGCCCTTCCTCTCTGAAATCAATAAAAATATATTTAAAAATTAAAATCAATTAAACATTCAAAAAATGTTTTAAAGGTTATAAGTGAACAGCTCCGAGGACTCAGGTATAAGCTGGTCAGAACAGCACAGGAAGCCCGGGTCTCAGGCAGCCCTTCCTGGTTCAGCTGCCTCCTCCCTGACCTGCCTCCACCAGCTCCTTCCCTCTCCTCTCCTAGCCTCCCCGTCCACACACAGCCTCTGTTCCCCACAACCTCTGCCCCTCCTCCTTTCCTATCCTTCCACCATCTGGTGACTCCTAGCAACACCTCCTACCCTCTCCACCTCCCTACCCCTGCCCCATGCAGCCCCTTGTGAAAGCAACAGGAGGTGATTAAATCTCCAAGGCTGGAAGGTATGAAACCAGTTAGCATGTAAGTGCGGCTTTCTTTCCTATTAAGCAGACAAGTTAATAACACCAAGAAAGGATTGGCTGGTCAAAAGAAGCTATAACTGTGATGTGACTTCTTTAACTGAGGGTGTCTCTAAAATCTCTTTTCCATGAAAGCAGTTACCCTGTGTGGCCTGTTGGCCAAGAACATTGCCATAGCTGTTATTATCAAGAAAAGTAATCTTAGGTAAAGTCTTTTTTTCTGTGCAGATCAAAGTGGTCGATGTTCACATCTCCCTTATAATTTCCTGGCCTGGCCCTGTGAGAGCTCTCCAGGGCAAGGAGTCTTAGCCGCAGGCGGTATCACTTCTGTCCCTTGGCCATGCCCACTGCCCAGCCCTGTGCTGAACCCTTGTCCCTCCAGCCTAGGTTCCTGGGAGAAGTAGCATCAAATAGAAGTAAAGAGCTCAGGTTCAGGAGTCAGGTGGGTCTGAGTCCCAGCTCATCACCTACGAGCCAAGTCATCTCTATGCACATCAGTCCTTTCATTTGTAAAATGGGGGTAACACCAGTACCCGAAGGGTACTATGGAGATTGAAGTTAATATCTGTAAAGTGCTTGAAACCACATCTAGCACTTACTATGTGCTTAACACGTTAGTTCTGATCATGATGGCAGCCTCTTCGCCCCAACTGCACCTGCTGCCCCCGTTAACCTAATCCCGCATGGCTCCCACCGCACGTTCAGTGACTGTTCTCTGACCTGTCCTCTTAAGGGCCTCAAAGGCAGAAACTCTATCATTTTCCTTACACATGATAAGAAATCATTCACAGTTGCTTGGAGACTGTCCACCCTCAAGGTGGGAGAACTGAGACCCTCAGGAACAGAAGTGCAGCCACCTGTGGCCCCACAACTGAAGGTCTGATCCAGGCTTTTCTGCTTCCCCAGTTGTGGCCCAGCCATGACAGGCCTGGATGTCAGGTGCTGTGTCTGCTCACAAGGGGAGGTTTGGTTTTGATGGGGCCTCAAAAGCAGGGAGCCTGGTTTCAGACCCCAACCCTCATGATTCACATCAGAGCGAGGACAGGATGCCTGGCCACAGGCCAGAACAGGCAGTCACTGCAGTTAGCCAGGTGGCAGATGTGAGATCATTGTTCTCATTCATCCCTTGGAGGTAGCCCAAACCTCAGCTCCTGCAGCTCAGGTAGGAAACCTAAAGCAGCAGACACCATGTCCCCCACCCCCAACCCCGTGATTTGGAGCCCTGGACAGAGAGATAGCAAGCTTCACACCCTGCATCTCAGCTGGCAGAAGGGAGGCCATGTGCCATGGTGGAAGGGGCACTGGGTTGGAGTAGGGAGGCCCGTGTTCAAAACCAGACTCTTCACCTGATGGGGAGAACTTGTCCGTGTCAATGAGCTTCTCTGGGCCTCTATTTTTCCATCTGTAGGAATGGAACAAATGCCAGAGCACCTGTACAGTGCCCGCATGGGCACTCAGTAACTTGTAGACGTTCTGCTCGGTCCATCACAGTTGTTCTTCCAGATTGCCAGGTGGGGCTGCCAGCCCCTTGTTTTTCTTAGCAGAAATTTTCCTCGCCTGGCCTGCACCCCAAGATGAAGGAAAGGGGTGGTGTTTTGGCAGAAGAAGAGAGGAGGAACAGTCCAGATCTTCCCAGACTCCTGGCAAACATGAGAGGCGCAGCAGGGAAGACGTAGTTCTGTCTGGTTTTCCCAGAGATTTTTCCACTCGGGTGATGCCAAACTCAGGAAGCCAGAAGTAAAGTGACAGACCCTGCTGCTGGCTCATGCAGGGTGGTGTTTTCTCCTGATTCGTTCAACAAATGAATGGATTTGTTGGGATTCCAGGCACCGCCCTTGGCACTTGGAACATTCCACAGCCAGTAGAACAGACACAGACTCTGCCTTCATGGGGTCTTCATTCTAATGCGGGTGGAGGCCATAAACTATGGGTGAAGTATGTTAGAAGGAGGTACAAGCAATGGAACCGAAAGAAAGGGGGATCGGGAGTGCCAGGGACGTGTGTTAATAATAGGGTCATCGGGACAGGCCTCACAGAAAGGCGTCATTTGAGATGCCAATCACCTGCTCCCCTGAGGAGCCCTGGGAAGCTTGTGGGCTCAGAATCAGGAACGGTGCCTTTCGTGAGGTCCTAGGAAAGGAGCAAAATCCAGGAGGCCTGGTCCCAGCCCAGATGGCACGCTCTTCCTCCAAAACCCTTTAAATGACGTGCAGATTGTTCAGCCTGAGATGTGGTCCAGCCCCAATCTGTTTGTTTTCTTAGCATATCCTTCTCACCCTACCTTTGCAGCCAAGCCAGTCAACCCGGCCATTTCTGGAATATTCCACCCTCTGCTTCCCTCCTCCACTCATTTGTTTCCTAGCCTGCTCCCGCTGGTGACTGTCAGTCCAGACATCCCACCTGCCACCTTTCTGAAGCCTTCCCCGGCCCCCCTGAGGCTGTGATCTCTGAGTCCCATCACCTTGGCTTGTACCTTTCTGGAGCCTGGCCCTTCCCCTGAGGGTAGGCATTGGCTTAACTGTCTGATCTCTCCACTGGGCGGGAAGAGACCTGCAGGTGGGGGCCTTGGCATGCATTGGCTGAAATGAGCTCAAAGGCCCCCAGCAACTCTGGGACAAGAAGGGTGGGGGAGCCTCTGGTCTACTCAGACAAAGAAGCAGGTGGACCCTAATTGGTTTGGCTCATAGATAGTCAGCCTGCCGACTGAAGGGTCCTGGGTTTGATTCCGGTCAAGGGCATGTACCTTGGTTGTGGGCATATCCCCAGTGGGGGGTGTGTAGGAAGCAGCTGATCGATGTTTCTCTCTCATTGATGTTTTTAACTCTCCGTCCCTCTCCCTTCCTCTCTGTAAAAAAAAAAAAATCAATAAAAAAAAATATATTTTTTAATAAAAGAAGCAGGTGGGAGGCCAGCAGGAAAGGAGAGAGGGAATTAAATGAAGGAGCTACTGAAGGAAGGGGAGAGAGAAATCCCCACCAAGTGTTCTCCAGAGAGGCAGACTGTGAGACAGAAGGATGAGTCTCCCCCCGAAATGGCTATTGCTTTCTTCCATCAGCATCTCAGGCCAGTGCTTCCTTGTGTCTAACTAGAATACCTCTTGCTGCAGCTGTAGCTCATTTCCTCTGGTTACCTCTGGATTCAGGTTACTATTTGAATCCTCATTCAGCATGAATCAGAGTGGCCTTCCTGACCCCCTAGCACAAGGGGCAGGAGCAAGGCCATCACGAGGCTGACCCCTGGCCTGGGCGCTTGTGCTTTAGTTGAGGAGGCCACAGAGGTTGTGCCAACCAGTCATCCCTTCAGCCTCTCTCCAGAGCTAACCCGCAATATAAGCAAATCCATAAATAGAGCACCCACCACAGGAGCCCTGTGATTCTCAGCCCCGTGTGCTTTGGGCTCTCTGCCCTGCAGGCTCTGTGAAGCCATGTGAGCCACATCCCAGCCTCTACCCTCTGGCTCCCCGCCCATCGCTGGAGCAGCTGAGCTCACAGAGAGAGCCCCTCCACCGCTCTCCAATCCCCCCGCCCCCGCCCTTGGCAGCCAGCGTCTCCTGCCCTATTTAGACAGATGGAGCCAGAGTCTGGTGTCCCTCCCATCTCTGCTGCCCCAAGGGGTGGTGCATTCCTATCTGGGGACCCCAATTCCCTCAGGGGAAAACCTTAACACAGTCCAAGTCCAGCTCCCTCCTCTCCACTTCAGTGCAGACGAGGTCTCCTCCTGGAATGCCCCGCCCCTAGCCTCCACAGGGCAGCTCCTCCTCAGGGGAAAGCCCCATATGCACTCAGAGCTGGGAATGTGGCTGCTGGACACAAACTGTCTGGGCTCAAATCTCTCTTTAGCTACAATAACTCCCACCTTGAGCACCGTAGTAACATTTAACACCATGCAAGGTTACAGCAATAAGGTCATATTCTGTGGTTCCCGATGAACATGCCTGTGGGAGGAACACCATTCATCCCAGTACCTCTGCACATCCCAAATCGCACAGGTACAGGGACGGAGGGACAGGGACGGAGGGCCAGACACACCCAGCCCTGGCAGAGGAGAGCTCTCAGATTCTGAGGCAGGGCGAGCCCCCCAGTGCCAGAGCTGCCCTTTCCTCGGGGCCCAGCACAAAGTGGGTCACACCCTGTGATAGTGTCTGTCACATGTGATGCTTTTCATGTTGGCTTTCCGTCTTGTTTTGTTTGATGAGATCTACACATCACACAAAACTCAAAAAGTGAAAAAGAGAAAACAATGGATGCAAGCCATTTTCACCCTGCCTCAGCCTTTACCCAGGTTCTCTCCCAGAAGGCATCACTGTTGAGTTTCCTGGGTTTCCTTTCAGAGAAAACCCAGCCGCGGGCAGGCTTACAGAGACTGTTCTCCGGGTGCCGCCTGCTTCCTGCTTGCTCGGCTGAACAGACATCTGTTACTCTTTATTCTGATTGGCTGCTTTCGGATCGTTTGGGTACCCCCCCCCCACCCCACCTTACTGTGCTCTCACTGAGGGCAGAGCCGTCTGCGATGTATCTTTCCTCCGCACATCCTAGCGCAGTGCCCACAGAGAGCAAGTGTTCATGTAAGGTTGGTTCTCTCTACACATCCACGAATCATCTGTAGCTGGTTGGATTTGTGTGGGCTGGGGTTCAGCATCCTGGCTCAAGAGCCTGGGTCTCTCTGTCTCCCCTGGCTTGTGGCACCATCCACCAGCGCTCAGGCGTTGCTGGGGTGGGTGGCACCAGCAGCATCCTGCCCGTGTGCTCCTGCTGCTGAGCGCTTTCATCCGCCTCTAGCTGGGGTCTCCTCTCCCTGCCCCTTCTCAGTCCACTTGGGACCCCTGCAGGGTAGAGAGATGGCAGGGAAGAGGCTGGGAAGAGAACAGCCCTGTGAGGGGTGGGGAGTGGAGCTTTGCCCAGAGGCCTTTGCTAGCTGAAGGCTTAGTCTGGACTTGTTACCACGGAGACGGGAATTACTGCAATAACTCAGAGTTGAACTGGAGCCTGCAGCTTCCCCGGTTCTGGGGGGAATGTATTTGCTCCACAACACTGAGATGTGCCACATCTTTTTTCTATAGCAAGACAAAAACGCAGCTTCTGCCCAAGATTTCACCATGTCCTCCATGCATTGATGGAGCAGAGCACCAGGAGGCGATGAGGATAGAGCGGGGCAGGGGCTGCCAGCCCTGTGCGCTGGGAAGCCAAGCAGCATTAGCCAGCAGCCCCTCTGCTCATCTGTGGCAGGAGGGGCTCAGGTTAAATGATTTGAAAGAGCCCCTCCTGCCATTACACTCTGAGTTTGAGATCATGGGGCCAAATGAGACCCCTTTAGCCCCACTGCCCATCATTCCTTTCTTCAGTAAATATTTATAAAGCACTGAGCTCTGCCCAGCACAGCAGAAAAAATGAGCAAACACAGCCATGGGCTCTGTCATCAGGAGCTTTCCGTCCACTGGAGGAGTCAGCCATTTGCTATGTCATCCCATAAATAAACAGCAAAGTTCCAGGTACTCACGTGGAAAAAAAATACTTAACTCCAATGAGGCATTGCTATGCACCAAGCACTGTTCTGTCTCATGTGAATTTGTTCATGCTATCCTCACATTCACTCAATAGATGCTATTAACATCTCAATTTTACAGGTAAGGAAACTGAGGCTCAGGTTAAGAAACTTGCCCAAAAACATGGAGCTAGTATATAGCAGAGGCAGGATTTGTACTCCAAGAGTTGAGGTCTCCCTAGGGACCCAGACTTAAATGCTACATTATGGCAGGCTGGCCCCCACTTGCCCAACTGAGGACTGTACTGGGGGACAGAACCCCCTCCCTGATTGCTGCATCTTGGTCTTGATGCTGTGGCCAGCACCATACCACATCGGGGGAGGGAGGGACAGGCAGGGAGGGACCACTGGCTTCTGAGCAGAACTCCAGGGGTCTGGTGGTTACCGTGGCCCATACGATGCAAGTTTAAGCCTTGATCTTCCTGCACGTGGCTCAGCCAGACCCTGAGGGGAAGGGAGAGGGGGTGACATCAGATCTAGATCTTGAGTCTTTCTGAGTAGGCGGCCTGCACAGAACCCCCAGTCCCTGCACTCCCTCCACCCCATCGACAAGCTTGAGCAGGAGCTGGTCAAAACAGGGCACTGGAAGAGGGAAGAAAGATTTGATGCAAAAGAAAGAAGGAAAGATAATTGTGAGCACGCCTGGAAATATCAAGCCTTCCTCTCTACATATGACTTTTTCTAAAGATAAACAAACAGTAAAGCATGTTCATATTAAATAAGTTTGCAAATTCAGAAAAAAGTTTAAAGAAAAGCCACATTTCCACCACCCAGAGATAAATGGTCTTTTTTCCTACAGTTATAACTTTGGTTGGTTTGTTTGTTTGTTTTTTACTCTTTCTTTCCCTTTTATATTTTTAGAATTGAGAGCATCTAGTTTAACAGCATCCTATCTTGTTGTTCTTACTTTCTTGTCTTTTTAGCACAAGCAGGGAGTCACCCCTCCGCTGGTGTCTCTGAGTCACTGCCCAGCTCCCGGGGGCATGGGCATCGATGACGTCCCTACACCTGCCTCTTCCTCCTGCCTCTGGCCCCACTTGGCAATTATTATGGCTACTTGCTGGCTCCGGGCCATGGGCAGAAAGGCATGGGCCTCTGGATGGGGGTGCAGGGTCTTCAGGGCAAGAAAAGAAACCTTCCTGACAAGGAGAGAGGTCCCAGAGGTGAGGTGGGTGAGGGGGAAGCCTGCACTCTCAGCTTCCAGCCCAGGGCCAGATGGCTACTGTCTCCCCTTGCTGTGCTCCAGCTCCCTCTGCCCCCCAGCCTTGCCTCCCTGTTAGTGGAGAGTCCCTTAGAGGTAGTACAGATATGTACCCCAGAAATACAGCCCCCTAGACTGGGTAAAACAGCTCCACCCCCAATAGTGCCTCAAAGGCCCCATGATGTAGTGGAGCCAGACACTTAGATTCCAGTCCTGCCTCTGTCTCTCCCCAGTTGTGTGACTTTAGGCCCATTATTTAACCTCTGTGAGCCTCATTTTCTCTACCTGTAAAGTGGGGATACTGATGCCCACCTCTTAGGCTACTACCTCTCAGTTTGCTTGTGAAGAGTCCATGATGGTCAGTGAGATAACTATAAGGAAGCAATCGGTACCATGCCTGGCCCATGCCAATGTCCACATTTTCTCTCCCTTGTTCTGAGGCTTTCTCAGGGGCTGTGCACACTCTGGCCTGCAATGTGCTTCCAGCACTTCCTGTCAGCATTTGCTCTTCCCCATTTAGCTTCTGTCTTTAGCCTGAAGGCTGAGGAGGGGGCTGGGGAGTCAAGTGTCCTGGGTTCAGGTCCCACTGCTCAGTGGCTGCCTGACCTGGACTAGTTACTTTCCCTCTCTGTGCCCAAGATTCCTCATCCATAAGATAGGATATTAGCAGAACCTACTCTAATTAGCAAAAACCACTCTGAGAACTTTAAGCAAAGTAGAATTTAATGCAGAGAATTCTGTGCTCACAAAATCATTGGGAGAGTTAAACTATGGGTCTTCAGAACAGAGCAGAACTGCCGCTCAGCACAGCCTGGAGCCTCACCTGCAGGCCAAAATCAGGGAGCCTCTGCAGCTGCACCACCATTGCCTCTGGCTCCTCATCCACCACTCGCCCTCCAGGACCCAGAGGCTGGGCATTGGTCTGCTGCAGAGAACTGCTTCCTCTCCTCGGCATTGCTTGTCAGCAGAACACAGCCCAAGCAGCAGGAAGGAGGCCCCCCTCCTTCCCGCCTTATAAATCTACCTCCAGTGCATGAAATTGATGGAACCCACTTTGCAGTCAGAACCCCCGCTGCAAGGGAGTGCTGAAAATGTAGTTTTTAACTTTCTAGCTTCTGCAGTATAGCAAGGCACATTAGAAAGAGGGGGGAATGGATGCTAAAGGCCATTGACCAGGCCCGTGGTCGGCAAACTGCGGCTCGAGAGCCACATGCGGCTCTTTGGCCCCTTGAGTGAGGCTCTTCCACAAAATGCCATAGCTTGGGCGAGAATATGTGGCATTAGAAGAAGTTTAGGTTTTAAAAATTTGGCTCTCAAAAGAAATTGCGATCATTGTACTGTTGATATTTGGCTCTGTTGATTAATGAGTTTGCCGACCACTGGACTAGACCCAACGTGCCATCTGATAGGTGCATTAAGAAAGCTGGCACATAGAAATCTTTCAGTAGATGTTAGCGGTTAATGTTGTTATTGGGCCAAGGGCATCAGCAGATCCGGGTGCTACCCACAGAACCCTGGCAAAGAAAAACAGCAGCCACAGCAGTAGCTGTAGCAGGCGTGTGGCGCTGTCCCTGGTGCTGAGCGCCCTTCTGCTGCTCCCAGATGCTGGCTGGCTGGCTGCCTTATCATTGTAGTGGGCTGGATGGCAAAGTGGAATCCTAGTCCACTCATCCTATTCTGAGGCTTCAGGGGCATCTGAGGGGGCCATTTTGAGCTTCTGAAGGAAGTTTGACCTCAGTCCTAGGAAGAAGATAGCAAAGGCAACATTCAACATTTGTGGTACTACTAATTTACAGAATGTCTCCACGTACCCTCTTCTTTAACTCTCACAGCCACCCTGGTGTAGGCAGGATGGACATAATCATATCCATTTTATAGAAGAGAAAAGAGCAGCAGCAGGTTAAAGTGCAGTTAATAAACAATCGATCCAGATTTACTCCCAATCTCCCGATCCCAGATCATATGTTCCCTCTACTCTATGCTGTGAGCCGGAGAGCAAGACTTGCTCCTGAGGGTAGCCCTGGATACAGGAGCATCTGTCTTTCATTGAGGCCTAAAACATGCTGGTCATTGTGGGAGGACCACAGTGACAAGGGCCTTGCCATCAAGGAGTCCACAGATTTGCTGGGGAACTGGCTGTTCGTGTGCCTGCAAAACTGAGAGACTAGTGCCAGGCAGTGGTAGCAAAGGCCACTGTGTAAAGCAGGTGGGGACAAGGCACGGACTGTGCTGCTCAGCGGAGGAAGGTTTTGGGGAATAAGATTTGAGCTGGGCCCAGGGGCTCAGGAGACCAGGGTTCCAGCCTAGCCCAAGAGGAAGTGTCTCAGCTCAGTCAGGGCAGTGCAAGTAGCCCTGAGACATGAGGACAGGACAGAGGGCAGGACAGGAAGAAATGCAAGAGTTTGTGGATTCAAGTGAAGAGAGGGTGTGGCCTCTGTAGGTCTCCAGACAGATTTCCTCAGACTCAGCTGGGAGTGGGGGAGGGGAGAGCTCCTGAGAGGAGGCTATAAGGGCAGGTCTCATGAGTGCCCCATTGCAACATGGTTTAAAGCAGTGGTTGTCCATAAGGTCCGAAGGGTTGGTGACTGCTGGTTTAAAGGACACTGAACTACCATCCTTTACCTTAAATCTCTTTATTCTCCCTCCTTATTTAGGGGGAGTTAGAAAACATTTTGGATATTCAAGGACTCCTTATTCAGATGCCAGTGACCCTCATAATGTTAAGCTGGCATTTCTCTATGTTGGCTGTACATAAGAATTGACTGGAGATTTTCATTCTTAGAGTCTGGTATGGGGTGTGAGTATCTGGATCTACTAAACACCTCCCAGCTCATTCCAGTATCCCACCCCACACAGAGGACTCACTGATCCAAGCCCAAGGGTACTGAATGGGGAGCCATAAATCCAAATTCTGATCCCAAACCCACCACTTACCCAGCCTTAGGAAAATCTCTTAGCCTACTGGCAACCTAGTTTTTGCATAAAAACTGGAGGAGATTGGGGTCCCAGGGCAGTTTAGAGTGAGGAAGGGCTTACTGATACTTATGAGAAGCTGCAGGGCCAGCTGGCATAGTGGGCAGGGGAGGACATTAACAGGGACTCTCATTACAGTGACCCACCTCCAAAGGACCGGCCAACCTGGGCCACCAAGCTGCTGTCCTGGGAAATGGGCTGGGGTGGCTGATCTGAGAACAGCGGGCATGGAAGCAGATGTGAGGAGCATCCCAGAGCAGAAGGGGAGTTGGGAGGGGGTGCCCATGGCCAGGAACTCCAGTTTATGTTCTCAAAGTCCAGAACCATGGGAAATAACCTTTGCTGTGGTTAACAAAAAGGTAATGAATTATTGAAGAGACAGAAGGTCAGATGGCAGCAGGAGGTGGGGAGTGGGTGGATGCAGGTGCTCTGGCGTTGTGAACTCTGGGGGGACAGGGTTAGGGAAGAAAGTGGATTGCCCTCCCATTTGGTCTCCAAGCACAGCAAGAACAGAGGCAGCAGTCCCCTACCAGCTGCAGTTTGTGGGGGTACTGGACGATTCTTCCCCATCTCTACATCTTTCCTCTGCTGGTTCCAGAACAGAGGAGGTGGAAAGATACTAGGGATGGTTCAGTCTGGGCTAATATTGAACATACACCGTTCTCAAGGACGGTGCAGAGGGCTCTACAGGAGTTATTTTACTTATGTTTACAATGACCTGTGAGGCAGTACTGTTATTATCCTCAGTTTCCACAGGTGGACACTGAGGCTCAGGGGGTCTGCTGGTCCATGGTCACATAGAGCTAGCAAGACTGGATCTGGGATTTAACCCAGTCAGTCTGTTCCATTAAATTCACTGCCAAAGAGAGGTGTTCCCTGATGCACCCTTTTCCCTCCCCCACCCTTACCCCCACCACACCCCTCCACAACAGACACATCGGTGCCTCTGCTCCATGTTTTTTTAACCGACTCACATTTCAAGCTTCATTCTTTACAGTGTGGTGCTTTGACCATCCGAAAGCTCTGTGTCTCTCTTCTTCACACTGAAAAGCTAACTTTCCCTCCAGAAGGGAAGAAGGTCCAGGCATGGTTTAGGGGCGAAGAGAAAAGGTGGGGTGCTATACCAGATTTCCATGGCAATAGTCTCCCTCATTACTGTCTCCACTTGCGGCTTGAGGAGGGTGGTAAGATGGGGGTGAGCCCTCTTCTCTCTTCCCCTTCCTTCCTCCCCTTCAGGCTGGGCAGGCAGGGGAGTGGAAGCCTGTGCTGGATGGACTCCATCACCTCAAGCTTAGACAATGGGACTTTGTAATGGGGGGCCCCCAAGAAGAACAGCAATCAGGGCAGACCTCCCGACAGCAACCCTCATCCCAAATCCCAAAGGCTGTGAACCCCACAAAGAGGACCTCATGTTTATATCTCCAGGGTCTATCCAAGGCCTGGCAAGAGCAGCTACTCAGTGAATTCCTGTTAAGTGATAAATGAGCAAAAGAAAGAACAAACCCGTGAGCCATTCCCCATGCTAGCCCCGAGTCTTCATCTCCATTTTCCTCCCATGCCATGCTCAGTCTCCCCTCTGGGCTCTACCAGGCCAGTGCCCTCTACCCACACTTTTCCACTGCACTGTGCTGCTTCCTGCACCTGCTCATGGCTCACCCTGGAGGTCACGTCCTTGCAGAAGGCTCCTCTGACTTCTCCCATGGCTCCTTTTACCCCAGCTACTGGCTAGGGGGGCATGTGGTAGCCTTTGCCTGCCCACTTGCATGTCTCCTCAGCGAGCTTTGCAGCCTCATGTGGGTGGGAACCAGCCTTCCAGACCCCCAGAGCCTGGCATGATGCCGGGCTTGGGGTAGGTACTCAACCCTTCTTTGTGGAAGGGGAAAAGGATGAAAGAGGGGAGGAGGAGAGGGAGGGATGCTTTTGGAATGGGAGTTGAGTGGAAAAGAGCAGCATCTGGAAGGCAACCCTCCTTCTCGGAGCCAGAGGGGTGCCCAGAGCTCTTTAGCCCAGGACCCGTCCCCCCTCCCCATGCATAGTATTAGGCAAATAATAAAACAGTCCTTATGGTTGTGTAGCAGTTCACCAAGTGCTGTCACATCCTGGGCCTGGGTCCAGTCCCCAGACAGACCCGAGACAGGCGCATAAGCCACTAGCCTGGTTTTAAAGGTGAGGATTCAACAAATGGAGCTGGGACCATTGGATAGCCACATGGCAAAGGGTGAACCTGGACTCTTATCTCAAATCAGATGTAAAAATTAACTCAAAATGGGTCATAGACTTCAATGTAAGAGCTAACATTATAGGATTTTTTTAAACTTATCTTTATTCTTAAAAGTATTACAGACATCCCTCCTTCTCCCCCAATTCACACCGCTCCTGCCCCCCTAAAATTGTAATATTTTAAGGAGCAAAATCTTTTAAGACCTTGAGTCAAAGATTTCTTAAATATGCTATCAAATGTATGGTCCACAAAAGAAAATTAGATGAATTGGACCGTGTCAAAATTCAAAATCTTGATGCTTCAAAAGACACTGTAATGAAAATGAGCAGACTGGGAAAGACTATTTGTGAAACACGTGTGATAAAGGACGAGCTTCCAGAGCACAGAGATGAGGAAAGGGGCCTTGAGGGATGTCACTGCCGGAGAAGAGGCCTGGGTAACCAAGTCTCCTGGTCTCCCCACTGTATTTGTTCCTTTGCAGCAGCGGGGTAGCTGAGTGGAGCCTCTAGGCCTGAGTTGGACCCTCACTGCAGAACTGACCCAGGTAAGAATTCTCACCAAGGCCTTCAGACCTGCCAGATTCACCTCCCTCCCCCTCCTTTCCCCATCTGCTTTCTCAGCTCGGACTCCCCCTAGTAGCCACCAGCAGAACTGTAGCTTCTGCCACAGGTGACCAGCACTGTAAACTGGATGGATGCCTACCGCATCCATGGAGACCCCAGAAATACAATCCCTGTGACTCCGACCCTCTGGCAGAAAGCTGCTAAAACGTACCATGTTCCATGTAAACTGCTCTAAGTTTACATTTTACTAACCGTGTTCGTGTAAACGAGTTAACCAGTGACCTAGTTATAATAGAACAGTGGGCAGCCTAGGCCAGTGGTCAGCAAACCTCAGCTCTCAAGCCACATGCGGCTCTTTGGCCCCTTGAGTGTGGCCCTTTCACAAAATACCACGTGCGGGCACGCACATACAGTGCGATTGAAGGAGTACCTTAATTAAGTTAATAACAATGTACCTACCTATATAGTTTAAGTTTAAAAAATTTGGCTTTCGAAAGAAATTTCTATCATTGTACTGTTGATATTTGGCTCTGTTGACTAATGAGTTTGCCGACCACTGCCCTAGGCAGAAGGAGAGGAGAGCAGACAGTAGGGAAACATCAGATAAGCAAGAGGCTCCCTGCTCCTGTTAGGGGCTGATTTGGAGGCGAGGAGCGTGACTTTTGTGCCCTTTTTCCTTTTTCTCACTGTGCCCTTTCTTCCCTATTTTTGTGAGTTAGGACAGTAAGCCCAGACTCCCAGGCTACCGCCCATCTCCTGCGTGCCAGGCATTTCACCTTTATTCTCCCTCCATCCCCACCTTCTAACTCTCCCTGGCTCCCGAAACCATTCCACTCTGTCCCTTGGAACTGAGTCTGCTTTTCATCTTATAAACACCTACGTGCGCTCCTGTGTTCCCAGCATTGGAACAATCCCCATCCAACCTATCAGCGCACCTGTTGGCTTCACCTTCAGAATAGCTCCAACACCTGAGCACATCTCACTGCCTCTCCTGCTTCCATCCTGGTCCACGCTGCCATTACCTTCTGCCTGGATTACTACAATTCCCTCGAACAGGCCTCTCTGCTTACCCCCACCCCGTTTATTTCCAACGATCAAAGTGAACCTGTTCCCCTAGCCATTTGCCTCAGTGGATAGAGCACTGGCCCATCGACTGGAGGGTCATGGGTTCAGTTCTGATCAAGGGCATGTACCTCACTTGCAGGCTCAATCCCTGGCCCTGGTTGATCAGGGCACAAGCAGGAGGCAACCAATCAATGTGTCTCTCTCACACTGATGTTTCTCTGTCTCTCCCTCCCTTCCACTCTCTTTTTAAAAAAAAAACCAATGAAAAAAATTTCCTCAGGTGAGAGAAAAAAAGTGAATCTGTTAATACATAACTCATTTCATGTCACTCCCTGGCTCACTCCCTCCCCCACCCCATCTGTGCCCTTCGTTCTCCCTGTCCAGCCACCTGGGCTATTTGCTGTTCCTCAGCACCCCAGGCAACATTGGCACTGCCTGCAGTGCCTGGTCCCCCGTAGCTGCATGGTTTGCTCGCTCTCTTCAAGTCTTTGCTCAAATGTCATCCTCTCCGTGTGGCCTTCCCCAATTACACGCTTTCCAATTCTAACCTCACCCTCACCCCTGCACTGCTTCTTCCCACCGGAATCCCATGAGGGAGGGATTGTATTTGTCTTGTTCACTGATAATCACCAGCTGTAGTCTGGCACAAGGCAGTTGTTCACTAAATATTTGTTGAGTTAATGAATGAATGAGCCTGCTTTTCTTGAATGAAAACTAAGAGTGAGATAAGGTCTGGAGCCCAAACAAATGATCTTTTAAAATCAGGACAACTTTACAGTAAGCCCAAGCAGCTATCAGTGGCCTCCAGTTTTTACCCACACTTTCCACTCCTATCCATGCCTGAAGAACATGGATCCAGTGACCGTGACCCCTGCAACCGAGGCTTCCCAAAATGCTCAGGCTCACTGGATTGGCAGGTGCTGGTCTCCTAGGTTTAAGGTCAGCATTAGACAGTGACATTTACTGAGCCCACTGTTACCTAATTTAGTCTTTGGAGCTATTGTCTCTTCTAGGAACTGGATCTAAGACTTGTAGGATGTTAGAGGTGAACCCCAGGGAGCCCTGTCTGTATGGCTGTCCTGTGAATGCAGTGGCTTCATCCTCTGAACCTCACATTTCCACTCATATCCGATCCACCTTTATGAAGTTGGATCATGTATATCCAAGAAAAGCTTTACAAAGGTAGAATTAAGAAGACCATTGAGATGTGCATTTTACAATTATTTTTGTAAAGGGATCAAGTGGTGCACAATATACACGCTCCCCGGCAAGCTGGGATACTCTGCCATCGCGGCCCCGGGTTCGAGGAGGTTGTTCTCTTACAGGGTGGGGCTGCGTGCCATCTCAGGGCAGCCCTCCTGCCTCCATCAGTTCCAAGCTGGCACTGGCTACTCAGTGCACCTCCCCCAACTCCCCTGCAGGCTCCTGCGTCTTGCAAAGAGATTCCTGTGTCTGACCTGGGCACCCCTCTGTTCCCAGGATGGCTGCCTCACCCAGCAACCTGAATATGATGGAAAAGGCGAAGAACATAACAGAGAACGAGTGCTTTCGCTCTCAGAGCACCGTCCTGCAGGGGCAGCCCTTCGGAGGCATCCCCACCGTGCTGGTCATCAACATCGTCTTGTGGGTGGTGAGTCCCAGGCGGGCTGCGGGCAAACGGGAGGTCTCAGCTAGGGGCGGACAGTCGCACTTTCACAAGTGATGCCACAGGGGCCCAGCTGTTCAATGGACACCGGCCACAGTGTGGGGACGCTCTGAATGACAGTCCCACCCAGAATGGCCCTGGGGGAGGGCCTTGGGGAGGAGGGGCTGGAAGAACAGGCTGCCCTCCATGTGCCATTGTCCGGAGGCCCCTTGGCAGTGCCCTGGGGCATCCCAGCACTCTCCCCTTGCTGATTTCTTCAAGGGGAGTCTTGCTCAATAGTTCTAAACATGTCCCAGCGCCTTCATTCAACAAACTCTGAGCATCCACTCTGCACCAAAAGCTGCTGGGCACTGCGCTTCCAGAGTTGGAAAGGCGTGCCTCCCCTACAGCTGGCGACCTCCTGGGGGAGCCCTAGGCCCTCAGGGCAGGGTATCTGCAGGGAATTGCTGGGGCTGGCCCAGGGGAAGGCATTACAAGCTTCTCACCCCATCTCTCTTTTCCTGGCCTGCAGCTCGTCATTTTCATTTACTCCTTCCTCCGGAAAGCCGCGTGGGACTATGGGCGCCTGGGTCTGCTGATACCCAATGACAGGTGAGGAGGTGCTGGGGTCATGCCCAGCTGTTTGCTCCCTGGAGAACGTGCTCTGACCCGTGCCCAAGCCGTCAGCAGGCATCACGTCGTCGATGGGTGGCATCTCATCCCCCATTTCCTCCCCTCCCCTGCCCTGCCCCTCCCTACACGAAGGTGACTTGGAGGGCAGCCATCTCTGGGCACAAGGCCCCTTTTTACTCAGATTGAGGCTTTCTGGGTCCCGTGACTCCCAAGATGTGTTGGGCACCTGGAGGCAGGGGTGATCACCATGTGTACCCAAAGCTGTGTGCTCAGCAAACAGCTCAAGTGTGTCTGCGACTGGGCAGGAGGTGACTGCAGCCCTCGGCCCAGGGACCAAGAGGGAAGCAAGGCAGGCAGGCACCTGAGGCTTCTCCTCTCCTTTCTGCCTCCCCGATGCTTTTCCTCCGGCAGCATGGCCTCGCTGATCTACGGGGAGCAGAGTGAGAAGACGTCTCCCTCTGATATCCCCCTGGAGATGGAGCACAAGGACAAGGTGAGTGCTGGGCAGGCCCAGCTGGTGGGGTGGGGGTTCTGGCTCAGCAGCAGCCCTACTGTGTGCAGGAAGGAACATGGTCCTAATTAAGGGCTTTGAAGTCAGGCAGACCCACCCACTTCTGGCAATGTGACCATGGACACATTCCTTAGCTTTCCCAAGCCTCAGTTTCCGGGTCAGAAAAATGGAGATCGAAGCCATACCTACCTCCTAGGGTGCCAAGGAAATAGAGATGGTTCTAATATTGTAAAGTGGCTTTAGAAACTGATAAGTCCACTCTCCCCAAATCTCCAACCCTTCTTGCTGCCCCAATCCTGTCCCAAGCTCCCACTCGGAGCCAAGGACTCACCTCCTTCTTCACATAGAAGATTCGAGATACCAGGCAGGGCCTCCCAATCCACCTGTCCTTCCTTCTCCTTCCTGTCCAATGCCAGTCCCCTGCTGGGGCCTGTCGGTTCATTCAGCCAGTTGCTAGGAGCACCTGCTGTGGGCCAGCCACTGGTCTGCAGGCTGGGCGCTGGGCAGTGAGTAACATGGAGCCAGCCTTGCCTCGTGGCCCTTTCTTCCTGGGTGAGAGGCAGACAGAGGCAGACAGGGCAGTGGTACATATGTGAAGGAAAAAGGGACAACCACGATGGAACGGAGCTGAAATATCAGACGGGGTCAGGGTGATGTGGAGCATAAGGTGACATTTGAGCAGGACTGAAATATAGAGAGGGAGGGAGCCTTACACCCCTAGTCCCCAACACGGCCTGTCTCCCCCTGCCCGTCCACAGCTGGCCGTATGTGCCATAGTTTCTCACCTCCCATCCACCCGCAGCTCCCTCGAATGTGGTTTCCACCCCCATCACTCCACAGATGGTTACTATCCCTCCCTGGTGCCCTGGTCCAGACAGCCCCAAGGTCATTGTGGTCCCAAACCGAGTGTCCTCCGGGACGTTTCTCAGTCCTTGTCTTATCTCTCAGAGCAGCTGACCCTATAGCCCATCTTCCCGTCTTGCGTAGGCACTTCTGGTTGCTTCTGTTGACCTCATGCTCTCTGGGTTTTCCTTCTACCTCTCTGTCCTCCCACACCGGGAGCTCCCACAACTGACCCCAGACCCTCCCTTTCTCCCCCTCTTATGGGCAGTATCTCCCCACTCATGACTTCAGTTGCCACCTCTACACTGATCCCTCCTTCGTTTTCATCTCCAGCTAAGCCTTTCCCTGGGCTCCTGCCCCATTTACCCAATGGCCTTCGACACATTTCCACATGCCCCAGCTGGTGTGGCTCAGTGGGTGGGGCATTGCCCCAGGCATCAAAGGTTGTCAGTTTGGTTCCCAGTCAAGGGCACATGCCTAGGTTGTGAGCTCGACCCCGGTGCGGGGCATGCAGGAGGCAGCCAACTGATGCTGTCCTCACATTGATGTTTCTCTCTGTGTCCTTTTCCATTCCTCTCTCTCTAAAAACCAATAAATTATTCCAAAACCTATATCCACATGAATATTGTAAAGGCATCTTGTATTTATTATGTCCACACATGCCACCATCTCCCGCCCTGGTTCCCTGGTCTCAGACTCTTCCCTCCATCCACCAGCTGTACCTCCTGTGCTCTTGCTCAGGCCTCTGGGCACGGCCAGTTCATGACCACGTTGTGTGGCTTTGAACTTCTCGGCTTTGTTTCCCTCCACCTCTGCCCCATCCTCGTGCAGGCCTCTGCCAGTCTCTTGCTTGGGTGACTGCAGTGGCTATAACTGATTTCTAGGCTTGCACCAACCCTGGACCCCATCCAGAGTGACCCACGTGAGTGGGGACACCCGTTCCCCAGCTAAAACTTCAGTGGCTTCCTCATGCTCTTGTGCACCTTGATCTCGTGGTTTGGCCTCTTGCCCACTTATTCGGTCTATCTCCTTCCAACTCCCTCACCCCTGGCCCCTGGCCATCTTTTGAGTCAGGGGTGGGGAATGCTCAGCCCGTGGGCTGTATAAGGCCTGTGGAATCATTTGGTCAAGCCCTGCCCAGGCATTAATTAGGGGTGAGTTAATTCAATGTTTGACCAATGATAGCAGGCTGCTTTTTAAGTTGATAATTTTGTATGGCCGTCGAATTGTTACAAAAATCCAAATGGCCCTTGGCAGAAAAAAGGTTCCCCACCCCTGCTTTAGAGCCTCAAAAGTGCCACCTCCCTCCCCTGCTCCTCCCTCTCCACTTCCCCCACTGGCCCCCTCTGAGCCAACACACCCACCCTTGTTAGATTCCAACTCGCCACCCCATCGAGGCCCAGATCCTTTGCTGTATACTCACTGGGAAAGCATCCCCTCAGCGCCCCTAACGCAGTCTGTAATGATACACCCCCCCCCCCCCCGTAGCCCATTGTGGGTGCTTCCCAGTGAGAGCCAGTGCTGACCTGGGCTAGCTCACCTCTGTCCCAGTGCCAGCCCAGCCTGTAGGGTATTAGGACCTGACACAGCCCTAGCTGTTGAATCCAATGAGTAAGTAGAACCGTATTCCTTCTATGGTCATCCCTCTAAGAGAGTGGGTCCCTTTACCTGCCAGGATCTTGCCATGGGAACAAGGGCAGTCACACCTGCCTTGCCAGGTGGTTCTTGGGCTTACTTTTAGAAACAACACTTTGGTTGTTTTTTTTTTTAATTTTTGTATAGTGACAAATCATTTCCTTTTTAAGTATTAAGAGAAACATCATTATGGCAGCTAAAGGGCAGTCAAAATGAAGAGAGCAGTTCATTTGACAAGGAGGGAGAGTGCCCCAGCCTGGGTGAGGGGTCTGAGCCAGGCTGACGGGTGTGGGAGGCAAACCATCTCGCCAGGGTGCCCAAGCCTGTCAGGGCAGCGGCATTACCCCATGTGGCAGAGTGGGGAGGATGAGGCCACCAAGAGGGGTACAGTGAACTGGCCACTGTCACTGGGTCTTGCCAGCTAAGCTGGTCCCTGAGAACTTGTGGCCATTTCCTGCGTGGGGTGGGGAAAAGATGAGAGGCGGTTCTCGGGCCCAGTGTTGAGCTGTTAAGTTTTCTGAATGCCTCTCAGAGCTACAGTGTGTATGGATATGTGTGTGCATGTGTGTGTGTATGTGTGTGTGTGTGTGTGTGTGTGTGTGTGTGTGTGTGTTGTGTGTGTGGTGTGTGTGTGTTGTGTGTGTGTGTGTGTATAAGTGTGTGTGTGTGTGTGTGTGTATGAGAGAGACAGAAAGAGGGAGGGAGAAAGGGAAGAAGAGAGAAAGAGAGATGGGTCCATACGTGCTCACTTACCATCTGTGTCGAAGTGATTTCCATGGGTACACAAACCACACTTCTCCTTCCCAGCTCTGTCAGTGCTGTGTGAACTCCAGGTTATGTGTGTACCCTGTGACGTGGTTCTGGGAAGGTGTGTGCATAACCACGAGGAGCTGTCAGCAAACCTACTTGTTCCTTAGTGAACACAGCCCTGTCTGCCCAGGGGTGGGCTGTGGAGAGACTCCATGCAGCGAGGAGTGGCCACAGGACTCAGCCCACCTCTCGTCTGGCTGTTCCCTCCTCCCTGGGGACCTGCCCAGTCGCTGCTGCCTCATTCTGCTATTCCTCATCGTGGCGCTGACTCATCCCTGGGCATCTGACCCTGCTTTAGATCCCTAGGGCATAGCTGGGGAAATGCCACCCCCCCCCCCCAGGTGCACTCTGCGCGTCTGAACATTCCCACTGTCAATCAACTCAACACAGGGACAGGGACTTAGAAGGTGGGCATTATGCCGAAGGGAGCAAGAACATCCGTCATTCCTTATTTGCCTGCCCCTCATTGGCTCCTTTGAGCATCACCACCCCCTCTTCCCAATCTGTGTGGCTCTAGGGATGGGCAGCCAATGGGCCTGCCTGGTTCACTGATGTGCCCCTGACCCAAATGGGACCAATCAAAAGCTGCAACCAAGGTTTTGTCAAATCCCCTGGGGTCCCAGAAGGAAGCATGCAACAGGGTAACTTACCCAGCTGCCAGATCTGGCAGCTCTTACAGCCCTGAGCCCCAGCCAGCCTCATGCATGCTCTTCCCAAGCTCTAGGCCCTCTCAGCCCCACCCCCAAGGCCAAGGTTATCTTTCTCCACCACCCAGACATTCCAGACAGACAGACAGAGCCCAGAGAAAGGCACACAAACAAGACCCTCAGATGCAAGAGAAGAAATCCAGCTCACACTAGTGTTACAACAAAGGTTAATGTGTGGTTTGAGGTGGAGAGGTCCAAGAGAAGGAGCTGCATCAGGCACAGCTGGATCCAGCAAGTCTAGTATTCTCACCAGGAACCCTTCTCTGGTCATCTCTCTTCTGAACTGGCTTTTTCTCAGACAAGATTCTGAATGTGGCATCGAAGAGGGCACCAAGCCACTCCAGGCTGCCTGGCATTTACCAAAGTGCAGGAACTCAGAGGGAGAGAGACCCTCTCTCCCAACACCCATAGCAGTCCCCTTAGGAGAATCTTGATTGGTCCTAGTTGAGTCATGCTCCTGATGGTCACCTGAACATGTTGGCAGCTGCCTATTTGATAGACAGCCTGGGCACCGGGCTACCTGCATGGGGGAGGGCCATTTCCCAGAAGGAAGCATTGAGGGGCAGATGGAAAGCAACTGATGTCCACCCCAGAAAGAGTCCCTTCTCTCCCTCTGGCCTAAGCAGCATTTCCTGTAACGGGATGCCAGGCGGCAGGAATGTCAACTCACTCAATGTCAACTGAGGGAGACATCTCCCTCAGCAGTTACCACTGACCCCAGACTCAATCAGCCTCCCCCCAGGACTCAGGCTCTTTCTCTTGCCTGGGAAAGAGAGCCGGATGGACACTCTGCTGCCTAGGATGCCGTGGATGCCTGAGTTCCCAGAGCGGGGTGGGGCTGGCCCAGGCCTGGATTTTCTCATGCTTCCTCTCCTTTTCCCTCAGGGCTCCTATTCCTGGTTCATCAACACCATCACCATGAAGTAAGTGCCTGAGCTTTCTGAGCCTGTGACTATAGAGCGGCCTTATTGGGGGAGGGTGGGCGGAGTCTCCTACCTGCATGCTGGCAGGGACCTGAGTTTGTGTCCCCATCCCCACCCCCCACCCCATTATGGCTCAGGCAGGGGATGCTCTCCAGGACTGCCATCGGTGACATGGGAACTGGACATGACCCACACCCCATTTTATTTCTGCCCCAGCCTTCAAGAAAGGGCCACTTCATATGCTTATAAAAATGCTTTCATAAACTCTGCACCAGGAAAAGGACAGCCTTCCCCAATGCTATCTGCTTTGTTTCTGTGACCATCATTCATCAAATTTGTCAAAATGGGGGGAAACCCCACTGGGCAGAAGGGTGGGCTTCCTCTCTCAACCTCGGCACCCAATGGCAGAGGAACAGCCCCTCACCCTCCTCATCTACGGGATCTCATTAGTTCAGACCCCATCTGGCAAGGAGACAGACCCCTAGTGGCTGTTGTCCGAATTCTCCCATTCCAGCCAAACACTTCAGTCAAGCAAATACTTTCCAGAGCTCTGTGGCTCGCTGCATATGTATACATGTGCACACACACGCATGCACACATGTACACAGCTCTGACTCCATCTCAGAGCCCTGCATGCTCCTGGGCTCTCCCTAAATATCTCCATTCATCCTGCCCTGCCAGTCCTTCAAACCCCTCCTCCAGGGCCCTTTCTCCCCTGGTGATGCCTGCCCTGGGTTGCAACCTCACTGCCCCCCCCTGCCTTCCCTCAGAGGCCACCTACACAAGGGAAGGCCTGCTAGTTTGCTTCTTTGCAAAGACTCAGAGGACTTCTTTCTCGTGGGCCTCCACACCCACCATTCAAGGGCTTTGCTGGGAGCATTCGCACATTGTCCCAAGCCCCCAACTGGGTGAGCCACACCAGGGCAGCTCTCTTTCCCCAGATTGCTAAAGGGCCCAGAAACTGTAGAAGCACAGGGCAACCTGGCTGGGCCTTGGGAATCCAAGCCAGGCTTACAACCAACAGTCTCTGGTGTTGAGCCCCATCCCCACTAATGGGGAGTTCCCCAGGGCTTTGGCCACCAGTCTTCTTTCATGATTCCTCCGAGTCCACTAGTGATGTGGCAAATTTGTGTGTGGTTCAGGAAGCTTAGCCACATGTTGGGGGCGGGGGTGGGGGGGAGGGTGTAGAGGGGAGACTTTTATTTCTTGTCACTTCCTCTAGTTTTGTTTTGTTCATTTTAATTTTTATTTTTTTATTATTTTTTAAAATATATATTTTATTGATTTTTTACAGAGAGGAAGGGAGAGGGATAGAAAGTCAGAAATATCGATGAGAGAGAAACATCGGATCAGCTGCCTCTTGCACACTCCCTACTGGGATTGTGCCCGCAGCCAAGGTACATGCCCTTGACCAGAATCAAACCTGGGACCTTCCAGTCCACAGGCTGATGCTCTATCCACTGAGCCAAACCGGTTTCGGCTTGTTTTGTTAATTTTTAAATCATGCACAAGCTCACATACATACATTTTATTAAGAGAAACATACATGTCTGCCTTCAGTTTCTCAGGCCCCTCTTCACAAATCCTTACGCAGAGTCAAACCCTGTCAAGAGTTTCAAGGAAATTTTCTTTTCTTTCCAACAAGCATTTACTGTTTTTTGCATTTTAAAAACAGTCAGTAACGCATCTGAACATTCAGAGCTTGTTTCCCCTGAGAGACTGTATGGGCTGGCTCTAGGCTCCTGGGTTTAGCAAACGATGGGCAGGACAGGATGGCAAATCAGGCAGCCCTTTGCATTAGAAAGAAGGAGAAAAAACCGGATGAATGGGCCTGCCTATGCTAACCACATCCTCAGGTCTGGGAGAAAAGGTTAGTTTGAGGCTGACTTTCTGGATTTTCTCTGCTGTTTGCTGACATATCAGTGGATATACACAGGGCAGGGGAGAAAGTGTCTGTGTTGGGAGGGAGGAACATACATGCAAAACATAAAGCTTATGTAGTAGGTGCCTATGTGATATACATGTGAGTATGAAATAAAAGATGCAGGTCACTACGTTGGTGCAAATCAGTGTATACAGCTGTTGGTGTGTGCACACCTGGACGTGGAGGTCAGTGGGAAGTCAGTATGTATGGGCAGAGGGGTGTGTGTGTCTGTGTAAGAATCCTCTTCCCCCTTCTCTTACCCCACCCAAAGGCCCCTCCATCAGAAACACATGGTTTGGGAAGGGAGGAAGGCTGGGCAGTGCACTATGCATCCTGCTGACTTTGAGAGCAATGTCTAGAGCACGGCTTAATACACTTACAGAGCAGAGACAAGGAGACCAGAGTTCCAGTGCATAAAGGTCATGCAGTCTAGTTAGAGAAGCAAACAGTTAACAGGATTTACTACAAATACTTGATAATGAGGTTATAATTGCTGTGCAAAGGGCATTTATGAGAGCAAGAAGTTGTAGGAGGATCAGGAGCAGCATAGTTTTGAGGTAGGCCTTGCAGAATGGGAAGAATTTCACCACTGTGATGTGGAGGCCCATCAAAATACGTGTGTGAGCAAAAGTTTGGGGAAGAGATGGGCAGGGAGTGTCCAGAAATGGTGATTCTTCTGATGTGGCTAGAAGCAGGGGTACATGGTAAGAGAGGGGCTCAAAGTTTGAGCTGGAAGGGGTAGCTGGGATCTTGGCTACCATACTGAGAATCTCAGCATGATAGAGATCGAGAGGCAGTAGTGAGCTCATTACTGTTTCTGAGCAGGAAACTCAGGATGATGTCTGTTTATGGACAAGAGTATGGAGTGGAGGGAGCTGGTGAATGGCAGCTGGGAAAGTTCAAAGGCAAGGTGAGCAGCTAAGAGGGCTTTTCCAGGATCTGGGTGAAAGGAAATGGTGACCAGGGAAACAATGCGGGTAAGGCATAGGGGAGATAGGTCATGGGTCTCGGTTTCCCCCTGGCTTCCACCTGGTTGAAAAAGAGAGCGAGAGAGAGGTTGGCGGTGAGACTCTGAGGTTGAGCATCGACCTATGAACCAGGAGGTCACAGTTTGACTCCTGGTCAGGGCCCTGGATTGTGGGCTCAGTCCCCAGTGAGGGGCATGCACGAGGCAGCTGATCAATGATTTTCATCCTTGATTTCTCTCTCTCTCTCTCTCTCTCTCTCTCTCTCTCTCTCTCTCTCTCTCTCTTTCTCTCTCTTTCAGAAGAAATCAAGGTCAGACTTCTGGAGAGAATGGGGATGCCACTAGTTGGAAGATGATGAGATATGATGAGTTGGGAACATAATGAGATTTGGCTAGGGCAAGCATGTGAGCTGACCAGCAATTATTGAAAAAAGAGGATTCGGGCTTGGAAGAAAGGTCAGAGCTAGAGATTTAGGTGGGTGCACAGAGGCTGTAGTCGAAGTCATGGGAGTAGATAGGTCACCCAGGGGGATCAAAGGAGTCCAAAAGGACAGTGTAGCTGGGGCAGGAGGAAGAGGTGGCACTTCCAGGCCATGTGCTCATTGAAGCAGGCAAGCATCTGGAGGCTCCAGTGAGGGGGTGGCCAGCAGCCGCTAATGCCAGGAGGGAGGCTGAGTGGAAGGAGAGCTGAGAAGAGGACATTGGTTTTGACTACTTGGTCTCCGTTGGGAGGACAGTTCCAGGATAAGGTGATATTTAAGTATAGGCAGAGCAGGAAGGTCACATTTTTCAAGAGGTAGTAGGAAGAGGGAAGTAAAGATATTGGGTGTAACTTGAGGGGCAACAGGTCAGGGAGTTGGTGCTTGAGGAGCTTCTTGTTTGATTTCAGAGTAACAAGCACTGGGACCTGGTTGTGGTTTCAGGGGAAGAAGTGTGGGTGGATTCGGGAGAGGTGGATGTTAATTTAAAGATGAGAGAGAAGGATGCCAGATACAGTAGGTCTCCAGAAAAAAAGGAGAGAAGGGAAGAGGATTCGAGCAGAGATGAGAGTTAATAGTCGGTAGGAGAAAGGGTGATGGCTGGGACATCATGGTGGTGGCACTTTAAAGAGTGGTGGGAAGATGAAAGAATTAACTAAAGGAATCGAGACAGACTCCAAAATGCAGGCTCCCCTGGAAACAGCAAAATAAGCTGCTGAGCATAACCCTGGGCTTCCGGGGGAGATGGAGCCCCGGGCCGGGGCGGGAAGGAAGAATTGCCAGCCTGTGTTCTTGATCCCATCCAGTCCTCAGACCCTCCACGGGGTGGGAAGCTCCTTAGCACCTCAGGCTCACTACCTATTGCTGTCAAGTGGCCAGAGCACAGCCCCCAAGCCTGCGGCAGGACACCCCCTGTCCTCCTCCCAAACTGCAGCCTTCTCACCAGCCCTCATCCCTAGGACTTAATTCTCAAATCCAGGGCAGGAAGTACTTTAATAGCTTGGCAATTTAAAAATCAAGAGCTCTAACTAAATAATTGACCAAATGGAGATATGGAAAACCTTGAGATACACTCTTTGTAGTGTTGTTTACAAAGAAGTCTGAATCCAGGACTGGATGTTAGAAGTCACATCCAACCTCCGAGCCTGACCAGAGGTCAAGGTTGAGTCCACCAGCGGAGTGGGGTGGCCAGCACGGTGCTGGGCATGAGCCAGTGACCCGTAAATAGAGGCCACTGCCACCATTTCTATTGTGCAGCCATGAAAATAGTCAGAAAAATATAAAATGGTCAGAAAAGGCTTAGGATTAAATGCTTAGCAAAAGAGCATACACATCAAAGGCTATGTATACTGCAGTCATTATGGTAAGCCAGCAGAAGAAAATAAAGGAAATTCACCAAAATCCTTCAAAATTATTGTCTTAGGTGAATGATTTTCTTCTATATTTTCCAAAGTTTCTGTAATAAGTGTGTTGCTTGTAAATTTTTTATCGAAGGATGACATTTAGGAAACTGCACAAAAGGTAAGTGTCAGCTCAATTATCACAGAGCAAAGCCTTTGCAACCACCATCCTGATCAAGAATTAGGACATTGCCAACATCCCAGAATTCCTCTCCTGCTCCCTCCAATCAATCCCCTATCTCTCCCCCTCTACAAAGTAACCAGCACCCTGACTTCTAACTCTACAGTTTAATATTGCCTATTTTTTAACTTTGTCTATACAGTCATATGGCATGTATTGTTTGTGCCTGGCATCTTTCAGTCAATATTGTTTTTGTGAGGTTCAGCTATGGTCACTCATTTTTATCTTTGTGTAGCATTTTATTTTATTTTATATCTATATAATGTGATATATACACTGAGTGGCCAGATTATTATGATCTCTGAACACATAGTAATCTGACCACTCAGTGTATATCCTATATAATAAAAGGCTAATATGCAGATTGTCCCCTCACCAGGAATTTGACCAGCAGGCAGGCCCGCCCATGTCCTCTCTATGTAATCTCCCCCTGGCCAGGCTGGCCAGACCCCACCCATGCACAAATTCATGCACCAGGCCTCTAAAAATATATATATATATATATATATATATATATATATATATATATATATATATATGGAGAGAGAGAGAGAGAGAGAGAGAGAGAGAGAGAGAGAGAGAGAGGCCAGATTATTATGTGTTCAGAGATCATAATAATCTGGCCACTCATTGAATATGTATGTTTATTATGTATGTATATGTGGTTATAATAGACAGATATATCACTACATGTGTATCTCACATATATGCATATATAGGATATCCCTAAAAATGTATGCATAAACTTTGAATAATTATAAAGGCAGTATATATTAAATTACATTTCATTTAACAGCTATCAGCTCTTAAGTAGTATACATTTTTTGGACACTGTATATCTCACAATTCTATGTCCATTCCACCTTTAATAGACATTTAGATTGTTTCCAGTTTGGGACTATTACAAATAGTGCACCTGTGGAATCCTTATACATGTCTTTTGATGCACAGGTGCCTGCATTTCTGTTGGATATAACCTAGGAATGGAATTGCTAGGTCATAGGGTGGACATATATTCAGTTTCTAACTTTGATCAATCACAATGCTATCTCATTGTGATTTTAAGTATTCCTTTTTAATGTAAAGAATTGAAAGAAACAACTTTTTAAAAGTAGGAGGCATCTTGATGGGACTAGTGGTTTGTCTGTTTCCTGCCCCACAGCAAGCACTTGAAATGCTTGAAGACACAAGAAAAGACCAAATGAATGCCTGATTTCAAGAGTGTTTTGTATTAAGTGTGGCAGAACCTCTCTATCTTTGCTATGCCTGTGAAATTCAGTGAAATACGTTTTAGGTATAACAGAGGCCTTAAAAAAAGAGTGATATTTCAAAAAAAATTCAAACTTTGGGTTAAGGTAGTAATCTTCTCTCCCTTCCTTCTACCTTCCTCTACCCACCCTCGACTTTAACGGTAGCCATATTGGCTCCTGAGGAGTGTCCTTGTCTATGTCTCTTCCAGGAACAGAGATCTGATCAGCAAATGTGGAGAGGATGCCCGCATTTACATCATGCTCCAGTATCATCTCATCCTCTACGTGCTCATCCTCTGCGTCCCCTCCTTGGGCATTATTCTGCCCATCAACTACAGCGGGAATGTGCTGGGTAGGCAGCACTCAGCAGGCCCTGGGCCTGGGCCGCTAGACCTGAGAGGGAACCTGATAGGCAGGACAGAACTTAGATCCTAAGGGTGTAGAAATCTACATTTTAATTCCACTTCTCAGAATTAGTTATGTGACCTAACAATTTATACTTCAGTTTTCTCACCTAGAGGTTGGAAATGATACCTCCTTTGTCACAAGTTTAACCCAGAGCCTGGCACCTAGCAGTCACCCAGGAGTAATTCAGTCTAGAACTGAATGAACCCACCCCACACTGCACCTGGCCCTTTTGTGACATAAAGTCCCTAAACCTCAGTTCTTCCTGTATCCACTCTGATGGACAGATCATAAGTGCAGGATTTGTCTCATAAGGCATCTCCCCACACTTATTATAAAACAGAGTACATCCTTTTGACAAAATAACATTGTGGGTGAGGGCTTACACTTCAAAGACAGAAAAACCTTGATTCTCCAACTTTGACCCAATTCTACTTCCCAGAAAATACCTTTGCCCAATCTAGCAAATTATTTGACCTTATATTTGGTAAGTCTATTTCCCCAGGGCTTGGTTTCCTGGGCTGTCATGAGGATTGGGAGATAATGTGTGCTGAGTGCCTGGCACAGTGCCTGATGTAGTAGGTGCTCGTGAATAACAGCCAGTGTTTCATTTAGAAATAGGAAGATGAACAGAGCTGCAAGAAGGCTGTACAGCGAGATGGTCTAGACTAGCATCTTCAATGCCCCAGTGACAGCCAGCTTTACCCTGATTGCTCAGGTTTCTACTTATTTCTCCTCGGGCCAGAGGTAGACCTCAATGAACTCAACCGAGCACAGTGTCCATGCCTTCAAATACCCACTACCAGAGCAAACAACTTCTGATCCTGTCTTTCCAGAGTCTCATCCTAAGCTAGTGTGTTGGCAATGAGCTATAACACAGGGTTTCTAGACACATCTCGCAAAACCTAGAGATGTCTAAATGGACAAACACCCTTAGCCAGAAGGATTGTCTCTGTCTAAATGAGGGAGCATCACATTTTCTGGAGTTTCAGGTCCTGGCCATTGGTAGTAGTGTTGCTAATTTCATCATTCCACTCATGGCTGGTTCCCTCAACAAGCATTCACAGGTGTTAGTTATGTGTCAGTTGTGCTCTGGGGATGTCACGCCACGACTTGGTCTTGCTTGATGGCCAAGGAGCCCCCATCAGCAGGCCCAGGGAAAAGAAGAGGCCTCTGCCATTTCTGTTGGAAGTTAGGGACAAGCTCTAGGAAGCTAGAAGGAGTAGCAGGTCGCAGGCCAGCATCCCTGGGCACTCTTTGGAGAACCTTGAATTCTGGCTTCCCATGGCAATCAAGAAGCCAGGCTTGAGGTCAGCAACTTTCTTCTCTTGCAGACTGGCAAAGTCACTTTGGTCGGACCACCATTGTCAATGTCTCCACAGAGTAGGTACCTGGATCCTCTTACCTCCCATTCTATGGGCTGGGGGTATTGGTGGGGAGAGAAGGTTCAACGTGAGGTACATAGCATGGACACCATTTTGCTGGTAAGAAAGGCTTTATTTCCTTGGGAACCCAAGCCCTAAGTGAGATGCCAGTAGTTATATTCTCTTGGTGGGGCAGAACTCTTGGTGCCTCAGTGTTCCCTGTAAAGAGTGGAGCTACCCAAACCAGCCATTCCTGAAGACTTGGAAAGATGCCCCTATTTTCTTAGTTCCCAATAAGCAAAGATCCCATAATAGCCAATAATTAAGGTATTGCTTCTCTGCCCACAAGTAGGGCCAGGTAGTTGAGTGAAGCATAGATCTGATTCCCATAGTGGAGGGATGGAGGAATCTGGGTTCATGTCCCACCTCTGCCACTAGCTGCCCTGGGTCTGGGCACCCACCCCTCTGAGTTTCATCCCTAGTTTGTGGTGGGCGAAGAGCTGGTGGACATGATCTCTAAGCACCCTCCAGCCATCATGGTCCAGGAACCATGGGTTTTAACCTCAGCCAAACCAATTGGTGGCCAAATCGATTTGTACTAAGCCCAGTGGAGCCCTGCAGGTCATGCTGAGAAAATTGATAAACTAGATGTCTTGGCCAGGTGTGGCCAGCTTCCTGAGAAAGCAGAAGCAGCCGTTTCAGCACTCCTGCCGTACCTCCCCTCTCCTACCCCTCCACCTCTGCCTCTGCACCCCTGCAATGCACCAAACTTTCCAATCAGCAGAATGGGGTCATGGTCTCCTTCCACCTCATTTTCAGTCATTTCCTCCTGGGGTGCCACCAACCCCAGAGCAGAGCTTACCAGCTTCTCCTCAGGCCATCCCTGGTGTGAGGAACTACACCTTCCTTGCAATTTTATATAAGGCAGTAAAGTGTCTTCAACATCCATAAATCCATATTGGCAGAGAGCTGGAATGTTCCTTAAAGACCACATAACCTTGCCCCCTCATAGGAAACAGGGTCAAGGTGTCCAGCTAGATGGGGAATATTAGGTGAATGTCAGGCACCGGGATGAGTGGTGAGGAGGTATTTTGAAGCAAGGCAGTCTTTTTCTTCTCCAAACACTCCAAATAAGGTGGGCCCTATTTTGAACAGTTATCCTGGCCAGATGCCTGGGGCCAGCATCATGTGGGCCCAAAGCCCGAGTGCCACCACTCTTCCTGCCCCAGGGGAGAGGTGTCATGAATCCCCAGGTCCTCCTTCCTCCGGGCCTGTGTATGACCCCAGGTTCCCTCATCCCAGAGGTTGGGTAGCTGTGGGGATCTGAGCCACAGCCACTGACAGCATAACATAGCAGTGAAGAGTCCAAGGGCTGCTGCTATGGCTAGGAGGGACCTCAGGCAGATCACCTACCACCCTGACCCTCAGGGTGACACGAAGATAGTCACCTGGCGTGAGAGTCTAGTGATAAATGTAGATAAAGCATCTAGTCCCACCCTCAGTCTGGCATATAGTAAGCACTCAATGAATGTTGGCTTCATTAGCTGGAGCAGAACATCCCATTTTGCCATTGCCGTCCCTTCCAAGAAGCCAGTGTCTGGAAGCAATAGAAGGATGTCCTGGGGAGACTGTGTGGGTGGGAGAGGGTGTCCTGGGGAGACTGTGTGGGTGGGAGAGGGTGTCCTGGGGAGACTGTGGGTGGGAGAGGGTGTCCTGGGGAGACTGTGTGGGTGGGAGAGGGTGTCCTGGGGAGACTGTGTGGGTGGGAGAGGGTGTCCTGGGGAGACTGTGGGTGGGAGAGGGTGTCCTGGGGAGACTGTGTGGGTGGAAGAGGGAGCCCGGGGGAGACTGTGTGGGTGGGAGAGGGTGTCCTGGGGAGACTGGGTGGGTGGGAGAGGGTGTCCTGGGGAGACTGTGTGGGTGGAAGAGGGAGCCCGGGGGAGACTGTGTGGGTGGGAGAGGGTGTCCTGGGGAGACTGTGTGTGTGGGAGAGGGTGTCCTGGGGAGACTGTGTGGGTGGAAGAGGGAGCCCGGGGGAGACTGTGTGGGTGGGAGAGGGTGTCCTGGGGAGACTGTGTGGGTGGGAGAGGGTGTCCTGGGGAGACTGTGTGGGTGGGAGAGGGTGTCCTTGGGAGACTGTGTGGGTGGGAGAGGGAGCCCGGGGCAGACTGTGGGTAAGAGAGGGCATTTCACCCTCCTGTGTCTTTTCCCTGACAGGAATAAGATCCTGTGGTTGCACAGCTTTTTTGCCCTCTTGTACTTCATCATCAACCTCCTCTTCATGGCTCACCACTGCTTAGGTTTTTTGCCCAGGAAGAGCTTCAGGGTAAGTGAAAAGAGTTGCCAGAATGGCTCCCTTCCAGGGAGGCCCTCCCCAGCTGGACCCCCCCACTCCCAGCCTCAAAGGCTTCTCAGTGGGGCACATTCTGCACCCCTGTGGGAAGAAGTCTCCCCCTAACGCTCTGAACTGCACAGCCATCCCAGTTGTGAAACCACTGAATCACTTCAAACTGGTTGGTAAATAACTGCTCCCTGGTGCCTCCTACCCCTGCACCCTTGCTGCCCATCCCCTCTCTAGGGACCCCTGGACTTCCTCACCATCTGAAAACTCCAAAGTTAAGAAACCCCTGGCCCAGCAGGGCTTGGCATCCTAAGTGGCCAGTGACCCCTGCTGAACCACTGGGTAAAGATTTTCACTAGCCTGGCCCACTCGAGCCATGCCCAACCTCCTTTGCCTTCCAGAGTCTTCTGAAGTTCAGAACCCCCATGTTCTGCCCCCGTGTCTCCCCACTGTCTTAGTTAGGGTTACCCCTACCCCATCTTTCATGCAGACCCTGAGACAATGATCTGAGTAGCATTGGTTTATTTGGGAGGTGATCCCAGTCCAGGAAAGACCACTGGACCCGAGGGGTGGGGGTGGGCAAGGGCAGTGGGACTGGGAGGAAAGACTTCTGGTAAAGGGGCTCGAAGGGGCAATTCACCATTGTGGGAGCCGACCCCTAATATCATGGGGAGCTCTGAAAATCAGCCTCTAATCCCATGGGGAGCTCTGAGAATCAGAGTATGTGCCCTAAAGTTTCTCAAGCCAGTGGGGAGCAGTTGGGTGCATTTTCCCACTTACTCCCTGTCCATCGCTGGCTGAGGGCAGTGTTTGGGGCTTTAACTCTTCTCCACTCCTTGCTCTGCATGTGGGCTGGGCAAGCTGCCAAGGTCAGGAAAGAGCTCCTGTGTTTGAACTGCTTGAGCATCTTTGGGGTGTGAGGTGAGGCTGTGGGTAGGCACCACAAGGGAAGGGGTGTGCGAGTGGTACGGCTCTGGTGGGAACATCCCTGTCTCCTGTCCTCAGCCTTTCAAAGGTTCAATGGAGTGGAATCCGCTCTTTCGAGGCCATCCATCCTGATGAACTGATTGACTTGACCTCACCCCAGAACCCCAATCCACATACCCCTGAAAGATCACCCCAAAGGCTTCTGCCTGCCAGGCATGGCAAGTAGCTGGCCTGCTCCAGATGCTGTGGGGGCTCCCTGAAGCCCCAGACATCCAGGTCCTGAGTGAGCAGTCTTCCTTCTCCATGTACCTTCCCCACCTAGGCCACAAGAACACTGATGATCACCTATGTCCCCAAAGACATCCAAGACCCTGATATCATCATAAAGCATTTTCAGTAAGTCAACTGAGCATGGATTGCCTCCTCCCAGCAACCCTGCCTGGATTCTTATGTGGGTAGTGAGTCAGCACAAGAGGGTGAGGTGAAAGAGACCCTAGGTGATAGCTCACCCTGGACAGGGCTAAGGATCAGCCTTTCAGAATGGGGGAGTCCTAGAGTGACAGCAGAGCTTCTAAAGTCAGGGGTTCCCTGTATAGTATGGTTATCAGAGGGAGCTAGTTTTCCTTTCCCTCACTGCTCCAACTATGAGTCTAGGGTGTTACTGGGCCACAGTCACCTAGGATAGATCATCTTGGGGCATCTTTTGTGACCCAAGTATCCAGCCCCAGGAGCTAATAATCTTTCCACCAGCAGCCATTCTGGCTCTGCCCCTGGGCCCTGTTCTGGGTCATCTGGGAAGAATGTGGCAAATCTCAGATTATAGGGATCAACCCCAAAGTTTAGCTTTAAGAGCAAGAGGTGGGTTCTCCATTTAAGACCCAGTAACCACAGGCAATTGAACCCCCAGCTCTGTGGGCTATAGCTCTGGGCCCTTGGTGGGGTGGCACATCCTCAGCCCCACAGCTGGCTCAGTATCCATGTTTGTGGCTGCAGCGAGGCCTATCCAGGGTGCGAAGTGACCAAAGTCCACTTCTGCTATAACGTCAAGGACCTCATTGACTTGGACGATCAGAGGTGAGGCTGCAGCGGAACATCCCTCATTTGGGGTGGGGGTAGAATGGGAGGATGTGGCTCCGCTGGCCCCTGACTACAAGGCCCTCCCGCTCCCCATTGCCTGCCGGCTAACAGGCGCCATGCGATGCGGGGCCGGCTCTACTACACAGCCAAGGCCAAGAGGCATGGGAGGGTGATGATCAGGGTCCACCCCTGTTCCCGCCTGTGCTTTTGCAAATGTTGGACCTGCTTCAAAGAGGTAAGTGGCATAGGTATCCGGGGACACAACAGAGGAAAGGCTGGGGCTGTGGGTCTCCAGACTCTGTCCAGGCCTCAGGAAGTGGCCCAAGCTGCACCCTCAGACCCTAGGCCCTCTCTCCCTCCCCACCTCTCCTGCCTCCCGTGGAGAATGTAAAGGAGGGATCAGGGAGGCTTGCTCTGTTCCACTTCTAGTCTTGGATGGGAGGACCAGAAAGAAAACAATAGGCTGTTGTAAACCTGCCAGGCCTTGGGCTTTCAAAGAGATAGGACAGGAACACGAGAAGGCAGTGGGCTTCATCTTATCACCCACCCACTGTGGCTAGAAGGCAGCCTCAAGCCTGGAACACCTGCCTCAGGCAGCACTGAGCTCTAGTCCAGAGACAGAATCAACCCCCTTTCCTGAAAATGCTGCAGACATACTCTTCACTCCTCTCGAGTCCACCCAAAGTCCGAAAGCACTCCTATCTCCCAGCAGTGCCTCACCTTCCCCAGACCTAGAAGCAGAGAGCTAGTTTTATAGTCGAAGCATCTTCCTGTTCTAGAGTTGGGTGCTTTGAGCCCACCTGGGTCCTGAGCCAGGCTTCCCTGGGAGCTGGGGATGAATGGAGGCCTCAAGCCCACTGCCCCATGTCCAGGCAAGGCCTTCATGGAGCTCTGCCCCCAGCTCCGAGGGCCCCTCTCACCCAGGTAGACGCAGAGCAATATTACAGTGAGCTAGAGGAGCAGCTGACCGATGAGTTCAACGCTGAGCTCAGCCGTGTTCCGCTGAAGCGCCTGGACCTGATCTTTGTCACCTTCCAGGACACCAGGACGACGATGCGGTGAGTGCCCTGTCCCAGGACTGGGCCTCTGCTTTTCTGAAGCTACCTCCTTCCCTGAATTTCAGCCAAGTAGAGGGATGAGAGAGCCTCTCTCCAGTTTGCAATATCCTGCCCTCCCCAGCCCCTGCATGTCCTCACAGGCAACGCCATCTCCTGCCCAGAGCAGGGCCACACCCTCCCCCACCATCCCCTGGGTGGGGGCAGCTCAGCTTGTCTCTGGTTACACCAGGCCCTGAGTACTCACCCTCCTATGTCCTTTCCGCAGCATGGGGGTGGTCAGAGTAACCTTTGAACTCTTGGTTTCTCTTTTGGGACAAGAATGATATCCATTTTCCCCTCATCACTCATCATCTGCTCCTCACCACAAGTGATGGTCAGGATAGAGAAGCCCAGCTTGCATTTCTCCTCTCCTGCTGCAGGCTTCCCCACTCCTGGCCTTCAGCCTCCTATCTCCTGTGCCCCAGACTCTGGCAGCCCCACCTTGATAGGGAGTAGATTATGTCCCCTCTAGAATGTTCTGGAGGGATCCTTAGATCCTTAGGATTATATCAAATAAATGAGAGCCCCAGAATCACTCCTTGAGGGTCGTGGGGGCCCACCTCTCCCTGAGGAGTCTGATCATGGACAACACTGTCCTTGCTCACCCAGCCCTACAAAGGAGCAGCCTACCATTTAGTCAACTTTGCAAATCTCAGATTTCTTATCTGTCAAATTTGCTTATTTAGATTTTCCCTGTCCAGCTCCCAGGGGCTTAAAAAAGGATATATGTTCTATGAAACACTACATCTACATAAGACTATGCCTCTTATGTTCTGAGACATCGTTAATTACTGCAGAAGTGTGGAGAAGGCTGAGATGGGATCCTCTTTTCGTATGTCTTCAGGCACCTCAATTTAGTCATCTGTGCCATTGGGATTATGTTAATCGCCAATGAGCACAGTGCCGGGCGCACAGAAAGAGCTCCATGATTGGTAGATATTGATATTTGGATGAGGGTGATATTAGTGCCTCCCCTGTCAAGCTCTGAGAAAGAACATGTCTTGGTGTTGTCTCTACTGTCAAGGGGTCAAGACATTAACTGAGAGCCATGTGGTCCCCTCCCTTCCTGGGCAGTCCCTCCCTCTAATACCCCCTTCCTCCAGTGACTAGACCTCAGGATCTCCCCACCTCCAAGGACCTGGGAGACATATCCAAGGCTTCAAGAGGCCCCAGGAAGTATATGAGGCCCCACCTGGGGAACCCTGGCATGAGACCCCCCAAGCCTGTCATCTTCACACCTAGACTTCTGTCTCCTTTCCCCATCTCGGCAGCATCGTAAAGGACTATAAGTTCACCCCATGTGGGGTGCCCCCCCAACAGTCCTCGGTGACCACCGTCATCAAATCCCACCGCTGGAGGGTTGCCTTTGCCCCACACCCCAGAGACATTATTTGGTAAGCCCCCTCTTCCACTCCTCTCCTTTGAGACTGAAGAAGGCAATGGGCAACAGGATGGGGGATGAATCAGGCCCACTTTGTTGCCCATTTATGACCCTTCTGGGGCTGGGCTATATCCTCTCCTGAGCACCCTAGCCTCTGCCACCCCCAAAGCCCCCACCACCACCACCACCACAAGTGAGGATGGCACCAACTCCTGGGGAAAAGGTTTTTCCTGTGGAGAGAACTCATCTGTGTTTTTTTGTTGTTGTTTTTTTGGGGGTTTTGTTTTTTGTTTTTTTTTTTTTTCTCACCTGTGTGATATATTGAGAGCTTTTACACAAGGGTGTGTTTGAGGGAAAGGGCCAGGACCAGTGGCATGCAAGTCTAGGTCCAAGAGGCTGAATGAGACCACAGCTGGCATGCAGGAAATGGCATGTGGGCTCTGTTGAAGGGCTGGGACCTGGGATGCTAAGTGCATCTCTTTCACCCATCCCCCCAGGAAACACCTATCTGTCCGCCGCTTCAGATGGTGGAGTCGCTTCATCGCAATCAACACCTCCCTCTTCTTCCTCTTCTTCTTCCTCACCACGCCAGCCATCATCATCAACACCATCGACATGTATAACGTCACCCGCCCCCTCGAGAAGCTGCAGGTACCCCTTCTGCGCAGGCCAGCCTGGGTTGCCAGGGAGGTGAAGGAAGAACTCAGAGGGGGATGGAATGGGGGGCCCATGGAGACATAGGTCCAGAGCCCATGCACCAACACTTTGGTGGAGGTGGCGTCAGGGTAAATGGTGACATGGAGTTTCCTTTGTTCTAAAAGGGATGGCTACTCATCGTTGCCCATCTTAGGGACTGGGATTGAGAAGCAAAGGGAGAATGGGGGAGCTTCAGAGAGGTTCTGGAGTGAGTTTGGAGGAAAAGAATGGTCTAGTCAATCATGGGCTCAGAGAGCTTCTTTAGATCCACCACCCAGGCCTAACAGTGCAGAAGGGGCAGCAGAGAGCATGGCAGGTGCCGCAGCTCTGTTCCCCGCCACATTCTAGAGCTGGGCCCGTGTTTGGGGGATAAGGTTGAAGGTGGGAAAAATTAGGTAAGCTTAAGCACAGCTGTCTGGGAGAAGGTACACCCCAGATCTGTGTTGGGTCCCTCACTTCCAAGATGAGAGTGCTGGGCCCACAGGAGCCATTCCTGAGTCTGAGGATGCTCTATACTGACAGGAGTTCCAGGAACCAAACTGGCCCATTCCAAATTCTATACTAGTAACCTCAGGATGTTATAATGGGCCTAGAAGGCCTCTTTCGAGATTATTCTCACCCCTATTTCAGCATCTCTCTCTCTCTCTCTCTCTTTCTCTTTCTCTCTCTCTCTCTCTCTCTCTTACTTGGGCCCTCTTTTGTCATCTTCACAATAGGCTCCAGGCAGGAGCTCCACAGCTCTCCCTGGGGATTCTTTTATATATTATTGATCTCAGGAATGGAGAGGGAGAGAGAGAACCATTAATGATGAGAATCACTGATCACTGCCTCCTGCACACCCCACACCAGGAATCAAGCCCGCGACCTGGCATGTGCCTTGACCTGGAATCGAACCGTGACCTCCTGGTTCATAGGTTGATGTTCATCCACTGAGCCATGCAGGCTGGCCTCTCTGGGGGTTCTTTATTCACATCCTCCCCGTTTTTGCCACTTCTCACACAGCATCACATTAAAGACAATGCCATCTTCCTGAGGTATGAGACATGAGTGACAGCAGCTGATTCTGGTCCACGCTGCCCCTCCAGTGTAGAAGGTCTATACCTCTTAGATGCCACCTGACCTTAGGGTGGGAGTCTCTGCGTGCCCCCAGCCAGGCTGACCCCTGGCCAGGAAGGCAGGTGAGAAAGGCCAGGCTCACTGTGCAGCTCAGGGAAACCAGGCCTGCCCTGGAGAAGAGGCCAGGGTGCGGGAGAAGGCAGAGGAGGCCTGGAAGGGGAAGGGGTCTTCTTGCACTGATGTCTCTCTCCCTCTTCTACCCCGCCTCTGCAGAGCCCCATCATAACCCAGTTCTTCCCCTCCCTGATGCTCTGGGCCTTTACAGTGACAATGCCTCTGATTGTCTTCTTCTCTGCCTTCCTGGAGGCCCACTGGACCAGGTGAGCTGAGGCCTCCTCTCCAAAACCTGTTCTTCCCAGCCCTTCCCCTGCCCTCCCCTGTCACCCGCTAGCCTGGTGCTCTGTCCTCCCATCTGGCCTAAGGAATGGAATTGGATACTCAAAGCCATCCCAAAAGGGTAAAGGGATGGCTGCATTGTCTCTGGGCCTTTGGCCTCAGGGATGCTGAGACAGGGCCACTGTATAAAGAGATGTGGGGCCAAAACCCGGTGTCCTTGGGCGAGAGCTTCTAGCCATGCACTGAGGGAGTGGAGCTGTGGGCAGAGAGGAGCAAGCAGGACTGGTTTGGAGAATTCTGGAAGGCTGCTATGGCCAGCACAGAGAAGCCCGTGAATTCATACTGACTGTGGACCACTTAGCCCATACAGGGCCCACATTTTAAGCAATCAGGAATGATTTGCCATTGATGAGCCCTAATAGTTCTATGGTGGCTAATTAGATAGAAAGTATTTCTTATATCCTGGGCAGGTGGACCTGCTTTAGCCTGAGGGCTACATGGATCTCAAAAGTTATTTCCTGCACCAAGGTTCCTACCATTCTACCAGGCAGCAAGCCAGGAGGTTTGGCCTAACAAATCCTTACTGGCCTCTCCTGTGGCCAGGAATGGGGCTTATGTTGATCACTGAAATTCAAAGGTATTTTGAATATCATTGGTAATGTCCCTTCAACAGATGTCAAGTATGTGGCACATATGCGTCCCCTCCCCAGGGTAGATATCACTAGTTGATCATGCGATGCTTTCCTGCTGCTGCCAGTCACAACACAGTGCTCCATGGAGAAGCACTCCGTGGAGAAAGCATTGGTGTGCGCTAGTAAATCAGTTTTCTAGGCCAGGTAGCAGTCTCTCTCTCTCTCTCTCTCTCTCTCTGTCTCTTGATTTCGTAGTTTTAAGCCTTTGGTTCTTACCACGTCTCACTTACCAATGAATCTCTGTTCCCTTCCAGATCAAGTCAGAACCTGGTCATTGTGTATAAGTGCTACATCTTTCTTGTGTTCATGGTGATCATTCTGCCCTCTATGGGACTGGCCAGGTACTTCACCTCTAATTATTTCTCCTTTCTCAGTCAGGCTCAGCCTAGTGTTGGAACCTCCTCTTTCGAATACTATAGGTCTATCTGTAGTTGCTGCAAATCCATTCCTCGATTGGCAGTCTAGGGGGCCTGTCATGAGCCTAGCATGTCCCAGGTGTCATGCTAACTCTAAGGTGTCAGCCACGAATTCTGCCTTACAGAGTTTACTTTACCATCAAGCTGGGGTGACAAGTCATGCCTACCAGCTAACGGAAAGCCCAAACTGGGGACCACACAGTAGAAATTCAGAAGTAGAGAGTACTGTAGGAGAAATGGCTGTGGGAGAAACTTTGTTAAAGGAGATGGCCTTGAGCTGAAAGGCCAAGGGCTGGGGGCAGGATGGCCCAACATGAGGAAGGAAGAGAGGCAGTGTGGATTAGCCAGCTAGAATATTAGGGTTCAAGAGTCTTTGGGAATTTGGGCAGAGGAAGTCAGTCCAAGAAGAATTGAACCTAAGGCCTTGGTTCATAAATTCATTAAATAAAAGGTCTGCCTTGTTCTTGCTTCTAGTTTGGATGTCTTTTTCCGCTGGCTCTTTGACATCTACTACCTGGAAGAGGCATCCATCAGGTTCCAGTGAGTACTCGAGTGCATGTTGCAGGTGCACTCCCAGTATGCATTGGGGCTCTGTGGATTCGCACCTGGATGTGAATGTGTGCACCCTTTATTTGCTCACACAGGTAGAGCTGAATACATGCAGGCACCCTCATTAGGCAGCCTTTTAACCTTTCCTGTGCTGTGGACTCCCAGGGCAATCTGGTAAAGCCAGGGCCCATTCTCTGAATTTTTTAAAATAATTGTAGGTTCACAGGAAATTGTCATCCTCCCCCCCACACACACCAGAAGTGCCCTGTATTCCTTTCATCCAGGGTCTCCAATGGTAATATCTTGCATGACTCTAGTATAATTATCATAACTGGAAAATTGACATTGAAACAACTCATGGGGCTTATTCAGGTTTGGCCAGTTTTACATATACTCTAAGTGTATGTCTTTAAATACACAAAATACCTGGGTTATAAGGAATAGCAACTGCACTGAAGTCTATATCTCAAATAATTTAAAAATCAAATTTATAACATGGTCTTTGTAACACATTTAATGGCAGGACAATACATTTGAAATGTAGGCAAGCTAAAGTGACACCTTATTGTTTTAGCGGCATCAGTGTGAAAGCTGATGTCACTTAGCTGGGAGAAGAACATTAAATGGGGTTGGGGAGATCTTTACAAGGCAACAGGCAGGTCATGTTGGACATCCAGCCAATTTCAGTTTTATTTTTTATTTTTAAGACTCCCAATGGTGAAAACCCCAATGTCCAAAGATGTAATGCTGCAAATGACACCCAACCTTCCACAGCTTGCTCTGTAGAGCAAGCACCAGAATTTGCTCTCTGCAAACCCTAATTGCAATCAGTTGTATGTGTTTTGCCAAGATGAAGGAGTTCATCTTTGGCTACTTTGCATCTTGAACACGGTTTGTATCTGAGAAAGAAAAACACTAGGGATTCATGACAACTCTGATGCCATCGAAGAATTGCTGTAGAAAGAGATCTGAAATATGTCCAGAGCTCACTGACTTCTCTTTTCAAGGAAGTCAACAGAACTGTGTAGATGGGAACACCAGTGTGAGACCAGGCAGTGTGGCCATTAGGTGGCGGAATGACTCCTAGCTGAAGTTGGCTAGTGATCTCAAATACACGTCGGCAGAGAGGAAATGTTCAATCTGGCAGAGTTTAGTGACGTGCCGGATAACTAGCAGCATTCTGAAATGGGGATCAGCACAAATGATACTGTAAGATGTCAGCGGTGGCTGCAGTGTCATATAAAACCATGTGATTTCAGTGGCTGACAGACCCACAGGCATGGCTAACATGGCTGTGGTCCTTTGCTCACATTCTTAATGGGAGGAAATGTTAAATTGCAGTTAGAAATTAGTGTAAATAAAGATGTAATTTTTTTCCATTTAAGATATTTTTAAAAATATATTTTATTGACTTTTTACAGAGAGAAAGGGAGAGGGCTAGAAAGTTAGAAACATTGATGAGAGAGAAACATCGATCAGCTGCCTCTTGTACCCCTCCCCCCCGCAACTGGGGATATGCCCGCAGCCGAGGTATATGCCCTTGACCGGAATCAAACTTGAGACCCTTCAGTCCACAGGCCGACACTCTATCCACTGAGCCAAACCGGTTTTGGCCATTTAAGATCTTTTTTTGATTTCACAGAGGAAGGGAGAGGGAGATAGAAACATCAATGATGAGAGAGAATTATTAAAGGGCTGCCTCCTGCACACCCCCTACTGGGGATCAAGCCAGCAACCCCGGGCATGTGCCCTTGATGGGAACTGAACCTGTGACCCTTCAGTCCACAGACTGACGACACTCTATCCACCGAGCCAAACTGGTTACGGCTATTTTCTCCCCATTTAAAATCACAGAAACTCCCATCTCCCCCTCAAATTCTATTTGTGGACTCTCCAGGCTGTGTGGTCCAGGTCAAACAGCCTGCTTTAGATAAAGCCAGCACATGTATCTCCCAACATATCCACATTTTATGGACACCATCCCCATCCCTGCTCCAAAGAGCCATTGTCACTTACATTGAGCTGGGAATACATGTGTAGGAAACTTGTTCTCCCCATCTTGACAAGGCAATAGGCAGGTCATGTTGGATATCCAGCCAATTTTGATTTTGTTTTTTTAAGTTTAGGGTTACAAACGTTGAGAATCCCAGTTTTCAAATAGGTAATCCCCACCTCTTTGGTTCCTTTTTTTCACTCGCTCTCCTCCTCCCCCTCACACCTCTGCCTTTCCCTGGCTCTGCTGCTGTCTCCCACTCTCGCCTTGCCCAGATGTGTGTTCCTGCCAGACAACGGCGCCTTCTTCGTCAACTACGTGATCACAGCAGCTCTGATTGGCACGGGCATGGAGCTGCTGCGCCCGGGGTCCCTTGTCCTATACACCACCCGTCTCTTCTTCTCCCAGTCGGAGCCAGCAAGAGTCAACATCAGGAGGGTGAGGGCCAACTCCCCCCTAAGCACAGCCCTCAGAGTGGCCCTTGGGAGGGGGTTAGGAAGGGGGCCTCCTGGAAGCCCCAAGTGTGGGAGGCATGAGGGAAGGGGTGCTTCTTGGGCTTGGAAGACAGGCTGCCGATCAGCTCCCAGACCGATAAGGAGCCCCAGGAGCAGCCGGGCCGCCTTCGGTGACTCCTGTTTCCTGCCCAGGACCAGGCCATGGAGTTCCAGTACGGGCGTGAGTACGCGTGGATGATGAACGTCTTCAGTGTGGTGATGGCGTACAGCATCACCTGCCCCATCATTGTCCCTTTCGGTGAGTCACCCCGCAGGCACACCCAGGGCTGTACACCCTCAGTCTGGAAGGAGGAGTCGAGTCCCACAGCATCAGGCCACGTCCGGGAACAGGAGGAACCCTGGGATGGGTTGGCCTGTCCGCCAGGCAGGAGGGTCAGGGCCAGCGCCAGGGCCAGGTCAGGAGGTGGAGGTGGCACGGCTATTGACATAGGACGTTTGTTAAGTGAATGCGTGAGTGAATGACTCTTCACCGAGTTGGCAGAATAGGTTCTGGGGCTCACAGGAAGATGCTGGTTCCAGAGGTTGGCACCACGGGGCTGCCACAGCCTGCCCTTGGCCCTTGCTGCTCTGACTTCTCAGTTGTGTGGGGGCCTTGGGACAGCATGACCCTCAATGGGGGGAGGTCAGGGGGAGCAGCCACTGAGTGTGGCTCTGCTTTCCGACCCCAGGGCTGCTGTACCTGTGCATGAAGCACATCACGGACCGCTATAACATGTACTACTCCTACGTGCCCACCAAGCTCAACGAGCAGATCCACATGGCTGCCATCAACCAGGCCATCTTCGCGCCGCTGCTGGGTCTGTTCTGGATGCTCTTCTTCTCCGTCCTACGATTAGGTCGGTACCAGGCCTGCCCAGCTACTCTACCTCTGCGTGCCCCGCTCCCCTCCTCACAGCTCTGCTAGAACAGAAAAGGCAAGAGGAGCAGATGCTACTCACTGAGCGTGGCCAAGCCCAGTGGCTTCTAGTAGAGCCTTTAAGATGAGGGGAGGGCTTGGACCTCTGCCATCCAAATCCTTTGCATTTTGGTTTACACCCTCCGGGAGGAAACATCTTATTCCTTCATTCTACCTCAGGGCTGGCAGGAAATAAGATATTAGCTCTCAGGCTCGATTCCCAAGACATTCCCTCTGGGACCCTATGCGATGGCTGATCTTACGAGTTGCCAAAAACTCGGAGGAGGATTCCGAGTCTGCCCTGGCAGCCAGCTTTTGCCTCCTTTTGGTTCCACGCAGCTGCTGTCCCTGTTCCCACGGGCCAGAGCCTGGAAATCCGCTCTTAGGCAAGAAGGTCACACTGACCTCCTCCCCTCCTTCCTCCTCGTGCCCCATACTGTTTTCTGCCTCCCCAGATGCTTGTCTGCCCTCAGGGGGACACTTGCCCTTTACCGTCTCAGTGGCATGGAGAAGGGAGAATCACAAACATGGGTTCTTCCTGCCCCGTCGCCATGGCATCTGGAAACACGCAGCTCTCGGTCACGGTGTGCATTACCCATTTGTCGTCACCCCCAGTTCTGTATCGCCCTAGCCTTCTCCTGCCACCTCGCAGATTTCACTTTTATAACGCCTTTTTCTAAGTAGGAAGGACTGTTGATGATCAACATCAGAAAGGTCATAATTTGAATCCTCTGGAGCCTGAGGGCAGCTACTCCCCGGCCTCATTCTGTGCACATGTGTTTGGGGTTTGTTTGTTTTTTCCCAGCGGGGGGAGAGGGGAGAGGAGGAAGGGGGAGCAAAGTGGGAGGGAGTTTAGAGATTTATTGCTGCTTTTTGAAATTTTGAAATTCACTTTATAACATTCAGTCCTGTATCCCGAGTTTCTTCACTGAACGTTATGTTCTGAGCAACCTCCTGGGTTGTGAAAATACTGCTTGAGCTCATGCCTCTTGCTGACGGCACGACACCAGCAGTGCTTAGTCAGGTCTCCGTTGTTGAGATCCGTGTTGTGTACCATGTTTTGCTGTTATAAAAACGTAAGTATCAGCACTATGCAGTTGTGACGTAAAAACTGATTTTTAATATTTACCTAGTGAACGGCTACCCTAAAAAAGTTACCAAATAGCACCAAGTGAGACATAAATGACTTTTACTTATTTTTAATAAATAGTTCCCTTTTTAAAACTGATTTGAGAGAGAAAGAGAGGAAGGGAGAAGGAAAGAGAGAAAGAGAGGGAGAGAAACATCGTGTGAGAAACACAGATCAGTTGCCTCCCGCACGTGCCCCTACTGGGGCTCAAACTTGCCACCTTTTGGTGCATGGGACAACGCTCCCACCCACCGAGCCACGTCAGCCAGGGCAACACCAGCGACTTCTGAGTTCTGGGTTGCTTTTCGGTGCCATTAGCACAGATCGCTGTGTGTGCGCACTTTTGAAGGGCTCACAAGGAAAGGTATGAGTCACAGACTGTAAGTGGGGACAGTGGCACGAACGAGTAACTCAGAGGTCCCTCCCAGGGACTGTGTGGAGGAGGTGCTGACAGGTGGAGAAGGACATGTGCAATGGGCACAGCTCCACTCCACAAGTACCAACCCCTTTCCTTCTCCTTGGCAGGTTCCCTGCACAGCATCACCATCTTTTCCCTCGCCTCCCTTATCTTTTCCATGGTAATTGCTTTCCTGGGCACTCTTATAGGGAGGCTTCCGAGGGCAGAGGAGTATGAGGTGAGTTGCCAGCCTGTCTTTCCTCCACTGGTTCTCCCCAGCTCCTGGGGACAGAGCCCTAGGATACCCTCCTGACCAGGGCCCCAACAGCACCACATAGATGAAAGGCTCTTGCCTTTCTCTCTGATTATGGGGTGCACAAACTCAGTGTGTGTGTGTCCCTTGCACTGGCCCAGGCACTGCTCCCCTCACAGGATGGGATATTTAGAAGACAGTTGTCCTCTCCCCTTCTCCCCTCTGACACCTCCTCCCATCCCTCCTACAGTGCGAGCTACTCAGCACTGAAAGCTAAAAGAGGAGGCAGTAAAGCAGAAGGGCAGGGGTAGTGAAGGACAGTGGCCTGGGGATGGGGGTAGTTCATCACTTTTAGGAGTTCTAGCATATTGACATTGAGGCTGTCTGGAGGGGTGCCTGGCTCTCTGGGCCCCGTGACTCCTTCCGCTCTCTGCCAGTGGGGCCCAGCCTAGTCAGTAGAGAAGGGAGCCAACCCCTGCCCCCCAGCCCAGGGCCCTGCCAACAGCGCTGTGTGCTCTCACCAGCATTTCCCAAAGGAAGGCATCTGTGTACGCGCTGGAATGGCTTCCGGTGGACCCTAACGTGCCTTTTCGTGGTTGCACGTTTATTTTTCTGTGGGTTCCTATTTATTTCTTCTTCTGCTTATAGCAACTGCCACAAGCGTTCTGTTTATACTAGTGAAGTGTTCCCTTCTAAAATGCACTTATATAAGGAAAACAAGTAAGTTGATCTGAAGCGCTAGCACCAGCGGAGTCAGAGGAGGGAGCCTCTTGGAAGAAGAGCCTCTTGCTTCTAGTGGATCTGCTGTGTCTGGGACCCTGGGCACAGGCCCTCACTGCCCTCCCTTCCTGGCCCCCTCCTCCCTCCCCTGGCCCCAGTGCCAGGCTAGTGAATGACTCTCTGGCTCTGTCTTCCCAACAGATACAATGATGCCACATGATCGTGTTGTCTGAGTGGCCCCTCTGGAGAAGGAAGGTGGCAGTTGACGTAGACATAGTGGTTTAGGATGCTTTCCAGATAGAGAGGGACATTCCGGCGGCGGGTAGAGGAGAAGAGAGAGTTGAAATAAAGGCATTTCCTAGACTCAAAGCAGGATCATATTTGAGCCCCAATCCCAAATCTACTTTCTTCCCCCGTGTGGCCCTCAGGAATGGTGCGTTCTGGAGAGTCACCCTAGCATCCCAGTCTCCTCTCTGTCCCCCTGGCTTCAGCTGGGCTGCAGATCTGGGAAAACAGATTAGTTGAGTTCAAAGGGAGCAATAGGTGCAGGTGCAGAATCAGGCTCCTCTGGATGTGGGAAGGGAGAGGGCAAAGGGCAGATATCCCCCATTCTGTGACCCTCCACGTTTCTCCCCACTGACACAGCCGGAAGAGGAGATGGAGACTGTGTTTGACAAGGAGCCAAGCAGTACCTCCTCCACACCCACCTCCCTTGTGAGTCAAAGCCTTCCCCCTGGGGGGACAGGTCAAAAGGGGGGTGCCTAAAGGGGGGGCTACTCCAGTGGCATTGTGGGGGCACCAGCATTTAGTGCCCGCCCTGGGTAATGGGGAGGAGACGGGCCCCCCTCCGTGGGCTCCCTCCTCTGATGCAGCAGGACTTGGCCCAGGTCCAATTGCTGCCGTGGCCCTGGCTGAAGAGCAGGGAAGATAGAAGAGCCATGTTTAACTCAACAGTCTCTATAAGGAAGATGAACAGAGAGGTCAGGGTGAACACGTCCGAATCCACAGAGAGCTCATTCGTGTAGACGCAGGGACGTGCTGGGGCTCGGCCTCAGGACCGAACGAAGGCTGCCTCCAAGGGCACAGGTGCGCAGACAGAGCTACAGGGAGCTATTGCAGGTCTGGACGGAATGGTGAGGCCGGGGCGGCGCCAGATGAGCGAGCCCATCGGCATGTGAAGAGACGAGGCTGGACTCAGAGTGCAGGGGTCCGGCAGGCTAACATTGGCTCACACACGGTGGCTCAGCCTAGAGGAGCATGAGCACTCACCCACCTCCCAGCCAGAAGTATGGATGCAGGGCCACCGATGCCAAATCCCGGGCACCTTGAAGGAACACGGAAGAGGGCACTCAGGGAAGGCTTCCCAGAGGAGGAGGGGACATCTAATCCAACTCCCGGGATGGGAGTCAGGGCTGCCACGTGGAATAGGTTGTGGGGGAAGAGCATTCGAGGAAGAGGAGCAGCCGAGCCAAAGGCCTGGAAGAGATGATTGGGAACATGGGGAGCCGAAGACAGCCTGCTGGAAATCCAGAGTGGGCTGCAGGGCCCGGGGGGAGAGCGGGCTCTGTAGTCGTGGCAGAGCAGGTGGGCGTGCACACCCTGGTGCGCAGAACGCCGCCATCCTCGCTCTCGATCTTTATGATAAACCCACACAGTACAGCTTTTTATCCTCATTTTACAGATGGGAGAACTGAGGCTCAAAAAGGCCAATTAATTTAGACCCCAGGGTGGCTACAAGGCAGGGGAAATGCAGAGAAAAGCAAGAGCTTAAAAATAAAAATTACTGAAATAGATTTTTCTAATCTTTCGTCATTACAACAGTGGTATATATATTATGGGGAAAACAGCTAAGCAAAAATGAGAAAACAAAAAGCCCATATTTTCACCACCCAGAGATGACCAATGACACCTAAGTTATAATCTTCCCTATATAGAATTTTTGCTAAAGTGAAATAATACTGTATGCCCTGTATATAGCTCATGTTTTCTTAAATAATCTCCATATGAGTTTTTACCTCTTCAAATACTCAGTCCATATTCAAATTGTCCTCCGTGGTCCAGACACATCTTTTACAGCTTGTCCAGAAGAACCCATTCTCTGTGCCCCATTAATCCGGCCCTTACGCGTGTCCCTTTCATTCTAGCGCCTTGTCTTTTTAAAGCCACTAGTCCTGCAGAATGTCCCACCTTCTGGGTTCTTCTGTTTCTTCACTACATCTAACAGCAAATCCCACTGCCTCCTGTACTTCCTAAAAACTAGAAGTTAGTTCCAACGGCTCGATAGATTCAAGTTCGACACTAAGTGCGAGACCACATTACAGGCAGTGCTGTGCCCCACACCAGGAGATACGTAATGTCCCTTTTATCCCCATTAATGGTGCTGGCGTGACTCCCTGATTAGAGATGACAGCTAGCTTCTCCTATTGTTCAGTTACAATTTCCCCACTTACCACCCCAAGATCATCCGGTGGGGTTTACTTTGGCGTGAAGCAAATGTCTAGACTCTTCTGTAGGGAAATTGTTCCCTCATCAAATGAGGGCTGCCTGGTTTCATGGAAATGAATTCCTACAGGAAAGGCTTAATTCCATCCCATAATTACCTATTTTTAAAATAAGCAGTTGTTTTGAAAGTCGTTCCAAGCGCTATCCCTAGTACTTGTGTGTGTCTTCCTGGGTTTGACAGGTCATATGACCAAGATCTCAGCAGTCTCAGTTTCAAATCCTGATTCCCAGCCAACCCTTTGCTGACCCAGCCTGAGGGTTGTAGATGTGCCTTTGAAGTTGTATTAAAAAGTGCACTAGCTCAGGAATGGGGGGAGGGTCTCCCCAGACCACAGCATAGGACAACCTACTGGCATCTGGCCCTGGGTTCAGCCTGACCTGGCATCCAGGATGAATGGCACAGGTGCCTGAGGGACAGTGTACTGACTAGGACGTGGGAGGTGCACTGACCAGCCCCGGGAGCTCAGAGATGCCCATTAAATGACCAAAAGCAACTGGGCAGGGGGGTGGCCAGGACATGAGCAGCTGGTGAAGAAGGACTGTGGCTTGAGGGGCCAGAGGCTCTGGGGGTAGGACATAAGGGAAAGGGTATATCCAGGGCTTTGCCCCAAATGTGACCTCACCCCGATCTCCCCCTCTGTGCTGAGCAGATGTATGTGGCCACTGTGCTGCAAGAGCCGGAGATGAACCTGACCCCAGCCTCTTCGCCCGCCCGGCACACCTACGGCACCATGAACACAGCACCAGAAGAGGAAGAAGATGAGAGTGGTATGAGTGGCTTTGGACAGGAGCTGGACTCGGCCCAGTTCCAGGAAGGCCTGGAATTGGAGGGCCCGAGCCAGTACCACTGACCAGGACCCAAGGCCTCCCCCCTGGCAGCTCCAGCAGGAGTGGCAGCCAGGGGTGGGCCAGGCAGGGGGAGCCAGAGGGCAGCCTGGACCTCCCCACGACTTCCTGCGGACTTCGGAAAGGCTGAGGAAGACGTCTGCCCATCTGGCCATTGGCCACGTGGAGGCCCCGGCCCGCTGACCGGCGAGAACGGGAGGTGCTGGGCAGTGCACAGGGACCCCAGGATGGGGTAGAGGACACAGGCAAACCTTGGGAGAGTGGCTGAAGCCCTGGACACAGAGCCTGAAGGCTCAGGACCTTCCTGGGGTCAAGATGGGGAAACGTGTGCATAAGGGAAGAGGTGGAAAGAAGCCCACTGACGATGCCCTGGGGTCTTCGCTGCCCTGGCAAGGAACTGCTGCTGCTGCTCCCACCCACCCTGCCCCACCCCTGGCCCCTCCCTCTGGGGAGGCAAAGGTACATGTGCTGGGCCTCATCGGCAAGACAGAGACCACCTCACCTGAATGGGGTTCTGTAAAGAGGACTTTCCTGCCTCCACCGGGCAAGGGGCAGCTGAGACCTAAGACTAGAGAGAAGGCGACTGAGGCTCTCCTGTTCCTCTGCCCCCGACAGAAGTCCCTGGAGCAGCAGGGTAGTGACCCTCTCCTTTCTATTCCTGTAGCTGGGACACGATCACTCAGGACTCATTAAATGGGACCTGTGTACATTTTGATAAAGGCAAACCTTGGCTGTTACTATAAGGTGGGAGGGGCAGAGACAGAATTCACGGAGTGGGGGTTCTTCTCCCAAAACGTCGGCTGATGGGAGACCAGGTACACCTCCCCAAGCCCCAGGTCCTAATCAGAGGACGCCAAAGGCTAAGGAGGTGGCCACTCCTGCCTCAGGCCCACCTCAGTGCCTGGACCCCGTGTGGCCAAGGTGGGCAGCAGCTTAGGGTAAGGAGCCCTTGCTTCAAACTGAAGGCACTGGCCACTCCCTGCCCTCCATGTAGGGCCTTCCCTCTATTCTTGGACTGAAGACCACTCGGTAGTCTCCAGGGTGGTCCTGGCTATGACACTGCTGATGTCCAGCGAAGAGTGGGGAGGAGTGGAGTGGTGACCTCCACAGAGAAGCCCCTTCTGGCTGAGTCAGGCTGCCTCCCAGAGCTGCCACCTCCTGAGGCCAGGAGCCAAATCCTGAGCAGACCAATGCTGGGGATATCCAGGACCTCTGTCCCAGGCAGGGGGGTGCAGGCCTCTGCCTCTGGGGACCGGTCCCCATCACGATGACCAGGAGCCCAGCAGATGCGCACTCAGAGACGGGGCAGCTGGGGCCCCGGTGGACCAGAACAAGCCTAGTCAAATGGGGTCTGCATGCTCTAGAGCTGTTTCCTCCAAAGGCCAGGGTCCCTGCAGCCAACCTGCTGAAGGTGGCCCCGGTCCCCTCGCTGGGCCCCAGGCTCATGAGTGACCCTGAACTTTGTCCTTGCTTCATCCTTGCCCACATCCCAGCTCCAGAAGTTTCAAGCTTCACCTCAGAGATTCTCCTTGGCCGTGGACTTTGTCTTGAGGGATCTTTCCAGAGAGCTTGAGCCTCCTAGGAAGGAAGCAGTCTCTTCCGCTCCTATTCCAGCTCAGAAAAGGAGGGAATTATACCCAGTCAGTCCCTTATAACCCAAGGTCCCCTTTCCGGAGCATTCCACCGGAGCATAGGTCCTTTCCAGAGCAGGATGGTCAGGCCTCAGCAGAGAGTTCCCAGGCACTGCCTGACCCCCAGAGTGTGTACTTGGTGGTGGTATTTTTTTGGGGGAGGAGGGGTTGATAAGAGCTGACCTGCGGGCTCCCTTTCACTGGGCACCTACCTCTCCTCTCTCCTCCCGTGCCCACCTGGCAGCCTGTGGAAGCTGCATATGCAAAGGGTCACAGCAGAGGACAAGGAAGTACATCCCAGGGCTTCCCCTCTCTGAATTGGGGTCAAGTGCAGACTGGTTCTGAGAGAAGGTGATGAGAATGTTAGGAAAGTTCCAGAGTCCTCACTTCGCTAGTCTTCCTGGAGACCCCGGGCAATTGGCAGGGCCCCACCACAGCTGCTCAACCTCCCTCCATCACTGGGTCGGGTGTGGGTGTGCTTTGGCTCCTGACCCCCCACATTCAGGCACCTCCCCCCTCAGCTTGCTCTCAGCCCACTCCTGCCTCACGTATTGGCCCCCGCCCACCCCACTGGCTCACTTGCCAGCTGTCCCGCCATCAAAGCACCCCTCTCAGACCTGCCCCATTCTGGAGGGAGCTGCCTCTGGGGTAGGGGACTCGGTACAGAGCCTTCAAGAAGTGCCCCACTCAGCCTAGAGCAGCTCCACGCCTGCCGGCCCCTTCCTCAAACGCTTCTGGAAGCAAAGTGCCTATCAGCAGCATTGCCACCTCCGGGGACCCACGTGAGCCGCAGGGACTTCCCTTGGCCACCACCACTAAAGGAATGTGCCAGAATGCCGAACCTTCTTGTTATTAAAGCTATGACCGTGCCTTGAATAAACAGCCCTCCCAACCTCTGCTGCCTATGTCTCTGCCTTGGGCCCCGCCCAGCAGCTTCCCTCCACCTGGAAGGGATGAGCTTACAGGAAGGAGCACCACACCTTCATGGCTCTGGCCCCTGAGGACCCCCTCCGGCTGAGGCCTTTGGTGGCCCCTATCCTCCCAGGCAAGGCCTGACAAGTGCGCTGGGTCTGCTAAAGAGACGGGAAGTGAATCTGCCCATTCTTTCTGCTGGGCCCCCTGCGAGTTCCCTGAGCAATAAAGAACTCTGCCCCTGACCTACCCAGGAGCCCTTGGGCAGTCTCCCTGGGCAACAGGAGCCCCAGGTGAGTGCTGGGCCCGGAGAGGCTGTTGGCCAGACTAGAAGCCGATGTGACATGCTGAAGATTTCAGGGGGAGACCCCCAGAAAACGAGGCAGGTAGGGCTCTGGTCTGCCCAGGGGCAGGAGGAGGTCGAGGAGAGGTTGGGTGTTCGGAGGTGTGTGGGCTGGCAGGTCAGGCCTGAATGGGCTAAGAAAGACCCTGTAGCCAGTGCTAGTTCTGTCTGCTGTTGTACCATGGAAAAGAGGAGAAAAGTGCCCTGCCCTGGGCCATGTGTCCTGGCCGAGGACACCAGGGTCTGGCCTTCCTCTCGCCGCTTGATGACCCTGGGATGGTCATCTCGTCCAGGAAGGAAGGGCAGGAGGCAGGACTGAACACAGCAGGTCCAGCTAGGTTCAGAGGACAACCTCCAGGCAGGCTGCACTGGGCTGTTACCAGCCCTCCCTGGACCCTCTCCTGCACCTGTGAGAGTCCACCAATGGGCCTGGTATCAAAGCCCCTCGTGGCATGGGCCTATGCCCTCGACCCTTCTCCCCTCAGAGCAATCTTTTCCAAGTCAATCAGATGAAATGCATGAGGGCTGCCTCAGGGGACAGAGAAGTATGATGACCACCTGGCTGCCTGCAAATAGGGTGGGGCTTACCGCTGCTGTGGGAACAAGGGCCTTCTCCTGGGACCCGTGAACCTCCACCCCAACAGCTGCCTCTCAGGGTCTCCTGCTAGGGGCCGGCAGGCTCAGGGTTCCCCTTGCCGCCCCAGGCCATTCCTTGGTCCAGCAGACCTCTCAGGGGACTGACTCTGCTCGGACAGAGACAGATGTGGAAAGACAGAGAAGCTTGAGAAGAAGACTGTGGTCCCTCGCATGCTAAGTCCTGAAGGAGGGTGGAGTCGGTCAGTCTCCTCTGTCCTCAGCAGGCCGTGAAGACTGGAGGCCTGGAAGGTGAGCTGGGCAGGGGATGGGAATTGGGGATAGGTCAAGAGGAACTCGAGGACACTGGGTGGATGGCTTCTGCCTAAGAAGGCCCTGGAACCCTAAGAAGGGCTGGGAAGGAGGCAGGAGAGCCTGGGCTCCAGGAGGCCCTCCAGGGCCAGCACTGTCCCAAAGCCACAGGCGGGGGAGACTCCATCCTAAGTGACCACCATGCGGGCCCATCTGCAGGTGTCTCAGTCCGCTCCCTGCAGGCTTGGGGGAGCCTGTTTGTGGGAAGGTTTTTCTCTGCAGAGGATTTTTCCTGGACACTTGACTATCCCCCTCCCTTGGCAACCAGCCCGGCCTCTCTCCAGCTGCCAAAGCTGGGTCCTCCATCCTGGCTGTGGGTGAGCCTCCTGGAGATTCCAACAATCCCAGGTCAAGGACAAACTAAACTTTCTGTGGCGCCTAGTTTACAAAAGCCCCCCAAGTGACTTCTGTGCCAGGAGAATTGAGTCTCTGAAATGGGGGAAGCTGGGGAGGGTGTGGCTCTGCAGCCTGGAAATAATTACACCCCTCAGGCCAGGAAACCTCCCGCATGCACTCTGCCCCGGGCAGCACCTAGGTAATCAAAGGTTAGACCCAAACAAACATTTGCTCTGCGCCTTTTGAGGGATTAGTACCCAGCATGGGTACAACTCCTGCTGCAATAAGTACTACTGTGTGGGCCACACGCACACACCAGGCCTCAGGGTCACTTCTGGCTACCTCGTCAAGGGTTTAAAGAATCCCCCTCTTCCCGCCCCTTCAAACGCAGAGCTCCAAGTGGCCAAACTGAACTGTCAGTCAGCCTTCCCTTTTCAAATGCAACCAATTATCAGCACGATAAATGTATATAGTGGAGCCCTAGCCAGTTTGGCTCAGTGGAGAGAGCATTGGCCTGTGAACCAAAGGATCCCAGGTTTGATTCCGGTTAAAGGCATGTATATCGGTTGCAGGCTCCTCCCTGGGCTGGGCTCTTGGTCAGGGTGCCAGCAAAAGGCAACCAATCTATGTGTTTCTCTCCATCAATGTTTCTGTCTTTCCTTCTCTCTTCCGCTCTCTCTAAAAATCAATGGAAAAATATCCTCGGGTGAGGATTTAAAAAGGAATTTATGCAGTGGACGTCAGGTAGGGAATGGTGCTTTGGAGAAAAAAAATAAAGCAGGATGGGGGGAGGAGAGTGAATGAAGATGTAGGATCCCGGGCAAGCTCCTTGGGAGTGAGTGTGATGTGAGCACACAGGGCTGCTTGCAGGGGACAGACCTGGAGCATCGGAGGATGGATGGGCTACTCTGACCAGCATGAATGGTGTTTAAAGCATGGATGGGCTGAGACCTCTGTGGGAGCAAGTGGAGGTCAGGGGAGATCCAAGGGAGCGGGAGGAGAATCCAAAAGGAAGACTGAGCCAGTAGTCGCAGAGAGGAAGGAAGAAAACCAGGAGAGTCTGTGTCCCTAGAGCCAGGAAAGGAAGGGACTCAGGGCACAGAAGAATGAGTTCAAAGATGCCACGGAAAAGCATCAGCCACGTTAGAATGCTGGGCAGGCCTTTAGGCAAGCAAGCTGGTTTCTCCCATGAATCAAAGGTACGGGGGATGGGAGAGAGGCTGTCGAGAATGAAACATTTGACACAACCAGATGCAATCGGTGGTCCTTGGTTGCACCTGGGTTGAACAAACCAGCTGCAGAAAGACATCTTTGAGACATCAGGGGATTTCAGATATCCACTCGGCATTAGGTGAGGTTGCAGAGATACTGTTCATCTGGGTAGGTGTGTTGATGGAATGGGTTAAGAGGTGAAAAATGTATCAGCTAAAAGTTCATATGGAAGCCTCTACTGGTGAAAGACCAGGAAGTGGGGTTTGCTTAAGACTCTCCAGCCAAATAAAAGGGATGGGAGATCTTGAGTGCTCACCCCTGATGCTGGGTGAAGGGTTCATGGAGATTCATGAGGCTCTGATTTGTGTGTATGTGAACATTTTTCCATAATAAAACATTTAAAAATAAAGGAAAGAGTGATCAACTCTTCCCAGTGCTGCTGAGCAGAAGAGCAAGATGAAGACTGAGCCATGACCCTGAATTTCGCAGGATAAAGGCTGTGGGTGGCCTTGACCGGAACAGATTAGGGTGGGGATGAAAGCCTGGTTGAAATAAGTTCCCATCTGCTCATACGAGTGAGGAAGCGAAAAACTGCCTAGAAAGACAACTCTTTTAAGAAGTTTTGCTACAAAGGAAATAACAGGGTGGGAGCTGGGGAGAGAAGAGGGGCGTAGGGCGAGCAGTTCTTTGCATAAGATGGGACATGAGAATGATAAACTGAGGAGGAATACAGGGGAGAGAGGGGATTGCAGGGCTGAGAAAGGGAAGAAACTACTACTACTACTCACACACACACACACACACACACACACACACGCACGCATGCACACATGCACAAGCAGAAGGGTAGCCTTTAAGACAGGTGAAAAGCAGTCATGCTTAGGATGGCTCAAGACACAGGTCAGAGGAGAGTCCTTGGTCTTTCCAAAGCCAGGTCACCCCGGTCACCTGAGTGAGTGGGTGTTTATCAGATCTCATGCTGGAGGAGGCCCTCTCTCCATGGAGAGGGGGGCTTGAGGAAAAAAAATGCTTTCGATTCGACAATGGGAAAAGCATTCCTAACATGCTCCAGACCCACTGTCTGCAGTCACCCCCCTGACAGGCTGGCTACCTGAGCCCGGCTGGGAGCTGGGGGTCTGCTGGCACCAGCAACATGCTCTTGGTTGAGAAAACTGAAGCCTCAGAGTGAGAACAGTGGCCCGGGTACAGCCCTTGTAGCCATTCACAGCCCAGGTCTAGGACCCCACACCTTGGAGGCCAGGAGCATGTTGGGGGTTAACCCCAAACCTGTTGATATGATACCTACTCCTTTTTTACTGAATTTATTGGGGTGACAGTTCACAAAGCTATACAGGTTTCAAGTGTACAACTCAACAAAACATCATCTTCACATTGCATCGTGCAGTCATCCCCACAAATAAAGTCTCTTTCCATCCCAATCACCACCCCACCCCACCCCCACTTTTGCCCACCTCCACTCCCCCTTCCTCCTGGCTATCATCATACTGTTGTCTGTATCTGTGTCATATGCGCTTAATCCCTTCATCTTCTTTCATCTAGCCTCCAGTCCCCCTCCCTCTGACAGCTATCAGCCTGTTTCATGTATCCATGCCTCTGTTTCTATTTTATTTGTCATTTTATTTTGTTCATTAGATTCCACATATAAACGAGACCATATGGTATTTGTCTTTCTCTGACTCATGATATGCCCACTCTTAATGCTGCTCCCTTCCCAGGCCTGGCTACTTCTCTACCCCTATCTGCCTGAGCCTCCGGAACACACACATACACACACACACACACACACACACACACACACACACACACCCTGCTCTTCAACTCCACTGTACATTCCAGGTTAACTCATTTACTGTCCTTAAAATCCCTGCCCTGGGATTGGTACCTTCCCCTCCAAGTAGGATCTACAGGACGTCCTCAGAGTCTTTGGTGCCCTTTGCTGCTCTCTTGGCATCTGGCCCATTCCTCTCCCTGGCCTCACCTTGTCCACCAGCAGGTGGGGGCTCCCAGGTCTCTGACCAATGACCTGCTTCATATCTGAATTACCATGGGCATGTGTTGTAACAAACCAATCCCCAAATGTATCATGATGCAAACACAATAGCAGTGTATGTCTCTTTCCTGTAAAATTCAAAACGGGTGCGTCCCGGCTCTACCTCCTGGAGAAGTACCTGGCCCCACCAGGCACTTGTGATTAGTGGGTTGTCTCCTCCAAGCAGTGATTCAGGGACCCAGGCTCCTTTTACCTAGTGGCTCTGCCATGTTCAACACATGGTCCTCAAGGTCCCTGTGAGGTCTGCATCAAGCCAGCAGACGGATGACAGAGCACAGAGGAGCATGCAGAAGTTTTGGGGGACCAGGTCTAGGGATAGCATACATGTCCACACATTCTATGAGCCAGAATTTGGTCATATGATCCACCGAATTGCAAGGGAGGCTGAGAAATGTAGTCCAGTTCTATGCCCAGGTGGAAGAACTGGATTTGATGCCCTGCCAGGCAGTTTCCACCACAGAACCCTAGCCCCATCTCCACCATTGGCTTCCCCAGGCTCCTTTTTTTTCTTCTTTTCTTTACCTGTTCTCACATTGGCCCTCCTGACCCCAAACTCCCGCCTTGTCCTACATCCATCACTCCGCAGCTTCATCTGGTACAAGCTGATACACAAGAAAAGACCAGTCCCAGAGGGTCAGAGAGGCACACAGAAGAGGTTTATTCCTCATGAGTTTACACAGATAAAGCACAGAACAAAAGATAAAGTGCAGACAGCTCAGGGCAAGGGTAAAGGGCCTCTCACACTACCTTCCATCCATCCACCTGAGTACGGGCACACACCGGGCATGAAAGCTGGGGAGTTGTGGGCCCACCATTGGGTGCAGGCAGAGGCAAAAATGAGGGTCAGGAGATGAGACCGGGGCCCTGCTGGGGTGCGTGGTGAGGAAGAGCTGCCCAGACTCAGGTCTCTCAGGGTCAGTGGCCCCTCCTTCCTTGGCCTTCCGCAACCCCACCCCACCCTGGCTGGCTAGCTGGTTCCTACAGAGAAATGGTGAGAGAGCTGCCACCAGAGTGCTGAGTGAGGGGAGGGGAGAGACTGCAGTGACATCTCAGTAGACCCTAGAGACCCTGATGAGACCCTCACAAGTCGGTCACCTGTCCCTTCAGCAGTTCTCCTGAGGACCTGCCTGTGACTCTACCATGAAGGCTAAAGCCGTCCCTCCCTTTCCTTGTGAAAAGTATTCGACTGGGCCCAGGCTCACCTCAGAATGGTGGCTGATGAAAGAGCCCCTTCTCTCAAAGCCCAGTACCTCCCCAGCCCCAGGATGCCAATGCCTCCAAAGTGCTGCTCCTCCTCATGGCAGAAGAGGGAACCCCAGAGGGAGAGAAGGAGGCAGGGAAGAAGCCACTGGGGTGCAGGGAAATCCAGAAGCCCTGTCCTAAAGGAAAAGCACACCGCTCTGTGCTTAAGTGGGGGTGGGACGGGGACCCGGGCCTGCTCCACCTCCCCTGCAGTATGGTCAAGTGAACAAGGCTACAACACACACGGACCAACAGACAGACACAGACAGAGGAAGGCCGCCAGATGGAGGCTGCTGGGCAGAAGCTGCCTCTTAATCGCCATCCCAGCCTCGACTCATGGCCTGGACCACGGCTCCGTAGAGCTGGCGCCAGGCTGCTCGCATGGCTGGTGTGAAGGCGGGGCCCAGGCAGTTCTCCAGCATGTAGAGCAGGGCCTCACCCACCGTCTGCAGAGGCAAGGAGCACCTTGTCATTCAGGAAGGCATCACTCCATTCCACAGGTGAGAAAACTGAGGCCTGGGGCTGGGAAGGGTTCCTGGGCCTTTCCTCTCTCCTGCACAGAGTTCATGCTTTCTGCGCAGGCTTCTGCCCCAATCCTTGGGTACCACACTGTACCCACTTGCCCCCTTAACACGAGTCAAAAAAAGCTTTTCACCCTCTCCCAGCCTTGACACCACCCAGGAGCGAGGCGGAGGCATTGCTTGGGACTCCTAGCTCAGGCCAAGCAGAGCCATTGCCCACAAGCCTGTTTCCTCCTCTGCAAGGCGGCACTCGTGGCGTGAAGAGCCCGGGCTCTGTACCCAGCTGGGCCTGGGTTCACTTTCTGACTCCACCACTTATGAACTGTGACCTTGAGCAAGGTATGCCTCCTCTCTAAGCCTCAGTGCTTCATCAGTTAAACCAAGAAAGTAAAAAAAAGTTCTGATTCATGGGTTGTTGAAATGATTAAATGAAGTCATCTAGAAAAAGCTTAGTATCTGCGCACAGTAAGCCTTCAACAATAATAATGGCTCTGGTGTTTAGTCATAATAAAATAAGATTTATTTATTCCACGAATATTTACTGACTGTCACTGGAGACCAGGCACTGTGCTAGCGTGGGAGATGGAGAGCTCCAGACAAACTTAGTCCCTTCCTCAAGGTGCCTACCATATGGCAGGATTACTGGACTGTGTGGTAAACTGCCATGTCAGTGCCCCAAGGAACCCCACCTTGAGTAGGGATCCTCCACCTTGACACTGGGCTCATCAGTGTGACTGGCTTTGGCCGATGGGATATTAGCCAGATGAGATATTAGCAAGAATGATGCAAGAAGAGTCTGGAAGAGCACTTGCACACCGGGCTTGACCTCTCCCAACACTCCCTCTTAGAACTCAGCTGCTGCTCTGGACAGAAGGTAGGTCAGACCACCAGGGGATGAGGCCACAGGGAGAGAGAGCCCGGGGATGCCAGGCCACCCTGGATATGCCATCCCCAGCCGAGTGCCAGCTGAAGGCACTGCACGAGTGGCTCTAGCCATACCATGTGGCACAGAAGGAGCACCCCGATGAGCCCAGAGGAATTAGGCATCATTGTTTGTTTGAGGTGGTCTTACACACAGGAACGGGACACTGAGCAGACCAGCTAATCCCACAGGCTCCTTAACATCCTATGGTTCTAGGAGAAGTCACACCAGAGAAGAAAAACTGGAAGCTCAGAGAGGTCAAGGCAGTACCAGGATCACACGGCACATGTGTAACAGATGCAGGTGCCTCCCCCTAGTGGTGTGAAGGTATAGGAAGGGGGAGATAAGGATGGCCTCAGGTCAGGAGCTCAGGAGAGAGAGGAGCCCCTCTACCCACCGAGAAGGAGCTGAGCTTCACACCCACGGCACGGTGCTTCCTGCCCAGGCCGGCCAGGTACTCCTCCAGCGAGGACAGGTCCTCCACATTGCTCACCGCAGCATCGATCACGAGCATCACCTGTCAAGGCCAAGGTAGCAGTGAGGCAGGCAGAGCCATCTCCCTGCTCACAACCACAGTCCAGAACCTGTGGGTCCCGACTGGAGGTAAGAGAATCATGAGAAATGGAAAGCAACCCGTGTCTGTATACAGTAGGTGTTCAATGTGTGATGGCCGACGACACAGTGAAAGAAACCTCTGAGGGGCTCAAAGCCCTAAACATGCCTGCAGGACAGTGTTGTCTGCCTGGGACGAGGGGAAACTGAGGCCTTGGGAGAGCCTCTAAGAAAACCCAGCTTGGTTTTCACAGGCAGGCGGCCCCTCGTAGATGAGTGCCAGCAACATCTAAAGAAGCCAGAGCCACGGCCAAGGGCAATGACAGAGCTGGGACCAGCTGGCTGAGCACAGGGTGGGGAGGAGGCTGACTTCCCCAGACTCGGTCCAGCTCAGCACAGAGGGAAAGGAGCAGAAGGGCAGTGAGCCCCGGCCTGGGGCAGAATACCAGTCATTTTCACTACACCATGCCCCTCATTCTCTCCCAGAAAGGTACCTGCTGGATCCTGGAAGCCACCCCCAATTGTCCTTCCCCTCACCTTCCTGATATGGTCCAGGAACTCAGGGGAGGAGAGGCAGTCCTCGGAGCTGGAGTACTGGCGGCAATTGTACTGGAAGAGGGGCAGCAGGTCAGGCTCCAGGTCAAACAGCCTGCAGGGGGAGGCCCATGTCAGCTCCAGGTGTTAGTACCCCCTCCCTCTGTGAGCCCTGCCTGCCACCGTGGGAGTGGGGGTGCGCCAGAGCTTTGGCCGTAAATTACAGTACACCCTCCAACCTGGTACTGACCCCTTCACCAGCTTGGCCAGAACCCCCTTCCTAGAAAGAACACGGGCCCCCAGGCCACTCATAGGACCCATCATGGTGAGGGGACGGGGACAAGAAGGGATCCTCAAATAGAAAGCCTGGGGAAAGCCTCTCTCTCTCTCTCTCTCTCTCTCTCTCTCTCTCTCTCTTCCCCCAACCCTTCCCATTTTGGGGTCAGCATCTCCTAGTCTCGTCATGTCTGAGGGGGCTCTGGCCAGTGAAGATAATAATCACATTAAGAACCCCTTTATCCATTTTATGGAGGAAACAAAAGCCCAGAGCGGTTAAGAAGCTTCCCTGGGGTCACACAGTTTGGAAGCACGGAGGGTGCCTCAGTAAGCAGGGGAAAGTCAGGAGACACAAGGAAGAAGCTCTCAGCCACATCTGAAGGATGCATCTGGGTTTTGGGTAACTCTGTGAATTTATTTCCGCTTTCGGGGGAGGCAGGGGTAGAGGACTGGGGGACTGGCAGTTGGGGGTTTGCAAAAGCTTCCTCAGAAGTTCTGTGCTGGCTTAGGAAAAACTATGGTGGAAGGAAACTGTGCCTCATTGGTGATGCTCGGTGGTTAGAGACCCTCAAGCTGAGGTTGAAGATTTGCCTCCTCCTCCCCTTTAGGGGCTGACACCCTCTTTACCCTTCTTCCGGGCGGTGAGACTCAGGCATCTGTCCTCCCCTAGCCTGGTCTTTTCCTGGCAAAGATTCATCCTCCTGTTAGTTGGTGGAAGTGCACTTTCCTGCGGCCGGGACCCCATGCTTTGCCAGCCAGGCATCCAGCCCACCTCCCCACTCGGCGGTTTCCTCTAACTGGCACCCCTGGGGTTACTATCCAAGGGACAAACTCAGGAGGAGCAGGACCAGGGCGGAGGCGCAGCGCCTAGGGTGGTGTCTGCTGGCCCCAGGGAAAGGAGGTTCCGGAGAGGACCCACTCCGCCCCCAGGGAGCCTGGCTGAGCCAGACGTGCCGTGCAGGAAGCAAGAACGGGTCGCTGGGCCACTCCTGTGCGCCCATTGGGAGGCGCCCGGTGCAGAGGCAGCGGGCAGTTTTCCCTCCTCTGGAGCCCGGCCAGCCACCTGGACCCATTCCTGCCAGGCCCCCTGCCCGCCCTGGGCTCAGGGCCACCCTCACCTGGTGAACAGGACGGTGCCGTGCTCCAGCGGGCTGCGGTTCACCGCTTGCCAGCTCTGCCGGATCAGCTCGGGCTCGGGGCGCTCCATGCTCGCCCAGGAGCGCGGGGCGCAAGGCTGGAACCTTCTGGACACGAGACCGTCACCGCAGGTGCCCCGCCATCTCCGAAGCGACGAGGCCACGCGCAGCCCTGGCAGCCCTGCCCTAGGGGAGGGGCCCCAACCCTGCCGGCCCCTCTGGCGCTTCTGGGGACCCTGCTCCGGCAGCAGCTCCCTGCGCCCCGCGCCTCTGAGAGTGTCCCTCGCCGCACAGCCCGGAGCCGACCGGCGGCGGCGCTTTAAAGCAACCACGGCCCCGCCCCTCCGGCCAGCAAAGCGCGCATCTCTGGGCAAGGCTCTGGCCCAGACGACCCAGTGGCACGGGCAGTGCAGCTTCAGAGCTGCATAGACATCATGGAGCCTGCATTGAATTTGATCGCCTCGGGCAGGCTCTGCACGAGCCACCGTCCCACAAGCCTCTCTCAAACATTTCCTGAAACTTTTCAGTTCTCACCCCCTTGGCACAGGTTCTCCTCTCCTCCTCCCCAGCCACAGGGCATGCCAGGGCGGCTACCTGTATGACTAGGCTGAGGCTGGGGGTGCCCTCTGCCCTGGCTCTGGATCTGACTGAGACACCCCCCACTCCTCAGGGGCCTCACCCTTAGGGACAGGGCGCGACCACAGCCATTTCCAGCCAGGCGGGGTCTTCCTGAGACCCCACGCTCAGAGACCTGTGGGCTCCAACTCCAGCCCCAGTTCTGTGTGGCAGGGTGGGGCCCCAGCTGCAGCAGCTGTGAGCATTCTCCTATGTGGACTTTGAGGGAGTTAAGCTTGAACGTTCTACCATCCCATGATTTTTAAAATATATTTTTATTGATTACAGAGAGGAAGGGGGAGGAAGAGAAAGAAACATCAATGATGAGAGAGAATCATTGATTGGCTGCCTCCTGAATGCCCCCTCTGGGGATCGAGCCCGCAATCCCCACATGTGCCCTGACCAGGAATTGCAACCATGACCTCCTGGTTCATAGGTAAACACTCAACCACTAGGCCACACTGGCTGGGCCACCCCATGATTCTTAATAGATTTTTTTAAAGGTTAAGTAGAAGTACTATTTATGTTATTAAATAGTTCAGGCCCAGAATCCCAGGTTTGCCATTCAGGGTGTAAAGTTGGCCACCTGCCAATTAGACCCAACTTTCCTGTTTCGATCATGAAGGTTCCTCAAAGCCCCATGTTTGGGAGAGCAGGCACATTGCTCACCTTTTATCATTATTTGCGAGTGTCTGAGCCCATCTCCTCTTAGACTGTCCACTTCTCGGTGTCCTCAGCTGTGTTCGATGTACAGCTGGGCTGGGTATTGAGGTCTCCATACCCAGCCTCTCATTCCACCACCATGTCCATGTTGTTTTCATGGACACAAAGGAGGAGGGGGTAGTCAGGCTGCAGCTCCATGGCCAGCCCTGTGCTGAGTCCCTGCCTTCTAGAACTTCTCCTTCTGGCCCTAAATCAGGATGAAGGCCTTCAGCAGAACTCACCTTTCCTGCATCCAGCTGAGCCCAATGAACCCATCCAGCTGCTCTCACTCTTCCAAGGACCCAGGAGTTTGAGTACCCCGGTCCTCTCTCCCCTGTCTCTCCACACAGCTCGGCTCTCTGGGCTGGAGCAGGAGAGCAAGGCTGTAAGGCAGCCTGGCTTGCGTCCTAGAGTCTAAGATTGCCCCATGTAGGAGCACAAAGGGACGGGAGGCTGAGGGGAGAAGGTCAGGGTGCTCAGGGACTAATCTCCAGAATGGCACCCCATGGTCCTGCAGCCAGGTACAGCAGGTCACAGGAAGGTCACATCTCCAGTGACCTTTACCTTCTTTCAGTGCCCAGATGCTCAGGGCTCCCTGCAGGCCACCTGGCTCCTCCAAGGTTTCCCACTACACCCACTTTACATGTCCTGGCAATAGTCTACACTCAGGGACCCTTCTGGCCTCTCTGTGGAACAGGGCCTGGGGTGTGATGCGTTAATGGCTTAGCACATAGGTGGTGAAGTCAGCACTTTCTCTGCTTCTCTAGGACCAGGAGGGGGTGAGGAGGGCTGAGTGCACTCTAACCTCTGTTCCCCTGGAGAAAAGGCCCGAGGATCTGGCTGGGCCCAAGCAGTCAAAGAAGTGCATTCCCACCGGAGATGGAGGGTCTGAATCCATACTTGAGTGACTGGGAAAAAGTCACGGGAACTCCCATCCCGCCCAGCATCTGCCCATGATCGGGGCAGGAGGTTCTAACTGAGGAATTCAGATACTGCTCTGGAGCCAGTGTTGTCCCTGGGATCAGTTACCACCAATAACAAAGAGCTGGCATTTATTGAGCATTTATATCCAGACACTGTACAAGGCACTTTGCACCGTTTTTTTTTTTCCATCATGAATTCTTCTCACCCTCAAAATAACTCTACAATGTAGGTACTATTTATTATGCCCTCTTTACCACTGAGGAAACGGGGCAAAGAGGTTAACTAACTAATGTGAGATCATAGCGACAGGCCCAGGTTTGACCTCAGGTCTCACTCTGGCCCATCCTTAGACCTCCAAGCTCCATAGCCTCCCTTACTTTAGTGGATTGTGACCAAAAGGTATCTCCATAGTTCACACCAAGCCAAGGTCACTGGGACTGGGTCAAGGGTGTATTGGAACTGGCTCCTTAGATGGCTTGTGGGAGCCCAGTGTTTGCACCTTTCCAACTCCCAGTGGCATCAGGTTGGTAACCTGAGGCAGGACATGGTAGTATTTATACCATGAAAATTGGCAAATGCTACAAATCAGGGCTTTTTCCCTCCCGGAAACCAGAGGCTGGGTGCACCAGGAAACACCGGGCCCCAGATGAGCTGTCCATGTGTTAGGCAGAATGTGCCAAGAAGCAGGCTGACTCTGCACACCTCCGAGCTGGGCCCAGGCCTTCTCCCCAAGGGACCCAGGTCTGCCAGCTTGTTCTGGGAAGGTGCTTCTAGCCCCAGCATCAGGCTGGGGAAGCAGAAAAAGCCTACCTGGTGCCTAGGCCAAGTTCCACGAATCCCTCATCGTGGGCCTTACACCAGTAATTTGATCTCTCCTGGGTAGAATGGGGAGAAAACCAGCAATGACTTCACTGGGCCTTTACGGGAACGAGGGTCCCAGATGTCGGGACTGGGTGAACTAAGCTGTGCCAGTCAGGAAGCGTTCAGTCCTCTTCTCACCTGCCTGCCCTCAGCATTTCCTGTCTCCCGAGGGTCTGCGTGGCCCGCCATCCCCGCCTGCAGCGGGCTGGAATTGGAATGGCCTCAGACCAGACACGAGACACAATAGAATGGTTCTCACACTGAGAACACAACAGTATGGGGAAGGCCGGGGTAGGGACAGGAGTAAATGGAGCGGGGCAAAATGGGAGAAAGTGGTAGACATCTGTAATACTGTCAACAATAAAAAAATAAAATAAAAAACATTCTTCTCCTCTTTCCAGGAGCCAGAGGGCAAGTCAGATTCAATTAAGTGCAACAAGAACAATGGCATTCAAAATAACAGCTGTTTATTACAAAAATAAACGACCTCTGATTATCTGTGGAAACTCTTTTAAAAACGTGGCTCAAGAAGCTGGCTGGAGGTTGGTCTTCTAACCAATGTCTTCTTTCTCCACCAGCAAGTGTGTAGGACACGTCACATTTCTGCCAATTCCGGGGGCTGGAGGCCATTTCAAAGCACCACCCGACAGCCCCTCTCCCCCCATCTCCCAGCAACAGAACCGCAGCACTTGAAGCTGCATCAAGCCATGTGGCCTTGTCCCCAGAGAAGTGTCTACCAGGCTGGGCAAGAGAAACGAGAGGGAGTGAGCAGACAAGTCTCCCTCTCCCACCCTTGCAAAGCAGTGGGAGAGACAGAGGAGCCCTTTGCCCCCAATGTGGCCTAATCAGCAGGAGAGATGGGCAGAGAGCTGCCTGAGATTCCTCCTTCCTCAGCCTCACTCAGAGTGGCTGCCCCTCTAACTCCCTTCCAATGAGTTCCCACGAGGAAACACCAGGCACAGGGAACATCGGCCACCTCCTGGCTGTCACTGTGGGCCACTGTTCTTCACTAAGCGCCAAGCAAGACTCCTGCACTCTACCTCCAGGAGAGCCCCCCATTTGGCTGCCCTGACCCAGTTCAGAAACCAACTCCACCTATGGGAAGAAGGGAGAGCCAAGGGAGGGTGAAAGGGCGAGCAGAAGTTTCTCCATCCCTGTTCTCCTTCCCTTCCAGAAATGCAATTAAGCAAACAGCCCAGACTCAGCACACAGGCAGTGCTTCCTGCTGGGGGAAGTCAAAAGGGCTGCAGCCCTGGGAGAGGGAGGTCATCAGGGCTCAGATCTAATTAACAAACCTGCCTTGTTTTTGATGTTGCTTTATTTCCTCTATTAACATTAATGATGGTTGGTCTAAATGTCCAAGCATGGCCAGAAGCTTCCCTTCCCATCACCCAGTAGGTAGCACAGCCTGTCCCCAGGACCAATTTCCAGTCTCCGTGGCAACCGCCTCCGAAGATGCTCTAACGAGCTCTGACCCTGTCAGAATTGGTAGGGGCTACAGAGGAGGGAAGATGGAGTGTGGCAGATTGGGCATTAACCTTGAAGCATCACAGTCCTCTGAGACCAAATAAATGCTCTTTCATGCACTGGGAGGAGGGAGGCAGGCGGAAGGCTGGCCTCGGGTTGGTTCAGTTGGGACCCCAGGGCTTTCTTAATCCCTTTCATTTGGGGGGCAAGTGAAAGGAACAGCTCTGAGCTTCTTGCTTGGGTTCAAAGAAAAAGAGGTGAACCTTCAATGCATTTCTAGGTGCTCTGAGTCTTTGGGGCGGGGGGAGGAAGAGATTGATTACATTGAGACAGAGAAAGGGAAATGAAAAGGAGTGGTAGAGGGTGTCAGCAGGGGAGGACTGGAGAAGTAAAAGTAGGGAACACTTAGTGAGTGACCCCCACCCAGCACCACAGAGACCCCTGTCCTGCCACACATCTGCCTTGGCTGCTCAGCAAGGGGCACAATGGCTTTCCAGCCACCAGAAGAATGCATCTGTCCTGTCCGCACAGCTGGATGCAGAGGAGAGGATGGGTAATGAGAAACCACCTCTAGTCCCCAGGGCCTTGGAACACAGAGCAGCCAGGGCCAGGACGCCATTCCTCCCGTCAGTCTCATCGTGTGACATTTCCAGATGTGGTGAGTCCTCGGCTGCCTCGCTCTGTGGCCAGTCCTATGTCCACCACAGGTAGAAAGTCCAGCCAACTGCTGCCACAAAGGAGATGCCCAACAGCAGCCACGAGGGAAGCAGCTGCGGGCCGCCCACCATGCAGCCGCACTTTGTTTGTGAGGAGGCAGCACAGCTCCGCCAGTCCCTTCTGCTCTGTCACTGCTAATGACCCGAGATGGGGCCAGGCTCTCAGCCCTCTTGGAGGCCAGAGAATTGTTGCTGGGTCTTGCTTACAAACCAAATCCAGTGTGAAAAAAATACCAGAGAAAATTACTGTAGCCCTGGATTCTGCCTAGAGTTTATGACACAGCTGTCCACAGCCACAGTCCATATTCCACAGGCGCCGGGACAAACTCGCCCTCACCCTCCCGCACGCCCACCTCTCTCGCACACTCATCCCTCCTCGTGCACATGTGGGGCAATGCAATGGCCTGAGAGACATCCGTGGTGCTGAGCCATCCCCAGCAGTGGAATCTGCAGACACAGCCGTGGCTCTCTAGTGTTGGGTTAGATTCCTGGTCTGCTCCTAGAGCTTGGTCTGCAGGCGAAAGAATTCCTCAGGCTCCTCGGGCAGCTTCCTCCACAGCTGGGAGGGCTCAGGGACTGGCTCCACAGCTGGCTGTCCCCAGGAAGTTCCAGGACTAAGGCTGTGGCTTCAAAAGTCCCATGACTCCAGCCACCTTAGTCCTGCCATCGGACTTTGTGGGTCCTGGGCGAGGGGGCCAACCATCCCGTAGGCGAGAGGATGGAAGAGGTAGAAGCTGTGAGAGAGAATCAGAAGGAGGCAGTTGGCATCTGCGGAGACAAGCAGCCCACTGCCCTCCAATCGTTGAAATGCAGCTCCTCCTGCGGCCTCATTAGGTCTTCTCACCTACAGCACCATTCCCTGCAGCCCCAGCGCAGCCGGAGTTCGCCGGCCTCGGGCAGCTGTAGCCTGCGACCTTATAGATGCTGCCTTAGTGACAGAACAGGAAAGGGCTCTTCCCCAGAGGCCAAGGACAGAGACCAGTCAGAGGTCTGTTCCTGGGTTGTCTGGCCCAGACTATTTGTCAAAACGTGGAAATGCTCTCAGCTCACAGGTCACCATTCCCAACACGGCTTCATGTTGCCACCGACCCCTTCCAGGCCAATGCCTCCCAACAGGGGATCTGTGAGACTTGCAAGGTGGGGAGAGGCATGGCTATCCAAGCAGCACCCTCCTTCCAGTTATTCTGAGCCACACCACACCCTGTACCCCTAGACCCACCCTTTCCCTCACCCCACTGAGCGCTGCTCCAGGAGGGAGCCGCTGGGACGGAAGAGGGGCACCCTCCAGCTGTGCCTGGAGTACACCGCTGAGAACCACTGGCATAGGAAAGAATGCAGTTAGCCCCACGCTTCCCCTTATGTGGCTGCGTGCTAGGATCACCCAGCAGCTTTGAAAACTGTCTGACAGGCCCAAACTGGGCTTAAGTGAATCCAACGTCTGAAAATGGGCACCGACACCAGCACCATGGAGAGTACCCAGGGGATTCTAAAACCCACCCAGGGCTGAGGCATGCGGGTGGGGCCGGGGAGCAGCAATGGACGTGCAGGGGGGGCTCACCTGTAGGCTGTTCCCAGGAGCAGGCTCAGGACTCCCCCCACGTGGACGCCGCTGGCCAGAGAGGAGGCAGCCAGGCCGCAGGCACAGAGCCGCAGGAGAGTGTCCCACAGAATGCCTAGTGAGAGGACAGACACCTGACACAGCCTGTCGGGGATGGCCCCGCCGCTCCATAGCGGCCTCCCCCCTGCCCCGCCCGCCCTCATCCCAGTCCAGGCGGCGGTCTGACCTGTGAGCATGCTGGAGAAGAGCATGGCTGGGAAGTAGTGGTGGAAGTAGAGGACCCGGCCCATGAGGAAGAAGGGGAAGTAGTGGAGTGCCCAGCCCAGCAACAGCTGACCGCCTCCTCGCAGTAGGACCTGGGACAGCCCTGCCCAAGGAGCATAGCCCCAGTCAGGCAGGCAGGAGCGGAGATCCTGGGCTCCAGCCCAGCTCTGCCCCATCCTTGCTGTGTGATATAAATAGGCCACCTCACCTACTGGGCCTTCCCTCACCTGGACCAAGCCCAACACCTCCAGCAGCTGGCAGAGGAGAGGAACAGCTGGCACTCAAGAGCCCTGCTTACCACCCACCCAGCCCGATGGGGCCTCAGCACCCACAGCAGGGGTGCCAAACACCAGCGGAAGCAGCACAGTCCCTAAAGAAACCAAAATCCTACACACCCCACAGACAGCTTCCCCCACCTCCATGGCCTACATCTTTGCTGCCACACAGATGTTTGCAGCAGTAGACAGGGCCGAGGTGAGGTCAGAGAGGAGGATGGAGGTGGGACAGAAGGGAGTCTGGGATTCTGGCTGTTCAGACAGGGAGATGCAGAGGCCAAAGCAGCCCAGGGGAATGTCTTAGATGCTGTGGTCCATGGCCTGGCAGCTCAAGTTACCAGGACCAGCACTAGGATGGGAACCCACAGACTGTGCCCTGGGGCTCCTTTCTCCCCACTAGAGGACAGGGCCACGGAACAAGAGGGGGCAGAAGAGAAAAGACAGCAGCTCTGTATAGAGCACAGAGGTTAAAGTGTCTGAACCTCAGCTCTGTCACTTATTAGCATATGTCCTGGGACAAGTTCCTTAACCCCTGTGCTTGGTTTCCTAGTCCACAGAATGGGGCAGTGATCCCCACCCTGTAAGGTTTGGGGGAGGATGTGTTTTTGGGTGACTGTGAGCTTTAAAAAACAAAGGAGAAGGGAAAGAGGAGCCCATCAGCAGGCAGGCCTTCCCCTGACTGCCCAGGGACCTGACCTTCAACTTCCGCAGACAGATGCGCCCCTCTCTGCACAGCGACGGCAATGATGCTCCCTGACAGGAGGTAGAGGGCAATGCTCAGCAGATTCAGCCACCAAACCACCTGCACGGAAGGGAGACTGAGGGTGAGAGAAGAGCTGCGCGCCCACCGGCCCGGCCCGAGGGTGCACCGGGCACTCACCGGGTTGCCGAGCAGGTACACTCGGAAGTCCGTGTCATTGACCCCTGAGAAGCGCAGGCCCTGCGGAGCAGAGAACACTGCTGATCTGGGGCCCGGCTCATCCAGCTGCACAGGTTCCAGGATGAGGGCACTGGTCACCTTTCACAGACACGGAGCCTGGGCGGAGGCTCAGAATGTGAGCTCTCTGGGAAGGGAGGGCAGAACTAGGGAAGAACAGAGCCCCGTCCTCGCCGCCCCATGCCAGGCATGAGGCCTCCGCCAGTCCCGACACACCCCACCTCCAAGTCTCGCTCTTGGCCCCATTTCCTGGGAGGAGCTCTAGCCTTGGGCCTACCTGGTAGTTGATAGGCCAGTGCCAGGGTTTGGATGTGAATTCATTGTCCTTGGGTTTGAGGCCATTGTTCCCCTGCAGGAAAGTGGCAGAGGAAAGCTGGTCAAGACAGATCGAGGGCGGACAGAAGTGTGCGGCCCAGGTTCCCTGGTAATGGCCGAGCGTCAGGAGAAGCCCTCCCTCCTCTCTCCCTTGAGGAAGGAACCCAGTGCTCACTCTGACCACTGTCCACCTGCCTACGACAACGTCTCACTTTTACCAACAGGTAAGCCTCCAATTCCCTCCTGAGACAGTCCAGTCAGACCTCCCTGCTTGAGAGAGAAAAGTATGAGGGACTTACTTCCTATGGGCACAAAACATAGACCCATCTTGCAGGCCAAAGATAAGTGTCAAGAGAGTGAGGAGGGGGCATGAAATCAGGGCTGCCTTACTTGTCCCTTGGGAAGGCCAATGTAAAACACAAACCCAGGAATGCTGATGAGTTCCTGGACTTTGAAATTTTTACTTTAGACCAGTGTTCTCAACTTTTTAAATTATTGCCCCCCACAGACTTTTTTTTTTCTAAACACCTCCCACCATGACATTGTAATATCACAGCTATACTATAAATCTGTTTATATACTATACCAGAGGACTGGTGCATGAAATTTGTGCACGGGGATAAAATTTGTGCATTTTCTGTGGTCTAGACTATTGTAGTCTCTCTCCTCATTCTGACTCTGCATCAGCTGAGTAAGTCCCCTATGTCCCTTTTCTTCTTAGACTCTTCCTCTTCAATAATAAAATAAATGTTCCTTTTCTTGTTGGACTCTAACTCTTCAATGATAAAAGAGGAAATAAGACTATTTAGACTTAGTCTTAAAATTCTACCTAGACCCAGAATGATACTTTGACTGACAGACATGTATTGAAAGCAGCTATGTCATCAGGCCCAAGTGACAGCTACAAGCAGAGAGGCAGAGAGGAAGTGACCCAGAGATTGCTTGTTGTCAACTCATCACCTGCCAAAGTGCAGAAATGACAAAATTTGAATTTTTTAATTTAATCTGGTGATTTAGGTCAACTGTATTTACTGACACTGCTTCTATAATCACTTCCAGGAAAGTCCACTTGACATTGGCTCATAGGGGGAAGTAACAACTGCTACACCTCTTGCAACCCTGTGGGCTGAGAAACAGTGATTCTCCAACATTGTTCCTACAGAATATTGGTTCTCCTAAACCAGAGTAAAGGGGTTTCCCCTAAACATCAAAACTGCAGCAGGTTTCTCCAACCACAGGGGAGAATTTAAGCTAGTGGGTAGAATGTCTCAATTTAAGGATTTCCTCTCTCAATTGTTTTTAAACCTTTGATGCTACAACTGCTGTCAGCTACTAATTATACAGAGCACAAACAATGAGTCTTAAAAACCTTAAAAAGAATCAGCTATGTCTCCTGATGGTTTGTCTCTGTCTGGAACAGGAGTGGCTCATGGTTGGGATTGTATGCTGCATATAAACAACACACTCAAATTAGCTTTCATTTTAATTGATCATAACTTCATATGATGGAATGTACTGTCACTCTTCAATCGAGGACACTGGTTTTCAGGGCTCTGCACCTGAACAGACTGGAGAATCACTTCGAGCCAGAGGAAGGTAGCACTGACTCGGAGAGCCTGCCAGCCTGGCTTTGAAGCCTGGATCTGCTGTGTGACTCTAAGCAAGATATCCATCTCTGTGCCTCAGTCCCTTCCTCTGTAAACAGGGAACAATAATCTCCATAGACTGTAGTAAGTATTAATGAGTTACTATGTGTACAGCCCTTAGAGTAGCCCCTGGCACATAAGAGCTACATAAGTTTTCAGTGGTGTCATCAATATTGTCATCATCTTCATCACCATCATTATTCTGTGATAAATAGAAATGCTTTTGAAGACCAACTCAACCAGTTAAGTGAAGACACTTTCAAAGTCCTCCACGAGGGGGCAGTGGATCTAAACCATGGCTATTGGTTTGTGATCTGAATTCCTGGATGGCCCGGAGGACTTAGAGAAGACACCAAATGGGAGGGAACGTCTTACCCGGATCATCACCATATGGGACTCCAGCAAGATCTCGGGAAAACTGGGCTGCAGCACGTCCAGGCTGATGTTCGGCACTAGAGAAAGAAATGACAGAGCAGGGAACGTTTGTCAGACCTTCTCTCTCGCTGTCCATGCATCCACACAGCTGCCGGAGTTTGAGTGCAGCTTTCCTGACAAGCTGACTATCAAGTAGGTAAAAGTGTTGGGAAGATGGAAGAAAACTTGGCCCAATTCTTGATTATTCCTTCAGCTTGTATTAAGCACTCATCAGGCATTCTGAGAAATGCAAAGGCAACAGACGACAAGGCTGGGTGCTCTGCAGCTCTTGGCACAGTCACCCTTCATTTCGGTACTGGCACAGTTGCCCTCCCTGCTAGGCAGAAGGGCTGTAAGATAGGAACCAAATCTATCGAGTTCACCAATATATCCCCAGGGCCCCATATGGTCTGTCACACTCAATAAAGAGTTGCTAAGCCCTAGCTGGTTTGGCTCAGTGGATAGAGCATTGGCCCGTGAACTGAAGGGTCCTGGGTTTGATTCCAACAAGGGCACATTCCTCATTTGGGGGCTCAATCCCCAATCCTGGCGAGGCAACCAATCAATATGTCTTATCTATCTCACCTGAATGTTTCTCTCCATCTCTCCCTCTCCCTCCCACCCTCTTTAAAAATCAATGGGAAAAAACCTTGGGTGAGGATTTAAAAAAAAGAAAGAAAGAGTTTGAAGAAGGCAGTCTAAGAGAACGGGCAATGAATCCAAAGATCCGCTTGAGTTGAAGATGACACTGATGTGGAAATGACACACTGGTGCCTGCGAGTATAGCTCTAGGGCTCAGGCCAGGGCTGTGGCTGTCACTTTTTGTAAACGTGTTGGCTGGATGTGGGGAGCAAAGGAGCTCTACACAGAGGCATAGAGGGAAAGCATCAGCCTAAGTCTTGAGGGTAGGAGGTGCTCATGGTGCAGGAGGGAGAAGAGCCCAGAAGAAGATTAGATAGACTGATCTGCAGTACAGAGGCCACAGAGAAGAAGAGTCCAATCTGGCGAAAGACAAGGAAAATGAGAAGACACAAGTAGCTCTGGCCTCAAGTGAGGTCATTGGTCATTTCAAGGAGAGAAAGTGTAAGTGAAAGGGAAGTAAAAGGGGCCACCTATATAGACAACTCATATGAAGAGATTAGGTTTAAAAAGGACGAAAGTGGAAACAATAATAAAACAACAGCAGTCTAAAAGGTTTGTTTTCCTAAGATAAGAGTTATAAATGTTTCCCGTCAGAGCCAGCCCAGGAAGTGACCTCACTCACACTTGGGGTTGATGTGGTCCTCCACATTCCAGATGGAGTTGAGGGTTTCCTTTCGGTATGGAGAACAAGTAACTTCCAGCTGCTCCCAGCCCCTGTGGGAAAGTCACAGGTGTCTCTCAGAAGACCTGAAACTCGCCAGAGAGAAGCACTGTCAACTGCTCTTATGGCCATGGAACCCCTCTCTTTTCAAGCCAGTGGCCATGCTTTTTTTCAAGCTTGAGCTATCCTAGGAGTATTCTAGCACACAGTATTCCCATTTTAGAAAGACAGATGGATCCAGAGAGTACAAATGTTTGCACATGTACAAACCTTCACCTATCAGAGCACATAAAACGCCAGGGGAACTCTGTGCTCTACAACACAGATGCTTGTCTCCCCCCACCTACCACTCAAAATAAGTAACCATTAGGTGAACACTGACAAGTGGGAGACGGAATCTTCTGGAATACTTGTAGTGAGAAAGGAAAAGCATGAGGCTCAACTGGAACATCAAAACCCCAGAGACTCACCACTTGGGCAGAACCTTTCCCGAGGAGCCCAGCACACAGCCTGTGACCAGATGAATGAAGCGAATTCGACTCTGTAGCACTTTGACGCGGTTTCCAGATTTTCTGTTTATAACCTCAATCCGCCAGAAATCATTTGAGTCCCCTGTCCCATTCTAACACATAAGGCAAGGAAAAAGTGCAAAAAAAAGTAATATGACTTTAGAGAAGACATTTCAGATGCCACTATGTTACAAAGGTCAAAGACTAAATTGACTTCAATGACTGAGGTGGGAAAGGGAAGAAGAGGGCCTGGAAATATTTCAAGTGATGGATACTGCTCCAGCATTCACTATTCCATCCAAGAAAGTTAGTATAACTCTTAGAACCTGATGTCCAAGCCTTTACTTCATAGGACAAGAGTCTAAATTCCAAAGAGATGCCCTTAAACCAAACTCAAGACATCACCTTGAGCCAACAGAAATTGATTTGGGCCATTTGCATCCCTGACCTTGGCCATGTGAATACCCAAATAAACCAGAAAGGTCTTGCCTAGACATTGTACTTTGGAAATTAAGACAGTTGTGTCTAATTCTCCTTGGGAGACGGCCACAATAAAAAGGTGAAGCTCAGAGTCTTGGCTCTAGCACATACTGGGATGAGCAAATAGGGTTGGAAAATCCACTTTATGAAACCCAGAATTTTTACTGATGCACCAAAGCCCTTGGAGGGGAACGTAACTGCTAGTTATAAGTCTAGTTAACCACTCATTGTTTTTGTTTTTAAATTACTGTCCAAGCCGTAAGTAGTCATTGAGCCTCCTCTATGAACTGCATCACACAAAGTAATAAAAATACAAAAGCAATGTGGTGAATATCCCTCTGCAGAGGGAAGTAATCCTTAAAAACAAGGCAAACATGAATTTGGGACCTGGCAAAGGATAAACGTACATAGTCATCTGGGGTCACGTTATGGGTCCGTGGCTTCTACATGCAATGTGATTTAAAAGGGGCCGACACAGTATTCATATTTGACATTTATTAAGTGTCAGAACATAAAAGTGGCATGGTTATTATGGAAGGAGAGAGATGGAGACAGATTTCATTGGCTGCTTTTCCCACAGCAAGCCTAGCCCAAAAATCCCCAAATGCTGAGCCACTGTTCAGCATCCATCCTTAGGAACATGCCAGCGTTCTGGGGAGGACGTGTTCTGCCATATGGCCGAGCCAGGCTGTACACACTTCAGTTTCTCACTTACTATGCCATAGCCAGTGACCTGGTAGTGCTTCCGGGTCAGGGGGGCCTCATGATAGTGACTGTGCAAGTTCCGAGAGGTCCTAGAAGTTAGAAGAGAGAAGTTCCGTTATCTGGAAGAAAAGAGACATGCAGTTTCTTCTTTAACCAAGGATACTTAGAGTCACCGGTTCAGATTTTAAAAAGAACCTGAATGTAAAATTCAGCGTATCAGAAACTCCTTGACTATTTACTCACAAGAAATATCTAGAGAATTGGAGAATTGCTCAAACCAGGAGGGACAAATGGTAGGAGTACCTGACTGCATGCCAAGAAAGGGGCTACCTTCAAGTGGAAGGAGCAGGTGGGGGTAGTGACAACACATTTGGTGGCTTTGAAGCACTTACCTTGCAGGTATGGGGAGAAGAGTCTTAAAATCTATAATCTGCATATGCCAGAGATAACAAACCATTCTCTCCTATTTTCTACTCCCACCACCAATTTTGTAAAGTGGGGATCTATGGGGAAAATCGGGGTTTAATTTAGCTTTTATTTCATTTAGCTGATATCATCATTATTGTCATCATCTTCATCACCACTATCATTCTGTGATAAACAGAAATGCCTTTGAAGACCAACTCAACCAGTAAGTGAAGACACTTTCAAATCCTCCACAAGGGGGCAGTGGATCTAAACCATGGCTATTGGTTTGTGATCTGAATTTGTGGGGAAAACAGGGGTTTAATTTAGCTTTTATTTAATTCAGTTGGTGTCATCATTATTGTCATTATCTTTATCACCATCATCATTCTGTGATAAACAATTAGTACTTAAGGCTTGGACAGTAATTTGAAACCAAAAGGAGAGAGATGGAGACAGTTAGATTTCACAGGCTATTATTTTAATCCATAATAAGAAATAGATGTTCATTATAAAAATTCTGGAAATTTTCAAAAACCCTATCTAATAAAGAGGGAATATGCTAATTGATCATCACACCCTCACAAAGATGGCAGCGCTCACAGCCAATAAGGAGGGAATATGCTAATTGACTATCACACCCTCAAAGATGGCGGTACCCACAGCCACAAGATGGCAGCGCCCAGTCCCCTCAGCCCCACCAGGGCAGCAGGCACACAGCATGCCTGGGCCCGCCCCAGGTGGATCCAGCTGCTCCGTATGCCTTTTTCCGGAGTCCCCCAGTCCCCTCAGCCCCCTAGTCGCCCAGGGCCAGTCCGAAGCACAGGCAAGCCTCAGATGACAGCTGCCCAGCCACCCAGGGCCACCAGAGGCCCAGGTAACCAGGGCTGGCCAAGGCTTGTGCTACCGGCAGTGGCAACAGCAGAGATGTGATGGGGGTGTCGCCTTACCCTGATCACCAGGCCGCCTTCCACCCCTGAGGGCTCCCAGACTGTGAGAGGGGGCAGGCCAGGCTAAGGGACCCTCTCCTCCAGTGCATGAATTTTCATGCACCAGGCCTCTAGTAAATTTAATAACAACAAATTTTTATTTATTAAAAAATAAAAATTATTTAATAATGAAATTAAAAATTTAAGTATCCATAATCATACTCATCAGAAAAAACTCTCATAACTTTTCTATATATAAAATTCTGATTTTTAAAAAAATATATATGTATCTGATAATTCTAGTATATGGAACTTCTGAGGGCTGCTTCTGTTATGTATTGTTCCTGCTTATTCTTGCATGTGGGGTTCTATTCCTTGTGTGTTTAGTTACTCATGCTGTTTAGTTATTATTCACTGTCACCAAAAAGCCATTGATGACAAAAGATGACAATATTTTCCCCAGAAGAAAATTTACATTTTCCTTTCGCCAGGCCGCTAGGAGACATTACCCATCTAGGATCATGTGCATTTAAATTTCTGGCTTGAGATCTTGAGACCGTCCAGGTGAAATAACTTTGGGCTGCAAACCCATGTGAGGATCAGCTGGTAGTTACAACATCTCCGACACCAGAGACAGAGCCTCCCAACACCTGCTTCACCCCTCCCCAGCACACTCTGCTCAGCACCGGAGTAACTTTTCCCGATACATATGGATGGACAAACTTACCCAACCCTAACCCTTTCGTGGCTCTCTTAATAAACTTACCACTTTGGGTGAACTTAGAACTTTTGACTTTAAAACTCCGTCTCTCAAGAGAGAGGCAGTCCAAACCAAAGTTCAACACTCAAGACTGTGGGATCATGGCAGAAGGGGCTACAGTGTCCCCCTTCTTTCTCCAGATCCCCACTTTCACTTAGATTTTGGCTTGGTAACTCCTTACTATTTTGTTAGCTTTTTGATGCTTCCTAGAAGATGCTCTTTTATTCCAGTTTTATATTTTTATTTGTTTTCACATTAGTCATTTTCAACAAGAACATTGGTTAAATAAACTAGTTTGCCATATTCTTGAAAACACGTTTCTAAAGGTAGAAAACATCTTTCTAAAGGTAGTCACTTAAGAAGCAACTTGGGCAACTGAAATATTTCCTTTTGCCCTCTAAGAAAAGGAAAGCTGAAAGATACCTTCAAACTTCAAAGCTCCCCAGAGCCGAACTAGATGGGCACAGGCTCCTCTGCTCATTTCACAGGACCTTCCTCTACTAGTGAGAAGCCGCCCATTGTCTTCACTATCGGAGAGGTGTGGACAGGGATCTCGAAAGGCTGGTAATCCTCAAGCTCTGGCAAAGGTCAGGGCTATACACCCACTGTTTAGTCCAGAGAATGGGAGCTGAAGCCACTTCTCTACCTGAGAGTCATGTAAATCCTTATGATAGGATAGTCTGCCAGTTACTGGAAAATGTCTGCCTAAGAGCTGTAGGTGTATCCCAAATTGAATAAAAGAAGCCCAAATGGAGTCCTTCCTCTAGAGCTGGGCTCCCACCTGGTCTCCCAACATTTCCAAATTATTATTTCTTGTCTCGTCTCTTTCATTTGCGTGCAGCCCCTCTCCCAGAGCCCGAACCCTGAACCACGCAGGACGTGAGTCATACAAACTATGTCTTCCCGCAGCAGCTTGTTCCATTTGCCAGAGCCTCGTTCAAACCTGACTTCTGTTCATTTCCAGCTTAAAAACAACTCCTTACCTTTGGTGCTCAAACCACTCATTTATCCCAAAGAGTAAACTTACTTACTCTTTATGTTCTAGTCGAATGATGTCTCCATGTTGTACTAACTCCACTGGGAATGAAGGGTCTAGGGGATCTGCCAAGAAGAAACAAGCACTGATACCTGAAACCATTCGCTCATGGGTCAGTTCTGATTGAGGGCTCATTGGGAGTTACAGGACCTGGCATGTGCTAGAGACGCTGTCAGGATACAGAGAGACCAGGGAGAAAGCCCCCCCCCCCCCCCCCGCACTGTTTCAGAGGACTAGAGAAGGGTGTATCCCAAAATGATGTTTTAAAAGACTCTTAAAGGAGAGGGAGAATTTTGCCAGATGAACAAGTGGGGGAAAGTCACAGAGGTATGAAAGAGCAAAACTCGTTTGATGGTTTCCTGAGTTAAGGGGGTGGGCAAGAAGGATGGGAATGGACGAGTGTGTGAACAGTGGGGCCAGGCTAGAAATATGGCCATCTCTGACAGGCACTGAAGCCCCCACTGGAAGATTTTTAAATTGGGAAGGCAAGCAGTATTACGATTTTCCTTGTAGTAGTAAAAAAAAATAAGTCTTCCAAAAATTAATTCCATGCAAATTACCATTTTCCAAGTTCTCCTCAAAATCAAATGTTAAACCCTGCACATTTTGCAAGTGATTATCTTGTTCCTGGCAATATACTTGCTAAGTCTGAGGTAAAGAAAATGATGAAAAAAGGGACTACAGTTAACACTTGAACAACATAGGTTTACAATGAGCAGGTACATTTATACATGGATTTTTAAAATAAATACTACAAATGTTATTTCCTCTTCCTTATGATTTTCTTAATAATTTTCTTTCTCTAGCTTACTTTACTCTAAGAAATACACTCTATGACCTATATAGCATATTTTTAACCAACTGAGTGTGTGGTTGGGAGGCTTCTGGTCAATAGTAGGCTATTAATAGTTAAGTTTTGGGGAGTCAAAACTTATACATGGCTTTCTGACTGCGCAGGAGGCCAGTGTCCCTGAGCCCTGCGTTGTTCAGGAGTCAGCTGTACTTCTGTATCACCTAGAAGTCAAAACTGATCGGGGTCTAGAAAGGTGATGACGATGGAAAAGGAATCAGCAGTAATCACACCAACACAGAGGAATTCTTGCAAATTTCCATCCCAAACACTGAGACACGAACACTCCAGATCAAGAAGACAAATTTACTAACACAAATCATGGCTCTCAAGTGAATCAGAGAACTTAACCACAGAGATTCCACTCCTATGTGTGCTCTTAAGGTCTCTTTCCATTTAAAAGTTTAGCCCTAGCCAGTTTGGCTCATGGATAGAGTGCTGGCTTGTGGACTGAAGGGTCTTGGATTCGATTCTGATCAAGGCCACATGCCCTGGTTGCGGGCTTGATCCCCAGCAGGGGTGTGCAGGAGGCAGCCGATCGATGATTCTCTCATCATTGATGTTTCTCTCTCTCCCTCTCCATTCCTCTCTGATGGCAATAAAACTATATTTTAAAAAGTTTAAAAGATTAACTAGCAAGATGACAGATCTAAAAAGTCAATGAAAGGGAAGTTTTCTTTCATATAAATTTATTTCATATAAACTTATTTCATATAAACTTATAGCCATCAAGGTCTCAAAGACCTCAATCCCACAGTGCTTGCAGACACTGCCTTCTCACAAGTTCCTAGTTGCCCAGGTGAAATGCAGCTAATTTAACCTACAAGCCACAATGATTCAAAGATTCGGCTATGCCCACATGACTTTCAAAGTAAAGTGGTCTCCCCTCATTAACACCTCATTGTGATAGACCACTTAAGTTTGGCCTGATGAATAAAAACCCAATCTATACCAGTATTTAAAAAAGTATAGACATAGATCCTGCCCAAGAGTGTCATAATTTATATTACTAAGGAATAGGATGCAAAGACAGTGGTTGTGTACGCCATCTTCTGATCCAAAAACCACAGCAAGAAGAGGAGTGGGGAAAGGAACAAAGACGGCGAATTCAGATGATCATCTGCCCTTTCCCCACAAAGGCTCAGGGCAGCTGACTTGAGTCAGGCTGAGCAAGGTGGCGTTTGCTGGGGAGTCACAGAGGATACTTGTGGCACAGGACAATCCGCAGGGGCTCAGGTGAGTGGGAGATGCCCTCTGCTCTCTCGCAGCTGCACCAGAAGGCACAGCCTGCAGATAGCTAGCTGCCTACCAAAAAAAGCAAGATCCAGATACAGCCCATGTCATAGGCCCTGAGAGCCCAAAAGGTATGCCTCAGAGCAGCTTTGCCTGCTAGGCAGAAGCAGACTAACAGGCACTGAGTGAGGTACCAGACAGCAGCCTAGACAGGCCCACCTCAGGGCTGGCAGACCCTCAGATCTCCAACTGACTGCCCAGTCCAAGGATGACCTATATAGGCAGCAACACTATCATCAAGACAAGTGGAGCTGTACCATATGCTGGGGTCTGCAATGCTTGGCATATTCTAAATTAGAAATGAGAGCAGCCAGCATGGGCCCCAGTTGGGGCTAGTCCCGTCCCGGTGGCATGCCCAGGTAATTCTCTAGATCAAGTCTGAGCTTCGGTCCTGCTCTCTAGCTTTAAGATGCAGCTCTGAGAGCGAGATCGTAGCGGTCTTGCTCACTGCTAATCCCCTAGGCTAACAACAGCACTTTGAACTAGTAGGTACTCAATAAATAACTGTTGAAAGGATAACTGAGATAGTAAGCATGTCAAAGAATGCTCAGGAAAGCCCTTCTTGATACCCTTCTCTGGGGACATGGGAAATGTGCAAGACTGAGAATAGGTAATCACAGGAGAAGCATCAGTTCCCCACCACATTACCTGAGTCTGTATTCTGCTTCTTGATAATCCATAGGTTGTTGTAGTCCTTGTGCAGATAGGTGGTGACCTGGGTGAGGACGAGGGGAGGGAAGAGGGAAGGGGAGGGAGGAGGCCATCACTATCAGCACAACCAGCCACAGGACAATCAACAGCAAACCAACATTGCTTAAGCCTTTCTGAACCCCCGCCACCAACCCGAGGGATCACGTCTCCCAGCAGGACTCAGAAGCAGCACTGAATGAGATTCTCTCTTTCCTTCTGCATTTAGGACTTTTCCCACAAGAAGGAAGAACCATGATACCTTGTGTAACAGAGAGGATTTAGAGCATTTTAAAAAGTAATTAACCCATGGCCAGTGGTGCTCAGTGGTTAGAGTGTCAGCCCATGCACCAAAGGGTCTCAGGTTTGATTCTGATCAAGGCCATATACCTGGGTTGCAGCTTCAAACCCTGGTCCTGGCACCTAATCCAGGACCATGGTGGTCAGAGGGGAATATTGAAGCCTAAACTGAAGCCTAAAGAAGCTGAGTTAACCACGGCAGAGAGAAAGAGGGCGCAGGAAGCAGGGGAAACAGTGCAAGCAAAGGACGGGCAGCATGAATGGGAATGGCGGGTTCAGCCCACAGCAGTTTGGCGCTGCTGCCCCACCAGTGCAGAAGAGGCTCACGAACCTGCTGCTGGCGGGCGCCAATGCCCTCAGGATAGAGGTGCCTGTGGGAGTGGAGATAGCCGATGGCCATGCGCAGGTTCTTCACAGTGATCTCAGAGCCGAAGGCCAGGTCTAGGAGGAAGGCAGGTGGGGATGGGAGGGGGGAATGAGTAGCACAGTGTTAGAAGCCACCGCGGACTGGAAGGGGCCTCCCAAGCCCTAGGGCTCATAACCCTCTTACAAACTCCACTGGTCTGAGGCTACCCAAAGCAGGTGTACCACTGCCTTCACACTCTTATAGGGTCAACCCAGGAGGGAGTTCACTGCGGGGTGCCCTTCTTCCCTCCCTCCTAAGCACTTCGAAAGAACCTGGTAGTAACAGTGTGATTAGAGCACTGTTTGTAATAGGTGACAGATTAGACCCGCTTGTCCTTCAGTCAAGGTCTGGACATACATTCAGTGGAATAAAGGAGGAAGCATTCTATGTCATTATCTGGAATGTTCCCCAAGATATGATGGTATGATAGACAGTTAAGACAGACTTCTGTGCTTCTGAATCCAGTACCATATGAAGTAACTATTTCATGGTATTTGGGCTTTTTCTTTACTCCAATTAAAAAAAAGAGGGGAGGAGGCAGAGAAAACCTCATTTCCTTTTTACTGTCCCTTTTCTCAATCCCTCAAACTCTGGCCACCCTGCCATTCCCCACTCCACCAAAAGAGGTCTCACTCCACCAGAGATGGCCCACCCTGTCTTCCTTTGTCCATTCACTTGGTCAGCAGACAGTGCCGATTACTACACTTGGATCCGAGGTGGAGCAGGCCTGGTTGCACCCACGGCAAGCCCAGTCTTGGGGAAAATGGCTTCATGCATTAACGAGCACAAGTGGGCAAGTGCTCTGGCAAAGGTGTGACAATGTGTGACATGCTGGAGCCCAGGGCCGGTTAGGATGACTTCTCGCCCAAGGAGTAAGAGTAAGAAGAGGATGGCTTGATGGAAGAGATCACAGCGGAGCTCGGCTTTATAAATGGCGAACGGGAATTTGCACACTGCGACCACCTTTGCTTTTTGAAATGCTCTCTGTTCCTCCTTCTCAACCCCGTACTCCCTCATGAATGGCTCCTCCGCAGCTCCTTTCCTAGGTCCCCTTCCTCCTGCAATCCCCAGGGCCCTGACCTCAGCCTTTTTCTCTTCCTCCCTCTACAGTTTCCTTACGGGTCATAGCACTGCCACAGCATCGACAACCATTTACCTGGCTCATTCCTCCTTTGAAAGCTTCAGCCCCCAGCCCACTGGCCCCATTGCACAATTTCCCCAAGTACCTCAAAGTCAAAGTCTCTGATGTAGAACTCGGTTTCTGCCTTTCCAAACTGACTTCTTTGCTTGCTTTCCTTTCTCATTCTCTCCACTGTCTTGGAGGGCCCAGGGCTCTGAGCACTGTACAAGGCACTGGGGAGACTAAAAGACAGTCTTTGCCTCCAGGAAACAATCACCTGGGCTCAAGTCCTTAGTGACATCTTGTTGCCCCATTACCATGTCCAACCTCCCTTGACTATGCCCAGTTGCCTTATCTTTGTGCTCAGCTCAATGCCTGCAACAGCATCCCAGAGGATATCTCCTTCCTCCAATCCCATCCTCTCCGTTGCCATCCTATACTTAACCACCAGGGTCATCTCCCTAAGGCACAGCCTTCTGACCTCCACCCTGCCAACACCGCCACTGGGTTTCCAATTTCTGTGTAATGAAGTCACACATTCATCCAGACATTTCAAACCCTCGCTATCTGGCCCAACTTATCTTTTCAACTTTATTTTCAGGTACTTTTCTGCATATAATCTGTGCCTTGAGCTTTGCCCTGTCCTTGATCATGCTGTCCCTTTGCCCAATATGCCCTCTCCTCCCTCTCCATCTGTTGAAATCCACACATTCTGCCAGGGCCTGACTCCCAGACCATTCACTCTCTCTCTCACACCCCGAGTTCCCACTTTATGTACTTACCCCGAGCAGTCATACCACGCAGAGACTCTCTACATCAGACTCTACACACTGAAGTGCATCCACCTACCACCTCCAATGTGGCTAAGCCTTGCTCAGTTCCTACCCGTGAATACCTGACACATGTGAGTCACAGCACATCACGGTGGAAACTGATCAGTGGCCCTGAAGGTCCAAACAGAGCCTCTCTGGTTGGCCTTCCCACAGAGCTGGCTTGGATGTTTTCACAGCCACCACGGAGAAGTCCCTCTTTAGGGTCAAAGAGTTTGCTGCTCAGGACATCTACCTCTGCACTTCCTGTGTCCTGACTCCCTCTCTTGAGTACTCGTACTGGAAATAATTGGATCTTTCTCCCACTTTGCCCTCTACAGAATGAAATAACTCAAACTATCACAGTCGTCTTTTCTAATTCAACTCCCAGAAAACCCTATGCCCTGCATCAGGGCCAGAGACACTCACACTCAGGGATGGAAGCGTTGTGAAGGGTGTTTCCTGAGAGCCGGGCCTGGAAGGCAGAGCTGAAGAAGCCATCGCCGGGACCACTGTGGGAGAACAGGAGCGGGGCAGAGCCCAGTGAGTGCAGTGAGATCATGACTTCCCAGGAGCCTATAAAGAGCCCTGCTCAGCTCGTTTAAGAAGTACAGAGTGTCAGTGAGGCATCGTGAGACAGATATGGGTGAAGGAGGGGGAGAAACTGGGTCCAAATTCCAGCTCAGCCACTTAATAGCTAGGGGACCTTCGGAAGTTGCCTAATTTAGCTTAGTTTCTGCTACCCATTTATAAACAAAGAAATTAAAGACTGCAAAGTAAGTATTATTAAACTAGAGGCCTGGTGCACAAAATTCGTGCACTGGGGAGGGTGTCCCTCAGTCCAGCCTGCACCCTCTCCAATCTGGGACCCTTTGGGGGATGTCCGACTGCAGGTTTAAACCTGTAGTCGGACATCCCTCTCACAATCCAGGACCACTGGCTCCTAACCGCTCACCTGCCTGCCTGATTGCCCCTTAACTGCTTCCTTGCCAGCCTGATTGACACCTAACTGCTCCTCTGCCAGCTTGATTGCCCCCAACTACCCTCCCCTGCTAGCCTGATCACCCCCAAGGCTTTTATTGGTATAGATGAGATAATGGGTACAAATGCTAAACGTTCCTGACACTCACTAGCTACTCGTTAAATGGGAGCTGCTGCTGCTTACTGTTATTATTATCCTCCCGCCAACTGCACACCTTATGGTGGCTCATCCCTGTTAAACACCAGCGGCTTTGTTTAGAGATAAGGGGCTTTTGGCTATTAGGAAATTTTTTACTAAGGATATTGCCCTTTCTGAGCATTCTGAATACCCAAAAGATAGAACCCAGGAGAAAACCAACAGGAAAACACCCCGGGTCCCCTCCTGTCATCCCAACCATAGGCCCAGGAAATCACACAGCCCATCCACGGGCTTAGAGGCAGGAGGAAGACAGTGTGAATGGCTGGAAAGGCTCTGCTGTACCTTTGATTCAGCACCGCGAAGTGAACAGCATAGATGGCCATGTACAGAGCCAGCGGCAACATTATGAGGCACAGGATGCGTGCAGTCAGGTGTTTTCCCACAGTCACCTGCAGGCAGAGCCAGTGTTATTCCTTATGCCTTTCATGTGCATTATATATGTTTTTATGTATAAGTCATAGTCACAATAAAATTGAAAAACTAACAGCCATAAAGAAATACTCTGTGGAAATGCTGTCCATAACACCCACCACTGAAACAATGCCGAGGACTGAACAGGAGCCTCTCCAGGCCTTCACCCTGGACACCAGACTGTCACTGCGCCACCAACAAAGCGCTGCCTGTATCTTCAGCATCGTCGTCACTCATCAGTCCCCTCTACATCCCAGTCACACTGGTCCCCTGTACTTTCCTGGAGCTTCCTCACTGGCCAGCCCCACCCATCACATGGACGACTGCTCCTTATTTTTACTTCAGGCCTGTGTCTTCCCAGAAGTTCTCCTGCATCACCTGAGACTGGTTCACACCCTCTTCTGTGCTCTCACAGAACTTGTTGGTTGAACGATAACTGCCTGTTCACTTATTTCTCTCTCTCCATTGTCTCTAGAAGGCAGAGATCGTTGTTTTATTCATCTGCATATTGTGTCTCACACTTAGAGGATAGCACCTCTGTATTTTCTGAATAAATAAACTTGTTGGGACTTGGTTCAGAGGCCATGGAGCAGCATTTAGTAAGACAGTCTGCCTCCCCTTAGTCTGAACCCTAGGTCTGCCTTTATAGCCTGTATGACCCAGGGCACGTTATTACCTCTCTAGGTCTTGATTTCCTCTTTTGTAAAGAGAGGATAATAACTACCTACCTCATAAGATTGTTACGCAAAGAAAACGAGATAATGAAGGTAAAGTACACTGCACAGTGCCCAGCACAGAACCAGCCCTTCATAAACAATGCTGTAATAAACCTTACTGGCTTCCAAATCTGGAGAGCTTGGATCGGGGAAAGAAAACTGTGAGTTCAGAAAGTCTCCCTCACCATTTCATCTAAGGTCCCCTGCGTCAGCGCCTGACATATACCAGTATTTGGCATGAGGCCAACGGGACAGAATCCTCTGGCGGGGCAGTTTGCAGAGCATTTTAAAAACATTTCATAAACAAATGCCAAGAATGAATTCCAGGAACGTGAGTCTATCCTTGCCCTTTATACCACTCCAGCCTCTCAGCCATGGCCCATTCCCCGTCCTGCTGCCTACAGGCTGGTCCAAAAACACAGCCACCCCGTGCCTGCAGCGGAGGCAGAGGTAGGCCACTGGTTCTGCTGAGCAATACTGGGGAGCAAAGACATTTCTACAAGCAAAGACATTTCTACAAACACTCCCAAGCAGGATCTACCCTGGTTCTCACCAATGAAAGACTGAGGTCTCCAAACAGGTGCCAAAGGTCTGATATGGTGTTCCACCCCGCGTGCAGGATGATAAAGAGGCCAACAAACTTGACCCCTATAGCACCAGCCAGATTAATGCCAGTCAAGCTGAGCCAGAACCACCAGGGGGCAGAGAAGGGCCTGAAAACCAACAAGACACAGAGTTCAGTTTGGCAGCTGGAACCAAACTCAAAAGCAAGAGCATCAGTGGGCAAGGGCTCAGGTTCTCTAACCCTGAGGGGCTGCGCTGTGCCCTCTCTGTGAGGGCCCCTAACCTCAGGGGACCACATGGCTCCGAGGACTGTATGGTTTGTGAAACTTGAAAGCAGGGTGGAAGTGTGGAGGATTTTTTTCTGTAAGGGGGGTCAATGCTTTCCTGGATAAGTAAGCAAGGAGCTTTTCTTCAAGGGATAACCAATCACGTGATGTCAAAGGGAAATCCAGAGAAGCCACTGAATTGAGTCAGCTCTCTCCTTTGTCACCTCTGGACCTGTCAAAGCCAGCATTTGTCGAGTGCTTACTATGTGTCAGGCACTGCTCCAAGTACTCTACACACATTAACTCTTCAACTTTCGCTAACCCCATGAGGTAGATCCTACTATTATCCTCTTTTACTAGTGCACATGGGGAAAGCAAAGGACAGAGAGGTTAGGTAACACAGCTAGCAAGCGGTGGAGCATGGTTCCAACCAGGGTAGTCAGTGCCAAGGTTTGCTGTTCTTACAGCTCCTAACACACTGAGCTGCAATTTTCTCACTCTGGCGGCCTCCCCTGCCAGAGCGAATGCGCCTTAACAGCCAGACCTAAGTTCCGCTGTACCTCCAGCTCCTAGCACAGTACCTGGCACAGAGTATGCATTCCAGAAACGGCTGGTGGAAGTGAATCTGGCAGAGACAGAAAATAACCCAAAGCCAGAGAGAAATGGTGGCCACTGGATCAGGCTTTATTAGCGTAACATCATTGAATGAGATAACATAATTTAATAAGTGTTGTTATGGTGAAACCAAGTAGACTTCCAGAAAAGCCTAGACAAGCCAGCTCTTTTGGTTTGAACAGAATAAATGTATTCTACTCTCTCAGAGGTAGAAGACCGATCTGGAAAGGACTACCCTGGGGAAGATGAGGCCCTCTAGTACAGCTTTAGAACTTAGCGGGGCCTGCAGGGATCCTCTTGACTGCTATGGGCTACTCAAGCCAGCCTTTATCTGCACCATTTCCACCGTTAGGTCAGGGCTGAATGTAAAGGGAGACAAACACTTCCAAGCAGGATCTACCCTGGTTCCCTCCCCTCTAGGATGGAGAGTGTGAAAGATAAAGTTGTCCTGGGGTCTCCTAACCAGCACCGGTGCCAACAGGTGGCTTATAAGTTGGTGGGAAAGCATTAGGACTCTCCATAATATCCACAAACCTCTATCTAAATCCCCCCCGCACTGTAAAAATGATAATATTCTTGAAAAATATAATCGACATTTTCTTAGTCATAAAGTAAAAAGTAAGTCTACAGAAAACTTTTTCAAATCTATTTTTATGATAAAAAATTGGTAGTCTAAGTTTTTTAAAAAGTTGGATTTCCTTAAACCTCAGCCTCAAGACAAGTCTTCTAGGCACTTACCATGTCTCTGGCCATTAGAGAAATTCTGGAGTTGTCATAGCCTCTGGACACCCCTTCCCTTCCCCCCATGCACACACATATGCACTCCCAAAGATGGTGTTTCTGACCTGTCAGCACAGGAGTTGTACTTGACCATGCTCAGCATGGCAGCCATGATGAAGAACATCAAGATGGGGTCAAGGAGGATGTACTGGGACAGAGTGAGGCATCCTGTGTCTGAAAAACATGAGCTCAGTGGTAAAAAAAAAAAAAAAAAGGGATCAGAGATAGGTCCCCCGAGAAACAAACACCCAGTAATAAGTCCCCCTTGTGTTTAATTGCAGTCAAGACTAGATGGGCCAATGAGTCATTGGGGAAGTGGAAGGTCACAGCTTGGGGGTATACCAAAGCCCTATGACACGAAATATCCCACACTTCTTCCAATCCCTTAACTCAAGAAAGGATCATGTCACTCATTCAGATAGAGCAGTCCTGAGATGAGGACTCTTGCTCATTTCCAGTCTCAAAAAGAGAGTTCTGCCACCTCGCTCATATAGCCACAAATGACCTACACCTAGGGTAAGTCTTACCATTTTGCATGAAGTCTATATTGGAAGTTGATTCTCCAGATAGGTGCCAAAGTGAAACAAAATTTCATTACATCATGCCCCTGCTTAAACTCTCCAACGTCTTCCCTCCTCACTCATACTAACAAACTTCTCATGACAATGCCGAAGCCTGCATGGTCTCCCTACCTATCCAACCTCCTACCCCAACACCCTCTGCCTCACTCACTCCACTCCCCCATCCCACTGGCCTTCTTGCTGTTCCTTGAATCTCCTAAGTGCTGCCTTATACCACGACCACCACACTTGCTGTTCCCTCTGCCTGAACACTCTTCCCCTACATCTCTGCATGACTTAACTTTTTGCTTCACACAGGTCTTTGCTCAAGGCCACCTCCTTAAGGAGCTCCTCACTGACCACCTACCTAAAACAGGATCACTCCTCATGACTTTTTCATCTACTCTATTTCCTACATTTCACTTACTGCTTAGAATGTTACACTATAACTTAGCAATTTACTGGCTTATCATCTGCCCCACTAGGGAGTAAACTCCTCATCCTCTGAGGCTGAGAAAAGTGGCCTAGAAAGAGGGGATGCTTTAAAAATAATATTGACTGAGAAAATAAGTAATAATAAATAACTGAAAAGGAAGTTAAAGACACAAAGGAAAAAGCCACCAATCCTCTACCAAGAAGCCCTATAATCTTGCAACATATCAATCAAAACAAGGCCAGAATCACCCCTAAAATACCCACTTACAGTGGTTCGGACTTCTTTAAATGTTAAGCTCTGTCAGGTCATGAATTCACTTTCAGAAGAACAAGGCTAGCAACAAGATCGGTTTCTATGGATCAGCTCTCATTTAGCCATGGGAGGATTATCCACAGAAAATATAAGTTCTCATTTTACTACCCCCTGCTACCAAGCTACTTTGAGGCATTGCCCTTGCATTCAGCTAAAATTAGTTTAAGGAATACAAACTAATCTTGATAGTAACCTAAGAGAAGCAGAATTAGAACTTAGACCTCCTTCACACACACACACCCACACCCACACACACGCACACATTTATCTTCTTATCCAAACAACTGTAGCTCATCTATGCCAACTCTCCTTTACAATAATGTAAAGGCTTGCTACATACAAGTATATATATAGTAAGTATTACTAGAGAATAAAATAAGATTTGTAATACATTTACTCAATCCTAAAGTTACTTAACAACTGGGCCCACAGACAGATCTGTAAATGTGTTGATTTCCAGCCACATTCACAGTGTGGCAGACAATTTCCCAAGAAACAAGGTAGAAGACAACTTACCAAAGGTGAGGAGGGCAGCGCTGAGCAGTGCTGCGGGGAGGGACTTGGACAGCTCCAGTACAGTGAGGAAGGCAAAGGGGATCAGCAAGGAACCGAGGAAGGCACAGAGCTATGCAAGAAAAAGAGAAGCAGTCAAATAACCAGATTAGCTAAGGCTCGGAAACCTACAAGCACAGGTCTAAGACAGAAGACCCCAATGAGGGTATGACATGGTTACTTAAAATCAACTAGCACACGAATAAATGAGAAAGGGGTGGTGTAACCGTGAGGTGTCAAATCAAGCAACATTCAGTTCCTTCCCACTGAGCATCAACTTGTGCACTGACACGGAATCAGCCAAGTTTAGCCAGGAAGGCATGGGTGGGATGGCACACTAGTTTCAGGGGGGGGATGCAGATTGGACTACCTATCACTACTACCTGTGACTCTGAGGAAGTCACATGTCTCTTTATTCAGCTTCCCCATCTGAGTTCTTAGCTCAAAGGGGTTATACTCTGAAGATTAAATGACCTAAAGTTTATTAACACACAGAAAGTACTTGATAAGCATTAGCTTCTACTACAAAACTATAGACACAAGTTAAGAAAGGCCTCTCTGAGGTGTTTTAATATTGTAGAGAATTCTATGTTATTTCTGTTATTTCTCCCTTAGCACTTTTCTTCAGTCATACCAGGAACCACTCTTTAATCTATAGGTTATATTTTTTATTTTAGCAAAAAGATTGCTTTGCGCTTCAGTAACTGGAGGGTTTTTTGTTTTGTTTCGTTTTTAACCATAAGCCTTCTCTGTACCTCCCTACCCTATCCATCAAAAGTAAATAGGCAAGCCGAAAGCGGTTTGGCTCAGTAGATAGAGCGTCGGCCAGGGGACTGAAGGGTCCCAGGTTCGATTCCGGTCAAGGACATGTGCCTTGGCTGCGGGCACATCCCCAGTAGGGGGTGTGCAGGAGGCAGCTGGTCGATGTTTCTCTCTCATCAATGTTTCTTACTTTCTATCCCTCTCCCTTCCTCTCTGTAAAAATCAATAAAATATATATATTTTTAAAAAGTAAATAGGCAAGCCCAAGGGAATGGAAATGGTCACATTTGGGCTGTTACCCTTTGTTAACAGAAGCAATGCACCCTGCTGTGAAAGGGAACAAGGCCTCTCAGTTCCCATAACAACTTCAAAGTGAGGCAGGCCTATATCCAATTACACATGCTATATGGTATTCAGAAGTCATTAAGAAGACACAAAATCACTTAGAATATAAACTTGAGGGTATGAGATACTTCTTGTTTAATGTGGTATATGACCATGCAAATTATCCAACAATTTGTCCAAATAAGCACTTTGTATTTATCTAAAGTGTTTGAGCTCCATGATGAAAGGGATTTATAAATGTAACTTGCTTTGAGAGCACTATGTTGAAGGTCAGTTTCTTCAGGTTTCATTCAGCTACAGGTATGGAGTGCCCAGACTTGGGTGTTGAGGCCCTGCCATGCTCCATGAAGGCTGCTGCTGGGACGCAGGGAACAAAGGGAGCGGACACATGGCCTCCCTCCCAAGACTGGCACAGCCCTTGTGTGTGCCTGAAACCTTCACAGGAAATAAGTAGGAACCTGGTGCAGGGGAGTGGGGATGCTGAAGTCTTAAAAAAGGGGCATCAGAGATAAGCAATATTCCAGCAAGTGTGGTCTGAGAGAGGAAGAACATGTAGCTTGCCAATGTGCTGAGGCCAATGCTGGGACTACAGGAGACTCCTGGCACCTGGGTCCCAGCTGCTCTCCAACCTGCAATCTGATGCCTCACGTGGGCATAACAGATGACAGGATGGCCTTGCTCCTATCTATGTAATCTCCATTATCTGTGGCCTCCCATTCCCTTCTTACCCACACCAGTTCTGAGTCTCTCTACACCTGAATTTCTACTACAGCATAAGGATCCATCCAGTCATCCTCTCCCCACCCCAAAGTCCATTGTGTACACGGGCCACCACCCCAGGATTTCCAACTGTAACATTTGTGAGTGTGGCCCCAGAGCTCAGTGAGGCTCTTTCAAGTCAGGAAGCCTTACTCCTCTCATTCCCATGTAGTTGTGATGCTCATATCTGTCCCCAGGCTTCTGGAACAAAAAGGTACCATCATACCCACTCAGGTAGCCAGCAAGACCTATCAGCATCTGAGAGAAAGAGAACAAACAAAAACAGTGAGAGACGTTTGAGAGGAGATTCCTTCATCCCCTAAACTTCCCTCCAGCAGCACCCAGGCTTTGGCTTCCCTTGACAACTGTCCGGAGAAGGAGTTGACAATGTGACATTTTCTCCTGCAGCTGTTCAAAGCAAAGAATCTTTTGTCTATGGAGCTCATTGCTTGAAACAAATGCTCTCTTGTGTTAAGGCCAAGTTCTTGGGAACAGTGCAGACTGGACACAGAAAGAAAAAAAAATCCCACAATTTGAAGGGCAGGGCCAACGAGGGGCTCGCTCATCAGCCTTCTTTCATTTGCTATGAAATAAAAGCTGATAGCTCACTGCGGGGGAGAGGGAAGAGGGGCTGATTCCTGAGGAGACTGGGAAATGAGGTTCTAAGTCAGAATGAGGAGGCAGAAAAGGGGCCAAGTTTCTACAGGATAGAGACAGGGAGGGAGGGGGAGAGGAAAGAGGGGAACAGCTGCATTTCCCCAGAGGGGAACAGAAAAGTCCCAGTGGGAAAAAATGCCAAAAGGCCAGAGCCTGGCTTTTTCTTTTTCCAGTATTCTAAGGGAGACAACCTTGGCACATCCCAAACCAGAACAAATCAACCATAAACTAAGACGAGAATCCTTCAAGACATTCGGGAGGGTCAGCCTTTTTATCTTTCCTTGTGTAAAATTCTTTTCACACAAGCCATCAGAAGCAGCGAAAACATAAAACTGCCAGCAAACACCAAGCACCCGTAACAGCCCCAGGCTGCCCCAGCCGCCCAGCTGGGTAGGCTGTGTGGAGGGAAAGCCCCTCCCAGCAGCACTGCTTGTGGGGGCCTGGATTTGGACCACTAACCAGCTCACTCTTTTCTCTAAATAGTTCCAGAGTCTCTGTCTATAGTTCCATGTCAAAGTATAGAACCCCAAGTTCAGCAGTAAGTGATTATAAAGCCTTGTTTAAAAATAAAAATAAATAAAAAGAAGGAATCCCAGGGTCCAGAGGTTAATTTAATGTAATTAATTTAATACAAAGTAATGTAAGGTATTGGAAAGACAGAGTCATCCAAATACCCAGATGAACTAAAACTGGCAGGTGACAATCAAAGCAGATGCTTCTTGCCGAGACCAGTTTGGCTCAGTGGATAGAGCGTCGGACTGTGGACTGAAGGGTCCTGGGTTTGATTCCAGTCAAGGGCATGTACCTTGGCTGCTGGCACATCCCCAGTAGGGGGCATGCAAGAGGCAGCTGATCGATGTTTCTCTCTTATCGATGTTTCTGACTTTCTATCCCTCTCCCTTCCGCTCTGTAAAAAATCAGTAAAATATATTCAAAGCGGATGCTTCTTCCTACCTGGGGTCTCGGAGGACAAGCTGCCTGGTGCTGGACTAAATTCCCAGATCGCTTGGCTGGTCAGGCACTCAGAATTCTGTTCCTTCTCAGTTCCCTCAAGGTTAAAAGTAGCCCTAAACTAATTTCCTAACTAACTAACTCATTCAAATCAATAAGAAAAGAAACAACCTGCTACAAAAATGGGTAAATTCATGGAAAAGAAAATACAAGTCACTAATAAACATATGAAAAAGAAATGTTCAACCTAACTTATAAAGACATGCAAATGAAAACAGTGATGTACCACTTTTTACTTTCAAGTTGGCAGTTTTGACAGTACAATCACACCAGTGCTGACAATGGTGTGGGAAGCAAACACCCTCACACACTGTTGGTGGGACTATATATCATTGCAAAAATTTGCAAGAAAACCTAGCAATCTCTAACACAAATTTAAATGTCCCTTTAATTCTCTAGTTTTCCCACTGAGAATTTTTTATATACACTCGTACAACTATGAAAATATATAGGTACAAGGAAGGATACTCATGCAATATCTTTTGCTATGACTGAAAGTTGGAAATAACATAAATGTCCATGAACTGAAGAGAGGTAAAGTAATTTATAGCACATCTATATAATGGAATAATATAGTCATTAAAAAGAACAGAGTACATTTTTATGTGCTAATGTGGAAAGAATTGAAGAAACATCACGTTTAAAACACAAGTTGCTACCCTGACTAATATGGCTCAGTTGGATGGGCATTGTCCTGTGCAACTAAAGATTGCCAGTTTGATTCCTGGTCAGAGCACATGCCCAGGATGCAGGCTTGATCCCTGTGGGTGTACAGGAAGCAGCTGATCAATGTTTTGCTCTCATATTGATGTTTCTCTCCCTCTCTCTAAAAAAATAAATCAATAAATAAACTATTCTTTTTTTAATATAAGTTGCTGAACAATTTTAAGTCTGATCTGATTTGTATAATATGCTGTTCATGTGAACTAATATTTTTATTTATAAATATGTATATACTTACCCTATACAATAAAAGCCCAGCAACCAAAACAGTGGAATGACCACAGCTCCTTGCCCTGGCTGGCCCTGCCCCCCAGGGAGGCAGGCAGAGGTGGTTAGGGGCAACTAGGCAGGCAGGCAGGCAGGCAAGCAGTTAGGAGCCAGTGGTCCTAGATTGTGAGAGGGATGTCAGCCTGCCAGTTTAGGCCCGATCCTGTAGGGATCCCTGTGGGATCGGGCCTAAACCGGAAAAGGTCCTGGATTGTGAGAGGGTGCAGGCCAGGCTGAGGGACTCCCCACCACAACTCCCACCCCTGCCCCATGCACGAATTTCATGTGCTGGGCCTCTATTATTTGTATAAAAAGTTTCTGAGAGGAGGAGGAACCAAGATGGCGGCATAGATAAACACCTATTTTGCTGCCCCACACAACAATTCCAAAACTACAACTTAACAACAAAACAAACATCATCCAGAATCACCGGAAAGTTGGCTGAGTGAAAATTCCACAAATAAAAGTAAAGATAGGACACTGTGACTCAGAGGAGCGGCAGAGCACAGCCTTGAAGATATGCGTGGAGAGAAGTTTGGAGCCGTATGCGCACTAGCGGAAAAGGGCAGGTGGCAGCAAACCCAGCTGGTTTTCTCCAACAGGGAAGGCGGAGGCATCCCACTGCACTGATTCCTCAATTCCAGGCGAGGTCCGAGGTCTGGGGTAGGCACGCTAAAAGCCAGGCGCGGGCACGGCAGAGGTCTGTGAGCTTGAGGAGAGTGCACATAAACCTGGAACAGCAGTTTGCACATAACCGCGCAGAGAGGACTCGTGACCTGCTCCCTCATTCGGGAGACCACCGGACTGCTTTGTTTTACAACCCTGGGTGAGACTTTGGGTATGCAGACTCATTTGGGGAGAGGCAGAGTTGTCTGGCAACGGGTGGAGACCGGTGGCGGCTTTCTCTCGGAGGTGCCTGCAGCCATTACCACCCGGCAGAGACCCCACAGGTCGCATAGGGCGGAGCTGACGCTGCCTGCTCAGCCTGGAGATTCCACCCATCTAACATGAGCACAGCTGACCCTCACAGCCAATTGGCCTGGAGGTCAAACCCTCCTAGTGCTAACAACAAAAATCTAGGCTTAACTTCAACAAGACTGTGCAACCCATAAAGGGCTGCAGCAAGAGTATCCACCTCAGGTAACTGGGGAGGATGAACCACTGTCTCTTAGAGGACATCTACCACACAAAGCTAATGGACCAACTCAGAAAAGCAGCCACAATGCAGAGACATGGAAAGAAATCAGGTGTGAAAGAAATGAAGGAAAAAAGACGACTAGACATAGAGTTCAAAACCATGGTTATAAGGTTTTTCAAGAGGCTCTTAGAAAAGGCCGAGACCTACAAGGAAATGAACAAGACCTATGAGGAAATGAACAAAACCTACGAGGAAATGAACGAGACCTACGAGGAAATGAACAAGACCTACAAGGAAATGAACAAGACCTACGAGGATATGAAAAAGGACCAACTAGAAATTAAGCATACACTGACTGAAATAAAAAAATATTATACAAAGACCTAAAAGCAGTCCAGACGAACGCAAGAACCAAGACAAAGAATTGAAATACAAAGAAGCAAAATCCACTCAGCTGGAAAAGCAAGAAGCAAAAAGAATCCAAAAAATTGAAGATAGGGAAAGGGGCCTCTGGGACAACCTCAAGCATACCAACATCCGAATTACAGGGGTGCCAGAAAAAGAGAGAGAGCAAGGTAATGAAAACCTACTTGAAGAAATAGTGACTGAAAACTTCCCCCACCTGGTGAAAGAAATTGACTTAAAAGCCCAAGAAGTACACAGAACCCCAAAATATAGGAATCTAAAAAGGACCACACCAAGACACATCATAATTAAAATGCCAAGGGCAAAGATAAAGAAAGAATATTAAAAGCAGCAAGAGAAAAACAGTTAGTTACCTATAAGGGAGCACCCATATGATTTCAGCGGATTTCTCAACAGAAACAATGCAGGCCACACGGGAATGGCAAGAAATATTCAAAGTGATGAACAGCAAGAATCTACAACTAAGATTACTCTATCCAGCAAAGCTATCATTCAGAATTGAAGGTCAGATAACATGCTTCGCAGATAAGAAAAAGCTAAAGGAGTTCATCACCGCCAAACCAATATTATATAAATTGCTAAAAGATATTCTATAAGAAGAGGAAGAATAAAAAGGTAAAAATATAAATTATGAACAACAAATACACATCTATCAACAAAGGAACCTAAAAATCAAGTGAATTAATAATCTGATGAACAGGATAACCTAAACTGGTGAATATAACAGAATCTTGGACATAGAGAGGGAATGAACTGACAATTTTTGGGGAGAAAAGGGGAGTGGGGGGTGCAGCAAGAGACTGGACAAAAATCATGCACCTATGGGAGAGGACAGTGGAGGGGGTGAGGGCGGAGGGTGGAATGGGTGCTGGGTGGAGGGGAGCTATAGGGGAAAAAAAGGGAAACAATATAATTAATAAACTGAACAATAAAGATTAACTTAAAATGAAATAAAATTAAAAGTTTCTGAGAGGATATATAAGAAACTTAACAGTGACCATAGAGTTACCTCTGAAGAATCAAAATGTGAGAGAAGGTAGCTTTTGACATTCTATTTCCTTCTGTACTGATCACATTTTTGCCTATGTGCAGGCATTTTTATTTCTTTAATAGTATCTGTTTGACTGGAACCCAGGTGCCCAGGGCTGGGATCTGCATAAAGTGTCAGGTATGGGCTTTAGTACTGGAAGAGAAAATGCCCTACTCATTCCTTAAAGGGGCTTTTGACTGGCTTGGCCTCAGAACCTATGGAAGCTACTCTGCTTTCTCTCTCATGGTTTTCTAATTTCCTCATCGCTGTCTCAGCCAGGCAGAGCACAGGACCACCAGGAGGGAAGTGAGAGGAGCAGGTGGACTGCACTCCCTGGAGGCAGCCTTGGAACGAAGCCTCATGTCTCTCCCTCCACACAGGGCCAGAAGTGAGGAAGGGAAGGCTTCAGGAAAAACAAATCAGCCAGTGTTTTCCGTCTTCACTGTGCCAGGGGACTCCAAAAGCCACAGGCTGCAAGACTAGACTGGGTTTCCACAAAAAGCCTCCTCTCCAGAGGTCTGGTTCCCAGGCTTTATTCTTTCTCTCCATTTATTTTTTCTGGTTTTCAATTGAGATAAAAGTTATGTACTATAAAATGCACCATGTTAAAGTATACTGAGGTTTTTAGTTTATTCATAAGATTGTGCATCCATTACCATTACTTAATTCCAGAACATTTCATCACCCCAAAAAGAAACTCCTCACCCATCTGCAGTCACTCCTCAATCCCCCTCCCCCGCCTCAGACGGTGGCAACTACTAATCTTATTTCTGCCTCTGTAGATTTGCCAAGTCTGGACATTTCATTTAAATGGACTCATATAATATGTGGCCTTTTGTGTATGGCTTCTTTCACTTAGCATGCTGTTCATAAGTTGCATCCATGTTGTAGCATGTATCACTACTTTGTTCCATTTTTATAGCTGAATAAAATATAATGGCTAAGAATTAAATCCAAAACCAAGACTTGGCTGTTGTTCGCCACTGCTCACCTTTCCCAGAGGAGGGTGCACATCAAAGAAAAAGGTGCGGTTGATATAGTAACTTCCCATTTTTCCAAAGTGGGTCTCATCCCAACTAAAGGAAAAACAAAGAGAAATGAGAATTTTTAAATTATCATACAACCTTATAGCCTTAATAGAGCATGATTAAAATTACAGTTTAAAACCAAAGACTAAGGCTGAAACCGGTTTGGCTCAGTGAATAGAGCGTCGGCCTGTGGACTGAAAGGTCCCGGGTTCGATTCCTGTCAAGGGCATGTACCTTGGCTGCAGGCACATCCCCAGTAGGGAGTGTGCAAGAGGCAGCTGGTCGATGTTTCTCTCTCATCAATGTTTCTGACTTTCTATCCCTCTCCCTTCTGCTCTGTAAAAAATCAATAAAATATATTTTTTTAAATGATGAAAAAAAATAATTAAATAAATAAATAAAACCAAAGACTATGAGTTTCAAGCAACTAATGAGAAATTTTGAATTAAAAAAAAAGTTTTTGATACAGTGATTTGAGGAAGCAAATCTTCATTGAGATAAATTTTTTAAAGTTAGCAAATATTTACCAATCATTTATCATAAATTTAAGTTGAATCTATACTTATTCTGTATCTTGACTTCCTATTTATTTTAAAGAGGCAAAGAGTTTTCTTACGATATAGAAAGGATTGTAGTAAGGGTTTTCTTCCAAAGCTGTTGAACTTCAAACTCGGAGACTATGTTTGCTACTAGAAACTACATTACTATTATCACAACCTACATCATGGGCTACTGGTCAGAGAGAACCTAGAACCCATGGTGTTAGAGAAATCTGATTTTGTTTATCAACCTGTGGTAATTAACCTGCTGACTATGAACTCGCTGGTCTTATTATAATGAACTATTGTGTAAAATTTGAGGGCTTTATTACTAAGTTAAGAGTCTAACTAAAATATATAATTCTCATTGCACAAATAATTTTGTAAGGCAATAAGTGATTCTAACACATTATCTTTTAAACACATCTTATTCTTCTATACAATCACATAAAACTTTTTTAAAATATATTTTTATTGATTTCAGAGGGGAAGGGAGAGGGAGAGAGAAACATCAGTGATGAGAGAGAATCCTTGATCAGCTGCCTCCTGCACACCCCATACTGGGGATTGAGCCAGCAACCCAGGCATGTGCCCTCATGAGGAATCAAATGTCACCTCCTGGTTCAGAGGTCAGCGCTCAATTACCAAGCCATGCTGGCGGGGTAACACATTACCTTTTAAACACAATGCAAAGTCTTGTTCTTTACAATCACATCAAACTTTTTACACCCTACATGAAGGCTTTGCAGTAGCAGCGCCATTACCCAGCAGAGCCTGGCCATTTCTGTTTGTCAGTCTCTCTCTGCAGCTCAGAAATGGTTGCTTTCTGGTGATTATCGCAGCTCCAGGCCAGCGTCTGTAACTATTCATTACTGACCTGCAACATAACAAGCAAAAGATACTTTTCCCAAAAATGGTGATGTCAAAGGGAGAAATAACTTCCCAGCGGTGTGACAAAACAGATCTGCAGAAAGAGCGCTCCAGTCCAGCGGCAGCACGTCCTAACAGCATGGCCTGGCAAAATCACTCACCTTCTCCGGATCCCTTCTCACCTACACAGTGAAGACAGTAACAGCATCTGCCACGTCCCCTCGCAAGGAGGTTTTAGGACTCAATTCAGATGACACACATGAAAGAACTGTATGGACTAAAAAGTCTCACACATGCTGGGCACGATTTAAACTGAACCAGCATTTGTGGTTAGCTATGAAGTCTGTTCGGAAACCTATTGACAAAAGAGTCTGAGACTGTCACTTCAAAAATGCCCCAGGTAAAACTAGTACATAAGCCCACACTTAACACTGTCAATAGGTTCTGTGACTTTAAGCAAATGATGTATAATAAAAACAATTTTACAATAGGATAATTGTTATAAACAAGAGTTAAATTCCTATGGAATCTCGATGTTACAACAAAACTACATTGAACGAGACTATGTTAATCAACGTTAACAGAGGACCTGCAATTGTAGGATTCACATTTCTTCTTGGCTTTTATTGCATGCTTGTGCTGAGAGAAACAGTCCTCCTTGGATCTCTCTTGCTCCCACAGACCTTTCAGGGTATGCCAAGGATGCAAGGCCCTGGACAATCTTGACTCGAGCCATTTCTCGGGGCTATGTTTAAGAAGCAACCTTAAGGGAAGAGTTAGTGTCTCCCTCTGTAACAGAAGCAGTGTTTCCTGCTTGTTATAACACAGCAGTATTCCTCAGCTGATGCAGCCCAGTGTACACGCAGGCATTCATCCCCCCATGGCATCACATGGAATTGGGGATAAAGGGAACCAGTGCCAATGTGCTGACGCTCATCCTGCTTGCTGTGCCACGAAAAATAAGTCCTTTGTCTCTGACCCAGGACTTCATCTCTGCCAGCATCCACAGAACAGTGACAGGCCAACTTCTTAGCTTGCAAGGAGGGTAAAGATAAAATCCCACATCCTGACAGTATTTGGCAACAAACATAGGATACTGAGAGATAGCTTTCTGTAAGAGAAAGGACAAGGACCCCCCAGAGGCTGGTTTAGAGGGCATGAGAAGACTCCCCAGAATTTGGTAGTGAATGCTCTTGCCCAGTGATAGGCAGGGAAGGTAGTACAACTCCTCACTATCCTACCTGTTCATGAGGCTGAGCAGAGAGAGAGGCAGGATTGAAACCAACCTTCTCAGCCTTGGTTACTGCTCACTCTCCTCGGGGTGGGAGGAGGAAGAGATGTAATCATGTCCGTGGGCAGCAAACCAAGGAGTCCATGCCCAAAGGCAATATGGGCTGCTGGAGTGCCCAGAGGTAATTCTCCATGATAATAGCGCTCCCCTGCTGGACGCAGGCACCAACTACATCCTTTTTTTAAAAAGAGGCAGCTAATACACAAACTGGGACAACCTTCTATCAATCTAATACAAATTCATATGCTTCTCCCGACACTTTAGGGGCCCTAAGGTGTGCCTTGTATAGCAAGTGAGGCTGCAGCAACTCAGTGGCACTGCCAATGCGGCTTAACCAAACTACTGTAATGCAGTCTAAATCAAATTTCATGGTGACCCAAATGACACTTACAAAACGGCCTGAATTGGCGTGGCCTGTACCCCTTCATGTAATGTACTAGGAAGAGTGGGCCGCAAAATGTCTTCCCATTGAGCATGAAAGTTGCTTTTTTTTTTTTTTAATGGAGGATGCACTATAATTATTGGCAATGACACCAAAGATCAGAGGTCAGTCTAAACACCTGTGCAGAGATCATGATGGATAACAGATTGGTCTCAGACTTTTTAAATACACACACACATACTAGATGCCCGGTGCATGAAATTCGTGCGGGGGGGGGGGGGGGGCACAGGGCGGGAGATGTCCCTTATCCCAGCCTGCACCCTCTCCAATCTGGGACCCCTCGAGGGATGTCTGACTGCCTGTTTAGGCCCGATCCTAAACAGGCAGTCGGACATCCTTCCCACAATCCAGGACTGCTGGCTCCAACCTGCTCACCTGCCTGCCTCCCTGATCGCCCCTAACCACTTCTGCCTGCCAGCCTGATCACCCCTTAACCACTACCCTGCCAGCTTAATTGATGTCTAACTGCTCCTCTGCCAGCCTATTTGCCCTCAATTCCCCTCCTCTGCAGGCCTGATCCCTCCCAACTGCCCTCCCCTGCTGGCCTGATTGCCCACAACTGCCCTCCCTTGCAGGGCCTGGAACCTCCCAACAGTCCTCCCCTGCTGGCCATCTGTGGTGGCCATCTTGTGTCCACATGGGGGCAGGATCTTTGACCACATGGAGGCAGCCCTCTTGTGTGTTGGAGTGATGGTCAATCTGCAAATTACTTTTATTAGACAGGATAGAGGACTGGTGCATGGGTGGGGGCCAGCTGGCTTGCCCTGATCAGGATGGAGGTTACCTTGGGGCGAAGGGCGGCCTGGGTGAGGGTCCTGTGGAGGTTTGCAGGCCAGCCAGGCCCCCCTCCAGTGACCCAAGTGGAGGCCCTGGTATTTGGGATTAATCTATGTCTACAATTGCCTTCTGCTCAATCCATGGTGACAGCCATTTCTGCTTGAAACTTTGTAGCCTAGAGTGGAGGCCTAGGCTGGCAACAGCAGGTGGAAAGCTTGGCTTCCTCCATTGCCAGGGAAACCCAAGCCTCTGTTCTCTCCAGCTCAGTGGCTGCCACTGTTTCTGTATCTTTTATAACTGAAACTTTGTAGCATTGAGTGGAGGCATAGGCCTCAGAAAGCTTGGCTTCCTCTGTTGCCGGGGAAACCCAAGCCTTCCTCCTGCTCTCAGTGGTGGCAGCCATCTCGATTGGGGTTTATTTGCATAATCTGCTCCTGATTGGCTAGTGGGCATGACTGTGGGCATGGTTTGTGGGTGTAGCAAAAGTATATCAAATTTGCATATTACTCTTTTATTAGATAGGAGGATGTGTGTGTGTGTGTGTGTGTGTGTGTGTGTGTTTCTTACTGATTTTTAGAGAGGAAAGAGAGGGAAAGATAGAAACACCAATAAGAAAAGCATCATCGATCAGCTGTCTTCTGAATACCCCTTACTGGGGACAGAGCCCACAACCCAGGCATATGCCCTGACCAGGAATTCAACCGTGACCTCTTGGTCTTAAGTCAACAGTCAACCACTGAGTGGTCAAACTATATCCCAGCTATCTAAAATAAGACCTACTGGTCCTTTCCTCACCCCTGATCTGTACACACAATTATTCACAGGTGGTAGGATCTAGGACCCTGGGGAACATAGTTGAGATTAACACCACAAATTGGCCTCATCCTGCTGCTTAGAGTCCCGCTGAAAGCAGCCTTCATTAAGTGAACAGACAAATTGACCAGATTTGGTCCCTGCCTCTGTGAGCCAGGTTAATCAGAGTAGCCAACGGAGTTGCATATTCACGTGAGAATTTGCTAGAAAACGACAGTATAGGATGGAGCGGTGAGACTATTGGGAGATACAATCCTCCAGGAGTCTCTCTGTACTTGCACACATCTTGCTGGTGTGCCAAGAATGCAAGGTCTGATTGCACTTTACCTGGGCCATTTCTCAGAGCTGTGTTTACACCAAGCAACCTTGAATAATGAGGTAATGTCTCTCACGAGGACAAAAAGAAAGCTTGCTTACTGCTTGCTATACTGGTAAGATAGTACATTTCCCAAGCTGTTGTTCCTCAAAGCCGCAAAGAAACCCACTGTGTGCAATCATCCACCTGAGCCCTGAGTATGACTCTGTGGGGCTTTCAGGGACAACATGCCACATTCATTCTGCTTCCTGTGTGGTGGTAAAACGTCCTTTGCCCAGGAGTCTCATGTCTTCTGCCAAGACTCATGAAACAACAAGGTAATTTATTAACTTCCAAGCTAGCCGTTTGTTAGTGCGCTTGCCTTTTAGTCAAGGAGTTCCATTTCTAATATCCCCAACACTAATTTTCTCCTCGGTGATAATGAGAAAATATGGTATCACTTTTTGGCCAAACAAGTTAACCATCTTCAGATTGTATATAATTTTTCCTCCCTCCAGCTGGCAACTTTTTAAGCTCATCGAAAGAAATCTGACCATACCTCAGTCCTGCAACTGACTCTACAAACTAAAACATTTCAGAAAATAAGTATCTCCTCACAGGATGGTCCCAGACCTGCTTCCTAGAACCCCTGTCACCATCCCGGGACACCCACGTTGTCCCTGCTCCCAAGGACCAAGGTGCCCAGTTAAGAATCCCCTCCTCCACTGATGCTTGGAAAGTCTGCAGATCAGGAACTCAGACCTTAGGAAATTCAGAACTAAGACTTTCTGGCTCTCCTTGAAAGTTCAAAGCACCTTTAAGAGCCGCAATGTGAGAGCCAGGTGAGACACTGCAGCATAACCTGGAAGGCATCAAGACTGCTTCCTCCGATCCCAGGAATCCCACTACCACCCACCAGAGCAAAGATTCAGACTGCTATCAGACAGAGGCAAACACCGGAAACCTCAGTTTCCCTTCCAGCGCGACCCCGCCCCTTCCTCTGGATCCCGCCCCCTCTGTGCCCCACGACCAATCAGAGGACGCGTCCCTCCTTTCAGGTTACCATGGTGCCCGCTGAGTCCCGCCCGTCACTCACCAGACGTGAGGTGGCTGGTCCAGACGATGGAAGCGGGTGGCGAAGGCCAGCAGCGTCACCAGGGCCAGCAGCACCCAACGACAGGCCGCCTCGGAGGGCCGTGAGCCCGGAGCAGTCCGTTTGGGGCTCTGCGCTGCAGCCTCAGCGGCCTCCTCCGGGACCGCGGCCCTAGCAGCCTGGGGCCCACAGCGGCCCCTCCGATGACGTAGCTCGGACCCTGCCAGGCCTCCGCATACGGCCGACGGCATCCTTCCCCCTCCTCAGGATTCCCCTCCGACCTGTGGGCACGCTAGCCGTCCTGCCTAGAAGCCACAAAAGGGCAGCTCGGGGCGCCCTGGGAAATGTAGTTCCCTGTGCCGGCAGTGGGGCGCGGACCTCGGCCTCCGGGCTGCGAGGGGAGCGCGGTGGACTCGGTCGCTCGGAGGCGGCCAGTGGCGCAGAGCATGACGGACCAGAGGGCCATGCGGGCCCGGCCGGGGAGAAAAGGGGCTCCAGGAACTGCAATTCCCAGCAGTGCCGGGCCTGGGCGTGGCGAGCTAGGAGGGACCGTACAGATCTTTCTCGTCCAACCCCTGGCTCTCTCCAGACGGAAGCCTGGGTTCCAACGTGTCGGTGTCCCACTGGGCCTCAGGCGTCGAACGAGTCGGGGAGTCCCAGACGCGATTCTTTGAATTGAACGAGGGGTCGCCCGAAGTGCGAGATGCAAGTGGGGAAGGTCTGTGCCTCGCATCCGGGGAGAGGGGCGCTGCTCACTGAGAACCTGGGGGCGGGGTTAAGGGGAGTCGGGCCCCGCCCACAGTTCCAGCCACGACTCCCAGCGTGCAGTGCGCTGCGCTGGTCCCCCTTCGCGCCTGCGCGCTGCCTGATGGGGTCTGTGGGCCTGGGAGGGTGGGGCTCGCGGCAGCGCACCCCGGTGGGGCCCTGCGGTGGGATTGGTAGCCGATCCCACACACTTCGCCTGATTCCCCACTCCTCTGCAAGGGCTCCCAAGCATCGACCCTCGCCAACCTGGTCTGCACAGCCCTGCGTGTCGGCCCAAAAGGACAGTTAAAACGTGGCTTTTCGGGGTTGCTTGCATTTTGAGAGAACATCGGGGACGAGGGGTGGCAATGGCACTTCACAATTCCCTGAGGAGCTTCCTGGGCCCGCCCCGAGCCATTGCCAATCTCTGGAGGAATGGGCCCGAAAATCTGCATGTTTTGACAGAACTGTTGTTGTAGCTCAAAGGAGGGTGCTCTCCCAGTCCCAAATGGGATTTTAGGGGGTCTTTCTCTAAAGTCATGTGTAAGAGGTGGCTTAAAAAATAGATAAAAAAACATATCCTTGGTTGAGGATTTAAAAAATAAAATCTGTTAAGAGTGATCAGAATCTATACTAAAATTGGAAACAGAATTTCTCCCTGAGTAGTGATGGGATGGATACTTGGGCTTAAAATTCAGCTCTGCAAGTGTAAAAAGGAACACGGGATGGTCTGTATAATTATCATTGGTAAAAGAAAGGGTGGAAACTGCCCTTCAGTATGTAAAGCTGATGGCCCATAGCAGAAAACCTGAGGGCAGTGGCATTTACAGTGACTCTGGTCACCCTTAGTACAGGTCAAAGGTGTAACATTTAGTAATCAGGAAAGGCATTTCATTTTTAAATATATATATATTTTATTGATTTTTTACAGAGAGAAAGGGAGAGGGATAGAGAGTTAGAAACATTGATGAGAGAGAAACATCGATCAGCTGCCTCCTGCACACCCCCTACTGGAGATGTGCCTGCAACCAAGGTACATGTCCTTGACCGGAATCGAATCTGGGACCTTTCAGTTCGAAGGCCGATGCTCTATCCACAGAGCCAAACCAGTTTTGGCAGGAAAGGCATTTCTTAAAGGATTCTCAAGGTGATTCTGCCACTCTCTAGTGGTCCGTCCCTCATCAGCAGTCCCTGTCTTGGTCCCTGGGGCCTCTCTAGTCTGGCTCAGTAAGGAAAATGATGCACTTCCAAATATGGTACCCACCAATTGTAGCCACCCAACTCTTGCCCTTCTGAGGACACCCACTGCCCATCACCTGCCCTCTGCACCAAGACAAAAAGTGCCTTCAGTACACATTGAACTTCCTGGCTCAGGAACCAACTTGGGAGGGCCTGGGTTATCACATGTGCCCTTGCCCACCTATAGGACAGAATTGGTAGTTCGGGGATAATGCCAGCAGGTCCAGATAGCAGCTTGATGGGCTGGGTAGGGGAGGGAACTTAGGTGAAATACCTGAAGTCAGAGGAATAGCAAAAACATTATATTATCCCCCTCATCCGTGTGGATACATGTGTCTGCCGGAACATTCGTGAGTGCTAATTACTGTCCTGGGTCCTGCTTTGAAATGCAGGTTACCCAAGAAGCACCAGAAAAATTATCTTTGAGTCTCTGAAACTTTAGAGGAGAGGTCACATGCTCAGCTGCAGAGGCCTGAAGACAACAACAAAAAAAGAAGTGGGCCAAGTGGGGGGCATGGCAGATGGGAGTAGGCATGCCCTGACTTAAGGGGGCCATTAACTAGCTCCAGTAAATTGTTGCTCAGGAAGCCAAGTCCACTGCCTCCAGATTTTATAACAAAAAATAAAAAACAACAACAGAATTTGTATATGAAACATTCTGATTTTTTAATGTTGGCAACTACAATCATCCCTTGATATCCATGGGGCATTGGTTCCAGAAGTCCTGTTCCCCACAGATACCAAAATCTGAGGATGCCCAAGTCCCTTATATAAAACTAGAGGCCTGGTGCATGGATTCATGCACTGGTGGGGTCCCTCGGACTAGCCTTCGTCCTCTTGCAATCTGGGACCCCTAAGGGGATGTCAGACTGCCAGTTTAAGCCCGGTCCCTGCAGGCCAGGCCGAAGGACCTCACCTGTGCATGAACCTGTGCACTGGCCCTCTAGTATGCATATAAGATCTTTGGTTAATCTCTTCCCACCTTCCCCCTCCTTTCTCCCCTCTGAGATTCATCAGTCTGTTCCATGTTTCCATGCCTGTGGTGGTCAGTGAGCATCATAACTACCAGTCGAATGGTCAAATGGTAGAACAGTCGCTTAGGCTTTTATATAGATAGATAGATAGCATGGTATATTTTAAATAATTTCTAGATTATTTATAATACCTAACATAGCGTAACTGCTATGTAAGTAATTGCCCTACTGTATTGTTGAGGGAATAATGACAAGAGAAAAGATCTGTACATATTCAGTACAGAAACAACCAAAGCAACCATCATAGGCTTGAATACATAGTACACATCAATACCAATGTAATGTTTTCTGCGGAATATTTTCCAATTGTACTTAGTTGAATCCACACCTTCAGATAAGGGGAGAGATAAGTGTAATTGAAACATTTTTAAAACCTGTGTAGACCAAACAGAACCTTGGGCTGCCAGTTTGCAACCTCGGTTTTGGCGTGAATGGGGATATACCCCAGCTATTTTGATGAGACCAGCTGACAGCCTGGAGGACTGGTGGGTCGGGGGTTTGAAAGCAATGGACACAAAAGCATCAAAAATTAGAATTCCTGCGGAAACCAGTTTGGCTCAGGGGATAGAGCGTCGGCCTGTGGACTGAAGGGTCCCAGATTCGATTCTGGTCAAGGGCATGTACCTTGGTTGCGGGCACATCCCCAGTGGGGGGTGTGCAAGAGGCAGCTGATTGATGTTTCTCTCTCCTCCATGTTTCTGACTTTCTATCCCTCTCCCTTCCTCTCTGTAAAAAAATAAAATATATTTTTTAAAAAGAATTAGAATTCCTGGGGAGTAAAAGGGGGGAAATGGGAGACATCTGTAATACTGCCAACAATAAAAGACAAAAAAGATTAGAATTCCTGGTCTTTCTGCTACTGTTGGAAGAAATCTAAGCCATCATTTTAGGGCAGCTCTTCATTTTACAGAATAGAGAAGTCAGGGGTTTACTATTATTTGTCCAAGGCCATACAGAGCTGGTTACTGCATGGGGATCAGACCACCAAGTGCCATGTCCCAGCCCACTGCACCCCCTGAACTTACCTCAGAACTAGGCTACCCTGTCTGCCCAGGACACCAAACCAGAAGCATAAGGAACCTCCCAAAGTTTGGCAAAAGATGCCCTTTCAGACCTGAGTCAAAGTCCCCCTGACGCCTGCCTAGTGCAGCTTCCTCATTGGCTCATGGGATCTACCCCTTTCCGGAGCCTTCCCTCTGCCTTGCTGCTCTGTGACAGGGGACATTCCTCAGGAGGCCAAGGGTCACCACAGCACCATGACTGAGTCTGGCAAGGTAAGGAGAGCCCTTGCAAGCTGGCTGTCCTTTTGGGGGTTCCTGTCAGACCTCAGAAATGCACAATAGCACAGTTTGGAGCTGAGAGACTACACAGGACTCCTGAGGCCTCTGACCCTGATGCTGTGACTCTGGCCTGAGAAAGGAGGCCTGGCGGGATGGGGAGGCACAGTACTGGCTTGGACCCCTGGCTGGGGCTGGGGCTTCCTCTCCAGTGGGCTCCTGGGCTGGGACCCACCACATGGGTTGATGTACCCCTTGTCCTCTCTTTCCTCAGCCCATCCTCTATTCCTATTTCCGAAGCTCGTGCTCCTGGAGAGTTCGAATCGGTAAGAGCTGCGCCTCCACCACAAGCCTCGTTGGGGTGGGATGGGGTAGAGGAAACCCCAGGTGAAAATGATGACCTGGGCCCTAGCCCAGTGGTCGGTAAACTGTGGCTCTCAAGTCACATGCGGCTCTTTGGCCCCTTGAGTGTGGCTCTTCCACAAATTACCACAGCCTAGGCCAGTCTATTTTGAAGAAGTGGCATTAGAAGAAGTTTAAGTTTTAAAAACTTGGCTCTCAAAAGAAATTTCAGTCGTTGTACTGTTGATATTTGGCTCTGTTGACTAATGAGTTTGCCGACCACTGTACCAGTTGGGCTCAGGGGATACAGCATCGGCTCATAGACTGAAGGGTCCTGGGTTCAATTGCAGACAAGGGCATATTGGTTACAGGTTCCTGGGCCCTGGTTGCGATGCATGCAGGAGGCAACCAATTGATGTGTCTTTCTCACATCTGTTTCTGTCTCTCCCTCTCCCTTTCACTCTCTAAAAAATCAATGGAAATATGTCCTTGGGTAAGGATTAACAAACAAACAAAAAAAGATGGCCTGGGACAGAGGGGTGCTCTACCAGACAGGTCTCCTCCCCGAGTGCCCCTCCATACATACACACACACACACACACACACACACACACACACACACACACACTGCCGCCAGCAATCGGCAAACCAGCATTCCCTTCTCCTGGAGTCCTCAGCACTGAATGGCACCTCCACCTAGGAAGTCCAACTGGGGGGTGGGGGAAGGGGAGGATTCCAAGCCAGGAGGGTTGTTTTTTTCTCTTGGGCCCGTGCCTCTCCCACCCTGCCCTCCAAAGCTCCTTAGCAACCATGCTTAAAGCAGGCTCACAAATCTAGAGGACCTTGGTAACTGGCAGGAAACAGCTGGCCTCCCTCAGATCTTATCTTATTTAATCTGGCCAGTTAAACAGAACTGGCCATTGTCCACCCCAGCTTAATCCTTCCCTCCCTCAGTTTAACCCAGCCCTTAGCAAAGGCCAGAGTCCTAGCAGCTCATGCTGAGGGAGAATATGCTGAGTGCTTTTGTGTGCATAACTCCATTTAAACCTGACAGCCCTGGGAGGGGGCTACTATTCTTTTTTTTCAAACCAGGCATCTTTTAATATTTTTTAGACAATAGATTTGTGACAAACTGACAGAACAAAGAAAGTCAGTGCTCATAAGAAATCTAAGCAAGGTTTGGGCTTGAGTAGTAAATTAGTAAGGGCTAATGCTTGTTTCTACAGATTGGTCAGCTCTGAACTAAACTCTATCAGTAAGGGGTTTCTCTCCCAGCTGGTGTGGCTCAGTGTAGGCCTATGAACCAGGAGGTCACAGTTGATTCCCGGGCAGGGCAGATGCCTGGGTTATGGTTCGATCCCCAGTGAGGTACAGCAGGAGGCAGCCAATCAGTGATTCTCTATCATTGATGTTTCTCTCTTTCTCCCTCTCCTTTCCTCTCTGAAATCTATAAAACATCTTACAAACTAAATAAGATGTGTCTTTCAGGTGCAGGGAGATTTATTTTCTGCATTTAAAGCGACAATGGAAAGTCAGGTGCCCTTCTGTTTCTCAAGTAACTAATTAACCAGCATGCCATTATGTGATGTTTTGGGGTGGCCTGTCTTGGGTCTCAACACTGCCATTCCCACTTACATGAGTCACCAAGCTCTTATCTAAAACTACTCCATTTCAACAGAAATGGTGCCAATATTCATCCAGTTGATCAAGTGAATTATTGAAAAATCCTTGACACACCTCCCTCTCCCTAAACGCCAACATCCAATTTCTCCCCAGACCCTTCAAAACAAAACCCAAGCTCATCTCTCCTTTCTATTTCTACTCCCTTTCACCCTTTTCCAGTGCCCCGCCCCCACATCTCTCATCCTGGACCACTGCAAAAGCTTCTCAAAGGAGTCTTCTCAAAGGGTAAACAGCCAGGCTGCTCCCCACTCCCCCTCTGCTGTGCCTGAGCCTAGATAGAGCCTCAACCTCTACCAAAGCTCACAGCTCGTGGTTGCGCTAGCTCAGGCACTCCCCAACGCTCCTCCTCTGATCCCCTCCCCACCCCTCTCCCTGATCCCCTCCCCAACCCTCCCCCTGATCCCCTTTCCAGCCCTCCCCCTGATCCCTTCCCCACCCCTCTCCCCATCCCTCCCCAGCTCTCCCCCTGATCTCCTCCCCACCCCTCTCCCCATCCCCTCCCCACCCCTCTCCCTGATCCCCTCCCCTGGGAGCTATTATTCTTGTCCCCATGGTACAGATGAGGAAACAGAGGCTCTGGAAGTTACTTGCCCAAAGCTTCATGAGCTAGCAAATGAAAGTGATGAAATCTGAAGCTGGCCCTAACTGGAAAGCCATCCTCCATGACCCCTCCCCCATCCCACAGGCATTTGGTACTTGCTGGAATCAGTAGGCAAGGACACTGGAAGGCCAGAGGACACATTTCTCCAAGAAGATGCCTTCCCTGCGCCCACAGCTTCTGCCCTGGCTGGGCCGGAAGCAGGAGCAGCAGGAGCACTGTCTCTGTAGGGCCTGCAGACATGGTCTCTCCCATTCCACCTCAACCACTTTCACTCTCCAGAATGGAGCTGACCAGTGCTGAGGAGGAGCCCCTTGTCTCCCAGGCTCCTAGCTCCTCTGCCCTTTCCTGAGATCAGCCATCACCATATTTAATGCACAAATGTGCATGGACACACTCACACACACTACCAGCATTGACAGGGTTTTTACCCTCGCCTCGCCAGGGGGGGTCATCAGAGGGGATGGAGAGGAAACCTGGTCACTGGAGGTCACAGCAGACGCTTTGCTTGCAATCCGCAGTAAACACAGCAGAGAAAATGGATCGCAAAATGCTTCTTCTCTAAACAGTGTCCTCTGCCTGTGTGTGTGTTTTATGGTCACGTGAGCCCCTTCCCTTGGCCCTGAGAGGCCTGCATGAGGGAATAACTGTGTGTCTCCAACACAGAGCCCTACTGGCCGCTGTAAAAGGCCCTGGAGGGGGGAGAGATGAGGAAGACACTTCCCTGCTATCCTCCAGGGCCCACTGTTCCAGGGCAAGAGAGGCAGAGTGACAGGCACCTGGTTTAGGGCCTTGGGTGGTGCCCAAGGAAGCCAGGCTGCCTAGCAATATGGAGAAAGGAGCCTCCCTCTGCAGCCTCATGTCACCCTGGGACATGGAGCCAGAGGCTGTCCCCTGACTACTGTTGGCTGTCTCTCCTAGCTCTGGCCTTGAAGGGCATCGACTATGAAACAGTGCCCGTCAACCTCATAAAGGATGGAGGCCAGCAGGTAAGGAGGCTGCCCCTGGCCACAATGTGGGAGTTGGAGGCCTTGGAGAACCCAGCAGGGGGTGCAGAGGCCCCCTGGCAGAGGAGGCTGCTGGTTCTCCTGCAGGGGAATGGCTGGCAAGCTGTGCAACAAGAGGAGCCATGGGAAGGACCCAGGCTTCAGGCTCCACAGCCCGGCCTCTCAGTGCCTGACCCCAGGAGGGTGGGTAGCAAGTGGGTCCTTGCCCATGCGGGGCCCTCTGCATATACCTAGGAGGCCAGTGTGTGAGGGGCTCATGTACAGGCCATTGGGATGAAGCCTGGAGCTGGGATACTGCACAGGTCGGAGGCTGGGATACTGCACAGGTCGCCCAGGCATCACCTCCAGTCTTCAAGCTACGGCCTTCCCCAGGGGAGGGAGGTTCATGGTGGGCAGCAGGCCTGGGGCCTTTCTGCTTTAGCCAACTCAGGCCAGGCCACCGGGCCCACCAGGACCCTCTCTCCACAGTTCTCCAAAGAATTCCAGGCACTTAACCCCATGAAGCAGGTGCCAGCCCTAAAGATTGATGGCATCACCATTGGCCAGTCGGTGAGTACAGTGTTTGGGAGGCCCCTCCAGGGAGTGGTACCCGAAGGAGAGGGCCTCACAGCTCGTGCCTGCCTGTGGGTGGCCACAGCACCCAGCTCTCAGTAGGAAGCCATAGCCATAAATCTTTGTTAAAGGGAGGAAGGTTGGCTGGTTGCTTTGGGATGAGAAGGGAGACTCAAGCATGGGGAGAATAAGTTCTGCAGGATGAGTGTCCAAAAAGAGCTCACCCCCCCAAAAAAAGGGGGGAGTCTCTTGGCTTTACAGGCTTCCAGCTGAGTATAGTGAGGAGGAGAAAGAGGAAGGAGGAGGGGAGGGAGAAGGGGAAAAAGGAAAAGGGGAGAGGAGGAGTTTGCAGGCCCTGCCCCTCTGGTCTAGGGGCCCTGAGCCCTCTCCTGCTCTCCTCACTGTGCTCTCTCTGGACAGCTGGCCATCATCGAGTACCTGGAGGAGACTCGGCCCACTCCGCGGCTCCTGCCTCAGGACCCAAAGAAAAGGGTCCTTGTGCGCATGATTTCCGACCTCATCGCCGGCGGCATCCAGCCCCTGCAGGTGCCTCAGGGGGTGCCTCCGCACTCTCTCGCTGACTGGCCAGCCCAGTAGGGGCCCAGCTTGGGTGTGAGGTGGCAGGACAGGGAGGGGTTTTCAAGAACTTAGATAGATCACATGGTGGGGCTGGGGAATTGGAGGGATCCCAGAAAGCACCTACTATGCTGGGTCCCCATCCGCACTGTCAGAGCCCTGGGCATCTAGAGGTGTTGAAGGGGAGGGGCAGGTGGGGGGGGGGGAGTGTAGGAGAAGCACAGCCCAGGCCACCTGCCTTTAATCAGAGCAGCCTCCCTTTCATCTGTTTGGTACCATAGATTAGGATTTCCATAAGACTTTTATTTTGTAAAGTCATCACTGATTTTTAAAAAGGTAAAGCACAATTCTGTGCTAACCCCTGACTTTGCAAATGAGGAAAGAGCCCCAGAAAGGTGGAGTGACTTTGCAGTCACTCAGCTAAGTGTGAGAGAGCAAGAACCCAAGCCCAGGACTGTTGGCTGTGCACCTGTGCCCTCACCCCCATGTCCCTTTGTGTTTTTTTTGTAACAAAGGAGGTTGTAGCAGACAGTCATCCTCATTTTAGAGATGAGGAAACTGAAGCCCAGAAATCAAATGGCTCCAGGGGTGTAAGGATGGAACCAGAGTCCAAATCTCCTGACAGCCTGTCCTATGTGCCTTCCCCACCCCACCCCACATCCATATCTTACTTCCACTCCTCACAAGGGACCATGTACAGAAGGGATGCAAGGGAGACAGGCTCGGGTTATGGCCACACCCATCACAGCTGTGGCTGTGTTCTATGTCCCCACCTTGCACATCTCTGCCAGAGTCACAGGCTTCCAGACCATAGGGGCCACTGGGGCAGCCAAGGAGGTGGTTACTGAGATCACTGCCCACCCCCAGCCCCCAATCCCTTTAACCTTGGGGCCCTGAGGGGAGGAAAGGGCTCACAGAGTCTGGGGGCACAGAAGAACAGATGTACCCCCAGGGACACTTGGAAACTAAGCTTTTCTGGAGGGCTTGGCTGAGCAGGCCCAGCCTGGCTCCCAAAACCAATCACAGACTTGCCTTGGGTGCACAGAACCTGTCTATCCTGAAGCAAGTAGGACAGGAGAACCAGCTGGCCTGGGCCCAGAAGGCCATCAGTTCTGGCTTTAACGGTGAGTCCTTCCTTACTCCTCTCAGAGAAACAGCCCTCATGCCCATGGTCCTGAGCATCTGAAACAGCTTTCCAGGCTCCTTGGTCTTGACAATGGCATGGATGAGGGTGGGGACAGGGCTGAGGAGGCAGTGGGCTGGGCGGCATCCAAGCCTGGCCTCCATCCCTGGGAAGCTCAGAACTTGAGGACCTTTGGAGCTGGTTGGCCCAATCTCTGCTTCATGGCCTACTCCAGCCAGGAGACCAAGCCCAGCAAAGTGCCAGCCTGTCAGTATAAGAGTTGCTGCCTGGGCCAATGGCAGGCCCTATCACCTCTGGGAACAGTAGCTGGAAAACATCTCATCCCCACATCCCTACCAACTCACTCTAGACATGGCTGCCATATTCCCTCCATATACATGTGCCAGCCTGTCCCTCAGATCCCACCCATTTCAGAACTATGGAGGCCAAGGCCCAGAAAGGCCAGTCTCCCTTTTCTGTGCCAGAATAAGCTTATTCATGTCCCCCCTCACCCCCACCCCCCAGCCTTGGAGCAGATCCTGCAGAGCACAGCGGGGAAATACTGCGTGGGAGACGAGGTGAGCTCTCCCAGGCCTGCCCACGGTGGCCTCCTGCCTCATGTCAACCCTCTCCCACTTAGACTAAGCCATCCCTCCACGCCGGGGGGGGGGGGGGTGCTGTGGGAGGGGGTGATGGAGTGATGGAGAGGAGAAGGGAGTGAGGTGGTCCACCCTGTGCCAAGCAAAGGGAGCTCCTGTGCTCATTCCTAGTCAGCTGCCTCAGTAGGAAGGGAGTCTCATTCACGTTGAAGATCTCATGTCTGATATAAGGAGGTGGTTTAGGCAGCAAACGAGGGATTAAACTAGATGATATCTCCTTTCCCTCCCAATTCTGAGATTCTAGGGCTCAGTGTCACTGACTCCTACTGCTAATGTCCTGGCCTGTGATAATTCTCATTCTAGCCCCTCTTCCTCTCAAGGCATATCCTCCATTCTGGGAGCCCTCACTAAGGGCCAATGATGGCCCTTCACAAGCACAGTACATCCACTAAGGCAATCAGAACTTCTCTGGCCACCCACAGAGTTGGTTGTCAGGGCAACGGGAGCAAGGCCCTCAGCTCTGGAGACAGACCAGACAGGCCCAGGGGAGACAAGGAGGGGGAGAGAGCAGTGGGGATGGATGGAAGAGCCAGAAGCAAATGGGAACCTCAGGGCTGGCACCCCAGTACTGTCACCAGTAGACACCCCCTCCCAGTCTGTGAGTCTGGGATGCACACCCTGATGCAGGCCCACCCAACTCTCTTTCAGGTGTCCATGGCAGACCTCTGCTTGGTGCCTCAGGTGGCAAATGCTGAAAGGTAAGCGAGAACTCTCCCTCTTCCTTCTGGCTCTTCCCCTCCAAGTGCCCAGCCTCCTCCCACAGTCAGCCCCTCCACCCCCACTTGAGCTACTGAGGTAGCATCTCACAGAGAGCCTCCTGGCTGGCCCCTGTGCCAAGCCACGCCAGCCACTATGGCCTGGGAGAGACGGCAGAGGTCTTCAGTGGCACATCCTCTCCAGGCCCAGCTGCAGCCCAGGTGATCCTGCATGGCCCCTCCTTCTAAGAGGAGGAGGCTCACCTGGTGGACACCCCTAGAAGAAACCCCCAGAGCCTGCTATCCCAGACATGGTGTCTCTGTGCCCTGTGGTGAGCTCCACCTCTTTTTCCCACATCAACCCTCAGGACGGCATGAATGAGAGCCTCTCTGTAGAAGGCACTGCGTTAGGGACCCTTAGGGATTCAGAAATGTATGACCCATTCCCTACCCCCTGGAAGCTTATGACTCAGGTGGAGAGATAATCTTCATTTATAAATGCCTAGCACTGTCTCTTCCACTTAGTAGGTTCTCAATAAATAGCCATTGTTTGGAATAGGAGCAGTAGGCAACAGAGACATCAGACGATACTGCATAAGAGTGAGCCCTCCCCAGAGAGCTGTCTGTGAAAATAAGCCTTCCACCCGCAGGGCCACCTTCCCAGCCCTTCCCTGGGCAGCCCCAGGGGCCTCCTCCAGCCCTGTCTCTGTGCTGCCCTCGCTGCCCACAGGGCAGTCTTCCCCTCGCCCCACCCTACCCCTGCTGACTTTGCCTGAGGTGGGTGTTTCTCTGCCACAGGTTCAAGGTGGATCTGACTCCCTACCCTACCATCAGCTGTATCAACAAGGCACTGCTGGCCTTGGAGGCCTTCCAAGTGTCTCACCCCTGCCGGCAGCCAGACACGCCCCCGGAGCTGAGGGCCTAGCTCTCAAACCACACCCACTGGTACAGGAGCAGAAGCTGGGTGGGCTGATCAGGCCTAGAAATAAGCAAGCCCTAACTGGAGAAGAAGACTTGCACTCCTATCCCTTGAACTTGAACTGTAGCTGTGGATCTGCCTTAACACAACCTCGTTCTGCCTTCATCCCCTCATCTATCAAAGGCAGTCAGAATGGAAGGGAGGCAGGAACATCACCTGCTCCCTAAGTCATGGTACAGTCATTAAGGTGAAGTGAGAATGCAGACCAAACTGCCAGGCAAGTTTACCGGAGAGCCATAGGAAGTCTGGGTGCCGCCTCCCAAGCCCTCTACTGTACCCGACTGCAAAGAATGCCCACCAATTTGGTCATTAAATTGAAGCCCAGGCCTCCTGGTTGTTCATTAAGACTGAGATGTTTAGGTTTTGGTTAAGGCAGTTCCCGAAGATGAACATTCTTTCTAGCTGGAGTTCCGGTGCCTAGACCAGGAGAGGAAGTCACCAGCCCCTTCCCCACCCTGTGGCCCCTGGGACCTAAGTCCAAAAGATTGCCTGAGAGAGTCGGACAAGATCCAGAGGAGAAGGGCTATAAGAAGCAGGAAATCCCGGCCAGCATGGCTCAGTGGTTGTCAACCTATGAACCAGGAGGTTAAGATTCGATTCCTGATCGGGGCACGTGCCCAAGGTTATGGGCTTGATCCCCAGTTGGGGGCAGGAGGCAGCTGATCAATGTTTCTCTCTCATCATTGATGTTCTCCCTCTGCCTTCTTCTCTGAAATCAATAAAAATCTATTTTAAAAAAAGAAGCAGGAAAGAAGGCACTTGTGACCAGCTAAGTTTCCAGGTCTCGGAATGGCACCCTTAAGTGTCCCACTCCAGCACTGACAGGGAAGTGCCCTCAGCCCAGTCCCTCGCCTTTCGAGGCAGCATTCTGTGGACCAATCCCGGATCAGGCACGGAGGGTAAGTCCAGTCATGAATGAACGGTCTGAGCCCCGGAGGCAGCCTCCTCCATGGGCAGTGTGAACAGTTACCCACCGACTAGCTCAGGAGACCAAGCAGGTAACAGCGTGCCTTTGGCTCCCGTGCCAAGCAATGTTCAACTGGAACCAGGATCACCACCTGGCAGAGATGTTGTAGGGAGTCCCCTACCTGCAATTGCATTTCCCCTTCATGGCTGAGGTTTAAACAGGGGACTAAGATATATGTGTGTCTGGTTCAAATGGAAGCCACCTTTCTCAGCCAGGAGTTCCTTTTCTTCAGCCTTAACCCCAGGGATTTAATTCTCTCTCATCCTGGGCTCCTTTAGGGCTCCTCCTTCTCTCTTAGGCAACCTGGGTTCCAGGCTCTAGAATGAACCAAGTGGGCCACTCTAGTTCCTGAGGCGAGTTTGTCCTGGTAGAGGCAGCTCTCCCCCGAGTCTGTAGAAACACAAGCTGGTCTCAAGGCCAGCGCTGGGACCACCCTTGCTGCCTTCTTCACCTAGAACAAGGAGAGAACCCACCCAGGGTCAGCTCAGCTCTCAGGGGCCTGCAACTTCTCTGATGTCTCCTGTGGGTTTTAGGGACTAGGGCTGTAAGAAGTGAGGGTATCTGGGGAGACGGAATTAAGAGGGCTGCTAACAGAAGGCAGGCCCAGGGGTGCAACCAGCTCAGGACCAACTGAAGGATGAAAAGCAGTGTGTGTTGGGGGGAGAAGGGGAAGGATGGGATGAGTCCTGGTTGTAGCCTCACGAAATGACCACAGCTAATGAGAAAGAAGAGCAGTCTGTCTGACTTCTGGGCCTGCAGTTTTGAGATTATCATGTGTCCTATCCCTGGGGTTTCCATGGAGTCCAGGTCATCAGCATGGTTAGCTGCTCTGCTGGAGATCTGAGATTTTGCTGGCTCCAGCCCTCCCCAGAGAGAGCCATCCTCAGGAACCTGAGGCTGGCTTCATGGCAGAGCGAAACCTCTCTGTCCATAGAAAACTTAGCTGTGCTTTAGGGAGAAAGCATTTCTGCACCATCTCCCCTGCAGGAGGGCGGCGTTCCCCCAAGCTTGAGGGCTGCACTCCTGTCTTCCTTCTGTTTCCCAAGGGCCAAGCAAGGTGTAGCTTTGCTCCATAAATGTCTGTTAAAGATATCCTTCCTGTGCAGCTGTGGGTGGCCTCCCTGCAGGTCTCTCTCCTCCTTCAGGGCCCTAGAAGGTCATGAAAGAACAAATATTTCCCCAAATGCATAGGCTTTTGTCTAGAAGTCAGACTAAACGGCTCCAAGACTTGGTGATAATTACACTTCTATAAAGTGTTTTGAAGATTATTACCTCCTCTGCAACTGCTTCCAGTCTGAAGATAAATTCTAATTTTAAGGCGGCAGATGTGTCTCTGGATCCAAAACCATCACCCATTCAGGGGATATGTCCAGTAGGGGCTTCTCTCCAAAAGCCGAGCAGTGGTAAAATTCCACATCAATTGTTAGATCTGTGAAGAATAATCAGCAGGCACCTGATCCTGGCCTGGGAGGCCACAGGGAGACGTGGTCTGCAGTCTTCCCACAGTGCGTGTGGCCATGGGGGATGAACAACAGATGTTGGGGTGCCCTGATATTGGTAATTACATGGAACTAGTTAAGCCCTGGCAAATACTTTAGAAGGATGAAAGCAGCAAGCACTTGAGAACAAAGCCAAAGGATTTTGTTCCAAAGCAATTTTTACATATCCATTAAAGAAAATACCGTATTTTCCGGTGTTTAAGACGACTGGACGTATAAGATGACCTCCAACTTTTCCAGTTAAAATATAGAGTTTGGGATATACTCGTTGTATAAGACTACCCCTCTTCCAACGCACACCAAATAAAAATTTTAAAAAAACATCAGATTTGATTTCAATATGATAATTCTGAAAAGATTTTCCTGGGTTAAAAAGTCGTCTTATACGCCGGAAAATACAGTAGTAAACTTAATGGACAAACAGGCGGAGACACATATTCATAAGTATTCATTTTATTGGCTCCTCCTAACTTTAAACACAACTTATTTACCTTTTGATTCCAAGGTCACAGCAGACATCGTTCCACTTTGCGAGGCTACCTGACTAAGCTGCTGAGTACAGCCAGAACCTCACAGTTAAAAAACATTAGCTGAAGGTCAAGAGTTGCAGTGTGTAAGCTTCCTTATATAAGCCTGAACTATGTCAGGGTCAATGATATAACAGATATGAGTGCCATTAAAAATTACGAAATAATCTTCAGCCCTGGCTGGTTTGGCTCAGAGAGTAGAGCGTCAGCCCGTGGACCAAATGGTCACAGGTTCAATTCCTGGTCAAGGGCATGTGTCTTGGTTGCAGGTTCGATCCCTGGCCCTGGTCAGGGCACGTGCAAGGCAACCAATTAATGTATCTCTCTCATGTCAATCTTTCTCTCTCTCTCTTTCTCTGTCTGTCTCCCCCTCTTCCCTCCCTCCCTTCTACTCTCTCTAAAAAAAAATTAATGAAAAAATATCCTCGGGTGAGGATTAAAAAAAAATCACACAGTGACATACTCAACATGCCCAACATAACACATTCAAGATCCTTAGTTATATACAGTTTGCCTGGGCTGCTTATTATTGGTTGCAGAGTAGTTTGGTGGTGGTATTACATCATTTAACTCACAGTTATTTAAGATCTCTGCCTCCTGATACAACAGCCTCTAAAAGGAAAGATGGAACAAGTTCATCTTGGAACCACAGGTATCGCTAAAGGAAATATTTAAATGGCACCCCTCTCTGCTCAGATGTGAGTCCTTCAGATTCTGAAATAGACAGCAGGGATGTGCAGCATTGTAAGAGATGCCAAAGACAGTGTACAGTGTCAATTTTGCAATGAAAATAGGCTAAATTAATACCACCCTGGCTGAGTTAATGATTACCCTGGTGTTCCAAGTACTGGTTCCAAATTTGAACAGAATACATAAGTAAATCCATTGGAAAATGAACATCAGTGGGGACCAAATACTGACAAAACCTGATAATGTTCTATTTAGTAATCATTACTCTAAACCAGACTTTTCACTCTTGGGCCAAACCTGGCTCCCAGTTCATAATACTCTGCTATGATTTAAATGTAGATAAAAGATTTATCATTAACCTCATTCTCAATATTTTCTTAATTGTCAATTTTCTTAATTTGTATAGCCTCAATAGATTGAGTTTACAGAATACCTTTCATTTAAGATGCAAAGGAGAGATTAATAAAAAAATTAATGTAAATCAGGTTCATTAAGATATAACTCAAATGTTCCAGGTGCATAGTGAAAAAGTTTATTTATGACAGATTTCAAAACTCGGAAGAGAAGACAAAGAATGCACAAAAGCATCACAAAACTGTTACATAATATAAAAACACAGGCCTGAGCTACTTAGAGAACCATAGCTCAGGGTCATCTGTGTGTCACAGCAACACTTTCCGTGCCACAGGGTATATGGCATTTTAAAGGAAAAACCACTCAGAGGACATGATTGAATAACAATTTAGTACAGAGTTCTCAAGTTAGAAATCACAGGAGGGGCTGACAGCATTTCTCATGACAGAGGACATGTAAAACAAATTGCAATGAATGACTGGCTGAGATACTGTATTTTAAATAAAAGACTGTTCCCCTTTCAGACCCCTCTTTGTAATGTCAGCATCAGTACATGATAAAGAATAAGAATATCTTTGTGGTTGCCAAATGCTTAAATATTTACCAAGAAAGTGTGATCATCTTTCCAACAGACAGAGCTCAGTGCGTGGCATCAAAGCAAGCCTTTCAGAAATGAGCAAAATGGCATAATGTGGTTTAGGAAATCTCCAAGCACCTCCCTCTATTCCAATTACCCTCATCTAAAGCCTGGCTTTCTTATAACCCATCACTTTGATTACAGAGCAGCTTTCTCCTGGGAATTTCAAAACACTTCCCATTATGAAGGGAGCACAAATGGCCACACCAGTCATGGTTTATAAGCCTGGACTTGCTCTTGAACAAGGCTAAGCAATTCAACTTGATTAAACAAACAAACAAAATTTCATTTATGGGACAATCATCTCAAAAAGGAATGTTAGTAGAGTTTTTAATATGTAATTTCCTGTACTGTTTAAGACATAAGAGAAGGAATTAAGATAAATGTTTTCCAGATGACTCTTGCCTGAACCTAAAAAGCAATAGTAACAACCAATCACAAGGAACGTCACAGGCAAGACATGTGAACTCTAAGTGAGGAGGAGAGTTGAGAGCCCCTTAAAGTGATGTCCCTGATGAGCTCCTCCGTAACCCTATGTACTGTGCTAGTTCAAGCCAAAACTTTAGAATTGTTCCTGACCCTCTATCAGAACTTCTAGAAAATAAATATATTTTGTCCCTGAAAAGATTTCACATATAATATTTTACTCCTGGATAAGCCCAAACTACCTGCTTAACATGACATGAAACTGGAATTTAATTTAGAAAGTCTGTATCTCTAGATTGCTGGGCACCTTTTCCTCATCTCTGAGAGTGAAGAGCCATGTAATTAATCTGGTCCACATGCCTGGGGCCTATGAGAAATCAAAGTACATGTAACAGAAACCAAATTCAAAGCAGTACTAGAACTATAAAGAAGAGTCTTGCTTTTAGACTTAGTTTTTGAGGGAATGACTATTTGTACATGAATCCCACACTCCAGGCTTTAGGCAATTAATTGGGGTTCCTTGGCTTGGTGAAGAGAGATTCCAACAGGAGGGGCCTTCCTGGTTCAGACAGGGACAAAGCAACGCTCCAGAGGGAGCAGTGATTTCTGAAATCTGGCCCCACAGCAAAGTGTTTCTCAGACTTTGAGTCTAAAATCTTGCCCTAAGCTCATTACATAAATAACTGGATAGAAGTCAAAAAACTGTCCACAAGTTCTGTCTGGTTGGACAGAGCAAAGGGGTGACACTGACCATAACCAAGCACCAAGAGAGCCAAGGCAGTTCTTACCCAACAGCCTTCCCCCTTCCAAGAGGACACCAGGAACCAACCCCCAGGGGTTCTCCTTTGCAGAATACCAAAGTCACTGCCCATAGGAGACTGGCAGAGCTTCACACCCCACTGACACTACACTTACAGCCAGAAACGGAATATAGTTCCCACAGATGGAGGGCTTGCTCCAGTTATTAGCCAACTCAGCTACTTTGTCCTCTTCATCAGTACAGCACTGTCACATCCTCTTCACGCACTTGATAAGGTTAACACGAGTTCCGGTTGCACAGTCACCCAGCTGTCCAAATATGGGACCATAAGCCATAATCCCTCCTTCCAGGGAGGCCTCTGGCTCAAAGCTCTACTTCGAACCCTGACTGGCTGCTTTATCTACTCAACTCTATGATTGCTGTTATTTAATTCTGGTTAACTGGCTGAACTGAGGCCTTGGCTATCATGCTGCCAGTGCTAAACAATACCAGAAGTACCCAAGACATCAGAAAGAAGTGGAAGGGGCTGGTGCCTTTCTATCTCTCAGCTGTGTGGAAACGAGGGCCCAGGGACAGGATCCCATGCTCGCGAAGATTGGGACTCTGGCGATGTGGACACTCACCACACTCGGGACTGACTGCTGGAAAGCACCGGCTTGTGACTGGATTTAGACACTCATTTCCTACTTCCTCCCCAAAGAATCATGCATCACAGCTCTCTGAGCACAAAGACAATGAACAAAGTGACTTGCTCTCTAAAGACCATAAATCCCTTAACAAGCTACCCTCACAACAACAGAAACCACCTTCCTTCGGACAGAATCACACTTTCCAACTCTTTTCAACCACTGAGATGCCGCAGGGATGATGCTCTTCCCGTCCCAGCAGCTTCAGGAGTTCAGCGCTTTGAGCCAGGTGGAAAGAGACTAGCTACAGTTCCATGTGGATCTTTCAGACTCAGGAGAAAACCTAAATGGAAGCTCTAGCAGGTTCCATTGGTCTGTTTCATTTAATACTATGCGTCCTTAGTCCACCCAAGTTAAAGAAGATGCTGATTCCTACACCTCACAGGGAGGTCAGCCTACAGGGGCACAACTTATGGCTTGAGACACATACTTATGGCTTGAGACTCTTCTATGGTGTTGGTCAAGATTAACCTATTTCATCCCTTTCTCAGCCAGAGTCAAAACCAACGGGGACCACAGTGGCCCAGCTGGAAGTCCACCTCGCTGCTTTCTAAACCCACCATCTTTTTTCATGCACTTGACTTGTTAAGTCCCAGAGAAGATAGATGAAATAAAGCCTCGGGCCAGGAGTACACTAAGCAGAGACGATCTTCTCAAAAATATATCTAAAGTCAGTCCTGCTTGAAAGACAGCAAAGTGGGTTTGGGATTTCCACAACAAGCACATTGAGAACCAGCGAGGCTTCTGGCTTAAAGAACAGTTCCAACTAATGAACCACAAACTAACAACTAAACAAAATCATACCTTGACTGGGGTGACTCAGTTGGAACATGATGCCATACACCAAAAAGGGGGTGGGGTTCAATTCCTAGTCTGGCACAAATCCAGGTGGCAGAGTCAATCCCCAATCAGGGCACGTACGAGAGGCAACCGATCATTATTATTTCTCTCACATCAATGTCTCTGTCTCTGTCTCTGTCTCTCTCTCTCTCTCTCTCTCTCTCCCCCCCCCCCATATCTCATCAATAAAATAAAATTTAAAAGAACTAAACAAAATCAGATATGAGCAAAATTCTAGGATATATCTTTGATGGCTTCCTTTGTTCCCCTCATCTTATTGTTTTCACTCCTTACTATCAATTTTAAAAGGCAGTTCTCAAGGTGTACACAACTGTCTCACTCAGGTCCTTTCCCTAAGACAAGTCTTTTATGTAAATATTAGGGTCACCCAACAATGTACCTTAGGGCCACATACTTTGGGATGAAAGGTCAAACTTTTACAGAAAAGTGGTCTTTAAAAAAAAAAAATATATATATATATATATATATATATATTTAAATACAGATTTTTGGGTTTCACCTAATTCTTTCAAAGGGGGACTTGAAAGGCTCATCAAAAACACATCAATTCAGATATTTCCTATAACTTTTACATTAATATCTAATCCCACTGATTAATATAAGGCAGTGAGCCTTCAGATATAATTCTTCAACATATATAATATAGGGGACAGAATATACATTTTCCAAGTCTGAGGTTTTCTTTCCTAAGTAACAGATAACAATATTTTTAAAGTGCATGAGTCAATTAAGAAAAAAGTAACAATGGCCTCATTTCAAGTTGCTACCTACTTCCATTATAAAGCTATAGACTGTTGGGAGGATTGAGGTTCAATGTCAGAGTCCTGAGGATGTCTCATAGAGCAAGAGAGATTACAGTGAAGTCCTTCCATAGCAGCTTCACAGTTACCTCACTCCAATGCTGGCATGCTGGAGAAGAAAACATGAGAAATGACTGAGGGAGATAGGCCATACAGTGTGAGCCTGAAAGATGGAGACAGGGAGCACTTTTATGAGGACCGCCTCCCAGGTAACTCATGTTGCATGAAACAAGTCTGCAAAGACCCAGGAACTCCCTGACATAGGAGAGTTGGCGTCTGTGCAGGGAACACAGGCTAAATGGACACTTGTCAAAAGGAACAGAATGGTAGAATCATCTTTATCTAAAAAATAGCAGGTTAAACTTTTAAAATCATTATGGTGGGGTATACATAAGGGTGTTTTTTGCTGAAATTTTTTCATAGTAAAATGCTGGGGGGAAATTAACCTTTTAAACATGTCTTCCTTTCTAGAAGCCCCATCTCCCAACAAAGTAGAAAAACCAAACAAACGGAAGAAATTTAAGGACTCGGCCATTCTGTATAGAGAATTCTAGTCTCTCTTCTATAATGAAGTACTTTCTTTCAATTGTTAATATTTATCTGTGCTCTGGAGGACAGGGTGAGGGTGAAAACAAATGATTTCTTTTCATTGTTTGGTTCTATAAATTTGGACAGGGTGAAACTACCTCTTAGGATTTGCTGGGCTATGACATTCTCAGTAATTGCCTTTGCTTCAGTACATAATATTTTGTCCCTACAGTACAACTATTTCAGAAATTTAACATGAGAATAGTGAATGAATTTTTAAAATATCCTCTCTCAGCTATTTGTGCAAATGGAACAAAGAAACCCTGACTGTCAAGGAAACACCAGTGTAGAATGAAATACAACGATATCCAGGACTTCAAAAGTGACCAGACACTAAGAGCACACAGAGGCAATGGGAATAAGTCCCCCAGGCTTCCCTGATGCAACAGAACTGAGACCCCAAAGAAAATAAGTACAGAGACTCTCACGGCAAAAATAAACAGTAAGTTTATCCAAAAAGCTTGCTACGGCCTGGCAGCTCCATTTTAAGAGCAAGTCAGAAGTTAATAATAAGCAGGAAAAATAAGCAAGGCTTTGGCTGACTGGAGAATAGCTCAGTAGAAAATAATTTTATAAAGATTATGTTAGCAAAGGCATGATTCAGCTTTAGTGATGAAAGAGTGGTCACTCAGCTATGCAATGGGATGATGCACAGCAGTTGGCTTTTCGGCGCTCAAATAGACAGTCACTAAGATAATTTCTAATTTCTTACAAAGTATATCCATTTTGGCCAGTGTAATCCTCTACAAAATGCATTCATATATAAAATAATGGCGGTATGATGCAGCTCAGAGGATGGGGATGCTATGGCAGTCCACTAATCCCACCCTATTTTGGGCTTTGTTCCCAGGGGAACAGATGATGCAGGCTGGACTGCTCCTTGTTCATGTTGTAGCCAATGCTACTACACACCTATTGTGAGGAGCCCTGGTCTTCCATTTCCTGCTCCAATAGGGAGGGGAGGCCTGGTGTGAAGCACCCACACTAGGAAGGAATGAGCCAGAGAAATCATCTTGAAGAAAGTGATTCCTCAGAGCAGAAAAAGACTTTGACATCTGGGAATCACAGGACATTTCTGATTGACTAGTCAGGTCCTCTGTACTCAACTCGGGGCCAATGGGCAGGTTTCCTCACAACCCTGACTTCCTCAGAAGGGATGCTGGGGTAGGTCATCCAGCTCAGAAGGAAGCAGATTCCTCCCAAAGCATCACAGAACTGGCCTGCAGGAATGGGCACTCATCACTTTCCTGCTTCTCCTAAAATCATCATCAACTCCATAGAGGAGGCGGCCTCAATGGCTCAGAGCAGATGGCAGTCTTCTAAGAAACAGATGGAAACTGTTTCAAAGACAAAATGAAATGTGCTAAAAATAAATAAATAAAGCAATAAATAAATCTAATTCTCTTTCAAAATTCTAAGGCAGTAACAGACTTGACACAAGGAATAAGAACCAAGGAGGTACCGACAGCCACAGTGGTCCCTTCTCTGCCCGAGGCCCTGCCACCCTCCCGCTGTGGGGACCTCTGGCTGCAGCAGCCTGCGGCACGCCTGGGCATCAGGGAAACGCAAGGTCTGGCCTGGTGTAGAACACATCCGATCAGCAGCAACAGTGAAGCTCATTACTGACTTTCCTAAGAGTCTCTCTGAACATCAAAAGCTTTAAGCCCTCAGTGCAAGACACCTAAACACACAAACTTTGGAAGTCTGATTGGTTCCAAAGCAACGTTTCTAAATAGCATGCCTACTCCAAAGAAAAAAAGAAAATGGTGAGAATCTGAATGATGTTGTTGATTTTTAAACTTTCTTTCTAAGATAATAACCCTTCTTCGATTATACAACAAACAAACATTAGTAACACTTGCCTTTCAAAGATGTGGGCTCTGGCATCAATCCAGTAGCTAATTGGCACCCTTTGCCCTTCAACCACAGGTGCCCTTGATGAGGGCCACTGCCTCCTGAAACAGGAAGTGATGGAGGCAGCTTTTCTTCCCAGAAAAGTTACAGTGACCATCCCTGTGGATTGCACAAAAGTTCTTGCTGTGATGGTGAGCACATAGGTGTAGGAAAGGGAAAAGAGGAGGCAAAGAGGCAGAGGCGAGCCCTCATGTCTAATAATGCCCCTCCCAGGCCTTGAGGGCTCCCAGCCTGTGCTAGCGACCATGAAGAACTGGCAGGCAGGAATATGGCAGTGGTGAGCAGCTGGATAGAGCCTTCTCCAGCCAGGGAACTGGGCTCCTTCATGGGCAATGTGCTTTCCCTCTCTTAGCACTTGCAAAGAGAAGGGTACCACCAAACGCATTTGCAATAAAGGCTCTGGGAGAGGAGTGAGCAGCAATCCTGTACCAAACACCTATTTTTAGAAGGCAACACCCAACTTGCTTTTAGGCTTTTGCCTGGTGGGCACCTTCATAGAGGGATTTTGCTGGAGTCTGAAGCAAGAAGAGTGTGAGTCATGGACCACAGAACAGGGGCACTATACCACCACCTGCAGAAGCCGAGGAGTGGGCAAAGCTACGTGGGGTCAACGGTCAGGCATGCCAGGCAGGGCATGAGGGTCAGGAGCCTCATGCTCAACTTTGAGCTCTTGCCTGTCGAAAATAAGCGGCACCAGCTGGCAACCTGCTCAGCCAGCAAACACCACCTGCCCGGTCGCCCAGGCCTTCAGCTAGTGTAGTAGACGTGAAAGTAGAGAGTCTTGTTGCGAAGCAGGGAGTAGGAGTTGTCAAACTTGAGCAGGTAGATGCCCTCCCCGGGGTAGTCATGGCTGCCAGCCTGCACGTCTCGGTGGCTGTCCCGCCGGTACACAGGCATGACCTCTCCGTAGCGACCCCGCAGGGAGCTCCTGGAGCCTCTCTCCACATCTCCAGCTGGGACAGGGTCTGCATGAGCAAAATGGCAGAGTGTCGGGACATGAGTTCAGGGAACACACATAAGTCCTATCCCCGATGAACTAGTGGCTTTCACCGGGGGGGGGGGGGGGGGATGCTCTTGCCCTCCTATAGGAATGTGGAAATATCTGGGTGACCCAAGGGTCCAGGAATGCTAAACATGAGGATAGCACCTGCCTCACAAATAAGTATCCCACCCCAAATGCCAATAATGCCTCCACTGAGAAACGAGGATTTAGCCTTATGGAGCCTGCCTAGCTCCAGTAGTGTCCGGATATTAACAAGGGAGAGAAGATATTTAGAAGGGATGATTCTCACATCCTTGACTCAACAAGGGAACGAACTAGCTAATGGAGGTAGGAAATGCAGACAAACACGCTGCACAGAGTGACCTAGACCTTCCAGCTGGCCTCCTAAAGAGCAGCAAATAAGATATGAGGTTCTCCACTTCCCTAAAAAACTTAGGATTTCCTGCAGACTTGCTTGTTCACAAAGAAGCAAGTTAAGGAAATGATTTAAAGACGATACAGGAAAATCATGGAGTAAAACTAATGCTTAGATTTATATTATAGTCCCCGCCACCCAAAGTGCCCTAGGACCATCCTGAGAAGGTATTGTAAGTAACAACTAGGATGGAGCACAGAGACTACTTTGAAAACTGCTCCAGGAGTAAAATAAAAAAGTAAACAGTAGTAAAATAAAAAAGTAAACAGTAGTCAGCCAGCTGTGATCATCTCTTAGGGGAGACTGAAAGGACAGGCAGCTTACTACAGAGAAACCAAGAGGAAATGCAGCCAAATTTAGCAAATTATAATCACTCAGTTTGGTTCCAGGGCAAGAATAAATACAAATATCATAAAACTAAGTGATAAATGAAAAATAATCTCAGGTTTATGTGTGATCTGAATAACACTGCTTCTATGCACAATAGCAATGTCCCACCTGTTTCCCTGCCCCTGTCCCCAAGGAGATGTTGGGAAAACAGCAGGTACTGATTAAAAGGGAAAATGCTTTCCACTAAGGCAGTGGTCGGCAAACTCATTAGTCAACAGAGTGGCAAAATGCAGCTCGGGAGTCACTATTTGCTGACCACTGCACAAAGACATCTATCCAATCCCACCCGAATGCTCTCTGAGGGTCTGACTTTGGCCTGCGTCATTCAGCTTAGGCAATGCTGAGAGAGATTCCTTGCCCACATTCTGAGGAAGAGGAGGATTGGCGCAACACAGGAAGTGGTCACTAGATATTAGACTGAGCCTGGAAAGGAAACTGCTAACTAGGTTCAAGTTACATTTACCTTCAAGCCCTTCCTCCTCTTCCTCGTCTTCATCCTCATCCTCACTCGAATCACTGACCTGCACAGTTATGTCAGTGCTGGTTACAGGGGTCCAGTCAAAATAAACTCCAAAGCCAATGTCATAGTCATCGGTGGCAAACTCCCAGCAGACACGCTTCCCCTCTGGATGGGTAGGAACCCGGATGGTCACCACCTCACCCCGCTTCACCACCAGGCAGCTGTTCTTCTCCTTGCCCAGCTTGCTTTTGAATTCCTTCATCTTGGCAAAGGTCCAGATGCAGGGAGGAGCCATCAGCGGTGGGGAGACTGAAAGGACAGCCAGCTTACTACAGAGGAACCAAGAGGAAATGCAGCCATGCCTAGCATTTTGCTTATGGAAGTTGTCATAGTCAAAGGCATTTTTTCTACTGGCTTTTTCTACTTCCTTTCACAAGTCACTTTCTCTCTTTCCTCCCATCTGTCTGCCTACCTTTCTTTTAAGTACCCGCTGGAAACAGAGAAGCCATCTCCCAAAGGTCTTACCTTTCCTGTGGTCCCCTAGAAGATCTGCAGATTCCAAGTCAGCCGAAAGAATATCTATAGCTCCCGTGTGCTCAGACTGGATCATAACAATGTCCCCGGACCTCTGTGGAGCGTGGTACTTGGCCATCTGCACAACAATTCCAGTTAGAGGACGTGTTAGAGTGGCAGCTTCCAATTGCCTCCACTCTCCCAACTCTGAGCTGCAGGTGGTAGTCAACATTCCTTCTCTTTCTTCCAGCTACAGGTTGCTAATAAATTCTAATTATTTTAATGCCACCAAAGTGTGCCCTAATTTAAAGATGTGCTCTCTCCTACCATTTGTAACTTACCTACTCAAGACACTTTATAGAATCCTTGCCCACAAACATCCTCAGAGCTTGCTCCTGACTTGTGCATCAGCAGCTTCTCTGGGCCATGCCTGGGTCTCAGCTTGGCCTGCACAGCATCTCCCTACAGCGTCACTCAGGACTGCTCAACTCCCACTCTGCCACACAGTCCTCCTGCCACAGTTCCCATTCAAGGGTTCCTTCTGGGTCACTGTCAATCAATTCACTAAAGTATTGCAGAGAGAATACAGTTTGTTGTCTCTATCTGTATGTCTTATCCTATTGGTTGTCTCATCCAGTATCAGTGTTCTATAAATAATTATAATTTCCCCTTAGACCAGCCCCAGGATTTGTATTTACACAGTGTACTTGCTCAAAGACATCTAACCTACATGGAAGAGTGCAAATGTCACTTGATACTCAAAGCCCTCAACGGCCCATGGCAGGAGCCTGCAATCTCTCCCAACTGGTCTCACTTCATATCACTCAGATTAGGGTTCTTCTGTTTCATGCTTTTATGCCTTAATTTCCTACTCCTTCTCCAAGCAGTTGGCAGGTAACACAAGTATTGTACCAGTCCCTACTGCCAACATAGGAGAACACATCAGTGAGACAGCAGTCCAGTTAAGAGACCAGAATTATATTTGCAATAAATAAATAAATTTTGTAATCTCCCAAACTATATTCTCATACTACCCATTTCTGGAGAATAAGTCTTTCAGTTCTTAACTCTATAACCAAATGAAGTGAATCAGACTGTGGCTAACTTGCTTAAATGAGTCCTTCCTTTTCCAGAAGGCTAAACAAAGGATTTAGCCATAACTGGTTAGTACATAGCCTTAGTAAAGTCACTAATAGCTCTTAGCCTCAGTTTCCTCATCTGTAAAGTGGGGACATATGGTACCTATCTCACAGGGTTGTTCTCAGGAGTAAATGAAGCATTGTGGATAAAATGTTTTATAAAGTCTAATGCATTACATAAATGCAATTATAATGTTTGCCATTGTCTTTATTGACACTAATACCATTTGTTATTATAATACACACTAATGCCCCAGTGCATGGGTTTGTGCACATTGAAAGGAAATTAATGAGAAGGTGCCCCTGGGGTGGGATTGGGCAAGACGGGCCAGACACGCCCTGGAACCAACCTCCCGAGGTTCCTCCCTGGCTGGTAGTGCCACAGCTCAAATGGCATCAGTGCAGTGAGTGGAGTCCCTCCAGTAGGTGGGGTCCCTCGCTGGGCCTGTGGTGATCAGGCCGAAACAAGCTCTCTGGCATTCCCCAAGGGGTCCCAGATTGCGAGAGGGTGGTTCTCAGGTGATGCGCCCCAGAATAGGTTCCCTCCTCTCTGGTTCCAGGGTGGATCACCCAATAACCAAGTCACCGCAGCTCGGCAGCTCCTGCATTGCGTGTCTGCCCCCTGGTGTTCAGTGTGCATCATATCTCCCAGTCGGACAGCCTTTTATATACACAGATGTTAGTAATGCTATAAACAATCCATTATTCCATGGCAGAACACCACTGCTATCAATGCCAATTCTATAGAATCTTTACCATAAATCCTGACTAGATCCACAAGATAAGTGAGACTAAAACACAGTCCAGTGGTTTAGGCTCCTCACATTGAGGAGATTCTAGACAACATGTAAACATTCATTCTAATGCTTCATTTTTTAAATAGGTGCCTACTGGCACACTGATGGGCCCTGTGGAAGATACACATGACCAACTGCCAAATAATTAAAAATGAGATGCCCAAAAAGAGCAGAGAATTCTAGGAGTTATCCTCACAGTGCTTTCTAATTCTAGCCCATCCATATGTACCTAGATTCTGGTGCCGTAAACTCTTCCTTCTTTTCTTTTTTAATTTAATTTTATTGTTTAAAGTACTACAAATAGTAGTACATATGTCTCTTTTTTTCCCCCATTGACCCTCCCCCCCGCCTCCCCTACCCCCTGGCACATGCCCTCACTCCACCCACCCAGTCTCTTGTGTCCGTTGGTTATGCTTATACGCATGCATACAAGTCCTTTGGTTGATCTCTTAACACCGCCCCCCAACACTCCCCAGCCTTCCTGCTGTAATTTGACAGTCTGTTCAATGCTTCTCTGCCTCTGTATCTATCTTTTTGTTCATCAGGTTATAATGTTCTTATCCATAAATAAGTGAGATTATGTGGTATTTTTCTTTCACTGCCTGGTTTATTTCACTTAGCATAATGCTCTCCAGTTCTATCTATGCTGTTGCAAAATGGTAAGAATTCCTTCTTTTTTTATAGCAGTGTAGTATTCCATTGTGTAGATGTACCATGGTTTTCTAATCCACTCATCTGCTGATGGGCATTTAGGGTGTTTCCAAATCTTAGCTATTATAAATTGTGCTGCTATCAACATAGGGGTGCATATATCCTTTCTGATTGGTGTTTCTGTTTTCTTGGGATATAGTCCTAGAAATGGTATTACTGGGTCAAAAGGCAGTTCCATTTTTAAATTTTTGAGGAAACGCCATCCTGTTCTCCACAGTGGCTGCACCAGTATGCATTCCCACCAGCAGTGAAGGATAAACTCCTCCTTTTGAAAGAGAGTGAGAATGTGCTTCCTACCTGGTTGAGGACCTGGCCCTGGTCTGCAGGCCGCAATTTCTGTTCCTCCAAGGCCTGAGCCTCCAAGGCACTGGCTGCTTTCCGAAGATCTCCCGCGGCATCCTCGCTCACTGGAGGTACCATCTGCGGCCTCTCAGAGGAAGACAACATGTCATTCAAGGACTCTTTTAAAAGGCACACTGGGCCTGGAGAAATTCAGCAATAAAAAACTCTTCAAAGGACACACTTACACCCCCTGCTTTCCCCTGGCATTCAGGTCTCCTGTCAATTTAGCTGACCACTGCCCAGGGCTGAACGAGGCCACAACTAAGTGGTGACAGTACATGAGGGCCCACAGATGGACAGAGCCACATCCCAGGCTCCAGGAACCATGGTAAATACATAGCTCAGGCATCAGAGATGGGCTGCAGGCCTGGTTTTATTCCTCTCTCTGGGACCCCTGCCATTTGTTCCACAAACAATTTCAACTCAGAGATAGAATCCCAGTACACTTAAAATCACTGGTTAAAAGTAAAGAAATTGATTGATCATCAAGACAAAGAAAGTGGAAACTGATTAGCAAGGCAATCCCTGTCCACAGTTATCCCAGGAGCAAGGAGGGTTTCAGCATTTCCATCGCACAGCCTACCTTATGCAACCCTGTCACAGATATCCATATTGCACCCAACTCTTGGGGTAATAACAATAGGTAATCAATCACTTTCTTTTCTTTTTAATCTATTATCCTGATGGCTTGAACTACATCTAGTTGAATAGTTATTTTATTTTATATATTTATATATATTTTATTGATTTTTTTACAGAGAGGAAGGGAGAGAGATAGAAAGTTAGAAACATCGATGAGAGAGAACCATCCATCAGCTGCCTCCTGCACACCCCCTACTGGAGTTGTGCCCGTAACCAAGGTACATGCCCTTGACTGGAATCGAACCTGCGACCTTTCGGTCCGCAGGCCGATGCTCTATCCACTGAGCCAAATCGGTTTCAGCTGAATAGTTATTTTCAAAAAGCAAGAAAATAATTATGCTCGCTTCCATCTTCCCTGGCTTCCAGAGAGACTAGAAAGTGTGTGAAGCACCAGGGCTGCAGCACAACATCCAGGTCTTTTGGGAATAGTCTGTTTCCAACAAGAGGAGGCATGGATTCTTCAGAGCAGCAGTTATCAAAGTATCTTCCTGGACCCCTAGGTCCTTAAGACTCTTCCCTGGGAATCTGTGAGGTCAAAACCTCTTCATAACAATTCTAAAATACGATTTGTCTGTTTTCATCTTCTTAAGAGTAGACAGTGGAGTTTCCCAGAGGCTTCCTGTGGCATTGCCACAGAATGAATGCAGAAGCAGATCTGAGAATCCAACTGTCTTTTGTTATGGCAGACATTACAGAGACTTGCGGCATCTCTCTTCCCACTAAATTATTTCTGCTTTGGAAAATAGCTGTTTTTCATTAAAAACATGTTGTTTATGTTAACATGTAATGAGTTTATTGTTGTTGTTGTTTTAAATGAATCAATAACAATGTTTTTAATTTTTCAATTTTAACTTCTAATATAGTAAACAGTGATAGATACAACCCGCATAGATAAAAATTCTCTGGGGCGTAAAGGTTTGAGGACTGCTGCTTTCGGGCATCATTTCCTCTGAGTAAATGACTGGGAAACAGTACTTTTAACCACATGGGAAAGAGAGGGCTTATTTTGGAGCTTGTCAGTTTCTTTTCTTTTCTTTTTCATTTTCTTTCTTCCTTTCGATGCAAATAAGAAAACCCACTCCTAGCTTATAAATTATCTCTTCTTTAGATAAAACAGAACCATCTTTTGAAATATCCTAGTTACTCCAACCTGCCCCAGAACAAACAAGAGGTAGTTACTATGAAAATTTGCTATGGGACACTGTTGATTTTTATGGGTTTGCTTGGGTAATCCTGTGTAAACTGTAAACTGATCTATGTTGTGAGTCTATTTTATCCTTTTAAACCCAGAAATTATGGTCCATTTCTGATTTCTTGACACTGTTAGGTGAGCTTTATAACAAGGACTGGTCTTACTCCCTCTGTTTGCACAGTGTCTGCACCCACGCCTGTCACAGGAAACCCTACGGCCCTTGCACTCTGACCCTATCTCCCCTAGAAAGACCTCATCTCGCCTTGCTCAATCCTCTCCAATCACAAGGGCATCCAAATGTCTTGAGAATCCTCAAACAGTTCAAGCACTCTCCCACTGGAGGGTTTTTCACCTGTTGTCCCCTCTGCCTAGAATCCCCTCCCCCTAGTTACCTTCTGGCTTCTTCCCTCAGGTTTCTGCTCAACCATGACCAAATGTCTGAGTATAAAATGGCTCTCTCCTCCCTGGCCCATCACTCTTTGTCCTCCCCCTTCCCCTCACTCCCTTTCACTTTTTCTCACTACACTCATTACCGCCTGACATATTATGTACCATATTTTGTTGATTGCAAGATGCATATTTGTTTTCAGATGTGAACACAACTGAAATATGGGCTGTCCTAAAAATCGGTGATGTCTTCAAATTGCCTGGGGCCTGGGCTGGCACGAGGCCCTCCACAGAAGACGTGCATCTGCTCTGCCAGGGCGTGGGAACCCGGGAGCACTACCGGTGGAGTCGGTAGTGCCCTGAGGCTCTGTTTAAGGGTTTGCTTAGGCCGGACGAGCAGAGGGACTCTAGGAAACAAACTGGTGACTGAACTTGTGGCTCATGTATCAGGGGACCTATTTTGCCGGGTCCTCGTCAGGGCCAACGCTGAGACTTTCACGTTTCCCTGTTGCCCTTTGCTGTGTAGGGGATTTCCCCCTCATTTATCTTTTCACGGAAGGTGCAGGCTTTTGTTGAGCCAGAGCTCCATGGCGGGTGGGGTGGGGAGGAGGCATTTTTTCTTTCTTGCTGGTACATAAAGTAGCAGTTCATCTTACAGCTGATGGCAACTTAGATTCCATGAAATAGTTTCTTAATTCTATGTTACACTTGCTTTCTGTCTGCCTCCCTCACTAAAATATAAGCTCCATGAGACCAGGAAACTGGGCTGCTTGTTCATTTGTGGCATCTTCAGTGCCTAGAACAGTGCCAGGTACATGGCAGGCTCTCAATAAATATCTGTTGAATGAATAAACAGCAGCCACCCACTCATTATTTGTTGAATAAATAAGTGAATGTTAATTTTTGTTTGGGAACAAAGGAGGAATATTTGGAATGTGAGAATACAACAGTTAATCTGACCATTAGCCTGCCCTTCTGGTATGTGGCATCTAAAACTTAGTGTCTTTGCCTTTGTGCATCCTACTTTGCATAAATATGGTTCTGTTTATTTAAAAATATGTATTTTACACAGGACATGCAACAGCCACATGAATTTAACATTTATGTTAGCATTTTATGCTCTGAAGAATCAATAAAGGGTATTTGGGGAAAGATGAATTGCAAATCACTTGATGCCAATGATAAACCACATAAAGAAAACACTCCCACTGTAAGCCTCTGGCTGTGCAGACCCGCAAAAGGCAGGCCATCCCAAAGGGAGGGGCCAGCTTCACTAGAAAAGATAGAGCGCTCTGCCATTTCCGTTCCCAGTGCATACAAAACACAAACACTAATATCATGACTGCTGGATTTTGTTTTCTCCACACACTAGGTTTTAGAAACAAAACTTTAAAATTATATTTTCTTTTTTCTTAGAATGTTCTATATTCCTCACTCAAAAAAATGTATTTCTTAGAAGGAAAAATCAGTTCTGTGCCAAAACCCATCCCCCAAAGATCTTTCAACTCAACAGAAAAAGGGTGGTGGCAGGAAGATGGAAAGTTCTCCTCGGGGGATTTGATGAGAACGTGAATTATCTCAAATAATCAAAGCCTCAGGAGGCTGTATCCTCTAAAAGGAGTGTTATACACAGTAATCTAGCAGTTCTAAGCATAGAACTCAAAACCCTTCTATCTGTATTTATGAGACTAAGCTTTAGAATAAAACAAAACTAAAGCTAGGTAAATTGGAGCAAGTTACTAAATTCACTGTTCGATTTTCCTCATCTGAAAATAAACAATAGGTATACTTATTTAATGAGAGTTGCTATGAGGATTAAATGAGATCACACATTTTAACACCTGGAACAGTATTGAGCAAATATAAATATTCAATAAAAAGTGGCAATTTTATCGTTATTACAGAAAAAGATTCAACGAAGTGTGGCTTATATCATTATCAGCAACTATATTAATCATTATCTTTCATCATCTAAATTCTGGAGGGAGTTTTATTTCATATACAAAGGTGAGAAGAAAGAACTTCTACCCAAGAAGTCAGATTTTTGCCCAGCTGGTGTGGCTCAATTGGCTGAGCATCATCCCACTCTGCTTGACAACACTGTGCTATTCCCTGATCAGTGGGACTGTGATATCCACTAGCAAAATGTTCTCCAAGATACAGTATTTCATCAATTATTCCATTAATGTTTCATGTGTCCACTCATTCTAGGGCTAGGTACAACTTGCTGCTATATACTCTAATATCACTGATGTTGGGGAATGAGATGGACAGAGAGGGAAATTAAAAATAAGTTGGAGGTGATCATAATGGTTGAATCTGAAAATTACATAATAAAACACTGCCTCCAATAGTGTATGTGTATGTGTGTGCATGTTATAAATAAAAATCCAACACATATTTTCTTGAAGATCCACCTAGAATCCATTTCAAATGGTTTCACATTTGAACATAATCTTCAGGAGAACATAAATAAAGACACCACTGTTGATTATAGTTTTATTTTTTGAGAGTAAAAGAACATTTTATAACTTGAAATAGATTTAGCATTGCCCTAAATACACTTAAGAGTTGATTAATTAATGGAAAAACCATTCACTTGTCTTCCCCCTTGATGTCACTGCCCACTTCTTTCATCAATTCCTTATCTCAGGAGAGAAAATCTCTAGAAGCATTTTATCCAAAGCAATTGCTGTCCCTACCTGTTGGGTGAGGAATGGGGCTCTGGATCAGAGGCAGAAGCCACTGGAGAGATGACCTTGGTGTTTTCTAGATCTTCATTCTCTACAAAATTATAGAAAGAAAAATTCAATATCTAAGAGGGAACACAACCATAATTATCTTGTATCTTTTTAAAAATCTGGCAGTTTCGAACAACTTTCCCTTTCCAAAAATATTCTGGGCATAAACCTTATACTGTGGGAGGCCTAGTACATAAATTATTCAAGTCATCACATCCAAGTATTTTCAGGTAGTCATAACCTATTTATAAAAATAAGTCTTTTTCCAAAATAAGTACCTACAGAATTAATTCAAGAACCATTATATCTCAGAAAGCAAATGGTTAAAATTAGGCAGGAAATACAGTGCACAGTAAGATGTAGGATGAAATGAACTATAATTCAGTGCCAAAGTATACAATGCCACCTCCATATTCAATAAGCTCAGATCACTGTATCCAAGATCAGGTAAAAGATTTTTGTAATTTCATTCATTTACTAACTCACTCACTCATCAATAACTTATTGAATACTGTTAGACATCTACAAGGAATATAGTGAGGTGCATAATGAAGGCTACGGTCCCAAGCTCACAAGGAGCTTATGGCTGGTATTATCATTGCCATTTCGCAGGTAAGGGAAATAAGGCATAGAGACAAGATGCAAAGCCAGGTAGTCATGCTCATAATCATTAGGTGCTACTTGGTTTTGTGTTTTATTCATTTAGCCTTTCCTTGAGCACGCAGGAATAACCCTTACTGTGCACTGTATTTCCTGCCTAATTTTAACCATTTGCTTTCTGAGATATAATGGTTCTTGAATTAATTCCTCTCTCCTCTCTCCTCTCTCTTCCTCCCACCTTTTCTCCCTTCACTCCCTCTAAAAATCAATGGAAAGAAGTCTCCTCAGATTAACAATAAAAAAAGAATAGTATCCTCTACTATCTTTATTTAGGAGCTTATTGCATTGCCTTTCACATTTTTTAAAAAATATGTTTTTACTGACTTCAGAAGAGGGATTGGGAGAGGAGATAGAAACATCAATAATGAGAGAGAATCATTGATCAGCTGTCTCCTGCAATACACTCCCTACTGGGGATTGAGCCAGCAACCCAGGAGTGGGCCCCGACCACAAATCGAACCATGACCTTCTGGTTCCTAGCTCAATGCTCAACCTCTGAACCACATTAGCACCTTTCACATTTTGATCTACAGTCCAACTACATTTTTTCTTTTTCTTTCCTTCTCTTTTCTCTTAGGATATCTGATTGCCCCAGCAACTTTCACCATTCTTCCCCCACTACTCTACACTACAAACTCTGTTGCAAATCAAAGCTTTACCTTATTCCTAGGGCCTATGACACTGTTATGTAAAGCTTCAAAATAAGTCTTTTTTAATATAAGAGCGAATATTTCTTTTTTTTAAATATATTTTATTGATTTTTTTTTTTTTTACAGAGAGAAAGGGAAAGGGATAGAGAGTTAGAAACGTCTATGAGAAACATTGATCAGCTGCCTCCTGCACACCTACTGGGATGTGCCTGCAACAAAGGTACTTGCCCTTGAATCGAACCTAGGACCCTTCAGTCAGTCTGCAGGCCGATGCTCCATCAACTGAGCCAAACCGGTTAGGGCCAAAATAAGTCTTGATACCTGACAGAACAAATCTTTCTATCTTGTTCTTAGTAGTGTCTTTGCTATCTGTGGCCTTCACTTCTACATATATCTTAGGACCAGTCTGTCAAATTCCCAAAAAGGCCAAAACTCTGCTAGGATTTTTATTGGGATTAAATTTTACCTATTAAGTTGGGGAGAATTGACATCTTTACAATATTGAGTATTTCAATCTAAGAATATGTTATAGCCTTCGATCCATTTAGATATTCTTTATTATCTCTCAATAACCTCATATAATAAAAGCATAATATGCTAAGTGTCCAACCATTCATGAGACCATTTGTTCCACCAATTGCTATGATGCACACTGACCACCAAGGAGCAAGCACTCTGACCGATAGGTCAGCTTGCTGCTGGGGTCTGGCCGATGGGGAATGGGTGAGATGGGCTAGACACGCCCTGGAGCCCTCCCGTGACCCCTCCCCAGCCAGATAAACTCCCGCAGATTGCAAGAGGGCACAGGGCAGGCTGAGGGATGCTATTGATGCACAAATCCATGCACCGGGCCTCTAGTATATTATAATCTTCTATAGAAAGGCTTTGAATAAATTTGTGAGACTTATTCCTCATATTTTTACTCTGTGGTAAATAACATTTTATTTACTTTGTTGTTGGTGTATATAAATGCAATGGAATTTTGCATACTGGCTCTGTATCTAGCAATCTGTCCAAACATTAATTCTAGTAACTTATTTATAGGTTCTTTTAGATTCTTCATGTACATAGTCATCATCTGCAAACAACAGATTTAACAGAATTTCTTTCAAATCCTCATATATTTTATTTTTCTTGCCTGACTGTACTAGCTAGAATATCCAATAAAATAATAAATAGTAAGTGGTGAGAGTGGTTACTCTGTCTTATACCCAATCTTAAGAAGAAAACTTTTAAATTTCATCATTAAGTTTCATGTTGCTTATAGGCTATTTGTAGATATGCTTAATCCAGTAATGAAGTCTCCTTTTATTCCTAGTTTGATAACGTTCTGAATCATAAACAGAGGTTGAATTTTATCACACACTTTTTTCTGCATCTATTAAACTGACAACTTTTATACTCTAGTGTATTAAAATGGTGACTTACTGACTTTAAAAAATGTTAAAATAACTTTTCATTCCTGGAAAAAGCCAACTGGGACTTATGTAATGCTGGATTCAAAGTTAATATTTTATTCATGACTTTTTGCATCTATGTTAATGAGTGAGATTAAACTGCAATTTTCCTCTCATCTAGGTTAATTCTGATGCTGCCTGAGTTAGTTATTCCTCTGGTGCAGGTATGAAGATGATAAAGCCTGTATTTGATAGTCTGAAAATGTCTTTATTTCATCTTAATTCTTTTTTTTTTAATGTTTTCATTGCTTTCAGAGAGGGAGAGATAGAAACATCAATGATGAGAGAGAACCATCGATCAGCTGCCTCCTGCACGCCCCACACTGGGGATCAAGCCCACAGTCTGGACGTGTGCCCTGACTTGGAATCGAACTGTGACCCCCTGGTTCATAGGTCTACACTCAGCCCCTGAGCCATGCCACCAGGCCCATCTTCATTCTTGAAGACTTTTCACTTTCCCAGGGGGAAAAAAAATTCTATATCAATAGTTTTTCTTTCACTATTTTAAAGAGAATGTAGCTCTCACTGCTCTGTACAGAAATCAGCTTTCAGCCTAATCATTATTCCTTTAAAGGTAAACTGAAATTTTTCTCTGGCTAGTTTTAATATTTTCTCTTTGCTTTGGTTTTTTAGCAGTTTTACTTAATGAATACCTACTATAGATTTCATTGTACTGATACCGGTTGGGGTACACAGAGCTTCTTGAATCTGTAGATTGCATTAGTTTTGGAAAATTCAAGCTCTTCTCACCAAAAATTGCTTCTATCCATTCTTGCTCTGAGTTCTCACCTTCTAGGATTCCAATTATACAAATATTAGACCTTCTCACATCCTCTATGACTCTTATCTCCTAAATTTTCTATGATTTCATTTTCATTTATTTCCTTCTGGATATATTACTCTGATCTTTCTCAAACTTTCCTCTCCTTGAACATCTATAATAATAAAAGCATAATATGCTAATCAGACTAGGCTTCCTTCCAGACACAGCTGGGGCTGCGGGGGAAGCCCAGGTCCTGGGTGCCAGAGGGAAGCCAGTGCCAGCAGGTGGGGGAAGGAAGGCCTACTCTTGCATGAATTTCATGCATCAGGCCTCTAGTAATAAATATAATTATTTTTAAGTCTGTATGTGGTAACTCCAAAATCTGGTACCTGTATTAATCCACTTTTACTGTCTGTTGTTCACATATCTCTATTCAGGCACCTTGTCATTTTGACGTGTGGCAGAAATTGTCCTTGCAAAACTATTTATAGAAATAATTTGAAGCCTACAATGATCCTTCAGAGATTTGCCTTGCTTCTTCCATGTACTTAGGAGCACAAGTATCCTGGAGTCACCTTAGTCCAATTACATGAACTTCGATGTATCTGAGCTGAGCTATAGTCTCTGTAATAGCCTACTTCTAAGCTGCCCTTAATTCTAGAACATTGCCTTTCATAGTCCTGATCCAAAGGAAAGGGCATTCATTCCCCAGGGTTTCCTCTCCTTATCTGGTCCTGAACATTAACCCCTGTTGCTGTAGTCCCGAGAGGCACTTTCAGCATTGCCATTCAGCCTCCCCTCAGGAATCCAGCATATGCCCTCAGAGGAGAAAGGAGCACCACAATGGACTCTCACAGCCTGGTAATTTTTCATTATGTGATGGCTCTCAGTATCTTCAAGCAGATGTTTATATTTTGACAATTATTTCCTAATTGTCTCTAGTGGGAGAACTAATGTCAACCACCTAGCCTGCCATTACTCAGAACAGAAATCTACATTGTCTCCCTACCTTTTTCAGTTTAAAGGTACCCTAGCAAATAAAATGGAAACTAATAGAAATTTTAAGAGCCTTCTTTCTGTCATTGGCTAACAGTTGGAGCTTATCTAAGTAATTGTTCTATCACCCTTTGATTTATCATGTCGCTTAGATCATAATGAAGACTTCAGTAAGGCTGAATGTTTAGACAGAAATAAAATTAGCACAAAAACACTGGAAGATACTAGTGGATTTTAAAAATAACAAAAAATTAATCCCTAAAGAGACTTACAACCTGTATTTCATAAATAATTCATCTGAGAGAAAAAGGCCCATAAAAGGTCAATTCCTGATGACCAGAGAGGCAATAAAGCTGTGCAGAATGGCTCTTACAATAGAAACATAGTAAAAAGCTTGTAATACATTTGTATTGTTTCTGAGTTGGTATAGTTATATTACTCAAAATTCAAAAAGTTAAATATATACAGTGAAAACTTTCTCCTATCTCAGTCTCCACCTTCAAAGGCAACAAATGTTACAGGTTTTGTGTAGTCTTCCAGAGATATTTTATGCATATAAGAAGGTGTGTGTGTGTGCATACACACACATATACATTCTTTTTTACACAAATAATAAAAATACTACTATGCCTTTCGTTTTTTCCACTTACATCTTAGCCCTCTCCACAACTATATATGAAAAGCTTCCTCATTCTTTTCTACAGCTGATTAATAGTTTATTCATTGTATATTTCACAATTTATTTAACCAGTTTTCTATTGATGGACATTTATGTTTTGCTAATCTTTTACCATTACAAATAATACTATAATAACCTTGTACCTGTGTCATTCAACAGGTACATGAATAAATCTACAGGATAAATTCCTGGAAGGAATGTATTGATGAGGGCATATGCCGTGGTTCTTTTCCCAGCCTTACAAAGGGTTCAGCATTCTGGAAAAAAGGGCTGTGCATAGATGACTAAAGAGTCCGGAGACGAAAGACAATTTTGAAAGGCATTGGGAGTCAGAGGAGCTTCAGCTAAAGGGAGCTAAAGACTCTCCTCCTTGACCAGGACCCATGCTTTTATTCTAACACAATTTGTACCAAGGCAAGGTGGAAATATACACTTCAAAGGGTAAGGTCTCAAAGGGTAAAATACAGAAGCATTGTCAGTTTGGGGAACAGCCTATAGCTGTTCAGGTGCTTGGCCAACAGGAGGCAATAAAATGCTCTGAGCTGTCTGGCAGCAGACTGTTATCCTATTCAGGTTTGGGGCAAGTGCCGTTTAGCCGTGTCCAACAGGTAAACTACATATGTGTGGCTCACCCTTATTGAGCCGCCCAAACCTCACCAACCTTTTGGTAAAACTCCTAAAATTATTACATGCTGGAATTGGTTCTTGGCAGACATTTATTATAATTTTGATATTGATAAATTATCCTCATAGCATTTGTACCAATTTACATTTCCATCAGCAATGCATGAAAGTGCTTGTTTCTACACATATTTACCAACATAGCGAGATTTCAAACTCTACCCATTATAGTTATGATTTATTTCCCTTATCATGAGTTAGGTCGAGCATTTTTCATATGTCAAGAGACATTGCTTATAGCATCTTAATAGCTTGATGTATGCCTGAAAAAAGTAAAAAGATACTGCTTTTGAATTTTTAAGGTTAAAGATATATGCTAAATTATGTAAGAACTGCCGATAGAACAACTTGTAATTAGATTCAGAGAGGCAGGAGTAAGAAAAGGAGAAAGAAGTACATAAGTTGCCCTAGCTGGCTGCTCAGTAGTTACAGTGTGGGCACAGGGACTGAAGGGTTGTGGTTCGATTCCGGTTCAGGGCACGTATCTCAGTTGCAGGCCCGGTTGGGGGTCGGGGTATGTACAGGAGGCAACCAAGTGGTATCGATGTTTCTCTCTCTGTTTCTCCCCTTCCCTTCCACACTCTAAAAATCAATAGAAAAAAATATATATCCTCGGGTGAAGATTACCAACAACAAAAGAAATACATAAGCTTATTTCCAGAAGTATAAAGTGTGGAAGATGAAGTCTTGTTTTAAAGAGAAAGCAATTACAAATACAGCTTTTTAGGTTTCCTAAATTTACTTAGTGAAATTTAGCCCTACTATAAAGAAGCAAAAGACAGTTTTTCTATAGTATAGCTTTTAATACGTGAACCAAATATAGACCAATCTGTAAGTATTCGTAGAAGAGATCAGAGAAACCAGGAAAAGTTTTGCGAATTTAGATGGTATGTGGGAAAATGTTTTTATTTTATTATAAAGTGTGTATTTATTTTAATACTAGGAAAAACTGGTACATCAAACTAGTGATATCACAGATATTATTTAGAATAAAACAAAATGTTATATGTTTATTTAAAGAAAAAACAATATTGGAATATATTCTCTAATGTGGCAGAAATCATGATTGTGCTATCTGAATGGCCAAGGTCTTAAAAACAGTGAATCAAGAAGGGCAAATGGAAGCTCAAGAATAACTCAATTTATAACTGATAGCCACAGGAGAAAGGGGGGGAAAGAATCTTCCTTAAAATGTTTCTTTTCTATTTTTTAAAATATGACTTTTCTTTCTGTTATTAGAGTATGGTTTCAGGCATTCTGGTCATGCTACAGATTTAAATTTACTCTGTACTTATACTTTCTCTGCAAAGAGGACCAAAAAGTAGGTTTTCTAAAGTATTTGAATATCAGGTCAGAGTTCTTTAGAACAAGTCTCATAGGACTTCCCTTTCACTAACCAGGCTGCAAAGAGATAATTAGCCTGGGTTTTTACATTTAAGAGCAGAGCAACCAAAAGCAGGTTATATGGATATAGACTTGAGAGGCTCAAACAAAAAGAAATTGGCTAAGTTTATATTCCAACCAAATCCAGAGACCATGTAATACAATTTCTCTTCAGCCCTTATGGGTGGGACATGCTCCTGATTATATATCTTAAGTTGTTAATTATGGATTGAATTATGACAGGACTAATTGGCTAGCTCAACACCATAAAAACACAACCACTATAAGAAAAAATAAGCCACAGGCAGACAAATTTGTAGGGCATCCTATATAATAAAAGGCTAATATGCAAATTGTCCTTTCTACTGAGAGTTCTACCAGTTCAACCAGGGGGCGGGGCCAACCAGCCAAGTGCCTGTGGCCCCTCCTCTGGCTGGCCCTGCCCCATTGGCCCACCACCCTGATTGGGGGCAGGGTCAGCCAGCCAACTGCCTGTAGCCCCTCCCCCAGGCCAGCCGGATCCTATCTATGCATGAATTCATGCACTGGGCTTCTAGTTTTGACATAAAACAGTAAGAGAGGGCTCTTTGGCATAGACCTCTATTTTTTTGTTGCATCCAATATGGTAGCTACTGATTTTTAAATTTAAAATTTAAATTGAAATAGCCACACAAATGCAACACTTTCATCACAGCAGAAAGACTTATTTCAGTGAACCATGAACAAGTTTACCTGACCTGTTTCTAGTCCTCAATGTCTAAATGCATAGACAGTTCTCAGGTCATATACACCAAAGCAAATCTACTGTTGATTCTAGGGTCATAACAGACTTTGCTCTTTATTTTTTCCAAAGCTCTATAATGGTGAAGAAGGAGGAGGAGGAGGAGGAGGAGGAGGGGAGGGGAAGGGGAAGGGGTGGGAGGAGGGGGGAAGGGGAAGGGGGAAGAGAAGAAGGGGAGGGGGAGAGGAGAGGAGGGGGAGAAGGGGGAGGGTGGAGAAGAGGGGAAGGGGGAAGAGAAGAAGGGGAGGGGGAGAGGAGGAGGAGGAGGAGGAGGAGGAGGAGGAGGAGGGGAGAAAAGAAAAAAATGTGGGCTCTAAGTGATACAACATGTATGCCTCAGAGAGTTTCACTCATAAAGAGTGATATCTTTCTCCTCTTGGGGACTGAAGGACCCAGATGCCCCAAATAAGACTTTTAAAAGAAAATTACAGTTCATAGACAATAAGAACACTATGACCACTGGAGAGTTTAGATCAGAAGAACATAAACACTTTTCCTTCTTTATCACAAAAACCTTAGCTAACAAACATGAAGACCTTCAAAAGGTATTCTCTGCAGAGAATATTTTTAAAAACAAGTTATTATTCTAATTACAAATCCTGCTTTTGAAGAAATGTACATGGAAAAATCAAAACTCTTAATTCAATAAAACTGAAATGTTCAACCTCTTTTTTTGTTGTTGTTAATCCTCATCCAAGGATATTTTTTCCATTGATTTCTTAAAATATATATATTTTATTGATTTTTTAAAGAGAGGAAGGGAGAGGGATGAGAGTTAGAAACATCAATGAGAGAGAAACATCGATCAGCTGCCTCTTGCACACCCCCTGCTGGGGATGCGCCTGCAACCCAGGTACATGCCCTTGACCGGAATCGAACCTGGGACCCTTCAGTCCACAGGCCGATGCTCCATCCACTGAGCCAAACCGATTAGGGCTCCATTGATGTCTTTAGAGAGAGTGGAAGGGAGGGAGGGTGGGGAGAGGGGACAAGAAAGTGAGAGAGAGATCAATTTCAGAGAGACAGATCCATCGGTTGCCTCCCACATGCACCTAGACCAGGGCCAAGGATGGAACTTGCACCCCAGGTATGTGTCCCTGACCAAGAATGGAACCCAAGACCCTTTGATCCTAGGGCCTACATTCTAACCACTAAGCCAAATAAGCCAGGGCCCAACCTCATTTCTTTTCTTTTTTTTAATGTATTTTATTGATTTTTACAGAGAGAAGGGAGAGGGATAGAAAGTTAGAAACGTAGAGAGAGAAACATCAATCAGCTGCCTCCTGCACACCCCCTACTGGTACATGCCCTTGACCAGAATCGAACCTGGGACCCTTGAGTCCGTAGGCTGACAACCGGTTTCGGGCCAGCCTCATTTCTTATTGCTGTTTTCCTTCTAAGAAAGGATGACAGAAACCTCCTTCAATGTCATTCTTTCTTAGGCCTCTATTACTTACTCATTGGATCATTTTCCAAAGGAAGGTGGCAGAAGGATCCAATCAAATTCCTAATTTGAAGCAGTTTATTGAGTTACCCCTTAGCCTATGCAACACTGAGTCAAGCCAAATGCATAGTTCCCACACTGCTTTGCAAACCCAGCTTAACTCTAACTCAAGGTTTCTCAATGGTAACACTACTGATATTTGAGGCCAGATAACTGTGCTATGGGGCGGTCCTGTGCATCAAAAGGTGTTTGCCAGCATCTCTGGCCTCTACCCCACTAGATGTGAGCAACAGCCCTCCTCCTGCCAGCCTAGAGTTGTGACAACTAAAAAGTCCCCTCAGGGAGGCAAAATCACTCCTGATTGGGAAACACTGCTTACACCCAAAGAACGTTCTTAGATTATCGTAACCCTAATTCCTCTAATCCCTTGATGCACCTCCTAATCTGTGTTGAGACTTTGTCTCACAATCCAGCAAATATTTACAGAACCTCTAGGGCACATCATTCAGGGCTCTATGAGATACACAGATAGAGTCTGTCCCTCATACAGGTTTCTTGGGGGTGGGGAAGCGGGGTAAGTACATCAAGAGCTGTAATAAAAGACATCCACTTATATATTTTGAATTTTTTGTTTTTTGTTCCTGTAGGTATTCTCATCTTACCAAACTAAAACCATCTTGAGAGCAAAAACCATACCTACCCTGGAGTACTAATACTTGATTTTTGGCCAATAAAAATTAAAATAAGCTAAACTTCACCATAACAAGGTAGCAATTTCATATGGTCAGTAAAAGCTCCACAGGTAACTTGGGCAATAAATTCATCTCTTGGAGAAAATGATTGCTGACAGGGAGTCAGACAATACAAGTAAGTCTTTTTCCACATTCTGGCACAAGGCAAGCAATATAAGCTATCATTACTATTACTTTATTAGCTATTTTATTAGCAATAAATCATACCCCAAGGGGAAAATACTGCTCTAGGATACATCACCAAGTCCCTACATAAAATAAAAAGAAATCAACACTCACCCTGCTTTTTGAAGGCAAGAGGGAGAAAGTAACCCTAAAAGTATTTCTGTCAGTGTCCTGGGAGGAAAAAGTGAATGCAGGAACCAATTGGGGGAATAGAGGAGGCATTCAAAAACAAACCCATTATCCTCCAATATATCTTGAACAATTTTTTTTTTTAGAGGGAGATAGGGGAGGGGGAAGGGGAGAGGGGGAAAGGGGAGAGGGGGAGGGGAGGAGGAGGGGGAGAGAGGGGGAGAGGAAGGGGAGGGGAGGGGAGGGGAGGGGAAGGGGAGGGGAGGGGAGAGGGGGAGGAAAGGAGAAATTAGTTGCTTCTTGTATGTGCCCTGATGGGAGATCAACTTTGGTGAATAAGGAGGACACCCTAACCAACTAAGCTACCTGGCCAACGCCCTGAACTATTCTTAAGACCTTTCTGTTTTATTTATTTATTTATTTGTTTGTTTGTTTGTTTGTTATTTTATTCCTCACCTGCTTAGAGAGAACATCAAAATCGATCAGTTGCCCTTCACACATGCCCCGGCCACAGAGCAACCACAACCCAGGTGTGTGCCCTGACCAGGAATCGAACCCTTCGGTGCACAGGACAATGCTCAACCAACTGAGCCAAGACCTTTCTCTTTTCAGTGCTTGCGTGTGTTTGCCATAACCACACAAGGATGTAAAGGGAAAGTAAAAAAAAAAAAATCCTTATTTTATAAATGTTGACACATGCAAGGGACAGATGTTTATGAGACTTTCTGGGTGTTTCTTTGCTTAATCTTTTAGAAATGGTGCGTCACATTTCTGTTGCTATCAAGTTAAATACATGCTATCAGTTTTGAATTTACTACAAGGCATGGCCGCTCATCAGAAGGAAAAACAAAACAAAAACTGTTACATGTTTAAAAGCAGGAGAACAGAACATAAAGTCATGGGGGAGAGCTGGGTGATTCAAAGACATGTGTGTGTTTGACCAAAGCAGCTTTAGGAGATGGGAGACACTGGGGATAGAAATGAAAGACAGGAAAAGTCACCATGCTGGGAACACTTCTGACAGCCCATGGAGTTCAGATGAGCAAAACCAGATCCTATTCTCCTAACAATGGACAACACGAGCGCTGTGCCCTGGGCTCGGCAGCGAGCGCCTCACATAGTAGCTCATGTAACTCAGCAATCTTAGGAGGCAGGCACCCGCCATGCACAGAGGAGGAAACGGAGACGCGGAGAAGTGACTTACTCAAGGTCACTCACTTCATTAGTAACTTGAAGAGCCAGATCCCAGCCCAGGCAAAGTGGCACCACCTCTACCGCTATGCTGAGGTCTGTTTTCGTTTCAGACCCTGGAAAGTTCATGTCTACTTGCTACCGAGTGAGACCAGCTCTCTCTCCCTCTCCTTTTGTATTCCAAAAGGACAGCCTTTTAGTTGGGGACTGTGTGCTGATCGCACAGGCCGGACAGCTGAAAATGTGACAGATGGGCCGTTTTGCCTTTGGACTCCCAAGTAATGCACACGGAGGAACTTGCGTGGGCAGCCAGAGAGCCAGGTCCCCGCAACAAGATGATGAGGGTCCTGGAGAATGAGGGAGGTGGCCAAAGTTCCTGTTTCAGCCCCCTATTTCCCGGTCCCTGCGTTCATGCAAAAGACCCCTGACGCCCACCCCGCTACCCGAGCAGAGAGGCGTGTGGAAAGGCGGGGTTCAGGGCAGCGGTGGGATCGGGTGGGGAGTCGGGGCTGGGGACAGCGAGGCCGGTGGGGGGCTGGGGCCGGCGGCCAAGGAGTGCTCGGCGGGTGTGCAGAGGCTGGAGGGGTGCCGGACGGTGCAGCCCTGTCGGTACCATCCGGGCTGATCGGAGAAAGGAAGTGGGGCAGGAACCAAGACATTTCAAAACAGGAATAGAAAAATAACCTCGAGAGCAGACCACCGCCCGGGGAGAGGGTGGCGGGGTCGGTGGTCGCGGCCCCAAAAAGCGTGGCCCCCCAACAGAAGCTAAGGCTGGGGCTCCGCGCGCGAAGGGGCTGCCCAGGCGGGGCAGAGCGCGGCCGAGCCCGGAGCCGAGCTGTGGGTCCCGAGGCCGGGCGGCGCCCACCCGCCGGCGCCCGGGCTTTGCGTACCTGAGGCGGCCGCCTGGCTCCCCTCCACTCCCGGGACGTCCCCGATGCAGCTCGCCGGCTCTGGACCCGCTGCGGCGCCCCATAAGCCCGGCCCCTCAGCCTCCCGCGAGTCCGACATCTGCAGCCGCGCCGCCAGCGCCTCCGCCGCCCGCCACGAGCGGCTCCGGAAAGAGCCGAAGGCCGAGCGCCGCGGTCGCGACGCGCGCCGGGAAGAGCCGAGCGGAGCCCGAGGCCGGAAGAGGCAGCACGCCCGCCCCGATCCGATGTGGGAGCTCTGGCCCGAGGGGGCTGGCAATGCGGACGCGGAGAGGATTATTGCGTGCTTTTGGCAGGTTTTAAAATACAGGACTGGGAGAACAAACAAAACCTGAAGAAGATTCAGGAAGACCCGGCCGGAAATTATAGTATCCATAGAGACATTATCGGAAGTTGGGGTTGCTAGGAGGCCTGGGCGCATTGGCTAATCTGCGACATGGCTGAAGTCCCAGAAGGTTATTCTTCTGGCCCCGATGAAAATGAAGACCTGGAGGAGTCTGAGAGTCCACAAAAACCTAGGCCTCTTAAAACAGATGAAGATGCCCAATCAGACATCCTGGCAGAGACACCCCCAAAGCCACAGATTCACCAAGAGCCACTGCCAGAGTTGGAGGAAGAGAATTTGAAAGACCAGACGCCAGAAAGTGCTAAGAATATACCCCCACACCTAAAACCAACCAAGGTATCAGAGAAAGAGATTCTCAAGGAGTCAGAGATAGATCTTTCAAAGGAGACTGAGATAGGGATTTCCCAAGAGGTAATCTTGGAGACATCCAGAGAGATGAGAAGAGAGTTTTTGAAGGACTTGGAGGTCCCTATGGATGAAAAACAGGAGGAGCCAGACCTAAAGCCACCAGAGGAGACCAAACCAGATGTTATAGAAGGTGTATCCATAGAGTCAGCTCAAGAAACAAATCTAGAGCTCCCAAAGGAAACCGAGTCTGAGATTCCACCAGCCACGATCAATGAGACAAGCTTGGACTTACTAGAGGAGACCAAACTAGGGGGTCCAGAGGAATTGCTTAGAGAGCAGAATGAAGAACCTTCAGAACAGATCAGACCTGAATTTCCAAGTGAGAAACCAAGAAAAGTAATTGAAGATAGAGATCTACAGTCACCAGAGATGACCACTCCAGAACTTCTAGAAGAGACACAAAGAAAGATATCTGAGGAGAAAAGCACAGAGCCATCTGAGCTGACCAAACTGGAGTTTACAGAAGAGAAACCAATAGAGTCTACTGAGGAGGCAGACCTAGAATCTCCAGAGGAGGCCAAACCAGAGATTCCAGAGGAGATACGAAGAAAATCAACAGAGGAGAAAGAGATAGAGCCATCTGAGCCAACTATACTAGAGTTTCCAAAGGAAGAACCAATGAAGTCTGGTGAGCAGGCAGGTCCAGAGCCTCCAGAAGAGGCCAAACCTGAAGTTCCGGAGGATATAGGAAGGAAACCACCTGAGGAAAAAGGGACTGAGCAGACTAAACCAGAGTTTCCAGACCAGAAACCAATTGAGTCTTCTGATGAAACACAAAAGAAGTTAACTAGGGGGGAGGTTCCAGAGCCACTAGAAGAGATAAAATCAGTGTTTCCTGAGGAAAAATCAAGAACACTAATTGAGAAATCAGGTCTAAAGTCAACAGAAAAGACCAAACCAGAAATTCAAGAGGAGACACAAAAGAAGTCAACTGTGGAGAAAGTTCTAGAGCCACCAAAAGATACCGAACCAACAGTTATAAAAAATAAGCAAAGAAAATCAACTGAGACAGGACTAGCACCATCACAGAAGTCCAAATCAGATGCTATGCTGAGAGAGTCAACTGAAAAGAAAAGTCTAGTGCCTCCACAAAAGATTCCATCATGGTTTCTAAAGAAAGACCCAGAGACCCAAAGTAAATCAAGTCTTCAATTGCCACTACAAAAGACCAAATCAGAGGTTCAAAAGAACACACAAAAAGAGCCAACTAAGGATAAAGATGTAGAGTTACCAGGTAAAGCCAAACAACTATTTGGACGAGAGACACATGAAAAATTAACCAAGGAAGATAGGCCAGAACCAATCAAATTTAAGCATTTTGCAAAGGAAGACAAGCTGGAGGATCCTGACTCTCAAATACAGTCATTTGAAAAAGCAAGTGAGAGACTTATTCAAGATGTAGGCTCTTTCACAGTAAGAGAAGTAGAGTCAGTAAATGTAGACGAGGATTTTTCAAAAGAACACCTAACAATGTATGATATTCCTGATACCATTGAGGACTTCCATCCCTCCGAGTCTCTGAGCGATTTAAGTAAGTCCTTGAGTGAAAAATCTGTAGATTTATTCCTAAAGATGAAGGATGATGAAGAAGCCCAGGAAAACGAAAGTCCTGAGCTACAATTTGAGTATCTTGACTGGAGCCCAGAAAAAGTTGCAGAGTGGATTAGCAAGTTAGGCTTTCCTCAGTACAAGGTATACAAAACATTTTTTGAAATCATATTCTCATCTGTCTACCTCTTAGGATTCCTCTGCCTTACCTGAGCTCTTGCCTCTGCCATACTAGAAAAATTATAGAAATGTCCTGGACCAAGGTAGTGGTAACTTGGATTTTAATTTTGGCTTTTCCACTGATACATATTTTGGGACAGGAAGGGAGAGTCACATTTGTATGTGGGTTTTTGTTTTTTGGGTTTTTTTTTTTTTTTTTTTTTACTTATTTATCACAGTTTATGTCTCTGCAATCCTTGAATAAAGACTAAGAAATTTATATAGACCTCTTTTCATAGAAAACTGTATCTTTTTAATAGACTTTATTCAAGGTAGACTTTTTGGTTCTTTGTGGAGTTATTTTAGCTCCCTAACTTGAACTTGTATTATTAATCTTAAATATCCCAAATATGTTATATGTATCATGAACACCTAGCAGTACTAATTTAAATAGCCAATTAATCAAAATTAGTTTTATTTAAAAGATAGAGTGAGTCCTCGTTTCATTGATGCCAACTATGTTTTTGGGCTACCAATAAAATAAATACAACATGTGGGTTCTTATGTAACCCTGTACTTAATGTGATTGAGGCATGAAAGAACTACTGGTTGTATCGTGTCAAAAAAAATTTAAGGAGCAATATGAAATTTTATCAAAAATTAAGATGGAAAATATGTGTGATTATTAGGATTGTTACTAAATTTACACTTAAAATGTTCTCAGTATATAGTGGGAGACAAACATGATTTATTCCCTCCCTTCCTTACCTTCCTTCTCTCCTTCTTTCCTCCCTTTCTACCTTCCTACTTTCCCTTCCTCCTCCATTTCTCTCTCTCCTTCTACCTCCCCCCCCCTTTCCCTTCCTCCTTCTTTCTCTTCTTCCCTTCCTTCATTCTTTCCATTTGTTGTACATCTTTTGAGTGATGTTCTCATCGTACTGACAGGAGTGTTTTACCACAAACTTCATCAGTGGCCGAAAACTCATCCATGTAAACTGTTCAAACCTTCCTCAGATAGGGGTAACAGATTTTGAAGACATGAAGGTGAGTTGTGTATCAAGTTTCCCGATAGAGCACTGTTAGCAATGCTACTGTCTATCTTCCAACCAACCTCCTTTTCTTCTTCCCTGGCTTCCTTTTTCTGTCAGTAGTATTATACTCCCAGTCCCCCCAGGCTCACAGTGGTTTCTTCTCTCTCCTTTGATCACTACAAATATCCCATGAACTGTCAGTTCCTCCCTATAGCATCTGTTTTTCTCCATTCCCACTTATTAATACCTTTATTGCCTTATAACTGAAATATTCCTGCTTTTAGCCTCTATCTGTAGGCCCTTTGGATTCAAAGGCACTACTTTTAAACTCTCACCTTCCAACCATTTATATACTACTCAGAAACCTTCTTTGGATCCACTCTGCCTACAATATAGTCTCCACTCCTCAGTTTAGGATTCAAGGTCCTCCACAAGTTTTCTCCAACCACCGTTCTCTCCCCACCGCTCTTCCATATGAGTCTCCGGCTCCAGCCTCACAGGTCTAAATCACACCTTCCCAAGCCTGGCTTTTGCATTCCTCCCTCTGCAGCTTGCCCAGTTCCCTCTGCCCCTGTTAGACTAATATGACTCTTAATCATCCTTAAGACCCAGCTCAATTTTCATTCCCCCAAGAAGTCTTTTCTGACCTTCCCAAGTCACAGTAACCTCTCCTCCCAAGCTATACATTTTATGTCTCTGACATCCATTTGGCACTTCCATAACACCATATGCATTTTGCCTCCTTTGCTATCTAACTTGAAAAACAACTTACTTTCACATCTCTGGATCTCAATTTCCCAAGATCAGTCCATGATCATGCTTCTTTGCATAACAACAGTACCCTTCATTTATAGTGCTTGATAGTTTACAAAGCCTCACACACATAATATCATTTATACACTTTCCTTTAATATTCCCCAACATACTCATGGTTTCATTCAGTAAATATTGTCTATAAACGGTTCTGTCTTGGTAATTCTCAAACTCAGATAGTCTTCAAAATCAGGTGAGATTTTTGAAAAAGATTTCTAGGCTCCACACTTCAGAGATTTTGATTCTTTACATATAAGGTAAACCCTGGAATCTGTTCCCTAGGTGACTTTTGATCAGGCTTTAGAACCATATAATTCCATCAGTCACATGATTTAGAAAATAAGAAAAATTATACTTAATACTTAACCCCTTTTTCAACAAGATATAAAGAAATCCTTTAAATTATTAAACACATAGTTCTAACTGAACATTTAATCTCTTGAACTCTACTGTCCTAAGTGCTTACTGTGTGTTGGGCACCATATATATAGTATTATATCACTTAACCCCATTTTATAGAAGAGAAAACTGAGGCCCAGGAGAGTGAAGCAACTTACACAAGATTATCTAGATAATAAATGTAAGAGTCAGGATTCAAATCTATTTTGTGTGACTTCCCAATCCACACTGTATTTAAACTACAATCTAAATGAGCAATTTTATAACGTGAACCTCATGTTCATGATGTAGAAAAGGACCACTTATGACAAATTGGTATTTCCAACCAGGCCCTCACATAGCTACTAAGTGCTACCAATACATCCTATTTTTTTATGTCCAAAGATGATGTGACTGTTTTTATGAGCTCTAATTTCTATTTATGTTTATAGTATGCTAAGTTTTTTAAATAAAAGTAAAGAACAAAATTATCAAAATAGTAACTTGTAATCCAAGTTCCTGGAACATTAAGTACCAAGAATTTTGCTTTTTATCATGAAACTAGAGGCCCAGTACATGGATTCTTGCACTGGTGGGGTCCCTCAGCCTGGCCTGTGCCCTCTCGAAAACCAGGACCCCTTGATTGCCAGTTTGGCCTGATCCCTGTCGGCCAAAACCAGCAGTCTGACATCCCCCAAGGGATTCAATAGTGTGCAAAACAGCAGGCAGCCAGGGAGGAGTCCAAGCCCTGAGGGTACCATGCCACCCCCGCTCATCCCATCCCCCCTGCGCCTGCTGCCACCACAGCTCAGTAGCGCTGCCACTCACACAGCTGCAGCGATGCTCACCAGCCATGAGCCTAGCATCTGACACCTATTGGTCAGCTGAGCTGCGCTCCCACTCTGGGAGTGCACTGACCACCAGGGGCAACTCCTGCATTGAGTGTCTGCCCCCTGGTAGTCAGTACACATCATAGCAACTGGTCAAATGGTTGTACAGTCTTCGGTTGTTTGGTTCACTGGTCACTTAGGGTTTTCTTTATATAGAAAGTTTATTTAAGAGTCTACATTCATTTTGCCTCCTTGACATTCTGATTCCGAAAGTACAATATCAACATGCAGTGATGAAAATTCCAATTGTGTTTTTTTCTGGTCTTGTAAGAAATAAGAAGTCTAAAATCTTCTGAAATCCTTGAGTAAATTATGAACTCTTATCCCAAGAAGTTTCAATAAGCGAACTTTGGAATATTTATTATTAAAGTCACCAGACAAATGTGGCTGCTCCTTGATGTCACTAGAGTAACATAAAGATCAAGACATTCAAAGATATGTTAGATAAGCTTTGCTTGACACTTAGGTCCACATAGAAAAGCTAATTATACACTCTGACACAGGTAACTTTTTAGAGATCATACCTGAATTTAGTTATGCCATGGTTCCCTTCCTTATATATCCTATCTAATAAAAGAGTAATATGCAAATTTGACCATACCTTTGACACACCCACCAGCCACACCCACCAGCCAATCAGGAGCAAATTATGCAAATAAACCCCAAACAAGATGGCTGCCATCACTGAGAGCAGGAGGGAGGCTTGGGTTTCCCTGGCAATGGAGGAAGCCAAGCTTTCTGCCTGACTTTGCCAGGCAAGGCCTCAAAGGTACAAAGTTTCAATTATAAAAGATACATAATCCAAAGGCAGCTATGGAGCTGGAGAGAGAAGAGGCTAGGGTTGCCAGGGCGATGGAAGAAGCTAAACTTTTGCAGCCCTAGCACCTAGCCCTCCACTCTAGGCTACAAAGTTTCAAACAGAAATGGCTGTGGTGATGGAGTGAGCAGAAGGCTTGGCTGCACTCTAGGCTACAAAGTTTCAATTGTAGGACATAAGTTAATTTCAGATCCCAAGGCCTCCATTTGGGTTGCTTGGGGCATGGATGGCCTGCAAACCACCATAAGGCCCTTGCCCAGGCCACCCCATGTCCTAAGGGAACCTCCACCCTGATACAGGACATTCTTCAGGGCAAACCAGCCAGCTCCCACCCATGCACCAGGCCTCTGTCCTATCTAATAAAAGAGTAATACACAGATTGACTATCAACTCAACACACAAGAAGGCTGCCCCCATGTGGTCAAAGATCCTGCCCCCATGTGGACACAAGATGACCACCACATGATGGCCAGCAGGGGAGGGCCATTTGGAGGTTCCAGGTCTGCAAGGGAGGGCAGTTGTGGGCCATCAGGAGAAGGCAGTTGGGAAGGACCAGGCCTGCAAGAGAGGGCAGTTGGGGGCTATCAATCCTGCAGGGGAGGGCAGTTAGGGGTGACCAGGTCGGCAGAGGAGGGAAGTTGGGGACAAACAGACTGGCAGGGGAGCAGTTAGACATCATTCAGACTGGCAGGGTAGTGGTTAGGGGGTGAGCAGGCTGAGAGGCAGAAGCGGTTAGGGGCAATCAGGGAGGCAGGCAAGCAAGCAGTTTGGAGCCAGCAATCCTGCATTGTGAGAAGGATGTCTGACTGCCCGTTTAGGCCCGATCCTGATGGGGCCTAAATGGGCAGTCAGACATCCCTTGAGGGGTCTCAGATTGGAGAGGGTGCAAGTTGGCTGAAGAACACCCCTCCCCCTTCCCCCGTGCATAATTTCGTGCACCGGGCATCTAGTATATATATATATACTAAACATACTTAATTCCACTGTTGTAATTATAGTACCAAGTACATCCACAGTTTATCCCATAACAATGCCCAAGCAATTAAGTTTTATTTTTCATGCTCTCTCTCCCACTCTTGGGCTTTGGGAGAGGTGGGGGAGTGAGGGAAGAGCAGGTGGCTTGAGCGTACAGAATGCTGAACATGATGCTAAGAAATGGAACCACATCTCTTCACCTTCCTTAATTTTGCACTTACTCATGCTTCAGCTGCAGAAATAACTCACCTTTCCCTTCGCCCTTCCTGTAACACACGTGGATGACAGAGAAAAGGTAAATGTGTAGATGAGACTTTATTAACTACAGACTTTATTAAGATTTCTGCAGTTTTTCCACTGATGTCCTTTTGTTGTTATTCCACAATCCAATCAGGGATACCACCTTGCATTTAGCTGTCATGCTTCCTTGGTCTCCTCCAATAGGTGGCAGCTTCTTGATCGATCTTTGTCTTACATGATCTTGACACTTTGAAGAATAGTAGTCAGACATTTTAGTTTGTCCCATGTTTCCCATGTTTTGGGGGGAAGACTATCCTAGAGGTGAAGAGCCCTTCTCATCTCATAAGTTCAGGCAGTACATGACATCAACACAACTCATCATTGGAGATTTTTATCTTGATCACTTGGTTCACGTGGTATCTGCCAAGCTTCTTCACTGTGGAGTTACTGTGTTTCCCTTTCATATTCTGTTCATTAGAAGTGAGTTACTAGCCGAGACCGGTTTGGCTCAGTGGATAGAGCGTCGGACTGCGGACTGAAGGGTCCCGGGTTCGATTCCGGTCAAGGGCATGTACCTTGGCTGCAGGCACATCCCCAGTAGGGGGCGTGCAAGAGGCAGCTGATCGATGTCTCTCTCTCATCGATGTTTCTGACTTTCTATCCCTCTCCCTTCTGCTCTGTAAAAAAATCAATAAAATATATTTAAAAAAGAAAAAAAGGAGTTACTAAATCCAGACCATACTCAAAGAGAAGAGAATTAAGCTCCACTTTCTGAAGGGAAGAGTATCAAAGAGTTTTTGGACGTAGAGTAGAACCACCACTGTAATAAATATATTGGAGGAGATAGTTTGAGGTTGTGGCAATATCTTGTTTCTCCTTCAAGTTGTACTTACTAATTTTAGCATTCATCAATGGATCTTGCCTGCAGTAGTTATTACTATGTTGTTCTAATGATTATTTTCTATTTTCCTCATTCCTTCCATGTTTTTTTAAAATATATTTTTATTGATTTCAGAAAGAAAGGGAGAGGCGGAGAGAAAGATATAAACATCAGTGATGAGAATCATTGATCAGCTGCCTCCTGCACGCCCCCTACTGTGTTGATAGCCAGCAACACTGACCGCAATTGAACCTTCAGTCCACAGGCCAACTTATTAACCACTGAGCCAAACCAGCTAGAGCCCTTCTATGTTTAATTGGAATTCTTCTTAGGGAACTCTTTTGTAAGGCCTGCCTGGGTAGCTCAGCTGGTTAGAGCATTGTCCTGATATAAACAAGGTTGTGGTTTTGATCCTGGTCAGGGCACATACAAGAAGCAATCCATGAATGCATAAACAAGTGGGATAACAAATCAATATTCCTCTCTCTCTCTCTCTCTCTCTCTCTCTCTCTCTCTCTCTCAAATCAATGCATAAAATTTTTAAAAAGAACTCTCTCCAATGCTTAATTGTCCCTTCTCTCCCATTTGGGACTCTTTCACATTGGCTTCAGTGTCCTTTTGCATGCTCCCCTATTTTTATTTGCATTTTTTGGTACTTTTTGGCATTATGAGTTCATACTGATTAATATGTCTGACTCTAGTCCGGCACCACAAAGTTCATTCCAGCCTTCCCATCCTTCTTATTCTCTATTCCCCTTTGATTTTTATAACTTTTTTCTCTGACAGTGAGAAGCTGGCTCTCCTTATCTGTAAATATGTATCCCTATGAGAAACACATTTATCAGAATACAGTGTTGCGTGCAGTGGTTTTTGTCCTTAGCCTTACACTACATAGACAAAACAATGTTTTTCAGAGTCATCTCCTTTCTTCCGTACCTCCTTCAAAGACATTTTGTCTTACTTCGTAATACAGTTAGATTCATTTGATTCATATATGCCATCAGGCTTACCACCACATCCTGGCTTCTTAAAAACTTGCACAGCCCTAGCCAGTTTGGCTCAGGGAATAAAGCATCAGTCTGTGGACTGAAGGGTCCAGGGTTTGATGCGGGTCAAGGGTACATGCCTGGGTTGCAGGCTCGATCCCCTCTAGGGACAAGAATCACTGAATTAGAGGCGTGATCAGATTATATTTGTTGATTCCACATGTAACTAATTGCTTTATAACACACTATTTCTACATTAGAATATTAAACAATACTGGACCCTCGTTGCCTAGAATAGGCTCAGTTCTGTAAACCTCAATGAATTTGTGAAATAACTCCTTCTGGTAAGGGACATTCAAAAGGAGAGTCAGGATGAGGTGCTGACCAAGCAATATCAGTTATAAATGAGAACTCTTAAAAGCCCCCTGTAGTAAATTGGATTTGAACTCCCTTGCTCAGACCTAATTAGTAGTCCCAGTGGAAATGCAAGGCAACTCTCTTTTACCCACAAACAATCTCTAGAGTGTAAACAATACCAATTTAAGAAAGATTTGAGAAGAAAGTTACCTTTCCTATCTGAAATATATGGCTAATGGGCAATTTAGTATCAGGTTTAGAATTGTCTGGAACTTGAATTTTACAGTCTTATAACTATGGCCAGTAGTTTTAAACTAAACAACAACAACAAAAAGAAAGAAAAACTCCATTCCACTCCTTTGGCTGGGTCCCAGCAGCAATTTCATGGGTGACAGTCCCATCCAGATGCAGAATGTGAATTCAAATACCAGTGCTAGTAACAGACCTGTGATTAAAATTAGAAAATGCAGTGACAGCTTGACCTAGACAGTAAGTGGCATGGTGCTCAATGAATATGAATTATGTTTTAGAAACACTAAAAATTGTGGGAAAACGTGTTTTAAAAGACTTTACAAATATGAGTACTAATAAAATAGCTGGTACTTCAATGTCTGCTTTTAGTGTTTAAGATTTACTTTTAGTCGAAAATATTGAATAACTATTTTCAGAATTTTTTTTTAGTTGCAGATTAACTGAGCTCCCTATAGACAAGTTATTTATTAACCTTCCCAGAGATAGTCAGGACTCCTGATCTGAACATATTATTTCCTCAGATGGTTGGTCAGATTGCTCTAAAGAAAATAAACGAACCCATCCGTGGCCATCTGATGCAAGGGCCTAGAAACACCTTTAAATAGGACTTTTAAAAAGATAAATCATGTTTCTCAAGATCTTTGTGTTGAAAAGGCCAGGCTAGTAAGCCTTTTAAAGTGTTATTTCATTATTTAATTTTTTCGTAGAAATAGCTTTGGAGGTTAGCATTCAAAAGTAAGTAGAATTGCTTTGATTTAGTTGTATTTTTGGGTTAGTCCCATTAAAAAATTATCCTTGTATTTCAGGTAATTTCTCGGCACACTCGGGAGCTACTGGGATTTGAAGAACCGTTATTTAAACGCTCCATCCGCCTTCCCTATAGGGACAATATTGGCTTATTTTTAGAACAAAAAGGTCATAGTGGGGAAAAGTCTGATTCTTTGACCTATTCTGAATTTGTACTGACAGCAGGATTACAAGATTATGAGCCACAAATAACTGCTCCTGACGAGAATTAGTCATTCTATTACACTGAGCCACAGAGAAAAGCCATTTCACTTAGCTTGAAAAATCAAACTAAATTACTTGGTGGAAGAAGTGTGGTCTTTTTGGGTTTTCTTTTTCTTCTCCTTATTAAGGATCAGAGTAGAACTCCTGGCACTATTCCTAGTCCTGTCACCAATTCGCAGCTCATTCCTGTATTTGTTTCAACTTAGCATTGTCATTGAAACAAAGATAGTGCCCTGGCCTGTAGGTCAGTTGATTAAACTCAAGCACAGCCCCAATACAGCAGGGTTATCGATTTGTTTCCCAGACCAGGGTTCATACAAGAATCAACCAATGAATGCCTAACCAAACTGATGTGTGTCTGCACCTCTCCCACCCGCTTCCATTCTAAAATAAATAAATAAATAAATAAAAAGAAAAGAAAGATTTTGCCCAGCTGGCATGGCTCCCTGGTTGAACATGGACCCATGAATCAAGAGGTCATAGTTCAATTCCCGGTCAGGACACATGCCCAGGTTACAGGGTCAACTCCCAGTAGGGGGAATGCAGGAGGCAGCCAATCAGTGATTCTCTCTCATCATTGATGTTTCTCTCCCTCTTTCTCTCTCCCTTTTCCTCTCTGAAATCAATAAAAAATGTATTTTTTTAAAAGAAAACGGTATTAAATGAGTATTAAATCAGACTGTGATGCATATCACAGGCAAGCTGCTAAAGAGATTGAAAAAACAAAGAAATCGCACCCTTTTACATAGCCAGGCACACATTGCATGCATGTTAACTGTCTGTATCTCACATCTCCATGACAAACAGAAAATTACTACTTGAAGCCAGGCACTAGACTAAACTCCCACAGATTCAGGGAGACCAGGTGCTCACATTTCAGAGATGGCTCCAAGGCCCCTCAGAAAATCATTCCTGGGATATAAAACTGATAGAAGGGTTATTCAGCTTCTTAAAATATTGATATACATCTCAAAAACAGAAAAGGGGGTTATATTACAATTTTTCTAAAGAGAATATTTTAAGAAAAAGGAAAGGGGAAGCTCTTTCCCTTTTAGCATCAGAGAAATATTTTTTAAAATCTCTTAGATTTGTATTTATCCTTACAAATAGCATGGCTGTGGAAGTACCCTTATGAACTAGGGGCTGAGGTTTGTTCAAAGGCTCTTTTATGTGATACCTGCTAGGCCTTTATAAAATGAAATTCAGGCCAGCCAGAGTCTACCCATGACTGCTCAAAAGGAATTACAAAATAATTTGTCACTTGAATAACTCCAGTTCCTCTCTACTTTTATAGATTTAACTGCTCTTTTTTCTCCAAGTTTCACTTCTTACTCCTAAAAACTACTAAAGGGCCACCATAATCCAGAAGGGCAATGATGTATTCTGTCCAGTTCCCCATACCTGAATGAATAGTCAAAGGAATACATTTCTTATTCTTTTTTTTCCTACTAAGAGAACAGTGCCTCAAATTAGCATTCACATAGAACGTTAATATTTAGTGATGAGTCCTAGCTGGTTTGGCTCAGTGGATAGTGTCAGCCTGTGGACTGAAAGGTCCCAGGTTCAATTCCAGACAAGGGCACATGCCAGGGTTGCAGGCTTGATCCCCAGAAGGGGGCATGTAGGAGGCAGCCAATCAATGTTCTCTATCATCAATGTTCTCATCATGATGTTTCTATCTCTCTCTCCCTCTCCCTTCCTTTCTGAAATCAATAAAAATATTTTTTAAAAATATATATATTTAGCGATGAGCCTAATTTCCCCCCAAGTGTTGTTGGACTAACAACATTTTCAATGCCATTAAATTTGCCTGACTCATAATTATGCAAAAAGGAAAAGTGAATGACTAAGGCAGGGCCATAGTGGTTTACTTATGGAGTGAGTCGTTTTGTTCAAAAGCCCTTTAGCAGTTGGCACACAATGGTTCCGTTCCTCTCTCTCCACTTGGTGGTCACTGCTGGTCTTTCCTGCTCTATTATAATTGACAAAGTATTTGCAGCATAAACTTGCACTATAGAAATTAGATAATCTATTTTATAAAATAGATTACTTTTAGCGCCAAGGCCGGTTTGGCTCAGTGGATAGAGCGTCTGACTGCAGACTGAAGGGTCCCGGGTTCGATTCCGGCAAGGGCATGTACCTTGGCTGCGGGCACATCCCCAGTAGGGGGCGTGCAAGAGGCAGCTGATCGATGTTTCTGACTTTCTATCCCTCTCCCTTCTGCTCTGTAAAAAATCAATAAAATATATTTAAAAAATTAAAAAAATTACTTTTAGCCACTTCATATACATGCCAGCTATTTAAAAAATGTTTGTGTGGTTAAAAATGCTTTAAATTGGAACAGCTTTTTAAATAAGATAGTACCACAACAGTCACATATAGCTGAAATAAGCGTGAAATAAGTCATAGTTAAGTTGTTTACCACACATTTTACTTCTCTATCTAAAATGGTAGGAAAGTGAAGCTGTATTACTTTGTCAGCTATATACCACTACAGGAAAAGAAGTTAATAGTGACTTCATATCTTCTTAAATTTAGCTTTTAGAAGAGAGATAATTTGTATTAACAAGGCTCTCATGTGAAAGCAGCTTACTTAAGTGTGTTGGGTTATGTAGTTTCACAGACATACATATATATACCAATGTAAAGGACCTCTTGTTTTAATCTATATTATAAAGAGCCATCAGTGCCATTTTCTAATTCCTTAGTGCCTAACTGTTGGCAAATAGTTCCATGAGTCCCCACTGTCAGTTGTGATGATCTGGGTATGACCATTGTAGAGAGAGGAAGAATCCTGAGTCCTATGGTGTCTTCTATTATTGGACTACAGAGCTTGTGGAAACCATTGTCTGTAGTTCTTTGGTTAAGGAGAAGCCAAATTCACTACAGTAGAGCTGGATAATGTGGTCCTGGAGACTAGTACAGGTTACCAGCTTCCTGCTAAAGGGAGTGTCCCTCAGTTGCACAGCAGTCAGATCAAACCAGGGTAGAGGCCTGGGTGGGGGGAAAAAAGAAACTGTTACCTTTTTATCTGCTCAATACATATGATTTACCTGTACACATTTCCTTTAAAGAACATTTTCTGCCCTGACCAATGGGGCTCCGTTGGTTGGAGCATCATCCTGTGTGGGAAGCAACAAATGGATGTCTCTTCTCTCTCTCTCTCTCTCTCTCTCTCTCTCTCTCTCTCTCTCTCCTCCCTCCCTCCCTCCCTCCCCTTTCTCCCTCCCTCTCTCCCTTCCTCCCTCCCTCCTTCCCTCCGTCTCGCCTTCTCTCATTAATTTTTTTAAAGTGTTCCTCCACTTGGAAATAAGGTTCTTCATTTTCTATGTCAAACTAATTCAAGTGCACAGTTAAATTCAAAATTCAACTAAAACTACCCAATATGTAGATTTAATTGTACTTATATACATTTCTCTAAGTGCATCTTGAAATTCATAATTAGAGAATGATTATAATAATGACATTGACATTCTTTTCAGTGTATTTTCCTTGAATTTAGAGATCACATAAAAGGATCATGAACATTAGGAATGAAAAATATCTCATTTCACATATCCTCTTTTTTAAAAAAAGACATACTTGCCAAAACCGGTTTGGCTCAGTGGATAGAGCATCGGCCTGTGGACTGAAAGGTCCCAGGTTCAATTCTGGTGAAGGGCACATACCTTGGTTGCGGGTACATCCCCAGTAGGGGGTGTGCAGAAGGCAGCTGATGGATGTTTCTAGCTTTCTATCCCTCTCCCTTTCTCTCTATAAAAAAACAATAAAATATATTTTAAAAAATAAAATAAAGACATCCTCGGCGGCCATCGTAGGAGCGCCAGCGGTCAAAATGAAGTTCGATCCCTTTGTGAGTTCTGACCGTAGCAAGAACCGTCAGAGGCATTTCAATGCACCTTCCCACGTTCGCAGGAAGATTATGTCGTCTCCTCTTTCCAAAGAGCTGAGACAGAAGTACAATGTTCAGTCCATGCCCATCCGAAAGGATGATGAAGTTCAGGTTGTTCGAGGACATTACAAAGGACAGCAAATTGGCAAAGTAGTCCAGGTTTACAGGAAGAAATATGTCATCTACATTGAACGAGTGCAACCAGAGAAAGCTAATGGTACAACTGTTCATGCTGGCATTCACCTCAGCAAGGTGGCTATCACTAGACTAAAGCTGGACAAAAACCACAAAAAAATCCGTGAAAGGAAAGCCAAATCTCACCAAGTAGAAAGGAAAAGAGAAAATACAAGGAAGAAACAATTGAGAAGATGCAGGAATAAAGTAATCTTACATACAACTTTCATTAAAAACTGAAAATGAAAAAAAAGAAAGAAAAAAAGACATCCTCTTCAACCCTTTAGGGAGATAGTAGAAGTTAACATGCTCATTAATATCCTGCAGTTTACCAAATGATAAAAATCACATGTCAAGCTGATAGGAAAAGGATTCGCTACTTTATAGTGTTAGGACAACTGGCTTTCAAAGGTGAATAAAAACCCTAAGTTTATTAAAGATTTAAATATTTAAAAAATAAAATTCTAGAAGAAGATACAGACTATTTTGGGATAAAGAAGGTCTTTATAAATAAGACTTAAAACCATGAAACCATAAAGAAGTAACTTGAAATTTTTGACTACAAAAATTAGGAGCTTCTGTACAGCAAAAGAAACCAAAAAGGAATAAAAATAATATGAAAAATATTTCTAATACTTAAAACATATTCCTACTGAAAACCCCTGTAAAATAATAAATAAGAAGTAAACAAATGAAAAATAGTCCAAAAACATAAAATGATGAGAGAGAACACAAGAGCAATCAGTTTGGAAGCTGGAAAGAATATGGAGAAAAACACTGAGCCCAAGGCACAGTCCATTTACATCCTAGAACCCAGAAAAGACTCCGGTTTCAGAGAAAGGAGTAATCCAAACATTAGAGGGACCCTGGGCCTCTCTCTCAACAGTAACTCTTAAGACTGGAAGACAATGGACCAGTGCCTTCAAACTTCCGAGGGAAAATTATTTCTAAACTAGAATTCTATGCCTGACAACAAAATACTAGGGTAGAATGAAAACATTTTCAGACATAGTCTCTAACAATTACTTCCTATGTATCCTTTTCTAAGGAAGCCCCTGAAGGAGGAGCTGATCCCCAATGGAGTAAGCCATACCAGAGGAAGAAAGATCCAGAACAAGATCCACAGTAAGAGAGCAGTGGAGGGAACCCAGGAAAATGGGGGAGGGAAATCCCTAAGCTGGAAGTGTAAGGCAGGCCATTGGTGGTTGATTAGACTACAAAAGGGGAAAGTCAAGGATTACTTCCAGAGGTCTGGCTTGAACAACTGATGAAGAAGCTTGTAACTAGATAAGAAACCCGGGAAGAGCAGGTCTGCTTTGGACACATCAAGTTTGAGTGGGGACGGAGTATGAACTACCAAGGCATGGAACAGACCGAAGATATAGGCTCTGTGGTGCTCCTGTAAAACGGGCCACCTAGGTTCCCAAAGTGGAAAAAGACACCCAGGAACCACGTGTAGAAAGAAAAGGAAGGCCTAGGACAGAGCCCTGAAAACTCTCAGACTTAAGAATGGGGCAAAAGAGAAACTGGCCAAGGAGGGGCTGGGAAGAAAGGAAGAAAATGAGGAGATCAGGAAGATATCAGGAAAGCCAAAATAAATAAATAAATAAAGAGAGAGAGAGAGAACGTACCAAGAGGAATGGCATTTTAATAGTCAATGAAGAAGAGGATTTAAATGTGTCCAGTGAATTTAGTGACAAGAGGCAACTGTAACAAGAGCAGCAGTTTTTCCTATTACTTTATCAAAGGTTAAACAGATTGATATTAAAGTTATGAAGCCATGGGCAATAGGACTTTTTTACACTATTGGTGGAAATAAAAATAAGCACCATATTTTAGATAAGCAATTTACAAATGCCCACCAACATAAAACACAGGGTGTCCCCCCAAAAAATGTATACACACTTTACAGCTGATAACTCAATGTTTCTTTCTTTTAACCCATTGGAATTAATAATTATTCAAAATGTATGTACATTTTTTGGAATATATATATGTATATATATATATATATATATATATACACACACACACACTGAGTGGCCAGATTATTATGCTCTCTGAATGCATAATAATCTGGCCACTCAGTGTATATCCTATATAATAAAAGGCTAATATGCAAATTGTCCCCTCGACCAGGAGTTCAACCAGCAGGCAGACCAGCCAACCGCCCATGTTCCCTCCCCCTGACCAGGCTGAATTCATGCACTCATTGGGCCTCTAATATCAGTGGCCAGATTATTATGCATTCAGAGATCATAATAATCTGGCCACTCAGGGTATATATAATCTCAAACCCAGAAATATTAGTCTAATTATTCATCTAACAGAAATACTGATACAAGTATGCAAAACAAGTAGAAGAATGTTCAGTGTAGCCCTTGGTGTAAAATTTGTGCAGGCAGGACTACAACACCATCAAGAGGAAATAGGATAAATAAATTTAAATGTATCAATGGATGCCTATGCAGTTGCTCATACATGAAACAAATGTGATTGTATGAGAATGTATCCATGATATAGTGAAGCATAGTAATGATCTCTCCTTAGGGAAAACTGCTGTTTGAAATGGCTGTTTTGAAGTTCTCTGCTGTTTCTGGCTAATCCTTTGTTCCATAAGTCAACTGTTATTTTTAGACGGCCTCTTATTCTATAAAAACTAGAGGCCCGATGTATGAAGATTCAGGCAAGAATGGGCCTTCCTTCCCTTGGCTGCCAGCACCGCCTTCACTCTGGCCAGAGCCACCTTTCTGCTTTTGCTCGGGCCCAGAGCCGCCTTTCTGCCTTCCCACACTGACCAGAGGCCTGGAGCGGCTGGGGCAGTGCAGAGCACCTGTCGTCGTCGTCGTCATTGCAATGATGCAAGCATCCCGCCCCCAGCCACTTGGTGCCTGTGTATGCAAACTAATCCACCATCTTTGTTGGGTTAATTTGCATACTCATTCCTGATGGGCTGGTGGGTGTCACAAAAGTATGGTCAATTTGCATCTTTCTTTTTTATTAGTGAAGATAACTTTGTTTTTTAGCTTGAATAATAGAAAAAATAAACTTAACTGTCTGACCTTGCAGCTATCTAAAGGGGCTGATACGGTGATACCGATAATTCCCATATTCTCATGCCAAGTGTTTGTTCATTATGTATCCAGGTTACAGATATCTGTATAGATAAGATATGTACTCATGGTTATAAGTTGTCTGTATAGATATGACAGGTGTTTGTTAGATATGATATACACTCAAGGTTATAGGCTGTCTGCAAAAATAACTTACACAAAGAACTGAAAGGATATAAAAAGGGAATACTCCTTCCTGTGTTTGTTCAGAATTTGACAGAGGTAATCTGCTTTGAACCTATGCGCAATAAAGATGACTTCTAACTAATTGGCTCATTAAGGCATCTTGTCTAGCTTGCTGATTGACTCTACAACAATAGTAAGTGAAAATGCAGCATAAATAGTCCCCATGTTTCTAAAATGTGTATATTGATACAGATGTCCACATTTTAATATAATGAAAATAAATCTAAAATCCATTAGAAGTAAAGTCTATGAAATGATAGTTGGGGAGCAAAGGAAGGCTTTCCTCCTTCTACTAACTGGATTTTTTTACAAGAATGTATTCATTCTTTAAGTTTGCAAAGATAACATAAAAAGGGAAGAACTAAGTGCCTGCTAAAACAACAGTGTGAGAGGAATTAGAACAGCCGGTCGCCATACCTTACCTTCTCTGAGGCATGGTCTTGGCATAGACTTGGCTGACAAAGTCTTGTAGTTGGAGTTTTGGGCACGATGCTTCATCTTCCCCACAGTTGTCAGAGTGCACAGAGAAGAACACCTCATTCATAAGCTGCAGCGTTAGTGAATGGGGCAAGTCCTTTGCTGTGCAGGTGTTCAAGGCTGCGTAGAACACTCCTTCCAACCACTTGATATTGAGGATTATCCCGCCTACAAATCAATGTCAAAGGAAAGACCAGTTAGCACCACCAAAAACATTTGCAGGAACCCGAGGACCAACCCAGACAGTGAATAGCCACCTTTTTCGGAAGACAAGTTGATCATATGAACCTCAAGATAAGCAAACACTCCCCCTCCCTGGGCCAAGAGCCTTGCTTGTGACCTTTGTAGCACATCGTGTTGATCCTGCCATGGTAGGACAGGTATGACTAATGAGGACACTTTTTTAAATACATGTTTTTATTGGTTTTAGAGAGGAAGGGAAAGGGGGAGAGAGAAAGAGAGGGAGAGAGAGAGAGCGAGAGAGAGAGAAACATAAATGATGAGAGAGAATCATTGATTGGCTGCCTTCTGCAGGCCCCGCACTAGGGATGGAACCTGCAACTTTGGCATGTGCCTTGACCAGGAATCGAACCATGACCTCCTGGCCCATAAGTCAATCCTCAACCACTAAGCCACCTCAGCAGGGCTAATGTGGACATTTCTAATGGCAAAAGCATCTCTAGGAATTTCTATTTCAGACGTTGCCAATTAAGAAGGAGCTAGGGAAAAGATAAGATTAGAGCAAGGGAAAACCCCTTAAACCTAGCCGAGCCAATGTGGCTCAGTTGGTTGGAGCATCATCCCATGTTCAAAGGGTTGCAGGTTCGAATCCCAGTCAGGGCACATACCTGGGTTGTGGTTCCAAACCAATTTAAAGTGCGCATGGGAGCAACCAGTGTATGTTCTCTCTGTCACCTCTCTCTCTCTCCTCTCAAATCAATAAGTACATCCTCATGTGCAGATAAAAGAAAAGCACACCAAAAAAACCCCACAACATTTAGTCCCAGACAGTACATTCTCTTGTTTAAATAGACTCCCCTGTGGTCATTCTTAAAGGGTCCAAATATTCCGATTTCTCAGCTTTCCCTAATTAGGACTGTTTTTCGCCACCAAAGTTGTTCCTGTATAAAACCTAATTAGCTGAAAATGCATCTACTTATACAATACTCCCCACACTCACCCAGCACGCGCACGCACACACACACACACACACACACACACACACACACACACACGCTGGTAGCAACAGGCCAGAAAGAAAGAAATTTTTAAAAGAGTGCCAAAACTAGGATGAGCCATTACCAGCAGGGTTATAGGGGCAGGTTGCCTGAAGAATCACAGGATCTTGGAGAGCAGCAGTGATTTCCCTGTTGGACTGCCAGATATTGGTATAACCTTCAACACACTGATAGTGAGGCCGCAAGATATTACCGTGGTCCAGCAGCCGCTTCAACCTGAAAGCAAAGCCACCGAGACGGGGCGTGCGGGCCAGGACTAGAATAAACCGCACGGCCCACTGAGTTAACCGCCCACCCCAACAACCGGTACCCCCACCTCCACTCCCCAGCCACCCACAGCAGGGTGCAGTCAGCTCTGAGGGCACCACCTAGTTGGATTGTTCAGCCATCTGCCTATCAAACATTCACTGAGTGTCACCACTCGCCAGGCAATGGCCTAGACCAGTGGTCGGCAAACTGCGGCTCTGTTGACTAATGAGTTTGCCGATCACTGACCTAGACTCTCAATTCCAATAATTACAGGCTGTTGTTGTTCCTTGTGATTAAGCCCCTATCCTAGTGGTCGGCTAAACTCATTAGTCAATAGAGTGGCAAACAGCAGCTTGCGAGCTGCAGTTTGCCGACCACTGGCCTAGACACTAGGGATAGAAAAATAACACCTGACATGTTCTCAAACACTCTTCATCCTGTTACTGGTGGTTTCCCCTCTCACCAATGCCCAAGGGGAACATGAGTCAGCTGCAAGCAGTGAGAGGCAATTCTCTATTGCAGTTCCAACCTTTTGTACATCAAAGAAAATGACCCTCCCCCAGGGGGGGTTTGCAGGGAAGTGGGGAAGACACAATTAGAAAGGCTGGCTGGACCCTGCAGGTGAAGTGGCTCCCATTTTACTCCTGGAATGACCGCCTCCCACAGGTAGGAGCTAGGTGGAGGTAGGAGCAGAAGCCATAGCGGAGGACACAGAGCAGGTCTGCCAGTTCTGGGCTCCCCCTAGCAAAGTACCTCGGAAGTGGGATGGCAGCTACGAAGCTGTACGCAATGCCCGTTTTTTTAAAGCTGGTGTTTATTTCTGCGCAGATATTAGGCAGCTGAGTTGGCAGGCAGCAGAGGAATACTACGTCGGCCCAACCCACCAGATTGGCGTTATGGTAAAAGCACTGGATCCCCAGCTTCTGGAACTCCTCTGGGAGGGATAAAAAAAAAAAAAGACAGAAAAATCACAGTACAAAGGAGAATTGGACCTGAACATCGACTTTAGGGAGAGGAATACAATTATTTTATCTCGACTCTTGTCACATAAATCAGAAGAGATGTGCTCATGCCGTCCAGGAGCCACGCAGCAATGCCTTGCCCCTGGCCCCCGGCTAGCAGCGCTGGCAGCCACAGCAGCAGCACTTGAGATTATGAGACAATTCATCCTTACCTCAAGTGCTGGAGGTTTTCAGACACCTTCTGCTCCATTTTACTGAAGGTTTATCACGTGTCAGATAATACACAAAGTACTTTATGTATTATCAAAGGAAGTCTTCATAAGACCTTATGAGGCAGAAACTAGTATTTTTCAAATATGTTTTTATTAGAGGCCCGGTGCATGAAATTTGTGCATGGGGTGGAGGGTTTCCTCAGCCCAACCTGCACACTCTCCAATCCAGGACTCTCGGGGGATATCTGACTGTCGTTTAGGCCAGGGATCAGGATTAAACCAGCAGTTGGACATCCCTGTAACAATCCGAGACCACTGGGTCTTAACTGTTCACCTGCCTGCCTGCCTGATCACCCTTAACTGCCCCACCCATTGACTTGATTGCCCCAAACTATACCCCTCCGCTAGCTAGGTTGCCCCTAATTCCTCCCCCGCTGCTGGCCTGGTCACCCCTTACTGCCCCCCCCCCCTGACAGCCTGGTCACCCTCAACTGCCTCCCTTGCCAAACTGATCACCCCTCACTGCCCCCTTCTGCTGGCCTGTTCACCCCCCACCGTGCCCCACCCCTACTGGCCTGGTCACCCCTAACTTCCCCCCCTGTTGGCATGCCACCCCATATAGCCTGCTATTCAGTCGTTTAGTTGACCCTCACTAACCCTACTGCAGGCCTGGTCGCCTCACACAGCCTTTTTAATCATCCGTTGGTTGTTTCAGTTGCAACAGTCACTTGGGCTTTTATATATACAGATTGATTTTAGAGAAGCATCGATGTGTAAGAGAAACCTCGATTAGCTGCCTCCCACATGTACCCTGACCAGGGATCGAGCCCACAACCCAGGGAATTGAACCATGACTTTTCAGTGGACAGGATCATGCTCAGCCAACTGAGTCACACCAGCTAGAGCAAGTCAGAGACTAGTATTATCCTATCTAATAAAAGAATAATTTGCAGATTGACCATCACTCCAACACACAAGGGGGCTTCCTCCATGTGGTCAAAGATCCTGCCTCCATGTGGACACAAGATGGCCACCACAAGATGGCCAGCGGGGGAGGGCCATTGGAGGTTCCAGGCCCTGCAAGGGAGGGCAGTTGTGGGCAATCAGGCCAGCAGGGGAGGGCAGTTGGGAGGTACCAGGCCTGCAAGGGAGGGCAGTTGGGGGCAATCAAGCCTGCAGGGGAGGGCAGTTACGGGTGACCTTCCCAGAGGAGGGAAGTTGGGGGCAAATAGGCTGGCAGGGGAGCAGTTAAAAATCAATTAGGCTGGCAGAGTAGTGGTTAGGGGGTGATCAGGCTGGCAGGCAAAAGCAGTTAGGGGCAATCAGGGAGGCAGGCAGGCGAGCAGTTTGGAGCCAGCAGTCCTGGATTGTGAGAAGGATGTCCGCTTGCCTATTTAGGCCTGATCCTACTAGGATCGGGCCTAGATGGGCAGTAGGACATACCTAGAGGGATCCCAGATTGGAGAGGGTGCAGGCTGGGCTAAGGGACATCCCTTGCCCCCTATGCACGAATTTCATGCACTGGGCCTCTAGTTCATATATAATAGATGAGGAAACTGATTCTTCAAAAAGTTATGTAACTGGGCTAAAATTACACAGATAACTGGCTTGAGTTGGTAGGAAAGACTAAGAATGGAAGAGTCTAGGGCAGTTGGCTGTTCTGTTGACTAAGGAGTTTGCTGACCACTGTCATATACTACCCTTTACCTCTTTGCACACAATATGCTACAACTACCTAATCCTCACAGCTTCCAACTACATGGTAACATTTAGTCTAGTCCAGTGGTCAGCAAACTCATTAGTCGACAGAGCGGTTTGCTGACCACTGGTCTAGGGCAGAATCTGGGAAGAATTTGGGGAAATATGCTTACAGTTTCTATAAAGGATGCATAATTTAATGTTAAGGTATTTATAAATGTAGAGAGAAATGTGATAAATCATGTAGTTGTATAAAAACACCCCTTGGTATTTGATCATTTGGTTGTACTTATATGTATTTCCAAAAGTAAAAACATAAAGTAACACATGCTTCTATGTTTTTTGTTTGTTTGTTTGTTTGTTTGTTATCATCTCACTGGACCCATCTTGCCATTTGACTTTAATTTTATTTTTTTAATTTAATAAATCTTTATTGTTCAGATTATTGCAATGTTCCTCTTTCCCTCCCATAGCTACCCTCCCCCAGATACCCATCCCACGCTCTGCCCTTATCTCCCTCCCACTGTCCTCATCCATAGATGTACGATTTTTGTCCAGTCTCTTCCTGCATCTCCCAAACCCCTTTTCCCCCAAGAATTGTCAGTTCATTCCCTTTCTATGCCCCTGATTCTATTATATTCACAGTTTATTCTTATCAAATTTTTAATTCACTTGATTTTTAGATTCACTTGTTGATAGATGTGTATTTGTTGTTCGTAATTTTAACTTTTACCTTTTTCTTCTTCTTCCTCTTCTTAAAGAACACCTTTCAGCATTTTATATAATCCTGGTTTGGCAATGATGATCTTCTTTAGCTTTTTCTTATCTGCGAAGCACTTTATCTGACCTTCAAGTCTGAATGATAGCTTTACTGGGTAGAGTAATCTTGGTTGTAGGTTCTTGTCATTCATCACTTTGAATATTTCTTGCCATTCCCATCTGGCCTGCATAGTTTCTGTTGAGAAATCAGCTGACAGTCATATAGGAGCTCCCTTATAGGTAACTAACTGTTTTTCCTCTTGTTGCTTTTAATATTCTCTATTTTTGGCATTTTAATTATGATGTGTCTTGGTGTGGTCCTCTTTGGATTCCTTTTATTTGGGGTTCAGTGTGCTTCCTGGACTTTTAAGTCTATTTCTTTCACCAGGTGGGGGAAGTTTTCAGTCACTATTTCTTCAAATACGTTTTCAGTATCTTGCTCTCTCTCTTTTTCTGGCACCCCTATAATTTGGATGTTGGTATGCTTGAGGTTGTCCCAGAGGCCCCTTATACTATCTTCAATTTTTTGGATTCTTTATGCTTCTTGCTTTTCTGGCTGAGTGATTTTTGCTTCTTTGTATTTCAAATCTTTGATTTGATTCTTGCGGTCCTCTAGTATGCTTTTAGGTCTCTGTATAATATTTTTTATTTCACTCAGTGTATGCTTAATTTCTAGTTAGTCCTTTTTCATATCCTCCAGAGTCTCACTCATATCCTCAAGGGTCTCATTAAATTTATCAGAAAAACCTTATAACCATGGTTTTAAACTCTATGTCCAGTCATTTTTTGGTGTGTTTTTTTTTTTCATCCATTTCTTTCAAATGTGATTTGTTTCCTTGACTTAGCATTTTGGCTGCTTCCCTGAGTTGGTCGAGTAGCTTTGTGTGGTAGGTGTCCTCTAGGGGACAGTGGCTCAGCCTCCCCTATTTACCTGAGGTGGGTACTCTTGCTGCACCCCTTTATGGGCTGCACAGTCTTCTTGTAGTTAAGTCTAGATTGTTGTTGGTATCACTGGCCAATTGGCTGTGAGAATCAGCTGTGTTTATGCTGTGAGCACCTCTGTGCTCAGCTTAGGCAGAGTCTCCCAGCTGAGCAGGCAGCTTTGGTTTTTGGTCAGCCCTGCCCTAAACAGCTCCCGGGTCTCCTTGCCCCGTGGCAACAGCTGCACGCACCTCTGAGTGAAAGCTGCCACAGAGCTTTGCCCGCTGCCAGACAGTCTAGTTTCTCCCCAAATGAGTCTGCACACCCAAAGACTCACCAAGAATGGGAAAAACAAAGCAGTCCAGCAGTTTGTTTGTTTGTTTGTTTTCCTCCCGAATAATAGAGCCAGCCACGAGCCCTCTCTGAGAGATCACATGCCTCTGCAGTTCCAGAGTTTCAGCGTGCTTCCTCCTTACTGTCCAGTTTCACCCCGTATGAGTCTGGGTTCCCCAAGGCTCGCCTGGAATTGGGGCTCAGTGCAATGGGATGTCTTTGTCTCCCTCCCAGTTCAAGAAAACCAGCCGGGTTTGCAGCCACCTGCCCTATCTGCTTGCACGCAGCTCCACACCTCTGACTCCATGCATATCCACAACTCTGCCCTCCTCAGCTCCCCCGAGTCTCAGTGTCCTTTTATCCTTCCTTTTATTTGTGGAATGTCCACTCAGCCAGCCCTTGGGTGATTCTGGAGGATGTCCATTTTGTCTTTTAGTTGTAGTTTTGAAATTGTTGTACAGGGCAGTAGTATAGGTGTTTACCTATGCCACCATCTTGGTTCCTCCCCATGCTCCTATGTTTTAAATGGTATTGAAAATAGAGTATCAGAGCCCTAGGTAGTTTGGCTGAGTAGTTAAGAGTGTTGGCCTGTGGACTGAAGGGTCCCAGGTTAGATTCCAGCCAAGGGCACATACCTGAGTTGCAGGCTTGATCCACAGTGGGGGTGTGCAGGAGGCAGCCAATCAATGATTCTCTCTCATCATTGATGTTCCTATTCCTCTCCCTTCCTCTCTGAAATCAATAAATATATATTTAAAAAGAAAAGAGAGTATTAGACACTGGAAAGGTCACTCCTTATCTCAACCAGCAAGAATACATGATAAATCTGATACTGAGATCATCGGGTACTGAGGTACTTTCAGGTAGTAAGCATAGAAGGCAGGCACCTCCTTTCTTCTGTGTTCTCAAAAGTACATAGAGGCTGATGCTGAGCATGTTGAATTCTTGCTTCCTTACTCAATAGACAGTGATATTCTAAAACTGTAACTTTATCCTATATAATAAAAGGCTAATATACAAATCAACTGAATGGCAGAATGACTGGTCACTATGATGAGAACTGACCACCAGGGGGCAGCACCTGCATTGAGTGTCTGCCCCCTGATGGTCAGTGTGCTCCCACTGGGGGATTGCTGCTGCACCAGAAGCTGGGCTCATGGCTGGCGAGCACAGCAGTGGTGGCATGAGCCTCTCCTGCCTCCGCCACAGGGCTAAGGATGTCTGTGACAGACATCCCCTGAGGGCTCCCAGACTGCAAGAGGGCACAGGCTGTGCTGAGGGACCCTCCCCGACCCCCGGGTGCACAAAATTTGGCCCTAGTTATTAATAAACATATTGCTTCCCAAAGAATATATGTATTTTATTGAAATATCATACATACTATTCCTATTGATGAAATTTTTAAAAATTTGCCTTGAGTAATAAGATGTTAAGATTTCCTTAATTAGAAAGAACATTTACAAATGAATAAGAAAAAAACAGACATGCCAACAGAAAAATTGGATCAAAAGAACTCAATAAAGACAAAATAGCAATAAACATATAAAAATACCAAACTATTCTAGTGGTCAGTAAAGACATACTAAAATAAAAAAAAAATTTTAAAGGCATAGTAAAATAGTGATAAAAAAATAAATAAAAGAGGCCCAGCCCCTGGCCAGATAGCTCAGTTGGTTAGAGTGTCCACCCCATACATCAAAAGATTATGGATTCAATCCCCAGTCAGGATACATACAAGAATCAACCAATAAATACATAATTAAGTGAAACAATAACAAGAGGCCCAGAATTGAAAAAATGTAGTGAAATGAGTGTTCTTACACAACACTGGTGAAAGTTTATATCTGAACAACCTTTTTTGCAAGTCAATTTGAAAAAATATATATTAGAAGTTCCTTTAATATTTAATGTTCCTTTAAATATTCCTACCATAAGACCCACATTTGACTCCCAAGTATGTACCAAAGAAAAATTAAAGCATTTTTCCACACTAGTATTTGTACACAAATATTGAATAGCAGCTTTATTTGTAACTAGTAGCCCTGCACACGAATCTGTGCACCAGTAGCTTGGCAGTAACTCAACACCCTCCAGTAGCTCTCTGAACGCTGCCTTGCCCCCTCCTGTCGCTCTCTGCCGCCCACTTGTAGCTCGTTGCCCCACTCTCCTGTTGATCTGTGATCCAGTCCTTTATGTGGTCAGTCATTACACTTCACAGTGTAATGACCATCTGCATATTACATCTTTATTATACAGGATAGCCCCAAACTGAAAACAAGTTGAATGTCCATCAACAGAATACTAGATAAACTGGAATATTAACACAATGAAAATACTACTCAGAAATAAAAAGAATATCAATACATGAAACAAACTATATCTCAAAGTCATTATGCAAAGTGAAAGAAGTCAGACCACACAACAGTACAAACTATATGATTCCATTTGTATAACATTTTAGAATATACAAATAATTATAACAGATGACAGAACTCAAATCAGTGATTTCCTAGGTAGAAGGCTCCAGAGAGATAGAGATAGGAATTACAAGAAAACCTTTGAGGATGATGGATAAGTTCATTATGTATTGATGGTTTCATATACACACCTGTGCGAAACATCAAATTGTATACTTTAAAATGTGCAGTTTATGGTGATGTAAGAAATGTGCAGTTTACTCTAAACAAATTATCCTATATAATAAACACCTAATATGCTGTCTGACTATTCTTTCGACCAGTAGTTGTGACACACACTGACCAGCAAGGGGCATTCTGACCAGTAGGTTAGTTTGCTGCTGGGGTCCACCCATCAGGACTGGGTGAGATGGGCCAGACACGCCCTGGAGCCCTCCCCCGGTTCCTCCCCGGCCCTGATCATGCACCGGTGGGATCCCTCGGCCTGCTCTGTGCCCTCTCACAATCCGAGACCCCTTGGGGGATGTTGGAGAGCTGGTTTCAGCCCGATTCCTGCAGGACAGGCTGAAGGACTCCACCAGTGCATGAATCCATGCACCAGGCTTCTAGTATTTTAATAAAACTATTCCTCTTTGAGTTAGTAATTTTATTTTTAAAAATATGTACAAGGAAATTCAATAAGCCACAGTTACATAAATTATCATACAACCATACTTTGTAATACCATACAACCTTAAAATCATGATTTTGAAGAAGGTTAACTAATGTAAGAATATGCTTATAATACAGTTAAGTGAAAAAGCAGAATACAAATAACTTTGTACAGGCTCAATTCCTGATCTAACCTAATCTAATCAGAGAAGAAAACAGTTAGGAAATAATATCCCTAGTAAGGGAATTATAGGTAATCATTATTTAGTTTCTTATAGAGTAATTTTCAAAAATTTCTAAAATATGCATGTAATAATTTACATTTACAAAAATTATTGAAGCATAATTTACATACAGTGCAACATGCAGGTCTAAAATATACAGTTTGGCCCTGGCCGGTTTGGCTCAGTGGTTAGAGTTGTCAGCCCACAAACCAAAGTGTCTTGGGTTTGATTCCTGGTCAAGGGCACTTGCCTTGGTTGCAGGTTACCCAGTCCTGTTAGGGGAGTATGTGGGAAGCAACCAATTGATGTCTCTCTCTCCCCGCCCCCTTCCACTCTCTCTAGAAACCAACGGGGATAATATTCTCAGGTGAGGAGAGGAGGAGGAGGAGGAGGGGAGAGAGAGGGGGGGGGGGAGAAAGAGAAAAGAAAAGAAAATACAGTTTGATCCCTTTTGTCATAGGCATACACCCATGTAACTCACTCACTCCTCTTTCAAGATCTAGAACATGGATGGGAAACATCCAATCCACTGCCCATAAAAGGCCCACAAAATCATTTGATCTGGCCCTGCCTAGGCTTTAGGGTTAATTAAATGTTTGACCAAATAGAGCAAGCTCATTTTTAAGGTGATAATTTTGTGTGGCCCGAGAATGGTATTATAAATGTCCCATGGCCCTTGGCAAAACAAAGGTTCCCCACCCCTGAACCAGAACATTTCCATGTCCTCAGCAAGTCTCCATCAGGCCTCTTCTCAGTCAGTCTCCCCAGAAGCAAAGTTCTGATTTCTATCGCCAGAGTAGAAATCAATAGAAAATAATTTTAAAAATTCAGGAAATGCTATTTTTAAAAATACAAGGTCAAATGTTTGGAACTGATTAACACTCACCAGACTCTAACTGGTCCAGTTAGATTTGAACTCTGTTTTATTTTTAATAAGTTTTTATTGATTTCAGAGAGGAGAGAAAGGGAGAGAAGGATAAAAACATCAACGATGACAAACATTGTCTGCCTCCTACAGGCCCCTTACTAGGGATCAAGTCTACAACCGGGGCATGTGCTCTGACAGAGAATCGAATTGAACCCTGATCTCCTGGTTGATAGGTTGATGTTTAACCACTGAGCACAATGGCTGGGTTCGACTCTATTTGGAAAGCTCTGTATCAAAGACCCAGAAAGATACCTCACCACCAGGAAGACAAGGAAGAGAGATGGCTATACATTTGCTCAAGCAGCATGCTGCCCCTGAGGAGTCCCCTTTCCCGTTAACACCTCTAGGGCAAACCCACAGCCCTTTCTACCACACACTGCTCCTCACCAAGGGTCTCTGGCCTCCTAGTGGAGATCCACATCCTCTCAGGAGGGATGGGAACAAGATGAAGCAGTACGCGAGCCAGTTGCTTCCCAAGGTGGCCGCCTCCAATGATGCCCACCTTTAACTCATCTTTAGGAACCATGACATGCGATCCAATGGAGCGATATCTGGAAGTCTGCGTCTCATATATTAATGTTCTGGAAAATGAACACACAGATACATGCATAAATCCATGCTCACCCTGGCTCTCTTCTTGCCTGTCAACCCCTGATGTTCCCTGCTCTCACCTCCTCAGATGGCAGCCCGGGCACCTTAAGGAGGCGAGAGAGGCATGTGTGCAGTGTCACTAGGGAATGAAATGTGCTCCCTGAGTGAATTTTCCAGAAAGTAAAGCATACCCCTTCAAAGGACCAACACTGTCTTAAAACATTTTTAAGTGAACATTTTCTTGGTGGAATGTGTAGTAGGAATAGTGGATTTTCATGTCTGTTGTTGCTGATTTTCATGGGCATACCTCTGGTTTTACCCCACTGAATAAGATGCCGGTTTTTGAGCCGATGATGCATATTTATAATCACACTAAAGTATTTATCATTGTTACTTTATTGAGTACTTTAAACACGAGGTCTGAATGTTAAACCATTTTTTTTTACTCAGGACCATTGTTGTCAGCAGCCACTGTTGCACATCGTCCTGGAACATGGGCCTGTTCCCGTTTCCTGTGCAGGCAGCAGCCAATTTCCATTGCCACCAAAGAGAGCGCACCCGTCTCCGGACCCATCCCTATGCTTTCCAATTTGCTGCTTCAGTTCTGCACAGATCCAGGAAACCAGGTAACTTAGTGTTTTTTTTTTTTCTAAACCTATGATTTATAAAAGACAGTGGTTTAGAATGAGGGAAAACAGACCTGAGAAACTGAAGGTCAAGGATTGGATCTCTCTCTTTCCAGAGGCTCACTTCACTTACTGTTGGTTCTGGGTGTATTTCCTTGGCCCAAGATAAACAAGGTCTGACCTCAGAATACATCAGGTATTGTTTTATGTTTTTACATGACAGCCTTATATTTGTTCCATATTTAGTTTTTGAAAAATTAAAGCTCAAAAAAAATAATAAAAATCAAAATTCTGGAGTTTCCATATAAGCATTCAGGCCACATTCAATTCAAGGCTTCTCTCTTGGCTAACAGGAGAGCATTTTCTCTCAGTGCCTTCTCTCTTGGCTAACAGGAGAGCATTTCTCTCCTATCTAATAAAAGAGCAATATGCAAATTAACCATACCTCTGCTACACCCACCAGCCAATCAGGAGTGAATATACAAATAAACCCCAACCAAGATGGCTGCAGCTATTGAGAGCAGGAGGGAGACTTGGATTTCCCCAGCAATGGAGGAAGCCAAGCTTTCTACCTGCCCTGGCCAGCCTAGGCCTCCACTCGATGCTACAAAGTTTCAATTATAGAAAATACATAAATCCCAACACAAATGGCAGTAGCCACGAAGCTGGAGAAAGCAGAGACTAGGGTTGCCCCGGGCAATGGAGGAAGCCAAGCTTCTGCTGCCCTAGCTGGCCTAGGCCTCTACTCCAGGCTACAAAGTTTCAATTGTAGAAGATAAATAAATCTCAGATATCAGGGCCTCTGCTTGGTTTGCTGGGGGGTGGGGGGGTGTGGCCAGCCTGCAAACTACCACAGGCCCCTCGCCAAGGCTGTCCCATGCCCCAAGGGAACCCCCATCCTGATCCAGTACACCCTTCAGGGCAAACCAGCTCACCCCCACCCATGCACCAGGCCTCTATCCTAGCCAATAAAAGAGTAATATGCAGATTGACCATCACTCCAACACACAAGATGGCTGCCCCCATGTGGTCAAAGATCCTGCCCACATGTGGACACAAGATGGCCACCACAGATGGCCAGCAGGAGAGTGCAGTTGGGAGGGACCAGGCCTGCAAGGGAGGGCAGTTGGGGGGAACCAGGCCTGCAGGGGAGAGTAGTTGGAGGGAACCAGGCTTGCAGGGGAGAGCAGTTGGGGGGAACCAGGCCTGCAAGGAAGGGCAGTTAGGGATGACCAGGCCTGCAGGGGAGGGCTGTTGGGGGGGACCAGGCCAGCAGGGAGGGCAATTGGGAGGGACCAGGTCTGCAAGGGAGGGCAATTGGGGGCAATCAAGCCTGCAGAGGAGGACAGTAAGGAGTGACCAGACTGGCAGATGAGGGATGTTGAGGGCAAACAGGATGGCAGGGGAGCAGTTAGACATCAATCAGGCTGTCAGAGGAGTGGTTAGGGAGTGATCAGGCTGACAGGCAGAAGCAGTTAGGAGCAATCAGGAAGGCAGGCAGGCGAGCAGTTGGGAGCCAGCAGTCCTGGATTGTGAGAGGGATTCCAGATTGGAGAGGGTGCAGGCTGGGTTGAGGGACAACCGCCCCTCCCCCCATTCACGAATTTCATGCATCAGGCCTCTAGTCCAAATATAAAATCCTTCCTGGAAGTTTCACATATCAGTTTCACATATCAGTTTCTCATCACTCATCTTGAATTAAACAATAGGTTTATGCTTATCAGTCAACCAATCAGCAAACTCCTTGAGCAGCCTGCCTCCTTGGGTATATGCTGTATCCATAACATATTCATTTCAGGTCTAGTTCCATCAACAAGGAGTTAATCTAATTGCAATGACAGTAGACTGAGAAGTAGAGTGGAGAGGGGGCGCGTTCAAAGACTCCAAGAGTAACTCCAGAGTTACGGAACCTAAGAGCTTAGACCTAGGTACTTGGCTCTCACATGACTCTATTTAAGTATCTGAATACACATTGTACAAACATAGCAGAAGCCAGAATGGTCTGAGAGTTCTCTGTAAATCAGTGTTCCTGGTTTCAAGCAAGTCATCTGGTCATAGGGACCCTGAAGTCTAAGATGGCTTTCCTATGAGGGAACATGCCACTATTAGCCTCATAAAAAGGAACTCACGCCATCTTCATGGAATGACAAGTCATTGGTCATCTGCATAAGTGAATGAATGAATGGAGGGACGAATGAATTCATTATTTAATCAGTCCACCCACTGAAAGGAAATTACCACTGATCCATGCTTTATGACAGAACTACAGCCAAGGGACCCCAGTATGCATTTCTCTGGTGTTTTCAGACTAGGAATAATAGGCTGTGGGTTGGAAAAGGTAGGAAGACACCAAAGTTATTTTCCAATATAAAAAGTTAAAGCCATGTGTAGTCTTTGCAGTGAGATTCTTCTCCACCTGTCTGACCCTGGAAACCTCGCTTACCTCAAATTATGGAGTAGCTTGCAGAAGAAGGTTGCATGGGCACAGGCCTCGATCATCCGCCCCTGATAACGACCCTGCAAATATAGCCAGCAGCGGTCTTCCTCTTCAATCCCATACTCAAACTGCATGGACTTAAGGTCACTTAGCATGTCCATCTCTAAGCCACAATATCCAGCGATGGATCAATTTGATTCCCTATCCTGGAAGAAGAGGGAGTCTATATGCAGGAGGGTGTGTGTGCCCAAGTCCTAAGTTCTCATGATGGTGGGCTTCAGCCTGTCTCCTCCGAGTCCTGAACTCACAGTTCTCACCCACTTCTCTGTTTCAGCATGAGAAGTCCTAAGCACTGACTGCCCATTAATCAAGAATACCTGGATTCAAGAAAAATTGAACAAAAATAAAGTGTGGTGTTCCTCCATAGGCACTTCTCCCAGCAGATGCATTTACATTAGCAATGGGTTTCACAGGTGCTCTTGGGGTAAGACTTTCTTCCCTCTTGTTTTAGAAATAGGACTGAGCACTTAAACCATATTTTACAAAAAATCTTCCCTTTCACTAAACCTTGTGTTCCTCCACAGAATAAGAGAGAGCCCAAATGAAATACCATGGTCTCTGGTCTAGTTCAGAGACATCTAGACTTTAGAAAAGGAAGCCAAAGAAGTGTAAGCCCATTTACATAGATCTCTCGCCAACCCAACCGAGGAGGAGATGGCACTGCTCCTCATTACTTCTGGTCCTCAGGGTAAGAAGTACATTTCCAGGGAGAACTACCCAAGAAAATTGCCATTATGACTCCTTAGCTACCAAATTACTTGCCTCAGAGTCTTAAAGGGACCAGCCTCAGCTAGAGGTTTTCTCCATCTGCAACACTAGGACACAAATTCCTTTCACTACATCTAGAAGTTCTACACCAGGGCAGTACAGGATTCTGCCTTTCCCAACAGAAGGTTCTAGAAGTCCTTTGTTCTGGACTTCTAGATTTTTTTTTTTAGACTAGGATACTATACAGATCTTAACACTACTCAGAGTTATTTTTCAAATCCTTCATTTTATATTTAAGAAATCAATGAATAAGGTAAGTTCTGGGAATGTAATGTACATCATGGTGACTATCCTATATAATAAACAGGTAATATGCAAACTGACCATCACTTCAACACACACGATGGCCGCCATGAGATGGCTGGCAGGGGAATACAGTTGTGGGCAATCAGGCCAGCAGGGGAGGGCAGTTGAGGGGGACCAGGCCTGCAGGGAAGAGCAGTTGGGGGCAACCAGGCCAGCAGGGGAGGCAGGTGGGAGGGGAGCAGGCCTGCAGGGGAGGTCAATTGGGGGGGAGCAGGCGTGCAGGGAAGGGCAGTTGGGGGCAACCAGGCCTGCAGGGGAGGACAGTTAGGGGTAACCAAGATGGCAGGGGAGGGCAATCCGGCCAGCAGGGGAGCAGTTAGGTGTCAATCAAGCTGGCAGGGGAGTGGTTAGGGGGCAGTCAGGCAGGCAGGCAGGCGAGTGGTTATGAGCCAGCAGTCCTAGATTGCGAGAGGGATGTCCGACTGTCCATTTAGGCCCAATTCCATGGATTGGGCCTAAATGGACAGTCGGACATCCCTCTATGGGTCCTAGATTGCAAAGGGTGCAGGCTGGACTGAGGGACACACCTCCCCATGCACAAATTTTGTGCACCAGGCCTCTAGTAGTTAATAATATTGTATTGTATACTTGAAGTTTTCTAAGAGTAGATCTTAAAGTGTGTTCACCACACAAAAGGTAACTATGAGATAATGGGTATGTTAATTAACTTGATATTGTAGTAATCATTTCAAAATATCAAATTATGTTGTATACCTTGAATATATGTAACTTTTGACAATTATGCCTCAGTAAAGCTGGGGAAAATCAATGATATTCCAAACTCTATTGTATAACAATAGTGATATTGAGACCAGAATTTAGAACTACACATCTCTAATCTGCATTTAAATCAAAAATTATTATTGAGGTGAAATTCACATAATTTGGACATTTAAAAGTGAACAATTTCAGTACATTCACAATGTTGTGCACCCTCTCCCCCTCTCTAGTCCCAAAACATTTTCATCCCCCGCACAAAGGATACCCTGTACCTATCAGGAGTTACTCCCTACTCTACCCTCCAGTCAGCCCCTGGCAACCACCAATTTGCTTTTTGTCTATGGATTTACCTTTTCTGGATATTTCACAAGAATGGAATCACAATAGGGTAGCTTCTGTTATCTGGCTTCTCTAATCCCTTTTATAGGGGGGAGGGGGGCTGTTATATTACTCTCCCCATCTCTTTAAAAGTAAAGTCTCCAGCACTTTGAAGTAAAAATGTGGAAGTTCTCATCAAGTCTAAGAAACACTTCCTTAGACCAAAACAGTGAGTAGGCCATCCTTACTTTGTGAGTGATGTTTCCTGCTCCAAAGAAAAGAGAACCTCAGACGTCCCAGCTCAGCATGACCACTGCCGCACAGGTTAACTTGTACAAGCACGGATGCGAGGCCCATCTTGCCCCCCATCTCAAAAACGGGAGCCAGTGGTTGTAGCTTTGTAACATGTCAAGAGGGCTAGGTGACCTACATTTTCCAGACTTTCCTTCTCTGAACATTTCCAGTTAAATGTGCCACAGGGGAGATTTCTGGGCAAGGTCCAGAGGAGGAAGTGAAGGAGTGGTCAGTTTGTAGTGATGCCTGTAAGGGAGGTGTAGGCACTTTGGTGTCTGCTGGGGACTCTCTTGGTGTTGGGGCAGCAGTTGGGCCTGCAACTGCTACCTTCAGCTTTTCATACACCTGGGCCAGGGCTGCTTTCAGCTCAGACACAAATGCCACCAGCGAGCTTCTCCTGTAGGACACCCACTTCATCAAGTGAGAACAGACACGGGTGCCAGGCCAGCCCAGCGGGCTCCAGCTTGTCCCTGCTCACCCCTCACTTCATTCCCATCACTCCCTACTGCCTGCCACATGGATTTCCATCTCTACCACCAGACACACAGACAACCTTCCAGAGACCGTTTAAGTAACTGCAATCCTTGCATAAGGTCAAATCCTGGTGATAAATCTCATATGTAGGTTAGATTGACAGACATAGACTGCATACTCCCAGTAGTCTACTTCTCTAAATGAACCCTAATATACCATTTACTACAGCTATGAATGTTTGAAGACCAGCCAGTAACTTTAGCACAAGCTAGCAAATGAAACTTCTGTTCTTTCATAGCAAGAGATATGATTAGGGAAGGTGACAAACAAGGTTACCTGGAATCACAAAGAAGACTGCAAACTGGAAAAGCAAGAGTTGGAGTCCAGTCTCCTTAAAGCCAGATTTCTCAGCATTGTCATTAGTGATATTTGGGGCTGGGTAAGTGTTGCAGTCTGTGCTGTGCATTGTAGGATGTTTAGCAGCATTGCTTGCCTCTATCCATTAGTAGTACCATCCAGTTGTGGCAATAAAAAGTGTATCCAGACATTGGCACAGGTTCCTTGGGGGGGCAAAATTGCACCCACTTGAGGACTACATTGCCTTAAAGCCTGTGTATGCCCCTGAACTCACAGGAGACAGAATCCTACAAGGTCCGAGAGAATTGTGCCCTTCTACTACAGATTAGCATTATGTGTCCAGAGAGAGAGGGACTCACCCAGCATCACACAGCTTGTCAGTAGAGCCAGGACAAGAGGCCGGGTCTTTTGATCCCCGGCTCAGGTCTCCTTCTGTTAACCACAAGGCCCTGCTCTCTCTAAGCACCAGTGCTCCATAACCTGACAAATGTTGGTAGGCTGCTGAATGCAGTCACTGAGGCAGATGGATAGTGGTCCCAAGAGACTGGGCAATTATTTATTTGTTCTGCACACAACAACTGGAAGGAAAGAGAAGGCACCAAGGAAGAAACAGCTTTATTAGGAGTCTACGCATGTCTGGGGAAACACAGGCCAGTCACAGAGAAGAGAGGCTAACATTGTATAGGGCAGGCATCTAGTATTACAGAACATCCTTTTAAAAACCAAATGTGATACCGAAGCCTCCATCTCAGTATCCTAATAGTCAGAAATGCTGCTGAGGTCAGCCCGAGTGGAACTTATGGCGGCTCCCAGTGAAACAGCGAGCTCTGTGCATACGGGAGAGCTCTGGTACTGCTGAAGCTCAGCTCCACACAGGTGGGCAGTCTGGGGCAGGAGAGTTAGAGGAAGGCAATGGGGATGTTCTCATCACTCACACAAGGTCATCTCAGTCTGCAGGTGAGCGAGGAATCACAGGTCCTTGAACAGAGGCTAGACCGTGGCAGCAGGACGCTGGCTGCAGACACAACATCTGGGCCATCTGTCATAACTCGGAGTGCTCCGTGCAGTAGTCTGGAGTGAGGGTACCTCTGGCAGGTCCTACAACATTGGCTCCCTTCTCGAGGAGCCTGGGAGAGCCATTTTGGTTCTGTTCTGACTCCATTCACAGCAGAACTGGCCATGTCCAGCACCAAGTCCAGGGTCATAGTCGCTAAGAGGAACTGAGTGGTCACTCTATGATAGCTGCACCTCTTGGTCTAGGAGACTTCTTTAGCAGAGCAGTCACTTTTCTCAGACCAAGAGAGATCTTGCCCCAAACGGGCCCAGTCTAGAAATGACTCCACTCTCACATGAGCACCAGGTGGAGGGAATCTTCCCCCTGAGTCGAAGCTTTAGATCTCGGCCCTCAGACGATGGCCCTTGGACAGAAGATCACTGCTCAGGCGCCAGTTTCTGTCCCAAGAGTAGCAGGTGTCACCTGCTGATGATAGGCCCAAGCGATGTGCTGCTGTAACTCTCCCAAAGGAGAGTGCATGTTCTATCAGCTTCAGACTGAAGAGTCCTGGGTTCGATTCCAGTCGAGGGCATGTACTTTGGTTGCAGGCCAGATCCCCAGCCCCGGTCGGGCAAGTGCAGGAGGCAACCAATCAATGTGTGTATCTCACATCGATGTTTCTCTCTCTGTCTCTCCCTTTCCTTCCACTCTCTCTAAAAATCAATAAAAAATATCCTCGGGTGAGGATTAACAAAACAAAAAAAGAGAGTACACTCTTTTCAAAGGCAGAAAAGGAAGAAACGAGGCAGGTCTCAGGGTAGTTGATGCCACTTAATTCTTCCACCGAATTTGCTGTGGGAAAAAACAATGATCATTTTGCACTGATCCCTACAGAGAGGTAGTGGGAATGCAATAAAACAAGACTCACAGGTAGGTATTGTAAGGAAAAGAGGAATGGAGGAGGAGGAGGGAGAGAAATTTTTTAAATACGTAGTGGGGTTCATTTATTCAGATACAAATGAGACACCTATTCTGTATCTCACAAGCCTGAGTTGGGGATTTATTATGGTCCTAACCTTCTCAGGGCCAAGATTAAACTAGCTTCTGCACTGACTAGTGTGGCTCGATTCCCAGTCCGGGCACATACCCAGGTTGAGGGTTCAATCCCCAGTCAAGGTGCATATGGGAGGCAACTTATCGATATTTCTCTCTCACTTTGATGTTTCTCTTTCTCTCTCCCCTGCCTTCCTCTCTCTAAAATCAATAAAAAAAACTCATCCCTGGGTGAGAATTAAAAATAAATAGCTGAACAATCATTTGAAAAAATATTTACTAGATTTCAATGACCCAAGACAGGTCCCAAAACATCTAACATGGAGCTAAGATCAACATTAACAAAAAGCTCAGCAATTTCATGCTACAAGAGACAAGCAAGCTGTGTTTCTCAAATTGCTAAAATCTATTTCACTCCCTTCTTAATTCCAACAGATAGGTACTATCTATTCCCAGGATGTTCTGAATCTGTAACATTTGTTCCTATATTGCCATTAGTAAGTCTCTCCTACCTGCTAGGTTTAATAATTTTCAGAGCAGTTACAATAAGTCTCAGCTGGAGGTCCCCAGGTTACCCTTTTATACACTTGATGCTACTCTGAGAACTGTCTGTCTCCCGAGGCTGTGGAAGGGTAGCTGCCCTGCTCACCGTGCTGCTGAGAATAGCATCGATCTTCTCCTCCTCTGCAGATCCTTTGTCCACCTTACTCCTGTACGCTAGCAACTGCTGACGGTCCTTCAGGTCCCGGCAAGTCTGCACACCATAACAGTCGAGCAGTGAGTCCCAAATCAGCCTTCTCTAGGAAGATCTTTTGCTTTTTGTTACTCCCACTTCGAGCCAAGGTTCAAGAAGTGGCTGGGTGACAGGGATCAAGTCCCCTCAAAATCTCATGTTGGAGTGAAGTCTACAGAGCTTATGTGGCTTGATTCAGTTCTATGAGTTCTCTGAGCAACAGACTTAAAAGAGCACAGAGGAACCAGTCGGAAGATCTGAGAAAATAGCATAGGACTGCTGGCCTCCAAACTAACTCCTCCCAGACCATTTTGCCCATTATATCAAAACTGAGGGCAGGATCTCAGGGCCCAGGACAGAGAAAACCATAACCCCCACTCTCCACTGAGCTCTAACTCAGGGTTCTTATTTCCTGGGGACTCACATCAATGACGACATCATGGCACTTGAACTTCGTAGCTAAGTTCAACTTTGTGTCCACATCTTCCACTAGATTGACATATTCCTGTAATATCTGTGGGAAGAGGTACTTCTGATTAATGATTCCAGAACTCTGAAAAGTAGGGGAAAAAATCCTAAGGAGGCAAGAGTTCATCTATAACATCTGAAGTCTACCATTCCCATCAGCAACCACAGGACCAGTTCTGTGATGGGAAATGAAGTGGACCCCAAGCAGCATTCCACACTCCCCAGGAAAGCAGGGAAGCACACACTCCTCCATAGCCTAGAGCTGGATACCCAGGCCAGCAACAGGCAAGCTCCACACCTGATCTGCACTGTGCCCTGATGTCCCTTCTCAGTGAGTTCTCCTTTTGTATCATTTCACCAATATGGCAGCACTCCATACGTGCTAAATACAATGGGTGCTCCTCAGAGAGGGCAGGTTACTTCTAAAGGGCAGAGGAGAACATCTCTCCCTGGCCTGTCCTACATCAAGACCAATACAGTCATCATGTTGCCTTTAAGGGAAGAACAGAACAGGTCAGGTCTCCTCTCACTGACCAGTAAGAGGCTACAAGTTAGGTCTCCTAGAGGATCCTGTCCCTAACTCTCTTCAGGAGCCATTACCTGAACGGGGGCATTGTTCTTGTGCAGAATTTCCACGACCCGATGGAAGCCAATGGGTGCTCTCTTCTTGGTGTAGCCCAGCCAGTTCTGAGAAAGAAGATGGCAGGAGTAGGTAGGCCAGACATGAACAATACACCCTGAGCTCCTCTCCCTGCGTTTTACAGTCAGCCTACCTAGAATAATGTGATGGTGAGAGTGGATGGACTAGGGAGGGGAACAGGGAAATGAGAGAATGAGTTTTTTAGAAAAGTGAAGAAACTTGAGAGAGTGGGACAGTCAGAGGTGTGAAATAAGTTCTTAGGTTTATAGGCACTAAAGCAGAAAAGTGTGAAATACAGCTAAATGAAATAATTAATTTACATAACCACACTTATAATATGAACTTATCTAGGAGAAAAGTCCTACTCTTTATAAGTCTACCTTTTTAAAAATATATATTTTTATTGATTGGGGCTAAAGACAGAGATAGAAACATCAATGAGAGAAAATAATAGATTGGCTGCCTCCTGCATGCCCCCTCCTGGGGATCGGGCCTGCAATCTGGGCATATGCCTTTCACTGGAATCGAGCCTGGGACCCCTCAGTCTGCAGGCTGACACTTTATCCACTAAGCCGAACTTAAATTTATATAAAGATGTTTCTTTGTATTTTTTTTTTTCACTGATTTTTAGGGCGAGTGGAAGACAGAAGGAAAGACAGAGAGAAACTTCAATGTGAGAGAAACACATCAATTGGTTGCCTGCTGCATGAGCCCTCACCAGGGCGCAGGCTGGGGAGGAGCTTGTAACCAAGGTACATGTCCTTGACCGGAATCAAAGCCGGGATCCTTTGGTTCACAGGCTGACGCTCTATCCACCGAGCTTAACCGGCTAGGGCAAAGATGTTTTTTGTAAATTCATGAGGAAAGATCTGGAAAGCATCCATCAAACTTTTAATGGCATCTACCTCAAGGAAGGGGGTGAGATTAGGAGCAGACAGTCGGTGGAAGAGAAACTTCACTCTTTATTCTTTATACTTCCAGACAGTGTTTCATTTGGACACAGACACGTATTGCTTTGGTAGTTAATGCAGCTAATTAAATAAACATCAAAGGGGAAAAACAGAAAATTCTCAAACCCATAATGAAAAAAAATCAGTATTCAAGATGTCAACCAGTAGACATGACAACCAAATGTAATGCAAGATCCTTGACAGTAAACAAACACAAGAAAAAACAGAAACAGCTCCAAGGAGCTAATTTACTACAGACTTTATATATGACTAGAGGCCTGATGCACGAAAATACGTACAAGAATAGGCCTTCCTTCCCCAGGCTGCCGGCACTGGCTTCCCTCCACACTGGGACCTGGGCTTTCCTCCAGCCCCGGCTTAGTCCGAAGAACATCCGGTCTAATTAGCACATTACCCTTTTATTATTATAGTACTACATTAATGTTACATTTCTTGAGAAGAGTTACAAAGAAGAAAAATGCTTTAAGAGAGAAGTGGCATGATGTCTAAAACTTACCTTCAGAATGGTTCAGCGAAAGAGAGAAAAAAGCTTATTTTCTATGCATGTAGAAAAAGAGAAAGCATATGTAGCAAGAATGTTAATAAATGAGTGAAGTACGTAAAGACTATTAGTATTCACTATAAGATTCTTTCAACTTTTCTTTAGGTGTGAAATTGTGGAAAACAAAAAGCTGGAGGGAAGATGTAAGCCAGTCACTAGAACTAGAGACTCCGGTGGGTCTGGGATAAGAAGAGGATGCGCCTGAGGCGCCTGCAGCACGCAGAGGTGCAGGCACTCACCTTTGTGGTAAACAGAGCATCTACATCATGCCAGGCACGGAGCTTGGCGCGGGCGGCCAAGGCAGTTAGCACATACTGTTTATCTGGGATCTAGAAAGCAGAGACCAGAGGAATTTAAGCGGAAGTAGGAAGTGCCAGAGGAGTTACTTGAGAATTCTGGAAAAGGTAGTCAAAAATATACCATAGTATTGATTCTGCCTCTTAAAAATCTGTACGTCTCTCAGGTCACCAAGAACCCCGTAGTTTCCAAGCCCCAGCACTGAGGTAGGCCATTCAGTTAAAGCCTTACCTCACTCCCCACCAACCCTTTCATTTCCCCCCTTTAACCTTGAATATAAAATACTTACTTACACAGCAACATCTACTCCACATAGTTACCATGATACTACATTTACCAAAGCACCGACCATTTTATATCTACCTTAAATGTCTTCTTCAGGTTGACTGGACTGCTGAATGTCCCCTAGGGTGAAAGTGGAGAAGGAACTGTAGTGTTACCAACTTTCCCAAATGCCACCCAATCTCCCATCTTCTTTTGTACTGACTAGACTTTCTACATTTCACTCTGTGACCAATTAAACCCAGAAATTATTTTAAGAGCAAAGCTCCATTGGGTCTAAGGAGGTATCATTGCAACCCAGCTTAACAAGACTGGGTTAATAAGTATGATATTTTTCCCAATTTTTTGCTAATCCAAATGTCCACTTGTGATCACTAAATTTTATAAAATGTGTTCAAACATCCAGTTACCTGACACCCTGCTGCTCTTCTGTGTCAATCCATGTGCATTTATGGGCCTTTGAACAGAGCCTGCTGTGGGACCAGCACTGCTGAGACAGAATGTGCTATGCTATACAGGCCAGGTCACCGGACACCACACAAGCCTTACAAACCCCTCTTCCCTCCTGGCTCACCCGAGGGCCAGGAAAGCCTCCAGATGGATTTCCAAGAACTACACGCACCCCTTGATAACAGGGTACATCAAAATACTGACTTCGAGTTACGTTCCTCTGTGCAGTGGGAGTGTGTGGGGTCTTTCCCGTGTTGTCGTACCTCGGGCTCTGTGTAGTGGTAGAAGCAGGAGTAGAAGAGTGTCGTCACTAGTGGCATATTGAGGATGGAAGCTTTGCGGGGGTGCTTCCGGAAGATCTCTGTCTGTCCTGCTGATTCTAGATGGCGGTCATTTGCCTGTAGTGGAGTGAGCCAAGTGAAAAAAAAAAGAACTATGTCCATGCAGTAGAAGCAGAGAGAAACTTAATGCTACCCTAGAAAAGAGGCAAGAAAGAGAAAACAAGTGGGCTAGGACCGTGGTCGGCAAACTGCGGCTCACAAGCCACATGCGGCTCTTTGGCCCCTTGAGCGTGGCTCTTCCACAAAATACAACGGCCGGGGAGAGTCTATTTTGAAGAAGTGGCGTTAGAAGAAGTTTGAGTTTTAAAAATTTGGCTCTCAAAAGAAATTTCAATCGTACTGTTGATATTTGGCTCTGTTGACTAACGAGTTTGCTGACCACTGGCCTAGGATAACCCACAGGAGTCTAAAGCCCCAAAATGATGACAGATCCAAGCTGGATGGAGGCAGACAGAGAAGTGGCAATGCAATGGGAATTCTGAGATGAAGAGGAAATATTTCTAGGTTAACTGCAGGTGAGAAGAAAAAGGATGCTGAGAACAATGGAGGGAAGAGACAATGGTGGAGAGGGAGAAAACAAAAGGCTCTTAGAGACTGTAACAGGAAATGACATATGTAGGCAGAGCACAGATGTGTCCCAGAGGCTGATGGCACCGAAGCAGAAAACACAGATATGAGGAGTCTGACCTCAATAATGATCTGACGTTCCAGGAGTGTGTAATGGTCTTGTATGTGTGCAGAATCTTCCACTGAAAAAGGCAAACTGATAGAGGGCCAAAGGTTAGTACCTCTTTCTCTGCTCACACAGGAAACAAACCGAACTAGACCAAATCACTACTATAACATAAGAGGCTCATGGTGCTTCATAAATCTGATCTCAATTCACCTCTGGAACATCCCTAAAGGCAGAGAGAGAGAAAGCAGACACCAGAGCAGAGCTTTGGCTGCGATTTTGCATTTAAGGTTTTTGCCAACTGAAGAAGTATCCTGAAAATTGACAAACTATATGTAGCCATTAGTGATTTTGTTGAGGAATGAATTAGAATCCTCTCGTTGGGAGAGTTGAAATGATTGGTGAGTCACCTGGCTAAGGAGGGAGCCCAGCCAACTGCTCATCTATTCCAGGGAAGCACTTTGGTTCGTGTTCCTGCTTACTGTCAACGTTTAACTCTCCTTAAGGGTCACTTACATTTGGGAGCTGTTGTTTTACTGTAGGGGAATAAGGTAAAAGTAAATTACATGGCATGGTAGTATGTTTGTAGACTGGTATAGATCTCTAAGATTTACACAAATGTCAAACGTCCTATCCTCAATACTACATTATATTTTTACACATGAAGAAGCTGAGGGACAGTGTCTTACCCAAAAGGCACATGGCAAGTCATTGGGTAAGGCCAGGAACAGAAGCCAGATTTTCAACTCTCAGTTCACAGATCTACCCTTCAGAAACTGTGCCCTTATTCTCCTACTCCATTCATTCCACGAGGAATTTTGAAATGCAATTATACTATCCCAAATTAAGTGTGAGCCATAGCCAATTTTTAAGAGATAAGAGGAGATGAAAATAGGTTCCAATTACTTCATTACTCTACCTTTTCTCTTCGTTTACCAGAGGCCATAAGACATAACTCAGTATTTGATTTGATAAGGTTAAAAGTGAAAATGGCATTGACATAAATTTCTGAATGTGAACCCTGAAAATCACATCACATGAGGAATAAGGAGAACCACTGTGAAGACTGAACTTGGAGAAGCAAGGTCCACTGGGCAGACTCTATACCTGCCTTAGATTCAGGGAAGGAAGATTTGGCTCAATATAAGGAAGCACTTTCCAATCATGAAGGTTGCCTAACAATAAAATGAGCTACTTCCAGAGCAGCGAGTGCCCAATCATTGGAAGAGTGATGTGTGGGGCTGGTTTTCACAGGGACTTATATTCTTGGTCAAAGCCTATACTGAATCAGTGGTTCTTGAACTTTGGGGTTTCAAGGACCAGTAACATTGAAAATAATATAGAAGGTAAAGTGTTTCCCACTATTATTGTAATACATACGATCATAAATAATTAAAACCAATTTTATTATCAAAAAGTGTATGTTTGTTTGGGGGTGAGGGGTGGGAGTGAGGTGGTAGAGGGGAAAAAAATCCCAGAATAAAAGGCAGTCTTTCAATTAAATAAATGTAGCTTTTGAAAGGAAAAAACAAAACAAAACAAAAAACCTCTCTCTATTGTCTTTATTTACCACCAATCAATGAAAATCCTACTGGGGACTAATATTTCAAACCACAGAGTAAGACAATTTTTAATGATGCTTGTATGATCCATTGTGTTAGCCTTTCCCTTCAACTATCTATCCATTCCACCATCCTTTAGTCACTTAATTTCTCTGCATATGAGTATTGATACTTAAAAACATTTCTCTTCCATACTTACCCGATACAGGTCTTAAGAAATTCTTTCCGTTTCTCAGGGTCCTGAATGCTCAAGTGCTCTCGATAATGGGACAGCTTAAGAAAAAAACACAGAAAGGCTGTGAGCTAGTTTGTCTCCTTAGAAGGGGGAGGTAACTCCTTAAGCAGACTTTCCATCCTAAAAACTAAATTCTTGCCCTGCCAGTGTGCTCAGTGGTCATGTCAACCTATGAACCAGGAGGTCACGGCTCGATTCCAGGTCTGAGCATATGCCCAGGTTGCAGACTCGATCCCCAGTAGGGGACATGCAGGAGGCAGCGAACAATGATTCTCCCTTATCACTGATGTTACTCTCTCTCTCCCTCCCTCTCCCTTCCTCTCTAAAATCAACAACAAATACACACACACACACACACACTTTTAAAGCTAAATTCCTCATTATCAGAGATTCTTTCTTGGTATGGATTGGATGTGAGGATGGAGAGGGCAAAGAGTGATTTGAAATTACTCTTTGGGCCCTCGCCAATGTGGCTCAGTTGGTTAGGCATTGTCCCCTGCTCCAAAAGGTTGCCAGTTCAATTCCCAGTCAGGGCACATCCAGATAGCATGCAGGAGGCAGCTGATCCATTTCTGGCTCTCACACCCATGTTTCTCTCCTTCTCTCTCTCCTCCCTTCCTCTTTCTAAAAATCAATTTAATTTAAAAAAGCTTTACCAAAAAAAGTCACTCTTTGGTTTATCTATAATTCCAATATATAATATGGCAGCCAGTAGCCACATGTTTGTTTATATGTAAATTTAAAATAATTAAAAAGAAATTCAGGTCCTTAGTTACACTAGTCATTTTTCAAGTGCTCAACAGTTACACGTGATCTGCAGCTCCCACATCGGAGAGCACAGATATAGAATATTCCCATCACTGCAGGAAGTTCTATTGGGCATGCTGATCTATAATAAAATATCTTCAACTCACACATACATTGAGTGACCAGATTATTATGATCTCTGAACGCATAATAATCTGGCCACTCAGTGCACACACACTAGAGGACTGGTGCATGAATTTGTTCATGAGTGGGGTCCAGCCAGCCTGGCCAGGGGAAGGGGACATGGCGGATGGCTGGCCTGCCTGCTGGTCGAACTCCTGGTTGAGGGGACAATTAACATATTAGCCTTTTTTTATATAGGATTATTTAGGATATACACTGAGTGGCCAGATTATTAAGCGTTCAGAAATCATAATAATCTGGCCACTCAGTGTAATAGAGTATTGCAAAAAGTAATAAAGTTATAAATATAAATCGGTTACCCAAACCACATTTATTTTCACTAACCAAACTTTAAAACAACACACTTTATAAGAACGCCATATGAAAAAAATTCCTTATAGTTTCAAATCTATGGAGATTAAAAATAGAAACAAAGACTTTTCAAAATGATTACTACAAACTGCCAAACATTTTCAGCAGATTAAGATAAAGCATTTTTTGAGACTTTACCCTGCCTTAAATATTAAGTACATGTTCCTTTTACAAAATATTACTAAAAAAAGATTTTCCCGAGTTATACTCTGTTGTGCAAACAAGTTTAACATTATTAAATGTGCCAGCCAAACAGGAGCACTGCTCTTACCACACATGTGCTCAACAGTGACTCAAGGAACAATCCTGCCACTGACAGCGCTGGGAAGTTGAGCCCCGCACTATAACAAACTTCAAGAAATGACTCTAGCCATTTGACTCGGTGGCTAGAGCGTCAGACTGTGGACTGAAGAGTCCCAAGTTTGAGTCCAGTCAAGGGCACATGCCCAGGTTGTGGGCTCGATCCCCAGTGGGGGTGTGCAGGAGGCAGCCGTTCATTTATTCTCTCTCATCATTGATGTCTAAATCTCCCTCTCCCTCTTCTTTTCTCTCTGAAATCAATAAAAATATTTTTTAAAATGGCTCACTAAAATTTCAGTAATAAAACTTTAGGTTAAATTTCAGATTCTCATATTCCAGTTCAATCTGTGATGGTGGAAATCCGTCAGAAATCTATTTTAACATTCCGTCACTGAGCTCTAGCCAAAGTGTGTGCTGGGTGTGCCACCAGCTTGACCTCTCTTCCTTCTTGACATATATCTGGTTTCTTATCCCTCTTAGCTTTCAATAGTCCTTTCTTTTTTTATTGATTGATTTGAGAGAGAGAGAGAAAGGGAGAGAAACATCAATTTTGTTGTTCTACTTATTTATGCATTCATTGGTTGATTCTTGCATGTGCCCTGATCGGGAATTAAACCCTCAACCTTGGCATATCAGGATAATGCTCTCATCAACGGAGCTATCCAGCCAGGGCCAGCATCTTCTTTAGTATTAGAAGCCAAAATCCAAAAGCTCCTACAGACCAGGAATTGAAAACAACTAGAAAGAAACAAACAAAATTGCAAAATGGATGAGCCAATCTTCATTTTTTTAAAATTTATAGCCCAATTAAAAGAATGTATAAAAACAATAAAGTACATCATTTGGACTAAGTTTCCAGGATTCATAGATGTCTCTCTCTTCTGAATATAATCAATACAAATGGAAAAGAAATATGTTCAATCGTTCTGGGATCCTGGCGACTGAGTTTTGGCTTAGATTTCAGTGAAATAAGTCCCCGACTGAAACAAAGGTCACACTTACCGCAAGCTCTTCTGTTCTATCTAGGAACCTGGGAAGAAGTAGGAGGAACATTTTTATCTATTGACATGTGGCAGCACAACTTCACAAAATAAGACGACTGCTCTAAGAGAACACAGTTCAAACTCATTTGCCTCCATAGGTAAGATAAACCCTTCTCTTCTTAAACTTCCTACCACAGCAACTCTGAAAACACAGGGTAGACAAGCAATCAGTGTTACCTGATCTTTTTGGCTGAGCAAAAAGCAGGGACAAGAAGGCACTGCAGGGCGCTAGTAACTATAGGGTTAACTGGGCTCATGGGAAGGTCAGAGCTTCCTTAGCCCATGGTAATGCCATGGCCCCTTTGAGGAAGAGTCAAGCACTCTCTCTGCCGACTCCTGAACAGATTTTCTACATTGTTCTCTTGTTTTCATGTACAGTGTTAAGTGTATTTTGTCTCTCCCAAAAGGCAGGAAGGCCTCAGACAACAAGGACTTTGATGTTCTGATCCCTTTGCACTCTGAATGGTCCACATAGAAGTGAGGCTTACTGAGGCCCTGTTGATTGGAAGGAGGGAGAGAACACGTTGCCTCAATCAATGTGCCTTCTGAAAACTCATGGCTAACCATCTGTAATTTTGACTCTAACCAGGTGACCTGCTTTCCCCACCTTAGTCTTCGGGGCAGCTCATCACTATGCTGAAGTCACTGGTAAATGGAGTTACCCTAGGCCACATGTCAGCCTCAAGAGAGGTTCCAACCCCTTCTCTGATAGTGAAGAAAGAACACAATATACACACATTTTAACCTAAATGTAGGTTAAAGAAATAACCTACTGATTGGAATGAGATAGGAAAGGAAAACAGGATAGAAGATACCCGCTTCCCAGCCCACTCTCCAGCCCCAGCAGATATGTCTACCTCTTACCTCTCCATCAATCAGAATCCTGCCTAGTCTCATAAGCCCAACTCAATTCCCAACCACTTCCATAAGGCTATCCTCAGGTATCCAGACTAAAAGTTACATTTGCTTCCTCTGCTCTTCCTGTACGTCTCACAACCAACACTGTAATAAGAGATATCTTCAGGCTTAGCTGGCATTGCTCAGTGGTTACAGCACCGGCCTGTGCACCAATTAAGGGCACGTCCCTGAGTAGCAGGTCCGATCCCCGCCCCCATGTGGGACGGGTGTGGGAAGCAAGCAATCGATATGCCTGTCACGTTGATGTTTCTCTCTCTCACTTTCTCCCCTCAATCTTTCTCCCTTCTTGCTTCCTTCCACTCTCTCTAGAATCAATAGAAAAAATATCCTTACTCCTTGAGAATTTTTTTTTAAAAGGCACCTTCATTATAGATCTTCTATTTTTAAAATGCTTATTAAATATTAATACTGCAGACTAGGCATTTTGGAAGTATTTTACACAACACTAACTCTTCGCCTTCATAATGATCCTGTGGGATAGGTATCACCATCTCCATTTTACTGATGTGAAAACTGATACTGGGAGAGGCTGGGTACTTTCTCAAGGTCATGCTATGAATTAATGGTGGAGCCAGTATTTGATGCAGGTATGCCTGACTCCAGAACTGGTTCTGAACCACCTGCTGCCCAGTCACCTTATCACAGCCTGTGGCGCTAGTTATCCATCACATTTCAATATCTTGTCTCATAAGCACTTCCAGAACAAGCAGACAGTGTCTTCTTTGTGTTCCCCAGAGTGCTTTGAACAGAATGCTTAATGTACTTACTGGACCAGATGATCAGTTCTTACCTGAAGAGATCTAAAAGCAGCTTCTGATCCCCTATTTCCTTAAGGAAGTGAATGAGATGTCTCAGGGCGACCTGTCGCACCTCTAGCTCTCGGAAGAGGACTTCTGATGGGCAGGAAGAAGTTAGGTGGAGAAATATTAAAGCCTATTACTCAGGTATAAAATTGGTCTCCCTACTCCCACATTACAAAATTAATTCCTCAAAGCCAATAGGAATTTTCTTTTCGGCACCCATCCCTTAGGCTCAATCCACCATCAACACACTCCATGCTTCAGGGCAGCTCTTAGCCACTGAGTCAACTTTCAGTTCTCACCAATCCAAATGTGGTACTCAGCATCAACTCTGACTTTCTCAAACCAAGACAGCTGACTGTGTGCCCAGTACATAGAGGGGCGTTGTAATTAATGTAGTTGCCACTAACAGCTGAAGACTGCCCTCGGAGACATGAGATGAACTCTGAGGTCTCAGGCTAGCCCAGCTGTCTCTGCAGCAGTCTTGATGCTGGTAAATTCTGGTATAAAGCCACATGCCTTTCTCCCCTCAAGTGTAGCAGATATCGTGCTGACTGAAGATTTCCCTCAAACCATGCTCACCTTTGCTCAGTGTCCTCTTCAGGAATATCAGAACCTGGAGGAGAAGAGAACAAAGAACCCTAGCTGGTTTGGCTCAGTGGATGGAGTGTTGGCCTGTGGACTGAAGGATGCCTCGATTCCAATAAAGGGCAGATGCCGGGGTTGTGGGCTCGGTCCGCAGTGTGGGGCATGCAGGAGGCAGCCAATCAATGATTCTCTCTCATCATTGATGTTTCTGTCTTTCCCTCTCCCTTCCTCTCTGAAATCAATAAAAATATATTTTAAAAAGAGAGAGAGAGAACAAAATATTAATTACCCAGTGCATTCTTTTAAACACAAAGCCCCGCCCTGAGCAACACTGTCTAGGAATGTGGTCAGCAACTCAGTAGGCATCTTTGCAGGCCCAGACAACACATTTCTTGATGTGATAGAAGGACAGGTGGTGGACATCTAGAACTGCACTGTGTCTCGGGAGTCCACATGCACTGTACTGGCAAGATATACTTCCCTGCTCTCACATCTCTCCTCCCTCAGAGTACAGTAGCCAACCTACTGCTTTTTTATTATAATCAAGAGTTCCACACATATGTCCTAACAGCTAGGCTTTAAAGTATATATTACTGATAATCCTACACATCAATAGGAAATCCAGGATCTTTATTTGACATTAAACCTAAAAGGTTAAAGTCTATTCTGATTGGATTTTCAGAAACTAACAAAAAACAATTAAATGACAAACAAACCCACAACTCACGGCAGTAATGACGTTTCCATCATGCATGCTAACTGCTTCCTCTAAGAGTTGTAGCTTGTCCTGTAAGGAGCGGAATCTTTCTAGTGAGCAGACCTGGCCAAATAAGAAGAGAATTAGCGAGCTGGAAGAAGACTCTTCACTATATTCCTCTGTCACTGGACATTGAAGAACAGGCCAGAATAAAAGGAAATGTCTCCAAAGAAAGCCACTTTATTTTACACTGTGGTGCCCAGAACAATATCGACAGCAGATTCCCACCATACCCTCTCTAGTCAGCCTTATGCTCTATCTGTCATTTCCTGCTGAAGTCTCGCCAAAGTCAACAGGTAGAGATTACTTCCTCTTTTTATAATGAGGTCTAAATTACATACAGTAAAATCTACCCTATTTAAATGGACAGTTCCGTGAGTTTTAATAAGAACAGAATTCCATGTAACTACTAACACAATCAAGATACAAAATATTTCCATCACCCCAATAAGTTTCCTTGTCTACTTTAATGTCCATACCTTCCCATCCCATCCCCAGTCTATTATATATACCACCATTTATTTACCTGTTCAGCTCTGGATGGATATTTGGATTTTCATTTCGGGGGCTATTACAAATAAATTGTATGAATATTTGTGTATAAGGCTTTGAATGGACATGTTTTTGTCCATACAAAACATGAATGGTAAAAGACCACAAATGAAATTAAGTGTATGATTAATTTTGTAAAAAAATTGCCAGACTATTTCTCAAAGCAGTTTTACTATTTTTCCTTCCAGCTGACAGTGTACAAGAGTTCCACATCCTCCTAATATTTGATATGATCAGTATTTTAAAGTTTAGCCATTCATTCCAGTAGTGCAATAGTGGTATCACACAGTTTTAATTCACACTTTCTTGATAACTAAGAATGTTGAGCACCTTTTCAAGTGCTCATTGGCCATTCATATATGTTTTGGTCAAATTTTATGCCAATTTTTATTGGATTGTTTATTTTCTCATTGCTGAAAATAACTCACTCTTTATATACTCTGGATGAAAATCCTTTATAATATGTATATTTTGCAAATATTTTCTACCAACAATAATGATATTTTCATGTTTTAGTTTATTTGTTAATCCTCACACACGTATATTTTTTCCATTGATTTTTAGAGAGAATGGAGACTGAGAGAAATAACGACATGAGAGAGACCCCACATGCACCCAATCAACCTGCAACGTAGGTACATGCCCTTGACCAAGAATTGAACCCTCAACCCTTTGGACTGCAGGCAGATGCTGAGCACCGAGCAAAACCAACCGGAGCAGGTCTTTTCATGTTTTTAAATGCACTCAAAAAACACAAGTTTAAATTTTGATTAAATCTACTTAATCAACCTTTTCTTTTTCTGTTTCTTTTTTGTGTTTGCCCTAAATAATAAATATTTGCCTACCCCAAAGTCACAAATATTTTCACCTATTTTTTCTTCTGGAAGTTCTCTAGTTTTAGCATTTACTTATAGTTAGGTCTCTGGTCCATTTTGACCCATTAGTTATTATGTTAATTCTCACAAAATTGATCTATAAATTCAATATAATTTCAATCAAAATTTCAGGACCTCTTTTGTAGACATTGACAAACTGATACTAAAATCTCTATGGAGCCGAGACTGGTTTGGCTCAGTGGATAGAGCGTCGGACTGCGGACTGAAGGGTCCCAGGTTCGATCCCGGCAAGGGCATGTACCTTGGCTGCGGGCACATCCCCAGAAGGGGGCGTGCAAGAGGCAGCTGATCGATGTCTCTCTCATCGATGTTTCTGACTTTCTATCCCTCTCCCTTCCGCTCTGTAAAAAATCAATAAAAATATATTTTAAAAAAAAATCTCTATGGAAATACAAAAGATTTAGCCAAATCAAATAGCCAAAACAATTTTGAAAGAGAAGAACAAAGTTGAAGGACTTATATTTCCTGATTTCAAGATTTACTACAAAGCTACAATAGTCAAGACTGTGATAATGGCATAAGGGTAAACAAATAAAGCAATGAACGAGAATAAAGAGTCCAGAAATAGACCTACACACATATGGTCAATTCATTTTCGACAAAGGCACCAAGGTAATCCCATGGAGAAAGGATAGTCTTTTAGAAAAATAGAGCTGGAAGAAATGAAGAACTGTAGGGAAAAAAAATAAACCCCAATTCTAATCTCCCACCATATACAGATTGGGGCAAAAGTAGGTTTACAGTTATCAATATGGAAAATAATAATTAGTAAATAATAATACAAGAATAAACTCTCTGTTTTGTATACTCACAACTATAAACCTACTTTGGCCCCACTTTATATAAAAGTTAACTCATGCCCCTGGCCAGTTTTGCTCAGTGGATAGAGTATTGGCTTGCCCAATGAAGGGTCAAGGGAAATTCCTGGTCAAGGGCACCTACTTGGGTTTCAGGTTCAATCCTGGTCCTGGTCAGGGCTCATATGTGTCTCTCTCACATTGATGTTTCTTTCTCTCTCTCTCTCCCTCCTTCCCTCCATCCCTTTTATCTGCTCTAAAAATCAATAGAAAAAAATATTCTTGGATAAGGATTAACAACAACAAAATTAACTCATACTGGATTTCAGACATAAACATAAAAGATCGTGTTCATTCTTTACACACACACACACACACACACACACACACACACACACACACACTGAGTGGCCAGATTATTATGCGTTCAGAGATCATAATAATCTGGCCACTGTGTGTGTGTGTGTGTGTATTAGAGGCCAGGTGCATGAATTCGTGCATGGGTGCAGTCTGGCCAGCCTGGCTAGGGGGAGGGGACATGGACGGTTGGCCGGCCTGCCTGCTGGTTGAACTCCTGGTCGAGGGAACAATTTGCATATTAGCCTTTTATTATATAGTATATACATTGAATGGCCAGATTATTATGCGTTCAGAGATCATAATAATCTGGCCACTCAGTGTATATTTTACTGATTTTTAGAAAGGAAGAGAGAGGGAAAAAAGAAAGAGAAACATCAATATGAGAGCAGAACATCAATTGGCTGCCTCCTACACAATTGGATCCAGTCCTGACGGGCAATCAAAACATGATCTCTGATGCTCAACCACTGAGTCATGTTGATCAGGCTAAACCGGCAACCTTTTGGTATACAGGACAATGCCCAACCAACTCAGCCGCACTGGCCATGGCCACCCTCATTTTTAAAAGTACTTTTCCCTCTCGTCCATCACTCTTTCCCATTACCCTATCAAAGTAACACTAAACTCTAAAGAATCTCAAATTTTGCAGCTGACTTTCCATCTTAGTGAATTTATTTTCTTCCTGAAAACCACCTCATTTAACAAATCGAATTGAAGAGATGGGTCAAGAAATTCTCCTGATGGGAATAGCAGCCAGGATCCCCCCAAAACCCCACAAGACTTCTTTCCCCAGTGGCCTCACCTTGCCCTTCCGAAGGCGTCGCACCGTGTCACTGGGGCTCCAGTCGTTGCTGTAGTCCTGAAATATTAGCAACACACGAATCCCAAGAAGTTAAGGGATCAGAATTATCAGTGTGCCAGCTCCCTGCCTCAAACTCAGTGTCTTAGTCCCTAAAGGGGACATATTTTGTAGGAGGGAATGAGAGAAAAATTAATGAACTGGGATAGTCTTATCTTAAATTTCTGAAGGATCTAGAACAGGAGCAATACAGACGGGAAGAGATGAATCAAACACAGAATGAACCAATTGACAAAATCAGTAACCCTATGCCTACTGGTTCAGGATTTCAACCCCTCGATGCAATCAATCCCATTTTTGAGACTCTAAATAATAGCTATGCTAGCATATGGAAAGAAGGAGACATGTTCCTTTTCCAGACTTTAGGATATAGTTTCTTCCTTATGAATCAATTTGCTTTTTATGTGCTTCATGGAAGTATAAGCTTCACCAAGTTTCCAGCTCACAATGATGATCCAAAGTTTCAAAGGACAGCCTTCAAAAAGCAGCACAATGGAGAAGGAAAGGGTGCTAGGACTGAATCAGAAAATAGATACTTTTGAGTCCAAGTTCCACCATTTACTACCTGTGAGACCCCAGGCAAGCCCTAATGTTTAGGAGTCCAGTGTTCTTATCTATAAAAACAGGGTTAAATTAACAGGCACTCAAAAAGTTGGGAAGATCAAGCAAGATAAGGTCAAAGCACTTTAGACTGTGTACAGTGTCAACCCAGTGTAAGGTATTACTCACCCTAAACTCCCCTTTGGGTCTCCCCAGCTCTGGAGCATAGCTTTTGGCAGGTGTGTCCGAAAGAGCTGAAAGAGAGCAGGCAGCTGTTTGAGGACACCTCCTTCTTATCACCCCTTTCCTCAATGCTTTCTTCTTGACTTACAGGCTCCCAAGGTATTTTTTTAGGGCCCAAAGTAATTTTTGGTATCTCTCCAAAGCCAGTGTCCCTAGCAGTTACCCATTCCCCGTAACTAGAATCTACCTCTTACTCAGTATGAGAAAATTTCTCTAATAGTGATGACTCTGAATGAATTTTATCAAATCGTCTAATTACCACTTTTCTCCATGACTCCCCAGACTATACCCCAGATCAGTAACATCTTCCAAAGTAATCAAGAAAAGAGGGTCAATGCCTACCGTCAGAAAGGGACTGTAAACTTCCAAGTCTGGTTCTCCCTAAAGATAAAAAACACATGAGGGAAGAGGCGAACAGTTAAGCCAGAGGTGAACAGGATGTAGTGTGTATAAAACCTTATTATGCATTATGGGAACTTAAGACTTTAAAAACTTTATTCAATTTCAGAAATTTAAGATAACATTGGGGGGGGGAAGGCAAGGGAGAAAATTTTTTAAATTTCAATAAAATTTACCATTTTAACTATTTTTAAGCCTACAGTTCAGTGGCACCGAGTACACCAAAAGTACAACCATCACCATTATCCACCTCCAGAACTTTTTCATCATCCCAAACTGAAGCTCTGTACCCATTAAACAATAACTCCCTGTTCCCCTTACCCCCAGCCCCTGGTAACCACTACATATTCTACTTTCTGATTCCATGAATCTGACTAGTCTATATAAGTGGATTCATACAATGTTTATCTTTTTGTGTCTGGCTTATTTCACTTAGCATAAAGTTCTCAAGGTTCATCCATATTGTAGTAGGTACCAGAATTCTGTTCCTTTTTGGCTGAATAATATTCCATTGTATGTACATTTTGCTTATCCATTCATTAGTCAATGGACAGTTGGGTTATTTCTACTTTTGGCTATTCTGAATATTGCTGCTATGAACATTGGTGAATAAATATTTGTTCAAGTTCCGGCTTTCAGTTCTTTCAGGTATATAGCTAAAAGTGGATTTCTTAATCATGTGGTTACTGTGTTTAACTTTAAAAAATTTTAGGAACCACATATTGTCTCTCACAGTGGCTACACATTCTACATTCCCACCAGCAGTGCACAAGGGTTCCCAACAGCAATGCACAGGGGTGGGGAGAAATTTTGACCTAGGCAAATTTTTTCAGGGCCTGTCAAAGGGTTAATGCCAATTTTGTTCACATTCTAGAAACTCAGACCAACCCCTCTGAATTTCTCTCATTTCTCCCACTCTTTATCCCCAACTTTCAGCTCAAAGATCATTCAATAATCTTCAATAATCTCCTCCCACAGTAAATAAATAGTATATGTTGTTGTTAATCCTCAACTGAGGGTATTTCTCCATTGGTTTTTTGGGGGGTTTTTTGGAAGAGGAGAGGAAAGAGGGAAAGACAAGAGAGAGAAACATTGATGAGAGAGAAACACATCAGTTGGTTGCCTCCTGCAGGAGCCCTGACCAGGGCCCAGGCCAGGGAGGAGCCTGCAACCAAGGTATGTGTCCTTGACCGACATCGAACCTGGGACCCTTTGATCTGAAGGTTGACGCTCTATCCACTGAGCCAAACCAGCTAGGGCCTGAGCATTTTTTTGAAAAAGTAAAAGATGATTCCCTGTGGCTTTAACCACCACTTTTTACCTCTAAAAAAGCTGCTCAGGGAATAGGTAGAAGAAGGTTTGGGTAGCTGTGCATAGGAGAAGCTGTTTCGGCTCTTTAGCTGTTCACGCCCCTCATGGTTTGACCCACTGTTACCAGCAGTCTCTTTGATGGACCATGAAATACCTGTGAGATAGTAAGAACTAAATCAGTCATTCTCATCCAAATAAATCCTAGATAACAAGCATTCCAACAAACTCTAAAAGCTTTTCACCAGAGGCCCTGGTCCTTTGGCTGACACAAACTCCAAAAGTTCATGGGAGAAAGAATATAATCAAACAGACTAATCAACAGAAAAATGGGCAAAGGAAATGAATAAATGGATCCCAGAAAAAAACATTCAAGTGGCTATTAAATATATGAAAAGATGCTCAACCTCACTTTCAGTAAGATAATTACATACATGAAAAGTACACTGAGACACCACTGGTCCCCTTTAAGACTGGCAAAGATCCCAAGGTTTAATAACACCCTGTGTTGGCAAGGCTGTGAGGAAACAGGAACCCTTTGATATTGCATTGCTGGTGGGAGTACAAATTGATGCAACCCACATAGAGGGCAATTTGGCACTATCTATCCAATACAGATGCAAATGCCCTCTGCCAATAACTTCACTCTAAGATTTGATCGTTCATAGTCACCTCTAAGCAGAATACAAGGTTGCTGATAGCAAAATAAACAACACAAGATTGGAAATAATATGAAGTTCATCATTAGTGAGCTGATTAAACAAATTACAGAAAATGCATATATAGTAATACCATACTGCTATTTTAAAAAACAGAGAATGAGAAAGCTCTTTATGTACTGATATGAAAAGATTTCCAAGCTATAGCATTAAGTGAAAAGTGCAGGATATAAAGTATGCTATCACTTATATATAAAAGCGGTAAGTATATTCCTATATGTATTTCCAAATGTAAAAAGAATATTTTGATGCATACATAGGAAGCAAACAATGGCAGTAATTTCTTGGAAGGACAGGGACTAAGAATTGAGTAAATACATGACAGTGTGGGAGGGAAACCTCTGACTGTATGCTTTCAATACTTCATTTTTAAATCACATGATAGTATTCCCTATTAAGAAAAAAAAATTTTAATATCCTTAAAAACCTGATAGACTCTGCAAAACTACTAAGTGGTATTATATAAACACTAGGCAGCTAGACGTGGGGGCTAAGGAAGTCAGTTATGCCAACAGATATGAGCATGTACATCAGTAGTTCTCATACTAGAAGTATCTGCAGTGTTTTGTATACAATGAGACTTCCTCTACCCCATCCCTATTGCCTACTGAATCAGAGTCTCTGGAGTGACCCTAGGAACCTAATTTTAACAAGCATCCAAATGGGTCTAAAATAGCCAGCTAGGTATTAGCCCTAGGACAGCAGACCTAGCCATATGGGAACTACTGCTATATTTCCCCAAGAATCTTCTCCTCAGGTTAAATTTTCAGATGCGTGCATCTGCAAATAGCTACCTCATTCCTTTTCCTGACAAGCATTGAAAAGACAAACAAGTGGGCCTTCATTGATGATAAGAACCCTGAATGTCACTCCCCTCATAGGGCCTTTTCTACTTACTTCCCACAGGTTCCCCAGTCCAGCTGACTCTCTCCAGGTCATCATCGTCGTCATCATCCACGAAGTCTCGAAGGCTATTCACTGCCCGCTTGGATTCCTTTAACTGCAGAGGGACATCAGGTGGGACACTCAGGCCATCAGCAATGCCCCCCCTTCTCTTTAAAAACCAAGAAGGCTGAGGAATTGGAACTTGAAAATGGCCAACACTTTCACCTTCTGTAACAGAAAGTCTAGTCTGCTAAATATTTGCCAAGAAAACAAACTGCTTTTTAGCCAACACTGCAGTCCCATTGCAAAGGAGTTGGGAGGGCTCAGAGCCACCTTTGGGTTTTAATCATATTCCTGGCAATGCCGTGCTGTGTAAACCTGAGTGAGTTTACCCACTCTCTCAGGTGTTATAAGGGATATGTTTCTGCATTTATAAAATAGTCACAATAAACAGACAAAACCTCCAACCTCGTTCATCTTTCAAATAGAATAAATTATATCACATGACTTGCGATTTAAAAAAACAACAACAGAAAGAAATGAATCATCTTAAGAATATAAAGTAAAAAGGGCGGAGAGTTGGTTCTGAGAGCTCTTCTCTGTGAACATTCTCCTAAAGATTTGACCGAAAAGATTTGAGCCTAATGGAAACAGGTGAAAAGACAGGTTACCAAGCATGCAAAGGGAAGGAATGTCAGAGGCACTGAAGGGAAGGGTGCGACCTTCAGCAACTGTTCATGGAAACCTACCTGAGAAAGCTCATCATCTTCATCATCAAAGGTGAAAGCCTTGAACTTGGAGCTATTCCAATATTCCTCCTCATCAATCTTTGTCCGATTCATCTGGAGTGAGAGGAAGACCAATGTACAGTACGTCCCTTTCTAGATCCCCCCCTCAAAAGAAAAGAAAAAAAAAAACAACTACAAACTCCCCGCAGTAATCAGAAATGTATAAAAGAATCTAGTAATGCAAATACTGAACCTGCCATGTAAAATCAGATTTTTGGGTAGTCAAATGATCAAACCATACTTTTGAACCTCTAATTACCTACAAGTAGTCATTCATTACTAGAGCACCTACTTTGTTCAAGGCATTCTCTCAGGTATTGTAAGGAATATTTTGAAAGTGCAAGACACAGTTCCTCTCCTGAAGGACCCACTAACAGAGCTGGAGTATTCAGCACAGGTACTTAGAGAGGTAACAGTGCAAGGCAGGCAAGTGGTTTAAGAATGCATTATCACCCAGCCATTGAGGCTCAGCGATTGAGCGCTGACCTATGAAACAGGAGGTCACGGTTAGCGTTCTGGTCAGGGCACATGCCTGGGGTTGCAGGCTCAAATCAAAGCACAAATGAGCAGATCATTACTGCATTCATATGTTCAACAGATAATACACACACACACACACACAGAGAGACAGAGAGAGAGAGAGCGAGCGCCAGCTCTGAGGTTTTGGGAATACTACAGTGAATAAAACTGACAAACATCTTGCTCCCATGTATGCTTGTTAAGTGCCTGAAAGAACAAAAGCAATTAAAAAAAGCAGAACTATACTTCCTATATCTTCAAATCTTCATTAACTTATTAACAAGTACCTACCCAAACTTGGGAAGTGAGGGCATAGCAAAAAAAAATTCTGTATATATACATATACATACACACATGTATATATACACACATACGTATATATGTATACATATAAAATACTAGTGTGTGTGTGTGTGTGTGTGTGTGTGTGTGTGTGTATAATACTAGTATACATATACATTTGGTCGAAAGACCACAAATCCCTCTCTCATCTACTCTAAAATTAGATTCTGGTCTGAAAAATATTTCCCCTAGAATTACAAACCAATGCTAATTGGATAGAGTGAAAACTGGTTTAAATCAAGAACTAAGTCCAAAATTTCCACAGCACCAAAAATAACTCCAAAGCCTCCAGTGTCAAATTCTCAAGGATCAATGTGTTCTTCCTTTCATTACATCGGCACCTTTCCCAAGAGAAGCTTCAGAAATGCTCATCTTGGCAGCCCTTTGTGGCTTCTGATGGTCCTTACCATATTCTACTTTCCCTTTCTGTGTTTTCAGGGTTACAGGGATGGCAAAGGTACGGTTGGCAATTTTCTACTACCTGATCCCTTCCATTCTACTGAACGCAGCTTTAAAATTTTTTTGTTATGTAAATATATTTTCATTAATTTCAGAGAGGATGGAAGAGGGAGATAGAAACATCAATGATGAGAGAGAATCATTGATTGGCTGCCTCCTGCACGTCCCTGCTGGGAATGGAGCTGCAACTCAAGCATGTGCCCTTGACTGGAATCAAACCCAGGATCCTTTAGTCCTCAGACCAATGCTCTAGCCACTAAGCCAAACCAGCTAGAGCACTTAAAAATTCTTTTGTATACTTAATTCCAGGTCAAAATCAAATTAAAAAGCTGGCAAATAATAAAATCATCCCTCATTAGTGGTACAAGCACAGGTTTTGTAGTCAGGTAGCCTTGAGTTCAAATCTTGATTTCTCCAATTCTGAGCAAACTGAGTAATAATTTTCCTTCTTTGGAGAAAATCATATCCTACCTACACAGGGTTGCAGTGAAGAATACACTGAGTGGCCAGATTATTATGATCTCTGAATGCATAATAATCTGGCCACCCAATGTACATCCTATATAATTAAAGGCTAATATGCAAATTGTTCCCTCAACCAGGAGTTGACCAGCAGGCAGGTTGGCCAACCGCCCTTGTCCCCTCCTCCCGGCCAGGCTGGCCACACTCCACCCATGCACAAATTCATGCACCAGGCCTCATAACAATCTGGCCACTCAGTGTATATAGGACTCAGGAAACACCTAATAGGGTGCCTAGCAGAAAGTCAACACTAAACATTAGTTCCTTTTAGCATAGGATCTCTTACTGAAATCATCCTATCCCAGTTTCCTCATCTGTAAAATGGACATGAATAACAGAAACCGACCTTACAGGATTGTTGTGAGGCTTAAACCATTTAATACATGCCTGACACAAAATTAATGCTTAGTATCCTTTTATTATTTTTTAAACTTCCTTTCGTTTTTATTTTTAGAGAAAGAGGGGGAAAGGTCCATTTGTTATTCCACTTATTTATGCATTCATTGATTAATTCTTATATATACCTTGACCAGAGATTGAACCAGCAACCTTGGTGTATCCGGCCAATGCTCTAACCGACTGACCTGCCCAGTCAGGGCCCTTAACGTTTATTATTAATAAAGCATCATGGTACCTTGAAAGAAGCTAGAAAGGACATATTTTTAAGCAATCCTAAAGATTTTTTTAAAAATAATTGAATATAAAAATTCTTAGTAGGCCATCACTAACGCTGAAGGTACGCATAGAGCATATACTGTAAATGTCTCTGGCACAGGTGCCAACTTATAAAGCACTCGCTTTGTCATTTCAGAGCAACCCTGTAAGGTAGGCCTGGCAGATTTTTTTCCCATTTCATGGTTGAGAGTAATGAGGCACAAAAGGATTAGATATCAAAGCCACCCTGCTAATTGCTCCTGTGATCCTGGTTTGCTGCCTCCCGGATCATTTCCATGCTGACTTGCATGTTCCTTCTATTTTTCACATAGGAAAAACTAGGGCAGGTCATCTCTCACTACAGTGAAAAAGTATCTGTAAATATCTACACAATGGATATGATTTTATTGATTTTAGTAAGAGAGGAAGGGGAGAGAGAAACATTGATGTGGGAAACATCAATCCGTTGCTTCCTGTACACGCCCCCACTGGGGATCCAACGGCAACCTAGGTATGTGCCCTGATGGGAATCGAACCCGAAACTTTTTGGTATACCCAACCACTAGAACCAACTGAGCCACTGGCCAGGGCTGGAATTTCTTAACCACGCATTTTAGACTTGGGCAGATACTTGACATTAATTTGTATACTGCCGAATCAGAACCTAGATTTACTTGGCAAGTAAAGGGGTAAACATTTAATGGAGCAAGAACTTATAAAGCAAGCAGGTACAATTTTAAGAGTGGAAAAGGTGTTTTAACACTGTTTAAAATACTTCAGAGGCATATGAGATGGGGGGTAGGGGAGGCTGGGGGGAGGATAATGGGGAGGGGGAAAGGAAAACATGTACTACTATTAAATATAAGTTATACTGCAAAAAAGTCAATAAAAATTAAATGTTAAAAAAAAATACTTCAGAGGCTCAATGGTTGAACACTGAACCAGGTGGTTTGACTCTGGGTCAGGGCAATGCTCAGGTCGCAGGCTGATCCCCAGTGGGAGGCGTACAGAAGGCAGCCGATCAGTGATTCTTTCTCATTGACGTTTCTATCTCTATCTCCCTCTCCCTTCCTCTCCGAAACCAATTAAAACATATATATTTTAAAAATACTTCAGAGACTTGTCCTTATGGTCGGTCACTTATTTAATAAAAGCTCTGGAGGGGAGAACAAGAACAGGGCCAAGAAAGATGGGGGGGGGGGGGGGAGGGGATCAAAACCCGGAAACCAGGCCCTGGCTGAGCAGCTCAGTTGGTGAACTATGGTCCCAACACGCTAAGGTTGATGGTGGATCCCTGGTCAGGGCATATACAAAAGTCAAACAACAAATGCATAAATAAGTGGAACAACAAATCTCTCTCTCTCCTCTCCTCTCTCTCTCTCTCTCTCTCTCTCTCTCTCTCCCCCCCCCCCCAATTAAAAATAAAATAAATCCATAACCAGCAAGTTTCCCTGCCTCAGGACATCCCAGAAGCCAGCTACTGATAAGTTAGATTCGGATTCGGTTATCCTCCGCCAAGCCAGGCCTACGGGATGAGGCTATGAACTGAGGACCAGAGAATGTGAGTTACATTAGTGACAAACGTCCAAGAAGTCAAGGATCTACCGCAGTTGCCACAGCCCGGCGGATGCTTGGTTGACTAAATACTCGTTTAAAACAAACGTCGGAGCCGAGTCCCAGCTCTAACCCTGAGCGTACTCGGGTCTCCCAGCCTAGGGTTACTCCTACAGAAAGTCAGGCCTGGGGGTGTCTAGCGACGCCTCAAAGAACAAGGGGAAAAATCACGGTGCGAAGAGGCTGGACTCAGCCAGATCCGCGGCTCAAGGGGTTTGGGACACCCTCACCTCTTCCACACCGAGCCCTCCCAATCAGGACAGCGCCAGGCTCTTCGGCTGTTAGACAAGCCTTTCTAGACTGGCTGTGCGGCATAGCATAGGGGTGGAAAGCGACAGTTCCGGAGGGGCGTCCGAAGAGCAGCTGCGGTCCGAAAGGTGGCGAAGGGCATGCTGGAAGTCGTAGTTTCTTCCCGCTCTGGCGTCAGGCGCTGCACGACAGGACTAAGGGGCTGATTAACTACAGCTCCCAGAAGCTCCAGAGCACGGAGCTGAGATCGTTTCCTTCACGGCTAGCGCGACCTTCCGTAGCTACCCAGTTGTAGTCACTTAGCGAGACTACAACTCCCAGGAGGCTCAGCAGAGCCCACCCGGGGTCCAGGAAAACAATGAAACGTGTCCTTTGTGTCCCTCCGGATTAGGGGCGGTGGCGTTTCGAGCCCCTTGATAATCTGTGGCAGCCTGAAAGAACCCTAGAACTGGCGGAAGCCAAGTCCAGCGAGGGGGAACGGAAGTACAGGGTGGGATTGAGGAGGAGCCGGAAGTTAAGGCGGGGAGGGGGTGGGGGGTGGAGGGAAAAGCAAGCCAGAAGGTTCTGTGGCCGCTTCTAGTAGTTTCTAGGCGCTGCCGGGTGCTCGGACCAGGCAGTATTGAAGTGGTTGCTGGAGCTGCTCGGAACCAGGCGGTACTGAGGTGGCTGCTGGGGCTGCTCGGGACGTGGTGACGGCGCGATCGGAAAGCCGATGGCCAAGTGGGGCGAGGGTGACCCACGCTGGATCGTGGAAGAGCGGGCGGACGCCACCAACGTCAACAACTGGCACTGGTGAGGGCTAGCGGGCCAGGCCGCTGGGGCGCCGCGCCGCGCCGGGCTGCGGGGTCCCCGGGACCTCGGCCGGGACAAAGCTGGGGCTGAGGGAGCTCTGCCCGGGATGCGGGTGGATTCTTCTCGACGCTGTGGTCCTAGCCCCAGAAATCCCCCGGCTGCGGTTTCATTGTGTAGGGGGCGAGGAGCAACGTGCAGGGGTTGCAGAGAGGTGAACACATAACCCTCCGGCTCCTGCTTCCAGCCGGAGCAGAGAGGTGGGCCCCACACGTGGTCAGAGGAGACCGTGAGGCCCAAACGGCGGGTGCGAATCGCGTGGGGAGAGCGCTGTGTAAGGCTTGGGGGGTGGGGGCGGGATGGAGAGGGACTCGCATTCCAGTTTCGCGGCTTAGGGGTGAAATGAAAAGTCCCGGAAACCACCGCCTCTGTCCAGAGAGCGGTGGGAAGCGTGCTCTCCAGGTGCCCAGAGCTCAGGATGGTGAGGACGCATTGGCCTCACCCGGAACTGTTAGGTCGCTGGTGGTGTAACTCCAGGTTGCCGGGCAAGCATGGTTTTATAAACTAACGGCTCCAAAAGCCTCCTCTCCTTCATGAAAGCTTCCAGAAGTAGTTTTCTTACCTTTCGACCTCACTGAACTTTGTTCATACTGTCTTCACTTTTTTTTTTTTTTTTTTTTTTTACTTTGTTGCAGCTTTTCAGCTGTTCTTCCGTGCTAGTTTAGTAAGTTGCCAGGCAGATAGTCCTTTTTCTTCTCCTTCTCTCAGCCTGGCCTCCTCTCCTGTTAAGGTGCCCGGAATGTTTGGCCTAATTTGTGTGTGTTTTGAAGCTCTGGGCTCCTATAGTCTTCACGGCCATCTAGAGGGCACACAATGTGGAGGGTGTGTGTGACACAGCCTGGACCTGACAGGTCAGGACTCTGTGCTAATTGGGTCAGGATTATTGGTTTATTCCTCCCTGGACTTTTTATGCGTTCTGGGGCCGCCTCTGTGCTTCTTCAGTGAGATGTGCACAGATTCCCACCGGGTCACATGGCACTGTGCACCTGTGAAGGTGTCCTGTCAAATTCCAAGGCCAAAAGCATTGTGCTGATTTAGTCTGTAACCGTTCTGCACAGCAGTTGTTCTCATCGACAGCATGTGACTCCTCGTCTTCCTAAAAGAGTGACAGGCGTTTGTGGACATACTGGAATGGGACTGAGGGTTTTCTGTTATTTTCAAACCATTTGTCAGGCCTCCGTTAGCCGGCCATTCCCTTGATTAGAGCAAGCAGAGTGCTCTGCAGTTGGCTCCTGGTCCATAGCCTTGTTTCTGTTTTGCAGGACAGAGAGGGATGCTTCAAATTGGTCCACGGATAAGCTGAAAACACTGTTCCTGGCAGTGCGGGTGCAAAATGAGGAAGGCAAGTGTGAGGTGACAGAAGTGAACAAACTTGATGGAGAGGCGTCCATTAACAACCGCAAAGGCAAACTTATCTTCTTTTATGAGTGGAATATCAAACTAAACTGGACAGGTGAGTCTGTGGGCTGAATTGACTGATCTGTTAGGGAGCCAGGCAGAACAGTGTTCAGAGGTCATGAACTAACTTTTCAAGGGAGGTGTGCTGCTTTGGTGACCTAGAGAAAGCCGTGTTCGATGCTGAGACACTGAATGGGTTTCCTCACTGTGAGTCTCAAAGAGTCACCACAGTGAAGCCGCTGTGCACCTGTGTTTTGGGGGCTTGGTCTGGAGCTACTTCTGTCACTTGGATGATACAATAGTGGGAGAGGGATTTTTCTTTGGTCTTGCTCTTATTAATTGCCTTCACTGTGATTTTGGCAGGTTAAACTGTGCTGGCGAAGCTCACATATGACTAATTTGGGGCAGCTTTATCCTCTAGATTAGTGGTCGGCAAACTCATTAGTCAACAGAGCCAAATATCAACAGTACAACGATTGAAATTTCTTTTGAGAGCCAACTTTTTTAAACTTCTCCTAACACCACTTTTTCAAAATAGACTCGCCCAGGCCGCGGAAGAGCCACCCTCAAGGGGCCAAAGAGCCACATGTGGCTTGTAAACTGCAGTTTGCCGACCACGGCTCTAGTTTGTCCCTTCTGTGATATTAGCAAAGAATTGGGACCATGCATATGCCCTACTAGAAAGTCCTTCAGTTGGGAGGCTGAATTTCAAAAGGCCCTAAAACTAAAGAATTATGTGTAGGAGGCAAATTATAAAATAAATTTGTGCTTCAGTAAATATTTCTCAAATGAATGATGATAAAGAGGGGGAAAGTAGATGTATCAGGTTGGGATTTTTTGTTTAACTACTAAAGCATAGTGGTCTAAAAGGAATCTTAGGTTTCATCTTGCCCCGTCCTCTTTTCATAGATTGAGAACAGGCCTAGTGAAGTGAAAGTAAATAAATGTTTTGTTGGTTAATTTTGAAATACGGTCAGTTCTGCTATAATGCATTCCTAAAAGTCGCTGCACTATGTGAAGTTGCTCAATGAAAAGCACAGGGCTAATTGAGAAGAGAGGATTAGGCACAACATGCAAACATTTCGTTTGCTAAGTGGTTAGAGCATTGGCCCAGGCAACTGAAGGGTCCTGGGTTCAATTCCCAATCAAGGGCACGTACCTAGGTTGCAGGTTCAATCCAGGACCCGATTGGGGTACTTGTGGGAGGCAGCCAATCAATTTGCCTCTCTCACATCAATGTCTCTCTCCTTCTCGCCTCTCCTCCCTCTCTCCCTTCCACTCTCTCTAAAAATCAATGGGAACGTATCCTTGGGGTGAGGATTAACAAAAAAGGAATTTTAGGAATGTAAATGTGGATAGCACAGTTTTAAACATGTTAAGTAGTAAAAAATACATAAATAATACAATAAATATGGTGCTTTACTTGAAAAAGACCCGAAGCTTATTGTGGAAATGGGCCGCAGAAGTGTTGTGGCGTGGGCATTACTGTGAAGTGGTGGGAGGCGGGTCATCTGAAATCAGAAGGAACTTGGTAATTCCATTTGTGAACAGCGTGGCTCATAACAGGCATAGTGCACTGATATCACTAGCAAGGAAACCTTTGAGATGTGTTTTGTGTGTTCCTATGCCGCTCAGTTAAGCGGTGTGTTTTTTTTATGTTCACCTAGTGTTTCTCATAGAGGGAATCACATAGGAGCAAATGTGAAATTCATGTATGATCAAATGTCCCCTAGGGTATCAGTCACATTGGGACAAATTTGTATATTCTGACTAAGCATTCTAGCAGAACTGATTGGATTGGCTATTGACTCAAATCCTCCCTGGCAGAATTTGGCAGTTCTCGGTCCCACATGGTAATAACACACAAATGCCAGAAATTTGACGAGGAAAAACATTTCTGCTGGGGGAAGAAGGTCAGTTGCATCTGGTGTGTCGCATTTTTCTCAGAATAAAGAGGGTCAGTTCAATTGTCCAAAAGAAGTGTAAGCAGGGTAGTAGTTAGGACTCCAGAGCAGATGACTTTTCTTGCAGAGGAGAAGATAAGTGACATTGCATTGCTTTTGACAGGTACCTCTAAGTCTGGAGTGCAGTACAAGGGACATGTGGAGATCCCCAATTTGTCTGATGAAAACAGCGTGGATGAAGTAGAGGTTTGTGTTTCCTAACTCCTCATCTGAGTCTTCCACATCCTCTTATTCTCAGATGAGAAAAATGAGCTGTCACTCAAAAGTAAAGGCCAGCTAGGCCCACTCATGGATGTCTTTCTAGGCAGCCTCCAGAGCAGCTTGTGCTTCTTTAGCTACTTTGCTTTAGCTTGTGATTTGGGCTCTAACATTGTCCACCTTTGCGTTGGCAGAGCGAACTTGAGAAGGGACACTCATGGGGATTGTACAAATACCCCATCCCTTACCCGTTTCCTTTGGAAACGTCAGTTATCTGCTTTCTCAGCACCCACATTCCACAGCGTAGATATCCCTCAAGTGATTTACCACCTACTTCTGATCTTTCACTCAGATTAGTGTGAGCCTTGCCAAAGATGAGCCTGACACAAATCTCGTGGCCTTAATGAAAGAAGAAGGGGTGAAACTTCTCAGAGAAGCAATGGGAATTTACATCAGCACCCTCAAAACAGGTATCCCTTGAGTAGTTATGTATGCCTTGAGGTAGTTTTCCACCTGTCAGACTGATTAAGGGGCTTGACAGTCTTTTCTTTGGAAAATGGGTAAAGATTTGGGGGGAGGGGCCTTATTTCATCTTGAAGTCAATCTATACACTGAGGAAGGAAAGATCTAGAGGTGCATTGTCTAATATGCTGGCTGTTGAGCAGTTGAAATTGACTAGTTCAAATAGAGATGTACTTTGAGTATAAAATACAATGGGTTGAAGACTTAGTACAAAAAATGTAAAATATCAATTTTTTTACATTGATAATATATTGAAGTGATAGTTTGGGTACATTGGGTTCAATATATTTTAAAATTAATTTTCCTGTTTACGTTTTTTATGTGGCTACTAGAAAGTTTTAAATTACATCTGAGGCTGGCATTACACTTCTCTTGGACAATGTTGGTGTGCAGAGTTGTATCCCCAGCCTCACTGCTGGAGCACAGTCCTGGAGCATCTCTCCAGGGACATTTAGGGGGTGACTAGAATACTAATCAGCTCAGCTCTCCCTAGAATTCCAGCTCTGCCAGTCCGTTTTTATCTTGGTGTGGAGTACATGTAATGACGATCAGAGGGAACCAGCCTAGAAGGTGGTAACCTGTGCTCTGATGCCAGACTAGTTGTAGCTGTTCTACGCAGCGTGGAGAAAGGGTACTGAACACGCATCCTTAGGTATCCTGCCCCACTCTGGAAGTCATTGAAAGTGCAACGACATTCATTGGCTACCCTCGGTAATAGATTTCACATACATTTAACAAGTTGTAATGCTTCCAGTTGAGTCAGGCTTAAAATAATTCCAGTAAACATACTACATTATATAACATACTCAGATATCTGCCTGGCCTACACCAGAGGTAAAACCATAAAGTAGATAGACCTGTTCCTCGTCCTTGGCACATTCTGGATTAAGATGGCCATATTTGTTAAGCTGCTTGAAATCCCAAATCTCAACTAAGAAGTAACTTCCCAGAGCGGGAATTTTTATCTTTTCAGAGTTCACACAAGGCATGATCTTGCCTACGCTGAATGGAGAGTCAGTAGCCCCAGCTGGTCAGCCAGCACCGAAAACTGAGGAGCACAAGGTAAATGGTCTTCCAACATTGGGCGAGGCAGTGTGCAATTGTGTTCGGACACTGCCTCCTCTTCAACGCCACATTTCAGCTTCTCTCTGACGAACCTCTAAGCCAGAGCAGCTTGTGGTGCTTTTCTTGTTTATTTTTAACTATTGCTAGAGCAAATGTAAGCCATCAGGGATTTCAGAGTCTGACCCTTGGTTGCATTTAACACCAGTCATGTGGATACAGCATGGTCTTCAGTATCATTTCTAACTGGGGTGTTACTATCTCGTACTTGGATAGTAGAGGTCTCATCAAGGTATTGGGTTAGGCCACTGACTTCACCTATCAGGAAATTGATTGAGTTCGCCCATTGGCAGGGTGAAATGGAACTTGTGTAATTCAGGCCCAGCACTCAGTGTTCAGCCCTCATTACCCTTTGTCAGCACAGTGGAGGCTACTTTGGAGATGGGGCAGGGTTGGAGGTACTGTTTTGAGCTATTTAAGCATAGAAATTCTGTTTGAGAGTTACAGTGTGCTCTTCAGAGATAACCTAATGATTTAACATGTCCTTTTGCCGATGGGTTTTCAAAACAGTAGTGGTCTTCCCTAAAGTGGTTGTTTTCAGTGAGAATTAAGCATTTTCTGGAAAAGTTCCCCTTGTGACTGAAATACGAATCAAGTTCTCTCCAACCACCTGGGACAGTGGTCGGCAAACTCATTAGTCAACAGAGTGGCAAACCGCAGCTCGAGAGTCGCATGTGGCTTGCGAGCTGCAGTTTGCTGACCACTGCCCTGGGACAATTAGCCTTTGAGGTGAAAACATTTGTGAGAATAAATGCAGGTTTGTCTTGGAAACCATATTGAGGTTTCACCATTACTCTAACAGCTTTCATTGTGACTTTCACAGGCTAAGTCTGCTCCTTCAAAAACCCAGACCGGACCTGTTGGTGTCAAAATCCCCACTTGTAAGATCACCCTTAGAGACACTTTCCTGACATCCCCAGAGGAGCTCTACAGAGTGCTTACCACCCAAGAGGTAAATGTAACCTGTCCTTTGACCTCATGGCACCTGCCAGGCCAGGTGACTTGGGTTGTGGGCACATCCCCGTCAAGCAGAGGAAGTACTAATGAGTAGAGTCTGGAGGCTTTCTTCTTCCAAGCAAAGGCAAAGGAAAATCCACTTTTGTTCAACCTACTCCTCAAAGTGTATTGGCCCTCTTTGTTCTCATATATATTAGTTGGGGGTCCTCTAAATGGAAACCACTAGGAATCATTCTTTTTAGACAGTGGGGCTCAAGGAATGTTGTATTGGGTTCCCACTCACCCAAGTCAAAGCCTGGACTGCAATGGAATAGAATAGAACCTGGAACAGACATTGGGCAAGGCGGTGTCTTTGGATGAGAGTTGAGGCATGCAGATGTCAGTTGCCATTTGTCCCTGGATCCCACTGAAAGCCATGCATCTTCCTACTTTGTTTTTTCTACAGCTGGTTCAGGCCTTTACCCATGCTACTGCGACGCTAGAAGCAGACAAAGGTGGGAAGTTTCACCTGCTAGATGGCAACGTCACCGGGGAATTCACTGACCTGGTGAGTACCTCCTGGCCCAGGCCCGGGCTGCAGCCTCTGTCTGGTCAGAAGAGTATCATTTCTCCTTTTTTCCTCTCTGGGTAAAATTTAAGGCTTTAATCTCTTTAGTTAGTAATCTCTTTTGTTTTGTTTTGTTTTCAAAATAATGCTGCCATTTCAATTCTCTTGCTTTCCTAGAATTTTTTCCTTAGTGGAGTTAAGACCAGTTCTTCCTAGAAGAACTAATGGAAGAGAGGTTGTATATATTGCTGCACTGAAATTTCACCTGGGCACAGTTGACCACATCCAATTTAGGATTAAGAGGAGATATTAGGAACTCTGGGGTCTACTTTGCCTTCATCCTATATAATAAAAGGGTAGTGTGCAAATCAACCAAACGGTGGAATGACCAGTCACTATGACACTCACTGACCACCAGGGGGCAGGTGCTCAATGCAGGAGTTGCTCCCTAGTGGTCAGTGTGCTCCCACAGGGGGAGTGCCGCTCAGCCACAAGCTGGGCTGATGGCTGGCAAGTGCAGTGATGGTGGCAGGAGCCTTTCCTGCCTCTGCCACAGTACTAAGGATATCCAAGGGCTCCCGGATTGCTAAAGGGGATGTCCAAGGGCTCCCGGATTGCTAAAAATGACAACAGGCAGGGCACGAATGTCATGCACCAGGCCTCTAGTAATGGTATAATTGCACTGATGGTAGACTGTATGTAAGATATGGTAACCTGGCCAGGCTTGGGTAAATTGGTCCAAAGCAGTGGTCGGCAAACTCATTAGTCAACAGGGACAAATATCAACAGGACAACGATTGAAATTTTTTGAGAGCCAAATTTTTTAAACTTAAACTTCTAACGCCACTTCTTCAAAATAGACTCGCCCAGGCCGTGGTATTTTGTAGAAGAGCCACATTCAAGGGGTCAAAGAGCCACAGGTGGCTTGTGAGCCGCAGTTTGCCAACCACTGGTCTAAAGCATCGATTTTCAACTGGTGAGCCATAAGAATTTTTAAAACATTCAATATGTACCTGACTATTGAATGAGGGGCACTGACCTCTTTTCCCTTAGATTGTCAATTTTAAAAATGACAACAGCCGGCTGGTGTGGCTCATTGGTGGAGTGTCGACCCAGGAACAAGAGGTCTGGGTTTGATTCCCAGTTGAGGGATTGATCCCTAGAAGGGGACATGCAGAGGCAGCTGATCATCAGTGATGTTTCACTCATCAGTGTTTCTGTCTCTCTCATCACTCTCCTTTCCTCTTTATTTTAAAAATTCTTAAAGTTAGGGGAAAAATGACAACCTGTCAATACAACAATAACTATCTGGTGTGAATGGCATTTTTTGATGTGCCACAGAAGTTTAGTAATAGTTTGTGTGCCATGAGAGGAGAAGTGTTGGAGATCCTTAGTATAGTCTGATCTCTTTGGATATTTTAGGTCCCTGAGAAACATATCGCGATGAAGTGGAGGTTCAAATCTTGGCCAGAAGGTAAGCAAGCATATTTGTGTTTTTTGTTTTGTTTTATCTTAATATATTTTTATCGATTTCAGAGAGGGAGAGGGAGAGATAGAAACATCAGTGGTGGGAGAGAATCTGCATGCCTCCTGCATGCCCCCTGCATGCCCCCTACTGGGGATTGAGCCTGCAACCCAGGCATGTGTCCACCTGGGCATCAAACTCTGACCTCCTGGTCCATTGGTCGGTCCTCAACCACTGAGCCATGCCAGCAGTAAACATATTTGTTTACTGCCCTTAACCCCAGAATTTTTATTTACCTTTTATTTTCAAAAATCTCAAACCCAGGTGGAAACCCTGGGTCTGAAGCCTCCCTCCCCTCTGCCTTTCTCCAGGACACTTTGCCACCATCACCTTGACCTTCAATGATAAGAATGGAGAGACTGAACTGTGCATGGAAGGCCGAGGCATCCCTGCTCCTGAGGAGGAGAGGACACGGGAGGGCTGGCAGCGCTACTACTTCGAGGGCATCAAACAGACCTTTGGCTATGGCGCACGCTTATTTTAGAGCCAGCGGCGGGCGCTCCAGCCTGCCCGACACTTCAGCCCAGCCCTCTCCTGACTGAGGCTTGACTCACAGGATTGCACCATCCCAACCACTAACTTGGGGCCGGGGCCCTTCCCCTTGCGTATACCTTGGGTTTGTGCATGTTTTCTGCTGGGTGGGATCAGAGGGCAATTTCTCTTTTATGTGTACATATGCTAAATAAACATAATTTAAAAAATGTGCATATCTGGAACCTGTGTTGATTGGATGGCTGGTACTAAGAATTCCTTTGACAGTTTTGAATTTTTTAAAAAAAACTGGAGGGTGGGAATGAGGCCTTGCTTCCATTCTGGAAAAAGTATGTGATTACGAGGCACGAGGGGACTTGTCTGTCTCCAAGTGTTCCTGCACTGGCCTCAGACAGCAGGCCGGCAGATGGGCTGCTCTGCCCACTGAGGGGAAGGAAAGGCAGGGGGATGCTCTGGCATAAATGAGCCAACAGACATCACTGGTGGAGGCGGCATCCTTTGCTTTCCACTCTCCCTGGCCTCTTATTAACTTCAAGAGAATAGGTGATCACCAGGTACTCATCTGAGATGTGGGGAGAAATCCTCACCCTGTGGCAGAGAACCATAGGCCTTGGGTTAACAGCTTCTGTTTAGTGAGCAGTTACTATGTATCAAACACTACCCTCAGTAGCTTCTTTGTATTAGTTCATTTAATCCCCATAAGAGACCTATGAAATAAATACTACCATTATTTCTGTTTTACAAGATCCCAAAACTTAGATTTCTTAACATCCAAGACCAGCTGATATTTAGCAGAGTTGGGATTTGGGAGAGGGACCATAACCACTGAGCCCAGGACTCGAGTCTAAACCTCTGTCTACTGCCTTGTTGTTGGACTCACTTCCACAAAGCAGCAGCTGTGTTTCCAGTACGTTAGGCATCCCTCCGGGAGTAGAAAATTCCAGGCCTCAGAAAGGAGAAGTGAATGTCCTTGTTGCATTAAACAAGCTTCCTGAGCACTGACCATGTGCTGAGGATACAGTCGAGTGGGGCTCACTGCCATGTTGCAGGAGAGGTAGCTATCTGGACAGGAGGCTCACTTCCCCCTGGCGTCCTGCCCCCAGGATGAGGCCGTGCCTGCTAACCTGGACACTACTTCCTGCAGCCACAGTCATTTTCGCCTGTCATACCAGGGGGCAGGCCTGCGGGCTGATCCTACCAAAATGACTTGGCCACAATGTTGTAAGGCAGAAAATAAGCACTGCTCTGGATAATTTTGACCCCCAAAAGCCTCCTGTGTCTTGAATTACTCAGAGTACTGGACTGAACTAATACACATCTAATTCTGTATTATATCCGCTTCCCAAGGCTCCAAAAAGATGCATTTTGATAAAAAGCCTGGACTCCAGCTTAAATTTACAGGCCCCTCCTAATACAGACTCCACTCCAGCAGAGACCAGTATCAAAAAAAGGAGCCATTTTATGCCTGGCTGGGGAATTATCAATTAAGAAAATCGTACTTAAAAGAAGTCCTAAGGTCAAGTCTACAGACACCTTTAAGAAAAAGCACTAAGCCAAGTATCTGTTACGTGACATACACATGAACATGTCACATCCCCAGTACGATGGCTGTTCCAGTGTTTTTCACAGCCATTTGTTAGCCATCTGAGCCCACAAAGCAGAACGATGTATCTAAAAACAAAACTGAGCCGAGACCGGTTTGGCTCAGTGGATAGAGCGTCGGACTGCGGACTGCGGGGTCCCGGGTTCGATTCCGGCAAGGGCATGTACCTTGGCTGCGGGCACACCCCCAGTAGGGGGCATGCAAGAGGCAGCTGATCGATGTCTCTCTCTCATCGATGTTTCTGGCTTTCTATCCTTCTCCCTTCCGCTCTGTAAAAAATCAATAAAATATATTTTTTTAAAAATAAAATTAAATTAAAAAAAAACTGAGCTTGGTTGGGTTTGGGTTTGAATTGTAAATATGCCACTTCCTGGGACAGATGTCCTGATCTGCATAACAGGTGACTTACGAGAATTAGAGATGATGGACCCAGAAGTGCTGGCAGCTGGCAGCCTTCAGCAAATGGTACCTGCTAATTCCATACTCACGAGCCCACGTTTTTTCTGGAGTAAGAATATTTTGAAAAGTTGGTTAATTGGCCAAATTGTAAATCCTAGACCACTGGTCAGCAAACTCATTAGTCAACAGAGCCAAATATCAACAGTACAACGATTGAAATTTCTTTTGAGAGCCAAATTTTTAAAACTTAAACTTCTTCTAATGCCACGTCTTCAAAATAGACTCACCCAGGCCCTGGTATTTTGTGGAAGAGCCACACAAGGGGCCAAAGAGCCACAGTTGCCCGACCATAGTCCTAGACCAAGAAGTCTTCTCACCTCAGAGCCATCTGTTGAATGCAGAAAAGTGGACCCATGGCTGGAGATCCTCACTCAGTGGGTGTGGCCCATGAACTTGCAGTTTGATAAGTATCTCAGGTGATTTCCGTATCAGGAATTCATTTTGAGAAGTGCCTCAACATATTAAGAAAACCTTGTAATGACTGAGCCAAAGAAGCATACTTGGGTCCCTTTTGTGAATAATGGGACAAAGGATCTGAAATACCGTATCTTCCAAGAGACAAGGGAGGTCAGCAGGATCCAGCAGGCTTTGTATTGTTGGTGAAGCCCTAGTCAGAATTCAGTCTGAGCCCTGACCAATGAGGTTCAGTTGGGTGGGCATCCTCCCGTGTACCGGGAGGTTCAGTTGGGTGGGCATCCTCCCGTGTACCGGGAGGTTCAGTTGGGTGGGCATCCTCCCGTGTACCGGGAGGTTCAGTTGGGTGGGCATCCTCCCGTGTACCGGGAGGTTCAGTTGGGTGGGCATCCTCCCGTGTACCGGGAGGTTCAGTTGGGCGGGCATCCTCCCGTGTACCGGGAGGTTCAGTTGGGTGGGCATCCTCCCGTGTACCGGGAGGTTCAGTTGGGTGGGCATCCTCCCGTGAACCGGGAGGTTATGGAAGTTGCTGGTGCCATCTCCGATGGGGGTGTACAGAACTCAGCTATAGATCTTAACTCTCACATCGGTGTTTCTCTCTCCCTTTCTCTAAAAAATCAATACACTGATCTTAAAAAAAAAAAATTTCAATTTGAGCGTCTTGCCTAAACTAGGATCCCAGATGAGAAAAACCAGAGGGGGAAAATCAGGCAAAACCACCGGGGTGGTCGTAAGTCATGCATGGCCAAAGTGGCTCCTGGCATTTGACGCAGGAAAAACAGCCAGTGACACCAGTGAGGTGACTGACAGTGGACCGGAGTGCGGGAGGGGCCCTCTGATTTCCTGGGCCCCTCCTGGCTGTGAGACTAGCCACTACCAAACTGCCCCCTTTCACAAATCTTGTGCACCCTCCATGACAGTTTCTCCTCACACATAGGTGTGCCCCCGCCTGCAGCTACTTGCTGTGTCTCTTTCTCCTCTCTAGAGTTTGAATACACATTTTGTAGCCAACCTACTCTCTAAGCCTTTTTCTTAGTTCCTCTCATCTCTGCCTGACATGGTAGCAATTAAGCATGTCACTGAGATTACAGATTAAAAATGGGACTAAGTACTGTTTGGGTAATAAACAACCATTAGGTATAGATCAAACTTAGACAGCAGCCCTAGCTGGCTTGGCTCAGTGGACAGAACATACATAGGCCTGTGGATTGAAGGGTCCAGGTTTGGATTCCAGTCAAGGTCACATGCCCAGGTTGTGGGCTTGATCCCGAGTAGGAGGCATGTAGTAGGCAGCCAATCAATGATTCTTGCTCATCACTGATGTTTCTGACTCTCCCTCTCTGAAATCAATAAAAGTATTTTTTTTTTAAATTTAGACAGCAGTGTGTGTGTAGATAAGTTACATTAGGAAGGAGGGAAATTTGCAGCTTTCTATGAAAACAGAGTCTGTGTTGTCTCTAATATTTTTAAGTTTATGCTAAAAAGTAATTAAAACATGTCCTTGCTCATTAATAGTATTGAGTTTTACAGATGAGAGAGAACTTGGCTTCCATCCGGTGACCTGAGATCCTGCCCTCTCGGACCCTGTATTATTCTAATTGCACCGGAGCATTTTCAGACTGTGGTCCAGGGCCACACTGATAAACTCAGCCCGACCTGTGATGCTAACCGGAAACACGTGGCTCTCTGGGCTTCTCCCAGTGGCAGCTTGGAAACACCTTGCCTCATTCTACTTTGTTTCCTTGATGTATCTCTTTCCTTCCCCAAAGGCCAGGAGTGACAGAGGAGTGTCTGGTAAGGGTGCCAACTAAGGCAGGGACCAGGGCCATCCCTGCCAGCCTACAGCTTTAGTCCTTGGGCAACTCTGTGCTGGATTCCCTTGTAGCAAGTTACCTGGGGAAGTGGGGCCACTTCCTCCGGAGTAAATGCCATTTACCTCTTTGATCAAAACACTTAGAGTAAATGTGCCTCCCAGGCAGCCCTTGGCAAGTGTGAGTTTGGTCAGATCTCTGCACCCAGCAGCTCCACCTGCCCAGCTGGGTAAGGCAGTCACAAATGAAACACAAAACCATGGGAGCTGGGATCCAGCCTGGGCTGTAAGCAAAGGCTTCCAACCCACACTACTCTGCTGGGCCAGAAGCTCATCACACAGACAGAATTGGAAAGTAAAGTGCTTTATTGCTGAGGATCCCAGAGAGCTTCAAGGCCGCTGTCTAAGGGGCTAGCAGTGAAATCCCCTGCCCTGCGGAGGCTTCTGTGAGCAGGGTCGGCTGGGACTTCATCATTTCAGCCCCCTGGAAGGCTTGGCAGTGTGGCTACCGGTGAGGGGAGGTAGGAAGAGGCACAAGGTGTGAGGGGAGAGCAGACTGTGCTTGTCTCCCCAACTCTGAGCTCAGTGCATTCAATGATGTCACCATGGGAGCCTGGGATGGGCCATGGTGAGAGTATTTACACCACAGAAATTGCCCAAATGCTACATTCAAAGATCCCCCGACTCTCTGCCTGGAGAACTGGTTTACCAGGGCACCAGAAGCATGCCGCACCTCCTGAGCTGGTTCTGAGTCCACCCCGAGCCTGGCTGCCGTGACAAGCTGCCCCTCCCCCGCGTGGGGCAGTGCCATCTCCCACCACCTGGACAAAACACAAGCGGGCTGGACAAAGGGGACCTGACCTGGTGATCCTGTCCCTGCCTGGAGTCTGTCTGTCCACTGAGAGCTTCCGCCCCGGACTGAAGTGGTGCCCACCGAAAGGCAGCTCGGAGCTGAGGGTAAAACCCTTTCCCTCAGTGGCTCCCAGTAGGCAAGAGAGCCACCTGCAGCCACTCAAGAGGTAATGAGGGTCGGTCACCCCGGGCTGACCAAGGGCAGCTGTGGGGGCTGAGATGAAAGGACTGGCCCTTGGGGCTGGGGCTCTGAGGGATTCGCCGCAGGTCCTGGGAACCAGGCTGAGTGGAGAGTGGAGAGCCTGGCATACACCTGTGTGCGGAACCAGGGCAGGAGAGCCCAGCTCCCAGGGACGGGGAGGGAAACTAGCGGCCAGGGTGGGACAGCACCTCTTAGCTTTCCGCTGCACCCCCAGGGACCTTGAAGCTGAGCTCCCCGCCTCACCCTGACTGAGCCTGTACACCCTTCAGCATCTCCCCAACCCCACCCAACACTGGGGTGCTGACCGACCAGCCTGGGGTTCACAGGCCTCACAGACTAAGCCCTTGCACTCGCCCAGCCTGAGCAGGGGCAGGCGCAGGAGCCTGCCAGGGAAGCGCTCAGCACAGCAGTCCTCTCCTTAGTACTCCTTGGCCTCCTCCAGCTGCGCCAGATACTCCGGCTCAGGAGGGTTGGCAGGGCAGGCCAGGCCATTGTTGGGGGGCCGCACAGAGTGGTAGCGGCTCCAGTCCCCCTTACACACGAACCAGGGCATCTTGTCCAACCTGAAGTGCAGTTCAGGTGAGATTTCGCTGCTGATGAGGTGAGGGGTGCCGGCCCCCTTGCCCCGGGTCAGCAGCTGGTAGCTGGAGTCGTAGCAGCAGTGCTGGCTGGCCAGCGTTTTGCTATCCCGGGACAGCAGGGAGCGCAGGCAGTAGCTTGCCGTGGGCTTGAAGATGTCCAGGCGCTCTCGCGGGCCGCTGGCGTCCCTCCACCGGACGCTGCGGCCGGTGTGCTTGTCCTGCACGCTCACGACCTTGTGCGCAGCCTCCCGTGGGTATGTGCATGGGCAACTGGGCAGGTCCTCCAGCACCTCACTCAGGTACTCGTCTAGGAAGTTGCTCTTGCATTTCAGCCACTTCTCACAGTAGTCCACATCTGCAGGGGACAGGGGAGTGGGGGAAGTTGGGTCAGCTCCTTGGTGTGGGGGGTGGTGTCAGTGGATGGAGAGGAGGCCAAAGCCCCAGCAGGTGCAAAGGTGTGGCCAGGTAAGTAGGGGCCAGAACTGGGAGCACCCCGACCTGGCCTCCGCTGCTGACAGACAGGGGCTCCCACACAACACCAGGCAACCTGAAGCAAGAGGCCCTGGTTTAAAATCGATTCAGCAGGCCCAGGGCCCAAATGGCCTCTGCTCTGCTAAGGTGCTGCTCCTTTAAACGCTGGATGGTAGGTAGGAAAGGTCCTGGGGGAGGAGCTGGGTGGTGAGAGCAGGGAGAATGGTTAAACCAGTGGTCGGCAAACTCATTAGTCAACAGAGCCCAATATCAACAGTACAACGATTGAAATTTGAGAGCCAAAATTTTTAACCTTCTTCTAACGCTACTTCTTCAAAATAGACTTGCCCAGGCTGTAGTATTTTGTGGAAGAGCCACACTCACGGGGCCAAAGAGCCACATGTGGCTTGTGAGCTGCAGTTTGCTGACCATGGGGGTTAGACCAATTGGTAAGAAAATGTTGCAATACAGGGCGGGGCACAAGTAGGTTTGCACTTCTTCGTATGGAAAAATAATACACTAGTTAATAAATAACAGTACAAAAATAAACCGTTTTGGGTACTCACAACTGGAAACCTACGTTTGCCCCACCCTGATTTTATGCACTGGCCCATTCTTGTTTTTATCTCTGCCTTTCTCAGGCCATATGACCTTGGGTGAGTCACTCTGCCACTCTGGGCCCCCGTGACTGCTCTCCCCCATCTCTCCACCTTGGGAAATGTGGCTTCTGACCCTTGAAACCATGAGCTGCTGTGGCACTGAGCAGGGGCCCCCTCTGCACAGACGGGAAGAGGTGGGGGGGGTCCCAGGCAGGAAAGACCGAGGGACCCAGACGCTGGGCATGCAGGTGAAGGCATGGCCTACTCCGAGCTGCTGGAGGGAGGAGTCCCAGAGTTCTGGACCCCAGTCCACTTCTGGCAGCACCCCCTTTCCCAGACAAAGCCTGCCCTGGAGTTTTCAAGGGTGACTCAGGAGTAGCCAGAATGTCCCCGACCCATCCTACTGCCAGGGAGACCTTCCCAGCAGGAATGTAAAGCTGGGGAGGCCAATGGGCCTGTCTAGGGGGGTCCGACACACTAGGACGCCCTTGCTGGGGAGGCTAACCCTCCTGTTGGAAGATGTACTCTCTGCCTCAATGGATGGAAGTGAGATTCCTGCCCATGAAATGCTGAGAGAGAGAGAGAGAGAGAGAGAGAGAGAGAGAGAGAGAGAGAGAGAGAGAGATTTTTCCTTACTCTCCAGAGGCAGGGCTAGCCCTCCACTGACCTGGGTCCAGAATATCCGTAGCATTGGGGGCCAGAGTTGGCCACTCCTCAATGGGTAAGTAGTCCAAGGGGTCCTTGTCGTTGGCACCTTTGGGAAGAGAGGAGGTCAGGCTGGTGGCGCCCCAAGGCACCTCTGTGCTCCCGGTGGGGAAGCCCAGTCCTCACTAGGCTCTTGGTGCCCACAGCATGTGGGACAGGCCTGGGCTGAGGCAGGACCACCATGTTTGTGAGCTCCCGCATCCCCTCTCCCAAGACCCCCCTGGCACAAGGCTCCCATGCCCACATTCCCAGGGAACCAAGCCCGTGTAAGCCACTCCCTATGCAGGAGCCGTGGCTCCTCTCACCAGGACAGTGGGGCAGGTCGCAGTCCTTGACCTGGGTGACAATGCAGGCGAAGCCACAGGACCGGGTCCTCTGCTGGGTGCTGTTGCCGCAGCTCCCGCTGCAGGGAGACCAGGGGCTCCACTCCTCTGGAAGTTTTTCATCTGTGTCAAGGCAAGGAGCCAGGGGTGAGTGAGCACAGCCCACAGGCTTCACTGGAGAATATTCGCCTTTTGCTAAATTTCTCAGGAGGATGCAAGCCGTGGCAGGGCCCCACGCCGAGTGCACGGAGCAGGGGCTAGATTTCAGCCTCGCTCAGACCCCTTGTGCAGTGAACGCCAGTGCAAATGCAGGAGGTGGCCCTCAGAGATAGCACAATGCCCAGCACACACTCTATGCCAACACAGCAACAAAGAGGAAGTGGTATCTGGGCTGGAGGCCATCTGGCCATTGTCAGGGTGACCTGAGCAAGTCCCCCTCTATCTCTGAGCTGTAGTTTTTATGTCAATCAAAACCTGGGATGACAATACTCTCCTGGGAGTATTAAAGAATGCCACTGCCCTAGCTGGTTAGGCTCAGTGGATAGAGCATTGGCCTTCAGACTGAAGGGTCCGAGGTTTGGTTCCAGTCAAGGGCATATGCCTGGGTTGCGAGCTTGAGCCCAAGTAGGGGGCGTGCAGGAGGCAGCTGATCAATGATTCTCTCTCATCATTGATGTTTCTGTCTCTCTCTCTCTGAAATAAAACATACACCTGCACATGCGTGCGCGCGCACACACACACACACACACACACACACACACTGTATATATGAATGTCCCTGCTGCCCATGTAGGGGCTGGTCCTGCTGAGAGACTTGAGACACCCTTGACTGCACCCACAGCTCTCTGGCTGTGCAGGACCCAGGACTCTGGGGAAACCTCCCGAAGTAATGGCACAGCCCGTGCTCTCCTCACTTCCTGGCAGGCCCGAGCAAGCTGGCACCAAGAGTTGAAGGACAATAAATGGAAGAAAAGCTGAAAGTCATGAAAATTCTGCCTGTTAGTGTATATTATTTTGGCAAAACTGGGAACAGGCTGTTATAACTTAGTCTTCATCATAGGTAGCTCCATCCAATGAGGAAACACTAGGCTCTAGGGAGAATGGCTGCCAATATGTGTGAGACGGTCTGCACCCAGGAAATCCTGAGCTACAATGAGCAAGAACAGAAATGGCTGCCTGGAGGGTTGGCTGGCTCTAGGTGACATTTTCTGAACAGACTATATCGTATTGTTTTCTAATCAAAATAGCAGATGCAATGTTTACTATATGCTGGCACTTTAAATGTATTAACTGACTTATTACCCTCTGCACCCAATCCTGTGTAGTAAGGGTTGTGCTATTCTCCATTTTATAGAGGAAAGAACTGAGGCACAGAGAATTTTAGTAACTAATGTCACTCAGCTGCTAAGTGGCGGGGTCGGGGTTTAAACCCGCATAGACTGAAAATGAGGTCAGTTGCGAGTGGTGGGATTTATAATATTTTGCAATTTGTTAGAAACTGATAGATATGAATATATGTATATAATATTAATGTGTCTGTTTTGCTTCGGGGATCTCAGAGCTGTTGTGAGGGTCAAATGTTTTTTTTTTTTTTGGGCAAAGTCTTTGCAAGCTATGTGTGATGTTACCATTTAGCAGATGATGGTGTTTGCATAGGCCTAAGCTCCTGGTCCCCCAGCTGCCCCTGCCCAGGAAGCTCTCAGCCCTCTCTGTACCCCCATTTCCACTCTGGACCTGAAGGCCAGCAACCAGGGCTGCCAAGATGGAGGTGCTCACCATAGAAGTCCCGGAAGGGGTGCAGCCAGTCGGGCTCCTTGTTGTCATTTTCCTCATCGTTGCCCTCCTGGTCCTGGCTCTCACTGTACTCATAGTCTATAAAGTAGTCCTCCTCCTCCTCCTCCTCCTCTGCTTTCTCCTCCTCTGCTTTCTCCTCCTCTGCTTTCTCCTCCTCTGCTTTCTCCTCCTCTGCTTGCTCCTCCTCTGCTTTCTCCTCCTCTGCTTGCTCCTCCTCTGCTTTGTCCTCCTCTGCTTTCTCCTCCTCTGCTTTCTCCTCCTCTGCTTTCTCCTCCTCTGCTTTCTCCTCCTCTGCTTTCTCCTCTTCTCTTGGAGCTTCGTCCTTGAGACTGGATCCTGTCTCCTCGCCCCTCAAGTACTCCTGGAGAAGGGACCTGGAGTTCTCCATGGCAGTAGACAGCCAGGCGAAGGGCCAGACATTGCTTGGCTTGGCCAGCACGTCCTTCTCCACCTTGGCCTGGAGATCCTCCACCACTTCGATAGTCACCTGCAAGGAGACAGATGCCAGGCCGGTCAGTGAGGGAGGCTCAGAGCTGGACACCAAGGAGAGGGAAGATGACAAGAGCAGGAGGAAGAGGCCCAACATTCTTGGCCTCCCAGGACACATGGGGTCACAGCTTACGACCTGGTTGTGCGTCAGAATCCCCTGAAGGTTCTAGACTCCCTAACACTCCCTCAGACACGGGTGTAATGGTCTTAGGGGGGGCCAAGCACGGGGGCTCTAGCATGTGCCAGGGCAGAGGCCCACGATGCCAGAGAAGCTGGCTTTGGATGCCGGCCTCGCCGGCTTGCAGGCCGCACAGCCTCCGGGGCCTCTAACAGCCCTGAGCCTCCGTTTCTTCCCTGTGGAACCAGAAGATGAGAGCGGAGACAGCACAACCCAGAGCAGCCCCAGGGGGCGGGCAGGGGCTCTCTTTCACCACATTGTGGGGGTGGGAAACGAAACATGAAGTCGTTTATGTAAAAGTGAACCTTAAGCCAGGACCGGTTTGGCTCAGTGGATAGGGCGTCGGACTGCGGACTGAAGGGTCCCGGGTTCGATTCCGGCAAGGGCATGTACCTTGGCTGCGGGCACATCCCCAGTAGGGGGCGTGCAAGAGGCAGCTGATCGATGTCTCTCTCTTATCGATGTATCTGACTTTCTATCCTTCTCCCTTCTGCTCTGTAAAAAATCAATAAAATATTAAAAGTGAACCTTAAGAACATCATTTTGGGTTGTTTTAAATTAATCTGAGGCCACTGAACAAAATTTGGGGGAAAAACAGCAACATCTAAAGAAGCAGTGGCGGAGAACATTTTGGTGATTAACATTCTGGGTTTTACATATATATACACATATGTACACACATATACTTTTAAACAATTTTATAGTTAATGAAGCATAGTAATCCCTCCTTTGGAAAGCTGCTGTTTGAAACTGCCATTTGGACTACTCTGTTATTCTTAGACAGTCTCTTATTCTGTAGGTCAACTCTGTTATTTTTAGATAGTCTCTTATTCTGTAAAATAACTGTTTCAGTCTGAATAATAGAAAATATAAACTTAATTGTCTGACCTTGCAAGCTAGGGACTGATATGCTGATACTGATGCCAGGTGTCTGTATAGATATGTACCCAAGGTTACAGATGTCTGTATAGATATGAGAGGTTACAAATTGTCTGTAAAAATAACTTACACAAGGACCTGAAAAGATACAAAAAGAGAATGCTTCCTCCTTTGGGTGTTCAGATTTGACAGAGGTAATCTGCTCTGAACTTGCACGCAACCTGAGCCTGACTAATTGGCTCATTAAGGCATCTTGTCCAGCTCGCTGATTTGCAATACAACATTATTTCTACACTTTTCTCTTTCAGTGAAAGTGTTTTCTAACTGTAGATGCTACACAGAAATGCAGAGTTATTACCGTTAGGGATTCAGTGGGGTATGTCGGTCTCCCATCCACTGTACTCGGTCCCTCAGGGGATTGCATAAGGGATTGGGCCTGGATGGGGAACAGCCCGAGCCGCACAAGTCACCTACCTTCAGGCTTTTCCACAAGGCCACCCCCGAGTTTCCAGAGTCCCCTGCAGCTCAAGAAGCATTCTCCCCTCATCTGATCCCCATGACAGCACAGCCCAATTGGCGCTGTTTGTCCCTTGCTATGGACTAGGAGTCCCGTGAACTGCTCATGGTCTGCAGCTTAAAAGCAGAGAAGCAGGTCTTCCCCACAACTCAATAGGGACACCCCCAACCCCACACAGCACCCGTAACCTCCAAGGAAGGCAGGACAGGATGCCCAACCTCAGAGCTGAGCCCCTGAGCCCAGCTCCTCTCCTGGTGCCCACTGGGCCCATGGCCTTCCTGCAGCTCTCACCTGGATATCAGGGTTTGGGGTACTCAAGTCCATGTTGGCCAATCCTGGCAGCGTCTGCAGCTCCAGCAAAGGGGTGTCCTCCTGGGTCCCAAGAGAGGCTATGTCTTCTGAGGTCAGAACTGCTGGCTCAGTGATAACCCAGCGCCTGTGTCTTGGTGGCCTTGCCTGGATTAGGGTCTCCTCTTCCCTAGGAGAGCCGGGATCTGAGGAGGCTGAAACCTAAGGGGAGTAGAGGGGGTGGGAGAGGTGACTGAGATCAGGGATTGCCCCATGTGGACCCAAAAAAGGCTAGGGGGAAGGGGGGAATTCAGGAGCCCTGAGGTGTGACTACATCACAGACTCGCTGTGGCTGTATACCAAACATGAGAGCTTTAAGGTCTCAGAGGGTAAGTGGGGCTGTTTCCCCACTTGGACAAAGAGCCAATCTGAGGCATGAGGGGAGGATTGAAATCAGGATTCTGCACATGGAAGAAACAGTCCCTCCTCCTCATTTTACAGAGGAGGAAACTGAGGCCCAGAGAGGGAAGGCAGTTTGCAGGCCAGCTGCCTGAGAATCCCCCAGGCTGTGGTCATTGAGAGCAGCCCCCCGTCGCACAAGTCAGAGAGGGAAGCCCCAGGAAGGCCTCTGGGTGGCAGCAGGCCTGGGCCCTTCCCCTCAGAGCTCCCCACTGCCTGGCCTGCCCAAGCAGCTCATGTGGGGGCTGGATTCCCCAGCATCTCTGACCACAGCTGCCTGTCTGCCTGCCCACCCAGGCTGCTTGATGGCTGGTGGGCTGCCAGCTAATTCCCTCCACCAGCCTGTGCCCACGGGGTCCACACTGCATCATCCTTGCTGCAGCACAGGTAGTAGGTGAAAGGTAGATCCTAGTTGTCTCTGACTCCTGCTCCAGGGCCCATCTGCTCAGACAGTGGGACACGGGGGCCATCTGCTCACCTCCAGGCTGCAGCCATTGCCCAGGTCTTCATGCCAGAGCAGAAAGAGCACTGTTCAGAGCCACCCTTCTAAGCCCCAGGTGCCATGAGCCTGCTCTGAACCCTGCCACAGTCTGGAGCCCCCTCCCATCTGACCTGGGGCGGTGTGGTAAGGCTGAGAAACATGGGTTCTGGAGAGTCAGACAAGCTTGGGCTTAAATCCAAGCGCTGCCTCTCACTAGCTTATTCAACTTGATCTGGACAATTAGGACTAGCTTATTCAATTTTCTCTGTAAAGTTAGGATAATTCCTACCCAGAGTCTCTTGGAGTCAGAATTTTATTTATCAAACACTTCCACAGCATCTCCTGTGTGCCAACCACTATTCTAAACACTTAATCATTCATTTCATCCTTCCAACACCCCTCTGGGGTAGGTACGCCTGCCATTGCCATTTTGACAATGGAGACTAAAGCACAGAGAGAGAGCAAGTAACTTGCCTGAGGGCACACAGACATCTAGCAGTAGAGGCAGAATTTGAACCATTATGCTCTAACACTATAGGTGGGAGCACTCAGAGTCCCCTTCATAGATCAGGAACTTAGTCTAGTTTCCCACTCTGTTTTCTAGGGTTGGAGAAGTCTCTCCCCTTTGACTTCCCCTTCTGGGGTACCCAGATGCCTGGCTTCTAGGCTCCTGCACAAATCATTTGGTCCCAGGGCAGCTGTGGCCCCATCTCAGCCTGGCCTTAGAGTCTCTCTTGCTCTAGGGTCAGGCTGCCTGGGTCTGAATTCTGATGGTGGCTGGCATCTGGCCTGTGGGACCCTGGCGGGGCCCATCACCTCTATGAGTGTCCTTCTCTACAAAATGGGAAAGGTGATGGGCAAGAGCTAGAATCTAGCAGGTGCTGAGGATGCTCAGATCCAGCTCTCTCTGGTGCCCGGTGGGACCAGGTGATGAAGAAAATCCACAAAAAACCCTGGCTACACATCCCAGCCACAAAGGCCACCCTTTTTGTGGAGCCTCCTGCTCGGTGCACCAGCCCCCAGGGTGTGGACTAGGTAGTTGTGGGGGGCGGGAGGGCGACAACCAGCCTTAGTTTAGGTTCCTTCAGAAGCTGAACCAGACACAAGGATTCGAGGGCAAGTGGCAGGTGATCTGCTCCCAGGAGACATGAGTGGGGGTGGGAGGCAGAGGAGAGAGCAAGTCAGGGAAGGGAGGCAGCTAATAAAGAACGTTCCATCACGCCCGGCCAGTGTGGTTCAGTGGTTGAGCACAGACCTATGAACCGGGAGATCACATTCGATTCCTGGTCAGGGCACATGCCTGGGTTGCAGGCTCGATCCCCAGTTGGGGGCGTGCAGGAGGCAGCCAATCAATGATGCTCTCTCTTCATTGATGCTTTCTCTCTCCCTCTTCCTTCCTCTGCTGAAATCAATTAAAATATTTTTTTTTAAAAAAAGAATGCTCCATCTGGCTGGTGACCACAATGGGCAACTAGAGCTCAATCCCCCTGGACGCCTCCATTATCCCCGGAGGAGGGGAGCTGGGCAGTCTACCTACTTACTCCGCCAGTCATTGGCCAAGGGCTGCTGGGGTGGGGGAGAGAATTTGCTCCCCAGGCAGGGATGTCGGGCTTGCCATGTACAGCTCAGAGCAGTCCCTAGTGCCAGTGAACACTCAGGCAGCAGGACACTGGCACCTGGAAGGCCTGAGGGCATATGGGCTATGACCTATGACCCCTGTCTACCCATATCTTCCATACGGTCCAAGCCTTTTATGTGCCTCTGTCACCTGCTCCAAATGGACTGTAAGCTCCATGAAAGTGGGAATTTCTGTCTGCTCTGTTCAAGCTGTCTCCTGTGCCTCGCACGGGGGCTGGTATCTTGTAGGAGCGCAATAAATCACTGCTGAGTGACTGAATGAATGCCAGCGTCCTGAGGAGTGAGTGGGACTACGTGAACGATGAGGCTGTGGAGGCCCAGAGAGGGTAAGGGGTTTGAGTAAAGTTTAAGGTTACAATAGCAGAGCTTGGGTTCAAACAGCTCTGCCTGATCTCAACTCCAGGCATCAGTGCAACCCCCTTTGCATTTATAAAGCACACCCACTATCACCATCTTGTCTGGCAGCTGCACTCGGTGGTAAGCAGCTGTGTGGCCTGGGGCAGCTTACTTCATCTGCCCAAGTCTCTCCCTGTGTAACTTAGGAAACGCCATCCCTGTCTCATATGTGGCAAGCACGCAATGAACCATCTGCACACATAAAGGTCTATAGACACCGCCCTTTTTTAAAAATTAAATTAAAAGTATCGTGGCAGTTAACTGGTGGTGACGGAGGGCCTCAGAGGGGAGAGAGAGGAGGTGCCTCTTTCTCCAGGCACTGTGTTAGCTCTTCACATCTGGATTGGTCTGAAGACCCTCCACCTGCCACCGCTGATGGTGGACCTGGGCAGGTATATTCCAGAACGTTCTGAAGTGAATTAATTCGGAGGCTCCGCCTGCCTGTGTAAGAACACCTGTCATGTCCCCAGGATACTGCTCCCACCTGTTAAGCTTGCATGTGGAGTTTCACGCAGGCTCAAATATGCAACTCCATTTTTTGAGGGGGGAGAAGGGGAGCTGGAGTCATTACCCAGAGAGTCCTGAGATGTAGGATTTACACCGGTTCTCTCCACTATCTAAAAATAGGGCTTTCCTACAAAACCTTTCACAAGGAGAAATGCCTGCAATGAGGTATAAGGTGAAGAAGCAATGACCATTCATTCACATGGGAAAAGTCTTCAGCCTTCCAGAACCCCAAACCGAAACTATCTCTAACAGGATAAAAGCAGTGGCTCTCTCGCTGCTCGGGAGCGCACCACCCCATACCAGCTTGTGGCCAAACAAAACTGGAACCCTATTTTTGCTTCCTCCCCTCCACCTTTAAAAAAATATATTTCCTACCATATTTTTATTGCTGCTATATGTTCCCCCTTTTTTCATAAAAGCAAAGATCCTCTCAGATTTTTTCCAGTTAGCAAAAACAGGTTCTGATGTGAGTTCTGTAAAAGTGAAGAGGCGTAATATGAACTTTCGAAAAGTGGGACATCCCTGTACCGAGATATACTGCACTTTCCAGCGTATAAGACGACTGGAACTGATCATAATAGGAGGAAGATAACAAACAATAGAGAGAGAGCAAGTGCCGGGCAAGTCCCTGGCGAGTTAGCAATGCCCATCATAACTGCAAGCTACGATATTTTTTTACACCTGGCGTATAAGATGACCCTCAACTTTTGAGAAGATTTTCCTGGATTAAAAAGTCGTCTAATATGCCGGAAAATACAGTATCTCCATTCTCTCTCTCTCTCTTTCACACACACACACCCTCCCAGGCTTGGCCAGCAGCCCTGACCCATGTGTTCCCAGCTAACACAAGAGCCCTCACCCCACAAAGCCTTCCTGCATTGCACGGCCTGCCCGCGAACCTGTTTCAGCCCCTCCCAGTCCCCCATTCTCCTTGCTCCTCTCTGCCTTGGGTGGGGAACTTGTTCGGATAATAAACCAGTTGGCAGGTGCAGGCCAGCAGCCCCAGCTGCTGAGGCCCAAGCCCATCTGTACAGAGCCAGGCTGCAGAGCCGGGCTGTGCACACAGTCACCCAGCATTCACCAGTAATCGCCTCTTGGGCCAAGCTAGGGGACCCTGCGGCGGAGGGAGGGGGCTGGACTTCACTCTCCTCGCTGGTCCACCCTGGCTCCTCCCTGTAGTAGGAGTATTCCTGACAGAGACACCCTCCCAGCACCAGGGCTGGCCCAGGCCGTGTGACCCATGTACCTGCCCAAGGCCCAGCACCTGGTTTACGCTCTGCTGCTGCCATTGAGAAAAGCGCTGAGCCCCACACTCTCATTCTGCACTGGGCCCCACAGACTGTGCAGCAGGTCTGGCCAGACTCCCTGTATGTGTCGACTACAATCCTCCTGGGGCAGGTACTGGCATCCTCCCCACTTAAGAGAGGAGGTGGTCAAGGATCGGAGGTGAAGTTACGTGGTTGAGGTCAGAGGGGGCTGGCAGAGCAGGAGTTGAGGTAGTCTGGCTGGACTCTGTGCTCTTAACCCTCATGTTCTGCCAACTCCAGGCAGGGGCTCCCCCTCTGGCTCACTGCCTGCCCCTCTGGGGGGCCATGTGTGGTGATGAACAAAACACTAGAACAAGATGTTCTGCTTTTCACATCCATTTTCCCTTTGATCTTCATAACAAGCCAGTGAGGAGCCAAAGGAAGGAGGAGATTAGGAGACTGAGAACCTGGGACCCTGTCCTTCCCTCTCTCCCACAACCAGCTTTCCAGGGGTCCTGAACTCTACGAGCAAGAAGAAAGATCTGGAGGCAAGGCCACAGGCTCCGCATCACTGAGTGTCAGAGGCCAAGCTGCAGGAAAGTACCTGCTTCTCAGTGTCACCCGCCTGGCAGGCGAGGCCTTTCACCACACAATGCCCCTCCTGCACTCCAGCCCCTGCACCAGGCAACTGGCTGGACAACGGACCAGGACTGAGGTGCTAACTAAACACGCCTATCCCGTGACAATGGGCCAGGACTGAGGTGCTGACTAAACACGCCTATCCCGTGACAATGGACCAGGACTGAGGTGCTGACTAAACACGCCTATCCCGTGACAATGGACCAGGACTGAGGTGCTGACTAAACACGCCTATCCCGTGACAATGGGCCGGGACTGAGGTGCTGACTAAACACGCCTATCCCGTGACAATGGACCGGGACTGAGGTGCTGACTAAACACGCCTATCCCGTGACAATGGGCCGGGACTGAGGTGCTGACTAAACACGCCTATCCCGTGACAATGGACCGGGACTGAGGTGCTGACTAAACACGCCTATCCCGTGACAATGGACCAGGACTGAGGTGCTGACTAAACACGCCTATCCCGTGACAATGGACCAGGACTGAGGTGCTGACTAAACACGCCTATCCCGTGACAATGGGCCGGGACTGAGGTGCTGACTAAACACGCCTATCCCGTGACAATGGACCGGGACTGAGGTGCTGACTAAACACGCCTATCCCGTGCATGACGGCCCCAGGCTTGGAGGCTCCTTCCTCTGAGCTTAGCTCTTCTTTTTTTTTTTTTTTTTTTAAATAATATATATATTTTATTGATTTTTCACAGAACGGAAGGGAGAGGGATAGAAAGACGGAAATATCGATGAGAGAGAAACATCGATCAGATGCCTCTTGCACACCCCCGCTGGGGATGTGCCTGCAGCCACAGTACATGCCCTTGGCGGGAATCGAACCTGGGGCCCTTCAGTCCGCAGGCCAACGCTCTATCCACTGAACCAAACCGGCTTCGGAAGCTCTTCATTTTTTTATAGCTTAAAGAGAGAAAGGCCCTGACCAGTCTGGCTCAGTGGATAGAGTGTCGGCCTGCAGACTGAAGGGTCCCAGGTTCCATTCCAGTCAAGGGCGTGTACCTCGGTTGCAGGCACATCCCCAGTAGGGAGTGTGCTGGAGGCAGCTGATCAATGTTTCTCTCTCATTGATGTTTCTAACTCTTTATCCCTCTCCCTTCCTCTCTGTAAAAAAAAAAAAAAAAAAAAAAAAATCAATAACATATATTTACGGGGGCGGGGGGAGAGGGAGAGAGAAACATTTATCAGATTGGCTGCCTCCTGTGCGCCCCCTACTGGGGACTGAGCCTACAACCTGGGCATGTGCTGGGACCGGAAATGTAACCAGAACCTTTCAGTGCAAAATGACGCCCAACCCGCGGAGCCACGCTGGCAGAGCACAAAGTGGCGACTCATTCTGCTGCTGCTGCAGGAATCTCCCCAGCTCTGCCCCACAGGGGAGCCTCTCATGCAGGACCGTCCTTGCAGCCTGGAGGAGAGGACCTCTCAGTTCTTCTCCTGCCCATTCCAATCTTCATCGCCCTCCATCGCAGCGGTCGCCAACCTTTCGGACTTCATGGACCACCCGCGGTCCACGGATCACCAGTTGGCGACCGCTGCTCCATCACATACTAACAGCGTGGCCCAAGCCCCCAACACCCCCCTACCCACACCCCAAGGTTTTTCCTTGCCTGCCTAGGAAGTAGTGCGTGCCAGACTACAGCCCAGGGCTGTAGAATTGAGCAAAGCTGGGTCTGCATCCTGGCTTATCACTTACTAGCTGTGTGACTGTAGGTTAGTTACTGGATCCACTGTCAGTTTCCTTGTCCCTAAAAGGAGGATAACGAGGAACACAAAATGCCAGGCACAGTGGCTGTTGGGTGCTATTCTGATCTTTTTTTCTCTTTTTTTAATTTAATATTTTTTATTATTTAAAGTATTGCAAATAGTAATACATATGTTTCCAGCCCCTTCCCCCATTCTGATCTTAACTAGAACAGAAGACACCCAGTGTGCAGAGCTGTGTTATTCTTTGCCTGTCCGGTACCCTGTAACAAACTGCCTGGCCCCAGCCCCTGGCAACGACAGTGCCACTCATGTGTGTGTACTGTGTTTTCACACCAAGCATGCCATCCCATTGGACTGAGTCTCAGCAACAGGCCTGCCCAGAGAGGGGGTGGCATGTTTTGTTCACGATGCTAATGATTTCAAACGGAACGACAGGGGCTGGGACGTGACATGCAAAGATAAACCAAAAGGTCTTCAGTGTAGCTCTTGAAATGACAGACCTGGCTCCCAATCCCAGCTAGGTTTAACATCTCTGCACCTCGATTTTCTCATCTGGAAAAGGGGGATAATGTCCAAGGCAGAATGGTGTGACAATGGAAAAACATCACTAAAGTCTTTACACCAACTTGCAGGGACAGGGAATGCTCACACCTCCCCCCGCCCCCCCCCCCCCCCCCCGCCTTCCTACACCGTTAGATCTCATGGGTTTATGTTCTTCCGTTTCCCCATAAAGGTCTCTGAGTTGGTTATTTCTGACCTGTCACCCAAGGCCCTTACAATAGCTGTCTGCATTCTCTCAACAATTCCTTAACTAACGCCTTTGATGTGTAGGTAACTTAGCCCTTGTTGTTGTTATTAATCCTCACCTGGGGATATTTTTCCCATTGATTTTTAGAGTGAATGTAAGGGATGGAAGGAGAGATGGAGAGGGAGGGAAAGAGAAGAGAAAAATGTGGATGTGAGAGAGACACATCTATTAGCTGCCTCCTGCTTGTGCCTGACCAGGGCGGGGAACCCGCAATTCAGGTATGTGCCCTTGAGTGGGAATCAAACCCTGGATCGTTGGGGCGTTGGGGGGGGGGAGGAGGGAAAAGGCAAGACACTAACCACTGACCCATGCAGCGCAGGGCAACTTAGCTCCCTCACATAAAATTTTTTTAATTGATTTCAAAGAGGAAGGGAAAGGGAGAGAGAGATAGAAACATCCATGATGAGAATCACTGATCGTCTACCTCCTGCACACCCTCTATTGGGGACCAAGCCCGCAGCGTGGACATGTGTCCTTGACTGGAATCAAACCCAGGGCCCTTCAGTTTGCAGGCGGACGCTCTATCCACTCAGCCAAACCCGCTAGGGCCTGCCCCTTCTTTTTAAGTGTCAGGAAATTGCCCAAGGTGACTCACACAGGAGTTAAAGACCCCCTGGGACCAGAACCCCAGGCCCTGGGCTCCAAGCTCTGTTTTTTCCTTCATGGCACTAATTTGCTTCGACATGTCCAGGCCTCGTCCAGGCCCTGTTGGGGCTGGGGATATGACTTCGGCTCTGAAATAACTCATCCTCTCCGCCGGAGGAAGATCTGGCAAAACTACCAAAAAATAATTACAATACAAAGCAGTAAGACTGAAATAGAAAGTATTTAGCCAAATGAGTAGAAAAGCTGCCAGTGTAATTAATTTATGACCACTGTCATCTCTAATTAGGAGGTGGGACTAGACACAGGCTGTTCAGCTGCCCTGGACCGCAGTGGGTTCTTAACCAGGGGGTTCTCCACCAATGGCGGCCCTCAGGGAACATTTAACAAAGTCTGGCTCTGTGGGGAGGGGATGCCACAGGCGTCTAGTAGGCGCGGGATGCTGCTAAACATCCTATAATGCACAACAAACGACAGTAGTGCATCTCAACAGGGGGGAATTGGACCTCAGGGGCCAAAAATAAAAAATAAAAAAATCTCAGATGTTACAATGGTTTGTACCACTCCAAAGGGCCATAGTACCTGAATAGTTTCATCTGTGTTATTAAACTTTCATGGCGGGGGAGCATTTGGGGAAAAAAACATGCCTAAAAGGCTCCTTAGCCTGGCCAGTGTGACTCAGTGTTTGAGCATCGACCCACCAACCAGGAGGTTACAGTCTGATTCCTGATCAATGATTCTCTCTCATGATCTCCCTCTCTCTTTTTCTCCCTCCCTGCCTCCCTCTCTTTTTCTCTGAAATCAGTAAAAATACATTTTAAAAGTAAATAAAAGGCTCCAGGGGTGGGGGGGTGCAGGAGTAAACAAGGATGGACAGGCTCTGGTTCACACAGATGCTCCTAAAGTGCAGGCTGGGGACCCTGTGGTCCCTTTGCCTCCGGAAGGCCTCGGCAGTCTGGGCACTCAGTGTGTCCCAAGCTCGGCTCTCCCTCTCGCCCATCTCCAGCACATCTGCCTGGGCCCCTCAATGTCCTCATCCGGACAACGGGAGGAACTGCTCTGACCCCCTCCCACGCAGGCCCACTGCTGCTGCCTTGGAACGAGTCCAGCAGGTTCTGTCTTTGTGGGGATGAATGTCCGCTCCGGCCCAGGAAGGAACAGCTGGCCTGTTGGTCCCCGGTGACAGCAGACACAGGTTTCAACAGACTATGGTTTCTCTCCACGACTAACATCGCTCCTTAAGGTCTCACCCCTGTCCTACACCCACCCCCAGCGCCCACTCTCAGGCCACCCAGAAAGTGCTCCCCGACGTCTGGGCGATCTAAGTTCATAATAATATAAAGGTCCCCGGGGGACTACTGACACCCAGCAAGTTGGAGGACCTCACTTACTACCTCGCCTTGTCTCAATTCATGCGCCAAGGGGCCCAAACCCTTTGCAGACTGAAGAGGCTGCACCTTGCTGGAATCGGTTTGGCTCAGTGGATAGAGCATCAGCTTGCGGACTGAAAGGTCCCAGGTGCGATTCCGGTCAAGGGCACATCCCCAGTTAGGGGGTGTGCAGGAGGCAGCTGATGGATGTTTCCCTCTCATCCACGTTTCTGACTTTCTATCCCGTCCTCTCTGTAAAAAGTCAATAAAACATTTTATTTGTTTTATTTTTTTTAAGAGGCTGCACCGTGACCGTTTGAAGCTCTGCAACTCCTCTCCACTCTCGCACCCTCGGGGGACGCCCCTGGCCGGGGCTGCAGGAGACGTGCGGTCAGGGCCGGGCGACGAGCGGACGCCGGGCCTTTCGGGGCGCCTGCGCTCCCCACTCGGCACAGAAGGGAAGCTGCTCCCAGGCTCGCCCGCCGCACAGCCGGGGAGTGCGGGCTCCCGAGGCCCCGCGCACCTGGCCCTGCTCGGCCCAGCCTTCGCGCGGGGCGGCCGCCGCTCGGTCCCGGTCCCGTAGGAAGTGCCGGGAGGGGGACCGAGCGCGTAGCCCCGTGCCCACCGCTCACCTCCGCCAGCCTCGCTTGGCTCTGGAGCCGGGAACCCCTCGGCTTCTTCGTGGGGAGTCCCCATCCCTCCGCCAGCAGCGCTGCCAGCAGCACCACGCCGAGGAACAGCCCTGCTCTGCCGGGGAGCCGAGGCATCGTCGCTCTCCAAAGCCGCTCCTCCGGTGCCTCCGCGCCTCTCGGTGCGCTCCGGCCAGTTTGTAGGCTCCGAGCCTCCAGGGGCGGGGAGCCCGGGGGCGACGGCTCAGCCTGGCCGCGGGGGCGGGGGCGGGGGCGAGCGGCGCGCCGCCCTCTCCGGCCCGAGACCCGGGCACCGAGCGCTTCCCGCTCTCGGGGTCAGCGCCCCGGGGTCCCCCGCCCTCTCCGGAGGCCTGGCTCCTCTGCACTTCCTTTGATCTGGCCCCCTCCCCACCCTGTGTCCCCGTCGCTGTCGCCATCGCAGCCCCAAGCAAATTCTTGTCCTGGGGAGTGTGCAGCCCTCCGGCAGGCGCTCTCCAGCCCGGGGCGGGGACTCCCCTCCAGCGCTCCCGCTCCCACGGCGAACCTGGGGCGCGAGGGTAGCCTGGGCCTAGCGCTTGCTTCAGGGATTCGCCGTGGCTCCTCCACTGGGGACCCCTCAGAAGATGGGCAAAATGTTTATGACTCCAGGTAGGTCTGCGTGGGGAGCAACCCCCGGACTGCCAGCTCCCCTGCTGGGCGTGGGGACCGGAGAAACACCTGCCGTCCTGCACCCGGTTTCCCCGGGGCTGTCTGTCCTCAGAACTCTTTAAAACCAGGAGGGCGCTGAGACTCCGATGGAGCGTTGATGGGAACTGAAGTTTTGCTACCCCGAAGCTGCCTTTTGGGATATTGATTTTAAGCTGTTTATTAAGAAACAAGACTCAGAACCTTTATGTCTCCCCCGTTCCTGCCCCAGGGATTCAGACAGAAAAACCTGTTTTAGGAAGGAGATCTTAGGATGCTGCCACGGCGTAATTTGACTTCGGTAGAGAGGGCTCCAAACAGCAGCTTCTTAGGTACCCGTGTCCCACTCTTCCTCAACTACCTTAAATCACGAAGTCTCACTTGAGAAAGCTGACTCCTGTCCCCCCTCCGCCCCTTTTCTCCATTGTCCAAAATGTCTTATATGCCCAGTGTTGCTTCACTGTCCCTGGATTTCGTGCTTATGTGAATTCCCCATACACATGTTATTGAATTTTTTATAGCGAGTGGGAGAAGTATTAATATCTTTTTTAGCCCCTACAGGTTAAAGCCCCAGAAAGACAGCTGCTAACCATATTTGAGGGAGTGGCCATTAGATTCTGCTCTGCTGCTGGCATCACCTAGTTTATTCCGGATCTGACAGTGGGTCTGCCACTCTCCCCGGTACAGGGATCCTCACGGCTAGGGCATGGACTAACACCTCAATTTTATGATAAACATCAGGAACTCGAAGGGGCGGTGACAATTTTAGTGGCATAGAGAGGGCCTCTTAGGAGATGTGAGTTCAATGACACAAGGCAAGCGAGGGTGGATGGAGTTTGGACAGGTTAGTAAGGAGTATCTGGAAGGTAGGAGGGGACATAGTCTGCCTCAGTTTCATGTAGGGGTGGAAGCTCTCTGGAGGTGCTGGGGAGGATTGGCCAGGAAGCCTGACACAGGGCTGAAATGGGATCTGGGCTTAGCCACAGTGAACCTCTTAGGGAATTGCTAATTTCTGAGAAATGGCTTCTATCCCCAATCGCACAGCCCAGCACTCTGCAGTGTTTTGAACAGTGCATCGCAGAGATTACAGCCCGGGTCTGGAGTGGGACACAGGTTTAAATCAGGCTTCTACCATTTACTAAGAGGTTGACAAGTTCTTTGACCTCGCCATGCTTTTGTCATCTGTAAACGTGCGGGGGGGGGGGGGGGGGACGGGGGGGGGGGTAGGTGGAGGGAGAAGGGTACCTACTGCACCAGTGTGAGAGTGAACTAAGAATGTATGTGAAAAAATTTGTATTAGGATGAACTGTATAAAGTTGCCAGTTGTTAGTTAAAAAGGTCAAATACTGGCAATTTCATATGATGCAATATAATCGGTGACATGTGGATTTGTTGGGAGCCACAATGATCTTCTCCCAGGACCAAACTGGAAGTACAACTAAAATACTGAAAAATCATCCTGAACAACCAACTGAAGATTAGCCGGAGAGAAGCCTTACAACCCAGGACATAAAGAGGAGACCACATAGCGACTGGTTGGAAGTGTAGAGGCATGAGAGGGCTGGCTGGGGTCCCACAAACTGCAGCTGACGTTCTGGAGGGATATCTCAGGGGTTCCCGTAGGAAGTCTGAGGTCTAAACTTCAAACCAGGCTCCCCATCCCAGAGCACCAGAACTAGGGCAGGTGCCCACACAACATCTGGCTGGGAAAAGCAGCAGGGTTGCTGTCTGCCAAGGAGAGAAGGCTAGAAATGTAGGCACCCTCTTAAAGGGTCAATGTACAAATTTTGTTTGCAGCCATTCACCTTGGACTCCAGCAGAGAAAGGGCAGAGTGGACGAGAGCTGTGTGAGGAGTCCCAGGTTAGTGGCTCTGGGGTGAGAGCTGAGAAGAAAGCCGTCTGGATCCCTATGCTGAGTCATTCCCCCTTACTGCGGAGGACATCTTTCTCAAGCAGACCTTTCCCATCATGCAGCATTACCCTGGGGAGAAGCAATAGCCCTACCTGTTGGAAGCCCTTTCACCCCACCCTGTGGAGCTTATGCCCTTCTGAGGACTATAGCCAGAGACTCATTAAGGGACTGAGACTATCAGACAGTCTACAGGCAGAGGCGGATCTAGGAGTGCTCTAGCTCCTGGGCCGGGACTAGTAAAAGTAAACCTTGGCCTGCAGCTTGGTCCTTTCCACATGTAGCCAGGCCCAGTAGAGGGAGCCATAAGCTGTGGATTGCTGATCGCTCCAAACAGGTTGCTCAGGGCCAGTCGCAGAGAGTATCTGACACTGTCCCGTACCAGAGTCCCTCCAAAGAGGCCCAGACCAGCACACCTCATGGCCAGCTTCAGGCAACAACAGGGCAGGATCCAATAAGCTTCACAGGCAGCATGTCCGCAGGGAAATATTGGCAGGCACCAGAACCTGCTGAGACAAGTCCCACTTCGTGTGATCAGCACCTGCACAGCGGCCTGCACACTGCGCTGTGGGTTGAGCTCCACCATCCACCAGCCTGAGTGTTGAGCCCATGCATTAATGGGTCAATAGCAATCAAAACTCAATTACAATAGGAGAGCCCTTACAATGTGCACAAGTGACATTTTTAGAGCACCCAGTTCTGGTGATCAGGGAGATTGCCTTACTGGGTCTCAGAGCTCACCTACTATATAAGGCCACCCTTGCAAGACTGTGAGTCATAGCAGATCTAGCTAATATATAGAAACAAACACAAACAGGCAACCAAAATGGAGAAATAAAGGAATAGGCACCAAATGAAGGGACAAGATAATTCTCTAGAAGAAGAGCTAAATGAAGGCGAGGTAACTAACTTATCAGATGTACAGTTCAGAGTAATTATTATAAAGATGCTCAATAGCATGAAAAAAAAGATTTAAAAAAAACATAAAAAAGTGCTTGTCAGAAATGAAGAATACCATATCTGAAATAAAGAATACACTGGGAGGAATAAGCAGCAGGCTAGATGAAGCAGAGGATATAATCAGTAATTTGGAAGACGAGGTAGAAAAACACACCCAATCAGAGCAGCAAAAAGAAAAAAGGCTTTTAAAAATGAGGATAGTTTAAGGTAGTGGTCAGCAAACCATGGCTCGCGAGCCACATGCGGCTCTTTAGCCCCTTGAGTGTGGCTCTTCCACAAAATACCAAGCACAGGGGCGCATGTACAGTGCGATTGAAACTTCCTGGTCCATGAGCAGAAGTAGGTTTTCAGCCTGGGCGAGTCTATTTTGAAGAAATGGAATTAGAAGAAGTTTAAGTTTAAAACATTTGACTCTCAAAAGAAATTTCAATCGTTGTACTGTTGATATTTGGCTCTGTTGACTAATGAGTTTGCTGACCACTGGTTTATGGGACTTTTGGGACAATATGAAGCATAACAACATCTGCATAAGAGGGGCCCTAGAAGGAGGAAAGAGAGCAAGGGATTGAGAACCTATTGAAAAAATAATGTCTGAAAACTTCCCTAACCTGGTGAATAATCTTGAGAAAGAAGAACAAAGTTGGATGAATCACCCTACCTGATATCAAACTATACTACAGACCATAATAATCAAAACAGCATAGTACTGACATAAAAACAGACATATAGATTAGTGGAACAGAACAGAGAGCCCAGGGACCCGGAACAACAAAGCGCGAAAGAGGGAGCCCGTGCCTCGGGGGCTCCTAGCAACGGGCCGGGGCGGGAGTTCCATGGAAACTGGAGAGCGCGCCCGCATCATCATCATCATCCTCGTCCTCCAGCTTATCCTTCGCGTCCAACGCCACCGGCATCAGCGCTGCCCCCGCGTCCTCTGCCGCCACCCCTCGTCCTACGCGCAAAAGTTTGCCTGGTGACTTGGACCATGCAATATTTATCCATCAAGAAAGGATACTGAAAATCCCATCTGTGGATGTGATCTTCGTGGTGGGAAGCTAAGTTTTTAAACTACCCCAATGGATGCAGACAGTGATGTTGCATTGGACATTCTAATTACAAATGTAGTCTCTGTTTTTAGAACAAGATGTCATTTGAACTTAAGGAAGATTGCTTTGGAAGGAGCAAATGTAATTTATAAGCGTGATGTTGGAAAAGTATTAATGAAACTTAGAAAACCTAGAATTACAGCTACAATTTGGTCCTCAGGAAAAATTATTTGCACTGGAGCAACAAGTGAAGAAGAAGCTAAATTTGGTGCCAGACGTCTAGCCCGGAGTCTGCAGAAACTAGGTTTTCAGGTAATATTTACAGATTTTAAGGTTGTTAATGTTTTAGCAGTATGTAACATGCCATTTGAAATCCGCTTGCCAGAATTCACAAAGAACAATAGACCTCATGCCAGTTATGAACCTGAGCTTCATCCTGCTGTGTGCTATCGGATAAAATCTCTACGAGCTACATTACAGATTTTTTCAACAGGAAGTATCACAGTAACAGGGCCCAATGTAAAGGCTGTCGCTGCTGCCGTGGAACAGATTTACCCGTTTGTGTTTGAAAGCAGGAAAGAGATTTTATAATTCATCACTTAATTGGTTAGAATCCCTAACTGAGCACCTTTTAAAACCTGCTGCACATTGGACTCAAAACAAAAGGAAACTGGACCAACAGTGATTGAGAAAATAGACTCTTTTATTCATTCACGGCTACAGTGTAAAAAGCTCCAGTCCCTTTGGATTTTATTTCAAACTTTGCTGTAATATAAAAAGGAAGTTTACAAGACATGACATTGCTGCTTTTACAGAAGGACATTTCTATTTATTTTCGCAGTAATTCTCATGTCCCCACAAGCAGAGCTGTCACAGTGTGCACTACCTTAAATTGTTTTGTTGTGTTTTTCCAGTTTGAGCTAATGTGTTTTATTTGTGAATAGTCTTTTACATTTTTGTATGCTGAATATGGGCACCAAAGAACCTGTAAAAGTTATCTTTTTCAATTGAATATACACAAATAAAAGTTTGGAAAAGGTAAAAAAAAAAAAAAAAAAAAAAGAACAGAGAGCCCAAAAATAAATCCACACCTTTACAGTCAATTAGTATTTGACAAAAGAGGCAAAAAAAACATACAGTGCACTAAAAAATAGTGTATTCAATAAATAATATTGGGAAAAGTGGATAGTTATATGCAAAAAATGAAACTAGACCACCTTCTGACACCACACAAAAGAATAAACTACAAATGGATTAAAGACTTAAATGTTAGACTTGAAGCCATAAAAATCCTAGAAGAAAACATAGGCAGTAAAATCTTAGACATTTCTCATAGCAATATTTTTTCTGATAGATAACCTTGGGTAAGGGAAAGAAAAGAAAAAATAAATAAATGGGACTACATCAAACTAAAGAGTTTTTGCATAGCAAAGGAAACGAACAACAAAAAGAAAAGACAACCCACTGAATGGGAGAACATACACTGAGTGGCCAGATTATATGATCTCTGAACGCATAATAATCTGGCCATTCAGTGTATATCCTTTATAATAAAAGGCTAATATGCATATTGTTCCCTCAACCAGGAGTTCAACCAGCAGGCAGGCAGGCCAACCGCCAATATCCCCTCCCCCTGGCCAGGCTGGCCCAACCCCACCCTTGCATAAATTTACACACACACACACACACACACACACACACACACACACACACTGAGTGGCCAGATTATTATGTGTTCAGAGATTATAATAATCTGGCAACTCAGTGTATATGTCAATGATACATCTGATAAGGGGTTAATTTCCAAAATTTATAAAGAACTTATAAAACTCAACATAAAAAAATAAACAAACCAATTTAAAAATGGGCAAAAGACCTGAATAGACACCTCTCCAAAGAGGACACACAGGTGGCCAACAGACATGAGAAAGGATGCTCAACATCACTAATCATCAGAGAATGCAAATTGAAACCACAATGAGATATCACCTCACACCTGTCAGAATGGCTATCATTGATAAATCAACAAACCGTGTTGGTGAGGATGTGGAGAAAGGTGAGCTCTCGTGCATTGTTGGTTGGGAATGCATATTGGTGCACCACTGTGGAAAGCAATACGGAGTTACCTCAAAAAATAAAAATAAAAAATGGAATTGCCTTATGACCCAGTGATTCCACTTCTGGGAATTTATCCGAAGAAATCTGAAACTCATTTGAAAGAATATATATACCCCTATGTTCATTACAGCGTTATTTACAATAGTCAAGATTTGGAAGCAGCCAAAGTGTCTGTCCATCAGTAGATGAGTGGATAGAAAAGCTGTGGTACAGATATACAATGAATACTACCCTACCAAAAAAAAAAGGGGGGGGGGGCGATTTTTACCCTTGCAACAGCATGGACGGACCTGGAGGACATTATGCTAAGTGAAATAAGCCAGTCAGAGGAAGACAAGTGTCATATGATTTCACTCATATGTGGAATTTAATGAACAAACTGAACTACCAAGCAAAATAGAGACAGACTCAGAGAGCAGGTAGACAGCTCTGGTGGGAGAGGGAATTGGGGAGATGGAGGAATTGAGCAAAAAAAGAAAAAGAGAGAACTCATGGACATGGACAACAGTGTGTGATTGCAAGGCTGGAAGAGGAGAGGGTGGAGGTGGGAGAGAGCACAGAAGGCATAAATGGTGATGGAAAAAAATTTATAAATTTAAAAAATATATAATAAAAAAAGAAAATGTTAAGCCAAAAGTTTTTAATGATTTGGAGGGTAAGACTGTTGGCTAAATTGCCATTACTATCTAGTTTCCAGGCTACCCGCAATAGTTAGTTGGGACTATATGTTTCACTGCCCAATTCATCTTTTAATGGTAGGACATCTGCCTCCCAGTGGCAGTGTCATTTAGTAGCTTATTCTCCCAATGAATTGAGTTATTAATGAATTTGACTTCATAGCTAGTATTGTTACATACGGGGTGAGGCTATGATCGGTGATGTTGTATTATTATATAAACAGGGGGAAATTTCTCCTAAAAATAGACCTGAGTCAAGTTGATTTCTAATGCACAGAGATGAGCTTTTTACTAATGTGAGTGCCTGCCTGACTACCTCACAGTATGTAGCTGCCTCTTCCTTTTTAACCCACTCAGTGCAGTTTGCCTCCAATCCCATCATTCGTCATCCTGGTGTGTAGACTGGAGTCAAATCCTGCACATGGCCCATTGCTGTGTATCAGAGAGGTTAAATTCAGAGGTATAGCTTTGAGTTGAGGGTCCTCACCAGAATGATTTATTTTGGTGCGTACCTAATAGTTTGATAGGTTGCCTATCTGTGCTACCTTTTGGATGGCCAGGGCCCATGGTTTTTAAAATGGGTTCCGAGAAGGAATTCGAGGATAATGACTGAAAAGGTGAGGAGGAAGGTTTGGGCTTGGATGTTCATAGTTTTAGGGCTTGTGTTATGAGCTAATATATCTCGGGGGCGGGGGGTCCCCCTGCAAGAGAAAAGTAAAAGTAAATAAACTAAAGGGTGAAGGTATCAGCTTAATGAATATGGGATGGGCTGACTTGGTTTGTTGTATTTTATTTTTATTGAAGTCACATTTTAGAGGTTCGATGAAGGTTATATCTTTTGGCTTTCTTTTTACCTCCATTATTTTGTATTTCTCCTTGAGCATATTACCATCCAGTGTTCAAGACCAAGTAGGTGACCCCCGTCGATTTAGAAGTCAACCATTTTTATCCCCTATGGTTAGGGTCAGCCTTGGTAACTTTCAGGACCTTTGGGGGGACCTTCAACCCCTTTAATTTCTTTATGAAATGTTTGGAGTATTATCCTTTCCAATGGCCCTCCTCTTTGCATATGGCACACTGGTTGGGCCCATGTCCCTAGGGCCACTGGGTGCTCCTGTCTAGGGACCCAAGTGACACACTGATATTATAGGGCACCTAGGGTGGGTCTCATCGTCTCTAGGAGCTTGGTTGACCTTGAACCACCAAGGTAAAAATGTTGGCTATTCTTTTGGCCTTCCTTAGTTTCTGCCTTGAGGTCTTTGTTGCTGAACACTTGGAAGGCCAATTCCACCAATCGGAGGTCAGGTGGTAGGTTTTATCTCTAATTTTTGCAGTCTGGCCCACTGTCTGGAGCAGTTGGTGATATAAAATGGGACCGGATTACTGGATTTCCTTCTATGGACTCTGGGTCTATATTGGTGAAGATGCACAGGCATTCCCTAAGTCTTTTTAAGAAAGCAGAGGGATTCTCTTTATGTTCCTGGGTAATTTCCTGGATCTGATTCCAATTAATAGGTTTCTGCCAACTGCCAGTATTCCCTTAAGCATCATATTTCTAAAATGGCTAAATCGACCTTCTCCCATATTGTCCCTGAAGTCCTAATTAGGATCCCTTTTGGGGATGGCTTGTGCTCCTGGTAGATGTGATTACCTGCATTATTCCTATTAATTTTGTTTGCTTCTTCTCTAGCCTTTGTAAAGACTAGGGCTTTCTCTTTTCCTGTTAATAGGATATTTAAGAGGGTCTGGCCCAGCCAGTTTGGTTCAATTGGTAGAGTTCAGCCTGGGGACTGAAGAGTCCTAGATTTGGTCCTGGTAAAGGACACATGCCCAGCTTGATCTCCAGTAGAAGTTGTGCAGGAGACAGCCAATCAATGATTTTCTCTAATCATTAATGTCCTCTCTCCCTCTCTCTTCCTCTCTGAAACAATAAAAAAAATATTTTAAAAAGGATCTGGATGTCTGCCCAAGTGGGGTAGTGGGTCTGGAATATTCCCCCAGGTTAAGGAAACCCTCTGAGTCTTCCCTTAATCCTTTAGAATGTGCCTTCAAATTATACAGATCTAACAAGGCAAGGGTGCAAGGGTACATACACAGTCATTAAGTTATCTCTTTCTCCACTGGGAATTTCTCTGAGGGGAACAACCTTCCTGTTCCCCAGGTTGGTAACTTATCTCACTATGAGTACTGGCCAGGCTGAGGCCTGTGTGTGGATGAGGTATAGGGTTGAGGGGATGAGGGAGATGGTGAGGGAAGAGGTGAGGGGCTTGAAGGATTATCAGAAGGGGATATAACATCCTGTCCAGGGGAGGGCTGGTCATTAGGACTAGGTGGCATCAGGGCAGCACTTGGCCTTGGGGAGGGAGTAGGTCAAGGAGGTCTTCTGGTCTTGAATTTAGAATTGACAAAACTGATCTGGTTTGCTGGGGTCCCTCCTCAGGATGTAGTCCTACATTTTTATTTATTTTGCTTTGTCATCCCTTATTCTGGTGCATAGCCATGAAAAATTGAACATAAAGGACTTTATACCATTTTGAAGAATTGTGTTATAATTTAGAGACTTGTTTAATGGCCCTGATTCTCCTCCACCACCCCGTCTCAGCACCCCAGTTCATATGGGGCCAAGTGGTTTTACAAAGGAAAATAAGCAGTTTTTCAGTTAAGGGATGATACTGAGTGACTCCCAATTCTGTAATAAGTACCCCAAGGGGGGATTTTTCTGGTTCCCCACATCCTTGAAGTTTTATTCCTTACTTGCTGCCACCATCCCAGGGGGGCATCTCGTATGGTTGGTAGATACACAAATCTCACAGAGTGGGCCCAGACCAATGACTCATTCTTCTCCTTTGGTTGATTACCCAGTTCTCCACCAGTGATATGCAGGTTTGTGGATACTTTCCCACAGGGCCCAAGAGCATAGGTCTCTATTCCTATCTGCCTAGACCATTTCCCAGTCTGGTGGGGTAGCCTAGAGGTATAGAATGGTTAATCTTCTATCTAAGCGACAGGCACTCAGAGAAGAAGTGGGGAAGGGAATGGGGTTAGGAGTCAGCTAAAACTAGCCAGAAGGCTTTCTCCTGCTGTAGCAGAAGTGCATTCAAAAAGGACCTGGACAAGGGTTCTTGAGACCCTTGGGGCTCAAAGATTCATCCAATCTTAAGTAGTTTCTGGTCCCAGGGCCCAGGGGCTCCTAATCCATTCAGAATCTTCCCCTTAGTACCAGAAAGGCCTCTTTCTCCCTTTGGCTATACAACCTGCCTCTTTGATAAAGACTGCCCCACAGCTGGATGGTTTATTTTATTTTTAAAAATATATTATATATATACATATACATATACATATACATATACATATATTAGAGAGAGGAAGGAAGAGGAATAGAGAGCTAGAAACATTGATGGGAGAGAAACATCAGTCAGCTGCCTCTTGCACACACCCCACTGGGGATGTGCAGGCAACCAAGGTACATGCCCTTGACCGAAATCAAACCTGGCACCCTCCAGTCCACAGGCCGACACTCTATCCACTAAGCCAAACCAGTTAGGGCCAGCTGGATGGTTTAGACCAACAGTGAGAGACAAATGACATACAGTATTAACTTAAAGCTCACTTTGCCTATTTAAAACCTAAAAATAGTCTTCCTACAGGGAGGGGGACAGAGAGTGATTTTATCATGTTCTTGGTTGCACAGACATTTGCTTCATGTTAGCAGGGGGCCACGTGCCAATCGACCCTGTTCTGGGACCGACTTATCCTTTCCTTATCCTCTGCGGCAGCAGTCGCCAACCAGTAGTCAGTGGACCACTGGTGGTCTGTGAGGTCCAAAAGGTTGGTGACCGCTGCTCTAGGGGCCAGCGCCCCACCGCCTTTTAAAAAAATATGTTTTTATTGATTTCAGAGAGGAAGAGGGAGGGATAGAAACATCACTGATTGAGCCCACAACACAGGCATGTGCTCTGACCTGGAATCAAAACTGTGAGAGGGCAAAGCAAAGCCGTTTCTGGCTGGTATGTCCGGGGGCCTGGAAGCAAATGTCTCGTCGTGGTCACCAATCTGTTACCAACTTAGATCGTCCCAAATGTGGGGACCTGGGAGTTCGTCTTTTGAAGTTTTCATTTTGATGAAGTCAAGTTTATCATTTTTTTGTCATTCTTTTTGTGTCCTAAGAAGTCGTTGCCTACCCCAAAGTCAGATTCCCTTTAGTGTTTTCTCCTAGAAGTTTATATTTTAGTTTTCATGTTCATATCTATGATTTCTTTTGAGTTAATTCTTTTACATGATGTATGAGTAGAAGCTATGGACAAAAAAGGGACCACATACTAAACCTCACAAGCTCAGGGGCGGCAGCCTTGTGGGCCCTACAAGGTACCACCTAGGATGGTTAGAACATAAAAACTCCTAACTAAAATCGATCATGGTGAGTCACCAGTCACAGCTAACAGCTCCCTTGACAAAAGTGCTTGCCTACGTGAGCTTGTCTATTATCTTTTTGCATCTAAGATAACATACCTTTGAAATGTCAGAGTAATCTCCTTTACAGACCCTTCAGGGCACAACATCCCAGCAGAACAGGAGACCACAGAACCCCTCCTTAGTTAATTCCCGGAATCCCATCTCTAAGTGCTGTAAATGTTACTCATTTCCTATCCTGTAAAAGAAGTATGTGTCTGTTTTACCTTTTATCCAATCCCAGAGATTTCCCCCATTTTACTTTTCTGCTCCCTATTTTACCACCAGTGAATTTCATTAATCCTCCTTACGTCACAATGCAAATGTATAAAATAAACCCAGAACTGCCAGTCTCCAGAGCATTTTCCCAATTCGTTGTCATCAGTTTGACTCAAACTCAAAAAGATTCTCTACAGGTTTGTATGTCAGCTATTTTTCTATTCTTATTCTCTCTCCCCTTCTTTTAATGTTAGCTACTTTTATAGAGACGTCAACAAAGGTCATTTCCCCTAGATTATTAGCTGTTACAACACCATTCGTTGACCAACTATGCTTTCCCCATTAAATTAGTTGACACTTGTCAAATATCAATTAACCATATATATGTGGGCCTATTTCTGAACTTTAGCATGTTTTATTGTTCCACCCGGCTATCCTAATGCCAACTGTAGTCTTAATTACTGCAGCTTTGTAGACAGTTTTGAAATCAGGTAGTGTAATTTCTCTTTCAAAGTGTTGTTTTGGCTATTCTAGGTACTTTACACTTCCATATAAATCTTATCAACTTGTTAATGCCTAAAAAAAAAAGGAGCTCTAACCAGTTTGGCTCAGTGGACAGAATGCCAGCCTGTGGACCAAAGGATCCTGGGTTCGATTCAGATCAAGGGCACATACCTTGGTTGTAGGCTCTTCCCCACCCGGGCCCTGGTCAGGGCTCATGCTTGAGGCAAGCAATAGATGTGTTTCTTTCACATCAGTTTTTCTCTCTGTCTTTCCCTCTCTCTTCCACTCAATGGAAAAATATCCTTTGGGTGAGGGTTAAAAAAAAAAACACACACACACACACACACACAACACAAATCAAGTGCTTATCTTTTGCAATGCTTTCAACTTTTCACTGGTGTTCCCCAGTGCACAGGACAGCCCAGCGCAGCAGGCCGGCACCACCTCCTCCCCAGCCCACCTCAGCATTTCCCCTTCGCTCAGGGAGCACCAATCATACTGTCGTTCAAGTCCTCCATTCCCTAGAGACGTTTTTTGTCTCAGCCCTGTCTAAACCACACCTGGTGACAATCTTTTACCATGTTCTTTACTTTTCCTTCATGGTACATAGCAGTTTGTAAAAAGATATATATGTTCGTGTGCTTATTTACTAGAAAGTAGGAACCGTATCTAGTTGTTTGCTGCTATTATTGGTAATGCTCAGTGCAGTGCCTGGTATGTAAATAGCACCCGTATATTGGTTGATGAGTAAAGGCAGATGTAACTTTCTGAATATTTTATTGGGGCAAACCAATATTTGTATGAGATTACTCTTAAGCAGCGGTCGCCAACCTTTTGGACCTCACGGACCACATGTCGGTGACCGCTGAAGTTATCTCAAGTAGTTCCCCTTCAGTTTTTAAAATTATTGAATTTATTGGGGAGACATTGGTTAATAAAATTATGTAGATTTCAAGCGTACAGTTAGGTAATACACCATCTGTATATCGTATCGTTTACCATCCAAAGTCAAGTCTCCTTCCCTCACCATTTATTCCCTTTATCCAATTCTGCCTGCTCCACCCTCCTTTCCCTCTGGTAATCCCCACACTGTCTGTGTTTGAGTTTTTTGTTTTTTGTTTTTAATCCCTTCACCTTTTTCTCCCAGCCCAGCAACCCTATCTATCCCCTCTGATACTCTAAAGTTCTTAACATGCACTCTTAAAAGCTCAAACATCTATCCCAACCCACTACTTATAGCTTCCCAGTCATTCAACAACAACAAAACAAACAAACAAAAAAATCACTTGGCAAAAAAGGGAGACGGGATAAGGGAGAAAGAAAGAGGGACATTTTAACATCACTTACATTTTTATTGAATTTCCCCTTCTCTCACTTTGTCAGATCATATGAACATCGCAGCAATGGAGAGGGGTTATCACAGCACCTCTTGCAAATTCCAGATTACAGGCAAATTGGTCAGTGGAAAAATATGGGCCAACGAAGTAAGATCTCAGCTCCCCATAAGCTATTTTCCTATCCTTATTTTCTCTTCCCCCTTCTCTTAATGTTAGCTACTTTCATACAGAGAGGGATCACCGAGACTGTGAGCATGATTTCACCAGTTTCCTGTGAAGAACCATCAAGGATGACTTTTGTCATTCCAACCATTGGTTTAACATCACAGAAGTAAGACCTAATGTTTAGGGTGCAGACAAGTTACCATTCCACTCTATCCGTGACATGTCCCATACTTCCTTGGAACCAAGGGACCAAACTTTTGCACAAGAAGCTTGGGAACTGTGTTGGAAAAAGCAGACTGTGACTTGGCCCAAGACTCCACGTACATGGAGAGATCCACTTATCCATGCAGATGGCAGCAAGACAGGACACTTAGCCCATCAAGGTACTGCTCATTTTACCTTTCATTCAACCTCCCCACTACTGCTCCAAAAGAACAGAGCTTTGGGTATTCCTTCATTGAAAACACAGTAACTGCAGTTTAAGAGCCATTACATTCTTTAGGGTCAGTTTATTTTATTTCATCATACCACAAAGAATCACAGTTTAAGGCCATCTTTCATGTGTACTATGCAGAAAGCAAGACCTTGCCCACAGCTCCCCAACCAAGCCATTCCCAAGAGTGGACTAGGAATGTGATACCTGCAGACTCACCATAGTCGACTTGAATAAACATTTTCAATAGAGGCTCCAGCTAATCCCTTTGGTTTCCTCCCTAGAAAAGACTCACTCCAGAGCAAAAGATGCTTGGAATGCAGGTCACTAGAAACGACGAAAGGGGCAAGAGCATTTCCCATACAATTAAAAGCAAATGGATTACTGGCTAGTCCTAGCATTTCTTCAGTATGATAAGCAGGAAGCCAGCCTTCTAATTTGGCTATCTGGGCACACAGCAATTGACTAGGAGCCTGGACACTACATTTCATGAGGATAAAGCTGAGGAGAGAATGGACATGCCTTCCTCCACATGGAAGTGTTTTGATTAACTGGCTTAATGGATTAAGATGCCTGCTGGGCACTGAGCTTCCATGATAAACAGGTAGCAGCACATCTATAGGTTCTGGGGCTGCATTTAAACAAACAGCTACTCAACAGCTAGAAGAATCTTTTGACTTTTATAACCTTCACAATCCCTTTGGGCTATGCTGATTTTACCCGTGTGAAATGCTCCAGTTCTGGATCTTCATGAAGGTAGACAGAAGGAAACCCATCACTCTCCCAGTGCCTAACCACACGGGTTTTAGCAAGTAGAGATTAAAATCCATTTTGGTTTACCTAGAATACCAGGAAGCACCCTGGGAGTTAGGACACAGCAATTCTTTGCACAAGAGAACCAGGTGACAGGTTTTGCCACATCCCTATGAAATCTAATAAAACAAGAATCCTCCCAAGTTCTTTTTCTTCACTGCCTGTGGAATTCTAAAAAAAAAAAAAAAAAAATCAAGAACAGAAAGAAAGAAAAGCCAAATACAGGAGGGAGGGAGTACAGAGACAAACCATGGGAAGAATATCCAATTCCTTGACCTCTGAAAGGGCATTAGGCACACACAGTCCTCAGTAGTTATGAAGGATATTCTGTCCACCTTACATTACTACATGAGGAAGAAACATGTTTTGACCATCTGAAATCCTCAGCCTATCATCAAAGTTTAATTAAGATAGAGACTTTAGGGTTCTGGAGACTAGGATGTTTTAAATAGAGAAGAAATTTTCCAAAGCAAAGCAAAAAGCTGAAAAAGTGCTTCAAACCCCTGAGCATTTTTCATAGTTCCTCGCTTTAGAATGTACAACACATTTCTAGGGCAAAGGTGGAAGGATGATCTGCTATCTGCTGCATTCTTTGTGTGTGATTTTGATGTCCTCTCATTATAGATTTCCTGGGTTTTGATGTAATCTGCAAAACTGGAAAGATCAAGAAGGCTAAATAGAGATGGGGAAATGTGATAAGGCTGAGTCACACCTGCATTAACTCAGATGATCACTTTGGTAGTCATGGTTAGCTGATACCTGTTTGAATTCCATCAGATTCTCGAATCTGGCCCTGTTAAGCCATGTTCTAAACTATACTTACATGCCCCAGATTTCGACTTGTTCTCAAGGACTGTATTTATACACACTTTTATTTCCCCAAGGGCTTGGTTCAAGAATGATACTTGCTACATGCTATATGACTGGATCCTAGATTTATATTACAGTTTCAAGAAGAGACAACCAGCATGTATAATGTTTTGTCCTCTGGAAAGCAGAGGTCAGGAATAGAATCATAGGACTTTTGTTTCTTCAAAATAAACTTATACTTTAACTACTTTTATACTGAAATAATTTTATGCCAGCAAAGTGATATATATTTTTAAATGCTCGCACTAATTGATATTTTATATTGCACTGACTTCATGCAAGCCAAAATAAAGACTAGCAGGTAAGTTTATTGCTTAAAGTTTGTGACTTTTGCAAACCCTACACCACTTACATAGTAATTGCAGTGCAAAAAGCCATCTGACACTCTGTCTGTGAGGTTCTAGGGTGAGACACTGGGTGTGCAGGAAAGGGCAGCAATGCACTTTATTTTACAGGACGAGTTACTTGGTCACCACAATCTCTCTCTTACTGCAGCTTGTACATGCTAAGTACAGTCCCCGTCTATCCACAGGGTTCTTTTGTTCCCCCCCTGCCTTTGTTTAAAAAAGTAAAATGAAACCTTAGAACATTTCAAGGGCTTAAGGCTCTCAAATGCTGAGAGTGACCAAAGACAACTGTAGACATGAAAACAAAACTTCACAAACAATAATATTGCATACATCCTGCACTACACGTATCGGCACAAACATACCACAGCTGATGATAAGATGCCCGAGAGAATCTGGACTGAGAATTCTGACCGATAGAAGGAGTGGTTTCACAATTAGAGATGTGCGAAAATACTTTCACAGGATTCTTTTCCATTTGGTTCTCAATCTTTCCCTATCATACCTGATGTCTACTAAAAGACAAGCTGATCTTGGGCAGAATAGAGTGGAACGTTCTTTTCACTGAAACTTTGGTTAACAGAAAAAAAACCCCACAAAACTTTAACAATGTGATTTTCAGATGTGTTCTTTGGTCAAGCAGCATAAAACTCTCTGAACAAACCTGATATGAAAACAGAGTCAATAGAGATATGTGTTCAGAATTTCTTTAAAAGTAGAGAAGGTAATGGAAGGCAAGGGCGATTAAACCCTTGATGTCAGGTTAGAATTGTCTTAGAAATCAAGAATAAAGAGAACCAGCACTCAGGAGAGTGACATTTAAATGGGCCAACTTCTAAAAAGGGCAAGCTAACAATTTTAATCCTTACAGGAACATGACAAATGATTTCTGAGCAGAGGATTGACCAACATTTCACTTTATCAGTTTAAATCCTAACCTGGACCCAGGCCCAGGCAGAGGCCATTATGATTTTGAAAAGCAGATAGCATTAGGGAGCACACCACAGACAGTCTGCTGCTGCGAGTAGTCATGAATTCTTCCAGCTGCCCCTGCCCCTCACCCAGCAGGACTGCACCTCACTCCATGGAGCAGCTTTGAACACAGAACTGTGAAGTGTGAGTCAGCTTCACCACGGAGGTCTCATCAGGGTGAGGGCAGTAAGTTAGAGCTTGGGAAGAATCCAGAAATTGGACAGACCCCCCCCCCCCCGCCCCCCCCCGAACAGTGAGCATCATGAAAAAATATTTGATGGTGAACGAAGAAATCCTTGTTCCATTCCAGTAAATGGAACAGGACCAGCCTTGGGAGGCTCTAGACCAGGGGGGGTTACACAACAAGGGAGAATGTCAGCAGTGTTAACGTCTTCTGTTTTTCTTAAAAGGCTGAACTTAAGACTAAAAGCAGAACACTTTGGTTGATTACTTGACTGGTTGAATAAGGATTCCCAGGTTGGCAACTTCTGGGATCTGGAGTGGAAGTAAGTGGAAGGCACTTGCTCCCGAGGGCGGGGGGGGGGGGGGGGGGTTGGGGGGGGGGGAACGGGACGGACAGGTGAGTCTTGAGGCTCTGATGCCAGGCTGGCAGCTTTGGATGGGCCCAAAGCTGTGAGCGGCTGGGAGAGGGCAACGGCCTGCGTGGTTAGCAGAGACAGGCCAGGGTCAGCGTGATTTCACAAATAGAATAGTTATAAAATAAAACTTTTTTAATGGACAAAAAAGCAAAGTGAGTCACCTTTTTTAAAAGGTGAAATGCAGCAAAGGAAGACGTGGAGCAGTTTCTCCTATTTACAAAATGCCACTGGAGTGGAGGTGGCCGCCGTCAGCAGTTGAGAAACTGTCTTTCACGTGAGGCGGCCACAGAAGTGTGGTTCCTGGAACTGGCTCAGAAAGGCCACACGCTGTCCTGGGTGGGAGAGTTTCCGTACGGGAGCACCAAAAAGGCTCAGTCTTCTGTTTCTTCATATGTGGTCTCATCAAAGGGCCTGTCCAGCAGCGGCACCAACCGGTGACGGGAATACTTCAGCTGTAGTAGGTCCCCAACTTCATCTATCTCCTTGAGAGCCTGAAATGGAAGACAGAGCAGAGGTGATCAGAGCCAGGGGCTGCAGGCGTGGCCAGTGCTTCCCATCCTACGGTGGGAATGTCTGCATCCATTGCATTTACTTGGCCCGGACCACAGTGCAGCTATGCAAAGAGCTGCTTTCTGAGCAAGCACGTGGGGCTGACCATGAATAAAAAACGGGTTGTGAAGAGCAGGTATTCAGGGTAAAGGGCATAATTCTCCACAGTATGTTATGCTTGGCAGGAAAAGGAACATGTGCCCTGGACTTGCCAGGCCGGCCACAATGTGTTCTCTCTCCTTTTATACTTCAGTGCTTACTCTTTCCAGTGCCATGCCCTAGAAAACTGACGGGAAGTCTGCGCTGAGATGCCTCCCAGATGCAAGATGGAGAAAGTCCCCAAAGTGGGCTGCTGCCCCGACTCAGTGAGAACAAGTGGGAGTGTGCGGAGCAGACAGTGTGGGTGAGGAGTGGGCTGCAGGGGCGGGAGGAGCAGGGAAAGGACAGAGCTCGGTTTGAGCTCCGGAACCCCAATCTTGGGACATTATCTCATCTTCCCATCAAAACTCTGTCTCAGTATAATGTTCTTTACTGTAAAATTAGCCCTTTATTTTTCAAAGAAAATAGGTTTCGTATAAAACAATTCAAACAGTAAGGCAAGCTATGAAATGCAAAGTCTTCTTAATTGCTACACTGGTCTACCTGGTAGCAGCAATCCATGTATGTATGGTCTCTTATATGTATAGAAGAAAAAAAGCTCGAAGTATAACACATACAGCAACATATGAATCACAGTTCACAGAGTTAACCTTTCCAAAAAGCAGCACACACAGTCGAAATAGAGGATTCCAATATAAGAAAGGAATTTCTCAAAAATTTACTGCAAAAATAGGGAAACTCTAAGCCCCATGTATATCTCAGAAAAATTCAAGGAAGACAGAAAAATGATTCAAATCCTAGATTCTAAGATTTTCTAATAAAAGTACTTGGTGCATGTCAAAGAATGCAGTTTTCTTTATTTTTTAAAAAATATATATTTTATTGATTTTTTTACAGAGCGGAAGGGAGAGGGAAAGTCAGAAACATCGATCAGCTCCCTCTTGCACATCCCCCACTGGTGATGTGCCCGCAGCCAAGGTACATGCCCTTGCGGGAATCGAACCCGGGACCCTTTAGTCCGCAGTCCGATGCTCTATCCACTGAGCCAAACCAGTCTCGGCCTTTTTAAAAATTTAATATATTTTATTGATTTTTTTACAGAGCGGAAGGGAGAGGGAAAGTCAGAAACATCGATCAGCTGCCTTTTGCACACCTCCAACTAGGGATGTGCCCGCAGCCAAGGTACATGCCCTTGACCGGAATCGAACCTGGGACCTTTCAGTCCGCAGGCCGACGCTCTATCCACTGAGCCAAACTGGTTCGGCCAAAGAATGCAGTTTTCAATTCACAGTAGCTCTGCAACACTGTTACTCACTCCCCAGGCCCGTGGACGTGGATGTTACCTAGTGGGTCTAGTAACAAGCCTGGGGTGAACGCGCCTGGCTTCGGAGACAATGGCTCTATCTATGGCACCAACTCATTAGATTAAGAAACAGTAAGGTGGGCAGTGGAAGCCTTGTAACTCTCTGCATTCCATTACGCCATCTACATCTTCTATCCACTCTTATAGTTATAACATGTAAAAATGTACACCTTCTACTGCAGAAGAGGGAATCAGTTCATTATTAGTAAAAAGACACATTTACCGATTCCTAAGTTTAACTTTTAAAAAATCAGTGTTTGTAGAGAGGAAAAGCCCACTAATAGTGTACCTTATTTATTCCAGCATAAGATAAAACATTCTTCACTCCAAATGTGAAAGATACAAAAAGCAAGTAAGAGCTGGATCTCAATGTGCTATTAGAACAGTGGTATCTTTGAGAAGAGGCTTAATTGAAAGCTCCATATGGAAACAATTTAAGGTTGAATTTCAGCTGGGATAACCCATTAGCCATTTATGCTCCTGACCTTTGATATAGAATTTTTAAATTTAAAACAACACATGACTTACTACGATCAAAAGTTAAGGATATTTATGAACTCAAACTTAAGAAGAACTTAAATATTTTTGCATCAATTTAAAAAAGAAAATGAATAAAGACAGGAATAAACCCACAGTAGCCCAAAGGAATCTAGATAACAAAATTTCTTCTGATCCCAAACCAAATATTTCAGATGTGCAAGTTTTACTTACGTAAAAGGTAAAATTGTACCTAGAAAGTGCATGCTATTATGTGGGGTTACCTGGTTAGATTAGAAATAAGGAACCATTACAAGGACCACCATTTGCTAACAAATCGTCTACACCAGACCTCTGGGTCACAGGGTAAGATGGGTTCTTAGTTAAAAAAGTGTTAATTATAGGGTTGAGTGTGCTCTTTTAATAAGAGTATTTTAGAACTGCTGGGCTCCTGAGGCAATAGCACTGCCCTTCTTATTTTTAAAAATAACACTTTAATGAGATACAATTCACATGCCACAAATTCACCTTCTGAAAGTGTACAAGTCAATGCTTTTAATATAGTCAGAGTTGTACAACTTTCATCACTAATTGTAAAGCATATCACCTCAAAAAAGAAACCTCATACTCCTATCCTCATTCCTCCCTCGCCACTGGCCCTGATAACTACCAATCAATTTTCTTTTCTTTCTTAGTTTTAAAGAGTAATTTTAAAAAGTCCTCTATGTTTATTAATTTTAGAGAGAGAATAGGAAGATAGAGAGATAAAAAAATAAAAGAGAGAGAAACACTGTTCGGTTGCCTCCCATACATGCCCTGATCAGGAATTGAACCTGCAACCTAGGTATGTGCCCTGACCGGGAATTGAATCTGAAACTTTTTTTTGGGTGTGCGGAATGACGCTCAAAACTGAGTCACCTAGCCAGGGGCACCAATCTATTTTCTGATCTTAGGAATTTGCCTAGACAGGACGTTTTATGTGGTATTGTGTCTGGCTTCTTTCACTTAACATAATGCTTTCTAAGTTCACCCATGCTGCAGGGTTCCGACTTTGTCATTTTGCATGTGGTTATCCAATTGCCCAGCACCCTTTGTTGAAAAGACTAGTCTTTCCTCAATGTCTAGCTTTGGTTCCTTTGTTGAAAATTAACTAGCCAGGTGCTTGGGTTTATTTCTCTCAATGCTATTCCATTGGCCTATCGGTATATCTGTATGTTAGAATCCCACTGTTTTGAATTACTCTAGCTTTGTATTAAGTTTTGAGATCAGGAACTTTGAGTCCTCCAAAATAAATTCCCTTTTTTAATACTCTTTTGGTTATCCGGGGACCCTATAGTTCCATATGAATTGTGCAAAGAAAGCCATTGAGATTTTGGTAGGGTTTACACATTGGATTTATGGATCTTCCTGTACTGCCTGCCATCTTAACAATATTAAATCTTCCAATCTACAAATTCAGGATGTCTTTCTATTTACTTAAATCTTCTTTCAGCAGTGTTGAATGGTATCATAAATATGCCTGGCACTGTGTTAGGTCTTGGGATGGAGAATGGGCAAAACAGACTTAGCTCCTATCCTCAAGACTTATCTAATGGGGAGTATTTTCATAAACAATGAAAGGTGTGAATAATTTCCTAAGAAGAAATCTTTTTTAAAAAATATATATTTTATTGATTTTTTACAGAGAGGAAAGGAGAGGGATAGAAAGTCAGAAACATCAATGAGAGAGAGAAACATCGACCAGCTGCCTCCTGCACACCTCCTACTGGGGATGTGCCTGCAACCAAGGTACATGCCCTTGACCGGAATTGAACCCAGGACCTCTCAGTCCGCAGGCCGACGCTCTATCCACTGAGCCAAACTGGTTTCGGCAAGAAGAAATCTTTTTTATTTTTATTTATTTATTTAAAAATATATATATTTTATTGATTTTTCACAGAGAGGAAGGGAGAGGGATAGAAAGTCAGAAACATCGATGGGAGAGAAACATCAATCAGCTGCCTCTTGCACACCTCCAACTGGGGATGTGCCCGCAGCCAAGGTACATGCCCTTGACCGGAATCGAACCTGGGACCTTTCAGTCCGCAGGCCGATGCTCTATCCACTGAGCCAAACCGGTTTGGCAAGAAGAAATCTTTTAAAAAAAACAAAACATTACTTTATTGATTTCAGAGAGGAAAGAAAAGGAAGACATCAATGATGAGAGAGAATCATTGACCGGCTGTGTCTTGCACACTCCCACCAGGGGTTGAGCAAACAACCCGGGCATGTGCCCTTTGCTGGAATTGAGTTTGGAGCTCTTCAGTCTGCAGGCTGATGCTCTATCCACTGAGCCAAACTAGTTAGGACCCTGAGGAGAAATATAGATTCCAAGGAAAAATTAAGCAAGAGGGTTTGGGAACAGCCTTGAGCAAGTTTCCTTTAAGTGGAGATATGAAGAATGAGTAGGAATTAGCAACAAAAAGATAAAAGAAGACTCAAGAGAGAAAATCCTAGAGACAAAAAGCCATACAAGATCGTTTAGAGTAGAAACATAGAGTAGAAAGAGAACTGTATAGTTAGAACGAGGAAGGGCATGAAACAAGATGAAACCAGAAAATTCCCCAGAGTCCCAGTGACCACACAGGGTCTGGTGGGTGATGCTAATGGTTTTTGTTTGTTCTTTTTTGGTAAACAGCAATGTTTTACGTAGCATTGTATATTTCCTCCTCTATTTTACTGGTAAATATCTTAGGTGCTCAAAGAACATCACAATAAACAAGTAATTAATTTCACCTGATATCAGGCCCTCTTAGTATAAGGCATTTTATACCAAGGTTAAAGTGTCTACTTACAGTATCAAGAATTTCTTTGGTATGAGCTGCTGACAGGCAAAACCTGGCTCTGGACTCAATAATTGGGGTGGCAGGAAATCCCACCACAACTACTCCGACGTTCCGCTTCAGCATCTCCCGTCCAAAGGCGCTGCAAAGGGAAAGCAAGGAAAAGAAACCAGGAGGAGTCAGAAAGCATCCAGTACAGAGGTCCTGCAGGGCTGAATGAGGTAAACTCCTGAGTGACAGGAGCTGGAGACTTCCATGAGGAATTTCCTCTTCAAGTTTACATGGACAGTTCACAAAGACTTTTTTTACTCAGTCCAAAAGTGGTTGTCTCCCAAATGGTTTTCTTCACAAAGGTGAAGAAGATAGTTGGCAGAGACCAATTTTTAACAGGGCTGTCTGAAGTAATTTGCAATTTTGGCCTTAAAGTGGTTCAGAGGCTTCCGAATGAACTAGCGTTTAAATCCTGGCTCTTGAAATGTTAGGCTTGGCAGTTTAAAAGACTCTTTTGGATGCAAAGGATCTGTTGTACCGTGGACTTCAGCTGGTAGAATGGCCGAGTAGCACTGACCCCCCAATACCAGGCATTTCTTTGACTGAGGTAGGCATCAATCTGCCTTTGGATTCAGGGTTTCCTTTGATGTTGGTGAGGACAGCACATCCCCAGGCTCCAGCTGCGTGAGTACCCCGCTCTCATTATCCTCCACCCCAAGGCAACCTGGTGGCATGTGACCTTGCTCCACTTCCATATCTTGTCTAAATAACATAATTCTAACTCTCATGTAAATTCTGTCATATTTACTATTTTATGTTCTTTGTCTTTTCCTCTTTTTGACTTACTTCAATCCTTTTTTAATTTTCCCCTTAGTTGTTTAAAGTGTATGTTTGAAAATAAAAAGAACCCACACATTTTAATTACATTAGCAACTAATTATATTAGCGCCAGCAGAGTTACCAGCACAGTCTTCGATGTACTTCCTTTGTAGCAGCAAGGACCCGAGTGCGTGCCTCTTCAGCTCATGTTCCCAAACTGTATAGTGACTTATTCCCATTCTGCTTTACTCTCTCTAAGTCTTAACTATGATGTACACAGCTTCACTGGGCAAAACAGACATTCTGCTTTACTCTCTCTAAGTCTTAACTATGATGTACACAGCTTCACTGGGCAAAACAGACATTCTGCTTTACTCTCTCTAAGTCTTAACTATGATGTACACAGCTTCACTGGGCAAAACAGACGCAGTCCTCTTTAAAGAAAGAGTTCTAGACTCAGTCTTCTTGACGAATAACTCTTCCAGTTTATTTGTGATAATTCCATTTCAAAAATGAGGAAAATTCTAAACCTCTGCCTGGCTCATTTCTACCATTGCTTCTGAAGGCCACAAGGCCAACTGCCCATATGACTTCCTGTTGAAAACTCAACTCCTCTTTTTGCCTTAGTGAGCACCTCTGCCCAATTTCCCCTCATTATCGCGTAGGAATCACCGTATTTCCAGGTTCCCCAATTGAATTTTCGCTCCTATTCACTTTAATAAACATTACTGAGTGGCCTCTGAATGCCAGGGCCTATGGTTGGTAACTGGGGATTCAAAGATGAATAAAATATTTGCTCTTTTATTAATTCAATTAAACCTTATCCAATTTTATATTTAAGAACCAGTCAAAATTCACAAATCTGAATTATTTTCCATCTCTGGAACCATTTTGCATGTAATACTTTGCAAATAATTATATTGGTTCATTTCATAGTTGCTTTTCAAATGTCTTCTGGTTTTGTTATACACTGGAAGCCATTCTAGGACAAGGCTTCCTATTATACGTATCCTGTATATAATACAAGCTAAATAAGCTGATGCAATCTGCACTTCTGATAATTAGACAATCACATGGCCTGACCACATGGCTCACCACTCGCTCTCATGGGCCCTGCACTTCAGCTCCACTCACCTCTGCTATTCTTCCCTTGGCTATGCATGTTCCTGCATTATGGCCTTTGCACAAAAGCTTCTTTCTCCAGGTGGCTCTCTCTGCTCCTTTAAGCTCCAATGTCATCTTCCCTTCCCTCTGAGGCTCACCCTGACCACCCCATTTAATGCTGTAAACTGCCTGCCCACAAGGCACACTTAATGCCCCCATCTGCTCTGTATTTCCCATAGCTCTAAACACCTTCTCACATGTGACATAATTTCCTTGTCTATTATGTTTGTCTGACTGTCACCCCACTAGAACGTAAGCTCCACGGGAGAGGGATTTTTACTTTTGTGTTTTGTTTGTTAATCTATCTCAACCCCCTAGAAGAGTGCATTAAATTCAAATGTATGATTAATGAAAGACTAACAAATTAACATATTTTACAAATTAAAATCTACTAATCAATGGCATATCTAGCCATCATACATGTTAACATGAAGAAGTCAAGACAAATTTTTTCTGACAAAATGCCTAATTCTGAATCTTATACCACAGAAACCTTAAGTCTGAGAGACCAGTTTGTACTGTGCAATAAAACGTACCCGATTTTGGCTGGCATGTAAAGCATCAAAGGCACCACTGGAGAATCTTCATTTCCATAGATGATGAAGCCCATCTCTTTCAAACGTCTCCTGAAATATCTGGTATTTTCAGCTAATTGCTGTATACACTCTTTGCCTGGAAAATCATGGGAAGAGAAATAAAATAATACTAAGAAAAAAGATAGCAATCGCCTCCATCTCCATTCTATCAGCCCTATGATTTATTTCTTCCTTTCCAACATAAAACATTTTGTATTTTGTAAATATATCTTGCTTTGTATTCTGTCATACTAGATGCTGACAACAGATTTTATAGTAATGCACAAAGTTTAACAACTAATATTGCCATTGCAATCAGTGCCCTCAAACACTGTCATCTCATTTACTATATACCTTTGCAGTAGGTAGGATATTTATTTTCAACTTCATTTTATAGATAAGGAGACTCTCACAAAGGTAGTGATTGGCTGGTAGTCACATGGTAATAAGTGGAACAGCTGAGACTAGAATCTAGGTCTCTCAACTTTAATATTCATTCCACCTAACAGTGCTGTGAATAATTTTACACATAAGTCCAGAAATAGAGCCATGTAGAGACTCAAATTTTCCTCTTAAGAGTTTGATTTTATGTTACCATTTCCCTAAAACTCCTACCAGACAGCAACAGCATATCCATCTATATATACAAAAGCCTAAGCGACCAGCTGACTGGGAGCTATGATTGACACCGTGGGGCAGACGCTCAATGCAGAAGCAGAAGCCACAGGTATTGAAACATGGAACAGACTGATGAATCTCAGAGGGAAAGTGGGAGGGGGGAAAGTGGGAAGAGATTAACCAAAGATCTTATATGCATACTAGAGGCCTGGTGCATAGGTTTGTGCATCAGTGGGGTCCCTTGGCCTGGCCTGTGGGGATTGGGTCAAAATGGCTCTCTGACATCCCACAAGTGGTCCCAGATTGTGAGAAGGTGCAGGCCAGGCTAAGGAACACCACTAGTGCACTAATCTGTGCACTGATTAGTAATCAAATAAAACCACTACCTCTAGTAATAATATAAACCATTACCTCTAGTAATAATATAAAACCATATTTTTAATCCCACTTTGTCCATCTTCCCTATAATACTAATGGATGGAAACATACATTTCTCTAACTGCTAAATAACTAAATGTTTGGCCTGTTTTTGACATTATGGTAGGTCAATCTATGAATAGATATCCCAAAAACTGTCCTATAATAGAGAGCAAGCCATGAATTCAAAAGATGGTCTTGCCGTGACCAGTTTGGCTCAGTGGAGAGAACGTTGGCCTGCGGACTAAAGGGTCCTGGGTTCGATTCCAGTCAAGGGCATGCATCTTGGCTGTGAGCACATCTCTAGTAGGGCGTGTGCAGGAGGCAGCTGATCAATGTTTCTCTCTCATTGATGTTTCTAACTCTATCCCTCTCCCTTCCTCTCTGAAAAAAATCAATAAAATATACATTTTTAAAAAGATGGTCTTAATTATGAATATGCCCAAGTAAGAAAAGGTTTGCTGAGGGTGTTGGGGGAAGTCTGAGAGGGTGAAGAAAGATAAATGGTGATGCTTGAAGGAGACTTGACTTAGAGTGTTGAATACACAATACAATGTATTATAGAATTGTACACCTGAAACTTATATAATTTTATTAACCAATTTCATCCCAATAAATCAAATAAGAAAAAAAGGTTTGCAGTCATTTTCTCATATATATTAGGAAGTCAGAAAATTAATATTAAAAACAAACAAACATCATACAGTTCAAAAGATAAATCAATCAACCGTAAATACAGATGGTTAATGTATTTTCTTAGAATTAAAATACTACTATATCCATCAATGATGGGAAGCTACTTTAGATATATTTGTTACAAATAACCCCTAATTGCCCTAGCCAGTTTGGCTTAGGTAAATACAGTGTCGGCCTGTGGACCAAAGGGTCCTGGGGTTCGATTCCAGCAAAGACATGTACCTTGATTGCAGGCTTCTCCTTGGCCCAGGCCTGGTCAGGGCTCATGCAGGAGGCAACCAATTGATGCATCTCTCTCACATCTATGTTCCTCTCTGTCCTTCCCTCTCTCTTTTCTACTTTGCCTAAAAATCAGTGGAAAAATATCCTTGGGTGAGGATTAACAAATAACCCGAATTTAATACTCTATGTAAATAATTTCAAGTTGACCAAATATAACTCTCAAACATAGATTAGCCTAATAGGAACTCTAATGAACATGACTAAAATTATGATATAACTCTTACAAATTATAAAGCAGACATTAAAGTGTGTTGTATTTAAGTATGTTAAGGAATGATGAGCCATGTACTCTAGAAATAGCAATATATGCTTGCTTACTCCTATTTAAAAAAAGAGAATTCCACTCTGGCATGATAGCATACCAGTGACCAGATTATCTTCCTGCTACAAACAATAGAAAACTGGATGAACTATATAAAACAACTAGAGGCCTGGTACACAAAATTCATGCACTGGGGAGTGGGGGGGTTTGTCCATCAGCCCAGCCTGCACCCTCTCCAATCTGCGACCCTTTGAGGTATGTCCGACTGCCCATTTAGATTTAGGCCTGGTAGGATTGGGCCTAAACAGGCAGTCAGACATCTCTCTCACAATCCAGGGCTGCTGGCTCCCAACTGCTTGCCTGCCTGATCACACCCTAACCATTCCCTTGCCAACCTGGTTGATGCCTAACTGCTCCCCTGATAGCAGGATTGCCCCCAACTACCCTCCCCTGCAGGCCTGGTCCCCCACAACTGCTCTCCCCTACAGGCCTGGGTCCCCCCCAAGTACCCTTCCCTGCAGGCCCAGTTGGCCCCAACTTCCCTTCTCTGCCAGCCTGGTCACTCCTAACTGCCCTCCCCTGCAGGCTTGATCACCCCAACTGCCCTCGCTTGCAGGCCTGGTCCCTCCCAACTGCGCTCCCCTGCTGGCCTGATCACCCACAACTGCCCTCCCTTGCAGACTTGGTCCCTCCCAACTGTTCTCTCCCGCTGGCCATCTTAGTATAAGGCATTTTATACCAAGGTTAATAAATTTAGATCTTAACTTTTCCACTAACTGCTATATCATTTTAAATGTTTTTAAAATGATATAAGTGGAAATCTCACTCTCACCATTCATCATCTATTCCCTGACAATAAGAGTCCCAAAAGAAAATACATCTAAATTAACACATGTATATACACCCTGAAGATACTGGGAATAGGCATTTAAAAATTCCCAACTTATATATCCTTTTAAAAAATATATGTTTTATTGATTTTTTTTACAGAGAGGAAGAGAGGGGGATAGAAAGTCAGAAACATCAATCAGCTGCCTCCTGCACACCCCCTATTGGAGGGAGATGTGCCCACAACCAAGGTACATGCCCTTGACCGGAATCAAACCTGGGACCTTTCAGTCCACAGGCCGAAGCTCTCTCCACTGAGCCAAACCGGTTTCGGCCCAACTTATATATCCTTTATAATTCTGAACAATATTCCTTTGTAAAAGTATACCAGAATTTATTTATCCTTCATATGTTAATGAATATCAGACTTGAGATTATCAACTTACATTTTGGCAGCTATAAATTCAGATGAAAAACAATTATCTACTTATAAGGACACTAATTCAAAAACATGTATGTTTCCCCATATTCACTGGAGCATTATTTAAAATAGCCAAGATAAAGAAACAACCTAAGTGTCCATCAATGAATGAGTAAATAAAGAAGATATGGTAAGTGTGTGCCTATTCATGCACAAGCGCAAGCGCGTGCGCGCGCGCGCGCGCACACACACACACACACACACACACTATCTCAGTCATAAAAAAGATGAAAAATTACCATTTGTGGTAACATGGATGGATGTTGAGGATATTATGCTAAGTGAAATAAATCAGATGGAAAAGAACAAAATTTGTATGATTTCATTCATATAGAATATTAAAAAAGTAACAAATTAATAAACATAACAAAACAGAAACAAACCCATAGATATAGACAACAGAAAGGTGATAATCAGAGGGAAAGGAACATGAGAAGACGAAATGGGTAAAGGAGGTTTTATGATGAGCAGGAAATAGAGTATACAGAAACAAATTATAATGTTGCATATCTGAAATTTGCTACTTAAACAATGTTACCTTAATAAAAATAAATTAATTTTAGAATGTTTAGCTTTGTTAAAAAAAAATATAACTCTTAAAAGGTCTTTATCCTTGCCTAAGAGCACAGATGGTTACATAAGAAGTCAGCATTCTTCTCTACTTCTCAAACATAAATCTTTATTTTTAAGTGCAATAAAAAGCCTAAGAGCAATTTGGAGAAAACCTCTACTAAGTTCTCGTGAACTTCACAACTGAACCTCACTCTGTGGCGGTCCTTTAAGACTGCATCAATATGGTTTGTTAGGATGAAACCATTTTTAGAACCTCTTTTATAAAAATCCACCGCTTGACATGAAAAAGTAAATGTATGTAATTTATTTCGCAGAGAACACAACATATATCTTTAATAAACTTCATGCTCAGGAATAAAGTCATTAATTTGAAATTATCAATAGATGGTGATGGAATTATTAGATTTAATTCCTTTAAGGAAACAGGGTGGCTTTTTAGAATAGAGATGGAAGAAGCATCACAATTATCTACCTGTTGATGAACATGGTATAGTGACACTTTAAGTCACTTTTATAAAACAGAACTAGAGAACTACATTTATTATCCACTGCCAAATAGACTGTGAAGTTGTACCACTTGTATTTCAGCCATTTTCAAAAGGAATATTTCAGTCAAGTCTTAATCCAGAATTCTCAAAATTCTCAGCCATGTAATCTTAAGGTCTAAAAGAACTACTCTATTATTACTCATTTTGTCTTAAGGCAAAGAAAGTGTGGAATTAGTGTTATTTACACAGAATTTATATTTCAAAGAATGTATCATGTACTCACCTGCTTAAATAGTAGTATAATTTTCAATTTAGCTGATGAACTTTTCTATAACATGACATAATCAACAAAATGTGTTTGAGTCTGAAACTTCAAAAATAACACTTGTGTTAACTGAACTCTTTCAAAATAAAGGACAGAAATATAAATGATGTTCAGCCAGAGTTGTTCTCCTAACTCACATTATACTCCATTACACAGCTCCTAATCTTCTTAGATTTCCTGGATATGCTGATATAATCTGCCTTCCTGGGAAAAATAAAATAAAATTACTGCTACTCTTCAGACTTACACTTTCCAGTTAATTATAATGGGCTGGAAAAATCTGAAATCAAAGCACTTCTTTTCCCCTTTTCTTGTTCTTCTTAAAAGGTCACAATCTCAAAGCAGATAAAGGTTTTCTAAATTTAAGCTCCCCCAAATAAAACATAGCCCCTAAATGGTTTTAGTTAGTTTTACTTGAGGTGAGATGAAATATGGAAAAATTCTACCCATCACCATGTTCTAATTTATACTATCAAAAACATTGTGGATAATTCTTATTTCTTTAATATTTTATGTCCAATAAAGTAGTAACTATCAATCATTTACTTTAACTATCTGTCCAAGGTCTTGTTTTACTACTTGGAAAATTACCTTTTCTAATATATATTATTTTTGTTGAATTATACTGCAGAGTAAAAAGGAACATGTTTTCTCCTGTACTTTTTTCCCTTCAAAAGCATTAAAAACAAACAAACAAAACAAAACAAAACAAAAAAACAGCCTTAGCCAGGTAGCTCAGTTGGTTACAGCACTGTCCCAATACATCAAAGTTTCAGGTTTGAGCCCTGGTCACAGCACATACAAGAATCAACTAATGAATGCAATAAATAAATGGAATAACAAATCAACATTTCTCTCTCCCCTCCTCTCTCTCTAGAATCAAAAACAAAATTAAAACGCACACACACACATACACACACAAATGAGAAATAGAATAAGCCCAGATATCCTCAGTATTTACTTTGCCTATATTAAGAATATGTCTCCACTGATAATCTAAAACTGGAATTTATATCTTAAAGACCTATACAAGTGTTTACAGTATCAGAGAAGTCAAATCACATTCAAACTATGTTTTCAAAGGCTAATTATGGAAGTTTTTAGTACAGACCCCTTTTAAGGCAAAGAAAGTATGTAATATAGCAAGCACAATGCCAGGTTTGATAAAGTGCTTCCCACCCCACCCCCCTTTTCCAGGGAAGTAATTTCCAACCATAAGAAAATTATATTTTGCTTCAATTACTATATCTCTAAATATTACCAGGTCAACTATTAACCCACCTTACCTCCTGATAAGAAAGATACACTGAGTCTGACCAGTGTTGCCCAGTGGTTGAGCAACAACTCATGAATGAAGAGGTCAAGGGTTTGATTCCTTGTCAGAGTACATGCTTGAGTTGCGGGCTCAATCCCTAGTAGGGAACGTTCAGGAGACAGCCAATCAATGATGTTTCTCTCTCATCTAAGTTTTTACCTCTCTATCTCTCTCCCTTCCAATCTATCTCTCTCAAAAAATCAATTTAAAAATAGCATTAAAAAAGAAAGAAAGATATACTGAAGCCCTAGATGGGTAGCTCAGTTGGTTAGACTGTCATCTCGATACATCAAGGTTGAGGGTTTGATTCCTGGTCAAGGCACATAGAGGAATCAAACAAAGGATGCATAAATAAGTGGAACAACCAATCAATGTATCTGTCTACCTTTCTCTCTCTCTAAAATCAATTAAGAAAAATTTTTTAAAAAGAAAGATATGCTAAACCTGAACATACTAGTATGCCTACTCTATGACCCAACAATTCCATTTCTAGGTACATATACCCAACAGAATTGTGTACCAGAAAAACAGGTAAAACAAGTATAAGAATATCACTCTTGATAACAGCCAAAATCAATACACAACCCAAATGTCCATCAGATAAGCTGTAATATAGTTAAACAATGGGAAACTAGGTAGCAATAAATATTCCAAGTAAACATATGGGCGAATCTCAAAGATATGATTAATACAATATGCCAGATTCAAAAGAAGGATTATATATAAAGACTGTATGTAAGCCCGGCAGGCATGGTTCAATAGTTAATAATCGACATATGAACCAGGAGGTCACAGGTTGATTCCCAGTTGGGGCACATGCCCGGGTTGTGGACTCAATCCCGTGTGGGGAGTGCAGGAGGTAGCCAATCAACGATTCTTTCTCAACACTTAAGTTTCTATTTATCTCTCCCTCTCCTTTCCTCTCTGAAATCAATATATATATATATATATATATATATATATATATATATATATTTAAGAAAGATTGTATGTAAGATTCCATTTATATAAATTTCAAGAATGGGCAAGACTAATATACAGAGTGAAAATATTGGTTTATCTCTGGCAAAGAGGAATGTACTAGAAGAAGCACAAGGCAGTCTTTTTGGATACTAGAAATATTCTATTCCGTGAGCAGGTCATGGTTAGATGGGTGTGTTTTATTCATTGAATTAAATGCCTAAGATTTGTGCACTCCACTGTATGAATGTAAACACTTAAATAAAAATAGAAATTTAAATATTTGGAAAATCAACTGCAGTTAAAAATTTGGAATGAGCCCTAGCTGGTTTGGCTCAGTGGATAGAACGTCAGCCTTTGGATTGAAGGGTACCAGGTTCGATTCTGGTCAAGGGCATATGCCCGGGTTGTGGGCTTGGTCCCTAGTGGGAGGCATGCAGGAAGCAGCCAATCAATGATTCTATCTCATCATTGATATTTCTCTCTCCCTCTCTGAAATCAATAAAAATATTTAAAAAAACTAGAATGAGGTTAAACTTCTGATATCTCAATTCATAATTTTAAATATATCCAACTATAATTTAATAATCACCCTTTTACCATGCAAACAAACAAACAAACAAAACAAGCCCCAAACAGAACTATATAAATTTTACAGTGGTGTAGGCTCAGGCATTCTCTTAGTCTTTATTGTTAATTGAATTAGAAAAAAAAAATAAAAAAATTTGATGTTGGGTGTCCCAGGAATTAAGACAGGGTGTTATGAAAACAGCACTTCAGAGTTAAAGGCAGGAAACGAAAAGATAAAGGGCCTGGGCCTTACTCTTTCCTCCTTTCCCTTTTAAAATAATCATATGAATAAATGCATAGATCTGACAATATTGGCCATTTATTTTCTATCTCTGTATCTACTTTCATTCCCATAAGTCACCTTTTCCCCTGGATGTTTTAGTACATGGTGTTTCTTGTATATTTTCAGCTAACAGGGAGAGGTTGATGGAAGCCTGGCACAGTGTCGGCAGCTAATTGTGTCCAGGCTGCCTACTGGAGGACTGACTGACTTTTAGTAGCACGATGAGACAGTATACCTGACACTTTTAGGATGCAATGGAGTGCAGAACTATTCAGCAAAGAAAAAGTTTAAATGACATCACTATAGTACTAAGGCATGGACCAATACTCACAGAAAATGTTAACTTAGAATTTAAGAAGCTTAAACATCTCTGGGTGAGCATAATATCAACGTATAACAAAAGTTCTCCTGAAACTGTGTGTGTGGGGGTGTTTTCTAGGAAGACTAGAAACTGAAATTCTGAAGGTCAAATATAACATTGACAATAAGTAATAATTTTCTGAGAACTAACACTTTTGCTGAATTAGAAAAGAGGGATGGGTTTATTTAGAAAGTAGAGGGCTTGAGTTCCATTTTAAAAGAGGCAAAACTGGGCAGAATGAGTGTACACAGAGTTTAAGGAAGGCTGGACTGTACCAGGGCTTAAGATGTTCTTAAACTAAACAGACCTTATGTAAATAGAACATTCCTTACCTGTGCAAGCATATCCCTTAATAGTGAGAATTGCTAGGATTTCTGATTCCACTTAATCAGGAAATCAGTTACACAAATAACTTTTACTTCTTTTAAGAAAGGGGAAGTAGAATTGACAAGTGAACATTTACAATTGATATTTACTAACTGTAACAAAAAAATTTCTCCCCCCCAAAAAAACACACATGGTGTCAAAATAAGCCAAAGGAATATCATTTAGGCAAAAATAAAAAGAATCCCAAGTCTATTTTGCAGAGAGGATCCCTTTGTTAACCTTTGGTCGAGAATGTGTTTGTGTGTTTGCAGAGAACAACTCCAAGACCATGTGGGTTCCTGCGACAATGAGGAACTGACGGGCCTGTTCCATCCACGAGGACGGTCCAGAGATGGCGGATGCTGACGACACCTTGCCATGCTAGCAGTCGGCAGCTGTGTGGGGCTGCAGGTGGCCCAGGAACATACCAGAGAGGATGGATCTTGCATTGCCACGATGTGTCCACCATCGGGATACCATTGCTGACATGTACACATGAAGAACTATTTGACATTGAAACTGGGACTCAGAATAGTTGGACATCGAAACTGACACTCAAACTTTTTTTGCTCTTATATGTTTGTTTTCAGTATGCAGAGGCAAGGTATTTTTGAAGAAAAGAAACAGGGGAGAGTGATTAATATAGAGGCAGGGTGGCCTCGAACAGACTGTCACGCTACAGGGGGAAGGCTGGAGTGGAGTGGAGGCAGATGCTGGGGGAGATCAACCGAAAGACCTGTAAGCATACATATGAGCATAACCAATGAATGAAAGACTCTGGGGTGGGGAGGGAGGCAGGTGGGGACATGTGCGGGGGGCTAGGGGAGGCTGGGGGGAGGATATTGGGGGGGGAGGAAAACATGTACTACTATTAAATATAAGTTATATTGTAAATAAAATTTAAAAAAAAATTCTGAGGTCTCTGGGGTTTTTAGGAGCCCAGAAGTTGTTCCATATTATCCTATATAATAAAAGTATAGAAGGGAATTGTCCCCTCAACCAGTAGTTTGTCCAGGAGTTCGATCAGGAGGCAGGGTAGGCCAGGGTAAGGGAGGGAGGCCCCACCTGGCAGCGGCAGGGACAGCAGGCGGCTGGGGAAAGGAGGGAGTATCCAGCCCGCTAGGGAACTTACCAGTACAAGAATTTTGTAGCTATGATGCACACTGACCACCATGGGGCAGATGCTCAACGCAGAAGCTGCCATGCAGTGGTGATTTGGCAGCTGCAGTTCTTGGGTGACGCACCACAAACCAGGAGGAGGGAGCCTGATTCCAAGGTGCATCACCCAAGAAGCACTCTCTCGCAATCTGGGACCCCTCGGGGAAACTGGAGAGCTGGTTTCGCTGACTGGTTTGGCTCAGTGGATAGAGAGCTGGTTTCAGCCCGATCCCTGCAGGCGAGACCAAAGGACCCCACCAGTGCATGAATCTGTGCACCGGGCTGCTAGTTTATTCCTTACTAATGAACTATTTAATCAAATTTAATATTGTCAATTACAAAAAAAAGATGACTTATTTGTGTTAATAAGTTCCTCAAGTAAGAGTTAAAAGAAACAGTGACATCACTATTGGTTCTAGAGGCTATAGGATTTCTCAGAGAAACTTAAAAACAAATACTAGCCTTAGCCAGTTTTAGTTCAGTAGACAGAGCGTTGGCTTCCCAGATGAAGGGTCTTTGGGTTCAATTCGGGTCAAGGACATGTTCCTCAGTTGTGGGGTCGATCCTAAGTAAGTGAGGCAATCAGTTGTTGTGTTTCTTTCACACTGATGTTTCTCTCTCTCTCTCTCCCCACCTCCCTTCCACTCTCTCTAAAAAACCGATGGGAAAATATTCTTGGGTAAGGATTTAAAAAACAAACACCACACACACACACACACACACACACACACACACACACTAAATAAGTAGAGTTTGGAGGCTACTAACATTTTTGAAACCTCAGGGAAGCCTATCATTAAGATATAAAGCTACTTTAAAAAAAAAAAAAACTTCAATAATCTAGTATGTAAAAATAAATAATAAAGATTTCACTTATTTCATATATATTTGCTAGTGATCTTTACCTACCTACCTATCTATCTAATAGAGAAATATGCTAATTAACTGGGACACTATAACAGGTCGACCCGACAGGAGGAGGTTGCGCCTTCAATGTCGGGGGCGGGGCGGCAGGGGCCTCTACATGCCTGCGCTGGGGGGAGGGCCTGACCAGCAGCGGTTGTGGCTGCTACAAGGGCTGGAGAGAGGCAGGGCCGGACTGGCAGTGGCTATGGCTGCTGTGGAGTCTGGGGAGGGAGGCAGGGCTGGACTGGCGACTCAAGGGTGAATTTTGAATCGCGCGCTGGGCTTCTAGTATATCTATACTAATAAAAGGGTAATATGTAAACTGGTCACGATGCCCTCACAATAATAACCGAACAGTAGGCTCCATGGGGCGACAAGACTGGCAGGGAGCTTAGCGAGGGATGACCAAATGACTGACCAGCAGGCTGCATGGGGTGACCAGGCTAGCAAGGAGGTTTGTGAGAAACAGCCAAACGACTGACCAGCAGGCTGCGTGGGACAACCAGGCCAGCAGGGGAGGGGGCAGTGAGGGGTGACCAGGCCAGTGGGTGGGGCAGTTGGGGGCAACCAGGCTGGCAGGGGAGCAGAGAGGGGGTGATCAGGCTGGCAGGCAGAAGCGGTTAGGGGCAATCAGGCAGGCAGAAAGAGGAGCGGTTAGGAGCCAACAGTCCCAGATTGTGAGAGGGATCCCAGATTGGAGAGGGTGCAGGCTGAGCTGAGGAACACCCCCCTACAAATGCACTAATTTCATGCACGGGGCCTCTAGTTTGTGTGTGTGTGTGTGTGTGTGTGTATGTATGTGTATATGTGTGTGTGTGTGAGTGTGTGTGTGTGTGTGTGTGTGTATGTGTGAGTGTGTGTGAGTGTGTGTGTGTGTGTGTGTGTATATATATATATATATATATATGTATACACACATATATATATATATGCAGAAGCCCAGCGGCCAAACAGCAGAACAATCAGAATGACTGGAGTGACAGGTTGCTATGATGCACACTGTGGCAGCATACCAGCCCTACTGGGTACCCCCAAACTCCCACAGCGGGGGCTTAATTCCTGGCTATGCTCCTCCAGACCTCGAGAGCACCAAATTACAAATAAGGCTGCCACAAGGGAGGCCTGGCCAGGAAGTGTGAGGAACACACAGCAAAAAGGGTGAGAACTGAGAAAAAGTCTGCCTGGAAGAACCTGCACTAGGAGGTTCGCCCTTCTCCTCAACCCCAGCCCAGACCCGCAGGCTGCCTGATAGATGCTACTGAGAGGCAGGTGCAGGGAGGGCTCCCCAAGCATGTGAGGCGGGTGCACTGCAACTCTGCACGCCACTGCTGCCCCTCACTAACCTGTGCTCACTGCTGCCTCACACTCACATTGCTGCTGCAGCCCCTTAAGCCTCCTCTTGCACTGCGCCCCTGCTTAGCCTCGGGCGCCCCATTCTCACCCTGCCCTGCCTCGCCTGTTTACAGTGATTGGGATGAACAGGACAGGTTGGCCCAGCACACAAGCGCATTTCCTGCTCCCGCCTCAGCTGGCTTTCCAGGTCCTCCACTCTGCACTGATGGATAAGGCCAAACTGGGCTAGCGCCTGATGTCTTTGTGTGGGCTATGTCGGGAGGCGTAGTTCTCTGAAACAGGAGGGCTCTTTGTGGAGGAGGCACACTACAACTCCTAGGAAGCACCACACCTCCTGTGGTCCTGAAGCTCACGGAGGAGACTGAGGGAGCGTGCAAAAGAATGCGCCAAGCTGGTGCTCTAGGGGCACCTGTGCATTTTCTGATCTTGGGGGACTGGTGGGATGTACACTGCCTTGCCGCCCCTGCCGATCGAGGGGGGAGCAGGCCCAGTCAGCCAACCTCTCCTGGCTGCCCCCTTAATTGGCCCCCTACCATCAGGGGCAGGTTGGCGGGCCTCACCTGTGCACAAATTTGTGCACTGGGCCTCAAGTAGGAGATACAAAAGTGGTATAAAGACTATTACACCAAAGGCAAAAATCTTACTAGGAAGACTACATAGAAAGGAGAGAATGTATCCTGTGCTAGACAAGCAGACGCTAAATATATCCTGAGACTTACCCTCTGTGTGCCAGATACTGTTTTGGACCTTAGTTATTTTGTATAGAATGAAAGAGAAAAAACTCCTGCCTGCATGGAGCTTACTTTCCAGCGTGGGAGATGGACAACAAAAAGATAAATGCCTCATCCAAGTGCACTTGAGAAAGGACCTGAATGAGCCAAGTGCTATCTCCATAAAGCAACAAAGCTGGAAGCAAAAGCATGACGGACATTTTTAAACATATTTTTACAGATTTTAGAGAGGCAGAGGGAGAGAGAGATAGAAACATCAATGATGAGAGAGAATCACTGATTGGCTGCTTCCTGCATACCCCACTTTGGGGATTGAGCCCACAACCTGGGCACCTGCCCTGACTGGGAATTGAAGCATGACCTCCTGGTTCATAGGCTGATGCTCAACCACTGAACCATGCTGGCAGGGTGCATGACTGGCATTTTTAAGGGCCAGGTAAGCCAGTGTGAATGGAGTTCAAGGAGGGAGGAGATGGTGGAATAGATGAAGTCAACAAAGGGCCTGATCACAAGGGCCTCAAGAGTCTTCACTGTATGAGTTAAAGAAGTATAAGGAGCACCCTTGGAAAGGTTCTTTAACAGAGGATTCCTATGATATCCTACATTTCAACCAGATTATCCGAGTGCTATATTTAGAATAGATTCAAAGATAGAAGTAGAGAGAACACAGGAAAGATGATGGCTTGGCTACGGTGATAGCAATGGATATGAAAAGTGGGTTGAGAGTACACAGTTGAACCTTGAACAGCATGGGTTTGAATTGTGCAGGTCTATTTACATGTAGATTATTTTCAATAAATATACATTTGACCCTTCGTAACCCTGGGTTTCACATCCTTGGATTACTGAGGATGTGCAGGGCTGATTGTATGCATTATACTACGCCATTATTTACTTACTAGAGGCCTGGTGCATGAAATTCATGCATGGAGTGGAGATTGTCCTTCAGCCCAGCCTGCATGCACTCTCTACAATGTTGAACCCCTTGAGGTATGTCTGACTGCCCGTTTAGGTGTGATCCCACTGGGGTCAGGCCTAAACGAGCAGTTGGACATCCCTCTCACAATCCAGGACTTCTGGCTCCCAACCGCTTGCCTGCCTGCCTGCCTGCCTGATTGCCCCTAACTGCTTCCACCTTCCAGCCTGATCACCCCCAACCACTCCCCTGCCAGCCTGATTGACACCTAACTGCTCCCCTGCCGGCCCGATTGTCCTTAACTGCCCTCCCTTGCAGGCCTGGTCTCCTCTAACTGCCCTCCTCTGCAGGCCATCTTGTGACAGCCATCTTGTGTCCACATGGGGCAGCCATCTTTGACCACATGGGGGCAGCGATCTGGTTTGTTGGAGTGACAATTTTACTCTTTTATTAGATAGGATTTTTTAAAATCCTCACCAGAGGATATGTTTTAATTGATTTTAGAGAGAGAAGGAGGAAGAGAGAGAGAGAGAGAGAGAGAGAGAGAGAGAGAGAGAGGAAGGGAAAATATCAATGAGAGAAAGACCCAAGAGAGAAACACCAATTGGCTACCTCCCATCCCACTGGGGGGTTGAATCTCCAACCTAAAATGTGCCCTGACTGGGAATTGAATTTTAAACCTTTTGATGTATGAGACAATGCTCCAACCAACTGAGCCCCCTGGGGGGGCGGTGGTTCTACATCATTTGATATGAGGGACTTGAGCATCAAAGATCTTGGTATCCACGGGGTCCTAGAAACAATATCCTGCAGAAACCAAGGGACAACTAGTAATATATTTTTAAAGTAAACTGAAATGAATCTTGTCTAGGAGGGACAGACCAACTAGAGTCAGGAAAGGCATCAAGGAGTCAAAATATTTTACTGGAACTCTGCATAGACTGTCTTCTAATTTTCAGCCCTGTTTATTTATCTTCGTTTTTCTAAGTCATTTTTGCTTGACTGATCCATCTGCTATGTCTGACTATTAAATCCAGGTGAAAGGAGACAGGAATCATGCTAAATTTAACAGGAACAATCCACAGGCTCTGGTGATTAAATACACAGGGAATAAAGAACAGAAAATACAATAATAGGGATTCCTTTTTTCGGCCACTTCATGAATAGTGATGTCACTACTGAGATGGAGAACACAAAAGAAAAAGCAGGTTTGAGAGGAAACAAGTGGAAAAGGCAAGAAAACTTTAGAGAAACAAAACTCAATTTTTATAAGCAAGTATTTGTAGAGTCTAAAGGCTAAAAATTAAGTAGGTCAAGCTACTGCTTCCGAATTTGGATTGTATATTTAAAGTTAATTACTAGGATGATGAAAATATTCTGGAAATGGATAGTAGTGATGATTGCACAACATTGTAAAACGTACTTAATGCCAATGAATTGTGGACCAAAAATTGGCTAAAATGATAAATTTTATGTTTATTTATATTTTACCACAACGTTCACTCATTACAAGTTGTTTTTTAAAATGAGATATAATTGACATACTATGCAACTTACCCCATTTAAAGTACCCAATTCAAAGTTTCTTGGTATATTTACAGAGTTGTGCAACCATCACAATAATTATTTTAGAACATTTTCATCACCCCTCCCAAAAAATGAGGACCCATTAGCAAATAATCCCCAATGTACCCCACCCTCTATCAGGTTTAATGTAATATTTTATCCCACAATGACTTTTTTCCTACATAAATATATGGGATAATTTCTGAGGAAAAAAATCCACACTTCTCTTAAAACTCTTAAATTTCTCTACCATTACTTGGGTGGTCAAGATAAAACTCTTACTAATGAAAATTCCTATGGACAATTTTTCTGCAATTTAGATGAAAATCACACAAATCAGTAAATATGAGCAATTTATCTTTCATTTTCATTTTGTTTTTGAACCAAAAGCTAGATGTGAAAGATGACAGCTAGAAGTAAAAAACATTGGGTATGGGAAAATTCCTGGCACATTTTAAGACATGCCTTTTATTTTGTACTTCATTAATTTGCTCTTGTTCATAAGTTCCTGTACTTATGCCTTTCATGTGTGGTCTTGTGCCCTCAAAACCAACTCCAAACACTGAGGGCAAATACAGTCTCGCCACCCACACCCCCGCACTCCTCTCTCTAAAGAAAAGCAGACATTCAAGTTGAAATATTCTGGGAAAATGAAAACCCTTTTATGTGTTCTAAACTAATTTAAATTCCACAGGGAATTACCTATGTTCATTATATTAAGACAATTAATAATTAAATATCTCTCACACAAAAAGCATTCTGGCATTGGACACCCAGGTTCAAATCATGGCCTTGGGTATCTCTCAGCTGCTTCACTTTGTAAAGCAAGGAGAAGTATGTCTAACATTTTTTTCTGAGAATTTAATGAAAAGCACTTAGAACCATGCTCAGTAAATAGTAAATACAATAAATGTCCACTATTTTGTTTCCTTCCATGGTATATTTTTGCCTTAAAATTATGCCATTCAGTCCAGTTGGCATGGTTTAGTAGTTGAGCATCGACCTATGAACCAACAGGTCACGGTTCAATTCCCGGGCTCAATCCCCAATATGGAGCATGGGGAGCTGATCAATGATTCTCTCTCATCACTGATGTTTCTCTCTCTCTCTCTCCCTCTCCTTTCCTCTCTGAAATCACACTCTTAGTTGAAAACTCAGGACACAGTTGACATTCTCCAACTCTCTGAGTTACAATTTATAAACATGCTTGATATACAGGGTGTCCCCCAAAAATGTATGTACACTTTGAAACCATTCCTTATTGTAATGGGGACAGAACCTGGTCTCTGCCTGGGCTAAACTGATTCTCTCACCTAATGATCTGGAAGAGACATAAAATGTAAAACCATCAAACAGCTATTTGGATATAATATATCAAAGCAGTAAAAGCAGGTCTGAGAAAGAGAGGAACAAATAATTCCACTATCTTCCTAAATTTCACCAATAACTTGTTTAATTTGACTCTTTAGTAGTATAAATATTTCTTAAGTTAGACCATCCGGGTTTGTATTGTGGTTCCATCATCTACTAGCAGTATGGATGGCTTTGGCCAAGACAGTTAACCTAAGCCCCAGTTTCCTCATCTGCAAAATAGTAATGATGATCATGATTACATCTACTTCATAAGGTTGTTTTAAGGATTAAATGAGATAATGCATGTAAAGTGCTTAATGAAAATGCCTGATACATGGTATTTAAAAAACTCCTTTTCATTTACATATGTAAGATGATTTATATTTTTATTATTTTACTTATAATACTTTAAGATATTATCCTTCTGTCTTCAAATTGGAAAAACCCAGGCATAGATGAATATATATACTTTGTTTTCTAAGGAGATGTTAAAGATCTTGAGTAAAAAGAAAAAAAGCATGCCAGCTGATTTTTCTAACTCTAAGATCTAATCAGACTCCAAGAAAGCAGAGAATAAAATTAATAAAATACAGAAAGGGTTAAGAGGTATTTAGAAATACTAAGGACATGTTATTTTGAGAATTCATAAAGCAGAATACTTTGCCTTAGGAAGCTGTTGAAGATACTATGTCATTTTTCATAGGTGGAGCACAGTAAACAGAAAAAAAAAATGACTGCTGAATGAATGAAGTTCTTATTGTGGCTGTGATGGGCAAAATTTGCCACCTCAAGTTGTGACTCATGGGCATGAGGAGTTTTTTAGGAAACAAAAGATTCATGAAGAACCTCTGCTCCTCCCCCTAGTGTGGAAAAGAATTTATTTAGATAGAGGGCCTGCTCCAGAAAGGGAGCCATCATTATAGAGAACTATGGTTGACTCACAAACAACCCAGGTTTAAACTGTGTGGGTCCACTTATATGAGAAACTTTTTCAATAAATATGCACAATACTGTAAATGAATTTTCTTTTTCTCATGCTTTTCTTAGTAACATTTTCTTTTCTCTACCATATTTTATTGTAATAATCTACACAAATAAAAGCCTAGGTGGCATCTTGCCCTCATGTCATCACAAGATGGCTGCCCCCATGCTGTCACATGATGGCCGCCACAAGATGGCTAGCAGAGGAGGGCAGTTGGGGGCAAACAGGCCAGCAGGCGGAGGTGGTTAGGGGCAATCAGGCAGGCAGGCAGGTGAGCAGTTAAGAGCCAGTGGCTCAGGATTGTAAGAGGGATATATGATTGCAGGGATCAGGCCTAAACCTGCACTCAGACATCCCTCGAGGGGTCCTGGACTGGAGAGGGTGCAGGCTGGGCCGAGGGACCCCCTCTCCCACCCATGCACAAATTTTGTGCACCAGGCCTCTAGTCTGCTAATAAAATAAATTTAACAACATATTCTCAATTAACTGTGAAGATGGGGGAAGGAAAGTATAGCAGTGATGATACCCAGATAATTAAGAAAAGTGCCATTTAAATTTTAAGTATATTTTGTTATTTTAAACAAAGACTTATTTGAGCGCTAACATTTAATTTTGGCATAAATCCATATATGCCAGATCCATTGGGGGGAAAACGCCTAATGTACATATTTAGCTGCTTGAGGTGGATTATGATTACGAATGTGCCCCACAATCTGTTCATAGCCCCAAAAATATGTGTTAGCATGCAAAATCCAAGAATAAGCTAATTGTAACAGTACTAAGCATGTATGTTTGCAATAATTTTAAACAAACAGAATCCCATGTAGCCATGGGCATGCTTCTGAAACCAAAGGTCTTTATGACTTTGATGAGATTTACTTTTAAATTCTAGCTCTAGAAATCAATCCTTCTTTCTGTATCTTTGCCCCTTGGAGACCTAGCCTTTCCTCTGATAATCAGCAGAAGACAGTAGCCTGAACATGACTAATGGTCACACAGTCTGCACCAGTGGCAGGCTAAAGATAACATCTTCATCTAAATGATGTTTCCGCTTATAAGGTCCCAGGTGAGATAACCCCCTGACTACATGAAACCTGACAGAGGCACTCGGGTAAAAGACCTCAAGACCTGAAGAAATGATTCACTATCTAGATCACATCTAACCATTCAGCAAACAGCAAAATCCGAACCCCCCCAAAGCCCACGTTGTCTTGTAATTTTGCCTTATATAGTAATCTGTAACTTACATGCCATCAAGGAGTCCGGTCTCAAGCATTAGCTCTGTCAATGGATTGGCCAATTCAATATTAAACTATTTACCTTTCTATACTGCAGACTTCTGCTTGTGAATTTATTTGGGTCAGTGTATGCAGACAGACAGAATCAGAACACTGAGGTCTCAGAAACACTTCTGGCGAGAGAATCAAGATGGCAGCATAGGTAAAACACCTATCTTGCCGTCATACTCAACAATTTTAATACTACAACTTAACGAAAGAACAAACACCTTCCAGAATCACCAAAAAGCTCGCCGAGTGAAAATTCCACAAATAAAAGTGAAGATAAGACACTGCGACTCGGTGGAGCGGCAGCGGACAGCGTTGAAAGATTTGCGCAGAGAGGGCGGGCGGCTGAAAACCGGCCAGTTTTCTCGAACGGGGAGACAAAGATGTCCCACTGGACTGATTCTCCAGCTCTGGGCGAAGTCCAGGGAACCCACTATCACACGGGGTGAAAACTGGACAGAGGGAGGGCACGCCAAAGCTCGGGCGCTGCAGGGCTCTCCCGGCTTGTGGAGAAGGCAGCTCGCGCGAACAGCTCGGCTGCGTGACCGCGCAGAGAGCGATCTGCGACTTGCCTCTCATTCGGAAAACCGTCAGTCTGCTTTGTTTTACGACCCTGGGTGAGACATTGGGCATGTAGTCTCATTTGGGGAGAGTCTGAATTCCCCGGCAGCCGGTGGAGCTCCACAGTGGCTCTCTCTCAGAGGTGCTGGCAGCCATTGTCCCGGCACAGAGTCCCTGGGGCCGCACAGGGCAGAGCTAATGCTGTCTGCTTGGCCCAGAGACCCCGCCCATCCAACCTGAGCACAGCTGAGCTTCACAGACAATTGGCCTGGAGGTCAACTCCTCCAAGTGCTAACAAGGATTAACTGAGCTTAACTTCAGCAAGACTGTGCAACCCATATCCACCTCAGGTAACTGGGGAGGCTGAGCCACTGCCTCTAGTAGGAAGTCTACCACACAAAGCTAATTGACCAACTCAGGGAAGCAGCCACCATGCAGAGACATGGAAAGAAATCAGATGTGAAAGAAATGGAGGAAAAAAAACGACTGGACATGGAATTCAAAACCACGGTTATAGGGTTTTTCAAGGGGCTCCAACAAAAGGTCGAGGCCTATAAGGAAATAAGCAAGACCACAAAGGAAATGAACAAGACCCTCAAGGATATGAATGAGACCTGCAAGGAAATGATCAAGACCAATGTGGAAATGAAGGAGACTCTCAAGGATATAAAGGAGACTCTCAAGGATATGAAAAAGGACCAACCAGAAATTAAGTATACACTGACTGAAATAAAAAATATTATACAAAGACCTAAAAGTGCTCTGGAGCACGCCAAGAACCAAGTTAAAGATTTGAAATACAAAGAAGCAAAATCCACTCAGCTGAAAAAGCAAGTAACCAAAAGAATCCAAAAAATTGAAGATAGTGTAAGGGGCCTCTGGGACAACCTCAAGCATACCAACATCTGAATTATAGGGGTGCCAGAAAAAGAGAGAGAGCAAGATACTGAAAACGTATTTGAAGAAATAGTGACCGAAAACTTCCCACACCTGGTGAAAGAAATTGACTTAGGAGTCCAAGAAGTGCACCGAACCCCAATATATAGGAACCCTAAGAGGACCACACCAAGGCACATCATAATTAAAATGCCAAGAGCAAAAGACAAAGAGAGAATATTAAAAGCAGCAAGAGAGAAACAACTGGTTACCTATAAGGGAGCACCCATACGATTGTCAGCGGATTTCTCAACAGAAACGATGCAGGCCAGACGGGAGTGGCAAGAAATATTCAAAGTGATGAACAGCAAGAATCTACAACCAAGATTACTCTATCCAGCAAAGCTATCACTCAGAATTGAAGGCCAGATAAAGTGCTTCGCAGATAAGAAAAAGCTAAAGGACTTCATCACCACCAAACCAATACTATATGAAATGCTGAAAGATATTCTATAAGAAGAGGAAGAAGAAAAAGATAAAAGTGTAAATTAGGAACAACAAATACACATCTATCAACAACTGAATCTAAAAATCAAGTGAATTAATAAGCTGATGAACAGGATAAACTGGTGAATGTAACAGAATCACCGACATAGAGAGGGAATGGACTGACAACTCTTGGGGAGAAAGGGGGTGTGGGAAGTGCAGCAAGAGACTGGACAAAAGTCATGCAACTATGGGAGATGACAGTGGAGGGGGGTGAGGGCGGAGGGTGGGATGGGTACCAGGTGGAGGGGAACTATAGGGGGAAAAAAAGGGAATAATGTAATTAATAAACTGAACAATAAAGATTAAAAAAAAAGAAGAAAAAAAAGAAACACTTCTGGCAATGCCAGTATTTCTTCTCACCACTCTTCTTAGAATTACTGCTTAATACACCCAGGCCGCAGTGACATCTATGATGCTTTATACAAAACCAAAGGTCTTTACTAACTCATCCTGTTTCTTTTTAAAAAATACATTTTACTGATTTTCTTACAGAGAGGAAGGGAGAGGGATAGAGAGTTTGAAACATTGATGAGAGAGAAACATCAATCAGCTGCCTCCTGCACACCCCCTCCTGGGGATTGCCTGCAACCAAGGTACATGCCCTTGACCAGAATTGAACCTGGGACCCTTGAGTCTGCAGGCCGACGCTCTATCCACTGAGCCAAACCAGTTAGGGCATAATCCTGTTTCTTGATCATTACTAGTTATGTCCTTCCTTGAAGAAATCTCCAGAAGTCATAAAATGTGCACTTGAATACCAGGCATAACTTTATTATTTGCACATATGACAAAACTGTCTGTCAGAACATAAAATACACACAGAAAGAGAAGACACCCTGGAGTACACTATCAATGCTTAAGGAGGGATAAAGAAAGAGCCTCTTGCCCCAGAGTGTCTGTGTTCTATGAGGGCAATCCTCATTGGTGAAAGGCTTAGGGGGCAATTGATTAGATTTAATACTGATTTGCTCTTAAAACAAGCAGGGGAAGGAATACAAAGAAAAAAAATTAAAGAAAAATATTTCAGAGAGAATTAATGTGGAAACACGTCAGCCTTATACGGGGTGCTAGCAGGTAGAGGTAGTTACATAAAATGCAGGAACAGTATGGAACACTTCACTTACCATAATGACAAGAGTCAACTTAGATATTTATCACTTATTTAGGCATTGTTAGCACCCCACTTATGGAGAATTTACAAACTGAGGGTCCTCTTACAATGCGATTTCCTTCTCTTTTGTTATTCATAAGTGCGATTAAACACTGGAAGAAGGGAAGTGTTCAAATAGAACTCACCTATTTTTGTTCTTGCCAAAATTATGGAGGAAATTCTAACAACCCTATTATGAAAACATCCCAAATAACTCCGAAAAGGCAATAAATATTCTCATCCCTCCCTCTCATAAAAACCGACTATCAAAATCTCCTAATCAAGTGGCTATTGTTTGATTAAAAGCTATTCCTAAAAAGTAACACCCTAGCTGGCTGGTTTGGCTCAGTGGATAAGAGCTTTGGCCTGCAGACTGAAGGGCACATGCCTAGATTGTGGGCTTGAAATCTGTAGACTATATGCTAAATGACTGAAAGTGGTTAGTGAGATAACAGAGAACTGTTTCTGTGACATGTATCTTTAATATTTGGGTTTTTGAAAAGGTGTATGTACTGCTTTTATGAACAAAATAAGTATGAATGAATAAATGAGTAATTTAAATATGGTATTAAAAATCCCATATTTGCCAAAACTGGTTTGGCTCAGTGGACAGACCGTTGACCTGCGGACTGAAAGGTCCCAGGTTCGATTCCGGTCGAGGGCATGTACCTTGGCTGCGGGCACATCCCCAGTTGGGGGTGTGCAAGAGGCAGCTGATCAATGTTTCTCACCGATGTTTCTGACTTTCTATCCCTCTCCCTTCCTCTCTGTAAAAAATCAATAAAATATATTTTAAAAATAAATTTAAAAAAAATCCCATATTTGTGTGATAGGCACTTAGAAAGACATGAGCAGAGAGCAATGATGATGGGCCAGGTACAGGTCACCAAGGTGGAAAGCCTGGCACAAGAGGCAAAACTGGGAAAACAAGGAGCTCATCCCAGGGTAACCTTTCCTTCCCCTATGTACCAGCTAAACAGCACTGGAAATGTTCATGACTCAGTGAACAGTCTCATAAAAGCGTTATTTATAAGCAACTTCTAGGCAGCAAGAGTTCAGTACCTTTATAACATTGAAGTAAAATGAATGGAAACTAGGTTTACCCTCTCTTAGAGACAGCTCTTATATTGCTAAACTGGGGACAGCTATGCAAGAGCTCAGGATGGGCAATTGTCAAGCGGATGAACATCAAAGCAGACTCCTCTCCCTACCCTAGAGATGCTGTTTTAAAGCAGCTCTTTGGTTTGTTGTGTTTTTTTTTAAACCTCTGAACAAGAATGCGTCCAACTATTTTAATTTACTTTCCCATATTACTATTGCTATTTCTCTCATCTGCAGCTAGAGCAGCCTTTGTTAACACCAAGCGCTGCACAGTAAATTTCTCTCACGAGCACAGTCTATCACCCCCTCCCTGGTAGTAGCTTAATCCTTTAATTAGTTTCAATGCCAAAAAATAGGATTTCCTGAGGACAGCCGCAGGATGTGCGACAAGCAGCAGGGGCCAAGGCTTAAAGTTGTTGATTCAATAGAATCAAGAGTTTAAAAGAATGGTTGCCAATGAACAGCCAAAAACAGAGGTTCTTAAACAAAGGAAGAAAGGAGGCCAAGTACCTTTGAAAAATTAAGGCAATGAATTTTAAACACTACCAGCTCCCAGGCAGGACAGAAAGTCTTAATTTGTCCAAAGATGATCCTACCATCCCCCTTCAGGGCTGGCAAATATCACAGGACACTTTTAGACAAAACTAAAAGGCTGAGGACATTTGTGTAACTGTGGTCAAGCATCCACCTTCAGATAAAGAAGGCTATTAACAAATAAGGCAATAAAGACTAGGCTTGGAATGCAAACAATAGTTTTAGAGGTAGAAGGCAAGACAATAAAGAGTTTCACAAAATGATTAGTATTGAAAAAATTTTTTAAGTTTATAGTGGGCAATGCCATTTGTAGGTTATGTACTAGAAAATTTGAGATTCTGGATAACTAATACTCTATAAAAAATAAAACAAATGTTAATTCCAACCAGCCTTAAGAAGCCTGACCATAGATCTCTGAATCCTTATCATTTTTCCCCCTCCCCTAATTGGTTTTGAATTTCATGTATGCCACCGATTCATTAGGCAAGAACCATCAGAAGGAAGCATCAAGGCATTTAGATTTCCAAAAACAATGGAAATTAGCAACTTAGCTTTACCACCAAAGTCCTGTTCCAGAAGTCAACATTTCCCTTATTTCTTTAAAAAGAGGTCATACATCTTGCCTTCAGATTTCCTTTCCTTCCCCCAATTACCATCAATCAGTAGAGTTCTTTTTGGTTCTCTCCTATGTAAGCAAGCTCAAAATACAGGGCAATTCTCTCTCTCTCTTTTTTTTCTTTAGTAAGGTAATGTGTCCTTATCCCTCTTTTTGTAAATAATGTATACTTTTTATTGATTTCAGAGAGGAAGGGAGGAGGAGGGAGATAGAAATATCAATGATGAGAGAGAACCATTGGCCAGCTGCCTCCTGCATGCCCCATACTGGATCAAGCCCACAACCCAGACATGTGCCTTGACTGGGAATCAAACGGTGACCTCCTGGTTCATAGGTTGATGCTCAACCACTGAGCTACGCCAGCTGGGCTACAGGTCAATTCTTAAATCTCTTAAAAGTTAGTTTGATTATTAACTAAGGTTTTCTTTAAAATGCATATAGCAGGGCCTTGACCACCAAGTCCTGGTAGACTGGTGGAGTAGAGGAGCTCTCCAGCAGTAAAATCATGTGGGGTGCTTTTAAATAACACCCTGCCAGGGTCTCACCCTCACTGGGTCTGCAAGGGGCCTGATATCACCCTGACATCAGCATTATTACTAAGTTTTAAGCTTTCCTGGGTGTGAGCAATGTCAGGAACCACCATACTAAAAGTTCCTCTGATGCACATGGTCCATGGACGAAGTTTGAGAACGGGCTTGAAAGAGAACACCTTATTTGTGCAGTCCCTCTGAACCTCACTTCACTGTCAAGTACATGGTAGGAAGATACAAATATTTAGATAATTAGAAAAAACATAAAAAATAAATCAACTCTTCATAAAGCTCTCCAATCAGGCAAGCCATCAGCATAACAGTTCTTAAAGGAGAAGAGAGGCCATCTAACTTGTCACTTGTTTATATGTATTAAGTATTCTTACAGCAATGAGCACAATGAAGCTGATGAAAGCGAGGCTCACGTCTCCCAGATAAAGTCTTCAGAAATAATTTGGAGGGAGGAGGGGAAGTAATGCAACTCCAACCATGGTAAGGTTTAGAAAATTATTCTTCAACAAACAAAAAAGTCTGAGATATAAAGTTAACAAGTCAGAATTGATGAGAAGAACAGGCTAAAGTAACTAACGATCACGTATCTCAGCCAAACAATGTCTGAATATATAAAATTGTGGGGAAAAAGTTTTTTAAAAAAATATTTTTATTAATTCCAGAGAGGAAGGAGAGGGAGAGACAGAAACATCAATGATGAGAGAGAATCATTGATCGGCTGCTTCCTGCACGCCCCCTACTGGGGATCCAGCCCGAAACCCAGGCATGTGCCCTTGACCGGAATTGAACCCGGGTCCCTACTATCCACAGGCTGATGCAATATCCACTGAGCCAAACCGGGTAGGGCTATGGGGGAAATTTTAAAGATATTTTATTATGAAAAAACTACAGTAATTCCCCCACTTCAATCTTGTAAAAAACAAACAAACAAAAACAACCTGACTCACAGTACCATACTTCAATTAAGAGTTTAGTTCCTTTATATCATCTTATGCCATCTACTAAGGGAGTTACATCTAGTTCATGGCTTCTTTCCTGTCCCAGAGGAACGAACTCAAACTCCTTATTTATGTTTTGAATTAAGAACGATATTTTACTAAATGAACAAGTCTACATTTGTTCAAAGGTTAGCTTTCAGCCTGCTGCCTGTGGGCATCTTAATAGCCAGCTTCAAACAAACTCTGAAACAAGACAAAAGAGGAGAGACCACTCTTGCGGCAGGAAACTTATTAGCATTTGGATTTGGAAGAAAGAGATGGGAGTGGAAGAAGAAATAGACAGACCATGATATAAAAACTCACGAGTACTCAGAATAGATTTCTGGAGCAGAGGGAGGTACAATGGATTACTAATCCATAGAGAGGAAACAGGTAGGCAGAGGCCCCAGAGGGCTATCATGTGTGGGGCTGATCACTCACAACTCAACTTTGCTGCCTTTTGCAAAAGAAGCAGACCAAAGCTCACAAAATTAGAAACAGGTTGTGAAATAGCCTGTTTTAATAATACAAGAGACCCAGTGCACAAAATTTGTGCATGGGGGTGTCCCTCAGCCCAGCCTGCACCCTTTCCAATCTGGAACCCTTCTAGGGATGTCCGACTGCCCATTTAGGCCCGATCCTACCAGGATCCTACCAGGATCCTACCGGGATCGGGCCTAAACGGGCAGTCAGACATCCTTCTCACAATCCAGGACTGCTGGCTCCAAACTGCTCACCTGCCTGCCTCCCTGATTGCCCCTAACCACTTCTGCCTGCCAGCCTGATCACCTGCTAACCACTACCCTGCCAGCCTAATTGATGTCTAGCAGCTCCCCTGCCAACCTGTTTACCCCCAACTTCCCTCCTCTGCCAGCATGGTCACCCCTAACTGCCCTCCCCTGCAGGCTTGATTGCCCACAACTGTCCTCCCTTGCAGGCCTGGTCCCTCCCAACTGCCCTCCCCTGCTGGCCTGTTCGTCCACAACTGCCTTCCCTTGCAGGCCTGGAACCTCCCCTGCTGGCCATCTTGTGGTAGCCATCTTATGTCCACATGTGGGCAGAATCCTTGACCACCTTGGGGCAGCCATCTAGTGTGTTGGAGTGATAATCAATCTGTGTATTACTCTTTTATTAGATAGGATGGAGGCCTGGTGCATGGGTGGGGGCCAGCTGGTTTGCCCTGAAGGGTGTCCCGGATCTGGGTGGGGGTTCCCTTGGGGTGTGAGGCGGCCTGGGCGAGGAGCCTATGGTGGTTTGCAGGCTGGCCATGCCTCCCAGCGACCCAAGGGGAGGCCCTGGGATCTAAGATTAATTTATGTTCTAAAAACTAAAACTTTGTAGCCTGGAGCGGAGCCAAGCCTTCTGCTTGCTCTGTGGTGACAGCCATTTCTCTTGGGATATTTATCTTTTATAATTGAAACTTTGTAGCCTAGAGTGGAGGCCTAGGCACTAGGGCTGCAGAAGTTTGGCTTCCTCCATCACCCCGGCAATCCTAGCCTCTGCTTTCTCCAGCTGCCCATTTCTGTTGGGATATATCTTCTATAATTGAAACTTTGTTGCATTGAGTGGAGGCCTAGGCTGGCAAAGGCAGGTAGAAAGCTTGGCTTCCTCCATTGCCGGGGAAATCCAAGCCCCCTCCTGCTCTCAGTGGCCACAGCCATCTTGGTTGGGGTTTATTTGCATAATTTGCTCCTGATTGGCTAATGGACATGGCTGTGAGTGTGGCTTGGTCAGAGGTATGGTCAGTTTGCATATTATTCTTTTATTAGATAGGCTGTTAAATATCATTAATGCAATTTTAGAAATAGAAGTGGATGGGGTTCAAGCAAATACATTATACTTAAAGACAAGGTATTAAGAAAACTTGGTGCATTTGTAAGATCAAGTTTCTTCACCTGTAGTGATCATATTGCTTGCTGATGTCAGAGAGCTTAAGCCAATGGTTAAAAAGCCTTATAATCTAGATGGATAATGAGGCTACTTTACAAAAGAAAAATCTTTTTCTTTGATTGCTAGTAATTTAGTACAGTGAAATTGTCTAAGAAAAAAAATCCATATAGAAAAGTTGATAAACCAAAGATCTGAGTTTGCTTCAAATAATTAGCTGGTGTTAAGGAAGTTTAAGGTTTGGGGAGGCGGGTGGGCGAGCGAGAAAGAGGGAACTGAGAAAAGAGGAAGCTGAACAAAGGAAGAATTTATCTATGGCTCTGAGATCAGTCCTTCCCTGGAATCCAGTCCCTACTACTAGACTAGATAAGCAGCATGCACTGTTCAAATCCATACTCCTAAAGAGCATACCCACCACAGAACAGAGAGTAGGTTTAATTAATGTCGGATTCATGTGAAGTTGAATATTTTTTAATGGTGCTCTAGGTAGTAAGTTATAAGACAGGAAGGATCTAGTCTGACCCTCAGATACACTACTTAACCATAACATGGCTAAGCATAAAACTGTGTTCACCAGAAAACTTGACTTTTATTTAGATGAATTTCTAATAGTAACATAAACAAATTATGCAAAGCAGATAAATATAATAAAGAAAAAGTGAAACCCAAACATTCCTGGGCTCAGAATGCTCAGGGTTTAGAGAGGGGAGTACCCAGGCCCAACCAAAGGAAAATTCCGCCTGCCAAGCATAACAAGTGAATGTTAGAAGCTGTTAGCCTCCTGCGGAGAAGCAGGAAATTCTCTTTATAACACTTCTCCCCCCAAAAAAATCACCGTTTTCTTGAACAGTTCTGCCTCTCAGCATGGGAATCCTGGAAAGCTGTGTTGTTGTTTTTTTGTTTGCTTGGTTTTTGTTTTTTAAGTTTTCCAGTTCTCTTAAATTTATTTTTGACAGTTCCTGGGCTTCTAAAGGTGATCATTGAACACTTCATTAACAAGTCTATTATAGGAATTAAGGCAAATGAGGCAAACCTAATTTTAATTACACCTCAATCTGCCCAAAGTCTTCTCTCCCCCCCCCCCCCATACCAACATTGCTGAATGGGACCAATTCTTTTCAAAATAAAGTACTAAAAGTAGTTTTCTAGAAAGTTATTTGTCATCGTTTATCTAGTGAAAGGCTCTTATCTAGCTTACTTTAGTCCATGATTTTGCCATTCTGGCCTAACATTCCGCTACACAAGACCCCACTCAGTTTCTAGTTATCTCTGGATCATGTGTGCACTCATTCATTCAGCCAAATTACTGAAAGGCTTATACTAAATGTCAGACACTAATCTGGGCACATTTTATCAACTTTATCTTTAGCCAGAAATAAAACTCATCAAAGCAAAGCTCTGAAAAATGGACAAGCACAATTTTAGTTGCTTTGGTCAGACAATTTGCCTTGATTCATAAATAGACCTTAGAGCTACATTTCCATTACTGGACTTGGATTAGTAACGTGAGATGTAAAAGCTAGAACTTCAAATGTCTAAAGGAATTTGTCAGAATTTCCTAGGCTTCATTTTTTTTTCTCTCCACCTGCCTGTTCTAACGCAATATACCCACTCAAGATACAAGCACATGAGCAGCACAATCTCCAGCCATTGTCAACCTATTTTGGTTCCTAGTCACATGTCCCTCCTTTCTTTGGGAAAAGGACAGGAACTGGAGAGCAAATGTGGAAAAGGTAGGGAGGAAGAAAAAAGGAGTATTTACAAAGTAGGTAGGGAACAGATCTGAAGGCTCCACTCTAGTCCCCCAAAAGTAATATGTCTTCCCATAAAAAAGATGAAAACAGCTACACTAGCCAAAACTGGTTTGGCTCAGTGGATAGAGCATCGGCCTGCAGACTAAAGGGTCCCAGGTTTGATTCCAGTCAAGGGCATGTGCCTTGGTTACGGACACATCCCCAGTAGGGGGTGTGCAGGAAGCAGCTGATGGATGTTTCTAACTTTCAAGCGTTCCGCAACCCTAGCTGCTCCGGGCCTCTGGGCAGTATGGGAAGGTAGAAAGGCGGCTCTGGCCAGAGCTAAGGCAGTGCTGGCAGCCAGGGGAAGGAAGGCCCATTCTTGCAAGAATCTTCATGCATTGGGTGGCCTCTGGTTTATTAATAATTAACTATATACTATTTGTGTATATGTTTAGGCCTTACTTTCAATCTTGTAAGCAGGATTTATTTCCATATGTTATAAATGTACTCTGGAATATAAAAATACAAGTTTTAACTACATGATAAAATTCTAATAGTACAGAGCAGTGGTCAGCAAACCGGGGCTCGTGAGCCACAAGCAGCTCTTTGGCTCCTTGAGTGTACTAACGCCACTTCTTCAAAATAGACTCGCCCAGGCCGAAAACTGACTTCAGTGCATGAGCTACGAAGTTTCAATCGCACTGTACATGCACGCCTGCAAGTGGTATTTTGTGGAAGAGCATACTCAATAATAGAGTATTAATTAAAAAACAGAAGCCTCCTCCTCTGACCAGGAAGTGACTCCAGCATCGGTTTCTAGTACCATAATGCTGAGCAATACATCTACACCTCTGCGTGCTGTCCCACCTACATGGTATGTGTTTGTACTTCTATTACTTTCCATGTTGGCTCCACTAATCACAACCAATTTTGTAATATTACTATTTTTAAGTCTTCTTGTGACTGAGTACATAACTTCATAAATTTAAAGACTATTTCTTAACTTCAAAATGTGTTATTTATAAACTTGATAGTATCTAATTGGGCGAGCCCCCCAAGTCAGGGGTCCTGGTAGAACACAAAATGTACTTGGGAGCCAAGCAGCAAGACAATCATCTTTACTTTTACATAGAAGGGTGCATAGACATGGTCTGGATGTGCACGCACACAGAGCAGGGTGGTGCTCGGCTTTATAATCCCTGTCACATGTGACCTGTCCTTTGCTCTTGATTGGAGTTCAGGCGCACAGTCTTTCGTGATTGGCTAATTCAAAGGGAGGGGCTTGGCCTTTGCTGCTTCAAGATGGCAGCCCCCAGGGAAGCTGTAAGCTATATGGCCAACATGGCAGCTGCCAAGTCACGCAGTCCAAAATGGCAGCTGTCTAAACTGTTCTTTGACAGACAAGATTACTTGTTTATTCTCACATATTGACTTTCCAACAAGTATGATGACAGAAAATCACACTTGCACTCCCTCACCTTCCTCTCCCTACTTTCTACATCTCTAGCCTTCTTATGGCTACTTCTACATTGTCAAGATTTTTGATTTTACATATGGTTTATAACCATGGCTAAACCTTGAATGCTTAGCTATAACTGGCCCTAAATATTAGAAATTAATTAAAAACAATATTATTTCACTACATTTGTGTTAAACAGAAAATTTTTCAAGTGTCAAGGCTAAGTGTTTTCTCCCGTTTTAACCCCCTAGAACGCAAGTCCATATTTTATTTGACTTCATCTTAAATGAAAGAGTTTTTTCATATTTCCTAGCTCATTAAGTATCATCATTATGAAACAACTATTTCAGATCCACTAATTCTGGTTGGGGGGGAAAAGATAAAAATCAAATGAAGCCCACAGAGAGAGAACAGCAGCCATTAAATGTGAAGGACATATAGTGCCATAAATTCTACAATCTGACATAGGTCATGTCTCTGCTTGGAATAAAATAGACATTAATAGACAACCCTAAAATCAACGGAAGTATTTAATGACAAGTAAGTATTTAATTGAAGTCTAATCTGCTTTATAGTTACCTGTAAGCCCCTTTTATAAAAAACTAAGTTTAGCTTCTCTATTCTAATTTGATTTTTAATGGTCTTCCAAGAGTTAGTTTCTATATTTATATCATTAATGAGATACAGAATCTGCAAGCAAAAATGGAGCAAATGCTCCCTGGCTCTGAAACCTAACTTACAAATGGTTGCTTCTGGTTACAAGAGAACCTGGCTAAGATAGTAAAGGCCATACCAACTATATCATAAAAGTATGAAGATTTTTCTCACTAAGAACATCAAATCAAATATTGCATTTATATTAAACAAATTATTAATTATAAATCTACTGTGTATTTTTTCCTAAGTCACATTGGTCAGTATACATGAGGGTTCAATTCAGAAATAATCCTGAAAGAGTGAATGATTAATGTTACCCTCTTTAGATATACAGGGTTCTTAACTTCTTAGAGTTTAAGAATATAATAAAGGACTAAATCATGGGTCACTAAGTCATAATTGCCTCTCTTCAAGGCACCAAAAGATTATTCATTTAATCACTCATCACCAACTATTTACTGCATGCCTACTACGTGCCAAACACAGCTCTCAACAGAAGAAACAAACGGTGCCCCAAACTCCCCGTTTTCATTCTACTTGGGGAAGAGAAATACTAATTTTGAGAACAATGAAGTCAAACAAGTATTGACTCTAAGGTCTTAAAATAAGTACTATTTAAGATGCAAAGGGGCCCTGGCCAGTTTGGCTTAGTGGATAAAGTGTTGGTCTGCGGATTGAAGGGTTCCAGTTTCTACTCCAATCAAATGCATAAACCTCAGTTGGAGGCTGGATCTCTAGCTCAGGTCAGAGTGAGTGTGGGAGAGAACCAATCGGCGTGTCTCTCTCAAATCGATGTTTCTCTCTCTGTCTCTCCCTTCCGTTCCATTCTCCCTCTCAAAAAAAAAAAAAAAAAAAAAGGCAATGGAAAGAATATTCTCTGTTGAGGATTAAAAAAAAGAAGAAAAAAAAGAAGAAGAAAGAAAATATTCAAAGAAGGAGCAAGACATGGGTCCCTACCCTCAAAGAATTTATAATCTGATAGGGGAGATGACATATATGTGGAAAAAATTTAGTAAAGCGTTAGTCAACTTTCATACATTCAGCTTTAGTATAGCTCATACTTTCATACATTATATGATGAAATCCCTAACCTATCTACTCCGACTGACCAGTGGGCTTTTGGAGTTTCTGCCCAATAATATTGCCTATTAACTGACAGCTCATTTTTGGGGAAGTCTCCATCTTTCTATAACAGCATTATTCTAATATTTTATTACACTCATTCTTGTATTAATAAATAAGTGTCTGTTTTTAAATCAACCTAATACTTTTACAAGATAAGACTGCCCCCTGCTGGAACTTCCACACTCTGCACAATCTCTATCCTCACCTCACTCACCCAGTCATTCATTCTACCTGTACTATTATGCTCTGGCCATAGTGGCTTCCTTGCTGTTCCTGAACACAGAGTAAAAAAGCATCGAAATACAGGAAACAGTTGCCTTCTATCCCTGGATTTTCAGAGTTAAAGCTTCACCTCCTTCAAGTCATTGATAAAATCCTACCTTTTCAATGACCACCCTATTTAAAATTGCAAACGGGGTCCCCAGAACTCCTGACCGCCCATCTTCCTGGCTTACCTTTTTCCCAGAGTACTTAACACTTGCTAACACACCACATATGTTATGATTAATAAAACTTCAATTTTTCTATGCAGAACTAGTCTCCGGTTCTAATACTACAACCCACTATTCCCTGCATCCCCTAAACTCCCCATGTATATACTTCACTTAAATGATCTGCTTGTGCCTGTGGATTCTGATTCACACAGTCTAACATGTAGTGAGATACTCAGTGTTTGTGAGATCGATGAAATGCCAGGTCCTGAACACCAGAGATTAACTTTCTCTTAAAGCAGACAATTCTATTACAAAATCACACTCCGGTAATTAACTGGAAATTCCTCTTTTCAAGGCCACCTTAAGACATAGTAAAGGGGTTCTTGCTGGTTCACAGCTCTCTTTCTACAAGGACAATAAAAAGATGCTTTCAGTGGTGCCATAAAAATAATCATTACCTTAATGCACTCAAATCTAAAATAAATCAGGCCAAATTAATTAAGATCAGTTAAAATCTTTATGACAAATGGTATCTTTTGGTTAGATTTTTATTATTTATTTTGGCAGAGAAACAATGTAGGCAACAGAAGTTTGTCATACTAATTTAAAATTTTAGCTGGGAGGGTAGGGGCTGGGTGAAGGCTGATAAAGGGAGGTAACAGGGGACATCTGTAACAGTGTCAACAATGAAGAAAAGCTTTAGGGAGTAATATTAAAAATATATTATTTAAAAGCTTAGTGGCAACTTTTTAAATGGTCATAAATTCTTTGACCCACCTCCCATTTGAGATGGAGTGTTATTTCCCATGTCCTGCAATCTGGGCTGGTCTTAGTCATCTGTTCATAACAACACATCAGAAAAGGTCATGAAGTCTGAAGCAGGTTCCTTGGATCACTTGCTTGCTGAAGCATCTTCTCTGGATACCTTAGTCATCATGCTATGAACCCATGCCACATGGTGAGAACACGTGGAGGTGTTCTGGTAAAGATCAGCTGGGCCCAGCCTTCTAGCCACTCCAGCCCAGGTTAAACTCAAGCTTAAGCCCCAGATATTGTGGAACAAAGACAAGCCAGCCCTGCTGTATTCTGACCGAATTCCTGACCTGCAGAATCTGTGAGCATAAGGTAGCTGTTGTTTCACACCATGAAGCTGGGGGGGAGGGGAGGTAAGCAAGGCAATAGAAAAACTGGAAAACAAATGCTAACCCAAAGCCTATATCTAGTTACCATATTTCATTTTCTCACCGCCTAGGTTTCATTATTTAGTACAGATAATCACTTATCCTTATCCACAGGCCATGCATCACACAAATTCACGCTCTGGGGTAGGGCAAATAAATTATCCAAAGTTAACTTTGATAGCTGTTAGCCACCCATTTTTCCAGTTGTCTAAAGCTGTCTACTGAATCAATAAGGTTGATGCATCTATGTGTGCTAGCCATATAGATAGATAGCTAGGTATATCACAGATCAAAGCACACTATTTCAATAACACCATGTGGGAAGGAGAGGACATAACATTATGACTGTTAAGAGGGAGCTACGCTCAAGGCTCCATGCTGTATTCACGACATTAACAAAATGTTTTTTCTCCAGGAATCAATTCATGAAATTGAAAATGATCAACACTTCAAAAATATATTTCCCAAAATCTCTCACTAGAGATAACAAGGATGTATCACAGATCAGAAGTAATATTAAGGTAAAATTATGACTTAAGAAAACAGGTTTAAATCAATCAAAATCAGACATATCACTTCTTATTTTTTAATGCAAACCAAATTAATCTTACCAGTGTTATTTAACTAAAAAGTCTAAAGCTCAAGGCTGAGAATGTGAGATCTTTTATGACAATAATACTGATTTTAGAAGCATAAAAAAACATGTACAATTAATGTATGATTCTTCAATGAAAATACTTTTAAAAGTGAAGAAACAAAACAAAAATCCACCTGCTCCCCTTTCACTGTAACTTTTCTGCAGTTAACACTGCCCCCTAGTGATGCAGAATAAAAGTGAACTATTGAAAGCAAACGTCACCTCATTGTTCATTTTAGTATTTTAAGTTAGGGCACCTAGTCTACAAATTCCACCAAAGACAGAATAAATTCAGGATGATCTATATTAGCTACTGTATGTTAAATTACAAACTCAAGGCACCAAATCAAGGACACTAATTCATGGAAACAGCAGCTTTTAAACACCATGGGAATGAAATATCACTATATAGTGAATTCTATTTTCCCATAAAATTGTGCAATTCAAGAAACATCCTAAAGGCTTATTACCTGTGATTTATAAGGGTAGGGAGGATTGTTAGATTGAAGTATCACCACCAACAGAGAATAAAGTTCAACAAAGCAAGCCAGACTAGTTCTCATGGTATGTGTATCAAACACTGAAGTGTCCATAGAAACCAAGGCCTCACAGACCTGCCAGCTTGCTGATTAGGATACTTGGCTCCTTATTTCAGGAAAAAAGCTCTAGAACAAATCTGTTTGGTTGCTAAGTGTTATGGAGCCCAGGGCATTTTCCAAGGAAAGAACGACTTACCAAGGGTGGTGCCATCCTTCCCCATGATGCACTTCATTGAGGTGATGATCTGCTGCACAACAGGTGGTGACAGTGACGTGGCATACACTGCACTATGAGAATGTGTTCGCAGATAGTCTATCAGCTCCTGGGGAGTTCACAGAAGCGAGGCATCAGAGGCAATGTTTGAGTTCAGCGGCAATGTCACTGCCTACCTTCCAGGAGAAAGCAGGGTCCTCCTCCCTTCAGCACTAGAAAATGGACACTAATCTGCTAGGCAAGGGCAACCAACTGGGTTGGACACAGACAGGGCAATGCCCTTACGCTTTGTTTTATATTTTCAACCTGCCATACAGAATGAGAAACTAGTTTTAAAGAAGCCCTCTAAATTTGGAAAGCATTATCATTTAATGATATAAATAGATCTACAATGCAGAATTAATCAAGAAAGCGTTTATAATTGCTTTTGGACAAGTAGTTTACTTGTATTACAGAAAATATCTGCATCTTACTCCACATCTGCAAAGCCCTCCTTACACTCCTAAATCAGAGAAAGGCAACTCTCTAAATCAATTTTAAAGGCATTCAATATCCTCCACACAGATATTTATAAAATTACATGTGGCAGAAACTCACTGGGTCTTTCATAGAACACAAAAGCCTGCAATAAAGAATAAAGAAAAACCTTGTCTGTCAGATACAAGGTTTTCAAAGCAATCAGCTATCTATTCCCAATCTCTGATGCCTTCTAACTTCACTAATATTCACACAAAAAAGCTTATGTACCAGAATCAAGAAGACACATAATGTGGTTTTACAGTGTATCACTTCAAAAATACACAAAATTGTGTAAAACCCACAATAACAAAAATATAATGTACCTAAAATATCTCCCAGAGTATTATTTTCTGTCATTTGATTTAGCAATAAATCTTACCAAAAGGCAATCAACTCTCCAAAGTAGCCTGGTCCCATTAACAAAATTCAAGGTAAACAAATCTACCAAATTTGACTAAAACCACTGATAATGGATTTTCTCTAAAGGGTAATCAATTATTAAGAGAAAGTCCATGCTTTAAGATTTCCAAAGAATTAAAAAAGAATTAAAGAAATTTACAATTGCCTACTACTAGCATATGCCACATACAAATACTTAACACACACTGTATTTTTCCTAAAACTGTAGTTTTTTTAAAATAACGGGGTTTTGTTTGTTTGTTTTGTGTTAATCCGTACCTGAGGATATTTGTCCATTGATTTTTTAAGAGATTAGATTTTTAAAGAGAGTGGAAGGGAGAGACAGAGAGAGAAAATCTGATGTGAAAGAGACACATCAATTGGTTGCTGCCCAAAGGAGCTCTGATCATGTGGGGGAGAGGGGGATCAAAACCTGCAACCTAGGTACGCCCTTGACCAGAATCCAACCTGGGACACTTCAGTCTGCAAGCCAACACTATGTCCACTAAACCAAACTGGCTAGGGCAAAGTAACAGTTTTAATGAGATGTAATTCAGATGATATTATTCACTTTTTCAAAGTGTACAATTCAGTATTTTTTAGTATATTCACGGGACTATACAACTTTCATCACTACCTAATTTTAGAACATTTTCAATACCTCAAAAAGAAATCTCACACCCATTAGCAGTCACTTTCCACTTCCCCCAAAACTCAAGCCCTGGCAACCACCAACTTACTTTCTATCTCTATGATCTGCCTATTCTGGAAGAAGCATATTAAAGAAATAACAACATGTGACCTTTTAGGACTTCCTTCTTTAACTTAACATGCAGTTTTCAAGGTTCATCCATACTGCAGCATGGACTTGCATTATTATTTCTTAAACCCTTACTACAATCTTATAAGCCAGCATATTTATCTCTGTTTTACTGATAAGGAAATTGAAACGTTAAATGCTTTGAGCAAGGTGTCACAAAGTTAAAGAAATAATCAAACCCAGGCCTCTGTCTCCATGGTTCAAACATTTCTACCATGCCACACACCTTGAATGCCTTAGAGGTCAGTATATGATTTGTAACTGAAAAAACAAAACACAAAACACAGACATAAGAACAAAACCCCATAAAACAAAATTAAAAAAACCAAAGTCTTATAATACACCAGAACTAACAAAATAATTTTTTTTCCCTGTCTTTATGTTCACCCAAGATGCATTTAAGTCTAAGGGCAGGGAACTTGGTCTTTTACTCCCATCCACTCCCATGAAACCCCACTACTTTGAAACTGTGAGCACAACTCAAACCCAGCAGGAGTGTGGCGAACAGGCAGCGCCACTGTGTGTTCTTTCATACAAGAGGGTATTCTATATCTCAAACCAGCATGTAGTTTAGAACGAAGCTCAAAGAAGAAAACAACAAACAATGAACAGAACCAGCCTTCAATGCCTCAGTCACTCGCCAGGCAGCTGAAGTGTGAACTCGCTGGCACTATGAGCCTGAGCCACAAATTCAGGATCTCCGCACCCAGTTTGGAAGCTATTAGATGTGACTTACCAAACATAGAAGTCAGTGCCTTTATTCTTAACTGCTCAGTAATCACTGCCCATTTACCTTCTTTCCCCCAATGTATCCTCCAGAAGCACCAAAGCTCTTGGTAAATGTTCCCATCATAACGTCCACATCCTCAGGATCCAGGCCAAAGTAATCCACCACGCCTCGCCCCGCAGGGCCCAGAGCCCCGATGCTGTGGGCTTCATCAAGATACAGGTATGCCTTGTATTTCTTCTTAAGGGCAATCACCTCAGGAAGGCGAACAATGGATCCCTCCATGCTGGCAAAACAGAGTAAAACAACACATACACTGAGACTTCTTAACTCTCAAAATCAGGAGCTGGCCACTTTATTAATTTCTGATCCTACTGCTTTCTGAAATAGTCTAACAACTGTGTCTGTGGTTTTAAACTGGCAAAATGAAATGATGCTATGGCTAGACTGGATCTTTTAAAACAAGTACCAGAACACAATTAATCCTAATTCACTACAGAGGAGTAAAAGTCACAGCAGATTCTTCTAAACTTTGTAATTATAATAGGCAACATTAGACTCTGCATCACATAGGAATGCAATTGAAATTCTACAGAAAAAATGTAAAAACATTAGGAGGTAAAAAATAAGTGGAAGGGCTGCAAATACATAAAATAAAAATTTAACATTAAAATGTGTATAACTTGTTTTGGCATATTTTTTATATATATATTTTATTGATTTTTTTTTTACAGAGAAAACGGGAGAGGATAGAAAGTCAGAAACATCGATGAGGGGGAAACATCGATCAGCTGCCTCTTGCACACCCCCTACTGGGAATGTGCTCGCAACCAAGGTACATGCCCTTGACCGGAATCAAACATGGGACCTTTCAGTCCACAGGCCGACGCTCTATCCACTGAGCCAAACATATTAGAAAACATGTTTTAATTATTGACCTATATACAAATTCCCTCTACAAACAGAAAAATAAAAGATCCAAATAGAAGGGACATTTGAGGGCCAATAGCATGATGGAAAGATTAAAAGCTAGACAAAAAGACTTCTGTCCCAGAGCTAATTCTGCTTCCAGGTTATTTAACAAGTCGAAACACTGTCTCCTTAGTTTCCAGAGTGGTCTAATTAGTGTTCCTTGAAAATGAAGTAAGGCTGAAAAACTCTAAGACTTCATGGAGCCGAATCAGAAAGATTAGAATCATAAAGCAGGATTACCTATATATTCCCTCCACAAGGATTAGAATCTTCTTCCAGGGCCTGCGTGTCCGAGGCTGGCCACAGACAATGGCATCTTTCAATAGCTTCTCCAGGCTCTGCATGTCTATAGCACACACAAAAAGATGTCAGCATAAAGTACCTTCCTCTTTCCTAACTTTATTCCAGAAATGCAAATAAACATTTCTTACTTAGGAAGAGTGTCTCGGTCAGCAAAAAACATTAACAAAGTCAGAACAGGGCAGAAAAAGATCGGGCAAAATGAGTGAGCTACTGCTATCTTTAGTTAAAATCTCATCTGAAATGCAACAAATGTTCAAAGTCACAGAAACTCAACAAATGACTGTGGCACAGTTGAGTCAGGTGGTTAGCAGGCTTATGAAATGATCAATGTTTCATGTTAAATACCTGGCCATTCAGTTAGCTTTTTTTGTATTTATAAAATCAACTGTATCTTTAATCCTAGTGAGTCATTCAGAAATAATGCATAAAGAAGACTGAGCAAGACTATGAAAACCACTATAAACATATACACCTCCTAAAAATCAAATATGGAGAAAAACTTCAAAGTACATGCCCATTTCCTTTCACAGAAGATATTCTTGATAAGTGCTGGTTAAATAACTTTATCTTAGTAGTGGGTTAAAAATACAGTAGTCTGGTTAGTGCTATAAAATAAATTCCTAAATGCATGAATCTCTGTGTTAAGCAAGCTTGGCAATCAGTTGAGATTGTTTCTGCTTAATTTGATCTGCTATCTATACACAACCAAGTTCTTGTGGCTCTGCTGGTTCTTAAGATAGTTAACAGGTCTAGAAAACAACATGGCAAGTACTACCACTAACGAGGGTCATAATTTTCCTGTTAGAGATAAATATTTTGAAGACCATTTCTGCCGCCACTATTAACTTCATATTAAATGTTTGCCCTGAAACACTGCCCTTAAGAAACCTCGCTCCAAAAAAATCTCAAAAAAAAAAAGCTGCAGTATATTTAACAAGGGTGGGAGGCATGCCATCATAAAATCTGATTTTATAGTCTTCATTGCTCCTCACTGAAGGAGGGCATTACAAAGTTATATGATTTTGCTCTTTTCATAGAAAGGACTTCGGTAGAAAAGAGAAATAATAAAAACCCCACAAACACAGATAAGATGGCCACAGATTGTGATGGTGTTGACACCTTCAGTTATTCATAAGAACACAATCTGTCTGCTACCTGACCCAGAGACAGGAGATGCTGTCCCGGAAGTGATGAGACAGTTAGTCCTGTTGCAGAGGGCAGCATCTGGCAATCAGTAAGAGCCAGTAAAAATGAAGTCATTGTTTTAGTTTCCTCTGTTTACATACAGAAAAGAGGAGAAAAGTAAATATTGATTCAAAATTTTAGATAAAAGAAAATATCTGTAGTAGAATGCTTAACCATATTATCAACTTGGGGGGAGGGGGATCTAGTATCTCTCTTATATTATGCTTCACAAATCCCATGTAAGAATAAAGATGTAAATGAAAAACAAACCACAAAACTACCAGAAGAAAACAAGAGAATAACCCTATTATCTTAGGATATGGAAGGCATTAACATAAAATGCAAGTTGTAAGACAATGAAGTGACAACATAAGCATTTTAATAAGTCTGCAGAGCAAGAAACTAAAAGTTAAAAGTAACATAAAAAATAATGCAACATCAAAGAAAATAGGAAGGGCTCTTATAATCAACTAGAGGCCCGGTGCGGCATGAAATTCGTGCACGGGAGGCAGTGGATGTCCCTTAGCCCAGCCTGCACCCTCTCCAATATGGGACCCCTCGAGGGATGTCCGACTGCCTGGTAGGATCGGGCCTAAACGGGCAGTTGGACATCCTTCTCACAATCTAGGACTGCTGGCTCCAAACTGCTCACCTGCCTGCCTCCCTGGTTGCCCCTAACCACTTCTGCCTGCCAGCCTGATCACCTGCTAACCACTACCCTGCCAGCCTAATTGATGTCTAACTGTTCCCCTGCCAGCCTATTTGCCCCCAACTTCCCTCCTCTGCTGGCCTGGTCACCCCTAATTGCCCTCCCCTGCAGGCTTGATAGCACCCAACTGCCCTCCCTTGTAGGCCTGGTCCCTCCCAACTGCCCTCCCCTGCTGGCCTGATCACCCACAACTGCCCTCCCTTGCAGGGCATGGAACCTCCCAACAGCCCTCCCCTTGTGGTGGCCATCTTGTGTCCCACATGGGGGCAGGATATTTGACCACATGGAGGCAGCCCTCTTGTGTGTTGGAGTGATGGTCAATCTGCAAATTACTCGTTTATTAGATAGGATGGAGGCCTGGTGCATGGGTGGGGGCCAGCTGGTTTGCCTAGAAGAGTGTCCCAGATCAGGGTGAGGGTTCCCTTGAGGTGAGGGGTGGCCTGGGTGAGGGGCCTGTGGAGGTTTACAGGCCAGCCACGCCCCTCAGCGACCCAAGTGGAGGCCCTGGTATCTGGGATTAATCTATGTCTACAATTGAAACTTTGTAGCCTGGAGCGGAGCCAAGCCTTCTGCTCACTGGTGGCGGCAACCATTTCTGTTTGAAACATTGTAGCCTAGAGTGGAGGCCTAGGCCAGCAATGGCAGACTGAAAGCTTGGCTTCCTCCGTTGCCAGGGAAACCCAAGCCTCTCTTCTCTCCAGCTCAGTGGCTGCTATCATTTCTGTATCTTTTATAATTGAAACTTTGTAACATTGAGTGGAGGCCTAGGCAGGTGGAAAGCTTGGCTTCCTCTGTTGCTGGGGAAAACCAAGCCTTCCTCTTGCTCTCAGTGGTGGCAGCCATCTTGGTTGGGGTTTATTTGCATAATTTGCTCTTGATTGGCTGATGGGCATGGTTTGTGGGTGTGGTGAATGTACGGTCAAATTTGCATATTACTCTTAAGATAGGATAGCATGTTGTTGATTACTGGAGAAGGGAAGTTTTAAAATGTTTCATAATGGCCTAAGTTGACGTGTGAGTCACTGTCATGTTGCTGAGTAAAAGTCTGTTTTGAGGCAATTTGGAAAAGTACAAAAATATTTGTGCCCTTTTAACCAGGCATTCTAAGACTGCTAGGAATTCATCCTAAGGCACTAATCACACCATTGAGCAAAAATGTGGGTAACAGGTAATACCTTTTCTAATAGAAAATTTTAGAAACAACCTTGATGTCTAAACTGAGAGTCTGAATAAGGGCACTTCCAGACACTGCCTGCCACCCTGACATTAGGGAAGGAGGAGAGTCACGTGTATTGCCAAAGTTCACAATGTTTTTTAAGAAAAGAGCAGGTTCATAGTGGTGTTTATTAAGTCCCATTTACATAAAATAAAATGCTATTTGCATCATTCTTATTGTAAAAAAGGCAGGAAGTTATTACCATCTCTAACCTTCCAACCAGGAGCACAGATCTACTATTTTGGTGTATATTCTTTTAGACTTGTTTATATGTGTACTCACTTTGGTAAAAGATATTAAAAATATTTTCTCTACATGTTTTAACTACAAAAGTTATGCATTTTTACAACAAATAAATATGGTAATAATACAGAAAAATATTTCCATTTAGGAAGAAAGTTTTGGCTTTCAAAGGGAGAAGGGAGGGCGGGAGGGAGAGAGATTTGTTGTTCCACTTATTTAGCCATTCATTGGTTGATTCTTGTATGTGCCCTGACTGGAGAATCAAACCCACAATCTTGATGTATCAAAATGACACTCTAACCAACTAAGCTATCCGACCAGGGCTCAGAAAAAACATTTTAAATGTTGTTATTTTTATTTATATTTTCTATTATTAATATATCCACTGCCACTAATCCAAAGAATACTAGACACTAAGGCCTCCACAACAAACTCACTGTTGTGTTTGAAGACTCGAATGGTTGCTCCTGACAGTCGGGCTCCCAGAACCAGTGATGCATGGTTCAGTTCATCACTCAGAATCAAGCAACCCTGCAAAACCACAAGCACAGGAAGTAAGAAGCTGGGGGTGGAGGCAGGGGAGGTTTCATTACACAAAAGACCAAATGCTAAAATCATTAATAATAATTACATCCTAGCAAGGAAAGCTTGTAAATCAGCAAACTATCAAATTCAAGAAGAAAAAAAAAGTATAGTTGGGTTTTTTACAAAATTAATTTAGAAGTAGATGCAAAATTCTAGCCTTTTAATTTAATTTCTTCATTCCTGAGACGGCCGTAAATATCCAGATATACAGCAATAGGTTTTCTATTTGTATCTAAAATCTGATATACTAGATAGTCTCCATAGAGTTTCAGTTATGTTGATCTGCTATCATTTCATGAGTTTGGTCTCATGGAAAAAGTATGTGGGGGAAAAGGCAGCTAAGGGAGTAATGCTTGTGGAAACAGTGCATTCTTCTTCCCATTCCTAACCATCCAGAGTTCAATGACAACCCCACGTATTAATCTACTAGAGGCTCGATGCATGAAATTCAAGCAAGGGTAGGTCCTCGAAGTCACCCCGGCTGCTGACTCAGCCCTCACAGCCCCGGCTTTGTCCTGAAGGTCGTTCTGCTATTCAATCTAATTAGAATATTATATAGGATTCCCAAAATGACATGGAATGTAGGCTTAATTTTGCCCTTTAAATCTCTGAACAAGTTTTTCTTTAAATCCATGTAAACATGGGTTTCTGTTAAGGCAACAAGAAACATCTGAAGCTCTCAGAATTTTTATTTCTTCCTTAGTTCTTACTCTTCCACATCTCATGCAGGTTCCAACCTATAAAGTCTGAACTCAGAAACAGGTTTTTCTCTGTCAACAAAGGCCTTCAAAATATCCGATTAGATGAAAAAAGTAAGGAGCAGAAAGTGTCAGTGTGCTCCCAGAATAAAAGGAAAAGTATTCCTGGCTGGATACTTAGGAACTTGGAATAGCAGTTCTCTGTAGAAATTTTTACTGTATGCAAAGTTTTCATTATTAAAATTTTAAAAAGCTCCCTCATTAAAAATGTGGAGATTAAAAATAGAGGAGTTGAAAATATCCATATGGACTAATAGTTTTTAAAATTTATAAATATACACATGCACACTAATTGATATGTTTATGCATGAGTTAGTATACATGTTTTTATTTTCTAACTCTATTCACTGAGAGGCAGATACCCCAGTAGCAATAAATACACCAAATCTTGGTTTCTAAATACAATCCTCCAATAAAAGTTATCAGGGCTCAATGAAGAACTTAGTGTTAACCCCAAGGTTAGGAGAGGTAAAAAGAGCCTAGGGCATCTTGTTATGCTACAAAGAAAGTGCTTTAGAAAAAAAAAAAAAATGGGGCATATTCAAAGGGCACAGGAGCCTACCTGGAAGATCTCCTAATGGCCAAACTGTATTAACTTGAACAAAAAAATTAAAAGTAATCATGTTGAATTGAAAGTAATCATAATAAAATATTCATGAACCCATCTTACTAATGAAAGCCTAGGTGGTCCTCACACCATCACACAGTGATGCTCTCATGCTGTCACAAGATGGCTGTGCGCACAGTGGAGACAGGGTTCCCATGGCCTCCCACCCACTGCAGAGGCGGAACCCCTGGTTCCAGCCTACCTCCACACTGAGAGAGCACAGGCCAGGGTGGGGGACCGCCCCCTCTGAGTGCATAAATTTCATGCACCGGTCCTCTAGCACTGATATAAATAAATAGGAGAGAAGCAACAATACTTCCTTCAGAAGAGTCAAGGTCAGGAAAGATAAGAACTCAATGCAATGAAGATACTCAATTGGATACTGGAACAGGAAAATGATTTTCATTTTCCTGTTCCAGTATCTGGCGAAACTAAAATAAGTTCTGTTCTTTAGTTACTAATATTGAATCAAGGTTAGTTTTGTTTTTTTTAAAAATATATTTTATTGATTTCTTACAGAGCAGAAGGGAGAGGGATAGAAAGTCAGAAACATCGATGAGAGAGAGACATCGATCGGCTGCCTCTTGCACGCCCCCCACTGGGGATGTGCCTGCAGCCAAGGTACATGCCCTTGCCGGAATCAAACCCGGGACCCTTCAGTCCCCAGTCCGACGCTCTATCCACTGAGCCAAACCGGTCTCGGCGTCAAGGTTAGTTTTTTAGGTTTGGTAAATGTTCCACTGTTATGTAAGATACTAAGATATAGGGAGGATGATGAAAGTTACCCAGGAACTCTCTTGCAACTCTTCTGTAAATCTAAATTTATCTTTGAAAAAAGGGTTAAAATTGAAAAACATGAGAAAAACTGGGGGGGAAATGAAGAGGCTGAATTCCTCTTCTGCGAGTCTTTAAATCCTTTCCTTAACAAAGGATGCAATTTTCTTTTTCCATCTAATTTTTTATTCAAAATTGGCAATATAATTTTGTTCTTTTTGTCATCTTCATTTCTATGTATCAACCTATTTCCCCTTCTAATATACTATGAGCATCTATTATGTCATTTGTGCAAAAATAAAAACTAAATGCCACCAGTTAACAACTAAATGTTTAATATGGTTTCAGGCACTATGTTAAGGATTGTAAACACTTTGTTACTTTCAATCCTCACAACAATCTGTGAGATAAGAACCATTATTATTATCCCCACTTTATATATATGGAAACTAAGGAGTTACAAATCTTGCCCAAGGTCATAGCATTTAAGTGTCTCACACAAAACTTCTGCTTTTAGAATACATGCTCTTAGTTAATATACTGTCTGCCTCTGACTTTAAGCTGAATAACTGATCACATCCCACAGAAATGTAATATAAGTCTTAACAAAAGAGTAAAACTGGAGTAGTTGTGAAGGAGAAACCAAGATGGCAGCATAGGTAAACACCTGAGCTTGCTGCTTCGCATATCACTTCAAAATTGCAACTAAAAGACAAAATGGACATCATCCACAACCACAGGAAGGCTGGCTGAGTGGAAATTCTACAACTAGAAGGAAAGAGAAAAGCACACTGAGACTCAGAGGAGCTGGGGAAGTAAAGTGTAGAGGTATGGAGGCACACGCGAGGAAAGGGCTAGCAGCTGAGTACGCGGCTTTCTTTTTCAATACAGAGGGACACACTAGCTCCCAAATGCTCTGAACTCCAGTTCTGGGCAAGACTCTGGGGGGACCCAGACTCATACGGGGAGAAAATGAACTGTCTGGCTTTCTCTCAGAGGTGCTTGCAGCAATTACCGCAGGACACTGAGACCCAGGAGCCTCTTAGGGAAGGGCTGACGATCAGCCATTGCTGTTTGCTCCGCCCTGAGACTCTGCGCCATCCAAGCTGTGTGCAGAGGCTTTTGCATATGAATGGCCTGGTCCTTTGAAATATAAACTTACCTAACAAACTGCAGCTGAGTCAGAGAGACCCATAACCTCCATCCAAAAGAAGGCCCAAGACCCCACAACAGCATGCACTGCTTCACAGCTGGGCCTCACCTGGGCACCTCCAAACCCAAAACAAAGAAGAGGAATCTGCAGATTTCTCCATAGCTCCTTCTGGGTGGCCTCAGGCAGAGACTAAATTAGCACCTCCTTGGAGATCCAAGAGCCAGTATATCCAGTGGTCAGAGTGGAATCATCCAGATTAAACTCCTCAGATCCAAAAGGGACACACTCAGGGGGCAGGCTCAATGAACACCAAAGCCCACTGAAGCAAGTCTTGCCTCATAAGGGTATCTTCAGCACAGAAGTTCTCCCAGTGTAGACACAGCTGATCCTCACAGCCAATTGGCCTGGAGGTCAATTCCTCCCCATCATACCAACAACAATCAAGGCTTAATTTCCCAAGACTGTGCACACAGCCCACAAAGAGGTGCACCAAGAGTGTCCACCTCAGGTAACTGAGGAGGCTGAGCCACTGGGCCCTATAGGACACCTAGCACACAAAGCCACTCTATCAACCCAGGGAAGCAGCCAAAATGCGGAGACAGAGAAACAAGTCACAAATGAAAGAAATGGAGGAAAACAAACAACTGGATATAGAGTTCAAAACTATGATTATAAGGTTTTTCAAGAATTTTCTAGAAAAGGCTGATAAATTTAATGAGACCCTTGAGGATATAAAAAAAGGACCACCTAGATTTAAGCATATACTGACTGAAATAAAGAATATACAGGGATCCAACAGCAGACTAGAAGATCGCAAGAATCAAGTCAAAGATGTGAAATACAAGAAAGCAAAAAACACCCAACCGGAAAAGAAAAAAGAAAAAAAAATCCAAAAATATGAAGATAGTGTAAGGAGCCTCTGGGACAACTTCAAGCGTATCAACATCTGAATTATGGAGGTGCCAGAAGAAGAGAGAGAGCAAGAAATTGAAAACCTATTTGAAGAAATAATGACTGAAAACTTCCCCCACCTGGTGAAAGAAATAGACTTACAAGTCCAGGAAGTGCACAGAACCCCAAACAAAAGGAATCCAAAAAGGACCACACCAAGACACATCATAATTAAAATGCCAAGAGCAAAAGACAAAGAGAGAATATTAAAAGCAGCAAGAGAAAAAAAGTTAATTACCTACAAGGGTGTACCCATATGATTGTCAGCTGATTTCTCAACAGAAACCATGCAGGCTAGATGGGAGTGGCAAGAAATATTCAAAGTGATGAATAACAAGAACCTACAACCAAGATTACTCTACCCAGCAAAGCTATCATTCAGAATTGAAGGTCAGATAAAGATCTTCACAGATAAGAAAAAGCTAAAGGAATTCATCACTGCCAAACCAGTATTATAGGAAACTAGTGAACCGGTGCATGAAATTTGTGCACATTAAAGGGGGATTAATTAGAGGAAATAATTTAATATTGCTGTTTGCCCTTTCTCTATAATAGAAGTGTCAGAGATGAAAGAAATTAGTAAAATGTATATGAAAACTTTCCTATCAGAGTCTGGGGCACACCACGGGACCCTGATTCAAGTCCCCACCCACCCACATGCACCTCAAAATAGCGTGAGACCCAGACCTGCCCTCCCCATTGGGCTAGATCCAGACCCGGCCAGTCCCACCCTTGTCAAGCCCTGCCAAGAAGGGGGCATAGACTCAGGTCTCCTGGCCTGGCACCAGGACAGGGCCTGAGGCCTGGGGTCCCCCAGCCTGACGCCAGGGCGGGGGGCGCAACCTGAGGTCCCCTCTCAAGCCCTGCTGGGTCGGGGGCTTGGCCTGAGGTCAAGGGCACATACCTGGGTTACGGGATCAATCCCCAGTAGGGGGCTTGCAGGAGACAGCCAATCAATGATTCTCTCTCATTATTGATGTTTCTCTCTCTCTCTCTCTCTCTCTCTCTCTCTCTCTCCCTCTCCCTCTCTCTCTCCCTCTTCCTCTCTAAAATCAATAAAATATATTTAAAAAGAAACTTGTCCATTGTAACTAAGTTGTTGAATTTACCAGCATGAAGTTATTCTTAATATTTCCTTATATCCTTTTAATGTCCATAGTATAGGATATGAAGTGAACTAGCCTCTTTTATGCCTCCTACTAGTAATTTTTGTCTTCTCTCTTTTTATCCTGACCAGTCTGGCTAGAGATCTATCAATTGTATTCATTTTCTTGAAGAATCAGTTTTGGTTTCACTGATTTCACTTATTGTCTATTTCCTAATTTATTCATTTCTGCATTTACCTTTATTGTATTCTTCCTCTGAAATCTCTGGGTTTAATTTGCTCTTTTCCTAAATTTCGTGTGGTAGAATTTTAGTTGGCTGATTCGAAACTCTTTCCCCCCCAATATAAGCATTTAATGCTATATATTTCCATCTGAGCATGGCTTTAGCTTCCTCCCACAATTATATTACATTTCCAGCTAGTTCAATTTTCAATTTTGCCTTTCTTTAAGTCTGGTTTTTTTTTAAGTTTATGGTTTACTTTTCAATTGTTTGAGGATTTTCTAGATATCTTTCTTTATGTTACTGATTCCTAATTTCATTCCATTATGGTTAGAGAACATATTTTGAATAATTTCAATTCCTTTAAATTTGCTAAGGTTGGTTTAATGGCCCAGAAAATGGTCTCTTGGTGTATGTTTTGCTGTTGTTGGTTTAAGTGTTTCATAAATGTTCAGTTGGTTAATTGTGTTTTTCAAATGTTCTATCTCCTTAGATTTTCATACTAGTTCTATCAATTTTTTTGTTTTCCCTTTACTTTTTATTGATTTTTAGAGAGAAAGGAAGACAGAGGCAGAGAAACACTGATGTGAGAAACTTTGATCAGTTGCCTCCTGCACACACCCCAACCGGGGATTGAACCCACAACCTGGGTATGGACTCAAACCTGCCACTTTTTTGGTGTACAGGATGATGCTCCAACTGAGTCACCCAGCCAGAGCATGCCAACTTCCTTTTGATTATTATTTACATGCTATATATTTTCCATTCTTTTACTTAAACCTACTTGTGTCTTTAAATTTAAAGTTGATTTCTGGTAGAAACATACTAAATTTTATTTAATCTGACAATCTGTGTCTTTTATTTGGAATGTATAAACCATTTCCATTTAATGTGATACCAATATAGGTTTAAATTTCTCTCTCGCATTCTGTTTTCTATCTTGCCATCTGTTCCCTGGATTTATATAACTGAAAAGGACTTTAGAGTTAATCTAATTCAAGTACTTAATTTTACAAAGGAAAATTTGAGGTTCAGAAAGGTTCTGAGATTGTTCAGTCACACAGCTAAATTTGAACATATAACCAAACAAACAAAAACTCAAGTCTTCTGACTTAATGCACTGATGATTTTTTCAATATACCATTCACAGATACCATTGTTAAAATAAGAATAAATAACCTCAAAGGAACTACTCAAACTGAAATTGTTAATCTGCTAAAATGTGATTTATAACATGTCTTCTCTTCTACTGTCCCCTCACAGAAGTTCTACCCACAGTATTAATGTACATATAATTTGCTCAGATATCTTTCAATAATATACATTATAATGAGAACAAATACATATTTTCAAAGTTTTAAATTTTGGAAAGCTACCTGTTAAATAACTTTCCAAACTAAACATTCTTTCTTCCATAATTTTAGCCATTTATAAGGTTTTATTTATTAGAATCCCCTTTAAAGCTATATGGAGTGGAGAAGGCAAGAGTCATCTAATGGGAGAGGAAGGGATCATAGGTTGTAATAAGAAAGCTTCAATTGATGTAAGTTTCCATGATATATACTTATCAAAAGTTTGAGATAGAAATGTCTTTGGGCAGACTATATTTAACCTAAATTTACAATAGTTTCTGGCTTACTCTGAATATTATATAAAACCAAATATGATACATACAAGCAAGTTTTCATTAATGACAGACTAAGTCTTACTTTGCTGACAAGAGCAGGAATGTTCATTGAATTTGTTGCAAACCCCATGCCATATGCCATAGCAGCTTCTACTCCCAAGAAATTTGCCACAAGCTTTTCTAGTTCTTCATGCTTGTCCAGATTTCCTGTGTGAAGAAGTTAATGAAGTCAGTATCACCAAACCCAAAATTTAAGAATCATTCATTATTTTACTGCCTGAAATCTAGCTGAAGGAAAGACCTACAACTAATAATGTATTTTTTTTAAAGCCACATTGAGACTGGTTGGAGAGAGGAGAGGTAACAACCAAAGGACTTGTATGTCTGCATACTAGTATAAGCATAACTCATGGACACAGAAGAGTAGGGGGCTGAGGTCATGTGCTAGGGAGTGGGAACGGCTAGGGAGAGGTCAATGGGGGCGGGGGGGGATGAGACATATGTAATACTTTAAACAATAAAGAATTTTTTAAAAAATCAGGAGGGATATCTCAACTGAGGAGGTCCCCTCTGAGAAGTGAGGGGCCCCAGCCCTCAACCCAGCTTCCCAGCCCTCAACCTGGCTTCCCAGCCCAGGGTTCCAGTGATAGGAAGAGAAGTCCCCATAACTTCTGGTGGTAAAAACCAGTGTTGACTGTGGCTGAGTGAGATGGAGGGCTGCTGGAATCCTAGGCAGTTCCTCATAAGGATTCATGCTAGACGTACCACTCTGGGTTCCAGCATTGGGACAGCCGCTCAAAAGACATCAGGGAAACAAAGGGAGGAACTGAACTGTCTGGCATCAGGGCAAGAGCTGGAGGGGAAGCTTTATGCCAGACAGAAGTGCTGGCAGAGGACACTGTTCCTTTTTTGAGACCCTCCCCTTGCCCCATCTACAGAACTAGTAGGTGTGCACCATATTTGAGTCTCCATCAACCTGGCTAACACTGTTCTTCTGACCCTGGTGATTCCCTGAGACTCCCATCCCACCCAACTGTGGGTCCACCCAACCTGTTTCCAGTTGCTTTCCCAAACAGAATAGCTTGTTTTGGCTTGTGCTTCAGATTTTCCTAAAATTTCTCAAACAAGTAGCCTCTGGCCTCAGCATGCCCTATTGTTCTCACAAAGTGACCCCAGGCCCAGCACTAGCAGCAGCCAGCCTTGGTTTGCAGCTTGGCCTTACTGGAGCACCCCCAAACCCAACATAAGTAGCAGCCATTTGCAGATTGCTTTGTAGCTCATGCTGGGTGTCCCCAGGCAGAAGACAGGCAGCAGTTGACCTTGGCCTGCACTCTATGATCAAGCACTTTATAAAATTTAAACTGTGTGATTTCTCTATGTTGTTAATGCTCCTTAACCACATCACTGGGGACTCTAAATGAAAATAACCCAGCTGTACTTGCCAATCCCATGAGAAAACAATGAATTGTTGTTTATTTTTTATTACTTAAGAGAGAGGAAGAGAAAATCATTGATTGGCTGCCTCCTGCATGCCCCCTACTGGGGATTGAGCCCACAACCCGGGTATATGCCCTGACTGGGAATCAGACCTCCTGGTTCATGGGCCCATGCTCAACCACTGAGTCACACGGGCCGTGCTGAATTGTTTTAATCCACTAAGTTTTGATGTGCTTCACAGTAATAAGTATCCAGAATGATGTCTTATAACTTCTATGGTTATCAGTCGCTAGAACAAAATGGAAGAATTTGAAATTTTCCTTTTAACTAAATAAATATCTTTACATAAATTTATCTTTTACATTTTATAGACTTGTACTACTCATAAAGAGAATTAGCACTTAATGAGTATTTACCATGTTATTAGCTTTTTATAACAGTCTTATAAAGTAGGAATTATTATTAGCTCCAAATTACCAATACAGAAATAGATTAACCTTCCTATGCTCACAGGCTCAGATATGAAGTGGTGCTCTTTAATGAACTATCATTTGCAAAAATCATCAAGTCAACATTAAAGTTATAAATAAAATAATAGTATTGAACATACTCTGTATGTATAACATAATGGAAAAGATAAATACGTTTCAAAATGTGTTGAAAGCATTAAAATTATCCATCAATTAAGAAAAATAAAGCATTCCTTGGCTGATCTAAATTACATGGCAAAATATGTATTTGGACACATACTCTATCTATATACTCCCTCCTGAGTAAAAAAATTAAGAACATCAGCTAGCCAAAGAGCCTACACTCACCAATTTCCTGCCGAGTGCTGCACACGCCAACTCCATACTCCTCTAGGATTTTGGCAGCTGCCTCCTGACATGATCCAGTATTCCGTGCAAATCCAAGATAGTTGTAGGAACCCATGTTTATAACACCTTTAATTGTATTCCCTGTGTACCTGTATTTCAATAGGATGAAAGTTCATGAAACCCATGAACAAAATCAAATACTTACATATGATAATAAATGTATTTGTAATACCAAAGGAAGCATGATGTATAGGAAATAGAGAGAATATGTTCTAAATGAAAAATAGCTCAAACTCACTACCAATAAGTGAAATGAAAGTTAAAATACCAATTTTCACTTATCAATAATGATGATAAAGCTTTAAAAACTGACCATAGCCAGCATTGGCCAGGACTATTTCAGATAAGAATACCAGAGAACTTTTGGGGGGGAAGGCAGTTCGGCAGTACTTATCCATGAAATGATATCCTCCAGTGAGGATTAACCAAAGGAAAAAGAGTCACTATACAATTGACCCTGTCCCTTTCCCAGGCACACAAACCAGTGACATTCCTAATTGTGGAAGCTCAGATCGTCTGACTCCTCAAGTGCAGATGACATGGTTCAGAGGCCCATCCAACTTGAGAAGGACATTAAGTGTGAACAAGAAATAAACTGTCGATCTTTTAACTTGAGACTTTGGAGTTTTTAACACAGGATGATGCAGTCTAACCTGCATGTGTACACTATATACATCAATATTGTACAATACTAAGTAGCCACTACAAACAATGAACTTGCTGTGAATATACACAAAGATGTTACTGATATGTTCTACAGTATGATGCCATTTTTGTAAATCAAAAACTGTGTGTAACCCTATAGATACATCATATGCATAGTCCACAGAAAACATCTGGAGGAATGACACACTACAAATTGATAGCAACGGTTACCTCTGGGGAGTGAGGATTAGTAGAGCAGTGGATTTGGAAAGGTATAGTGGTTCGTTTTCATGGGAAACTTTCAATTTATCTTTATTGCTCATCTTTTTTTTTTTTTTTAGCAATGCAATCATGTAATACTTGAGCAATCTAAACAACAAAATTAAGTTTTATAAATATAAAGTTTTCTACTACTGAATCCATTTAAGTAAAAACACTCTACATATCCTTGAATCATTTGAGAAATCAAAATATCCAGAAATAAATTCAGATACTTGATTATGGTAAATAGTATAATAGAAAGGACAGTGTGTGTGTGTGTGTGTGTGTGTGTGTTTTAATATATTTTTATTAATTTCAGAGAGGAAGGGAAAGGGAGAAAGAAATAGAAACATCAATGAGAGAGAATCATTGATTGGCTGCCTCCAGCATGCCCTCTAATGAGGATTGAGCCCGAAACCCAAGCATGTGCCCTTGACTGGAATCAAACCCAGGATCCTTCAGTCCACAGGCCAATGCTCTATCCACTGAGCAAAACCTGCAAAGGCTTATTTTGTTTTAATAGGTCAAATTTTGCTTTCAACTATAAACCAACACAGTATCAAACTAATAAAAATGTATTTTAAACATCCCAATAACAATGAACAACATGCAAGGAAACTAATCATGTTATACTGTATTTTCAGTTTCCATTGCTGTTTTGACAAAATACTGTCAAAGTGCAATAGAATACTTTTAAAAGTCAAAAAATTCCTTTTTCTGTTGTTAGGAAATAATTTCCCATAGAAGGCTTACCTGAATGACCAGTTGTAATCATGAGACTCTCTCTCCATGATGTCCATTCTGGCTCCAGGCACACTACAGATCGGTCGATTCCAGTTGTCTCTAATCCTCATGTAGAGATTCCTTGTATAGAAGTTTTCAAAATCCTGATACAACGGCACAAAGTCCTACCAACAAATGGTGAAATACCATAAATTTAACTGAGTTACTTTTTTAAAATTTACAACTTCCCTTTTCATATTGTAATAATGCTTGAGAACGAGAGGTCAATTACACTGAGTTAGCCCAGCCAGCATGGCTCTGTGGTTGGCCCATGAATCAGAGGTCAAGATTCAATTCCTGGTCAGGAAGCATGCCTGGGTTGTGGGCTTGATCCCTAATAGGGGGCATGCAGGAGGCAGCTGATTGATATTTCTCTCTCATTGATGTTTCTATCTCTCTATCCCTTCCCTTTCCTCTCCCTAAAATCAATCCTATATAATAAAAGGGTAATATGTAAATTGATCGAAGGGCAGAATGCCAGTCACTGGAATGACTGGTTGCCCACCAGCCAATCAGGAACAAATTAACTCAACCAAGACATCCTAGCCATGGAGCTGGAGCAAGTAGGAGGCTTGGGTTGCCCTGGCAATGGAGGAAGGCAAGCTTCCTGGCCTTGGCTGGTCCTGGCCTCTGCTCAAGGCTACAAAGTTTCAATTATAGAAGATAAATAAATCCTAGATACTTGTTTCCAGCTGACAGTGGCCTCCACTCAAGGAGGAGCTGGAAAAAAAAGAAAGAAAGAAAAAAGGGAGGGGCTGAGACCTTGGGTTGTCTAGGGGTGATCAGATCAGGATGGGACCACAGGGGCCATTGGGGGTAAGCAGACCAGCAGGGGGGCCAGTTGGAGGTGAGCAGGCTGTCAGTGGGTCAATTGGTGAAGAGTCTACCAGTGGGAGGCAGAGCAGAGGCTGCTATGTTCCACCAGTGTAGGAGACCGAGCTTCAGGAGGGTAGCACCAGCTAGATTCCACATTCCTGCCTATACACCAGCTCTGTGGTTTAGGAGTGGCTGTGATGGCACTACTCGTGGCAGGACCAGTTTCCTAATTTGGGGTGGCTGCTTGGTTAGGGGAGGGAGACCTGAACTTCACTGCTCTAGACCCTCTACAATGTTCTAAGTGACTGCTATAATAACTTCAGTGATTTTGGTTTATACCACTGAAACTTGATTGTTCCAAAAGCACATTCCCTGTATTTTATAGGTTAAAATAATAAAACTTGAAGTCACAATTCAGTGACATAGCGGAAACTAAGACTCTAGTACTATTCCAAACTGAGTCCTACTTCTAATTCCAGTAAGAATCCTCAATGCCAGTTCTAACTTAATAACTTATACTTATTTTACAGTCTGAGCTATAAATCTCCATATTTCAAAGGACAAAATATCAAAAATGAACATTTCAGGCACACAATCACTGCTTTCGTGTTCGGATGAAGACCTTGGAAAACATGCTCAGAAATGTTTCAGTGGCTTCTCGACATCAAAATGATTTACAGTTCCTCCCCTGACCTAACGTGCCTAGTGAAGTCAAAGTAAACTAACTCTCACAGTCAGTACAAAGTCTTTAAAGAACCAATCAGAATCACGGAATAGCTTTGCTTCTACTCTAACTTGGTTCAGTGAAATAAAATCAGAATGGAACAAATAAACATCTACAAATGAGAATATATAGTATTTAGATCTTCAAAGACTCCTTTTAAATGGCATACTTATTTTAAAAAACAATATTCTCACTAAGGGTATGGGATATCCATAAGGCAAAAAAAAGGGGGGCTTTGAGCTAAACCTTACACCCTATAGAGAAATTAATTCAAAATGAATCAAAGACTTAAGTGTAAACTAAGCAACTATAAAATCTTTAGAAAAATCTTCATATATTGCTGTCAATGTAAAGTGGTGCAGTCACAGTGGAAAACAGTTTGATGGTTTCACAAAAGGGTAAACATGTATTTCCATATGACACAGTAACTATTTCTAGGTATATTCCAAAAGAACTGAAAATAGAGATTTAAACAAGTACACAAATGTATATAGCAGCACTATTCAAAACAGCCAAAAGTTGGTAACAATCCATCATCAATGAATGGATGAACAAAATGTGGTATAATCATACAATGGGACAGTATCTACACTAATAAAAGGGTAATATGCTAATTAGACCAGGTTGACCAGCCATCTTGACCTCCTTTGACCTCCTTCCAGACAAAGCCACAGTGGCGGGGGTTGAGGCGGACAGGTGTGATCAGGCTGGCAGAGGAGGGAAGTTAGGGGTGATCAGGCTAGGAGGCAGAGGTGGTTAGGGACGATCAGGCAGGCAGGCGGGTGAGCAGTTAGGAGCCAGCAGTCCCAGATTGCAAAAGGAATGTTCGACTGCCGGCAGTCAGACATTCCCTGAGGGGTCCCGGATTAGAGAGAGTGCAGGCCAGGCTGAGGGAACCCCTGCCCCTCTGCATCGATGCATGCTGGCTGAAAAGTCTATTTGGGCCCTAACCGGTTTGGCTCAGTGGAGAGAGTATCGGCCTGTGGACTCAAGGGTCCCAGGTTCGATTCCAGTCAAGGGCATGTACCGTGGTTGCAGGCACATACCCAGTAGGGAGTGTGCAGGAGGCAGCTGATGGATGTTTCTAACTCTCTATCCCTCTTCCTTCCTCTCTGTAAAAAATAAACAAATAAATAAATAAATAAAAATAAAATAGATAAATAAAATAAATTTTAAAAGTAAAATAAAATAAATAAAATAAAATACATACTTTTTTAAAAAGTCTATTTGGGACACACAGGGGTCAAAAAAATGGTAAATGGTTTTCAGTGATGAAAATTAGTTTGGCCAACTGGATAAAGTTTGAATGCAGGGCTTTGTTTGCATTAGATATTAAAAAAAATACTTTTTTAATGAAATTAACTTGTAGGGATTTCAGGGTAAAGAGTAAGATGGCCAACTTATGGTGCTTGAACTGGGAAGGATGCAGAATGGTTGAGATGATAAAGAAGAATGCCTGGGCCCTGAGTTTTCCCAGGGCCAGAATCATCAATCTATATCCTGATTGGCTTTGGCTTCCTAGTTCCAGAGAGGTCCTTTTCCTCTCTCATGTTTCTGAATACCCTCACGTGATCACAATACCTTCCCAATGTTTCCTGGCTCCTCTCTCAGTGGTGGGTGACCTTGCTGCCACTTACATCTGCCTCTCTCCTCTAACAACCACAAAAGTGAGGGACAACAAGAGTCTAACTTCTGATTCCCTTATCTAATCTAGTACACGCCCTAGTTGCAGGACAACCTCTCCATACCTCTCAGGCCAAGAACAAGTTTCTTTTTTGTAAAATCAGGCATTTCATTCTAACTTTATTTCTTTTTGAGAATAAGTAACATGTATTTATTATACAAAACTCTAGAGGGGCAAAGCAGTATACAGAGAAAAGGGAAGTGAAATAGGTCCTCCTCCGCAGAGATATTACCACTTCTGTTTACCATTACTAACATAAGGTGGTTTCTACTATAAACTGAGTTCAGCCATTCTGCTTTAGGGCTTATTTATTTGGGGACAGGACCTGATTTGTGAACCAGACACTTATATATAGCTACAGGCCCAGTGCACAAAATTTGTGCACGGGGAAGAGGGGGTAGAGGGTGTGTCCTTCAGCCTAGCCTGCACCCTCTCCAATGTGGGACTCCTTAGGCCTAATCCCAGTAAGATCTCTCTCTCAATCTCTCTCATCAATGAAAAAAAAAAAACAAAAAACATATTCTCAATGAGGACTGAAAAAAAAGTTAAGTACTCTTTTTTTAATATATAATTTTTATTGATTTTAGAGAGGAAAGGAGAGGGAGTGAGAGAGACATCAATGGTGAAAGAGAATCATTGATCAGCTGCCTCCTGCACACCCCCTACTGGGGATTGGCGCCCACAACCTGCGCATGTATGTGCCTTTGACCAACACTCCATCCACTGAGCCAAACCAGCCAGGGCAAGAAAAGTTAAATTCTTTAGTTTCTCCATGCCTTTAACCTTGTTTTCAACTTTCTTTGTGGAAAGTTTAACTGCACCTGGAATATTTTTATTTTAATGTGTACCAAAATATCTAAAGAAAAAACTGAGTGAAAATACCAAGATTTTATAAAAGGCTTCCATTCACAGAATTAAAGATTCTCTAACAATTACCTTTTGTTCTTCTCTTTCTGTTGCATAGTGACACTTTTCAATTCTCCAATATCTCAAGAAATCTCGAAGGTATCCAAAGAGGGTGAGTACACCATACCCCACATAAGTAAGTACAGCAACCAGCATTGGTGTTTCTTCAAAAGCTTCATTAAAGGGTCTTTTATACAGTCCTCCATTTTGTGTAACATGATGGACCTGAAAAAGAGATTAAAATGTTTACTTCAATAACATTAAGAAAGATTTCTATTCAAAAATCTAAGTAGTCTTCACAAATATGTATAATTCAATTCCAGTCAGGGGGCATGTACCTAGGTTGCGGGCACATCCCTGGTAGGGGGTGTGCAGGAGGCAGCTGATAGGTGTTTCTAATTCTTTATCCCTCTCCCTTCCTCTCTGTAAGAAATCAATAAAAATACATTTTTTTAAAAATAGCTGTATTTGACAAAGAAAAGACATTCAGATAGGCATGATACATGGGATCTATTGGTACTGATTCAATCTGACTGCCCGAAGAACTTATGAAAACTATTCATAAAACTAATTTAAGTCTTCATCAATCTCTTCTCCAAGAGATTGTGTCAATATTTAATACTTAAATTTGTGTCAATATTTAATAAACTTTCTATGCAGAGGGTTATAATATGTTTAGAAGAGAATAGCTCTGAGCCAATATCTGAAGATAGAAAATTATTTTAAAATTAACAACATAACACATAAGCTATTAAGCTAAACAAAACAAAATCAAAAGCAATCAAAACACGAGAAAAATAACATTCTGATCATCTCTTTAAATAAACTACATTTAAAAATACTTTGTCATGCCAGTACCAACTCTCCTTAACTCTAAAATTGTTTCAACTATTTTCTCTCAATTGAAGAGAAAATTAAAATGTGAGGCAATTTTCAGAACTTCTAAGTCTAAAAAATGTGTGGCAGATTTATGTCAGGAATGCTGTGGTTAGATCTCTTTAAAAGATATCTGCCTGGCCAAACCGGTTTGGCTCAGTGGATAGTGCGTCAGCCTGCGAACTGAAAGGTCCCAGGTTCGATTCCAGCCAAGGGCATGTACCTTGGCTGCGGGCACATCCCCAGTTGGAGGTGTGCAAGAGGCAGCTGATCGATGTTTCTCTCCCATCGATGTTTCTGACTTTCTATCCCTCTCCCTTCAGCTCTATGAAAAATCAATAAAATATATATTTTTTAAAAAGATATCCGCCTGGATTTGAGACACACCCAAACCAGCAGGACCAAGTAAATGCAAACAGTTGGTCTGTCTAGGAAGGAGGAAGTTAAACCATTAGTTTGCTTTTAAATACTATGTGATTCTATCGCAGCCCCTTTTAAAATGGAATGCACTTGAAGGAAATGAGATTCCACTCTGAAGGAACTTTTGGAATGTGGCCTCAAAAACACAGGTCACTCTTCTGCGTCACTGCATCTGCTGCTGATTCCATCTAAGCAGTCTTCATTTCAACTATTATATCCTTCATTTCTGTTGTTTATGGTTTCCCTCTGTGTGTAAGTTCTCTCTGAGTTCATCTACTCTTTCCCTAAGATCATTGAGCATCCCTATAACCATCATTTTAAACTCTGTATCTGGCAAATTGCTAGCTTCCATTTTGGTCACATGCCTATAAGCTACAACCCATACTTTTAAGTCACTGTAAAGAGACTACCAACCAGAGCAATAATGGGGTGCTGTATAATCAAAAGATAAAACCATAAACTTAATATATATGCATTAAAATCATCTGGAAGGAGATACAAGAAACTGGAATGGGGAGTGGAATAGGGGAAGGAAACATACTTCGTACTTATAACCCTCTGAACCAATTTACTTTTCATTTCTTTTTCTTTTTTTAATTGATTTTTTTGCAGTATAATAGTAGTACATGTTTTCCTTTCCCCCTCCCCCTTATCCTCCCCCCCTACTTTTCATTTCTAACTAAGACTATATAGTATTGAATTTTTATCGTTTTATTTTTTTAATGTTTGAACTAAATTTTCTCAATGGCTTTATTCACTATTGGAACTAAAACGTTGTTAATAAAAGCAACATACACTTCTCATCCTAACTTCAGGTCAGCTTACAGTCTATAAACTCTCTAGAGAATTCTCATCTACTTGTTAGATCTCAAAAGGACTTGACATGCTGATGAGTAAGTGCAAATCTACATTTCAATCCCCAATTCCACGCCCCCACCTCCAACCCCCCCACCCCCCCCACCCCCCCCACCCCACCCCCGCCCAAACTCGAAATTTAAATTTCCATCTGCCTCCTATCTAGCTCCACTTGGAAGTGCCCAAATCAACAAGTCTGAAGCGGAATCTATCTCACCATCTTAACTCCTCCCTCAATTCAAACCTGACCTCCTCTCTCCTGTATTACCTACCTAGTAGAGAGAATCACCATCCAGTCAACCCAGTCTCCCAAGTTTGGAGTCATCTTTAGCTCCACCTTATCTTCTGGCCTCCTCCTAGAACTAGTAATGAATTTTCATGCCTTAATTCAAAACTTTCTTGTGGGACACCAAGGAATTTTAAAGAGACTGGGAATGTCCTACATCTTGAGGGAAGTACTGGAGACACAGTGTACATACAGTAAAAAAAATCATGAAGTTGTACAGCTAGCACATATTATGCACTTAACTGAATGTATGTTACTCCTCAATTTAAAAAACAAAACCTCAATATCTTTTCCTTCAGTGAGCTATTGCAATACCCTCCCCCCACTCAATTATCTTTTCAGTCACACTAAACTTCTTGCCAGTCTTTCCAAAAAGAATCCTCCCCTAAGAGGAGTGAAAATCTTCTAATAGTGATAAGTCAATGACTAGTATCCAATACTGAAAAGTCAAGAAGCAGTAATATAAGCATGTTAGATTATGGAGGTAAACTTCAAAAGAATCTGCTAAAACATAAATTAGTTATCTCTGAAGATGAAGAATATGGTAGAAGTGAGCAGAAGACTGTTGCATATCTGAAAACAAGCCTTGTGGAACTGTCCGATTCTCCATACCAAGTGCTATATAGGTAAAGGGTTGCTAGGGATTGTTAGGTCCTACAGCACCGGACCATAGAGCTATGTTGGCTGTGAATGTGCACTATTTTCAAGACAAGGAAATAATGATTCTAGCCCTGGCCAGTATTGCTCACTGATTAGAGCGTCAACCCATGCACTGAAGGGTCATGGGTCCCATTCCTGGTCAAGGGCACATACGGGGGTGACAGATATGATCCCCTGACCCAGTTGAGCTGCACAAGGGAGACAACCAATCACTTTCTCTCTCACATCAATGTCTCTTTCTCCCTTTCCCTCCCTACCACTCTCTAAAAAAAGTCAATGGTAAAAATATCCTCGGGTAAAAATTATCAACAACAACAACAAAAAAGGCTGTAGGGTGATTCAGAGGTCACTGAGTTCTAGGGGGAATTCGCCTCAGATTCAACAGTTCAGAGACATGGAGGATTGGGAAGGCCGGGGACAACCCATGACCTCCATACTCCAATAGGTCCAGAGGGCAGAGCATTGAGCGCTGAATCTAAAAGGATTATTCCTGAGCCTTAAGATCTCATAAAATTTACCTTGCTAAATTTTGGACTTGTTGGAAGCTGTGACTCCTTTTTCCCCCCCCTCTAATTTCTCCTTTTTGGAACAAAAATGCCTATCTTCCGCCTGTCCGACACAGTATTTTGGAAGCACATAACCTGAATGTTTCACAGATTCACAGCTGGAAAGGAATTCTGTCTCTGCATGAATTATCTCAAGTTTCATTCATATCAGATTTAGACGATATTTAGATGAGGCTTTAGACTTTAGACTTCAGAGATGATGCTGGAATGAGTTAAGACTTTTTGTGCTGTTGGGGTGGAATTAATCTATTTTGCATGCAAGAAGGACATGATTTGGGGGAACCCATGGGCAAAATGTTATAGGATGAATGTTTATGTCTCCACCAAATGTATTTGAAGGTGAGGCCCTTGAGCGATAATTAGGTTTAGATTAGGTTCAAATTATGTCATGATATGATTAAATCCCTTTAAGAAGAATAAGCAGAGACCTCCACTGAGGAAAGGCCATGTGGGCACGCTACTGAGGGGACCTCTACAAGCCAAGAGGAGGACCCTCACCAAGAAACAAGTCTTGATTCTTGGACTCCCTGGCCTCCAGAACCAGAAAAAATAAATGTCTGTTGTTTAAGCCACCCAGTCTTTGGTATTTTGGTTCTGGCAGCCTGAAGAAACAGACATAATGGATACAACGCACTCCCAATTGGTTTAGGATAAAATCATCATGTTTGTGCATGAGCACATGTGTAAAGAGAATGATGGAGAATTTTCTTCACAGACCATTTGTGAGTCAGTTGCAGTTATAATGTACCTTTACTTTTTATTATTATTATTTTTGATACTCATCCAGAGAGTGAGGATATTTTTTCCATTAATTTTTCTAAAGAGAATGGAAGGGCGGGGGAGGGGGGAGAGAAGAGAGAAACATTAATGTGGAAGAGGCACATGGGTTTGTTGCCTCCCGCACCCATTGCAGCCCAACAGGAGGAGAGGGTCAAACCTGCAACCCAGGTAGATGCCCTTGACAGGGAGTCACACCCAAGACCCTCCAGTGAGCAGGTGGACACTCTAACCACTGAACAACACCAACCAGGGTATGTATCTTTACCATTTATTTATTTTGTTTTGTTTTTATTTTCAGTTAATCCTCACCTGAGGATATCTTTTACATTGTTTTTTGTTTGTTTTTTTTTCAGCAGGAGTAGAAGGAAGGGAGGGGGGGAAGGAGGGAGGGATGGATGGACAGGAAAACACTGAGGTCAGAGAGACACACTGACTGGCTGCCCTTTTGCAGTCACCCTGACCAGGGAATTGAACTCAAGACCTTCTGGTGTGCAGGCCAACACTCTAACCACTGAACCACACTAGCAATGGCTTATTTATTTTAAAATTCTCTTTATTGTTGAAAGTATTATAGATGTGTCCCTTTTTTCCCCCCAGTGACTCCCTCCATCCCACTCTCACTCCCCTCCCCAGACAGTCACCATATTATTGTCTGTCTACATGGGTCTGCATATATGCATATAAGTTCTCTGGTTAAACTCTTCCCACCTGCCCCTCTGAAATATGTCAGTCTGTTGCTGCTTCAATGTCTCTGGATCTATTTTGTCAGTTTATTTTGTTCATTAAATTCCACATGTAAGTGAGATTATGTGATACTTGTCTTTCTCTGACTGGCTTATTTCACTTAGCATAATACCCTCCAGATCCCTCCATGCTGTATCTAAGGGTAAGAGATCCTTCTTTTTTACAGCCACACAGTATTCCATTGTGTAAATATACCAGTACCTTTTAATACTACAGTGTGAATGTCTTAAAAACAGACATTCTCTTACATAACTACAGAACAATTATCAAAATCAGAAAATTGACAGAATACTAGTAACTAGTCCACATTCTTAATTGTTCTAATGATGTCCTTTACCACAAAAGAAAGTCCTGGTTCACCCTGGCTGGGTAGCTCAGTTGGCTGGAGTGTCATCCCCATACACGGGCTCAGGACACATACAAGAGTCAACCAGTGATGTATGGATGGGTGGCACAAGTCTTAGTCTTAGTGTCTCTGTCTCTCTCCCCTCTCAAAAATCAATAAATAAAATTTTTAAAATAAAAGGCTAATAGAAAAAAAAGAAAGTCCTAGATCATGTGTTGCATTCTGTCTCTTTAGTTTCAGAGGGAATAAAAAAAGAAATGTTTTGATTATACTGTAAACTGACTTGAAGTGAATAATCCTGAGCAGAGGTTTCAAGAATCTCATGAAAGATCCTAGCTGGTTTGGCTCAGTGGATGGAGCATTGGCTTGAGGACTGAAGGGTTCTGGGTTTGATTCTGATCAGGGGCACATGGCCTAGTTGCAGGCTCAATCTCCAGTGGCGGGGAGGATGTGCAGGAAGCAGCCGATCAATGATTCTCTCTCATTGATGTTTCTATCTCTCTCTCTCCTTCTTCCTTCCTCTCTGAAATCAGTGGGAATAAAAATAAAGAATCCCATGAAAGGACACAGAGTAACTATGTAATTATACAACAACAAGAAAGTTTGACATTGAAACTGGGACTCAGAACTGTTGGATATTGAAAGTGAGACTCAAACATTTTTTGTTCTTATATATTTATTTCCAGTATGCAGATGCAAGATTTTTTTTTTAAAGAAAAGAAACAGGGGGAAAAGATAGATACAGAGGCAAAGAAGCATTGAACAGACTGTCAAACTACAGCGGGGGCTGTAAGAGATCAACTGAAGGACTTGTATGCATGTATATAAGCATAACCAATGGATACTAGACACTGGGAGGTGGGCAGGTGAGGGCATGTGCTGGGGGGTAGGGGAGACTGAGGGGAGTTCAATGGAGAGAAAAAAGGAAACATATGTAATACTATTTGTAATACTTTAAAGAATACAAAAAAGCCAAGGAAGTAATTATTGGGAAAGAGAGTGTAAATTTCTGCTATGAATACAAAAACTACATAAGTATCTTTGTTTAAAGCAAATAAGTATTCCTACTGAATGTGGCAATAGGATGACTGAGCCTGCCCCATCACTACAGACACTGCCCACCTGATGGACAATTTGGAACATTATATAAAAATAGTTAAGTGTCCAATATGAAATATCCATTACTCTTCAACAATCAAAGGGCTATTACTATGCATTTTCAAGTAAATAAACCCTATTCATTTCCAGGGTATAGCCTGCTGTTCCTTAGAAGGAGTTTTGCTGAAATGGTCTTTTCTTGGAATTTTTCTACTGCAATGTTTTAGTCTCTCCCTACTGCATACCATACATACTAGAGAATATAGTTTGGAGCTTAGTGCTTGTCACACAAGCTATTCCATGTCCCAAACATACCTATAATAATGAAAGCATAATATGCTAATTACACCAGATGTCCTTCTGGACGAAGCCAGGGCTATGAGGAAAGCCCGGTCCCGGGTGCCAGAGGGCTCTTGCACCAATTTCATGCATCGGGCCTCTAGTATTTTCAGAAGAGTCTTCTTTTTTGAGCAGGCAAATTTTGAAAAGTAGGGACCACATTTTTTCCCCCCAAACAGATAAACTCCCTAATTTTGTCAGTAAGTATCTCATATAGAATGCACTGAAAAGTGCTTCCAAAATTGCTCAGCTGGTGTGCTTGTAGTTGAGCATCAACCTATGAACCAGGAGGTCACGGTTCAATACGTGGTCAGAGCACATGCCTGGGTTGTGGGCTCAAACCTCAATAGGGGGTGTGCAGGAAGGAGGCAGCCGATCAGTGATTCTCTCTCATCATTGATGTTTCTATCTCTCTCTCCCTCTCCATGCTTCTCTGAAATCAATAAAAATATTTTAAAAGAGCCTAACCCGGTTTGGCTCAGTGGATAGAGCGTCAGCCTGTGGACTGAAGGGTCCCAGGTTCAATTCCGGTCAAGGGCATGTACTTTGGCTGCAGGCACATCCCCAGTAGGGGGTGTGCAAGAGGCAGCTAGCTGATCGATGTTTCTCTCTCATCGATGTTTCTGACTTTCTATCCCTCTCCCTTCCTCTCTGTGAAAAATCAATAAAATATATATATTTTTTAAAAAATTCAAAAAGAGCCAAGACCGGTTTGGCTCAGTGGATAGAGCGTCGGACTACGGACTGAAGGGTCCCGGGTTCGATTCCGGCAAGGGCATGTACCTTGGTTGCGGGCACATCCCCAGTAGGGGGCGTGCAAGAGGCGGCTGATCGATGTCGCTCTCTCATCGATGTTTCTGACTTTCCATCCCTCTCCCTTCCACTCTGTAAAAAATCAATAAAATATATTTAAAAAAAAAAATTCAAAAAGAAAAAGTTCTTTCAAAGCTATCTGTAAACAAATTCGTATTTTGTCCATTTTCCTATTGAAAAACCAAAAATGGAGGCCTCAAAGTATATGTGCACTGGGACATTTCAGTTCAGTGGCATCCTGTGTACTGTGCATGGGTGTGACCACTTTCACTTGCCACCCACATCTCCTCTGTAGTAGCACTTTCCTACCCCTAGATAAGCATCACGGTATAACAAACAATGTAATAGTTAGGAAATGAGTACCAGTGCAGCTCTGCTGCATATTCTGCATTCATCAGCGCTCTCCTCTGCCTCTAATTTGTTCTGGGCCTATAGGACCATGCCCTCCACTCAGGCCTCCACACACTCCACAGAGGTTTTGTAAAGAACACCAGTTGGAGAAACAACCCCTGATTCACAGGGGTGGTCCCCTGGTGGTCACATCTGTGCCTATGACTATTTCCTAGGGCATAACTGACTGACAAAGGGTAAGCCAAAATAATCCCAGCACAGCCTCTCATTGGGATTGGAAATTTCAATGGGGAAGGAGTCTGAAGGCACTGTACCAACATCCCAGAGGAAAAGGTCCATGAACTCCTGCCACTAAGGTCCCAATCGCTGGGCCATTTCTTGCACTTCTGACTTTTCTGAGATTTAGTCGTTCATCAATTCCTCCCCATCCTGTTTTTTGGTTTGTTTGGTTTTTTGCATATCTATCATCCTCAAAATAAATCATATTTTTGTTTAGCTAGAGTCAGTTTCTGCTGTAATCAACTAAAAGAAATCTGATACAGATTCTACATTAAAATCTCTGAGAGCTTCTTTTCTACCCTTACTGGTTGTTTTTATAATTGTTGTTTTTTAATCTTCCCCTGAGGATACTTTTCCATTGATTTTTACAGAGAGTGGGAGAGAGGGAAAGACAGAGGGAAATATAAATTGAGAGAAACACATCAATTGGTTGCCTCCAGCATAAGCCCGGACCAGGGCCCAGGCCGGGGAAGGAGCCTAAGGAAGTACGTGCCCTTGGCCAGGGACCCTTTGGTCTGCAGGCCAATGCTCTATCCACTGAGCCAAACCAGCTACAATACTGTGTATTTATATGTTAAGATTGCCTGAAACTTTTAGGGCTTCAGTCATTTTTGTTTTAAATAGTTCCCAACCTGGTCAATGTTGTATATTTGGACACTGATTACTATCTTCTCTAAGCTAAGGGATGCCTGGCTCAAAATTACTAGTAGGCACGTCATTACATACTGGAGACCTGGTGCACGAAATCTGTGCAGGGAGGGTTGTGTCTCTCAACTCAGCCTGCGCTCTCTCTAATCTGAGAAATCCCTCTCACAGTCCAGGACTGCTGGCTCCAAACCGCTCACCTGCCGACCCGCCTGATTGCCCCTAACCGCTTCTGCCTGCCAGCCTGCTCACTCCTAACCACTCCCCTGCCAGCCTGATCAATGCCTAAATGCTCTCCTGCCAGCCCAACTGCCCCTAAATGCCCTTCCCTGCTTGCCTGGTCACCCCCAACCGCCCTCCCCTGCAGGTCTGGTTTCCCTTAGCTGCCATCCCCTACAGGCCTGGTCTCCTCAACTGCCCTCCCCTGCTGGCCCAGTCACATCTAACTGCCCTCCTCTTCAGGCCTGGTCCCCCTCAACTGCCCTCCCTGCTGGCCTGGTCTTTCCCAACTGTCCTCCTCTGCCAGTCTGGTCCCCTCCAACTACCCTCCCCTGCAGGCCTGGTCTCCCCAAACTGCCCTTCTCTGCTGGCCATCTTGTGGTGGCCATATTGTGTCCATATGGGGGCAGCCATCTTTGACCACATGGGGGGCCATCTTGTGTGTTGGATGATCAATTTGCACATTACTCTTTTATTAGATAGGATAACTAGAGGCCCAGCATATGAAATCATGCGCATGTTGGGTCCCTAGGCCTGTGATCAGGGCCATGTCCGCTGCCCTGCGACGCTCCACGAAGCTGCTTGCCACCGCCCTGGATTGCTCCGCAATGCTGTCGCTGCCCCACAACCCTTTGCAACACTGCTGCCGCCTAGCGGGTCCAGTCCCCAGTCCCGCTCTGCTGCTACCCAGCCTGGTTCCCGTGGTTCCCCGTTGGCCATCCAGTGATGGGAGCCTGTGGGTTTGGGGGAGGGACCAAGAGGTGGTCAATGCACCTCACAGCAACTGCATTGAGTGTCTACCCCCTGGTGGTCAGTGCGTAACCAATCGTTCAGTCACTATATATATATATATATATATATATATATATCAGAATCTAACTGCCTGCTATAACCAATTACTTCTCAGATTATCATTCATATACATGAAAACAAAAAATAAAATAAAATCAGAGATAGTATTTAAAAAAGGGAAACAGAAGACCACAAATCAAAATTTGAAGTGTCTAACTACAAAGAACATGCTCATAACATTAATTTAGACAGTGTCCAACTACAGAAAACATGTTCAAAACCATTAAACAAGATTAACTCCTTCATGGCAAGAATAATCACAAACAAAAAAGGGAAGTATTTGATTATTTAATACAAGGCTTTAGGAAAAATGACTATTTGAAAAAATAACTCTAGTTAGAACTTCTCATGCCATATTATGGCAGAGACCATTAACTGCCCCCTGTAGAGGTTCTCCCTATCTTCTCTTTAGTAACAGAATCTGTTTTAGCGGAGTACATGGCCACCCAGCTACGAGCTTAATTCCCAGGCTCTCTTGCAGCTAGAAGTAGCCATGGTATGAAATTCTGGCCAACAGGAAGTGAATGGTGACAGATACCACTACTGGATTACACCCTTTAAGAAAGAAATTGCTTTCCCTCCACTTTTCCTTCCCTCTGCCTATGGTCTGGTATATAGATGTGGCTAAGAATCAGATGTCAATGAAGACAAAATGCTAAAATACTGCAGAATAACAGAACATACCTCAAAACCTACCTACCTAGGACCACTTATCTACCTCCAGACTCTACAAAAGTAATAATAATAATTTATATATTGGTGAACAACTTAATTTTCTTCCAAAAGGAAGATGCTTTTATTTTCTTTAAAAATTTATTTTTCAATTACAATGGATGTACAATATATTAGGTTCAGGTATATAATATTGCAATTAGATATTTATATACCTTATGAAGTGATCACCTGATAAATCTAGTAACCTTCTGAAATTTTATATATATATATATCTCACAATACTATTGACTATATTCCCTATGCTATACTGTTCTTTACAACTGGCAATTTATACTTAATCCCTTTCACTTTTTTCACTCATCCTACTATCCCTTCCATCTGGCAATCATCAGTTTGTTCTCTGTAAATGTCAGTTTGTTTTGGCAACTTTATTTTTATGCCACTTATATAAACAAAACCAAAAAAATAAAAAAATAATACTGAGACATCTACTTCCAGGTTGGAGTTAAATGTTAGAGGCAAGCCATCACTTACACAGAACTAGATAAAACTACAGATTACTCAAAACAAGAAACATTTTTTTAAAATAGGTTATTGATTTTAGAAAGATGAAGGGAAAGGAATAGAGAGATGGAAACACTGATGAGAGAGAAACATAGATGATCAGCTGCCTCCTACACTACACACTCCCTACTGGGGACTGAGCCAGATTCAAGGCCTTTGCCCTGACTGGGAATCAAAATGGTGACCTCTTAGTTCACCGGTGGAAAGTCAACCACTGAGCAACACCAGCAGGGCCGAAAAAGAAACAATATTAATGACACTATAGAGTTGTCTTCAATACAAAGCAAAGAGCACATGATGAACTAAAATTCCAAGGATGGAAGAGCCTTTCCTAGGTAAGCTGAAATTGCCTAGCCATTTTCTTTCTTAGTGGTATTTGCAGAGTTTGAGCATGAACTAATCATAATTGGGTTTGCCATATGCAGGAGCACTCTACCAAGAGGAATAAAAATCAACAGAGCATTTGATAGCTGTACAAGTTGGTATGACTGAATTCTAGATGAACACCAAACACACGGCCAATTTTCTGCACAGGACATTTACCAAATTCTAGAGAAGAAAGAGGGCTGCAACTAGAAAGGTGACTTGAAACTAACCACAATCTCACAATGCTTAGGAGATAAAAGTCATACATAGTACGGGGAGGGTTCCCAACAAACACACAATGGATCTCACCCTGAGGCCCTATGCTCACTAAAGTGGATGAATCTAACCAAAACTTCAGCCCTGTTCAATCTCTGGTTAGATGGTAGTGCTTAGCCCCTTACTATATCTATCTCAGAGGGTAAAAGCTGGGGAAAAAAAAAAAAAAACAAACACCGACTTTAGTCTCTGCATGTCTTTTATTCATACTGTCTAGCAATCAAAGCTTCTGCCTTCCTAGTAGGCAGGGAAGGAACATGAATATGACTGAAAAAGAGAGAAGGCACAGTGTACAGTAATCTATACATTCACCTCTCATTATTTCAGCACTGCTAGCTTTGGGAAATCTCTACTTGATCTTCCCTTCCTCCCTTTAATTTCACATGCCGAGAAGTAGAGATTCCTCCCACTTAATTTTTCAACATTTCCAAAGCTGCAAAAATAATTTTCATACATCCAAGTCTCTCCCAGAAACCCAGAGTCCCATTCTACCAAGGAGCTCAAAATCATCATAATTATCTTTCTTTTTCATTCATTCAAAAATATTTCATTTCAAAAAATTTGTTTTCATTTCTCTATATATGTCAAGAACTGTGCTCTATAGTTGATATGAATAAAAGATAATCCTTGTTTTCAAGAAGTCTGCAGATTTTTTGAAGAGAGCAAAACGATGCAAAGATCAACATTTTTGTGGGGTATTTTTTATTGAGGTATAATTGGCATGACAACATATTAATTTCAGGCATATAACACATGATTTGATATATTTGCATACTGTATTGTAAAATGATTACCACAAAAGTCCAGATAACATCATACATACACAGTTACATTTTTTTTTATGCTGAGTACTTTTAGGATCCATTTTTCTAACTACTTTCAAATATGCATACATGATTTTTGAGATAAGAGAATAACAAAAACTATTTTAAAGAATACTGATTAAAGGGATTTATATTTAAACTAGAGGCCCAGTGCACGAAATTATGCACTGGGGGTGGAGAGGTTGGGAGGTGGTTCTCAGCCCAGCCTGCACCCTCTCCAATCTGGGATCCCTCTCACAATCCAGGACTGCTGACTCCCAACTGCTTGTCTGCCTGACTGCCTGATTGTCCTTAACCGCTTCTGCCTGCCAGCCTGATCACCCCCTAACCACTTCCCTGCCAGCCTGATTGATACCTAACTGCTTCCCTGCTGGCCCGATTGCCCCTAACTGCCCTCCCCTGAAGGCCTGATCACCCCCAACAGCCCTCCCTTGCAGGCCTAGTCCATCTCAACTGCCCTCCTCTGCTGGCTGATCACCCACAAATGCCCTCCTCTGCTGGCCATCTTGTGGCAGCCATCTTGTGTGTTTAAATGATGGTCAATTTGCATATTACCCTTTTATTATATAGGATTATTATATAGGACGAAATGGCAAAATCAAGGAAAGGAGATTAAGGAATTTGTCTAGTCACAAAAAAAAAGTTAAATTCAAAGTTGAGACTAGAATCAAAATCTTCACCTTTCCCATTTATTGGCATTTCTTAATCATATTCCTGAGATTTCCTATGAATCAAAATTTCTCGATTAAATCAGAGATATTGCAACTTAATCTGTTTTAAAATCATCAGTGGCTTAATATTAAAATTTCACTTTAAAATCACCCTTCATGCTTATTTTTCTTTTCATATAATTAACAGTTTTTGCTATTCATATTACTAGCTATCCTAGAATGGAGATAAATGATAGTATATGAATTTCCTCTGTTTAAAAAAAAATGTCTTTTTAGGAAACCAGAACTAATTTAGGTGTATTGGAAATAACTTGCTTCCTTTGCCTATACACAGCCATGTTTATGTAGGAGGTGAGAAAGATATTAATTACCTTTAGCACGTACAGCTGGAGTCTCCACAGGTAGTTCTATTACAGTCTAATCAGTGATCACAGGCCAGGTTTCTCAGCCCAGCTTCTTGGCATTCCAAGTCAAGGTGAGAAAGGGTGGCAAGGCAGAAAGAAAGTCAAAGCTGACAGGTTTCCTTTCCTTTGAAGCACCAACCAGCATCTCACAACTTACACACCTCTTAAGACAATTGGAAGGGGTGCTGCAGAAGTGATTACTGGCCATGCTACTCCTTAGAAGAGCTAACAGAAAGGTGATTAAATATACTGAAGTGTTCATGCCATTTCCAGACTATAGGAATGTCATGAACCACTTCCTACACTTCCTCATGAGCGGTCACCCTTCCTAGTAAGAACCTTCAGTAAGCCCCTATTATTTTAACCACCTGCAAACCTGGAACACTAAAAATGATGCTATGAGTTTATTTCTGGCACAACCTATTTCTCTTATCTGCTAGTCCTGTCTAATAAAGAGGGAATATGCTAATTGATCATCACTCCATCACAAAGATGGCTGCACCCATAGCTAAGGCCAAGTTCCCATAGGAGCCTTAACAAGCAATCGCAGGGACCTGACGCTACATCCTCCTCCTCCCCACAGGGCTTAACAGGGGACCTCAGGCCGAACCCCCCGCCCGGCAGAGCTTGGCAGGGGACCTCAAGGTGCACTTCCCAACCTGGTGCTGGGCTAGGGGACCTCAGGCTATTCCCCCCTCCCCAGTGCCAGGCCAGGGGACCCCAGGCCACACCCTCCACCAGGTGAGGCTTGACAGAGGATTTCAGGCCACGCCCCCTCCTGGCAGGGCTTGATGGGGGACCTGAGGCTGTGCCCCCCTGCCTGGTTGGGCTTGACAGGGACCTCAAGGTGCACCCCCAGTGCTGGGTCAGGGGAACTCAGGCCGCGTCCCCACCCAGCAGGGCTTGACAGGAGACCTGAGACTGTGCCCCCCTCCCGGTGCTCAGCTGGGGGACCTGAGGCTGAACCCCTCTCCCTGCCTGGCAGGGCTTTACAGGGGACCTCAGGTCATGCCCCCAACTCAGCAAGGCTTGAGGATCTCAAGCCGTTTCCCCCACCTGGCGGGGCTTGACGGAGAACCTAAAGGCATGCCCCGGCCCTGGGCTGTGGAACCTCAGGTCACACCCCCCCCGTCCTGGCGCCAGGCCAGGGGACCTGAGGCTATGCCCCCTGCCTGGCAGGGCTTGACAAGGGTGGAACTGGCCAGGTCTGGATCTAGCCCAATGGGGGGGGGGGGGGGAGGTCAGGCCAGGTCTGGGTCTCACATGATTTTGAGGTGCATGTGGGTGGGTGGGGACTTGACACTGGGTCCCATGGTGACCCCCAGACTCTGACAGGGGGAAGGTTTTCATGTACATTTTACTAATTTTCTTTCATCCCTGACACTTCTATTATAGAGAAAGGGCAAATAGCAATATTAAATTACTTCCTCTAATTAATCCCCTTTTAATGTGCACAAATTTCATGCACCAGGTCACTAGTATAATAATAAAAGTATAATATGCTAATTAGACAGGACAGCCAAACCACCTACTGGATGGAGCCAGGGCTGCGAGAGCCAAGGCAGCCGCCGCAGCTGCAAGGGCCAAGCCCCTTGCACAAATTTCGTGCATCAGGCCTCTAGTATGTTTATAACATTATTTTGGGAAACTGGTTTTCATCAATAAGCAAGCACATATGAAATACCATACTATAATTATTTTTTTAAAATAGAGATAAAAACATACTCAGCACTTATATTTAACAAAATTTAACAACTAACTTATGTGACTTAGATCTTATTTTTCCTTTAAATAAAAGACCGAACTTACCATTCATTCTTTCACTCATTCATTTACTCCATTAATACGCATTGAGCCCCTATTATAAGCTAGGCATTATCTAAGCACTAAAATGCATACATTCTGGTGAGAGAGGCAGACAATAAATAAGCAAAAAGATACATAATTTAATATCAGGCAATTATAAATGCTATAACCAGAAAAATACAGTAATAAGAGGAAAATCTTTTAGTCAGGGACAAGTTGTCTGAAGAACGTAAGGGGTAAGCAGAGACCTACATGGACTGCAGAAATGATCAAAGAAAAAACATTTTTCAGGCCAAATTAAAAAGGGCAAAAGCCTTGAGGCAGGCATGCTTGATGTGTTCGGGAAGAGCAGGCAGGCCGGCTTGGCTGGAGTGACCTGGCAGATATGAAGTCAGGGAGGTATGGGAGAGCCACAGGAAATTTGTCCTTTTAGGAAATTTGCCCTGACGCCGAGACCGGTTTGGCTCAGTGGATAGAGTGTCGGCCTGCGGACTGAAGGGTCCCAGGTTCGATTCCGGTCCAGGGTATGTGCCTTGGCTGCGGGCACATCCCCAGTAGGGGGTGTGCAAGAGGCAGCTGATCGATGTTTCTCTTTCGTTGATGTTTCTGACTGTCTATCCCTCTCCCTTCCTCTCTGTAAAAAATAAATAAAATATAATTAAAAAAAAAAAAAAGAAATTTGCCCTGGGGAAGTGTTATTTCACTTCTTCGCTGTAAGAATACAAGCTACTCTTAATTTGGTGTATATCATTCCCACTAATTTTAAAAATACCTTTACTATATAAATACACAGCCATAAAGTCCTGCATGTTTTCAGTCCTTAAAATCACATTATTCTGTATGTATCTCTCTGCAACTTTTAACAGTACGTACCTGAGATTTACCCAAGTTCATAATATAGAGATTCATCTTTTCACTGCTATCTAGTATTATATTGTATGAGTATGCCATACAGTGACTTTGTTGATTTTTTAAAAAAATATTTTTATTGCCCTAGCCGGTTTGGCTCAGTGGATCGAGTGTTGGCCTGAGGAATGAAGGGTCCCAAATTCGATTCTGGCCAAGGGCATATGCTTGGGTTGCGGGCTTGATCTCCAGGGTGTGGCAATGATTCTCTCTCATCATTGATGTTTCTCTCCCTCTCCTTTCCTCTCTGAAATCAATAAAAATATTTTTAAATACATAATTATAAATGCTATAACTAGAAAAATACAGTAATAAGAGGAAAACATTTTAGACAGGAACATCATTCATGTTTCTCTCCCTCTCCCTTCCTCTCTGAAATCAATAAAAATATTCTAAAGTTACATTTTTAATTGATTTCAGAGAGGAAGGAAGAGGGAGATAGAAACATCAATGATGAGAATCATTGATGGGCTGCCTCCTGCATGCCCCACACTGGAGATCAAGCCCACAACCCAGCATGTGCTGAGACCTCCTGGTTCATAGGTCAATGCTCTATCAGTGAGCCACACCAGTTGGGCTTGTTGATTTTTAAAATATTTTTATAGTAAACATCCTCAAATATGTCTCCTGTGGCCATGAGCAGAATCTTTTGGGAAAACATTGTCTTATGGGCTGTACTGACTCCCCAAAATTGATAAGTTAAAGGTCTAACCCTAATACATCAAAATGTGACTATATTTGGAGATAAGGTTTTTAAAGAGATAATTACATTAAAACCAGATCATTAGGGTAGGTCCTAATCCAATGACTAGTGTCCTTACAAGAAGAAATTTGGACTCAGAGGGAAGACCGTATAAGCATACAGGGAGAAGAGGCTCATCTACAAGTCAAGGAGAAAGGCATTAGGAGAAACCAACCTTGCCCAAATCTTCTCTCAGACAGTCTCCACAACTATGAGAAAACACATTTTTGTTGTTTAAGCCAACTATTCTGTGGTACTTTGTTACAGCAGCCCTAGTAGTGTTCAAACTGTGGGTTATAGCCAATTAGTGATTCATGATGTCAATTTATTGGTTTGTGATCAGCATATTTTAACCTTTCATTGAGCAGTACAGAATAAAGATGATCAGATGATCAGTGTTGCATGGATAAATACTGATTTGTGAAACCTTGTTTCAGTTATATATGTATGTAGGCATAAAATATGTAAAGCACATAAAATATACATACATTATGGGTGTACTGGGTTGTGATATAAAAATGTTATTTCTTGATGTGGGTTGAAATAAAAAGATTTGAAAACCTCTGCTATCATATATATCTAATAGAGACTTAGTAGGACAATCATTTTAAATATGCATACCTCAACTTTTCTAGAAACTGTTCTCCAAAGCAACTACCATTTTATAAGAACACCCACATAGACATTTCCATTGCTAAAATTTTGTCAGCATTTAATACTGTATATTTTAATAGCTTTCAAATTGGAAAAGATGAAAACATTATCTCACTGTTTTTATAGTAACTCAAGAACTAGTGAAAATGAACATATTCATATATTTTTCAATCAGTTTTTTCCTATAAATTGCCAATTCCTATCTTTTGCCCATTTTCTACTGAATTGCATGCTTATTTCAGAAAGACTGATTTACAATTAACCATATTTAAAAATGAACCCCCGCCAAAACTGGTTTGGCTCAGTGGATAGAGCGCCAGCCTGCAGACTAAAGGGTCCCAGGTTCAATTCCGGTCCAGGGCATGTACCTTGGTTGCGAGCACATCCCCGGTAGGACGTGTGCAGGAGGCGGCTGATCCATGTTTCGCTGTCATTGATATTTCTAACTATCCCTCTCCCTTCCTCTCTGTGAAAAAAATCAATAAAATATATATTCTTTAAAAAATAATAATAAAATAAAAATGAACCCCCAACACAGGGGTATCCAATATTTAGGACCCTATGGTACACGTGCATTATTTCTACAGTCAGAAGCAAAAATTATTTTAAAATACAAGGAAAAAATACCCACTTTAACATTCATAATGGGTCTTGAAGGTAATCTTAAAGACAATAAAAATAAGCTAAATTTTCTGAAATTAAATGGGTCAAGCGCAAAAGGCATATTTGCTTAATCAGTCACAAAACACAAACTACATTACTGAAGCCTTCTTAGAAGCTATTCAGAAGCCAACTGACTTTTGAGGCCACAAACCATGTATTTAATCAAAGAAGACACACCCACTCAGAATGCAAACACAGCCTCTACCCATTCCTTTCAATTGCCTATTCTGCCAATAAACACTCCTTCTTTCTTTCAAAACTGGAATCTAATTGAATCACAACCAATTAACTATCTTGCTCGGAGCACCAGGAAGTTCCTAGGGCACCTAGGCCAACCTTAAAAAGCGGGCAAGTGTATCTTCCCTGAATATCCGAGTTCTAACATACTTCTGGTCTCATTTCTCAAGAATTTTTATTAGAGAATTCCTGAGTACCTCAAATGATTCTGGAATCTTTCAGCTCCAGATAGAAATGCTCTTCCTGTTGGAACAAAACATTTCAACAATAATTCAGCCCCACAAGTTGTAAACAGTTACAACATTTTTACAAAGCCTTGAGGTCTTCCAGTGTCTCATCAGGCCCTGGGAAACCTGAACAGGTATACTGGACATTCTAGCTGCTACTCCCGTTCTTGCCTCATAACTTATTTTCAGAGTTACGGTTTCTATTAAGTGGAAACAAAAGCTAGTAGCTATTTGGTAAACCACCCTTCATTAGTTATTCATTTGCAGTCTTCTAAGAACCTTATAAGAAGCAGGACCAGCATTTTGTTCTTTCCATTTCTCCCGGCTTATTATTTAAATAACAACATAACTTGTACCCTAATTCCTCCTTTAGAATCTTATTTTGGTGGCTAAAAGGCTATCATCATTCTAATATCTCATTAAAATTACTACTAAAGAAAAAAAAGTTAGGTTCAAAACTGACTCAAAAGCAGGTAATTTTTTCCTTCTATACTTATTAAGTAATTAAGGGGCATCTCACAAGGTTCTATAAAGAAATTAAAGATTTTTTTTAAGTGCCATTAACAAGGAGCTTTAAAAAAAAACACACCCAACTCTTGGAAATTAAGATCACTGAATACTGTCACATGCTGATGAGAAAATTTCCTGCAAATCCTCCAGAGGTCTTTAAAAATAGGATGGAATCATCTATTAAGATGTGTCTTAATAAAGTCCTACAAAGAGATAAAGGGACTGACTACATAACCCCCTAACTAAAGGTTCCTTGCAGCTCTAATTCTGCCACAGCTTCCAATTCTCTTTCAAAGTTTCCCTAATTCTAATTGAACTCTTTACCTCCAATAAAGGCTGATGACCCTCTTCTCGTTCCTCTGAATGGCAGGGAGGAAAAATTACTGCTTTATTGCTATGCTTTCTTGTGAACTGTCCACTGTCATCATTAAAAAACAGTGATACAGTAATATCGTCCTGGGCTGTGTGGCTCAGTTAGCTGAGTGCCATCCTGTGCCCCAAAAGGTCACCGGTTTTGGGCTCAGTCCCTGGTGGGGGGCATGCAGGAGGCAGAGGGTCAATGTTTCTCTCTTACATCGATGTTTCTTCTGTCCCTCTCCTCTCCTCTCTCTAAGAATAAAAACATTTAAAAAACAACAGTAATGTCTACACCCATGAGGATGACTACTATATAGAAAAAAACTAACACCAGCATTCCTGTGATGTTTCTTATTTATTCCCACTAATGTATTACCATACTCACAACACTTCTGACACCAGAATGGGGCGGGGGGGGGAGGGCAATAAGCGTGTGTGTTTCCACATCAGCAAGCAACACTTGGAGAATTCAGTGTCTTACAATTAACTCAATTCTAATGCTATTCACCTGGAGATATTGTCACATCCCACTGGTTAAGGGCTCAGTCCCATAAAACTATCTCCCATCCCCCAACTTAAGATGCCAATGACAAATCTAGACTGTCACCTGTACTTCTCAAGAGCAACTATAAGCTGAAACCGGTTTGGCTCAGTTTGGCTCAGTGGATAGAGTGTCGGCCTGCGGACTCAAGGGTCCCAGGCAAAGGCATGTGCCTTGGTTGCGGACACATCCCCAGTGGGGTGTGTGCGGGAGGTAGCTGATCAATGTTTCTCTCATCAATGTTTCTGGCTCTCTATCTCTCTCCCTTCTTCTCTGTAAAAAAATCAATAAAATATTAAGAAAAAAAAAGATCAAGTATAAATTGGAGGAATCCACCATCCCCTCCTCCAGTTTAATGTGCTAGAGCAGTAGTGCACAGAACTCAGGAAAATTGTTTATTTACTGTTTACTAGTTTATTATAAGAAGATACAGGTGAGCATCTAATCTGAAGAGAAGGCAATGTGTGTGGGAAGGGGTACACCCCTCTCCCAGCACTCCATGTGTTCAGCAACCCAGAAGCTCTCTGGGAATTTTTATGGAGGAGGCTTCAGTATACAGGCATGATCAATCATTAACTCCATTTCCAGCCCCTCCTTCCTCTCTGGAAAACAGAAGGTAGGGCTGAGCATTCCAAGCTTCTAATCATGGCTTGGTCCTTCTGGTGACCAGCCCCCATCCAGGAGCCCACCCAAAGTCACCTCAAAGAAGAAAGGACACCATGGTCACCCAGAACACTTAAAGAGATTCAGAGATTCAGGCACTCCGTTGTTAGGAATCAGGGTCAAAGATCAAATATTAGAACAAAACATGCTCTTAATACATTTCTCACTTAGGAAATCACGCAGGTTTTAGGAGTTCTATGCCAGAAACAGTGGAGATATTCTCTCATATTCTCTCCCCCCCCCCCCCCCCAACCTGCAGGGATCAGCCTGCTATTGGAGTGCTGCTCATCCCAGTCAGCGGAGCCACAGTGGACCTGCCCTCTGAGCCACTGCTCCCTGGTCTGGCATCTTCCATGGAGCAGGAACAATCGCCTCTCCAGTGGCCAGGCCCAGGGACAATAGCACTGAGAGATGGTAGAGTAGGCCTGGCCCACAGTGGCCACGAACCTGCCTCCCGGGCTCCATGGTCAGCTCTGCGAGCCCATCAGCAGCACTGAGTGGCCTGTGAGCATTCCGAGGCGGCGGGAAGTGAGGAGGAGGAGCCTGGGGCAAGGAAGCGATGATTGCAGCCGGGTTCTGGCCCATTGGCCCAGGGTTCACAGAGGGAGCAGTCGCTCATCCTGGTCAGCCAAGCAGTGCTCCCACTGTGGTAGCACATTGACCACCAAGGGGGGTGGGAGGGGTAGACAGCTCCTGCATTAAGCATCTGCCCCCTGATGGTCAGTGCACTTCACAGCAACTGGTGGACCAGTTGTTCTGGTTGTTCCACTGTTTGGTCACTGGGCTTTTATAATATAGAATATATATGGTATCCCAAGAAATGTATACACACTTTAACAGCTAATAGTTGTTAAATGAGAATGAAATGCATTTTAATAACACTGACTTTATAATTATATTCAAAGTGTGTATACATTTTTGTCACACCCTGTATTTCCTATTATTTCAGTTATCACCAAAGAAAAACCCTCCCAGAAAATGTGACTCCATCATAAGTTGAGCATCTGTACATTTATAACCCACCCCACCATTTTTCTGACATTGTTCCTGTAAATGCTGATTCTGACTAATATGTAGCTTGTAAATAAAGAGTACATATGTATAATAATCCTAGGAACTAATTTCAGAAGTTACAAACTCCAACTTTCAGTCATCCTAGTTCCAGATTTGCTGACCTTCAAATGCAGAACCAGGATGACAAAGAACCAGGATGAGCCACACTAGATTATCACTTGAGCAGTTTTGAAGGTCTTATTAGAATGGACTGTGCTGGACTGGTCATAGAGAATTTTTCAACCCCCTTCCCAAATTTGATTTCTTTGTTCTGCTTTGCCTCTCCCTCCTTATAAAAATTTTGCCTGCACTGAGATGTTGAGTTGGGTTTTGTGACAAGAGTCCCCTATCTCCTCAGGTGACTGGCACTTGAATAAAACCTCTTTCTTTTTCACCAGCATCTGTCTAATGAGTTTGGTTTTTGTGGCAGCAGGCAGCCCACTTTGGGTTCCAGTTACACATTCATCCCTTCAAACACAGAAACATAGACTCTGGAGACTGTAAAGAGATCTTAGAAGTTTCTAACTTCTCTCCTGTTCATAAAAGACAAATGTAGGAATGTGTGAGAACATGAACTTACATCTTGGGTTTAAAAACATGTTATATACTATAAATTTATAGTAGAGCATGATGCACACCTGTGCATTTAACATCCTTTTTAAAAATTTATCTTTATTGTTGAAAGTATTACAGATGTCCCCAGCATTTAACATCTTATGTGTATTTTTATGGCACACAGATCAGAGTTAGAGCAGTAGCATATCACTTTAAGTAAAATAAAACTAACTTTAAAAAATATTTTTAAGGCCCCACCTGATTTGGCTCAGTAGATAAGAGTGTCAACCTGTGTACTGAAGGGTCCCGGGTTTGATTCCAGTCAAGGGCACCTGTGGGAGGTAACCAACTGATGTCTCTCATATTGAGTTTCTCTCTCTCTCTCTCTCTCTCCCTTCCATTCCACTTTCTCTGATAAAAAAAAAAAATCAATGGAAAAATACCCTCAGATGAGGATTAACATATATATATATATTTCAGAGAAGAAGGGAGAGAAAGAGACAGAAACATCAATGATGAGACAGAATCATTGATGGGCTACCTCCTGCAAGTCCCCCACTGGGGGGTTGAGCCCACAACCTGGTCATGTGCCCCGACAGGGAATCAAACAGTGACCTCCTGGTTCATAGGTTGACAGTCAACCACTGAGCCATGCCGGCCGGGCGAAAATATATTTTTAAGATGTTCTTGTTCTCATGAAGTTACCAAAAATCTCTTTTCCTTAAAAGGAAAGAAAAATCTCACACAATATTCTCATGTTAGTGTACAAAGCAATATACTTAAATTTTTTGTTTTAAAAAGACTTCTGAAAGACTTCCTAGAAGCAGCCCTAAATATTCTTTAGGGTATTCCACTAGAGCATTCTTCCAAACACCATCATAGTGCTTTGAGAGGAATTTTCCCCTAAAATACATTAGGAAAAGTCTGGCAGATTTTTAAGTTTCATTTTAACTTGATATTTCTTCATCATATTGGTCGGCAATGCTGAAGAAACATTATGCTTACTAATGCTCAACTGTTAGGAATCATGGGAGGGAGAAGTTTAATTTACTACTAAATCGGAACATAACTCCTATGATAAGTGAAAAGAGCACTTAAACACAAAACACCTCGAAAATGTGAATACCTTTCTCTCAATTTCCTTTTCCCTTTTAAATAACGCACCGGGCCCTGGCCGGATAGCTCAGTTGGTTAGTGCATTGTTCTGATACACCAAGGTTGTGGGTTCAAGCCCCAGTTATGGCACATACAAGAATCAACCAATGAATGCATAAACAGATGGAACAACAAACTAATCGATAAATAAATAATCCACTCATTCACCTGCAATATATTTTCTGACTCCTCCTGTTAGGTTTCCCTGTTACATTCTATACCACAATTTTGTCTTATTAGCCATTTACATGACTAGGAAAACAATTACTTCCACTGCTTATAATGAGCCCCATTCTTACCATTTCCTCTCTCACAATTATTTATTTAAAAAATCAAAGCAAATCTTTTGAATTTAGTATTATACTGCCTTATGCCTTACAAATTCTGGGGAGGTCAAGTCTCTTATACATATTTCCTCTTCCCAACTCTTATTATAAGTCTTCCTCTCTCAACATGATCCGGAGAAATGTTTTATTTTGTTTCACACCAAACAGCAACAGGCCTATCTAGAATATCTACTGATAGGGGGAGAAGCCTGCCAGATATTTGTTAAAGCCAAATTAAATCACAGTCACAAGCCTAATACCGGGAACAGATTACTTTTGCGCGGGGGAGGTGGAGTTTGAATATCTGAACAAGATTTATAAAAGTATGATAGACAACTGCAAATATCACAGCACTCTCGACCAGCAACACTGATCTTGCATCCTTTTAACCCAGTGTGTCTTTAAAAGCACATTTCAGCAGACTATACCAATTCAGAGAATTGGAAGGTTAATAATTAGTCCTGAATTGAGAACTTTTCAAAATATTTCAGAACTGCCTGGATTTGCTTGGTGATTCAGCCTCGGTTAATTAGTATAGAGTCATCACAAGTCACCGCCAGGTTAAACAATCCCCTTTGGTGACAGAACTGTTGCTCCAAGGGTCCAGGGGACCACCCTACCTCAACCTGGAGCCTGGGATGAGGTCTCACCAAGGGCTAAGAGCTTCACGCTCTCGAGGCACCGGGCCCACGGGCCCACCGGGCCGGGCTTACTTCCAGGTGGGTGGTCCAGTGTCTTGCTTGCAGAAGGGGCAGGGTGTGTGGTAGGAAGTGACTAATTTCGTTTCCGCCTAGTACCGCCTCTTAACTTTCTTTGCCTCCCGAGAACCCCAGGATGGTTTTCCTAGGGGCTTCAGGGCTCCAAGAGGAAGCACCCTCGGGAGAATCAAGAGCACCTAAGCGGTTCCTCCAGGGTCCGAGGAGTCACTCTCTGCCTCCGCTGCACGGCGGCCCGCATTTCTGGCCCAATCGGAGAGGAAAGTACCCGGACTTGGGGCTCACTCCAAACCTCCAGGCACAGGAGAGGAGTCCCTCGAACAAGGAGAGACGGGGGAGCCCTCGTGCTGCCCTTGAGGCTCCAGCTCGCGACAGGCCCGGCCAGCGCCAGGAAGCGCCGCGAGCACACACCTGAGCCGCGCCGGACACGCACCCGGCGGACGGTCACCGCGACCTCGCCCCGCCCGGCCGCCTCCTCCGCCGGCTCCGTGCAGGTGCCAGTTCACGGGGTCCCGGGCCCACAGCCCCTGGCCGGCCGCCCGCTCCCACCGTACCTTGCTGGCTGCTGCAGCGGCGGCAGCGGCGCTGCTCCTCACGTACCCGTTCCGCACCTCCCCGTTCGCCACGCAGCCGTTCGCCCGCAGCGGGCGGCGGCAGCAGCAGCCTCCTGGCTCCGGCCGCATGGTCCAGGCAGCACCCAGCGCAGGACAGACTCTGGAGGCGGTGGCCGAGGCGGCGGCAGCTCCAAGTCCCGCTCCGCACCCCACCCACCTCCCCGAAACCGGAAATGGCTGCACGCTGCCGCCAATTCCCGGCTGTCACAAGGGGGCGGGGCCCACTCCGGCGGAGGCCCGGCCGCCCCGGGGAAGTCCGGGAGGGGGCTGGACGGAGGGTCAGGAGATTGCGGACCGCTGACCAATCTGGAGGAAGAGGAGGCGGACCGCATGCTGCCGCCAGGCCAATCATAGGCGAGAGTAAAGCTGGTCGCCTTGTCCAGGGGCCTTTAGGAGGGACTCCTGGACCTACACCCGATTGGCTTGGCTTACGGTTAATGGCCCACCCTGACGAGGAGGCGGGGCCTAAAAAATTAGCCAATTAGAGTGTGAGAGTAAAAAAGGGGGCCGAGCCCGCCTCTGGAGCGGGTTCCCTAGTTCTCCCCGACAGGTTGCGCCCCCTCTCTCTTGCCTCCGGGTAAATTCTCGGGTTTAATTCCAGACCTAGACACGGCTCCTTTATTTACTTAACTCCTCTATGGGTGTTCTCAGAAGAGCATTTTTTACATTATCTCACCATTATTTAGTTTATATGAACACATATCTTTTTTTCCCCACCTGCCAACATTTTTTTCATATTTTTAAACCTTATTTTTCAATTACAGTTTACATTCGATATTAATTTGTATTAGTTTCAGATGTACAGTGTAGCGTTTTAACAATCATTAACATATTTCTTAAGTAACCATTCAAATGTCTCTTTGCCCTCCACACCATCAATGTTTTGTGTTCAATTTCCTTTAAAGGGCACTTCCTTGAAAGTCAGGAAACCTGGTCTTCTTCCAACTCTGCCAATAACGGGAAGCTACATTGAATACTTAACAACATTCTTTAAAATGGAGTTGATACTTCCTGCTTCATAGACTCATTGCAAGAATTATTTTAATAAAGCATTCTGCACCTATCATAATACCTAACACTAGAAGTATAATGAATCCTGTATTATTTTCTCACCCCTTTAATCCTCTCTTCCTACACAGGGTAGAAAGAAAGGAAATGGATGTATAGTATAGCAAGAGACTTTGGATTACCCATAAAGAATTTAGTGTCAGAGTTAAAAGTATGGACTCAACTCAGGCTGAGTTTGAATCCTGGCTATTGGTCTTCATCTGTTCAGAGGGGTAATAGCCATTCTGAGGATTTAATGAGTTAATACATGTAATGTGTTTTGTACAGGGCCTGCCAATTAGTAAACATTATTAAGTCTTGGTTATTATTAATTGCTGAATTTGCCTGTGAGAGCCCCTACATTCTTCTCCCACCCTCCAGGAGCTTTAGAGAGGGGGTCTGACAAGTTAGCAGTTTTGCATGATTTAGGAGCTAAACAATCTAACAGCAGGTGGGCAGAGCACATAACCTCTTTGAACTAACAAACAACATGATTCCCAAAGAACCCAAGTTTGCCATAGATGTATGAAGCTACACAAGAAGCATGTGGTTTGTGCCTCAGATTCTAGTGAAAGATACATGTACAAATAGTAAACAAAAATAAAAGGCGGACTGCAGGTTAGAGAGATTAGGCAGCAGGAGTTTTGATGAGGAATGCTGGATGACAGTGATGAGTCTAGACCCGTGGTCGGCAAACTGTGGCTCACGAGCCACATGCGGCTCTTTGGCCCCTTGAGTGTGGCTCTTCCACAAAATACCACGGCCTGGGCGAGTCTATTTTGAAGAAGTGGCGTTAGAAGAAGTTTAAGTTTAAAAAATTTGGCTCTCAAAAGAAATTTCAATCGTTGTACTGTTGATATTTGGCTCTGTTGACTAATTAGTTTGCCGACCACTGGTCTAGACTTTCTAAATAAGACACTTTCAGGGCAAGAATCTGGTTGGAAATATGGCTAAGGGACTTTAATTGTCATTTAGGTAGTGGGCTGAATAAATTTGGAGACCACTTGAGAGGAGGATGTGGGATGAGCTTAATCTTAAGAATGATCAGTTGGAAATGAGAAAGAATGAGAGGGTGTACCTGGGAGAGGGAACTTTCAGAAGCTCAGATGTAGAGGCTGTAAAGAGCAAAGCCTTAAATTGGAGACTCAGAATAAAGAAGCCTGACTGGATTAGAGGTATCCTGTTAGCCAATCTCTACCTCCGGAGGGCAGATTACCAGGTCCTTGTCTAGTTCTGCCACTTATTCACTATGTGTGGTCTTGGACAAGTCATGCAACATCAGCCTTGGTTTCTTCACCCATCTTATGAAGTTAATACTACTACCTCAAAAGCCTTTTGTGAGCATCAATGATATAATACACAAATGATGACCTTGCACGCTATTGCTAAATGAGAAAAAGGATGCCTCAGATGGCAGTAGGAAACACCCCAGGCTCCATGTAAGCAGAAAAACAACTCCTCCCAGATGCATAAGCAGTCTCATCACCATTTTACTGAGTTCATATGCAAAATTCTGTGTTAGGCACCAGGGTTACAACTCTTCTCTTCCTCCAAGATTGCTCAAACCACTTCAACTGTAAAACCTTTGTTGACCTCCAACCTCCGCACACTTGTATAAGCATGTGGAACATTGCTTTGGGATTCTTCTGTTTTGAAAGGGAGGTTGCACAGTGGTGAGAAGCCAGAGTTCTGTGGTTAGAGAGGACTGGAGATCCAGCTCTAGCACTTAGAAGCCTTGTGATTTTGGCAAAGTTGCCTAACCTCTCTGTGACTCAGTTCCTTCATCTGTAAAATGGGACATACCTAATAGGAAAGCATTTAGTATCAGGGGCTGTTACATAATATTTAATAAGTACGGGTGATTATTAGTTGAATGAATGGATTATTTGTTAAATGAATGAATGAGTGAATACATTTATACCCCAACTAGATAGAGAGTAGGCTCCTTGAGTTCAGGGAATTGTCAAATTCATTTTTAGGTTATTAGCACCTAGCGCAGTGCCTGGCACATAGTAAGTGCCCAATAAATGATGAATGAATAAATGGATGAATGAATGAAAATCTGCTTGTATCAGATGAAGACTGTTCATTAAGATTTGTTTGGCCGAGACCGGTTTGGCTCAGTGGATAGAGCGTCGGACTGCGGACTGAAGGGTCCCAGGTTCGATTCCTGCAAGGGCATGTACCTTGGCTGCGGGCACATCCCCAGTAGGGGGCATGCAAGAGGCGGCTGATCGATGTCTCTCTCTCATTGATGTTTCTGACTTTCTATCCCTCTCCCTTCTGCTCTGTAAAAAATAAATTATATATATATAAAGATTTGTTTGGTTGCAGATAACATAAGCCAATAATAGAAGACTTAATCAAGAAAGGCCAATTTACTGGAACTCTCCTTAAAATAGGTAAGTGTTAGGACCCGAAAAAAATCTGAAACCTCAGCAATGAAAATTACAGACCTTCCTCTTAGCATCAAGTTACTTCTGAGGCTCAGCTCATAGCAACCTACAACTTTCACATTCCCTCGATTAAACACAAACTACCAGAGAAGAGAAATCTGATTGGCTCAGTTTAGGGTAAGATGTCTAATGCTTGACCAATCAATGATGACCAAAACACAAAGTCAAGCTGCTGGAGGTGAGGAATTGGTTGCAGAAAAGAATGGTTCACTGCAGAGAAGAAAAGAGCAACTTTATCATTGTCCATGACAAGGAATGGGAATGGAAAGAACAAATAACCATTGCTTGGAATGGATGTTAAAAGAGGAAGTTTCCAGGGCTGCATTTTTTAAAGGGACGAGCAGAACTGCAGCCTAGGAAAAGAAATGAAGTGAGAAAAACCAGACCATTGAGCCGGAGAAGCAGCCCACCTACACTATAAGATAAAGGTATTGGTTATGTGCAATGCAAGTGAAGGCTCAAACTAGGCCTCCTTACACAAAAGGGAATTCATTGGAAGGTCATTAGCAGCTCAGAAACCTGACTGGAGGCTGAGAGACTAGGCTTAGACAAAGTAAGGAGCTCCAGTGGGCTAGGCAGCAAGGACCTCAGCAAGGGTTTGTGGCAAAAACTGTCTGGAGAACGAACCACCAAAATAAGTGAGCTCCAACCAGCTCTTCCATCCGTGGCCTCTTGACCGAGAGTCCAAGTCCTGGGAGAGATAATCAGACTGAGTAACTGTAGGTCATATTGGTCCAAATGGGAGGGTGGGGCAAATAAAAGAAGGATGTGCTTTCTTCATCTTTTGTGTGGGAGGTGCCTACCAGAATTCACCCTCCCAAAAAGAGGACACAAAACAAGGAGAGGATGTTCCCCAAAGGAAATTGGGAACCTCTCAGAAAAAGGGAATAGATATTGGACAGGCAAAAATGACCAAGGTGCACAGTATCTGCTAAGATTGCAGATTTAGCCGAACCGGTTTGGCTCAGTGGGTAGAGCGTCGGCCTGCTGACTGAAAGGTCCCAGGTTCGATTCCGCTTAAGGGCATGTACCTTGGCTGCGGGCATATCCCTATTTGGAGGTGTGCAAGAGGCAGCTGATCAATGTTTCTCTCCCATTGATACTTCTGACTTTCTATCCCTCTCCCTTCCTCTCTGTGAAAAATCAATAAAATATATATATATATATTTAAAAAGCAGATTTAGAGGCCATCTACTTCTGTACAAAACCCAGGGCTGGACAACTCAGAGATATTATCTAATCCTAAAGAGATATTATCTGATCCTAACTGAGAGCATCATTTGGACTTCCTTTTCCAAATCTTTCAGACTTCATTCATTCTGGGCATCATGCTGGATACTGCAAACACAATGAGAACCCAATAAACAACATGGTCTCTGTTTTCATGGAGCTGCCATCCTGGTTTACAAGAAATGGACCTGCAATTGCCCCCTTTTTTACTTCTAATATAATACAATGAGTGAAGAGTTTACTTCTTCCCCTGGATTTCTGGCCCTACACTTGCTAGAAAATCTTAGCTCACATTTTTGGAGCATTTTCAGTGATAATATTTGCATCTACAAGAACTGAGTCAGCTTCAGTACCAGTTCAGAATTGCAGTATCATTGCTAGGCTTGAGCAGTTTAAAGGAATGATGCCTGCAGATAAGACGCTTTAAGAGAAAATGATGGTTTCTGATTGGCTCAAGGTGCCTGTTGAACATCCACTAGGGTGATTTTAATCTGTGTCTAACAAGGCTTTTGTAATTGGAGCTTGGAGATAAAATAGATGAGCATTCCAGGAATAGGCAGCAAGAGCCTGTCTCTCAACAGTAGGTCTCTGCCATTGTGTTTCCTCTGCCCTAGAAGGACCTCAGAGCCTCCTACTCAACTGCCATGCCCCACACTGCCATCCTGGACTTCCTGTGGGTACACATGCGACTGAGTGTTGCAATCCTATGAGGCTCTGCCTCAGGAAGTGGACTTTTACTTCTGGCGCCAGGAAGGAGAAGAGGTGTTGCTGCAGATAACAATTATGACGGTGATGGTATTAGTTAAGACTTTCAGTTTTGAAACTAAATTCAAATTGGATTAAACATAGAGATTTGTTGGCTTATATAACCAAAAAGAGTAGTGTGGATGAAAGGGGTCACATGCTGACCTGACAAGCTCAGGGGAGACCTGCATGGCAGTCTTGCAAACTCAGAGACCTAAAGTAACCACAAAGGATGGTCTGAAATTAAACTTTAACTAAAAGCAGCTAGGCCGGTATCGTCACTGAGAAGGTCAACCTTTACCTTAACTGAGTCTGTCTGTCTTTTTGCATCTATTATAACACTAGAGACCCGGTACACGAAATTCGTGCACTGGGGGGCGGGGGTTGTCCCTCAGCCCAGCCTGCACCCTTTCCAATCTGGGACCTCTCAAGGGATGTCTGACTGCCCATTTAGGGCCCTACCAGGATTGGGCCTAAACGGGCAGTCGGACATCCTTCTCACAATCCAGGACTGCTGGCTCCAAACTGCTTGCCTCCCTGCCTCCCTGATTGCCTCAAACCACTTCTGTCTGCCAGCCTGATCACCTCCTAACCACTCCCCTGCCATCCAGATTGATGTCTATCTGCTCTCCTACCAGCCTGATTGTCCCCAACTTCCCTCCTCTGCCAGCTTGGTCACCCCTAACTGCCCTCTCCTGCAGGCTTAATCGGCCACAACTGCCTTCCCTTGCAGGCCTGGAACCTCCCACTGTCCTCCCCTGCTAGCCGTCTTGTGATGGCCATCTTGGCCACATGGGGGTAGGATCTTTGACCACATGGAGGCAGCCCTCTTGTGTGTTGGAGTGATGGTCAATCTGCAAATTACTCTTTTATTAGATAGGATAGAGGCCTGGTACATGGATGGGGACCGGCTGGTTTGCCCTGAAGGATATTCTGGATGAGGGTGGGGGTTCCCTTAGGGTGTGGGGCAGCCTGGGAGAGGGGCCTATGGTGGTTTGCAGGCCGGCCATGCCCACCCAGTGACCCATGTGGAGGCCCTGGGATCTGGGATTAATTTATGTCTACAATTGAAACTTTGTAGCCTGGAACAGAGCCAAGCCTTCTGCTTGCTCCATGGTGACAGCCATTTCTGTTTGAAACTTTGTAGCCTAGAGTGGAGGCCTAGGTCAGGGCAGCAGAAGTTTGATTTACTCCATTACCCCAGCAACCCTAGCCTCTTCTCTCTCCAGCTCTGTGACTGCCGCCATTTCAGTTGAGATTATGTAACTTCTATAATTGAAACTTTGTAGCATTGAGTGGAGGCCTAGACCAGCTAAGGCAGGGGCAGGCAGAAAGCTTGGCTTCCTCCATTTCTGGGGAAACCCAAGCCTCCCTCCTGCTCTCAGTGGTAGCAGCCATCTTGGTTGCGGTTTATTTGCATAATTTGCTCCTGATTGGCTGGTGGGCATGGCTGTGGGTGTGACTTGATTGGAAGTACAGTCAATTTGCATATTACTTGCATAGGATACCCTTAAAATATCTGAGCAACTTGTAACTTCCCTTTTTCTGGAGTCCCTGGGGCACAACCATATGTGCTAGGTGCCAGGACAGATACCACAAATTCCTTCATTATCATGTTAATTGTTCCTGCACCCACCTAAGTATGTGTCCATCATTTTACTTTTTATCCAATCCCAGGGATGTCCCCTGCTTTGCTTTATCTCACCTTAATCTGTCACCAATGAATTTCATGTAACCCACCTACATCCCTCCTTTGACTGCAATGTATAAATAAATATAAATGTAATCTGCCATTCTCCGGAGCATTATCTCAATTCGTTGAGGTTCTGCTTCCCAGCATATGTCAACAGTTTGGCTCAAATAAACTCATAGAAATTCTTTACAGGTTTCAATGTTTTGTTTACATTAACACTAGGTAGATCTGACTGAATCAAGGTGCTCAAACCAGGCCATCAAAAAATCTGCCCTGGGTCTAACCCATTTGACTCAGTGGATAGAGCATTGGCCTATGGATAGAAGGGTCCCAGGTTTAATTCTGGTCAAGGGCATGTACCTTGGTTGTGGGCACATCCTCAGGAGGCAGCTGATCGATGTTTCTCACTCATCGATGTTTTTAACTCTCTATCCCTCTCCTCTCTCTCTGTGAAAAATCAATAAAATATATATATATTTTTAAAATTTGTCCCCAAAGAAAAAACAAACAAAAAAATCTGTCCCTATCCTTGGTTTGATGTCCCAATAAATTTGCTTCATTTCCAGATAGGTCACCATTGATAGTAAAAAAGGCTTATGGCTGGCAAGTTTGCAGTCATCCAGCTTTAAAAAAAAAACTTCAGCTGAGCCGAGACCGGTTTGGCTCAGTGGATAGAGCGTCGGACTGCAGACTGAAGGGTCCCGGGTTCGATTTCTGCAAGGGCATGTACCTTGGCTGCGGACACATCCCCAGTGGGGGGCGTGCAAGAGGCAGCTAATCGATGTCTCTCTCTCATCGATGTTTCTGACTTTCTTTCCCTCTCCCTTCCGCTCTGTAAAACATCAATAAAATATATATTTAAAAAAACACACACACACACCAAAAAACTTCAGCTGAGGAAGAGTGCCTCTTTTTATAAAAAATATATATGGATTTTATTTCTTTTTTACAGAGAGGAAGGGAGAGGGAGAGAGAGTTAGAAACATCAATGAGAGAGAAACATCAATCAGTTGTCTCTTGCACACCCCCTACCAGGATGTGCCTAAAATGAATGTACATACCTTGACCAGAATTGACCCTGGGACCCTTGGGATCACAGGCTGACGCTCTATCTACTGAGCCAAACCGGTTAGGGCACAGTGCCTCCTTTTTAGAGTCCCAGTGAGAGTCCTAGCTAAGCTTCCATTGGTCCAGGTTGGGTCACATGCCTCAGGTGAATGTTGAATTGATTGGCCAGAACTGAATCTTATGCCCACCTACTCTCTCCAGTTCTGAGCCACAGGCTCTGAGAATGGAAGACTAATGATTTCCCAAATGCAAGAGATGGGTGCTGTAACCAGAAAAAGAGGTGCTAGTCAGGAATAAACAACAAATGTGCATTATACTTTACTCGTTGAATATTATAATGATAACAAGAAGCAGGAGGTAGGAATGCCTAGGAGAGTCTCAACATTTTTAGATGTTATCCTATCTAATAAAAGAGTAATATGCAAATTTAACCCTACCTTTGTTACACCCACAAGTCACACCCACCAGCCATACCCACCAGCCAATCAGGAGCAGATTATGCAAATAAACCCAATCAAGATGGCTGCTGCCACTGAGAGCAGGAGGAAGGCTTGGGTTTCCCTGGCAATGAAGGAAGCCAATCTTTCTGCCTGCCGTTGCTGGCCTGGGCCTCCACTCAATGCTATAAAGTTTCAATTATAAAAGATACAGTAAAGGTGGCAGCCACTGAGCTGGAGAGAACAGAGGCTTGGGTTCCCCTGGCAACAGAGGAAGCCAAGCTTTCCACCTGCCATTGCCAGCCTAGGCCTCCACTCTAGGCTACAAAGTTTCAAACAGAAATGGCTGCCACCACGGAGCAAGCAGAAAGCTTGGTTCCACTCCAGGCTACAAAGTTTCAATTGTAGAAGATAAATTAATCCCAGATCCCAGGGCCTCCACTTGGGCTGCTGGGGGGTGTGGCAGGTGTGCAAATCTCCAGGCCGTCCCTTGCCCCAAGGGAACCCCCACCCTGATCCAGGACACCCTTCAGGGCAAACCAGCTGGCCTCTACCCGTGCACCAGGCCTCTATCCTATCTAATAAAAGAGTAATTTGCAGATTGGCCATCACTCCAACACACAAGAGGGCTGCCCCCATGTGGTCAAAGATCCTGCCCCCATGTGGACACAAGATGGCCACCACAAGATGGCCAGCAGGGGAGGGCCGTTGGGAGGTTCCAGGCCTGCAAGGGAGGGCAGTTGGGGGTGATTGAGTCTACATCAGAGGGCAGTTAGGGATGACCAGGTTGGCATAGGAGAGAAGTTGGGGGCAATCAGGCTGACAGGGGACCAGTTAGACATCAATTAGGCTGGCAGGGTAGTGGTTAGGGGATGATCAGGATGGCAGGCAGAAGTGGTTAGGGGCAATCAGGGAGGCAGTCAGGTGAGCAGTTTGGAGTCGGCAGTTTTGGTGGTGAGAGGATACCCGACTGTCTGTTTAGGCCCTATCTTACTGGGCAGTCAGACATCTCTTGAGGGGTCCCAGATTGGAGAGGGTGCAGGCTGGGCTAAGGGATATCCCCTCACCCCCCCCCATGCACCAATTTTGTGCACCGGGCCTCTAGTAAGAAATAATAGTTTAAGACTCTCCCTCTTTTTTATATCCAACTTCCAAATTTTACCCCAAATTTATGTTTACTTAAACTGATTAGAGTGATTGATATCTTATCTTCATCTTCAGCAAATCATCATCCCAAAGTGATTCATAAACATTCTCTGTTTAGTTAGTTGTATAATAAAATAAAATGTCATCTCAACAGACTGAGAATTTAACTCTTTAAGAGAGCATTAATGATGACAAAGGTTTCATAAACAACCACATCAACTCTGAATATGTTATTTATTGTCAGTTTTAAATTACATAAATTGAATTGTACTATATTTAAAATCTACCTCAATAAAAAATAGTTTTAAAAAATGACAAAGAAGGTTCATTGATTCTTAGGCAATGTAGTATATGCATTCTATGGAGTGAAGGGATTTGCATATTTAAACAGAATAGGTTTAAGTAAGGCTGCCATTTCTTTTCTGCTTCATTATAAAACCCTTTTGCATTCTTCCCCATCACTCTCTAGATATTTATTTGGTAATGCTACATATTCTTGGACAAAATAGCTTCCTTTAAAGTGGCTTTTTGGAGATCTTCTCCCTGCCCTCAATATTTTTGAACTTTTTCGTATATTTTTTCCTATCTTATACCAACCCCAAAACAACAATTTCTGCTGCCCAATGTCTAGGAAAGCCATTTAAACCTGTGAGTGTTATTCTATCATTTATGCTCACAAGGTATCTTACTAGCCAAAACCCATTTGGCTCAGTGGATAGAGTGTCGGCCTGCAGACTGAAAGATCCCAGGTTTGATTCCAGTCAAGGGCATGTACCTTGGTTGAGGGCGCATCCCAGTAGGGGGTGTGCAAGAGGCAGCTGATTGATGTTTCTGACTTTCTATCCCTCTCCCTTCCTCTCTGTAAAAAAATCAATACTATATATATATATATATATATATATATATATATATATATATATATATATTTATTTATTTTAAAGGCATCTTACTAGTAAAAACCACATGACAAATTCACTCAAAGAAGTCCTGAAAATCAGAGGAAATAGAACAGGCAGTAGGAATACAACGGTGGTGCCCAAACAGTTGACAGGGAAAATGAACTTTCTTGTACCCATTTTAAGAGATACAGGAGAACTGCAGAGAAAGGCATCTTGAACGGAATGTAGGTAGAAATATGGACCACTCTGATGAGGTCTGAGACAGAAATGAGTAAGGTGATATTGGACAGGGGAGGAAAGGCCATTCTTGTTTTAAAGTGGCAAAGAACTTGGTTGAATCGTGTTCATGTCCTAGTGTTTTGTGGATGGTAAAACTTGAGAGTGATGCAATTAGGTATTTGCCTGAGGAACTATCTAAGTCAAGAGTTGAAGGAGTGGGTGGGTCTGATTCCTCTTGACTGCTTATAGAAAAATGAAGGAAGAAATAAATGATTTTAAAATGGAATTGTTAATGAAAAAGAAAGCAGAACTTCAAGATTTGAAAAATCCTCTGCCTATCTGTATTGTAAAGAATGAGAAAATACCTCTGAGGAGTATGGCACAAGAACCATTTGGAAGGTAGTCAGCCATTTCAACAGAAACCCTGAGCTATTGTCCAAGACAATGGAAGTGTACAAGGAAGGGCCACCAATACCTGAGGGCCTTCAACCCACAACTTCTCTTGAGTCACAGGCTCTGCTTCTTGTATTCCGGCACCTAGCTTGTTGGCCACTCCAGGTGCAGCCCCAGTGGGCCCCCAAGTGGAGTCTATTTTTTTAATTAACTTTTTTCTATTATAAAAGCAACATATATTTAAATATAGTTAAGTTAGAATATGATATAAGACCTAAATGGAAGAAATTAAAACTATTACTATAGCCTGGTTAATGTGGCTCAGTGGTTGAGTGTTGACTTATGAACCAGGAGTTCATGATTTCCAGTCAGGGCACATGCCTGGGTTATGGGCTTGATCCCCAATAGGGAGCATGCAGGAGGCAGCCAATCAATGATTCTCCCTCATCATTGATGTTTCTATCTCTCTTTCCCTCTCACTTCCTCTCTGAAATCAATAAAAAAATTAAAAAACACTACTAATATATATTTTTTAAATATTTTTTAATTTTTCAATTACTGTTGACATTCAATATTATGTTAATTTTAGGTGTACAGTATAGTGATTAGACATTTATATAATTTACAAAGTGATCACCCCAATAAGTCTAATACTCACCTGACACCATACATAGTTATTACAATACTAGAGGCTCGGTACATAAGAATTCACGCACAGGGCTGGGGGGGTTCCCTCAGCCCGGCCTGCCCCCTCTCACAGTCTGGGAGCCCTCAGGGGCGGGAGGCGACCCAGTGATCAAGGAAAGGTGACGTCCCATCACGCCTTTGCTGCTGCCACTGCCAGCAGCGCAAGCCTCAGCCAGCCCTGGTTACCTGAGCCTCGGGTAACCCTGGGTGGCTGAGCAGTTGCCATCTAAGGCTTGCCTGTATCTTGGGCCAACCCTGGGCAGCTGGGGGTATGAGAGGACTGGGGGACTCCAGAGGCAGATGCGTGGAACGACCAGACCTGCTTGGGGCCGGACCCAACCTTGACACATGCCTACTGCCCAGACAGGGCTGAGGGGACTGAGTGCTGCCATCTTGTGACTGTGTGAAGGCCAATTAGCATATTCTCTCTTTATTAGCTAGGATTATTGGCTATATTTCCTGTTCTGTACTTTATATCCTTGTGACTATTTTGAGTTTCTTAATCCCTTCACCTTTTCCACCCAGCTCTCCAATATCCATCCCAACAGACAATCATCAGTTTATTCTCTATATCTATGAGTCTGTTTCTGTTTCATTTGTTCATTTATTTTGGTTTCTAGATTCCATATGTAACAAAAGTATTTGTCTTTCTCTGTCTAACTTATTTTACTTACCATAATACCCTCTAGGTCTACCCATGTTGTCCCAAATGAAAAGCACAAATAATATATTTTTATATATGTCTTTCCAGGAATGATAAATAGAAAAAAAAAAGGTAGTGAAAGAAGGGAAGAAAATTTTGGGCAAAATGAACAGCATGAGCAATCATAAGATACAGAGCAGAGTGTGGATAAACAGCACAGCTACTTGTCATTTCTGGAGCAGAGTCCTAGAGGAGTAATCCCATAATGAAATAGAAAACTCAATATGTGCCATTTTATATCCAAGGTATTTGTGTCCCCATGTGTGTTTGTTTTCTCATCCACTAAATGGGAGCTAGTGAAACATGCTCGGTTAGTTTGTGGGACTGTTTATGCATCTTGTTTGTTCATGTATTTGTATCCCAAAGAATAGATCCAAGAATTCTAGATAACTCAGTGTCTTCCTACTTTTCAGTTTTAAAAATAGTGAATCTATTTATAATTATGATAATAAAAATCTAATGACAAAGTGGAACTATAATGTTGTTTAACATAAAAAAATCTGACTTAATATACCATTTTAATAGAATAAAGGGCAAAAACCACATGGTCATTTTAATAGATGGGGGGAAAGCATTTGACAAAAATCTAACATTTCATGATAAAAGCACTAAGAATAGAACAGGAATAATAAACTAGAAATAAAACAGAACTTCTTCAACCTGATAAAGGGCACTTACAAAAAAAAAAAACCCTACAGTTAACAGCAATAACATCATTCTAAATGGCAAAACTGCTTTCTTTTTAAGACCAGGAACAAGACAAGGATGTCCACTTCTACCAGTTTTATTCAACATTGTACTGGAACTTCTAGCCAGGGCAATTAAGCAAGAAAATGAAATAAAAAGCATCCAGATTAGAAAGAAAAAAGTAAAATAATCTCTATTTGAAGATGACATGATCTTATACCTACAGAATCCCAAGGAATCCACTAACAAATTATTAGAACCAGTAAACAAGTTAAGTAGGTTGCAGGATACAAGATTAATATTGAACAAGCAATTGTATTTCTATATTATTGCAATAAACATTCTGAAAATAAAATCATGAAAACAATTTCATTAACATTAGCATCAAAAAGACTAAAATTCTTAGGGAAAATTAACAACAGAGGTGAAATATTTTTCAACACATATTGATGCAAATGATGGAAAAATACCCCATATTCAGGGGTTGAGACACTTAATATTGTCAAGATGGCAATGCTTCCCAAAATGATCTACAGATTCATAGAATCTCTACCCAAATCTCTTCTGCCTTTTAAAAGACATTAACAAACTAATCCTAACATTTATATGGAAATGCCAGGAACCCAGAGTAGTTAAACAATGTTGATGAAGAAGAACAAAGTTAGAGGACTCACACTTCCTGATTTCAAAACTTACATAGTTACAGTAGTCAAGACAGTGTACTAGAATAAGAGTAGGCATACCAATAAATAGCATAGAATTTAGAATCCAGAAATAAATCCTAATATTTATAATCAATTGATTTTCCACAAGAATACCCAGACAATTCAAGGGATGGGGGCAAAATTGGTCTAAGATAAGTCATTCAATTCCCTTTTGCTAAGCACTCACTTTTTCAAATTCTCTTGCAGGTAGAGTACATATGTGACACAGTTCTAGTCAATAAGATATAAAAGAAAATCTACTGTGCAGACGGAGAAAGGAGGATTTTTCTTTATTAACAAATTAAACCTCTTTTCCATCTGCTCCCTTCCTTCTTACTTGCTGCTATGATGTGAGGACATGATGTTTGGAGCCATGATAGCCGTTTTGAGACCATGAACCTACAATCACAGAATGCAAAGTCAACATGCTGAGAGGCTGAGCCGGAAGAAGAAAAGAGCCCGGGTCTTTGATGACACGGCAGATTGAACATACCCTTGTTTCTGCTGCCTCCAGACTCCTTAAGGAAATAACATAGTCTAATGATTTAAGTCCCTCTCATTTAGGTTATCTCTTTCCTGCAGTCAAATACATCCTAACTCATACTACATTCATATAATATCAAGGAACCTAACTGAGGGCAGTTACTCTCAAAGCCCAGGAAGGAGGAACTGAAAAGCTGTCACATCCCTAGGCAATCATTATTCTCTGTCCAGCCTCAACAGACCTGTCTCACTGATTCAATATTTATATGGGAAAGCCTTCCTGTTTGTATTTCCTGCATCTAAGTGACCAGCTTGGGCTGCAACTAATATCTCCAGAGTCTAGAAGAGAAAATAGGCTTCATCCAGTTGTTAATTTGTACATCACTGGTCCAATTAACACCATGGAGGAAAGGTCACATGTTCAAACAAGGGCCCATCCAGTGTGTGTGTGTGAGAGAGAGAGAGAGAGAAAGAGAGAGAGAGAGAGAGAGAGAGAACACATGGGTTAAAAAGTATCTACCATATTGGGTGAGGAAGAAGGGAAGCGATAAAAAGTCAGGTTAAGCCAAAACCAGTTGGCTCAGTGGGTAGAGCATCGGCCTGTGGACTGAGCGGTCCTAGGTTCAATTCCGGTCAGGGGCACATGCCAAGGTTGCAGAAGGCAGCTGATCTATGTTTCTCTCTCATCGATATTTCTGGCTATCTCTCTCCCTTCCTCTCTGTTAAAAAAAAATTAGTAAAATATACTTAAAAACAAAAAGTCAGGTTAAGTATGTTAGGGAATGAGTGGGTGGGAAGGGGCCATTCGGCCTGGGAGAGATGAACAGATTCCAGCAACAGGTGGAAAAGCTGAGAGGTAAAAGCTCTTCCAGAGAGTAGCTGAGAAATTCCTTAGAAAAGAAGTAAAAATGCAATCTCCTAAGGACTTTTCTTGAATTAGTGTGGAAAAGAAGTGGGTAGAGAAATATCAACGAAGGAAAGGAGTGGCCCTAGAGAAAACAAGTTGTCACTGAGAAAACAGAGGGTAGAATTAGTTGTCATTCTAACCTTCCTAGCACTGTGACAAAAGAAAAGAAAGTGAAAGCCAGGAGTTCCGGTCATTTGAGGCTGACCTCCCACAGAGGGAGTGTTCTTACAATTTGTGTGTATTTCCTGACAATTGCTGGCAGCAACTTTTCTCTTTAGAAAAGTTCTCGGAAACAGACTGGGGTCAGTCTAAACAGGGTTTCCCCACAGAGATAAGGACCCTGTGGAGGCGGACACATTGCCCTGAGGTGGCCCGGTTCCCACAGCTCCTCCCCTGGAAGGGCAGAGGTCAGAGGGAGGCGAGGGGTGGGGCAGGGAGCAATTCTGAGAAGGGAGGGCAGGAAGCGGGGCAAGCTGGGGATATGCTGGGGAGAAGAGTGTGATATCCAAGCTCAGTCCCCTCTCCCCTGTGTCCTGGGAAGGGTCAGGGGTGAAAAGGATGAGGTGGCACAGGCACTAGGCCCAGAAATTAAAGGATGTGTTTAGAGAAAACACGGGAAGGAAGTCAGGGAGGCAGGGCAGCAGGAACTTTGGAGTAACTGTCGGACAATTCTGGGAACACAGAAGCTGGGCTTGATTTCACTCCAACTCTCCCTCCCTCTTTCTCCGCATTCCACATAGATCATCCCACAGCACCTGGCCCCTGCACACACACTTGCCACTGCTCTTCCTGTAGGAACCACGTCTGTTCTGTTCACTACAGAACTTCCCGTACCATGCTCTGCACATAGGAGGTGCTTAACAAATATTATTTTAATAAGTGAACAGAAATTTGTAATTAGAAGAAAGGACCCAAGGCATAAACAAATGCATTGCTTGTCTAATAAGGAAGTACTCAGGGAGAAAAGACACTTTTATGACATTTCAGCTCTACCTTTGGCCTGTTACTGTTGGATTTATTTTGTGCTGGTAAAGGGTAAGAAGGCAGGAAAAAAAGATTTGGAACCATTGGACCAATGAGTAATTTCCCAAACTAAATTGTAGGAGGGGGACTTTTCTTTTCTTTTTTTAATATATATATATATATATATATATATATATATATATTTTTTTTTTATTGTTAAAGTATTACAAATGTTTCCTTTTTTTCTCCCCATTGACCTCCCCCCGGCCGCCCCCCACCCCTCGGACTATTCCTTTAAATGAAATTTTATCTGGAAGCCTAAATAAATAAAAGAGATGAAAAAGAATAACAACACACACCAGCAGTGCTCTCCTGCTTCATCCTCCCTGAAGGACTGATTTTCAAAAACACGCATCTGATACTCCAGGATTACCAATAAAAAATCAAGGCCCTGGTGGGTAGGTGTTAACTGAAATTACTATGGCAACCATTTCAAAACATAGGTACATCTGGTCATTGTACTGTACACCTTAAACGAATGCAGTGTTGCATGTCAATTACATCTCCATAAAACTGAAAAACAAGTGAATTATCTAATTAAAGGAAACCTCTGAGGCCCAGAGAGACTCAGTGACTGGTTCAGTGTCACACAGCACAGAAGGAAGGAAGAGGCAACAACAACTGAAAACGCACAGGAGCTTGAGTGAATGGAACTTGAGAAAAGTACGGCCTAAAGGCCAAATTCTGCATGTTGCCTGTTTCTGCACAAACTGAGAGCTAAGAATGTTTTTTTTTTAAATATGTGTAATGGTTTTTAAAAAATCAAGAGGCATAATATTTTGTGACCAGTGAAAATTATACGAAATTCAAATGTTGGTATCCATAAAGTTTTATTGATACACAGCCATACCTATTCATTTACTGCTGTGGGTAAATTATAAAAGCACTTTGGTAATTATAGCTGACAATGCCAGCTTCTCACCATGCCCTGTCCTTGCGCCTATTGTATTAGCTAATACTACACACTTTCTCTGTGCTAAATACCTATGCTAAATACCTCTCAAGCATTAGTTCCTCTATAGAAGAGACTTTAGGATTTTTATCCCCATTTTACAGAAACTGAGGCTTAGGGAGACTAATGTCACACTATTAATGACAGAACAAGGGAGTGGGTGAGGTCAGGATCCAAACTCAGGTTAGCCTACTGTGATAGTGTATTTTTATTTTAAAAAAATTTTTATTGGTTTCTGAAAGAAGGGAGAGGGAGAGATAGAAACATCAATGATGAGAGAGAATCATTGATTGGCTGCCTCATGCATGCTCCCTACTGGGGATCATGCCCACACCTGGGCATGTGCTCCTTGACCAGGATCAAACCTCAAACCCTTTTGTTCAAAGGCGGATGCTGTATCCACCTAGCTAAACCAACTAGGGTAATAGTGTATTTCTTAAGCAGCACACTGTACCGCCAGAGGCTGGAGAAAGATATATCCTAGTCCATGTAATGTCCCTAAGGGTGAATCAGTCAGGATACTGTCAATAAAAGGGAAATCATCCTAAATATCTGAAACAGAGGGATCTTAACTCAGAGAACTTAGTATGCTTGGGCTGCCATAAAAAATACTGCAAACTGGGTGGCTCAAACAGCAGAATTTTATTTCTTACAGTTCTGGAGGCTGGGAAGTCCAATATCAAGGTGCCGCAAAGGTAGGTTTCATTCTGAGATCTCTTTTCTCCGCTGAAGTGGCTGCCATCTCACATAACTTCTTCTCTGTGCATGAGTGAGAGAGCAACTGAACTCTATGGTGTCTCTCCTGATAAGGGCACTAATCCTATTGGATCAGGACTCCATCCTAATGACCTCATTTAACCATAATTACCTCCATAAAGGCCCTTCTCCTCCTTCTCCTCCTTCTCCTCCTCCTCCTCCTCCTCCTCCTCCTCCTCCTCCTCCTCCTCCCCCCCACCTCCTCCCCCCCCACCTCCTCCTCCTCCTCCTCCTCCTCCTCCTCCTCCTCCTCCCCCCCTCCTCCTTCTTCTTCTTCTTCTTCTTCTCCTTCTTCTTCTTCTTCTTCTTCTTCTTCTTCTTCTTCTTCTTCTTCTTCTTCTTCTTCTTCTTCTTCTTCTTCTTCTATTTTAGAGAGGAAGGGATGGGGAGAGAGAAAGATAGAAACATCAATGATGAGAGGGAATCACCAGCCGAAACCGATCTGGCTCAGTGGAGAGGGAATCACTGACCAGCCGCCTCTTGCACGCCCCCTGCTGGGGATTGAGCCTGAAACCCAGGCATGTGCCCTTGCCCGGAATTGAACCTGGGACCCCTCAGTCCACAGGCTGGCGCTCTATCCATTGAGCCAAACCAGCCAGGGCTAGCAGATTCTTTTTTACTAACATAACAGTCTAACTTGGGTTAGGGATTCTCTGGAGTGGTTCTCTTCCAAAGGGTGACTCAGGGATCTAGGATCCTCCCGTCATGTGGCTGTATTGTCTCAGAGTTTCCATGAGAACACAGAAAGCCACATAAAACAGTACAGGGCTGTGCAGAAGACTGGGCAGGAATACACCACTTTGCCACTGGAGCCCATATCTCAGATTTCCAGCTTAGTCGCAAGAGAGACTGGGAAATGTGATCTCTCTGAAGGCTCAGGAAGAAGAAATGGGGACCGTGAGCACAGAACCACAGTGTTAAAAAATAAGTAAACATATGCTAGTACTGGTATATGCATACAAATGCTCCAAAAGGATACATGAGAAGCAGGACCAGCTGCAGGATTTGGGAGCCCAGCGCAAAATGAAAATGCTAGGTCTCGGGTTCAAAAATTATTAAGAATTTCCAGATGGCAATGGCAGAGCATTAAACCAAGTGCTTAGTCTTTCTAAGCATGGGCCTGGTGACTGCAGAGGTAGTACACCTGTGAAGCTGGGCCTTATAAGAAACTCCTAACATGATTATTGCTTTGGAGTAATCATTTCTGTGGGGATTGGGGAAGGGAGGTAGAATTGGCTTGTCATATTATACTCAGGTATACACTTTTGGGGGAGCCAGATACATATATTACTGCAATAATTTAAAAATATTTCACTCATAATGGTTTTGAGCCAAGACTCACACAACCATCTTAAAGAGGCAGAATGCCTTCTAGGTTAGCAGAGCTTGACCCAGTAGCCTGATTGAAGCCATTGATCATTGATAGTTTCCATCTAAATTTTGTCCTGAGAGGATAATATCCTATATAATAAAAGAGAAACATGCAAATTTGACCATACCTTCGCTCCCGATTGGCTATGCTACCAGCCAATCAGGAGAGGGGGCATGGCCAAGTGGTGTGAGCGCTGGGCCCTGGGGTTGGAGATGAAACAGCAGTGGAGGCGAGCGCCCAGCCCCCGGGTGCTGTGAGGGGAAGTGGCAGCAGCAGCAGCAGTGGTGGTGGTGGCAGCAGGGAGCACCCTACCCCTGGGCACTGTGAGTGGAAGTGGCGGTGAGCACCCAGCCCCCGGGGCTGGGTGGTCACAGGCAGCTGGGACTGAGCTGAGCAGGGTGATGGCTGGGTGCCTGCTTTAGGCCTTGGACAGGCTGGAGGTGAGCCATCAGTTGGACATCCCCTGAGGGCTCCCAGGATGTGAGAGGGGTCAGGTTGGGTTGAGGGACCACTCACCCCCAGTGCACAAATTTTGTGCACTGGGCCCCTAATGTGTGTGTGTGTGTGTGTGTGTGTGTGTGTGTGTGTATAAAATTATATATGTCTATAATTTTATGTATCAAGAGAGCATTTTATTAGTATGTAATTATTTTATAAGTTTAAATTGATGGCATTTACATTACAATCAAGGAGAAAATGAGATGATTGCAATCTGTTATGCTATTAGAGTTAGTACTTTTTGTTTGTTTGTGTATGTCTTGGTCAGAATAGGTTAGGCTATGCTGCCAAAAATAGGTTAGGCTATGCTACCATAACAAATGATCCCAACATTTCAGGGGAATGCTACAAAGGCTGATTTCTCACTAACATCATCGCCACTCACATTGTATTGTCAGATCACATGGCCAAGCCCAATGTCAACAAGGCAAAGAAATAGGATCCTATCCAAGGGAGAGGCAGAAAGTCCTCACAAACAACAATACAGCCTGCCACAGCAAATCGCTGCAGAACTCTGGATTAGCAGAAAGATCTGGAGGAGTGATAAAAGCTCACCTGGCAATTTCAAGGACTTTAATTAACCCCCAAACTTGTAATAAAAATGAGAAAGCTTGTTTCAAAGTTGAAGCACCAAGCACTGAGTTTATTACTTATCATAAATATAAAAGTCAGACTAGCTCCACACACCTTAGAATAAGCATTACATTTCCTATGACATTATCACCATGTGATATGTTAAGCATTCACGTTTTTTTTTTTTTTTTTTGCATTCACTTTTTATTGTCCAACTGACTCTTACCCTGTGATAAGAATGTGTTTATAGAAGATACACCTGACCTTGGCTCCTGCATTCAATTGAATGCAGAGGGCATGTGTTTTAGGGGAGAACCCATTTGAATAAGGTACCAGGTCTGGAATTTTTCAATAAGAACCAGTGCAGAGGTACAGCCTTCCTCATCAGTCAAGAAAATCACGGCAGGAAAATTCACTCCAAGGACTGTTCTAAAGCCTGGCTGGCTAGTTATCATGTCCAAATACAAAAACAGAGAGGGCTTGGAAATCCCAATACCTAGAAGCGTCAGGCCAATAAGGTAAGTGGTAAAAATGATAACAAAGAACCAAAACTGGTTTGGCTCAGTGGATAGAGTGTTGGCCTGCAGACTAAAGGGTCCCAGGTTCGATTCCAGTCAGGGGCATGTACCTTGGTTGCGGGCACATCCCCAGTGGGGGGTGTGCAGGAGGCAGCTGATTGATGTTTCTGTCTCATCGATGTTTCTAACTCTCTATCTCCTCTCCTTTCCTCTCTGTAAAAAATCAATAAAATATATATATATTTTAAATGATAACAAAGAGCAATTGACCCTCAGATTCAAGGTCAGCAGGCTGTAGGGAAGGGAGGAGACAGATAAATGTAAAGAATCTGCAGCACCTATAAAGGGAGCAGATGCTGTTCTGCTGTTGCTATGTAGAAAAAAGCCTTATGAGATACCACCTCACACTTGTCAGAATGGCTGTTATCAACAACACAGGAAATAACAAGGGTTGGAGAGGTTGTGGAGAAAAAGGAACCCACTGCTGAGAGGGTTGTAAACTGATACAGCCGCTATGGAAAACAGTATAGAGGCTCCTCAAAAAATTAAGAATATGGCCCTAACTGGTTTGGCTCAATGGATAGAGAGTCAGACTGTGGACTGAAGGGTCTCAGGTTTGATTCCAGTCAAGGGCATGTACCTTGGTTGTGGGCACATGCCCAGTGGGAGGTGTGTAGGAGGCAGCTAATTGATGTTTCTCTCTGGATGTTTCTAACTCTATCCCTCTCCCTTCCTCTCTGTAAAAAATCAATACAATATTTAAAAATTTGGAAAAAAATATTTAAGAATATGACCCAGTTTATCTTCCTGAAAAAAAACCTCGAAAACATTTATTGGCAAAGATTTATGCACCTATGTTCATTGCAGCATTATTCATGGTGGCCAAGACCTGAAGACAACCAGTGTCCTTCGATCGAGAATTGGATAAAAAAGATGTGGTACATACATATTACAGAATGCTGTTCAGCTTAACAATAACCCACAACCGTCGGACCAACTTACAGGATGCTATTCAACCAAAAGAAAAGATGAAATATTGCCATTTGTGACAACATGGCTGGGCCTTAGGAATATCACACTAAGCGGAGTGAGTCAGAAAAAGCTAAGAACCATGTGATTTCACTCATATGTGGGATATAAAGCTCAGAGACACAGAAAACAGTATGGTGGTTACCAGAGGGAAGGGACTGAGTGGTAGGAAAGGGTAAAGGTGATGGGAGCTGATGTGATTTTTGGGTGGTGGACACACAAGGCAATAGACAGAGCATGTATCACAGAAATGTACAGTTGAAACCTATATGATCTTATTACCCATTGTCGCCCCAATGAATTTAATTTTAAGAGTTGCAAATCAAATTTGTATGTGAAAGCTGCTGGGTGTAAAAAATACTGGTACTAATTCAAAATTCTGAAATGCAGTGTAGGCCAAGTGAGACATTTTCATAGGTTTGCTTAGGGTTATCAGTCTGTAAACCCTGAGATCAGTAACCGTGGGAAAGATCTTGCAAGAAGGAGGGAAAATCTGGAAGGCCTGAAGTCCTAGAGGAGAAGTCCTGAAAGGAAGACAGTGGGACGGGGCAGAGGTGGGGGAGGAAAGGGATGTGGATGGCTGCCGGAGGGAGAGGGACCTGGGGGCAAAGACACAGATGGGGTTTTGAGAAAGTTTTGTGATCTGTGGGCTCTTCATTCTTCTTTTCAAAAAACCTTTAGGAAAATTGACTTTCAGCATGAGTGCTTCTGGAGTCAGATTTGTGCTCTCTTTATAGTACATTTTTTTGCATTGAAATTTCTTTCTTTCTCTCTCTCTCTCTCTCTCTCTCTCTCTCTCTCTCTCTCTCTCTCTTTCTCTCTCTCTCTCTCTCACACACACACACACACACCTGGCATGCTATACTCCAAATTGATAGCAGTGATTATCTTGTGGTGTGACTGGTACCTTTCACTTCTAATTGTAAACATTTATGTGTTTGCATTTTTTTTCAAAATACATTTTTATTGATTTCAGATAGGAAGGGATAGGGGAGAGAGACAGAAACATTAATGATGAGAGAAAATCACTGATCAGCTATCTCTTGCATGCCCCCCACTGGGGATCAAGACCATTGACCGGAACCAAACCTAGGACCCTTCAGTCCGCAGGCCGATGCTCTACTCACTGAGCCAAACCAGCCAGGACTGCATTTTGTTTTTTCACAAAAGGACATATTCCTTCATAATCAGGAAGAAAAAAATAACATTCTGTATTTCCATTTTGAAGAAGAAAAAAAAGGAAGAAATGAATGAAACCTAGTAGTCTGCGCACTCCAGACAGACAAAAAAAGGAGTTATTTAGTGTTATGTTGCCTACACTAGAGAAAAGCGAGTCAAGGAGGAAGGCAGGACAGCAGGGAGGAAGAATGGAGGGAGACGGGCTGGTGGCTGGTTCCACCAGGGAGGAAGGACAGAAGGACTGCGGCCTGGGCTGGGGAAGCAGCCTTCTGGCGCCAGGCAGTTCTGAGGGAGCAGCTGGGTGTGTCAGCACAAACCCCGGAGTCCTGGCCAGTTTGGAGGGAGTTAATTTAAAGATGGGGGAATTGGGTACCAGTTGTGTTGGCCACCAGCACAAAGCTATTTCTTACTCTCAGTGAATCTTTACACTGCAAAGTGTTCCCACAGCTTCTGTCCTCACGCGTTAAGAATGTATGACTGGCCCTAACTGGTTTGGCTCAGTGGATAGAGTGTTGGTCTGTGGACTGAAGGGTCCCAGGTTCAATTCCGGTCAGGGGCATGTACCTTGGTTGTGGGCACATCCCCAGTAGGGGGTGTGCAGGACACAGCTAAGTGATATTTCTCTCTCATCTCTCTCATCGATGTTTCTAATTCGATTCCTCTCTGTAAAAATTAATAAAATATATATATTTTAAAAAGAATGTATGGCTGGCTATAGTCAGGAGCAAGACTTTTAGCCTACGGGGAGGGAGGGGTTTAGAATCAGGGTCCAGGCCCAAAGGACCTGAAGAAAAGTGTTGCACACAAAGCCAACCCTTCCTGCCAGCCATTGCTCAGGGACAGACTGCGAGCTGTCCAGTCACCAGGCTCGGGGTCTTGTGGTCCACGCTGGGGATTCAGAAACAAGAGGACAGGATTCCCCGGGACAAGCTCTAAGACAGGAAACAAAAGCCGCCATTGAGGAGGTGGCTTGAGGTCAAGGGAGACCTCAAGTGACCACAGTGCTCTTTCACTTGCTGTCCATGTGACGGTGGTCACGTGACTAACCCGTCTCCTCTGTTTCCTCCTCTGAAATAGCTTTTAGGGTTATTGCGAGGATGAAATGTGTTAATGCTTCTCAAATCCTCAGCTGCGGGGCTGGCGTTCAGTGCACCATCTGCGTTGCTATTACTCTGCACAAGCGTGGTCAGGGGAACGAACCCACAGGGGCCAGGGAAAGCCACAAAGGAGCACAAAGTGGGTGGTTATGGAGGAGTAAGAGTTTGTTGGGAAAATGTGGGCAGTGTATTGCCAGCAAAAGAAGAGAGGCACAAAATATATGTATGGTTTTGGTGAATAGCAAGGACTTAAGCACAGGTGGGTGTTCTGTAGGGAAGCAGAAGTGGTGGGAGGAGGTGGTGGCCCAGTGTGTGTGTGGTGGTGGGGTGGCAGACGCTGGCTCTGAGTGGCCCTGGAAATGTTGGCTGGCTTTGCTTTTGAGGTTTCTAAGCAAAGAACAACAGGATCCGCTATGTGTCCTGGAGAATAGGTTCTGGAAGAGGTGTCCATTTGGGAGAGTGACCGAGCTTCTGGCTGTTGTCCCCGGACTGGTCACTAGAGGGAGGCCTGGGCTCAGAAGTGGTGTCCCACTGCATATTGTTGAGGGGCTGCTGGTCTCTGTCCTCTGAGAAGGGGCGCCCCAGGGGCAGCCAAATCCCGAATCCCATCAGTCCCTCACACAGCCTGAGACAGGTTTGCTGGATTATGGACAAGAACACTGGCAAGTTAGGAAGAAACGCCCTGATGTGCTGTGGGAACCTTGACTTCCATGCATCTGACAACTGATCTCTTTTCACTCTCCCAGCTCATCCTCCTTCTCTTTCTGTCCCTGCTGCTGGCCCATATCAGGTGTATAGACACCCCAGCCTCTGAGGCCAAGTTTTCTCCTCACCCCCACAAGCAGCTGCTGTTCTCCTCCTCTTTCTCCTCCTTCTCCTTCTCCTCCTCCTCCTTCTTCAACAACTACTTCTCCTCCTCCTCCTCCTCCTCCTCCTCCTCCTCCTCCTCCTCCTTCTTCTTCTTCTTCTTCTTCTTCTATTTTATTGATTTTTTAAAGAGAGGAAGGGAGAGGGATACAGAGTTAGAAACATTGATGAGAGAGAAACATCAATCAGCTGCCTCCTGAACACCCCCTACTGGGGATGTGCCCACAACCAAGGTACATGCCCTTGACCGGAATCAAACCTGGGACCCTTCAGTCCTCAGGCCGAGGCTCTATCCACCGAGCCAAACCGGTGAGAGCTGCTTTTTCTTTTTTTAAATTGATTTTAGAGAGAGGAAGGGAGAGAGACAGAGGAAGGGGAGGGGCATTGACTTGTTCTATTTATTTATGCACATTCATTGGTTGATTCTTGTATGTGCTCTGGCTGGGGACCGAACCTACAACCTTGGAGAATCGGATGATGCGCCAACCAACTGAGCTACTCAGCCAGGCAGACTTGCTTGCTTCTAAAGAATAAAATGTCAGTAATGGCCTCTGCAGTCCTATCCCGTACATGACGCATGACCTCGGTCTTCCCTGTGGGTTGGCATCTTCCCAGTAGTCTCAGTCTTCTGCCCTTCCTTGTGTGTCCTGGGAATTCTTGTTAACTTGGTACTTTGCACAGTGCTCTGTATATACCAGGCCCTCTCTCTCTCCTCAGGACAGAATGAAAATCAAGATGCTTCACCCACGGCATTTTGAAACTGAGGTTTTATTTTCTCTTTAGCTGGTGAGGTGAGGGCTCCCAGCCTTTGGGCAGGTACTGTTTTGTTAAATCACCAATGCTGATGGATCCAACCATCTTTATAAGACTACCATATAAATGTGAAATCATTACTCCTCTTTCACAAAGACCATACCATAGAGATTCATTCCATTTTATGGGTGGAAATATGGATGCAAATTATTTAATGACCCTCAAACGATGGCAGAGAGCCAGAAGAGAATGGAAAATCCTGTCATCCATTTTCACAGCTCAGTAATAACATGTCGGTCTATTTCAGATGTCATGCTACTTGCCCACAATATCACCAGTTAACATTGTCACATCTCTGGCCTTGGACATCCCAATTTACATTTCCTCACAGTGGATTAAAAAAAAAAAAAAAAAGCTTGCCACAATTTAGTATTCCAGATTGTAACCTTAAGGTCATCTTTGACTGAATTAGTTGTCAACAGAATCCTCATCACTCTTTCATGTCTTTCGATTCACCCATTCATTTATTTTAAATATTTACTAGCGTGGCACATGAACACAAAGTACAGGATTACATAAAGAGTGACAGGTGCCTATGGTGATTTGTTTAAAGGCTACAAATGCTTCCCATCCCAATATATAGGCCTTTTGCAATGCACCGCATCAAGAGGTAGTCTGTTTCCTCACTCCTCGAGACGGGGCTGACTTCTAATGTGCTCTGACCAAGAGAATGTGCAGGTGTGGTGTGATCTGGTCCTCAGAGGTCATGCTGCTTCTGCTTTCATCATCTGGGAATGCTGCTGGGACACTACTACGGAAGCCGGTCTAGCCCACTGCAGAAGGAGGTCGTGTAGACTGAGGATCCCAGCTGGCAGCCATCGCCAGCTGAGTACAGCCATGTCAGTGTGCTCAGGGGAACCCAGTGCAGGCATTAACCTAGTCAACCCACAGAATCTGGAAAAATAATACTGTCATTTTAAGTCACTAGGTTTAGGATGGTTGGTGACACAGCAAAGGATAACTGAAACATCTCTCCTCATTCCTCTCTTGTTAATCATTACCCAAGGATACTTTTCCAGTGATTTTTATTTTTTAAATATGTTTTTATTGACTTTCCAGAGAGGAAGGGAGAGGAATAGAGAGTTAGAAACATCCATCAGCTGCCTCCTGCACATCTCCTACTAGGGATCCAGCCTGCAACTAAGGTACCAGTACATGCCCTTGACTGGAATTGAACCTGGGACCCTTTAGTCTGTGTGCCGACATTTTATCCACTGAGCCAAACCAGTTAGGGCTCTCCAGAGTGGAAGGCAGGGGGAGAGACAGAAAAAGAGAAACATTAATGTGAGAGAGACATCAATTGGTTGCCTCCTGCATGCTCCCTGACCAGGGTCACTCCCTGACCAGGGCCTGCAAGCAAGGTAGGGCCCTTGACAGGAAGTTAACCGGGGACCCTTGAGTCCACAGCCAACACTATCCACTGAGCCAAACTGGCTAGGGCTCCTCATCCCTCTCTTGATCCCACTCTTAGACCTTTCTCCACACATTGTAAAAATCCATGTGTCTAGAACTACACAAAGGTAAAACACCTAAGTGGATCACACTTTACATCCTGGTCCATTTTCATGTGAACATATACAGACTACATACCTAGAATTCTCCCTTGCGAATGTGCCACCATTTATTTACCTATTCCTAGGCTATTTCAGATTTTTTAGTTACAGATAACGTTTCAATAAATATCCTTGTGTCTTTTTAAAAATATATATTTTATTGATTTTTTTTTACAGAGAGGGAGAGTTAGAAACATCAATCAGCTGCCTCCTGCACGCCCCCTGCTGGGGATGTGCCCACAATCAAGGTACATGCCCTTCACCAGAATCGAACCTGGGACCCTTCAGTCCGCAGGCCGATGCTCTATCCACTGAGCCAAACCAGTTAGGGCTATCTTGTGTCTTCATGCCTCCCTGTTCTAATCCATCCTGTCCACCACAGCCCGAGTGGTGGACAGCATGGGCAGAAACAACATCATTGGGTACTTGAGGCCTCTGGGTAAGTACCTGTAGGGTGTTGACCAAACCTCTGTCCTCTCACAAAAACAGAGAAGTGTCTGTGCACAGGGCCACCACTGCTCTTCCTCTCCTCCCCACATCCTCCTGGGAGTTATTAAACTTGGAGATGACATACAAAGGAGATTCATAAAGGAGCATGAAGATACACTGAGTGTGAGGAACAGAACATTGGAAAAGCATGTGGACCCCAGCAGACTCCTATGTGGGCCTGTCACAGAGTTTGCACTCAAATGGCACCCTCAGCTTCCTGGAGTGCAGCGCTGGCTGGGGTGATCTTGGTGTCTCTGTGATTGGCCGAGCTGCAGCAGGAAAGGGTATGAATGTGGTGCCTGTGTTGGGTAGGAGAGCAGAGAGTGACCTTTGTTCCTGCAGAGGGTTCCTGCCAGAGGCACGTGTGCATGCTGTGGGGCTGCTGACAGGGTGCTTTCCGTGCCTGGCTCTGGATGTGACCAAACTCAGGTATGTGCTGCTAAATGAAGCGAGGCATTGCCATGGCAACACAGCTCTCTGCTCCCAGCCAGATGCCAAGCCCTTAAATTATATTTTTCTGGGTGAAAGCGCCTCGATTGCTTCTGGTCTCCAAAGCAGTGGGACTGTGGGGGCACCAGATGCCTCACCCTCATCTCCAACCTTTCAACAACGCCCAAGAGGTGATAAGAGGGGGAGATATCACTGGGATGGTGATGAATTTTGTTTGGGGGAGCATCTGGGAGTAGGCTCTGGTGAAAGGGATTGGGGAGAGCCATGGGCAGGCCCCACCTTTATTTTTGCCTGGTACAGTGATCTGGAGTTAACATTCTCCAGCACTCTATTCTAGAACGAGAACTGTGCAATAAATGTCAATAGGGATGCTAATAGTTTCTTCAACTAATCATTTCCTATTTCCTTTGTTGTTTTTTATTTTTTAAAATATATTTTATTGATTTTCCACAGAGAGAAAGGGAGAGATAGAAAATCAGAAACATTGATCAGCTGCCTCCTGCACATCCCGTTCTGGGGATATGCCCACAACCAAGGTACATGCCCTTGACAGGAACCAAATCTGGGACCTTTCAGTCAGCAGGCCAACACTCTATCCACTGAGCCAAACCGGTTTCAGCTCCTTTGTTGTTTTTAAAAAATATGTTTTTATTGATTTCAGAGAGGAAGGGAGAGGGAGAGAGAGATAGAAGCATCAATGATGAGAGAGAATCATTGATTTGCTTCCTCCTGCACCTCCCCTACTGGGGATGGAGCCTGCAACTGGGCATGTGCCCTGACCGGAGTCGAACTGCGAACTCCTGGTTCACAGGTTGATGTTCAACCACTGAGCCACACCAACCGGGCCTTCCTTTGGTTTTGAAGAGGTAAGTATCCCCAGTCACAGCTACTGGACTGGGGCAGACAGCTGACCTGAACACCAGGCTTGCTTTCCTCCAGCAAATTGGATTTGACTTAATTATCAGCACGCAACCAGTCAGGGAGGTCGGGGACTGAAGATGCCACAAGGGTGCAGCCAGGTGTAAGAGAAATCAGCAGAGGATCCAGTCAGCAGGAAGACAGAGGGAAAACAATACCAGAAAGGGAGGGAGGGAGAGGGCAATGCAGCAGGTGCTGTGGTCCTGACATCATCTCTGCTTCCAGTTCACGGGGAGGCTGGGTGCACTTCCAGCCCTTGATCGCTTCTTGTCATTTGATTGGTGGGAGTCTTGTCATGGAATGATCCCTAGTTTAGGCATGAGGAGAACTTGGATGCTGGAAGTGTCTTTCCTAGCCACATTCCTAATTAGGATAAGCAGAGATCTCTGAGAAAAGGCTGCATGGACACATGTATATACAAAATGATGCTGTTACCTTCCTGCAATCATTGTCATAGGACTTTTATGATAGGCAATGCCACATTAAGAGTATGACCAAAAAACCCCAAAACAAACTTTCTTCAATCATCCAATGTTTTATTGAGCAGTTACTATGTAGCAAACAGTCTTTTATTTTATTTTTTAAAACATATTTTATTGATTTTTTACATAGAGTAAGGAGAGGGATAGTTAGAAACATCAATGAGAGAGAAACATTTGTCCGCTGCCTCCTGCACACCGCCTACTGGGGATGTGCCTGCAACCAAGATACATGCTCTTGACCAGAATCGAAACTGGGACCTTTCAGTCTGCAGGCTGACCCTCTATCCACTGAGCCAAACCAGTTAGGGCAGCAGTATTTTATTTTAAAAAATATTTTTATTGATTTCAGAAAGAAAGGGAGAGGGAGAGACAGATAGAGACATCTAGCTAATAATAGGATAATATGCAAATTGGTCAGAACGCTGTCACATGACAACCAATCAGCAGGCTGCATCCCCACCCCCTGCTCAGGCAGCTGCAAGGCTCGGGTAGGTAGGATAGAATACAATAGGAGGGGATAAGAAAGGAGAGGGAGAGGAAGGCAGGCCTGCAAGCAGACTGGCCAAGAGGAGAAACAGAAATACAAAAAATGAACACGAAAGAGATGCAGGAATGGAAAAGGAAAGGAAACACTGGGCTGCACTTGGGAAGAGGGTGGCAACCGTGGGGGGCGGACCAGGTGTGCCCAGTGAGGGGTGGGGTGCAGGAGGTGTGGAGTGGGGAGCCCTGCCCAGATGTGGGAGGAGGGCGGTGGCCCCCAGCACTGGCCGTTGTGGGGTGGCCGGTCAGAGGCCTTCTGGGTGGAGGTGCTTCTGCTTCGTGGCAGCAGTGCCGGGCTGTGCGAGCCCCAGCCACCCTCGCTGGCGGGGTGTCCCATGCTGGGAGGGGAGGCACAGCTTAGCTGGGGCTAAATCGGACCCTAAGGAGGGTACCTCTTTCATCCCCAAGGGCTGGACCCCAAAGACACTGGCCAGGGTTAGGTAGGTGGCATGTTATGTTAAGTGTACTTTGTTGACTAGAAGTTGGGCCGTCCCAGGCAGGGAATGGGAGGACAGCAGTGGGGAGGCCGGAGAAATGGGGTCGGCAAAGGCCTGGCTAGGGCTGGGTCCTGGGCTGGGAGTTAATGTGCCGCGCCACCCCCCCCCCCCCCCCCACACACACACACACAGAAGCTTTAGTATCAAAGTGCACTCAGGTGGGGCTGGAAGCAGGTCCCAGAGAGGAAAGGGGAAGGTTTAAAAGAGAAACCAGTGAGCATGTCTGGGTGTGTGTGTGTTGGGGGGGGGGGGGTGGTAATAATAGGGAAGGATTGAGGGAGGCAGGGTTCAGGCTTACAAGGGAAAGGCGAATGAGGGGAAGGGTAGGATGAGTAAGAAGGAAACAGACACAGGGGAACGAAGGGAGAGAGGGAGGAGGGAGGGAGGGAGGGAAAACAGGAAAGAGAAGGGTGTTAAAATGGGGTGAGGCCAGGAAAATAGTAAAATAAAAAGAAGAAACAGAATGTGAGGGTGAGGGGAGTTTAAAAAAGGAGGAGTTAGTAAGAAAATTAAGTACAGGGTGATATTTTATTTTTATTTTTTATTATTATTTAAAAATATTTTATTGATTTTTTACAGAGCAGAAGGGAGATAGAAAGTCAGAAACATCGATGGGAGAGAGACATTGATCAGCTGCCTCTTGCACGCCCCCTACTGGGGATGTGCCCACAGCCAAGGCACATGCCCTTGCAGGAACTGAATCCAGGACCCTTCAGTCTGCAGTCCAACGCTCTATCCACTGAGCCAAACCGGTCTCGGCTACAGGGTGATTTTTTTAAAATATAGTCGGACATCCCCTGAGGGTTCCCAGATTGTGCAAGGGCCCCCACCCCGTGCACAAATTTCATGCACCGGGCCTCTAGTCAATGAGAAGAGAGTCACTGATTGGCTGCCTCCTGCACACCACCACTGGGGATTGAACCTGTAATCCGGGTATGTGCCCTGACCGGGAATCGATCTGTGTTCTCCTGGTTCATAGGTTGTCACTCAACTGCTGAACCACGCAGGTCAGGCAGCAGTATTTTATGTATATATGTATGCATGTATGTATGTTGTTATTAATCTTCACTTGAAAATATTTCAATTGTTTCTTTGTTTGTTTTCTTTAGGGAGAGTGGAAGAGAGAGGGATAGAGAGGAACAATGAATCGGGAGCAACACATCGATTGGTTGCCTCCTGCATGAACCCTGACCATGGCCCAGGCCAGGGAGGAGCCTGCAACCAACGTATGTGCCCTTGACTGGAATCAAATCTGGGACTCTTTGGTCTACAGCCAAAGCAGTATTTTAGATGTCAGAAAACATCAGTGAACAAGACAGAAAAATGCCTGCCTTTGGGGAGCTTATTCTTTGGAGGATACAGATAATAAGAGTGAATAAAAGATGTAATAGCAGCCATTGCTAAGGGCTTTGAACAGAATAAATGAATCTCTCAATGTGGATCATACAGAATCATAAACTATTAAAGTCCTCATGTTCCCAGACATTTTTATTCCCACAAGACTACTTGAAATAATGGAGGTAATAAGTGGTCTTTAGCCAGACAGAAGGGAGAGAAGCTGACTGGCTCATTCCTTGTCAGCTTTTAGGTCACTTTCTGCAGGAAGCCTTTCCCTACCAGCTGTGGGGGAAGTGCTCCTTCATGGCACCTTGTACTTGGCCCCTCCCAGCATAGTTTACAGCCTGTTTATGTGGGTGTTTTTCCTACTCACTGTAGGACCTGCCCTGCAGGGAGAAACAATGCCTGTCACAAGCATACAGCACAGTGACTCACGCTTCACAGATGCCCAGTAGCTGCTGGTTGAATGCTGCTGCCTGATCGACATCAGAGGCTGATATTTCTTTTACCCTCATAGGCAATTGTTCCACAACACGACCCTTCCTAAGGCAGGAGTAGTTGGTTAATGACATGGACATGGCATGACTACCCTCAGAGAGAAGAAAAAGCTTGCATAGCCAGAAACCCAGGGGAGATGGTTTGTTCACTCCTTCCCAGATGTTGAGACTGGAGCCTCGATGTTGAGCACCTCTAAAAATGAAGAAGCAACGTCTGTAGGGCCTGTAGCTGGTGCCTGGTCACTGCTGATGGGAATAAAGGGATGCAGCCACCTGGGCACACCCGCAGGCCCCATCTCGCTGTGGAGAACAGTTGGTTACCACCTAACACCAGGGAACACACAGCACACCCAGGACATGTACAAACTTTGCCTCTCTTCTCTTACTCTCACCACAGAACTCACAGAAATAAAAAATCTTGGGGCTTATGTGTTCTTCAACGCTTCTGCCCAGCCATGTCCCTGGAATAGTGGTTCTTTTCAGGGGACTACGGCCATCAAATATTGGGTCCACCTTAAGGCTCACCTAGTAACCAAAACCCACATCTGATATTTTCATGGTAGAGACAGATCAAGGTTTCTGCGCACAGCAAGCTACCTGAGCTTAGAATATGCAAAAATACAGTGGAGCGTGGTCCTCTTGCCTGTATAGGTAGAGGACTCCCCTAGCCATTTGTCCCCACCCCCAGAATCCAACCCAGAGATCAGAACTAAAGCCTCTGTAGCAGCAGCTGAAGTTGTTTTCCGCATCACTTAACACACCTATAACAGGAAACTTCCAGAGTTAAAAGATGAAGCCCTTAAATTTTTTATTACTACACTAGGGGCCAAATGCACAAATTTGTGCGCTTTAAAAGCAACTGTGGGCCATGAGGCTGCGGTGGGCACAGGGGCGGGTCTCGGCCCATCCTCTGTGCCCCTCCCGCTGCAGCCCCCAGTCCTGTCTGCCACGCTCCCATGCGCTGACAGCACGGGCTCCACTTGTGCCCACTGAGGGCACAGCGATTGGGGCTGCGCCAGCAGCAGGTGTAAGCTCCAGGACCACGGTGCACAGGAGCAAAGGCATTTTCAGTAACTATCAGAGGCTCACCCTGATGACAGCGACTGGCGGCCTGCTTGGTCTTCGCTGCCCCCCGCACCCCTTTCCCGGCTCACCATCCCCTTGCAGCCGATGCTCACCATGTTCTGTGCGTGTCCCTGGTGGTCAGTGCATGTCATAGCGACTGGTTGTTCAGCCATTCAGTCTATTTGCATTTAGCCTTTTATTATATAGTATATGATTCTTTATAGTATTTTCTATGCATAATTAAAACATTTCTGTAATGCATAAATATTTTCTTATAAAAATATCACACAACACAAAAGCATCAAGAATAAAAAGTCTTTCTACCACCTCTCAATCTCTCTTCTTCCAACTATTACATTTGGAGGTATCCTTCCCCCATGTACTTATATGTATGTGCATATTCAGAAAATAGTCTTGTTTAATTTTTATGTATTAGTGTTTTTTTTTACTTACATAAGTTTTACATTATACATATCAAATTGCATTTCATGTCTTTCAATAACCAGTGCATCTTGGAGCCCCTTTCATGTCAGTACATTCTTGTAAAGGACTGCATTGTATTAATGCTCCATAGAATGTATGAACATAATTCAAATAACTCTTTTCCTACTGATTAAAATTTGGGTTGTTTCCCGTTTTCCACTATTATGAACAGCATGATAACAAATACTTTTTACACATTTAATTGGGTCCCTGTTTAGGCATTTCCATAGGGAAAATACCTAAAATCCCTGGGTTAGAATTTAGATAAACACTGATAATAGCTTTATAAATTTACATTCCAAATAGCTTTATCAATTTACATTCTCACAGTAGTGAATGAGTGCCCACTTTCACATATCCCACCATCACTGGACATTCATCCATTCAACTATTATGTGCCAGGCACTGTTCTAGAAGACTACCGCACATCTATCCCTTGTGGCACCTATATACAGCCTGGTAGAAAACACTATCATTTATCATGTCCTCTTAAAAAGCGTAATTTTCTAAGGGGATATATGTAATCCTATATAATAAAAGAGAAACATACAAATTTGACCATACCTCTGCTCCTGATTTGCTATGCTACCAGCCAATCAGGAGTGGGGGGGGGGGCAAGTGGCGCAAGCACTGGGCCCCGGGGGTGGAGATGAAATGGTGGTGGTGGTGAGCCCCCAGCCCCCAAATGCTGTGAGGGGAAGCAGCAGCAGCAGCAGCAGCAGCAGCGGTGGTGGCGGCAGCAGGGAGCGCCCGGCCCTGTGGGTGGAAATGAATCAGTGGTGGTGGTGACAGTGGCGAGCACCTGGCCCCCGGGGCTGGGTGGTCACAGGCAGCCGGTGCTGAGCTGAGCAGGGCGATGGCTGGGTGTCCAAGGCCTAAAGCAGGTTGGGTTGAGGGACCATCCATCCCCAGGGCACAAATGTCATGCACCAGGCCACTAGTAGTTTTAATAATAAAGTTTTAAAAAGGCATTCTTTTATTTTATCACTTACATAGAATTTTGTCATAAATATCATAAAAAATGCAATATGTAAAGTAAATTAGGAATGCCAATGGGACTGAGATTTGGAATAGTCAATATTTGAGCCTTTCTTGAGGGACATGAGTTCAAATCTTTTTTTTTTTTTTAAAGCATAACTGTCATTCATTCATTCATTTATTTATTAGAAACATGGATCAGCTGCCTCCTGCACACCCCCTACTGGGGATGTGCCCGCAACCAACATACATTCCCTTGACCAGAATCGAACCTGTGACCTTTCAATCTGCAGGCCGGCACTCTATCCACTGAGCCAAACCGGTTTTGGCATGAGTTCAAATCTTGAGGAGTGTTCTAGGCAAAGGAAACAAAAGCCTAATGCAGAGGCTCGGCTAGGAATGTGCCGGGCCGGTTCAGAGGGGCAGCACGGAGGGAGCGTGGCCTGAACAGAGTTGGTAAAAGAACAGAGAGGAAACGGGGGGGCGGGGGGGAGGGTTAGATTGGGTAGGGACTTGCAAGCAACTGAAAGGACTTTGGCTTCAACTCAGACTGAGGAGTGACATTAGAAAGTTTTGAGCATGAGTGACCTGATCTGTCTTGGGTGTTAACAGCCTCACTCTGGCGGCTGAGTTATGAACCAACCATGAGAGCAGCGGAGAAAAGCATGGCCGAAGGCAGTTAGGAGGGTATTGCAAAAATGTAGTTGAGGGATCATAGTGGCTTGGGCCAGTGCAGTATCAGTGAGGTGAATAGAAATAGGGTGTGATAGAGGAGTTCAGAGATTGTAGTTTAATTTTGCCAGATAAATGGGTACAAATTTATATCTCATACTTTAATGTATATTTCCCTAACTACTAGTGAGTTCAGCATCTTTCGTTTACTGGGTATTTGTGCTGTTTTCCTAAAAAGTTCATTTTGTTTTCCTTTATCCTTTGAGTTCCTTACCAAAAGTCTTGCCTACTCGGTTGCTTTGTTTGCTGTTTATCCAAACTCTTGAGGTTAATTTCTCATTTAGAATGATCAGATTGCAGAGCTGGTACATAATACAGGATTTACTTGGTAAAACCTCCTAGGAGACGAGCAAACCGGGTCTTAAAAACAGTAATTGTTGCTCAGAAAAGGTCAACTGGGCCTCCGTTGAGTGACTTATTCCAGGTTCACAGGTAAGCATTGGGGATACTATTAAACGTAGCTTTCCTGATAACACTCTATTTCACTTTCCATCAACAGTATCACTTTATCTTATTACGGACTCTGTTTTTACCAATAAAACAAATCGAGACCTAACAAAGTCTGCCCCATGAGGGCTCAGATTTAGATAGGGTAGTTGATCAAAAGGAGTATCAATAAAAGTTTACTGCCCAAGCTAAGAAAATAGAATTGCATTGCTTTTTCCCCACTGTAACCTTTGAAACAGAAGAAAACAGGTGAGGCGGCTTTCCTGCCTAGCTCCTCGCCCGGCACGCCGAGATCAATAATCATTCCCCGGCTCCTTTCTGCCTCATTACCATTCTAATTTGCCTTAGTCGAATCCACTTAGGGTATTAGGGCTTTATTTTTTCCCTACTCTAATCAAGTCTTTTAGATTAGGAAAAAAGAGAAAAGGGTAAGACCAGCTTATTTTAGTGAAAAGGGAACTGGGAATATTAGAACATGGCAAACCAAGTCCTGCCGAGCCGGTCTTGTTCAGCAATACAGCGTGTCTCCCTGAGGGCCTGGGACCCTTCTAGGAAACACCAGATGTTGGGTGCTAGAAACAGGCAAGGGGCTCTGAGATAATAAGCAAGAGGGGTGAGAGGATCCATCTTAGCCAAACATATTTTAAAGCAATTGGAGGATCAGAGAGACTGAAAAGGACTCAGGCGGGAACAAAACTGATGAGAGCACATTTAGAAAGGCAGGTGGACACTTTACACAGGTGCTGCTGCTGAGCTCAGTGTGTGCCTTACTTCAAAACATCACAAACGCCCAGCTGCATGGCTCAATGGTTAGCATCAGCCTATGAACCAGGAGATCACGGTTTGAGTCCCGGTCAGGGCAAATGCCTGGCTTGTGGGCTCGATCCCCAATGTGGGGTGTGCGGGAGGTGGCCAATCAGTGATTCCTCTCGTTATCAATGTTTCTATCTCTTTCCCTCTCCCTTCCTCTCTAAAATCAATCAATCAATATATATACATATATATATATACATATATATGTATATTTATTTTTTAAATTATATATATGTAATTTAAAAAAATACCACAAAACAAAAAAACATCGCAAAGGCCTTTTTCAAAAGAGTAAGTTATGCTCACTATAAAGAATTTGGAATATATATATATATTATGTATTATAAAGACCTTCTAGCCTTTTCTGTGCATGTGCACACTACACACATAAACACTGGTAAAATGCTGTGGTCCAAAGAAATGGACAATAATTTAGCTTAGGGTATAGTGAGATGAGTTGCTGAGGGTAGAGATTAAAACTCACTCTTTCATGTATTTTCCAAGTTGTCTGCAATAAAAAAAAAAGACAGCAGTGACTGGGACACCAAGGAATATTCTTTCCTCTGAGACAGCCCCAAAGAATACTTGGGTCAGAACAGGATAGGGCAAGCATGTCAGACTCTTAAATGAGGCACGTGGCCCCCCAGCAGTGAGTTTGACATGCGTGATAGGGCTTCAACAGCTAGGGGGCCTCAACAGGAAGAATAATACAGCAATTAGAAATAGAAAAAAACTAATCCCAGATACACTAACCCTCAAAGACAGATACAGATCTTTAATTTAAAGTTGAGTAAAGTTTAATCATGGAGAAAAGAATTACAGGTCATCCTTGGACTTTTTTAATCTAACAAAATTGCATTTAAAAGCCAACAGCAAGAAGGCCAGAAAGATGAAAGATCAAAAGATTTGATGTTAATTGTGAGAATGAAGTGAGACTAATGGTTGATTCATGGAACCATAATTTTATCATAAAATCACTAGATGGGGTGGCAGAAGGGCTATTACATTTCTCGTCAATAAAATGTGAGATATTTAAAGACTCCACGGGCATAGAAACTCACTTCCACCTGCCTCAGAGGTAATGGCAGGGGCTGAGAAGGCCGTTGTGGAATGTCACACCTCCTCGGACTCCTCACACAATTTCGCTTGAGCAGGACTGAACACCTGAATGGTCCAGTCCTGGTTAGGTTGGCAGGTATGCGAAGTCAGGTTTACTAGTCAGAATGGGTTCCAAGGCAACAGTGTGATCAAGATGAGTTCTTCCTTGTCTCTGTTTTTGGCTTGTCTTGGTGCTCAAGTCAATGCAACACAACAGCACGGTTATTTACTAGGTCTGCCTAAGAAAAAGAATGGCCCCTCCAAGTCTCAGCTGTCAGGGTTTAACCTCGCTCGCTTTACGTGGCTCTTCACGTCGTCCAGATGGCAGACACCCTCTGTGGTGATGCCTCTTTTATTCTCTTCCATGAGTTCCAAAGGGAAGTCCTGGTCTGTGGCCAGTACCTGTCGGACAGTCATGTTAACACGAGCAGTTTTCAAGTAGCTGGCACACACCTGCCAGTCCTCCATGGAGCAGCACTCTACCACCGAGTCTCTGGGGAGGACAGCTGGGGGAGGGGTTTCTAGGCAGCAGGGCAGACATTCCCCCTTGGAACTTGGAAGGACCTTTGGAACTGCATGGTTCAACAGGCGGCTGAAACCTGACATGACCATGATGTCACCGCTGTGCATAAACATGGCTGTGGGGGCTTCATCTCTTTTGAGGCCACCCAGGAGAAAGATGGCAGACTGGCCGAAGCTACAAAAAAAAAAAAAAAGTAAAATAATACAAGTCAGTAAGTTTCTGTTACTAATCAAGAAGGGGAAATTATTGTTAATTGCATAATTTCAACTTGATACTTATTAATCATAAATGTTTCTTTTTTGGGAGATAAAATCTTCCTTTTTAAACTGTGCTATGATCCCTCCCTTTTGGCTTGTGTCTATAAGTGACCAACCCATGATCTGCTACTTAGATTTATAGCCCACAGAATTGTGGTGAAATAAAATGTGAAGCAGTTAAATAAGCAAAATAAGATTTAAAAAAAATCCTTATCTGAGGACAGATTCATTGATTTTTAGAGAGACATGAAAGGGGGGTAAGGGGAGAGAGAGGGAGAGAGAAAGAAAAAGAGAAATATAGTGAGACCCTCAAGTATACGAAAAAGGATCAATTAGAAATTAAGCATATACTGACTGAAATAAAGAATAATATACAGCCGAAACCGGTTTGGCTCAGTGGATAGAGCGTCGGCCTGCGGATTGAAGAGCCCCGGGTTTGATTCCGGTCAAGGGCATGTATCTGGGCTGGGGGCACATCCCCAGTAGGGGGTGTGCAGGAGGCAGCTGCTTGATGTTTCTCTCTCATTGATGTTTCTAGTTCTCTGACTTTCTATCTATCTAGTTTTCTATCCCTCTCCCTTCCTCTCTGTAAAAAATCAATAAAATACATATTTTTTTAAAAGAATAATATACAGAAATTCAACAGTAGACTAGAGGACCCCAAGAATCAAGTCAAAGATTTGAAATATGAAGAAGTAAAAAACACCCAACTGGAAAAGAAAAAAGAATCCAAAAATCTGAACATATTGCAAGGAGCCTCTGGGACAACTTCAAGTGTACCAATATCCAAATTATGCGGGTTCCAGAAGAAGAGAGAGACCAAGATAATGAAAACCTATTTGAAGAAATAATGACAGCAAACTTCCCCCACTTGGTGAAAGAAATACACTTACAAGTCCAGGAAGCACACAGAACCCCAAACAAAAGGAATCCAAAGAGGACCACACCAAAACAAATCATAATGAAAATGCCCAGGGCAAAAGACAAAGAGAGAATCTTAAAAGCAGGAAGAGAAAAAGTTAATTACCTACAAGGGAGTACCCATACAACTGTCAGCTGATTTCTGAACAGAAACTATGCAGGCCAGATGAGAGTGGCAATAAATATTCAAAGTGATGAATAGCAAGAACCTACAACCAAGAGTACTCTACCCAGCAAAGCTATCATTCAGAATTGAAGGCCAGATAAAGAGCTTCACTGACAAGAAAAGGCTAAAGGAGTTTATCACTGCCAAACCAGTAATATATGAAATGCCGAAGGATATTCTTTAAGAAGAGGAAGAAAAAGGTAAAGATAAAAATTATGAACAAAGTGACCACAAATACATATCTATCAACAAGTATATCTAAAAATCAAGTCAATAAAAATTCTGATGAACGGAATAAACTGGTGAATATAAGAATCAGGGAAATAGAAAGGGAGTGGACTGACAATTCTCAGGGAGAAAGAGGTGTTGGAGGGTGCGGGAAGAGACTGGACAAAATCATATACCTATGAATGAGGACAATGCGGGGGGGGGGGGCGGGTAAGGGCAAAGGGTGGGGTGGGAACTGGGTAGAGGGTAGCTATGGGGAGAGAAAAGAGGAACAACTGTAATAATCTGAACAATAAAGATTTTTTTAAAATTCTGTCCCAGCACTTTTTTTTGTCAGAACCAGGGGCAGTACTTTGCACAAATTTAAAGTTATGCTTAGGGAGACAAGAGGAGTCAACTGTTTAGGCTTTTGTGCTTTGCTCTTTTCTCTTCCAAAACAGACGTTGACTTAGCTGTATGGCCTTTCCTTTGCCTAGTCTACTGACACTTACGATACCTGTCATTACAAAAGGTAGACTCCATGCATCTTAAACAGAAATATTTTTACAATATATTTTACTGATATTTTATAGGGAGAAAGGGAGAGGAATAAAGAGTTAGAAACATCTATGAGAGAAACATCAATCAGCTGCCTCCTGCACAACCCCTACTGGGAATGTGCCCGAAACTAGGTACATGCCCTTGACTGGAACTGAACCTGGGACACTTCAGTCTCCAGGCCAATGCTCTATCCACTGAGCCAAACCGGTTAGGGCTTAAACAGAAATATTAACTGTAATTTGGCCATGATTCTTAAAGGACTAGTCTAATTTTAGTTATGATGCATTGTTAAAATACCCAGAAGTGAAAGATTTTAGAGTCTAGCCATTTTTTTTAAGTTTGATGTTTTTATTTTACTTTAGTTAAAAATGGAGGTGATAAAACATAATACCAAACAAATCCCCAGAACTAACTTACCTGAATGACAGCAGGGGTTTGGAGTGATCCAGTTCAGATTTGTCCACGTGAATTCCCAGTGTAGAATCTAATCGGTAGTAATTCAGGATACCTGCTTCAGCTCGGAAACCCTGAAATCCACAGGCAGCAGCTACTTGCTCTGAGAGGAAAGCCAGGTCAGAAGGGAAAGGTGTATAATGATCTGCTGAGTATTTCTTTAATAAAAGTAGGGAAAATAAGAAAAATAAACAATGATCTCAGGAAAGTAGAAAATTGTGCTATAAGATTAATTACTACTTAAAAATCATTCTGCTTACATGTAATACAAGCATAATATGATTCAGTCATCCATATTTTGAATAGTTTATTATTAGATTACTGGATGCCTCAAAATATGGATGAATAAATCATGCTATTCTAGCACTACATCACCTATTATATAATGAAATAATTACTTCTTTTGGGCTTTGAACCCTCTCCGAGCTGTCTACGCCTATTCTTTCTTCTCTGATACTCAGTTTTTGATAATTTTCCCTTCGTGTTTTTCTTAGTAAATGAGGCCTACTTTGAGGCTCTTGGAGAGTAACAATAAAAATAATCAGCTAACATTTATTGTTAATGCATTTAACTGCTTAGAACAGCCAGGCACTGTTGTAATCACTACATAGGAGTTAATGATTTAATTATCACAGCTACCATCAAGGCAGGTACTATATCTTTGTTGAAGGCATAACTGAAACGCAGGTTGTCTCTAAACTGAAGAAAATCACGTGGCCATTTCCCCAAATACAGTTAACTAGTTTTCCATTACTAGGCATCACTAAAAATAATAGTCATAACATGAACATTTTTGGGCAACACATCATTATTTTGATAGTTAATATACTTGTTAATAAGCTGGGTTGACTGAAACTATAAAGCTTTTAGAAAGTAACTGGTTAGAAGAAAGGTGGTCTATTCCATTCTGTTTTATTCAGTTTACTCTCAGAACTAGTCTTTTTACTTGGTGGCAAATATCTCATTGAGATAAGAGTAACTGCCCTGCCACCGATAAAGGAGTCATTCTCTGAAGCACAGAGGTCAGGAAAAAAAAATGCACCTCAAACAAAACAAAACAAAGAAAAGCAAAAACACAATAACCATGAGACTTCACTAATTTTAGGACATTCTTTCCCATCTCTCTCCTGCTCAGACCTTATGTAGCAGGCAGTAGTATTTGGATTCTAAAAATCCTTTTGTGAATTGATGAGAAAACCAGAAGTATATGGACCTGCTTTTATTCTAGGAAGATATTACATAGAAAATAAATGCTCAACAATAAACAATGGAAATAAAGATCATAATTGACAACTGCTCTTGAGTATAGTATTAAAAAACCCCACGATATCCCTGAAACCTACTTAGAGAAAACACTGATAGTCTTTGATAAAATACCATAATGTGAGGGCATATCAAAAAAAATTTATCTCTTGATAAATTATCCATGTCTCTTGAGATACTATATCAAAGGGATTTTAAGAGGGAATAAACAAGAGATGCTTCTGAAAATAGATAATATGGTATTGTAAGCTTGGCTAGGAAGAAACCCCACTATGTGTGCCCAGGAAACATAAAATGGGAAATAATGGAATTAGCAAGAAAATTTAAATACCTTACTGTCCCAGTTATAATGGTAGCCTAGGGTCACCCACCGCAGTTTCTCAAGTAAGCTTCGGGGTCTCCGTTTATTTACTTCTTTATATCTGCAAAAATTAGACACAAAGGATTTGTTAAGATAAAGTCATCGTAAATGGCAACAACAGCCGTTTGGTATGAACCCTAGAATCTAATTTGGTGTTCTATGGATAAGCTGTTATCCAAGTTCTCGATAGGGGAAATTAGAACAGATAAGTGAGCTAGCTGACCAAGAATATAATATAAAAAAACACTTGGCCAGTGTCGCTCAATGGTTGAGCATTGACCCATGAACCAGAAAGTTATTTTTTTGGGTTTTTTTCCCCTCACAATTTCTTTATTGGTTAAGGTATTACATATGTGTCCTTATCCCTCTATTAATACCCCCAGAACCAGAAAGTTTTAACAGTTCGATTCCCAGTCAGGGCACATGCCCAGGTTGAGGGCTCCATCCCTAGTAGGGGGTGTGCAGGAGGCAGCTTATTCTTTTATCACTGATGTTTCTATCTTCCCTCTCCTTTCCTCTCTCTGAAGTCAATCTACAATAATAAAAGCATAATATGCTAATTAAGACTGGATGTCCTTCTGGACAACTTTTCAGATGAAGCTGGGGCTGCAAGAAAAGTCCAGGTCCCGGATGCCAGAGGGAAGCTGGGGCCGGCAGCCACAGAAAGGAAGGCCTACTCTTGCACAAATTTTCTGCACTGGGTCTCTAGTATAAACATGAAAACACACACACACACACACACACACACACACACACACACACACACGGAGGCAAAGAAGGCTCAGTGCTGACAGAGCTGCTATATCTACCCATAGGAATGCAGGGAATATTTTGGCACCTAATCTAACTTTAAATCTTTATTCAATTATCTAAAAGAATGTTTTGACCCTAGTCAAAACATTTATTCAATTATCTAAAAGAATGTTGTGACCCTAATTATTGGTTCGTATTGCCAACAGAAACATGTTATGCTCTCTGCCCCGGCTGCTCCTCCAGGTACTAGGAGGATGATGGATGGGTGGACTGGTCACCTTCTCTGGTGAATGTGCCCACACAGCAGTTTGCTCACTTTCTGTCATGGGTAATTACTGGCATTTCTCTCAGCAATCATATTGCACAGCACTGCTTCAGCCAAACCCTAACTATAGAAATAAACTTCTGTCCTGCTTGTCCGCTCTCTGGACAGTGGCTAATTTGGTTGTCATAATTAAGCACTGATATTTTATTTAAAAAAAAAATATATATATATATATATAATTTCAGAGAGGAAGGGAGAGATAGAAACATCAATGATGGAAGAATCATCTATAGGCTGCCTCCTGCAGGTCCCTACTGAACCTGCAACCCAGGCATGTGCCCTTGACTGGAATCAAACCTGGGACTCTTCAGTCCATAGGACGATGCTCTATCCACTGAGCCAAACCAGTAAGGGCGGTATTTTCTTTCTTGCCTCAAGGGACATTAGTGAGTCAGTGCGAAACAACAGCGCTCAGGACATAAAAAGTCTCAAGTTGTTTATTAAAAACACATACATACAAAACAAAACAAAAAAATCTTTAAAATCCCATGGCAGGTATTTTTTTCAGTCGTGTATTTCCCTCCATAACTATCGCTTTCTGTTCCCAAGTTCCATCTTTTGTCCCTAGAACTCTATCTCTCCCCGCCCCCCCCCCCCCCCCATTTCAGTGCTTTCAGTTTGTCTCCTTTCTCAACCTGAATATTCTGGTCAATCACTGGAAATGAATATCAAATTCTATCTTACTTGCTAACATCCTTCTGCTACCTTGCAAATATTTAGTCTTTACTTTCTGCTTTGATTCTTCACCATTCATTTCAAGTTCTCACTCCTGCTCTTACTTCCTTCTAAGAAGAGAACAGCAGTGTGATGAAATTGATACTGTTGTAATTATCTAGTTATTAATAACTAGAGGACCGGTGCACAACATTTGTGCACTGGAGGGTTGGAGGGTCCCTCAGCCCAGCCTGCGCCCTTTCACAGTCCGGGAGCCCTCGGGGAATGTTGGCCGAGGGGTCCTTAGTGTTGCTCTGGAGCTGGGAGAGGCTCCTGCCACCACTGCTGTGCTCCCCGTGGGAATGCACTCATCACCAGGGGGAAGCTCCTCCTGCCTTGAGCGTCTGTCCCCCAGTGATCATTGTGCGTCATAGTGACAGGCCGTTCCGCTGTTTGGTCTATTTGCATATTAGGGTTTTATTATATAGGATAGGAAAGGAGCAAAGGGAAGGCCAGACATTATAGGCACATTCCTTGCAAAACACCAGGGGAGGGACCCAACAAGGGGAAAACAGATGCATGTCCAGTGAAGTTGAAATGACACAGAAAGGTACTTGCCTGTCATACCTGGGGACAGAGATGAATGCCCAGAATGGGCATGGCCACTGCAAGCACACTGAAATCTGGGATACATAATCCCCTGAAGGAAGAAGTTCACTCTTAGTTCCTCTTGGCACATTTGGATCATGGCTCACGCTTGGCTTTCCTGAGTGGCCTATGGCCATGCGGAGCCTCACACACAATGGAGTAATGGACTGCAACTAGCCTGATGCTGAACTGGACCCGGCTCCAAAATGGAAAGGAAACTCTGGACACTGGCTCTGATGTTAGCTCTAGTGAAATCCCAGCTATACTTCTTCCACGACTGGACTAAAATGGTACTTTGGAAATTCAGGGGTGGAATTCAAAAAAAATAAAGCTACTGTATCTCATTCTCTGTAGGGGCCTCTGGAAATGCTTATTTCAGCAGTACCTCAAGAACCCCACTCTCATGAGCACCAAGAAGAGATGAGGCATTTTTATCTGATAACAAAATGATCCAGTAAACGATTTCAATTTTCCTCCCCTACACTTTTTAAACTTTTCAAAATATTTACTTCATCCTTCCCTCTTGGGGAAGCAGTAGTCCCACTTCTTTACATAAATGCCAGCTTTCCAACTTGACCTCTACATATGTAAGCAGTAAAACCCCAATAAAAACTCAAGTCTGTCTATGTCCTGCTTTCCTCTGCCCCGTATCTCTTTCCCTTTACAACCAAAACTTTCTAAACAGACTCAGTATTTGCCACCCTCACTCTCTCCTCTTCCTCCAATCTGACTTTTGCTAACAACTCTTTTACCCAAACCAGTTTCTTAGTTTAAATTAAGCAGTAATTGTCCAATCGTAGGCCTATGGACATGGCTGGCTCTTCTCTTAGTCTGGAAACATTTTCCTCTCTTGGCTTCTAACAGTACATTTTTTGGGTTTTATTTGTTATATTTATTTTTTTTCATCCAAAGCTGATGCTTCCTTGGACCATGCCTGGATTAACTATAACAAATGCTATAATAGCTCCATAACAGTCTTTAAGGAGTAGAAAAGGGAAAGGATTAGTTCTGCTTCCACATTGAGGATATCAATTAAAAAAACTTTCTCATATAAAAAAAATGGTTACGAATCACTTTATAAGCTTATGGAACAAAGTTGCTTTACTTAAGTTTATATTTCCTCTTTTCTAATTCTTTAAAGTTATTTTTTATTAGATGATATTCACAAAATCCAAAATGTACAAGAAAGTATCCATTAACTAACTAATTCCATAAATATTTGTTAACTAGCATGCACTGAAGAATTAAGCATTAGGGGATGGGGATAAAGAAGGGAGAAGAGGACTATTGTTAATTGAATGATAAGGAAGTAATCTATATAATAAAGAGTAATATGCTAACTGGTCCTAACAGTGTCACAGACACAACCAGGCTGAACGCACACAGGAGCTGGTCAGTGGGAACTTGCACCACTGGGACATGAGGCTGCCACAGGGTGCAACTCCCTGGCCAAGGTATGTGCAGGCCTGTGGTGCTGTCCGGCCAGGAGGAGGGGCATCAGGATGAGCTGCAGCGACCTGCCTCACCGGCGGAAGAGTGCACAGGCCCACAGTACTACCCGGCCCAGAAAGGGGTGTCAGGATGGGACCATCAGGCCAGCAGGGGAACAGTTAGGGGCATCAGGCAGGCAGGTGAGTGCTTAGGAGCCAGTGGTTCTAGATTGTGATGGGGATCCCAGATTGGAGAGGGTGCAGGCCAGGCCGAGGGACCCCCCCCCCCATGCAAACATTTCATGCACCAGGCCACTAGTCTTTCATAAGAGGATATTAGAACAAAGACCTGAAGGCAGCAAGCCATTAGTTATCTAAAGAAAAAGCTTTCCAGGCAGAAGACTGTGCTTTGTTCAAGGAATGGCACGGAGGCCAGTATGGCTGGAGAATAAATAAAAAAGAACGGTAGATGAGATTAGAGTGATGGCTGGGGGCAAGATCATCTAGGCCTTGTAGGCTACGGTAATGACTTTCGATTTTTTTCTAAGTATTTGGAGATTGTATAACAAAGAATTTGACTGGTATTTGGGAGGCTTTTAAACCCTAGGGAGACAGGGTTTAAGGATGTCTCTGTTATTTACTTGGGTCCTAGGACCACACATGAGTTTATGCTAAAATGACTCATGATGTGGGTTTGTCTTGCTCGAACATCCCTCAAGGAATCCCAGATTGGAGAGGGTGTAGGCTGGGCTAAGGGACATTCCCCGCCCCTCATGCACGAATTTCGTGCAACGGGCCTCTAGTATACTAATAAAAGGGTAATATGACAATTAGGGTGACCGGACATCTTCTGGATGACCAACTTCCTTTCAGACAGTTAGGGGGCAACTAGGCCGGCAGGAGGGCATTTGGGGGGCAACTAGGCTGGCAGGGGGCAGTTAGGAGCCAGCGGTCCCGGATTGCGAGAGGGATGTCCGACCGCAGGATAGAGCCTAAACCGGTAGTCCTGAGGGGTCCCTGATTGGAGAGGGTACAGATCAGGCTGAGGGAAACCTCCCCCACATGCATAAATGTAATGTACCAGGCCTCTAGTAACCCTGCATAATACAAGGCCAGGGACCATAAGCACAACAACTGGAATGACCGCTTGACCAGTCACCATGAGGTACATTAACCACCTCAGTCCCTTCCACCCTCTCCTCCACCCAGCCTGCAAGCAGCAACTCAGGTGGCTCCCTGTGGCAATGAGCGGGTGGGGCAGAGCGGCTTGTGGCGGGGCGCACAGCAGCAAGCAGAGGCAAGCTATGCACACACAATTTCGTGCGCTGGGCCTCTAGTAATTCCATATAATAAAAGCCTAATATACAAATCAACTGAACATCAGAATGACTGGTCACTATAATGTGCACTGACCACCAGGGGGCTGATGCTCAATGCAGAAGCTGCCCTTGGTGGTCAGTGTGTTCCCAAAGGGGGAGCACTGCTCAGCCAGAAGCCAAGCTCATAGCTGGCGAGCACAGCAGCGTTGGCGGGAAACTCTCCTGCCTCCACTGCAGGCGGGCGGTAAGGAGCAAAGGGTCCCAGACTATAAGAGTCCCAGATTATGAGAGGGATGATTGCCTGCCAACTTAGGCACAGGGGGACACTCCTGCTTTGAGTGTCTGCCCTCTGGGGCCAATGCACGTCATAGCAACTGGTCATTCTGCCTGTTCAGTTGATTTGCATATTAGTCTTTTATTATATAGGATTCCTGTACTTGCCAAATTACATTAAATGGTTACTAGAGGCCTGGTGCATGAATTCATGCATGGGTGGGGTCCAGCCAGCCCACCCTAATTGGAGCGGATAGGACTGGGCAGGCTGGGGGAGGGGCCGCAGAAGGTTGGCCAGCTGGTCCTGCCCCAGACTGAGCTGATTGGTTGGCCACAGTGTGTGTCATAGCGACCAGTCATTCAAGTCGCTTGGCTTTTATATATATAAATGCCTCTTGACTAACCTACAAATTCCTGAAAGGCAGGAAATGTCTTATCTGTCTTTGAATCTCTAAGAATTAAACACAGTATCTGATATGGAGAAGAACCTCACTAATTGTTGAATAAATGCACATCCTGTGCTCCTATCTCACAGAACTTATTGTTTTAAATATTACCTCTTTTCGAAGGCTGCTTCCTCTACCCAAAAAAGTGTTTTTCTGACTGGCCAAACCAGTCATTTTTGAAGACCCAGTTCAAATAGAGGAGAAAAAGAAGACAATGAACTGAAAACGTCATTTTTAAAATCTTTTACACTTCCTTCCTGGTTGAAAGAATTATTTCTTCTGTTTCCCACAGCATTTTTCTTGCTGAGCTCTATTATAATTATTCCTGTTCATATTGAGTTCCTGCCACAGACTATGCACTCCTGAGTACAGGGACAGTGCCTACTTATCTTTGTTTCACCAATGCTCAGCATCATGCCTAGTCCATGACCGACCCACAAGAAATATTTGTGGAATGAATGAATGTTGAAACAACATTAAGGTCATAAACATTAGTTCTCATGAAGAACAACTGATCTACCATAAAACAGCTGCTAGAATTGACTTTTTCTAGGGAAGTAGAAACAAAGAGCTTTCAGTGTTACTGGTTTCCAGGATACCAGTCTTCACTTTAAGTAGAAAAAAGGACTGAAGGTGAATGAAAATGGATTATCTGATGATTACTGAAGATGAACTTGATATCTAAGCTATGATTAGCAAATCTTTGGAGTGGATCTCAATTTAATATAATTGTCAAAGCATCTGCCCAAATGTTCCAGAGGGAAGAATTGAATTTTGCTACATGTGGGTAGAAATGAGGGAAAAATAAACAGGTCAGTTACTTCCACTGCATTGTTATAAAACAGTTCCTTTAAAGATCTGTGATGACTTGAGCTGAATGCTAACATTTTATTGTGATTGATAAAAACCTACCTGAGAAAGTCTTTGCTCTGTTCCCATAGATCTTGGGTCTCTTCTTTAGTCATGTGTTTGTCCAGGTTACATACATTAGGTTTCTGAGAATATAACTTAAGGCACTGCTTCACCCAGTGCCACTGGTAACCCGGGAGGAAGGGGTTTGGGATGAAAATAAAACCTACATAAAAGATGGGTGGGAAAGAAAGGAGAGGAGGAAATTCTCCATCAGTTATTCAGATAGTTTACTTTTGTTGACTTCCTTACACCCTCTACTTCACTATTTACTTTCCACCTTCTTTTGCTTCCAGTGGCTTCCATGCTTATAAACAAATATTCTCATTCCTATTCTCCAATTTTAGAGGAAAAGGAATTCCTTCAAGTTAGTAAAAAGTTAAATTTGATGATCATTAGCTATCTACCACTATGCAAATACCTTTGGCTTTTGGGGTTACTCTCAAGGGAAACAAACATTCCACAATTATTTGTGTTACCCCAAAGCAAGCTTTAGAATCGAAACTGCCAAAAGTCATACCTCAAATTTTCACCCAATGTCACCAGGCACAGAGGTGGTGACTGCTTCCTGCAGTTACTACCCTTTGATATTTCAGTGTGCCCTTTCCATTTTCTATTTTCTGGCTACTGAGTCTATAAGTTATCACAGTTATAATAATTGGTGTGATTTCTGCTTCCTAACTAATATAGCAGGGAAGGAATATGGTATGTACATCTGCTCGGTATGGCACGATGCAAATACCTACAGCAGGATGCTGAAAAGATCCTTATGACCTTGAAAGTAATCTCACCATACTTTTCTCCTTTGTAAAAGAGCAACAACAACATTTAACTAGAATCCTATGCATGGCAAGGATTAATTCACCAAACATTCAACAGACACACACTGTGCACTTTCTTAAGAACTAGAGATAAAGAGTTGAAAAATTTTATCCTTCATGAAATACCTGGAGATAGGACAATAGAGTTATACAGATAATGCCTTATTTATTTTTTAATTTTTAACTGAATTTATTGGAGTGACATTGGTTAATAAAATTATATAGATTTCAGGTGTACAATTCTGCAATATATCATCTGTATATTGTATTGTGTTCACTACCCCAAGTCAGGTCTCCTTCCATTACCATCTTTCCCTGCTTTCCCCTCTTCTACCTCTCCCCCTTTTTTCCTCTGGTAATCACTGTAGGCAGCGCTTATAGGGTTAAGCCTCAGACTGACCTGCTGGCAAAGCCAAAAACAAATCCCAGCTTAGAGGGCACAGCTCTCTTAGCATAATTAAGCTTGACCTTATGATGCTCCCTAGATCCTTCCTGGGTAGGTAATGGGCTATGGGAGGTACAGCAAGTGCTGCCAAAACAAGTGAAACTCACGAGCACATTGTAACTATGGTGACCACTACCTTGCTTACCTCTGACTATGAAATAAAGCACCAGCTTGCCCTCTGGATCTGTTCTGTGCCTCAGCCAGGCACAGAAGATCCGCCTCGACCCAGCTTATTCTCTGTCTTTTCTTCATCCCTCCACGGCCTCCCTCAGGCTCGCGCAGCACAAATCACCAAACTGTCGTCTGTGTCTATGATTAATTTTTTTTGCTTAATCCCTTCACCTTTTTTTTACTGAGCCTCTCAACCCCCGTCCCCTCTGACCAGATATCTTTTAAAAGCGTGTTTGATAAAAGAAACAAAGGCTGAGGAGTAGTCAAAGAAGAATAAAGACAGAAGGGGAGAGTTTATGGTTTTTAGGGTTTAAAAAGACTGAAGTATGCTTATAGATTGTGAGGAGAGAGCCAGTTGAAGAGAACTGGCCAAAAATGAAGTGAGGAAAGGAACAGAGCAAGGTCTGGAAAGCTGGAGGAAGTAAAAGAAGGTGGGGTCAGAGGTGAAGGGACCTGCTGAGTTGAAGGAACTCTTCTTTATCTAAAGTTGGAGGACAGGAATGAGAATACTTGCTTATAAATGTGGAGGTTATTTTTGCATTTCATGTACTAGTAAAATTATCTAAATAATTTAGGAGAATGACAAGACTATCACTATTTTGAAAGAAAAAGGGTATGAAACTCCCCAATAATCTACCACATGCTATCACCATTTAAAAAGAAAAGATTACAGGACCAGCACCCCCCCAGGCAAATATGAGATTAAAGGAAGAATACCTCTGACCTAGTCCAAGCCCGAATAGTGACAGGAAATTTAATACCTTTTCAGGCAGTCCATTTCAGACAACTGCTCTTATCCTTTCACTGAGTTAAAATTTTCCTCTTTCAAATTTTCATGAATTGGCCTTAGGTTCTGACACACAGAGCAAGCCCACATTAGCTTTTAATTCTTCTTGATTAATACTTCTAGCTTTACAGCTAACATTTAATAACTATTTACTATGCGCTAAGCATTGACGTAAGCACTTTACTAGGATACTCGTATTTAATCCTCACTATAATCTTACAAAGTAGGTACTATTTTTACACATTGTATATATGAGGAAGTTGAGGCCAAGAGCGATTAAGAAGTTTGCTCAAGGTTATATAGTAGTAGATAGTAGAGCCAGGACATGTACCCAGGTAGTATGGTTTCAGAACCTAGCCCCTAACCACTACTATGCACTACTTCTCATCCCTTCTTGTGCACAACTTTTCAAATATTCAACACTATCATGTTCCCCCTCAAGTCTACTTGTCCCCAGATTCAGTTTCTGGTCTTCAGACCCATCATCTTCCTGCTCACTCTCGTAAGGATAAGATGTGGTACGCATAGGCTCCTTCAGAATAAACAGAATCCACAAGTAAAACACAATCCTTCCAATCAAGTCAGAGTAAAAAGAGACTGTCATCTCCCCTGTTTTGGACGTTATAATTCTATTAAATGCAGCTTATGATGGCTAGGAAATCAGAATAAAAACTCTAGGGACACATTTACCATAGGTACCAACTTAAATGATGTCGCTTAAGTGTAAAATCTTAGAAAACCAAGGACACCAATTTGGAGAAAAGAAAACCAAAGAAGGGTTGACAACCTAGTAGCCTGAACAATTTGTTAAGGGAAGAAGGTACAATTACAGAAACATGGCCTTGAACACAGGAGCTAGGTCTGAAAGGTACAGGGCAACTTTCAAGACAAAGTGATTAAAAGACTGATGGTGATGCATGCTCATTTACCTAAACTCAAGGGTATTTTAGGTCCTTTAGAGCATTATGCTTTCATATATAAAGGCCATTTGTTTCCTCGATGACTTCAGTCATAAGATCATCTTTAATTCTTTAATAAATAACTGAAGTTCATGAGTCCTTTTACAGGAAGTATTAAAGCTGTATAACGTCCAGCCCTGGCCAGTGTGACTCAGTTGGTTGGGGTGTACACTGAAATGAGCTGGGTCTGATTCCTGGTCAGGGCACATACCTAGGTTGTGGGTTCGGTTTCTGGTTGGGGCATGTGAAGGAGGCAACTAATCAATGTTCCTCTTTCACATAGATGTCTCTCTTTCCTCAAAATCAATAAACATAAAAAACACCCAATTTTTTAAAAAGCTATTACACCTTCCCATGTTAACAAATACTTTAGTGGTCATACTATATTAAAAGCTGTAATATAGACCCGGCCCTTAGCACAAAAATTACTATTTCTTTTTAGGGTTATCACTTGCTTTTAACCCATATTTGAAATCACAAGTGCAATGTCAACTTTACGAGTATGTCCTCTAGAAAGAAACAAGATGACAGATGAAGGATTACTTGGCCAAATAAAGCATTTCCATATCTTCTGAATAGTTCATAATTAATCTTATTACTTTATCTGCAAAGTGAGCTACCCAATATCACTAAAATTTTAGGACTTTTGATCTCATTACTGTAATTTTTTCAAATGTTCAGCCTTGATGATGCCAATAATTTTTAAGTTGTTGTTATGCCATTTGAGAATACAGGAATTTTGTGACTGGAGTGACCATTTTTTATTTTTTAAAATATATTTTTACTCATTTCAGAGAGGAAGAGAGAGACAGAAACATCAATGATGAGAGAATTGATTGGCTCCCTTCTGCACACCCCACACTATGGATCCAGCCTGCAACATCAGCATGCAGCCTGACCGGGAATCGAACCATGACCTCCTGGTTCATAGGTTGACAATCAACCACAGATCCATGCTAGCTAGTCTGGAGTGACCACTATTAATTATTCTATCACTCAAAGTGGTTCTTGTGCCAGAGTAGGTGGGTGTTCAAAGAGATGCGGCAGGGAGCCCGGAGTCACTGTCATATTTTTCATTTGTACCTGCCGTGCAATATAAGCAGCACTAGTGACTCCTGTTCTGTCCTTTAGGAGTGCTACACAAATGGAAATCTTAGATGAGGCAGAATTTAGGAGGGGTTGGAAAGTAGAACATTTCTGTGTGTTTGCTGTACTTTTGTCTATTTACTAGCTCCTCTGCTAAAATTAGATAAATTATTGAATTCACCTTGTAGATGACCTGTACTCACCAGGATAGCCTTCGAGTCCATAAGCTCGCCAATTGCTGACCGGCTGAAGTCCTGCTCTGTGTGCATCATGGTCACTGACTGAGGACACACTCAGCTGAGATCTGAGCACCTGGCAGGAAGGAAACCAGTCAGAGGCCTAGTTATTTCACAGATAAAAATCTGAGAACTTCAAAGCTCTAAAGATATTTCTGGTATGAGGCAAAGTTAGGAGTCATAAGTCTGGGATCCTAAACTTAGTCCCATCTCTTACTTGATGTAAGACTTAGATAAGTCACTTCTTAGAGCCTCAGTTTCCTCATCCATATACTACAGTAGAGAGCTATATAGAATTAAGATAATAATGAGAAGCAGGCTGATTTTTGCCTTAAATACCACCTTTTCGATATTGTACCTTCATGATTTCTTTTAGAACTCTGGTGTTTGGTGTACTGGTATACCCCGAGTCACAATGCTGTTTACTTCTGTTAGGGCTAATAATAATGCTTCTGAGGCATATATAAAAATAAACACCAACTGTATGTTACATATTTGTTATTGACTTTAGAGAGGAAGGGAAGAGGGAGAGATAGAAACATCAATGATGAGAATCACTGATCGGCTGCCTCCTGCACGCCCCCTGGTGGGGATTGAGCCTGTGACCCAGGCATGTGCCCTTGATTGGAATGGACCTGGGACCACCCTTCAGTCCTCAGGCTGATGCTCTCTGTCTACAGAGCCAAACTAGCTAGGGCTACAGTTGGTGTTTAAACAGAGCTATGAGGAACAGGCTGGGGAGGGTGAGAGAAAGGAAAGAAAGCACTCTAACCATACAATCCATCAATAAAACATTAAAAACCCTGTTTGTTAGAAATACAATATGTATTCTTTTATTTATTTAAATATATTTTTTGATTTCAGAGAAAGAGAGGGTGAAAGAGATAGAAACATCAATGATAAATAATCGATCGGCTGCCTGCTGCACGCCCCCTACCAGGGATTGGGCCCGCAACCTGGGCATATGTCCCCTGACCAGAAATCGAACCGTGCCCTCCTGGTTCAGATTTATGCTCAACCACTGAACCACACTGGCCTGGCTATTTGCATCTTTTAGATAAAACGTCAGATTGAAACTCAGAACCTTTTGTCTTTGTTAATTAATCAGGGATTAAGTTTTTCAGAGGGGCTCCTGGGAGTTTTACTTGCATGTAAAGCATCATATAGGTGGTTCATTAAGTTGGTTAAGAGATCCAATGCAGTCACTAAAAGTAAAGACATTTAGAAAAAACAACTTTAATCTTCCATGAATAAAACATAGGTCTGGCTTGCCTTAGAATACATCAAATGGTCTCTTCCAAAAAGATGTTATCTCTCATCCTATTAACTTCACCAAGTGTGGAGATTTCCATACAAAATACCAACAAGTGGCTGGTATGTAACTAGTCTATATAATAATAAAATGTCTTATCTGGAACTCTTTGAGAGTCCTAAGCTAACTTTTCCAGGTATCTAAAGGTTAATAAAATATTTTTATTTTAAACATTTTGTGATTTCTTAAATAGACCATACTTAATAGTGTATTGAAACTCAGTAACACTCTAAAGGACCTAAAATACCATATGCTAAACTGAACCAAATCCTGAGTTTCTTTTTAAATGTTTTTATTGATTTCACAGAGGAAGGGAGGAGAGAAACATCAAAGATGAGAATAACTGATTGGCTGCCTTTTGCAGGCCCCCTACTGAGGATTGAGCTTGCAATCTGGGCATATGCCCTTGACCGAATGGAATCTGGGTTCCTTCAGTCCATAGGTCAATGCTCTATCCACTGAGCCAAACTGGCTAGCTCAATCTGAGGTTTTAAAAAGTTTTTCTGTTGTTCCCTCCTTGCCAAACTGTTGCCATCACTTCCTCCACTGCTCTTATTCGGTGTCTTTTAATAGTAACTTTCTTCTCTAAGTTGCTACTTTCAATCTGTTTTGAGCTGGGTAACTAAATAGCAAAGTTTCTATTACTCAATAGTGTATATTTATTGAGTACTTACTGTTTTAAGTATGTGCTACACATAATATCTCCTTCTCAGGTGACTTAATTCTAAAAGTATGTATTATGGTCAAGTTTGGGGCAAAAGTAGCTGAGTAAGGGTCTGAGGGATTCTCCCATGAATCAACTGTATTATATTGCAGGGGTGCAGACTTTCTGTCTTGTCTGACAACTCTAAAGACCATTTCTGCTAACAAGTGAAGCTTCTGAAGAAGTGAGTTCCAGACAAATATGGTGGTATCATGGCATTCCAATTTTAAAAAAATATTTTATTGATTTATTACAGAGAGGAATAGAAAGTCAGAAACATTGATGAGAGAGAAACATCACACACCTCCTACACACCCCACACTGGGGATTTTTCACCGCAGCCAAGGCAATCGAACCAGGGACCCTTCAGTCCGCAGGCTGACGCTCAATCCACTGAGCCAAACCGGTTTCGGCCATGGCATTCCAATTTTACTGAGAACTTTATTGAGAACTATTACTAGGCTTGGAAAGGATGCCTCACCCAGCCATCTGTGGACAATACCAAGGGCAAATTATGGGATCAGGTATCCTCAAGTAACTGTAAAGAAAATATACAGAAGGCAGGGGGCAGCAACGGAGGAATAAGAACACATAGGTAATACCTTAATCAATAAAGAAAATATACATTACACTGTAGTTGTAACTCTCCCTGTGTACTCTGCGCCCCGCCCGAAGGTAGAAATAATGCATGATGCTTAGATTCGTTATCCCTTCACTTTCAACTTGGGGAGAGATTATCTCTGAATTACCTCTGAATGCCTTCTTTCTAGGAGGCTCAGACAAGACCGGTATCCGTTTTATGGACAACAGCGATCCCTACCAATTCGGGGATTATTCGGGTAGTTTGGCTTTTTAAAAACTGCTGAGCGCTACCCTAACGTCTACGAATACGGTTTACGGCTTTTTACACAAATCGAAGTAGAAATGCAAGAGGGCAGTTAATGGAAGGAATAAAGACCAATTCCCAGACATTTTTTGACCGAGGGCACCGCCACGAGTGGCCATGTGGAGATGCCCGCTGCAGAGCTCTTCCTCGCCAACGTGGGACGTGGGCAGTTCAACTCCGTGCCCTCGGAGGACGGGGGTCGCTCAAGAACAGCCAGCGTGGAAGCGAAAAGTGAGGAGGGCACTGAAAACCCTCCAGGGAGCGCGGCAGGACGTCGGGGATGCGCGCGCCGCTCCTCTCCGTACCTTGCGGGCCGCGGGCCCCGTGCCGCGGGCTGCCTGGGCCGCCGAGAAGTCGATGACCCCTCCCAGGTCTGCGGTCCCTGGGCGGCTCTGCCGGTAGAAGCGGAAAAGCTTCCGGAAGGCGTCCTCCCCAGGCTCTGCCGCTAGCGTAGCCACGGAGCCCAAGGCCGCCGCCATCTTCCCCATCTCGCTGACCGGCCCCCTCTGACCCGGAAGCAGATTCCCGTGCACCGGATGCGGCAGGTTTTCCCGGGGTCGCGACCTCAGGTCACCGAGGTCCCGCAAGCTAAAGATGGCGGCGTCGGCGGCCAGGGCCGCGATGGCTCTGCGGGCCAGTACCAGTCGGCCCGTTGCCTTTGTCAGGAAAATTCCCTGGACCGCCTCTTCGGGTGAGTGATGGAGACGTAGCGGGGCGGGATTTTTAGGTCCACGCGGTCCTCAGGAGCTCTGCTTCCGGCGGAGCACGCAAGTCAGCGTGGTGGCTCCCTTCGGAGGCTGGGTTTGCTTCTGGTGAGCAGAAGGAAACGTTTGCCAGGAACCGTTTAGGACTGTCCCTTGAGCTTTTCGGAGCGCGTGTTCACGATCTCCTGCCTTTCGGGGTGATTTGGTGGGAAGGCTATATTGCTCCGAAACTTTCAAGATTCACCATTTAGAAGGGATTCATTTAATTGCGGTGTGGGGGATGAATTCCAAGTGGCAAGATTGGAGGTGAGGAGACGAACTAAAAGGCAATTTCAGTAATTTAGCCCAAAGACGAGGAGCTGAACGAGGGTGGTGGTAGAAGGGCGGTCAGATCCGTTTATGTTAACAAAACAAAATCGACAGCTCTTCGTGATGTCTTGATAGGCGGTAGAGCACCTAATGGAAAGAAGGAATGGCTTCCAGGTTTTAACGTTGGTGAATTTCGTGGGTAGAATGTAGGAGATGCAGGTCGAAAGGAGGTGAGCCACGTTTAAATGTGCCGGACAGAGGAGGCTGTGCGTGGCTGAGTGGAAGTGCGCTCTGAAGCCGCGGTGTTTGGGCTGGACCTCCACCCCGGCCATTCAGTGGTGTCACCTGCCTAACGGAAGGTAACGGGGCAGAGGGTTCGCCCCTGTGCTTCAGTTTCATCGCCTATAAGATGGAGTCAGGATCGTCTGTATTTAGGTTAAATTTGTGCTAAACATAGAGTCAGTACTCAATAAATATTGGTTATTTTCATGATTACTGAAATTGAAGCTCACGGGAAAAGCACAGGCTGGAGGTAGAGGAGTAATAGATCCTGAAATCTCTCACCAACATTGCTTTTTTGTCAGCGTCAGCTGCTGTTTTGAGATAAGATTTTTACCTTTGCGGACCAGAATTTTGGCAAGCAGCTTTACAGTTTACATTTTTAGGATTTAAAATTTTACGTTTGCTTACAGTCACTTTTGTGGATAATCTATGTGTCGAGTCAGTTCCCTTAAACAGTAGAACGGGGTAGCTTCTCATAATTTTTGTGGCCCAAGTATGATAGTAGGATGGGAAGTAGAGCAATTTGTGTCTCTCCTCAGTATGTTTCGGGTGAAGACCAAACCCAGTAGAACGCCTTCCTTAGGCCCTGTGAAACTTCAGAAAGGCTCAGGGATTTCTTCAGCATCTTGCAAATGCGAGATTCCACACTGTAATGGGGGGTTTAAAACCCTCCAAGAGCCGGGCAGCATGGTTCAGTGATTAAGGGTCAACCTATGAAGGAGGAAGTCACAGTTGGTTCCCATTCAGGGCACATGTCCTTGTGTCCTCCCGCCCCCCCATTTTCGCCTCCATCCCCAGTGTAGTGTGTGCAGGAGGCAGCCCATCAATGATTCTCGTCATTGATGTTTCCCTCTCCTTTTCTCTCTGAAATCAACCTATAAAGAGGTAATATGCAAATTAGTCCTAATGGTGTCACAGTAATGACCAATTTGCATATTGACAGACCAGCAGGAGGCTGCGCACACAGCAGGGGACTTGCTTGCTCTTCCCTGCCCCCAGCGCCAGAGTCCTCTTTTCCTCACAGGTGCATGCGCTTGACAAACACCCCAGCAACACCGCGGGGGGAGGGGGGGGGGAATATGCCACTAACCACTCTCCTGAGGTTGGGGGGTGGGGTGAGGGGCCACACCTACATTGCAAGAGGCCGGTTCTCAGGGCGTGGTCTGCAGATGCCAAAGGGGGGTGGTGCATGCAAATTGAGAGGGTGTGGACCCAACATGAAGTAAGGGCCAAGGTGGGACAATAGAGAGTGGCCTTTGAAGTAAGGCACTGGACCTGGAAGGGCCACTGGTAAACAACGTGGGACCCCAATGCCACAAACACACAGGGCAGCCCCCCGAGATGCCTGGGACCCCAGTCGATCCTCCCAAGCACATAACCTCAGAGCCTCCTCCCACCATGTGGACCCAGCCCCCACTGCCATGGAGACCACAGGCAACCCTCACACCACAGGGAAGCCACCACGGCTTTCTCCAGCCTTCCATCCATTCATCTGCCCGGTCCAACCCGGATGGGGCCTCATCCTGGGCAGAACGCCCCCCGCCCCCCAGGACAATCCAGGCCCTGACCGTGCCTGCGCAAGCACAACTGTTGCCTGCGAATTCTGGAGAGGAGTGGACAGAGAGCAGCATGAGGCATGGGAGCGGGCATGCATTGGCAGGGGGTGGGGGTGGGAAAGGCCTCCACACCCCCCTTCATTGCTCAGCGGGAGAAAAGCCTCGCATGTAACGCAGTGGTCCCGAGATGGATGCTGGCTGGGCAGGCTGGACCCTCCCCGAACTCCGAGAGGGGAGTTGTGGCCCAGGATAGGCAAGACACCGCTGTGTCATCGCTTGACCCCTCAAAGCCAGCGAGAGGGGCCCCAGTGCCCAAACAGAGGCAGCTGCAGTCCCAGAGGAAAGCGGTCAGTACTAAGGAGAAAAATTGTGTGAGAGGGAGAAGCCAACAAAGAAGTCAAATACAGTTGTGTGTGAAGGGGATATGATTTTTTTAAAAAGTTAATAGGGGTGACCAGGCCAGCAGGTGTGGGCAGTGAGGGGGATCAGGACAGCATGCAAAGTGGGTTAGGGCAGGCAGGCAGTTAAGCAGGTGAGCGGTTAGGTCCCAGATTGTGAGAGGGATGTCCAACTGCCAGTTTAAGCCCCAGCCCTGGGCTGCAGGATTGGAGAGAGTACAGGTCAGGCTGAGGGACTCCCTTGCCCCCCTCTCCCCCTGCATGAATTTCATGCACCAGGCCAAATATATCCTATCAAAGAGTAATATGCAAGTTGACTACCTCTGTTATACCCACAAGCCATGTCCACCAACCAATCAGGAGCAAATAAACCCTAAACAAGATGGCTGCAGCCACTGAGAGCAGGAGGGAGGCTTGGGTTTTCTCAGCAATAGAGGAAGCCAAAACTTTCCGCCTGCCCTTGCTGGCCTAGGCCTCTACTCAATGCTACAAAGTTTCAATTATAGACGATACATAAATCCAACAGAAATGGTGGCAGCCACGGAGCTGGAGAGAGCAGAAGCTAGGGTTGCTGGGCGATGGAGGAAGCCAAGCTTCTGCAGCCCTAGGGCCTAGGCCTCCACTCTAGGCTACAAAGTTTCAATTACAGAATTTAAATAAACTCAAACAGAAATGGCTGTTGCCACAGAGTGAGCAGAAGGCTTGGCTCTGCTCCAGGCTACAAAGTTTCAATTGAACATAAATAAATCACAGATATCAGAGCCTCTGCTTGGGTCACTGGGGGCGTGGCCAGCCTGCATACCACCACAGGCCCCTCGCCCAGGTTTCCCCACTCCCCAAGAGAACCCCCACCCTGATCCAGGACACCCTTCGGGGCAAACCAGTTGGCCCCCACCCATGCACCAGGCCTCTATCCTATATAATAAAAGAGTAATACACAACCATCACTCCAACACACAAGAGGGCTGTCCCTATGTGGTCAAAGAGGCATGTAGGGGCAATCGGGGAGGCAGGCAGGTGAGTACTTTGGAGCCAGCAGTCCTGGATTGTGAGAAGGATGTCAGATTGCCCGTTTAGGTAGGATTGGGCCTGAACGGGCCATTGGATATCCCTTGAGGGTCCCAGATTGGAGAGGGTGAAGGCTGGGCTGAGAAACACCCATGCATGAATTTCGTGCACTGGGCCTCTAGTGTATATATAATCTCCAAGAAAGTCTGTATAATGTTCAATTTTGAAAGTCTCAGCTCATTCATTCATCAAATATTTAAAGGGTATCTATTATTTGGTAGGCATTGTGCCTGGTGCTTGTAGCTGTTTTTCCTAAAAATTGTAGATAATTTAGGGAAAAGTTGACTTCTTTATTAGCTTCTCCCTCTCACAATTTTCCCCCTTTATGTAACGTTACTTTTTCCTACTGACTCATCATTTACAAACTTTTCTTTCCTCTTTATTTCCTACTTCTGTTCCATCATCCTTCTTCCCATCTTTCTCCTACCCTCTCTCCCTCCCTATTCACATTCCTTCTTTCCTTTATCTTTACTCCTATCCTCCCTCCCACCTTAATTTTTTTCTTCACTTCCTCCCTCGGACCTACTTTGCTCCCTTCCCCATTTCTTCCTTCTTCCCATTCTCCTTTTAAGCTCTACTGGCTCCCCTTTAAAACTTTTCTTCCCTCCATTTCTCTTATCCTACCTTTCCCATACATTCTTCTCTACTTACTTCCACTGTTTTAATATCTATTTACCTGCCTAATTATTCATTATCATTTAATCTTTTTTTTCTGACTCCTACTTTTAAAATCTGCCCCCAGTACACAGAGCTAGTTTATTTTGAAAATGAATGTTTTCTAAAACTAATACCTGTTTTAAAACTGTTTTACACTGTTTAACATTGTTTTGTGTTTCTTCTAGTAATAGGTTCTGTGAGATTCTGATCTTGCCAACTGGTTTGACCAACTATAGAGCTCTTAAGAAATTTAGTCCTTGTGGGTTGTTGAAGGGTTAGCAGACGTTTATTCAGTTAGCAAATATTGCCCAACTGTATCAATTACTGTGGATACAGTGGACTCAACACTCAGGAGCTTACACTGTACTGGTAGAGGGGAGGAGGCTTACAAACAACAAATGTAGGTGGTTGTTGAACCAATGAGGTTAAATGAACTAGGGCAGTGGTCTGCAAACTCATTAGTCAACAGAGCCAAAATATCAACAGTACAACGATTGAAATTTCTTTTGAGAGGCAAAATTTTTAAACTTCTTCTAATGCCACTTCTTCAAAATAGACTTGCCTAGGCCGTGGTATTGTGTGAAAGAGCCACACATGACTCTCGAGCCACAGTTTGATGACCACAGAACTAGGGAAAACAAGTAATATGAATGCAAATCAGACAGTTCGAGCACTGTAGTTCAGAAGAGAAAGAGATTATGTAGTTATTTGGTCCTTAACATTATCTACTGTTCATACCCACCTCATAGGGTACTGTATGTTGTCTTTCAGTAGAAGCTCAATAAAATAATATTCAGTGAATGTATTTGGTCTGGGTCTTGAAGGATAATTACAGTGTAGGTAGGAGGAGACAGGATTACTGACATGTCAAGGAGAAAGAATGACATGCAAAGATGGGAAGTCACTGGATGCATACACAGATTTTCATTTGCTGTTCAGTAATGGGAAATAAAACAGGAAGGTTGTAAGTAGGATCAACTGAACAAATTTTAGAAAATCAACTATTTAACTTAGTATAAACTTTAAATTATGAAAGGCAAGTAAATTGAAATTTTATTTGGAAATCTATTTGTTGTAATAGTCTTCTCTGTGATCTCATAGGGATTATAATGCAGGCACCTAGTACAATGTCTGGTGTGATGATATTTGTTAGGGATGAAGATATTTGCAGTCAACACAGCAATTTGTCAGTCCATGTCCCTATCCCATCACCTCTGCAAATGTGCTACATTACATCTTTATAGTCAACACCTTACCTGCCTCCTAAATCTTACAGCTTCAGGAAATGCCAAGTAGCTCCTGTACACCAGAAGTTTGGAGTTCTAGGACACCTTTTGCTTTCTATCTACAATCTAGGATGGAGGATGCAAAATGCATTAACTACTTTTAATGTTTTCTCTTCCTATACAGGTGAGCTGAGAGAACACTTTGCACAGTTTGGCCATATACGAAAGTGCACTCTACCTTTTGTGAGTTTTTTTTTTTTTTTAAGTATTAATGCTATCTTTAATTCCTGTTTCTTGTTTTTGTCAAAACATGTCAACTTATCTATGTATAATGGAGTGAAGCTGTTTAAATTTTGGGTGATACTGATTAAAAAGTGAAAAGAAAAAAAAAACAACCCACCATACCTTAGGCATTGTGCTAGCTTTTTATTGTTGCAGAACAAATTACTACAAACTTAGTGGCTCAAAAGAACATATATTATCTCATGGTTTCTGTAAATCAGGATTCTGGGCATAGTCTAGCTGAGTCCTCTGTCGAGTGACTCTGTAACTACAACCTGTCAGCTGGGGCTTTGGTCTCATCAGAGGCTCAACTGGGGAAGACTGATTTCCAAGCTCCTACAGGTTTTGGCAGTTGTCGTCTTTCAATTGTGGGACTGAGCTTTTGCTTTCTTGTTGGCTTTCAGTTGGAAGCTGCTCTGATATCCTAAGGACTAGCTGCAGTTTTTTGTTTCCTGGCTTCTTTGTCGGCTATTTCCCAGGATGGTAGCTTGCTTGCTTCCTCCAAACCAGGGAGTTTCTTTCTTCAGTCTGCTAAGATAAGTCTTATAATATAGTCACAGATTGACACCCCATCACCGTTGGCATATAACCTGATCAAGGAGCAGCATCCCATCACTTTTGCTATGTATTCTTTTACTTAGAAGAATAGCAAAGGTCTGTGTCCCAGCCCCCTAACCCCCAAAAGAGGATTATACAGGAAGTAACAAGGGGATCATGGGGCCATCTTAGAATTCTGCTACAGTATTATGATAATGAGATAGTAGAGAGTAGTTTATCATAAAACTAATTGGTGGAGCCCTAACTGGTTTGGCTCAGTGGATAGTGTCATCCTGCAGACTGAAGGGTCCCAGGTTCAATTCAGGGCATGAACCTTGGTTGTGGGTACATCCCCCAGTAGGGGGTGTTGTAGGAGGCAGCTTATCGATGTTTTTAACTTTTATCCTCATTAAATTGGGTGCATTTTTAAAAACTTTTCATATTTGTTACATTTCCATTGTTTCTCATGATGGTTTAGAAATCAATCTATAATTTGTTTTACTTTATTCTGGGCTGTATTTTTCTGTGATCTTTCTAGAATTAACTTTTTAGCAGATGATAATGGTAGTGGTGGTGATGAGGGTGATTAGTCCCAGGAATTACCAGAAATATACCAAGATTCTGAGGCTTAAATTTTGTTTCTAGAAGTGAGGAAGTTAGAAACAGGGAGAGTACTTCTTTTTATGATTGGAATTTCCCTTGACTATTACTGTTACTGTGGTTTGTATCTGGAATGGCACAGGAAGCTCATTCTTATATTTTACTTCTCCAGTGGTAGCAAAAAAGCAGAGAATGTTAAGATTAACATAGGAATTAAGCTTTGGATAACTAGGAGAGTGAATATGCATTAAAGCAAGAGTTTTTTTGTTTGTTTTTGTTTTATTGATTTCAGAGAGGGAGAGAAACATGTGATTAGAAAGAACCATCCATTGGCTGCCTCCTGCACACGCCCTCTGGGAGGTCGACCCTGTAACCCAGGCATGTGCCAGAGCAGAAATCAAACCAGTGACCTCTTGGTTTCTAGGTTGATGCTCAACCACTGAGCCACAGGGGCTGGGCTAAAGCAAGGTTTTTGCCATTCATTAAAATGTCCGTTATCCCATTTTGGTAAACAAAACATTCGTAGTTTGATTTGGAGCTTATAGAAACTTTCTCAAGTTCATGATTATTTTCTTAAATTTTGAATTTTTAGGACAGAGAGACTGGCTTTCACAGAGGTATGGGTTGGATTCACTTTTCTTCAGAAGAAGAACTCCAGAATGCACTACAACATGATAGTCATGTTATTGATGGAGTAAAGGTATTTTTCTATATTTCATGTTCTTACTGTGTATCAATTAAGTAGGTCAGAAGTGTGAAATGACAGGGATTTGGGGCAATCTTTTAAAGAATGGTGGTGGTGGTAGACTGCCCAGTTCTAAAAGGTCTGGGGAGGGAAGTAAAGGAAGACCTGGTAATGGGTAGCAAGCATATGTAACACCAAGCAGTGGAAACAGCAGCCTATTTATCAGGGGTGAAATATGGCTTTTCCACTTATGTGGCCTTGGGTCAGACTGATTTATAATTTTATTTTATTTTTCTAAATGTTTTTATAGATTTCATAGAGAGGAAGAGGGAGAGAGATATAGAAACATCAGTTGGCTGCTTCCTGCATGCCCCCTACTAGGGACTGAGCCCACAACCTGGGCATGTGCCCTGACTGGGAATTGAACTGGTTGACCTCCTGATGCATCAGACCACCAACTGAGGCCAGGCTGATTTCTAATTTTTAATTGAAATTCAGGGAGTTTTACAAACAAAGAAAAATCCCCTTGACTTATTGGTGCTGACTTCCTAATAAAAAGGCAGTCTTAAGGGGTTAATTTTCAGTTTTAATGTTTTTGCAGACATTAGCTTTCTTTACAGTGCTTGATTTTTTTTCCAGCTCCATGTTCAAGCTCAGAGACCAAAAGTTTTGCAAGGGGATCAAACATCTGATGAAGAGAAAGATTTTTAATACTATTACTACCTATTAAATAAAGGAACAAAACTGAAAAGTTTGTGTAAATATTTTTATTTGAAACAAATAGGTGCACCAAGCAAGCGCTTACTTTTCCCCACTCCAAATTAAAACAGCACAACAGAGGCATACATCATTTGGCAGGACAGTTCCAATAGGTGAACATCCTCCTACTCACTGTGGTTGGGTTAACTGGACTCATAACCAGTCATTCTTTCACAAAATATTAACCCCAAAGTACTAATGTCACATAAAAGGACGTGATCTTAATATCATTTATGGGGCAGTATGTTCTATAAATGCCAAAAGGCGGGAGAAGCACAAACACAACCCACTCTTTAAAAAAACTAGTTCAAAGTAGATTCCCCCCCCCCCCCCCCCCTTTCTGCTGTAATAAAAAGTAGTACTGGGATCTGACACCCAGATTTGGTTTTTATCTGGCCCATTTACAAAGTGTTTGCCCATATGACTTGCATCATTAGGGTTATGGGTAATAGTCCATTCACTGTGAAGAGGTGTATCTATTCTTTCCTCCTCTTCTTGCCTTCATGCTCATGTTCCTTGGGGCGGCTGCTATCTGAGGGTCTTTTAGAGCCACCATGCTGTTTGGCTTCTTCCAAAAACTTGTCCAAACCAAAAGGATCTTCCTCAAACTGTACTGGTCCTTCTCGACCTCTTTGCCTACGGTCTGAACCAGAAAACTCCTTATCGGGAACAAATCTAGGGAAAAAGAGAAAGAACCAAATTACATACTACTTCGCTTACACTCGTGCAAACATTGAAACTAAACTGTTTGCTTGGTACCTGTTGGTCTTTATTCTGGCTTCTAGATCATCACCATACATGTCCTTATCCAGATTTTTACTGGGCCTGTAAATATTCTGGGCCATATCTTTACCACCTCTCCAGGCTTGATCATAAACATTGTAAATTTCATCTTCTCCACCTGCAAAACCACTGTCCATACCCTGTAGAGAACATTACAAGTATATGTTATAATTTACTGAAAGTTGAATCTGACTACATTCACTTATAGCTCACATTTTCAACAATCTTCATTAGAAATCCATAAACTTGTTCATATCACCTTCAGGTTCTTAGATTAAATTAGGTACTCATTAACAAGTTTGACTAGCAAAGTAGTCATTAAAAATGGGGGACACTAGTATAAGCAGTTACTTGACAATTTCAATTTGTATAGACATAACTAGAGGCCCAAAGCATGACATTCGTGCAAGGGGCTAGGCTCACAGCCCTGGCTTCATCTGTAAGGTCGTGTGAAGATCGTTCTGCTGTCCAGCCATCCGGACTAATTATCATATTATGTTTTTGTTATAGATGGCAAGAAGATGGGAAGTACTATAAAACATCTGATGCCATTCAGAATAATATAACCCCCCTTAACTGCCTGAGAACATCACTATTATAGCATGAGAGAACAGGGTTCTCAATGAAAATCAACAAACTTATTCCATATATTTAGAAAAATTTAAGTGATTTAAGCCTAAAATTGTAGAAATATTTGTCAAATATTTACTTATGTGGAGCTTTGGTGACTAACCCCCTTTGCTCAGACTGGTAAGATGCCAACGCATAGTAATTAAGAACACAAGCTTTAACATCAAGACAGCCCATCAATGAAATCTGAGTTCCATTAGTTACTAATTAAACCTCTATGCATCAGAATTTTCTCATCTTCAAATAGAGGTGCTAATAGTGTGACTTCGTAGGTTTTTTGTAAGTATTAAACAAGATAATACAAGTAACCTTAACTGGTTTGGCTCAGTGGATAGAGCATTGGCCTGCAGACTGAAGGGTCCCAGGTTTGATTCCGGTCAAGGACATGTACCTTGGTTGGGGGCACATCCCCACGTAGGAAGTATGCAGGAGGCAGCTGATCAATGTTTCTCTCTCACTGATGTTTCCAACTCTATCCTTCCCCCTTCCTCTCTGTAAAAAGTCAAAATATATATTAAAAAATAATAATAATACAAGCAAAAGGCTTAGAACAATGCTGGGAATATAAGAAGCACCCAGTAGCTTATTAACTAGAAGAACTTACTCAAATGCTACTACCTTCAGATCTTAAAAACTCCCCAGTCATAATTAACCTCCCCCCCTGTATCCCAGTAGACCTTTATACTTTTATATTCTTACCACAGTCTGCCTTGTCTTTATTTATGTAGATTAATCTTGTCTTTTCCAGTAGACTTTGAGGGCAAAGGCATATCTAGCTTCCCTTCCTCCCCCCCCGCATATTTTGAGGGCAGGCACCTACCTATTTTTTTTTATTTAATCCTCACTTGAGGATATGTTTTTATTGATTTTTATAGAGAAGAGGAAGGAGTAGGGAGGGGAGAGAAACCAGTGAGAGAAACACTGATATGGGCCTGATGGAGGATCAAACCCGCAAACTCTTGGTGTACGGGACAGTGCTCCAACCAACTGAGCCACCTGACTAGGGCCAGAGCCAAGATTTATAACCTAATTTTTTTCATTTTCTACTAGTGTCTAAAATATTTGCTAATTGTGAGAGGTAAAAACCAGAGCTGTTTCATGTTACGTCTTTCTTACGTTACAATATACAACTTATAATTTTCTTCTATCATCCTGCCTTAGGTTGACCAAATGTTCCATTTTCTTTTCTCAGAGGTTTGGTATTCATATCAACACTTAAGATAAATCTATGTTTTTTGTGGGTGTTAACTCTTACCCAAGGATGTTTTTCCCATTGATTTTTAGAGAGTGGAAAGAAGGAAAGAAGAGGGCAAAGGGGGAGGAGGGAAAAGAAAGAAAGACACATCATTTTCTTGCTTCCTGCACATGCCTCAACTAGGGCCAGGGATTGAACCTGCAATCCAGGTGTGTGCCTTTGGCCAGGAATCGAACCTTTGACTCTTTGGTGTGCAGGCAATGCTCTAAGCACCAAGCAACACCAGCTAGAGCATGATAAAGCTATTTCTATTGTACCTTCGATTGGTTGAACAGCCTTTGGTCATACTGAACTTCATTGGAAGTCCGAGGATTGGGCACACCAAGAGCAATGACTTCACTGATATCTCGATTTTCATTTCTCTGCAGTTTCGACCTGTTTCGAAATACAATGTTACTAACTGAAAACTTCACAAACAAGCTGAATTTCAATTTAAAAAAATATAAGCAATCTCAGAAGCTAAGGAAATGTACATGTCCTGTTAATATCTCGAACATATATTCCCTGATAATGCATAATTCCCAGATAATGCTGGCAGCCCTTACAGCATTTCAGCTACATGATTACTGGAAGAGATAGGGTTTTATAATTAGACCCTCCTGTTAGCTGGAAGGAATTGCTAAGAGATTCATTCTTGACACAAAAGTCTTTAATACAAACAAACACCTTACAATACATGCTGAGATATGAAACTGCTATAGTCTATATTTGCTATTATTAAAAGAGGATGGGTAGGACTGGATACAAATTAAATATATCATAGGAATCATTTTCAATAAGCTGGAATCAGGTTTTTTTACATAACCACATTTGGTAATTTTATCCTATTAGAATTTTGAGGAAAACACACCGATGACTGGATTACTCATTATGATTTTCGACATTCACATTAATTCCCCTGCTGTTTCAGTGTGTAATGCAATCTACATTGCAATGAAGCCATGATAACTTGTCATTTATTTTGCTAGGAGCTCAGGTCTTAAAAATGACTTCTATAGACAATCTGATTTCATTAAATCACAAGTTTACAGCTTTCCTATGCTATCAATTCTCAGCCACTTAAATGGTCCAATTTATGTACAGATTTTTGTAGCTTAGGAATTTCAGACCAAAAGCATATTAACTGTATAGTTTCCTACTTCATTCCTCTTTCTTCTTCACTATACATTTAACTACAACTCTAAATTCAGATTTTCTGCTTCTCCATGACTTCACATATCCAGAGAGTTGAAATATGCCATTAAAAAAACACCACCACCAACAGGAATCTTCTTTTTCATGTTTAAGATATGAATGGAAAAAAATGGATTGTATCAGCTCATAGGATGATGACAGCCTAGAAAGGTGCTCATTTGGAAATAAAATGTTTTATATTTGCATTTAACTCTCATTCAGAATTTTACCCCCATATGAGAGCATTTCTTCAACTTTTCAGCAATTTCAGTTCTAAGCCTTTGGTGAACCACAAACTTCACCAATCCCAAGTTCGTTCTATACAAGTCTGTATTATTAAGAATGCTTTGTCGGTATGTCAACTATATTTTAATTTTAAAGTGCTTTGTCAATTTCCCCAATTCATTATAAAATTTTATCCATAATTTTATATAATAGCTCTGCCTTTTTGAATTTTAAGTGAAACTGCTCACGAGAAGCGGCTGATTTTCACTTCTTACAAAAGCTGCTATTACACAGAGGGCTCTGCATGTAAAAGGGCCTCAATAAGGTATTGCAGTTTATTTCCTGTCTAAAGGAACAGGTACGTAATAAATTTGTCTCACCATTTGAAATTGGAAAAGAACAGACCAGAACAGTCCTATCCATTACCTTCTTTTCACAAACATGATCTGCATTTCCTTTTCTATATTCCCATCATTCTCAATTCTAGCTGACTCTACAAGGCGATGGAAGAAAAGATTACTTCCACGGATAGTCAATTCTGCTAAGACAAGGTAAGTAGTTAAGTGCAAGAAAATAAGTGCTGATTTATTAAGTCATCAGACTAAGAGAAGCAAAATTGGTATTAGTGGACTAAACCACCTCTCTAAAAGGTTCACAAAGGCCAATCTTCATAATTCATATTTATCTCAAATAGCACCTACCTCTTATCAGGTGCTGCCCTGGAAAGATTCCGGTCATGCTGTCTCTCTTTCCGCCGATCATGCCGAATTTCATCTCTCTCACGTGCCTCCCCATCCTCTGTGTGGACAGAGTTGGAAATTACTTCATCCCTATATTACCCATTAATATTTTAAACAAAGATAATATAATCTTTAACCTTAGACAATTCCATGAACTTCATTGTAGTCACATTCAGCCCTTTCAACTTTACTTCCAATTAATTTAAATCCAATAGTATTGGTTTAATTTTGGGAGTGTGAATTCCAGAATCATGCATGTACTGATGCTTTTGACTTATTTTAAAATGCATCAAAGTATTAAAATGGAGTGAAAGATAAAGAGATGGATAGATATGTGAGAAAGAAAATTTAGCTATGTTAATTATTTTTTAAAAATTTTAATACAAAATCTAGGTGGTAGAGATAAGAGTGTTTGTTTTATAATTTTTTCCATTTTTCTATATGTTTTAAAATGTTCATAATAAAATATCAGGAAAAAGAATTATGTATATGTTTGTTATCAAAGCAGACTATGTGCTGCTGGGCGTGGAGTCCTTATGATATTTTGAGAAAAAGAATTTTCTGAGAATAAGTGATTTTTACTTGCATCATTTCTAAAGTCACATTTCCCTTTGTCTAGTCATAGAAGTGTAGCTTGTGGTTTCAGTAAAGCTAGAAACAGCCAGTGTCCAGAATTTCCTTTCTCTGTTGAAGACAGGTCCAGTACAGTATCAGGCTAGTTGCAGTCCATTAGTCCAATGTATGTGGGGGTCCACATGGCCCTGGGCCATACGGGTTAAAGCAGGATAGCGCAAGAGAGTCCCAAGGGTCTCCTTTGTTCAGGGGATTAAACATCCCAAATTTCACACCCAGGCTGTGGCCATGGTCATTTTGGCCTTTGACCTTTGTTCTTAGGTGTGATAAACAGTAAGCAAGTTTCCTATGTCACCCCAATTTTAATGGGCATACTTCTCTCTCTCCTTTGTTGGCCACCTGGAGCGTATAAAGTTTTAGCTTTCTGGTGAACCTGCCCAAATGACATTTCTATAATATCTGGTCTTATTTTTTCTTCTTTCCTATTATCAACTAGTTAATTACAATAGTATCAAGTTTACCCTTACATATTCAAATACTAGTTGCCTTTGAATAAAAAACCCTTTGCTTGTGATCCAGAGGGGCTGGTTGCATCTTGATCTATATCTACTGTTTTTATGTCTATCTTCATTTTCTCTATCATATCTAGTCTGAAAGTATAGTGTAGTTAAGAGCATGAGCTTTGGAAACAGCCTGTCAAGATTCAAAGTCTGTTTCTGTAACAGATTGGCAATGTAACCTTGTATGGGTTACTTAACAACTCTGAGCCTTAGTTTCCTTCTCCATAAAAACAGTGGCAATAACAGTACCACTGCATGCCGAGACTGGCTTGGCTCAGTGGATAGAGCGTCGGACAGCGGACTGAAGGGTCCCGGGTTCAATTCCGGTCAAGGGCATGTACCTTGGCTGCGGGCACATCCCCAGTAAAGGGCGTGCAAGAGGCAGCTGATCGATGTCTCTCATCGATGTTCCTGACTTTCTATCCCTCTCCCTTATGCTCTGTAAAAAATCAATAAAATATATTAAACAAACAAACAAACAAAAAAAAACAATACCACTGCATCTGGTTGCTGTAGGATTATATTAGGCAATCCATGCAAAGTGCTCAGAGTGGTGCCTGCCATAATAAGCATTCAATAAATGTTTGTTTTTATTCATATATGGCAATAGCCTTTTCAAAATTTTAATTCACTTCTCAAGAACGGTTCTGCTGTGTGTGTTTTTCTTATCAGTTTAGAGAACGCAGATACAGAAGTTTTTACTTCTAATTGCTTTCAGTGGTTAGGTGTACAACAGGCAGGTATTTATATATCTTGCTTCAGTAAGTCATTCATATCTAATTCAAGGAAGTGGATCATTACTTAAAACCCTGGTTACTTCCTTAGAGTTGAACTCCTGACTTCTGTAACCAATTGCCTGCTCAACACCTACATTTTAAATTTAACATGTCCACAACTAATCTTTCTCTCCCAAACCTCTTTATTCTGCAGTCTTTCCCAATAAGTAAATAGCAACTCAATTGTTCCCAATTGCGCAAGTCAAAAGTTTTGAAGTCATCCTTGATTCCTCCTTTTCTCTCATATTTCTACCTAATCCATAAGAGTATTTTGTCAGTTCTACCTCCAAAATACATCAAATATCTGACTGTTTTCACTACCTCTCTCATCTCATCTGGATTATTGCAATAACATTGCAATGGTTTCCCTGCCCATTCAACAGCCTTCTAGTATGTCAGATCATGTCACTCTGTTCAAAACCCTTCAACTGCTCCCCTTTGTACCTGAAGTAAAAGCCATGTCCTAACAGTGGCTAAAATCATTTGAACACTACTCTTCCTATTTGACCTAATTACTCTGACACCTCTTTCTTACTCCAATCCAGCCATACTGGCCTCCTGCTTTACTTGAACACACCAGGCATAGTCCCAACTCAGGGCCTTTGCACTTGTGGTTCCTTCTATCGGGGATGTTCTTCTCCAGAAATCCATATGGCTCACTTCCTTACTTCCTTTAAGTTTGGGTTAATGTTAACATCTCAGAAGTGAGGCCTATCCTCCACTGACACTTTTAAAAATATATATAAATTTTTACTGATTTCAGAGAGGGAGAGGGAGAGAGAAATGGAAACATCAATGATAAGAGAGAATCATTGATTGGCTGCCTCCTGCACACTCCCTATTGGGGATTGAGCCCACAACCCAGGCATGCGTCCTTGACTGGAATCGAATTTGTGACCTTTAGCCCACAGGCTATGCTCTATCCACTGAGCCAAGCCAGCTAGGGCTCTCCTGGCACTTTTATCCCTTCCCTGTTTTATTTTTTCCCATAGTGATTATTACCTTCTAACACATTACACAATTTTTGGGAGTCTGTCTACATTCTCTAGAATATTCACTGTTATATTTACTCCGTGCCCCCCAACCTTGCATGTAGATCATTAATAAAAACTGAATGAATAAAATTGTACTAGTCAAGTATTTCTTAATAAAACAAAAACCATCCTCACAATTTTCTTTGAGTTAATATTATTCTCCTCTAGCTGAATCAACATACCAGTGCAGACCACTAAACAAATTTAGAGAAAAAACATGGACAAATTTAATAATTATAGGTATATTAACCTATGAGATAGAAAAACTGGGTTATTTTACCATGTGGAAGAGCTAATTATTCACTTGAGACTTCATTTTTCTTTGGAAGTTTTAAGAAAAATAGAACAAGAGAAAAATCAAGCCTATATTTAAGTTAATAAGCAGTTTTTAAAAGTACATGGCTCAGAACTTGAAAAATTTCAAAAGTAGCCAAAACCAGTTTGGCTCAGTGGATAGAGTGTTGGCCTATGGACTGAAAGGTCCCAGGTTCGATTCCAGTCAGGGGCATGTACCTTGGTTGTGGGTACATCTCCAGTAGGGGGTGTGCAAGAGCCAGCTAATCGATGTTTCTCTCTCATTGATTTTTCTGACTTTCTATCCCTCTCCCTTCCTCTCTGTAAAAAAAAAAAAAAAAATCAACGGAATATATATATATATATATGTATATATGAATTTCAAAAATTTCACGAACTTATACTGAAGGTTCACAGTTAAATATATACTTTGTTTTTTGCTGCTTCAGCCTAATAAGGGACAAGTTACTGTCAATAAGGCAGGCAAAGGCAGTTAGGGGTGATCAGGCCAGCAGGAAAGAGTAGTTGGGGGCGAGATCAGGCCAGCAAGGGAGGGGAGTTGCCACACAATTTCTAAAATAGATATATTATTTTATATGTATACTAGTGGCCTGGTGCACAAAATTCATGCATGGGGGTGGGAGGTTCCTAAGCCCAGCCTGCACACTATCTAATTGGACATTCCTCTCGCAATCTGGGACAGCTGGCTCCTAACGGCTCACCTGCCTGCCTGCCTGCCTGCCTGATCGCCCCTAAGTGCCCTCCTCTGCCAGCCTGATCTCATCTTCACCTGCCTCTGCCTGCCTGATCATCCCAACTGCCCTCCCTGCCAGCCAGATCTCGCCCCCATCTACCCTCCCCTGCTGGCTTGTTGCCCCCAAATGTCCTCCCCTGCTGACCTGATCTCACCCCCAACTGTACTCCCCTGCCAGCCTGATCTAGTGCCCTCCCCTGCTGGCCAATTTAGATCTGATTGGTCGGTTTCTATGCCAGTTAGTGGAAAAAGCTCTGCCTCCGAGGCGGCCACTGGCTCTTCACAGTTCACCCAGATTTGATTCTGTTGGTTGGTTTCTATGCTAATCAAGTGTCTCCAGGCCTATCTTTGGGCCTGATCAGAAAGGTGGGGCTGATCAGCAGCTCCCAAGGAGGCCAGGTCAGAAACAGAGGTGCAGCTGCTGGCAAAGCCGAGAGAGAAAAGAGAGAGACAATGGCTGATCAACAACTACCATGGAGCCTGTGGATCAGACCCTGCCTCTCTCTCCAGGCCTGATCTGCAGGCCGCTCAGCAGTCAGTGATAGGTCCCCATGGCAACCCAGCACTGACTGCAAGACTGACTTCTGTTGTTCGGTCGAGTCTACCATCGGTAGTTATGGACCCTGGGTTTTATATATTAGGATACTAATTTTGTATGTAGTAAAAATAAAAATCATAGGGATCTCATTCTAGAATGAAATCTGTATCTTACAAAGTAAATTCAAATTGAAAATGAGAATGTCATACCTTTTTCCACATGGGTTTTGATCCCCGCTCTTCTCTCCCTAGCTTTCTGGGCCATTTCTCTCAGTTTCTCTTCATGTTTCTCTTTTTCTTTTTGAGCCATCTTTCTCTCTACTTGAGCACGCATTTCCACAGCTTCTCGAGCCTGTTAGTGAAGTTGGATGTTAAATAAGACACTATCAGAGGATAGATTATAGCTATCATCTAATTCCCTAACATCTGGCTTGAGAAAGCAGCTATACAGAATTCAGATTTGTCACTGTTAATTAAAACAAAGATTCTTGTCCACTAAAAGAAAGCTTTACTAGAAGACACCGTAACTTGGATTTTTTTCATTCTGGGAAATGTCTTAGTAGTTAAAGCTATAGAGAGACACTCTCCCTCCCTCCAAAATAAAACTGAAAGTCGATATTACACAAATGTTTTCTTAGAAACAATCTAAAAAGTCAAAGAAAATTCCAGTAAATTCATTTTGAATATTAATAACATGCAGGAACTGATTATGTTCTCAAAATCAATTGAGTCACCTCAAGAAAAAGCCTTAACCTATAAGAAATAATTTTATAAGGGTGTTAATTTTAATACAAAAGATATAGTTTTCTATGTCCTACATACGTGCCATGATGTATGTGAATTTCAAAGTCACATATTAGTACCATAATATTAAGACAGCCAAAACTATGAATGCCATATTCTATATCATTCAACTCACCAAAATGTTTACTTGCCCTTTCCTGAGGCTACTGACTTTTTGGGAAACATCTACATCTAAAATAGAGAAACCTAATTACAGCAGCTGGTAATCTGCACAAAATGGGATCAGCCTAGTTAAATCATTATTCTGAAATTTTGAGGGAACTCCAGCAGTGAGGTTTGTGTATGAGTCTGTGAAGGCTAAGACCAGATACAGAGCTGCAAATAGCACCTGCCATCTCTGGCTCTCATACAGACAGGTAAGTCTCTCTAGGTACTCAGTACAGTAGCTAAAACAACAGTACCTTAGGTAATCAAGGATGTATTTACAAATTATCAAGAGCATTATATAATCTACACTAATAAAAGAGTAACATACTAATTGACTATATCCTCGCAACGCCCACCAGACAATCAGGAATGAGTATGCAAATTAACCCAACAAAGATGGAGGTTTAATTTGCATATGCAGGGGCTGAGTGGGTAGGGGTGGAGCGGGATGCTTTCATCATCATTCTGCACCACACCAGCCACTCTCCTCTGGGCAGCGTGGGAAGGTGGAAAGACAGCTCTGAGGCTGGAGCAGAAAGGCAGCTCTGGCCAGAGCAAAGGTGGTGTTGGCAGCCAGGGAAAAGGAGGCCCATTCTTGCACAAATCTTTGTGCACTGAGCCTCTAGTTAAATTATAATGACTAACCTTCCGATCAGCAATGTAAAGGGCTTCAGCCAATTTAGCAAAATTTTCATTGATGTGAACTGTTTGCAGTCCTCTTCCATCAGCAGCCAGACGTTTGTCTAATGGAATTGTATAACCCTAGTTTTAAGCAGACAGAGAAAACAGTCAGACAAAGGAGAGACAATAGATTCTTTAAAATTAGATTTAAATATGTCCATTCTGACAACCACTTAGTTGAAGTTCTTTTCCTTACATCTTCATAATTATTCAACAGCAGCAGCTAACACTGAATACTTTGTGTGGAGGATTGTTTAAGCACTTTACAAGTTATGATCTCATTTAACCTTCACAATAACTCTATAAAGCTGATAACATTACTGTTTTCATTTCACAGATAAAGATACTAAAATAGAAAGGTTGGTTGTGTAATGTCCCTAAGGACATACAGTAACATAAGTGGATGAGCTAGGATTTAAATTCACACAGTGTAATTTCAGAGCTCATGTTTTGGGAAAATATATTCTCATATAAAATAATTATGAATTGTATTAAGAGGAAATCACTATCAAATAGCTAAATACTTGTTCCTAAGTAAATTTAACAGCACAAGAAGGTAGAACAATCCATAAAATAATAGTACCTATGGGTAGTATAATCTGCTGTACTGTATTAATGCCTTGGTAGATTCTTGGAACCTTGTTTTAGTAAATAGAGGAGGACCCCATAACTCCCTTTAGGGAATAATTTATATGTAATCCATAAGTTAAAGTGGCTTTCACCCATCCAAAATAGAAACATGAAATATGATTTGGGAGAAAAAAGAAGATAATGATTAGGAAGTTTATTCTACCTCATTTTATAGATTCTTCATGACTTCTGTAAGTGTTGGCAATTAGTAGATATGTAGAATTTAAATGGCTTACACATGCAATGTTATGAACAGATACTAATAGTTTAAAAATTAAAGTACTGAATATATGTAAGCATTTACTGTATTTTGCCAAATATTTTAAATTGATTTAATTTCTTTAAAAAAATTTAAATATAGTTTTTTATAAAGTACTATCTTTCATTAATCTTTTGATATGTTATTCTATCTATTCCTTTTCTATGTACTTCTGATAACAACTCACTAAAAGAACCTAAGGTATCCATGTGCCTAGCATACTAACATTTCTATTAATTAGAAAAATAAAAAATAAAAATCGCATGTGGGTGTTACCTTTTTTAAAAAAAAATATGTCATTGACTTTTTACAAAGAGGCAGGGAAAGGGATAGAGTTAGAAACATCGATAATAGAGAAACATCAATCAGTTGCCTCCTGCACACCTCATACTGGGTATGCAACCAAGGTACATGCCCTTGACCGGAATCGAACCTGGGACCCTTCAGTCCGCAAGCCGACACTCTATCCATTAAGCCAAACCAGTTTCGGCAGATTTTATCCTTTAAAATTTTTTTAAATGCATTTTTATTGATTTCAGAGATGAGGGGAAAGGGAGAGACAGAAACATTAATGATGAGAGTGAATCATCGATCAGCTGCCTCCTGCACAACCCCCACTGGGGATCAAACCTGCAACCTGGCATGTGCTCTGACTGGGAATCAAACCATGACCTCCTGGTTCATAGGTTGATGCTCAACCACTGAGCCACACCAGCTGGGCTGGATGTTCCTTTTGAAAACATTCAACTAAGTAAGATACTGAGGTTTCACTTAAAGTTATCCAGGCTGAAACTCAAAGTTATCCAGACTGAAGCTCCTTCCCTGGGTGTTTTCCAGTAGGTTGTAATACTAAAAGACTGATTGTATAACAACATAATTACCTTTGCATTTTTCCAGTTTGAAATACAAGGAGGTATCTTCCACTCTTGTTGTTCTTTCACAGTCATCTGAATTGAGAAAACAGTGGAAAAGGAGACATTTTAAAATTCATGGTCTAGCTAAAAACCCAAGTGTACTCTTTCTTCAAAGGCAGACAACTATACGGATGAATTTAGTCAAAGACTAAAATTCCATTGTTTGGTAGCAATATATACTATGTTCCTACATCATGAAGTGCTGGAGGCTAATAATAAATGCAAGAAGTGCAATGTCATAATAAATGCAAGAAGTCCTCAAAACGTTGGTGGGCTTCTATATTCAGCAGGGCTGAATACATGTCACTGCCTGCTTGGAATGGCTGAAAGCATTTCCCCAAACCCGAAGATCGCATATATTAGTGCCTGTTATCAGACAACCAAGGGCATTTCAATCTACATGTTATTGCCTCCTGCTGGCCAAACAGCTGAACAGCTGAAGGCATTTCCTCCAACCTGACAAAACCTACTGTACACCAAACTTACCTTTGATATGTATATCTATTTTGCTATAGGGCATAATGTGAGAATAAAAAGAGCCGTGGGTCTGGAGGTAGAGAGAACTATATAGCTAATCTTCCTCTGGCTCCCCCATGGATTACAAATTTATATTATATTTCTAGTCTCTTTATTAATTTACACACAGGCCCTTCTCGATTCCTGAACCCTTCTAGATGCTGGAGAAAGACCCTGGCAATGAAGTCTAATAATAACTTTAACGTAAAACATGGAAAATAATCTATCAATTATTTTTGCCAGTTATAGTGGTTAGTACTTTTCCATATTTAAAGTGATATAACTTTTTTCAGATGGCTATTGTTCTTTAGTTGAGTAATGAAACATTTTTAAAAGCCACTCACATTACCCATCAGAGACCTAACAATTCCAGGTACTCACTTCCTATAACTATGATAACATCCTCATGTCAAATAGCAGACCCAGCTCATCCATTCAAAACAGGGGCTAAGTTAATAATAAAACTAATAGCTAACATTTTACAAACATTTTCATAAGCATTCTGCAACTACACATTATAGTCTAAAGTGAATCCCTATGTGTTCTTGAAAAACAAGTTAAAAAAGAAAACAATACATATGTTTAAAGGCATTTAGACTTTATTCTATGGGAAGTTATTTATAAAATTAATAACCATGCGTCTAAAATAATATTTTACAAATGGCAAAGATTACCTTTCGGCTAGGAGAATGCATGACAGGTGCAGGAGGAGAAGGTGGTCCTCGGGGAATTTTCTTATTAATCCTGAAGCATAAATCAAAGCACAACTGTATAGTGATACTTTTTTTCCCCCTTTTAGTTAAGTCTCAAGTCTCCCCCCTTATTTTTTATTATGTAAAGCTTCAAATACATACAAAAACAGGTGTACAATGAATGTCCATCTTGTCATATAACAGTCACTCAGCTTCATCAATTATTAAAACATGGCCAACTTGTCATCATCACTACCCAACTCATCTCTACAATATTATCATTTCATGGAATAATATACTTTTTTCCTATTTAAAAATCAACTTTACTTAGGTACAACTGACATGCAATTAATTATAAATACATATTTAAAGGGTTCAATTTGATTGACACAAATACATATTTGTGAAACCATCATCACAATAAAAACAGCAAACATACCCATCACCTCCAAAGTTTCTGTGTGTCCGCTTGGCCATATCTCCTCTGCCACTGCCCACCCCCCTTCCCCACAGTCAATCACTGATCTATTTCTGTCATTACAGGTTTGCATTTTCTAGGGTTTTGTATAAATAGAGTCATACTGTATGACAAAAACAATTAGTCTGGCTTCTTTCACTCAGCATAATTATTTTGAGATGGATCCATGTAATTGCATATTATTAAAATTTTTTTCCTTTTTATTGTTCAATAAAATTGCTCACTTCATGTATAGATTTCCCATAATTTGTTATGCATTCACCTGTTAATGGACATTTGGGACGTTTCTCCTGGGATATCTTTTTAAAGAACAGTGTTCATTCTCATGAAGCCACCTACTTACTTGAACCTTGGCGGTTCCATGGGGTCTTTCTGCATTTCCACCATGCGAATAACCCTCTGTTTGGCTCCAGAGTTGAAAGCCACTCCTTGCTGAGATGGTGTGTATCTGAAGAATACAGACGGAACTAAAGGTGTAACAATTCAAACTTCCAACAGGTGTTTTTCTTCTGTTACAATCCTAAGATAAACTGCGTTGTCAATTCCTTTCACAAAGTATTAACAGAAAATTACAAAATATTTAGGCAGAGCAGATAGTAACAGATAAGAGAACTAATAGCAATTATGAGTTACAAGCAAAATGTAAATTGAAGTCATATTAGTTTGCATCTCTGTCCATTTACCACATGAAAGTCATAATGTTCAATTTCAGAGATAAGAGGTCCAGAAAATAGTATCTATTTTGTAAGTCTGCATTTGAGGAAAAAACGATCCATAACATTCTCAGCAGGCAACTACAGTCAAGAGCTTTTGACTGATTATAGGTTGTACAATAGAGAAAAAATAATGGTAGCAGCCCTACCAGCTCTTAATTTTCTCTTAATATGTATTTGTGAATTATCCCTCCAAACAAAAATTTAGTTGAATGAAACACCTCAAAATTTAGAAGTATTACCAAGAATGTCTATTATTATATAAGTAATATTAATACAGTATTAATTATCATCATTATGCAATATATTATCATACTACTATATAAGTATTACATTATATAATATTAAAAACATTTATATTACATAAATATATAAATATATAATGCCTATTGTATATAAATAGAAAAGTTGTAAATCATAATTATGGTTTGGATCATATACTGTAAGTAATTGTTAATTTCTAGAAACAAAAAATATTTTGAATATCTTAAAAGTAGTACATGTTTTTCTGCTTTCAATTGTCTGCACAGAGTCAATAGGCTTTAAGTCATTATTTAAAAATTGCATTTACAATTGTGACTAAGTAGAACAGTGAAAGAATACCAGGATCCTCCACCCCAATCAAGTCTGACATGAAACTAAGACTTGCAGGCATGATTCCTACCGGATATACTGAGCGGGAGCCAGTTTATCAGCCGCTCGAACTGGCATGGCCGCAGCAACCTTCTGAGATACAGATTTTTCTAAGGCCACCCTTGTCTTTTCTGTGATCTGAAATATGAAACATAGCATTAATGGTTTGGAAGTTATTTTTGATAACTTTTTACAGCTTTATTAATTCTATATAGCAATTCCCAGTTACCTCTTTAATAGCTTCTTCATCAGGCCTTTGCAAGTCTGGGTCATCCGCATTCATAACCTCCTTAGGAACCAGGTCAGTGTACTTGCTATAAATGACCTAAAATGTTTAAGCATAAACAAACTTTAGAAAATCAAGGAATGAAAAGAAGAAATCTGTGCAGGCCGGTGTGGCTCAATTGACTGGATGTCATCTTTTGCACTAAAAGGTTGCCAGTTCAATTCTGGGTAGGGGGCATACGGGAGGCAGGCAGCTAATCAATGAATGCCTTGCACTCATATGATGTTTCTCTGTCTCTCCCTTTTCTTCCTCTCTCTCTGAAAATCAATGAAAAACAAAACAAACAAAAAAAGAAGCAACTAAGCATTAAATCATTTCAGAAGTCAACATGTCCTCTCAGCAACTTATAAATTAGGACCAAGATTCTGTCTTTGAGATTTTAAAACCAAAACAGCTTAGTATATTCACAAATTGCTGCTCTGGCTATCCTATCTAATGAAAGAGTAATATGCAAATTGACCATCACTCCAACACACAAGATGACTGCTCCCATGTGGTCAAAGATCCTGCCCCCATGTGGACACAAGATGGCTGCCACAAGATGGCCAGCAGGGAAGGGCAGTTGGGAGGGACCAGGCCTGCAAGGGAGGACAGTTAGGGGTGATCAGGCTGGCAGAGGGAAGATGGGGTCCTGCAGGGAAGGGCAGTTGAGGGGGACCCAGGCCTGCAGGGTAGGGCAGTTGGGGGGGACCAAGCTGGCAGGGGAGCAGTTAGGTATCAATCAGGCTGGAAGGAGAGTGGTTAGAGGATGATCAGGCTGGCAGGCAGAAGCAGTTAGGGGCAATCAGGAAGACAGGCAGGCAAGCAGTTGGGAGTCAGCAGTCCTGGATTGTGAGAGGGTTGTCTAACTGCCCATTTAGGCCTGATCCTACTGGGACATCCCTCAAGGGGTCCCAGATTTGAGAGGGTACAGGCTGGGGTGAGGGACACACACATACCCTGTGCACAAATTTCATGCACCAGGCCTCTAGTAAATAATTTTCCTTTGACCTCATGCATTTAAATTGAGATCTTCTAATCAAGTCAATGTCCAAATACATTGTACCAACAAAACCTTACGCATCAGTGATCCCTACTTTTGAGGCTCACTAGGACTTGAAATTAATGATGATATAAATTTCCCACAGCACCATTACCTTGGATTACAAGCCATCGGAATTTAAATCAGCTTACCAAATAACTTCCGAATTCATTGGGCCTGAAAATTTCATTGGCCTCACTCTACTCAGAGTGTTGGTTTTTCTGGCATTAACTCTATTCATAGACTAAGAAAAGGAGCATGAGCCACTGTTAAAAATCCCACAACATGCCCTAGTCGGTTTGGCTCAGTGGATAAAGTGTCACCCTGCAACTAAAGGGTCCAAGGTTGGATTCCAGTCAAGGGCATATGCCTGGGTTACAGCTCAATCCTCAGTAAAGGGCATGTAAGAGGCAGCCAATCAGTGATTCTCTCTCATCATGGATGTTTCTATTTTTCTTTCCCTCTTCCTTCTTCTCTGCAATCAATAAAAAATATGTTAAAAAAAAACTTACATGGCAAATTTTGTAGAAAAAAAAGGTAGTTCTGCAAATTTAACAAATAATCAGCATTGTACGTTTTGCTGCTTAAGCCAAGAATTCTTTGACATACATAAAAAGGACAACTTATGAATATGAAAGAAAACCAGATTTCTGGGTACATGAGATCTTCAAAAACTTCCTGCAGGAAAAAAAAAACCTGTTTACTACATAAGGTAAAGTCTTATATCAATAATTGTATTCTATTACATTCCTTAAAATTGCTTTAAAAAATGCATGGTAGTCTTAATTTCTTACTACAAACAACAGAGCAAAAAAATACTTTATGGCCTATATGACCTGACCTGGCTTTGCCTACAGCTTCAACCTCCCCCTGTATCTCTTATGCCCTCAATTCATTATGCTTCACTTACATGGGCTCTTCTGTTTTTTGAACATAATATACTTTTCCCCAATTTTGAGTCTTTCTAAAGTGTTATTCCCAGTTCTTCAAGTGAGTGCTCAATCTCTAAGTCTCAGTTCACAGATCATTCATGCACTGGTGAGGCATCCCCTGGCTATACTCACTAACAGCAACCACTCCCACCCAATCATTCAGTGTCACAGCACTCTGTTTACTGTCTTCAAAGCACTGCTCACAGTATAAAATTATCTATTTTACTTATCTGTATTCTCTATTAAAGTAATAATAACATCAAATGCTACCATTTACTAAGGAATTACTTTGTGCATCTGTTCCTTTGCTTTATATATATTAACTAATTTAATTTTCATATCAACTCTATAAGGTATGCACAATAATTATACCTACACTAGAGGCCAGGTGCATGGATTTCTGCACAGATGGGATATCTTGGCCTGGCTTGTGGGGATCAGGCCGAAACTGGCTCTCCAACATTCTCCGTGAGGTCCCAGATTGTGAGAGGGCAGTTCTTGGATGATGCACCCCAGAATCGGGTTCCCTCCTTTCTGGTTCTCTGGGTGCATCACCCAAGAAGCGCAACTGCCATGTCACTGCAGCTCGGCAGCTCCTGTGTAGAACATCTGCCCCCTGGTGGTCACTGCGTGTCATAGTTACTGGTCAAATGGTCATTTAGGCTTTTATATATACAGACTAGAGACCTGGGGTTCCTCGTCCTGGCCTATGGTGATCAGATCAAAACTGGCTCTCCAACATCCCCTGAGGGGTCTCAGATTGCGAGGGGGCAGTTCTCGAGTGACACACTACAGAATCAGGCTCCTTCCTCTCTGGTTCTGGGTACATCACCCAAGAACCACAGCTCAGCAGCTCCTGCATTGAGCATCTGCCCCCTGGTGGTCAGTGTACATCATAGCTACTGGTTGGAAGGATAAACAGACGGTCACTTAGGCTTTTATATGTATAGATTACAGATGAGGAATCTCTTATTCATAAATTATCTCTAGTGCCTCTAACCATATTTGGTCCACAGAAGGTATTCAGTCAATATTTGTTATACAAATGAATGAATATATGAATATAATAATTAGAAATCATTAATTCAATGCTAAAGGTGAGTATATTTTAGGCTCTGCAGAACATTCTCTATAAGCTGTTGATTTCCCCCCAAAAAACTGTGTCATGGCGATTGACTGACATCTCTAGCTTGTTTTACTCAGGAATTAGACAACAGGTAAGAAACTGTAGACGACTGACCACAAAACATGTACTATTGACATGTGAGCTACCACCATATGTGAGCTGTCACCATCTTCTAAGAGGTCTCATTTGGAAGTGATTCTAAAGCTCACTCTAGCCGAAACTGGTTTGGCTCAGTGGATAGAGCATTGGCCCGTGGACTGAAAGGTCCTAGGTTCGATTCCAGTTAAGAGCATGTATTTTAGCTGCAGGCACATCCCCAGTAGGGGGTGTACAAGAGGCAGCTAATAGATGTTTCTGACTTTCTGTCCCTCTCCCTTCCTCTCTTTAAATTCTTTTAATAAATAAATAAATAAATAAATAAATAAATAAATAAATAAATAAAATATATTTTAAAAAATAAATAAAATTTAAAAATCAATAAAATATATTTTAAAAAATAAATAAATAAAGCTCACTCTAGTGGGAAGAATGAGACTCAGTGCATTAAGATCATGCAGCTGGTAAGTGACTACAAAAGTCTCATTTTTTTTTCTTTTTTCAGGATGGAAAAATCTACATGACAAGAATCCAAAATTATATAATAACACTCTAGAAAATAATACCAAAACTATGAAGAGTTAATTACTTTTACACAGCAATCATTACAGGAAGAGATTCTAAGTAAATGGCTCCCTGGTAGTCATATATGCTCAACATAAAGTTTCAATACTAATTTAGCATACAAGAGTCATTTGCTGCTTCTTACTTGGGTATTCCAAAGTTAATAACCCTTTAAATGAGCATCAATAAGATTCTAGCATCTCACAAAGCTAAGTGAAGGACATCTGAAGAGCAAGATTTCTCCGTGGTAATTAACTATAAAACCCCCAATTTTTATTGCCAGAGAACCAAATGTGCTGAAGAAATTCAGTATATCCCAGGAGGCAAAGGAGCTGGGGAGAAATATATAATAATAGACTATATCTTGAAGATATCAGGAGGACAAATGATCTTTGTGAAAAGATAAAGCAATAACTTATCTATGAAACAGATTTTTTTTTTATTACTGAAAACTGGCAAAGAACTGGATTGACTAAAAGAACAAGCCTATCAACATATTCACCATTTCAGAGGGAGAAAGAAAACATTATCTTCATGCTTAGCTAGTTTGTGAAATCATATGAACAAGGTAATAAATAACATAAATTATCTTGGGGTTAATTTCAAGTTGTTGGATGGGGGGGGGCAGGAGAGGTTGAAGGCATTCTTTTAGGTAGTACCATGTAACATTTCCTATGGCACTATTTCAGGAGGAAAAATGTAAACACCAAGGCCTTTTATTTTAAGACTTATCGCTCAAGTCACAATTAAAAAATCTTGGTAGTTCTATCAACATTTACTTCAAGAGATCTTTTTCTTCCCAATTTTGTATTACGAATAAATCGTGTACACAATATTTACTTTACATGTAGAGAGATCAATGGCCTTACTCTTACCCTAGAACAGTGGTCAGCAAACTCATTAGTCAACAGAGGCAAATATCAACAGTAAAACAACTGAAATTTATTTTGAGAGCCAAATTTTTAAACTTAAACTTCTTCTAACATCACTTCTTCAAAATAGACTTGCCCAGGCTGTGGTATTTTGTGGAAGAGCCACACTTAAGGGGCCAAAGAGCCACAGTCTGCCGACCACAGCCCTAGAATATTATCCCTTTGGAACCCTTCCTTGTTCTTCACCTCTTACACCTAGGGCTATTATTTTCCATTCTTACAATTTTACTATTAATAATTCGGTGAGAATTCCCTGGCTTCTGAAGACTATCCCTTTGCTATAAATCAGAAATCTTTGTAAACACTGCAAATTCAATAATCCAATAAACTATTTTCATCCTATGTCAAGGATTCTGCATATCAGTCTCTTGGATAAGATTAAAAAAAAAAAAACATCCATTTTGTACATTTAGTAGCCAATTCCTTCTTCTAAAGTAGGAAAATCAGTTTTAAAACAGGGTATTGCTGCTACCTCCATCTCCCCTCCCCGTGCCTTTGTAAATATAAGAGGTATCTCTGGTTAAATCAATGGGGTGGGGAGGGCACTACTGGCACTTAACAGGTAGTGCCAGTTATATTAAACGTATACAATGCTCAAGACAGTCCCAAATAATCAAGAATTGTTCCCCCCTACAAATGTCAGTGCATATTGGGTGCTCAGTTAATGCTGAATTATTAAATGCATTAAAAAAAACTCCATGTTAACTCATCTATTTAAAGAAATTAAAGTACATATTGATTAAATTTGTATAAGAAATTTAAATGTATACTCCAGAGTATAAAGCACAGCAAGGAAATATATCCACCAGAAACAATGTTAGAACAGTCCAGGTAGTCGATCTATTCACTATCTTTCTTCTCAATTCATTGAATGATCTATTCATTTTTTAAGACAATCTTTATTGTGCTTTTTTGTTGTTGCTTTTAAGACTTTATGTTTTTAGAGCAGTTTAAGGTTTACAGCAAAATTAAAACAAAGATAGAAATTCCTACCTCCTCCCCTACACAGGCATAGATTCTCTCATTAGGGTCAGGATTATTATGAACCTGAGTGGTTCCTCTGTAGACTACTAGTTTGGGTTTTATTTCTGGTGCTTATGTTATGGACAAACAAGTAAGGCTTTTACTGTATAAAGGCATAATACTTGAGAGACTGAAATCTAAAACAGTTCAGTTTTAACATTTCTACTTTCAATACAAGATTGTCACCAATATACATGGTTATTAGAAATAAAGAAAAAAAACCTTCCAGACATCCTCTGGAAATTGGATAAAATTTGTGGTTGCCAAACTTGAAATATAATGCAAAATGGGCTAAAACTCTATTTCATTCAAAATTACACAGCCTGCCAATGCCAAATTATTGTCTTAAAAGGCTGCTTTATCCTAACAGATGAGAAGAGGGACAGCACATATCAATAAATAGGGATTATTCCACAGAAGAAGAGATGCACCAGAACAAAGGCAGGTGGAGCCAACTGAAGGCCTCCTCGGGTAAATTCTAGTACATGTCCTGCATGCAAAGGGACCTAGTTTCCTTTGCAAAAGTGGACTATGCTTCTTTACTGGCTTCAGAAGTAGTTTTCTGTTAGTCAGTGAAAACTATCATTCCTCTAACCACACACTGGTGAATGGCATTGTGTCAAGTTGCCAGGGACTAAGTTAGACTCTTAAGAGGAAAATATAAAGATATAATCTCTGATCTCTAAGAGGTTATACTCAATTACATAGATAATTAGTGAATAGGTAATTACAACAAAGGATTATAACTGCCACAATAAACAGGGACTAGGGAGCAAGGATACCCAATCTAGCCAGGGAAGATGAGGATGAGTATCCTGGAAGGTGAATTGCAATTTGAAGCAATAGGATTTAGACAGACAAAGATTAGGGGGAGGGCTTTTCTCAGTATAAGGCTTTACCCCTGAGAAGTTCCCAAGGTGAGAGAGAATGCACCAAATTAGGAGAACTGCAAGTAGTTCCTAGTGGCATTTACAGAGAATGCCCAAAAGTTATTTCTTCTCTAGCCACCACCTACAATGGTGATTATTTTGTACTGAAAACAAATGAATGGCTAAACACTGAACTTTTTATTTTTAGATTTCAGTGTTCTGGTCATGAAAGTTGAGGCTAGGCCTAGAAAGATAAATAAGAGGTCAAATATGCCATAAGGCATTTGGCTTGTTCTTACCCTAATGGCCATGGAAAGATTTCAAGAGAAAGATAAACAGATAAACATGGATGAACTTGTTTTTTCAGGCAGGCAAGACAAATGCCAAGCAGATGGGTTCTGATTCTATTGCAATAATTCTAGCAAGAAATGATAGGGGCCTGGGTTAAGTAGCAGAAAAAGGAATACACTTGAGAAGTGTTAAGAAAATAAAATAGATCACAGTGACTAAACAGCTGGAAGGTCTGAGGAAAACATACAAAAATGGAATGCTTGTTAAGCAAAAGCTCATTAAAGAATATATTGGTATATGTATCACACTTAATATTTGAATATCCTTTGACTCAATAAGTCTAATTTATTTATTTTAAATGTAAAAAATATGTTTTTATTGATTTCAGTGAGAGGGAGAGATAGAAACATCAATTGAGAGAGAATCATCGATCGGCTGCCTCCTGCACACCCCTATTGGAGATCGAGCCCTCAACACAGGCATGGGTCCTGACCAGGAATTGAACCGTGACCTCCTGGTTCATGGGCTGACATTCAAACACTGAATTACAGCAGCCAGACTAAATCCAATTTATTTTATACAAATACTCATGTGCTAAAAGATGTTTTGTTTATGGATCTTGCCAATGCTTTAAAAAAAATTAGGGAATGAAAGGTCCCAGGTTCGATTCCAGTCAAAGGCTTGGACCTTGGTTGCAGGCACATCCCCAGAAGGAGATGTTTCTCTCTCATTGATGTTTCTATCTCTCTCCCTTCCTCTCTGTCCTTCCTCTCTGTAAAAAAATCAATAAAATATATTTTTAAAAAATGAAGTAGATCTATATGTACTAATAAAAATCTCCAAAATATATTAAGTAAAAAAAGCAAGTGTACGAAAGTTATGGGTATTAAAATCTTATTCATGTACAAAAAGGTGTGTGTGTGTGTGTGTGTGTGTGTGTTATGTGTGGTGTGTGTGTATATATATATATATTTTGTGTGTGTGTGTGTGTGTATGTATGTACGTAAAGTGGAAATACATATACATATATACCTAAATCCATAACAAAGGTCTGGAAAGATACATATCATTATAGTAACAGTAGTTACCTCTGGGAAATAAAGTGGGAGAAGTAGGCAGGACTATATGTACATATTTATGTAGTACTGGTATCTTTTACCATAAGAATATATTAGTGTATTTTTAAAAATCAATAAAATAAAGGGGGGGGGCACAAGACTCCCAGGCTTTTAGCATAGTCTAACTCTCACTGCGTTAGAGAATAAGAAAGGTAAAGAGAATAATCATGACTTTAGTTTTAGATTTGATTGAGCAGTACTTGGGGAAATCTAGATAGATCTGCCCTTACAAGGACCTAGAATCCAGGAGAGAAAGCTGGGCTGGAGACACAGATTTGATAGTCATCAGCACATGACTGACATTTTAGCCAAGGCACTAAATTAGATTAGTCAAAGAGAATGTGTTGTGAGAAAAAAGTTGTAGAGTCCTTCACTGAAGAGCTCTCTGAGCAGACTGGGTGAAGTTAAGCCATATTGCACTGAAATAAGAAATGAAAGGGTGGTGAAGAATTAGTGAGGGCAGAAAACAGCTCATGCAAGAAGCTTTAAGAAAAATGAAGAAAATTAGATGGAAATTTGGTGGTAGCTAGAAGGAGCCTTGAGGGTAATCAGAGAAAAACTTTTCTTTCAAAAGATGAGAAAAACAAGCATATTAAAATACATGTGGCAAGATTAAGTTTATGTAGATTTCTTATAGAGATGAAAGGAAAAGTTAAGACAAAAAGATAAGTGCAGAATAAAGAAAGCTAACAATTTTCTTATATTCTTTATATGTAAACTAAATGCCCGGTACATGGATTCGTGTACCAGTGGGGTCCTTCAGCCTGGCCTGCGCCCTCTCAAAATCTGGGAACCCTCAGGGGATGTTGGACTGCTTGTTTCGGCCTGGTCCCTGCAGGCCTGGCCAAGGGACCCCACCAGTGTGCAAATTTGTGCAGTAACTATCTACCAGGCCAGGTCAGATCAAGGGACCCCACCGGTGCATGTCCTGATCCCCCAGGCCAGGCTGAGGCACCATGCCTCTAGTATACATCTTTAGTAATCTCTTCCCGCCCTTCCCCTTACCCCTTTCCCTCTGAGATTCATTAGTCTGTTCCATGTTTCCATGCTGTGCATTGAGTGTCTGCCCCCTGGTGGTCAGTGCATGCCATAGCTACCAGTCAAATGGTAGCTTAGGCTTTTATATATGCACGAGGGGCAGTTTTCTCATCTTATGGAAAGGGCGAAAACTCATAATAGTTTATCTCCCTTTCCACAGCCAGATTACTTGTGGGTTTGTGTCTCAGCTGTGGGCATTGGGGCTGCTGGGTGCCGGCCTCCTTGCGAGTTTATGTCTCCCATCCACCTTGGCAGCCCTAGCACCACCTGGCCTCTATGGGTGGGTTAATTTGCATACTTGCTCCTGATTGGCTTGTGGGCATGGCTTGGCATAGCAGAGTATGGCTAATTTGCATGTTTCTCTTTTATTAGTGTAGACTAAAGGTCCAGTGCACAAAATTTGTGTGTGGGGGAGGGGGGGGTGGTGCCCATCAGCCCAGCCTGCACCCTTTCCAATCTGGGACCCCTCAAGGGATGTCTGACTACCCTACCAGGATCGGGCCTAAACGAGCAGCTGAACATCCCTCTCACAATCCAAGACTACTGGCTCTCAACTGCTTGCCTGCCTGCCTTCCTGATTGCCCCTAACCGCTTCTGTCTGCCAGCCTGATCATCCCCTAACCACTCCCCTGCTAGGCTGATTGATGTCTAACTGCTCCCCTGCCAGCCTGTTTGCCCCTAACTGCCCTCCCCTGCAGGCCTGGTCATTTCTAACTGCCTTCCCCTGCAGGCCTAGTCCCCCCTCCCCAACTGCTCTCCCCTGCAGGCTGGTCACCCCTAACTGCCCTCCCCTGCAGGCCTGGTCATGTCTAACTGCCTTTCCCTACAGGCCTGGGTCCCCCACAACTGCCCTTCTTTGCAGGCCTGGTCCCTCCCAACTCCCCTCCCCTGCTGGCCATCTTGTGGTGGCAATCTTGTGTCCACATGGGGGCAGGATCTTTGACCAAATGGGGGCAGCCATCTTGTGTGTTGGAGTGATGGTCAATCTGCATATTACTCTTTTATTAGAGGCATGGAGCATAGGTGGGGGCCAGCTGGTCTGCCCTGAATGGTGTCCTGAATCAGGGTGGGGGTTCCCTTGGGGTGTGAGGCAACCTGGGCAAGGGGCCTGTGGTGGTTTGTAGGCCGGCCACACCCTCTGGCCACCCAAGCACAGGCCTGGGATCTGGGATTTATTTATTTTCTACAACTGAAACTTTGTAGACTGGAACAGAGCCAATCCTCCTGCTCGCTCCCCATTTCAGTTGAGATTTATTCATCTTTTATAACTGAAACTTTGTAGCCTTGAGTGGAGGCCTGGGCCCACCAGGGTGTGTGGAAAGGTTGGCTTCCTCCATGGCTGGAAAAACCCAAGCCTCCCTCCTGCTCACTCCATGGCCACAGCCATATGATTGGGGTTAATTTGCATACTCACTCCTGATTGGCTGATGGGCATGACTTGTAGTTGTACTGGAGTGATGGTTAATTTGCATATTACTTTTTTATTAGGTGGTATACTAGAGGCCTGGTGCATGAAATTCATGCACAGGGGTTGAAGGTGGTGTGTGTCCCTCAGCCCAGCCTGCATCCTCCCCAATCTGGGACCACTATAACAATCCAGGACTGCTGGCACCCAAATGCTCGCCTGCCTACCCTCCTGCTTCCCTGCCAGCCTGATTGATACCTAAACTGCTCCCCTGCCAACCTGATTGCCCGTAACTGTCCTCGCCTACAGGCCTGGTAACCTCTAACTGCCCTCCCTTGCAGGCCTGGTCACCCCTAACTGCCCTCCCCTGCAGGCTTGATCAAACCCAATTGCCCTCCCTTGCAGGCCTGGTCCTTCCCAACTGCTCCCCTGCTGGCCACCTTTGGTGACCATCTTTTGTCCACAAGGGGGCAGCCATCTTTGACCACATGGGGATGGAGGTGGCCATCTTGTGTGTTGGAGTGATGGTCAATTTGCATATTACTCTTTTATTAGGTAGGACAGAGGCCTATTATATATATGAGGCCCAGTGCATAAATTTGTGCATGGGTGGGGCAGATCCGGGCCAGGCCTGCTGGGAGGAGGAGATGGTGGGAAGTTGGCTGGGACTGCTGGGGGAAGGGGCCGAAGGCAATTGGCCAGTGGGCCCCGCCCCAGAATGGGATAGGGAGGCTGATCAGGGGCAGAACTGGCTAGGGGAAGGGGGCCGCGGGCTGATAGGGGTGGTGGAGGCTGATTGGGGGCCAGCAACCTGGGGGAGGAGGGAGGGGCCTTGGGTGGTTGATCAGCCGGCCCTGCCCGATTGGGGGGGGGGCCGATCTGGGGTGGGGACAAGGCATGGGGGGGGTTTGGGAGGATGCTGCAGGAAGTTGGCCAGCCAGCCCATCCCCTACTGGGATAGGGGGGCTGATCAGGGACAGGGCTGGCCAGGAGGAGGGGCTGTAGGCCGATCTGGGTGGTGGGGGTCCATTAGAGGTGGAGCCGGCCAGCAGGAAGGGCCACAAGGAGTTGGCTGGTTACCTTATCATTGATCAGGTGGGACAGTCTGAAATGGGATGGGGCTGGGCAGGGGAAGGGGCCACAGGAGGTTGGCTGCCGGCCCCCATCCCCTGATCGGGCCAGTTCGCTGGCCGCAGTGGGTGTCATAGCGACTGGTCATTCTGGTCATTACGAACACCGGCTTTTTATATAGACAGATAGGACAGATAGGGAGTCACCTTGTAAAGCTGAGAGTGGATAGACGGCATATGAGTTAAAGCTCAGAGAAACACAGGGTGTGCTCACCCTCCTGGGAGCAGGCCAGCAGTACCTTTCTTCCTTCTCAGGCATCCATCTCCTAAACTCTAAGGAATCCCATGAGACTTACAACCAGGGAGCAATGGGCAGCCTGTCTCCAAGGCCTTCTTTTCTCTGACTTTCTAGTAAGCCAAAGCAGCCCCACCTGGACTCACTTCTTTCCTATAACATTTCTAGAGACAAAAATCAGCCCCACCTAGGCTATCTCCTGTTGCTTCTTCTATCCTAAGCCCTTCCTTATAAATGTACTCTCTTAAAAAAAATAAAAAGGCTTGGAGAAACACTAAACCCAAGATAAATTTCATGACTACATAACTATTTTCATTTTATTTTAGATAAAAAGAAAGGGAGGAGAGAAACACTGATTAGTTGTCTCTCCCATGTACCCTGACCTACAACCTGGGTATATGCCCTGATAGGGAATTGAACTAGTGACCCCTTGGTGCATGGAACAACATTCAATCAACTGAGCCACACCTGCCAGGACTTCAAAATTGTTTTCTCAAAAACTCATCAGCCATGACTAGGAACAAGGGATGGGTTATTATTTGTGCTATTTAAAATAAAACTGAGAAAGAGAACAAGCAGGTCCGGAGAGCTCTTAAGTATTTCCCACATCTTCAATTCTAGAGATCTTTTACCTCTATATGGAGTATTTATTTACAAGAAAAAAAACTAGTAAAAAACTGCAAAAAACAGTTTATTGGGTCCAAGTGTAGCTGCTCTGTGATGAGATTATTTTAAGCACATTTTTGGTCTTTGGATGACTTTGTAAGCATGGCCACCCTAAATCTGGATAACAAGTATCAGTTTTATATTTAATCAAGGAAAAAAGAAGTTTGTGTAATTCATTATATTCAAATGATTTATTAAAATAATTTAAGTTTCTGTACTTTGTAAGTACATGGGGGAGGATTAGAATATACTATACTCAAAGTTAAATATGGATTTGTAGTTTTAAAAATTTGCTAGCATTCCAAAGCCCCCCAAAATAAAAAATAAATAAAATAAATAAATAAAAAAATAAAAATTTGCTAGCATTTAAAAAACATTAGAACTATAAAATAATTATTTTAATAATGTAAAATAAGTAAAAATCCTAAGCATATTTAAGCTATCGTCAACTTGGGAAATTTCAAAGGAAAAAGTAATTGCTGTTATGAAGTCATAATGTAACGTTCATATGGTTATGAAGTCATAGCTAAGTATATTTACTGCTACTTTTAAAAATATATCTATATTCTTGTTGATTTCAGAAAGAAAGAGAGAAGAGAGAGAAGAGATGAGAGAGAATCTCTGATTGGTTGCCTCCTGTAGGCCTCTCTGGAGATGGAGCTGCAACCTGGGTATGTGCCCTGACTGGGAATTGAACTGTGACCTCCTGGTTCATAGGTTGATGCTCAACCACCGAGCCAAGCCAGTCAGGCTACTGCTACTTCTAAAATAAACTAAATGAACAGAGATTTATCATATCAACACAGTTAAAGCACTTCTTCCCAGGGGATAAATGGAGATGGAAAAAAGTAAAGAAAAAGTTTTTTTCACAAAGTAATTATCATTGGGAAAAAAAATCATTGAGAAGGTTACCTTGTCTTTTGACTGTCCTTGCCGAGCAATTGCATCGTATTTAATTTTTCCTTCAGCATCCACCTGAATGGCCAGTGCATTTGACATTTTTTTCTTTCGTCCCATATCCAGTGGATACTGGGCCACATGGATCTCTGGAAAAGCACCTCCATCTCCAAAATCCTATATATTAAAAAAAATTTTTTTAATTAATAGTAATTTGAGATTCAAGATATACCCACTCAATAAATAATTCCTAAGCTTTTATGCAAGAAGCTAGAAATATGGCAATTAATACTAGGTGTACCGGTTAATAATGCAAATTCTTTGATCAAAGAAGTCACGGTAATTTCAAAAGAAACATTAAAAATGCTTTATTCAAAAATTATGAACAATAAATACATATCTATCAACAAGTGAATCTAAAAATCAGGTGAATAAAAAATCTGATGAACAGCATAAACTGGGGAATATAATAGAACTAGAGGCCCGGTGCAATTCATGCATGGGGGGTGGGAGGTGGGGGATGTCCCTTAGCCCAGCCTGCACCCTCTCCAATCTGGGACCCCTTGAGGGATGTCCGACTGCCCGATCCCAGTATGATCGAGTCTAAACAGGGCAGTCGGACATCCTTCTCACAATCCAGGACTGTTGGCTCCAAACTGCTCACCTGCCTGCCTCCCTGATTGCCCCTAACCACTTCTGCCTGCCAGCCTGATCACCCGCTAACCACTACCCTGCCAGCCTAATTGATGTCTAACTGCTCCCCTGCTAGCCTGTTTGCCCCCAACTTCCCTCCTCTGCCAGCCTGATCACCCCTAACTGTCCTCCCCTGCTGGCCTGATCACCCACAACTGCCCTCCCTTGCAGGGCCTGTAAACTCCTAATGGCCCTCCCCTGCTGGCCATCTTGTGGTAGCCATCTTATGTCCACATGGGGGTAGGATCTTTGACCACATGGAGGCAGCCCTCTTGTGTGTTAGAGTGATGGTCAATCTGCAAATTACTCTTTTATTAGATAAGATTAGATAGGATAGAAGCCTGGTGCATGGGTGGGGGCCAGCTGGTTTGCCTGGAAGAGTGTCCCAAATCAGGGTGGGAGTTCCCCTGGGGTAAGGAGCGGCCTGGCTGGCTAGGGGCCTGTGGAGGTTTGCAGGCCAGCCACGCCCCCCAGCACCCTAAGCAGAGGCCCTGTTATCTGGGATTAATCCATATCTACAATTGAAACTGTAGCCTGGAGCAGAGCCAAGCCTTCTGCTTGCTCATGGCACCAGCCATTTCTGTTTGAAACTTTGTAGCCTAGAGTGGAGGCCTAGGCCAGCAACGGCAAGCAGAAAACTTGACTTCCTCCATTGCCAGGGAAACCCAAGCCTCTGTTCTCTCCAGCTCAGTGGCTGCCGCCATTTCTGTATCTTTTATAATTGGAACTTTGTAACATTGAGTGGAGACTTAGGCAGGCAACGGCAGGCGGAAAGCTTGACTTCCTCTGTTACCGGGGAAACCCAAGCCTTCCTCCTGCTCTCAGTGGCGGCAGCCATCTTGGTTGGGGTTTATTTGCATAATCTGCTCCTGATTGGCTGGTGGGCGTGGCTTGTGGGTGTGGTGAAGGTTCGGTCAAATTTGCATATTACGCTTTTATTAGATAGGATTAGGGGCATAGAAAGGGAGTGGACTGACAATTCTTGGGGGGAAAGGAGTGTGGGGGAGCGGGAAGAGATTGGACAAAAAATCGTACACCTATGGATGACAGTGGGGGATGGTAGGGCAGAGGATGGGGTGGGAACTGGGTGGAGGGAAGTTATGGGGGGGAAAGGAACAACTGTAATAATCTGAACAATAAAGACTAAGTTAAAAAAAAGTGGTATATTCAAAGTAACATCCATTGCTAGCTACAGATTTTCCTCCTTTTCAGACAATTTGTGGATACCATCCCAACAGAACTGTTCTTGTTTTGAGGCAAACCATTCAGAGACCCAATTTTCCACTTTTTCGTATGTTCTGAAGTGCTGCTCAGACAGTACGTGTGCCATCAATCAGAACAAGTGGTAATCTGAAGGAGCAAGGTCTGGTGAATACGGCGGGTGGGTTAATACTTCCCAGGCAAGATCTTTTAATGTGTCTTTAACTGTTTTTGAAGTGCATGATGGTACGTTACCATGAAGCAAAATTACTTTGCCATGTCTTTTGGCCCATTCTGGTCATTTTATGATCAAAGCGTGGTTCAAATTGACCTGGACATTCTTTGTTTTTCACATAGAAATCATCACTTTTAAAATGTTTAAACCAGCATTCACAAGTGTCTTGAGATGGAGCATGTTCACCATAACCTTCCCAAAGTAAACGATAACTTTCAGCAGCACTTTTCTTCAAAATAAAGTAATGAATTAAAACTTCCCACAAATGCTCTTTTTTGGCATGAAATTTGACATTTTTAAGCATAAAAATATCTCTGATGTTAACACCTTCAGAAAATTTGACATATGAAGTTTTGAAGCTTGTTGTCAATACAACAAAAAAGCATGCATATCAAATCATTGCATATTTATCAACATATGTATTACTCCATCTATTGAAAATAATCCGCATTATTAACCAGTATACCTAGTAGGGTTCTCTAATCTTGTGGAGTGTCTATTCATTGTACTGAGCAAATACATAAAATGCATAATCTATGGCTTGTGATAAATGCCTTGAAAGTATTAAAAGGACTGGAACGAGGGGCTACTTTGATAGAATGGCTGGGACTGCCTTTGTGAAGAGGTAACATGAACTTAAAGCCTGAAAGATGAGAAATTAGTCATAGGAAGCTCTGAAGGAAGCATCCTCTAAAAAAATCAAATAGCAAGTGTGAAGGCCCTGCTACAAAAATAAGCTTAGCATGTTTTGGAAACAAGAGTCCAGTGGGGCTGTAGCTTATTGAGGACAGAGGGGCAGACACACAGGTGATAAGCCTGCATGGATAGACAAACACCAAATCATGGGTTTCCAGACCATGGCAAGGAAACTGGCTTTTATACACAAGGCAGGGAAAAATTAAGCAAAATGTTTAAGCTAAGAAAAAGATTTTCAGTTTTAGCATAAATAATTTTCTTAGGAATAGGTCAAGCTATAGTTAGGGCAGAAATGTAAAGATCTTTTTCTGAGAACTGATTTTAATTATATATTAGTATTCCATATTCCTTGAAAAAGCAAAGGAAATAAACATAACAGAAAAAAATATAAAGGAGTGATTATATACAATTATTTAGGAGAACTAAGACTTCAAAAGTAGAACAAGCAAAGTCAAGTCTGTCAATGAAGTTTAGTATTACAAAAAAGGTAGATCAAATAAGGATAAATATTAATGTAATCTTATAAAGATTAGTAATATCTGCTTAGTACCTTATTATAATTTACAAAATATAATCCACACATACATTATCTCATTTAACTCTTATAATTCTTAAATATCTCATATTTTCTTATGGGAAAAATTCAAGTTTAGTAAAGTTAAGGGATTTTCCCAAGTTCTCATGCGTAGCATATGCAGGACCTGAAACCAGATCTTTTTTGACTAAAAAAAAAAAAAAAAAAATGTATTTCATATTAAATTGATATACCTTCCTTTTAGCTTAAAAAAAGAGCAAATTAGTACTATTAAAAATGATAAAAACATACAAAACTAAATCATTTAGAGGGCATTTGATGAAATATAATTTATGAAAATAATCACTTTTATAAGGCCTCCCTCCTCATGAAATATTCCAGTAGAACATGAATATATGATTTCTTAGGTACAATATGCTAAATTGATAAAGACTTGACATTTTTTAAAGCAAACAATAAAGCTGAGGGAGACACTTTGTTATAAATTATGCAGAAATGGTTAAAGCAGTACCCAAAAAGGTACTACTTGTACCCAAACCATCATTCTGTCACATGCTCATATTTGTTCTAGTTCTTCAACTATATAAGCACTATAGATGTGGCATTATGTGGTCATTAAGTTTGCCAGAAAAATCACAGCTTTTACTTTGAAAACTAGAACAAAATGCTATCTTCTGCAGAACACGCACTCCCCCTCAGAAACATTCATGGTATTTCCAGATTAGCTGGCCATTTTGGTATGATTTTCAAATAAAACTGTTCTGTTCTGCCAGGATATGTGAAATCTTTGATAATCAAGTTAGTATTTTAAAAATCTAATAGTACCTGAATATCATAATGCTGAAATGAAAGCAAGGATGAGATTTTTGTTGCATGTAAAATGATGCCTGCCACCTGTAATCTTTGAGGCCAAATGAAGAATATCTACAATTCCTCAAAAGAGACCTCAAGTCCTCCATTGGATATGCCAATCACTACATCCCAAAAAAGCCTTCTTGATGATCTTTTTATTTTTTGCTTCACACAAAAACACTATCAGCAAAAACAAAAGCAACATGAAAAATCCTTTAATAATTGTTGTAAGATTGGCCTTCACATTTTAGAATTAACAAGGACCAGAGGATAGCTGAGGAAAAAAAAAAAACCCATACAAGGAATATGTTAGAAGATGTGATCTAGTTGGATGTTCATCTTCTAGACTCTCTAAAGAGTTCTGTAGATAGGAATGACAAACATGGGTCTGGCTGAGAATACAGATGGTTTCTTGCAGGGTGTTAAGCAACACATTTCAATCCAACAACTACTTAGCACTGGTAAAAATCATAACCTTCACACTGGTAAAGATAATAACGAATGACAGAATAAAACAAAGTAATAAATAACTCAATGCAAAAATAAATGATGTCGGCATTTAAAGATTTTTAGTAGGGCAGGTAGGTATATTCTTTGGGTCATGTATGCAGGAGGAAAATTTGCAGGAGTCAGAATGAATTTTGGAAGAAGAAAAACGCTTGATAATACAAAAGAGGTCTTGGGAAGGCAAAATAAATTAAACCTCAAATGTTTGCTTTTCTTTCAAGGTCAAAAAGGAGTCAAATATGAGAAAGTGTGCCCTGGAATTAAGGAAAGGAATATGTATTGAATTGATTTACAGGAACCTGAATAATCAGAAGGATAGGTGCTGTCAAAGAAGTTTGTTCTTTGGGCAGTAGCTAAAGATTTTAAAAAATGATTAGAGTCTTTCCTTCTCCCTTCTTGCCTCCAAAACCAACCATCAAATTCTATTACATCTCTTAAAAATTTATCTAATGTGATTAGACTATAATTCTCAAAATAAAGACAAGAAAACAGATGAATAAAGGTTAGGATTTTCCCAGGGTCATACAATCCTATCTAGTAAAAGAGTAATATGCAAATTTTACCATACCTTCACCACACTACTAGCCAATCAGGAGCGGGGCGGGGCCGAGTGGGCAAGGCAGGGGACAGGGCCACGGCACCCCACGGCCTTCTCCTTGGCCTAATGTGGGTGCACCACCAGGGTCTCCCCAGCTTTCACTGCCCATCCATGTCAGCCAGGCCTCCCCATGGTAGTGAGGGGGATGGGAGCAGAGGGGACTACAGGCCTGCTGTCTCTTCTCATTAGGGAAGGGATACTGGCAAAGGGGGCGCGTCTGCTCACATAATGGGGAGAGAGGGAGGGGTACATGGAGGCAGAAGCCAATAGAGGGAAGACAACAGAAACAGATTTAAGGATGGGGTAAGAAACACAGCAGTGGAGCCAAGAGATAAAGGAAAAGGATGTCGGAGAAAAACACTGGATGGGACCAAGACGGATGGGAGGCCTTGGGACAGGAGGCCGAGTGCAGGGTACCCCCAGGGCTAGGCGGTCGCCACCGGGGCTAAAGCCAGGGCTGGGTGGGTGGGGCTGAGGTGCCTGGGGCAGAGCTAGCTATCAGCCGCATTGCAGGGTGATGGCTGGGTGCCCAAGGCCTAAAGCTTCGGCAAGGAGTGAAGGGTCAGTAGGACATCCCCTGAGGGCTCCCAGTATGTGTGAGGGGGCAGGCTGGGCTGAGGGACATGCCCTGTCCTCTGTGCACGAATTTCATACACGGAGACCCTAGTTAGAAAGAAGCACAGTATGATGCAAAACCAGTTTGTTTTTCTAAACTCCTTGTCAGTGCACTGTCCACTATACCCAACTAGAGGCCTGGTGCATGGATTTGTGCTCAGGTGGGGTCCCTCAGCCTGGCCTGCGCCCTCTTGCAATCCGGGCCCCCTTGGGGGATGTTAGACTGCCAGTTTCAGCCCGGTCCTTGCAGACCAGGCCAAGGGACCCCAGAAACCAGGCCTCTAATATGCATATAAGGTCTTTGGTTAATCTCTTCCTTGCCTTCCTCCTTGCCCCTTCTCTCTCACATTCATTAGTCTATTCCATGTTTTCATTCCATGCATTGAGCATCTGCCCCCTGGCGGTAAGTGCATGTCACAGCACCGGTTGAATGGTCAGTTGGTTGCTTAGGTTTTTATTATATACTAGTGGCCCAGTGCATGAAATTCGTGCACAAAGGGGGGGTTCCCTCAGCCCAGCCTGCACCTGCTCCAATCAGGGACCCCTTCGGGGATGTGTGACCCCGAACCACCTCTGCCTACCTTCCTGATCGCCCCTAAGTGCTCCCCTACTGGCCTGATAGCTCCTAACTGCCTCTGCCTGGCCCACATCTGGGACCCAGGCTTCCCTCCCTCTGGCCAGCTATAGGCACTCAGGCCAGCCGCAGCCACAGGCACCCACAGGCACCCAGGACCACAGGGCATGCTGCCTAACCCCAGGGCCGGAAAGGGCCCCAGCCCCTCTATGTGCCTGCCTGGCCGAGTCCCACTACTCTGACTGCTGTGGCTTAAAGAACTTTGCCAAATATATTCTCCCCAGCCTCCTGGGGAGAGGGCGTGAGCTGAGAAACTGGAGATGCTACAGCCCCGCTGAGAGCGCACCTTCCTCAGCATCTCCAGAAGCCGGAGCACCTGGTTGGAAGGCTCCCGGCTCTGATCCTGGCCTGAGAAGGCAGGGAGCCACAGAGTGTGCGTGGTGCTTGGTGAAAGGGTGACCTTACTGGACTCGCACACACTGCCACTGACAATGGCATGACGTCATGGAGACTGAAGGAGCAGAGAAATGCATCCGGAACTGGGGGGTCCCGCGCCAACCCAGCAGGCGGGCGCCTCTCCGACAGCCCACTTCGAAGATAGCATGCCCTGCAGCCCCAGGCAGACCTCCCGCAGCAGTCCCGCCTCTCCTCGGGGCCCCCACCTGGGGAGCGCACGCACGCTGCACTGCTGCCACTGCTGTCGCCTCCCAGCCCGAGGCGCCCACCTCGACCCACCCGCCCCTCCGCGGGGCCTGGGCCTCAGGAGTGCACGCTGCACCACAGCCACACCTCCACATGCCTTGCCTGCCTCGCCTCCCGTCCTGCTGGCTATGACCCCTGCTCCTGATTGGCTGGTAGCATAGCCAATCAGGAGCCAAGATACAGTCACATTTGCATGTTACTTTTTAAAAAAATATATTTTATTGATTTTTCACAGAGAGGAAGGGAGAGGGACAGAAAGTCAGAAACATCAATGAGAGAGAAACATCAATCAGCTGCCTCTTGCACACCCCCTACTGGGGATGTGCCCGCAGCCAAGGTACATGCCCTTGACTGGAATCGAACCTGGGACCCTTCAGTCCGCAGGCCAAGGCTCTATCCATTGAGCCAAACCGGTTTCAGCTGCATGTTACTCTTTTATTAGATAGGACTAGAGGCCTGGTGCATGAAATTCATGCATGGGGGTGGGGGTGGGGAGAGGGAGTGGTGTCCCTCAGCCCAGCCTGCAAAGACACCAGCATCCTTCACCCCAGCCTCTAGCCAGAGGTTCCTCTCCTCCTTCCACACAGCCTCTGGGGAGATGCTTGTCCTGGGGCCTCCTCAGGGCCTTGGCACACGATGCCCTGTCAGGTACTCAGGGATTGGGCTTTCAGGTCTGGCTTCCCCGCCTGGCATGGCGCACATTTGCTGCCATGGGAGCGACACCTCAGGAGTTGCCCCCTTGGACCATACTACTTGCAAGTGTGTGTGTATGTGTGTGTGTGGGGGGAGGGCAGTGATTTGATGCCTGTAGTGTGCCCACCGGACATGCCCCTGCTGCGGGCCATGCTGGTCGTGTCTGGACTGCAGGCAGAGGTCTGCTAGGCTGCGACTGGGGGCTGCAGGTGGAGGAGCCCAGCACCCATAGGGCTCCATCAGCATCAGGAACTGGAAAGACCCATTTTTCTGGTTCTTCCTCTCCCTCCGCACAGCCGGCCCGTTCTCTCTCTGCGCCCATGCGGCTGGGCTGGTGGGGCACGGATGCTGTGCTCGCGGCCACGGCCAGCCCCTCTTCTCCCTCCCCGCAGGCAGGCCGGTGGGGCACAGACACTGAGCTCGCTGTCCCGGCCGGCCTGTACTCTCCCTCCACGCGGCCAGGCAGGTCGGTGGGGCACAGACACTGAGCTCGCTGTCCTGGCTGGCTATTCTCTCAGTGGCCACAGCCATCTTGGTTGGGGTTTATTTGCTCCTGATTCACTTGTGGGCATGGCTTGTGGGCGTAGCTTGATCAGAGGTATGGTCAATTTGCATATTACTCTTTTATTATATAGGATAGATGGGAAAGAATCAGAACTAGAAATGCCGTGAAGGAAGGTTGTCTCTGCAGAGTAATGTTATATTGTGTATATAGGGAGGAGGATGAAGGGGAAAGTACCAAAACATGAAATCATTGTTTCATTTCCCCCCCCTCTCACTTTCCCATTATTTTCCATAAGCTATAATCCTTACATTTATAAAAGGTATATTCGTTTCTTTTGTACATATTTAGTAGTTTGACGTAGAAGAGATATAAACTAGTATAATTATCCAGTTATCATAAAGCAGTGATGATAATAAACAAGAAAAAGACTCATCTTCTGAGGGAGGTATACGTCTTCAGAGCTCACAACCAGAATTTTCTATCATATTAACAATCACATGTGGAGATTCTAGGGTTTAAATTTATTTAATAAATGTACTATAATAAATTTCAGCACAATTTTATATATCCAAACTAAAGATCCATATTTACCTCTAATAACCGAGGTATCCAGCCTTTCCGGTACCCGTATGGGGGAGGTTCTCTTCGGGAGGAGACCAGTGAGGTCTGCCGTGATCTCTGGGATCTTGCCTTTTCTTCAGCCTCAAGCTGGTCCTGAGATAGCTGAGTAGGTGCAGGTAAAAAGCTGTAAGCAAAGATAACAAAAGTCAGAATTTTTAAAAATGCTTACAATTAATTTGATTATTGCAATTTGGCCACCAGGGAGTATTTTCCTAAAAGACTTTTTCCTTTGAGCAAAATAGCAAACTTTTCATAACATATGGCAGTATCCAGTATCAGTTATTTCATTATACCTGGAAAGAAATAAGTCCTCAACACCTAGAGTAACAATATTTGACTAGAATGCAGGCAAATGGCACCCAGAAATAAAAATTAACAAATATTTCACATACGAGACAAACTATTGAGATTTTATGTTCCCATACTTCTTTTCTGGAAACAAGCAAGTAAACATCCTCAATTACCCAGGGGCCAACTCTCTAATACATGGTTTTCTTACTGTCTGCTATTCTTACACTTCTTATTTTTAACTATTTTACTCTTATGCTTTTTACTTTTAACTACAGTTCTTTTATAGTTATAAAAGAACAAAGATTAGAACTGAATGTAAGAGATTGGTAAAAGGAAGAAGCACCAGTTGCACATTTAAGTGCACTTTAGAATGCAATTTAAAACTTAAGAGGTCAAAGATTTAAAGCCAAAAGATGTAATCTGTCACTCTTTATTCAAAACAGCCTTCTACAAAATCAATAATTGTCAACCTTTTTTATATTGTGGCATACATAAACTAATTACTAAGCTTCTGCAGCACACCGAAAAAACAAGCAAACACACACACACACACACACACACACACACACACACACGCACACACACGTTTTGCTGATCTGACAAAAATAAAGTATAATTTTGATTCATTCACACTGGATTGCTGTTTTGGGTTGACAGTTGTCATTTTTTAAATTTGATAATCTAAGGGAAAAAGAGGTCAGTGCCCTTGACTAAATAGTCAGGTAGGTACTGGATGTTTTAAAAATTCGTGCAGCACATGGGTTGCATATCACTGTAGTAACCCATTCCTAATAACTTTTAAGTATGAGGTTAGTATAGAATATTCCAAAGTACCACAAAAGGACTGCAAGAGATAAATAATGTGTTTAATGGAAAGTTAAGGTCTCTATAATTCTTGAATAGTGAGCATATTTGCAGAAGCAGTAAAGCTTATTTATTAAAAAATATTTATTGATCACTTGAGTCCAGGCACTGTGGTAGGCAGGCAATGAGACTAAAAACTGAGATATACAGCTTACAGTCTTTACAGGTAAGAGAAACAATCCAATAATCACACAAATCCATAATTACAAATTAAATTACGCGATAAAAGAAAAATTCAGAGTGCTATGAACTCTGAGCATACATCAGAGGAAATCTAATCCAGTGGGGAAGGGGAAGACAGTTAATGTGATAGCTAAGAGATCAGAGTTCAAATCCCATCTATGCCACTTACTAACCTGGATAAACTACTTACCTCTCTGAACCTCAGTTTTCTCATCTGTAACGGTACATCATAGTGTTGTTATAAATATTAAATGAGAAAATTCAGAACTTGGTAGTGTCTAAATATCATTCAACCCATGTTCCATAAATATTTGGATATGAGGAGCTGCTCTGATTCTCCCGGGTGGAGTTAGTTGCCCCTCAAGACACTCTGTATACCAATACTATAACATCTACCTAACTGTATTACAATCATCTATTTACCTTTTTCTTTTTTTTTTCTCTAACTAGACTGTAAGCAACTAAGGACAGGAATCGAGCCTTAGGTTTCTTTCATCCCTAACTCCCCTGGCACTGTCTAGGTCACAGCAGGGGCTACTTAAGTGTTTGTAGGAGAAAGAAACTCACTCTATCCTTCTCACTAACCATCTTTATGTCACTAGAGACTTCGTGTCTTTCTTAAACCATCTCAGGGATTTGCATTTGCTATTCCCTCTGCCATAAACAGTCTATTTACTTACTAAGAACATTATAGTGCTTTTATAGAGAACGCTTCCCCAGCCTTTTAGTGCTAGCACCTTGGCATTCATGTCTCTGCTAAATTACCCTTCCCTGGAGCTATTTTATGACCACCTTGTCCAAAACAGCACTCCACCTCAGACCTTACTTTATTACTAATACATACTACTTATTAACTTATTTACTCATATGGACTCTGTTTCTTCCAGAATGTAACTCTATGAGGACAAATGTGCCTGACTGATTCAATACTATATAAAACCTTCACTAGTAACAGTGCCTGGCACATGGTATATTTTCAACAAATAACAGAATGAATGAATAATCCAAAGATTTGGGCTTCTACCATATTTATTTGCAGTAAATCATATATGTTTAATACATAGAAGGGATACAAAGACAGTTACAAAGAAGCCTTCTGTTAGAAGAATTGGTTACTAAAATGATTAAAAAAAACAACAAAAAAAAAACACACAGGCGGCCTGCCAAAGCACAGTTTGGACAATCCAGTGAACAGGTAAATTGGCCTGGATTAAGGTCAAAACAAATTCTAGCCTATCAGAAGGTTAAGGTCAGAACACATTCTAGCCTTTCAGAGGGTCTTAATTTTGCTGTTCCCAATAAAGGATGGCATTCTCACAAAGAAACACACTCCTGGTGTGAGGAGGGGGAAAGGGAGCAGAGGTGGTACAGAGGGATGCATATGCAAGCGAAGTTTATTCAGTGATTCTTAGATGGGAGCAAAATATCTATATTGTAGATATTTGGCAATTTTGTCAGGATCTGAAGTTTGTCAGGGTGAAGAGGGGGTAGGGGTATCACTGGCATTTAGTGGGTAGAGGCCAAAGATGCTGCTTACCATCTATACTAACAAAAGTCCTTGTGGTTATCACACCCTCACACCATGATGCCCTCATGCCGTAACAACCCATCACCAAGAGGCTGCATGTGAAGCAGGCAAATGTGGGTGGGCAGAGACTTGACGCTGCATGCGCAGTGTGGAGGTGGGTCCTGGTGGCTCTGTGTGGCAACACTGGGGGTCCAGTGGTTCCACACAGTGTGGAGGCAGGAACCCTGGCTTTGGCCTACCTTTTTGAGGCAATCCATTGAGGAGCCCCGGATGAATGGGCGGGCCCTTCCTCTTTGGTGAGATCAATTGCGGGGCTCCTGCACTGTGAGAGGGCACAGGCCAGGCTGGGAAACTACCCCCCAACAAGTTCACGAATTTGTTGCACTGGGCCTCTAGTCTTGTCCTATATAATAAAAGGGTAATATGCAAATAGACCCAACAGCAGAACTGAACCAACCAAAGCATAATATGCTGATGATATCCTAAGGCTACTCAACTGCTCGCTATGATGTCCACTGACCACCAAGGCGCAGACAGTCAACTGGTCGACCAGTTGCTATGATGTGCACTGACCACCAGGGGGCAGATGCTCCAACCAGTAGGTTAGCTTGCTGCTGGGGTCCAGCCAATCAGGACTGAGCGAGATGGGCCGGACATACCCTTGAGCTCTCCCATGATACCTCTCCAGCTCAATTATGCATTGATGGGGTCTCTCAGCCTGGCCTGCGCCCTCTCACAATCCAGAACCCTTCAAGGATGTTGGAGAGCTGGTATCAGGCCACCCTCCTTGGAAGGGCACTAGATGTAGGACTTAAGGCTGGCAAGCACTGCTGCAGCAGCGCAAGCCTCTCCCAATTGGGGCTGATTGGGCATGAGCCCACAGCAGGCACAGTGAGGCTAGGATGAGCAGGAGTGGCAGATAGGAGCTGCAGGCAGTGTTGGACTGCAGGTTTCGGTCCAATCCCTGCAGGTCACTCAGAGGGACCTCACCCATGCATGAATTCGTGCACTGGGCTTCTAGTCCTCCTATAATAAAAGGCTAATATGCAAATTGACCAAATGGCAGAACAACCAGTTGCTACAATGTACACTGGCCACCGGGGTACAGACGCTCAAAGCAGGAGCTGCCCCCTGGTGGTCGGTGTGATCCCATAGTGGGAGAGCCACTCAGCCAGAAGCCCGAGTTGGACCTCCCCTGAGGGCTTCTGGACCGCAAGAGGACACAGGCCAGGCTGAGGGGACCCCACCACTACCACCATGCACGAATTTTGTGCATTGGGCCTCTAGTCTCACATAAAAGGACAACTCCATAAAAGAATGACTTATCCAGTCCAAATGTCGATAGTGCCACTGTTGCGACATCTTTGTACCCCTTCCTCTTCACTAAAAAAAAAAAAAGCATTATTACATGTAATTATATAGATAATCTTAAATATATTTGCATTTAGACAATTAAACCCAAATGACTTTAACAATCACTGGTGACAACAAAACTGTTGCACATCAGTATGTAAATTCCTGCTATTAATCCCTGGTAGATTCTGATAATAACAACATTTTGTCTAGAAACTTGAGACCACCTCCAAAAACCGAATCAGTCAGAACGAACTCTACAAAATCAGAAACCTATGTAATCCCTAAGACAAGCTATATAGAGAGTGCACTCTACCATTGCAATTTTAAGCACACAATACCCACTTCATCAGTTTTGTTTTTTTCCTGCACGTCCTTTTCAAAGTTCACCTTTTTCACAAAACTACAAAGCCTTTCCTCATAATTCCACTAATCTTTGTTATGGTGCCTTCCACCTAGAGGGCACTCAATCAAATGTTTGAAGCCCACATTTACTACTAAAGAAAAACTCTCCAGTCCATTCAGCTCATCCCATCGAATTCCCTCTGCATTTAAGATTAATACTACACAAATAAGTATTCTGGGTTCTTTGTTTCATATCTCTACGCCTTGTTCACCATCTTTTCCTGCTACCAAAGACTGTCCTATTTCCTTCAGCATACACACAAGCCCTAGGAAGGAGCTCAAGTGGATGTCCTAAAGAGGTTTCTTTTCCAACATCTCTTTGACACTCAACTTTCCCTACTACGTCCTCACACGGAAAGTTTTTCTACTCAGATGGGGCGGCAAGATCGCGGACTAGCAGGAGTTACATAACTCCTCGGGCTCTCCCACTTTGCTATCTTTTCCTTAAAGGCAGGGGCCGCTTTACATACGGTTACCAAGGCAACCAGGAGCAGCAAAAATTCTGAAGTGGTTCTATCTACGGAAGAAACTCTAAGGTCCAAAATTAAAGTGCGGAGCTGCGGCGCAAATTAGTAGACAGCAGCCACTACTGTGGATAGGTTTTCTGTTCGGTGCTCATGCCGACCACTTTTTTTTCCCCTTTAATGCTCAGGAATCCTAGTTTCGGGGCAGACGGTTTAGACCTCAGCTGACAACCGGCCGTCCAACAAGTCGCCTCCAGCCCGCTTCACTCCGTCTAAACAAAAAAGCCACTGCCCTCCACACCCTGTCGCGCACTCAAGGGAGCGCTCTCCACCCCGCCCCCCAATGCTTAAGCGAAAAACAAGTGTGACTCCTGGGCAGCTGAGGCCAGAGAACTCTCCACCACGCCGCTGCTTTCGGCCCTAGCGAGGGGGCACACAACCCGGGAAGCCGCTCAGGAAAGACCCCAGCTTCGGCGAGGCCTAGTCGCCCCGGTGGCCGGCGGGAGGGCCAGGCCGAGGTCTCGGCCCACGTCGTTCTGTGCCCTGGGCCCAGTCACCGCTAGGACAGTGTGGACAGAAAAACGAAAAAAGTGGTACTACCAGACTCTTCCGTATCGCCTGAGAACCCGAATTATGAACCTACCTGGTGAGCGCCATCTTCTTCCGCTTGCTTTCAGCGCCCGCGACAGCACCGCGGGGCGGGTCTTTCCCCAAGACGAGTTAGGAAAAGTAAGGAGCGCGCAATACGCACGCGCAGTAACCGCAAGGTGTTATGGGATTTGTAGTTCTTGGAATAAGTCCACCATTCGGTTCTATTCTATCTAGACCAAGTTGTTATGGGATAAGCAATTCATGTAAAAGCACACGCTTCGCTCATCTATTGTAAAATGATAGAGCTTACCTAAGAGGCGGCCTTTCAAACTTTTATTCTATTCCCTATTCATTTCTCTTATAGGGATAGCAAATATAAAGGGGTTTCCTGAGACAGCAATATTAAAGAATGAAGTGTTAAAAAAAAATGAAGCGTTTTTTAAAAAATATATATATTTATTGATTTCAGAGAGTCAGGGAGAAGAGGAAGATAGAAATATCAACAATTAAAGAGAATCATTGATCAGCTGCCTCCTGCACGCTCCCCTCCTGGGAATAAAGCCTGCAACCCGGAATTGAACCTGGTACCTTTCAGTCAGCAGGCTGAATGCTCTATCCACTGAGACAAACCACTGACACAAACTGGGTAGGATAAAGTGTTTTAAAACAGTAGAAAATCATAAGACTAGCGAATGGAGAGTTCTTGGACACTATGAAAATATTTATACTCAAATTTTTCTTTAAATTTTATCCCTTACCACAAGACACCCCACCACCACCACAACCTCTCCTCATTCTCCTGAGGAGGTATTGTTTAATCCTTATTAAGTTACCTTTAGAAAGGGGACCCGAGAAAGAGGACACCAACTAAAATGGGCTCCCAGTGGTTAACTGGGCTCAAATTTAAAAATAAATAAAGAAACCAGTTTAGCTTCCATTTCTACACAAGAAGCTCTCAAGAAAGTGCACTTCAGGAAGATGTTTGTTTTTTACCCTGAGATAGCCCTTATAAAGGAGTTTCTGGAATTCTATTTCAACTAATAGGTCTGAGGCTTTTCCAATCCAATCAGAGCTGCACAGTTCTGACCAATCAGAGTGGCTCTATTCTGACCAATCAGGACAATGACTTTCAGACCAATCAAACTTCAAGAATTTGGAGTCCTCATTTGCATGAGGACAGACCAATCAGGGCCCAGATCTAGGGACTTCTGTCCATATAAGCCAGCTCACCTTGGGAGTAGAGAAAGGGCAAAGCAGACCTACAAGGAACAGAATGAAAGTGGCCTAGCACCAGGGCTGCCCCACAGCTGTGCTATTTGTGTAGGGATGCTGTGTATCACAATTGAGTTCTCTTGCACTGAATAATTTCCCTTTTTACTGCACCCCAAGATAGGGATTTCTGCTGGCACTGAATTGATGCCAATGACAATCCATTGAGACTCATGTGTTATTTATATATGAATGTATGTGTTTTAGACAGTGTTTTACATAAATTATGGGTAAAACATCTTTGATGAAGCGATAGGATAAATGGCATCTGGTTCAAAATACTGGAAAGAGGAAAGTGGGTGAAGTATAGATGAAATGAGAATAGTCTTGAATTTTGATCACTATTGAAGCTGGATAATGGGAATATGGATGTTAACTTTAGTATTTTATTTTTGCATATGTTTGAAATTTTCTATGATAAAAAATAGAAAAAATACTTTTATTTTTTTTCCTTTTTTTTTTATTGTTCAGTTTATTAATTACATTGTTTCCCCTTTTTTATCCCCCTATATCTCCCCTCCACCCTGTACCTATCCCACCCTCCGCCCTCACCTCCCCCTCCCCAATGTCCTCTCCCATTGTTGCAAGATTTTTGTCCAATCTCTTGCTGCACTTCCCACAACCCTTTTCTCCCCAAGAATTGTCAGTCCATTCCCTCTCTATGTCCATGTTTCTGTTATAGTCACCAGTTTATCTTGTTCATCAGCCTATCAGTTCACTTGATTTTTATGATCATTTGTTGATAGATGTGTATTTGTTGTTCATAATTTATATTTTTACCTTTTTCTTCTTCCTCTTCTTAAAGAATATCTTTCAGCATTTCATATAATACTGGTTTGGTGGTGATGAACTCCTTTAGCTTTTTCTTATCTGCGAAGCACTTTATCTGACCTTCAATTCTGAATGATAGCTTTGCTGGATAGAGTAATCTTGGTTGTAGATTCTTGCTCTTCATTATTTTGAATATTTCTTGCCACTCGCGTCTGGCCTGCATCGTTTCTGTTGAGAAATCCGCTGACAATCGGATGGGTGCTCCCCTGTAGGTAACCAACTGTTTTTCTCTTGCTGCTTTTAATATTCTCTCTTTATCTTTTGCTCTTGGCATTTTAATTATGATATGTCTTGGTGTGGTCCTCTTTAGATTCCTATATTTTGGGGTTCTGTGTACTTCTTGGGCTTTTAAGTCAGTTTCTTTCACCAGGTGGGGAAAGTTTTCAGTCACTATTTCTTCAAGTAGGTTTTCATTAACTTGCTCTCTCTCTTTTTCTGGCACCCCAATAATTCGGATGTTGGCTTGCTTGAGGTTGTCCCAGAGGCCCCTTACGCTATCTTCAATTATCTGAATTCTTTTTGTTTCTTGCTTTTCCAGCTGAGTGGATTTTGGTTCTTTGTATTTCAAATCTTTGACTTGGTTCTTGTGGCCCTCTGGACTGCTTTTAGGACTTTGTGTAATATTTTTTATTTCAGTCTGTGTATGCTTGATTTCTAGTTGGTCCTTTTTTTTATCTGTGAGGGTCTGGTTCATATCCTCAGAGGTCTTGTTCATTTCCCTGAGGGTCTCATTCATTTGCTTGTAAGTATCATTCATCTCCTTGTAATTCTCATTCATTTGCTGGTTGGTCTTGTTTATTTCCTGGTAATTCTCATTAATTTGATCGGCCTTTTGTAGGAGCCTCTTGAAAAGCCTTATAACCGTGGTTTTGAACTCAATGTCTTGTCGTCTTTTCTCCTCCATTTCTTTCACACCTGATTTTTTTCCATGTCTCTGCATGGTGGCTGCTTTATGTGGTGGCTATCCTCAAAGGGACAGTGGCTCAGTCTCCCCGGTTACCTGAGGTGGGTACTCTTACTGCAATCCTTTATGGGTTGTATTCAGTGTTTTTGAATTTAAACCCAGCTTTTTGTTGTTAGCCCTAGGAGGGTTTGACCTCCAGGCCAATTGGCTGTGAAGGGAGACTGTGTTCAGATTGGATGGGCGGAGTCTCTTGGCTGCGCGCAGCGGCAGCGGTGGCGGCGGCAGCTGGGTCCTATGCGGTGCTCGCGCGCGGGTCTCTGTTGGATGGGGATGGCTGCAGACTCCTCCAAGAAAAAGCCGCTAGTCTCTTCCCCTTGCCAGACAACTCTGCCTTTCCCCAAATGTGCCTGCACACCAAAAGTCCAGCCCAGGGCTGTAAAATAAATGGTTTCCGGAACCAAGTTTCCAGGGGGCAAGTCGCGGGTTTGCGCACCGCGCCCCGCTTCCAGGGTGCGTCCCCCGGACCTCGGACCGCGCCCAGTTCCGGGTAATCTGTGCAGGGGGACCTCTCCTACCCTGGATCTCGGACCTCGCCCGGCTCGGGAAATCTGGGCAGTGAGACGCCTCCGCCCTTCCTCGTGGGCGAAATCCGGCCGGTCCCTGCTCCAGCCCCAGCCCGCGCGCGTGACCAGAGCGGCTCCTAACCTCTTTCCGTCTGAAAGATTGCGCTCCCGCCGGTCCTGAGTCTGTGTCCCACCTTTGCTCCTATTAGTGGAGTTTACATTCAGCCAGCTTTCTGGCGATTCTGGGTGCTTGTCTGTTCTGCTGTTATGTTGTAGTTCTTAAATAGTTGCGCGGGGCAGAACAATAGGTGTTTGCTTATGCCGCCATCTTGGTGTTCCCCCCAGAAAAAATACTTTTAAAAAATATATATTTTATTGATTTTTCACAGAGAGGAAGGTAGAGAGATAGAAAGTCAGAAACATCGATCAGCTGCCTCCTGCACACCCCCCACTGGGGATGTGTCCACAGCCAAGGTACATGCCCTTGACTGGAATTGAACTTGGACCTTTCAGTCCGCAGGCTGATGCTCTATCCACTGAGCCAAGCCGGTTTCAGCTAGAAACAAACTTTTAATTGCAGTATAGCACACATAGAAAGGTGCATACACACTAAGTGTATTGCTCTTTGAATTTTCCCAAACCAAATACTAGTCTGAGCAGAAGAAGCATCTCCTCTACACCCACCAGGATGATTCCATTTCTGGTGTGACAACATTGTTCTGGTCATGCTTGTTACCCTACACAATGTGATAAACAATTCTGCATTTAACAATGACAAAAAAAAAGTTTTTTTCTTTGTCTTATATCCTGTGGCAGGCAGGATTCTAAGATCTCTCCCAAGAGCTCTTCCGTCCCTTCCTCCTTTCCCTCCCCCTATCTCCCATTTATATATCCTGCATAATCCCTGGATCTGTGAACATGATGGAATATCAGTCCCCAAACTGTGTTTATATTACAGAAGTCTCCCCTTATCCATCTAGTACTTTTTTCTGCCCCAGACCTGCAATCAGTCACTCCTCCAACAAGTTCTCCTTTAAGTGCGAAAGTGATATTTAGAGGAAACATTCTGGATGACGCGAATGCTCATCATGTTACCGAGTTGATTATTATTTGTAAGGCTTTTCAATAGACAGAGCTAAAAAATTCACACACACATTTTTTGAGAAATGCATCGTATTTTCATACCAATATTTCCCAAACTACAGATTCAGGATTACACAGATTTTACGTGTATCTCTTCTGAAAATCTTAGTATTTAATTGCATAATTGTATATGTAAAACCATGGATAAGGGGAGACTTCTGTAATATAAACACAGTTTGGGGGCTGATATTCCATCATGTTCACAGACCCAGGGATTATGCAGGATATATAAATGGGAGATAGGGGGAGGGAAAGGAGGAAGGGACGGAAGAGCTCTTGGGAGAGATCTTAGAATCCTGCCTGCCACAGGATATAAGTCAAAGAAAAAAAACTTTTTTTTTGTCATTGTTAAATGCAGAATTGTTTATCACATTGTGTAGGGTAACAAGCATGATCTGGGAGTCTGAAGATACATATTCAAGTGATCCTATCTCATAAAAGAGTAGTATGCAAATTGACCATACCTTTGCTACACCAAATAAACCACAAGCCACACCCACCAATCAGGAGAGAGCTGCAAATTAACACCCTACCAAGATGGCTGCTGCCCATGGCAGGGCAATTGCTGGGTTCCCGAGGCTGGAAAAAGCCTCGTCACGAGGCTTTTTCTGACCTTTGGCAGGCAGGCCGGGGCTGGGGTGGATCCAGCCAGCGATCAACTGGGTCACAGGGCAATTGCTGGCTGGGGTCCCCTGTCCAAGGTCTCCTGCCCAAGGACTGGCCTTGGGCAGGCTGGGGCTGGGTGGAGCCAGCCAGCAATTGGCTCCATTGCAGGGTGATTGCTTGTGGGGGGACGAAAGCCTTGGCCAGAGGCTTTCAGCCTTGGGCAGGCAGGGGGTGAGCTGTCAGCAGGACATCCTCTGAGTGCTCCCAGTATGTGAGAGGAGGCAGGTTGGGCTGAGGGACCACTCACGCCCAGTGCACGAATTTTGTGCACCAGGCCCCTACTGTATAACAATAAAAGTATAATATGCTAATTAGACCTGGCAGCGGAACAAACTTCCAGACATTATTCCTGATGAAGCCACAGTGGTGGGGGCCAAAGCAGAGGCAGGTAGGGGTGATCAGGCAGGCAGGCAGAGAGGTTAGGGGCAATCAGGCAGGCAGGCCAGCAGTTTGAGGAGATCAGGCAGGCAGGCAGGCTAGCAGTTAGGAGCCAGAAGTCCTGGATTGTGAGAGGGATATCTGAGGGGTCCCAGATTGCGAGAGGGTGCAGGCTTGGCTAAGAGATTCCTGCCCCCTGCCCCATCTTGTGTATGAATTTTATGCATCAGACCTCTAGTAGTTTCATAATAAGCTTTGCTATCATGGTCTAGACACTTAAACTTCTTTGGTTTCAATTTTATCAAACTAACTGCTTATCCTGTTAACTGCTTGATATATATATATATATATATATATATATATATATATATATATATATATATGCTTATGACAATCAACTCTAAAATACTATGTAAATATATTAGTTATTACAGTTAATACTGTGGTTGACAGTGATCTGCCTTAATTCTGCTCCAGGAACCTATTATTTCTAAAAAGAGAATAAAAGAGGAGCAAATTAGATAAGATCCCAGAAGCCAAGATTAAGGAGCTTAGATTTAATTCAGCAGGTATTTTGAAGCTGAAGGAGGACTTAACTGGGATGAAGAAACCGGCTTGAAAGATAATTCTTAAGGCAGATGGGTTTCTAAGGTGATGAGAGACAAAAAAGGCCACTGAGGACAAGGTTAAAATAATTAACATGGGAAATCAGTCAGATAGAGACCAAAACTTGGAAAGTAGGATTGAAAGAAAAAGGTGAGCTGAAACCGGTTTGGCTCAGTGGATAGAGCGTTGGCCAGCGGACTGAAGGGTCCCAGGTTTGATTCTGATCAGGGGCATGTACCTTGGCTTCGGGCACATCCCAGTAGGGGGTATGCGGGAGGCAGCTGATCAATGTTTCTCTCATCGATGTTTCTGACTTTCTATTTCTCTCCTCTCTGTAAAAAATCAATAAAATATATTTTTAAAAAAAGAAAGAAAGAAAAAGGTGAAAAGGGGCTTTTATTTATTTTTGATTCTTTATTGTTTAAAGTATTACATATGTCTCCTGTTCCCCCCATTGATCTCTCCCCAGTCATTTCCACTTTCCCAGCACATGCCCTCATCCCCCTACTGTTTGTGCCCATGGTTATGCTTATATGCAGAGCTTTCATTATTTTTTAAATTAATTATATTGTTGAGAGTATTATAGATGTCCCCTATTTTCCCCCTTTTGCTCCCCTCTACCCATCTCCCCTCACCCCCATTCCAGGCCTTCACCTATCTATTGACTGTGTTCATGGGCTATTATTCATTTGTGTTTCTAAACCTATTCACTTTTTTTACCTGTACTCCCCAATCTGGCAATCGTCAAAATGTTCTCTTATCCATGAGTCTGTTTCTGTTTTGCTTTTTCATCTATTTTGATTTTTAGATTAAATTGTTGATAAATATGTACTTATTGTCATTTTATTGTTCCTCTTTTTAAAAAATATATTTTATTGATTTTTCACAGAGAGGAAGGGAGATGGATAGAAAGTCAGAAACATCGATGAGAGAGAAATTATATAGATCAGCCGCCTCTTGCACACCCTATACTGGGAATGTGCCTGCAGTCAAGGTACATGCCTTTGACTGGAATTGAACCGGGGACCTTTCATTCCACAGGCTGAGGCTCTATCTACTAAGCCAAACTGGTTTCAGCTATTGTTCTTCTTCTTGATCCCTCCTTCTCCTCTCCCTCTTCCCTCTCCTCCTCCTCCTTTTTCTAGAACACCCTTTAACATTTCATGTAATAGTGGTTTGGTGGTGATGAATTCATTTAGTTTTGTTGTGTTTTTTTTTGTCTGTGCAGCTCTTTTTCTGATCTTCAATTCTAATTGATAACTTTTCTGGACAGAATAATCTTTGTTGTAGGTCCTTCCTTTTCATCACTTTCAATATCTTGCCACTCCCTTCTGGCCTGCAAATTTTCTGTTGATAAATAAGCTGACAATTATATGGGTGCTCCCTTATAGGTAACTAACTGCCTTCCTCTTGCAGTTTTAAGATTCCCTCTTTGTCTTTAACTTTTGGCATTTTAATTATGATGTGTCTTGATGTAGGCCTCTTTGTGTCCCTCCTGTTTGTGTTTCTCTGTGCTTCCTGGACGTGTATGTCTGTTTCTTTCACCAGTAAGGGAAGTTATTTGTCATTTTTTCATGTACTTTCTCAATTTCTTGCTCCCTCACTGAAGAAGAGCTTTTAAAATCCACTCTCATTTTTCACAGAGACACATCCATGTGAAGCATTTCTATTAGTCCTGTTCCCTCACTGTCTTTGGGCATATAGAGAATAGCAACTGACTTTAATAACAATCTTAGCAAAACATAAGTAAGAAAGCAAATCTACTGCAAAAGTAAAATGATATTTTACCCCAAGGTTAAGTACTTTATTCATATTTGTGGGGGTGGGATCTTCCTTATAGCATTCATCCCTCATTACCTGCTTGCTCATAAATACAGAGCCCAGTGTTACCGCATGTTGCAATCCACTGATTCTACTTTTAGTAATCCAGAAATAGGGTGGAATTTGCCCTAATCCTAACTAGTTATGGCTCTGTACCCATCAGTGAATTTTAGCAGTAGTGTTACTAGAAGGCACAAGACCTCTGTTCTTATCTTCTTGAAGGCAATATTTCAGTCAAGAGACAAAATGCAACAAAGCAAGCCAGAATTTATTGGCTGCAGCAAAAACACACTTAGGCCAGTGAAACAAGGAAGGGCATAGAGGAAGCAACAGGAGGGCCCTAACTGAGAAGTTAGAGAAAAGGGGCCTTGGATAAGCTGCAACTGACCACTGCTCTCCTAGTTGCAAGTCTTGTGAGCTCCTTTAGTGGGAAGAAGGAGAGAAGGAAACAGTGCATGATCTTCAATTCTAATTGATAGCTTTTCTGGACAGAATAATCTTTGTTGTAAGTCCTTTGTGTTGAGGGTATTTACCTCTCCCTTTTGGGTGGGAATCTTAGTGGAGGGGGAGTGTCATGGGAGGGTCTCAATAGAACATTCATCAGCTTCCCCGGGTACACTCTTTCAGGGTCCTGATCTCCACTGACTGGTTGACACCAGGGCAGATGGTTATTAGTCAGTATAGCTGGTCCTAAGGCAGCCATGGGTAACTTGTCTGGTTTTGCTGCTTTGTGTGTGTGTGTGTGTGTGTGTGTGTGTGTGTGTGTGTAGCTGAAATATAATTGAGGCCTAGATGTTATCTTTAGGGAGAAAAAGGTCAGGAGGTCTAAATTGCATGACCAGTGACATACTGATGGAAGGAAAATTACCCTTGGGATGAGGTTTTTATTTTGCCAGTTTTGTCCCTTGTTAGGCATCTGAGGCTGTCTGCCCTGGTAAGTTTCTGTTCCTGGCTCATGGTTCTTGCTCTGCTTATGTCTGTCTAATGGCCTATAATAGTAATTGTAGGGTGGAGTAATTTTACACACACATTCCGGAGTCAGTGTTCCTGGGTTTCCTTCCCAGCACCCTAATCTGCTAAGTGTGCATCCTGAGCAAGTCACTTAACTTTTCTGTTTTCTCACTGGCCAAAAAAAAAAAAAAAAAAAAGCTAAAGTAGCCGAAACCGGTTTGGCTTGGTGGATAGAGTGTCAGTCAGCCTGCGGACTGAAGGATCCCAGGTTTATTTCTGGTCAAGGGTACGTACCTTGGTTGTGGGCACATCCCCAGTGGAGGGAGTGCAGGAGGCAGCTGATCGATGTTTCTCTCTCATCGATGTTTCTCTTGCATCGATGTTTCTAGCTCTCGATCCCTGTCTTTTTCTCTCTGTAAAAAAATCAATAAAATATATTAAAACAAACAAACAAAAAAGGGTAAAGTAAGTATAATCTAGTCCCACAGAGTTGTTGGATAATTAAATGAGTTAATCATGTAAAGTGATTACAACAAACCAGTATGGAGTAAGCATTGAAAAAGTAATTATTTTCTTACCTTAATTTAATTGGCTTTAACGACATTTATTGAGCTTCTTAAACTTCAGATTTTGTAGTAAAGTAAGGCAATTACACTCAATTTTATTTCTAGGGTACCTTCCAACTAACATTCTTTTCTCCTAAATGATTGTGTTTTTATATATTGTAATGTCAGGATTTTATGCTCTGATGCCATTATATTTTAGTTATTCTTGCTTTATTTATTTATTACCTATTTATTTTATTTTTTTACTGATCTTAGAGAAAGAGAGAGAAAAATATCAATGTGGGAAAGAAACAATCGATTGGCTGCCTCTTGCAAGCCCCATATTGGGGATTGAGCCCCACAACCTGGGCATGTGCCCTGATAGGGAATTGAAGCAGCTACCTTTTGGAACATAGACAATGCTCCACCAATTAAGCTACACTAGCCAGGGCTACTGCTTTATTTAAATTTATTCTCTGGTGAAAAATGATTCTGACCCACCTCACTGTTCCTCCTTATTAGAAGTCTTTCATTTGCTTTTACAATCTTAAAAAAAAAAAAAGTCAAAGGAACGTATCTGATTATACTAGCAGCCCGATGCATGAAACTTGTGCACGGGAATGGGGTGTTCTCCTAGCCCAGCCTGCACTCTCTCCAAACTGGGGACCCCCTTGGATCTTGTGAGGATGTGAAGGTAAATTTGAATATTACCTTTTATTATATAGGCTGTTTGCCAACACCTGGTTTATACATGTATCTTCACCTATTTACAATCTTCAAAATAATCTCTGAGTATTGGGCCAAAACCAGCAGTCAGACATCCCTCTCACAATCTTGGACCTATGGCTCCTAATCGCTTACTTGCCTGACTGCCTGGTTGCCCTTAACTAACCCGCCAGCCAGCCTGGTCAGCCCTCATTGCCCCCTTGCTGGCCTGGTCTCTCCACACAGCCAAATTGTTCAGTCGTTTGGTCATCCCTCACTACCCCCTTTGCTGGCCTAATCATAGGCAGCCATCTTGTGAGGGCCTAAAGTTCAATTTGCATGTTACCCTTTTATTATATAGGACTTGAGGCTTGGTGCATGAAAATTCATGCACTGGAGAGAAACCAACATGGCGGCATAAGTAAACACCTAAACTGCTGCCTTGCACAACAATTTCAAAACTACAACTAGAAGACAAAACAGACATCATCCAAAACCACAGAAAGGCTGGCTGAGTGTAAATTCTACAACTAGAAGGAAAGAGAAAAGCACACTGAGACTCAAAGGAACTGCAGAAGACAGAGGTACAGAGGTGCAGGAGCAGAGAGGCTGGCAACTGAGTACGTGGCTGGCTTTCTCAATAGGGAGGCAGACAACATCTCCCATCTGCTCTGAACTCCAGTTCCACGTGAGACTCTGGGATCCCAGACTGATTCGGGGGAAAACTGGACTGTATGGCAGTGGGCGAAACTCAAGACGGCTTTCCCTCAGAGGTGTTTTCAGTGATTACTGAGGGACACTGAAATACAGGCACCTTTTAGAGTAGGGCTAAGGGGAAGCCATTGATGTCTGCTAGGCCATGAGACTCTGTCCCATCCAAGCTGAGCACAGAGGCTATTGCAAGTTTTGTCTCCTAAGGAAGTCTCCAGCACAGAAGTTGTCCGAGCATAGACAGAGCTGATCCTCACAGCCAACTAGCCTGGAGGTCAATTTCTCTTAGTGATATCAACAATAATCAAGGCTTAACTACAACAAGACTGTGCATACAGTTCACAAAGGGGTGCACCAAGAGTGTCCACTACAGGTAACTGGGAAGGAAGAGCCACTAGGCCCGATAGGACACCTGGCACACAAAGCCATTCTATCAACTCAGGGAAGAAGCGAAAATGTGGAGACAAAGAAACAGAACACAAATGAAAGAAATGGAGGAAAGCAAACAGATGGATATGGAGTTCAAAACCACAGTTACAAATTTTAAAGAATGTTCTACAAAAGACTGATAAATTTAGTGAGACCCTCAAGGATATGAAAAAAGAACCAACTAGAAATTAAGCATACAGTGACTGAAATAAAAAATATATATACACATTTCCAATAGCAGCCTAGAGGATCACAAAATTCAAGTCAAAGATTTGAAATACAAAAAAGCAAATAACTTCCAATCAGAAAAGAAAAAAGAAAAAAAGAGTCCAAAAACATGAAGATAGTGTAAGGAGCCTCCGGGACAATTTGGAGCATGCCAACATCCGAATAATATGGGTGCCAGAAGAAGAGAGAGAGCAAGATACTGAAAACCTATTTGAAGAAATAATGACTGAAACTTCCCCCATCTGGTGAAAGAAATAGACTTACAAGCCCAGGAAGTGCAGAGAACCCCAAACAGAAGGAATCCAAAGAGGACCAGAGAAAGACACATCATCATTAAAATGTCAAGAGCAAAAGACAAAGAGATAATATTAAAAGCAGCAAGAGAAACAGTTAGTTACCTAAAAGGGAACATCCATACAACTGTCAGCTGATTTCTGAACAGAAACTATGCAGGCCAGACGGGAGTGGCAAGAAATATTCAAAGTGATGAACAGCAAAAACCTACAACCAAGATTACTCTATCCCTCAAAGCTATCATTCAGAATTGAAGGTCAGATAAAGAGGTTCACAGATAAGAAAAAGCTAAAGGAGTTCATTACCACCAAACCACTTTTATATGAAATGCAGAAAGGTATTCTTTAAGAGGAAGAAGAAAAAGGTAAAGATAAAAACTATGAACAACAAAATGACAACAAATACATACCTACCAACAAGTGAAGCTAAAAATCAAGAGAATGAAAAATCTTATGAACAGAATGGACTGATGAATATAATAGAATCAGGGACATAGAAAGGGAGTAGACTGACAATTCTCAGGGAGAAGAGGGTGTGAGGGGTGCAGGAAGAGACTGGACAAAAATCTTACACCTATGGATGAAGACAGGGTAAGGGCATGGGGTGGGATGGGGGATCAGGTGGAGGGGAAATATGGTTAGGGGGAGGAGGGAAGAGGAACACCTGTAATAATCTAAACAATAAATATTAAAAAAAAAATAAAACTTTTATTTTACCCTGGCAGGGGAAAAAAGAAATTTGCAACAGCCCTCACTGGTTTGACTCAGTAGATAGATCATTGGCCTGCAGACTGAAGGGTTCAAAGTTTAATTACAGTCAAGATGATGTACCTTGGTTGTGGGCACATCTCCAGTGGGGTGGGGGTGGAGGGATGTAGAAGCCAGCTAATCAATGTTTCTAACTCTCTACCACTCTCCCTTCCTCTCTATAAAAAAATCAATATATATATTAAAAAAAAGAAATTTGGAGCAGACATTTGTTTTTAATAACACCTTTATTGACATATAATCAACACACTATAAATCCATTTTAAAATGTACAATTCAGTGGTTTTTATTATATTCAGAGTTGTACAATGTAACAGTTACCACTATCTTATTTTAGGACCTTTTGTTTTTCTTTCTTTTTAAAAAGACATGCTCAGCCCTAGCTGGTTTGGCTCAGTGCATAGAGCCGGGACCTGTGGATTGAAACGTCTAAGATTTGGTTCTACCTCACTTGCTGGCTTCTACCAGCTGGCACTGGTCCGGGCTTGGGCAGCAGACAACCAAATGATGTGTTTCTCTCACATTGATATTTCTGTGTTCCCCTACTCTCTCTAAAAAACAATGGGAAAATATCCTTGAGTGAGGATTTAAAAACAATAGCAACAACAACAACCAGAAGGTGGGTAATCGGGTCAGAAGGTCAAATCGTCAAAGTGCATGAAAGCTGCCACACCGAGAATAAAAAAAATGTTCTAGCATCTCCAGGAAGGCCTGTGGGGAAGGTGCCTCCACATTCTGGAAGGTGTCCCGAACTCTGCTGTACACCATGAAGGACTGCAGCTCCAGACAGAGGAACCCGAAGTGGTTCTCATCAAACAGGAAGAAGATTCCAGGGAAGCGCTGGCGGTAGGTGTAGCCATAGCAGGTAACAATGTCCACGGCATAGAAACACATCCTGTAGGTGCGGGGGTAGTTCTGGTCTCTTGAGCTCACGCCCTCAGGCAGAACAAAGGTGTGGGCAGGCTGCTCCTCCAAAGTTAAAGCCCCAGAATCCCACAAGATGGGCTGGGCAGGCCTCTGCCAGCCATGGCACTCGCTGTCCTCAGGCCTCTCTTCCTCCTCCTGCTGCTCCAGAATCACCTGCTGGTGAATCTCCTGGAAGATGAGGGAGAGCTTGTTGAAGTTGCCCAGGATCTCCACATTTGGCGGTTGGATGCGGTGCATGAGGTGGATCTCTAAGGTATCCTTCCAGGCAGGGATGAAGGGGTCTCTCGTGATCTTCCTGGCCTTGGCATACTTCCCATGGAAGCTGAGCATGGCAACATTTAGTCTGTCTGCATGGTCGGTGCCTTTGAAGAGGCCTGGTCTGATGAGGTCATCCGGATGGCTCGGTGGCAAGTAGATGCGGTGGTAGACCTGGCAGTCAGAATCTTGGCCGCTTAACAGTCTGTTCCGTACCACCAGCCCCATTTCCTGCCTCAGCCACCTGGGTAAATTATGTTCGATGTAGGAAGACATCCTGTGGTGGTCTAACCCGTTGCACTTGGTGGTGAACTGATGCTTCTGAATCTGGATGTGGCAGCTGTGGGGCCTACTGTAGCCTTCCAAGCACTCCACCATGGCTGACTTCCACTCCGACAGGCGAATCCTAAACAAGGGCTTAAATTGCATTGGGCCATCCACTTCGAGGTTGTGGGGGGGCAGGTACCTCCAACCAGTAATGCATAAGCCGTCCAAGGCTACATTCAGCAGTTCTCTAACGGGCCCAGAATCCCGCTGCCACAGCCCCAAAATGTTTCCGTATGGGTGCAGCAGCTTTGTATAGACTTCGCGGCAAGACACACCCATCACCTCCAGGTTCGGAAGATTTTCACAAGCGCCATACTCCACCTGGCAGCGCCTTCTCCAGATGCTGTCAATGTGCAGGATGCTGTGGAATCTGGTGCAGGTCTGGGCCAGGCTGGGCAGGTCGGTGCCAGGGACCCAGATGAAGATCTCCACCAGCATCTCCACAGGCAGGTCCTGTAGCGAGCAGTGCGAGGGCGGCCAGGGGGGCGTGGAGCTCGCACAGGACTCCGCAGCTGCCTCCGCCTCCATGTGCTTCTCTGCAGGGGCCGGCTTGCTGTTGGCAACTGCTACCTCAGCAAGGACATGAAGCTGCTCACAACACCATCATCCAGATGAAGGGCCCACACTGCAGAGGCAAGAGCAGTCCTCCATGGCTTCCTGCATAACAGCCAACTACAAGGTGAGTCTCCTCAGCCAGGCTTTAAACTGGCTTGTCCCGCCCAAGAGTCAGGCCACGCCTCCCAGGGCCTAGCCACGCCCCCTCAGAGAGGAGTCACTGGTAGGACTTGACACTTTAAAAAAAAACCCACGCCCCTTACCCAGTAACAGTCGCCTCCCTTACCCAGCGCCCCTCCAAGTCCTCCCACCTTAGCCCTAGCCCCAGGCAGTCGCTAATCTGCCTTTATTAAGGATATGCCTCCAGGGGTACGCCTATTGGGGATATTTCACATAAATGCAGTCATAATATCTGGTCTTTTGTGCCTGGCTTCTTTCACTTAGCATAACACTTTCAAGTTTAATGTGCGTTATATTCTAGTGTATGGGCATCCACGTTTTGTTTACCCATTCATCACTTGATGAATTTTGTTTATTTTCCCAGTTTGAGGCTGTTATGAATAACACTGCTATGAACATTGTGTACACGTTTTTCTGTGAACATGTTTCCATTTCTTTTGGGTTTGTACCTGGAAGTGGAACTTGTGGGTCAGATGGTAACTCTATGCTCATTAGCACGTGGAGGAACTGCCAAAAACGTTTTCCAACGTGGCCCCACTATTTTACATTTCCACCAGCAATGTATGAGGGACCCAATTTTTAAACATTTTCATGAATGTTTTTAAAAGTATACATTCTAGCCATTCTTGTGAGTATTAAGGGGAACATTATTATAATTTAGAGCACAGTTGTTGACTGTAGGTTGACATGCCCTTGGACTCCAGAAAGGAAATCTCTTCTATCCTCAGCCTTCACCCAGCCTCTGCCAAATCTCTCAGGCCCCTGGTAGAAATGGGTTCCATGACCAAGGATGGAGTGGAGTTCTTCATTTTCAGTTGACCTCAGTTCTTCACATTCAAGTAACTAACGTTGTTAGTTCCCTGGGTGAATGGCTGCCTTCAAAAAGAAGAGTTCAAAATGGCTAAAAAACAACTGAGATTTGTTTTTAAAAAAAAGAAGAAGACGACGAATTCACAGTCTGCACACTATGAACATGATTTTCCTATGGCTGAGACTGGCCCTGGCCATTCAGACAGGCTCCCATTCTCCTATTGAGAGCAGCTAGATTCCTTCTCCACTTTTCTGGATTCCTACCAGAAACACTCTCACCTTTACAGGGTCCTCTTAGTGCCCTGGGAGGAATTAGATTTGCCTTTTGTCAGGAATAGACATTTAGGGTGGTTTATTTGATAGAGGGGTGTAAATTACACCTGCCACAGACACTGACTTTGAACATTTAAACATTAAAATATTATGAGTCCCTCTGAAGCAGGAGTTTTAGAACACAGACAGGCTTAGGGACTTTTTAGAATGGGATCCATGTAATGCATGGAGCTGCAGAATGGGAGAAGGTACATTTTCTTAAAATTTATTTTATTGATTTTTACAGAGACGAAGGGAGAGGGAGAGTTAGAAACATAGATGAGAGAGAAACATTGATCAGGTGCCTCCTGCAACCCGACACCCCCCACTGGGGATGTGCTGGCAAGCAGGGTACATGCCCTTGACTGGTATTGAGCCCCGGGACCTTTCAGTCTATAGACTGACAATCTATCCACTGAGCAAAACAAATTTCAGAGAGAAGGTACATTTTCATAACAGCATGGAGAGAGTATCATGCTAAGTTAAATAAGCAGTCAGAAAAAGACAAGTATCACATCATCTCACTCATATGTGGAATATAATTAACAAAATAGACTGATGAACAGTGAGGACCTAAAGAAATGGAGGCATGGAACTGAGTACAGAATCTCACAGGGAAGGTGGGGGAGGTTATCAACCAGAAGCACACATAACCCATAAACATGGACAATTAAGTGGTGAAAGCCTGGGAGAAGCAAGGGGGGCAGGCTGGAGGGGATTAATTGGGGTGGGAGGGGACAAATGTAATACTTATGACAATAAAGTTATTTTTTTTAAAGGATTATAAAGGTTTTGGAGGGGGATTAAGAACCTGGAGCTTGCCTCCAGCATGATACTGATCACATTCCAATGTTATCTTTTTATACCCAGGGGCTGCAAAGTCAAAAGTCGGTGGAGGCCAAGATGATAATAAAAATCAGTAGATTAAACATGAGAATAATCCTGGCTTTTAAACAAAAACATCATCCACTTTTCCTAAATCCTTTAATTCCCCTGACCTGTCTTTTGTTTTCTTATGATAGCATTATGGGTATATGAAGCATTTTATTTCTATCATAAGAAAAACAGTGCAACTGCAACAATGACTGGCCACTGACTCCCTCAGTTATCAATAGGGAGTGATGTGGAGTGGCCTACATTCCACATAGCAAACCTTTCCACATCCCAGTGTTCCTAGTTGTACTTGTTTTCAAAACAAGTTGGATATCCAGATTTTTATTAAAATAAAAATGGGTAAGACTCCCATCTTTTAAATATCTGCAACTGCTTCTGCACATTTTGTACTGCCTAGTAGTGGCTATAATGCTTTTCTGTAGAGGCCTGGCAGCTGCGGCTTATGGCTGGGTTCACCCACACTCTCAGTGGAAACAGGGGAGCAGAGCTGGAGCCCTGGCCAGAGAGTGTAGCAGTTGGAAGGACCATTGCTCCTGCAGGATTTACAAGCTCTTATATTTTTTTAATTTATTTTTTAAAATATATATTATTGATTTTTTATAAAGAAGAAGGGAGAGGGATAGAAAGCCAGAACAATGATGAGAGAGAAACATTGACCAGATGCCTCCTACACACCCCCTACTGGGGATGTGCCCAAAACCAACATACATGCCCCTGACCGAAATCAAACCCGGGACCCCTCAGTCCAAAGGCTGTCACTCTCTCCACTGAGCCCAACTGATTTCATCTCAAGCCCTTATATTTTGGAAGCCAAGTATCCCATATAGCCTCAGGCAAACATGTTTTTCAGTCTACCAAAATCTGTAAGACTTACTAAACATTCTTGCTAATTCTTTGCTGTCTGTATATGAAGCCTAGAGCCACAGTTGAATAGGGCCTTCAGAGGTGGCTGTTCCAGGTGTGGCCATTACAAAATGACAAAACAGGAAGTAACATCAATACTAGATATAAGCCCTGCTGCCAATAAAGGAAAAAGAAGAGATGCTCATAGGCAAATTATGCTTTTAAATTACTCATACAAGAGAACAGACTCATAATTCCCTGGGGTAAAGGATTCTGGGGGGTGTGGGAAGACATTGGACAAAGGGTTTACACTTATGGATGAGGTCAGTGTGGAGTGAGGAAGTCTTGGAGTGGAATGGGATTCAGGTGGAAGGGAGTTATGGGGGAAAATTGGAACAAATGTAATAATCTGAACATTAAAGATCAAATTAAAAACAAAGTAGAAAGTCACATATATGCACATACATATAGTTTCTTATTTACATCAAAAGCTACTGGTAAAAATACATGTTTAAACAGGCTAAAACTAATCATTAAAAACAAAATGGGTAGGGAAGCCACTATGGTGGCATAGGTAAACACCTCAACTGCTGCCTCAAACAACAACTTCAAAACTACAACTAAAAGACAAAACGTCTATCACCCAGAACATGGGAAAGCTGGCTGAGTGGCAGTTCTGCAACTAGACAGAAAGGGAAAAGAACACTAGGATATGCACAATTGCTGAAAGCCAACGTACAGAAGTAAGCTAACCTGGCTGGAGGCAGTCGACTTTGGGCACTGCTTTTTCAACCTGAAGAAAAACAAGTTGTTGATTACTCTGAACTAGTTTCTGGGGAGACGCTTTCGACCCATACTCCTATGGGAAGAAGATGGACAGCCTGCCATCTGGTTGGAAAGTGAGGGAGGCTCCCTTGCAGAGGTGCCTGCAACAATCATTGTTCACTGCTCAGAGGCCTGGGAGGCGGGAACTTGGAAATGCAGAAACGCAGAGACACAGAAATGGCTGAGTGGCAACTATCACTGTTTGCCATGCCCTAGCCTAATGACTTTCTGAGACCCTGCAACTCACAATCTGCATCCCTGGCTGAGCTGTGTGCAGTGGCATTTGCATAAAAATTCCCTGGGCTATTGCAGCTTAACTAAACTGCAGCTCTGGTCAGCCCTGGAGAAATCTGCAGACCTCGCTGTAGACAGTGGCTGACCTGCACCCCATTGGAGATCCAGAATCTAGTGAATGTAGACATCAGTGTGAGATGATACCAGAATTCAACTACTCACATCCATAAGTGACACATTCAAAAGGCAGACTCAGTGAGCACCAAAGGCCCACTGAAGCAAGTCCTGACCATAGGCGTGTCTCTAGTACAGCAGTTCTTCCACCCAATCAGCACAGGGAAGCAGCAAAATGCAGAGACAAAGAAACATGTCATGAATGAAAGAAATGAGGGACATAGAGTTCAGGACCAATTTATAAGGTTACTCAAGAATCTTCTAAAAACCAACAAGAAGCCAACACTGGTTTGGCTCAGTGGATAGAGTGTTGGCCTGCGTCCTGAGGGGTCCCAGGTTCGATTCCGGTCAAGGGCATGTACCTTGGCGGCGGGCATATCCCCAGTGGGAGGTGTCTAAGAGGCAGTTGATCGATGTTTCTCTCTCATTGATGTTTCTGACTTTCTATCCCTCTCCCTTTCTCTCTGTGAAAAATCAATAAAATATATTAAAAAATTTAAAAAGATAAAAAATAAAAATAAAAACCGCCAAGAAACTTGATGAGACCTTCAAGGACCTTAATGAGAATGCCAAGAAAAAGGAAAAGGACCACTCAGAAATTAAGCATACACTGACTTGAAATAAAGAATATACAGAAATTCAACAGTAGGTCAAAGGACTGAGGAATCAAACCAAAGATCTGAAACATGAGGAGACAAAAAACACCCAATGAGAAAAACAAAAAAGAATCCAAAAATATGAAGATATTGTAAGATATTGGGATAACTTTAAGCGAACCAACATCAGAATTATGAGGGTGCCGAAAAAGAGAGTAAAATATTGAAAGCCTATGAGAAGAAATAATGACAGAACCCTCCCGCCCCCCCACCCCCAAAAAAGAAAACTTTCCCTACCTAGTGAAAAAAATAGACTTATAAGTCCAGGAAGCACAGAGAACCCCAAACAAGAGGAATCCAAAGAGGACCAGACCAAGACACATCATAATTAAAGTGCCAAAGGCAAAAGACAAAGAGAATCTAATCTCAAAAGAAGGAAGAAAAAAACAGATGGTTACCTACATGGGATTACCTATACAACTGTCAACTGATTTTTCAACAGGAACTATGCAGATCGGAGAAGAGTGGCAAGAAATATTCAAAGTGATGAACAGCAAGAACCTACAAGCAAGATTACTCTACCAGCAAGGCTATCATTCAGAATTGAAGATCAGATAAAGAGTTTCAGAGACAAGAAAAGCTGAGTTCATCACCAACAAACCAGGATTATATGAAATGCTGAAGGGTATTTTTCAAGAGGAAGAAGAAAAGGTTAAAGATAAAAACTATGAACAACAAAATGACAACATACAGGCTTGCAGGAAGAGATTGGACAAAGATCTTACACCTATGGATGAAGATATAGGGTAAGGGCATAGGGTGCGGTGGGGGATTGGATGCAGGGGAGCTATGAGGGGAAAAAAGAACACCTGTAATAATCTGAACAATAAAGACAAAAAGACCCAAAATATAAAACATTTTTTTTACTCTGGTGGAAATAAAATGAACTTGGAACAGCCCTAACTGGTTTGTAACTGTAGATAAAGACTTGCCTTTCAGACTTAAGGGTTCCAGGTTCAATAAGTCAAGATGATGTAGCTTGGTTGTGGGCACATCTCCAGTGGGGTGGGGGTGGTGGAGTGCAGAAGGCAGCCAATCAATTTTTCTAATTCTCTACCCCTCTCCATTCCTCTCTGTAAAAAAACCCAATATATAAAAAAAAGAATTTGAGCAGACATTTGTTTTTAATAACAGCTTTATTGAGATATAATTGACACTATAAATCATTTTGAAATGTACAATTTAGTGGTACTTATTATATTCAGAGTTGTACAATCTAACAATTACCACTGTCTAATTTTAGGATCTTTTCCTTTTCTTTCTTTTTAAAAACACATGCTCAGCCGTAGCTGGTTTGTCTCAGTGGATAGAGCCTGGACCTGCGGTTTGAATGGCTCTAAATTCTGGTTCTACCTCACTCACTGGCTCCTACCAGCCTGGATATGGTCCAGGTTTGTGCAGGAGGCAACCAATTGATGTGTTTCTCATACATCGATATTTCTGTGTTTCACTATCTCCGCCTCACTCTCTAAAAATCAATGGGAAAATATCCTTGGGTGACGATTAAAAAGAAAAAAAAAAGAGAAGGAAAAAAGAAAACAACAAGAAGGCGGTAATCTGGTCAGGTCACATGTTCAAAGTGCATGAGAGCTCCTCCATCCAGAGGTACAAACTGAATGTTCTAGCATCTCCAGGAAGGCCTGTGGGGAAGGTGCCTCCACATTCGGGAAGGTGTCCTGAACTCTGCTGAATACCAAGAAGGATTTCAGCTCCAGACAGAGGAACCCGAAGTGGTTCTCATCAAACAGGAAGAAGATTCCAGGGAAGCGCTGGCGATAGATGTAGCCATAGAAGGTAACAAAGTCCACGGCATAGAAACACATCCTGTAGGTGCGGGGGTAGTTCTGGACTCTCCAGCTCATGCCCGCAGGCAGAACAAAGGTGTGGGCAGGCTGCTCCTCCAAAACTGCAGCCCTGAACTCCCCCAAGCTGGGCTGGGCAGGCCTCTGCCAGCCATGGCCCTCGCTGTCCTCAGGCCTCTCTCCCTCCTCCTGCTGCTCCAGAATCACCTGCTGGTGAATCTCCTGGAAGATGAGGGAGAGCTTGTTGAAGTTGCCCAGGATTTCGACGTTTGGTGGCTGGATACGGTGCATGAGGTGGATCTCTAACATCTGCTTCCAGGCAGGGATTAAAGGGTCTTCTGTGATCTTTGTGACCCTGGCATACTTCCCATGGAAGCTGAGCATGGTAATCTTTAGTCTGTCTGCATCATCAGTGAAGAGGCCTGGTCTGATGAGGTTGTCTGGATGGCTCGGTTGAAAGTAGATGCGGTGGTAGGTCAGGCAGTCAGAATGATGGCAGCTGAACATCGGTCTTTTCTGCAGCACCAGTTCCATTTTTGCCCTCAGCCTCTTTGATAAATTATTTATTGTACACCAACACCTCCTGTGGTGGTCTGACCCGTGGCACTTGGTGGTGAACTGATGTTTCCGAATCTGGATGTGGCAGCTGTGGGGCCTGCTGTAGCATTCCAAGCACTCCACCATGGCTGACTTCCTCTCCGACAGGCGAATCCTAAACGAGGGCTTAAATTGCATTGGGCCATCCACTTCGAGGTTGTGGGGAGGCAGGTACCTCCGACCAGTAATGCATAAGCCGTCAAAGGCTACATTCAGCAGTCCACTAATGGGATCAGAATCCCGCTGCCACAGCCCCAAAATGTTTCCATATGGGTGCAGCAGCTTTGTATAGACTTCGCGGCAAGACACACCCATCACCTCCAGGTTCGGAAGGTTTTCACAAGCACCATACTCCACCTGGCAGCGCCTTCTCCAGATGCTGTCGATGTGCAGGATGCTGTGGAATCTGGTGCAGACCTGGGCCAGGCTGGGCAGGTCGGTGCCAGGGACCCAGGCGAAGATCTCCACCAGTATCTCCACAGGCAGGTCCTGTAGCGAGCAGCTCGGGGGCAGCGACGGGGGTATGGGGTTCCCAATCCCTCCACTCCCCGTACAGCACTCCGCAGTCCAGTCCTCCTCCATGTGCTTCTCTGCGGGGGTCGGCTTTCTGTTGGCAACTGCTGCCTCAGCGGGGACCTGAAGCTGCTGACACCAGCATCCCTGAAAAGAGCCCACACTGCAGAGGCAAGTGCAGTCCTCCATGGCTTTCCGCATAACAGCCAACCACAAGGTGAGTCTCCTCAGCCAGGCTTTAAACTGGCAGTGCTCCTCCCAAGAGTCCGGCCACGCCTCCCCGGGCGTAACCACGCCTCCTCAGAGAGGATCCACTGGTTGGACTTTAGACTTTGCAAAGAGACCCACACCCCTTACCCATTAACAGTCGCCTCCCTTACCCAGTGCCCCTCCCTGTCCTCCCACCCTAGCCCCAGGCAGTCACTAATCTGCCTTCTTTAAGGATATGCCTCCAGGGGTACGCCTATCCTTAAATGCAGTCATAATATCTAGTCTTTTGTGACAGGCTTCTTTCATGTAGCGTAACACTTTCAAATTTATGATGTTATATTCCAGTGTATGGGCATCCATGTTTTGTTTACCCTTTCATCACTTGATGAATTTTGTTTTTTCCTCATTTGAGGCTGCTATGAATAACACTGCTATGAACATTGTGTACACGTTTTTGTGTGAACATGTTTCCATTTCTTATGGGTTTGTACCTGGAAGTGGAACTTGTGGGTCAGATGGTAACTCTGTGCTTAGCACGTGGAGGAACTGCCAAAAACGTTTTCCAACGTGGCCCCACTATTTTACATTTCCACCAGCAATGTATGAGGGACCCAGTTTTTAAACATTTTCATAAATGCTTTTTAAAAATATACATTTTAGGCATTCTTGAGAGTATTGAGGAGAACTTTATTATAATTTAGAGCACAGTTGTTGACTGTAGGTTGACATGCCCTTGGACTCCATAAAGGAAATCTCGTCTATCCTCAGCCTTCACCCAGCCTCTGCCAAATCTCTCAGGCCCCTAGTAGGAATAGGCTCCTGCATATTACCAAGGATGGTCTCCAGGTCTTCATTTTCACTTGACTTCAGTTCTTCACATTCAAGTGACTAACCTTGCTAGTTCGCTGGGTGAATGGCTGCCTTCAAAAAGAGGAGTTCACAGGATCTGCTCACTATGAACTTGATTTTCCTATTGGCTGAAACTGGCCCTGGTATTCAGACAGGCTCTCATTATCCGATTGAAAGCAGCTAGATTCCATCTCCACTTTTCTGGATTACTACCAGAGAAAGTCTCTCACCTTTACAGAGTCCTCTTACTGTCATGCGGAGAATTAGATTTGCCTTTTGTCAGGAATAGACATTTAGGGTGGTTTATTTGGTAGAGGGATGTAAATCCCACCTGCAATAGACACTGACTTTAATCATTTAAAAACAAATATTCTATGTCCCTCTGAAGCAGGAATTTTAGGAGAACATAAACAGGCTTAGGGACTTTTTAGAATTTGGGTCCATGGAATGAATTGATCTGCAGAATGGGAGAAGTTACATTTTCTTCAATATATTTTATTGATTTTTTACAGAGATGAAGGGAGCATGAGAGAGCGTAAGAAACATTGATGAGCCGAGACCGGTTTGGCTCAGTGGATAGAGCTTCGGACTGTGGACTGGAGGGTCCCAGATTCGATTCTGGTCCGGGGCATGTACCTTGGCTGCGGGCACATCCCCGGTAGGGGGCGTGCAAGAGGCAGCTGATCGATGTTTCTCTCTCATGGATGTTTCCGACCTTCTATCCCTCTCCCTTCCACTCTGTAAAAAATCAATAAAATATATATTATATATAAAAAAAAGAAACATTGATGAGAGAGAAACATCCATCAGCTGCCTCCTACACCCCCACACTGGGGATGTGCTCGCAAGCAAAGTACAAGCCATTGACCGGTATTGAACCCAGGACCATTCAGTTCCCAGGCCGACTTTCTATTCAATGAGCCAAACTGAGTTTGGAGAGAAGGTACATTTTCATAACAGCAAGGAGAGACCTGGGGAGTGAAATAAGCAGTCAGAGAAGGACAAGTATCACATGATCTCACTAATATGTGGAATATAATTAACAAAATAATCTGATGAATAGAAGGGATCTAGAGACAAGGAAGCATGGAACAGAGTACAGAATCTCAGAGGGAAGGTCTAGGAGGTTATCAGCCACAAGCACACATAACCCATAAATATGGACAATTAGGTGGTGAAAGCCTGGCAGAAGCAAGGGAGGCAGGCTGGAGGGGGTTAATTGGGGTGGGAGGGGACATATATAATACTTATGAAGATAAAGTTATATTTTTAAAGGATTATAAAGGTCATGGGGGGGGGGGATTAAGAACCTGGAACTTGCCTCCAGCATGATACTTATCACATTCCAATGTTATCTTTTTATACCCAAGGGCTGCAAGGTCAAAAATTGGTGGAGGTCAACATGATAATAAAAATCAGTAGATTAAACATGAGAATAATTCTGGCTTTTAAACAAAAACATCATCCAATTTCCTAAATCCTGAAGTTTTTCTGACCTCTCTTTTGTTTTCTTGTGAGAGCATCATGGGTATATGAAGCATTTATTTCTATCCTAAGAAAAACAGTGCAACTGCAACAATGACTGGCCAAGGACTCCCTCAGTTATCAATAGGGAGTGATGGGGAGTGACCTACATTCCCACATGGCAACCCTTTCCACATTCCATATGTGATTGTGAAAACACATTCTACAGACCCAGTGTTCCCAGCTGTACTGGTTTTCAAAAGAAGTTGGAAATCCAGATTTTTATTAAAATCAAAATGGGTAAGTCTCCCATCTTTTAAATATCTGCAAGTATTTCTGGACATTTTGTGCTGACTAATGGTGGCCATATTGCTTTTCTGTAGAGGCCTGGCAGCTGCGGCTTATGGCTGGGTTCACCCACACTCTCAGTGGAAACAGGGGAGCAGAGCTGGAGCCCTGGCCAGAGAGTGTAGCAGTTGGAAGGACCATTCCTCCTGCAGGATTTACAAGCTGTTATATTTTTTATTTATTTTTTAAAATATATTTTATTGATTTTTTTACAAAGAAGAAGGGAGAGGGATAGAAAGCCAGAACAATGATGAGAGAGAAACATTGACCAGCTGCCTCCTACACACCCCCTACTGGGGATGTGCCCAAAACCAACAAACATGCCCCTGACCGAAATCAAACCTGGGACCCCTCAGTCCAATGGCTGTCACTCTATCCATTGAGCCCAACTGGTTTCGGCTCAAGCCCTTATACTTTGCAAGCCAAGTATCCCATATAGCCTCAGGCAAACATGTTTTTCAGTCTACCAAAATCTGTAAGACTTACTAAACATTCTTGCTAATTCTTTACTGTCTGTATATGAAGCCTAGAGCCACAGTTGAATAGGGCCTTCAGTGGTGGCTGTTCTGGGTGTGGCCATTGCAAAATGAGAAAACAGGAAGTAACATCAATACTAGACACAATTCCTATTACCAATAAAGGAAAAAGAAGACATGCTCATCGACAAATTATGCTTTTAAATTACTCATACAAGAGAACAGACTCATAATTCTCTGGGGTAAAGGATTCGGGGGGGGGTGTGGGAAGACATTGGACAAAGGGCTTACACTTATGGATGAGGTTAGTGTGGGGTGAAGAAGGCTTGGAGTGGAGTGGGATTCGGTTGGAGGGGAGTTAAGGGGAAAAATAGTAAAAAATGTAATAATCTGAAAATTAAAGATCAAATTAAAAACAAAGTAGAAAGTCACACATATATAGTTTTTTATTTACATCAAAAGCTACTGGTAAAAACACATGTTTAAACAGGCTAAAACTAATCATTAAAAACAAAATGGGTAGAGACACCAATATGGTGACATAGGTAAACACCTCAACTGCTGCCTCAAACAACAACTTCAAAACTACAACTAAAAGACAAAATGTCTATCACCCAGAACCACGGGAAAGCTGGCCTAGTGGAGGTTCTGCAACTATTCAGAAAGGGAAAAGATCATTCGGATGTGCACAAATGCTGAAAAGCCATTGTAGGAAGGTGAGCTAACCTGGCTGGAGGCAGGCGACTTTGGGCACTGCTTTTTCAACCTGAAGAAAAACAAGTTGTTGATTACTCTGAACTTGTTTCTGAGGAGATGCTGGCGACCCATACTCCTATGGGGAGAAGATGGACAGCCTGCCATCTGCTTGGAAAGTGAGGGTGACTCTCTTGCAGAGGTGCCTGCAGCAGTCATTATTCACTGCTCAGAGGCTTGGGAGGCGGGAACTTGGAAAAGCAGAAAAGAAGAGACACAGAAATAGCTGAGTGGCAACTATCACTGTTTGCCATGCCCTAGCCTAGTGACTTTCTGAAACCCTGCAACACAATCTGCAAACCAGCCTAAACTCTTTGTAGCAGCATTTGCATATAAATGGCCTGTGCTATTGCCTCTTAACTTAAACTGCAGCTCTGGTCAGTCCTGGAGAAATCTGCATTCCTCTCTGCAGCTCCTGCTTGGTTGCCTCAAACAGTAGCTGACCTGCACCCCATTGGAGATCCAGAATCTAGTGAATGTAGACATCAGTGTGAGATGATACCAGAATTCAACTACTCACATCCATAAGTGACACATTCAAAAGGCAGACTCAGTGAGCACCAAAGGCCCACTGTAGCAAGTCCTGCTGCATAGGCGTGTCTTCAATACAGCATCTCTTCCACTCCATCATTACAGGGAAGTAGCAAAATACAGAGACAAAGGAACATGTCATGAATGACAGAAATGGAGGATATAGAGTTCAGGACCACATTTATAAGATTACTCAAGAATCTTCTAAAAACCGCAAAGAAACTTGATGAGACCTTCAAGGACCTTAATGAGAATGCCAAGAAAATGGAAAAGGACCACCAGAAATTAAGCACACACTGACTTGAAATAAAGAATATACAGAAATTCAACAGTAGGTCAAAGAACTGAGGAATCAAACCAAAGATCTGAATATGAGGAGAAAAAAAATACCCAATGAGAAAAACAAAAAGAAAAAAGAATCCAAAAATATGAAGATATTGTAAGGAGCCTCTGGGATAACTTTAAGGGAACCAACATCAGAATTATGGGTGTGCCAGAGGGAGAGAGAGAGAGTAAAATATTGAAAACCTATTAGAAGAAATAATGACAGAAAACTTTCCCTACCTGGTGAAAGAAATAGAGTTACAAGTCCAGGAAGGACAGAGAACCCCAATCAAGAGAAATCCAAAGAGGACCACACCAGGACATACCATTATTAAAATGCCAAGGGCAAAGGACAGAGAGAGAATCTCAAAAGCCGCAAAGGAAAAAAATTGGTTACCTAGAAGGCAGTACCCATACAACTATCAGCTGATTTTTCAACAGGAACTACGCAGGCAGAGAAGAGTGGCAAGAAATATTCAAAGTGATGAACAGCAAGAACCTACAATCAAGATTACTCTACCCAGCAAGGCTATTGTTGAGAACTGAAGATCAGATAAAGAACTTCACAGACCAGCAAAAACTAAAGGAGTTAATCACCAACAAACCAGGATTATATCAAATGCTGAAGAGTGTTCTTTAAGAGGAAGAAGAAGAAAAGGTAAAGATAAAAACTATGAACAACAAAGGGACAACAGATAGGTACCTACCAACAAGTGATTCTAAAAATCAAGTGAATGAAAAATCTGATGAACAGACTGGAATGATGGATATAAAAGAATCAGGGACATAGAAAGGGAGTGGACTGCCAAAACTGGATTGGCTCAGTGTCTAGAGCTTTGGCCTGCAGACTGAATGGTGACAGGTTCGATTCCGGTCAAGGGCATGTACCTTGCTTGGTGGCATATCCCCACTTGCAGTTGTACAAGAGGCAGCTGATAGATGTTTCTCTGTCATCAATGTTTCTGACTTTCTATCCTTCTCCCTTCCTCTATGTAAGAAATCAATAATATATATATATTTAAAAACTAAATAAAATGAAAGAAAGAAAGGGATGGACTGACAATTCTCAGGGTGAAGAAGTATGAGGGGTGCAACAAGAGATTGGACAAAAATCTTACACCTATGGATGAAGATAGGGTAAGGGCATAGGGTGGGGTGGGGGATTGGGTGCAGGGGAGCTATGGGGCGTGGGAAAGAACTCCTGTAGTATTCTGAACAATAAAGATTAATAAAAATCAAAAAACAAAAATAAAACTTTTTTTTTTTTAACCTGGTAGGGGAAACAAAATAAACTTGGAACAGCCCTAACTGGTTTGACATAGTAGATAAAGCATTGCCTTGAAGACTGAAGGGTTCCAGGTTCAATTACAGTCAAGATGATGTAGCTTGGTTGTGGGCACATCTCCAGTGGGGTGAGGGTGGTGGGGTGCAGACGGCAGCTAACCAAAGTTTCTAACTCTCTACCACTCCTCCTTCTTCTCTGTAAAAAAAATCAATAAATATATATATATATATTTTAAAATGAAACTTGGAGGTTGGAACCAAGATGGCGGCATAGGTGAACACCTATTGTTCTGCCCCGCGCAACAATTCAGAGACTACAACATAACAACAAGGCAAACATCGCCCAGAATCACCAGAATGCTAGCTGAGTGAAAACTCCACGAATAAAGGTAAAGGTGGGACACTGAGACTCAGAAGAGCGGCGGGAGCGCAGCCTTGTAGACGGAAACAAGTTAGGAGCCCTCCTGGTGGAGTGCATGGGCTGTAGGGCTGGAGCAGCAACCCCGGCTGGATTTCTCTGGCATGGAGGGTGGAGACGTCCCACTACAAGAATTCCTCAGCACCAGGTGAGGTCTGAGATCTGGGATACGTGGAGATGTCCCACTGCACAGATTCCCCAGTGCCAGGCGAGGTCCGAGGTCCGGGGGACGCACCCTGGAAGCCAGGAGAGGCAGAGGACTCCTGGTCTGCGGAGAAACCGGGTAGCTGGGAAAAGAAGTTTGCGCACAAGTAAACTGTGCGACAGCACAGACGTGCAACTTGCTCCCTGGAGGCTTGTCTCCTGGTCCCGGAAACCACCTGTTTTACGACCCTGGGCGAGACTTTGGGTGTGCAGACTCATTTGGGGAGAGGCAGAGTTGTCTGGCAAGGGGAAGAGACTGGCAGCTTTCTCTTGGAGGTGCCTGCAGCCATCCCCATCCAACAGAGACCCACATGGGAGCGCGGCATAGGAAGTAGCTGACGCTGAGGCTGCCTGCTCAGCTCAGAGACTCCGCCCATCCAACCTGAACAGTCTCCCTTCACAGCCAATTGGCCTGGAGGTCAAACCCTCCTAAGGCTAACAACAACAAGCTGGGTTTAAATTAAAAAAATACTGTACAACCCATAAAGGATTGCAGTAAGAGTACCCACCTCAGGTAACTGAGGAGGCTGTGCCACTGACCCTTAGAGGACATCTACCACATAAAGCAGCCACCATGCAGAGATATGGAAAGAAATCAGGTGTGAAAGAAATGGAGTGAAAAAGTGGACTAGACATAGAGTTCAAAACCACGGTTATAAGGCTTCTCAAGAGGCTCCTAGAAAAGGCCGATGAACTTAATGAGAACTATGAGGAAATAAACAAGACCAACCAGGAAATGAATGAGACAAGGAAATGAATGAGACCCTCAAGGAAATGAACAAGACCTCTGAGGACATGAGCGAGACCCTCACGGATATGAAAAAGGACCAACTAGAAATCAAGCATACACAGACTGAAATAAAAAATATTACACAAAGTCCAAAAAGCAGTCCATAGGGCCACAAGAACCAAGTCAAAGATTTGAAATACAAAGAACCAAAATCCACTCGGCTGCAAAAGCAAGAAACAAAAAGAATTCAGATAATTGAAGATATTGTAAGGGGCCTCTGGGACAACCTCAAGCATGCCAACATCCGAATTATTGGGGTGCCAGAAAAAGAGAGAGAGCAAGTTAATGAAAACCTACTTTAAGAAATAGTGACTGAAAACTTCCCCCACCTGGTGAAAGAAACTGACTTAAAAGCCCAAGAAGTACACAGGAACCCAAAATATAGGAATCTAAAGAGGACCACACCAAGACATATCATAATTAAAATGCCAAGAGCAAAAGATAAAGAGAGAATATTAAAAGCAGCAAGAGAAAAACAGTTGGTTACCTACAGGGGAGCACCCATATGATTGTCAGCGGATTTCTCAACAGAAACGATGCAGGCCAGACACGAGTGGCAAGAAATATTCAAAATAATGAATAGCAAAAATCTACAACCAAGATTACGCTATCCAGCAAAGCTATCATTCAGAATTGAAGATCAGATAAAGTGCTTCCGCAGATAAGAAAAAGCTAAAGTAGTTCATCACCACCAAACCAATATTATATGAAATGCTGAAAGATATTCTTTCAGGAGAGGAAGAAAAAGGTAAGAATATAAATTATGAACAACAAATACACATCTATCAACAAATGAACAAAAAAATCAAGTGAATTGATAGGCTGATGAACAGGATAAACTGGTGAATATAGCAGAAACATGGACATAGAGAGGGAATAGACTGACAATTCTTGGGGAGAAAAGGGTTGTGGGAAGTACAGCAAGAGACTGGACAAAAATCTTGCAACAATGGGAGGACAGTGGGGAGGGGGAGGTGAGGGTGGAGGGTGGGATAGGTTCAGGGTGGAGGGGTGATATAGGGGGGTAAAAAACGGGGAAACAATGTAATTAATAAACTGAACAATAAAGATGAAATAAAATAAAATGAATAAAAAATACATACAAAAATAAAATAAAATAAAATGAAACTTGGAGCAGACATTTTTTTAAATAACAGCTTTATTGAGATAAAATGCAGATAGTATAAATTCATTTTAAAATGTACAATTCAGTGGTTTTTATTATATTCAGAGTTGTACAATCTAACAATTATCACTATCTAATGTAGGATCTTTTCCTTTTCTTTCTTTTTAAAAAGACATGCTCAGCCATAGCTGGTTTGGCTCAGTGGATAAACCTGGACTTGGGGATTGAAAGGTCTAAGGTCTGGTTCTACCTCACTCACGGGCTCCTACCAGCCTGGCCCTGGTCCAGGTTTGTGCAGGAAGCAACCAATTGATGCGTTTCTCCGACATCGATATTTCTGTGCTTCACTATCTCCGCCACTCTCTCTAAAAAGCAACGGGAAAATATACTTGGGTGAGGATTAAAAAGAAAAAAGAAGAAGAAGAAAAAAGAGGAAAGGAGGGGAAAAAAAAAGAGAAGGAAAAAAGAAAACAACAAGAAGGCGGGTAATCTGGTCAGGTCACATGTTCAAAGTGCATGAGAGCTCCTCCATCCAGGGGTACAAACTGAATGTTCTAGCATCTCCAGGAAGGCCTGTGGGGAAGGTGCCTCCACATTCTGGAAGGTGTCCTGAACTCTGCTGTACACCATGAAGGATTTCAACTCCAGACAGAGGAACCCGAAGTGGTTCTCATCAAACAGGAAGAAGATTCCAGGGAAGCGCTGGCGGTAAGTGGAGCCATAGTAGGTAACAATGTGCAGGCCGTAGAAACACATCCTGTAGGTGCGGGGGTAGTTCTGGACTCTCGAACTCACGCCCTCAGGCAGAACAAAGCTGTGGGCAGGCTGCTCCTCCAAAGCTGCAGCCCCGGACTCCCACAAGCTGGGCTGGGCAGGCCTCTGCCAGCCATGGCCCTCGCTGTCCTCAGGCCTCTCTTCCTCCTCCTGCTGCTCCAGAATCACCTGCTGGTGAATCTCCTGGAAGATGAGGGAGAGCTTGTTGAAGTTGCCCAGGATCTCCACATTTGGTGGTTGGATGCGGTGCAAGAGGTGGATCTTTAAGGTATCCTTCCAGACAGGGATTAAGGGGTCTCTTGTGATCTTCGTGGCCTTGGCATACTTCCCATGGAAGCTGAGCATGGCAACCTTTAGTCTGTCTGCATGGTCGGTGCCTTTGAAGAGGCCTGGTCTGATGAGGTCATCCGGATGGCTTGGTGGGAAGTAGATGCGGTGGTAGACCTGGCAGTCAGAATCTTGGCCGCTTAACAACAGTCTGTTCCGTACCCATTGCCCCATTTCTTGCCTCAACCACCTGGGTAAATTATATACGATGTAGGAAGACATCCTGTGGTTGTCTGTCCCGTTGCACTTGGTGGTGAACTGATGCTTCTGAATCTGGATGTGGCAGCTGTGGGGCCTACTGTAGCCTTCCAAGCACTCCACCATGGCTGACTTCCTCTCCGACAGGCGAATCCTAAACGAAGGCTTAAATTGCATTGGGCCATCCAATTCGAGGGGAGGCATGTACCTCCAACCAGTAATGCATAAGCCGTCCAAGGCTACATTCAGCAGTTCTCTAATGGGATCAGAATCCCGCTGCCACAGCCCCAAAATGTTTCCGTATGGGTGCAGCAGCTTTGTATAGACTTCGCGGCAAGACACACCCATTTCCTCCAGGTTCTGAAGGTTTTCACAAGCGCCATACTCCACCTGGCAGCGGCGTCTCCAGATGCTGTCGATGTGCAGGATGCTGTGGAATCTGGTGCAGGCCTGAGCCAGGCTGGGCAGGTAGGTGCCAGGGACCCAGGCGAAGATCTCCATCAGCATCTCCACAGGCAGGTCCTGTAGCGAGTAGCGCGGAGGCAGCGACGGGGGTATGGGGTTCCCAATCCCTCCACTCCCCATACAGCAGCGCGCAGCCGCATCCTCCTCCATGTGCTTCTCTGCAGGGGTCGGCTTGCTGTTGGCAACTGCTGCCTCAGCGGAGACCTGAAGCAGTTGACAACACCAGCATACCCAAGAAGAGCCCACAATGCAGAGGCAAGAGCAGTCCTCCACGGCATGCTGCATAAGAGCCAACTACATGGTTGATCCTCCACAGCCAGGCTTTAAACTGGCATGTCCCGCCCAAGAGTCAGCCATGCCTCCAGGGCGTAGCCACGCCTCCTCAGAGAGGAGCCACTTGTAGGACTTTAGACTTCCCAAAAAAACCCATACCCCATACACATTAACAGTCGCCTCCCTTTCCCAGTGCCCCTCCCTGTCCTCCCACCCTAGCCCTAGCTCCAGGCAATCACCAATCTGCCTTCTGTAAGGATATGCCTCCAGGGGTACGCCTATCCTTAAATGCAGTCATAATATCTAGTCTTTTGTGACTGGCTTCTTTCACTTAGCATAACACTTTCAAGTTTAATGTGCGTTATATTCTAGTGTATGGGCATCCACGTTTTGTTTACCCATTCATCACTTGATGAATTTTGTTTATTTTCCCAGTTTGAGGCTGTCATAACACTGCTATGAACATTGTGTACACGTTTTTGTGTGAACATGTTTCCCTTTCTTTTGGGTTTGTACCTGGTAGTGGAACTTGTGGGTCAGATGGTAACTCTGTGCTTAGCACGTGGAGGAACTGCCAAAAACGTTCTCCAACGTGGCCCCACTATTTTACATTTCCACCAGCAATGTACGAGGGACCCAGTTTTTAAACATTTTCATGAATGCTTTTTAATAATATACATTCTAGCCATTCTTGTGAGTATTGAGGTGAATGTCATTATAATTTAGAGCACAGTTGTTGACTGTAGGTTGACATGCCCTTGGACTCCATAAAGGAAATCTCTTCTATCCTCAGCCTTCACCAGTCTCTGCCAAATCTCTCAGGCCCCTGGTAGGAATGGGCTCCTACATATGACCAAGGATGGACTTCATTTTCAGTTTAGCTCAGTTTTTCATATTCTAGTGACTAACCTTGCTAGTTCCCTGGGTGAATGGCTGTCTTCAAAAAGAAGAGTTCACAGGATCTGCCCACTATTAACATGATTTTCCTATGAGCTCCCACTGGTTCTGCCCTTTCAGACTCCCATTCTCCTGTTGAGAGCTGCTAGATTCCTTCTCCACTTTTCTGCATTGCTACCAGAGAAACTCTCTCACCTTTGCAAGGTCTTCTTAGTGCCCTGGGAGGAATTACATTTGCCTTTTGTTAGGAATAGACATTTAGGGTGGTTTATTTGATAGAGGGGTGTAAATTCTACCTGCCTCGGACCCTGAGTTTGAACATTTAAACATTAACATATTCTATGTCGCCCTGAAGCAGGAACTTTAGGAGAACTTAGACAGACTTATGAACTTTTTAGAATTGGTGTCCATGGAATGCATGGAGCTGCAGAATGGGAGAAGTTACATTTTCTTAAAATTTATTTTATTGATTTTTTACAGAGTCGAATGGAGAGGGAGAGTTGGAAACATACATGAGAGAGAAACATCCATCAGCTGCCTCCTGCACACCCACCATTGGGGATGTGCTCGCAAGCAAGTACATACCCTTGACCGCTATTGAGCCAGAGACCCTTCAGTCTATAGACTGATGCTCTATCCACTGAGAATAACCAATTTCAGAGAGAAGGTACATTTCCATAACAGCATGTAGAGACCTGGAGAGTATCATGCTAAGTGAAATAAGCAATCAGAAAAGGACAAGTATCACATCATCTCACTCATATGTGGAATATAATTAACAAAATAATCTGATGAACAGAGAGGATTTAGAGATATGGAAGCATGCAACAGAGTATAGAATCTCAGAGGGAAGGTGGGGGAGGTTATCGACCAGAAGCACACAAAACACGCAGACAGGGACAATTAGGTGGTAAAAGCCTGGGAAAAGCAAGGGAGGCAGGCTGGAGGGGGTTAATTGGGGTGGGAGGGGACATATGTAATACTTTTGACAATAAAGTTGTTTTTTTTTAAAGCATTATAAAGGTTTTGGAGGGGGGTGGGGATTAAGAACCTGGGGCCTGCCTCCAGCATGATACTTATCACATTCCAATGTTATCTTTTTATACCCAGGGGCTGCAAAGTCAAAGTTGGTGGAGGCCAAGATGATAATAAAAATCAGTAGATTAAACATGAGAATAATCCTGGCTTTTAAACGAAAACATCATCCAATTTCCTAAATCCTGAAGTTTCCCTGACTTCTCTTTTGTTTTTTTGTGAGAGCATCATGGGTATATGAAGCATTTATTTCTACCCTAAGGAAAACAGTGCAACTGCAACTATGACTGGCCACTGACTCCTCAGTTCTCAATAGGGAGTGATGGGGAGTGACCTACATTCCCACATGGCAAACCTTCCCACATCCCAAATGTGTTTGTGAAAACATTCTATAGGCCTAGTGTTCCCAACTCTAAGGGTTTTCAAAACAAGTTGGATATCCAGACTTTTATTAAAGTAAAAATGGGTAAGTCTCCCAACTTTTAAATATCTGCAACTATTGCTAGACATTTTGTGCTGGTTAGTGGTGGCCATATTGCTTTTCTGTAGAGGCCTGGCAGCTGCAGCTTATTGCTGGGTTCACCCACACTCTCAGTGGAAACAGGGGAGCAGAGCTGGAGCCCTGGCCAGAGAGTGTAGCAGTTGGAAGGACCACTGCTGCTGCAGGATTTGCAAGCTGTTATATTTTTTATTTATTTTTTAAAATATATTTTATTTATTTTTTTTTTATTTTTTATTTTACAGAGACGAAGGGAGAGGGATAAGAAGTCAGAAACATTGACGAGAGAGAAACATGGACCAGCTGCCTCCTACACACCCGCTACTGGGGATGTGCCCACAACCAACATACATGCCCCTGACTGGAATCAAACCCGGGACGCCTCATTCCCCAGGCTGTCTCTCTATCCACTGAGCCAAACTGGTTTCAGGTCAAGCCCTTAGATTTTCAAGCCGAGAATCCCATGTAGTCTTAGGCAAACATGTTTTTCAGTCTACCAAAATCTGTAAGACTTACTAAACATTCTTGCTAATTCTTTGCTGTCTGTATATGAAGCCTAGAGCCACAGTTGAATAGGGTCTTCAGTGGTGGCCGTTCTATGGGTGGCCATTACAAAATGACAAAACAGGAAGTAACATTAATACTAGATATAATTCCTATTACCAATAAAGGAAAAAGAAGACATGCTCATCGACAAATTATGCTTTTAAATCACTCATACAAGGGAACAGACTCATAATTCTCTGGGGTAAAGGATTCTGGGGTGTGTGGGAAGACATTGGACAAAGGGCTTACACTTATGGATGAGGTCAGTGGGGGGTGAAGAAGGCTTGGAGTGGAGTTGGATTTGTGTGGAGGGGAGTAAAGGGGGAAACAGTAAAAAATGTAATAATCTGAACCTTAAAGATCAAATTAAAAACAAAGTAGTCGTATATATGCACATATATATTATTTTTTATTTACGTCAAAAGCTACTGGTAAAAATACATGTTTAAACAGGCTAAAACTAATCATTAAAAACAAAATGTGTAGAGAAGCCAATATGGTGGCATAGGTAGACACATAAACTGCTGCCTTGCACAACAATTTGAAAACTACAACTAAAATACAAAACGTCTATCACCCAGAACCACGGGAAAGCTGGCCGAGTGGAGTTTCTGCAACTAGACAGAAAGAGAAAAATCATTAGAATGTGCACAAATGCTAAAAAGCCATGGTAGGAAGGTGAGCTAAACTGGCTGGAAGCAGGCAACTTGGGTGCTGCTTTTTCAACCTGAAGAAAAACAAGTTGTTGACTACTCTGAACTTGATTCCGGGGTGATGCTGGCGACCCATACTCCTATGGGGAGAAGATGGACAGCCTGCCATCTGCTTGGAAAGTGAGGGTGACTCTCTTGCATAGGTGCCTGCAATAATCATTGTTCAATGCTCAGAGGCCTGGGAGGCGGGGCCTTGGAAACTCGGAAATGCAGAGATGCAGAAATGGCTCAGTGGCAACCATTACTGCTTGCCATGTCCTAGTTTAATGACTTTCTGAGACCCTGCAACACACAATCTGCAAATCTGCCTGAGCTATATGCAGTGGCATTTGCATATAAATGCCCTGCACTATTGCAGCTTAACTAAACTGCAGCTCTGGTCAGCCCTGGAGAAATCTGCAGATCTCACTGTAGATAGCAGGTGACCTGCACCCCATGGGAGATCCAGCATCTTAGTGTATCTAGAGGTCAGTGTGAGATGGCACCATAATTCAACAATTCAGATCCATAAGTGACACAATTCAAAAGGCAGACTCAGTGAGCACCAAAGCCCCACTGAAGAAAGTCCTGCTCCATAGGCATGTCTTTAGTACAGCAGTTCTTCCACTTCATCAGCACAGGGAAGCAGCAAATGCAGAGACAAAGAAACATGTCATAAATGAAAGAAATGGAGGACAGAGAGAGAGTTCAGGACCACATTTATAAGGTTACTCAAGAATCTTCTAAAAACCACCAAGAATGTTGATGAGACCTTCAAAGACCTTAATGAGAATGCCAAGAAAATGGAAAAGGACCACTTAGAAATTAAGCATACACTGACTTGAAATAAAGAATATACAGAAATTCAACAGTAGGTCAAAGGACTGAGGAATCAAACCAAAGATCTGAAATATGAGGAAAAAAAAAATACCCAATGAGAAAAACAAAAAGAAAAAAGAATCCAAAAATATGAAGATATTGTAAGGAGCCTCTGGGATAACTTTAAGCGAACCTACATGAGAATTATGGGGGTGCCAGAAGGAGAGAGAGAATAAAATATTGAAAACCTATGAGAAGAAATAAAGACAGAAAACTTTCCGTACCTGGTGAAAGAAATAGACTTACAAATCCAGGAAGCATAGAGAACCCTCCAAAAGAGGAATCCAAAGAGGACCACATCAAGATACATCATAATTAAAGTGCCAAGGGCACAAGACAAAGAGAAAAATCTAATCTGAAAAGCAGCATGAGAAAAACAGTTGGTTACCTACATGGGATTACCCATACAACTATCAGCTGATTTTTCAACAGGAACTATGCAGACCAGAGAAGAGTGGAAAGAAATATTCAAAGTGATGAACAGCAAGAACCTACAAGCAAGATTACTCTACCAGCAAGGCTATCATTCAGAATTGAAGATCAGATAAAGAGTTTCGGAGACAAGAAAAAGCTGAGTTCATCACCAACAAACCAGGATTACATGAAATGCTGAAGGGTATTTTTTAAGAGGAAGAAGAAGAAAAGGTTAAAGATAAAAACTATGAACAACAAAATGACAACATATAAGCACATACCAACAAGTGAATCTAAAAATCAAGTGAATGAATAATCTGATGAACAGAATAGACAGATGCATATAAAAGAATCAGGGACATTGAAAGGGAGTGGACTGTCAAAACTGGTTTGGCTCAATGGGTACAGGGTAGGCCTGGAGACCGAAGGGTCCCAGGTTCAATTTTGGTCAAGGGCATGTACCTTGCTTGGGGGGTACATCCCCAGTACGAATTAAGCAAGTGGCAGCTGATAGATGTTTCTCTGTCATCAATGTTTCTGATTTTCTATACTTCTCCTTTCCTCTATGTAAAAAATCAGTAATATATATATGTATATATATATATTTAAAAGCAAATAAAATAAAATAAAAAATAAAAATAGAAAGGGAGTAGACTGACATTTCTCCGGGGGATAGAGGGTGTGAGGCTTGAGGGAAGAGATTGGATAAAAATCTGACACCTATGAATGAAGATAGGGTAAGGGCATAGGGTGGGTTGGGGGATTGGGTACAAGAGGGGGGAAAGGGGGGAGGAGAAGAGGAACACCTGTAATAATCTGAACAATAAGGATAAAAAAAAAATCACTCAAGAAATAAAACTTTTTTTAACCTGGTGTAAAAAAAAAAAAAAAAAGAACTTGGAACAGCCCTAACTGTTTTGACACAGTAGATAAAGCATTGCTTTGCAGACTGAAGGGTTCCAGGTGTAGCTTGGTTGTGGGCATATCTCCAGTGGGGTGGGGGTGGTCGGGTGCAGAAGCCAGCTTATCAATGTTTCTAACTCTCTACCCCTCTGCTTTCCTCTCAATAAAAAAAAACCAAATGAATATATATATATATAAAGAATTTTGGAGCAGACATTGGTTTTTAATAACAGCTTTATTGAGATATAATTCTCATACTATATATCCATTTTTAAATGTATAATTCAGTGGTATTATATTCAAAGTTGTATAATCTAACAATTACCACTATCTAATTTTAGGATATTTTCTTTTTCTTTCTTTTTAAAAAGTAATGCTCAGCCCTAGCTGGTTTGGCTCAGCGGATAGAGCCTGGACCTGCGGATTGAACGGTCTGAGCACTGATTATACCTCACTGGCTGCCTCCTACCAGCCTGGCCTTGGTCTGGGCTTGGGCAGGAGGCAACCAATCGATGTGTTTCTCTCACATCGATATTTCTGTGGTTTACTCTCTTCTCCACTGTCGCAAAAAATCAATGGGAAAATACCCTTGTGTGAGGATTAAAAAAAAAAAAGAGCAAGAGGGAGGAAAGGAGAAAAAAAAGAGAAGGAAAAAAGAAAACCACAAGAAGAAGGTGGGTAATCTGATCAGGTCAAATCTTCAAAGTGCATGCAAGATCGTCCATCCAGGGGTACAAACTAAATGTTCTAGCATCTCCAGGAAGGCCTGTGGGGAAGGTGCCTCCACATTCTGGAAGGTGTCCTGAACTCTGCTGTACACGATGAAGGATTTCAGCTCCAGACAGAGGAACCCGAAATGATTCTCATCAAACAGGAAGAAGATTCCAGGGAAGCGCTGGTGGTAAGTGTAGCCATAGTAAGTAACCTTGTGCACGGCATAGAAACACATCCTGTAGGTGCCGGGGTAGTTCTGGTCTCTTGAACTCACACCCTCAGGCAGAACAAAGGTGTGGGCAGGCTGCTCCTCCAAAACTGCAGCCCTGGACTCCCACAAGCTGGGCTGGGCAGGCCTCTGCCAGCCATGGCCCTCGCTGTCCTCAGGCCTCTCTTCTTCCTCCTGCTGCTCCAGAATCACCTGCTGGTGAATCTCCTGGAAGATGAGGGAGAGCTTGTTGAAGTTGCCCAGGATTTTGACGTTTGGCGGCTGGATACGGTGCAGGAGGTGGATCTCTAACATCTGCTTCCAGGCAGGGATGAAGGGGTCTCCTGTGATCTTTGTGGCCCTGGCATACTTCCCATGGAAGCTGAGCATGGCAACCTTTAGTCTGTCTGCATCGTTGGTGCCTTTGAAGAGGCCTGGTCTGATGAGGTTGTCTGGATGGCTCGGTGGAAAGTAGATGCGGTGGTAGGTCAGGCAGTCAGAATGATGGCAGCTGAACATCAGTTTGTTCTTCAGCACCAGCTCCATTTCTTCACTCAGCCCCTTTGATAAATTATTTGTTATACCCCGAGACCTCCTATGGTGGTCTGTCCAGTTGCACTTGGTGGTGAACTGATGCTTCTGAATCTGGATGTGGCAGCTGTGGGGCCTACTGTAGCCTTCCAAGCACTCCACCATGGCTGACTTCCTCTCGGACAGGCGAATCCTAAACGAGGGCTTAAATTGCATTGGGCCATCCACTTCGAGGTTGTGGGGAGGCAGGTACTTCCAACCAGTAATGCATAAGCCGTCCAAGGCTACATTCAGCAATTCTCTGATGGGCTCAGAGTCCAGCTGCCACAGCCCCAAAATGTTTCCGTATGGGTGCAGCAGCTTTGTATAGACTTCGCGCCAAGACATACCCATCACCTCCAGAAGATGAAGGTTTTCACAAGCGCCATACTCCACCTGGCAGCGCCTTCTCCAGATGCTGTCGATGTGCAGGATGTTGTGGAATCTGGTGCAGGCCTGGGCCAGGCTGGGCAGGTCGGTGCCAGGGACCCAGGCGAAGATCTCCACCAGCATCTCCACAGGCAGGTCCTGTAGCGAGCAGTGCGAGGGCGGCGAGAGGGGCATTTGACTGGCATTCCCTCTACTCCCAGCACAGGACTCCTCAGCTGCATCCTCCTCCATGTGCTTCTCTGCAGGGGCTGGCTTGCTGTTGGCAACTGCTGCCCCAGCGGGGACCTGAAGCTGCTGACAACACCAGCATCCCTGAAAAGAGCCCACACTGCAGAGGCAAGTGCCGTCCTCCATGGCTTCCTGCATAACAGCCAACCACAAGGTGAGTCTCCTCAGCCAGGCTTTAAACTGGCAGTGTTCCTCCCAAGAGTCCGGCCACGCCTCCCAGACGGAGCCACTTGTAAGACTTTAGAAAGACTTTACAAAGAAACCCATACCCCATACCCATTAACAGTTGCCTCCCTTTCCCAATTCCCCTCCCTGTCCTCCCACCCTAGCCCCAGGCAGTCACCAATCTGTCTTCTGTAAGATTATGCCTCCGGGGATATACCTATCGGGGACATTTCACAAAAATATAGTTGTAATATCTGGATATTTGTGACTGGCTTTCACTTAGCATAACACTTTCAAGTTAGCATAACACTTAGCATAACACTTTCAAGTTTTATGTATGTCATATTCCAGTGTATGGACATCCATGTTTTGTTTACCCATTAATCACTTGATGAATTCTGTTGTTTTTCCACTTTGAGACTGTTATGAATAACACTACTATGAACATTGTGTACATGTTTTTGTGTGAACATGTTTCCGATTGTTTTGCGTTTGTACCTGGAAGTGGAACTTCTGGGTCAGATGGTAACTCTGTGCTTAGCACGTGGAGGAACTGCCAAAAACGTTCTCCAACGTGGCCCCACTATTTTACATTTCCACCAGCAATGTATGAGGGACCCAGTTTTTAAACATTTTCATAAATGCTTTTTAAAAGTATATATTCTAGTCATTCTTGTGAGTGCTGAGGTGAATGTCATTATAATTTAGAGCACAGTTGTTGACTGTAGGTTGACATGCCCTTGGACTCCATAAAGGAAATCTCTTCTATCCTCAGCCTTCACCCAGCCTCTACCAAATCTCTCAGGCCCCTGGTAGGAATGGGCTCCTACATATTATGGATGGACTGGAGTTCTTTATTTCCAGTTGACCTAGGTTCTTCACATTCAAGTGACTAACCTTGCTAGTGCCCTGGGTGAATGGCTGCCTTCAAAAAGAAGGGTTCACAGCATCTGCCCACTATGAACATGATTTTCCTATGGGCCCAGACTGGCCCTGGCCATTCAGACAGGCTCCCATGCTCATATTGAGAGCAGCTAGATTCCTTCTCCACTTTTCTGGATTCCTACCAGAAACACTGTCACTTTTACAGGGTCCTCTTAGTGCCCTGGGAGGAATTAGTTTTGCCTTTTGTCAGGAATAGACATTTAGGGTGGTTTATTTGATAGAGGGGTGTAAATTCCACCTGCCACAGACACCAACTTTAATAATTTAAACACTAAAATATTCTGTGTCCCTCTAAAGCTGGAATTTTAGGAGAACATAAACAGGCTTAAGGACTTTTTAGAATGGGGTCCATGGAATGCATGGAGCTGCAAAATGGGAGAGGGTACATTTTCTTAAAATTTATTTTATTTATTTTTTACAGAGATGAAGGGAGAGGGAGAGTTACAAACCTAGATGAGAGAGAAACATCCATCAGCTACCTCCTCCATCCCCCCCACTGGGGATATGCATGCAAGCAAGGTACATGCCCTCAACTGGTATTGAACCCAGGACCCTTCATTTCCCAGGCCGACTTTTTATTACCTGAGCCAAACTGGTTTTGGAGAGAGGGTACATTTTCATGACAGCATGGAGGGACCTGGAGAGTATCATGTTGCGTGAAATAAGCAGTCAGAGAAGGACAAGTATTACATGATCTCACTAATATGTGGAATATAATTAACAAAATAAACTGATGAACACAGAGGATCCAAGACAAGGAAGCATGGAACAGAGTACAGAATCTCAGAGGGAAGCTGTGGGAGGTTATCAACCATAAGCACACGTAACCCATAGACAGGGACAATTAGGTGGTGAGAGCCTGGGAGAAGCAAGGGGCACAGGTGGGAGGGCGTTAATTGGGGTGGGAGGGGACATATGTAATACTTTTGATAATAAAGTTATTTTTAAAGAATTATAAAGGTGTGTTTTTTGGGTCTTTTTTTGAAGGGGAAGGAGTAAGTACCTAGGAATTTTCACCTGCCTGATACTTCTCACATTCCAATGTTATCTTTTTATACCCAGGGGCCGCAAGGTCAAAAGTTGGTGGAGGCCAAAGTGATAATAAAAATCACTAGATTAAACATGAGAATGGCCGAGACAGGTTAAGCTTAGTGGATAGAACGTTGGACTGGGGACTGAAGGGTCCTGGGTTTGATTCTGATCAAGGGCATGTACCTTGGCTGCGGGCACATCCCCAGTAGGGGGCGTGCAAGGGGCAGCTGATCAATGTCTCTCTCTCATTGATGTTTCTGACTTTCTATCCCTCTCCCTTCTGCTCTGTAAAAAATCAATAACATACATTTAAAAAAAACAAAACAAAACAACAACAACAACAACAAAAACCCATGAGAATAATCGTGGCTTTTAAACAAAAACATCATCCAATTTCCTAAATCCTGAAGTTTCCCTGACCTCTCTTTTGTTTTCTTGTGAGAGCATCATAGGTATATGAAGCATTTTATTTCTATCCTAGAAAAACAGTGCAACTGCAACAATGACTGGCTACTGACTCCATCAGTTTGCAATAGGGAGTGATGTGGAGTGGCCTACATTCCCACATGGCACCCCTTTCCACATTCCATATGTGATTGTGAAAACACATTCTACAGACCCAGTGTTCCCAGCTGTACTGGTTTTCATAAAAAAGTTTGCAATCCAGATTTTTATTAAAATTAAAATGGGTAAATCTCCCAACTTTTAAATATCTGCAACTATTTCTAGACATTTTATGCTGGTTAGTGGTGGCCATATTGCTTTTCTCTAGAGGCCTGGCAGCTGCGGCTTATGGCTGGGTTCACCCACACTCTCAGTGGAAACAGGGGAGCAGAGCTGGAACCCTGGCCAGAGAGTGTAGCAGTTGGAAGGACCACTGCTGCTGCAGGATTTAAGCTGTTATATTTTTTATTTATTTTTAAAAATATATTTTATTGATTTTTTTTACAAAGACAAAGGGAGAGAGATAGAAAGCCAGAAACAATGATGAGAGAGAAACATGGACCATCTGCCTCCTACACACCCGCTACTGGGGATGTGCTCACAACCAACATACATGCCCCTGACTGGAATCAAACCCGGGACACCTCAGTCCCCAGGCTGTCTCTCTATCCACTGAGCCAAACTGATTTCGGGTCAAGCCTTATATTTTGAAAGCCAAGAATCCCATGTAGTCTTTAGGCAAACATGTTTTTCAGTCTACCAAAATCTGTAAGACTTACTGAACATTCTTGCTAATTCTTTGCTGTCTGTATATGAAGCCTAGAGCCACAGTTGAATAGGGCCTTCAGAGGTGGCTGTTCCAGGGGTGGCCATTACAAAATGACAAAATAGGAAGTCACATTAATACTAGATATAAGCCCTGCTGCCAATAAAGAAATAAAAAGAGATGCTCATTGACAAATTATGCTTTTAAATTACTCATACAAGGGAGGAGACTCAAAATTCTCTGGGGTAAAGGATTCTGGGGGGGTGTGGGAAGACATTGGACAAAGAGCTTACACCTATGGATGAGGTGAGTAGTGGGTGAGGAAGGCTTGGATTTGAGTGGGATTCAGGTGGAGGGAAATTATGGGGGGAAAAAGAGGAACAAATGTAATAATCTGAACATTAAAGATCAAATTAAAAACAAAATAGAAAATCACATATATGCACACATATATAGTTCGTTATTTACATCAAATGCTACTGGTAAAAATACATGTTTAAACAGGCTAAAACTAATGATTAAAAACAAAATGGGTAGCCGAACCGGTTTTGCTCAGTGGATAGATCGTCGGCCTGGAGACTGAGGGATCCCAGGTTCGATTCTGGTCAAGGGCATGTGCCTTGGCTGTGGGCACATCCCCAGTTGGAGATGTGCAAGAGGCGGCTGATCAATGTTTACCCTCCCATCGATGTTTCTGACTTTCTATCCTTCTCCCTTCCTCTCTGTGAAAAATCAATAAAATATATTTTTTTAAAAAATAGGTAGAGACGCCAATATGGGGTATAGGTAAACACCTAAACTGCTCCCTCAAACAACAATTTGAAAACTACAACTAAAAGACAAAACGTCTATCACCCAGAACACGGGAAAACTGGCTGAATGGAGGTTCTGCAACTAAACAGAAAGAGAAAAGAGCATTGGGATGTGCACAAATGCTGAAAAGCCATGGTAGGAAGGTGAGCTAACCTTGCTGGAGGCAGAGGACTTTGGGCACTGCTTTTTCAACCTCAAGAAAAACAAGCTCCTGGTTATTCTGAACTTGTTTCTGGGGAGATGCTGGCGACCCTGACTCCTATGGGAAGAAGCAGGACAGCCTGCCATCTGCTTGAAAGTGAGGGTAGCTCCCTTGCAGAGGTGCCTGCAGCAGTCATTATTCACTGCTCAGAGTCCTGGGAGGCAGATATTTCGAAACACGGAGAAGCAGAAATGGCTGAGTGGGAAGCATAGCTGTCTGCCATGCCCTAGCCTAGTGACTTTCTGAAACCCTGCAACACATAATCTGCAAACCGGCCTAAACTGTGTTTAGTGGTATTTGCATATAAATGGCGTGTGCTATTGCCTCTTAACTTAAACTGCAGCTCTGGTCAGCCTTGGAAAAATCTGCAGACCTCGCTGCAGCTCCTGCTGGGTTGCCTCAGACAGTAGCTGACTTCCACCCCATTGGAGATCCAGAAGCTAGTGAATGTAGAGATCATTGTGAAATGATACCAGAATTCAACTACTCACATCCATAAGTGACACATTCAAAAGGCAGACTCAGTGAGCACCAAAGGCCCACTGAAGCAAGTCCTGCTCCATAGGCTTGACTTCAGTACAGCATCTCTTCCACTCCATCATTAGAGGGAAGTAACAAAATTCAGAGACAGAGAAACATGTCACAAATGAAATAGAGGACATAGAGTTCAAGACCACATTTAGGTTACTGAAGAATCTTGATGGGACCTTGAAGGACCTTAATGAGCATCCCAGAAAATGGTAAAGGACCACTCAGAAATTAAGCACACACTGACTTGAAATAAAGAATATACAGAAATTCAACGGTAGGTCAAAGGACTGAGGAATCAAACCAAAGATCTGAAATATGAGGAGACAAAAAAACACCCAATGAGAAAAACAAAAAGAATCCAAACATATGAAGATATTGTAAGGAGCCTCTGGGATAACTTTAAGCGAACCTACATGAGAATTATGGGGGTGCCGGAAGGAGAGAGTAAAATATTGAAAACCTATTAAAAGAAGTAATGACAGAAAACTTTCTCTACCTGGTGAAAGAAATAGAGTTACAAGTCCAGGAAGGACAGAGAACTCCAAACAAGAGAAATCCAAAGAGGACCACACCAGGATATATTGCCAAGGGCAAAAGACAAAGAGAGAATCGCAAAAGCCACAAAGGAAAAAATTTGATTACCTAGAAGGCAGTACACATACAACTATCAGCTGATTTTTCAACAGGAACTACGCAGGCAGAGAAGAGTGGCAAGAAATATTCAAAATGATGAACAGCAAGAACCTACAAGCAAGATTACTCTACCCAGCAAGGCTATTGTTGAGAACAGAAGAACAGATAAAGAACTTCACAGATAAGATAAAGCCAAAGGAGTTCATCACCAACAAACCAGGATTATTTCAAATGCTGAAGAGTGTTCTTTAAGAGGGAGAAGAAAAAGGCAAAGATAAAAACTATGAACAACAAAGTGACAACAAATAGGTACCTATCAACAAGTGAATCTAAAAATCAAGTGAATGAAAAATCTGATGAACAGACTGGAATGATGGATATAAAAGAATCAGGGACATAGAAAGGGAGTGGACTGCCAAAACTGGATTGGCTCATGTCTAGAGCTCTGGCCTGCAGTCTGAATGGTCCCAGGTTTGAAGCAGGTCAAGGAAATGTACCTTGCTTGGGGGGGTGGGGGGGAGGGGCACATCCTCAGTGGCAGTTGTAAAAGAGGCAGCTGATAAATGTTTCTCTCTCATCAATGTTTCCGACTTTCTATCCCTCTCCCTTCCTCTATGTAAAAAATCAGTAATATATAGGAGGAGGCTGTGTCTGGCTCCCGCTCTCAGAGCCATTGCAGTACATTGAGCTCCATAGAGACAGATCCTGGGCAAGTAGGAGCCGGCTGGGCACTGGGTGACTGTGTGCTCGCTGAGGGAGAGTAATTAAACATGGGCAAAGGAGATCCTAAGAAGCTGAGAGGCAAAATGTTATCATTTGCTTTCTTTGTGCAAACTTGCCGGGAGGAACACAAGAAGAAGCACCCAGATGCTTCAGTCAACTTCTCAGAGTTTTCTAAGAAGTGCTCAGAGAGGTGGGAGACCATGTCTGCTAAGAAGAAAGGAAAATTTGAAGACATGGCAAAGGCAGACAAGGCTTGTTATGAGAGAGAAATGAAAACTTATATTCCTAAAAGGGAAACAAAAAAGAAATTCAAGGATCCCAATGCACCCAAGACGCCTCCTTCAGCGTTTTTCTTGTTTTGTTCTGAGTATGGCCCCCAAATTAAAGGAGAGCATCCTGGCCTAACCATTGGTGATGTTGCGGAGAAGCTGGGAGACATGTGGAGTAACACCGCTGCAGAGGACAAGCAGCCTCACGAAAAGCAGGCTAAGCTGGAGGAGAAATAGGAAAAGGATATTGCTGCCTACCGAGCTAAATAAAGGAAAGCCTGATGCTGCCAAATTGAGTAGTCAAGGCTGAAAAAAGCAAGAAAAAGAAGGAAGAGGAAGAAGACAAGGAAGATGATGATGAGGAAGAAGAGGATGAAGATGAAGATGATGATGAATAAGTTGGTTCTAGCAGTTTTTCTTTCTTGTCTATAAAGCATTTAAACCCCCTGTACAAAACTCACTCCTTTTAAAGGAAAAAACAAATGTAAAAAAAAAAAAAAAACCACAAATCAATTATATATATATCCATATATATATATATATTAAACTAAATAAAATGAAATAAATAAAGGGAGTGGACTGACAATTCTCAGGGGGAAGAGGGTATGAGGGGTGCAGGAAGAGATTGGACAAAAATCTTACACCTATGGATGAAGATAGGGTAAGGGAATAGGGTGGGGTGGGGGATTGGGTGCAGGGGAGCTATGGGGGGGGCGGGGGAAAGAACACATGTAATATTCTGAACAATAAATATTCTTAAAAATCCTCCAAAAAAATAAAACATTTTTTTTACCCTGGTGGGGAAAAAAAATAAACTTGGAACAGCCCTAACTGTTTTGACACAGTAGATAAAGCATTGCCTTGCAGACTGAAGGGTTCCAGGTTCAATTACAGTCAAGATGATGTAGCTTGGTTCTGGGCACATCTCCCGTGGGGTGAGGGTGGTGAGGTGCAGAAGGCAGCTAATCAATGTTTGTAACTCTCTACCCCTCTCCCTTCTTCTCTGTAAAAAAAATCAATATCTATCTATCTATTTTAAAAGAAACTTGGAGCAGACATTTGTTTTTAATAACAGCTTTATTGAGATAAAATGAAGATAGTATAAATCCATTTTAAAATGTACAATTCAGTGGTTTATTATATTCAGAGTTGAACAATCTAACAATTATCAATATCTAATGTAGGATCTTTTCCTTTTGTTTCTTTTTAAAAAGACATGCTCAGCCATAGCTGGTTTGGCTCAGTGGATAAACCTGGTCTTGGGGATTGAAGGGTCTAAGGTCTGGTTCTACCTCACTCACTGGCTCCTACCAGCCTGGCCCTGGTCCAGGTTTGTGCAGGAGGCAACCAATTGATGTGTTTCTCTCACATCGATATTTGTTTCAATCTTTCCTCCACTCTCTCTAAAAATCAACGGGAAAATCCTTGGGTGAGGATTTAAAAAAAAAAAAAAAGAAAAAAAAAAGAGAAAGAAAAAAGAAAACAATAAGAAGGCGGGTAATCTGGTCAGGTCACATGTTCAAAGTGCATGAGAGGTCCTGCATCCAGGGCTACAAACCGAATGTTCTGCCATCTCTAGGAAGGCCTGTGGGGAAGGTGCCTCCACATTCTGGAAGGTATCCTGAATTCTGCTGTACACCATGAAGTATTTCATCTCCAGACAGAGGAACCCGAAGCGGTTCTCATCAAACAGGAAGAAGATTCCAGGCAAGTGCTTGTGGTAATTTGAGCCAGAGTAAGTAACCTTGTGCACGGCATAGAAACACATCCTGTAGGTGCGGGGGTAGTTCTGGTCTCTTGAGCTCACACCCTCAGGGAGAACAAAGCTGTGGGCAGGGTGCTCCTCCAAAGCTGCAGCCCCGGAGTCCCACAAGCTGGGCTGGGCAGGCCTCTGCCAGCCATGGCACTCGCTGTCCTCAGGCCTCTCTTCCTCCTCCTGCTGCTCCTGCATCACCTGCTGGTGAATCTCCTGGAAGATGAGGGAGAGCTTGTTGAAGTTGCCCAGGATTTCGCCGTTTGGTGGCTGGATACGGTGCAGGAGGTGGATCTCTAACATCTGCTTCCCGGCACGGACGAAGGCGTCTCCTGTGATCTTCGTGGCCCTGGCATACTTCCCATGGAAGCTGAGCATGGTAACCTTTAGTCCGCCTGCATCATCAGTGAAGAGGCCTGGTCTGATGAGGTTGTCTGGATGGCTCGGTTGAAAGTAGATGCGCTGGTAGGTCAGGCCGTAAGAATTATGGCAGCTGAACATCAGTCTTTTCTTCAGCAGCGGCTCCATTTTTGCCCTCATACTCCTTGGTAAATTTTTTATCATACCCGGAGACCTGTGGTGGTCTAACCCGTTGCACTTGGTGGTGAACTGATGCTTCTGAATCTGGATGTGGCAGCTGTGGGGCCTACTGTAGCCTTCCCAGCACTCCACCATGGCTGACTTCCTCTCCGACAGGCGAATCCTAAACGAGGGCTTAAATTGCATTGGGCCATCCACTTCGAGGTTGTGAGGGGGCTGGTACCTCCAACCAGTAATGCATAAGCCGTGCAAGGCTACATTCAGCACTCCTCTAATGGGCTCAAAATCCTGCTGCCACAGCCCCAAAATGTTTCCGTATGGGTGCAGCAGCTTTGTATAGACTTCGCGGCAAGACACACCCATCACCTCCAGGTTCGGAAGGTTTTCACAAGCACCATACTCCACCTGGCAGCGCCTTCTCCAGATGCTGTCAATGTGCAGGATGCTGTGGAATCTGGTGCAGGCCTGGGCCAGGCTGAGCAGATCGGTGCCAGGGACCCAGATGAAGATCTCCACCAGCATCTCCACAGGCAGGTCCTGTAGCGAGTAGCGCGGAGGCAGCGACGGGGGTATGGGGTTCCCAATCCCTCCACTCCCCGTACAGCACTCCGCAGTCCAGTCCTCCTCCATGTGCTTCTCTGCGGGGGTCGGCTTTCTGTTGGCAACTGCTGCCTCAGCGGGGACCTGAAGCTGCTGACACCAGCATCCCTGAAAAGAGCCCACACTGCAGAGGCAAGTGCCGTCCTCCATGGCTTCCTGCATAACAGCCAACCACAAGGTGAGTCTCCTCAGCCAGGCTTTAAACTGGCAGTGCTCCTCCCAAGAGTCCGGCCACGCCTCCCCGGGCGTAGCCACGCCTCCTCAGAGAGGAGCCACTGGGTTGGACTTTAGAAAGACTTTGCAAAGAAACCCACACCCCTTACCCATTAACAGTCGCCTCCCTTACCCAGTGCCCCTCCCTGTCCTCCCACCCTAGCCCCAGGCAGTCACCAATCTGCCTTCTTTAAGGATATGCCTCCAGGGGTATGCCTATCCTTAAATGCAGTCATAATATCTAGTCTTTTGTGACTGGCTTCTTTCACTTAGCATAACACTTTCAAATTTATGATGTTGTATTCTAGTGTATGGGCATCCATGTTTTGTTAACCCTTTCATCACTTGATGAATTTTGTTTTTCCCCCAGTTTGAGGCTGCTATGAATAACACTGCTATGAACATTGTGTACACGTTTTTGTGTGAACATGTTTCCATTTCTTATGGGTTTGTACCTGGAAGTGGAACTTGTGGGTCAGATGGTAACTCTGTGCTTAGCACGTGGAGGAACTGCCAAAAACGTTTTCCAATGTGGCCCCACTATTTTACATTTCCACCAGCAATGTATGAGGGACCCAGTTTTTAAACATTTTCATGAATGCTTTTTAAAAATATACATTCTAGCCATTCTTGTTAGTGTTGAGGTGAATGTCGTTATAATTTAGAGCACAGTTGTTGACTGTAGGTTGACATGCCCTTGGACTCCAGAAAGGAAATCTCTTCTATCCTCAGCCTTCACCCAGCCTCTGCCAAATCTCTCAGGCCCTTGGTAGGAATGGGCTCCTACATATGACCACGGATGGACTGGAGTTCTTCATTTTCAGTTGACCTAGGTTCTTCACATTCAAGTGACTAACCTTGGTAGTTCCCTGGGTGAATGGCTGCTTCAAAAAGAAGAGTTCACAGGATCTGCCCACCCTGAACATGATTTTCTTATGGGCTCAGACTGGCCCTGCCCTTTCAAACAGGCTCCCATTCTCGTATTGAGAGCAGCTAGATTCTATCTCCACTTCTGCATTGCTTCCAGAGAAACTCTCTTACCTTTACAGGGTCCTCTTAGTGCCCTGGGAGAAATTTGATTTGCCCCTTGCTCTGAGCACTTTCTATTTTGATCATTTTCATTCTTATCAAATGTACTGCAGGCTCCTAAAGCGGTCATCTGATGCCTGAAGTGTCTTTTCTCTAGTAACAAGATATTCCACCAAAATATACCTGTTTGTGGAGCAAGGAGCTATAGTGGATGTAGATGGCCATGATTTAATAACCCTAAGGGGGAAAATACTGGGACAGTAAGAATAAGAATAGATACTGTTTGTTGATGAGCTCCTCTGTGCCTCTTTATCTCATTTCACCCTTACAGCAGGCCTTTTAACCCCATTTTACAGATTGACATGGGGAGGTTTAGAAATATGTAATTTCCCAAGATGACAACTAGAATATGACTAATTTGGCTCCGAAACCAGTTTGGCTCAGTGGATGGAGCATAGACCTGTGGGCTGAAGGTTCTCGGGTTCGAATCTGGTCAAGGGAATGTATGTTGGCTGTGGGCACATCCCCAGTGAGGGGTGTGCAGGAGGCAGCTGATTGATGTTTCTCTCTCATGGATGTTTCTGACTTTCTATCCCTCTCCATTCCTCTCTGTAAGAAATAAATTTTAAAAAAAACCAATATATAAATAAAAGTTACTAGCAAAGACCTCTCTTCCTGAGCAATCTGAAATCACCCTGTGACTCCCCCACCTGATCCCCCGCCCCGCCCCCCCCCAACAAAAGAAAATGACTAATCTGGAACTTAAATCTAAGGAATATGATTTTAATCACTGTTCCCTACTGGCTCCCAAGTGGGAGTTTATCTTTCTATGAAATCTGAAGTCAATATGAGTTTGAGGTCAGACAGATCTGCCTCTCTGGTTTCTTAGCTCTGTAACCTTCAGCAAGTCTACCTATTTCATAAGGCTGTGAAGATGATATGAGATAATAAAGATAAAGTGCTTGGTTCACAATGAGTACCAAATAAATATCAGCTGTTATTCTTCAAAAATCGCACCAAGGCCTAAATGTATCAAAATCGCACCAAGGCCTAAATGGTTTGGCTCTGTGGATAGAGTGTCAGCGTGCGGATTGAAGTGTTCCAGGTTCAGTTCTGGTCAAGGGCTTGTATCTTGGTTGCAGGCAACATCCCGTGGGAGCTGTGCAGAGGCAGCTGATTGATGTTTCTCTCTCATCAATGTTTCTAACTCTATCCTTCTCCCTTCCTCTTGAAAAAAAAAATCAATGAAACATATATATTTTTAAAAATTGCATCAAGTGATTTTTCTATACTAGACTCTGTGCTATTATAGGGGGGCTCAAGAATTAAGTACTGTACATCCTGAGTCCTAAAGACCAGGGGATTGGTAGCTGGGGTTTGTGGGTTGAACTTGGCCTTCTGAAGTGTTCTGTTTCTCTCAAACTGACAAATCTTGAGGTAGGGGGGTGGTAAGAAAAGATAAACCAAAGAACTTAAATACTTATATGCATAACCCATAGAGACACACAATAGTGTGGTGAAAGCCTGGGGTGGGGTAGGGGCTGGGTGAAATAGATAAAGCGGGGGTGGGGGTGGGGGTGGGGGAGATGGGATGCCAGAAACCAATTCATTGCCTCACTAATAGAAAGGTGTGGACAAGGAACCCCAAAGGCTGGTCAACCTTGAAGCTCTGAAAGGTCAGACCCAACCACTGCCTATTTAATTGAGACAAGGGTAGCTGGAGAAACTACCCCACCAAAACCTCACTGATAAGATAATCATCTTATTGCCTGCCTAAGGGCAATGGGTATATCCCAAACCTAAATAAAGAGAATGGAAGGCCAAAGCCGGGTGTAGTTCTCCCACTAAAGGTGGCTGCCGCCTTGCCCCCAATATTCCCAAATTTATATTTTTCTAGTCTTTTCATTTGTGTGCGGCCTTCTCAACCTGAGCCTTGAACCGGAATCCTGAACCACTAGGGATGTGAAAGGGGTTTCCACAATGGGTGGCATCTGTAATACTGTCAATAATTAAAAACAAATAGCTCAGCTCAGCATGGTTCAGTGATCGACCTATAAACCAGGAGGTCACACTTTGATTCCCGGTCAGGGCACCGGCTAAGGTTGTAGGCTCCATTCCCCATGTGGGGCATGCAGAAGGCTCCCTTATCATTGATGTTTCTATGTCTCTCTCCCTCTCCCTTCCTGTCTGAAATCTGTGTGTGTGTGTGTGTGTGTGTGTGTGTGTGTGTGTGTGTGTGTATTTTTAAGAAATAGTCCAGCTGGTGTGGCTCAGGGGTTGAGTGTAGGGCTATCATGCAGAAGCTCATGGTTTGATTCCCAGTTTGGGCACTGGCTGGGAATTTCAAGCCGGATCCCCAGTGAGAGGCGGGGAGTGTGCATAGGCAATCTATCAATGAGTCTCATCATTGATGTTCTCTCTCTCTCTCTCTCTCTCTCTCTTCCTCTCTGAAACTAATAAAAAACATATTAAAATATATATAGATGAAAAGGCATAACATTAAAAAAAGAATATATATATATATGTGTGTGTGTGTGTGTATATATATATATATATATATATATATTTAAAAGAAATGTTTTGCAAAACCTGGTTTGGCTCAGTGGATAGTGTGTTGGCCCAGGTTAGATTCCAGTCAAGGACATGTACTTTGGTTGCGGGCACATCCCCAGTGGGGGTTGTGCAGGAGGCAGCTGATCGATGTTTCTAACTCTATCCCTCTCCCTTCCTCTCTGTAAAAAATCAATAAAATATATTTTTAAAAATTAAAAAAAAAGAAATGTTTTATTTCTCCCACAATTTTGAACTAGTTGCAGACATTTATTTATTGAGATATTTTTCACACTGTATTTTAATGACCGGTTTATCAGTCCCCATTAGATTGGGATTCCTTGAGAGCCGGGACTGCCATGTCCACTTTACCTTGAAATAAGTATCAAATTATTTGCTAAAGATAATGAATGGTATTTCTTTCTTTCTTTTTTTTTTTTTTAATAAGGAATAAGTTTTAATTAACAGAGGCTGTAATTTATGTCTCAGGGCTACAGAGAGACTAGACTGTCTAAGCCAGGAGACAGATGGCCATTCTAGGCCCAGCTCTACCATGGACTTGGCAATGACCTGTGCAAGTTATTTTACGTGCTCGCTGTTCTGTTACTCAGGTTATCCTTACTGGATAAATGAGGTTTTCTCCAATAAAGATGCAATGTGAAGGCACTTTAAAAAATAAAATAATGAGTGAAGAATATTGGGGGAAGAAAAAAACGTGGAACATATTTTTCTGTGTGTGTGGTTTTTGTTTTTTTGTTTTTAAACAAAGTTGTCCAGGTTTTATTTACCCACAGGTCCACCCTCTTCTCCCTTCCTGCTGCTGAGCCCCCTCCACACTCCCGGAGTCAGGGGAGGGCTTCTCTGGCCTCCTCAGCTGTAATCTCCTGGGCGTAGAGGTCGGTGAAGAGAGCCGGCAGCCAGTAGTGGGCCTCCCCTGGCGCCTGCAGGTCCAGCCAGGCCAGCCCTTCCTTCAGCAGGTGTCCCAGCACTTGCCGAGCTCGCTCTGTCTCCCATTTAAGACTGGCTTTGATATCACTGACAGTCGCGTAGCCATTTTTCTCTGCCAGCTGCAGCACCACAGTGTGGTCCATGTTGAGCTGGGCTGGAACAGACTGGATGAGGTAAGTGCCGCTGACGGGGATGATGCCGAAGGCAGTGCCCAGTGCCTTTAGTTTCTTGATGGCCCTGATCAGGTCGTCTTGGCTGACATCCTGGGCGAATTTGCCCCTTCCTTTTAACACCTGCTGATGTAGTTCCTCCAGAGTTATCAGACCTCCATTCCGGTGCTTCAGGGCCAGGCACACTTCAATAATCTGGACCCCCAGTTCATAATAGAAGTCTCCCACACCGAGCATCTCAGACCAAAATCCTTTTCCAGAGGCCAGAGGGTCCACCCCAATGGTGGCACACATATCCTGGAACTGAACCCGGAACTCAGGATTCTTCCGGATTTCTTGCTTGTGTTTGCTGGCAAATTCTTCCAGGTTGGTCTTGAACATGTCCAATTGCTTTGACATCTGGGCCAGCTGGTCCTCAGCTAGGACAGTCCCTCGCTCCTTGTACTTGGCCTCGGCAAGCTTCTTCTTGGCGATGGCACCGGCTCCCACCCCGCGGCGGTGCATCCCGCCGTGGGCCCGCGGGCCACCCCGCTGCCGGGACCCCGGGCGTGCACTTCCCCCGGATCCGCCGCCCGCTCCCCGACCATGAATGGTATTTCTATTCAACTGGTATGTATTTACCCATAATTGTGAGCAATTAATCTCTAAATATTCTATAAGCTGATTTAATATCTTCAAATTTCAGTAAGAAATAGATTCCAAGGCTTTGATTTAGTCTGTGCTAAGTCATTTTTAAAAATTTGTAGCATTGGGCATTTTATTATAAAAAGCTGATACTGAAGCCTTGGCCGGTGTTACACAGTGGATAAAGTGTCAACTATCGAACTGAAGGATCCCAGGTTCGATTCCAATCAAGGGCATGTACCTTGGTTGCGGTAGCAGGGTGGTAAGATAGGATAAACCAAAGATAAAAAAGATAAACCATGTACAGGAGGCAGCTGATTGATCTTTCTCTCTCATTGATGTTTCTGACTTTTTATCCTTCTCCCTTCCCCTCTGTAAGAAATCAATTAAAAATATATTTTAAAAAAGCTGATACTGATATACATAAACAATTAACTTAAAATTCATTGTACATTTACTTCATTTTTTAACTTGAACTTCTAGCAAATCTTTTTTTTTCTTCTTTCTAATAAATCTTTAGCTTTATTTTTTGGCTGCTACACAAGGAGGTGCTGCCTTGTATGAGTGATTTAAAAGCATAATTTGTCAACGAGCAGCTCTTCTTTTTCCTGAAATACATCCCACAAAGAGCCTCCTAAAACATCACATCCACAATGCTGTTCTCTATGTGGTGAGTTTGGTACAAGTGCCCCTGGCGGTACACTGGATACTTTCAGGTGGTGAGGTACACACGGTTAGGGTCCTGCCCCATCCCCATTAGCAGGCCAGTACCCCCACCACTCAACTGCTGTGAGTGGTGGCTACTGACAGCTCACAGCTCCCCCATTCTCCGGAAAATTGACTGTCTCATCAACAAATGTCTGGATGAGTCACACTCTCCCCCATTCCCACATTATGCTTTCAGGAATATATTCTGTTTCTTGAATACGTGGATGTTACAAACTGTTTCTTTGGGAGAAAACCAGGTCACTCTCGGAAAATTGAGAACACCTGCAGTTCAGACCCATGAGAGGACGTGGAGACCTAGTTGTGTCTGTGCCTGGAAGGCATTGTTACTGGATGTTTTCTATGTTCCAAGTACTGAGCCACTATTGAGCACCAGGCCTCATTTTTAGGATACTAGTGCTAGTACAAATAAGAAGATACTCCTGCCCTGCTAAGAAATCCACAGTCGGGTGGTAGACACAGGTAATTTTTTTAAAGTTTACAATTAATTTTAAAGTGTTATCCTATGTAATAAAAGGGTAATGTGCAAATTGATCCTAATGGCAGAACTACCGGTAGCTATGATGTACACTGATCATCAGGAGATAACACTTAACGCAGGAGCTGCCCCCTAGTGGTCAGCACGCTCTCACAGCGGGAGCTCCACTCAGCCAGAATCTGGGCACATGGCTGGCAACTCAGTGGTATGGTGGGAGTCTCTCCAACCTCCTCTGCAGCACTAAGGATGTCTGATTGCTGCTTAGGCCTGCTCCCTGTGGGCCTCAGTTGGACATCCCCTGATGGGTCCTGGGTTGCCAGAGGGATGTCTGACTGCCAGCTTAGGCTGGATCCCCTGTGGATCAGGCCTCTGGCAGGTGGACATCCCCTGAGGCATCCTGGACTATGAGACGCCACAGGCCAGGCTTAGCTCAAATTTATGTGCACTGAGCCTCTAGTATAGATATGTGTGTACAGTAATACTGCAGGGGAGGGGCTGGATCTCCATAATGAAGTTCAGGTTCCAGCAGCTGGGTTCAGTGTGGTCTCTCTCACTCACTAGCTGAGGGACCCCAGGAAAATCACTAATGGTGTCTGCTGGCAAGGGGAGGGGGTGGCAATTGAAATACCCTTTAGAAGTCTGGAAGGATATGTATCAACACAATGGACATTGTCTCTAGATAATAGGATTGCAGGTGGTTTTACTTTATTCTGTTTGCTTTTCTGTTTTTAAAATTTTTTTCTGACATTCCTATTTTTAAAGATTTTCCTTTTGAAATAAAAAACAGACTCACTAAATTTTTTTTATCTTATTGTGGTGTTATTCTCAGAACTATGCTCCAAGTTCCACTCTTCTGAGGCATATCCCTTCCTCCCCATGCTTTGTCTCTCGTGTATCTATCTGGCAGTGTACTTCAAAGGGTAGTTGATATGACCACCTTCTTCAAAATCACTTGGAAGTCTTATTAGAATACAGATTAATATCCCAGATTCAGTCAGGCTGAGGAGGAGGGAGGAAGAAATCTGTATTTTGACAAGTTCCCTAAATTATTCTTTTCTATCTCTCACTCTCCAAATATATTTTGGGGAGGCAACCACAATTTTTGGTGGCCTTTAAAAAAAATTGTTCTTTTCTGTACCATAAGTCTGAGAAGGACTGTTAAGGTGAATGGAGCATTCTATTTACAATAATTTTCTAGTTAAGTAGGACTTATCTACATGTATACTTTTTAAAAATTTTTACACATCTTTGTAAAGTAAGTTTGCTGAACAGTGTTTTCTTGGTGACTAGAGTTCATATCCATTCTATAGAGCAGGCATTCCTATTGATTTATATGGAACTATGTCCTCTAAATACTTTCCTGGACTATGATACTTTTATAGTTTATCTTTTACTTTTATTAACCATCCAGAGTTTGTTATTCCTTTTATTTTAATCTTTTTTTCACTGCTCCCTCTGCCCCCTGCCTCTTGGAACTTCCTGAACTCTCTCCCTCTGTGCTCCTCTGTCCCCGCACCACTCCACAACCCCCCCTCACTCCCTGCCAACTAAAGCCTACTACTGTTATTGCTTTTATAAAACATCATTTATTTACTACATCTTAATACACAGGTTGTCCCACTAAAAGAAAATGGGGCTATTTAGAAAAATGAGTCATTCCAGCCCTGGCCGGTTTGGCTCAATAGATAGAGTGTTGGCTTGTGGACTCAAGGGTCCCAGATTCCATTCAGGTCAAGGGCATGTACCTTGGTTGAGGGCACATCCCCAGTGGGGGGTGTGCAGGAGGCAGCTGATTGATGTTTCGCTATCATTCATACTTTCATCTCTGTGGGAAATCAATGAAATATATTTTAAAAAGAAATGAGTCATTCCAGATCTGAAGATAGAAATTAATATGATGAAGAGCCCTTTAGCAAGTGGGACCATTTGCTCATCAATCAGCTAAAAACATCAATGAATTAAAACACATCAAATATTTTTAAATCCATGAGTTTATAATTATACTCTTGGAAAAAATTAAGTCACTTCTGAAGAATGCTATGAAATTACCTAATTATTTTATTAAAAAATATATTTTATTGATTTTTTACAGAGGAAGAGAGAGGGATAGAAAGTCAGAAACATCGATGAGATAGAAACATTGATCAGCTGCCTCTTGCACACCCCCTACTGGCGATGTGCCCACAGTCAAGGTACAAGCTCTTGACTAGACTCGAACCCGGGAACTTTCAGTCCAAAGGCTGATGCTCTACCACTGAGCCAACCCGGTTTCGGCAATTACCTAATTATTTTAAAAACTAATCATTAAAGAGAAAAAAACCAGGCATTCATTCTCTCTTTGTTGTCTGTCCCAAATAGTAATCAAATAGTTGATGAAGGGAAACCTCTTTTACAGAAGTATTAAGGCTAATAAATGGAAAAGGAATTATAGGATATCGCCAATTTGTAATTCCTAATAATTTATGAGTGCAGCAGTGATCATAAATGGCTGCTAACCTCATAAGAAAGACCATCAGACTTTGAATCTTTCATAGAAATACCACCATCTCTGAAGTTTCTTTATCCTTCCCATGCCCTACCTCAAAAACAAAGCAAAACAAAACTCTGAATCTGCTCAAGCCTCTAGATCTAATGGAGAAAATTACAAGAAATGAAGAAGGAACAACATCACAAAGATAATATCAAGGCTATGAAAAACTCTACAAGGCAAGTGATCTAATTTCTTCAATAAATTATTGCATGAAAGAAAAATAGAGGGAACCTATAACCAAAGATATATAAGAGACATATCAACAATAGATAAAATTTATTTGGATCTCAATTCAAATAAGTCAACTATATTTATGCAAAAAGCAAAACCAAGAACACATAAAACATAAAGATATTGAGATAGGGAAATGCCAACACGAACTGGATATGTGATGATATTGTGATATTAAGGAATTATTTTTTCAATTTAAAAAGTATATATTTTATTGATTTTTCACAGAGAGGAAGGGAGAGGGATAGAAAGTCAGAAACATCGATGGGAAAGAAACATCGATCAGCTGCCTCTTGCACACCTCCAACTGGGGATGTGTCCGCAGCCAAGGTACATGCCCTTGGCCGGAATCGAACCTGGGATCTTTCTATCCACTGAGCCAAACCGGTTTGGCAGGAATTATTTTTTTAATTTAGGTGTGATAAATAGTACTGTGGTTTTTTAAAAGGAGTTTTTATTTTTTAGAGACACAGGCAATATGAAATACGATGCTTGAGATTTGTTTTAAAATAATCTGATGGACGAGTAGGAGAAGAAGGTAGGATGGACAAGATTGGCTCAGAGTTGAAAATTGTTAAAACTGGTGATGAATTCATTCAGGTTCATTTTTCTATTCTCTCTACTTCAGAATATGTTTGAAATTTTCATACAGTATTCTGCAAATTCATGGTTAAAACTTGAAGATTTCAGAAAAGTAAAACAAGAAAATGTAAATTATCCATACAACCACCCTACAGAGATAATCAGTATCAGTTTACTCTACATCTGTCTAGACTTTTTTTTTTAAATATACATTTTATTGATTTTTTACAGAGCAGAAGGGACAGGGATAGAAAGTCAGAAACATCAATGAGAGTGAGACATCCAACAGCTGCCTCTTGCACGCCCCCTACTGGGCATGTGCCCGCAGACAAGGTACATGCCCTTGCCAGAATCAAACCCGGGACCCTTCAGTCCGAAGTCCGACGCTCTATCCACTGAGTCAAACCAATCTCGGCTGTCTAGCCTTTTAAATATGTACTAGAAGTGCTGCTGTGGATACTTTTTATATCTGCTTTTTCCCCCCACTTAAATAATATATTTTTTCCTTGTCATTAAAAATTCTAAAATATTATCCCAGTAGTTACATTAGTATTTAATTCCTAACATTTATTTAATCAAAAATCTATTTCTGCTACAAAAAAATTTTGCTTCTATAAACGTCCTTGAAAATCTTTATATTGGGGTACTATTCACTTTTTAAAAGCATAGTTAGTCATTAAAATAATATATTTTTGGGATGAAAACATTTTATTATATACTGCCAAACTGCTAGAAAGGTTATATTCATTTATGTTCCTAGTACTAGTGAGGTAGAATTCCCCTTTTCCCAAAGCCTTACTCTTACTCTTTTGGAAGCATTTAATTTTCCCTATTTAATAAATAATATTAAGTAAAAATAATTTTTATAAGTGTGGTGGAATCAGACAGACCTACTAGTATATCTGAATCCTGTTAGCTGTGTGACATTGTGAGAGATACTTAACATCTCTGGGTCTGGAAGAAGACCAATACTGGGAGGTCACTACCACTGAATAAGAGATTAAATATAATGATGCATTATCTGTACATTGCTTAGCACACTGCATGGCTTAGTAAATGTTATCCACAGCCATCATTATTGTTATTATTACATATTGCCTTCTTATAAAATGAAATTTATAGTCTTGGGGACAGCTGTTTTCCTTTTCATGAAGAGGCCTTGTTACTTGCTTCTGCATTTGAGTCTGTATTTAAGGTAGTGTAGGAATGCTTTTGTTTGCAAGTAACAGAAACCCCAAGTCAAATTGACAGAGCTGCAGCATTCAGAGATAAAAAGGAACTCAATGGAGATGGTCTGACTATGTTCTCAGTGATTCCCTAGGCTCTGTTCTTCTGATCTTTGTTTTCAAACTCATACTGATATCCCCAGAATAAGGCAACTTTCAACAGCAACTAAATCTACATTCTTCTTCTTTCACTTCCAGGTGAAAAAGAAAGAGTCCCTACCTACTATCCTTTAATTAGATCCTGAGATGTACACTGATTTGGTAACTGTTTTTTTTATTTATTTATTTACTTATTTGGGGTGGTGGGGGGGTCTTGATAAGCTGATTTTCAAAGTAAATGCCCAAGACAAAACACATATTGAACAAAGACAAGATAGGAGTGGCTGTAAGAGGAACAGAATGAAGAGGCCCCAAACATATCTATCCATATGGACACTTGCTACACAACAGAGTGGCCTGCAAATCAGTAAGAAAAGAACAAACTTGTTCACGAATGGTGCTGATAAAATCAAGCATCTATGTAGGAAAATTAAAATTGAACATGTATCTCATATCATACACAATAGTCAATTCTAGGTGAAACTGACCTAAGTATAAAAGGAAAAACTATACAATGTTTACAAGATACTAACAGGAACGCACAGTCAAGACCTTGGAACAGGAAAGAATTTCTTAATCAAGAAACAAAGAACACTAATCATAATAGAAAGGATGCATAAGTCTGCTTACTTAGGAATTAAAATGTTCTGTTCATCAAAAGAAACTAGCTGTAGACTAAGGACTGGTTTCCAAACCACACAAATCACACAAATAAACATAAGGACATCTAACCGAGTAAGAAATGAACAAGATACTGAACAGGAACTTCACAAGAGATGAAAATCAGCCCGGCTGGCATGGCTCGAAGGTTGAGTGTCTACACAGGAACTAAGAAGTCACAGGTTCAATCCCAGTCAGGGCACATGCCCAGGTTTTGTGTGGGGAAGCCATTCAATGATTGTCTCTTGTCATTGATGTTCCTATCTCTCTCTCCTGACTTCCTCCCTGAAATCAATAGAATATATATATGAAATCAAAAGTGTTCCCCTCATTAGTAATCAGGAAAAAGCAAATTAAAATTGATGCCACCATTACATACCAGATGGAAAATGTTACAAGATGAGCATATCAAGTGTGGGAGTTTGAGTATAAACTGAATCAAACTGCTCTGGAAAACGGTTTGGCTTTATGTGGAAACTAGTGACCTGGCACATGGATTTGTACACATTGAAAGAAAATTAATTAGAAGGTGGCCAGCGTGGCAGAACTGAGCTAGACAGGCTGGACACACCCTGAAGCCAACCACCTGGTAGTCCTTACCCTGCATCTGTGGAGTGAGCAGGGTCCCTCCGGCAGGTGAGGTCCCTTGGCCTGGCCTGCAGGGATCGGGCCACCACCAGCTCTCAGACATGCCCTGAGGAGCCCGGGCGTGCAAGAGGGCAAGTGGGACAGTGTGTGGAACACAAACACAAATGTTTGGTAAACCAGATTTGGGGCCCACAGTGCCCCAGCAACAACACAACCCACAGCCAAAGGTGGAATCATGCAGACCCATGAGGAATCGGGACCCTCTTCTGTGTATTCAGGGTACATCACCACCACCGCCAAGTCACTGCAGCTTGGCATCTCCCGCGCTAAGCATCTGCCCTGATGGTCAGTGCACATCAGAGCCACCGGTCAGACAGCAGGAAGGACACTTAGCTTACTATCCTTTTATGAATAGAAAGATCCACATACCTGTAATTCACCTTTAATGTATACAGAAAGTGCAGGAATATTCAAAATCATATTATTTAATAGAATAATTCCAAATTGTTAAGTTTAAATGTTCATCAACAGCAGAACAGATCAAGTCTTGGACAAATTAGCCATTACCCTCTGCAATAAATATAGACAATAATATCTAATACTTATAGAGCTCTTATTATATGCTAAATATTCTTGTTTTTAATATATAATCATCACAAATACTAATACAGACTTTACTATATACTATAATAGTTACTGTTCTAAGCAGGCTGAATATAACCATTTTTGCCTTCACACTTAACCTATGAAAAGGTACCATTAATATCCCCAATTTTCAAATGGTAAGAAAATGAGGTCAAGAAGTTAGTTAACTTGCTCAATATCACAGAATTAGTTGTAAAATTGGGAGCCTGCCTTCATGGAAAACCCCTATACATTGATCCAAGAAGAACCTTAAGAAAAACAAGCAGATAAGACTTAATAGGGTTGTAGAATTAAAGGAGATGAGAGAGCCGAGACTGGTTTGGCTCAGTGGATAGAGCATTGGAATGCGGACTGAAGGGTCCTGGGTTCGATTCCAGTCGGGGGCATGTACCTTGGCTGCGGGCACATCCCCATTAGGGGGCGTGCAGGAGGCAGCTGATTGGTGTTTCTCTCTCATTGATGTTTCTGATTTTCTGTCCCTCTCCCTTCTGCTCTGTAAAAAAAAAAAAAGAAAATCAATAAAACATATTAAAAAAAATAAAGGAGATGAGAGGGGGGGTGGGAAGGAGGGGAAGGTGAGCAAAAGTCCATTGTGGCTTCCAGTTATCTCACAGGGAGGCTTAAGAAACTTGGAGCAGCTCTCACGGGTGAAGAATTCCAGGTTCAATTCCAGTTAAGACCATGTACCTTACTTGTGGGCACATCCCAGTGGAGTGGGGGTAGGGGATGCAAAAGACACCTAATCAGTGTTTCTAACTATCTCTCTCCCTTTCTCTATGTAAAAAAAAACAATAAAATGTGTATTTTTTAAAAAGAAACTTGGAGCAGACATTTGTTTTTAATAACTTTATTGAGATATAATTCACATACTATAAATCCATTTTTAAACGTACAATTCAGTAGTTTTTATTATATTCAGAGTTGTACAATCTAACAATTCCCACTATCTAATTGTAGGATCTTTTCTTTTTCTTTCTTTTTAAAAACACATGCTCAGCCATAGCTGGTTTGTCTCAGTGGATAGAGCCTGGACCTTCTGTTTGAAGGGTCTAAGGTCTGATTCTACCTCACTCACTGGCTCCTACCAGCCTGGATATGGTCCAGGCTTGAGCAGGAGGCAACCAATTGATGTGTTTCTCTCACATCGATATTTCTGTGTTTCACTATCTCTGCCTCTCTCTCTAAAAATCAATGGGAAAATTTCCCAGGGTGAAGATTCAAAAAACAAAAAAGAGGGAAGGAGAAACAAACAAAAAACCCACGAAGGTGAGTAACCTGGTCAGAAGGTCAAATCTTTAAAGTTCATACAAGTTGCTCCTCCCATGGGTACCTTCTAGCATGTCCAAGAAGGCCTGTGGGGAAGGTGCCTCCACATGCCTCAAGGTGCGCTGGTCTCTGCTGTAGGAGATGAACCATTTCTGCTCCAGACAGAGGAACCCGAAGTGGTTCTCATCAAACAGGAAGAAGATTCCAGGGAAGCGCTGGTGGTAGGTGTAGCCATAGAAGGTAACAATGTCCACGGCATAGAAACACATCCTGTAGGTGCGTGGGTAGTTCTGGTCTCTTGAGCTCACACACTCAGGCAGAACAAAGCTGTGGGCAGGCTCCTCCTCCAAAGCTGCAGCCCTGGACTCCCCCAAGCTGGGCTGGGCAGGCCTCTGCCAGCCATGGCCCTCACTGTCCTCAGGCCTCTCTTCCTCCTCCTGCTGCTCCTGGATCACCTGCTGGTGAATCTCCTGGAAGATGAGGGAGAGCTTGTTGAAGTTGCCCAGGATTTTGACGTTTGGTGGTTGGATGCGGTGCATGAGGTGGATCTCTAATGTCTCCTGCCAAGCAGGAATGGCGTGGTCTCCTGTCATCTTCGTGGCCCTGGCATACTTCCCATGGAAGCTGAGCATGGCAATCTTTAGTCTGTTGGCATCGTAGGTGCCTTTGAAAAGTCCTGGCCTGATGAGGTCATCCGGGTTGGTGGGAGGGAGGTAGATGCGGTGGTAGGTGGGCCATCCTTCCCCCAGCCACTCTGGTAAATTAGCTAGTTTATACCCAGACATACATGGGTGGTCCTTCTCGTTGCACTTGATGGTGAACTTATTCTTCTGAATCTGGATGTGGCAGCTGTGGGGCATAATGCAGCCTTCCAAGCACTCCTCCCTGGTTGATTTACTGGCAGTCAGGTTAATTGTAAACAAGGGCTTCAATTCCGTTGGGTCATCCACACGCAGGTTGTGGGGAGGCAGGTACTTGTAACCAGTAATCCATAAGCCCTCCACCGATACAGCCAGCAGTTCTCTAAAGGGATCAGTATCCCGCTGCCACAGCCCCAAAATGTTTCTGTATGGGTGGAGCAGGTTCACATAGACTTCTCGGCAAGACACCCGCAGCACCTCCAGGAGATGAAGGGTTTCACAAGCGCCATACTCCTCCTGGCAGCGCCTTCTCCAGATGCTGTCGATGTGCAGGATGCTGTGGAATCTGGTGCAGGCCTGGGCCAGGCTGGGCAGGTCGGTGCCAGGGACCCAGGCGAAGATCTCCACCAGTATCTCCACAGGCAGGTCCTGTAGCGAGCAGCGCGAGGAGAGGGGCATGGGGCTCGCGGTCCCTCTACACCCTGCATAGCGCCGTGCAGCTGTGTTCGCCTTGACGTACCTCTCCGCTGGGGCCGGCTCCAGGGCCGGGGCCAGGGTCCTGTCAGCCGCTGCCATCTCAACAGGGCACTGGCGGTGCTGAGGAAAACGGCCTCCCCGGGAAGCGCGCACAGGTCCAGCAGAGGAAAGAGCAGTTCTTGCCTGGCCCCCTAAACAGGCAACCACAGGTTGAGCTGCTGCAAGGTGAGAGAGAGACTGCACGGTGAGGCCACCACGTGGTGAGCCCGGCTTTAAACTGTCACAGTCCCGCCCTAGAGTTCAGCCTTGCCTCCCAGGGCCTAGCCTCGCCCCTCAGGGAGGTGCCACTGGTTAACTGTCACCTCCCTGTTCAGTGCCCCTGCCTGTCCTCCCACCCTAGCCCTAGCCCCAGGCAGTTACTAATCTGCCTTCTGTAAGGATGTGCCTCCAGGGGTATGCCTATCCATAAATGCAGTCATAATATCTAGTCTTTTGTGACTGGCTTCTTTCATGTAGCATAACACTCTCAAATTTTATGTATGTTATATTCTAGTATATGGGTATCCAGATTTTGCTTACCCATTTGTCACTTGATGAATGTTGGTTTTTTCCCAGTTTGAGGCTGTTATGAATAACACTGCTATGAACATTGTGTACACGTTTTTCTGTGAACATGTTTCCATTTCTTTTGGGTTTTTACCTGGAAGTGGAACTTGTGGGTCAGATGGTAACTCTGTGCTTAGCACGTGGAGGAACTGCCAAAAACGTTTTCCAACGTGGCCCCACTATTTTACATTTCCACCAGCAATGTATGAGGGACCCAGTTTTTAAACATTTTCATAAATGCTTTTGAAAAATATATATTATAGCCAGCCTCGTGCATGTTGGTTGAGTGGTACTTTATTATGATTTAGGGCACAGTTCTTGACTGTAGACTGACTTGCCCTTGAACTCCATAAGGAAATCTCTTCTATTCTCAGCCTTCACTAGCCTCTGCCAAATCTCTCAGGCCCTTGGTAGGAATGGGCTCCTACATATGATCAAGGATGGAGTGGAGTTCTTCATTTGCAGTTGACCTCAGTTCTTCACATTCAAGTGACTAACCTTGCTAGTTTGCTGGGTGAATAGCTGCCTTCAAAAAGAAGAGTTCACAGGATCTGCCCACTATGAACATGATTTTCCTATGGCTGAGACTGGCCCTGGCCATTCAGACAGGCTCCCATGCTCATATTGAGAGCAACTAGATTCATTTTCTCCACTTTTCAGGATTCCTACCAGAGAAACACCTTTAGAGCATCCTCTTAGTGTCCTGGGAGGAACTTGATTTGCCTTTTGTCAGGAATAGACATTTAGGGTGGTTTATTTTAGTGTTTACAGGATCAACTGACTTTGATCCTATAAACACTAAAATATTCTCAGTCCCTCTGAAGCAAGAATTTTAGGAGAACATAGGCAGCTTAGGGATGTTTTAGAATTGGGGTCCATGGGAAGCCTGGGGCTGCAGACTGGGAGAAGGTACATTTTCATAACAGGAAAGCCAGGCGCAATCACATCTCCATAACACAAGAAAGCCAGATGTAGTGACATTTCCCTAAGACAAGGAGGCAGCAACAGGTATCCTATACAATAAAAGAGTAATTTGCAGATTTACCATCACTCCAACACACAAGAGGGCTGCCCCCATGTGGACACAAGTTGGCCACCACAAGATGGCCAGCAGGGGAGGGCCATTGAGATCAACCAGGCTTTGTAAGGGAGGGCAGTTGTGGGCGATCAAGCCTGCAGGGAGAGCAGTTAGGAGTGACTAGGCTGGCAGAGGAGGGAAGTTGGCGCAAACAGGCTGACAGAGGAACAGTTAGACATCAATTAGGCTAGCAGGGTAGTGGTGAGCAGGTGATCAGGCTGGCAGGCAGAAGTGGTTAGGGGCAATCAGGGAGGCAGGCAGGTGAGCAGTTTGAGCCAGCAGTCCTGGATTGTGAGAAGGATGTCTGACTGTCGGTTTAGGCCCAGGGAGGATTGGGCCTAAAGGGGCAGTCAGACATATCTCAAGGGGTCCCAGATTGGAAAGGGTGCAGGCTGGGCAAAGGGACATCCCTCTGCCAGCCCCCCCCCACCCCATGCACGAAATTCATGTACCGGGCCTCTAGTATTTACATAAGACAAGGGAACTGGAAGTAGCCCAGAAAGATCATAATTACAAAATAAAGAGAAGGAAGCTCTTCATTCAGAAGGAAAGAGTGGGGAAGAACCTCACACCTCCCAAGTGAGGTTCCACCTTTGAGCTTAGAGTTTCTAGAGTAACCAACTAGAAGGGGAATAGTGACCAATCAGAGGGGATACCAAGGCACCAGGATTTGCAGCCTTTATAAGTTGTAGGGAAATGGGACTGAGTAGGATCCTTTCCCCCCTCCCCACTTGGGAGTCCATCCTGTGGGACTCTTCCCCCTCCCTCCTTGGGAGTCTGCACTTGCTTGTCAATAAATATCCACCTTTGCTATACCACTTTCTGTCTGTGGATTCATTCTTCTATTCCAGTGGACAAAGAATCCGGGTTCCAGTCCAAAAAATTGGTATCACCTCCTCTGAAGAATAGCCCTATATTATTATTGGTATGTAACTGGGTAATGGGTGTAAAGACTCTTCTTTTAGGAGCCTGTATTGATGGGATTTTGAGGGATGGTCTCCAAGGGTACTAGTGTGTCTGGTGGGTAAAGGAGAACCTAGGAATGTGAGGGCAGTTGATGTATGGCCCTAGGAGGGCTTGATTGGCTAGTGAAAAGGTCCAGTCATCTTTTCTCTCCCAGAATTGAGAGAGCCTGAGATAAGACTGCCCTAGGAAGAAATCTGTGTCGGAAGGTCAAAAGCAGGTCAATAGATCAAAGGAGAGATAGAGGCTGCAGCTATGGGTTAGAGACAAAGAAAAAATATATATATTGGGAATTAGCCATGGTTATTGGAAATATTAATGGTGCTGTTAACCATGATTACCTTGTGGGGGTTAAAGAAAGGACATTCTGACCTGGCTAGGAGTTGTAAGCTCCTGGGACCTGGGAATCAATCTTGGACCAGAAAATCAGTCTTGGAATGTGGTCTATTCTCATTCAAGACCAGCCTATTGGGATATATTCCGAAAAGTGGGATGGATCACTGAGTCAAATGAGAGTTCCATTTTTTTTTTTTTTGAGGAAACTCCATTCTGTTCTCTACAGTGGCTGCACCAGTCTGCATTCCCACCAGCAGTGCAGGAGAGTTCCTTTTTCTCTGCATCCTTGGCTAATATATCATACGAAACTAGAAATACGAGTCAGAAAGAATATATGCACCCCTATGTTCATAGAGGCACAATTCACCACAGCTAAGATTGGGAAAGAGCCTAAGTGGTCATCAGCAGATGAGTGGATTAAAGAAAGGAGGTGCATCTACACAATGGAATACTAAAAGAGACAAAATTCTTATCATTTGAAGCAGCATGGGTGAACTGGAGAGCATTATGCCATGCGAAATAAGCCAGTCAGGGAAAGATAAGTATCACATGGTCTCACTCATTTATGGAATATAATAAACAACGTAAACTGATGAACAAAAACAGATCCAGAGACAGAGAAGCTTTACTTAGACCATCAAACTATAGAAGACAGATAAGGGAGGGTGAGGGTAAGGGGGAGAGATCAACCAAATGACTTCTATGCATGCATATAAGCCAAACCAATGGACACAGATAACAGGGGTGTGAGGGGGGGGGGCGGCAATGAGGCAATAAGGACACTTTTGTGATACCTTAATAAAGAAAAAAAAAAAAAGAGCAGCCTATTATCATGGAAAGATTAAAAACATTGTTGCCCAAACAATGGAGTCCAACCCCAGCCTCCTACTTCTCCATGCCTGTAATCCCTACTTCCCCATATAATCTGTGACTTAGCACACGTAAGCAGTTGGCTTGTCTGTGCCTGCAGAGCAGATTTTTGTGGATGACCTTCACTATCTCTGAGCCTTTTCCCAAGCTGCTCCATTTGGTTACACAGCTCTCTCACTCCACCCACCATTGTCCTGGGCCTCACCTACTAGTGGTACATGATCTTGGTCAGGAAGCATCCTGTGAAACCCCAGTACTGACCATGTGCCTCCCCTTGATATTTCCAAAGCACCTGGAGCTTAAGTGCCCATCAGTAGATGAGCTGCTAAAAGAGCAATGGTACATTATGCCAGGGAATACCATGTAGCAGTAAAAAAGAACAATCTCTTACCCTATGAGACAGCATGGAGGGACCTGGACAGTATCATACTAAGTGAAATAAGTAGTCAGAGAAAGACAAGTATCACATGATCTCACTCAAATGTAATTAACAAAATAAACTGATGAACAGAGAGGCTCTAGAGACATGGAAGCATGGAACAGAGTATAGAATCTCAGAGGGAAAGTGGAGGAGGTAATCAACCAAATACTATATATAAATATATATGTATATATATGTACACACGCAGACATTTAACACATGGACTCAGACAATTAGGTGGTGAAAGCCTGGGAGAGGCAAGAGGAGCAGGCTGGAGGGAGTTAATTGGGGGGTGGGGGACATACGTAATAATTTCATCAATAAAGTTATTTTTTAAAGACTTATAAAGGCTTTGGGGGGCGGGGAGCACTTTGGGCTTGCCTCCAGCACGATACTTATCACATTCCAATGTTATCTTTTTGTACCCTGGGGCTGCAAACTCAAAAGTCTATGGAGGCCAAGATGATAATAAAAACAAGTAGATTAAACATGAGAATAATCCTGGCTTTTATTTTATTTTTTTAATATATTTTATTGATTTTTTTTTTTTACAGAGAGAAAGAGAGAGGATAGAATTAGAAACATCGACCAGTTGCCTTTTGCACACCTCCTGCTGGGGATGTGCCCACAACTAAGGAATATGCCTCAGAACGGAATAGAACCCGGAACCCTTCAGTCCGAAGGCCAACACTCTATCACTGAGCCAAACCTGTCTGGGAAATCCTGGCTTTTAAACAAAAACATCATTCACTTTTCCTAAGTAGTGAAGTTCCCCTGATCTGTCTTTTGTTTTCTTGTGAGAGCATCATGGGTATATGAAGCATTTTATTTCTATCATAAGAAAAACAGTGCAACTGCAACTATGACTGGCCACTGAACTCCCTTAGTTTGCAAAAGGGAGTGATAGGTAGTGGCCTACATCCCCACATGGCAAACCTTCCCGCATCCCATATGTGTTTGTGAAAACACATTCTACAGGCCTAGTGTTCCCAGCTCCACTGGTTTTCAAAAGAAGTGGGAAATCCAGATTTTTATTAAAATAAAAATCATTAAGTCTCCCAACTTTTAAATATCTGCAACTACTTCTGCACATTTTGTGCTGACTAATGGTGGCCATATTGCTTTTCTGTAGAGGCCTGGCAGCTGCGGCTTATGGCTGGGTTCACCCACACTCTCAGTGGAAACAGGGGAGCAGAGCTGGAGCCCTGGCCAGAGAGTGTAGCAGTTGGAATGACCACTGCTGCTGCAGGATTTGCAAGCCGTTATATTTTGCAAGCCAAGAAATACATGGAGCCTTAGGCAAACACGTCTTCCAGTCTACCAAAATCTGTAAGACTTACTAACCATTTTTGCTAATTCTTTGCTGCCTATATATGAAGCCTAAAGGTATAGTTGAAGAGAGCCTTCAGTCATGGCTGTTCCAGGGGTCGCCATTACAAAATGAGAAAACAGAAAGCAACATTAACACTAGATATAAGCCCTACTACCAATAAAGGAAAATGAAGAGATGCTCATTGAAAAATTATGCTTTTAAATCACTCATACCAGGGAGCAGACTGACAATAATCTGAAGTAAAGGCTTGTGGAGGGTGAGGGAAGAGATTAGATAAAGAATTTATACTTATGAAATAGGTCAGTGGAGGGTAAGGAAGACTTGGAGTGGGGTGGGAATCCGGTGGATGGGAGTTATGGGAGGGAGAAGAAGAACAATTGTAATAATCTGAAAAGTAAAGATTTACTAAAAATCAATAAAGAAAAGTTCAAGGTAATTTGAAAAGAATAACCTCAGATGAGAATTAAAATAATAATAATAATAAAATAAGCACAATTTGTTTAAAAAAATAAAGAAAATTCATGCACTAGAGGAGGATTCTTCAGCCCAGCCTGTCCCTTCTTACAGTCAGAGCTCCCAGGGGTGGGAGGCAACCGGGGATCAGGGGAAGCTGATGCCCTCATCACACCTCTGCTGCTGCCACTGCCAGCAATGCAAGCCTCAGCTGGCCCTAGTTACCTGAGCCTCATGTGTCCCTGGGTGGCTGAGCAGCTGACATCCAAGTCTTCCTTGCATCTCTGCTAGCGGCAAGGCTGCTGGGACTGGGCACTGCCATCTTGTGGCTGTGGGTGCTGCTATCTTTGAGGATAGGGCAGTCAATTAGCATGTTTCTCATTGCCTGTGATGGCTGCGTCCTTGTGGTGGTGTGAATGTCAATTAGCATATTCCCCTTTCATTAGAAAGAATTACTGGCCGAAACCGGTTTGGCTCAGTGGCTAGAGCATTGGCCTGCAGACTGAAAGGTCCCGAGTTCGATTCCGGTCAAGGGCATGTACCTTGGCTGCGGGCACATCCCCGGTAGGGGGCATGCAAGAGGCAGCTGATCGATGTTTCTCTCTCATTGATGTTTCTGACTTTCTATACCTCTCCCTTCCGCTCTGTAAAAAATCAATAAAATATATTAAAAAAAAAAAAAGAAAGAATTACTGTACTACTTGCCGGAACCGGTTTGGCTCAGTGGATAGAGTGTCGGCCTGCAGACTGAAGGGTCCCAGATTCGATTCCCGTCAAGGGCATGTACCTTGGCTGTGGGCACATCCCCAGTAGGGGGTGTGCAAGAGGCAGCTGATTGATGTTTCTCTCTCATTGATGTTTCTGACTTTCTATCTCTCTCCCTTCCTCTCTGTAAAAAAATCAATAAAATATATATTTTTTAAAAAAGGTCAGATGCACTAGAGGTCAGATACATGATTTGTGAATGAGTGGGGTCCAGCCAGCCCATCCTAATGGAACATATTAGGCCCTCCGGGAGGGCCCGTGGGAGGTTGGCCAACCAACCCTGCCCCTATCAAGTTGGGACTCAGACTGTGAACAAGCTGGACCCGCAGATGGCCAGGCTGTGTCCCCTACCTTGCTTCTGAGTCTCGCTCCTGTGGAAGGGAGCCAAAGCCTGCTATCTGATTCTGGTGCCACGTGGAGAGGGTTGCAGTGGGGAGAGAGGCACCTGACCTGCAGGCCTTGGTGACAATAATCTTGGTGTCCAACTGATTGAATTCATCCCACAGAGCCTTCATCTCAAACTGCACATTCAAGCCGGTCGTTTTCCTGTTCTGCTTTACTGTTTCCTTGGTGGAGGCCGAGCAATTGGCCCCAGTGCCCGCAGGCTCAGCAACAACACTGAGCAGCCCAGCAACCAATTATTCTAGTCGTTCTTCCATAACAGTTGCTGGGCTTGTAGTATATAGACTAGAAGACAGGTGCACAGAATTTGTGCCCTGAAGGGGTTGTCTCTGAGCTGAGCCTGCCCTTTCTCCAATTTGGCACTCTTTGGGGGATGTCTGACTGCCATTTTAAGCCCAATCCTGCAGTCTGACATCCCTCTCATAATTCAGGTATGCTGGCTCCTAAATGCTCTCCTGCCGGCCTGCCTGATTTCCTCTAATCACTTCTGCTTTCTAGCCTGATCATCACCTATCTGCTCCCCTGCTGGGCCAGTCACCTCCAACTTCCCTTTCCTGCTGGCCTGGTCACCCACAACTGCCCTCTCTTGCCAGCCATCTTGTGATGATGTGGGGGTGACCATCTTGTGACAACATGGAGTTGGCCACCTTGTGGCAACCATCTTGTAGTGGCCATCTTATGACGACATGAGGTGGCCATCTTGTGATGACATGGGGCAGCCATCTTGTGACAACTTGGGGTGGTCATCTTATAGTGGCCATCTTGTGATGACATGAGGGTGAGATGCCACCTAGGCTTTTATTAGTTTAGATAGTTTAAAAGATTAGGGCTCCAGATTACTTGGTAATTGTAAAAGAAGAGATCTGGCTGTCATCACTTTGGTATTTCTTATAGAGGGACAATCTGGCATTAGATGCTTCCATTACCTGATCTAGACAGCTCTAATTTCCAGTTCACAAGAAATTCAGGAGATATAGGCATAAGATAAACACAGGAAACAATAAAAAAAGTCTATAATGTGAAACATTCTTCAAGACAACTGGCCTAGAATCTTTGAAATATCAGTGTTATAAAAAAAGTGATAGAATAAATAAAAAAGAGACCAAATGCAATGAGTAAAAAGCTTCATTAGATTCTGTTTCAGCTGGTAAAAATGATAAAAGATATTTGTGGGACATTTGGACAAATTTGAATATGGACTTGTAGTAGCCTACATTATGAAATGTTGGCTAATTTCTTTGAAGTATTAATGACATTGTGGTTACCTAGGAGTAGGTAAGAATAATGCCCTGATTCTTTTGTAAATTTACTTATTTGTTATTTACTTTTAAATATTTTTTTTATTGATTTCAGAGAGGAAGGGAGAGGGAGAGAAAGAAACATCAATTATGAGAGAAAATCATTGATCGGCTGCCTTTTGCACACTCCACACTGGAGATGAAGCCAGCAACCCAGGCATGTGCTCTGGTCAGGAACTGAATTGTGACCTTCTCAACCACTGAGTCATGCTGGCTGGGCATTGACCGTAGTTTTTATTGAATCTCCATTACATATTACCTAGATAATACATTGCCTACTGTCTATATGGCTGATCTGTCTCCAGCCCCTCCAGACATCTACTGATATTGCATGACCGATAGCCCCCAAACTAAATCACATTGCAGTCTTTCTGGATTGCCACCAGCCTGACTATTTGATGTGGCCAGCTGCCCACTTAAATCCTGTTTTTGAGACTATCTGGCCCCGGCTGGTGTGGCTCAGTTGGTTGGATGCCGTGCTGTGCACAGGGAAGTAGCCAGTTTCATTCCAGGTCAGGGCACAAGCCCAAGCTGTTGGGCTTGATCACATGGATGTTTCTCTTTCCCTCTCCTTTACCCTCTCTCTAAAAATCAATTGAAAAAGAACTGAAAAAAGAAAAAAAGATCATCTGGTGACTCAAGGGTCCAAGGCAAAGACTCTCCTATGAAGCCTGAAATTTCAAGAGCTTAGAGATTACCCTGACTAGTTTGGCTCAGTGAATAGAGAGTTGTCCTGTGGACTGAGAGTTCCCAGGTTGGATTCCAATCAAGGGCATGTACCTTGGTTGCAGGCACATCCCCAGTAGGAAATGTGCAGGCGGCACCTAATGGATGTTTCTCTCTCATTGATGTTTCTAACTATCCCTCTTCCTTCCTCTCTGTAAAAAAATAATAAAACACATTAATAAAAAAAAAAAAAAAGCTTAGAGCCCAAACCGGTTTGGCTCAGTGGATAGAGTCTTGGTCTGCAGACTGAAAGGTCCGGGGTTCAATTCCGGTCAAGGGCATGTATCTTGGCTGTGGGCACATCCTCAGTAGGAGGTGTGCAAGAGGCAGCTGATTGATGTTTCTCTCTCATTGATGTTTCTTTCTATTCCTCTCCCTTCCTCTCTGTAAAAGAGCAATAATATATATATATATATATATATATATATATATATGCACATATATATATATTTAAAAAGAACTTAGAGATTACTTCCCATAAACTTTGAAAATATTAAGCTAAGTGAAAGGAGCCAGTCATTAAAGGCCAGCTATTGTTTCAGCTACACAATGCAATATTATCCTGCTGTATAAAAGGAAGAACTCTTACCATGAAAGGGTAAACAAAACATGGATGCCCATACACTAGAATATAACACACACAGAACTTGAAAGTGTTACGTTAAGTGAAAGAGGCCAGTCACAAAAGACCAGATATTATGACTGCATTTGTGTGAAATGTCCCCAATAGGCGTACCCCTGGAGGCAAATCCTTACAGAAGGCAGATTAGTGACTGCCTGGGGCTGGGGCTAGCGCCGGAGGACAGGAAGGGGCGCTGGGAAATAGAGGCGACTGTTAATGGGAATGGGGTACGGGTTACTTTGGGAAGTGTTTCTGAAGTCCTACAAGTGGTTGCACCCTGAGGGGGCGTGGCTAGGCCCTGGGAGGCGTGGCTGGACTCTTGGGCGGAAACGTGCCAGTTTAAAACCCCCGTCCAAGTGGTTGCCTCACCATGCGGTATCTCACCAAGTAGCTCTCAACCTGTGGTTGCCTTTTAGGGGGCAAGGCAAGGACTGCCCTTGCCCCTGCAGCCTGTGGGCTTCACAGGGATGCCAGCGTCGTCAGCATCCCCAGGGCCCGTCTCAGATGGCAGCGTCTGACAGCACGCTGGTCCTGACCGCGACCCCTACCCCAGCCCGGGAAGAGAAGCAGGTTGAGGCGGACACAGCTGCGGAGTGCTGTGCGGGGAGTGGTGGGATTGAGAGCCGCATGCTGCCCTCCCTGTCACCACGCTGCTCTCTACAGGATCTGCCTGTGGAGATGCTGGTGGAGATCTTCGCCTGGGTCCCTGGCACCGACCTGCCCAGCCTGGCCCAGGCCTGCACCAGATTCCACAGCATCCTGCACATCGACAGCATCTGGAGACGCCGCTGCCAGGAGGAGTATGGCGCTTGTGAAAACCTTCAGAACCTGGAGGTGATGAGTGTGTCTTGCCAAGAAGTCTATACAAAGCTGCTCCACCCATACAGAAACATTTTGGGGCTGTGGCAGCGGGATTCTGAGCCCCATAAAGAACTGCTGGTTGTAGCAGTGGAGAGCTTAATGATTTTTGGTTATAAGTACCTGCCTCCCCACAACCTCCGTGTGGATGACCCAATGGAATTGAAGCCCTCTTTTGTAATTAGCCTGACTGCGAGTGAAACAGCCGAGGAGTGCTTGGAAGGCTACATTAGGCCCCACAGCTGTCACATCCAGATTCAGAAGAATAAGTTCATCAAGTGCAACCAGATGGACCACTACTGGGTGTCTTGGTTTATAGGAAATAATTTTCTAAATGGCACGAGGAAAGAATGTCCCACCTACCACCGCATCTACCTCCCTCCCAGCCACCCGGACGACCTCATCAGGCCAGGCCTTTTCAAAGGCACCTACGATACCAACAGACTAAAGGTTGCCATGCTCAGCTTCCATGGGAAGTATGCCAGGGCCACAAAGATCACGGGAGACCCTTTAATCCCTGCCTGGAAGGATACCTTAGAGATCCACCTCATGCACCGCATCCAACCGCCAAATGTGGAGATCCTGGGCAACTTCAACAAGCTCTCCCTCATCTTCCAGGAGATTCACCAGCAGGTGATTCTGGAGCAGCAGGAGGAGGAAGAGAGGCCTGAGGACAGCGAGGGCCATGGCTGGCAGAGGCCTGCCCAGCCCAGCTTGGGGGAGTCCAGGGCTGCAGCTTTGGAGGAGCAGCCTGCCCACAGCTTTGTTCTGCCTGAGTGCGTGAGCTCAAGAGACCAGAACTACCCCCGCACCTACAGGATGTGTTTCTATGCCGTGGACATTGTTACCTACTATGGCTACACCTACCGCCAGCGCTTCCCTGGAATCTTCTTCCTGTTTGATGAGAACCACATCGGGTTCCTCTGTCTGGAGCAGAAATGCTTCATCTCCTACAGCAGAGACCAGCGCACCTTGAGGCATGTGGAGGCACCTTCCCCACAGGCCTTCTTGGAGATGCTAGAACATTTGGTTGGTACCCATGGGAGGAGCAGCTTGCATGCACTTTGAAGATTTGACCTTCTGATCAGATTATTCACCTTCTTGTTTTTTATATCTCTTTTTTATTATCTCCTTCCCTCTTTTTTGTTTTTTGAATCTTCACCCTAGGAAATTTTCCCATTGATTTTTAGAGAGAGTGGAGAAGAGAGTGAAACACAGAAATATCGATGTGAGAGAAACACTTCAATTGGTTGTCTCTTGCCCAAGCCCAGACCAGGGCCAGGCTGGGTAGGACAAGTGAGGTAGAACCAGACCTTAGACCCTTCAAACCGAAGGTCCAGGCTCGATCACTGAGCCAAACCAGCTAGGGCTGAGTATTACCTTTTAAAAAGAAAGAAAAAAAAGGTCCTAAAATTAGATAGTGGTAATTGTTAGATTGTACAACTCTGAATATAATAAAAACCACTGAATTGTACATTTTAAAATGGACTTTATAGTATGTGAATTATATCTCAATAAAGTTGTTATTAAGAAGAAATGTCTGCTCCAAGTTTCTTTTAAAATATATATATATTATTGATTTTTTACATAGAGAAAGGGAGAGGGATAGTTAAAAACATTGATTAGGTGTCTTTTGCATCCCCACCACCCAACTGGGATGTGCCCACAAGTAAGGTACATGGTCTTAACTGGAATTGAGCATGGAACTCTACATCCGTGAGAGCTGCTCCAAGTTTAAGCCTCTGAGATATCTGAAAGCCACAACAGACTTTTACTCACCTGCCCCTCCTCTCCCCCATCCCCTCTCTCTCCTTCTTTAATTCCACAGCCTTATCAACTCCTTATCTACTTGTTTTTCTCAAGGTTCTGTCTTGGACCCATGTGTAGGGGTTTTTTATGAAGGCAAGGCTCCCAACTTTACCACTAGTTCTGTGATATTGAGCAAGTTAGCAAACTTTTTTACCTCATTTTCTTCCCATTTGAAAACTGGGAATAGTAATTGTACCTCTTCATAGGTTAAGTGTGAAGACAAAAATGGCTATATTAAGCCTGCTTAGAACAGTATCTAGTATAGTAGTATATAGTAAAAATCTGTATTAGTATTTGTGATGATTATATATTAAAAACATAGAATATTTAGCATATAATAAGTGCTCTATAAGTATTAGATATTATTAGTATTTATATTTATTGCAGAGGGTAATGGCTAATTTGTCCAAGACTTGGTCTGTTCTGCTGTTGATGAACATTTAAACTTAACAATTTGGAATTATTCTGTTAAATAATATGATTTTGAATATTCCTGCACTTTCTGTATACATTAAAGGTGAATTACAGGTATGTGGATCTTTCTATACATAAAAGGATAGTAAGCTAAGTGTCCTTCCTGCTGTCTGACCGGTGGCTCTGATGTGCACTGACCATCAGGGACAGATGCTTAGCGCGGGAGCTGCCAAGCTGCAGTGACTTGGCGATGGTGGTGATGTACCCTGAATACACAGAAGAGGGTCCCGATTCCTCATGGGTCTGCATGATTCCACCTTTGGCTGTGGGTTGTGTTGTTGCTGGGGCACTGTGGGCCCCAAATCTGGTTTACCAAACATTTGTGTTTGTGTTCCACACACTGTCCCACTTGCCCTCTTGCACGCCCGGGCTCCTCAGGGCATGTCTGAGAGCTGGTGTTGGCCTGATCCCTGCAGGCCAGGCCAAGGGACCTCACCTGCCAGAGGGACCCTGCTCACTCCACAGATGCAGGGTAAGGACTACCAGGTGGTTGGCTTCAGGGTGTGTCCAGCCTGTCTAGCTCAGTTCTGCCACGCCGGCCACCTTCTAATTAATTTTCTTTCAATGTGTACAAATCCATGTACCAGGTCACTAGTTTCCACATAAAGCCAAACCGTTTTCCAGAGCAGTTTGATTCAGTTTATACTCAAACTCCCACACTTGATATGCTCATCTTGTAACATTTTCCATCTGGTATGTAATGGTGGCATCAATTTTAATTTGCTTTTTCCTGATTACTAATGAGGGGAACACTTTTGATTTCATATATATATACTATTGATTTCAGGGAGGAAGTCAGGAGAGAGAGATAGGAACATCAATGACAAGAGGCAATCATTGAATGGCTTCCCCACGCAAAACCTGGGCATGTGCCCTGACTGGGATTGAACCTGTGACTTCTTAGTTCCTGTGTAGACACTCAACCTTCGAGCCATGCCAGCCGGGCTGATTTTCATCTTTTGTGAAGTTCCTGTTCAGTATCTTGTTCATTTCTTACTCGGTTAGATGTCCTTATGTTGATTTGTGTGATTTGTGTGGTTTGGAAACCAGTCCTTAGTCTACAGCTAGTTTCTTTTGATGAACAGAACATTTTAATTCCTAAGTAAGCAGACTTATGTATCCTTTCTATTATGATTAGTGCTCTTTGTTTCTTGATTAAGAAATTCTTTCCTGTTCCAAGGTCTTGACTATGCGTTCCTGTTAGTATCTTGTAAACATTGTATAGTTTTTCCTTTTATACTTAGGTCAGTTTCACCTGGAATTGACTATTGTGTATGATAGGTGTTCAGTTTTAATTTTCCTACATAGATGCTTGATTTTATCAGCACCATTCGTGAACAAGTTTGTTCTTTTCTTACTGATTTGCAGGCCACTCTGTTGTGTAGCAAGTGTCCATAGGCACAGATCTGTTTGGGACCTCTTCATTCTGTTCCTCTATAGCACTCTTACCTTGTCTTTGTTCGATAATGTGTTTTGTTTTGGCCGTTTACTTTGAAAATCAGCTTATCAAGACCCCCCTCGCCCCCAAATAAGTAAATAAATAAATAAAACAGTTACCGAATCAGTGTACATCTCAGGCTCTAATTGAAAGATAGTAAGTAGGGACTCTTTCTTTTTTTTCTGGAAGTGAAGGATGAAGAATGTAGATTTAGTTGCTGTTGAATGTTGCCTTATTCTGGGGACATCAGTATGAGTTTGAAAACAGAAGTCAGAGAAGAACAGAGCCTAGGGAATCACTGAGAACATAGTCAGACCATGTCCATTGAGTTCCTTTTATCTCTGAATGCTGCAGCTCTGTCAATTTGACTTGGAGTTTCTGTTACTTGCAAAGGAAAGCATCCCTACACTACCTTAAATACAGACTCAAATGCAGAAGCAAGTAAGAAGGCCTCTTCATGAAAAGGAAAACAGCTGTCCCCAAGACTATAAATTTCATTTTATAAGAAGACAATTTGTAATAATAACGATAATGATGGCTGTGGATAACATTTACTAAGCCATGCAGTGTGCTAAGCAATGTACAGATAATGCATCATTATATTTAATCTCTTATTCAGTGGTAGTGACCTCCCAGTATTGTTCTTTTTCCAGACCTGGAGATGTTAAGTATCTCTCACAATGTCACACAGCTAACAGGATTCAGATATACTAGTAGGTCTGTCTGATTCCACCACACTTATCAAAAGTTTTTTTTTGCTTAATATTCTTCATTAAATAGAGAAAATTAATTGCTTCCAAAAGAGTAAGAGTAAGGTTTCGGGGAAAGGGGAATTCTACCTCACTAGTACTAGGAACATAAATGAATATAACCTTTCTAGCAGTTTGGCAGTATATAATAAAATGTTTGTATTTCGAAAATACATATTTTAATGACTAACTACCTTTAAAAAATGAATAGTACCCCAAAATAAAGGTTTTCAGGGGCCTTTATAGAAGCAAATTTTTTGTAGCAAAAATAGAGTTTTGATTAAATAAATGTTAGGAACTAAAATACTAATGCAACTATTAGAATAATATTTTAGAATTTTTAATGACTAGAAAAAAATATACAATTTAAGTGAAAAAAGCAGATGCAAAATATCCACAGCAGCACTTCTAGTACATATTTAAAAGTCTAGACAGATGTAGCGTAAAAGGATAGTGATTATCTCTGCAGGGTGTGTGTACGGACAATTTACATTTTCTTGTTTTACTTTTCTGAAATCTTCAAGTTTTAACCATGAATTTGCAGAACACTTTATTTATGAAAATTTCATACATATTCTAAAGTAGAGAGAATAGAAAAACAAACCTGAATGAATTCATCACCAGTTTTAACAATTTTCAACAATGAGCCAATCTTGTCCATCCTACCGTCTTCTACTCTCTCCGTTGGATTATTTTGAAACAAATCTCAAACATCATATTTCATATTGCCTGTGTCTCTAAAAAATAAAAACTCCTTTTAAAAAACCACAGTACTATTATCAAACCTAATTTAAAAAATAATTCCTTAATTTTACAATATCATCCCATATCCAGTCAGTGTTGGCATTTCCCTATCTCAACATTTTTATGTTTTATGTGTTCTCGGTTTTGTTTTTAGCATAAATATAGTTGGCTTATTTGTGTGTGTGTGTTTTTTAATAGATTTTATTGACTTTTTTTTTTTTTTTTTGACAGAGAGGAAGGGTGAGGAATAGAGAGTTAGAAACATTAATGGGAGAGAAAAATCAATCAGCTGCCTCTTGCTCACCTACTGGGGATATGCCAACAACCAAGATACATGCCCTTGACTGAAATCGAACCTGGGACCTTTCAGTCTGCAGACCAATGCTCTATCCACTGAGCCAAACCAGTTAGGGTGTAGTTGGTTTATTTGAATCGAGATCCAAGTAAATTTTATCTATTGTGATTGGTTGATATGTCTTTTATATATCTTTGCTTATAGGTTCCCTCTATTTTTTTATGCAATAATTTATTGATGAAATTAGATCACTTGCATTGTAGAGTTTTTCATAGCCTTGATTTTATCTTTGTGATGTTGTTCCTTCTCTTTCATTTCTTGTAATTTTCTCCATTAGATCTAGAGGCTTGAGCAGATTCAGAGTTTTGTTTTTCTTTGTTTTTGAGGTAGGACATGGGAGGGATAAAGAAACTTCAGAGATGGTGGTATTTCTATGAAAGATTCAAAGTCTGGTGGTCTTTCTTATGAGGTTAGCAGCCATTTATGATCATTGCTACACTCATAAATTATTAGGAATTACAAATTGGCGATATCCTATAATTCCTTTTCCATTTATTAGCCTGAATACTTCTGTAAAAGAGAAGTTTCCCTTCATCAACTATTTGATTACTATTTGGGACAGACAACAAAGAGAGAATGAATGCCTGATTTTTTTTCTCTTTAATGATTAGTTTTTAAAATAATTAGGTAATTTCCTAGCATTCTTCAGAAGTGACTTAATTTTTCCAAGAGTATAATTATAAACTCATGGATTTAAAAATATTTGATGTGCTTTAATTCATTGATGTTTTTAGCTGATTGATGAACAAATGGTCCCACTTGCTAAAAGGCTCTTCATGTTGATTTCTGCATCCTTTTGACCCAACACCAATAGTCTTTGATAACTTCCTTGCCTTCCTTTACAACAAGATATTCTAGGATCATCATATTAATTTCTATCTTCAGATCTGGAATGACTCATTTCTTTTTAAAAAAATATTTTTTATTGATTTTCCAAAGAGAAGAAAGTATCAATGATAGTGAAACATCAATCAGCTGCCTCCTTCACACCCCCCCACTGGGGATGTGCCCTCAACCAAGGTACATGCCCTTGACCTGAATGGAATCTGGGACCCTTGAGTCCACAAGCCAAAACTCTATCTATTGAGCCAAACCGGCCAGGGCTGGAATGACTCATTTTTCTAAATAGCCCCATTTTCTTTTAGTGGGACAACCTGTGTATTAAGAGGTAGTAAATAAATGATGTTTTATAAAAGGAATAACAGTAGTGGGCCTTAGTTGGCAAGGGGTAAGGGGAGGGTGCTCTCTGAGCTGGATTGAGGGGTGGTGGGGGGACAGAGGAGCACAAAGTGGGAGAATGCCGGACGCTCCAAGAGGCAGGGGGGCAGGGGGAGCAGTGAAAAAAAGATTAAATAAAATGAAAGGAATAACAGACTCTGGATGATTAATAAAAGTAAAAGATAAACTATAAAAGTATCATAGTCCAGGAAAGTATTTAGAGGACATAGTTCCACATAACTCAATAGGAATCCCCACTCCGTATCATGGATATGACTGCCAGTCACCAAGAAAAGATACTGTTCAGCGAAATTACTTTACAAAGATGTGTAAAAATTAAAAAGAAAAGGTATACATGTAGATAAGTCCTAGTTATCTAGAAAATTACTATAAATAGAATGTTCCATTCACCTTAACAGTGGTTCTCAGACTTACGGTACAAAAAAGAATAATTTTTTTTAAAGGCCACCAAAAATGTTGGTTACCGCCCCCCCCAAAAAATTGGAGAGAGAGAGATAGAAAAGAGTAATTTAGGGAACTTGCCACAATAAAGATTTCTTTCTCTCTCCTCCTCACTCTGTCTGATTCTGGGACCAAAATTTGTATTTTAATAAGACTTCCAACTGATTTTGAAGAAGGTGATCGTATCAACTACCCTTTGAAGTACACTGCCAGTTAGATATACAGAGAGACAAAGCATGGGGAAGAAGGGATATGCCTCAGAAGAGTGGAACTTTGAGCATAGTTCTGAGAATTACACCACATTAAGGTAAGAAAATTTAGTGAGTCTGTTTTTCTGATTGGAAAAGGAAAATCTTTTAAAATAGGAAGGGCAGAACATTTTTTAAAAACAGTAGAGCAAACAGAAGAAAGTAAAACCACCTGCAATCCTATTACCCAGAGACAGTGTCCATTATGTTGATATATATCCCTCCAGACTTCTAAAGAGCATTTCAATTGCCTCTCCCTCCCTCTCCTTCCCTCCCTCCCTCCCTCCCTCCTTTCCTCTCCCTTTCTTTGACAGCAGACATGATCAGTGATTTGCCTGGGGTCCCTCAGCTAGTGAGTGGGAGAGACCCCACTGAACCCAGCTGCTGGAACCTGAACTTCATTATGGAGCTCCACCCCCACTCCCCTGCAATATTACTGTACACACATATCTATACGGTTGTGGGGTGGGGGGAGCTCAGCCTTTCCTGTGACCTCTCACAGTCCAGGACCCCTCATGGGATGTTCACCTGCCAGAGGCCTGCTCCCCAGGGAATCTGGCCTAAGCTGCCAGTCAGACATTCCTCTGGCAACCCAGAAACAATCAGGGGATGTCCAACTTAGGCCCACAGGAGGCAGGCCTAGGCAGCAATCAGACATCCTTAGTGCTGCAGAGGAGGTGTGAGAGACTTCCATCACACCACTGAGCTTGCCAGCCATGTGCCCAGTTTCTGGCTGAGTGGAGCTCCCACTGTGAGAGCGTGCTGACCACCAGGGGCAGCTCCTGCTTTGTCATCCCCTGGTGGTCAGTGCACATCATAGTGACTGGTTGTTCTGTCATTAGGGGCAATTTGCACATTACCCTTTTATTACATAGGATAACACTTTAAAATTAATTGTAAACTTAAAAAAATTATCTGTGTCTATCACCCGACTATGGATTTCTTAGCAGGGCGGGAGTATCTTCTTACTTGTACTAGTACTAGTACCCTCAAAGCCAGCCCTGGTGCTCAATAGTGGCTCAGTACTTGGAACATAGAAAACATCCAGTAACAATGCCTTCCAGGCACAGACACAACTAGGTCTCCATGTCCTCTCATGGAACTGAATTGCAGGTGTTCTCAATTTTCCGAGAGTGACCTGGTTTTCTCCCAAAGAAACAGTTTGTAACATCCACGTATTCAAGAAACAGAATATATTCCTGAAAGCATAATGTGGGAATGGGGGAAGAGTGTGACTATCCAGACATTTGTTGATGAGACAGTCAATTTTCCGGAGAATGGGGGAGCTGTGAGCTGTCAGTAGCCGCCACTCACAGCAGTTGAGTGGTGGGGGTACTGGCCTGCTAATGGGGATGGGGCAGGACCCTAACCGTGTGTACCTCACCACCTGAAAGTATCCAGTGTACCGCCAGGGGCACTTGTACCAAACTCACCATATAGATGTGGTGTTTTAGGTGGCTCTTTTTGGGATGTATTTGAGGGGGTGGGTTCTGGAGGATGGGGGGGCTGGATGGAAGTCTGTGGAAAAGTCTAGGCATAAAATTGTGGGGAGCTTGACAGCGTTTGTGGTGATAGGAATGGGGAGGAAGGGAAAGGTGAGAAGTGTAATAGGCTGAGTTAATTAGCAATGAGGGACTGAGAAGAATGAAAAGGATGACCCAAAATTGGAACCTGGGGCCCTGGAAAAATAGTGCTTGGGCACACACAGAGATTCTGGGCCAGGAAGCTAGTGTGGGCCTTGTAGGAAGTCCAAGAGAGTAATTCTCTAGCACTAATGTTTGTGGGAATCGTTTCTCCTTTGCTTTTATGTAGCTGCACAGTGGTCAGCAAACTCATTAGTCAACAGAGCCAAATATCAATAGTACATTGATTGAAATGTCTTCTGAGAGCCAAATTTTTTTTAACTTAAACTTGTTCTAACGCCACTTATTCAAAATACACTTGCCAATGCTGTGGTATTTTATGGAAGAGCCGCACTCAAGGGGCCAAAGAGCTGCATGTGGCTCACGAGCTGTAGTTTGTCAACCACAGGTCTACCATATCCCTGGTTAAAGATAAGGATTTGCTCCTCAGATTTTAGCAGAAGAGGTATGATAGTTGGATGCCAAAACCCATGAGCCGCCTCTTGTTACAGAAATGCTTCCCCTCTCCCGCACCTGCCCTGTAAGCAGAGTAGGACCCGGATGTCTGTCAGTAGCTCTCAGGAGAAACCATAAGACCCTTTCTTTTTTCAGGATCAAATTAGCTGCTAACATGAGTCACACTTCCAATTGCTTTTCTTTTCCGATGAGAGGGTGCTCAATGCCTCCTCTGCCCTCCTTTCCTGGCAATGGAAGGGTGGTGTGAGATTTAATTTATCAAGAAAACTAAAAAAGACACAAAAGATCCCCTTTCTCCATCTCACATGAGCCAAGACCGTTGGGTGTAAAGGGTCAGCGCAGACAAAGGCACTCCGATCACTTGTGATGGTTTCTCACTCTAATTATAGAAAGCATTTAGCTATTGTTCCCTAATTGCTTGCTGCAATTGGGTTTGAGCATTTTTTTTTCCTTTTCTTTTTTTGACACACACACACACACACACACACACACACACACACACACACCAAAACAAAACAAAACTCCAATAGTTTTTCTTTTTCTTTTTCTCTGCTTTGGTCCATTGCCATTCCAGCCCTTGGCTATTTCATTGGAGAACTAAAGGAGGTAGTATGGTATTTCTGGAGAAAATTTTCCTTACCTAATTGTTTTCTTGGCTTCCCCTTTCTTCCTCCTAGTTGTCTAATAGAGAGGGAACGGATGAACATTTACTGAGCATCTATTTAGTATGTGCCAGGCTAGTATGTACTAGCCCTCACTTAGGTTGTCCTTGCAGCAAGCCTGAGAGGCACATTACTATTATCTTCATTTTACAGATGAAGAATCTAAGGCACAAGAAGGTCTCACAGCCAGTAAGTAGCTGACCTAGGATTTCAACCCAGTGAATTGGAGCCAGGATCGAAACCCAGGTCTCTCTGACTCCATGTGGTCTCTCTCAAGAGAGCTTGAGAGGTTACATAGATTTTGATTAATAGAACATTAGTGTTGATGCTGCTACCACTATGGGAAATTTGGGGAATCCTGCTCCCTTACCCAGAAAGTACCTATTTCTAGGTTCTCTGCTGGAGGTCTGGGATTCCCATGTTGTTTCATGACAGGAGGAGAGATTTTCAATATCATGGTAGCGATTACAAGAAGGAAAGCCACCTCATCATTAGGGGGCTATGGCAGTCAGGGTCCTACAGGAAATAGATAGGGTTTCAATGCAGTGTTGAATGACTGGAGTGTGTGGAAGAAGTTTGGCCATTTAAGGGAACAAGGGGGTGGGGAAGCAGCTGGGCACTAACAGGAAGCCATTGCCATCCCTAGGCCTAAAGGGGCACCATGTGTGTTCCTGAGCCCAGCAAGAACTGGGGCTAGGGCAGAGGTACCCCGACAGGAACTGTGGCAGGAGAGGAACCCAGCTACTGTTGCAATGCATATAGGAAGGGCAGATTACGCAGGAGTGTGAGTGTGTCTGTGTGTGTGTGTGTCTGTCTAGATGTGAACAAACATCTAGACTTTTTTCTCCTTGCCGTCCCTGTCTCCTGGTCTAGACAGCTTTGGGTAAGCAAGCAGTGCCAGTCAGCATCCTGGGGCGTAGGGCAGAGCACTCAGGGAGGTTAGAGAGGATACTCAGCAGAGGGGTTACTCCATTTCAGTCCATTGAAGGTAGGGCACTGCTTACAGACTCAAAGAATCATGGAATATGAGAGTTGGAAGGGCCCTTTGAGTTCTGTCCACAAAGGCCCTTTACTTTGCAAAAGAAGATTGTGAGGTCCAGGGAGAGAAAGTGACTGATTGGTCAAGGGTCCAAGGCTGGCAGCTCATTAATAGCATAGGCAGGAGTGGAACCCAGCTTGCCTAACTCCCAGGCCATTCTGCCTCTTAACTTGAGAGGTGTGACCAATAAATGGTTGATAATAAAAGATTACTGCTGAGCCAGCTTGCCTATTTCCTGTTGAAATTGCTCACATACCTCAGAGCATAGTCTACCTTGGTCCCAGATACTTGCCTCAAATGATTCCCTTTCAAAATACATCTATGATCAGAGTGGGCTTCCCAGTCCAGAATCTGGGCTGCCCAATCCAGAATGCCCACATCAGACTCATGGGATAGAATACCAGCTCTGCCCTGATGGAGTGACCTTGGACAAGTTACTTAACTCTCTGTGCCTCAGTTTGCTCAATTATAAAATGGGGATAGCCCAAACTGGTTTGGCTCAGTGGGTAGAGCATCGGCCTGCGGACTGAAAGGTCCCGGGTTCGATTCTAATCAGGGGCATGTAACTTGGTTGCGGGCACATCCCTTGTTGGGGGTGTGCAGGAGGCAGCTGATCGATGTTTCTCTCTCATTGATGATTCTGGCTTTCTATCCCTCTTCCTGCTCTCTGTAAAAAATCAATAAAATACATTGAAAAATAAAATGGGGATAATAAAAGTACCTATGTTATACCTCATGAGGATTATATGAGAAAATATATTTAAAGCATTTAAATCAGTACTTGACAAATGATAGCATACATATGCATTTATTTGCATATAAATGTATGTAGAATAGATATATTGATTTAGAATTCTGGTTATGAATTCATATGCTTTTTTATTCCTTATTGATAGACTGAGTAACCAAATCCATAAAGGGAAGCAACTAACTTACTTCAGAACCTGCCAGAGTCCCAGTTGTGTTCCTGAGGTTTTCATGCAGGATGCTGTATATTTTGTACCAAAAGTGGCCCATCTAGGAGAAAGCATCACATAGTATCCAACCAGAGACCAAAGTGCATGGTTCTTCCTTAAGGCAAGAAGAAAAAGCTCCTGCAGAGGAAATAATAAAGGAACTGTATTCTATGTGGGAGACAAGCCTGAGGCCTCTGGTAAGGGAATCAGGAAAGCTGACTTTGGTTCCAGCAGGGTCTCAAAGGTGAGAAAATCCCTGCAGAGGTTGCATCCATAGAAGCAGCAGCAGAAGGAAGTATGAACTGGAGACCAGGAAGCTTGTGTTAGCATCTGCTCAGAACAGAGAATGTCCCAGCAGGACAAAGGCAGTCAACACCAGACTTCAGGCCTGAAGGTCAGGGTTCTGCTATCCCAAAAGGCCATTTTCAGCTTTATTGAGGTATTATTGACATACCCTTAAGTTTTCTTAATTGCCATAAGGGAGAGGGGAAAAAAATCCTTGTGAAATAGCAGCTGACATATAATAACAGGTGGTATTAGAATAGGAATAGACAGGGGGGAAGGGAGGGGAAAGAATGAAACAGCCTAGAGGGTCCAGAAACAGGTCCACTGCCAGGGTCAGGACTTCCGCAAACAGGATTGTGAACTCAATCCCCAATAGGGGCATGCAGGAGGCAGCCAATCAATGAGTCTCATCATTGATGTTTCTACCTCTCTCCCTCCCTTCCTCTCTGAAATAAATACATAAATACATACATACATACATACATACAGAACACACACACACACACACACACACACACAAAACAAAATACATCTTATGAACAAACATTCGATAGCTGTCAGTGAACGAATAAATCAGGGTCAAAGATAATTAAGATTAATGAGCACATCTGTACTACTTAGCAACTGCCAGTAAATTTCTTCCTCAACTACTTGTTCTAATTCCTTATTAAAACAGCCCACAACTCCATTCTCCACTGAACACTTTCGTATTTGGAAAGCTTCTTCGAAGATTCCGTGTCCACGGCCCAGGCAAAGAAACAAGGTCACCTAACAGGTACAGTGTCGGTGTTGCCGCCTCCTGTTCAGAGGACCTCCGTGGTTCTTTGTCCCGGGTCCAGGCGGCTTAGGGAACTAAGAACTACAAGTCCCGGCAGGCCCCGCGGCGCCCGGCTTAACCAAACGCAATCAGGGGTGGAGGAGAGCGACGTTTCCTGACACCTCCCGTTCCCGGCTGCGGCGGGAGGCCGGGCCCCTCGGCTCTGCTTCCTTCTGGGTGAGTAGGGCGGTCCCTCTGAAGCGGGCGCAGAGCCGGGGCCGCCGGGGTCTCACGGCGCGTGGAGTGCGGGGAAGCCAGCGTGGACGCGCCGGGTGCCCGCCCCTGCTCGGGCTACTTCAGCCACCTGGGGAGCCAGGACGAAACCCCAGCCTGTGACCTTGTCACCCCGGGCACGGGCACGTGGCTCGGGTGACTGGCAGTGCCCCACCCCCTCGGCGGTGACTCTCCTGCCTGGCTTACTTCCATATTTATCAATATATTGAAGCGTGGACTGGCTTCTTTGGTGGCGCAGGCTTGCCAGTAGGTAGAGCTGGAACTGGAGGGTAGCAGGGTGCTCAGCCCCAGGTGATCTGTGAGCTGCAAGGCGCAGACAGCTGGGACTGCAGCGTGTTCTGAACAAAAGCAGGCGCCAAGCAGAAACCGGCCCTCCCGCCTGGACCTGCGGCGTGCCCAGAGCAACCCCTCTTCTCCAGCACCTTGCCGGGCCTTGCATTTTCGGGTCGCGCAATAAATGAGTGCCCATGACAGCCAGTGTGTGGAGAGCAGCCTTTAGAAGACACCCGATTCAGCTCTTCCCCCCAGTTTAAGTGGCATTTACTTTCCACTGATTAGGAAGTCATTCAATTCAACAAGTACTGATTGATTACCTCCATGATGCGTGGCACTTCGTGGGTGCTCAAGCTGTATTTGCCCAGTTGAAAGTGAATTAGAGTGTCTCTGTGCCTTCCCACATTTTCCTGAAGCATGTTCCTATTGCAGTGGTTTTCAAACTGTAGCTCGGATCAGAGTACCTGGAGGGCTGTTACAACACAGTGCTGGCCCCCATCCCCCAACGTTTCTGATTCAGTAGGTCTAAGTGGGGAATAAGAATTTGCAGGACATGGAGATGTTGTTGCTCTGGAGACTTATTTTTGAGTTCTGTTATATAGGGGGAAAAATCCTATGTACTTAAAACTCTTACCTTTTACACCTGGTTATAGATCTTTGTGTTCTTGTTTGCTGATTTAATTTTGTAATTATTACATCATATTCTATCTTTTAAAAATATATATATTTTATTGATTTTTTTACAGAGAGGAAGGGAGAGGGATAGAGAGTTAGAAACATTGATGAGAGAGAAACATCGATCAGCTGCCTCCTGCACACCTCCTACTGGGGATGTGCCTGCAACCAAGGTACATGCCCTTGACCGGAATTGAACTTGGGGACCTTTCAGTCTGCGGGCTGACACTCTATCCACTAAGCCAAACCAGTTACGGCATCATCATATTCTATCTTACATCATTACTGGCTTGGCTATTTCTCAACAGCCTTCATGGATGCCAGATTTGATCTCTGCTGGGAGAGTTTGCATTTCATTTTTCTGATATACACATTTTCTTGTCAGATAAGGGACATGTAAAGTAAAAATAGTGCTTGATTCAGATATCCATTCCTTCCTTCTCTTCTCTCCCCCAACTCACTGAGGGACTCCAGTGACCCACCCTAGGGTCCAGCAAACCACTTGTTTATGTTGACCCTCTGCTCTCTTAGTTGGAGAGACACACCTGCATTCAAGTTCAGGCTCCATCGCTTACTAGCTTCCCTGCTGAGTTTCTTACCTTTTCTAAAACTCAATTCCTTATCTGTAGAATGAGGCCCTAATAGTGTGCACCTCGGAATATGTTGTGCAAGTTACATGAGATGTTTAAGCACTTGGCATTCTACCTCTCACTTAGCCTGCTGCTGACTCTTGGCACTTGGTTTTCCACTGTTCTCCCTGAGGCCCTCTTTCCCAGGACAATGAAGAATCTCTATTCCTTGCTTGGATGAGATTTATTTCCCCTATGAACTCTGGGACCTTGGCATCAGTCAGGGATTCCTTTATTTAATCAATATTGATTCAGCCACCTTCTGGGCATCAAACACCAGGAAGGGGAGTATGGTTACACTGGGACTGCATCACTCTACAGGGCAGAGCAGATTCTAAACCTGCCGGGGCCAAACCCTTGGCATTGACTCAACCCTGGGCATCAACTCAAGACATGATGGAACCATCCATCTTCTTTGGTTTTTATCCATGACAGTCACCAGGAAAAATAAGGTTCATTTGTCTAATAGTCTGTCTAGGAACTGGGAGGAGGCTGTGATCATTTTACAGGCTTAATGGAAGTAGGACCCTAAAGTGCCTTTTCTCTGTGACCATTCTCACCTGTGCACCAAGCAGGGTGAGATGATTCCAGGCTTCTTGTCACAGAATGTGATGTGGGAAGGGATGGTAACTGAAAAGATCTAGCCACTTACTGGCCGGTGAACAGTAAGTGTGAGGGTCCCGATTTAGTTCTGTCCAGGGAATGGATATTTTCATTTGCCCATCAACTTCCAGACTTCCCTGTTGCCTCATTTCATCACCCACCGGCGTGGTCCCATGAGATGGGTTCTAATCATAGTTTTGACAATAACACGGCTTTCCTAAATGTTTCATAGGCTGGAACCGGTTTCTAGTGAGGTGCTTTGGTTGCTCTTGTGACATGTTGACTTCCAGGGCTCCAAGCAGCATCTTCCATATGCCTGGCATTGCTTGTGTGTGGTAGAGGGTCAGAAATCATAGTCACTGCCCAGAGTGGCTGATTCAGTTAACGTGTGAACAGTGGTAAGAATGTTGCCTGTCAAAGAGTTCACCTGTCAGAAAGAAGTAGGGCCCAAGCTCTTTCTCTGAGCCGTCTGGGCCACATCACTCGCCCTCTGAGCTCCTTGGTTTCCTCACTTATACATGGGGCTGGTAATATTATTTCATACCTCACTGGGTTGTGTGGAAAATCAAATGAGATAATGAGTGCAAAGGGCTCTGTAAAGGTTAGTTATTGCTAATGTTATTTATCTAATGATTAGGTTTAGGATCTTGGTGACCTCAGCAGCCCCTCCCCCTTCAAGTATATGTTGTTATGAGAAGTAACTCAGGTGAAAGTAAAAAGTCAGGTAAACAGAAGAGAGCAGGTGATCCATTAGCAAAGGACTTAATAATAGTTGTTTTTCATGGACAGACATATTTCACGGCTGACAGGGTCTTTTAAAATACCCTGAGGGAAGCAACTCATTTGCATATTAAAGACTCCCTGACACCTTATGGAAAACTCCAGTTTCAGTCTATTTAGACACAGTTTGGTTCCTATATCATCTATTTTATGTTTTTCAATTCCCACTTCTTTTATTACTGCGGACATTTGCATGAAAACCAGGTCTTGGGAGTTGTGTCTATTTTGCAGCTGCTTCCTCACCCAGAGGTTGTCTCAAGGCTAGGGGTGGCCTCATTGCCTACGAAGACAGATGTGGAGGGTGGTGCACTAGGAGATGGGGTTCAGAGGAGGCAGGGGCTGGGAGCTGGTGCTGGGGGTGACCAGAGGAGGATGACTCTGGTATGCGATTCTCACCTGGGGACGTATGTTGTTACTACTGGCTCTGCACAGGCTCATGGGATATAGTTTATTCATTCATTGATTGCTTCATTCAGTAAATACTTTTGGAATACCTACTATAAGCTAAGCCAAGGTTTGGCAAACGATAGCTGGAGAACCAAATCTGGTAACATCCATTACATTACATGTCATCTAGGCTGCTTTTTGCCTTGAGCTACAATGCAGGGTTGAATAGGTCTTATATTGTAGCCTGTCCGTAAAAATATTTACTGCCGAAACCGGTTTGGCTCAGTGGATAGAGCGTCGGCCTGTGGACTGAAAGGTCCAAGGTTTGATTCCGGTCAAGAGCATGTACCTTGGTTGCAGGCACATCCCCAGTAGGGGGTGTGCTGGAGGCAGCTGGTCTATGTTTCTGACTTTCTGTCCCTCTCCTCCTTGTGAAACATCAATAAAATATTTTATTTTATTTTATTTTATTTATTTATTTTTTAAAATATATTTTATTGATTTTTTACAGAGCGGAAGGGAGAGGGATAGAAAGTCAGAAACATCGATGAGAGAGAGACATCGATCAGCTGCCTCTTGCACGCCCCCTACTGGGGATGTGCCCGCAGCCAAGGTACATGCCCTTGCCGGAATCGAACTCGGGACCCTGCAGTCCACAGTCCGACGCTCTATCCACTGAGCCAAACCGGTCTCGGCAATAAAATATTTAAAAAAAATAAAAATATTTACTGTTTGGCCCTTTAGGGAAATAGTTTGTTGACTCCTATTCCAGGCAGGCAACAGCATGGGCAAAGGCACTGAGGCCAGAATGTGCCTGGCATGTTTGAGGAACAGCAAGGAGATCAGTGCCCTTGGAGTGAGGTGGCAAGGGGGAAAAGGGCTGAGACCCTGGACTGAATTGGGCAATCAGGTCAAGAAGGATCTTGTAAGTCATGTCAGGGCCTTCGCTCTTCATCCAAGTGAGGTGAGACCTCCTGGGGAGTGGTTTGGTCCTGCACCTCTCTTGGATTCACCTCTCCTTTGGGAGCTGCAACTGTGGTCAAAGACTAGTCTGATTAGAATCCCAGGAAAAGCAACCCACTGAATGCAGTAGCCCCAAAGAGTGACTATGTAGCTACCAGGTGGACTGAGCAGGTACAAGTGGGGTAGGAGGAGGTATCATGGAGCCAGGACCCCACTTGGTCCCACTGACTGTGAGTGTGGGTTTGGTTAAACCTCTCAGGTTAGGTGGACAATGAAACCCTAACTGTAAAGCACCCTACAGCACTGTAACAGTTATGGTGTTTGCACTCAAAGAGCTCACAGTCTAGACAAGGGGCAGTTTATTCTAATGAAAATCAGGCAAATGTGGAAGGCTTACCTGGCTGCTTCTGACCCCTTCTGACCTGGGCATAGAAGACAAATGACGCCTGTGTGTGCATGGTGGTGTAATAATAGTTACAAGTAATGATTGTTGATACACTCTGTCACTTTTCCTATAGAAAAAGGCACCTCTCGTCACATATTCATAATCTTTCCTCTTGCCCTCTCTTTCTTTTTTTAATTTTTATTTATATATATTTTTAATTTACAATATAACTTATATTTAATAGTAGTACATATGTCTTCCTTCCCCCCCCAGTATCCTCCCCCCAGCTTCCCTTACCCCCCAGCACATGTCCCCACCTGCCCCCTCCCCGCCCCAGTGTCTTTCATTCATTGATTATACTCATATGCATGCATACAAGTCCTTCGGTTGATCTCCCCCAGCATCCGCCTCCCATCCACTCCAGCCTTCCCCCTGTAGCTTGACAGCCTGTTCAAGGCCACCCTGCCTCTATATCAATCACTTCCCCCTGTTTCTTTTCTTCAAAAATATCTTGCCTCTGCATACTAGAAACAAACGTATAAGAGCAAAAAAATGTTTGAGTGTCAGTTTCAATGTCAAATAGTTCTTCATGTGTACATGTCAGCAATGGGTATCCCAGATGGTGTTACACATTGTGGCAATGCAAGATCCATCCTCTCTGGTATGGCCCTGGCCGCCTGCAGCCACGCACAGCTGCCGACTGCTAGCATGGCAAGGTGTCGTCAGCGTCCCCCATCTCTGGACCCTCCTCGTGGCTGGAACAGACCCGTCAGTTCCTCACTGTCGCAGGAACCCACATGGTCTTGGAGTTTTTCTCTGCAAACACACAAACACATTCTCGACCAAAAGTTAACAAAGGGATCCTCTCTGCAAAATAGACTTGGGATTCTTTTTATTTTTGCCTAAATGATTTTCCTTTGGCTTATTTTGACACCATGTGTGTTTTTTCATGGGTGTCCTGCAGTTGGTTTTACAAATGGAATTTACTTTTCTGGAGTAAGAATTTTCTAGATGTATTTTACTTATAGGATATTTTTCCTTACATGATATTACCCCACTGTCCCTCCCCCCCTTTTTGATTAATGGGGGCTTTTGGAAATTTTATCTTATAGTCTCGGTAATTTTAAATTTTAATTTTTGCACACAAATATGACTGCTTTAGATTCTTTGGATGTTAGGCAATTTTACAGTGAGATGAACTACTATTAGATATTTTAGTTAATGTTTTAGGAACAGCTTTTTGTCCAGTACACTTAAATTTTCTTGAGTATTCACTTATTTCACTTGGCCAATTTAAATTAATCTGAAAACTTGATTACTATTTTACTGTCAATTTTAATACTCAAGCAGAAATCTTAGTTTACCCTATAAATACTTGTGGAAAGGAATATTTGCATTTTTGAGTATGTCCTCAGCATTCCTGGTAATAAATTGAATTTAGATATAGAGCAGCTGTTGCTGGCCGAGTCTCTGCCACCTGGGTCCCGGTCTGAGTTGTGCGTGGGAGGCGAAGCAGCCGTGGGGGTAGGAGACCTCCCTCAGGAGGAGTGAGAATTCAAGGCTCTTCAAGGTTTGTGGATGAGGGTCTGTGCCCCACCTCTGTTGACCTTTTAGTTCTCTCCTGTTGGCCCCTCTGCGACTGTGTCTGTCTTAGCTTGTTCCTTCCCTGAGGAATCTTACCTGTCTCTGGCTAACTAGCCATCCTCTGGGGCCAAACAGGGTGATGTGAGGTTCAGTCCTGTCTCCTTTGTAGTCTATGCCCCCGTGGCCTCCACGTCTAGCACCTGCCTTGGGGTTCCCTCGCCTGCTCTCTTGCCCTCTTTTTCTTCTCAGCACTTCATACCAGCTGGCATTCTAATATATTATGTCTGTTTGCTTATGATCTGTCATCCCATCTAGCGTGTAAGTGCCACATAGGCAAGGACTATGTCGAGAGTTGCCTTGTGTGCTGGGTACTATGCTGAGCTTATTATATACACTAAAAGCCCAGTGCACAAAATTCATGCATGGGTGGTGGTGGTGGTGGTGTTGGTGGTGTGTCCCTCAGCCTACCCTGCACCCTCTCCAATCTGGGACTCCTCAAAGGATGTCCACCTGCTTATTAACTGGGCAGTCAGACATCCCTCTCACAATCCAGGACTGCTGGTTCCCAACTGCTTGTCTGCCTGCCTGCCTGCCTGATTATTCCTAACTGCTTCTGCCTGCCAGCCTGGTCACCCCTAACTGCCCTCCTCTGCAAGTCTGATCCCCACCAACTTCTCTCCCCTGCAGGTCTGGTCCCCCCAAACTGCCTGCTCCTGCAGGCCTGGTCCCCCCCATACTCTCCCCTGCAGGTCTAGGTCCCACCAATTGCCCTCCTCTGCAGGCCTGATCACCCCCAACTGCTCTCCCCTACTGGCCTGATCACCCACAACTGTCCTTCCCTGCATCTTGTGGTGGCCATCTTGTGTCCACATGGGGGCAGCCATCTTTGACCTCTTGGGGGTGTCCATCTTGTGTGTTGAAGCGATGATCAATTTGCAAATTACCTCTTTATTATATAGGATTATATAGGATGATCTCATTTTATCCCAACAACTTTTGAGCTGGGTATGATACTGTTTTACAAACAGAAAACTGCGGTGCAATGAGATTAAGAAAACAACCCAAGATATAATCTATTAAGAGCCTAGATTTGAATCCTGGTCTGATTATGATACTCAGTTGTTCCTCTTTCTCTACTTGCCTTCTGCAGTTTGGGAACATGGCCAGAAGGGCTCTCAAGCTCGCTTCCTGGACCAGCATGGCTCTTGCTGCCTCTGGCTTCTACCTCTACAGTAACAAGTACTTGGACCCTAATGACTTTGGCGCTGTCAGGGTGGGCAGAGCAGTTGCTACGGTAGGTGTGTTTCTTCTTCAATTGGGAGTGGAAAGGAGCTATCATATTAAATGCAGGTGTTCATATATGTAAGCAGATGGGCATGCTGGTCACACATTTGTGGAGATATACATGTACTTATCCTTACATGTGCAAAGCTTTCTCTACACTGTTGCATAGGCATGGAGATATACCTTCTCATTCCGATATTCCTGTATACACAACCTCTGCCATCCTGAAGTTAAGGAGAGTAGGATTGTACAGGATCTTTGTGTTAAAGCCTACATTTTAAGTTCCATATCTCATTTTAGTGACAGACTCAGAGGGCAGAGCTCCTCAGCGAATACCTGAAAAGAAGGATTTGCCATTTTGAATAAATTTTATCAGAAAACTTGGCCCCCCCTCTCTTTCTCTCTCTCTCTTTTTCTCTCTCTCTCCCTCTCTCTCCCAGCCTTCATTTTCCCCCTCCCCCCTCCAATAATCTAGTGTGAATGGTTCTTGATGCAGGGCTCATACTCAGCATCCAGGCCTCAGAGAACTTTGGGGATTCTTTCCAGTCCTCTAACTGACTGAGAATCTGAGTTGATGATGTGACCATTGATGGTGTTGCCCACTGGCTCAGGAGCATCATTCTGTTGTGAGTGTGTCCTCTGTGGAAAGCAGCCTATATCACTGTCCCATTTGTTTGTGGGTAGATTACTACATGCTTCATGCTTTCTTTTCTCCTCTGTGTCTTGCAGAATGAGCTCATTCTTACTCCCCTCTGGGATAGCTGTATTCTGATGCACAGTCTGTTTGGGTTGTTGTCCAGCCATTTCTTTAATACTTGGTGTTATCAAGTTTTCTCCTCGGCCTGGCTCAGAGGGGAGGCTGCTATAGTGCCTCCCTTCTAGGGAAAGCCGAGTCAGAGAATCACGACAGACAATAGATAAGCAGAGCAGAGACTATGAAACGATTTCTGTGTTTTCTGAGTGCCTTTTTGTCTTTTAGCATTGTCTTATATGCTTTGAGGAGTAGAAGCAAACCGCCCCACTTAGACAAAGCTTTAAAGGAGCTTCTGGCTGAGAAATGCTCGTCTGACTTGGTCGGAAAACAATCTACAGCCATGCACTGGCTCAAAATAGTGATTTGGATGATCACCACTGTGGGGCCTCAGAAAAAGAGTGAGCCCTTGGGCTGGGCGTTAGGAGGAGTGCCGTAGGGAGTGCTATAGAGCCTTAGGGATTTGAACAGTTGGACCGCAGGGAGGAAGGTCTTTACCAGTGCTTTATAAATCAGCCTCTAGGCTGTGCATTCTTTAAAGGATAGGGCTCTGGTCTTGACTATTTTGCACTGCTTAGTGACCAGGTCTTGGTTGTGGTTGGTGTTCAACAAGTATGTCAAATGGAATAAAGCTTTGGGGTGCAGACGAAGGAACAAACTCCTCTAAATATCAGCTTTGTAAGCCCCTCTGTTGTGGCAGAATGCACAGGAGAACGATCAGCCAGCACTCTGTGGGAGGAAAGTTTAACCTTTATTTTGCAGATCTCCTATTCCAGGGATATTCCTGATCCAAGGCCTGAACTGAACTCATGGGAGGCTCTGACCTATGTATCTCCTCCTGTGGCGGGCCCCTGAGGGTCCCCCCAGCTCCGCCCAAGTCAGTCTTGGCGGGCCTTGGGGGATGCTTCTCAGTTCCACCCAAGTCAGGTGTGGTGGGGCCCTGGGGTTAGGCTCTGCAGCTCCACCCAAGTCAGTCTGAGTGGGGAAGTAAGATTATAATTTTAACCAGATAGTGAACTAGATTCTAAGCTCCCCCCCCCCCACCTCCCCCACCCCCCCTCCCCATTTTCCTTTTCACCTTAACCTCTAGGGGCCTGAGTTGCTCAATTCTAAAAGGGGACGTTCCTCCATGCCTGAGATATCTGGGAGAGTCATCTTCTGATTCACCAGAGGTGAGGGAGCTTCTCTTGGAGTTTTGGCCAAGGGACCGAGAATCAAAACTTACACTATTAGAGCAAACATAAATATAAAATGATGTTTATTTGTGATACAGAGAGTGGGATAAGCTTACCCAACAGCCCCCATTCAATTAGTATGTACTGAGCATTTACCTATATGCCTGACACGGTAAGGACAAGCCCCTGTGCCCAGAGAGCTGAAATTCTAGCAAAGGGGAGACAGTCCATATACAGGGAAACAAATGAGCACAGTAATTTTGATGGTGGTTTGTTATGACAGACAATTGAGATTTCCTGGGGGGTGAGGCAACTTTAGATTGGAACTCTGCAGAAGTGGCATTTGTGCAAAGCTCTGATTAGCAGGAAAAAGCCAGCTAGGTTAAGATCTGGGGACAGAATTGGGGAAAAAGGAGACATATGTATTACTCTAAACAGTAAAAAAAAAACAAAATTAAAAAAAAATCTGGGGCCAGAGTGTCTGAGGGGTGGGGCTATCTGTTCCCCAATGTCAGGGGCCTGCAGCTTTAGTTCTTTGGCAGAAGAGTCATATTTGATGCCTGGGCACTAAGCTTTCCCCTTCCTTGCTTCACAGACAGCTGTCATCAGTTATGACTATCTCACCTCCTTGAGGAGTGTCCCCTATGGCTCGGAGGAGTACGCACAGCTTCGCTCCGAGGTAAGGACCCAGGGGACCCATCTGAGCCAGACCAGGACTGAGTTAGTCCCCAGGTGGCTGCAAAGCCAGCACACTTCCTGTGTGCAGAGGCCAGTGTGGGGATCGAGGATGGGGGCTGGGGAGGAAGGAGGGAAGGACCACCTCCTCATTGGAGGTGCTGTGGCTGCCCAGGAGGGGCTGGGCTGCCAGGCTGACATCAGGCTGGATCCTGTAGTGCCAAGGCCATGGATCTACAAGGCACTGTCAGGGAGGCTGGGTGTGTTTCTGGGATGACTCAGGAGGAAGGAAGGATGGCTCTGTCTCTGAGATAACTCAGCTGGCTTCCAAACTGCTTTGTCAGGCAAAACCCAGTTGATAGAGGTTAATTGTTTTTTTGTCCTCTGAGGGTGACACTGGAGCCTCTTGGAGGCCTCTGAGTGGAGCTGTCCACCCCACACACTGTTCTCACTTTGAATGGGGTGGTTGATTTTGATGCTGTGACTAGATATCCCAGAGAGTCGGGGCATCAAGTAAGAGGGCATCTTTGTTGAATGTAAGTTGAGTTTGGGGTCAAATGTAGATACTTTTGGTTCCTCCAGAAAGATGTGTCTTTGCTCAGCCCTTAGCCCCTTAGAAAATTCCAAGTCATTCTTCCAGACTCAGCTCAAATACCTCCCCTTATCAATCATCCTTGATGGATGGAATAATTATTATTTTTTTAAATTTATTTAACATTTTCATTTAACATAGGAAATTTCAGCCATTCATAGGGGTAGAGAGGATAGTGTTATGAAGTCCTGTGAACTGCCATTCAACTTCAGAAATGATCAATATTCCCCCTTTGTCTTATTCCCCCTTTATTCATTCCTTTATTTTTTATGCATTTATTTATTATTATTATTTGTTGAAGTATTTAAAAATATATTTTATTGATTTTTTACAGGAAGGAAAGGAGAGGGGTAGAGAGCTAGAAACATCGATTCAGCTGGGGATGTGCCCACAACCAAGGTGCATGCCCTTGACCGGAATTGAACCTGGGACCCTTTAGTCTGCAGGCCGATGCTCTATCCACTGAGCCAAACGGGTTAGGGCTATTTGTTGAAGTATTTAATAGCAAGTCTCAGGCTTCATACTATTTCATGTTACATACTTCAGTATCTATTTCTAATAGGTAAGGACCTTTAAAGAAACCATGATCATACCTAATAAAGTTAACAATGATTCCTTAGTAACTTCTAATAGTCCACATTTAAATCTTCCTTTTGTAGCCAAAATATATTTTTAAAGTTGGTTTGTTCAAATCTGGATCCAAATAAGGTACAAATCTTACATTTGGTTGATGTTTCCTGAATCCTTTCAAATCTAGAGTTCCCCTGCCTCTTTTCTTTCATTATTTTTTTGAGCTTTTTTGCTTATTGAAGAACCAGATCATTTATCCCCTAGAATTTTCCACATTCAGGATTTGGCTGATTGCATCCTCAAAGTGTCATGTAATAGGAAATAGTTTTGCATGCCACACAATTCAAAATGCATAATATTTGAACACACAAAATGATTCTCAGATCTCTGTTCCTCAGGATCCCAATTTTCCTGCCTGGAGGTGGTCTTTATTTCCTGTGTATTATTTTAGAGATAGGATCCTCTTTGAATTCAGTCACTCTACCTTTATTCCTGCCACAAATGATAATTGGTCTTTTTCTCTCTTAAGACGATAGATTCTATTCAGTCAGGGATTGGGTCTTTTTTATATCTTCTACCTCTAGTGATGACGCCTGGGACTGAGTTGATTGAATGTCTGTTTCCATGCCAGGCTGCACCTTGCTAGCTACTTGCCTTGAGAGAGTAAGGTTTGGAAAGAGAGTAACGTTTGGAATCAGAAGACCTGGGTTTGTGCCTCAGCTTTGCCGAGGTCATTTTGGGAGCTGCCATTTTCCTTGTCTGTAGGCTGGAGATGGTTATACCCATCACCAAGGAATATTTTGTGAAATGTAAATGTAAGTAAGTCAGATGGCTACTAGAAGGTGTGCTCCATGAGCACAGGGACTTGTCTGTGTTGTGTTTCTCCATGTCTGAAGCACCTACAACAAACAGTACCTAAGGCACAGTAGGTTCTGAATAAAGGTTTGTTGAATGAATGAATGAGTGAATGAATAAAAGATTGTATTGGAAGGTCACTTAATGCCTTCCCATCCCCGCCCTGCTTTTCTCTGCCCTCCTTTGTCCATCTAACTAATGCTATGGGCCTTGGAACCCACCAGAGCAACATTCTGCAGAGAGGTCCAAGGGCAGAGCAGGCAGGGGCAGGGGTGCCATGGAGACAGTCGCCCTCCATGTGTAAGTTATCCAAAAGGCCAGGGTACCACAGTGCCTGGGGAAATTGAATATGGAAAGTGCAGCCTGGCATTTGACAAGAGGGTAGCACATGGTAGTTGGCACCGGATAACAGGGGTGTTGGCTGGTCCCGAAGTTGTGCCTTGGAAGGAGAGCTTGCTGGCACTAAAGAGACAGGTAAATACTGCAGGAGTGTGTTCTTCCATAGGAACACTTATCTGTTCTCATCTGAGTGCCTGAGAAAGGAGTGAGCGAAGGGTAAAACATAGTTATCTCACCTGTCAAGCCAGCGTCCCCTGGTCCTGGAATACACCAGAGCCAGGAGACGAGGTTGGCAGGCACTTTTTCGAGGTTGGTGCTCAGCTGACATGGATCTCGGTGACTCACCCCTGAGCCAGGAGGGGGGAGTGTTTCCTCTGGGCACAGTGACACTTTGTTAGGCAGCTGAGGGGGTGTGCGCCGGGTGGGGAGGGAGCAAGGGAAGGGGGAAGGAAGAAGGGAGGGCAGTTGGAGAATGAGATCCCTGGTACTCAGGATGCTTATAAACAGGGAAAAGGTGTGTGAACTGGCCTGTCCACAGGACAGAAAAAAGTCGTAGCTGATGAGCTGATGCAGACGTTCAGACAATGGGCTGGAGGATGTAGGACAGTTTATTCTGAGCGAGGGGTTGGAGGGAAGTGGACATATGTTAATTCTACAGCGCAGAAAGTATTCTCATTGAGAACCATTCTCATCCAAACTTTCCCTTGGGGAATTAGTCATATCTCAGGTACTCACCATGAGGTTTGAATGGGGTTCAGTCCATCCTCAGCTATAAGAGTGGGCATGTGACTTAGGCCCATTCCTCTGGCTCTAGAGATTGATTCAGGGAGGGCACCTGTGCCAGGCTGGGCAGTGAGCATCAGCTCCACGACTTTTGGGGGTGTCTCCCATAGCAGTGTCTTTTCTGCTGGATGAGCAGAAAGTATGGAATGTTGGCTTAGGTCTACTGGTAGCTGTCTTGCCCCCTTGAGGGGAAAGCCCGTCTGTGAATGCAGCCAGTATTGTGGAGGGATGTGTCATTTGAGTCCTTGGACCTAACAGAGGCTAAAGCCAGAGGACTGCTAGACTTTTTAATTATATGTGCCAGGAAATTCTCTTTTTGCATAGCATGGTATGAGTTCAGTCTTCTGTTACTTGCAATCAAATGAGTCCTGATGTACTGGGGAATCTTGGAGAAGCAAGCTGGATCTTAAAGCACAATCAGGGTTTTGATAGGTCACTGTTGAAACCCCTTTCACGTCCCACGTGGTCAGGGTTCAGGTTCCGGTTCCGGTTCTGGAGAAGGCTGCACACAAGTGAAGAGGCTAGAAAAGTATTAATTTGGTAAATAGGGGCCAGGCGGGTAGCCTAACTGTAGTGGGAGGACTAAGCCTTGCTTTGGCCTAGCCATTCCTTTTATTCAGGTTTGGGATACACCCATTGCTCTTAGGCAGACAATAAGGTTATCTTATCAATAAGGGTTTACAGGATTATTTGGTGGGAAAGTTGCTTCAGCCACCTTTGTCTCAATTTAAATAGGGAGTGGTTGGCTCTGACCTTTCAGAGCTTCAAGGTTGACCAGCCTTTGGGGTTCCTTGTCCACACCTTTCTATTAGTGAGGCAGTCACAGGAGGACTTATCTTTCAGGAAGAAATGAAATTCAGAAATTCCAAGGCAGTGTGAGGAGAGGTTTGGATGGTGCTGGGAGGAATTTGAGCCATTTTGGCTTCTGGCTCACCACGAAGCACCTCTATCTGTAAAGTGGTGGCAGTGGCCTCTGCCCCAACTGAGTTTGTAAGATCAGAGATGAGAGGCTTTACTTAATTAAACAGGGGGATTATTTAATCCAGCCAGAGAGGCGACCCAGAAGCACAGAGTTTGCCTTATTGGCTCCTTATTATTTTAACGAACAAGTTATTGATTTCTGTTTTTCTTATTTCTATGTTTATTAATTGGAATACTTCAGTTCTTTATTGAAATTTTTATTATTATGAACTTATGAACTTTTTATTCATTATGAACTTATTTTATTCTATGAGTTAGAACCCCCAAACAATTATTAACTTTATTGCTGAAATTGTTCAAACTGTGGCCATTGGGAATTCATCAGGTTTCTCCTGTCCTTTTTTTTTTTTTTTTTGCTGTTTGCCTAATAAGTTTATTGTCTCTGAAAAATCAGAGAAAATTGTGATTTGGTTTATTTTAACTCTCAATAGCCTGAGCTCTGAGGAAGCTTGCTTTCTTCTGAGCTACCCGATCTTTCTTCTGTGCAAGAGACATTTTGGGATGGTTCCACCTCTTCTTTTTAATTTCTTTCTTAGGCTTCTTCGCACTGACTGGATTCTCTTGTATAGCAGTATGAGCTTTCTTATACATCTCATCATGTCTGGAGTTACGTTGTTCTTTATATATTGCGAGAACTGTTTCTTGTAAGCATCTTCATCTTCTTCCATTAGATAACGCATATAATCCGCATCGTTCTGGCCCATGATGTGCTTCCGATGTACTTCTGCACTGAATTCCTTGCTCTCTGAATCATAACCAGGGAATCATCTGGTACTGTGAGGGTAGATAGGCCCCCATCCACAGCTCCCTCCAGGGCCCCCAAAACTTTATTTCCAGTAGTAGTTCTGGCAAGCCCTGCATCCAAATAGCAGGTGAAGGCACCAGGTTGACTATCAATGCTTTCCACGTTGTATTCATCTCCAGTCACCTCCGCCTGGCCTTCATAGGTCTTGTCCATGCCAAACCTATTGAGAAACCGACGGGACAGCAGCAGGCCAGTACCACATGCTGCAGCATAATTTGTCAGGCCAACCTTCACACCATACTTTGGGAGTTCATGAGAATAAGCTGCCACAGACCTTGTCCTTTTTTTTTTTTTTTTTAAATGTTTTTATTGATTTTTTAGAAAGAGAAGAAGGGAAAGGGAGAGATAGAAACATTGATTGGCTGGCTCCTACATTTCCCTACTGGGGATTGAGCCCCAAACCTGGGCATGTGCCCTGACTGGGAATCTAGCTAGTGACCTCTTGGTGCATGGAATGATGTTCAATCCACTAAGTCACCCTGGCCGGGCTCCTGTGACTTTTTGATATGCCTTACCATTTTTTTGAGCACTGTCTCAATTTTTTGGTACCACAAGATGCCCCAGGCTCTCCTTATATTTTCCTTGCACCAGCCTTGTAATCAATCACTTCTCCTTTTATTGGAGAATGATATTTAGAAACCAAGATGTGGCTGCATATTGCTTTTGGGGTGTTATTGTTTCTAGACTCGCCAAAGAGACAGAACTAGGAAATATATGTACATATACTTATTCATGCATACACACATCCATCTTTATAACTATCTGTCAATCTATCCACTCACCCATCCATTAAAAACCATGAATTCATACTTATATCTTTAATTTCAATATAACTTTACAGTGTTCATTTAGCCTTTCCCCTTTCCTTATATTTACCTATTTCTCTGACAGTTAGATACCTGCCTCTGATTTTCTATAATATATTAACTGATTTGTTCAGCCCCAGTGTAGTTAAGAACCCTCCTCCTCCCTCTCCCCCAAGGAATACAGAAGCAGGGACAGTGGCCTAAGATGGGTGAAACTGAATTAATTAAAGGGTATTTGAGTTGGATTTGGAAAGGTGGTTAAGACGGAAACCTGTGGCACTGGGGATAAGATGATTTTGGTTGACGGGTAAAATTTTAGAGCTCATCTGTAGGAAACAGACATTAGTTCTGTGTCTGGAGACTAGGATAAGGGTGAGTGAATGGACACATCGGAAAATACAATTAGAGCTAGGTCATAGAGGGACCACTTACCAAGTTTTTTGACATGGAAACTTCTAGAGCAGTGGTCGGCAAACTCATTAGTCAGTAGAGCCAAATATCAATAGTACGATTGAAATTTCCTTTGAGAGGCAAATTTTTTAAACTTAAACTTCTTCTAATGCTACTTCTTCAAAATAGACTCACCCTGGCCGGGGTATTTTGTGGAAGAGCCACACTCAAAGGGCCAAAGAGCTGTATGTGGCTTGTGAGCCACAGTTTGCTGCCCATGGAGCTAGCTCGAGCCTTTGATGTATGGATGTGGAACCGGAGACCCAGAGGCTTGATGCCCCTCTTTAGGCCCCCGCAGGTTTGTGGCAGATCATGGGCTTGGGCTTGGATAACCAAGTCTTCCCCAATCTGTTGTTCTTTGCATTTGATCCTCAATTGTCTCCATTTATTAGCTTCCAATTTGGGGGTAAGCTAAGTTGGATGGAAAGTGGAACCGAAGAAGCTTGGTCAGCTGTTGTTGCCAACTACCCGCAGTGGCTGGAGTTGCTTCTCTCTGGGGTCTGTCCCCACGGGTGTGAGCCCTGAGGCCTACGTGCTGCTTGGGGTCGGTTTGGGAAACACAGGGGAAGAGGAAGAAGAGCAATGGAGTCTCCTCCCTGGGATTCCTTTATCCATGCACTCAATCAACCAAACAGTTAATTCAACAAATAATTGAAATTTGCGCTCCTTGGTAGAGGGGAATGTAGACCCTAAAGGAATTGGTACATGCTAGCTCTGTGCTTTGGGAAAACACTTCAACTCTTAAGCTCTGGAAAAGCTGCCAGTTTGCAGGATAACCATACTTACCAGCTTAGTGAAGGCATGGCAATTCAGTTGGCAGTTTAAAGAGCTTGCTCTGCAAGAAGAACTGTAGCAGTGTCTGGCTCCTCAGGAATATTCTCTGAAAGCTGGGACTACCCTGGCCAAATCAGAACATGTCTCCACCACTTTCCATCCATTTTTTAAACATATTTTTATTGATTTCGGAAAGAAAGGGAGAGGGAGAAAGAGAAACATCAACGATGACAGAATTATTGATCGGCTGCCTCCTGCATGCCCCCTATTGGGGATCGTGCTCCTAACCCAGGCATGTGCTCTGACCAGGAATCGAATCATGACCTCCTGGTTTTATAGGTTGACACTCAACCACTGAGCAACACCCGCTGGATAATTCTTCTATCCATTTTAACCCACATTAGTGGAGCCTGCCGTATGCCAGGTCCTGTGTGAGGCTCAGGCTCAGAAGATATAAAGGGAAATAAGACGTGTCCTCTGCCTTCCAGTTGCTCACAGTCTAGTGGGGAAGCAGGTGTGAAATCACAGCTGCAGGAGGATTGATTTGCCTGCATTCCAGCTCTGGTCTCTGACAGCAACTAGCTCCTGGCCATGAAGAGCAGGGACAGGAGCCCTGCAGGAGAGGGTCTCCCCACCCAGCCGGGGGTGGGGTGCATGCCCAGGAAGGCCTTCAGAGCAGCGGTGTCTAATTGCGCCACAGCTCTTTTGCATGCATGGTGTCTGTCAACCTGGGGTGGAAGTTTTTCAGTGAGCTGTGACCTCTGTGCCTCTTTTGCTGGTCATCAGGGAACATTCGCCTGAGAGTGTTCTGCCTAGAGGAGGAGGGAAATTGAATCCTTGCTCTCTTGGTGACTGGCTTTTTCAGAGTTTGTGATAATTTCTGCAGGGACATGAGCCGCATTTAATTTGCTCTGGTTGGGTCATCTCAGGACCAGGCCTCCGGAATAGGATGAGAGTCTGTGATGGAATCTAGCACGTCCTTTTTAGTTTTCGGTGTACCCAAAGCTCTCTGAGTACTGCATTGCAAAGCTGCACAACTTTCTGCAGTGGCCCTGACCCCATGGCCTTCTAAATTTGGGGAACATTCCCTAGGAGTGGGCTTTTGGGCCTTGGTGTAGTCTCGGGAGAGACCTGGGGATCCACTCCGACCAGTGGGGATGCTGTAGGAAAATCTGGCATGACCCAGCTTCCCTTGGAGATGGGGCTCACAGCACAGGGGCTTCTCTGTAGTTCCTAAGCAGACCACTCAAAGCCCTTGATTGCTGTGGACTTGCCGGTGACCTGTAGACATGGCCAATAGCAATGTCCCATCTTGCCAGGTTTGCATATCTCTTATGTTTTTATTTTTATTTAAAAAAATATTTTTGTTTTGTTGTTGGTGTTTTTTTTTTTTTTTTTTTACAGAGGAAGGGAGAGGGATAGAAAGTCAGAAACAGCAATGAGAGAGAAACATTGATCAGCTGCCTCTTGCACACCCCCTCCTGGGGATGTACCTGCAACCAAGGTACATGCCCTTTACCAGAATTGAACCTGGGACCTTTCAGTCCTCAGGCCGATGCTCTATCCACTGAGCAAAACTGGTTTCAGCTCTCTTGTTTTTAAAAATGTAATATATAGGGCCTAAGAAAAGGTATAAAAATAATGTTGTGGTGATTACCCCTATATGCACTATTTCAGAAATAACACCTCACCCTTACAATTGCAGCCCCAGGTACTTCTGCCCTAACTAACTTCAGCCTACCTCCTACTTAACCAGACACGAGTTCAATCTTGGTTTCATTGTTTATCATTGCCATGCACTTCCTTGGCACAACCAGCCATTTTTGTATGATATTTTTCATTCTCTTGACTCTTCATTACTTGGTTTTGTTCTAAGGAAAAATACCTATGAAATGGCAGATATGATAGGCTAGTGCGGGAACCCCTTTCACTTCCATGTGGCTCAGGGTTCCAGTTCAGGGTTTGGTTTCTAGAGAAGGCCACACACAAAAGAAGAGACTAGAAAAATTTTAATTTGGGAAATGGGGGCCAGGCTGTAGCCCAACTCTAGTGGGAGGACTATGCCTTGCTTTGACCTTGCCATTCTTTTTATTTAGTTTTTGGGATACACCCATTGCCTTTAGTCAGGGAATAAGCAGATTATTTTATAGGTAAGGATTTACTTGATAATTTGGTGGGGAAGTTGCTTCATCTACCCTTGTCTCAATTTGATAGGGAGTGCTTGGCTCTGACCTTTGAGAGCTTCAAGGTTGACCAGCCTTTTGGGTTCCTTGTCCACACTTTTCTATTAGTGAGGCAATGAATTGGGTTCTGGCAGGCTAGCTCTCTCTTTTGGGGGGGGGGGTCCTAATGCATATGCAAATAAGCATCCTGGGTACCACCCCCATTTGCCTCTTGTACCACATTTTGTACACCATGACTGGCGCTGGTCACACTTTGAGAAGCACAGGCTGCACCGTCTGGCTTGCACACACCATTGCTTTGGTCTTTCTCCTGCTGGGTTTGGCCCCTCGCTTTCCAGTTCTTCTCTTCTCCGAGCTCACCCTGTTATCTCCTGGTGCTGTTCCAGCCTTGAAGCTGCCTGTTGGGGTAGTGATTGCTGCTGCTGCTCAGAGGCAGGGATCGCTTTCCAAAGGCCACAGCTGAAACGAAACAAAACAAGCCCCTGGGTTTCAGGTGATGGGAGGCCGTTGTGTGTGGTATCTCTCCATCCTGTTCAGCGCAAGCATCACATTAGCTGATTCCTCCTTTGCATGTGTCTGCAGTCTTCTTGCCTGCACAGTCTGCCTGGACACACAGGTTGCTTCCTTCTGCCGCAGAGCTGCTCTCCAACTGCTAGGCCACCTGGTTCTTGTACAGTGGGAGGAGGAGGGCAGAGTGCCCTGCTCCCCAGAGACAGTGCTGTGTTGAGGTACTGCACTGACCCACACCTACTAAGGCAAGAGCTGGGGGAAAAGCAGCTGCTGCTTGTTCTTACCGCCTCACACCCTGTCCCAGACTAACCAGGCTTCCCTGTGCTGGTTACGTTTCCCACTGGAAAGCTCCCACGTGGCCTCTACCTCTGCCGAGGGTAGTGAAGGGCAATGAGCTGTAGCTTTGTGATGACGGATTCAGGGTGGGCATAAGCTGGGACTTCCTTACCACCAAGGTAGGTTATAGTACTGGAATGGCTTATTAAGGACAGTGGTGACTTCTGTACCTGGAAGGGCAGCTTTCCTACAGGAGAGATTCTGTCTGTCTGTCTGTCTGTCTGTCTGTCTGTCTGTCTGTCATGGAGGGGAGTATGGCAACTCGCTGGTAGTTCCCAACCTTTAGGCAATTAGAGTCACCAGGGAAGCCTTACAAAGTGCAGACTTCTAGACCATACACTCTAAAGATTTATTTTCCATGATCCTGGGGTGATGCCTGGAAAACCATATTTTTAATGGCTACCGTTGCTAAGAACAAGTGTTTATACATGGACTGAACACTAAGGGACAGGTGCTATGCTAGGAGCGCTCTCTCTCTCTCTCTCTCTCTCTCTCTATTATCTTCTTTTTTAAATATATATATATATATATATATATATATATATATATATATAATTGATTTTTTTACAGAGAGGAAGGAGAGGAATAGAGAGTTAGAAACATCGATGAGAGAGAAACATCGATCAGCTGCCTCCTGCACACCTCCTGAAGTATGGTAGCCATCATCTCAGGTAGAAACTGCTGTTTGGGTTCTAGAAAGTTATTTTGATTTTCTGTATGATTGAATACTATGGTTTGAATGTCCCATTGATTGTGACCTCACCGGCTACTGAAGGGCACTCTTCTGATAACCAGGGCGGCTCAACTGTTCCAAATTGCCTAGGTGGTCCCAGATAATGTGTTTTTGTTTAGTGATTACTAACTTGTTTTATCTTTACTTCTATAAAAACCTTTTTGCAAAGCAGGTTCCTCATTCCACACCCAAAGATGTAATCAATACCTTTGTGATAGTCCCGCCTACAAAAGCTAGATATGTTGAGCTATTCGGGGCTGTGAGGTTTGGAGAGCATTAGCCACTCCCATGCCGCCGGCTTTTAATAAAATGACTCCATAATTCGACTTTTTTGAGGCGTCCTATATAAAATAGGGGTACATCACAACACTCCTACTGGGGATGTGCCCACAACCTAGGTACATTGCCCTTGACTGAAATCGAAGCTGGGACCCTTCAGTCTGCAGGCCTACGCTCTAGCCACTGAACCAAACTACTTAGGGCTCTATTATCTTCTTGAACTTAATAGCAACCCTGTGAGATAGATATGATTGTCATCATCCCTGTTTTACAGATGAAGAAACTGAGGCAGGTTGCTTGACTTGTCTGAGGGCCGACAGCTAGTAATTAGGTATGTTTCCAGTGATTACCATAGCAAATGACACAAGTCTGTGGCCACTGACAGCAGAAAATGTGTTCTCTCTTAGTTTTGGAGCCTGGAAGTCCAAAATCAAAATGCCAGCAGGGCTACAGCTTCTGGTGGCTTCCGGCATTCCTTGTGGCCGCACCACTCTACTCTCTGTCTCCATCTTCTCTTTCTTATAAGGACACTTGCCCTTGGAGTTAGGGCCAGTCCAGGGTTATCTCTTCAAGATTCTAAATAAGGCCCTGCCAGTGTTGCTCAGTGGTTGAGCATTGACCTATGAACCAGGAGGTTCATGGTTCAATTCCCGCTCAGGGCACACACTTGGTTTGTAGGCTTGATTCCCAGTTGGAGGCAACAGATCAATGATTCTTTCTCATCATTGATGTTTTTTTATCTCTTTCTCCCTCTCCTTTCCTCTCTGAAATCAATCAATTCTAAGTAATGTCACAATCACATGTTAGAATATGGACATATTTTTTGGGGTACCAGCATTCAACCCACCACTAGGTCTTGGATTTATCCACAATAGTGTGGTTCCTGAGCGGGTGCCTGTGACCACTTGACTTCCTGGCTGACTCTTCTGAACTGGCTGACTCCTGGGTTCCTCCGGGTGAGCCGAGGTGTGGGTTTCTTTGCTGTATCAGGGAGTTTGAACCCTTTGTCAAGCCTTGAGAAACAGTGTTTCTGCCACCTCTCTCCCATCCCCTCAGCCCTTGCCATTTCTCCCAAAGCCCTATGGTCTCCCGAATTGTCACAGCTTCCTGTGCTCAGGAGGGTGGGACACAGGGGCCATGAGGCCAGACTCATCCTGGCCTAATTGCATTTCTCTTGCCTCTCTGGTCATGTCTCCAAGATGGGAATCGCTGGAGTAGCGGGTATGGAGGGAAGGCCATTGTATACCTAATAAAGTTGATGGAAGGCACTCTGCAGCCGTAAGGGCGAGAGACGCACTTGTTAATAATAGTAATAATTGAATAGCTGGTTCTTGATTTCCTGCTTCTTACTGTCTTGGCCCCAAGCAGCTATTTTCTAACAAATTAAAATCTACTCAGCTTCCTTTCTGTCCGTCAGTAAAACTACCCTCAAAGCTCTTGCTGGCGACAAAAAGCCTTTTTAATAGACTTTTCCTTGTAGAACCGTGAGACATATGTCCAATTAGCAGAATAACTTCCCTTAAATATACAAATAAACTGTTGACTGATAATGGCGGGACATATGTGAGGCTAATTTAAGACAGTGTGGTTCAGGATCTGGGGTACCGCCCCCTTCTCCAGTCTGTTTCCAGGCCTCTCCTTCCCTGCAGTTTCTTGTTAATGGACTAGAGCTTCACACCCCACATGCTAGAGAAGGAAGAGGGGCATCTCTGTGCTATGCCCAGTCACAGCACAGAGTACCCATGCCACTTATTCATGTAGCCAGTTGTGCAGTTAATATTTAGTAAACACCCACCACATCTCATCGCCAGGCACTGTGTGAGGTGCTGGGTATGCAATGGCCTATTCTTGAGGGGACCAGAGATAACCATCAGTTGATGGAACTCATATCCTCCACTCTAGGAGGCCAAGGACTCAATCTGATTGCTTGCTGCTTTATCCACGACACTTGGACCAGCACTGGGCACACGCCATGCTCACTGAGTACTTTGAAGAGGATCAGGGAGGTTAGTAAACAAGATAATGTCAGCTCTTGCTGAGTGCCCTAAAAGAGATAAAATGTGGTCATGGGATAAAAAGTGACTGAAGATGGGTTTGGGAAGGGCTCTCTGATGGGGGCTTTTCAGTTGAAACTGAAAAGTGATGAAAGAACCAGCAAGAAAAGAGCTGAGGGAAGACTGTTAGAGGAAGAGGCAGGGTGGGCTACATAATTTTCAGGGCCCACTGCAAAAGCAAAATGTGGGCCGCTGGGGGTGAGCAAATCAGCATCGCCTTCCTGTGGCCCTGCCTCCTAACCTGCAGGAGTCTCTCAGGAGATGGCAGCCTCTGTGCTGGGACATGCTTGGAACCGGGATTGGGGGTGGGTGAGAGGTCCCTGCCAAGTTGCCTGTTGAACTTGTGGTGGTGATTTGAGTCTGGGATAGGGAGAGAGACTGAATAACGTGTATGACCTTGATCCTTCCTATTGTTAACGTATAAAAAACCATTGAAACCTGTAAAGAATTTTTGTGAGTTTATTTGAGCCAAACTGTGGACATATTCCTGGAAGCAGAACCTCAAGGAATTGAGATAATGCTCTGGAGATAGGTGGGTTACATTTGTATTTATACATTGCAATCAAAGAAAGGGATGTAGGTGGATGATATGAAAGTATATAGGTAGGTGGGTGATAGATAGACTAGAGAGGCAGGAGAGCAGGGGGATCCCTGGGATTGGATAAAAAGTAAAATGATGGACACATACTTAGGTGGGTGCAGGAACAATTAACATGATAATGAAGGAATTTGTGGTATCTGCCCCTGTGCCCAACACATTAGGTTGTGCCCTAAGGGGTCCAGAAAAAGGGAAGTTACAAGTTACCTAGACAATTTCAAAGGGTATGTTATCACAGATGCAAAAGGACAGATAGGCTCAGTTAAAGTAAAGGTTGACCTTGTCAGTGAAGATCCTAGGCTGGGATGTAACTACCCACTGTAACTGCTTTTATTTTTTTATTTTTTATTTATTTTTTTAAAATATATTTTATTGATTTTTTACAGAGCGGAAGGGAGAGGGATAGAAAGTCAGAAACATCGATGAGAGACATCGATCAGCTGCCTCTTGCACGCCCCCTACTGGGGATGTGCCCGCAGCCAAGGTACATGCCCCTGCCGGAATCGAAGCCGGGACCCTTCAGTCCGCAGTCCAACGCTCTATCCACTGAGCCAAACCGGTCTCGGCTGTAACTGCTTTTAGTTAAAGTTTAATTTCAGACCATCCTTTGTGTTTACTTTAAGTCTCTGAGTTTGCAAGACTGCCATGCAGGCCTTCCCTGAGCCTGTCAGGTCAGCATGTGGCCCCTTTCGTCCACACTATGTCTGCAACCTGGCACCCAGCGGAGATGAAGGGCAATGACAGAGTGTTGGCCTCTTTCACCTGGGCAACCTGGTTGCCACCCTGGGTGGAAAGCAGCTGTGACTGGGGTGGAGGGGGGGGGAGGGGGAGAGGGACAGGAGCCAGGGTCCTGGGGGTGAGGAGTGGGCAGTCCACTAGGGATTGGGACTGTGTGAGCTGAATCCTTCTGTGTGTGCTCCATTTAGGCTTCACTTGTAAAACACAAATCCAAAGATAAAATTAAGAATTTCCAGACAGCTACTGTATTAGTTTCCTATTGCTGCTGTAACAAACAATCACAAACTTTATGACTTAAAACAATACAGATTTAAAAATACAAAACAAAACAAAAACCCAAGAGATCTATTTTCTTTCAGTTATGGAGATCAGAAGTCTGAAATGGTTCTTGTGGGAACCCCTTTCATGTGCCAGGTGGTCCAGGGTTCCAATTCAGGGTTTGGAACTAGAGAAGTCCGCACACAAATGAATGAGACTAGTAAAGTATGAATTTGGGAATACTGGGGGCCAGGCGTGAGTCCACCTCTAGAGGGAAGACTGCCACCAGCTCTGGCCTTGCTATCCCCTTTTATTAAGCCTATGGGATACACCCAAATCCTTTAGGTCAGAAAATTCCAATAATAGTCAATCAGCAAGAATTTACATAAGACTAACAATTGGAAGCTGTTTAAACTACCAATGTCTCAACTAAATTATGAGTGAATAGCTCTGACCTTTCAGAACTAAAAAGGAAATTGCAAGCCTAAAATCCCTGAGATGGGAATCCTTGGCTTGTTCACAGACCCGAAAGGAGGCCAACGTGATGGAGTAGGGTGAATGACAGGCCATGTGGCACAAAATGAGATGGGAGAGGCTGACTCAGGTTGAGAACACAGGAACAATGAAGAGTCGGGAACAGTAGGCTGTGATCTATCTACCTTTGGATCTTAAAAACAAAATATATGAAAAATTTCAGATGAATTAAAAAGTAGAGAGAATAATATATGAAGAACCATATACCTGGCACCTAGATCTAAAGATGTTGCTGTAATTAATGCTGAAGAATTTCTTTTAAAAATATATTTTATTGATTTTTTTACAGAGAGGAAGGTAGAGGGATAGAGAGTTAGAAACATCGATGAGAAACACTGATCAGCTGCCTCCTTACAACACCCCCTATTGGGGATGTGCCCGAAACCAAGGTACATGCCCTTGATTGGAATCAAACCTAGGACCCTTCAGTTCACAGGCCGAAGCTCTATTCACTGAGCCAAACTGGTTAGGGCAGTGTTGAAGAATTTTAAGTGATAGAAATCATGGCTTTTCTCCTGTCATTTCCATGTGCATCTCTAACAACGGGTATTTTCCTAAGTATTCATGTCATTATCACCATGAACAAGAAAGTGGAGCAGACCGCATGTCACATAATGAAATTAGCAGGAGTTTTGTTTTAACGTCATCTAATTCCTATACATGTCCAGCTCCCCAAATGCCCTGCCTGTTGATCTTCACGTTGCACCTGAGCTTTGTACCTATTTCCTCTTAGCATCAGGCCTCTTTCTCTGAATCTTGCTGAGTTTTGTTTCGTATTTCTTCCCACCAGCCCCCAACATCTCCAGGCTGTGAGGAAGTGAAAGAGACTCCTGTTCCACACCCAGGCCCGTGGCCTGGAGAGAGACTAGGGGAAGGAGAGGGAGGGGAGGGGAAGGGAAGGGAGGGGAGGAGAAAGGAAGGGGAGGAAGGGGAGGAATAGGGAGAGAAGGGGAAGGGAAGAGAGGGGAGGGAAGGAAAGGAAGGGGAGGGGAGGGTAGGGAAGGGGAGGGGAGGGGAGGGAAAGGGAAGGGGAGGGGAGGGTAGGGAAGGGGAGGGGAGGGGAGGGAAAGGGAAGGAAAGGAAGGGAAGGGAAGAGGGCTGACTGCAGGTTATTCTGCTTGTGGACTAACATTGGTTCTTCTTGTCTGTAATTGTCATTCTAGAAGTGCCATCATTCTTCCAACCACAGAGTAACTGTTGAGAACAAATTAATTATGTATCTTCTTAGTGTGTATGATTAAGGGGCACATGGAGGGAAGGGTTCTCTTGAGTGTTTCTGGCAACTAGACTCACAAATGGATGCTTTCCAGACTGAAGAGTGCGTGTCCTGGGCTCCTGTAGGCATCTGGGTTTGTCTGTGTGGTGGCAGGCAGAGTCACAAGTTGCCAGTAATATTATTAATCTCTTAAATTGTCAGCATTTTCAGCATGCGTGCTGTTTGAGGGCTTGCACACTCACATCAGCTCATTCGTTGGGATTTCAGGGATGCTGGAACAACTTTCTTTCCTTAATACCTCCCTAAATCATTGCTGATGCTTGTAATTCCACCATTAGAGATTAATTCCTTTGGCCTAAAATGTGTTCCCTATCAAAATACACGTATTCTTGGCAGCTGTGCAGCATGTTTTATTCATTAAGTTTTCTCAGCCATTAGCAGCTGCCCTCCCCAGATGTCCCCTCCTGCAACTTTCTTTTTGGATGGCCTTCTCTGAAACAGGACCTATATTTTGGAAACTATCCCATTCCACAGAATTGTACCCTCAGTTGTGGAGGCTGGAAAAACAGGCAGGGTATAGAAACTCCTGCCACAGTGACAAGGACAGAAAACAATTTCCTGTGTTACCACCTCTAAGGAGTATTTGCATTTGAACCGAAGTTTTCTGGATACACAGTGCTTAATGCACAGGAATCTGTAACCCTTCATTCTGTCCTGTCAGCGGCCTTACTCTTAGCTCTCACCTTTATTGGGCTCCCTGATTGAGGCAGAGGCGAGAGAGGATGCTGGCTGGACCACCTGGAGAGTAGATCCAGTTTTTGTAACTCAGATTGGGCATTGGCTTGGAGTGGTGTTCATTGTGGGTAACAATGAAAGTGGACTGGACCTCATGTGTTGTAGTGTACCCCCATTTTACAAAGGACACTTCAAGAAGTCGAATTATGAAGTTATTTATTTATTTATTTAATATATATTTTATTGATTTTTTTATAGAGAGAAAGGGAGAGAGATAGACAGAAACATCGATGAGAGAGAAACGTCAATCAGATGCCTCCTGGACACCCCCTACTGGGGATGTGCCGGCAACCAAGGTACATCTGCAGACCGACACTCTATCCACTGAGTCAAACCGGTTTCAGCTGGATTCATTTATTAAAGGCCGGCAGTATACCTTGCAGCCCCGAACAGCTCGACACATCTGGCTCATATTGGTAGAATATCACAAAGATATTGATTACATCTTTGGGTCTGGAATGAGGAACCTGTTTCTCGAAAAGCATTTTTTTTTTTTTAAATATATTTTTATTGATTTTTTTACAGAGTGGAAGGGAGAGGGATAGAAAGTCAGAAACATCCATGAGAGAGAGACATCGATCAGCTGCCTCTTGCACTCCCCCTACTGGGGATGTGCCCGCAGCCAAGGTACATGCCCTTGCCGGAATCGAACCCAGGACCCTTCAGTCCGCAGTCCGACGCTCTATCCACTGAGCCAAACCGGTCTTGGCTCGAAAAGCATTTTTTGCAGAAGCAAAAATTGAGCAAGTTAGTTACCTAAAGTATCTAAGAATCACTGAATCAACATAAACACATTATCTGGGATCACCTGGGCAATTTAGAATAATTGTGCTGTCCAGATTCTGGGATCACTGAGTCAACAGGAATGCACTAACTGTAGCTACTGAGACAATTTAGGATAATTGAACTGTCCTGGTTCCCAGAGGAATGTGCTTCGATGACCAGTGAGATCACATTCAATGGGCTATTCAAACCATCATCAATCATATGTAAGTTCAGAAAATCAAAATAACTTTCTATTGTTTTAGCAAACAAATAAGTACAGAACCCAAACAGCAGTTTCTACCTGAGATGGTTGCTACCGTACTTCACATGTAACATGATGTCCATTCTGCAGAAGCGAGATTGAGGTGTCAGGACAACTCCAGTTGGAGTGGGGCTAGAATGAAAATGTCTTTAGAAGCCCAGTAAACACAGTTGGAGATTATGAGGGTCAGAAGACACCTTAGAAACAATCTAACTCTGGGCAAGCAAGCATATTTCATTTGCCAACTCAGAGTGGTAAGTAGTGGTTGTCTTAGTGCAGAGTGGAGAATAAGTGAGTCTTCACCTGGGCTCAGTGACTACATGTTGTGGTAGATTAGTGATGTCTGATGTGTGATCATAGAGGAGAGACACGATGTCACCCACTTATTCCTGATTCTGCTCCATCTCTCATTCACAAAGGAGCCCGCTGAGACCCGGAGAGCTGGGATGGTTTGATCAGGACTACACAAGTAGGGGCAGTAAGTTAGGGGCAGAATTGGCCCACAGTCCAGATCTCTTATGTCTTGGTTCAAAACCCTTTTTTCCTGAACTAGCCAGGTATTCTAAGAAATGTTTCACTGTGGTTCAAGAGCAGTGTGGTCTGGGAGCCAGTTTCTGGGTTCAGGTCCCAGCTTTGCCACTAGTTAGCTGGGTGCCTTGACCAAGTTATTTAACCTTTCTGAACCATCGTTTCTTCATCTGTAAAATAGGGAATAATAACTGTGTATCTTATTGGGTGGTTATGGAATTAAATGAGATATTACACATATAAAGTGTTCAAATTAGGGCTTAGTACTAGTAAGTACTTAATCAATGTTAGTAACTTAGTTAAAATGTTACTTTTAAAAAAATCCTCATTGAGGACCTGCTTTCATTGATTTTAGAGAGGGAGAACAGGAGGTGGGAGGGGGGAGAGAGAGGGAAACATTGATGTGAGGTTGAAACATTGATTGATTGCTCCCCAGGGGATCAAACTAGCACCCTGGGTATATGCCCTGGCTAGAATCTAACCTGTGAACTTTCGTTGTACAACACCATACTCCAACCAACTGAGCCACACGGATCAGGCTAAAGTGTTACATTTTTATTGCTTTGTTCTTTTAGATTCTTGCTGGATATGGACACACAGCCTTCCCATGGTCATCCCTCTCAGTGTCCTTCAGGGTCACCACTCAACACCCACTTCTCTGCGTGCCCTGTGGAATGCTGTGGGGCTTCTGGGTTTGCAGTGCTCCCGGAATTGTAGTTTGGTGATAAAGACTCTCACCATATAATAGCCAAGTGTGAAATGGTGCTGGGTCAGTAATGCCTGCACTTCTGGGGCAGCTTTTGTTGTTACACTTCATTGTTGTTAAGCATTTTGTCTTAGTTTGGAGCATGCGATGTGGCCCTGGAGGAAGGCCTGCTGTGACTCCCTAAGGACCAGCCGCTGAAAGGGGCCTTGGGGGCCATTTTGCCTCGTCTCCTCTCTGACAAGAACATCATTGTAGCATCTTCCCTGATACTGTCACTGAACCCCTAAGCCATTGTGTTTCCTCCACCACTGGCCTAGTTTGGAGACTGGGCACCAATGCCCAGCTGGTGCCAGCCCCATCACCTTATGCCAGTCTCTCCTGTGGACCAGGGGTAAGGGACTGTGAGCTGACTCCCGTAGGATGAGTGGGCCACCTCTTGCATTGTTTGACTTGGTCTCACTTTGGGTCACAGTTTGGTTGCACCATGGCCATGTCTGCGGTTGCTTCCCTGCTTTCCATTGTCTGGGCCGGAGCAGAGCGGATGAACAGAGCCCCAGAGCTGTGGCATGGGCCGGAGCCCCGTTATTTCCAAGGGAGGCTCAGCTAAAGGGAGGATTGAGAGCCACGCAGGGTGGAACTCCTGGCTCTGCTGTTAGTTCTGGGATGGGGGGAGGCAGTAGCATCACCTGTGAGAGAGAGATGGGGATGGGGGAAGGGCTGAAGGAGAGGAGAATGGGCCAACTGGGGCTAGGAAGAGGGGAGGGGAGGGAGGCCCTGGGTCCTGGCTGAGGAGGGTTTTGACAGGTGAGAAGGGAAGAGAGTGGTGAGATTGTGAATCTGCCCGTGGATGGCACAGGAGGTGACTGATCACTGGGGGTGGGGAGGGACAGTGAGTGAGTGGGGGGATACGTTACAAGGTGGGAGGGTGCCTGGGTTGCATCATGGGGGACCTGGTAGCAGTTGAATGTCACACTGAAGGCAGCAGGGAATTTTGGAGGGTTATCACTGAAAGCTGTTTTCTGTTTTCCACTGTGACCACTACCCTGTCCCTTCCTGACCCGCCTCCTTGGGCCTCAGGGTCTGTGGTCTTGTCCAGTGTTTGCAGTGGGAGGCCGTAGGCCTCCTGGGCCTCCCTCACTTCCTTCTCCCAGTGGTTGTCTGATCCGAGTTTATTTGTGCAACTGGTGCTTTCCAGGCCTCTGTATGTTCATGAATTTGTCCCTAATTTCCATGCTGGTAGCGGGCTGATTAGAACAGCTCCTGGGAGGCCAGGCATGGCCAGGCGCCATGGTGGCCTGTGGCCCAGCTGTTGGATCTAGCGGAGGCTCAGCTGGGGTAGGAGTGGGGGTTGTGAGCGTGTGGAGAGGGCAACATGGTGGGGCCCATAGCAAGCACTGGCTGCCTGGACTTTTTTCTTTTAGTTCATGAGGAATGCTTAACAGTGTGTTTGGAGGGGTAGCAGATTTTGGTAGAAAGGGACAGGTTTTGGAATCAGAAGATAATGATTCAAACCCTGTATCTACTACTTATTGGCCGAATAACCCTGGCAAGGCCCCTCTCTAACTTTTTGGAGCCTCAGTTCCTGTATCTGTGTAATGGGGAGAACGATAGTAAGTACCCACCTCACGGCTCTCATCAGGTGAGATAATGTGTGTCCAAGATTTCATGCCCTGCAAGTGACTGTGAATTTACTCCTGAGGACCGTTGTTCCCAGCAGCTTATATCGTATGCTGGTACAGTGAGCCAACAATTCAAATAGAAACTAGTGATTATGGAGAAGAGTATGTGAAAATTACAAATCAGGGACCTATTTATACTTGTATTGTGCTGACAAGTCATTTGGCAACTTAAGTTTGATTCTCATTTTAATATGAAATTAACCGAGCTTGGGTGTTAATAAAACTAAGATGATAGGAAACACATATGTGGGCATTCACAGCCTTTATAATCTATTAATGAACACATATAAATCCAATGAAGACAGGAATCTTTTGTTTATTTGACTCAAGATGGATATTTATATAAAATGTGTCTAAAATACTATAATAGATTTTAAAATAAACAGTTTATATATTCTGGAATTAGATAGGGGTATAATTGCACAACTTAGTGAATATAGTAACCACTATTGAATTGTGCCCTTAAAAATGGTAAGTTTTATGGTATGTGAATTATATCTCAATTTTAAAAATAAAAAATAAAGCAATAACTTTATTATAAAAAATTTAGAGTCAAGAAAAAATTACCTAGCCTTTTACCAGTTCAAATAGTATGATCTGAAACTTTGTAGCCTAGAGTGGAGGCTCAGGCCAGCATCTGCAGGCTGAAAGCTTGGGATTGGGCCTAAATGGGCAGTCGGACATCCTTCTCACAATCCAGGACTGCTGGCTCCAAACTGCTCACCTGCCTGCCTCTGTGATTGCCCCTAACTGCTTCTGCCTTCCAGCCTGATCACCTGCTAACCACTATCCTGCCAGCCTAATTGATGTCTAACTGCTCCCCTGCCAGCCTATTTGCCCCCAACTTCCTTCCTCTGCCAGCCTTGTCACCCATAACTGCCCTCCCCTGCAGGCCTGGTCCCTCCAAACCGCCCTCTGCTGCTGGCCTGATCGCCCACAACTGCCCTCCCTTGCAGGGCCTGGAACCTCCCAACGGCCCTCCCTTGCTGGCTATCTTGTGGTGGCCATCTTGTGTCCACATGGGGACAGGATCTTTGACCACATGGGGGCAGCCCTCTTGTGTTTTGGAGTGATGGTCAATCTGCAAATTACTCTTTTATTAGATAGTTTAGAGGCCTGGTGCATGGGTGGGGGCCAGCTGGTTTGCCTGGAAGAGTGTCCCAGATCAGGGTGGGGGTTCCTTTGGGGTGAGGGGTGGCCTGGGCGAGGGAGGTTTGCAGGCTGGCCATGCCCCAAGCGACCCAAGTGGAGGCCCTGGTATCTGGGATTAATCTGTGTCTACAATTGAAACTTTGTAGCCTGGAGCAGAGCCAAGCCTTCTGATTGCTCTGGGGTAGCAGCCATTTCTGTTTGAAACTTTGTAGCCTAGAGTGGAGGCCCAGGCCAGCATCGGCAGGCTGAAAGCTTGGCTTCTTCCATTGCCAGGGAAACCCAAGCCTCTGTTCTCTCCAGCCCAGTGGCTGCCGCCTTTTCTGTATCTTTTATAATTATAACTTTGTAACATTCAGTGGAGGCCTAGGCAGGCAACGGCAGGGGGAAAGCTTGGCTTCCTCTGTTGCCGGGGAAACCCAAGCCTTCCTCCTGCTCTCAGTTGTGGCAGCCATCTTGGTTTGGGTTTATTTGCATAATCTGCTCCTGATTGGCTGGTGGGTGTGGCTTGTGGGCATGGTGAAGGTACGATCAAATTTGCATATTATTCTTATTAGATAGGATATGAAAAGAAAGACAAACTGCAGACTGGGAAAAAATATTTTCAAGTCATATATTAAATGAAGTACTCATCTATGGAATATTTAAAGAAGTTCTACAACTTAATAATAAGAAACCAAACAATCCATTAAAAAATGGACAAAAAATTTGGGTGGACATTTCACCAAAGAAAATATAAAGATGGCAAATAAGCACATGAAAATATGCTCAACCTCATTACTCTTAGGGAAACATAAGTTTAAACCATAATGAAGTAACATCACACATGCATTAGAATGACTAAAATGAAAAATACTATCTAAAATGAAAAAGACTTACTATAGAGTCATTGGGAAGATGTGGAGGAACTCTTCTTTGTTGATGGGAATTTAAAAATGGTACGGCCACTTCACAAAATTGTTTAATTCTTAAAAAATTAAATATATACCTATCAAACAGTTTGGTCATTACATTCATAAGTATCTACTCATGAGAAATGAAAGCATATGTTCGTGTACATGAATATTTATATTTATACTTAACAGATAAATGAATACATGAATTGTAATAAAGTCATATAATGGAATACTACCCAGTAAGGAAAAAATATCTCATTTTATCTCTTTGTTTTGGCTTATGAGCTATAATTATTTTTTTTATTTTAGTGGTTATGTTAGTTTATAGCATACAGTTTTTACTTGTCACTGTCTACATTCAAATGACATTATACTACTTCACAGAATATAAGAATCTTACAATAGTACACTTTCTTCCAGCCTTTATGATATAATATGTTATGCTTTTATATGTATTATAAACTCTACATTAAATTGTTTTACTTTTGTTTGATTACCTTTAAAGAGACAGAATATTAAAAAAAACCAACTCTTGTATAAGTTACCCATGTGTGATGTTAGTGTGTAGATGGTATTTACAACCATTATCCTGAATGAGATCCCTCAGGGAATATACCTAGAATATTGTATTTATCATGTTTCCCCCCCTGTGTTTTTTGGTCCTTTGATATCGTTGACACTGGAGGAACTAATTCATAAAGATAGGAAGCACCTCACCTGCCTTCCATAGGCTCACCAACCAGTTCTGAGCCCAACCACCAACCACCGACCACCTCCTTTACTGAGCAGTTATTCTCAGGGACACTGTCCACCTGCCCCACCTACACCAGGGCCAGGTACCAAACAACTAGGGGCATGCCCTGTTCTCCCAGGCCTACTGCAGTTATTCAATCTGATCAATCCTAAACTTGCTTACGCTCCCTCACCTATTCTTTCCCACGGAATCTACAATAAAAGCTCTTGCCCACATTTTCTCCTCCCTCCCTGAACTCGCAGCCAATCCTAGTGCTTTCCTGCATGGCCTGCCAAGCCTCCTGCTGCTGGGAACGGTGAGTGAAACTTCTTCCTTTGTGACAGCTGTTTCTGTGTCTGTCTTGCAGTGTCTCATTAAAACAAGTCCTTGGTACCCTTACAACAAACAGTACAGCAGTGCCGGCTCTGGCTGCCTGGAGTACCTCATTTAACCTCCCAGAAATGCTATGGATATAGCTGAGAAGAGAGATAGAGGACACTCCAAGGAGTGGTCAGTCTCCTTCAAAACATTTAGAAACTGCAACCTATTCTTCCCCTCTCTCTAAGACATGATGAATTTTACTTTGTTGCCTCAATGACAATTTAAAGCAAAGGGTGACATCAGAAAAGAGACCTTCCAGGCAGTCCTGGACTGATTTCTTGGGATGAGGGGGGAGTTACAATTCCACATTCATGATGAAACACACATGTGGATCATAGTGTCCTATAGTATTAGGGAGGAGGTGCTGGAGTCCTCCCTCTGCACCAAAGTCTGCGTGGCAGAGTCTTGTGCATTTAAAGCTGAAAAAAAAAATCAACTGGACTTTTCTGTTTTCAGAAGAGGAAGAAGGGATGATTAAAAAAAATGTCTCCCCCATTGTTGATATAATCTACATTAATTTAAAGAACTTGGGAAAATACTGAAAAACCTATAAAGAAGGAAAAATACTCATGTAATCTCACATTCCAGAGATGCTACTGTTAATATATCAAGTGTATTTCCTTCGGGTCTTGAGTTTTTGACTAGAAGAATTAATCAAAGGTCCTTCTCTGTTTTGGGATCTGTCTGTCACCTTCTCCTTCTCTGACTCTTCCTGTGTGTGTGTGTGGGGGTGTGTATATATGTGTGTCTGACTGTCCCTTTCCGCTCTGTTCACACTCACCCCTATATCCCACTGGGGATATTGCCTCATTCTGATGGGGAGCCCCAATGATTCATTCTGACTTTGGTGACTTTCTGCCAAGGTGGAGGGCCGAGACCCTTGCTCTTGGGATTTAGACACAAGTCAAGAATTGCCCTCCTTAGGCCTTTGCTCTGTCCCTCCCAATCAATAACTAATCAACAGTGAGTTGATCTTATTAGCTATTCACTGCCCCCTCCCAAACCCCAAACCAAGTTGACTAATGAGAGTGTTTTTAATTAATGTAAGGCAGATTAAAACTCATTACAGCAAGGTTATTGGTAATGAGATAATCATAGGGCAAATTGTTGAGCTGGAAGTAAAACTGAAGTTGGAGGAGGGGCAGGGAGACCATGCCAGCTGTTTCTGCCATTTTGGGGGCAGAATGGGTGGGGGAGTGGGGGGCCTGCCGTGAGGATACGCTGCAGTGACATACCCAAACCAGTCAGTGAAGCCAGGTGCTGGGTAAGGGCAACACTCAGCTCTAATGACAAAGGGTGGTCAGTATTAGGGTAGTAGCAGAAGTAGGGAGATCTTTGGGGAAGAGAACCTGAAATTGGTGTATTTAGAATAGGCCTCAATAGCTATTCTTATGCACGGATGCTTTGCGATTTAGATGACACAGCTTGAAATTAATGATTATTTCTGTCTATTAGATTGTGGTCCAGACTTGTTCAACTGAACGAAGTATAGAGAATAGATGGGCCTCAAGTTATTACTTTTTTAAAATTTCATCTTTCAAGGAAGATTGATTCCCTTCCTCCCTGCCATCTCCCCCCCCATCTCTTTTTATTCATTTATTGAGCACTGATTATATATACGCTGGGGCCTGTGCTAAGCTTTTTTATGCATTGCTTCATTTGGTCAACACAGTTACAACATTTCTCTTTTACTGATGAGGAAACTGAGGCTCCAAGGTTTAGTAACTTGGCCCTGGTTATATGGCATATCAGTAGGAAATCGGGATTTGAATCCAGGTCTTTTTGAGTCCATAGTCAGAACTATTAATCATTATGTTTTGTGATCTCCTCTTATTGTATTCAAGCCCAGCCCCAGGTGCATTGGGCTTTTATACCGCCTGGACTTGACTCAAGTCCCATGGCCACCCTGGTGACCTCTCCAGCACCCGTCAGACCTGGGAGAGCTCGGCAATACCTTTCCTGCCTGCCATTGGTGATTCTAGTTTCATGGGTGCATGTGCACCTCTCGGTCTACATTGGCCCATGAGGAGCTGGTTGTACTTCCTTGCCTCCCGCAGAGAAATTCAGTGGGTGCCTCTTCCTGGTGCCTGGGTAAGCACACCAAACGATTAACCAAATATTGGCTTTGGGACCTTGGGAATGTCACTGAACCTCTCTGGGATTATTTTTTCATACTTAAATATACATATTTTTAAAAACACATTTTATTGATTTTTTTACAGAGAGGAAGGGAGAGGGAAAGAAAGTCAGAAACATCGATGAGAGAGAAACATCTATCAACTGCCTCCTGCACACCCTCCACTGGGGATGTGCCGCAACCCAGCCCTTGACCGGAATTGAACCTGGGAACCTTCAGTCCGCAGGCTGATGCTCTATCCACCAAGCAAAACCGGTTTCGGCCTTAAAGATACATGTTAAGGTCGTTTTACAGAGATATTGTAAAGATTTTAAAATGATAACCACCACCACAACCTATATTTGAATGTTTACTGTAGGCCAGAAATAGTACTTAGGAGGGGGCACTAAATAAATGATTATTCAAGTGTTGGCGAGGATGTGGAGAAAAGGGAAATCTTGTGCACTGTTGGTAGGAACGTAAATTGGTGCAACCACTATGGAAAATAGTATAGAGGTTCCTAAAAAAAATTTAAAAAGAATTACCTATGACTCAGCAATTTTATTTCTTGATATTTATATGAAGAAACTTAAAACTCTAATTTGAAAAGATGTAGGCATCCCCGTGTTCATTGCAGGATTATTTATAATAACCAAGATATGGAAACCACCTAAGTGTCCATGGATGGATAAATGGTTAAAGAAAATGTGGTACATAAACACAATGGAATATTACTCAGCCATAAAAAAGAATGAAATCTTTCCATTTGCACTAACATGGATGGTGAGGGCATTATGCTAAGTGAAATAAGTCAGACACAGCGAGACAAATACAGTATGATCTCTTTTATGTATAGAATCAAATCAAACAAAACAAAACAAAACCAAGCTTACAGATACAGAGAACAACTTGGAGGTTGCAAGAGGCAAGGGTAGGAGAAATGGGTAACATTTTGTTTTTTGTTTAAATGAATAATAATTTTAAAAATGATTATTTATTTATTGTAGTTGTTACTAATTTATAAACCTGAGCTGTCCAATATGGTAGCTATTAGCCACATGTGGCAATTTTAATGTAAATGATTTAAATTTGAATAAAATGAAAAGTTCAGTTCCTCAGTTGTACTAGCCACATTTTAAGTGCTAGTGGCCATCGGACGAGTGGCCACATATTGGACAGTGCAGGTACAGAACACCTGCATCATTGCAGAAAGTTCTGTTGAGCGGAACTGTTATAAACTGACTTTCATTTACCTGCACGTTCCTCCTGGTGTGTGTGCCTGTGTAAGTGCTCAGAGAGAAGCGTCGTTTGAAGGCCCAGATTCAAGGGGGCTGCAGAGGTCAGGAGATCCGGGAAGCTGTGCCTCTCACTGAGCACACTTGCATGGTCAGGGACCGGGTCCTGGGTAGGAGAGAATGCCTGTTTGTTTCCTGCTCCCGGCAAGTTCCTTTAAGGAACCAAATTCAATGATGCCAAAAGCGGGGTTTGCACTGAGCCAGTGGTTTCTTAAAATGCTGAGTGGTACCTGCCTTCTGATTCCAAAGGACAGTGAAGCTGCAGGAGCCGGAGCTAGAAAGGACCCTGGAGAGCAGAGGGCCTGCTCTGGTACTCAGAATGGTGTCTTTTGGCCTTGAAAGAGCATTTTAATTTTTTGGTGAGTGGCAGTGTCCGTCACCCTCATGTGACTGTGTGTGTTTATTTAGAAGCTGGTTGAAGGTGATTTTGGGGCCTCTTTAGTTGAAATATGAGTAGCAAGTAGATGCTGACTCATTTCCATGGATGATGGCTTTGTGAGTGTATGACCTATAGTCACCGTCAACCTACACTATGACACATGCAGGGCTTGCCCTGAGGTACACAGAGCGCACAGGAGACACACATGATTTACCCTAATGGCGGATGTGCCAAGTATCTGGTGAGTCAATAGACTGGCCTTCCTGGGCTTGTGTCACCGGAGATGGCCGAGATGACCCACGCAGAGCATTACGTAGACACCGTCCTGAAGGTGACCATCACTTTGTGCCAAGAGACACCCTACCTGAGACTCTCATGCCACAGATGAGGGGCAGCAGAACCCTGGCTCTGTTCCCTGGTGGGAAGGCTTGCAGGGTGACACTGATGTTTTCTGAGGGCTGCCAAAGGCAGGCAAATGCAGATGTGCATTGTCAAAAGAAAATGGTAGAAGTTTCAATTCACACGCGCAGATGTACACAGACACATACATCCATGCACACAAATACAGATGCACACACATACACATGCATGCACCCACATCCTTACATACAAACCCACACACATGCTCACACACACACTATACACATGAATACACACACAGATGCATGTGGTTATGTTCTCTCAATCTGAAATGCCCTCCTTTATCACTCCACTCTATTCAAATTCAATTTCAGGGGCTAAGCTTTTATATAAGCCAGAGTCTAGTCATGCCAATAATTTGAATGGGGGGGGGATTTATTTTTAAAAAAATATATTTTATTGATTTTTTTTACAGAGAGGAAGGGAGAGGGATAGGAAGAGACATCGATGAGAGAGAAACATCCATCAGCTGCTTCTTGCACACCCCCTACTGGGGATGTGCCTGCAGTCAAGGTACATGCCCTTGACCGGAATCGAACCTGGGACCTTTCAGTCTGCAGGCCGACGCTCTATCCACTGAGCCAAACCAGTTTTGGCTGAATGGGGAAAATTTAATAAAAAGGATCATTAACTAGTAAAAGGTAGTTTACTTCTAAAAGGAGTAAAAGAAGATTCTAAGGGTACAGAAGTAGCAAATGCATAGAGCAGCTGTTCCCTCTAGAGTCAATGGTAATGAACCGGGACAAAACTGAAGACAGCCCAGGGCTTCCCACCTGCAAGGCTGAGCTGCCTGGGTGGTGAGGCATGGCCCATGGGGGCAGCCTGCCTGGTGGTGGAGAAATTGGCTGGAGCTTATGTGAAGGAGAGGCCTCCTGGGTAGTCAGAACACTCGCTGGAGAGTGTGGGTCTGAGCTGGTCCATGGGAGGGGCCCACCAGGTGGAGGAGAAATTTATTGGGGATGGCTGGTCCATCTGAAGTGGGCAGGGCCACTGAAGTGGGCACTCCCAAGCAACTGACCTGCTGGCTGTTGTGCTGCAGATGGCACATTGGGACCAGCAAGGGAGACTCCTTACTCTGTTGTGGCCTCCACTGTCACTCCAGAGTCCCTGTTGACAAAGCCCCAAAACTACCATTTGATAGGAGAAATGACACAGGGTCCTGCTCCAATGTCACAGTTCAGGGCAAATAGGGTGGATTTGGAACTGAGAGGCATCTGTTCATGAGTGGTACATACCCCGCTTCCCCTCCCAGGAGCTAAGACTTTCCTCTGATTCCAGCCCTTTTGGGCCTTCCATCTGTGAGCTCTCGTAGTGGATCCTACTGCCACGTGTCTGTCGGGTCTCCCATGTGGTAGAGGGCATAGCGCTCAGCCTGCTGTAGGTCCCAGTGAGTGCACAATGGTTGATGTCTTTACTGCAAGGGAAGGCAAAAGGGGTGTGTGTCCTTATCCCATTTTCCAATTCTCTGCTTCCATTTGGCATTGACCCTGGAACAGCTTTGAGTGAGGGCTGAGTGGGCCTCCTTAGGTTGGGGGGTAGCTGCTGAATGCCAAAGCAGCCTCACCGGAGCATCTGGCTGGACCTGGGCTCTGGTCATACCTTGCTTTAGAATTAATGGGTTGTGTATGCCTTTTTGGCCAACTCATATTCTTCTATTGAATAATGTGACCTCTCCTCCACTGGGTTGGAATTGGGGGACAATTACTTGAGCTGCAAAAAGTCATCCTATATAATAAAAGCCTAATATGCTAAGTGTCTGGTCGACTGGTCAGCCTTTCAACCAAAGCGTAATATGCTAATGATTTGCTAAGGTTGCTTAACTGCTCATGATGATGTGTACTTACCCCCAGGGGGCAGATAGTTGATCGGTTGACCAGTCTCTATGACGTGCACTGGTCACCAGGGGGCAGATAGTCATTCTGTCGACCAGTTGCTATGATGTGCACTGACCACAGGGGGGCAGATGCTCCAATCTGTAGGTTAGCTTGCTGCTAGGGTCTGGCCAATTGGGACTGAGATGGGCTGGACATGCCCTGGAGCTTTTCCATAGTCCCTACTCAGCTGGCCAACCTTCTGCATCACTTCCTGGCCTGATCATGCACTGGTAGAGTCACTTGGCCTGGCCTGCATCCTCTTGCAATCCGGGACCCCTTGGGGGATGTTGGAGAGCCAGTTTCAGCCTGATCCTGCAGGCCAGGCCGAGGGATCCCTCTAATGCACCAGGCCTCTAGTTTGTTTATAATAGCCTGGACCTTTGTATTGTGAGGATGTGCCCAATTCCATGTTTGACTGTATTAACTTTCTTTCTTGCTTCCTTAGAACAAGGGTTTGAGTGTGGCATTGACCAGCCATAGTACTACTGACCTTACTAGTATGTTCTAATTTAAAAAATATGTTTTTATTGATTCCAGAGAGAGAAAGGGAGAAGGAGAGAGAGATAGAACCATCAATGATGAGAGAGAATCATCCATTGGTTGCCTCTTGCAACCAAGTCAGGGCAGGTGCTCAACCACAACCACGCTGGCTGGGCCTGTTCTAAATTCTTAAAAAAGAGGCCCGGCCAGTGTGTCTCAGTTGGTTGGGCATTATCCCATGCACCAAAAGGTTGCCGGTTCGATTCCTGGTCAGGGCACATGCCCAGGTTGCCAGCTTGATCCCCAAGAGGGGTTGTGCAGAAGGCAGCCTATCGATATTTTACTCTCACATCCATCTTTCTTTCTCTCTCCCGCTCTCTTCCTCTGTGTCTAAGAAGTCTATAGATAGATAGATAGATAGATAGATAATCTATCCCATCCCTCACAATCCTTTAATTCATCTAGAGTGTGCTTTCCATCCTTAGTATTAATTCCCTTCTCCCTATAATCTCCTGTCTGGGTGGCAATGTACCCTTGAATGAATCATTAGTAGATGAGATTTGGTTAAAAGCCTTGAACAAACACTCATTTCTGAGGGAGTGGGGTCTAGACCAGGTGAGTCTGATGGAAAGGAGAACGGAAGCATCCGCCCTATGAGAAGGCCAGCCTTGGTATGAGGTTGCAATTGACTGCTCTGGGTACCATGACTGAAAGAGAACAATGAGAGAAGAGGTGAATGAAGGTGTGTATGTGTGTGTGTGTGTGTATGTTCTGAGGGTAAATCAGGGTTCCCACGCAGAGGGACAAGAAGGTCAATGCCCACTGGACAGGGTGCACTCACACCTCTCTGGTCTTTGCCTGTCTCCCTGCAGGTGCACCTCCGTTCTGCCCGGCGTCTCTGTGAGCTCTGCTGTGCCAACAGGGGCACCTTCATCAAGGTGGGACAGCACCTGGCAGCCTTGGACTACCTGCTGCCTCAGGAGTACACCAGCACACTGAAGGTGCTGCACAGCCAGGCCCCGAAGAGCAGCATGCAAGAGGTCAGCCAGGTCATCCGCGAGGACCTGGGCAAGGAGGTACCCGCCTCTGCCAGGAGGGCTGGGCCCTGGGATGGTATGCTTTTGAAAAGGCCCTGGCAGATTCTCGCTGCGGACCCACTACTCGGGCAGAACCACACTTCACGTAGCTTTCAGTGCTCAGATCAAGGAGGTTAGAAGTGTTAACTCAGTAAAAAATATGAGTTGGACCATATGAAAGAAGTGATATTTTACTGCAGCCTAATATGATTGGTTCAACCTAATAATATCTACCCACTATTGAGGGTTTCTCGTGTGCCGACACCTGTGCTGTGTTCGTTCCATGCATTATCTCACTTAATTCTCATGCAAACATATGAGGTAGGTGCTGCCATTAACCCCATTTTGCAGATGAGGGATGGAGGTTTAGGTGCTAAGGTAAAATGTCCAAGGGCACTTTATTTATTTTTAAAATATATTTTATTGATTTTTTACAGAGAGGAAGGGAGAGGGATAGAAAGCCAGAAACATCAATGAGAGAGAAATATCAATCAGCTGCCTCCTGCACCTCCCCTCCCCCCGGGGATATGCCCGTAACCAAGGTACATGCCCTTGACTGGAATCGAACCTAGGATCTTTCAGTCTGCAGACTGACGCTCATATACTGAGCCAAACTGGTTTTGGCATCCAAGGGCACTTTAATACATGATGCCAGCATATTGCTTTGTAATCCTGTCAGTGGGCTGTCCAAATTATTCAGTGCATCTCTGGAGGCCTCTGCTTGATTACCTCCAGTGAAGGGAAGCTCATCCTTTCATCTGCTGCTCTGATGGTCTCTTTTGTTAGTCCTCTCTAATTATAAATGTTCTTCCTCCTAAGGAAGAACCTGCCTCCTCCATCCTCACTTTTCTGATCTTTATTCTGATGCTTAGAGCAACAAAAAGGGGCAAAGGGTCCCTCTGGCTTCACCATTCCTTTTATTAAGATTAAAATCATAAGATACAGCTGTATCCCTCAGGCCAGAAACACCAGTAAAAGTCAATCAGTAGATCTTCTTAGGACTAACAGGTGGGGCTGCTTCAACAACCAGTAACCAGCTCCAATCCCAGTAACCAGCTCCAACCCCTCAGAGCAATCCAGGTTGACCAGCCCTCCAAACTCCCTGTCCACAGCTCTTTATTATTAAAACAATGATTCTGAGCAAAATAATCTTAAAGTCAAGCCCCGAGCAGCTCATACCTTCTCTGAGATGAGTTTACAACCTTTGATGCCTCCCGTTTGCCAGGTCCACCCCATCCGCTTTCAACTTGCCCATCTGTTTCATGACTATGTCTGGGTCAGGCACAGTGGCTTTAGAGTTTGGGCTCTAGAGCCAGGAGTGTGGACCGTGCACAAACTATCTATCTGGCTCCTCACTCCCCTCATCTGCAAGATGGGAGAGTGTGTTCTCCTCATTGGGTTGTTGTGAGGATTAGATGTGGTAATGAATATAAAGTGCGTTAGTGCCATCCCTGACCTGGAGCAAGAGCCCGACAAATGCTAGTTATTACTCAGACCTAGTGTGTACCCTTAGTCCTCAGTGCCTATGAATGGTCTTCTGTCTGCCTGCAATGCCCATCCTCTCCCTGTCAAGGGAATCCTTGTGTTTCTAGACAGTTCATCCATCTATCCTCCCATCTGCCAAATGCCAGCACAGTGCTGAGTATCCTGACCAAAGCCCAGCTCTCCTGTGAAATCGTCTGTGATCACTGCACAACTTTGTTTCCTCAACTCATGCACTTTGTGGCTTGGTTAGTTATATCTAGGAAGTCCGACTGCAGGCACTCAAGTCTTTGGGGAGGAGATTCTTATGGTCCTTTTACTGTGTATCTACAGAACAGTATCTGGTGTACAGTGGGTGCCAGTGTTTGTTTAATGAACCATTGGACGAACGAGGGACAGCTTCCTCAGGCTACTCGGGATGGAGAGTCAGGGCAGAGGCGTCATAAAGACCAGCTGTTCCATTTCTTTGGTTTGCATGGGACTGGCCTGGCTATTTGTCCCTGAATGTAGAGCTGGTATTGGATGCCCAGAATCCAGCCAAAGATGTTCCACTGACCCAAAGGGGGCCTGGATCACACAGGAGGGGGAGCATAGAAACTGTTTGGATTTCTTTCCCACTGAGGAACAAGGGAGAGATTGAGCGAAGGTGAAACCCAATTTCGGGCTAGAGTCAAGAGCCTGCTGCAGGCTGGGAGGAGCAGGGTTAGGATGGAGGGACCCCAGGGGGCGGGGACAGGATTGGCACCGTGGAGGCTCATGCATGGCTTTGCTTCTTGCAAAGACTCTTAGCTTCCTGCTTCCTATAGCACGAGATTCACCCCCAAATTAAAACTAAATAAATCACTGTAATAGCAGTGTGAAGAGCATCATTGCTGGCATGTGGCAGCTCAGTGCCGGTGGCTGCGAGGGAGGAAAGCTAGCAGATTAACCCTTGGAGGTCGACTTGGCTGTGGATAAAGATCCCGATGGTCCTTTACCCTGTACCTACAGCACCAGAACAGTATCTGGTGCTAGTGTTTATTTAATAAACCAATGGATGAACGAGGGACAAGAGGGAGGCTAGAGCAGGTCAGTGACTCTCTAAGCCATGATGGAGAGAGATGAGAAGTTTGGGGTGTCAGCAGTCATGGTGGACTCACCCAGCCAGCCAAAGGATGTTTGGGGTTGGAAGATGTCACCTTTATCATCAGGGCCTCTTCTCCAGGCCACGTGGTCAAGTAGTCTTGAGCATGGTGGCCTGTGGGTCTGCCCCATGGGTTGTCTTGAGCCCTCTGAGAAAGGACAGCTGATGGCAAGGTCATGGTTCTGTGGGGGCGTCCCTCACAGCTTGGAAGTTCAGAAACCCCTGGTTTCTTACCCCGGCCCCACAGGCACACGATCAAAGCCTTCCCTCCCATTCCTCCTCCTCCTCCCACCCGGGAAGATGGCATTTGTTCCCTGTGACACACTTTCTCAGTCTGTGGGTGGAGGGAGGGGAAAGGGGCTGTGCGGGGAGCAGGGTAGGTGGGTGTGGGGGTGGAGGGCGGGGAAAGTCACTCACTTTGCACTTCTCTCCTCCTCAGCCCCTCCTGTGACACTTCTCAGGGAGCATCTCTCCCCCCGGGAAGATGTTTGAGCGGCCCCACTGACCCTGGGCTCCATGACTGCCCTGGGACCCTCAGTGGGAAGGTCCATTTGCTCTCTGGTTTCAGGAGCATGGTTAACGGAAGCTGATCTGGAGTCCTTGGATGAGCTCTGAGGTTACCTGGAACTCAAAAATAGGGTAGAATCCTTAGATCTCAGACTGAAAAGAAGGGCGGGTGGCTCTAGGCTGGTATGTTCCAGCCTGGGCTGGTTGGTCACAGCTATGCCTCTTGGGGACCCTCCCATTATCAGTGACCTTAAAGGGTTACTAGTGCTTTCAGACCAATCCCTGTCCCAGGTGGATAGGACTGGCCCTGTGAGGTATCCAGACTTGGGAGTGGGGGGTGAGATTGAGGTTGCATGATTTAGAGTTGGTTTTGGATCAGCCCAAGTCCCTGGGCTGCAGCCAGTGCCAGCAGCGTGGAGGTGAGGGCAAGTGAGGGGATACCATCCTGGCACAGGTATTGGCGTGGGCAGGAGGTGTGCGGCTGGGGGGGCAGGGACAACACAGCTAAGGGAGGGGCCTGTGAGCCATAACAAGACCTCAGATCTTCTGATACCCAGGCCAGTGCTTTGTCTTCTATGTAACAAAACTGTTGGACGGAAATCAGTTTTCTTTGTGTTTGTGTGTGTGTGTCTTAGAAGTTTCTCGGCTAGTGTTACCAGAAAGAATCTTACATTTTTCTTTTTCTTTTGAAAGTTAGTCTTACATTTGGATGGACGAGTTCTGGGAAGCAATCAGGAGCCCGAACTCTAGGAGGTGGGGTCGTTTCTGCAGCCTTAAAAGTGAGCTGGGTCTGGAGTGGGTTGGGGATGGTCTCAGACTTGGTGTCCTGACTGCCCTTGGGGCTGTGGGTCCGGGTGTGGTGCTGACCTTGGCCAGCAGATGGCGCCTGAGCCTGAAAATCAGGAAGGGGTGTTTAGGATCTGGGCCTTCCCTGCTGTGGGGAGCCCTGACCGGTGGATGAGACTCAGGTTCTTTCTACTCCTGGGCATGGTCCATGCTGTGGAAAGAGCCCAGGCCGACACCTCTGCACCCTGAGTGAGACAAGCACAGGTCTAAGCCATGAGGCCTTTGGCCCTGAGCTGGAAGGCCTGGTAGAGTTCTACCCATCCTTACACCTTCCCTCTCTGGGTTAGGCATTTTCTGAGGTCCCCATTCAGACTCAGCTTGTAGTTCTGTGGTTCAACACCTTTCCCTTCATTCTTCCATTTCTTGTCTCTCTTTGTTATACAAGCAACTGGCATTTAGTGGAAAGGGCACAGTGCTGAAAGCTGTGGGTACAGCCAGGACCTACTTCTGTCCCCTGTAGTCTGGGGTCATTTAGAAGTACATTCATCACTGTAATACCTGGCCATGTAAGTACCCACAGAGTTTGCAGGAGAGAGGGACGGTGTGTGTGTGGAGGGGGAGTAGGAATGGGACAAGAAGAGGGAGAGAGATTACATTTGGGTGGATGGAGGCTTTCTGGAGCAGGTGGCATCTGATCCAGGTTCTCAAGGATGGGTGAGACCAGAGGAGATGGAGGCTGGAGGAGAGGATTACTGAGTAATGATTAATGAGATGGGCTAAGCAAAGGTGCAGGCACTGGAAAGCATAAAGCACTAGAATTTGGGGAGCCGAGGTTGCAATGTTGGGGCTGAAGTCACATTATGAAGGGTCTTTGAATGTTCTTTTCATAACGTGAGGCCAAGGAAGAGGGAAACTTGGAGAAGGATCTGAGCTAAGAAGGATGGAGGGGGACAGACTTAGTAATAGGGAAGATGAGCTCATCCTTCATAGGTGGGGAAGGTGGAGGCGGGAGGTTTGTGGTTTGGTGGAGAGCTTGGGATAGGAGTTACAGGGGGATTTAGGAAGTGATGATAGAATTGTCGACTGCACTGATACAGTTATCTTTGGTCATGGGACAACATATCCCTTCTTCTTTCCTTCTTCCCCAACACATACAAAAAGTCCAATATCACTACAACACATTTTAGCAAATGATTCAGTTTTGTTTATTGTTCTGGACTATAGTTCTATCAGATAAGGTTCTTTCTAGCTTTGAAATTCTATGAAAAACCCAAAGAAATGGGATCAGCTACTGGAGTGGAACATACAAATATCTTTGTTAGGGGCACTGCTTGTACTAGTGGTGGGATATCAGGATTTGACTTGCGTACTCTGAAACATGTTTGCTTAGTCTTTTACTCCTGAGCTCCCATGGGGTGGGGATCTAGACTTGACCTTGTTTTGTAATTTCCAGTACTACCCAAGGGCAGTGCTGGGTGTCGTAGGGCTCAGTATTCTTGATGCACCATTTGACCGGAATGGCTATGAAAATGCAGAAGAGAACTACCATGCATCAGTCTGCACACCCTGTTGTTTCATATGAACCAGTAGGTACAGGTGGAGGCTGACATTTTTGTCTTGTTTCAGTCAAGGTATAAGCAAAAGTTTAGAAAAGACAAAAAGAAGCTCTTTCTCCAAAAACACCAATTGTTTATCAAGCTTGGCGGGGTGGCAGAGAAGACACTCATCGCATCAGGACTAGCAGGAGCAAAGGTGGATGGTGGGAGGTGTGACAGGAGGCCACCTGGACTGTGCAAGGGACTCTGGTGGTGGGAGCACATGGGGCCTGTGCAGAGACTGGAGCAGGGGCTTTTGTGGAGGCCTCGGGGCCAGGGGCCCGGGTGGCGGGGATAGATCAGGGGTGGGGAACCTTTTTCTGCCAAGGGCCATTTGGATATTTATAACATCATTTGTAGGTCATACAAAATTATCAACTTAAAAATTAGCCTGCTCTATTTGGTCAGCCATTTATTGAACTCACTCTTAATGGCTTGGCAGGGTCTGACCAAATGATTTTGAGGGCCAGACATTCCTCACCCCTGACAAAGAGAGTGATGGCAAACTCTGGAACGACGCTTATCATCTCTGCAGGCCCTTGCACAGGGCCTCTGCTGGAGAACTGTGTGAGAACTGGGAGAAGGTGGCTCCTCTGGGCATCCCTTTCTCCATGTTGTGGCAGCTCTACCACAGCTGTATTTCATTCTTTTAGAGAAACAAGAACCAACAGCTTGTGTGAGTGTGTGTGTGTGTGTGTGTGTGTGTGTGTGTGTGTGATAAATAAGCTAAGGAAGAGAGAGATTGGCTGATTGATTTTAAAGAATACACTTATGAAGGCTGGCAAGTCAAGGCTTCAGGGTGGGCCATCAGACTGGAGACTCAGGAAGAGCTGATGTTGCCCTTCGAGTTCAAGGGCTGTCTGCTGGCAGAATTCCCTCTTGCTCCAGGAGGTTGGCTTCTTCTCAGGCCTTCAATTGATTGGATGAGGCCCACCCACATTATGGAAGGCAATCTGCTTTTTTCAAAGTCCACAGATTTACATGTCAATCACACCCAAAAACATCTAATAGAAACACCTGGATAATGTTTGACCAACTATCTGGGCACTGTGACCCAGCCAAGTCTGTATATAACATTAACCTTCATGGTTGGTTCCCCACACAGCCCTTGGTCAGGATTACACGTTTGTATCCTTGGTCCCGCGTCCACGTGACATTCAGGCCTCATTCATATTGACCCTCTGAAGTGGGCAGGAGCCAGACTGCTTGTTTCTTTATTTGCTTTGTGACCTTGGGGTTGTTTCTTATCTTCTGTCTCAGTTTTCTCATTTGTAAGATGGGGATAATAACCGCGCCTGCTGCAGGGGTTAAATAAATTAATGAATGTGGAGCACATAGAGCGTGCCTGGCACAGATCACATCAAATGGTGAGCAAACATTAGCCATTATTTCTGTCTTACGTTGGATGCTTTTTCTGTGGGAGGAACGAAGCTTCTGAGAGACTATAAATGGTAGAGTTGGGTCTTTAATCAGGTTTTCTGATACCTGGTTCGTTTTTCTGTTCTAGACACTACTGTTTTGCCAGAACCATCCTTCTTTCTCTTCCCCTCCCTGATGGGTCCCCAGCGTTCCATTCAGTGGCAGCCCCTTCCCTTCCACTGTTAGAAACCTCCATGGGCTGCCCTGGAAGCCAGTCCCCTAACTTCTCCATCCCCTGCTTCCTTCCCATAACCATCATCTTGGGGGGCTTCTGGCAGCTCCTCCAAGCAGTTTTGACATCTGTGGTTTCCAGAGGTCCATCAGCAGCACCTGCTTTGTGTTCTTGGTTCCCAGAGCTGACTCCATGGAGGAAGAGGCCTGGGTGCTCGGGGTCATGGTGGCTGTGCTATGTCAGGACCCACCCAGCCGATCTCACTTGCAGGATGGCAGCTGCTCTCAGCTTCCCTTGACCTGGAGGAGTGGGGGTGGGGCATAAGCAGGGATGAACATGCCCTTGGTTGGACTAGGGCTAGGGAAGTGCTTAGGGAAGAGGGGTCAGTTCCACCATGGGGCCTGTGGCTAGCAGAACACTTTCCCTGCCCATGACAACAGGTGTCTCCAAGTCCTCACAATCCTTGTTGCCTTCTTTTATTTACTCACAAATATCTATTGAGCCTACCCCTGTGCCAGGCACTCTGCCAGTCCCCAAAGATCCCCATTCTCCCACACTGGAAAGGGCCTGGTATAGACTAGTTCACCCCCCTCTCCCCCCCTAGCTGCCCCACTGGCCTGGGCTGAGGATCTCCTTAAGAGCTTCAGCTGTCTGTGGATTTGCTTCCTTTGATCCTCAGCACCCTTGCTTGCTCTGGCACCCAGTTTCTTTGTCTCTCTAGAGCAGTGGTCAGCAAACTCACCAGTCAACAGAGCCAAATATCAACAGTACAATGATTGAAATTTCTTTTGAGAGCCGAAAACCGACTTCTGCGCGTGGGCCACGAAGTTTCAGTTGTACTCTACGTGCGCACCCGCATATGGTATTTTGTGGAAGAGCCACACTCAAGGGGCCAAAGAGCCACATGTGGCTTGTGAGTCGCAGTTTGCTGACCAGTGCTCTAGAGAGTTCCCAAAAAAGGCTACCTTGTGAGTGTTTTGGGAACAGGAGGAGCCTTGGCCACAAAGCTGTGTGGCAGGCCTGGGGATGAGGGAGAGAGGTGACCCTCCCTCCCAACTTGGCCTCATCTGGCCTTCCCAGCAGTTCTCAATAAAAAATACATTTATATTAAAAACATAATGAAGACTAAAAAAACATCTTCTCCCCAGTAATGCCAAACATCAGAAGGAGATTTTAATCAATTATGAGAGAGCGATTTTGGAGTGGAGATGGATGGCAGGACACATTAGTCACTGGAGGAGATTGAGGCCCGTGGCCACTGTTCTTCCCCAGGCCCGCCGGGCCCAGCCTCACCCTGAACGCTGCCCTCCCTCAGGCTCTGCACCCCCTGCCCTGCGAGGCTCCTGCTCCAGTCTCTGAGCCCCTTCTATCAAGTGCTCTGTGGCTTCGGGATGAATCTGCACAGCCTCAGGTGCATCTCCATTGTGCCTGCGGAACAGACACCCAGAGAGTGACCAGAACTGCTCCCACTTTCTTTGCAACCTCGTGCCTTTTCCACTCGTCTTCACTCCATGAACCTGCTTCCCTTCTTTGCTCATCAGACGTCTTCTCATGTTAAAAAAACAACAACAAATATATATATATTTGTGTGTGTGTGTGTGTATACATATATATACACATCTATACTAATAAAAGGGTAATATGCTAATTAGACTGGATATCTTCCAGATATCCTTCCAGACAAAGCCACGGTGGCGGGGCAGAGGCAGAGGTGGTTAGGGGCAATCAGGCTGGCAAGGGATAGCAGTTAGGGGTGGCCAAGCCAGCAGGGGAGAGGGGTTATGGGTGACCAGGCCTACAGGAGAGGGCAGTTAGGGGCGACCAGGATGGCAGGGGAGAGCAGTTAGAGGCAACCAAGTTGGCAGGGGAAGGGCGTTAGGGGCAACCAGGCTGGCAGGGGAGGGTGACTAGGGGCGGCCAGACCAACAGGGGAGGGCAGTTAGAGGCAATCAGGCAGGCAAGCAGAGTGGTTAGGGGCAATCAGGCAGGCAGGCAGGTAAGTGGTAAGGAGCTAGCGGTCTGGGATTGGGGAGGGTGCAGGCTGGGCTGAGGGACCACCCCTCCCCCCATGCATGAATCATGCACTGGGCCTCTAGTATCCTATATAATAAAAGAGAAACATGCAAATTTGACCGTACCTTCACTCCTGATTGGTTATGCTACCAGCCAGTCAGGAGCAGGGGCGGGGCCAAGTGGTGCGAGCCCTGGGCCCCTGGGGTGGAGATGAAACGGTGGTGGTGGCAAGCGCCCAGCCCCCGGGTGCTGTGAGGGGAAGAGGTGGCAGCAGCGGTGGTAGCGGTGGCAGGGAGTGCCTGGCCCCCGGGTGCTGCGAGCGGAAGTGGCGGCAAGCGCCCATCCCCTGGGGCCGGGTGGTCGCAGGCAGTCGGGGCTAAGCTGAGCAGGCTGGGGGTGAGCCATCAGTTGGACATCCCCTGAGGGCTCCCAGTATGTGAGAGGGGGCAGGTTGAGTTGAGGGACCACCCACCCCCAGTGCACAAATTTCATGCACCGGGCCCCTAGTGTGTGTGTGTGTGTGTGTGTGTGTGTGTGTGTGTATTGATTGATTGATTTAGGAGTGGAAGGAAGAGGGAGAGAGAAATAGAAACAATGTTGAGAGAGAATCTTTGGTCAGCTGCCTCCTTCATGCCCCCTACTGGACACATGCCCTCACTGGGAATCGAACTGTGACCTTCTGGTTCATAGGTTAATGTCAACCACTGAGCCACACTGGCTGGACTCTTTCTCATTTTTTAAACTCCAGGTCTAACAACAACAACACACGCACACTCTGAATGCTTGCCAGGTGTCGGCCCTGTTTACAAGTTTCACATGAATCAGCTTCTCACTAAAACCCTCTGTAATAGGCACTATTCTCTTACAAATGGAAACTGAGGGACCATTTCTGATAACTTTGTCTCTCCTGGCCCCTCACGACCCCCAGGGAGGATTAATGGCTCTTTCGTGTCCCGGGCACTTCTGTCCCCTGCTGCCGCTCTCATGCACTGAGGTTGGTTGCTTCCTCATCTTGAATCCCCTGTGGGTCGTAGTGTGGGCTATGCACATGGTAGATGTTAATAAAAGTGGCTGAATTGATTTGTCCCCTCGCAGCCTTCCCTGACCTTCTGCCCAGGCGGGACTGGGAATCCCGAGCACTGGGCTTGACCCACAGGTGATCCTCTTGCTTCAGCCTGGCTTTCTGGTTCTCTCAATGCTCAGTTTATATTCTCAGGATGGCAGGTCTCCACACACCCATTCTGGGTTCCGTCAGAGCACCGTACAGGGCCTGGCATGCAAGTTGCTCAGTAATGGATTGTTACAGGCACTGATGCAGGACCTTGTGGTTTCATGGGCCTAAAGTCCACAGGAGCCAGCTCTGCCCAGGTCTTGGTTGCATCGTTCCCAGGGGCATTCTCATAGGAGGGCCATGTGAGGGTATGTCTGGGACTCTCTAAACTATGGGCTAAGGGCAAGGGCAGGGTCTGGCTTCCAGAAGGAGCAAAGGGAACATTTCTGAGGCAGTATGGCATGAAGGTTATACAGTGGGCTTGAAGTCAGAGAGCCTTGCACCAAACCCAAATGCTACCACATTCTAAATGTATTATTAATTCTTACTGAGCCATAGTTCCCTCATCACTAAACAGACCTGATAATAGAACCTCGCATTGATAGGACTGTGACAAGGAGGATGAAGGTGTAACTCATTGAAAGTGCGGTGCCCGGTGGACAGCAAATCCCAGACCTTCAGAGGACACAGGCCTGCCAACACCTCGATTCCAGACTTGCAGCCCCAGAGCCACGAGACAGTACATTTCTGTTTTTTTTTTTTTTTTTAGAAGAATCGGGTTTTATTTAGTGATGTGAACATTAAGAATATACCTACATCGCTGAAATATTCACAAAGGGCATGATCATTCACACTCATACACACAGAGGAAGTCTGCTGAATAAAAAAAATGCTCCTTTAAGTCATCCAAACTGCTGTCAGGGACAGAAAAGTGCTTGCTTATTCCAAAGGGTAGCTTCAGTCTTCATGAATGTTGAATAGTTTAGCTACTTCATTTAGATCTTCTTGTTGCTCACCGTCCTTAATGATCTTCCTTGCTATTGGCATTCGGTTGAAGATATTACACAGCACGATCCCCACCACCACTTTGTCCCTGAGGTAGAAGATAACACCTTTTCCATAGTCTTCCCCTTCAACAGGGAGCTGGGGCATCCCAGGGTTGCTTGAAAGAACAGGGATTTCTGTGGCCTGCGACTCTGTCTCACTCTCTGATCGAATACCAGTCCCTGACTGCTCTGTGGCAGATTTTGGGTTATCTTGTGCAGATGCTTTTGCAAAGACACCAACCGTGGGCAAACTGCTGTCCACAAGACCAATAGCTTCATAGCCAACATCAGGGCCCAAATCACTCCAGAACATTGACTGATGCCAGTATGGCTTAGCAGCTCCAGTCATATTTTCTCCAGCCAATCTTCCGCTCACAACAGCATGATCATGGTGTTCTACCCGCCTCCTACCCAATTTTATATCGTAGAAACATGCAGCATCTCCTGCCACCCAAATGTTAGAGCGTGCTTGGAGCTCTGCATTTACCCGGAAGCCACCGAAATCTGAGTCTATTTCTAGTCCACCAGTCTTAGCTAACTCAACATTGGGCTCTAAGCCCACAGCTGCCACTATGTGGTCAGTTTCTACCTTCCGGCCATCTTTCAGCTTGATGAGTAACCTGCCACCACTGACTCCAACTGATTGCACAATGGCATTGGGCAGCACTTTCACCCCCTCTCGTCTGACTTTTTCCATGGTCCAGTTGCTGAGGTATTCGGGGAGGACCTTTCCCATATTTCCTTTCTCAGGAAGGAGTTGAATCACTTCAGTGCCTGAGGCCTGAGCTTTTCTGCCAAGAGCACAGGCCAGTTCACTACCAAGGAAGCCCCCACCGATAATTGTAATCGACTTGACTTCCCGGGAAATCTTCTCTAAGGTTCTAAAGTCTCCAATCTTTCTGAAAAGTGTTGTTCTACTCTTCACCTCTGCTCCAGCCCTATCAATGGCAGACAGAGTTCTTGGAGTGCCTCCTGTTGCAATCAAGCACTTTTCGTAGGTTATTTGAGAGCCATCATTAAGTTTCACCATGTTGCCTCTCACATCTAGATGTACTACCTTCTTCCCAGTGAGGACAGCCACACCACCATTCTCAATGTGAGGCAGGTCCTGAGCAGAGATGTAGAAAGAAGGTGGCTGGAAATATATGCTTCTCTCTTTTCCATTCCACTGCCTGAATCGCAGTGTCTTTGTGACATTTGGATCATCTGAAAACCACAGTTCTTTTGAAAGAGGAGGTCGCATGTATGGCAGCTCAGGATCTTCAGATACAATCAGTACCCTGGCCCCAGGATTCCGAGCCCTGATGGATCTGGCTGCAGCAAAAGCAGCAGTGCCTCCACCAATGAGCAGGAATGGAACATGACTTGGTACCCTGACTTGAGCAACTGGCTCTCCTTCTGGAGCAAATAATTCAGCCCTCTTCTGTTTCTCTTCTGGTGTCAGCCCTAATCCTGAAATTCTTTCATTATATCTTTTTTGGTCACTTTTTATAAGCTTGTAGGCATATGCACCAGCACCTATTGTTGATAAGCCCACAAAAAGGACTAACACAGAATTATCGATTTTGCCCCCTGATGCACCAGAGCTAGCCATTTGTCTTGTCATCTGGTGTTCTAGAGGAACATGCCATCGCTGGAACAAGTTGCCTGGGAGCCGGTTCCTTTGCCTCGGGCCTCGGACACACACTGTCCGCACCAAGGGCGCCAGCTTCTGCTTCAAAGCACTCGCTGCCATGCTTCCACACCGGTACATTTCAGCAGCCGCTACTCGGGACCTCCTCCTTCCTTTCTTCTCACGCACTGACCGGTCAAACACCCTGGGCCCCGGCCCACTCGCCCCCTCCGCTGCGCGCCCATTTCTGTTGTTTGAAGCCACCCAGTGAGTGGCAGTTTGTCATGGCAGCCCTGGGAAACATGTTCAGATGTCCATTCTCAAACCAGCGGAAATGGGTCCCCTCTTCAGTCCCCACAGTTAGAGTTGGGATATGGTGGGAAGCAGCAAGGCAGAAAAAGGCATCAAGATGGGTAAGGCAGAAAAACCATCCGTGTTCATGTCAGTGGATAATAATGTTACAGTTTCTGTTTATTTGGTGCTTGCTTGTAGTACATGTTGCTGGTTGTCTTACAGATATTGTTTCGAACTCGTCCCATAATTCTGCAGGGTTGGTAGATTTTACCATCTCAGTTTTCCAAGTGAGGAAGCAGAGGCCTGAGAGGTTAAGTAACAGCCAAATTCACACAGCTAAAAGAAACAGAAATGGTTTTGAGCTCTGTTGCCTAAGTCCCCACCCCTTCTGCCAGGCAGCTGCTAGCTGGGGCTGGTCTCTGGGGGGCAATAGCTTGGTGGTAGGCAGTGGGCTTTGATGAACAGGCTTTAGGGAGTCACCACAGGCTTTGGGCCTAAGAAGCAGTATTAAGTCAGATCAGCTAATCCTATGTGCATGTGTGTACAAGCCCCCACGACTGAAGAATAGACATTTTGGGCACAGTCAGCCAACAATGCAGGATGGATGGAGGGGCCCAAAGTAGGAGCCATGCAAGGAGTCTCTTGTTATCATCCATACCTGGCAGATGGAGACTTTATTTTTTTATTTTTATTATTTATTTATTTATTTATTTATTTTTGGATTTTTATTTTTATTTATTTATTTTTTAATTTTATTTACAATATAACTTATATTTAATAGTAGTACATATGTTTTCCTCCCCCCCCCCCGAGACTTTTTTTTTTTAAAGGGAAATCTTTAAAAATATATTTTTATTGATTTCAGAGAGGAAGGGAGAGGGAGAGAGAGAGAGATAGAAACATCAATGATGATAGAGAATCACTGATCGGCCACCTTCTGCACACCCCCTACTAGGGATTGAGCCCACAACCTGTGTCCTTGACTGTAATCGAACCTGAGACCCTTCAGTCAGCAGGCCGACGATCTATCCACTGAGCCAAACCAGCTAGGGCAATGGAGCCTTTTTTTAGCTGTCTCCTGAAGCTGGGCAGGGCCAATCCTCCCCTCTCCTCTTCCCTCCATCCCCTGGAGCTCAGAGCAAGTGTCTCAGGCTGGACACAAACCGAAAGACCTGGCACAGCACCGCTTTTGAAGGAGCTGCCCTGACAGCTGACCCCACACCCTCAGGGACTGCGAGAGGGGCAGCAGGTCCTCATCTCCTTCAGTGGACTCGTGGCCTTCCTACCCTGGCGCAGGGAGAGGAGAGTAGGTCTCCTGCAGGCTGCTCGGGGCTGGGTTGGCAGCGTGGACAGGTGGATGCGACAGCAGTGGTTTCTGATGCTTCTCCGTGTGAGCCAGAGGGTTGTCTTTACTGGGGAGGGCTGGAGTAGGAGCGATGATGGAAGGAGTCCCAGGCCTGCCCTGTTTTACAGTGAATGTGATTACCAACCTTGACTGAGTGCTCATGGCTGGAGAAGTGCTCATCCTTGGGCTCTCCCTGAAGACAGCTCCAGACAAGGATTCCAGTGAAAGTGTTTTTGTGGGATGCTCAGGCGCTGCCAGGGGGGAACTGGGAATGTGGTCCAGGGATGGAAGGCTGCTGGTGGCTGTGGTCTTAAACTAGCTGCCGACACTAGGTAAACGACGAGGAAATGGTGCCGCACAGTCACCTTAGAATGATCCCACCCAAGGGCCAAGGGAGAAGGTAGGGTGTTTATACACCAACCTAAATCCTCCAGTAGTATGTTCCCGAGGGCTGCTAATTCTGCAGCTACAGGTGCAAATACTGGGAATTGCGAGTCAGACTGATGGGGAGCAGGAGGAAGGGCTAAGGGTTGCGCCCCCTGGCGTTACTTTGTAGGCATATCTCCCATGAACCTCACAGCTGCCCTGTGAGGGGATGTCCTATTATTCCTGTTTTACAGAGGAGCACCCCATGGCCAGAGAGGCTGAGTCACATGCCTGAGGTCACACAGGACAAGGTAGAGTCAGGAGCAGAAGCCAGGCTGAGTCCAGAGCCTGCGCTCCTGATCCCTGCGTTCCCATTGCTCTCTGGAAGGAGCCCAGCGCTTTTCACAGTTTCACTCTCGCAGCTTAGGGCCTCGCCCCGCTTTCCTGGTGGGAGGCAGATCAGGCAGATGGTCAAGGGACAATATTTACTAAGTGTCCCTAGAACAGTGGTCGGCAAACTGTGGCCCGTGAGCCACATATGGCTCGCCGCTCTGTTGACTAATGAGTTTGCCGACCACTGCCCTAGAACAAGTTAGATGTTTTCAAACACCAGGTCTCATTGAGGCCTCATAACAGCTCAGCGAGGTAGGTATTCCTTTCCCCATTTTTTTCTCCCAGATGTAGAAACAGACACAGAGATGCTGAGTAATTTATTCAGGATCACACAGCAAGACAGTGCCTCAGGTGGGAACTGGACCTGAGTATTATCTGATTACAGAGAAAAACATGCTTCAATGACAGAGGCTGCCTTACAGAGGGGAGGGGCCGGGTTCAAGACCACGGTGATGGGCCTATGAGACCCAGCCTGCCTCTGAGGGTCATGTTCTTTCCTCTGACATCATACCAGTCTGCCACCTCCCCTTATGCCCGGGGCTGGCCCTGGCCCTGGCCCTGTGTTGCCTAAGAGCCAGTGAGATGATAGCTGGGGAGATGCTCTTAGAAGTGTGGGTTGCTGGGCCCTCCTCCTCTATCTCACATCTGGGAAAGGTGCTGCCCCCTGTGGGCACGGGCTGGGCTGGTGAAGAGGGAGAGGGTGGTCCACTCTCCTGCATAGCTTCTTAGCACTGCGTCCTTCTCCAGGGGGGAGCCCCTCTTTCCGCTGCCTCCACTCGCTATCTCCCTGATGCAGCAGGGGGAGGCAGGCCCTCCACGTCGGCCTGATTTATGTTCATCGTTGAAACAATAATGTTTAATCTGGAAAGGGCTAATCAATTTTTTATGCTGATTATGAATAGGCCAGCTGTGCCTGCTTCTTTATTCATGGAGCTTCGGGAACAAGCTGGCATCCCAGGCCAGGCTCCCCTGGTGATTTCTGCCATGGGAGGCCCTGTATCCAGGAGAGCCCCTCAGTGGCCTGGCCTGTGCCACTCTGGAGGTGACTCCTGGTGTGTGTACATGTGTGTGAGCATGCGTTTGTCACCAAGGAGGGTAAGCTGATGCAGATTTGAGTGTGCGTGTATGGTGCACACGTGTCTAGAGGAAGGTTGGGCTGGACTGGGGCGCAGTTGGGGAGTGTGGTATGGAAGGTAAGAGTTATAGGGTCATAGAATTAGGAGGGCCGTCAGGGGTCACATATCCCAACACCCCCCTGTTACATGCGAGGAATTAAGACCCAAAGAGGCTGGTTGGTGGCAGAGGTGGGCCCAGCACCCCGTCCCCTTACTCGGAGTAGTATGAATGGGTGAGGGAGTCTGAGGAAGGTGCTGTGTGGGCTGCCGCACTCATGACACACTCCGACATCTCTGAGGAGCTTGCACCTTAGGTACAGAATGTGCTGTAGACAATAAGAGGTCATCAGGTGAGAGAAAGTCATCTGAGGTTTTGGGCTGTAGCTTTTGGGAATCCACAAGTAGGGTTCTAAAGGGGGAGTTAGGGCTTCCTGGAGGAGGGGGAACCAGAGCAGGTGCGAGGGCTGTGGATGGGGCAAGCAGCAGAAGGGCACGGAGGGGGCGTTCTGGGCAGGTGGAGTGCCTGAGCTGAGAGGTGGGGGCAGGCTGAGGACGTCATCGCTGGCAGGCGGCACCTCAGGGAGGTGTCTGAACTTGAGGGAGACCAGAGGGGCCTGTGCCTCCTGGACCTGGAGCTGGAAGCATGGAGCCTTATGCCCAGGTGGGGGCAGGTGCTCGGCTGGGAGCACCGCTTGGCGGTCCTGCAGGCAGTGGCTCCTGTGTGTCTGGGCCTCCATAGCCTTTCTCCCCTGGAGACCTCACCAATCACTTGTTGATTCATGAGTTGACTCAGCAAATGTTTACTGAGCTTCTGTTGTGTGGCCCTGGCTGTGATGGGAGTGGCCAGGCTGCCCTCATGGTGCTTATGATCTAGTTGTAGGGGATGGCAGATGTTGCACCAGCAATCAGAGCAAGGAAAATTTAATGACACTTTTGATAAATGCCATGGGGAAAAGTATATGGTGCTCTGAGTTTGGGGCAGCCCGAGTGGCCCTTCTGAGGAAGTGGTGGTTAAGCTGAGACCAGGGGATAGGTAGGGGAGGAGTGAGTGGGGCAGAGGGAAGAGAGAATGTGGAGGCCTCAGGATGGGACAGAAAGGGGGTGGTGGTGGCAGGGCAGAGAGACACTGAAAGATGAGGCTGGAGAGGGTACCGGGCATGTTCAGGAGATCCAGGTTGCAGCCACTGATAGGTTCCACACAGAGAACGGCGTGTCCAGGCTGCAGTGGCTTATACGGAAATGGGTGGAACCAGGAGAGCAATGACCAGGCTTTGTGTGATGGTGATGGTGGCTCAGGTGAGGAGTGGACATATGTATTTTGGAGACTAAGGTCAAAGACTAATTAAATGAGGAGGGGCAGAGGAAGGAGGTACCATGATCGACTCCCAGGCTTCTGGCATGAACAGTGGGGGCATCCTCAGAAATGACCACAACACTAAGGGGAAGTGGGGGCAAATGTGCTAACAGGTTATCCTGCTAGCAGTTTGGAGGAGGATTTTTTTGGTGGGGGAAGGGCTGAGATTTGCACAGTGGCCCCCTCTCTCCTTCCAGTAGGATGGGTGGGCTGGTGGTCACAGAAGATTGGAAGGTCCATGTGGGACAGAGCAATTTGGAATTCAACAATGGTAGGCTGGAGCCCCATTGGTTTTCTGGTTTCCGGTTATTTATTTATTTATTATTATTTAAAAAAATATATTGATTTTTTACAGAAAGGGATAGAAAGTCAGAAACATTGATGAGAGAGAAACATCGATCAGCTGCCTCGTGCACACCCTCTACTGGGGATGTGCCCACAACCAAGGTACATGCCCTTGACTGGAATTGAACCTGGGACCCTTGAATGCACAGGCTGACTCTCTATCCACTGAGTCAAATTGGTCAGGGCGGTTTCTGGTTATTTATTTATTATTTATTTATTTATTTATTTTAAAATTTTTAAAAAATATATTTTATTGATTTTTTACAGAGAGGAAGGGAGAGGGATACAAAGTCAGAAACATTGATGAGAGAGAGACATCGATCAGCTGCCTCTTGCACGCCCCCTACTGGAGATGTGCCCGCAGCCAAGGTACATGCCCTTGCCGGAATCTAACCCGGGACCCTTCAGTCCGCAGTCCGACGCTCTATCCACTGAGCCAAACCGGTCTCGGCAGGTTTCTGGTTATTTAAAAAAGTCATCAGGAATGAGTGTGTGTGTGTGTGTGTGTGTGTGTGTGTGTGTGTGTGTGTGTCCATGTCCCTGTAACTGGCTTTGGAAAAGGAGTGACTGTTGCTTTAATAGCTGAGGCAGCTCCTTCCACTCAGTCACCTGTGTTGCCATCTCTGTGGTGAGAAGTCCTTCATGGGCACTCCTGCTCTTCTGTCTTTGGTGTGAACTGAGACTGGTGGTTCTGTGTGGAGTTTAAGAGGAAACTGGGCTCCTGGGGAAGAGACACTGGGGAAGGGGTCATTACAGCCAAGCAGGTTTTCAGATTTGACCTGGGGGCTGGGAAGGAACGCTGGGTAGAGGCAGCCAGGGGAGCAAAGGACCTCCTACCCTGGGAGGGGAAATGGGGACAGTGCTGGGGTCACCTGGCACAGCAGAATGGAAGCCTGGGTATACTTTCCTGGTGCCACATCTTGGGGTTCACACTTGTCCTGTGTTCCCCATGTGGCCTGTGCATCCCTTGTCTTATTCCTCAGCTTTGTAGTCTCACCACTGCCCTGGGAAATATAGCAAAAGCATAAAAACAGACATAAGCTAGGAGTGTTACACCAAAGTTTCCTGTAAAGAGCCTGTAATAGGTTCCTATTGCTCCTGCAACAAATTACCAAAAAATTCAGATGTTGGCTGGGTAGTGCTCCTTCTAGAGGCTCTAGGGGAGAATCTCTGTCCTGGTCTTTTCTAGCTTCTAGAGGTTGCTTCTGTTCCTTAGCTTGTGGCCCCTCCTTCTTCATCAAAGCCAACAGTACAATCTTTAAAGCTTTCTTCTGTCTCTCTCTCCTTTCTTTCTTTCTTTCTTTCTTTCTTTCTTTCTTTCTTTCTTCCTTTCTTCCTTTTTAAAATATATTTTATTGATTTTTTACAGAGAGGAAGGAAGGGAGAGGGATAGAAAGTCAGAAACATCGATGAGAGAGAAACATCGATCAGCTGTCTCTTGCACACCTCCTACTGGGGATGTGCCCGCAGCCAAGGTTCATGCCCTTGGCCAGAATCAAACCTAGGACGTTTCGGTCCACAGGCCAATGCTCTATCCACTGAGCCAAACCTGTTTGGGTTCACTCTCTTTCTTGCTTCCTCCCTCCCTCTTCCTCTCTTCCTCTGTCTCTCTCTCTCCCTCTATCCCCTTTTCATCCCTCTCACCCTTTCACCTCTGCTTCCTTTCTCCTATCTCTGCTCTGACCTTCTTGCCTCCATTTGATAAGGACCCTGTGATTACGTTGGGCCCACTTGCTAATCCAGGCTACTCCCTCTATTTCCAGAGCCTTCCCTTAATCACACCTTTGGGGTTAAGGACATGGACATCGTCGAGGGGGGCATTTCTCTGCCTCCTGCAAGGCCAGATAGCTAGTATTTTAGGTTTTGCAGACCACACACTCTGTCACAACTGCTGAACCCTGCCACTGCAGGATGAGAGCAGGCACAGACCACGGATGATGAATGAGCATGCTGTGTCCCAATAAAACTTCCTTCATGGACAGGGAAACTGCATTTCATATAATTTCACATGTCACAAAATGCTATTCTTTTGATTGTGTTAAACATTTGAAAATGTGAAAAGCATTCTTAGCTCTTGGGCTGTACAAAAACAGGTGGTGGCCTGGATTTGGCCCCCAGGCTACCCTCTGCTCTAGATGCTTTATGTCCTTTAATGCGTGCAAGGCCCTACCAGGTAGGTGTAATTATTAGACAAGTAGTTTGCCACATGGCTGGACGTTGACAGGTGGGGCTGCTGGTGCTGGAGTTCTTAACCACTGTCCTTGTTTGCTGGGTCAAGCCAGTAGTGTGGCTGCTTTCCCCCAAATGTGGACATTATCTTCCCAGTAGACCCAGGAAATCTGGGCTTACCTCCCTTTAAAATCTCTAGGCCCTTGCCAGGCCAATGTGGGGTTTGAGTGTTGACCTATGAACCAGGAGATCATGGTTTGATTCCTGGTCAGGGCACATGCCCGGGTTGTGGGCTCGATCCCCAGTGGGGGGGCCTGTAGGAGGCAGCTGATCAATGATTCTCATCATTGATGTTTCTTTCTCTCTTCTTCTTCCTTCCTCTCTGAAATCAATAAAAATATTTATACAAAAATCTTTGGGCTCTGCTGTCATCACTTGCAAAGTGCATCTGGAAAACCTCTTACTGAGAGAGACCTGTACAGGTGTTCCAGAAAGACTGTGGGCTTTGGTACCTGAACTCTCGTGTGGGGCTCTGAAGCATGGGAATACAGCCTAGGCTCATTTGCTATGTGGTATCTTGCCACCTCCTAGGACATAAGGAAGTCTGTCCTGATGGCAAAGGACGGTATGCTTTATTGCCTCTCTTCCTATGTTTTTGAGTGTAGGGACATCTGAAGGTTGTTGCGAAAAGGCGTTTGGGGTTTTGTGAAGGTGAGCTCATCAGGTTTGAGAATTCCTGGGCTCACCAGAAACGTGAGCCTCTGTGGCCGAGCTTTCTCCCTCTGGGCAGAGCTGTGGGTGAGGAGCCCTCTGCTGGGGGAGACTGGAGAGCCCAGGCCGTCTTGGAATGTGGGTTGGCAGTTGCTGGGCATCTTCTTTCTGATTCTTTCCTGTTGCCCTATCTCAGTGGTCGGCAAACTCATTAGTCAACAGAGCCAAATATCAACAGAACAACAATCAAAATTTGTTTTGAGAGCCAAATTTTTTAAACTGAAACTTCTAACGCCACTTCTTCAACATAGACTTACCCAGGCCGTGGTATTTTGTGGAAGAGCCACACTCCAGGGGCCAAAGAGCCGCATGTGGCTCGTGTGCCGCAGTTTGCCGACCACGGCCCTATCTTATTCCTTTAATTTATACTTCACGAGAGCTGTTCCCTCTGCCTGGATGCCGTGTCCTTCATGTCTGAAGTGTGGTAACTGGCTCCTTTCTCTTCAGATCTCACCTCTTTGACACCTCCTCAGAGAAGTCCTCCCTGCCCAGGTATAATCCTTGGAACACAGGTTCTTCACAGTACCAGCTACCTCTCCGTTCATAGCATTTGTCGGAGTTGGCCCTTTTACGCTTGTCTGTGTTACTTAATTGACTCCTGTCTCCTCACTGGACTTCATGATCCAGTAGTGACCTCAGAGGGTGGTGGCTGTACCCAATTTGGACTTGCTCCCTGCTGAACCCCCAGGAGACTAGCACAGTGCCTGGCCCATATTAGTAACTCAGTACACATGTGAATACAGAGATGAATAAACAAATGACCTTTAGCACATATGTTCCTTTCTCTAAAATGGGGGCAGTTATATCTCCTTTATCTAACTTCAAAAGGAAATTGAAAAAAAAGAAGAAAAAAAAGAAAGTTGAGAATCACATAAGAGTCCTCTAAGGACAACAAACATGCATCTATAAGGAATTATCCATGTTTGACCATTCAGGCTTAGCAGAGCAAAGGTATCTTGACATCCCTCATACCAACCCAAACTCAAGTTCAAGGAGAGGTGGTCGGTCCTTCACGGAAAGCACGCTTACAGGGAGGATATAGAGCTAGCCTACCCCATTCTGCCCCAGGTCCTGTCACCACCTGTTTGTCTGGCACCACCTGTTTGTCTCTTGGCCCTGGCATGGTCTGTGAACTTGACCTCTAGGCCTTCAGAGATCCAAGTACAGCTCATGACCGCTGTACTCTGATCACCCAGGGGATATCTGTCTGGGCTGCTCTGGCTATGGGGGTCCCCAGCTTCACACTGCACTGTCTGGGGTCTCTGGTTGCTTCTACCCCAGAGATCTCTGTCACAGGCAGAGACATAGTCAACATCACCCTATGAGATTGCACAAGTTATTAAGATGAGGAATGTTGAAAGATTAGATTTATGACAGCCAACGGTGGATTATGAAGAATAATTTATCAAATGTCAGTGCCTGCAGCCTACAATTTACAGAAGGTTTGCTTAAGCTGAGCACTGCCCCCTCCCCCACCTCTAATGAATGACAGATCTAATGGATGGCTTCCCAGGCTGGCCAGCCACACAGAGTGTTTATCTGCTTTTTATTAATCATTATTATCACAACATTTCCATAGAGTCCCTCCAACCACACTGTCGAAATGCCCAGCACCAGGAGGCTCCTTCGGCCACCTTGAAGGAACGGCAGCCACGTCTGGGATCAGCTGGAAGGCCCAAGTTCCCTCACCAAGAATAGGTTAGGGCAGTAGTTGGCAAACTCATTAGTCAACAGAGCCAAATATCAACAGTACAACAATTGAAATTTCTTTTGAGAGCCAAAAACTGACTTCTGTGCATTAGCCACGAAGTTTCAATCGCACTTGGTATTTTGTGGAAGAGCCACACTCAAGGGGCCGAAGAGCCACATGTGGCTTGTGAGCCACAGTTTGCAGACCACTGGGTGAGGGAAAGTGGAATATCACCTCCACTTGTTATTATGTGTTAGGATGCAATGTTGGGCAAAAATGGAAGTCTACAGTCTAAAAGGGAAGAAGGAGATTAAGCAAATACAAACGGAGGCCGAAGTGCAGCTCTTGAGGACACATGAGCTCTGGGAATGTACACAGGGAGGCTTCTTTGAGGAGGTGACAGTCAAGCCATGTTTTGAAGGATGAGTAGGAGTTACCTGAATGAGGAGGAGGGAGGGGAACCTTCTGGGCAGAGGGGACAGCATGTGCAAAGGTCCTGCAGCAGGCAGGGAGGGAGTGTGCTAGTGGTAGGAAGAGGCAGAGAGAGCTGGGGTCAGAGGGGAGAGATGGGGCAGGAGGGGTGGGCAGGGTCAGACCTTGTGTGTCATGTAAAGGATTTTGGTCCTGGGAAGCTGGTGAAGTGGTTTAAGCAGAGAGAAGTGACATAATCAGCTTATGTTTGGAAAACTCACCTTAGCTGTGTGTGGAGGCTGGGTCAGAGGGGGAAGGAATGCAGGTGGGTGGGTCAGTCAGGAGGGTGGTCACTGACAGGGCAGAACCGGGGGCCTAGGATTGCTGGCTGTGCAGGGCTCTTGTCATTGTACCTCTCTGTTCTCTTCCTGGGGGCGTCAGATGGGGCACCACTACTCCTGCTAGTTATTGGGGTCTTCTCTAGGCCGTACTCCAGACACTTTATGCATGTTGTTTCATACAACAACTCAGTGAGGTTGGTATTAAAACTCCCATTTTATAGAAGAGAAAGCTGAGGTCTGGAGGGGCTGTATAACTGCTGGCACTGGTGCACATTGGAGCCAGAATTTCAGCCTGGGCATTTGGCAAAGAGCTTGCATTGGAGTCATTTGTGCCTTACTGCCTCTCTTGGCCAGCTGGTGGGTCCACAGCTAACAGAGGGTGTGGCTGGTCCCGGCTTCTTGTTTCTCCTTGTCACCTTGTGGGAGGAGAGAAGCTCGGTCTGTCCTGTGATGCCCTGGGCCGAGTCAGGTGGCCAATTAGGTCCTGTACCTGGAGGCTCTTTAGCCTATTGGTAAGAGTTGAACGTTATGTCACTCTCCGTGTTAAATAGGAACACTGGTCATTTCTGGGGTTCACCGTTGTCCAAAAGGTCTCAGGTTCTGCCATTGTCACTTCATTCTTTCTTCCTAGCTTGGCAGTAGCAACACCTCTTAGCTCTGCTGAAACGACAGTTGGATTTTTCTGAACCTCAGAAAGAACAGATTCCATGGAAGACAAGGTCTACGTGTTCTCAAGCTGTTTCTGTTATTTTTATTGTGGGAATCTGGGGCTACGAGTACTCCCACCCTGAGGCAGGGCAGCTGTGGAGCAGGGGGTAAAGGGTAGGGGAAGGGAGAGATACTTGGGTGCCTGTCCTCTTCCGGGAACCCCCAGAGTCTACATGGTGATATTGGAGGTCCCCTTTTACCTAGCTAGAGAGCCTCTTTGAGGTCGGGTGAAGCAGCCGAGGGCAGGGGCACTGTCTCTGGCAGCCCTGCTGAAATGCAGGTGTGTTTTTCAGAGGTAGTTGCCTTTTGCTGGACTGAGGTCTCCTCCTGGCCAGAGACTGTGTCTGTTTTGTTGGCTCACATACTAGCATGGTTTCTGGCATGTGATATTTTCTAGCCTGCAGTAAATACAGGGTGGGCCAAAGTGGGTTAACTGTTGTTTGTATGGAGAAAATGCAATAATTAATAAATAACAATGCAAGAATAAACGCTGTTTCACCTGTTCACATCTGTAAAGCTACTTTTGTCCCACCCTGTATTTGTTGACTGGCTGAAGCTAAGGAATGGCACATCGGTTTCATTTTATATATTCACGATAGTGGCTGCCTGGAGCCTTAGGTTGAAAGAGATTCTGAGGCATCTCTGGGCCCAGCATAAAGGAAAGCTGAGATTGTGAGGTCTGGCATGGGTATGTTTGGGGTGTATTACTGAGCTGTTGCTGCATTACAAATGGCCCCAAAACTTAGCATCTTAAAACAAACAAACTTTTGACTTCTTAGTTTGTGTGGGTCAGGAATTTGGGAGTGGCTGCCTGGAAGGTCCTGGCTCAGAGCCTCTCATGAGGGGGCAGTGAGGATGTCGGCTGAGGCGGTGTCATCTGAAGGCCCGGGTGGGGCAGGAGGAGCTGCTACCAAGGTGGCTCACTATTGGCAGGAGGCCTTAGTTCCTGACCACCTGGACTCTCCACAGGCTGTATCTGTGTCCTCCTGCCAGGGCAGCTGGCTTCCCCTGAAGCAGGCGATCTGAGAGAGAGCAAGGAGGACGTCGTAGTGACAGTCTCAGAAGTCAGACATTGTTGGCCGAACCGGTTTGGCTCAGTGGATAGAGCGTCGGCCTGCGGACTGAAAGGTCCCAGGTTCGATTCCGGTCAAGGGCATGTACCTTGGCTCCGGGCACATCCCCAGTTGGAGGTGTGCAAGAGGCAGCTGATCGATGTTTCTCTCCCATCGATGTTTCTGACTTTCTATCCCTCTCCCTTCCTTTCTGTGGGGGAAAAAAAAAAAAAAAAAAATATATATATATATATATATATATATATATATATATATTTTACATATATATATATGTAAAAGAGTAAAAAAAAAAAAAAAAAAGTCAGACACTGTCACTTCCTCCAGATGCCTGGTTGGGAGTGTGCCTTGAAGTCCAGCTCACTCCCAAGGAAGGCATGGGAAATAGGCTCCACCTCTCAAAAACAGGAGTATTTAAAAATGCATGAACATATTTTAAAACTACCAGAGGGGGAATGAGGGTGCATGTGCCACTCATTTGCTGTTACTGTCAGGTTTTATCTTGGAAAGTGCAGGAATGACCCTAAATAGGTGGGATATAAGCTAGGCATGTTTAAGCGTTAAAAGAAGGAATTGCAGCAAAATGGGTTCTCAGCCGCTAGGGTGACTGAGAGGTAGGAATTTGGACAAGTCCTCAGACCTGGGCCTTGTTCAGGGTGTTGAGTTGACCTGGGGCAGGTCCCTGGGAAAAGATGCTGAGAGGAGGTGATGAGTTTCAAGCAGAGGCAGGACAGAGGTGGTGGTAGGGTTTCCACCCAAGATGGCAGTGCTTTACAGAACCCTAGCTGGCTGGAGCTATCTTGTCTGCCTCAGTTGAGGGAGGAGCACAGGGTGGAGAAGGTTCACTCCAGCCACTCTGTTAGCTCAGCAACTGGTCTTTCTCCCCATCAGTCTGTGGTAGATGGCTGGAGAGCCAGATGTTTTTTACTGCTGATGCCATGGTAACCTACTTCAGGTACCCCGGGCAGTCTCCCCAGCTCCTAAGTGGGAGCGGCCTGGCCTTGGTATCTCGGCCTGGACCTGCCTGCTTTGAGTAGACCCCTGTCTTCACCTGCAGCCAGCCAGCTCAGGGTTTGTCAGACTTGCTAGCATTGCCTTACAGCGATGTGGTTTCTGAACCCAGAATAGGTGTGATGTGACTGAGTATGAGGACAACAGGATGGAATAGGTGAAACTGGGCCATCTTGGAAAAATCCAGGACATCTCCCATTTTGTAACTGGTGAGTCAGTCCCCACGGGGACCCGAGTGAGGCTGGCTGGGCTCACATGGAACTCCCAGGAGTCACACTGTGGCTTCTCCAGAAGATTCTGACTTCCTTCACCTTATGCTGGGCTTCTAGAATGTAGCCCAGCCAGTGTTTGGCTGCTCAGTGTGAACATGGCCTAGTCACCTGACTTCGTGGGAATCTGCACGCTGGCTTTTCTGGAGTCTCCCTCTGCCGTGCACTGGGGCACAATGTCACACGGTCTCCAGATTCCCGGACCCCAGCTGAAGAGCCTGCTCAAGTCTTCACTTGAGCCCCAGCCTGCAGGCCCCTGGGGGTGACACATTGTTTCCTGCCCCTCTCATGCTTTCTGCTCTTAAAAAAAACAACCCTAAATCTCCCCCCATCCCCCTAAAAACCCCCACAACAATCCCAAAACAGAACATACAAAGCTAAAGAAACTTTTTTCCTGATTATTTTTCCTTTTTTAGACAAGGACATCGATATATTTGAATCATGGGCCGACAGTAATTAAAAAGCACATAACTAGTCATTTTAAAATGCAGTTGTTTTACTTAATTGATTTTGCCGCCAGATCCAGAGGAAATAAAAGGTAGCGTGTGTGTTGGGGGGGTGGAGGGGGGGGAGGATGGGGAGGTGAGGTGAGGGGGTGGGGGGAAGAAAGCCTCAGGGGAGAGAGGTTTCTGCCCTGACTGGAGGCAGCCGAGGCCCATCTTGAATCTAATTGCTGCCCATGCTGTGCAGTTTGTTTCTGCTAATGGTTTTCTGCTGAAAGGGCGGGGGGCCCAGGCCTGATGGGAGGGGGGTTGCGTTTGTTTCAGCTGCGTGGGGGGTGTAATTCTGCTTTCAGGACAGGGTCTGTTTTTCCTTCCTATCTATCAGCTTAAAGTACTTCCACTGAACACTTTGAATCGAGGTTCCATTTAGAGATACTTTATTCATATTTAATTATAGGCTGTAGCACCAATCTTTAATTACCTTTATTATAAGCCAGCTAGGAACATCCACTAGCAATCAGTTAATGTGTGTGCGTGTGTGTGTGTGTGTGTGTGTGTGTGTGTGTGTGTGTGTGTAACATAGGAGGAGGGTATGGATGTGTGGCTTGTTCTCTGATAGAGAGGGAACAGATGGCTGCAGGGGCACTGGGAGGTGGTGGGCAGGCTGGGGTGGGGTGGGGTACCTGCCTGGTAGGCTCACTTCCCATGCCTGTCTCTGCTTCCACTGGTCAGACTGGGAATTTGGACAAGTCCTCAGACCTGGGCCTTGTTCAGGGTGTTGAGTTGACATTTGGGTTTGGGACCCCTTCCATCCCCTGGTAGGAGCAGGGAATTATGGGAGGCCCCCTTCCTATCCTCTGGGGATAGGGTGGACCAGACTTTCTCTTACCCTGGAGATTGGGATGCTTGCTTCAGCCCTTTCCTTTCTCCACCTCCCCTTGGAGTGCTCTTGGCAGGTGTTTTTTGCACACAGCCCTAGCGATGCAATGACTCTGCAATGTCCCTGCAATGACACTGATTTGAAGACTGGTTGTCCGTCTCAGCGAATGAGCTGAGTGAGGTCAGGTCACTCCCAAGTCCCTTTGCAGTGGGGAGATTGGGCTGTCCCATCTGCCTTGGAGGTGAGGGTTCACAGCTCTGCTCCTGAAAATATTCTTGGTGCTCCTTCAGGAACTCCAGAGGGTTCCCAAAAGAACTAATGGTGATCTCATTATGTATCGGCCAGGAACGTGGCTGAAGTTCTCCTCTTCTATTCCTGGATCCCTGTCCCAGTAAGAGAATGGAGAGAGGAGGGAACTCACACAGCCTCTTGGGGATGCCTGGCACCGTGCCTGTGTTTCTTCACTTTATCCCAGCTGAGGCAGAGAACTCGCTGTGTCATTCAGAGCCCCTTCTGCTGTGTGTGGCAGAAAACAACTGACTTAAGCCAAAAAAAAAAAAAAAAAAAAAAAAAAAAGGAATTATAGGGTGGGCATTCAGGCATGCCTAGATCAAGGGGCTCAACTATTGTGATTAGGATTTACTCTTTCTGTCTCTTGGCTTTGCTTTCTTCTTCATTGCAACTGTGTGACCCCCAGGCATCTCTAGGCTTCTAGTTCAATTTTAACAGAAAGAAAGCATTCCTTCTTCTACAGTTCAAACAAAAGTAAAATGGTTGAGTCCGACTGGGCCAGTTGGGTCATGTGTCTATCTCAGAACCAATCATTGTGGTCCAGAGTATTCAGGGTTCTGATTGGCCAAGCTCACCCTGGAGTAACGCAGGAAAACCTTACACTTGACATGGCGCTTTTCCATTTGAAACCTTTGGATTAGTAAGAGTGTGGCATCTGGAAGACCCAGCCATTTCAAAGGGAAGAAAGAGTTCATCCAGTTCTTCTGCAATGGAGAGAATAGTGGATTCAGTCCTTCAACAAATCTTTGTTTGTCACTTACTAGTTCCAGCCCCATTCTAGGTGCAGGAAATTCAACATTGAACAAAATAGACAAAAGTGTCTGCCCATTGGGAGTTGATATTCTAACGAGGTATATATGGCTGGTGGTCCTTGCATTGTCTTATCCCAAGTTCCAGGATAAAGGGTCTTGTGCAGAGAGATTCAAGATGATTCTGGGGATTGATGATATGGAAGAATATGGCCCTCAGGGAGCCTAGAACTCACAAAAGAGGGAAAAAGATGGGTGCATGGTTGGGGCAGAAGAGGGAAGTGGGCACTGGGAGGGGTACTGATCAAAACCCAATGAGGAAGGGGGGTGGCAGGGAAGCTAATCCATACCATCTCGTCACAGTAAAGTGTATGCCCCTCCCAAGTTGCCTGGACCTTTGGCCTCCACAGGATGTTGATAAATGGGATTGAGTTTAGTGAAAGCTAAAAGATGATGACAGGGCTGGAGGGAGTGATTTATGAGACAAGATTAGCAAAGTGATGGTGCAGCCTAGCAAATGGGATGGGATGCTGGCTGTGGGTCATCTAATTTCTGAAGTCCAAGGAGGGGAGAGGTTCTGAGGGGCTGGGTGTTGGCTGCAGAAGGGGACAGGGGAGATGGGGGCACATCCTGCCAACGTGGATGTGTCAGAAGGAGGGGAGGCGTGTGACTATCCACATACACATTTGGGAGCTGTGTGTGTGAATGTCTTGACTTTCCAGCATTGTGAGGCTACAGAGGGACTTTGAAAAACAGAGGTGATGAGTATTTCAGCCTTGGCTGATCTTGCAAAAGATTTTTGGGGACCTCCTTCCCATCTGGTAGGATATTTATATCTGGATCATGTAGGTGTGACCACTCAAGTCAGAAAGAATTTTTCCTTCAGGAAAATTACTATGGCATTTCTTTTACTTTTCTTTTTCTTTTTAAAATGTTTTTTAATTTATTTTTTATTTTTTTATTTCAGGGAGAGGAAGGGAGAGATAGAAACATCAGTGAGAGAGAATCATTGATCGGCTGCCTCCTGCAAGCTTCCTACTGGGGATCAAGCCTGGAACCCAGGCATGTGCCCTGACCGGAAATAGAACCGTGACTTCCAGGTTCATGAGTTGATGCTCGACCACTGAGCCACACTGGCTGGGTGATATGGCATTTCTAATCAGGAAAGAGGGAAGGCAGAAGGAAAGAGAAAATGGAAGAATAAGGGTATTTGTTCCATTTCATAGAGAAAGCGAGGCACAGAAAGGGCAGGAGATTCGCCCAAGGCTACCTTTGAGTGGCACTGCAGGTGAGGACCAAGTGCAAGGCTCAGGCCTGCAGCCCTGGGATCTCTGCCAGGTGTCTGAGCTGAGAATGAGTTTGGGGACCCATGTTGAGGCTGCTGTTTAGCAGGCACATGAGGTGGTTATGGGGTGTGCAGTCTCTAGCCAGGGTTTCTTGAACTCTCCAGGTTGGTGTGGTGGGAAGTATTTCATCTGACCCATGTCTTGGGCTGCCCTAGGCCCAGGTTCTATTAACTTTTAATTATCTAGACCAGTGGTCGGCAAACTCATTAGTCAACAGAGCCAAATATCAACAGTACAGCAACTGAAAATTCTTTTGGGAGCCAACTTTTTTAAACTTAAACTTCTTCTGATGCCACTTCTTCAAAATAGACTTGCTGAGGCCATGGTATTTTGTAGAAGAGCCACACTCAAGGGGCCAAAGAGCCACATGTGGTTCATGAGCCGCAGTTTGCTGACCACTGATTTAGACTAATAAAAGGGTAATATGCTAATTAGATTGGGTCAAAGGCCATCTTCTGGACATCTGACTTCCTTCCAGACAAAGCCATGGTGGTGGGGGCCTACGCAGAGGTAGTTAGGGGCGAGATTAGGCTGGCAGGGGGTTAGGTGCGAGATCAGGCTGACCGGGTTAGGGGCAATCAGCCCGGCAGGGGAGGGCAGTTGGGGACAATTAGGCTAGCAGGGGAGGGCAGTTGGAGGTGAGATCAGGATGGCAGGGGAGGGCAGTTGGGGGCAACTGGACTACAGGGGAGGGAAGTTGGGGGCAACCAGGCCAGCAGGGGAGGGTCATTGGGGACAAACGGGCCCACAGGGAATGGGCCTAAACTGGACATCCCCGAGGGGTCCCAGATTGGAGAGGGTGCAGGCTGGGGTGAGGGACCCTCCCCTGCCTCACCTCCCCTGCCTCACCCCCCCTGCATGAATTTTATGCACTGTGCTTCTGGTATGCATATGTGACAGCTTGGGAGACTGTGGTAGGTAATTATATGGTGGATTATGCACATTTCTGAGCATTCTAGATCAGCAATCACCAACTTTTTGGACCTCATGGACCATCGGTTGATGACCACTGCTCCAAAGGTTTCTTTAAACCAGTGGTTGCCAACCTTTCAGACTTCATGGACCACCAGTGGTCTGTGGACCTCTGGTTGGTGACTGCTGTTCTAGATAGCACTTCTTTGGCCTTAAATGGAAGTGCTCAGGGCACCTTTGTACACGTGTGAGAACACACTCTCCAATGTGTTTTCTGTCTCCCTCCCTCCATATGCCTGGTGTGAATCTCTGGCAGCAGGGGCTGGGCTGACATACAATTGACAGAGAAGAAAATCTGTGGTGGGGGCATCAGGCAGCACAGTTCTGGTCTATCCTCCTGGCCCCTTCCATTGAATTCAGTCATCTTAATTGTTCCACCCTCTCTCCACTCTTGACAGATCCCTGATTTGTTTGTGAGCTTTGATGACACCCCTATGGGGGCTGCTTCCCTGGCCCAGGTCCATAAGGCAGTGCTGCATGACGGGCGGACAGTGGCTGTGAAGGTCCAGCACCCCAAGGTGCAGAGGCAGAGCTCAAAGGACATTCTCCTGATGGAGGTGAGAACCTTCCCTTTCACCTGCCTTCCTCCTCATTCTGCGATTCAGGCAGGACCAGGGAAACTGGTCCCAGGCTGGTGGGTAGGTGTGGCCCTTTGGGCAGCAGTGGCAGAGAGGAGGTAGCATGACAGTGCTGTGACCATGCGGCCCAGGGCTGGATTGGTCAGTTTCTTCTGATTTGTTCCTAGGAACGGCACGTGGGTGGTCTCAGAACACTGAACAGCCCCTGGGGCCAGCGGGACCTCAGGAGGATGGTGTAAAAATGAGATGAACTAGAGGTGATTTCCTTGGGGGTGGAAACATTATATCTGGATTTGTTAAATTATAATGAAAGAGAGCATGTGGACAGCCAAGGGATATAAAAATGACAGAAGAGCATGTGTTGCCAGTTGGGTGGCTTGACGGGAACTGGAGGACCCACTTCAAGGTGGCCCACTCACGTGGCTGGCAAGTGGGTGCTGGCTGTCGAGGGGGAGCTCAGCCAGGGCCCTGGGCCATGGCCACAGATCCTCTCCAGGTCATCTCTCCATGGTGTCTTGGGCTTCTCCACAGCATGGCTGCCGGGTTCTCAGAGTGAGTGAAGTGCTGCCTAAGAGAATAAGGCTGAAAGTCCATTCTAGTTTTATGATCTCGCCTTGGCCATCATGCAGGCTGCTTCCTCCTCACTTTGTTGGTAACAGCAGGAGTCACGGAGGCGCCCTTTGAGAAAGGGGAAGGAAATAGACTTACTTCTGGATGGGGCTTGGCATGGTTCTAGAGCAGTGGTCGGCAAACTGCAGCTCACGAGCCACATGCGGCTCTTTGGCCCCTTGAGTGTGGCTCTTCCACAAAATACCAGGGCTTGGGTGAGTCTATTTTGAAGAACTGGCATTAGAAGAAGTTTAATTTTAAAAAGTTTGGCTCTCAAAAGAAATTTCAATTGTCGTACTGTTGATATTTTGCTCTGTTGACTAATGAGTTTGCCAACCACTGCTCTAGAGCATTGGGGTGGGAGATATCGTTGCAGCCATTTTTGGAAAACACAGCCTTCCAGAATTACAGACTGCCGTCAAAGGGGAGATGAATGAGTGGCACTCTAAGAAGGGCCTGTTAGATTTGGTGATTGGGAGTGCTTGGGAAGAGCAAGGAGAGTGGGGTGAGTGGGTGAAGGAGGATTGAGGCCCAGGGAATGGGGACAAGTTAACATAGATTACTCTTCTCACATTGCACCATCGGTGGCGGGGGAGTGAGAGGGGAGGTCAGTGCAGAGCCAGGATTAGAGGTCAGTCAGGCAGCCATGGGACTGGCAGCAGCAGAGAGAGGGACTGAAGGTTCAGGAGAGAGCAAGTCACTCACAGGTATGGTCCAGAAGGAGACTTGGGGGACGGATTGTAAGGGTGCAGATGGAACCAGCAGCCTTTGTTTGGAGGCGGGAGGAAAGTGCTCAGGCTGGGTAAAGACAGGTGTGTGGGGCAGAGGGGAAGTGGGGGAAAGGTAGGTAGCTGAGTTGTATCAACCTAATAGCCTCTATTTTTTTCTCTGAGGTAGGAGGCAAGACCATCTGCTGAGAAAGAGGGGGTAGGAGGTGGCTTTGGAGGCTCTAATAGCTGGGAAGGTTTGAAATAGTTGTTGGAAGAGAGCAGAATGGCCAAGTGGCCCTGGGAATCACCCTGGAAACATAGGTTTTCAGGAGCATCTGTCGGTGACTATGGAATGGCCATTGCTGGGAGGGACTGGGGGTTTGGAGGATCCCTGGCTGTCCTGAGACCTCACAGCTGCTCCTGCATCAGGTGGGAACCTGCCTCTGGCCAACTGGTGATGTCAGGAGAACAGCTGACACTGTTTTCTCTGCTCAGAGCCTCGCTGGCTCCCTAAGTAATGGTGGCCGTGGGGTAGTCGTAATAATAGCAGTGATAAAGATTTGGCATCTTCTGGAGGTAAGCATCAGATGCTTTTCTCAGGAAGAGCAGCCTAGTGGCCATGTGCAGAATACAAAGTGGCTCCTGCACACGGCTGAGGCCATGCTGGGGCCGGGATCACAGACAGATCAGAGTCCTGTGCTCACAGCCTTCAGCAGAGAGGCTGGAACCAGAGGTCACCGTCTCCGTGAGCCATCAGCATTACCAACAGTACCAGGTGGCACTGCCTTCTCACTGGACACATCTCTGGTGGAAATATTCTACCTGGCTCATCCTTCTCTGCTGTAAAGCTAAGAAGAGCCTGACTGGAAAGTTCATTTTATTTTATATGAACTTCAGGTCTGAGTCCAGACCTAAAATGGCCTTGGTTTTAGGAGTGGCAATCCCAGAATGGTGCTCAGGGATGCTTATCAGGAGAAGAATGATTTCTAGGGGGTATTAGGATCACCTTAGCCACCAGAAACTTGGAGACAAAGGGCAGGCAAAGCCACTGTTCTGCACAGCCTTCTGGTGCTTCCTCTCAGGACAGGTCCAGGTGTTGTGAGCCCTTATTCTTCCCTCCCACTGCCCACTATTGTTCATCTCTCCTCTCTGACCCAGTGATTGATCACAGCATGGCCTTGAGAGGAAGACTATCTGATCAAAGTAATTCATACTAAGGAGAGAGTGACTAATAGGATTAACCTATGGATATTTACAGTTTAAGAAATAAATCCTATATAATAAAAGACTAATATGCAAGTTGACCAAATGGCGTAATGACCGGTTGCTATGATGACCACTGACCACCAAGGGGTAGATGCGCAATGCAGGAGATGCCCCCTGGTGTGTTCCCACAGGGGGAGCGCAGCTCAACTGGAAGTTGGGCTCATGGCTGGCGAGCGCAGCCGTGGTGGCTGGAGCCTCTCCTGTCTCCATTGCAGGTGGGCGATAGGAGCAAGGGTCCTGGACTCTGAGAGCCCCCCACTGAAAGAGGGATTTCTGATGGCAGCTTAGGCCCAATCCCTGGGGACATCTCCCGAGGGGTCCCAGACTGCGAGAGGGTGCAGGCTGGGCTGAGGGATTCCCCCTTCCTCCCCCCTTCCCCAGTGCATGTATGTCATGCACCGGGCCTCTAGTGAGTTTATAAATACAAATGCATATTTGCTGTAAGATCTATAGGAGTTAGGCTTTTGAGAGTGAGGAGTGGGAACTACTGGTTGTATCATTAGGATGTCGTTGCCCAAGGTATCAGAAAATTCAACTAAAAGTGAGGTAAATAATTGTAACCTATATTATCTCACATTTCAAGACTTCTGGTGGTAATGTCAACTTTTCCATTGTTGACTCATCTAGCACTTGGTGTGTGTGTTTTTTAATCTTCACCTGAGTTTATTTCTCCATTGTTTTTTAGAGAGAGTGGAAGAGAGGGGGAAACACAGAGAGAAGTATTGATGTGAGAGAAACACATCGATTGGCTGTCTCCTGTATGCACCATGACCAGGACCCATATTGGGGAGGAGCCTGCAACCGAGGTACATGTTCTTGACCAGAATGGAACCTGGGACCCCGTGGTCCACAGGCCAACTCTCTATCCATGGAGCCAAACTGGTTAGGGCTTTTTGGTTTTTAAGGACCTAGGTTCCTTTGGTTTTCCACTCTTCCATTCTGGCTTGTCCTTCCAAGGTAATGCCCTTCATGGTCCCCAAACAGCAGCAGTAGTTTCTGCTATTACAAGTCGATGACATCTGGATGCCGAAGAAGTCCTGTTTCTTTTCTCAGATTCCCTACAAAAAGGAGCCCCTCAGTAGAATCCCCTTCATTTCTCACTGGCCAGAAGTTGGCCATGTGCCCCAGCCTAAATCGGTCTGGGTGAGAGAAAGACCACTCTGATTGGCTTACTGACCAATCATGACTCACCTCATCAGGTAAAGGACTGCCTTCCTTGAAGGACATGAGAGATGCACATATTTGAGGTTCTGTTAGCCAGGACAGTGGGGGACATGGCTTTTGTGTTGGCACTCAATAGTGCTACCCTTGTGTTTTGTGTCTCTTGTGAACGTGCCGCTCCTCTTGGGAGAAGGGGACAGTCTCTGGGGTAGACTATTGAATGGTCACAGAGAAGTGAAGGCCGCCTCTCAGTAAATGGTGTTTGATGAACCGAATGATGTGGGTGACTTTGCACAAAAGAGAGAGGCACAACCAAGGGTGTTTTTTTGGCTTTGTCATTATCACCTGATACTGTCCCTTTAGTAGCTGGGGCAACTCTACTTCTAGATGCACGGCCAGTGACTCTTATTGATTTGAGTGGCTGTCCAGAGCCAGACTAATTGGGCCCAGAGATTGGAACAATGATTCAGCAGGAAGGGGGGAACTGACAAGGCAGAGTCCACCCTTGGCGGGCTGCTGGCCGGCTGGCTTTGCAACAGCTCCTGCCTGCCCACAATAGCAGGGAGCTCAGTTGCCAGGTGTACTGTGTTCTCACTGTTTGAGAGCAGGGCAGGATTCGGATGACCTGGGAACCGGGGGTGAGATCTGATCCCCACCTCTCGATGGTGACACCATCCTGTTATGTCTCAAATTCTGAGTTTGATGCTGAGCACCCCCTGGCTCTATCACCCCCTAAAGACTCTGTAACTCATGGCCGGGCACCCTGCCCTCTGTGTACCAGCTGTCCCCAACATGCTTTTCAGTCTTGGGATGGGACTCTGGTCTGAGCACCAGAATCTGACCCCCCATTTGATGCCACCCATCCATCCCAAGGGTCTCTAAAAAGAAAGGCCTGTAAATAGTCATGTTTTTTATTTATTTGGAACTACATTTTCAGGAAATGCTGCTGTCATCTCATTTCTCTTTTGAATGTGTTGATTGAACAGTGGGTGGCTAGGTAATGTTTGTGTGTGGCACAGAACCCAACGGTTGGTATCTTTAAAAACCCAGAGATGTAGACAACCCCACGGAAACTTTTCTTCACCCTGTATTTCTGTTTTCTAAAAAGTGTGCATTTTCACAACTTATCAGAACAAAGATAAGCCCTTGAGCGCCGAGTTATTTACATAGCTTCAAATTGATTTTTGATCCTTGTCAAACACCCATTTTTACCAGTTTGGGTTTGCATAGGTGTTCTGTTTTGTGTGCTCTTTCCCATAGAACATTATTTCTTTTATAATATATAATAACTTGATAATAGGAACTTGCATTTCAGCTGCATGTTACAGTTTACAAAGCTCTTTTTATGCCTTATCACAAGCTCCCTATTGTATCATTTTGTATTGTATTGCATGAGCCAGGGCTGCATAAAGAAAGAAGGCAAAAAAAACCCAACAACAACAACAAAAAACTCCAACAAAACCCCAAAACACTGGGTCCAAGTCCGGCATTTGAAATTACAAGCTAGGTGACCTTGAGAAGTACTTCAACTTCCTGGAACCGGTTTCCTTCTCTGTGAAATGGGCGTGCAAAGGATGAAATGAGGACCTACATAGAAAGTGCCTTGGAGCACAGTGCCTGGCATGTAGGGGGTGCTAAATCATAATCCCCCCCCCCTTTTGCTATTATCAAAAACAGTCAAGTTTTCAAGCTTTTATATAACTCTTAATTTTTCCATTGTATTTCTGTGTGGCCCACAGTTGATTTTTCCTCCTGTGAGCCAGTGACCCTATAGGAAAATAATTTCATTATTCTATCTTGAAGGAGGTATTAACTGTTGAATATACCTTGATTGATTCATAAGGTTCCAAATTGAGTAGAAAATTCTCAGGCATTCCAAAACTGTGGTTGCCCAAAATTTGGAGATAATCCCCTTCCCCACCAAAATCTCAGAAATAGAACAATTTAATCCATTTGAATAACACACATGTGAACATGTAATTATTTCTGGGGAGAGGACAAATCCTTTGAAATGTTCATTTGTTCATTCATTTATTCATTCACTGACTTATTCACGTGAATATTCAACAAACATCTGCTGTGTATTGAGTACGTGCTAGACACTGGTGAAAATATTGGCTGTTGGAAGAATTTTATGGAGAAAATACATTTTGGAAGAAAAATAAAAAAGTCAAATTGATAACAACACCTGTTTTATTTTAGTTGATTGCATCTGTTGTCAAAAAGAAAAACTTAAGTGAATTTACTTAGAGCAGGCTCTTAAGAAGGGAATTGAATAAAAACAGAAGGTGAAACTGAGTTTTATTTTCTTCAACCAAGGAAAGTTTTAGATTTGGATCAGACAGTGACTTGAACCAGACAATGCTTATTTTGACCCTTCTCCTCATCCCCTGGATTATGAACAAAATTATGTGAGCATGTACAATCTTCTGGGCTTCTTAGCTAGCACCAAAATTTTAAATTGGTGACTTCCTTTAAGGGGGATGGTGTCCTCCTAGAAAACTAAGAACCATTGATTTCCATCCAAACAGGACTTTGTTTTAAAATAACCAGTGATTCAGTTGGTTGAGTGCTGCCCCATTCACCAAAACGTCACTGGTTTGATTCCAGGTAGGGGCGCTGCCCAGGTTGTGGGTTCGATCCCCAGTAGGGAGTGGGCAGGAAGCAGCCAATAGATGTTTCTCTCTTACATCAATGTTTCTCTTTCTCTCTATCTCTCCTTCTCTTCCCCCCTTTCTTCTCTCTCAAATCAATAAAAACATATTAAAATAAAAGAGTAGCACAGGGAGTAACTCACTCACCACACAGAGAATGCTTTAGAAACCAGTTTAGTGAGTACTGTACAATTTTTTGGGTTATGAATTATTTTACTAAGTAGTTATTAGCAATTGATATCAGTCAATAAAATCTTTGATTGCTTTTGTGATTAATGACATTAGGTATTAATAATAACCAATGGTACTACTAACAACTAATGATATAATTGATTAGTAACAGAAAAATCTTTAAAGTGCTTATCAGTGTGGTTAGATGCTAATGCTAATGAAAAATTTCACAAATAACAGTGATCTTACAGTAAATGATGAGGATTTATTGTTTGGCCAGAAGACTTGTTCCGGGGTATAGACCCAAGTCGGTTGTATGTAACTCCCTGAGTATACTCACATCTGGCCCAGAGTCATTACCCAGCAGGTAATCAGTAAATATTGAATGAACAATTGACCAAGCCTCATTGCAGCTCCATCCTTCATCCCTACTGGGTGAGAACTTCTGGAATTTAGGTCAGAACCAAAGTCCGAAGAAGTTTCTTGCCTGAACTCAGAGCCCAGAGTGGAATTCAGGTGCCTTGGTGACGTGTGTGCCCTGGCCCAGGCCTGGGCAGGTGCGTTTGCTTCCTGTGCGCCAGCTCTCCCTCCCCTTTGGCGGCTGCTAAGGGCCACCTGAGGGCATGGTGACGAGATGCAGTGCCTGGAGGCTGCTGGGCCTGGTGTCTGGGTCTGATGCATGCGGCCTGGGCCTAGCTGTTGCCACCTCTCTCTGCCTTCCATTTTCATGCGACACCAACAGAAACAAAACATAAACTAAACTGATTATCATAAGGTCACAGGTCTGGCCTGTGAAAGACTAGACAAGACTTAAAAGAAATTAGACTGCAGCCGAATGCAATTAAAATAGTTTTGAGAGAAATTGAATATAATAACCCTGTGTGATGATTCTTTTAGACTGGCGTCTGGTACAGAGCCTAGGACTTGAGTTTAAAAGCAAAACCGTTCATGCTTTGCAGTTCATGGCTCTGCTTTAGCTTCATTTCTTTTGTTCCACTTGTGACGAACACAGTCTTGGGCATAATATTATAGACCAGGACAAAAGGAATTATTTTACTAAGGCTTATAGGTGGGGCTCAGTAAATCCTCCTGGATAGACTGGCTGGTATCTTAGGCTGCTGGGGCCACCATAACAAAATACCATTGACCAGGTGACTTAAACTGTGACATTTATTTCTCATAGTAGTAGAAGCTGGAAGTCCAAAATCAAGGTGCTGGACAATTCAGTTCCTGGTACGGACTTTCTTCCTGGCTTGTAGACAGCTGCCTTCTCTCTGTGTCTTTGCATGGCAGAGAAAGAGTGAGCTTTGATATCTCTCTGCGTAGAAGAACACTAATCCCATCACAGGGCCAACCTCTATGACGTCATCTAAACCTAATTAGCCCCCAGAGGCCCCACATCCAAACACTATCACATTGGGGTTAGGGTTTCAACATAAGAATTTGGAAGAGGGAGGGAAACACAGGCACTTAGTTCATAACAGTTGGAGAAGGTACCAGCAGGCCCATGGTTCCTTGGTTCCTGCTCAATGTCCTCCTGCTCTAGCCAGGAGTGTAGAGGGGTATCTCAAACTTGGATTGTAATCTCTACCAAAAATTACTGGGAGGGTTGGTCGATGGTCTCCCCAGGCCTGACTTCGAACACTAATCAAGGGCTTATCGGTGGGCAGGAGGGTTGCTGCTGTGCTTCCCTCCTGGATTGCTGGACCATCTCCCACGTCCCTGGCATCAACCTTGCTCACCCACTGCAGAGCCATGTCTGTGAACTTGTGAGACTGTCTCAGCTCCAGAGCTCTGGCAGTGAGGTGGCCTCAGAACTGAGTCCTTGCCCAGGGAAAGGCCAGGCGTGCACCACAGATGCCACTGGACTCTGGTTCTCTGCCAGTGACATTTAATTTCACATCATTAAACTGACAACGAAATGCCAGATGAATCTTCTAACCCCTCTCCACTTTTCATCCTGTCCTCACTCAAGAATCCACAGTGAGGCCAAATGGCCCCAAATGTGAGCTTTTCATCCAAGTGGTCAAATCCCTTATCTCTTACTCTTCTTATCTAACATTGTTTTCTTTTTCAATTTGATTTTTTAAAATCATGAAATAATTTAGATGTACACAAAGTATAGAAAGTAACATTATAAATGCTCAGGTGCTAACTATTCAGCTTAAGAAATAAATAAAAGCACAGTGACTATGGCAGCACGCTCTAGCCCTTCATAAACAAAACCATGAAGACCTGGGAGCAGCGAAGACAGCAGTTCAGAGACATACTTCAGAGCAATGGTTTTGGGGGCTGGGTGGACCCAAATAGAGTTCTGCTTCTGTGCTTCCTTACTGGGCAAGTTCAGAAAAAAAATTATATAACCTCAGAACCTCAATTTCATTATCTGTGAAATGGGGAGATGATAAGAGTGTGCACTGTGTACTTCCCAGGTTGTGCATATGAAGTGGAATAGTAACCCAGTCAAGTGCTGAGCCAGCTCAGGGCATGTGGGGAGCACTCAGCAAATGGTAGTTGTTACTGCTGGTGGCTATTGGCTTTTTATCATCCTGCATCTTGGATTCCCTGGCGGCGGGCGCCAGGGGAGCTGTTTTCCAATTCATCATTACTCCAGGAGAGACCTGGTGGGTTGTCAGCATTTAGACCAGGCAGGAGGGCATGGTGCCTTGGTGGGGTGTCAAGAGCTTACTGATGGGGTGCCTGGTGGATTTCAGGTGCTCGTCCTGGCTGTTAAACAGTTGTTTCCAGAGTTTGAATTCATGTGGCTGGTGGATGAAGCTAAGAAGAATCTGCCTTTGGAGCTGGATTTCCTCAATGAAGGGAGGAATGCGGAGAAAGTGGCTCAAATGCTCAAGCACTTTGACTTCTTAAAGGTAGGAGGGAAGGGCCATGGGGGCATGGTGGGAGAGTGCAGGGGAGGACTGGTCCTGGCCCTGAGTATCCCCCCTTGCAGAACATGAGTGGAGTCATCTTCCTGAGTGATGTACATTAAAGCCCTTGGAGGCAACATTATAGAAAAATACCAGCTGTTATTGTTGACCTGTCAGTCAATCACACAGATGTTTATTGAATGATCTACAGTTTCAAGACACTGAGTGCTACCCAAGGGCTGTGAATTGTGGTCCATGCCTCCATGAAACATGGGGCTATAGCTATAATGATGATGATGATGGTGATAGTGATAATGGTGATGGTGGTGGTGATGACGACGATGATAGCTAATGCTACTGCACTCTGGCACTGTTTCTAACACTTCATGTATATAATATTAGCTCATCTACTATACAGTCCATTCTGCTATAACACAACATATGTGTTCTTAGAAATATCCACAGTAGGTAAAATCACACAACAGACACCACAGGGCTTATAGGGAGAATAGATTATGCTTAAAACACTAAAAAACATGACCAGTGACATGGAAAATAAAAGAAGATAGGAACCTGCCCAGGTGGCGTGGCTCAGTGATTAAGTATCATCACCCTTTGAAACAGGAGGTCACAATTCCATTTCTGGTCAGGGCACATGCCCGGGTTGTGGGCTCGATCCCCAGTAGGGGGTGTGTAGGAGGCAGCCAGTCAGTGATTCTCATTGATGTTTCTTTCTCTCTCCTTCTCTGACATAAATTAAAAATATATTTTAAAAAAAGAAGATGGAATCTAATAAAGAGGGTAGCATAGTTTTACACGTGTTAAGTGGCTATGAAATACTGAAGACCATAGCATCATGACACCTGCTTTTTATTAACTTTTTTTTTTTATTGACTTTCAAAGAATAAGGAAGAGGGAGAGAGAGAAACATCAATCCTGAGAGAGAGTCATTAATTGGCTGCCTCCTGCCAACTCCGCCATCCCACTGGGGATGGAGCCTGCAACCTGGCCATGTGCTCTTGACCGGAATTGAACCTGGACCTCTTCAGTCTGCAGGCAGACGCTCTAGCCACTGAGCAAAACCAGCCAGGGCAACACTGTCTCAGCCTTGACATTCAAACCACCAGTTCGGTGAACACTTGGCTCTCTCAGACAGGTAATAATATTAAGTAATTAGCATGAAGCTGTGGAGTCTAAAATAAGTCTTCACTTGCATATTTTATTCCTTTCATTCCTTTTTCCCACAGTGATTGAGCATTTCTGGAGCCTGTTGCTATTGCTAGGAGCTGGGCAGGTATAGATGAGTAAGAGATGGTTGGCTCCTGCCTGGGAAAATGACCTATCTTAAGTGAGGGGCAGACACACAAATGTGTGCTGTGTACAGGTTGATGATGCTTACTTATCCATGTATCTGTGGATGTCCAAGAGGAAGGACTTAAGTCCACTCTGGATATGGAGCGCAGAGGGGGCTTCCAAGAAGTGCTAGTTATACAAAGAAGTAAGCAGTATTTACTGAATGTTCTTTCACTGCACTGAACACTATGCAAATGTGATGATAGTGAATTCCTCCAGCAACCGGCATCCCGTTTTGCAGATGGCAGTCAGAGTGGAGATGCTCGGGCTGCAGCCCAGCTTTTCTGACTTCGACTCTGGTACTCGGCTGAGGACATTCTGTTGCCTCTTACCCGGCAGGGGTACTCTTCAGAGCTAGAACTATGAGCCAGACAAACAGAACCATCTCCTCCACGGTTCCCATGGAAACAGCAAAATTGTCCCCTGGCTGGGACCAACTGGCATCTGCCAGACCAAGACATGTAATAATAATAATAACACAAATTTTTGAGACGAGGATGCCAAATGGGTAAATAATTAATGTAACTATTTGACCTGCTGCTTCTAAAACCTGAATGCCATTCCTCAGACAGTGGTAGCATTAAGGTTCCCGAGTCATTAATTTTGCCTAAACAAATAACAAGTAGGAAGCAAATTTTGTGTGCTGAACACCCAGTTCAGCTCTTAAAACTGGAGATAGATTGCTTTCGTACGCTGGCACCCCATCACAACATCTGTGCGTAATTAAGTCTCAGCAAAGAGTTTACCTCTCAGTGTGCGCAGCACCTTCCAGTGGGGAGTAACAGCCTCAGCCCGAGGCTATAAATCTCTGGACCTCAGACTCAGACTGAATGCAGATGCGACGGAGGGGAGACGGGAACAGGTTGAGGAAGCAGCCAGGCTGAACGGTCAAGACCAGGGCATTTGTGGATTTGGCATCCGAGTGTGTGTGCCGGGGGCAGGGACAGGACAGGCAGTGAGGCCTGTGGCTGACCTGGGAGACAGCTAGTACACGTAGGAGGGAGGAGCCTGGTAACCGCAGGGTTTGGGACAGGAAGAGATGGGAGTGTTCTACTCATGGAGGTGGAGATGGGTATGGGGGGTCACTCCACAGTTTCTTTTCCTTTCAAAAACATTTTATTGAATTTGTTGGGATGGCATTGGTTAACAAAATTATAGAGGTTTCAGGAGTCCAGTTCTAGAATATACCCTCCGTATAATGCACTGTGTTCGCCACCCCAAGGTCACGGTTCCTCAGTGGGAGGCCAGGAGCTGGGCCTCCCCGGACACTGCAGTCAAGCCTTGTTGGGCGTCAGTGATTCTTTCTCACAGCTTTCTCAGAATCCAAAGGCTCAGAACTGCTGATGGATCACAATCAATATTAATTAAGCTTTTTACATGCTTATGCTATTCGCCATTTTTAAAGTGCATTATATGTGTTTATGTTTTAATATTTATAAAAGCCCCAGAAGGGAGATGCTGGTATTAGCTCCATATCATCAGTGGGAAAGCTGGGCCTCAGAGAGATGAAATGTTTGCCCAAGGCCACACAGCTTCCTGGTAAGAGGCAGAGGCAGCCAGTTTCAGAGTCTATACGCTTAACCTCTGTGCTCTTCTGCTCGTGTGGGGGAAGATCTGAATTATGCTACACTGTCTGTACCGTGAGCCCTGAGCTCTGGTTGTGTATCAGAACCATGGGTAAAACTGTGAGCTGTCACATGGCAGCTGCTGGTTGTCCAGCCGCTGCACGTTGAGTGTTTCAGTGTCAAGCACCAGGACTCCACACATGCTACTTGGAAGTAGGGAGTGTTGCTTCCATTGTGATGGTCATCACGCTCTTAGAGGTGGGGAAACTGGCCCTCAGAGAGGTTATAAAACTTAGCCACAGCCACGCAGCTTGGAGGAGACACAGACGGGGTTCCGGCCTGATAGACTGGCTCTGAGACTGTGTTCTGATCCTCCGGGCGTGGGTGACGAGGGCTGCGGCCCTGGGTGAGGGGACACTGGTCTGGATGATTTAGGCCTTGCTTCATAGGTGCGTTGATTAAAGCACAGGAACAAAGTGGAAGCCAGCCTGTGAGGCAGGCCCAGGGTCTGGAGCTGGAGCTTTCTAGAAGTTGGGCTCTCTTTCGTAGGGAAGGATGGCCCCAGTGTGGGGGCAGATGGAGTCCACAGCAGCAGGGCCTCCCAAGTAGACCCAGGATGCAGAGGTCCTCATGGCTGGAGTGACCCTGCCTGTGTGGTTCAGCAGGTGCCCTGGTCATAAGCCTCCCAGGGTTTTGTTTTATTGGGGCGGGTTGGGGGGCAGGAGGCAAGTGGACAGTAGTTCTTCTTATTGCTGCTTTAAAATTTTCCTCTTTCATCTTTCCTGTCCTTGATAGAAGAAGTAGGGAATGGGTGTTTGGGTGAAGTGAATTTCCCCTGACACCCCAAACCCTCCTGCCCACATGGTGATTCAGGGGCTAGACCCCGTGCCAAGACAAGCTTCTCATCACAGAGCAGGGAGCAGGTTTGCATTTTGTGGTCATTTCCATGTCACATCAAGGAGGGTCAGTGTCCTCCCTAAGCTCCCAGGACAAATGCCTAGATCTCCCAGGCTTGATGTGTCTGTCACTTCAGATCTAAACAACTGAAGCAAGGGATGTATTCTGCTGTGAGGCTGGGATGTTTGCATTTTGGGGGTGGTAGAGGGAAGGTGGTAGAGGGGGGAGCCCAGCACACCCATGACCCTGGTTGACAAGCCCGGAAAGTCTCAAGCCTTTAGATTCTCTTTCCATTGGTGGCTCCTTCATGGCTGTCCCATGTTGCCTAGGTGGCTCAGATGGGGGTATGACCACCTGTCGGCAGAGCCCCAGGTGCCCACTGCTGCGCTTCTGTTCCAGACTCACCGAGGGAAGACCTTAACCCCAAATATGTCTCTTGCTTTCAGAAGCCATAAACAAAAGCAGCAGATTTGCACCTACATTTTTAAAGATATCTTTTGAAAAATGCCAAGCAAAACTGAATTTCAAGTTCAGAGTAACAGAATTACAGGTTTTCAAATGGCAAAAGCTGCAGGAGAGTAGCAAACCAGAATGACACCTTGATTGCAGTGGACCCTCTGTTCCAGGGAGCCGTACCTTAGGCTTATACGCAGGCCCTAATTATGCTCAGTGCTTCTTACCGAGAGGGGCGGGAACAGGCTCCTTTCTAATGAGAACCGGGATGTGGAGGAGCTCAGGGCCGGACCAAGTCACAGTTATTAGCAGAACTAGGAACAGGGAACAGAGTTTTTGATGTCAGAGCTGCCCTCTTACTGCTAGATGAGTTTTCCGGGTTTGGGATGAGGGAAGTACTTATTCCTCAAACACTTGAATTAGCTTCCCTTGTTTCTTTTCTTTCTTTTTTTCTTTCTTCCTTCTCCTCCTCTTCCTCCTCCTCCTCCTCCCCTCCTCCTCCTCCTCCTCCTCCTCCTCCTCCTCCTCCTCCTCCTCCTTCTCTTTCTCCTTTTTTTTAAAACTCAGGATATTTTTTTAAATGATTTCTAGAAAGAGTGTGAAAGCAAGGGAAGAGAGGGAGAGATAGAAATATGGATGTGAGAGACATAAGGATTAGTTGCCTCCTGCATATGCCCTTACTAGGGCTGGGGAACCTGCAACCAAGGTATGTGTTCTTGACCAGAAATGGAACCTGCAGTCCTTCGGTCCGTGGGCTGATACTCTAACCACTGAGCAACCAGGCAGGGTCCTTGTTTCTTTATTTGTAAGTAGAAATAAACCCACCAACTTGTGGGGGAGACATGGTGTGCTGATAGCTGGTAATTCCTCCTTCCCAACCGTGCTGGGACTGATGGGGGTCGCTCACTCACCTGGCAGCCCAGCAGCTCTTGGTGCAGTCCAGTCTCTTGCTTCTTCTTAGGGAAATCTCTTCTCTTCTTGGCTATTAGGTGTTTTCAGAGTCCGAGAGGATGGAAGAGTGTATTGGTTGAGAATGCATTTGTCTATAGGTAATTGATAGTTCGATTTAGAGTCTAAATCAAGCTATCAATTACCTGGAGGATCTTAGAAAGGATTTCTGTTCCTCATACAGCAAGAAGACTCATAGAAGTTGCCTGGTGATGGTCTCAGTGGCTTAACAATATCAGGGCTGGCACCTCTGATTTCCTGGAATTTTTCCTCATGTTGCAAGGGGGCTGCTGCAGCTCCCAGTCCCGCACTCACTTTAAAGTAGGAAGAGAAGTATAAGAATCGTTGCAGCATCTGCAAACATCCCTTTTCTTATCTAGAAAATAACAATCTTTCCAGACTCCCTAGCTGACCTCTATTGTGTCTCATAGCCAGAACTGTGTCACATGGCCATACCTTTTGCGAGGCTGGCCAGAAAGTATTTAGTATTTCCTGTCCCTGGAAAAGAGGAGGATAGGGAATAGGTGTTGGGTTAGGATCCAGCATTGTCTGCCACAGGGTCTTGTAGGAAAGAGCAGGAGAAAACTCGTAACCTCCTGACTGAAAAATTGATCATCTAATAAACATGCATTTTGTTCATACATTTATACATTCATGCATAGGTACAATATACCAGTTGCACACACATGGAACTGAGGCAGAGGGTTGAGATTCATGTCAGGAGCCTGAAATGGGCCTGGTGAGAGAGAGAAACAGCTTTTAATGCCAACTCTTGCTCAGGTGTGAGAGGTTCACACATTTTCCCCTGAGTCCCAATTTTAGTTTTGGCTGTTAATTGTGCCTGGAATGCATTAAAGAGGACAGAGAAGCCTTCTCTGGTCCCCAAGGAGGAGGGGTCTCTAGAGGAGGGGACTGGAACTTGGTTGGTGGAGGAAGGCAGCGTGGCCTTCTCTCTTGTCCTTCCTCCCTCTTTTCCACCTGCCACTGCTGAGGCCTCTCTCTGGCCTTCTCTCTTGTTCCTGGGAGGAGTGTCTGCTGTTGTCTGGTTCTCTGGGCATCTTTGTGGTCCTCACCCCCTCCCCCTGACTCCCAGCCCCTCAGACTTTTCTGACCCACCCTTTCCTATTCCAGGTCCCCCAGATCTATTGGGAGCTGTCCACCAAGCGGGTCCTTCTGATGGAGTTTTTGGATGGCGGGCAGGTCAATGACAGAGATTACATGGAGAGGAACAAGATTGATGTCAACGAGGTGAGGCTGAGTGCTCATGGCTTCTGTTACACAGCTAGCAGAAGCAGAGCTGGGATTAGGACCCAGGTCTGCATGACTTTAGAGGCCTTCCTTGTCTGCCTTCCTATCTTCCTCCTAGGGATTTGCCTTGGACTGCAGTGGAATCTGGGCCACTTTGGTAACTCCCGAGGCAGGAGTTGGAGCACTGATTGAGAACTTTTCCTGCCCACACACTATCTGATTGCAGCACTTCTTTCTCTAACTTACATCCGGGGTCATTTCATCCATTCCGTATGGACATTGTTCCATCTGATAGAGATGCAAGGGCTAAGTTAGCGCACAAGCCGTGCTTAGCATAGTGCCTGGCCTGTGGTTCGTGCTCCAGATTGGGAGTTAGTTGATTATCGTTTTCATTCTTAGTATCCTCCTTTACCACGAATGTTTACTGATGGCCTGGCTCCCTGTGCCAGGCCCTTTCTGCCCTGGAACCTTAGGAAGGAAATCTTACTGTCTCTATTTTGCAGACGAAAAATCAGAGACTTAGACCTAACTTATGTAAGGTCCCAGATCTTAGTGGCACCCACATAATCACTAGCCAGATAAATATTCAAGTCATTTCTAGCACCCCAGAAGGCTTCCGTATGCCCCTCCCAGTGCATACTCTCACCATGACTTCTGACACTAAAGAGCAGTTTTGTTCACTACTGAACTTCATGTAAATGGAATCAGACAGTCTAGGCTTTTGGGTCTGGCAAAAACTCTGTTCTCTTGCATTGGTTTATGGGTCTGCCCTTACAACAATACCATTTAAAAATATTTTTGTTGATTTCAGAGTGGAAGAAAAGGGAAAGAGAGATAGGAACATCAATGATGAGAGAGAATCATCCATTGGCAGCCTCCTGCAAGCCTCTTACTGGGTATAGAGCCTGTAGCCTGAGCATGTGCCCCAACCGGGAATCGAACCATGACCTCCTAATTCATAGGTCGATGCTCAACTACTGAGCAACACTAGCTGAGTTACCATCTGTCTTAATTGCTTAGGAATTCCTAAGGAATCAATTACTTAATTCCTTAATCTCTTGCCCCTGGTTTTTAGTGTTTGTATAACCCAGAAAGCTCTTTGGTATTCTAAAATGATGTCATTAAATTCTTTAACAGAAACTGCAGGCTGAACAGGGGGCTCTGGGTCATGGACTCCACTGTGTTGTGGCAGACCAATGGTGATGTTCGGAGTAGACCAGCAATAGGTCCTACTTTGTCGAAATCAATCTATCAGCTAATATCAAAGCCACAGGTCTCATGGAAGACTGGTGGTATGTGTGTATGTATATGTATATGCAAGTGCACATACACACAGAGTATGAAACACCCCGCATTACTGAAAGTTTCTCACAGGTTTATGAGATTCTAGGATCGTGGGACTCAGGGAGGCCATCCCTGGAGTGACTCTTCTTTCTGAGGACAGCCTGGCTGTGTGTATTCCTTGGGGAGGGAAGTATAAGGGACAAATAGGGGTGACAAGGGCCAAATCCTGGGGTGTACGGTGGTTAGTGGCATCTTGGCTGCTATAAGCTGATGACTCAGCCAGAAGGTGGGCCTCAATAGGGGTTGGCTCTAGAAGGAATCTCGGGTTGGGTGGGGGTGGCTCCAGACCCCTCCAACCACTTGTGGAGTCATCCCACTGCACTTTGAAGAGGCCCTCTCACCCTGCAACATCCCAGCCCCACTGGGCCTAGCATGTGAGGACCTCAAGACCAGCCTAAGTAACCAGTTCACAATAGACTTGGGTAGGGGAACACCAGGTTAGGAAGCAAGAGACTTGGGTTCAAACTCCAGTTCTGCCAATGGCTCACTGTGTGACCTTGGACAAATCACTCTTCTGGTTCTCAGTTTTGTTTTTTTTTTATATATATATTTTATTGATTTTTTTACAGAGTGGAAGGGAGAGGGATAGAAAGTCAGAAACATCGATGAGAGAGAGACATCGATCAGCTGCCTCTTGCACGCCCCCTACTGGGGATGTGCCCGCAGCCAAGGTACATGCCCTTGCCGGAATCGAACCTGGGACCCTTCAGTCTGCAGTCCGATGCTCTATCCACTGAGCCAAACCGGTCTTGGCTGGTTCTCAGTATTTTTATTGAAGGTTTTTAATTAGCTGGACTCTAAGGATATGTCCTGCTTGGATATTTGAGAGAGCAATGATTCTCAGCTTAATGGGAGCTAGGATTTGAGCCAGCTATTTCAGAATCACTGGGAGCTCATTTAACAATGCATATTCCTGGGACCCACCCCAAATTTACTAATCAGAATCTGGGAGGGGGGAAGGATGGAAGAATATGCATATTTAACAAACTCTCTGGGTGGGTTCTGATACTCACTGAAGTTTAGGAACCACCTTCCCCAGGCCCAGAGGGCCTGGGCTCCTGGGCTGATTTGCACCTCTGGGAACAAGGCAGTGCTGCCCAGCTGTTCTCATCTGCCAGGGAACATGGGGCTGTGAGAAGCCAGCAGCCCACAGGAGCCCTTGCTTGCTTGTATCTCTGAGCCCAGCAGCAGATATTATGGAGGGCCTGACCCATGATCATATTTGCCAGTCACTTTAAGAGCTGGTGACAGTGACTGCCGTTGATTTCATTAAAAGTAAAGGTCGTGCGCAAGCGGGTTTCCAGGCTGGATGGAGCCTCCTCAAGCCACTGGACGGCTATTGATTGCACAACCTTTATCGAGGGTTAATTGGATTTCAGTGAGTATGTATTTAAGACTCAGCCTGGGCTGAGGCCCAATTGAATTTGCGTGAAATCAGCCGAGAGAAAGGTGACAGAGTCTCAAGTGTGGGGTTGGCAGAACGGGGACTGGAGGCCCGATGGGCAGACATCTGCAGTCTGGGAAGAAGGAGGGTGGGTGTAGGGATGGGGAGCTCACAGAGACTCCAACATCTCTGTTCCGGAGGCCTGGGGGCCAGCAGAGAGAAGAGGGCTGGGAAGCCCCGTGGTCATCGTATGGACTTGGATTCAGTCCTCTGTCCTTGGGTGGACTTCCTGGTGTGCAGTGTGGCCTCCAGAGTCTATGATTTTTTCCCTCCTGTCAGGGTCAGGAGGAGAGCTGGGGTTTAGCTCTTACTTTGAAAGTCTCCCCACTAACCCTCCTTTTTTAGGCCCCCAACTCCTATTTTCAGAGGTTCCAGGTGCCCTCAGTTGCAGCCTCTCTGGTCAGAGTCCGTCATCTATATAGTTGGAGTGGCAACAATACGTAACTTTACAGGGTCATTGTGCAGACTTTGCAAGCTGTGAAGTTCTGTAAAAAAAATCATTTATAATTCATGGGGTTATTCTTCATAGGGCATATCTCTCTCCATAGAATCTTTGAGGATCTTCTTTTGCTTCCCTCCTATCCACCTGCCTCTGTTGTCTGTGAGTGATGGTTATCGATTGAGTATGGTGACGCCCCTCCCCATCTCCTTAGAGTTTCCCCTTCTCCCCTTCTGCCATCAAGGACTGAATGAAACATGTATGTTTTGCCCACTATTGCCCACTGGGCCTCTCTGGCTCTGTGGTGGGAGGTGCCCAGGAGACCAGGGAGGAGAAGCTGCAGAGACATGCAGATCCTGGTGACCAAAATTACTAGAGAAAAGACATGTCTCATCATCCTCCCCTCTAAAACTTCTTGGACCAAATTTTGGGAGATCCAGGGATGTTGAAGGGGTCCAGGGCACAGATGAGTTCCTGGAGATTCATTTGCCCAGTGGCAGGGGTGTCAGGAGTGGGGACAGTGCCACTCTGACTTAACCTTCCTGGATTTGGTGCTGCCTCTGCCACTGCCAACCAACCATGCCTCCTTGGTGGAACTGGTCGCCCTTTGAAAGTTTCAGCTTCTTGTCAAGTGGGGTACACAACCAACCTTGGGGACTGTTTGATGATTGACATACCAAGCAATGGCAGAATGCTGATAGTCCCTGCTTGCCAGGTCATTATCCTGGAATTCTGACCCTCTGTCCACTCTGTGGGAAACAGGTAGGGGAGAAACCTTTCTCTGTGTTTCATATTGGCCCAGGGAAGGCGGAAGAGGTGGAAATAATTTCTTTGGAGTGAGTTGTTTCCCGAGGCTGGGAATGTCATATGTCCACAGCTCTTGCTCCCTCCACGTGTCTTCCAGTAGTTATGGCTCTGGTCCCTCAGGTAGCCATGTCCCTTTAAGTCTCTCAGGCGATGTCCGTGTTCAAGCCTAATCTAGAGAGACTTTCACTGAGCTCCCAGAAGCTCCAAATTAGAATAATCTTTCCAGTTTCCTGTAATTAGCTCAGCACCTCTCCTTCCTTCCAACACTTTGTGTGGTTGAAGAGGTTCCAGCGCCTTCACATTCAGGGATTTCACTCCGAGTTTGCTAGCCCAAGATTGACCCACTCCATGAATAGATGTGGCCTCATGCTGGGCAGCAGTGAATAATTGGAGGTTTATATGTCCCCGGGGTGGTTCCTGGGGGAAAGGTGGGTGTGGAGAGAGGAAAATGCTCTAGGTTGTGGTCTGGTCTTTCAGGCTATTCTGCCTGAAGAAGCCTCAGCAGAAACTGGGGATAGGCAAAGAGAGTCTGAATTATTAACCTCCTTGTACTTAATATTGGATGACTTGTGTGATTATTAATGTCTTGTACCACCAACCTCCTGTTTCTTTCAGAGAGCTTGGCCTTGCTTCCATGACACCCCCCAAAACATAAATAGACTTTTCCTTGGGGGCAAGAATAAATTAATCCATGCAATTATCGAATAATTAAAGTACTTTCAGCCAATTCAAGTTTTAAGAAAAATCTAAAAATAACTCCTTAATTTACATACTATTTACTTAATTAATTCTTTACTCATACTTTTTACATATTCCTGGCTTCCCCTCCCCACTTACTGTTACAGAATAAAGGCATTGTGTAATTACTGAAATCACTTAACGTGAGTGGCACGTCCTTTTTACATGGAGCAATTAAAGGACTCATCACTGACTTTTCCTCTAAAGATTGCTGTACTATGGCTTTAATTAGCCGTGTGTTTTTGGTAAGACAAACAGCCCTGGATTTCCCTGAGGCTCCTGTCTACATGGAATGACTTCTTGGATGCTGTGGGGACCTTTGGAGGTTTTTGGTGTAGCTTCGGTCTCCAGGCACAAGCTTTCTGTGAGTGGAAAGGCAGGTGGCCTGGTGATGGGGAGCTTGTTTCCCGGAGTTAAGCCTTCTGGGTTTGGATCCTGGTTTTTCTAACTGCTGGCCAGAGCACCCCGCTGCTCCCTCTTTGGAATCTTGACCTTTACATATCTACTGCAGAAGGTGGCTGGGAGCCCATGCCAAGTGCCTGGCACAGAATGTTAGCTGTTACCATTCTAAAGTGGTGTCACTTCTTGTCTTTATTGCAGCTACCACCTTTAACAGGGCCAGGGGGAGCCTTAGAGGAATTGAGTAGACATTTGTCCAAGGAAGACATACTAATGGCCCATGGGTACCTGAGAAGTTCCTCAACATTACTACTCAAGGGAATGAAAATCGAAACCACAATGAGAGACTACCACATACCTGTTAGAACGGCTGTTATAAAATGACAGGAGATAACAAGTGTCGGTGAGGATGTGGACAAAAGGGAACCCTTATACACTGTTTTGTGGGAATGTAAATTGGTGCAGCCAGTATGGAAAACAGTATGGAGGTTCCTCCAAAAACTAAAAGAACTACCATATGACCCAGCAGTCCGTACTTCTGGGTGTATGTATCCAAAGGAAATGAAATCAACATCTTGGAGAGATATCCACACCCCCATGTTCATTACAGCATTATTTTCAATTGTTTGTTCTTAATCATGAGGCTGAGATATGGCTAAAGTATTACAGAAGGAGTAGAAGAGAGGGTTGTATGGCCAGTGATGGCCTCAGGTGTCTCCTAGGACCTTGATGTCTTTCTGAGTTGGAGAGGGCTGGAATTACTAGAGTTAAACATTGGTTTCCAGAGACAATGTAGTACAACTCTGACAGATGTAAAGAAAAATTACCCCAAATTTAGAAATAAGGCCACGAGTGCACAGTATGTTTTTTTTCAGTCATTTTGAGATTGTTCACCAGAGGATTCTTTAATATTTAGAGGAATGTACTTTTGTTAGACTTTGCTATTGAAAAATTAACTACTCAGGCTGTTATATGTCAACCTGTAGATCTTATCTGGTAGAGGCACAAATAATTTCTGCCCAGGAGAAAAGATAACTCAAAGGTTGTGATTTCCTTATTGCCCTATCGGATAATAACCAGTTATGCCTCTGACTTAGGAATCTTAGGCTCTTATTCCTGTTTAAATGCCCATAAACACCTAGTCCCTCAAAATTCTCCTTGAACCACTCTGCTTTCATATTTGGTTCTTTATTGATGAGTTAAATAATTGTCAACATGTGTTCATTCTATATTTGTACAAGGGTCATGTTTTTAATTTTTTGAAAATTATACTTTGATGGTGATAATGGTTATATTTTTTAACAAGTTAAAATAATAAGCTACCCCATTACAAATGAACATGTTTGTGTCTTATAGTGAAGTGCAGCGATTTTTAAGTGGTGTGCCTGGAGAGTTTTTAAAACATGTAACACCTGCCGAAACCAGTTTGGCTCAGTGGATAGAGCCTTGGCCTGTGAACTGAAAGGTCCCAGGTTCGATTCCTGTCAAGGGCAAGTACCTTGGTTGCGGGCACATCTCCAGTGGGGTGTGTGTGCAGGAGGCAGCTGATTGATTTTTCTCTCTCATCGATATTTCTAATATCGTAAAATATCAATAAAATACATTAAAAAATAAAAAACAAAAACATGTAATACCTGACAGATCTCTTTTCCCTTAGATTGTCAAATAAGAAAAATGACAACAGCCAATACAACAATAACCATCTGGTATAAATGCTCAGTCTTGAACCATAAATATACAGGTTATATAATCGAGTTGCATCTTATATTACATCACATAATAAGTTTGTGTCTGATTGCTTAATTCCTGATAGCAGAAATTCTTATATACAAGTATAAATACCCGATTTTTAAAAAAGCTACTTTGGAGCAAAAAGGGTAGGTCATTACTCTTATTATTATTTTTGTAAATCAATCAAAATTATACCTATTTCTTTTTATCAGGTCGATCAAAAATATATTTTTTGGTGTGCCACGGAATTTTAATTATTAGTTTATGTGTGTCATGAGATGAAAGTTGGAAATTGCTGGTGTGTAAAGCACTTGTCCATATATGTGATCACATTTTGATCTTAAATCTTGATGGTTTCCCTGTGAGGAAGACTATCAGATAGGGATAGTCCCACTTACCAGCTAAGGGAACTTTAGACTCAGATTGGGAAGGGAGGCAACTTGTCCCCCACGTTACCCATACCCTTAATGGCAATACCAAGATGGCTCTAGAGTGGAGCTGGGTGCAGAGGACGGTTCTCCCTCCTGTCTCTGCATGCCATGCCTGCCTGTTCTGTGAAATCTGGTTAAAATGAACAACCTGAGCAGCCCCTAAATGGAGACACCCAGGCAGGGCTGACGGATGGGGTGTTGAGAAGGGGGGGGACCGCTCTGGGGCTTTGTGTATGTATATGAGCTGCAAGGGGAAGCACCTCCCCCTCCTCTTCCAGAAGCTCACTCTCTTGGGCAAGGACTCCCCCATCCTGAGTTCCTAGACCCTGGGGGGCTGTCTTTCAATGTAGTAATAGGGGCCCCAGAGCGATTAGCAATATTTCAGAAATCTTAAGGGAGATCATACATCTCCCCATGACAGGCCTGCCCAGACTAAATGAAATGTCATTTCTCTGCTTTGGCTGAAATTCCGTCAGCTCAGTCTGGCTGCGCTGCTTATCTTGGGCTGATCAGGAGCCCTGATTGGACCTTATATACATCCCTGACAAATAAAAATGAATTATTAGTTAAAAAATGCAATTGATTTGGCAAACGCAGCCTTTCAGAGCTTGGTTCCATGGAGCTCCAGAGCACCTAACAGAAGGGGTTCTCGGGGCACAGAGGTGGGGACTTGCTGGTTCTCCCAGGACCAGCACAGGCTGGGCCCCGTTCCCAGGTAATGGAAAATGGTCGCTCTGGGACACCTGACATACCAGCCTGAGTCTGAGAACTTGACACAGAGCAAAGTCATGCTCCAGATGCCAACAGACACTGAATAATGGGCATTCATTTCACCCAAGGAAAATGTTGGGAGCTGGAGAGCTGGCGTGGTGGCAGGACATAGTGTGACATAGTATAAGTGTCAGGGCTCCAGACAACCTCTTTAACCCCGGTGTCTCCATCTCTTAAAATGGTGCAGTGATGCCCAGTCTGCTGTCCTCCCAGGAATGTTATGAGGAATCAGTTACAACAGGGACACTGATGAGAGGTCACTAGGTTCCAAGCACCATGAAGTTGTCATTAACCCCTTCAGAGTGGCACTGAAGCTGAGAGTATATGTCACGGAGCTCAGGTGAAATAATGGTTATGAGAAGGCTGTGGACTCACACCTGGTTTGAATTCTGGCTCTATTCCTTTCTAGCCATGTAGCTCTGAGAAAGTTAAACCTCTATGTGTCTCTATTCCTCATCTGCAAAATTGTACCTTCTTTTGGGAATTTTTTTTTACAAGGATGGTAGCTATGGTTACTAAAGTAGGGTTATTCTTAATTTATTTTGGGCCCAATTGTAATTGAATGGGATTCCGAGATCAATGAGATCAGGATGAGCATCAGAGGCAGAAACCACAGCATCTCAAAAAACCCCAGAGAAACAAAGGTCTCATTTATGTTGAAGACAGAGTCTTCACATATAGACAGAGTCCTATATTCATATTTGGCCTGTTACAGGCAAATGGATGCTTAATAGAACCAGTGTATCATATGTAAATTACACCACAATAAAGCTGTTTAACAAAATAGAGCCAGTCCCTGCCACCTTTGGAGCTTATGATAGAGCACCAGGTGGTCAGCAATTAAATAGTGACATAAATAGTGCGGTGAAAGTAAAGTACACCATTCTGTGAGAGTATATGGTAGGAGAACTTCATCGAGTCTGGGAGATCAGAGAAGTTTTCCCCAGGGAGCTGATGCTGAGCTGGGATGGAAAGAAAGAGAGGAGTGAACCAGGTGAAGGGAAGAGGGGAAGGATGTTTCTGGCTGAGGGACTATCACGTGCAAAGACTCTGAGGTAGGAAGGCACGGTGATCTTTGGAGAGGAGGAAGAAAGCAAATATGGCCAGAGTGTCAATGTGCAAGATGAGACCAGGGAGGGAGGCTGGGCTTGATCATGCAAAACTTTGTAGACCAAGGAAAGCAGTTGAGTCTTTTTAAAAAAAAATATATATATATTATTGATTTTTTGCAGAGAGGAAGGGATGAGGGATAGAAAACTAGAAACATCGATGAGAGAGAAACATGGACCAGCTGCCTCCTGCACACCCCCCACTGGGGATGTGCCCGCAACCAAGGTACATGCCCTTGACCGGAATTGAACCTGGGACCCTTCAGTTCTCAGGCCAACGCTCTATCCACTGAGCCACACAGGTTTCGGCAGCAATTGAGTCTTTATCTTAAAACCCTAATCCTGTGTTTGCCATCCAATGAGCCCAAGTCCTCCCCTCTGGCTGGGATATTTGTTAGTGACCATGGGGTCCAGCTGAGGCTGAGAGAAATGCCAAGGGCAGTGTGTCCTGGGACGTCAGGTGTCTGGGTTGAGCATCTCTTTGTCCATGGAAACCCATCAGCACACATTCCATGGGCCCAGGTCTGGCTCTATTCAGCAGCTGTTTTCTAGCTGGGAAGAGGCTTTTAGCTTTAATAAAAAGGGAGTAGAGATAAGAAGACTGCCTCAGCAGGGAAAGCAGCAGTGACAGGATGATTTAAACGGCCTTTCCAGTGTCATTTCTTCTGTGCAGACATCATAAATCAGATCAGCATTGGGCTCTGACAGGGAGGGGTGTGATGAAAGGGGCTTGCAGGGAGAAGGTAGAAGGGCGTGTGATTCTGTGTCTTCTTGGGACTGGCCAGGGGTAGGTGGGGTCACCTATTCCTGGTCCTCAGTCCCTCAGCCTTACTCTTTGCAGGAGGGCAAGTGGACTGACTCCTCCAACCCAGCTTTCCAGCCCATATTCAACTTTGGGGAAACAAGTGAAGAGAGACTAATAAAAGAAATAGAGAAGAGAAAAATCAGGGAAGAGTGGAGGGGCGGGTGTAGGAGGTGGGTGTTACGGCCATCAGAAAAACTAGACGCAGTGGTTCTTCTGCTTTGCCATGTATTAAAATCACCAGGGGAACTTAATAAATTACTGATCCCTGGGTACCACTCTCAACATTTCTGGGTTCCAGGTGACTCTGATGTGCACCTAATGTTGAAAAGAACTGGATGAGAATTTAGCTTCTAGCTTACATTCAAGAACTTTGCAGTGTTGAGCCATCACTTTCACCATGACCGCTCAGACCCACTTGGTCCCCCTGGCCTTCCTCTTGAAAGTGGCCAGACTGAGGGGCCAGAGTAGATGTCTCTGAGACAGGTGTTAATGCCCATCAATTCCCATCCAATGCTCTTCTCTTCCAGATCTCCCGCCACCTGGGCAAGATATACAGTGAAATGATCTTTGTCAATGGCTTTGTGCACTGCGACCCCCACCCCGGTAACGTGCTGGTGCGGAAGGGCCCAAACACGGGAAAGGTGGAGATTGTCCTGTTGGATCACGGGCTCTACCAGGTAGGACAGGCCTTTCCCACCCAGCCAGCCCCAGGGTCTAGTCCTGCCTGGGATGAAAGTCCACTGAACTCCCCGATGGGCCACAGAAACAGAAGAAAGATGGCTGAGGTAATGGAGAGGCCCCACCCTAGCTCTAGAGCTGTTATTTGTGCAAGTCCCAGTCATATACTCTGAGCCTCAGCTTCCTTCTTAGTGAGGTGAGGCTGGGAGTGCCTCCTTTATGGGATGCTGTAAGGAGTACATAGCAATTGTACAACCTTGCTTTCCAGGAAGCCCTGGCCAGCCCAAACCCTGTTATGGGAGCTGCGACTTGCTAGGGAGGGTAATTCAGCCCTAGTGACGAGATGCTGTGTTGCATGAAGGGGGCCTGGGAACTGATAGAAGCTCTGTCCTCTGGATTTGGGATGCAGAGCTGGCTGAGTCCTGAGTCCCGCCTGGAAGTTGGGAAGTTCACTGCCAATCCTGGGACCTAGTTTTATTCTAGGAGACAGATGGTCCTTGTGAGGTTGTCTCTATAGTCTCCTGGTCCTCAGTTCCTTCCCTCAGTCCTAATTCCACATCCCAAAACCTTGGCCCCCTTTGAAAGGCTCCATGACATTGGGTATGTTAGTTTAAGGTAGGCCAGCTGCTGTCACACATAGCCCCCGAACAAATGGTGGCTCAGACACAGCAGGTGTCTAATACTTGCTCATGTGTCTGTCTTAGGTGGGTGGAGGAGGCAGAAGGCAGGGGCTGACTGAGGCTCTGCCCCCCAGGCCTCCCTCGGGTGGTCTCGCCATCTGCACCCAGAGGGGTAAGGGCTCGGAGGAGAACACATGCATGGGCCAAGCTGGGAGTGGAGCTTCTACCACATTCTGTGGGTCAGAGCCTAGGCCCAGGGCTGCATTTAACTAGGAGGGAGCCGGGGAATGTAATTTCTGCCACTTAGGACTAAGGCTGGCCCAATAGTAGCTTTGAACTTGGATTGACTTTTGGGGGGAAGCAGATGTTGTGCAGGAGCCACGGTCTTCATCCATCCCCCTCGTGGTGGCCACTCTAATCAGGGACTAGGTCTGGATAGAGAGAAGAGGCTCAAGTGTGGCCATGGTTGCCCCCACTGTAGGTGCTCACAGAAGAGTTCCGCCTGGACTACTGCCACCTCTGGCAGTCGCTGATCTGGACTGACATGGAAAAAGTGAAGAAGTATTGCCACCGTATGGGAGCTGGTGACTTCTACCCCTTGCTTGCATGCATGCTGACAGCCCGCTCATGGAACTCGGTCAACAGGGGCATCAGCCAAGCTCCAGTCACTGCCACTGAGGTAGGTGCCCCCTCATGGCCCTCACCTTTCCTGCATACAAGGGGCCAGACTAGAATGGCTTTTGGAGCTCTTCCTATCCAAGTTCTGAGTTTCTGTCTGCTGGGCTGTGGCGGGTGGGAGAGGGAACAGAATTGGAGATACATTGGATAAGAAGGAGGGAGGAGAGGAGAAATAGCATCCCTGGATGGAAGGAGGGCAAGGAAGCTCTATCTCACTCTTGGCCTTAACCACCTAGAGTACGAAATAGGTCACGTTAACCATGTACTAGAGTTCTGTGGCTTTTTCTCCGACCTACTTACACAAGATTTCAGGCTTCCACAAAGTTCTCCCCAGGACTTCTGGGAATCCCCACGGACTATCTGATAAATAAGTCTGCTCTCTCCTCCTGCGTACTATCTCCTACTGTGTGGTCTCTCTGGGGCAGCCTACTGGGGAGAGCATTATTTTATTTATTTATTTTATTATTATTATTTCTTTAAATCTTTATTGTTCAGTTTATTAATTACATTGTTCCCCCCCCCCCATAGCTCCCCTCCACCTGGTACCCATCCCACCCTCTGCCCTCAGCCCCCTCCACTGTCCGCTCCCATACTTGCATGATTTTTGTCCAATCTCTTGCTGTACTTCCCACATCCCCTTTCTCCCCAAGAATTGTCAGTCCATTCCCTCTCTGTGTCCGTGATTCTGTTACATTCACCAGTTTATCCTGTTCATCAGATTATTAATTCACTTGATTTTTAGATTCATTTGTTGATAGATGTGTGTTTGTTGTTCATAATTTACACTTTTATCTTTTTCTTCTTCCTCTTCTTAAAGGATATCTTTCAGCATTTCATATAATATTGGTTTGGTGGTGATGAACTCCTTTAGCTTTTTCTTATCTGTGAAACACTTTATGTGACCTTCAATTCTGAATGATAGCTTTGCTGGATAGAGTAATCTTGGTTGTAGATTCTTGCTATTCATTATTTTGAATATTTCTTGCCACTCCCATCTGGCCTGCATCATTTCTGTTGAGAAATCCGCTGACAATCGTATGGGTGCTTCCCTGTAGGTAACCAACTGTTTTTCTCTTGCTGCTTTTAATATTCTCTCTTTATCTTTTTCTCTTGGCATTTTAATTATGATATGTCTTGGTGTGGTCCTCTTTAGATTCCTATATTTTGGGGTTCTGTGTACTTCTTGGGCTTTTAAGTCAGTTTCTTTCACCAGGTGGGGGAAGTTTTCAGTCACTATTTCTTCAAGTAGGTTTTCATTATCTTGCTCTCTCTCTTTTTCTGGCACCCCAATAATTCGGATGTTGGTATGCTTGAGGTTGTCCCAGAGGCCTCTTACACTATCTTCAATTATCTGAATTCTTTTTGTTTCTTGCTTTTGCAGCCGAGTGGATTTTGGTTCTTTGTATTTCAAATCTTTGACTTGGTTCTTGTGGCCCTCTGGACTGCTTTTAGGACTTTGTGTAATATTTTTTATTTCAGTCAGTGTATGCTTGATTTCTAGTTGGTCCTTTTTCATATCCATGAGGATCTCGTTCATATCCTCAGAGGTGTTGTTCATTTCCTTGCAGGTCTTGTTCATATCCTTGAGGGTCTCGTTCATTTCCTTGTAGGTCTTGCTTATTTCCTTATAGGTCTAGACCTTTTCTAGGAGCCTCTTGAGAAGCCCTATAACCGTGGTTTTGAATTCCATGTCCAGTTGGTTTTTTCCCCTCCATTTCTTTCACATATGATTTCTTTCCATGTCTCTGCATGATGGCTGCTTCCCTGAGTTGGTCAATTAGCTTTGTGTGGTAGATGTCCTCTAAGGGACAGTGGCTCAGCCTCCCCAGTTACCTGAGGTGGATATGGGTTGCACAGTATTGCTGAAGTTAAGCTCAGGTTAATCGTTGTTAGCACTTGGAGGGGTTGACCTCCAGGCCAATTGTCTGTGAGGTTCAGCTGTGCTCAGGTTGGATGGGCGGAGTCTCCGGGCCAAGCAGACAGCGTTAGCTCTGCCCTATGCGGCCCCAGGGACTCTGTGCCGGGGGCAATGGCCGCCAGCACCTCTGAGAGAGAGCTGCTGCTGAGCTCCACCAGCTGCTGGGGAATTCAGACTCTCCCCAAATGAGTCTGCACACCCAAGGTCTCACCCAGGGCCGTAAAATAAAGCAGTCTGACAGTTTCCCGAATTAGAGAGCAAGTCACGAGCGCTCTCTGCGTGGTCACGCAGCTGCACTGTTCCCAAGTTTATGCACACTCCGCACGAGCTCGCCTTCTCCACAAGCCAGCAGACCCCTGCAGCACCCTAGCTTTGGCGTGCCCTCCCACTGTTCAGTTTTTACCCCGTATGATAGTGGGTTCCCTGGACTTCACCCAGAGCTGGAGAATCAGTCCAGTGGGATGTCTTTGTCTCCCCCGTTTGAGAAAACTGGCTGGTTTTCAGCTGCCCGCCCTATCTGCTGGCACGCGCTCCAAACCTCTCTCCACGCGTATCTTCAACGCCGTCCTCAGCCGCTCCTCCGAGTCACAGTGCCTTATCTTCACTTTTATTTGTGGAACTTTCACTCAGCCAGCTTTCCGGTGATTCTGGATGGTGTTTGTTCTTTTGTTAAGTTGTAGTTTTAAAATTATTGTGTATGACGGCAAGATAGGTGTTTTACCTATGCCGCCATCTTGGTTCTTCTCAAATAGTTCTTTATGTGTATATGTCAGCAATGGTATCCAGATGGTGGACACATGGTGGCAATGCAAGTTCCATCCTCATTGGTTTGGTCCTGGGCCGCCTGCAGCAATGCACAGCTGCTGACTGCTAGCATGGCAAGGTGGTGTCAATGTCCCCATTTCTGGACTGTCCTCATGGCTGGAACAGACCCGTCAGTTCCTCACTGTTGCAGGAACCCACATGGTCTTGGAGTTGTTCTCTGAAAACACACAAACACATTCTTGACCAAAAGTTAACAAAGGGATCCTCTCTGCAAATTAGACTTGGGATTCTATTTATTTTTGTCCAAATGATTTTCCTTTGGCTTATTTTGGCACCATATGTGTTTTTCATGGGTGTCCTGCTGTTGGCATTACAAATGGAAGTTACTTTTCTGGAGTAAGCATTTTCTAGATGTATTTTACTTACAGGATATTTTTCCTTACATGATATTACCCCACTATCTTCCCCCCTTTTTTTGATTAATGGGGGCTTTTGGAAATTTTAGATTGCAGTCTTGGTAATTATAAATTTTAATTTTTGCACACAAATATGACTGCTTTAGGTTCTTTGGATGTTAGGCAATTTTACAGTAAGATGAACTACTAATTGATATTTTAGTTAATGTTTTAGGAACAGCTTTTTGTCCAGTACATTTAAATTTTCTTGAGTATTCACTTATTTCACTTGGCCAATTTAAATAAATCTGAAAACTTGATTACTATTTTACTGTCAATTTTAATACTCAACAAAAATCTTAGTTTACCCTGTATATATTAGTGGAAAGGATTATTTGCATTCTTGAGTAGGCCCTGAGCATTCCTGGTACTAGACTGAATTTAGATATAGAGCAGCTGTTGCTGGCCAAGTCTCTGACTGCAACCTGGGTCCCGATTTGAGCTGTGTGTGGGAGGCAAAGCAGCTGTGGGGGCAGGAGACCTACCTCAGAAGGGGTGAGAGTTCAGGTCCCTGCAAGGTTAGTGGGTGAGGGTCTGTGCCCCACCTCTGTTGACCTTTTAGTTCTTTCCTGTTGGCCCCTCTGCGACTATTCCTGTCTTAGGTGGAACACGGAGTTTTTAATGAAATAGCTTTTTGGTCTTTCTTTGTAGTTCATTTCTTCATTGGATCTAGACAGTAGTCCCATGGTATCTGGGCTGAGACCAATCCAAGTAGCACCTCTTCCCCACACCCATTTTATCTTCTGCCCCCATCACAGGGACTTAATGTGGCCACTCCTTCCTGGTTCAGAGCTCCCTCCAACCCTAGTTTCTCAATCTGTCATGGAGTAGACTTCTGTATTCCCAGTCTGTAGTTTGCCAGGTTTATGCAGTCTTGCCCATATCTATGTGGGGATGCACTCGGGCTCACCTCTTTCTAACTACACTCAGGCTTATGCAGTTAGAAAGTCCTGGGTTCTAGTTCCAGCACCTGCTCTTCCTGGTGGCACGACCTTGGATAGTTTTTGTTATCTCTTGGAGCCTCGGGGCCGGGGGATCCCCTTTAAGCTGTCTTGTGGTAGGTGGTTTTAGGAATGGCTGGATCCAATGTGCCAAATGATGTAACCAAAGAGACTATCTGTTGCCATCTCTTGGTTCTGTTTTCTTCTAAGTTGACGTTATTCCTCAGCAAGTGTGGTGGCAGAGATGACCACTGGCTGCCCTAGGCCTACACATCTTTAAATCTGGTCATTTCAGAAGAAGAGAGATAGTTTCCCTTCTTGGTTGAATAGGGAGGATAATTTCTGCTTTACTGATAATGCCTGGAGAGTGCCTCTCCATAGCTCCTGAAGTGCCTTCATTGAGCAAACATAGGTTTTTGCTGAGTCCTGGACTAGGTGCTGTGCATCCAGTGATGTGCAGTTTGTCTTTGTAATTTGTACTGTGGTTGAGGGAGACAGACAGTAAACATGTGAACAAGCAGGTAAATGGAATAATTGCAGATTGGAGGTATCAGGGAGGAAACAAGCTTGTAATGGGATGCTGTCAATTGGGTGCTCAGAGAAGAGATCTCTGAGGAGTTGATTTTTAAGCTGAGCCCGAAGGACAAGAAAGGTACTGGCCACAGAAAGAGCTTGGAGAAAGCATCCCAGGCAGAGGGCACATACTGCATTACGATAGTCTGGGGGAAAGGAGAGTTTGGTGTATAGTCTGGAGTGTGGTGAGTGGATGATGGAATGAGAAGAATTTGGAGCACTGGGCAGAGGGAGGATTGTTTAGGGCCCATAAGCCATGGGAAAAGTTCAGATTAATTCTCAGTACAGAGCAAAGCCTTCAACAGATTTTAAGCAAGAGAAGGACATGCTCAGATTTGCTATTTTAAGTATCTCTCTGGAGTGGGGCAAGATGAGCAATGGGGTGAGGCTGGGGCAGAACTTCACATTGGAGAGGTGCTGGGAGCTCAGACTATGCTCATGGCAATGGAGGGGGAGAGAAGCAGATGGAACCAGGATGCATTTGGACTTAAGACTGAGTGGCTTTTCTGTTGGCTTAGATCTAGAGAGGATGAAAAATGGCCTCATAGCTTCTTGGAGTAAATTACAGAATGGAGAGAGTGGTGCTATTTCCTGATATAGGGAAGATGTTGGGAAGGACATATTTGGGGTGAGGGTGCCAGTATTCTATCAGTAATTCTCTTGAGCTTTCAGGTAGAGGTGGACAGTTAAGCCTGGAACTCACAAGTCTAACCTTGAGATATACTTTTGTTGAGTCCTCACTCAGCACATAGATGGTATTTAACATCACAGAATGGACAAGATCACATGGCACAAGTAGGTACTCAGTAAATGATATCTGTTTTTAGTAACTAAGTTTGAATTTTATTTTTGCATTTGTTACTCATTCATAAAGGCCCGGCATAAATGCTAGTGTATTAGTTGGCTTGGGTTGCCATAATAGAATACCACCAGCCAGATATCTTCACAGCAGAAATTTATTTTCTCATAGTTATGGAGCTCAAAGTCCAATATCAAGGTAGCATCAGGGTTAGTTTCTGGTGAGGGCTCTCTTCCTGGCTTGCAGATGGCTGCCTTCTCATTGTGTCCTCACATGGCCTTTCTTTTGTATGTGTACACTCCTGATTTCTTCCTTTTTTGGAAAGGACCTCAGTTCTATCGAATTAGGACCCTCCCTTATGAATTCACTTAACTTTACCTCCTTAAAGGCCTGGCTGTAAGTAGTCAGACTGGCATTTGAACTTCATCTTAGTGATTTGATGGGGGGCACAATTCAGTCCATAGCACCAGGCCTGGAGGCCTCTCCTCATGCTTTTGCAAAAAGTGATCAGTTAATACTTGGATCACTCATATGCCAGAAGCTTCTACTGTGTCTCAGAGTTTTTGTGTATTTATATGGACTCTGGCTAGTTGATAAGTACCTGGAAAGCAGGCATCTTGTCTGGTGCCTCTCTCTCTCTCTCTCTCTCTCTCTCTCTCTTTTAAAATTATTTTTATTGATTTCAGAGAGGAAGAGAGAGGGGGGAAGATAGAAACATCAATAATGAGAGAGAATCATTGATTGGCTGCCTCCTGCATGCTCCACAATGGGGATCAAGCCTGCACACAGGTGGGAATCGAACCTTGACCTCCTGGTTCATAGGTTGATGCTCAACCACTGAGCCATGCCCAGCTAGGTTGGTGCATCCCTTTATAAGGTCTTTGTGGTTCTGAGACCATGTCCAATAGATAGGCGTTTGTGTAGGTTCTGGAGACGTGTACTCCATTTGCTCACTTTGGACAAAAACCTGGTAGAGGATAAACATAGCCACTCTAGGCCAGCCCAGACTCTGAGATGTGAGGGCTCAGTTTTCTGAGTCCTAGTCTTACTTAGAATTAGGGAACCTCCAACATTGTATCAAGGAGGATGTTTTCCCAATTGTTTAAACAATTAGGCATTTGCTCTCTCCATGACAAGCAGCATGGGGGTGGGTGGGTCCAGCTTGGTTGATTGAACAGGTCGACAGTCTCAGGGCTTTCTCTGCGCTGACTCCTCTGCGATTCTCTTGGTTTTCCTCTCATCATTCTGGGGTGACTGTGGTAGGTCCAAACTGTGCATCTTAATTCATTGGTGTCCAAAAGTGGGAATGAGGGCTATTTCTTCTCACATATTGTTTCTTGAGAGCAAGGAAACTTTTCCCAGAAGTCCTTCAAAAGACTCCTCCTTGTGTCTCATTGGCCAAAATCATGTCACATATCTCATGCCCCTTGGCAGGGGCATTGAGCTCAGAGCCGGTATTGGCTGAGATCAGCCAATGATCTGGGGCTAGGGAGGGGCTCTGCCTTCCTGAGGAGCAATGCCCCAAGGGGTCAAATGAACAAAAATGGGGTCCTTTTAACAAAGGGGAATGGGAGATGGGTGGCTGTTGGATAGGCACCCATTGGGGCCTTCTGCAGACACTCACCATCAGGATGTGTCCAGGCTTAAAGCTGTGACCCCCACTGTGAGGTAATCTGGATGGGCTAAGGGTCTTCCTTTGGTCTGAGAGGGGCTGTCGTGGGGCCAGTCTCTTCCCTGCTGAGAGGGGGATTCCTGTGGTGAGTAGGCTTTGATGAGGCCTTAGCCCTCCTGGGTGACCCGCAGCTGTGGTGGGAGGGGGCGGCAGGCAGACAGCCTCTTGGTGTCTGGCTGCGCGGTGCGATGTTCCAGTCTGATAGCTCCTGCCTGAGGGACATTTTGAGTTTCACAGCAGCTTGGTTATCAGCAGTGTACACGTGTTCGTGAAAGGGCAGAGAGTCCCGCTTCTGCTGCAGAGAGCGGCCAGGCGGGAAGGTTTTTGGCAGCACTGCCAGGCCCCTCGTGACTGCGGTTGGCACCGAGCACCTCCCCGAGCGTTATCTCTGTTGCCCTCTTTGTATTGCCGAGAGGCAGGCACAGAGGATATGAGCAATCCAGCGTTTAAGTGGGGACACTGCTTGGAAGAGGTGAAAGGACTTGCTCAGGCTCACAGAGTCTGCGGTGAGTGAGAGGCAGTATAGCCTGGTGGTGAGGGCGTGGGCTCGGGAGCTGGACTGCCTGAGTTTGAATCCTGACTCACCACTTACTAGTTGTGGACGTTGGGCAAGTTACTTAATTTCTCAGTGTCTAAAAGGGTAATCCCCTTGCCTGATTCGGGTATTGTGAGGTTTCAGTGAGTTAATACATGTAACATTTTCAAAGTGTCCATCTTACTGGGTGAATGCACTGTGTTGGCTCTTGTTGTTGTCACCATTATTATTGTCATCATTGTTTCTCTGGAGACTAAGGAGGGGTCAGAGCCTCACTGTCATACTCAGGACTCTGGTTGGGGGTACTTATCTGCCAAGAGCCACGAGAAGCTTGGGACAGGGAAGGGTGGCAAGTCAGATCCCAAATTACACACCAGAATGGGATAAGGGTTAGCGAGCCCTTGATCCTGTTCTGGGGCATCAGGACCTTGGGCACTGGATGGGCTAAGACTGGCTCCTGAGTGGAGGACAGTGATAGGCATGGCTGTGTGGGTGGCAGGGCTCTGGCTGGGGTGCAGAGTCATGCAGGGCATGGGCACAACTTTGGAGCTGGGTTGGAGCCAGGAGCTCAGAATGATGAACTGCTCCAGCTTGGGCTGGGCTGAGGGATGGAGGACATGACTCAGTGGTACCAGCTTCCAGGGCTGGTGGTCAGGGTAGAAGCCTTTGAGAGTAACTCCAGAATGGACCACTGGGCTGAGAGGCTGGCACACTGTACCCTCATCAAATGGTTGCTGGATTTTCAGTCAGTACTGGTTTGGAAACTTGGGGGATGGGTACAGTGACCTTGGCTGTGGGGAGCCGGGACACCAGAGGCAGCAGAAGTGCCTGTAGTCCCCATTGATGTGCTTCAGTACTGGGTCCAGTGCTTGGCCAGAAGTTGGGGTAAGATGTCCCATCATGGTTTTTCAAAGTTCCTCGCGCTAAGCTTCCCTTTGGGGAGGGTTTCTAGTGGTGCCAAGGCAGCTATGCTTGAAGCTCCCTCCTGGAGCTTCCTTGCAGGCCCTCAGGTCATGGACTTGCATACCCGCCATTCTGGGCTCCACTTCCCACACCAACTACTGCTGTCTCCCTGTTGTTGCTTTAGAACATTGAGATCCGCAACAACGCGGCCACCTACCTCCCCCAGATCAGCCAGCTCCTCAACCGCGTGCCACGCCAGATGCTGCTCATCTTCAAGACCAATGACCTACTGCGTGGCATCGAGGCCACCCTGGGCACCCGCGCCAGTGCCAGCTCCTTCCTCAACATGTCACGTTGCTGCATCAGAGCGCTGGCTACGTGAGTGTGGGCTCCGGCCTCTCCTCTCCTCCAGTTCCTTGGTCTGCCCCAGGAGTCCTGCTCAGTTCCATTTTCTCCCAGAAGCTCCTAGGGCCTTGCCCCAGTGTCTCAATCTCCAGGTCTCCTGCAGGGAGCTAGGGGCTGAGAACAGCTCCAGCCAGCTGGCTGATGCCTCAGGGCAGTGTTTTGGGTAGTCCAGAGAGCCACCTGCACTTGCTAAAATGGTGGTTTCTGGGACCTCACCTCCTCAGTCAAGCTTTTCAGGTGATTTTTTTTTTTTTTTTTTTTTTTTGTTTTGTTTTTTTTTTTTTAATTTTTTATTGTTCAGTTTATTAATTACATTGTTTCCCCTTTTTTATCCCCCTATATCTTCCCTCCACCCTGTACCTATCCCACCCTCCACCCTCATCTCCCCCTCCCCAATGTCCTCTCCCATTGTTGCAAGATTTTTGTCCAATCTCTTGCTGTACTTCCAACAACACTTTTCTCCCCAAGAATTGTCAGTCCATTCCCTCTCTATGTCCATGTTTCTGTTATAGTCACCAGTTTATCTTGTTCATCAGCCTATCAGTTCACTTGATTTTTATGTTCATTTGTTGATAGATGTGTATTTGTTGTTCATAATTTATATTTTTACCTTTTTCTTCTTCCTCTTCTTAAAGAATATCTTTCAGCATTTCATATAATACTGGTTTGGTGGTGATGAACTCCTTTAGCTTTTTCTTATCTGCGAAGCACTTTATCTGATCCTCAATTCTGAATGATAGCTTTGCTGGATAGAGTAATCTTGGTTGTAGATTCTTGCTCTTCATTATTTTGAATATTTCTTGCCACTCCCGTCTGGCCTGCATTGTTTCTGTTGAGAAATCCGCTGACAATCGTATGGGTGTTCCCCTGTAGGTAACCAACTGTTTTTCTCTTGCTGCTTTTAATATTCTCTCTTTATCTTTTGCTCTTGGCATTTTAATTATGATATGTCTTGGTGTGGTCCTCTTTAGATTCCTATATTTTGGGGTTCTGTGTACTTCTTGGGCTTTTAAGTCAGTTTCTTTCACCAGGTGGGGAAAGTTTTCAGTCACTATTTCTTCAAGTAGGTTTTCATTAACTTGCTCTCTCTCTTTTTCTGGCACCCCAATAATTCGGATGTTGGCTTGCTTGAGGTTGTCCCAGAGGCCCCTTACGCTATCTTCAATTATCTGAATTCTTTTTGTTTCTTGCTTTTCCAGCTGAGTGGATTTTGCTTCTTTGTATTTCAAATCTTTGACTTGGTTCTTGTGGCCCTCTGGACTGCTTTTAGGACTTTGTGTAATATTTTTTATTTCAGTCTGTGTATGCTTGATTTCTAGTTGGTCCTTTTTTTTATCTGTGAGGGTCTGGTTTGTATCCTCAGAGGTCTTGCACATTTCCCTGAGGGTCTCATTCATTTCTTTGTAAGTATAATTCATCTCCTTGTAAATCTCATTCATTTGCTGGTTGGTCTTGTTTATTTCCTGGTTGGTCTTGTTTATTTCCTGGTAATTCTCATTAATTTGATCGGCCTTTTGTAGGAGCCTCTTGAAAAGCCTTATAACTGTGGTTTTGAACTCTATGTCTTGTCGTCTTTTCTCCTCCATTTCTTTCACACCTGATTTCTTTCCATGTCTCTGCATGGTGGCTGCTTTATGTGGTGGCTATCCTCAAAGGGACAGTGGCTCAGTCTCCCCAGTTACCTGAGGTGGATATGGGTTGCACAGTCTTGCTGAAGTTAAGCTCAGTTAATCGTTGTTAGCACTTGGAGGGTTTGACCTCCAGGCCAATTGTCTGTGAAGCTCAGCTGTGCTCAGGTTGGGTGGGCGGAGTCTCCGGGCCAAGCAGACAGCGTTAGCTCCACCCTATGCGGCCCCAGGGGCTCTGTGCCGGGGGCAATGGCTGCCAGCACCTCTGAGAGAGAGCCGCTGTGGAGCTCCACCGGCTGCCGGGGAATTCAGACTTTCCCCAAATGACTTTGCATGCGCAATGTCTCACCCAGGGTCGTAAAACAAAGCAGTCTGATGGTTTTCCGAATGAGAGACAAGTCGCGGTGCGCTCTCTGCGCCGTCACGCAGCCGAGCTGTTCGCGGGAGAGCTGCCTTCTCCACAAGCCGGCAGACCCGGCAGCACCCGAGCTTCGGCGTGCCCTCCCACTGTCCAGTTTTCACCCCGTGTGATAGTGGGTTCCCTGGACTTCGCCCAGAGCTGGAGAATCTGTCCAGTGGGACGCCCCTGTCTCCCTGTTCGAGAAACCTGGCCGGTTTTCAGCCGCCCGCCCTCTCCTCTGGCTTGCGCTCCAAACCTCTCTCTGCGTGCGAATCTTTCAACGCCGTCCGCCGCCGCTCCTCCGGGTCACAGTGTCTTATCTTTACTTTTATTTGTGGAATTTTCACTCGGCGAGCGTTCTGGTGATTCTGGAAGGTGTTTGTTCCTTCGTTAAGTTGTAGTATTAAAATTGCTGATTATGACGGCAAGATAGGTGTTTTGCCTTTGCCGCCATCTTAGTTCTCTTTTCAGGTGATTTTTACCCTCAGCATAGTTTTAGTCCTATCCAGGTGTCCCCTGGGCTTGGGGTCAGGTGCATATCCCATCTTGGTCTGGTTCCAGGACCTGCCCAGGCTGGGCAGCGAGGCCAGTGTTCTTTCCCCTACAGGTGTTCTGTGACTCAGGAAAGTGTCACCAGTAGGCTCTAGGCCCTCTTAGGATCTCAGATTCATTCATTCATTCATTCATTCATTCATTTAATCCTCATTAGAGGATATTTTTCCATTGATTTTTGGAGAGAGTGGAAGGGCAGGGGAGACCCAGAGAGAAAGAAAAATAGAGAGACACATTGATTGGTTGCCTCCCAGACACACCCAGATCTAGACCAGGGATGAAACTTTCAACCTGGATATGTGCTCTTGACCAGGAATTGAACCTCGACCCTTTGGTGCATGGGCTGACACTCTAACCATTGAGAAACACCAGCCCGGGCCATCTCAGACCTTTTTAGATGCTCATAATCCTTGGGATATTGATGAGGAAGGGAAGGGTACTTCCTCAGGGAGGTAGCAGCAGAGGAGCAAGAGTCCTGGGCCCCTTTACCGGAGGGTGGCAAATACACGGGGAGACTCGTGTGTGTGTGTGTGTAATCTCACCTGAGAGGGGTGGCCTTGACTGTGGTCAACTCCCAGCCCATCCATCTCAGGCAGAGGAAGGGTCATTTTAGCCTACTATTTAGTGAAGGGAGAGTTGACCACATATATCATGTACCCACTATCAAATATCACAGTAGATTATAGTAACATAGACTGTACACGGAAAGGGCTGAACATGATTCATTCTTCCTTCGAGGGCCCAGAAAACGAAGTTGTGAATAGGTCATCATCAGAAATACCTGTTTTCATCATGCCCTTTTGCTGGTGCAGAGGGATTGAGCTGGGCTGCATCCATAATGGCCTCAGCCTCCTAGGACCACTTGACTAGGTTTTCAGGTGACCCTTAAACCTTCAGAAAGTTTGGGAAAGCTTTTATGTTTGAGTTTGGGGGATTCTGGTTTGATAAATATTAACTCTACTTTTGGAAAAATGAGAGCATTGAAACATTGTACTTAGTGGTTCCATACGGGGCTTTTCAAGTCCCATGAGACAGCTGCCCCTGCTTATCTGGAAAACTCCTAGGGATAGTTGAGTTCCTCTGGTCTCTGTCTGGGCAATGGTCTGATCCATGACCAGGACTCATCCATTGGGGCAGGGAGCTGATGAGTTGGCAAAGCCACTACCTTAGGTTTTTCTGAATGATCCTGAGTGTCTTTTTCCTCTTTAACTCTCTTCTCTCCTTTCTTCTTGCCCCTCCTGCAGGCATAACAAGAAGAACCCCTGTTCATTCTTCAGAAGGACCCAGATATCCTTCAGTGAGACCTTCAGCCTGTGGCAGATCAGCCTCCATGAACTCATTCTGCGTGCGAAGGGGCTGAGGCTGGTCAGCTGGGTCTTGGCCCTGCTTTGCTGGCTGTTGCCTGCTCCACACTGAGTGGACTTTCTATCCCCTCCCCTTTTTCAGTGTGACTCTATGGCCGGCACGGGGTCTTTCCACTCAGCCTTTACTCACGTGTCTACCAGTTGCTCTGTTTCTGCCACACGGTGGCCTGGAGTCCCAAGGTCACTGTCTGTGGGATCACCTTACTCCACCTCTGGAATTCCTGTCCCACCATAGCCCTGTCTGAACCACAAGCTGACCATGCAGTAGTTTTTCTTCCTATCCAGGGAGATGGCACACAGTCTGCTTTCTGACTCGTGGCGTGTGCTGTTGGGTGGGATGTCCCCCCACTTCCATTAGCCCTTCCTGTGTCAGGGTGGCCCATGAATCCCACAGAGGGCACATTAACTTGTAGGAAGTTTGATTTTGCTGGAGGAGAGCAGGATCTCTGAACTTGCTTGAGACAGGTTCCCTCTCCTTGCCCTCACACTCCTTAGCAAGTGGCTTGGCCTCCAACACTGGCTGTGCCACAGCAATGGTTTCACTGCTGTACTGGGGACCCCCTTGGGTAATGAAACCCCTCTGGTCTTGCTCGGTGGGATTTTTAGTCTAGGTTGGGAGTGAATGCACCCTGGCCATTAGGCAGGAGCGGACCTGGACATCACGTGCCATTGTTCTGCCTGGTTTCTTGCCTCTGCATCGCTAGGTTGCCACTGTGGGGCCAATCCAGCTTCTTGTAAGTTTTTCTCATCCTCCAAGATTTAGACCACATTGGAGCTGTTAAGAAGCCCAAAACCAGGAATTCAGAGGCTCAGCTGAAATCCCTGGGTTCTCACCAGGCATCTGCCTTGTTCTAATAATCGTTTCCTGACTTAGCCCTTTGGTTCATTGTGTGATACCCCCAGTTCTGGAGACTTGTCTGAACCTCACTTACTGTGGCTAGAGTTCCACTCTGAAACCCCTTATCACCTGTCTGGACCCTTATTACCTGCAGCTAGTCTGCCCCTCTCCCAGCACCAACATCTCCTATTTGTGAGACACCCCAAACTCCCGCTTTAACTGCTGTCCCTGTGTGTTCTCCAGATGCTATTGGGTCAGATGTCTCCCCACTTCCATTAATTTCTCCTGTGTCAGGGTGGACCATGAATCCCACCCACACTGGCGCATTTAACTTGCAGTAAGTTTGAATTTGCTGGAGGGGAACATGGTCTCTGAGCTGGCTGGAGACAGTTTCCCTCTCTTTGCCCTATCACTGTCTACAGTGATCACACTCAGATTCAGTAGGTCCTAGCTCTTACTGAGCACCCTTGCTCAAGAAAAGTAATTGTATGTGAGTCTCTGTGATTTAATCCATCCCCTGGGGCAGAAAACCCCCAAATTTGCGTCTTATTTTCTGTTAATACAACAAGCAGATTTTCCATTGACCACAGATGAGTCACAATCCCTTTATTTCCTGAAAGAATTAATTGTTCTTAGTGACTAGTTGGATATGCCCAGGGGCCTGAGAGAATAATTTTCAAAATCTGTTACTTATTATGAGGATACATACTGGATATTATATTTTATGGTCTCTTTTATAACCACTGAAGTAAATATGTTTTGTTGCTCAAGGTAATTGTTACTTGCTTTTTACTTTTGGTTAATGGTTGGCTTCCTGCTGGCCTGGGATGTAAAACATCAGCATGTTGCCAGTGGACCCAGCACCCAGAACAGATATCCAGGGAGAATAGAGAGGTTGGGAGAGTTAAGGGTATAGGAGAGTTTGAAAATAGGAGAGGAGCAGGTTGGTGATTATTGAGTACCTTTCAATGTGTAAATAAGTTCCATCATTGAATTGTCCCATCAACTCTGAAAGGAAGAGGGATCATTGGCCTCATCTTCCAGAGATTGGAACCGAGCTCAAAGAGGTTTAGTAATTTGTCTGAAGCCACACAGCTGCTGAGGGGTAGTCCATTCTCTGTTTCTATCCCACAGTGCTGTAGATAACGGTCGCACTTGCTCCTTGGGCCTCTAATACCCTGATTTTGGAGGAAATTGGGTTTTCAGTGGAAGTGGGGGAGTGGATGGGTAAGGGAGACAAAGAGTCCTGGAAAATGCAGATTTGAGTTCAGCATGTCCCCTGGGACCTAAGACAGGATGGACCTGGACTACTACACCCCACAGTGCAAACCTGACACTGACCATTCAGAGTTACTGCAGACTCCTCAGGCTTAAAGGTCACCGTTCCTCATGAGACTCAAGCTGCAGGTTTGTTTGGAGGTCCCCTGGCCACCTGTGGTTCTGACCAACTGACTACAAATGTGGAGGCTTCCCCAGTCCTTCAGATTGAACAATTTGCTAGAATGACTCACAGAACTCAGGAAGTTACTATATTTGTGATTAGAGTTTTATTATAAAGGATACAAATTAGCACCAGCCAAATGAAAGCTGCATAAGGGGGTGTCTGGGAGGGTCCTGGTGCAGAGCTTCCCTGTCACCTCCTGTGGACTCGGCACACAGCGCCCTCTCAGCACAGCAGTGTGTGCATGGGCTTCAGTATTTAGAGTTTCTGTCAGAGGTCATTACACCAGCAGGATTGACTGAATCACTGACCACATGACTGAACTTAACCTCCAGCCCCCCTCCCCTCCCCAGACAGATGGCATAGGTATTGCCTCCATCCTGAGTCACTCAGTATAAACTCGGATGTGATCCAAGGGGCATAGCATGAAGATCAAAGATACCCCCATCACTAGGAAATTCCAAGAAGTTAGAGGTTCTCTCCCAGAAACCAGGGACAAAGACCAGACAAATTCTTTTTTTTTAATGTTTTTATTAATTTTAGAGAGAGTGGAAGGGAGAGGGAGAGATAGAAACACTGATGAAAGAGAAACATCAACATGTATCAGCTGCCTCCTTCATGCCCTCTACTAGGGATCAAGCCTGAAACCTGGACATGTACCCTGACTGGAAATTGAACCAGTGACCTCTTGGTGCATGGGTTGATGCTCAACTACTGAGAGATATGGGCTGGGCCAGACAAATTCTTTATTGGATGCAATCACTCTGGCATCTTTTCATCATGTTTGGAGGATATGGAGAGCCCAGAGGAAGTTTCAGACTTCCTCTGTGTGTGGGGAAGCTTCTCTCTAATTTCACATGACTGGTTGAGTGACATAGAGCTCATATGAGGGTCCCTGTCTGGGTTGTGAGATTCTTAAACAGGCGGACCTTGATGTGTTACAGATGCCAGGCTTACCCATCTCCATGACCTGCTCTTGTTGTTCACTCTGCTCTCTGCTTTTCCTTATATCCATGCCCTCACTTTCTACATCTGTGACATCATTCAAGTCCTGCCTTCTGTAGAGAGCTTCCCAAGACCACTCAGCTCTCCATCTGCCTCCTCCCAGTTCTCCTGACACTTGTCTCCACTTCTGCCACCCACACTCAACTGTCCATCTGCCCTGTGCAATCCTCAGGGGGCCAGGGACACTTCTTTGTCTCTTGGATGCTCTTTGACACCAGGACAGTGAAGGCCATAGGAGGCCTTTCATTGGTCATTGTGTGGCCCCTTATACATGCTTGAATTCATGCATGTATTCCTTCAACACCCATTTGTTGGGGGAGAAGTAGAGAGACAAGATGAATTGGACATGATGCCTGCTTGTAAGGAACCGTGGTCTCTCAGACAAAAGGAACTGGTTTTGGGTAAGGAGGAAGGCTACTGCTGGTGGAGGCAGAGGAGAGCTGGGACTCTGTGGTCTGGGAGGAAAGAAAGGGATTTAAACAACTCTTGGGGACCAGTGATGCAGGTTGGCAACTCCACCTGGAAGCAACATTTGATGAGGCCATCTCTATGCTTCTCTTCTAGGCCAGTATTTCTCCAAATTTTGTTTTGACCAAGGAGCCTGTATTCACTGCTTCAGTGGATGGTGCTGCCAGCAGTCACCCAGGTCCAGAAGCTGGGAATCAGCCTTTGTCCCCACTTGACTTTCAGAGCAGCCCTCAAAGACTCTGCTTCCTCATATGTCTTGTATTCACCATCTTTGCCTCTCAACCAACACCATCCTGGTTCAAATCTTGCCCCCTCGCTGTTTCCCTTGGCTTCCATCTTGTTTAAAACCAGCTCAAAAGCAACTGGCCTGCAGTCACATTGCCAAAAAAACCCTTTTGCCTAAGGATCAATTCTTCTAAAGACCAGTTTATCTCAAATTAAGTATTCTTGATCAGATCTATTTGATCTTCCTGTTATATTTCTTGCCATTTTTATTTTATTTTAAAGGTTTTTGAAACCAATTCATGCAAGTGCATTTGACTTATATTTGTATTTCTAAAAGTGTTTATTGAACAGGCAGCTTTTTTGAATTATTTTGTATTCCTACGGACTCTTAGGTATCTTCCTCTTCTTAAAGAATATCTTTCAGCATTTCATATAATAGTGGTTTGGTGGTGATGAACTCCTTTAGCTTTTTCTTATCTGCGAAGCACTTTATCTGATACTCGATTCTGAATGATAGCTTTGCTGGATAGAGTAATCTTGGTTGTAGATTCTTGCTCTTCATTATTTTGAATATTTCTTGCCACTCGCGTCTGGCCTGCATCATTTCTGTTGAGAAATCCGCTGACAATCGGATGGGTGCTCCCCTGTAGGTAACCAACTGTTTTTCTCTTGCTGCTTTTAATATTCTCTCTTTATCTTTTGCTCTTGGCATTTTAATTATGATATGTCTTGGTGTGGTCCTCTTTAGATTCCTATATTTTGGGGTTCTGTGTACTTCTTGGGCTTTTAAGTCAGTTTCTTTCACCAGGTGGGGAAAGTTTTCAGTCACTATTTCTTCAAGTAGGTTTTCATTAACTTGTTCTCTCTCTTTTTCTGGCACCCCAATAATTCGGATGTTGGCTTGCTTGAGGTTGTCCCAGAGGCCCCTTACGCTATCTTCAATTATCTGAATTCTTTTTGTTTCTTGCTTTTCCAGCTGAGTGGATTTTGCTTCTTTGTATTTCAAATCTTTGACTTGGTTCTTGTGGCCCTCTGGACTGCTTTTAGGACTTTGTGTAATATTTTTTATTTCAGTCTGTGTATGCTTGATTTCTAGTTGGTCCTTTTTTTTTTATCTGTGAGGGTCTGGTTCGTATCCTCAGAGGTCTTGTTCATTTCCCTGAGGGTCTCATTCATTTGCTTGTAAGTATCATTCATCTCCTTGTAATTCTCATTCATTTGCTGGTTGGTCTTGTTTATTTCCTGGTAATTCTCATTAATTTGATCGGCCTTTTGTAGGAGCCTCTTGAAAAGCCTTATAACCGTGGTTTTGAACTCAATGTCTTGTCGTCTTTTCTCCTCCATTTCTTTCACACCTGATTTCTTTCCATATCTCTGCATGGTGGTTGCTTTATGTGGTGGATATCCTCAAAGCGACAGTGGCTCAGTCTCCCCGGTTACCTGAGGTGGGTACTCTTACTGCAATCCTTTATGGGTTGTATTCAGTGTTTTTGAATTTAAACCCAGGTTTTTGTTGTTAGCCCTAGGAGGGTTTGACCTCCAGGCCAATTGGCTGTGAAGGGAGACTGAGTTCAGATTGGATGGGCGGAGTCTCTGGGCTGCGCGCAGCGGCAGCGTGGCGTCGGCAGCTGGGTCCTATGCGGTGCTTGCGCACGGGTCTCTGTTGGATGGGGATGGCTGCAGACTCCTCCAAGAAAAAGCCGCTAGTCTCTTCCCCTTGCCAGACAACTCTGCCTTTCCCCAAATGTGCCTGCACACCAAAAGTCCAGCCCAGGGCTGTAAAATAGATGGTTTCCGGAACCAAGTTTCCAGGGGGCAAGTCGCGGGTTTGCGCACCGCGCCCCGCTTCCAGGGTGCGTCCCAGGACCTCGGACCGCGCCCAGTTCCGGGTAATCTTATGATCATTAACTTTAAAGCTAACCAGTATTTAGCCCTTTTGTCTAGACACTTTCCTCAAAATAGAGCTGCCCTGGCAAGAAATATTCACGGTCCTAATTACAATCAATTGTTATGCACTATGTCATCGCAATCCCTTAACTAATGGCACATAAAATCCAGATGGAAACTGGTTTGTATTAATTGTTTTATATGATGTATATTATTTTATGAATTAGGACCCTTGGAAAAGATGATTGTTATATATAATATGCCAGATTTGCCAATGACTGGTATATAACATGCTCAACTTGGACTGAGTAAGATTCTGAGATGAGGTCCTGGTACCACCACTTGTAGCAAAATATTATATCTCATGCTTGAACTGCATTAACCATTAGAAAGGAGACATTTGACTCAAACTCTAAACAGGAGCCTGGCTGGTGTGGCTCATTTGGTTGAGGCTGGTCCCATGCACCAGGAGGTTGCCAGTTTGATTCCTGGTCGGGGCACCCATTTGTGTTCTCAGCTCCATCCCCCATAGTGGGTGTGTAGGAAACAGCTGGTTGGTGTTTTTCTCTCATCAATGTTTCTATCTCTCTCTTTCCCTCTCTCTGAAATCAATGTAAACATATTTTAAAAAATTTTAACAAAAAAACTCCACTGGAATGAAATAGACTGTTATTGGTAAAATTAATGAACTTTGACCTAGGAAAGTAGATCGGATTTGTCTGGGTTCTAAAACAGATATGGCAAATATCTGGCATAGGGCTGCCACCCCCTACCATGGCCAATGCAAATTCCACAAATTGATCACTGCAACCTTTTAGGTTGAGCTGGGATATGGCTCCAGAATCCTTAACACAGCATACCTGCCAACTGCTACTGAATGAGCAGAGTTGGCATGTAGTGCCCTTTTGCTAATTTTGCTCTCAAAATAGGATCCTTTTTTTGGGATAGTAAAGGCTCTCCTTAAAGAACAAAGGAGTTAAGAATAAGTTAACTTCACATGACAAAATTTTCCTTACTTTCTGGTGATGGGGAGGAGACATCTTAGGCTCACTTGAGCAGATTGACTTGAAGGCATTATGATGTCATTCCCTGGCTTAGAAGACTTCATGGACACTGTTTGCCCATATTTTCTTTTGCAAAGAGTTTGAACTTCTGGGGTGTAGGGCGCCATCCTGAGTCTGTATATTGGGACCAAAGGTGTTTAAGGCAAGAGCCTGATCTTTAGCAGTGTTCATTGTGGGAAGCTGCACCATCTAGGAGAGATCCTGGCAGGGGGAGGGGGTGAGGGAGGGCAGGGGTTCAGAGACCTAGGGATCACTTAGGACAAATCTCTTCCTCTCTACCATCTGATTTCTCACTTGCAAAGTCAGGAGATTGAGTTACATCAGTGGTTCTCAGCAGGTGCTATTATCCCCAGGCTCTTCCTGGAAATGTGTGGGCACATTTTTTATTCTCAGGATGACTGTTGAGTTGCCACTGGCACCGAGTGGGTGGCTTCAAGGATGCTAGGTATCTTCCTATGGGCAGCACAGCTTCATTCAACAAAGAATTCTCTTGTGACCTGTGTGATTTCTAAATGCCACACAGGATGTTTGTTTGATGAAAATCCTGTTTATAATGAACTGAATTGACAACTTAATTGTTTTACATGTAAAGTCAAAGCACTTTTTTTTTTTTTTTTGGCATGGGTTTAAAATCTGTTGAATTTTCCAGGAAAGCAATTACCACAAGAGCTGAAGGATGATTTGTTTCTCTAGGAGTTATTGTTCACCATCTTGGAAAAGCACATAACCAATGGCAATAAAGAATCTGCATTTGAATAGCCAGTGCAACCCCACCTGGATCAGTGTGACATTTAAAAATTAAAATATGTGGTTAGATTCTAGTTTCTATGATTTCATTTCAGGATGGTAAGGGGCAATACAAAATAGCTATTGTAAAAGGGTATATTAGTTCTGATTGGGCTAAAAACCATTGGTCTGAAGATTCTCCAAAGAGCCCTGGTTGGTTGGCTAAGTTGGTTGGAGTGTCATCTTGTGCACCAAAAGGTTGCAGGTTGATTCTTGGTCAGGGCTCACTTCAAGGTTGCGGGTTCAGTACTTGGTTGGGGTGTGTATAGGAGGCAACCAATCAATATTTCTCACATCAGTGTTCCTCTCTCCCTCCCTGCTACTCTCCCTTCCTTTCTCGGTAAAAATAAGTGGAAAAAAAATCCTTGGGTGGGGATTAAAGAAAAAGATTCTACAAAGACCTTTCTTTAGCTCTAACATTGAGTCTGTGCGAGTAGGAAAGAGATTCACATAGCATGGAGAGCAGCATTAGAAATGGATCAAGACAAATCGATGTTCTCAAATTGAGCAGAGCCACTGCTGAGAGCGTCCATTGCTGCATAACCCTGGTTCTGTGGTGAAATCTTTGATTTTGGACTCTGTGTCCAAATGGGATTTGAATGAGAAACCCCTAGTTAGGCAGTCGCATGAATCTTTTACTGTTGGTAACTCAATCTGCACCTACTGTATATGGAAGCTTTACTCATGGCTCCTTTCCTTCTATCTGTAATCCTTCCTCTGCCCTGTTTTCATGATGTAATTTTAGGAGAATTAAACTTGAACAGCCCCAAATTATATAATTAATTACATTCAGTTTCAATTACAATCACTAATTGATCTAAGCCTGCTAGCACAACACTTTCATTATTTGGCACACAATTATTGAGCGCCTACTTTGTGCTGGGAATAAAGTAGGAAATGGTCAATTTCTACCAAGGAGGGAGGATGTGTGTGTGTGTGGGGGGGTAGTGTTTGTAGTTGTCAAAGATTTGGTGGGAGAAGTGGCAGGTGAGTAAGCCCCGCTGCCCTTCTAGTTTACCTGTGAACGACTGTGCTCTCAAAATCTCACATGGCCACACTCTGGCATCAGGCAGGCTGGTTTTGGCACCAGATGTTGCACATTGTACTCTAGATTTCGCTGGTTTTCTCTTTCTTTGACTGTGGAATAATAATTAGTTTAGAAATTAATAGATATAGTGAACACCTGCCATGTAAGGTGCTCTTAGTCACCTCACAGGTCCTCCTACTCCTAATCCTCTCTCAGGGCTCTTTCCTTTCTCTCTCTAATCGAAGGTCTTGCTATCCAAACTTGAATATGCATTCTTGTTACATGATGAGTCCGAATTGTAGGTCGGGTGGGGTCTGGGGTTCTGCATTTCCAATAGGCCCCCAGGTATCACTGCTGCTGCTGGTCTATAGGCCACACTTTGAATAGCAAGGTGCTAGGGTCACTAGGTCACCTTTCTTTTTGGTGCTGTCATTCATTGAAGGGGGAAGCCAGAGCAAAGTTATTCAGCCAACTTTAGGAGATTGTCTAGACACGGTTCTCCTAGAGCAGGGCAACTACTGCTCAGTTGCATTGGGGTTACATCCTCCCAGTCATCCCATGTTCTTTTAAGGGGCAGGGTGTGCTTTCTTACTTCTCCTGGTATTAAGTGGCTCACAAAATGAGTTCAGATGTAGTAATGAAGATGAAATGTCCCTGAGGCAGGTTAGGCATTTGTTAAGTGATTTATTAATGTAGTACCTCCTGTCCACCTAGGACAAACATGTCAAACTTGCAGTCTGTGGGCTGCATGCCTTGTTAGGATGAGCTGAGAGAGAGAGAGAGAGAGAGAGAGAGAGAGAGAGAGAGAGAGAGAGAAACAATGCCAGCAGTCACCAGGTCCAAAAGCTGGGAATCAATGTTTGCCCCTTCTTGACCTTCAAAGCAGCCCCCAAAGACTCTGTTTCCTTATATGTCTTCTATTTACCATCTCTGCCTTTCAACCAACATCATCCTGGTTCAAATCGTATGCCCTCAGGAGAATTGCCTAAAGTTCAATTCTCCTAAAGACCAGTTTGTTATTACTCCCTGCAGTGGGAAAGGCAGGCCTGGATTACCAGGTGACCAGCACCCCATGTAGAGCAACCTGTCTTCGCTCTGTTCCAGGGACATTAAGGACCAGCAGAACCCTGGCACCCAGGTGGTTGAATGCCCATCTTCCCCAGGATGCAGGCAGGATGGTCCACTTGGGAGCTTGACTCAGAGCCCTCTGGGAACCAGAGACCAAAATGGAAAGGACCTGCTCCCATAGTGCCTCCACTTCGCCTCCTTCCTCGTTTGCCTCTTCTATTTCCTTCTTCCCTGCAGGCCCTCAGCTTCCAGGAACACCGATGTAGCTGCTGGGCAAAGGAAAGTGGTGTTGGCAATTGGGTTGTTTCTCAGGAAAGTGGGAGAGCTGCAATCACGTCTGTTGTCATCGCAGGGGGTCTGATGACCGCTCATCAGGCTGAGAATCATGGAGATGGGACCCCTTCTCCTCTGACCTGTCCCTTCCTGCTCACACTCTGCCGCTCAGAGCACTTTTCTGCTTTTGGGCACCTCAGCCTCCGCCTGCCTCTCCCTGTCTGCCCCCACTTCAGACTCAGTCCATTCAGCCAGGAGGGAGAGGTTTCATCATAGTCATTTCTCCCCTCTCCCCTGAGTCCTGACCGTTTCTGTGGGGACAGAGAGGGGCCATCCTGCCTTGGATGTTGTCCAGCTATGTGGGCATTTACTGGGCTGAACTTGTCCATGTTCAGTTTCAGCCCCGTTTACCTTTCCTGGGGATAGTGACCAAGTCTGTCTGCTTCCTTTCTGTGTCCACCGGTCAGAGAGGGCAGCTGTGTGGTGACTTCCGTGCATCAGTCACAGGAAGCTTCTCCTAAACTGTGCTGGGACACGGGGCCTCAGAGGTTGTAAACTAGAAACCGCTCTTTTTCAGGGCCCTTGCCTCCAGCCCAGAGGGGCTTTTTCTAGGAAATGGTCACAGATGTCCTGTGATGTCACACCCCTCCGGACTCCTGAGACTTAAAATAGGGGCAAAGAAGGGGATCCGGTGATGGGTGATGTCTCAGCTTTCATCCTTTCCCCTGACTCTTTCCCTTCCCACCAGGCTGGAAACATATATCTATATCTATATCTATATCTATATCTATATCTATATCCTATCTAATAAAAGAGTAATTTGCAAATTGACCATCACTTCAACACACAGGAGGGCTGCCCCCATGTGGTCAAAGTTCCTGCCCTATGTGGACACAAGATGGCCACCACAAGATGGCCAGCAGGGGAGGGCCATTGGGAGGTTCCAGGCCCTGCAAGGGAGGGCAGTTGTGGGCCATCAGGCCAGCAGGGGAGGGCAGTTGGGAGGGATCAGGCCTGCAAGGAAGGGCAGTTGGGGGTGACCAGGCCAGCAGAGGAGGGAAGTTGGGGGCAAACAGGCTGACAGGGAGCAGTTAGGGGCAATCAGGGAGGCAGGCAGGTGAGCAGTTTGGAGCCAGCAGTCCTGGATTATGAGAAGGATGTCCGACTGCCCATTTAGGCCAGATCCTACTGGGATCTGGCCTAAATGGGCAGTTGGACATCCCTCGAGGGGTCCCAGATTGGAGAGGTTGTAGGCTGGGCTAAGGGACATCCCCCGCCCCCTGTGCACAAATTTTGTGCACGGGGCCTCTAGTACACACACACACACACACACACACACACACACACACATATATATATATTATATATTTATATATATACACACAAAATTAGGGTGGGGTTGGGGGAAGTGGTGGAGGGAGTCTTGGTCTTATTCCTAATGTTTGCTTAAGTTTTGAATCTATTCCATTCTCTGAAAGAAGATCCAAATAGTTAGATTTTTGAAATCAAAAGTCAGCAAGTAGGTGCTCAGTAAATACTTGCTGAATGAATGGTAGTCCATATTTTCAATTATAATCCCAAAATAGTGGGGCCATATATTTTTTAAATATATTTTTATTGATTCCAGAGAGGAAAGGGGAAGGAGATAGAGATAGAAACCTCAGTGATGAGAGAGAATCATTGATTGGCTGCCTCCTGCACACCCCCTAATGGGGATCAAGCCCAAAACCCGGACATGTGCCTCAGTCCCCAAGCTGATGCTCTCTCCACTGAGCCAAACCAGATAGGGCTAGGGCCATATTTTAAATCTCACGCTCTCCCATTCCCTTTCTCCCACTGCCTGACACTAAATGCTTGGCTTCTCAAAGCCGCAGTAACAGGATCTTAAGGAAACAGCATCCTTTTTTCCCACAGGACTGACAAAGTGGAAGAGAACATCAGGTGAGGTAGCTGCTACTCATATGTTGAATAGTGTGAGTTCAATTCTATTAATATTCCTCATTTACAGACAACTACATGAATAGAGAGGGTATAAGAATTTGCCAGGGCCACTCAGCAAACCTGGCGTCAGAAGCCAGGCTTTAGTTTTCATGTTTTCACTGCTGCGCTGTAACTGCTTTGATAAGAGCCGATCAAGACTGTCCCAAAGTGGTAGAGGATTCCATCTCCAGTGCCCTCCATGCTCACCACGAAATGCAGGAAGGGCACACTTAGAGTGCAGCCACGTAAATGAGCGGGGTCCTAAGGGGGCTGAAACGCCCTGCCAGAAAGCGCTCCAGACAGAGGGCCAGGGGGCATGGGTTCTCATCCTGCCTCAACTAGCCTTGGATTAGTTGCTGTCCGCTCTGGACATCCCCTTCCTCATGGTGCAGAGCGGGAGCTGGCTCCCATAACCTCACAAGTTCTTCCTCCTTGGAAATTCCAGTCTACAATCAAGGCTCCACTAACACCGGGAGATTAGCACATCAACAAATAACTGGTGCCTGCTGGGCAGACTTTCTCTGATGGTGACTAGGAACTAGGGACTTGGAAAAGGGGTGTCACTGAAATGCTGTCCCTGTAGATTGGTGCATTTTCTTCTTTTGCACCTATTCCTTGTTCTGTTTGCCCTGAGCCGACATTCGGAGGTTCAGGGTTCTCTATCTGGGGAATGCTCCAAGCCTTCCTTCCCAAAGATGTGCCCTCTTGGTGGTCCTGCCTGTGTTCGGTCACTGTGCTAGGTTTTCCACCACCTTTTAAAATGGCGCTGGCAGGCATCCTCTGGGTTGCAAACAAATGCCTCTCAGAACCCCATGGAATAGCATTGGTCTTATTTTTCTTTAACAAACCAATCAGAACTGAATTAAAGTCAGAACAACTTTGGTGAGGTTCCAGATGGGAAGTAGCCTGCCGACACCTTGATTTTATTTTTGTGATATCCTGAGCAGAGAACCTAGCAAGACCATGCCTGACTTCTGGCCTATGGAGCTGTGAGCTATTAAGTAGGTGTTGCTTTAAGCTTCCCAGTTCCTAGTAATTTGTTGCACGGCATAGAAAATATACACATTCAGAGATAAGAAAGCTACAGAAACCCAATGTTCAAAATCAGTATCATTAAGAGTGGGACAACTAGATATTATGCACTTGCAGATGTGATAGGAAATTCAGTAGAAAGTTCACAATATCAATTTAAAATATTTTGACCTATCATCTCAATCTGAATCAGACCAAGCTGTTAGATTATGTGACTTATTTGCATTTGTAAAAATGCATAAAACTGTAAAGTAAAAAGGATGGTGTTTACTATATATAAATTATACCTCAATAAATCTTGCTTAAAAAACACCAAGCTTTTAGATATACCTCATTTTGCAGGAAATGATAGTGATAATTAAATGAAAGCATAAGGAAATAGACATGTTTAAAATGTAGGCCAGTTTACATGACAACTGGCTGGGTCTCTTCAGAGTCAATGTCAGGAGGGGGACTAGATAAGACTTAAGAAGCATTATAAACAAATTAATTGCATGAAAATTACTGGATTCTTATTTCAAAGAAATGGCTCTAAAATAGAATTTTAGGACAACTGTAGAAATTGGAAGTGAGTTTTAGGTGATATTAGGGATTACTGCTGTTATTATTAGGTATAATATTGATACTGTTACTGGAGAAATATCCCTGCTCTTTGGAAATACATGCTGCAATATTTGTGGGTGAAGTGTCATGATGTTTTAAATTTACTGTGGAATGGCTCAGTGATGAGGCACAGTTATTAATGATGGTTGAAACTAGATAGATGGTTCTTGGGTGTTCATTGCACACCTTTCCTGCATGTTTGAAATTAGGATGGAAGTCGCATGGAAGCAAATAAACAAAAAATAGGAGACAGCTGCTGCTGATGCACATAGCTGCCCTCCACTGCCCCTAACCCCAAGGTGGGTGATGGACTGTATACTATGGAGCCTAATGACCAGTGCAAAAACTCATGCCTCAGCAACTGCCGCTGGCAAAGAAGAGGGCTGCCGCCTCTCTCCCACCTTCCCAATCCTGCATGTGTGCTTGACCAGACCGCATCCAGAACCCTGCAGGCCAGGGACATTATACTACGCAGGTAATGGAGTTAAGCATCTCCCAAAGCCCTGGGAGGCCCTAGTAATGTGTTCACATGGTCATGTGCTTGTATAACCATCTCTGCAGAAGGGAGATATTTCAATTGCAGATCTTAAGGCTGTTGCCTATTTCTACTCTGATTTTCCTTGGGTCACACTTTTCCCTTGATGGGATGGTATTAGAATGGCTGTGGGAATTTTTGGGAGCCAGCTAAGAGGAAGTTGGACTGGGGATGCATTTAGTTGGTGTTTAGTGGGATATGTGTCTACAGTTTGCAGTTATTTTCTAGTTGTCTTGTTGCAGGAATGGCTTGATAAATACTGCTCCCTGTGTCAGCTCTCCTGGGTGCAGGGTCAAAGGTCAAAGCATAATGCTATTGTGTCCTGTGCCCAGCACAAGAAATACTTAGTGGTGGAGGAGAAAAAAAGATTAAAATGTACAGAGCCAGAAGCTGGTCTGTGTAATGTTCTTCCACTTACCAGATGTATAAAATTATAAGTGGAAAATTTGGCACTCAATGATGCCTGGTAAAATGGAAGCTTTCTGTTATCAGAAAAATGCTTAATAACTTAGCTTCTACATTTATAAACACGCCAAATAGTTTTTTGATGGGCATTATGAATCACACAGTTTATCAGAATTCCTACAGTTATAGGGCAAAACCTGTAGTAGTGCTAAAATAGTATTTCTCACATGTTTTATATATATCAACTATCAACAATATAAATAAATTTTAATGAGCCATGCTATAGAAAAAATTCAATTTTATTTTTATCCTTCAGAAGATATATAAATCTTATTTTATGAAAAACTAATTAAAGCTTAAAAAAAGGGAAGAACCTATTATAAAGATATGTTGGGCAATTGAATAATTGTATTATTTTTCTCAGATTTTGTGATGTTAGTATTTATTTTTTATTTTTTTATTTTTTGCAGTATAACTTAGATTTAATAGTAGTACATATGTTTTCCTTTTTTCCCTTCATTATCCTACCCCCAGACTCCCCCAACCCCCAGTACATGTCCCCACCTGCCCCCCTCCCCATCCCAGTGTCTTTCATTCATTGGTTATGCTCATATGCATGCATACAAGTCCTTTTTGGTTGATCTCCCCCAGCAACTGCCCCCCACCCTCCCCAGCCTTCCCCCTGTAGCCTGACAGCCTGTTCAATGCCTCCCTGTGTGATGTTAGTATTATTTCAGCATTAAAAACTTTATATTATATTTTCTTTCTCATTCTAAACAGGTATTTGTAATTTTGTATTATTTTACTTAAAGAAGGCCTCCACAATGGTATAAGCTTTGGGCTGAGGATGGCAGAGCCAAAGATAGAATTCTGTTCCTTTTTGATAATTGTAAGCCCTTGGCTGCTCTGGATGATCCACCACCAGTCTCTTTTTATTTGAGGGAGAAACAAATATCTATATTGTTTAAGTGACTGTTCTTTTGGCTTTTCTGTTATGAACAAACAAACAGAATCTTGACTGATATGCCCTTTGACTCAACAGTTCTACTTCCAGGAATCTGTCCTATGGGTATCCTGGGACATATGCAAAATGACAGAAGGTTTGGGTCATTAATGGCAGCAAAGGATGGGGAACAACCTATATGTCTATTAATGGAGACTGGTTAAATAAATTATGTATATCCATTCAGTGAAATAGTAAACATTGGATATTAGGAGGAAGCTCATTGTAGCAATATATAATTATCTGAGATATACTGTTAATAGAAAAAAGGAAGTGCAGAGCATTGTGAATACTGTGCTATTATTTCTGTAATACATATTTGTAAATGTGTTTATGTAAGTGTATATAAATTCTAATATATAAAAACCCAGGGTTGTAACATCCAAAACAAATGAAGGTTCGACAGACTGGAAGTCAGTGCTAGGTTGCTGTGGTGACCCAGCACCAACTGCCTGCCTGTAGACACTGTGACCCAGCACTGACTGCTGAGGGGGCTGTGGATCAGGCCTGAGGGAGGTCCAGGGAGAAAGAAGCAGGGTCTGATCAGTAGCCTCTGTGGCAGCTGTTGATTAGCCCTTGCCTCTCTCTTTCTCTTAGAACTTGGCCAGCAGCCACGCCTCTCTGTCTATCTGGCCTCCACTGGGGCTGCTGATCAGCCCTCCCTCTCTGACCAGGCCCATTGATAGGCCCAGAGACACTGACTGGCATAGAAACTGATCAATCAGAACCAAATCTGGGTGAAGTGCGAGGAGCCAATGGCTGCCTAGGAAGTGGAGCTTTAGATGCTGACTAGCATAGAAACTAACCAATCAAAACCTAGTCTGGGTGAACTGCAAAAGCAGAACCTGAGGTGGGGGCTGAGAAAGGGTTTTAAGGGCAGCAGCTGGTTTGTGTAAGGTGTAAGAAAGGGGTTCAATTTTTTAATGACCAGTTTGGCAATATAGTGCATATGGCTAGCTATCAGTCCAGATATAGGGATTATGTATTTCTATCTGCCAAGAACATCTCCTCTTGATGAAAAAGGCTCCCCACCCCCATTTAAGCAACTCTATCCTATATAATTTATTTATACTACCTAAAGGGTAATATGCTAATTAGACTGGGTCAACTGGCCATCTTCCAGATGTCCGACTTCCATTCAGACAAAGCCATGGTGGTGGGGGCCAAGGTAGAGGTCATTAGGGGTGATCAGGCCAGCAGGGGAGGGCCATTAGGGGCAAGATCAGGCTGGCAGATGAGGGCAGTTGGGGGCAAGATCAGGCCTGCAGGGTAGGGCAGTTGGGGGCGAGATCAGTTCGGCAGGAGAGGGCAGTTAGGGGTAATTAGGCAGGCAGGGGAGAGGGCGAGATCAGGCTGGAAGGGGAAGACAGTTGTGGGTGAGATCAGGCCAGTAGGGGAGGGCCATCAGGCTGGCAGTGGAGGGCAGTTGGGAGTGATCACGCAGGCAGGGGAGAGGGCAAGGTCAGGCTGGCAAGGGAGGGCAGTTCTTTATGAAGGCAGGAACTAGATTTACTAAAATCAACACTTGGATCCCAAAGCAGAGTACTGATATATAATAAGCACTAATCCATAACAATTTGATGAATGGATGAATGAATGAATGGATGGGTGAACGTTTCCATTTTTGGGTCAGTTACCTGAGGATCAGTTTCATATATTGATCATTGCCATTATGGATTGAATGTTCCTGTCCCCACCTCCCACAAAAATTTTACATATTGAAGCCCTAATCCCCAAAGTGATGGTATTTAGAGATGGAGCCTTTGGGAGGTAATTACGGTTAGATAGATCATGAGGATAGGGCCCTCATGACATGATTGGTGGATTTATAAGAAGAGGAACCTTGCACACACCAAGGAAAGCCATATGGACATAGGAAGAAAGTGGCCAGCTACAAGTCAGGAAGAGAGCTCTCAGAGGAATCAAATTTGCTGGCACCTTGATCTTATATTTCTGACTCTAGAACCATGAGCATCTGTTGTGTAAGCCACCAAGTCTATGGTATTTTATATGGCAGCTGAGCAGACTAAGACAGGTGGCCTACCTGGCCCTGGTATGGGATAGGAGAGTTCTCTCATTGGTGGAGGTGGAGTTCATGGAGGAGGCAGGGTTTGGAGATCTTCTTGAATGAAGATGGGAAGCACTTTACAAGATGTCAACACTTCTACCTGTCTTGGCAAAATTCCCTCTGTGCCTGCAGTTTCTTTAAAGCATTTCTCCTCAGCTGCTGCCCTCATGATGGTTGGTATTCCCATGCCAGGGAATATGTTCCCTGGGGATGCTCAGGTTTTGATGAAGTATAAAAAAACTGAGTGGGAGAAAGTAAAGTGAAATAATTGGTAAATGTCACAGTTACTAAGAATATACCAGTGCTGATGATTCGCTTGGATTGTGCCATATTTGAAATGTGTTGTGAGTTTTGCAGGTACCATTGAGCAAGCTGGCATGCCATCCTGTCTTCTACTCAAGAGCACAAATCAGATTCAAGTGACTGTGATGTTATTTTAGGGGAGATTGAATTTACTCCAGTTTTCTAAAAAGTAGCTAATTCACAAATTTTAGCATTATATTATTAATAGGAACAAAATATCTCACAACTGACTGAGACACTCTAAAGTAGAGAACAACTATCCCTTTGTTTTCATATTGCCTTATCCATCACTTAAAATAGTAAATGTTCTTGAAGGATAACATGTTACCCCTTATCCACTTGTGTACATGATGGAGTGGTGTCAGGTGTGATATGGAGGTTGTGTGTGTGTGTGTGTAGAGAGAGCTGAGTGGAAGGGGTAGGGCTGTTGAAAAGGGGTGGGTGGAGAAGGGGACTGAATGCTCCAAAGTCTTATAATTTTTGCTTTGGGCCCCACAGCAGACACTCCACCCTAAATATCAACCATTATTGTATCTTTAAAAAAATCTTTTTATAGAAAAATTTTCTTACAGCAAATTCATCATGGGATGAAGATGTTTGTGGCAAAAATGCTTCTGACAAAAATGCTGCAGTGAAAATACTGGACATGCCCTGAGATACCTTTCATCGCTGACACTTTATGGCTGGAAGATTGTGAAGGAGAATGAAATGGTTAGTTTTTGGTGGCTTGCCCTTTCTCATCTCAATGTTTCTCCCCCTGTCACTGGCTTTGGGCTCAGGACATTCTTGATGCTACTGGATGGTTTGCAGCAATCGCCAACCTTTCGGACCTCACGGACCACCAATGGTCTGCAGACCCCCTGTTGGCAACTGATGGTTTAGGACTCCAAAATGGTCACCTTAGTCACCAGTATTGATTATAGTGAATTTTTTTTCCTTGTCTGCTTATCTCTGTCCATCCATGAGGTTGAATTTCTCATTTCTCCTCTTAGCTTTCATTCATGACAATGGTGCTATTTGGTCATTCATTCATTTATTCATTCACTAGGTACCAGGGATGGTGCTAAGGGCAGAGGATGTAGTGAGAAAGAACTGGACATTGTCTTGTGCTTGTGAAATGAGCATGATGATGGGGGAGACAAATCTGACAACAGGTATGATGAGAAAGGAACCAGCTTGTTGAGGGCAGTTATTGGGGGGAATTAATGGGAAGAAGGGTGGGATAAGTAAGATCTCTTTGAGGACCAGACTGTTGAGCTGAAGCTTAATGGTAAGTAGGAGGAAGAGAAAAGAAGCAAGTATTTGTGTGTGTGGTGGGGAGGGATTGTAAGGCTGGGAAGGGGGATGTCAGCTCCATGAGAGCAAGGATTTTTGACTCTTATTTGCTGCTGTATCCCAATGCCTTAAGTGGTAGGCACTCAATGAGTAATTATTGAAAGAAAGAATAAATTGAGCCACACAGGTAAAGTCCCTGTGGTATGAAAGGAGCTGAAAGAAAGCCAGGGTACCTGCTGTTTTCAGAAGCTCTAAGCAGCGAGAGTTGAAGTCAGGGAGTTGATGAGGAGGCTCACCTCGTTTGCATTTTCCCCCAAAACAGATGCTGAGACCAGAACCTGGTTTATTTGTGAAACTAAGAATGGGAGAAGTGAAGAAAAGAGAGAAAAGTCAGTAAGTAAAGCAGTAGTTAATGAATGGGGGTTGAAAACCATTGGGATCTCTGAGTAATCTTGTAGAACAAGTCTGAGCATTGTCCTCCCGAGGGTTGGGGACCAACATTCATCTGTGACTCATGCTCTCACTGGTTGAGAAGTGTCCCTGGGAACATCGAGTCCCTACACTTCTGGGCTGCCCTGCTCTGCGTTGAGGAAACTCTTGGACAGAGGAGTCACTTGGGGTGGGAAGGGGCCATCTTCTCAGCCACCCTCTACTACTGCTACAGGTGAACTTAGAGGAGGCTGGAGGGTCTGGCTGGGCATCAGCAGGGTCTGACAAGAGGGAATTGTGGTTTTGAGGACTGTGGCTGTGGAAGGTGATAAGCAGTTGAGTCAGAGCTCTTTCTCTCTTCCTCTCTCTCTCCCACAAGTATATATTGCTGTGGTTTTGGCTTTCTGGAAAGTTGAGTTCATGGAGCAGGCAGTTGAAGGAGTGTCCTTGCACCAACATCTGTGGTAAGGAGGGGACAAATACAGGACTGGGCAAAGGGAGAATCTGACAGTTTCAGGCAACCCCATAGGGGGTTACAGAGCTCGATCTGCTCTTCACAGTGTCCTGGGCGGGGTGCCGAGGCTGGCCCTCCATCCTCCCAAGGCAGCTCTTGCAGGCAGCTCTGTTCAGCTGGGGCAGTTGCTATCATAGAGTCTACCACAATTATTCAAAGTCTTTTGTATATTGGGCACTGTTGTGGTTACTGAGAGTGTAGCAGTGAATAGGGTGAGGAAGTGAGGGGGAGAGAACAAACATCAGGCAAAGCAGAAAAACAAACAGGGTTAGCTGAATGATGATGTCTAGGCCGGAGGATGAAGGTAGAATGGGAATGAGGGAAACTTGGAAGAAAAAAGCAATCTCACCCTGACAATTTGGTGGTGGGCAGCTGCTACTTGCACTGGACTCCCTAGGAGCTGTGATCTGCCCCATCTCTTGGCCATAATTCCCCTCCTCTATGCAGGGGCAGCCCCCTCCTGAGGGCAGCATTGAGACCCTCTGCTTTCTTCATTTCTTTTAAAAATTATTTATTATTTAAAGTATTACGTATGTCTTCTTATTTCCCAATTGACCTTTCCCTGGCCATTCCCACCCTCAAGCACATGCCCTAACCCTCCTACTGTCTGTGTCCATGGGTTATGCTTATATGCATGCATACAAGTCCTTTGGTTGATCTCTTACCACTTGCCCATCCCCCTCTCCCGCCTTCCCCTAAAGCTTGGCAGTCTATTCAATGCTACTCTGTCTCTGTATCTATTTTTGTTCATCAGTTTATGTTGTTAATTATATTCCACAAACGAGTGAGGTCATCTGATATTTATTTTTCTCTGACTGACTTATCTCGATTAGCATAATGCTCTCCAGGTCCATCCAATGCTTTTTGAATGGTAAGAGTTCCTTCTTTTTTACAGCAGCATAGTATTCCATTGTATAGATGTACCAAAGATTTTTTTTTTGTACCAAAGATTTTTAATCCTTTCATCTGCTGATAGGCCCTTAGGCTGTTTCCAAATCTTAGCTATTGTAAATTGTGCTTCTATGAACATAGGGGTGCATATGTCCTTTCTGATTTTATTTCTGGTTTCTTGGGATATATTCCAAGAAATTGAATTACTGAGTCAAATGGGAGTTCCATTTTTAAAAATAAATATTTATTATTCAGATTATTACAATTGTTCCTCTTTCCCCTCCCCCCGCAAGAGCTCCCCTCCACTCGGTTCCCACCCCACCCCTCTGCCCTTATCCCCATGCCCCCCACTGTCCTCATCCATAGGTGTATGATTTTTTGTCCAGTCTCTTCCTGTAACCCCCATATTCCTTTCCCCCTGAGAATTATCAGTCCACTCTATTTCTATAATTCCATTATATTCACCAGTTTATTCTGTTCATCACATTTTTAATTCACTTAATTTTTAGATTCACTTGTTGATAGATATGTTTCTGTTCATAATTTTTATTTTTACCTTTTTCTTCTTCCTCCTCTTCTTAAAGAATACCTTTCAGCATTTCATATAATACTGGTTTGGTGATGATGAACTCCTTTAGCTTTTTCTTGTTTGTGAAGTTCTTTATCTGACCTTCAATTCTGAATGATAGAATTTCTGGGTAGAGTAATCTTGGTGGTGGGTTTTTGCTATTCATTACTTTGAATATTTCTTGCCACTGCTGTCTGGCCTGCATAGTTTCTTTTTTTTAAAAAATATATTTTTATTTATTTTTTACGGAGAGGAAAGGAGAAGGACAGAAAGTCAGAAACATCGATGAGAGAGAAACATAGATCAGCTGTCTCTTGCACACCCCATACTGGGGGATGTGCCTACAGCCAAGGTACATGCCCTTGATGGGAACTGAACCCAGGACCTTTCAGTCCGCAGGCTAATACTCTATGCACTGAGCCAAACAGGTTTCGGCGATGGCCTGCATAGTTTCTGTTGAGAAATCAGCTGACAATCATATGGGTGCTCCCTTGTAGGTAATTTTCTCTTGCTGCTTTTAATATTCTCTCTTTGTCTTTTGCTCTTGGCATTTTAATTATGATTTGTTTTTGTGTGGTCCTCTTTGGATTCCTTTTGTTTGGGGTTCTGTGCACTTTCTGGACTTGTAAGTCTATTTGTTTCACCAGATGGGGGAAGTTTTCAGTCATTATTTCTTCAAATACGTTTTCAGTAACTTGCTCTCTCTCTTCTTATGCCACCCCCATAATTTGGATGTTGGTATGCTTGAGGTTGTTTCAGAGGCTCCTTACACTATCTTTATATTTTTGGATTCTTTTCTCTTTTTGATTTTCTGGTTGGGTGTTTTTGCTTCTTTGTATTTCAAATCTTTGACTTGATTCTTGCGATCCTCTTATCTGTGGTTTAATCTCTGTATATTATTTTTTATTTCAGTTAGTGTATGCTTAATTTCTAGTTGGTCCTTTTTTATGTCCTGAGGGTCTCATGAAATTTATCAGCCTTTTCTAGAAAATTCTTTAAAAACCTTATAACCGTGGTTTTGAACTCTATATCCAGTAGTTTGTTTCATTCATCTTTCATTTGTGATCTGTTTCCTTGTCTCTAGATTTTGGCTGCTTCCCTGAGTTGATAAAGTGGCTTTGTGTGTCCTCTAGGGGACAGTGGCTCAGCCTCCCCAGTTACCTGAGGTAGACACTCTTGGTGAACCCCTTTGTGGGCTGTGTGCACAGTCTTGTTGTAGTTAAGCCTTGATTGTTGTTGGTATCACTGGGAGGAATTGACCTCCAGGCCAGTTGGCTGTGAGGATCAGCTGTGTCTACAATGGGAGAACTGTGCTGCAGATACCCTTATGAGGCAAGACTTGCTTCAATGGGGCTTTTGTGCTCATTGAATCTGCCCCCTGAGTGTATCTCTTATGGATCTGAGGAGTTGTAATCTGAATGGTCCTACTCTGACCCCTGGGTACACTGGCTCTTGGAGGTGCTAATTTAGCCTCTGCCTGAGGCCACCCAGCAGGAGCTAGGGAGAGATCTGCAGATTTCTCTTCTTTGTTTGGGTTTTGGAGGTGCCCATATGCGGCCCAGCTGTGAAGCAATGCAAGCTGCTATGGGGCCTTGGGCCTTCTTTTGGATGTTCTGGGTCTCTTGGACTCAGCTGCAGTTTGTTAGGCAAGTTTAGATTTCAAAGGACCAGGCCATTCATATGCAAAAGCCTCTGCACACAGCTTGGATGGGGCGTAGTCTCAGGATGGAGCAAATAGCAATAGCTGACCATTGGTCCTGCCATAAGAGGCTCACAGGTCTCAGTGTCCCTTGATAATCCCTGCAAACACCTCTGAGAGAAAGCCACCCTCAAGTTTTGCCCACTGCCAGACAGTCCAGTTTCTCCCCATATGAGTATGGATCCACAGAGTCTCACCTGGAAATGGAGTTCAGAGCAGTTGGGAGTTTATGTTTCTCTCCAGATTGAAAAAGCCAGCCATATACTCAGTTGCCAGCCCTCTTTGCTTGCAGGCCTCCGTACCTCTGCACTTTACTTCCACAGCTCCTTTGAGTCTCAGTGTGCTTTTCTCTTCCCTTCTAGTTGTAGAATTTCCACTTAGCTAGCCTTCTTGTGGTTCTGGATGATGTCCATTTTGTCTTTTAGTTGTAGTTTTGAAGTGGTGATGCAATGTAGGAAACCAGTCATTACCTCACCAATAGAGATGTAAATAGAACAAACAAGAAACCTGGTCAAACCTTAATGGATCTGTTTACTCACTGCTTAGGTGAGACATTGGTAGCTAAAGCAGATGCCACCTTTAGTCTTATGTTAAGTCTGAACTATTTACTCAGCGCTTACGTGAGACATTAGCTGCCACTTTTTAGTCTTACGTTAAGTATGAACTATTCACGTATTGTTTAGGTGACACATTGGTAATTGAAGAAGCTTCCACACTTTTAGTCTTATGTTAATTCTTGCTGGTTGATTTTATTGTTGGAATTTCCTGACCTAAAGAACATGGATGTATCACTTAGCACTAATAAAAGGGGACAGCAGAGCCAGAGCTGGTGGTGTCCTCCCCCTAGAGGTGGACTCCTGCCTGGCCCCCATGATTCCAAAAATTGATGCTTTTCCAGTCTCTCTTCATTTGTGTGCAGCCTTCTCCAGATCCTGAACCCTGACATGGGAACCCTGGACACGTGGGGCGTGAAAAGGATTCCAACAATGCAAGGCGGTAAGTTTAGGTATTTACCTATGCGTTCATCTTGGTTTCTCTGGGTCCATTTTTAATTTTTTGAAGAAACTCCATACTGTTTTCCACAGTTGCTGCACCAGTTTGCATTCCCACCAGCAGTGCATGAAGATTCCTTTTTCTCTGCATCCTTGCCAGCACTTGTTTGTTGATTTGTTGATGACAGCCATTCTGACAGGTGTGATATGGTACTTCATTGTTGTTTGGTTTGCATCTGTAAGATGATTAGTGATTTTGAGCATGTTTTCATATGTCTCTTAGCCTTCTCTATGTCCTCTTTCAAAAGTGTCTAGTTAGATCCTTTGCCCATTTTTGATTGGATTTTTTTTAATCTTCCTTTTGTTAAGTTGTATGAGTTTCCTAAAGTTTTTGAGATTAGACCCTTATTGGATGTAACATTGGCAAATATGTCCTATAAAGTGGGCTTTCTTATTGTTTTGTTGATGGTTTCTTTTGCTGTGCAGAAGATTTTTATTTTGATGTAGTCCCATTTATTTATTTTCTTCTCAGTTTCCATTGCCCTAGGAGCTGTATTCGTAAAGATATTGCTACAACATATGTCTGATATTTTGTTGCCTATGGATTCTTCTAAGGTTTTTATGGTTTACCATCTTACATTTAAGTCCTTTATCCATTTTGAGTTTATTTTTGTGTATGGTGTAAGTTGGTGTGTAGTTGATTCTCTGCTTTCTTGTTGGCAGGCAACCTAGGGTTTTAAGAGCTGGAGGTTGGCATGTCTTCCTGTTGCCTCTGTCACCTTCCACCCAGAACAGCTGGCACAGCCTCGGTCCTGATCATTAACCCAGGGAGGGGTGGTGAATTGGCAGAGGTGAAACTGGGCCCAAGCCAGGCCAACACTATGTTTGTGTCTGCCTGGTTCACTCAGACAGTTCTGTTGGCCTGCCTCACCTGGGTTGGTGCATGTAGGGCCTGACTGTGACACCTCCTATTGGGAGAAGGGGTGAGGGAGGCACCCCCACCCAGGCCCAGGCTCTGCTTGTCGCCTTTCCCCATCCTAAAAAGGTGAAGTGTCCCAGCTGCTGAGAAGTATGGCCACAGCTGTCCTCGAGGTCATGGGTCATTACTGTGGGATTGTGGCACAGTCTTGGCCTGGTCAAGGGCATGGAGATGTCAGCCTGGCTGGTGAGGGGCCAGGAGTGAACCCAGACTGCATGTGGTCCTTGATCCTCAGGGACAGGGCCCCTGGGCAGCCTTGCTGCTCCAGGCAGCTGAGCGCACTGTTGGGGATCCCATGGCCTGAGGGTGCTGAGGTCCAGAGAGTAGAGCTTCCCTGGGCTGGGGGAGCAGTGATTTGGATTTGGTGTGGAACAAAACAAACTCAACCCAACACTGAGTTAATTAGTGATTAGCCCCTCTGTTTCTGTGGCTTCCTGGTGGATGCAGAAACGAAGTGGTGGGAGGACTGGAAAACCTTTGGAAGCCCAGATTTTGTCTGTAGCACGAAATAAGAACCGTGCTAACTCCTAACACAAGTGTAAGCAAGGCAAAGACAGTTCTCACTTTTGGTGATGGAGTGGGGTCAGGTGGGGTGGGGCAGGATGGGGTGGGAGGGCTGTTTTGCCTGTAGCCAGAGCTCTTGAACAGCCTGGACTTTGGGGTTCCCCTTTCTTTCCCTTCCCTGGCTTCTGAGGATTGGCTGCAGAGATCCCTGGGACTTTTAAGAGATACAGCATTTACCAAGTGAAAGTGCAGCATAATCAGTTAAATGTGAATTTCAGATAAATGAACTTTTTTTTTTGAGGATAAGTATGTCTCATGCATTTTGGAAACAGTCATATATTCTTTTACTAAAACATTTCATTTTCTGAAATTCAACAAATTAGAATAATTGATGGGACACACTTATCCACCAAAATCAGCCATTTATCTGAAATTCACTTTTAAATGGCATTCTGGATTTTATCTGCAAAACGACTTGAGAGCCATATCTTGTCCAGGAAGGGAAAGTGTAGGCCATTTGTACCCTCCCCCACCGCACTCTCAACATTGTGGGTGCTCCTTGAGCTGAATCGGAGTCCAGAGGTAGGAACTTTGGTCTTCTTCCTCCCCTGGTCCTGGAAGTCAGAAGAGATGGAGGAAGTTGGAGTTTAAGGATATCGTTCCTAGTTTCTGCTCACCCAAGATGTTAGCAGTGGATTGGGGTGAGCCCATAGTGGACAGATTGCTGTGTAGTAGGGAGAACCTTATCCCACTGTGAGGAGCAAAGAGTAATGGTGGTGAGAGCTCATGGAAGAGAAGGGGAGGTGGTAGAGGAAGTCTGAAGAGCTTCAAGCACATAGTGTGTGTTCCTCATGGGGGGACATCAGCCCCTTAGTGGTTTGCTCTTCATTCTTTTCTTTGGAAAACTCTTGTGCCTGCATACTTGTGTTTCAGGTTAGGCTCTTTATTACCCATGGAGCTCTGCCCATCTCTGCCCAGCAGTGGGCATATAACCTAAGTGGGGACTTATGAGTCATTCTCAGGGACCAGTATGCATGATGGTGATGTGGGCGGGGGAGAGTGCAGGCTCCCTTCTCTGGCTTCACCAGCTATGTGAATGAGGTAAACCTGGAGAGAATCTGCCTGAAAATGGAGCAAACTCAAGGAGAAGCAAGAGAAACAGAAGGTCTGAGTGACATAATTTGAACTCCTGGCCATGCCTAAAGCTAGCTCCACCCTTATACTTTCCACTTATTTATACCAATAAATTTCCCCTTTTGATTATTCCAATTAAAAAAAATATATCTTATTGATTTTTTACAGAGAGGAAGGGAGAGGGATAGAGAGTTAGAAACATTGATGAGAGAGAAACATCGATCAGCTGCCTCCTGCACACCCCCCACTGGGGATGTGCCTGCAACCAAGGTACATACCCTTGACCGGAATCGGACCTAGGACCCTTCAGTCTGCAGCCTGACGCTCTATCCACTGAGCCAAACCTGTTAGGGTTGATTATTCCAATTTGATTGGATTTCTATTGATCATGGTGACAGAGTCCTAGCAAATACAGTGCCTAACAAGTATGGCAGCACTTCAGGATAGTATATGATATATTTTCTGCTCTAAGTGCTCCAAGACCAGCAGCTATTAGAAATGCCAACTCTTAGGCCCCTCTCAGACCTATGGAGTCAGAATCTACATTCTTTCAAGGTCCCAGGCTGCTCAGGTATGTATTAGAGTTTGAGAAACATTGCTATAGACCAGTGGTTCTCAGCTCTAGCTGTACACTTGACAATTCTAGTACCCAAGCCACACCCAGACCGGTTGAATCAGCATCTCTGTGGTGGACCCTGGCATTGGTATTTTTAAGAGATCCCCAGGTGATAATGTAGAGTCAAAGCTCAGAACCACTGCTCTGGTGTCATTTGCTAGATGGGAGCTAAAAAGTCTAATGTTTTGTGATTAGAAGCTTAGAGAAGAAGCTTTCTTCTGTGGGAGGCATGGCAAGGGGACTCCTTAGTAGTAGTGGGGATCCCTTAGGAATAAAGTGGGAGCTGCCCCCGCTGGACAGAGGTACAGACTGGACTATGTCCCATAGATAGAACCCACAGGCATCACAGGGGCCTTTGATCAAATCCTAGAATACTTTTGTCTCCATTCACCATGTCTTCTTTACTAGAATTCATAACCCAAGACCACATAGAAATCTCTGAAACTTTAAAGAATCTCAAGTCCCTCCGACACAGGGACTTGAACACAACCCAAATCCCAAACTGAACCCAAATATTATTTTTATTGAACCATGAACTGCTCCCAAAATATGTTGTGAGTTTTCATTTTCCTTCTAAAAGTCATCATTGCGGTGAATCAATTCACTCTGGAATGAAACCAGATGTTTTCTGAAACCAGCTAACTGGAAGAAAATGGGGATATCAAACTATTATTTAAATTGAATCTGAGCAAAATCAGAGATCTTACTCCTGCTGGTCGCTATGGGAATTTGGCCTGTGGTCTAGTGTTTCCAGTGGCTGGTCAGGCCCTGTGTTCTCCCATCTTCCCATCTCTCTCAGAGTGAGGACCTCACCAGGACTCACAGGACACCTGTGACCAATTATGGCTAGGTTCTGGTGGCATCATTAGGATGTTAGCAGGTGGCCACAGTGCATTTACATGGAAAAATGAGGGAGAGGGAGGAGAGGGATGGACAGGGAGTTTCTGGGGCTGCTTTGTGTTTGTTCTTTATGGTTTTAACTGGTGGCCAAGAATCCTTTCCTGTCTAGGGCTTTGCTTGGGAACAGGGAGAAGTGTGGGAGGGGCTGGGGAGAGAGCTGGAAGCTGGCCTTTCCCTGCTCACCATAGTCAGCAGCTCATTAGGGATTCTAATCAGGCAGAAATATTTTCCCGTCAGCTCATTACCAACTCTAACAAGGTCCCAGCTCCAGGTCGTGGCTGCTTTTCTCCTGCTGGGGATAACGATGAGCAGCTTGTTGGAGCCTTTGGTAACTCATTTGTTACAACATGCAGTTCACAGCAGCAGGAGAGCTTTGGGGTGAAGGAGGAGAGAGCAGGGGAGGAGATGGAAGGAGAGTACCCTTTGCAGAGGACAGGAAGGTAAACATGCCTGATGCTTTAGGGAAGCCAAGCCCACACCCTAATGGGCACCTAGAATCTACTGGGAATCTGGGTCCCGCTCTGTGTGAGGTACAGACCAGCTCCAACAATGTCTGGAAATAGGCAGCTTCATGGCCACTTGCTGGCTGGGGATACATTTTTTATCCTGTGTGGACAGTCTTCAGGATCTCTGCTTTGTATGCTTGCATGGCCCCAGAGACTAATCTTTTTTTTTTTTAACATTTACAAATATTTTTATTGATTTTAGAGAGGAAGGGAGAGAGAGAGAGAGAGAGAGAGAGAGAGAGAGAGAGAGAGAGAGATTACATCAATGATGAGAGAGAATCATCGATCAGCTACCTCTTGCACGCCCCCCACTGGGGATTGAGGCTGCAACCCAGGCGTGTGCCCTTGCCTGGGAATGGAATCATGACCTCCTGATTCATAGGTCAATGCTCAATCACTGAGCTACACTACACCATCTGGCCCAAAGGCTAATCTTTGAACTTAGTGATGAGAAAAATATTTGCATTCCATAATTTTCAAACTCAAAAACTATCAATTGTATTCCTAATTCCCATTCTCTTCCATGTGAATCTTTATTGTCTACCAAGGCTCTCCACAAAATAACCCTACTAAAATTAGCCATATTTCAAGTACTTTCCCCATCTGAAACCTTCTATTTGGAAACACTTAAGGCCGTGGTCTCTTTAATATCTCAAAAAAGTTTTTTAACCTTTTTTTTCTTGATTGTCTATTCACTCACCAAAGCCTAACCAAAGCATGACAGCTATAAATCCTTTCATGGTTACGCTGGCTTTAAAGGGATGCCTACAGAGTGGCTTAAAACAGGGATCAACCAATACAACCTGTGGGTACATCTGACTCACCACCTATTTTTGTAAATGAATTTTCATTGGAATGCAAACATACTCACATGCTTACTATCTATGACTGCTTTTGCCTAGCAACAGAAGAGTTGAATGGTTGCAACAGAGACCAAATGACCCACAAAACCTAAAATATTTACTACCTGCCCCTCTGCAGAAGAAGTTTGCCTAGCCCAGTTTAAACTGTAAAATGCATATTTCCTTCAATTTCTCTAAGTTTCTACACTTCCCATCTCTTCCTGCTCTTAACTTCTATCACATTTTACCTATTTGTTTCTCATGCTGGTTCCTCTTTTTAGAAACTTAGTCATTTATGTGCCTGTTTGTGTAATTCTCTAGTTCAGAGGTGGGGAGCCTTTTTTCTGCCAAGGGCCATTTGGATATTTATAATATCATTCGAGAGCCATACAAAATTATTAGCTTAAAAATTAGCCTATTATATTTAACTAGTAGCCTGGTGCATGAAATTCGTGCATGGAAGGGGGTTCCCTCAGCCCAACCTGCCCCCTCACAGGTACTGGGAGCCCTCAGGGGATGTCCTCCTGTCCCCTCACCCTTGGCCAAAGCTTTAGGCCTTGGGCACCCAGCCATCACCCTGGAATGGGGCTGTTGGTTGGCTCTGCCTCGGCCCGCCCACCCAGCCCTGGCCTTAGCCTGCCTCCCATTCCACATGGCTCCCGTCTGCACAGCACGGAGGCTGGCCCCTTCCATCCTGCCCCTCCCATCCTGCGCAGCTCCCAACCTGCCCAGTGCGCCAGCCGGCCCTTTTCTTCCCACACGGCTCCCATCATGCATGCCCCTTCAGTCATGCGTGGCTCCCTTCCTGCCCAGCGCGCCAGTCGGCCCTTTTCTTCCCACACGGCTCCCATCATGCATGCCCCTTCAGTCATGCGTGGCTCCCTTCCTGCCCAGTGCGCAGGCCGGCCCCTCCCATTGCTGGCAGGCCCTTCCAGTCCTGTGTAGCTCCCATCCCAAGCGCATGCAGGTCCATGCAGGTCGGCCCTTCCCGTCTCACACGCTGCACCCCGCTGCGGGTGCACCTCGGCCCCGCCCCCCACTCCTGATTGGCTGGTAGCATAGCCAATCAGGAGCCAAGGTACCATCACATTTGCATGTTATTCCTTTATTAGATAGGATTAACTCACTCCTAATGCCTTGGCAGGGCCAGAACAAATGATTTTGTGGGCCATCTGGCCTGTGGGCTGGACACTCCACATCCCTGCTCTAGTCTGTAAGCTCTTGGTGGTCAGAATCTCTTCAGATCTATCTCTGCACAAAAAGTTGAGTAGTGGGGGAAAGAACCTTATTGGTTGCAGTCTACCATGATCTTGAATCACTTCAAGAATTGCCACCAGGATGTCACCAGCTTTGGGAAGCTCTGTGCAGGGGATGACATCATGAAGGGCTGTGTTCCTGTGGACTAAGGCTAAACAATCCTGCCCTTGAATTGGGAGCCAGTTCCTTCTTTCCTTTTAGTCAGAAGAAAGTGGTATTGTTCAGTGGTATTCCTCATAGAGGGCAAGATGCCCTGCAGCTCTATGGGGAGTTACAGGATGCTACTGACCTGTTCATTTCCATCCTTCACTTCTTCTCTAGTCTCAGCCCATTGTATAGATTCAAGGAGTAAGCCCATCAAGTCTATGGATATATCCAGAAAAAAAGGAAAGCTTCCTGTCTTTTAATCCTTGTTATACAGCACTGGTTGGCAAACTGTGGCTCGCAAGCCACATGTGGCTCCTTGGCCTCTTTAAGTGTGACTTTTCCACAAAATACCACCGCCTGAGCGAATCTATTTTGAATAAGTGGCTTTAGAAGAAGTTTAAAAAATGTGGCTCTCAAAAGAAATTTCAATCATTGTACTATTGATATTTGGCTCTGTTTACTAATGAGTTTGCGGACCACTGTTATACAGAATCACAGTGAAATTGTGGTAGGTAGAATAATGGCTTCCAAATGTGTCCAGGTCCTAACTCCCCCTCCCCCTGCAAATGATGACTATGTTGCTTTATAATGCAAATGGGAGTGTGAAGCTATGATTAAGGTTAAGGACTTTGAGATGGCAGGTCATCTGGGATTGTCTGATTGGGTTCACTGTAATTGCCTGAATTCTTAAAAGTGAAATAAGGAGACAGGAGAGCAGGTCAGAGAGCTGTGAGATGAGGATTCAGTCCATCACTGCTGGCTCCGAAGGTGGAAGAAGGGACCGTGAGCCCAGGAATAAGGGCAGCCTCTAGTAGCTGCCAAGGCAAGGAACAGCCTCTTCTCTAGAGCTTCCGGAAGGGAAGTGAGTCCTGACAGCACCTTCATATCAGCTCAGCGAGACCCATGTCAGACTTCTTACCTCTAGAACAGTCAATTAATACATTTGTGTTAAGACACTACATTTTTGATAATTTGTTAAAATAGTAGTAGAAAACTAAACTAGCACATATTACCCTTCCTCCTCTCATTTCAGTCTGAAAAGGCTGACCCTGCCACGGACTCTAAATGGCTAAGTCAGTGGTCGGCAAACTCACTAGTCAACTCATTAGTCAACAGAGCCAAATATTAACAGTACAACGACTAAAATTTCTTTTGAGAGCCAAATTTTTAAAACTTAAACTTCTTCTAATGCCACTTCTTCAAAATAGACTCACTCAGGCTGTGGTATTTTGTGGAAGAGCCACACTCAAGGGACCAAAGAGCCCACGTGGCTCGTGAGCCGCAGTTTGCCAACCACTGGGTTAAGTGACTCAGAGAGGGAGAGGGAGGTAGGTGGAGGCATGATGGGCATTTGCCCATGCATTTCAGAAGAAAGTGGTATTGTTCAGAGTCCTGAGCGGGGCTGGTTGTCTTGGAACAAATCAGGTGACTTTGCCCCTAAAAATAAGTTGAATTGGGCGAACGTGAGTGGCCTTTTGCTGGCAGTCTATTTGGGAAGGGATGGACTGGCCTTGTGGGTTTTTGATGATGTTCTTGCATGTGTATAGTGTACAAATTTCAGGCATTTGGAACGCTGGCCCCCAGAGAATCAGGAGCTCTAAAGTGCAGGGCCTGAGGAGATTTCCCCTGGGCATTGCATCGTTTACTAAAACATAATACTACATAAACACCATACCCCAAACCTCAGTGACTTAAAACAATAGCCTCTTATCATTGCTCACAGATTTGTGGATCAGCTGGCTGCCTCTGCTCATCTGGGCTGGGCTCAGCTGGGTTTGTGTACGCATCTGTGGTCAGTTGGTAGGTTGGCTGGAGGCTGATTAGTCTCAGATGACCTCAGCTGGGGAGACTCAGCTCTTCTCCAGGTGCTATCTCATCTTGTTTTTATGATGATGGAGGGAGGGAGGGAGAGAGAGAGGGAGAGTCAAAGAGAGAGTCAGAGAGAGAGAGAGAGAGAGAGAGAGAGAGCGCGCGCGAAGTAGGCACATCTTTGATGCTTAGGCTTAGAACTGATGTGCCATCACGCCTACTGCTGCATTCATTTTTTTTAAAATAAAGGCATTTATTTATTTATGTATGTATTTATTTCTAATTCTTTATTCTTTAAGGTATTACATATGTCTTCTTTTGCTTCTGCATTCCATTGGGCAAAGCAAGTTACAAGGCAGCCTCGAGTCAAAGAACAGACAGTAAGAGAGACAAAGAGACTAACCCTTTGATGGGAAGAACTAACTACCAAGTCACACTGCCCGTGGTATGGGAGGGATGGTGAATTAGGGCCATTTTTGCAGTCAATCTGCCACAGACTCCCTGGGAAGAAAAAATATTCTTTGCTCCAATAGCTCCTGAAGCCTGAAGTGAACCAGGCTGCTTCCCATATCTGGCTCCTGTCCTGGCTGCGGGAGCCATCAGAGCCTCCAGACCCCTTTCCCTTTTCTCTTCCTGTACCCCTCACCCCCCATCATAATTCTTCCTATGAATTTCCAGCCTCCCGCCCCTCCTTCCTCTGTCTCTCCGCTCCAAGCCTGAGGGATGTCGTGGGTGACCGGCTGGCTTGATGGATGCTGCTCCCGTAAACCTTCCCCTGGCCTCTGCAGCAGCATCAGCGTGAAATGAACTTGCTAATACTCTGAGAGCCACAGACCTTTTCCTCTTCCCCAGCACAACGCATCAAATCGATCTGGCTGGGTGAGCCGCGACAGACCCCGCAGAAAAAAGCATCAGCAAATTTAAAGCTTCGTCCGAAGTCCTGATTCACCATAAACTAAGTCGCCGGCAGCAGGCATTGACACCTCCTCGCTGCCGCCGATACTGGATTTATCGACTTGCCTTTACGAGGCTGGTATTGACCAAGACCGAGCTCCAAATGAAAAGGCTGCTGGTAGTATATCTTTATTGCTCAAGTAATCCGAGGCCTTGCTAATCCTCCCCTGTCCCACTCAATAATGTTGCAGAAATTCTTTTGGAACGGAGAGACCATCACTCAGGCACAACGAGGTGCTCTTTCCCCACCAGGCCTCCTTCGAGGGGTAGGGAGAGAGGGACAGCAGTGTGTTGAGAACATGACCAAAGGGTTGAAAAATCTATTCATGCTCACACCCCAAACCATAAGACCTTCAATTTTTTTAAAGAGATTTCATTCTCTCCTCTTGGGAAACAGCCCAGAAATAAACACGACAGGATTTCGCATGGGACTTGCTTGTGAGTAGCCTTCCCTTCCCTTCCCTTCCCCACTGGTCCTCAGCCTGCCTACCTCCAACCCAGGCTAATGAACCCCAGTCTCTGGGAACACTGTGATGTCACCCTTAGAGCTGGCCCCTGACAATGAAATTAAAGTGACATTTGGTTCTTGCTAATTTCAAGGCCCACTAAGAGCACAGGGAAAGAAGGGAACATTTATTATCTGCAAATTAATTTTCTCATTGAAATAGTCTGCAGCCCTCACTTGAGGGAGGTTAGGTTGCAGTAGAATCATACATGGTGGCTTTTGAGTTATTTGGGGAGGGGGGATCAGGGTTCTTGTGGACACCAGCCAGGAACAGATGAGCAGACAGAACAGGGGGAAGGGAGGGGCCCAGAGTGGCAGGGCTGGGGAGCGAGGCAGAGGAGCGATTTCCAGCTCAGCTTCCTCACCCGGCTATGCTTGACAGTCTGTAAAAGGCCTTTTCAAGGAGGCAGATGGAGGCTGGTAGGGAGAGGCCAGGGAAGGCAGAAGCACAGGAAGATGGGGCTGTCACAGACACGCTCTCCTGCTGATAGGCACACAGGTGCAGGGTGTCCCCCGTGCTCATCTGCAGCAGAATTCGTGCTCTGTTCTCTCTTCTGAGACTTGGGTCATCTTTAGCAGCCTGATCTCTACTAGGCCTCCTGGCTACTTTAGGGATGACAGCATCCCGGAGGTACTAACAGAGATTCAGAGCACAGTTTTGTTTGGGGATGGAAATCTGGCTGTAGCACTTTCCCAGCTGGTAACCTTGGGCAAGCCTATTATCTTTGCTAGGCCACAGCTTTCTCACCTGTAAAAAAGGAGGAATACCAGCAATCCCATGGTAGACACTATTTATTGCCTCCCTTTCTTCTTTGCCAACAGAATATCAATTTTGCTTGGGTATCATGTCCTATAATTCCCAGGGAGGTGGGCTCAGTTCCTGATCCCAGAGTAACATGTGATCAGTTCTGGCCAAATGAGATGGAAAGGGAACATTTCTGGGTGGTTCTGGAAAATGACCCTACCTGGTAAGAGAAGGAGAACAAGGAGTGTTTATCTGCTCTGACACCTGCTTCTGTCTTGATATGAACTCAGTGGATGGGAAAAACCTGTCCCATATGCTGTCCCCTACTTCCCAGGTGGAAGGAAATTTGTTGGGTAATATTGAGGCTTTGGCAGCCATTCTGATACCAAGAGAATATGCAGACACCTCTTCAGAGGCCTGACATCATGGGACAACGAAACAAAGGCATTAATTGCCCTTGTTTCATATGGGAAACACAAACCTTGCTTTTCAATCTGCTGCGAATTGGTTATTCTGTCCCTTGCAGCCAAAACATTCCTAAACAAGTGCCTACTCCATGAGTTTGATGAGAGAGTTAAGTGAGATAATCAGAAGGTCTTCTAGATAGAGACTTGAACTTTTCTTTCTCCAGTCTCTGCGAAGTCCTTCACAGTTTGTGAAATTTGCTCCCTGGGAATAATGATGAAAGAGAGAGGCTGGGAAAAGGAATGGAAGAGTGGGAGCACTCTTCTTTTCTTTTTCCATTTTGGGGAGAAGGCAATTCAGGTCTTAGCTGGGTGGTTCTCTGTCCACCGGCATGTGCTTTCTGCTGGGTCAAGCACCATCCATTTTGTAGAGAGTGACGGAAACTTCATTATGTGGCACATGATTGTATGTTTTGAAGATTTTACCTCTATGTTCATGAGGTAAAATTTGTCTCTAGTTTTCTTTTCTTTTTTTTTTTGAAGGGGGAAGTACTGTCTTTGGTTTTGGTATCAGGGTAATGCTAACCTCAAAAATTGACACAAAATATACCCTTCTCTTCTATTTTCAGAAAAAAATGATCTAGAATTATATTATTTCTTATTTAAATGTTTGGTAGAATTTGCCAGCAAAATCGTCTAGTCTTGTGAATTACTTTTTTTGGAGGGAAAATGTTAAACTATAAATTATATTTCTTTAATAATTATAGTACTATTTGGGTTATCTACTTCATTTTTGAGTGAGTTTGGGAAGTTTGTGGTTTTTGAAGAATTGTCTATCTAAGTTGTTGAATTTATTTGTGTATAGGATTGTTTATAGTAATCTCTTACTGTCCTTTTAATGTCTGTAAGGTTTAGAGTGATAGCACATCTTTCACTGCTCATACTGATAATTTGTGTCTCTTCTCTTATTGTCTGTCTTTCTAAAAGATTTTCTATTTTACTGGTCTTTTCATATAACCAACTTTTGGGTTTCTTGATTTTCTTTATTTTTTTTTTTTGCTATTTTCAATGTCACTGATTTTTACTCTATTTTCATTATTTCCTTTCTTTTGTTTGCTTTCTGTTTGTTCTAGTTTCTTCCAGTGAATACTTAGATTATTGACTTGAGCCCTTTATTTTATTCTAATTAAAATAATTTATTGCTATAAATTCCTTTAGAGGTATGGCCTTAGCTACATCTCACACATTTTGATATGTATTTTTTGTTTATTTAAAAACTAGGGGCCTGGTGCACGAAATTTGTGCACTGGGGTGTGGGTGATCTTTCAGCCCAGCCTGCCCCCTCACACATACAGGGAGCCCTCAGGCGATGTTCTACTGACCACTCACCCCTGGCCAAAACTTTAGGCCTTGGGCACCCAGCCATCACCCTGCAATGGGGCTAATGGCTAGCTCTGCTCCGGCTGCCTCAGCCCTGCCCACCTGGCCCTGGCCTTAGCCCCGGCTGCTGGCAACTACCGGGCAACCACCCAGCAACCGCCCAGCCCTGGGGGCACCCTACACTCGGCAGCCACGTGCCACGCACTGGGATGGCCTCCCGTCCCATGCCCCATGCGCCGCACCAGCCTCCTGTCCCAAGGCCTCCTGTCCCACACCCCGTGACCCTGTCACGGCCTTCTGTCCCAAGTGCCAAAGCCCTGCCCCCCACCGGCCTCCTGTCCTGTGTACCATGGCACCGCCTCCCCCCACATGTGCTGTGGCCCTGTCCCCGGCCAGCTCCCTGTGTGCCGTGCCCCTGCCCCCTGCCTCGCGCTGCTCTGTCCCACCCACCACTCCTGATTGGCTAGTAGCATAGCGAAGGTACAGTTAAATTTGCATATTACTCTTTTATTAGATAGGATTATGTCCTAATTTCCTTTCTGAGACTCTTTGGCCCATTTGGAAGTGCATTGTGTAGTTTCCTAGTATTTGGAGATATGTTCAAGTTTCATTCCACAATGACCAGAAAACATTTTTTGTATGATTTCAATTCTTTTTAACTTATTAAAATTGTTTTGTGAACCACAACATGGTTTGTCTTTGTGAATGTGCCAAGAGCATGTATTCTTCTATTCTTGGATGGAGTGCACTATTTATTGACAAGAATGTATTCTTCTGTTGTTAGCTGGAGTGCTCTATCAATGTCAATTATATCTAGTTGTTTGGTAATTTGTTTAATTCTTCTATATTTTTGCTGATTTTCTGTTTATTAATTCTGGTTATCAAGAGTGTTGAAGTCTCCAGCTCTAATTATAGTCTTGCCTGCTTTTTTTGGTTCTTACCATTTTTGGGGGAGGGGCTCCTAAAATTTTTTCCTCTTTATTGATTAAGATATTACATATATGTCCTTATCCCCTCATATCCCTCCCTCCCCCCAGCCCCAACTCTTGCCCTCACTCCCCTGGTGTCTGTGTCTATTGGTTAGGCTTATATGTATTCATACAAGTCCTTTGGTTTATCTCTCCCCTTTATGCCTCCCCTCCCCTACCTTCTACCCTCCCCACCTTCCCTCTGAGGTTTGACAGTCTGATCAATGCTTTGTTTTTGCTCATCAATTTATATTGTTCATTATATTCCACAAATAAGAGAGGTCATGTGATATTTATGTTTCTCTGACTGGCTTATTTCTTTTAAAAATATATATTTTATTAATTTTTTACAGAGCAGAAGGGAGAGGGATAGAAAGTCAGAAACATCGATGAGAGAGAAACATCGATCAGCTGCCTCTTGCACGCTCCCTACTGGGGATGTGCCCGCAGCCAAGGTACATGTCCTTGACCAGAATCAAACCCGGGACCCTTCAGTCCGCAGTCCAACGCTCTACCACTGAGCCAAACCGGTCTTGGCTGACTGGTTTATTTCACTTAGCATAATGCTCTCCAGTTCCAAACATGCTGTTGCAAATGGTAAGAACTTCTTTTTTACTGCAGCATAATATTCCACTGTGTAGATGTACCACAGGTTTTTAATCCAATCACCTGTTGACGGGCACATAGGCATTTCCAAATCTTAGCTATGGTGAATTGTGGTGCTATGAACATAGGGGTGCATATATCCTTTCTGATTCATGTTTCTAGTTTCTTGGAATATAGTCCTAGAAGTAGAATCACTGGGTCAAATGGGAGTTCCAGTTTTAGTTTTTTTTTTTAATCACTCATTTTTTTTATTCTTTAAAGTATTACAAATCGTAGTACACATGTTTCCTCCCCTGCTCCGTTAAACTCCCCCCAGCCTCCTCTACCCTCCAGCACATGCCCTCACCTGGCCCCTCCCCCAGTGTCTTGTATCCATTGGTTATGCTTATATGCATGCATACAAGTCCTTTGGTTGATCTCTTACAATCCCTGCCCCCCACCCTCCCCTGCCTTCCCACTGTAGTTTGACAGTCTGTTCAATACTTTCTTTGCCTCTGTATCTATCTTCCTCCCCGTGCCCTCCTCCGCCCCCTCCCTCCCGTTTCTTTTCTTTTAAAAAAATCTTGCATCTGCATACTGGAAATAAAGATATAAGAACAAAAAATGTTTGAGTTTCAGTTTCAATGTCCAACAGTTCTGAGTCCCACTTTCAATGTCAAATAGTTCCTTATGTGTACATGTCAGCAATGGTATCTGGATGGTGGGCAAATGGTGGCAATGCAGGTTCCACCTTCTCTGGTTTGGTCCTGGGCCGCCTGCAGTGATGCACAGCTGCTGACTTCTAGCATGGCAAGGTGTCGTCAGTGTCTTCCATCTCTGGACTGTCTTCGCGGTTGGAACAGACCTGTCAGTTCCTCTTTGGTGCAGGGATCCATATGGTCTTGGAGTTTTTTTCTGAAAATATACAAACATATTTTTGACCAAAAGTTAATAAAGGAATCTTTTCTGTAAATTAGACTTGGGATTCTTTTTATTTTTGCCCAAATGATTTTCCTTTGGCTTATTTTGACATCATATGTGTTTTTCATGGGTGTCCTGCTATTAGCATTATAAATGGAAAGTAATTTTCTGGAGTAAGAATTTTCTAGATGTAATTTACTTACAGGAGATTTTTCTTTATATGATATTATCTCACTATTGCCTCCCTTTCTTTCTTTCTTTCTTTTTTTTTTGATTAATGGGGGATTTTGGAAATTTTAGATTGCAGTCTTGGTAACTTTAAATTTTAATTTTTGCACAAAAATATGACTGCTTTAGGTTCTTTGCATGTTAGGCAATGTTACAATGAGATGAACTACTAATAGAAATTTTAGTTAATGTTTTAGGAACAGCTTTTTGTCCAGTACACTTAAATTTTCTTGAGTATTCACTTATTTCAATTGTCCAATTTAAATTAATCTGAAAACTTGATTACTATTTTACTGTCAAATTTAATACTCAAACAATAATCTTAGTTCACCTGTAAATATTAATGGAAAGGATTATTTTCATTCTCGAGTAGATCCTGAGCATTCCTGGTACTAGACTGATTTAGATATAGGGCAGCTATTGCTGGCCAAGTCTCAGTCTGTAACCTGGGTCGCCATCTGAGCTTTGTGTGGGAGGCAAAGCAGCCGTGGGGGCAGGAGACCTCCCTCAGAAGGAGTGAGAGTTCAGGCCCCTGCAAGGTTGTGGGGGGGGGGTGAGAGTCTGTGCCCCACCTCTGTTGACCTTTAAGTTCTCTCCTGATGGGCCAGTTTTAGTTTTTTAAGGAAACGCCATACAGTTCTCCACAGTGGCTGCACCAGTCTGCATTCCCACCAGCAGTGTATGAAGGACCGTTTTTTTCTTTATGTGCTTTGAAGCTATGTGGTTAGGTACATGTTTAGGATTGCAATTTATTTTTGGTGAATTTAACCCTCATACTTTTCTCATTTCTGAAATGTTTTGTGTCTGATATTAACATAGCCACTGTGACTTTCTTTTGGTTACACTTTACATTATATACCTATTCCCTTTTCTTTAATTTTGAACTTACCTTTATTATTATATTTGAAGTGAGCTTCTTGTAGATAGCATAATGCTGAGTCATGGGTTCAAAAAAAATCTATTCTGATAACAACTGTCTTTTAATTGGTGTGTTTAGATCATTTTCACTCAATGTAATTATTGATAAGTTTTGATTTAGGTCTACCATTTTATTATTTGTTTTTTGTTTATATACTCTTTTTTTGTTCCTCTGATTCTCTTTTCTTGCCTTTATTTAGATGATTTAAACAGTTTTTAGTGTTTCATTTTCATTTTATTTTTTTTAGTTTAGCTCGTACATTCTTATTAGTAGTTGTTCTAGGGATTACAATATGCATCTTAACTTTTCACAGACTTCTTGGAGTTAATATTTTTTCTACTTCAAGTGAAATGTAGAAATCTTACCATGTTATTTCCTCTTATTCTCCCTATTTTATGTTGTAGTTGTCTTACATAGTGCAGTTACATATATTGAAAACTTCACTAGATGATATAATAATTATCTTGATTATCAAACATATTTTAAAGAACTTAAGAGATGAAGAATAGTTTATTGTATTAACCAGCCACTTACCCTTTCTGTTGCTCTTCATTCTGATGTTCCAAATTTTCTTCTGGTATTATTTTTGTCTGAAGAATTTTTTTTTAATCCTCTGAGTAGCTTACTTACTCAGTTTTTCTTTCTTTTTTAAATTTCTTTATTGATTAAGGTATTACATATATGTCCTCATCACCCATTACCCCTGCCAATCCCCTCCTTCCCCCATCACCATTTATGCCCTTACCCCCCTGGGGTCCGTGTCCATTGATTAGGCTTATATGCATGCATAAAAGTCCTTTGGTAGATCTCTTCTCCTTACTCCCACCCTCCCCTACCATCCCTCTGAGGTTTGACAGTCGATGCTTTTCTGTTTCTGGATCTGTTTTCGTTCATCAGTTTATGTTGTTCACTGTATTCCATAAATGAGTGAGTTCATGTGATACTTATCTTTCTTTCACTGGCTTATTTCACTTAGCATAATGTTCTCCAGTTCTATCCATGCTCTAGTTTGAGGCAGACACCTTTTTCTCCTTTTTCTTCTTCTTAAAGAATACCTTTCAGCATTTCATATAATACTGGTTTGGTGTTGATGAACTCCTTTAGCTTCTTCTTATCTGTGAAGCTTTTTATCTGACCTTCAATTCTGAATGATAGCTTTGCTGGGTAGAGTAATCTTGGTTGTAGGTTCTTGCTATTCATCACTTTGAAAATTTCTTGCCACTCCTGTCTGGCCTGCATAGTTTGTGCTGAGAAGTCAGCTGACAAGTGTATGGGTGCTCCCTTGTAGGTAATTAAGTATTTTTCTCTTGCTGCTTTTTATTATATATATATATATATATTTTTTTTTTAAATATATTTTATTGATTTTTTTACAGAGCGGAAGGAAGAGGGATAGAAAGTCAGAAACATCGATCAGCTGCCTCTTGCATGCCCCCTACTGGGGGTTTGCCCGCAGCCAAGGTACATGCCCTTGCTGGAATCGAACCTGGGACCCTTCAGTCCGCAGTCCGACGCTCTATCCACTGAGCCAAACCGGTTTTGGCTCTCTTGCCGCTTTTTAATATTCTCTCTTTGTCCTTTGCTTTTGGCATTTTAATTATGATGTGTCTTGGTGTGGTCTTCTTTGGATTCCTTTTGCTTGGGGTTCTGTGAGCTTCCTGGACTTGTAAGTCTATTTCTTTCACCAGGTGGGTGAAGTTTTCAGTCATTATTTCTTCAAATATGTTTTCCATATCTTGCTCTCTCTCTTTTTCTGGCACACCCATAATTCTGATGTTGGTACGTTTGAAGTTGTCCCAAAGGCTTCTTACACTATCCTCAAATTTTTGGATTCTTTTTTCTTTTTCGGTTGAGTGTTTTTGGCCCCTTGGTATTTCAAATCTTTGACTTGATTCTTGCGTTCCTCTAGTCTGCTGTTGGGTTTCTGTAAAATATTTTTTATTTCAGTCAGTGTATGTTTAGTTTCTAGTTGGTCCTTTTTCATATCCACAAGGGTCTTGCTGAGCTTACTGTCTTTTTCTGGGAGCCTCTTGAAATACCTTATCACTGTGGTTTTGAACTCTATATCCAGTCGTTTGTTTTCCTCCATTACTTTTGTTTGCAATCTTTTCCTTTCTCTCCCCATTTTCACTGCTTCCCTGAGTTGGTTGGGTAGCTTTGTGTGCTAGGTGTCTTGGCCTCCCCTGTTACCTGAGGTGTACTGTACACTCTTGTGTGCATCCCTTTGTGGACTGTGTATATAGCCTTGTTGCAGGTAAGTTTTGTTTGTTGTTGGTATCACTGGGAGAAATTGACCTGCAGACCAACTGACTGTGAGGATCAGCTGTGTCTACTCTAGGAGACAGCCTTATGCACTTCTGAAGAAAAATTTTTTTAAATATATTTTTTAATTGATTTCAGAGAGAAAGGGAAAGGAAAAGAGAGAGAGAAATATCAATGATGAGAGATAATCATTGATTGGCTGCTTCTTGCGTGCCTCCCACTGGAGAGAGAGCCCACAACCCAAGCATTAATTATTGCTTGAGATTATTAGATTATTGACTTGAGACTTTTATTTTATATTAATTATAATAATTTATTGCTATAAGTACTCTTCTATTTTCAGAATCAAACTGGTTCATAGATTGATGCTCAATCTGAGTCACACTGGCTGGGCTGAAGAACTTCCTTTAGCAACTATTTTACAACAGGTCTGATGGCAATAGATTTTCTTGGTTTTTCTTCATCTGAAAAGATCTTTCTTTCATCTTAACTTTTGAAGTACATTTTTTGATGAGTATGGAATTCTGGTTGGCAATTGTTTACTTTCAGCACTTTAAAGATGGTGTGCCACTTCCCCTTGGTCTTCATGGTTTCTTATGAAAAATCTACACAGTAATTTGAATTATTGTTCTATAGATAATGTGTTTTTTTCTGTAGTTGCTTTCAATATTTTTATTTTGTATTTAGTTTTTAGCAAATTGATTATGATGTATTTGGGCATGTGTTTCATTGGTTTATCCTGTTTTCAGTTTGCTGATCTTCTTGAATTGCTAGGTTTATTTTCCTCCCACATTTGGGAAGTTTTCAGTCATTTTTTATTAAAATAATTTCAGCAATATGCTATATTTTTTTCTGTTTGAGGCTCTAATAACACAAATATTAGACCTTCAATTAGCGTTCCACAGATTCTTTTTTATTTTTCATGTCATTTATTTCTGTTGTTCATTTTGGATGAATTTATTTGTTCTAGTTTATTGACCTGTTCTTCTGGGTCACTCTTCTTCTATTGAGCCCATACTGTATTTTTCATTTCTAACTTTTCCATTTGGTTTTTCTTAACATCGTTTTTTGCTCACACTTGCTATTTTTACACTAATTTCCAGAGTGTTAACGATTATTTGTTAGGGCATTTTTTATAATACCCACTTTAAAGCCTTTATCAGATAACTTCAACATCTGTGACATTTAGGTGTTAGCATCTATTTATTGTCTTTTCCCAAGTAAGTTGAAAATTTTCTGTCAAATAATTTTGGATTATATCCTGATATATTTTGTTTTGAGTCTGTGGCATGTTTTGGTCTTATAAACAATGTTAATATTTTTGTATTGGTCAGGTTTAGGTTACAAATTTCAACTCACTGTTGGTGGGCTATTGTTACCATGCAAATTTGGCTTTTAAGTCCTTTGTTTGCTACTTGAAGTTCTTCCATGTATGTGCCATTCAGTGGCTAGTGTGGGACCTGGGTGGTGATCTAGCAGTTCAATGTCCAAATCTTTGGTATGCTGATTTGAGTCAGACCCATGCATACACAGCTTGGAGGCAAGCTCAGGAATTCATCATGAATTTTATGGGGTTACTTTCCTAAGCTCCTCCTTCTCTATGACTTCTCCATTACTTTCTGGGTTACAAGAGCTCCATTTTCTATATTCCAGTCAGAATCCAGGGCTTTTATTTACCCTATTTTGCCACCCACATTCACAAACGTGCCATGTCTGAGTCCAAGGAGTAGAAAGAGAAAAAACAAAACAAAACAAAACAAAAATAACAATGGAGGTTCACACCATTTTCTTGAGGCCATAGCTCCACCAGTCTCCTTCTCTTCTCTCTGAGTTTTGGTTTCTATGCAATTTTATGAGAGAATGGAAGGGAAAAAAATCTGGAAAAATTTCTGTACTCTCTCTGAGAATTAGGCCTTCCCTTTCTTTTTTTCTTTTTTAAAAAAAACTTTATTGTTCAGATTATTACAGATGTCTCCCCGCCCTCCCCCCCCCGTTGCTCCCCTCCACCTGGTTCCCACTCCACCCTAGGCCCTTGCCCCCCCTCCCCACTGTCCTTGTCCATAAGTGTAATCTCTTTGTCCAATCTCTAACCACACCCCTACATCCCCTTCTGCTCGAGAATTGTCAGTCCACTCCCTTTCCATGCCCCTGATTCTACTACATTCACCAATTTGTTCTGTTCATCAGATTTTTATTCATTTGATTTTTAGATTCACTTATTTATAGATATGTATTTGTTGTCACTTTGTTGGACATAATTTTTTTTATCTTTACCTTTTTTTTCTTCTTCCTCTTCTTAAATAATACCCTTCAGCATTTCATATAATACTGGTTTGGTGGTGATGAACTCCTTTAGTTTTTTCTTGTTTTTGAAGCTCTTTATCTGATCTTTAATTCTAAATGATAGCTTTGCTGGGTAGAGTGATCTTGGTTGTAGGTTCTTATTATTCATTGCTTAGAATATTTCTTACCACTCCCTTCTGGCCTGCATAGTTTCTTTTGAGAAATCAGCTGATAGTCATAAGGGTACTCCCTTGTAGGTAATTGTTTTCTCTTGCTGCTTTTTAGATTCTCTCTTTGTCTTTTGCCCTGGGCATTTTAATGATGATGTGTCTTGGTGTGGTCCTCTTTGGATTCCTTTTGTTTGGGGTTCTGTGCACTTCCTGGACTTGTAAGTCTATTTCTTTCACCAGGTAGGGGAAGTTTTCTGTGATTATTTTTTCAAATAGGTTTTCAGTATCTTGCTCTCTCTTTTTCTGGCACCCCCATAATTTAGATGTTGGTATGCTTGAAATTGTCCCAGAAGCTCCTTATACTAACTTCATATTTTTTTATTCTTTTTTCTTTTTGCTCTTCTGGTTGGGTGTTTTTGCTTCATTGTATTTCAAATCTTTGACTTGATTCTTGGGATTCTCTAGTCTGCTGTTGAATCTCTGTGTATTATTCTTTATTTCAGTCAGTGTATGCTTAATTTCTGACTGGTCCTTTTCCATTATTTGGAATTCTCAATAAGATCCTTGAAGGTCTCACTAAGTTCCTCAAAGGTATCTAGAAGATTCTTGAGTAATCTTGTAACTATGGTTTTGAACTCTATATCCAGTATTTTGCTTTCATCCATTTCTTTCATTTATGACATTTCTTTGTCTCCAAATTTTGGCTGCTTTTCTGTGTTTGTTTCTATGTATTGGGTAGCTGCTCAGTCTCCTTGAGTTGATAGAGTGGCTTTGTGTGGTAGGTGTCCAATAGGGCCCAGTCTCTCAGCCTCTCCAGTCACCTGAAGTGGACACTCTTGGTGCACTCCTTTGAGGGCTGTGTGCACAGTCTTGTTGTAGTTAAGCTTTGATTGTTGTTGGTATCACTGGGAGGAATTGACCTCTAGGCCAATTGGCTGTGAGGACCCACTGCATCTACAGTGGAAGAACTGCTGTGCAGGAGACACCCTTATGGTGCAGAACTTGCTTCAGTGGGGCTTTGGTGCTCACTGAGTCTGCCCCTTGAGTGTGTCTCTTATGGATGTGAAGAGTTGTAATCCAGTATGGTCTCACACTGATCACTGGGAACACTCGCTCTTGGATTTCCAAGGAGGTGCAAAGTCAGCCACTGCCTGGGGTTGCCCAGCAGCAGCTACAGAGAGATATGCAGATTCCTCTTCTTTGTATGGAATTTGGAAGTGCCCAGATGAGGCCCAGATATGTAGCAAGTCAGGCTGATCCTGCTGGATTGATTGCTTTGGGCTTCCCTTACCCAGCTGCTGCCTATTTGACAGGTTTTAGGCTGAGAAAGGACTGGCCATTCATATGCAAAAGCTGCTGCACTGCAGTTGTAAATTGGGTGTGGCAGGGCCTCAGGGAATTACCAGGGTGGAGCAAATAGCGATGACTACCAGTCAGCCCTGCACCAGAGAAGTCCCAGGTATAGGAACAATGACCACTGAGAGCACTTCTGCCTGAAAGAAAGCCGCCCTCATGTTCCTGTCCTGATGCCAGACAGTCCAGTTCCTCCCTGTATGTGTCTGGGTCTTCCAGAGTCTCTCCTGGAACTGGAGGTCAGAGTTTGTATCTCCCTCCTGATTGAAAAAGCAGCACACTCAGGTGCCAGCCCATTCTACGTCTCTGCACCTCCTACCAGTCTCAATGCACTTCCTTCTTTACCTCTTTAGTTGTAGTGCTTTTGCTCAGCCAGCTTTCCCATGGTTCTAGATGATAATTGTTCTGTCTTTTAGTTGTAATTTTGATGCGGTTGTGCGAGGCAGCAAGTATAGGTGTTTACCTATGCCACCATTTTGGTGCTTTTCAGGCCTTTGGTTTTTTTTTTTTTTTTTAGGCCTTCACTTTCTTGATCCCCAAGTAGAGCTAGAGGCTCCACCTTGGACCCACTCTCTGTGCTCAGTGCCTTTCCTGGGTTTTGTGCTGCACTGAGTTTAAGCTGGGGGATACCAGTTGGAAAATGTGATAAACTCACTATTTTCTTTTGAAAAGACTCAAATAGCTGCTCCATTCATTATGTTCAATGGGAGAAATAGGGTGAAGTGCTCTTGCTCTACCTTACCTGGACCTGGAATGCCAGGATTCTATCAGATTTAGTAGTAATCACCACTTGCACACACCATGTTAAACACTTTAGGTGACTTATTGTGTTTTAACAACCTGACTAATATGAGGCTTCCATTTAAAGGAAAAGTATTCTCTCCTGGACTCCTAGAGTTGATTTAAGTTATTTTTAAAAATCATGCTGTTTTTTTTTAATATGTATTGACACACAACTAGGTCTCAGCTTCCTATTCTTATAGTGTTTAAACAACTCTAAAACAAAATGAGATTTATAAAGGAAATGCAAACAAAAGTACAATACAAAACAATTCAAATCAGCATCATTTATTTAATGTGATGGATGACCATGTTTACTAAAAACCAAATAGCTCTTCATCCTGTGAATTGTAGTGGATGACAGTGGTGCAGGTTCTTTTATCATATCACTCACTGCTCCCTCGTGCTGAGCGATAACTCAATTTTCCCACTAATTTCTCTGTTAAACCACGACACTCCTCTGAAGCTTCTACTTGTACAGTATGAGGTGTTATCATTGGGCCTATCTTTAACTCAAAGCAGCATTTATATATGTCAGCCCCCACTCCTCCACACTCTTTATCAGCCTAAGGTCATTAAAATAGTAGCCACTGGTGACAATGCTTGTGCAAATGGCATCAAAAATTTTGATACGGAAATCTTTCAGCAGGACTTAGTTATGAGGCAATCAGCTGGTGATCTGGATATGTTAATATTAGAATTTTAAGCCTGGTATCCAATTGAAAACTCTTACATTAGGAAATGTAGTTTTAGAGAATTCTTAAAACTCAGAAAATATATTTGTGGATTCCCATTTTAGAAATATTACAATATGAATTAATTCTTTCAATACAGATTATGATCTTGTGGTCAGTACAGTGTTCTTTCAGTGAATGAAAGTGATACCCATTCTGTAATGCTTATAGTAAAATATTTAGGAGGCCTTGTAATGAAGATGTCTCCAACAAGCTAAAAAATTTATTTCTCCACTTTATAATGAGAAAATTGAGGCTTAGAAAGGTTAAGTAGTTTGGCCAAGGTCTTATAGCTGATAAATGGCAAGATAAGGGTACACTGTAAGCAGCCAAGGCTGTCTATATCCACATTCTCCATTCATAACTATGACACAGTCAAAGTTGTTTTCTTCATAAAAGCTCATGCCTTTATCTGTTTTTTTATTTATTTAAAATATATTTTATTAATTTTTTATAGAGAGGAAGGGAGAGGGATAGAAAGTCAAAAACATCAATGAGAGAGAAACACTGATCAGCTGCCTCCTGCACACCTCCTACTGGGGATGTGCACACAACCAAGGCACATATCCTTGACTGGAATTGAACCTGGGACCCTTTAGTCCGCAGGCCGACGCTCTATCCACTGAGCTAAACTGTTTTCAGCATGTTTTTTAAATGTGGGGAGATACTACATGGAACCCTCCAAACTGCCTTACACAGTCTCCCTTCATTCCTTGATCTCAGTCCTTTATGTTTCCCTAGATTAAAGAAAGACTTTTATTGTGCCTCTAAGACAGGGGTGAGGAACCTTTTCCTGCCAAGGACCATTTGTATACTTATAAAATCATTCTTGGGTCACAAAAAATTATCAATTAAAAAACTAGCCTGCTGTATTTGGTCAACCATTTAATTAATTTATGCATAATGCCTTGGCAGAGCCAGACCAAATGATTTCTTGGGCCTTATATGGCCCATGGACTGATATTTCCAACCCCCTGCTCTAAGACAAGAAAGAATACAAGGAACATAGAATTGTTGAACAATGATGGCAACTGGGAGTCCACTGCTGTCATGTGGATGGGGGTGGGGGAGGAAGGAAGAGTGGGCTGGTTTGTCAACTGTGGTTAACCACTAGGTGTTCACTATAGATGTCCTGGCCTCCAGGGTCTAACTTGAATAGAAGAAGACATTGACTTATGTTGCACTCCCAGATGCACAAGAGCTGTCTTGATTTCCTAGAAGGTTCCCAGAAAGAGAAATGGAGACCGTTGCCTTGAAGTTGTAGTCTAAGCTCCTGCCTTTGGAGAAGTTGGCATGTCCACACTAGGCTGGGGTTTCTCATGCCAGAGGAGTGAAGAAGAGGAGGCAGGGTTCAGAGAAGTGCATCCTTTTGAAACATCTTGGGTGGAGTCCCTTTTCCCTTCTGTGTGCTAGACTCAAAGGAATGTGCCTTGTCCCAGGAGCACAATTTTTCACAAGCTAACTGACAGCTGTATTGATTTTAAGACTATTGAGACATTCTGTATTAAGTTCGGGGCACTTAGCGTACTTTGTTCTTGGCCCTGTTCTTCCCCAGCCTAATGTTTCCACTCAGCTATGGTGATCATATCCTAGGAGGGAATCCTTGAAAATGTCTTCTGGGAAGACAGGAATTGGGGAAGTCCATGAAACCTATCTCTTGGGCATAATTAGATTGCAGGCTAGCAAACTGCAGGTCTTGTCTCACTTGCCCCAACATTGTATTGTGTTGTCTCTTGCCCAGAGACTGTATTGGGTGCTAGAGGGTATGACGAGGCATAGGGTGGGCTCCCTATACTCAACAGCTCATAGTAGCATAGTCAAGTTCCTGGGGATCCTTTCTTTTATTTATCTTTTTTAGAAATTAAGGTGAAATTCACGTAACATACAATTAACCATTTTAAAGTATACAATTCAGTAGTATTTAGTTCATTCACAATGTTGTGCAATCAACATTTTTCTCTAGTTTCAAGACTTTTCTCCAAGGAGAACACCTCTTGCCATTTATGTTATAACTCCCCATTCCCAACCCTTATCCCCTACCTCTGGCAACCATTAATCAATCTGCTTTCTGTCTCTCTGGATTTGTCTATTCTGGATATTTCATATAAAAGGAATCCAATAATATGTGTCCTTTAGTGTCTGGTTTCTTTCACTTAGCATATTTCCAAAGTTCATCCAACTTGTAGCATGTGTCAGTACCTTATTCCTTTTCATGTCTGATTTCTTTTCATTGAGGTAGTTGTACTCAGATTTGGCACAATGTAACATAGCTCTTCCAAATATCTTCTCTGTTTCCTTTAAGCTTTCCCTCTTCTTAAGGAAGTCGGAGGACAGCAGAAGATGGAAAGATTTGAGTGTTGATCTTGATCAAGATTAGTTTTTGATATAGGTCATATAGCAATATTATGGTCAACACAGTGTTTTTGAAGTTTTTTTTCACTGGGGACGTTAGAGGGTAAAGGTCTTCATTTGATCATGCAGGATTTATTGAACACTTACTAGGTGCTGGTAGAGGTAGAAGATCCTGCTGATTGGATCACTGAGTGAAATAAGATACTAGCCCCCACCCCCACAGAACATTCACCTCAGAGAGACAACAAAGATGTCAGCTGGCCATGACAATGCAGTGCAGTACATGTTTCTGTTAGATGTTCATTCAAGATGCTTTGGAACACAGAGCCAGGGTATTAATTCGGTCAGGCTTACAGAAGGGACTGATGTTTGAGCTAAACCCTGGAGCCAAGAAAGAATTGCCCAGAAGGAGAAGGCCAGGAAGAGAACAGTTTATGGGGAGGGGGAAGGTTCTAAACATCATGGTGAGCCCTGTAAGCCCATAGAGGCACCAAATAGAACACAGTACAAAACAACAAGAAAGATGCCAAGTCTTCCTGACTTCTTTGAAGTGAGACAACATAGGGAGGCAAATTCATTGGCTGGTGACCTTACTTGTACCAGATGTGTCCTCTGGGATTGGAATATCGGACATCTATCAATGTAACTCTGAAAGCTCAAGTTGGTGTATTTCATTAGCGGTAGTGGACTGTGTGTGGGGTGAGGAGCTGGATCAAGCCAGATGACCTGACCTTGAATCCTGCCTGACTATGTCACTTATGACTTGTGTGACCTTTTGAAAGTATCTAACATCACAGTGGCTTGGTTTTGTCATCTATAAAAAGGGAATCATAATAGTAAAGATTACATGAGTCAACACAATGTATGTAAGGCACCTGATGTAGATCAGAACTGTCATTCATGTAAATACTCAGTAGTCTCAGCTTTTCTTTTTCCCCTCGACTGATCACAAAAACCGCTATTCAAAGGTGAGAGCCACACTGCCTTTTTTTGGCAGCACTCGGTGATTTATACGTTGTCTCATTTACCTCCCCTGACAACTTGGTGAGGGAGCTTGAAAAGAGACTTGACAGGTGAGTAATCAGGCTTAGAGAAATCTTCTCCCATAGCTAATAAAGGATGGTGTCAGCATTTGGACCTGAGTTTGCCCAATTCCAGAGGCCTGCTCTTAACCTCTCCTCTATGCTGCCTCTCTTAGGTGGGGGTTTCAAAATGCTAGTGATGCACATGTCTCAGGGCTGTGTGTTGGAGGGAGGAATGATTCTGAGGATACTTGTATTTCAGTACATGTTTGTGACACTTGGGGGACTCTATCCCCTTCCCTTATGACTCAAACAAAAATCCTCCAGTTTGAACATAGCCCCTCATCTGTGCTCTACTATCTGTGTGTATAAGATTAATTTTGTTTGTCCCATAAACCAAAATACAGGGGAGTGTCTTTCTTGGGACAAAATCAAACTGAACATAGGGGCCATGTTTAGATTCTGGGGAAAGTGGTGGGGCATGCAGAGTAGATTGAAACATATCCTTAGGTTCTAATCATATTTTAAGTAGAACCTGAACAACAACTTGTGATCATGGAATTGCCCTGAGGAGCTGTGGCTTCAGACAGGACACCAGAGTCAGTCACCTACCTGAAGGGCACACAGCTATCCTGTGAGGGTTGCAGAAACATCCTCTTGGGTGAGGGCCTGGGTACCTCTCAGGACCCTGTGGTGTTTTTCTTAAATTTCTTTATTGATTAAGGTATTCTTATCCCCCCATTACCACCGCCCCATCTTCCTCACTCATGCCCTCACCCCCTGTTGTCTGTGTACATTGGTTAGGCTTATACGCATGCATACAAGTTCTTTGGCTGATCTCTCTCCCAAATCCCCACACTTCCCTACCTTCCCTCTGAGGTTTGATGGTCTCTACCCTGTGGTTTTCTAACTATTAAAGGTCTGGGTCAGGGTCTATGGGCCTCCAAGGGCCAACTTCTTCAGGCCACATGCTGCAGGACTTGGCATTCATGTATGGCTATTATTGCTGTCTTCATCATGATGGAGAGGTAATTTTTGCTAAGAGTGGTTGGAGTGCCCAAGCCAGTAATTGGCTGGAGAGAGTGGCCATAATCACATTTCCTGCTTCTGTTAGGGCTTTGGATCCTGTAAGACATCAGAGCATCCTGCTGGAGGCTGCCCAAGTGGGAGCTTTCAAGAAAGGACCAGAAACTTAACTATGGGGGCTTTGTGGTCTACACAATATGAGGCAAGAAAGCTCTTTAGAAATTTGGAGGTTGAATACTGTCCATTATGTTACTGTTGATTTTGGGATTGGAGGAGACCGAGAAATGGGAGATACATTAAGTAAGCTTACATTCTTTGAGATTGTTTACTCTGGTGGGGTGTGAGACCAGTGGGCAATGGGTTCCTTGAGATGTTCAATGTAAGCAGTGAGAGATAAAAAGCTTCTGGGACCTCTAAGGATACAGGTAATACTTTGGGACTCTCTCTAATTAGAAGGGAGGAAGGAAGCATCTGCTTTTTTCATTCTTTCCTCCCTCCCTTTCTCTCTAGTAATTTATTGAGCATTTACTATGTGCTAGAGTTGAGTGATATACATGTGGAGAAAACATACCCCAAGGAGTTCTCCATTTATCAGGGGGAGGTAGCCAATAATTACAATGTAGAATATAATGAGGCCTATGCAAGAAGCTAGGGGAGCAGAGGAAGGAGCAACTGAGTGCTTAGGATAGAAGGTGGTAGCCAAGGATGAGAAGATACAGGGAGGATCAGGGCATGGTTTGTAACTGAGCTGGCATGGAAGATGAACACTGGAGGAGTTTGCCAGGTAGTGAAGTGGGGAAGGGCACACAGAAAGAGGAAATAATATAAAGAAAGGCTTGGAGTTATAATAAAGAATTAGATAGTTGTTCAGGAAATGGGGTATGTGGTGTTCTAATAAAATGTATGCATTTACAACACAAAATAAATGCTGCTTGTTAGCAATACACAAATGTTGGTCTTGGACATTTTGAATATTTGTAACTTTAAGAAAATAAAAGCAGTTAACATCTGATAAAATGTCTGTTAATAAATCATGAATATATTTTATTAGACAACAGAGTTTTAGTGTATCTGGAACATAATGTGTCATGAGAGTAAGAGAGAGAAGAATGAGATGATGATAGGACTGACTTCATGGTTGACTTGCTATGTGTTATGATTTTTCCTTTTCTCTCTACTTTTTATAATGGAAAAATCTCTACCATACATTAGAGAGTCTAGCATAATGAAGGCTTATACTATATACCCATAACCTAACTTTAATAACCAAAAACTTTCTTCCATTTTTGTTTTATGATTTCTTCAACTAGCTTTTTTAGTAGCTGGAGTGTCTTGAAGAAAATCCAGTACCCATATATACTTAAGTATAATTTCTTTTAAAAAAGTAGAACCAGAAAAATATAACAGATAATTTCTTTTAAAAATATAAGTACAATATTATTTCCACACTCAACAAAATAAAAATTCTTACATAACATTTAAATTCCAGTCCATGTTTAGTTTTTACTGATTACTTCAGGATATATATATATATATATATATATATATATATATATATCAATTGGTTTGTTTAAATCATAATCCAAACACAGTCCACATACAGCATATGGATTATTTGTCTCTTGAGTGTCTCTTAATTTATATTAGTTCTTCCCTCCCCCCAACTTCAAATTTGTTAAAATTAAAAAAAACTGGTAGTTAGAGCTAGAGGCTTGATAAAACTCAAAATTTCTCTCTCTCTTTCTCTCTCTCTACTTCTTTCTTACACAATCCTCACCTGAGGATTTTTTTTCCCATTGATTTTTTAGCAAGTGAAAGGGAATATAGGGTCTTTTACAACCTCTGTCTTAGCTCATTTTGCTCTGGCGACCTTGACCTTTTGGCTTGGACTCAAATTCCCAAGTTTGGTCCTGCCCCAGTGCCTTTGTATTTGCCATTTCCTCTGCCTAGAATGCTGCAGAGGTGAGAGAGGCTCCTGCCACCACCAGTGTGCTCACCAGCCATGAGCCTGGCTTCTGGTTGAATGGTGCTCCCCCTGTGGGAGCGCACTGACCACCAGGGGACAGCTCTTACATTGAGCATCTGTCCTCTGGTGGTAAGTGTGCATCATAGTGACTGGTCGGTCAGCTATTTGGTCCATTTGCATATTAGCCTTTTATTATATAGGACTAGAGGCCTGATGCATGAAATTCGTGCAAGAGTAGGCCTTCCTTCCCCTGGCTGCCAGCACCGGCTTTCCTCTGGCACCTGGGACCCGGGCTTCCCTCCAGCCATCAGGCACCCAGAACCTGGGGTTCCCTCGTAGCCCCAGCTTTGTCCATAAGGTCATCTGGAAGGATGTCTGGTCTAATTAGCATATTATGCTTTTATTATGATAGATACTTACCCCTCATCTACCTCTTCCATCTACTTTTTTTACTATAGTATCCCAGCTCCAAGAAGAGTGTCTGACACACTGATGATGCTCAATCAATGCTTGTGCAATGCATGGACTCTACAAATGCTTATTGAGTCCCTGCTATGTGCTAGACACTGTGGATTTAGTTTTGGTGTCTGTGTGGAAGATTATATTCTTGACTGACACAAGATATGGAGGACTGGGACAGTTAAGTTGTTTAGATGAGCTGGGTTTGAGATACTTTGGGATTAACAGGTAGAGATGCACAAAGGCAATTGTAGCCATGGTATGGAAGTCAGGGCCACTGATAAATCGGATGAATACCTTTTGGAACATACAGAATTCTACATCAGGACTGGCTCCCAGTCTGTCCAATCTGGCATTATATTTCTGATGGACACAAAAGAGCATTGATGGAAGAATGGCCATGGTGGTTCATAATATCAATAGTAAGGCCCATCCTAAATGCAACCTTCAGTGATTTCTCTTCACGAACTAAGAGGCCATGTCTGTCCCCAGAGTCACAGACTTCCATGATTTTGGAAATTCCCATAGATAGGCAAGTTGTTCATTTGGCCACTAGAGAGAAGCTAGAAAGCCAAGCACTTCTATGAGAAGGTCCCCTCCACTTCAAGTTATGAAGGCATATAGGTGACTTATCTTGGAACTTTCTAAAAACCAGGTTTGGGGAATTGGGTAGAGAGAGAATCTGAGGTCTAGGGCAAAGAGAAAGAAAAGCAGAAAGATGGGCCCAGAAACTTTACATACTGAATATTCCTTGAAAGGGAATGTCTCCCTTTCAAGTCATTGTTCACAAATTTCCTAGATAACAACCACCCTTATATTTGTACTAGAGGCCCGGTGCATGAAATTCGTGCACGGGGGACAGGGGATGTCACTGAACCTAGCCTGCACCCTCTCCAATTTGGGACATCCTTCTCACAATCCAGGACTGCTGGCTCCAAACTGCTCGCCTGCCTGCCTCCCTGATTGCCCCTAACCACTTTTGCCTGCCAGCCTGATCACCAGCTAACCACTACCCTGCCAGCCTAATTGATGTCTAACTTCTCCCCTGCCAGCCTCTTTGCCCCCAACTTCCCTCCTCTGCTGGCCTGGTCACCCCTAACTGCCCTCCCAGAAGGTTGATCGCCCCCAACTGCCCTCCCTTGCTGGCCTGATGGCCCACAACTTCCCTCCCTTGCAGGGCCTGGAAGCTCCCAATGGCCCTCCCCTGCTGGCCATCTTGTGGTGACCATCTTGTGTCCACATGGGGGCAGGATCTTTGACCACATGGGGGCAGCCCTCATGTGTGTTGGAGTGATGGTCAATGTGTGTATTACTCTTTTATTAGATAGGATAGCACTTAATAGTTTATAAAAAATTGCATTGTAAAGTGTCCTAAATTTGAATTCCATCTACCCTGTGAGACTTTTGGAAAATTTACTTCACCTCTCCAGATGGCCTTACTTGTTTGTAAACTTCTGGTAGTAGCAGATTCCTCATGGGATTACATAAGTCCAGGTATGTAAACTGCTTAACCCACCACAGCACATTCATTTTCTTTACTTTATCTCATTTGTCTTACACCAACTCTGGGAGGCAGTTTTGATGGATATTATTCTCATCCCATTTTATAGATGGCAAACCAAGACCAGAGAGATTTGTCCTCAATTGTCTAAAGCCACAGATCTTTCCCATAGGAGAGTTGGGTTGGAGTTCAAGCCTTTGGTCTCCATGTTTCCTCCCATCATGCTGCCTTGAGTTCCTTTCTCATTGTGCTACACCGATGGTGTCAGAAGGCACCAACACTGGGGAAATGGCCTAAACATTCACTGCATCATCTGTACCATGGGCCAGAGGCATGCTGCCACCTTTGCTTTTGTTATACTTTTGAAAACATTTAGAAGAAGGTCTGAGAGCCAAACAATAGACTTACAAGGGTACTCTGATCAAATTATGTAATCTCTAATTATACCTTGCCTTTTAGATGTAACCTTTGTTGCTCTATTTCTAGCACCCCAGAGTGTCTGTCATTATCGTTTTTCCTTTCATGGTTGAACACATGTCTGGCTGGGGGATGCTGGGTGGCCAGTCAAGGCTCATGATGTACCTGTGTCCCCACGGTCTTATTTTTTTTTGTTTAAAATTATTTTTAAAAAGAGTTCTTTTTTTTTGGTATGTTTTGTTTTTAATAGATTTTTATTGATTTCAGAGAGAAAGGAAGAGGGAGAGAGAGATAAAAACATCAACGATGAGAGAGAATAAAAAATCATCTATCTGCAGCCTCCTGCATGCCCCTTACTGGGTATTGAGCCTGCAAACCGGGCACATGCCCTTGACTGAAACTGAACTCAGGACCCTTCAGTCCATGGGCTGATGCTCTATCCACTGAGCCAAACTCACTAGGGCCTCTCAATCTTATGTTGATGAGACTTTTCACTCTAGTATCCTATTCCCTTTTCCAGTTATTAAAAACAAATTGCAAATTCAACTCAATATTAAGGCAGTTGTTCAGCTAAACATGACTGGACTGCTAAGGGTAGTGGTCTTGCTGACTCTAACTGTCAAGTGGAGGTGGCGTCATTTTGCCATGGCTCAGTGGAGTCTGCTGATTTCCAGTAGGAGCGATCGATGACCATATGTAAGGCACTGATGATTGTACTATGGTTATACTTCAGCAGGTGTGATTGGGTTGTCAACTACCTGTATTGGTCCTAAATTTGTGTATAACCAGGAGGTGGCACCCTTTCTCTGCCCAATTGGTAGTGGCTGGTCATCACTGTGGGGAGGGAAAAAGATGCGCTTCCATGGCTGGGCTGTCATTTCAGGGGCTCTGAGATACACATTTTCCTCTTTTAAACAGACATACAGTTCTCATGAAGGAACCCGCATGGGATTCAATCCTGCAGCTGCTGGAGCCACTCCTCTCTTTCCGCCGAGGAGCCGCTACCACCTCTGTTTCTTTGGGTTTCTCTCCCCTCAGAATGAGCAATGGGTTTGGGAGAGTGGTCCGAACAGAATTGTGATGAGGGTAGAGGGAAAATGGAAAATAAGACAAGATGGTTGGGGGGCTACTTCTTCCAATAGTGGTTTCTCTTTCTCCCTATTATGAGCAGCCCTTCTGCTCTCATGCCTGGAGTAACACAGTTGTCCTTTATTTCTGCAACGAGGACCCAGTCCCAGGGCTGCTATTTGTTCTGAAGCCTTTCTTTCATGTTAGATGGATTGTGGGGAATCTAAGGTCTAAACTGGGAAGAAAGAAGAAAGTGGTAGGAGAAATGAATATGAGGGAAGAAAACGTGAGGAAAGAGACAAACAGACATCAGATAGAGAAACACAAAAGACAGAGAAAGACGCAAAGAGAGAATTACAATGACACATACCCAAGGCAGGGGTGTCAATTTGGAAGTAGAAGAGTGGATTTGCGTAGAGCAACCAAGATGGCAGCATAGGTAAACACCTATTGTGCTGCAATGCGCAACAATTCCAAAACTACAACATAACAACAAGACAAACATCATCCAGAATCACTGGAAAGCTGGCCGAGTGAAAATTCCACAAATAAAAGTAAAGGTGGGACACTGAGACTCAGAAGAGCGGCGGAGCGCAGCCTTAAAGATACACACGGAATCAGAGGTTAGGAGCCATGGCCGCGAGCACGGGCTGTAGGGCTGGCAGCAGCAATCCCGGCTGGATTTCTCCAACGGGGAGGGCGGAGACGTCCCACTGCACAGATTCCCCAGTGCCAGGCGAGGTCTGAGGTCTGGGGTACACACCCTAAAAGCCGAGCGCAGCAGAGGTCTCCTAGTCTGAGGAGAAATCCGGTTGCTTGGAAAAACAGTTTGCGCGCGTAAAGTGTGCAACAGCAGACGCGTGGCTTGCTCCCTGGTGACTTGCCTCCTGGTCCCAGAGACCACCGGACTGCTTTGTTTTACAACCCTGGGCGAGACTTTGGGTGTGCAAACTCATTTGGGGAGAGGCAGAGTTGTCTGGCAAGGGGTAGAGGCTAGCGACTTTCTCTTGGAAGTGCCTGCAACCATTACCACCCAACAGAGACCCGCGCGTGCCACAAAGGACATAGCTGATACTGACGCTGCCTGCTCAGCTCAGAGACTCCGCCCATCCAACCTGAACACTGTCTCCATTCACAGCCAATTGGCCTGGAGGTCAAACCCTCCTAGGGCTAACAACAACAAGCTGGGCTTAAATTCAAAAATACTGTACAACTCGTAAAGGATTGCAGTAAGAGTACCCACCTCAGGTAACTGGGGAGGCTGAGCCACTGTCCATTAGAGGACATCTACCACATAAAGCAGCCACCATGAAGAGACATGGAAAGAAATCAGGTGTGAAAGAAATGGAGGAAAAAAGACGACTAGACATAGAGTTCAAAACCACAATTATAAGGCTTTTCAAGAGGCTCTTAGAAAAGGCCAATGATCTTAATGAGAACTAAGAGGAAATTAACAAGACCCACGAGGAAATGTACAAGACTTACAAGGAAATGAATGAGACCTACAAGGAAATGAATGAAACTTACAAGGAAATGAATGAGACCTACAAGGAAATGAACAAGACCTATGAGGATATGAACGAGACTCTTAAGGATATGAAAAAGGACCAACTAGAAATCAAGCATATACTGACTGAAATAAAAAATATTACACAAAGTCCTAAAAGCAGTCCAGAGGGCCGCAAGAACCAAGTCAAAGATTTGAAATACAAAGAAGCAAAATCCACTCAGCTGGAAAAGCAAGAAACAAAAAGAATCCAGATAATTGAAGATAGTGTAAGGGGCCTCTGGGACAACCTCAAGCATGCCAACATCCGAATTATGGGGGTGCCAGAAAAAGAGAGAGAGCAAGGCAATGAAAACCTACTTGAAGAAATAGTGACTGAAAACTTTCCCCACCTGGTGAAAGAAACTGACTTAAAAGCCCAAGAAGTACACAGAACCCCAAAATATAGGGATCTAAAGAGGACCACACCAAGACACATCACAATTAAAATGCCAAGAGCAAAAGATAAAGAGAGAATATTAAAAGCAGCAAGAGAAAAACAGTTAGTTACCTATAAGGGAGCACCCATATGATTGTCAGTGGATTTCTCAACAGAAATGATGCAGGCCAGACGGGAGTGGCAAGAAATATTCAAAGTGATGAATAGCAAGAATCTACAACCAAAGGTACTCTACCCAGCAAAGCTATCATTCAGAATTGAAGATCAGATAAAGTGCTTCGCAGATAAGAAAAAGCTAAAGGAGTTCATCACCACCAAACCAATATTATATGAAATGCTGAAAGAGATTCTTTAAGAAGAGGAAGAAGAAAAAGGTAAAAACATAAATTATGAACAACAAATACACATCTATCAACAAATGAATATAAAAATCAAGTGAATTAATAATCTGATGAACAGGATAAACTGGTGAATATAACAGAATCATGGACATAGAAAGGGAATGGACTGACAATTCTTGGGGAGAAAAGGGGTGTGGGAAGTACAGCAAGGACTGGACAAAGATCTTGCAACAATGGGAGAGGACAGTGGGGAGGGGGAGGTGAGGGCGGAGGGTGGGATGGGTACAGGGTGGAGGGGAGCTATAGGGAGATAAAAAAGGGGGAACAATGTAATGAATAAACTGAACAATAAAGATTAAAAAAAAAAAGAGTGGATTTGCATCCCAGCTCATCTACTGCAAGCTGTGTGAGGTTGGGAACGTCACTAGATTGCTCTGAGCCTCAGTCTTCCCATATGAAATTGGAACAATTACATTTTACCTCCACCACTGTGATGAGAACTGAATGGAAGTTCTTTTTGTAAGTGACAACCCTCTAGATAAAACGGCTGTTACCTAAGGTCAGTCAGACCTTAAGAGAGAGGATGCTATCCTGGTCCATGCTGAATCCTAGGGCTGGGGCTAGGTGAAACCTTAGCCCCCTGCACCGTAATTTCATTTTCTCAGGGCATTTTATGAGGGGGGAAACCCTGCCTGGGGTGGCATTTTGTGTGTGTGTGTGTGCACACACACTCGGTGCCCCTTTCTAGATTACTCTCTCTTAGAATTAACACTCATAGCTAACATTTTATCGAATGTACTATGTCCCAGGTGCTTTTCTGTGTGCACTTTATGAACTAACATGTAATCCTCATAACTCCATTATGAACTATGTACTACTATTAACTTCATTTTACAGATGTTGATATGGAAGCACAGACAGATGAAAAGAAATTGCCTGAAGTCACACAGAAAGTGGCAGAGGATGTTAAAAACCAAGCCTTCTTGTGCCAAGATTCTCCCCTCTCTACTCTGCTACACTGTCTCTCGAATTAGGTCCATGTCCCTCACTCTCTCATCTGGCAGGTAGCTGGAGGCTGCCTCAGAGAATTTAACTGACATGGACATCTCATTCCAGGGGCACACTCTGGGGGTCTTTCCTTGCACTCAGGGTGTTGGGTGGTTGTTTTGCTGGTGATGTTTCCCTAACAGGCCAGATGTGCCATAATTCCCTTTCCCAGTAGTGAGGTGACAATTTCAGCATTTTAAGAGAGAGAGGTGGGGAGAAGGATTTCATGTGCCCTTTATCCCTGTTCAAACGCAGCACCCACACAATGACTAGACACTAATAGCCACCCTGTTCCAGCCTCGTTTCTGGAGGTGAGAACACCTGTTGTCTTAAGGTCCTGGGCTCTAGAGCAGGGCTTGATTAGCAGCAGCAGCTGCAAGCTGGGTTTGCAGTGAAATTGTTCTCACAAAAGGAAGAGTACCGTCTGATTTCAGTTACTTGCTCTAGGGAAGAAACTGTGGGCCCAGAGTGAAATCAAATGACAGCTTCATTTTGCTTTGTTTCATACCAGAAAGTGACATGCAAATAACTAGGTGAGCAAGATTCCCAATAATAGGCATCAGGGAGGCCTTTGTAGGTAGCCTCATGTTGCTTCCATGTAGATGCATTTGGCACCAATTGTCTGAAAACCAGGCTCACACTCTGTAGGTCTGTTTCTCTCCAGAGAAGGGAATATCTCCACATGGGCTCCTAGCCAGAGATCTAAGGCTCCATTTAGGGGAATAGTCCTGAGGGTGTTTTCTAATGCACTCATTGCTCTGGCCTTTTCTTCTTGTTTCATTGAGTAGTTTTTAAAAAGAAGGTATTGGGGTGCTCTATTCCCTGGATTCTATCATGTTGGAAAACATCGGATTAGGACCTTGCATTTGAACAACAATCTGCTGTAACGTGCAATTATGTCAAACTTGCTTTCCCTCAGACCTTTTGTGGTCTGACTCTCTAAAGGCACTGAATGTTGCTATTTAAAGTCTGAAGCCAGTCTGATATTTTAATTCTAGTTTATTCTGTTTATTCTTTCTTGATCTCAGATATAATACTTTAACTAGGATGTGTCTTCATGATATCTATCATGACATCTATTTTGATTATTCTTTTTCTTTCATGTTAAATAACTCAACGAGGCTATATATTGATGTCTTTTATTTTTTTATTAATTTTTTAATTTAATCTTTATTGTTCAGATTATTACAATTGTTCCTCTTCCCCTCCCTCCTCCATTCCCCTCCACCCAGTACACACCCCACCCTCTGCCCTTACCTCCCTCCCACTGTTCTCATCCATAGGTGTAAGATTTTTGTCCAGTCTCTTCTGCACCTCCCACACCCCTTTCCCACAGAATTGTCAGTCCACTTTCTATGACCCCGATTCTGTTATATTCACCTGTTTATTCTGTTCATCAGATTTTTAATTCACATGATTTTTAGATTCATTTGTTGATAGATGTGTATTTGTTGTTCATAATTTTTATCTTTACCCTTTTCTTCTTCTTCCTCTTCTTAAAGAATACCTTTCAGTATTTCATATAATACTGGTTTGATGGTGATGAACTCCTTTAGCTTTTTCTTATCTGTGAAACTCTTTATTTGACCTTCAATTTTAAATCATAGCTTTGCTGGGTAGAGTACTCTTGGTTGTAGGTTCTTGCTATTCATCACTTTGAATATTTTTTTGCCATTCCCTTCTGGCCTGCATAGTTTGTGCTGAGAAATCAGCTGACAATCGTATGGGTGCCCCCTTGTAGGTAACTAACTGTTTGTCTCTTGCTGCTTTTAATATTCTCTCTTTATCTTTTGCTCTTGGCATTTTAATTATGATGTATCTTGGTGTGGTCCTCTTTGGATTCCTATAGTTTGGGGTTCTGTGTGCTTCATGTACTTGTAAGTCTATTTCTTTCACCAGGTGGGGGAAGTTTTCAGTCACTGTTTCTTTAAACAGGTTTTCAGTATGTTGCTCTCTTTCTTTTTCTGGCACCCCCATAATTCGGATGTTGGTATGCTTGAGGTTCTCTCAGAGGCCCCTTACACTATCTTCAATTTTTGGGATTCTTTTTTCTTTTTGCTTTTTCAGTTGAGTGTTTTTTGCTTCTTTGAATTTCAAGTCTTTGACTTGATTCTTGTGGTACTTTAGTCTGCTGTTAGGTCTCTGTATAATATTTTTTATTTTAGTCAGTGTATGCTTCATTTTTAGTTAGTCCTTTTTCATATCCTCAAGGGTCTTGTTAAATTTATCTGCCCTTTCTAAGAAATTTTTGAAAAACCTTATAACTGTGGTTTTGAACTCTATTCCAGTCATTTGTTTCCCTCCATTTCTTTTATTTGTGATCTCTTTCCTTATCTCCACATTTTTGCTGCTTCCCTGAGTTGATAGAGTGGCTTTGTGTGGCAGGTGTCCTCTAGGGGACAGTGGCTCAGCCTCCCCAGTTACCTGAGGTGGATACTCTTGGTGTACCCTTTTATGGGGTATACTGTCTTGTTGTAATTAAGCCTAGATAGTTGTTGGTATCATTGGAAGGGGTTGACCTCCAGGCCAATTGTCTGTGAGGATCAGCTGTGTCTACACTGGAAGAGCTTTTGTGCTCATATTGGATGGGGTGGAGTCTCAGGGCTGAGAAGTCAGCCTTAGTTTCTCATCAGGCCCGCCTTAAGAGGCACCTGGGTCTCTGGGTCCCACAGCAATGGCTGCACGTACCTTTGAGAGGAAAGCTGCCCTTGAGTTTTGCCCGCTGCCAGACAGTCCAGTTTCTTCCCAAATGAGTCTGGATACCCAAAGTCTCACCCAGAACTGGAGTACAGTGTAGTTGGAAGGTTTTAATTTCCTCCTGAACAAGAGAGCCAGCCACACACTTAGCTGCCTGCCCTCTCTGTGAGCTTGGGCACCTCTGCAGCTCCTGATTCTCAGTGTGCTTCCTCTTGACAGTCCAGTTTCACCCCATATGAGTCTGGGTTCCCTGAGACTGGCCCAGAACTCGAGTTCAGCACAGTGGGGAGTCTTTGTCTCTTTCCCTGTTTGAGAAAACCAGTCACGTATTCAGCTGCCTGCCCATTCCATGGGCACACATCTCCACGTCTCCACATCTCTGCCCTTTGTACCTCCTCTGAGTCTCAGTGTCCTTTTATTTTTTCTTCTAGTTGTAAAATTTCCCCTCAGCCAGCTTTCCGGTGGTTCTGGATGATGTCCGTTTTGTCTTTTAATTGTAGTTTTGAAATTGTTGTGCAAGGCAGCAGTATAGGTGTTTGCCTATGCCTCCATATTGATTCCTCCTGATGTCTTTTATTGTAGAAAATTATACTTGGTATATATGGGGCACCATTTGCTGATTCTTTCTTCATTCCAATGAAATATTCTAGCATTATGTTTGAGAATTTTTATTGATTTTATTTTTTTAAACCTTAGTGGCACCAATTTTGTTATGTTTGTCAATCTTTGTCCGCTACTTTTATCATTCCCTATCTAATTGTTTTAATCCCTTAGTCTTATTTTCTCCCCATTCACTGTGACTATGTCAAGCTTTTCCCCAATCCTATCTATTCTATTTTTCAGCTGGGTCTCTCTCATTTCATTTAGCTGTTTCAAATTTATTAGCTATATAATAAGTTATATTGGTTCATAATTTGTTTCCTTAGCTCTGTAAAATTTATTTTTTTGTTCTATCATCTCCTGTTTATTGATTTTTTAATATATTTTTTCTTTATTTTAATTTTCCCCCATCTCCATTTATACCCTCTACTATACCCTCTTCCATCATCCCCTTATTAACCCCCTTTCACCACCACCATACGATTGTGTCCATAAGTTCTTTGTTTCTTTTCTTTTTTTCTCAATCCCTCCACCTCACCTCCAAAACCCCCCATCAACAGAGCTCTCTAACTATGAGTCTCTCTATTTTGCTTGTTAGTTCAGTTTGTTCATTAAATTCCACATATGAGTGAAATCATCTGGTACTTGTCTTTTTCTAACTGGCTTATTTTACGTAGCATAATCTTATCCAGGTCCATCCATGCTGTCACAAAGAGTAAAATTTTCTTCCTTTTTATGGCTGAGTAGTATTCCATTATGTAAATATATCATAGTTGTTTTATCCACTCATCTACTGATGGACCCTTAGACTGCTTCCAAATCCTGGCTATCTATATATATAAAAGGCTAATCTGCAAAGTGTCCCCACAGGAGTTTGACCAGGAGACCAGGAGTTCTATTGCTTGCTATGACATGCACTGACCAACAGAGGACAGCACGGAACAATGGAAGGCCCTGGCCAGCAGCTGCCAGCTGGGGAAAGGAGGCCCTGGTCAGCAGCTTGCATGCCCAATCGGCCCTGATCGCCAGCCAGGTCTAGGGACCCTACCTGTGCATGACTTTGGTGCACCTGGCCTCTAGTTATAAATAATACTGCAATGAACATAAAAGTGCATATATTCTTTCAAATTAGTGTTTTGGGTTTCATTACATAGATCCTGGCTAACATTTCTCTTCTTTGGGTGAAGAAACTTTGGAGTTGTCTTCTTTCTTGGGGAAACTTCAGTTTTGCTCTCAAAGCCTTTCAACTGATTGGCTGAGGCTCACCCACACTTTTGAGGATAATCTTTACTTAAAGTCATCTGACTATGGATGTTAACTACGTCTACAACACCCTTTCAACACAATACCTAGATTAGCTTTGGATTGGATAAGTGTATGATCACCTAGACATATTGGCACATAAACTAACCATCACAAATGTGGAATGGAGAGGGAGGAAAGGGCAAAATGACAGAGGGGTTGGTTTGGCATATTACCCTTTCCAGAATTTAAGTGGTTAAAATCATGTTTCTGCAGGACCAACAGTGAGAACATAACATTTACATAACTCAGTAAGTGAGTACCTTGGAAATGCTTCACCATGCAACTGTCCATGGGAAGATGTACTGTTGAGATTTATAGTACACATTATCACACTGAAAACCTCCAGAAATCACAGAGCAAAGAAACTGTTTATCTTTTTTTTTTCAAAAATTCAACTTTCCCAAACTCATTTGACCATGAAACTTTTCCTTTCTTTTCCCCATGTGACATCCACCAACAGAGAATATGCTTAGGAAAAGGCTAGCTTGATCTTCTCTCCTTAAAGTTATACCTGGTTCTTTTAAATACTGCTGAAGCTCCCATGATAACACAAAAAGAAAACTTTTCAGTCGCTCGCTGCACATAAACATTTCCTGCTTTTCTGGTGTTCGTAAAGTCCAAAGTTGATTAACATAAAAAAGTGAAATTTTGCTTCTTGTGTCTTGTTCATATGAGTAAACCTTTTAAGAAATAAACAATGCAAAAACCCTTTTTACCAAATCTTTGAGCAAAATGGTCTCTAGGAAAGTGCTGCTTTGCATATCAGAATCTAGTAGGAAAGCTTGATATCATATGCCCTTGTGAGCTGGTACCCCAGGCAATAGGAAGCTGTGATGCAGTAATGTGCAATTAACATCATCCAACAATTTCTTCAGCTAGTTCTTGAGTCTCTACTGGGGGCTAGGCCACTATATATGTGCGTATACTCTGCATGTAGAAATGAGTAAAGAGCTAGTATAAGTTAATCAACTTTTTGGGGGGTAGGATTTGATTTAGTAGCAGAGACTTCTCAAATAATAGCATCTTAGACAAGACTAGGTTTATTTTTCTCTTATGTAATAATCTGTTACTAGACATACCTGAGCTGGAATGCTGTTCCAAGGTGCAAGGGACTCAAGGTATGCCATTTTAAAGATGTTTCTCTTATTTTATCGTCTAAAAATAGCTAAATATCACATCCTCACTCTGGCAAGGAAGGAGGGAAAAGTGGTACTAAGAAGGGAGCTTTCCCCCCCTCAGAACTTTCCTACATCACCTTTTATATATCTTAGTTTCAAAGATGAGGAGTCGGAGAACCATAATCCCAATTCCAGGTGCTCATGAAACTCAGAAAAAAAAAAGAAGCTATTATTTTGGAGAATGGGAGAGTGGATTTTGAGGAATAACATTCTCTTCCACAGGGTTATATAGAATAAGAAACACTTTAATCAACCCTTGGCTTTTCCTAAGCAAGATGCACCACAGGTCTTTTATTCCAAAAACTGGATTAAGGGATTTGGATGCCAAGAGCTGAGAATCTCAAGGTGAGAAACATTTATACCTGAGTGGATAGGAACCATCTCAGGATATAAAATGTTTTAGGCTGACACTACTGTTTCCAAAGGACTCTCAAAGTACTTTATTTTTAATAGCAACTTAACTCATTGCATTGCAATTACTGCTCAGTGTAGATGTGTCTGCTTCACCAATTATACCTGCTTCTCTAGGGCGGTACTCTGTTCTGTGTCTGACTCATGGTAGATACTTAGTAAACATTGGCTGGCTCCAATGTGGGGAATTGACACCCACTCGCATTCCCACTTCTGCCTCTAAAATGACCTGAACTCTGACATTCTCTTAATTGGAAGTACTGGAGGTGAATCTACATTCTAGCTGAGGACTTGGATGCATGACATCAACTCTATTCTTGGGATCCCTGTCTGGTGGTTGGTTGCTTAACCAAATCTAACTTCAGATGGAGCATATCTACTTCTGCTTCTGGATATTCCTGTTCTGACTATCTTTTGTCATGTATCAAACAACCCCAAAACTTAGTGGCATGAAATCATCATTTGTTGTGCTCACAGATGCTGATGGTCAGGAATTTGGATGGGGATGGTTTGTTTCTGTTTCACAATGTCAGGGCCTCACCTGGAAGGCTCAGAGCTGGGAGTGACTCAGCATTGAGGCGGGGGTGTGTGTGGTTGGGGGTGGGCAGCTGGGATTATCTGAAATCCCCCTCATTCTTATGTCTGACAGTTGATGCTGGCTGTTGGCTGGGACCTTCATTGGGGCTGTTGCTGGAACATCTACATGTGGCTTGGGCTTCCTCACAGCATGGAGGCTGGGTTCCAATGGTGAACTTCCCTAGAATGACAGCAGGTGGAAGCTACATTGCCTTAGTTCTAAATTAACTCAGGAAGTCACACACTATCACTTCCACTATATTTTGTTCTTTATGGCCATCACAAAGGCCCTTTCAGTCTCAAGAGGAGAAGGAATAGACTCTATCTCTTGATGGGATTGTGGTGATGGTGGTGGCTCATCCAGAGGACAAGGAGTGAGGAGTCCTAGATTCACTGAGAACACTGGCAGAATGATGCCATCAGCCACATCCCTCTCATTCCAGAAGGCCAAGGAAGAGCCAGGAGTTTTGGCAAAATCCCTGGCATCCCCAGCACCCTGAACAGCACTACAGGGCAGTGGAAATCTCCCTCTACTGGGAGTGAAGAGGCCTGTGATGTGATGGTCATGTGTTATAGGACAGGCCACCTGATCTATCTGAGCCTCAGTTGCCCTCTCTGAAAGGTGAGCAGTTTGGACTAAATCAGTTATTTCCTAATCTTTTACAGCAGGGGATTCTTCTCCTTTTTAATTTGTATTATTTTCAAACAAAGTTTAGGTGGAACCCAACATATGAACTGACTAAAGGTCAATGAAAAGGGTTTTGATTATATACACACCCAGTTGTCCTTTCCTGCTCCCTGGGGATTCTCCAAGATTCATCAGTGCTCCTCACAGCATGTTTGGAAAACCCTTGGGCAAGGATCTTTCCTGTGTGCAGGATAGGATTGGAGTGAGAGAGGAATGACTCATTTTCAGATTTCCCTCCTCAGAGCAGTTTCTGCTTCCTTCTTGCTCCCTACTTGAGCTTCCACACCTACCTTTCAGCCATCTCACATCACAGTGTCTTCTGGGTGAGTCCAAGTCCCATAAACCCCCAGGGAGAGCAATATTTAGGGAGCATGAGTATCTGCTGGTATTGCTTGAATTTGGTGCCCTTTCAGCCTCCTGTCATTTGTGTCAAACCAGCCAGATCTGGGAAGAAGTTGGGGATTCCACGGAGGCCTAAGGGCTATGGGCACTGTGGTTTCCACAGGGTTATTATCCAGGCCTCTGCTGGTGACTCTGGAGAAGAGGAGTCTCCTGCTTTCCCGTTCTTTCCCTTCACTGATGCTCTCAACTGCTTTCCCACCTCCTCCCTCTACCTAACTCTTCCCCACCCCCTCCCAGCCCACTCCCACCCCACTTTTCTCTCCCACAATTTTTGCTCCATCTCTTTGTCTCTCCATAGCATCTCTCTTAAAAAAAAAAATCAATCCAGAGAGCGATTAGGTTTGCAAATGAGCGGGCAGAAAACCGGGAACAAAGGGAGCCAAAGCCCAAGAGGGAGCAGGTATAATTACTGTAATTAACTCAAGCAGCAGGGACGCATCCCCTTGGCAGAGGCTGCTGCAAGGTACTGTTCAGGCGCAGCAGGGGATGCTGAGGGGAGTGGCACCCGTCAGGAACTCAGCTGATTCCCCCTTCCCCAGAATTAGTGTATCCTTCCCAGGGGCCCTGGCTCTGGAAGCTCCTTCAGGAGCAGGTGTCTGTGCGAGGACCCACCTGGTCTCTTGTCATGGGCTCTGCAAGAGCTAGGAGGAGGGTATCCAGGCTCAGAGGACAAGATCTGGTCTCCTGCCTGGCAGAGTAGGGGCCAGAGAACAAAGTTACCTCTCTCATCACTTCCTTGGATGCTTAGCTCTTTTTGGCTTTATGACATCCTGAGAGCCTGCTCTGGTGTCCCTGGGAGCTAAACACGTCTAGAGGCCTTGGGGAGAAAACAAGTCTGATGCCATGAAATTGTCACATCTGTATCCTCCAGCATCCCCAAATACTAGCATACTCCTCCTGCATCTGAGGTCTTCAATGAACCTTTGCAACCTTCCCTTTCACAACTGCCCCTCAGCATATGTGGGCTGCACTCTGAGCATGACCTACATTCTTCCATTCTCTGCCCTCACACGTTAGGCTGGCCTTTTTCTCCTATGTGCACTTTCCCAAATGCAGTTGTTAAAATGTTACCCACCTTTTGAGATACATTTGAAATTAAAGACATGCCTATGAAGTCTATACTAATCTCACCTTCCAAAAAAGCCATAGCCCTTGTTTCTTTTATGGACCTTATCTCATTATCCCCCTCCCATCTCCTATCCTTTGGAAAAGACAGACAGATCCCGACTTTGGATTTCTGGAGTTTAATTGCCACCTTTGGGGCTCTGGGCCAGTCAGATCCCTTTTACTTGCCAATGATGGGAACCCCAACTCAAACTGGTGGAAATGATGAAGGGACTTTATTAGTAACAAAAGTCTGGGGATGTTTGTAGTCAGGCATGCTGATCCAGGGGCCCAAACATTATCACCAGTTCTCTCCCCTTTCCTTGGTGTGGGTTTCCTTCCCAGCAGACTTCTCTACAACATAGACCTCGGCCATAGCCCTCCAGACCAACATTATTCCTAAGTCATAATCCCAGGAAGAGAGTTTCTTCATCCCACTGCTCCAGAAGACATCTTAGATCTACTCATTGGGTTGAATTGGGTCTAGAGCCAACCACTGGTTAGCAGAAGTGAAACCCAGTCTTGGCCATGCTGACATCAAGTGATCCCTGCTGCAACCTGAGGGAGGCCTGAGGCTACTCCTATCCAGACAATGTGGGCTCCCAACAGGGAAGAGTTGTTCCTCAATTGGAAGTAGAAGAGTATGTAGAGTTGCTGCATGCGTGGAGACAGTAGATGTCCACTACTGGTTCAGAACACCCAGGTGAGGGCCAAGTTCCTGGAAATGCCCCATATCTTCTCATTTTTATACTCAACCCGTCCTTTAATACCCAGCCCATGTTCATCAGCTCTGTGATGCCTCCCCACTTGCTCTAGGTTCCCAGAGTCTGTACCACTTACCCAGGTGCAGATCTTTATAATGCCTTATCAAGATCTTTATATTTTCATTTGTTAAAGTCTCATTAGCAACACTCTTATAGGCCCACTGGGAGCAGGGATGTGACTATCCTTGTATTTCCACCTTCCACCCTAATTCAGCCCTGGGTGACTGGACAGTGCTACAGTGAACTATGCACAGATTACAGATCATATCCAGGTCTGACCTTGGTAGTCCCCTGATTTCTTTGTGCTTTAGTTTCCACATCTAGAAGTTGGGGCTATGAAAACATCTATTTTATAGAACCATAAGAGAATAAAGGAGACACTAAATGTGGTATCTCCCACTCTCAGCTAAGCCTGGCCTGTTTTCTTCCAGTTACAGTTGACCCTTGAACAATGTGGAGGATTAGGGCACTGACCCCCACATACTTAAAAATCCACTTGTAATTTTTGACTCCCTCAAAATTTAACTACAGTTGGTTATTAGTACCTGTATATTCAACCAACCATGAATCAAAAACAATATTTTTAAAGATAGGCTTGGGGAAAAGGAGAGGAAGTGGGAGCTAGTGTTTAATGGGCACAGAATTTCAGTTTGGGAAGATGTAAAATTTTAAAAATAAATAGTGATGATGGTGACAACATTATGAATGTAATTAATACTGCTGAGTTTTACACTAAAAATGGTTAAAATATAAAATTTTATTCTATTACCATAATAAAAAATTTTTAAGTTAAGAAAAAAAAATTTAATCCTCAGTTGGGAAACTGTAGTGGAGAATATGAAAATACTGTTTTCTGTCAGGCTAACCCTGGATGTGAAACCTGTAGATTTCAAAGGGCTGGCTGTATTTATTGGAAAAAAAAATCTGAGTATAAGTCGATTCACACAGTTCAAACCATATTGTTCAGGGTGAACTGTACAGGATTGAGTATTTAGTTACAACTGAGGTCAGAAACAGGTGTTGGCTTTCCTTATTTTATGTGATACTGTGGTCTCTAGGCTGTCTTCTGCCTCCTTAGTCATTTGTTTTGTTTCCCTTGGCCAGCTCCTCTTATTTTTTCTCTACCTTTTAAATGATGTGCGTGTGCAGGGCAGCAGAGTGGAGTGGTCAATAGCACAGACAGGCTCTGGTCCTCGGTCGCCTCCATGTGGGTTACAGTTATACCACTTGCTAGAGAGTAACCTCAGGCAAGTTAGTTAACCTCTGAATGGCCCAGTTCCTCACCTGTAAAGAGAGAAACCACAATAGTATTTATCCCATGCCGCTGGACTGAATGAGTGGATTTGTGTAAAGCACTTAGAATAGGACTCGGTGGGTAACAATGCAATAGAAACATTAACTATTACTCCTATTTTAGTGTTCCAAACTGAAGTATGTTCTTCAGCATCAGGTTCAGCCAGTTCTTTCAACTTCTATTCTTCACTCCTCTCTTAATTTTTTGATTCAGTCCCTCATAGTTTCAAGTATGGATTGCTTCCACACATTTCTAACTGGTCTCCCCTTGCTGTCTTGCCTTCTGATATATTCTTCACACAAAAAGCTAATCACATCTTTCTCCTCATTTGTCTTTGAGTGGCAACCCAGAGAGATGAGGACACAGAGTTCAAACTCTAGGGTATGACATGCAAATGATTTCCCTTGCTTACTTCTTTAGCTTCATCCCTACCCACTGCCATTTTCACCAGTTTTTAATGAATCCTTCCAGGGATATGCTACACATAAACAAGCTTACTGGTATATCCCCTTTTCTTCATGCATATGATGCCCATTGCTACACAGTTTTGCACCTTACTTTTGTCACTTATTATCGTACAAATTGTTCCTTATAGATTGACCTCATTCTTTTAAAGGCAGAGCCTGCAATCCTAGCCCCTACTCTATTCTGCCCCAGTGAATGACAGCCGAGTGATTTTTGGCTCTAACTGATGCTCAACAAATAGTTGAGATGTTGAATACATTACGTTAAAACTGTGCCCAGGTGTCTGGGCTCCCCTCTTCAGATGATTGGAGGAAACAGAATGCTCCCTGCATACTCAGTTTGGGGTCCTGTGTAATCCGGGTGGTTCTGTCCTCTGCTTACATTTCTCTGAAGAGGTTCTTCTTGCCTCCTACTTTAATTTTGACATAGTCCAATTTATCAATGTTTTTCCTTCTATAATATGTAGTTTTTTTTGGGTACTAAGAATTCTTTGTACATACTATGGTCATAACATTTTCCTCCTGTGTTTTCTTTTAGACATTTTTAGTGTAGCATTTACAAATTAAGCCAACAATCAATTTTAAGTTACCGGTAAATTTTGTTTGTAGTGTAAGTCAATGTGTAAGATTTACTTTCTTCCTGGGATAGTCAATTGTGCTAGAAACATTTGTTGAAAATCTTTTCTGCATTGATTACTTTGGCATTTTTGCCCAAAATTAATTGACCATATATGAGTAGGTCTATTTCCGGGCTCTTTACTCTGTTTCATTGACCTCTATGTCTATTTTATGTTAATAGCACACTGTCTTTATTATTGTAGCTTTATGGTAAATCTTAAAATAGTGCCATTTTAACACTATTTTAGGGTGTAGTGTAGGAGATGGTCTAAGTACTTCAACTTTGGTCTTCTTTTTCAATTTTTTTGTGCTATTTTAAGTCCTTAACATTTATGTATAACTTTTATTATCAGTTTGTCAATTTCTATTAAGAAAAAAAACGCAGTGACATTATGATTGAGATTACATTGAATACCTGTATCTTAACAAGAATGAGTATTTCAGTCCACAAACATTGTATACATTCTCATTTTTTAGATCTTCTTTAAAATTTTCAGTGATTATTTTATCATTTTCAGTGTGGAGATTTCGAATATGCTTTGTTGAATTTATCCATAAGTGCTTTATGTCTTTTGATGTTATTATGAATGGCATTTGTGGTAGGCAGTCTCCAAATTAGCTCCCAGTGATCCTTCCCTTCTGATATATATATTTTTGTACTTAAATTTATTTATTTATTTTTATCTTTATTGTTCACTTTATTAATTACACTATTCCCCCTTTTTCATCCCCCTATAGCTCTCCTCCACCCTGTACCCATCCCACCCTCCACCCTCACCTCCCCCCCACATTGTCCTCTCCCATTGTTGCAAGATTTTTGTCCAGTTTCTTGCTGCACTTCCCACACCCCTTTTATCCCCAAGAATTGTCAGTCCATTCCCTCTCTATGTCCATGATTCTTTTATATTCACCAGTTTATCCTGTTCATCAGATTATTAATTCACTTGATTTTTATATTCATTTGTTGATAGATGTGTATTTGTTGTTCATAATTTATATTTTTACCTTTTTCTTCTTCCTCTTCTGAAAGAATATCTTTCAGCATTTCATATAATATTGGTTTGGTGGTGATGAACTCCTTTAGCTTTTTCTTATCTGCGAAGCACTTTATCTGACCTTCAATTCTGAATGATAGCTTTGTTGGGTAGAATAATCTTGGTTGTAGATTCTTTCTGTTCATCACTTTGTATATTTCTTGCCACTCCCATCTGGCCTGCATTGTTTCTGTTGAGAAATCCGCTGACAATCATATGGGTGTTCCCTTATAGGTAACTAACTGTTTTTCTCTTGCTGCTTTTAATATTCTCTCTTTATCTTTTGCTCTTGGCATTTTAATTATGATGTGTCTTGGTGTGGTCCTCTTTAGATTCCTATATTTTGGGGTTCTGTGTACTTCTTGGGCTTTTAAGTCAGTTTGTTTCACCAGGTGGGGGAAGTTTTCAGTCACTATTTCTTCAAGTAGGTTTTCATTGCCTTGCTCTTTCTCTTTTTCTGGCACCCCTATAATTCAGATGTTGGCATGCTTGAGGTTGTCCCAAAGGCCCCTTACACTGTCTTCAATTATTTGGATTCTTTTTGTTTCTTGCTTTTCCAGCTGAGTGGATTTTGCTTCTTTGTATTTCAAATCTTTGACTTGGTTCTTGTGGCCCTCTGGACTGCTTTTAGGACTTTGTGTAATATTTTTTTATTTCAGTCAGTATATGCTTGATTTCTAGTTGGTCCTTTTTCATATCCTTGAGGGTCTCATTCATTTCCTCGTAGGTGTTGTTTATTTCCTCATAGGTCTTGTTCATTTCCTTGTAGTTCTCATTAAGTTCATCGGCCTTTTCTAGGAGCCTTTTGAAAAGCCTTATAACTGTGGTTTTGAACTCTATGTCTAGTCGTCTTTTTTCCTCCATTTCTTTCACACTTGATTTCTTTCCATGTCTCTGCATGGTGGCTTCTTTCTTGAGTTGGTCGATTAGCTTTATGTGGTAGATATCCTCTAAGGGACAGTGGCTCAGCCTCCCCAGTTACCTGAGGTGGATACTCTTACTGCAATCCTTTATGGGTTGTACAGTATTTTTGAATTTAAGCCCAGCTTGTTGTTGTTAGCCCTAGGAGGGTTTGACCTCCAGGCCAATTGGCTATGCAGGGAAACTGTTCAGGTTGGATGGGCGCAGTCTCTGGGCTGAGCACATAGCATCAGTGTCAGCTACGCCCTATGTGGCGGGTGGTCTCTGTGTTGGGTGGTAATGGCTGCAGGCACCTCTAAGAGTAAGCTGCTGCTAGTCTCCCCTGCTGCCCATTTCCAGACAACTCTGCCTCTCTCCAAATGAGTCTGCACACCCAAAGTCTCACCCAGGGTTGTAAAACAAAGCAGTCCGGTGGTCTTGGTAACAAGGGAGCAAGTCACGAGTCTGTGCTGTAGCGCACTTTACGCACAAACAGCTGTTGCAACGCACACTCTCCTCAGACTCGGAGAGCTCTGCCGTGCCCAGCTTTTAGCGTGCGTACCCCGGATCTGGGACCTCACCTGGCACTGGGGAATCTGTGCACTGGGACATCTCCGCCCTCCCTGTTGGCGAAATCCAGTTGGGATTGGTGCTGGCAGCCCTCCAGCCCGCGTGCGCCCCATGGCTCCGAACCTCTGGCTCTGCACGTATCTTCAAGGCTGCGCTCTGCTGCTCTTCTGAGTCTCAGTGTCCCACCTTTACTTTTATTTGTGGAATTTTCACTCAGCCAGCTTTCTGGTGATTCTGGATGATGTTTGTTTTGTTGTTATGTTGTAGTTTTGGAATTGTTGCGTGTTGCAGCACAATAGGTGTTTACCTATGCCGCCATCTTGGTTCCTCCCCCTTCCCTTCTCATATTAATGCCTTCAAATAATACCCAGCCCCCTTCTTCATCCCATACACACATTTTACCAGAGTTGGTCTGGTTGACCAATAAAATATGGCATATGTGCAATGCCATGTCTGAGACTGGTAGTAAAAGGCACCACAGCTTCTTTTTTGCTCTCCTGTGCATTGCTTGCTCTGGAAGACATGGGAACCTCTCTGTTGGAAAGTCCAGTGTGGTGAAGAACAGAGACCTCCTAAATGAGAAATTGAGGCCTCCACCAGCAAGTTGAGAATGACTGAGTGATCTTGGAAATGGATCCTCCAGCCAGGTCAGACCTTCAGATGACAGCAGCCTGAGTTGACATCTTGACTGCAATATCCTGAGAAACACCTGAGCTGAAGGACCACCCAGTGCAGCTGCTTCCAGATTTCTGACTCAGAAATTGTGTGAGATAATAAATGTTTGTTGTTTTAAACTGGTAGTTTGTTATGTAGCAATTGAGAACTAATACAGTATTGTGGATTTTAAATTGACGATATTTATCTTATTTCAATGTCCAGTTCTTCAATATACAAATAGCATATAGAAATTCTATTAAAAAAAATAAAGAGCTTGTGTCCTGTGTCCTTGCTAAAATCAGCTATTTTTGCAGACATTTTATAGTTTCTATACCGGCAATCATGTCATCTTCGACAAAAATAATTTACTCCCCCCCATCTGGATGCCTTTTATTTATTCTACTACCTTATTAAACTAGCTAGGATTTTCAGTATTATGTTGAATAAAGTGGTGAGGACAGATATTCTTGCCTTGTTCTTGATGTTAGGGAAAACCATTTAGTCTTTCATTATAAGTATGATGTTAGTTGTAGTTTTTCCATAGATAATCTATATTGAATTGAGGAAATTTTCTTCTGTTCTTAAGGACTTTTCCCAATTCCTGTCATCAATATTAGATATAGTTTTTATTATAGTAACAGATAGTTGTTATAGTGAGACCTACACGCATATATTTAAATTCACATAAAATAATATTTACATGTTTAAATCAGAAGATGAAGTATAGCTTAAATTTTACAATAAAGACAAGAAAAATACACAGGACAAAAATAGAGTTAATAGTAAAAATATCACTATCTGGTCTTGATACAACATGTAGAAACTTTTTGTCAGAAAGTTACATTTGGAGAGAAACCAAGATGGCAGCATAGGTATACACCTAAACTGCTGCCTCACAAAAAATTTCAAAACTACAACTAAAAGACTAAATGGACACCATCCAGAATCACAGGAAGTCTGGCTGAGTGGAAATTCTACAACTAGAAGGAAAGAGAAAAGCACACTGAGACTCAGAGGACCTGCAGAAGGCAGAGGTACCAAGGCACGTGTGCGTGGAGAGGGCTGGCAACTGAGTACTTGGCTGGCTTTCTCAATCAAGGGAGACAAAAACTCCTAATGACTCTGAACTCCAGTTCCAGGCAAGATTCAGGGGACCCAGACTCATATGGGGAGAAACTGGACTGTCAGGAAAGAGAAAGGCACACTGAGACTCAGAGGAACCACAGAAGGCAGAGGTACTGAGGTGCATGCACACACAGCGAGAGCTGGCAACTGAGTACATGGCTTGCTTTCTCAATCGAGGGAGACAAAAGCTTCTGACGGCTCTGAACTCCAGTTCTGGGCGAGACTCTGGGGACCAAGACTCATTCAGTGAGAAACTGGAATGTCTGGCAGCAGGTGAAACTTGAGGGCAGCTTTCTCTCAGAGGTGCTTGCAATGATTAATGTGGGACACTGAGACCCTGGTGCCTCTTAGGGCAGGGCTGATAGGAAGCCATTGCTGTATGCTCTGCCCTGAGGCTCCACCCCATCTAAGCTGAGCACAGAGCCTTTTGAAAGTCTTGTCTCATAAAAGTGTCTCCAGCACAGAAGTTCTTCCAATGTAGACACAGCTGATCCTCACAGCCAATTGGCCTGGAGGTCAATTCCTCCCAGTGATATCAATAACAGTCAAGGCTTAACTACAACAAGACTGTGCACACAGTCCATAAAGGTGTGCACCAAGAGTGTCCACCTCAGGTAACTGGGGAGGCTGAGCCACTGTGCCCTAGAGGACACCTACCACACAAAGCCACTCTATCGACTCAGGAAAGCAGCCAAAATGCAGAGACAAAGAAACAGGTCACAAATGAAAAAAAATGGAGGAAAGCAAATGACTGAATATAGAGTTCAAAACCACTACTATAAGGTTTTTCAAAAATTTTCTAGAAAAGGCTGATAAATTTAGCAAGACCCTTGAGGATATGAAAAAGGACCAACTAGAAATTAAGCATACACTGACTGAAATAAAAAATAATATACAGAGATTCAACAGCAGACTAGAGGATTGCAAGAATCAAATCAAAGACTTGAAATACAAAGAAGAAAAAAACATCCAACTGGAAAAGCAAAAAGAATCCAAAAATATGAAGATAGTGTAAGGATCTCTGGGACAACTTCAAGTGTTTCAACATTCAAATTAGGGAGGTGCCTGAAGAAGAGAGAGCAAGATAGTGAAAACCTATTTGAAGAAATAATGGCAGAATACTTCTCCCACCTGATGAAAGAAATAGACTTACAAGTCCAGGAAGTGCAGAGAACCCCAAACAAAAGGAATCCAAAGAGGACCACATCAAGACACATCATAATTAAAACACCAAGGGCAAAAGACAAAGAGAGAAACTTAAAATCAGCAAGAGGAAAACAGTTACCTACAAGGGAATACCCATATGACTGTCAGCTTATTTCTCAACAGAAACTATGCAGGCTAAAAGAGAGTGGCAAGAAATATACCAAGTGATGAATAGCAAGAATCTGCAACTAAGATTACTCTACCCAGCAAAACTATCATTTAGAATTAAAGGTCAGATAAAGAGCTTCACAGACAAGAAAAAGCTATAGGACTTGATCACGAACAAACTGTATTATATGAAATGCTGAAGGATATTCTTTAAGAAGAGGAGGAAGAAGAAAAACGTAAAGATAAAAAATTATGAACAACAAAGTGACAACAAATACATATCTATCAACAAGTGAACCTAAAAATCAAATGAATAAAAAACCTGATGATGTCAAAACTAGTTTGGCTCAGTGGATAGAGCGTTGACCTGCGGACTGAAAGGTCCCAGGTTCAATTCTGGTCAAGGGCATGTACCTTGGTTGCGGGCACATCCTCAGTAGGGGGTGTGCAAGAGGCAGCTCATCGATGTTTCTCTCTCATTGATGTTTCTGACTTTCTATACCTCTCCCTTTCTCTCTGTAAAAATTCAATAAAATATATTTTTTAAAAAACCACAAAACCAACAACAACCTGATGAACAAAACAGACTGGTTAATGTAATAGCATCAGGGACATAGAAAGGGAAGAGACTGACAATTCTCAGGGGTTAAGGGTTGTGGGGGTGCAGGAAGAGATTGCACAAAGAGCTTACACCTATGGACAAGGTCAGTGGCAGGTGGGAAAGGATGGAGTGTGGTGGGAACCAGGTGGAGGGGAACTATGGGGGGGGGGGGAGGAGAAGAGGAACATCTGTAATAATCTGAACAATAAAGATTTTTTTTTAAAAGAAAGGTACATTTTAATCTGATTGTGCAAACCATTAAAATATGGATGGTTCAGTGCCATTTTGCCGGAAACTTGTTTGGTTGAATCATAAACATTTTTGTAAGCAAACCTAAGGTATTTTCAACCAAGTTTTTAATGGGATGCTAGGTTTTCTGGTTTCCACTTGGGAAATGTATTGTTATAGTCCTGTAAAGATTCTACTTCTGGCACAGTTTATTTTTTGGGGTGCCCCAAAACTTTGAAAATCCCAAAGAGCTGATTAATTTCTGAATCACCAGTGGGCTTATTGTTGCTAATTCTGCAGGTATGTTTTCTGTCCTCTAGAGGTCACCTAGCTTAGTTGTGAGCTGACCAAGCCATACTTCCAGAGATCTATAGTATACTAGAATGCTGCTGCCTCACATATGTTTCCTCTGATTGGTATTCCAAAAGCTCTGACAAGGCTCAAACTAGCTGGTTTAGTTGTTCCTTTGTTATCAGTGGACTTTGAAGTTTTAAGTCTCTGTAAGAGCTCCTCTAGAGTGACAGAACACAACCCCTTGCATAGTTTTCTATGTTTCTCTCTCTATCTCCCCCTGTCCCTACCTGCCTCTAGAATCAATAAGCATACCCTTCAGTGAAGTTTAGAAAGAAAGAAAAAAGATGTGCTTATGAACAAGTGAAGAATCTATGAACTGACCAGAAGGGATAGAATCCAAGTATTTCTGGAGATCCAAGGTATTTAAAGATGAGATATAACCTGGAGTCCTTCATAAGCATATATTTTTTCTTCCTTTCTAATCCTCACTCAAGGATAATGCTTACTAACTTTAGAAACAGGAATGGGGGAAGAAAGGGAGAGAGACAGAGAAACACTGATGTGAGAGAGAAAGAGAACATCAACTGGTTGCCTTCCATATGTGTCCTGACCAGGGATCAAACCTGCAACCTTTTGGTATATGGGACAATGCTCCAACTAACTTAGCCACACTGGCCAGAGCTATAAACACCTCTTGGAGACTGTATTTGAATGACAAAATTCTTTTAATAGAGAAATTCCCAGAATTATAGTACTAGAAATCTCTTTCTTGTCAGGGTAGTTTTGTGTCTACCCTGATGCATAATTCTATAGATACTTTCTCCAATTTTCTCTCTTTTGATATAATATTCCATAGTTATTCAGTAGATATGGTAGATACCAGCTTATTATTCTGTCATGGTGGGGATGGGGTACGGTGTTTGAGGGGGAGGTTAAGACAGCAGTGGCTGGCACCATGTCTGTGTTGCTCTTTCTTAAACTTCCAAGAATTGTTTTCTAATAATCTTTCTGAGTCTATTGAGATAATTGTCTTTTTGTCTTCTTTGTTGAGTTAATATGGTGAATTCCATGGTTGATATTTGAATGTTAAACCAGCTTTGCATTTCTGAGAAAACCTTCATTTAGTCATCTCATATAAATTGTTTTAGAAAATACTCAATGAATATTTGTTCTATTACTTCATGCACATCTTCATTTAATGCATCTGAGCGAGGCCAGGAGATGTTGCTCTCAATTGGCTGCTGCATGGGAGAACAGTGGCCCTTGGTGCCTGTAATGTACAGAGTTAGGCTTTTGTAACCCTAACAGATCCTTGGGAGATGTGTCCAGATTGAGCAGAGAGGAAGAAAGGGAGGGAGAGAGAAATTGATTTGTTGTTCCACTTTTTATACATTCATTGGTTGGTTCTTATAGATGCCTTGGCTGGGGATTAAACCCACAACCTTGGTGTATATCAGGACGATGCTCTAACCAACTGTGCTATCCAGCCGTTCTGCTACATTGAATCAATACAGTTATTTGAATCAAATATTGGTTCAACTTTAATTTGGAAAAGAATCTGAAAACTGGGATGGTAAGTGGAAGAATGGAGAAGGAGGACTGCTAGTAGAAACCTCAAAGTAGGGAGACTATTTAGACACTGGCTACCCTAAAATGACAAATATTCCTTGTTGAAAGCCACATCTCTAGGATCACCTTGCAGTATTTCTAAACCACTCTACTATTCCAGAGAAGAGTCTTAAAAATACATCTGCTGTTTTTTCCCCATCCCCCTTAAATTTCCAATGATACACCTTTCCTGATGTGTCGGTGCATCAGCAGCTGTGTGGGAGACCCACCCCCTGACTGACTCTGGCCTGACTATTTCTTCTTTGTGCTTTGAGCTCAGTAGAAGTTTAATCCGTATCCCTGAGAGCTCAGTGTCCCTTTCTTTGTGAATCCAAGAAGATGGGTATGAGATAGCATGAAAATTTAATTTTTCTCAAGAGCATTAAGACCAGGAGAAACCTCTCTTTGCTGGCCTCAGAGGCTGGGTCAGTGTGTATATAATGTGAGTAGGGAAACAGAGACATGGGATTTCGAAAAGGAAACTTTCAGTGGATGAGATAATAGGAAAGAGTCTGAGTAGCTCCACTGAGTCCCCAACAGTTGCCAACTTCTCAAGGTTAATACACATAGAAGGGCTACACCCTCTTGCTTTCTCCTGATCCTAGTCAGCTATGGATCCTGGAATATTTGGAAATAGCTGGTGAGCAGAGCAGAGCAATGCAGCCTCTCCTTCTCTCTCCTCTATATCATTAAAAAATTTTTATTTCCCCTGTTCCTCTCCAATCTAGCCTGGGACAATCAGATGACAAAAGAGTTCTACTTTAAAACAAGTGCACACAGGTATTTATAGTAAGGAATTGGACTGAAGGAATGGGCTGCTAAAAATAGAAGGTTTGATATAATCCAGTCAGGAAGATTGTGGCCCAATGCATTTAGGGATAAAATAAAATAAATTCAGATCTAATATTTAGAAAACATATCCCAGACTGGGATGGTAGACCTCTCATGAGAAATTCTATATATCTTTCCAAAGTGGCAGGTAAGTGGGGATGGGGAAAAAGACTTAAGGCAAAAGACTTAATTCTCAGAAGATCTTTTACTTATTTACTTAATTAAAAATATATTTTATTGATTTTCTTACAGAGAGGAAGGGAGAGCGATAGAGAGCTAGAAACATTGACCAGCTGTCTCCTGCACACCTCCCAATAGGGATGTGCCTGCAACCAAGGTACATGCTCTTGACCAGAATCGAACCTGGGACCTTTCAGTCCTCACGCTGACACTTTATCCACTGAGCCAAACTGGTTAGGGCTATCTATTTTTTAAAATTGATTTTTAGAGAGAGAGGAAGGGAGAGGGAGAGGAGAGATCCTGTATGCCCCTTACTGGGGAAGGAGCCTGTAAACCGGGCATATACCCTGACTGAAAATCAAAATGTTTAATCAGAGTGAGCAGGAGGTTTGGCTCCACTCCAGGCTACAAAGTTTCAATTGTAGAAGATAAATAATTCCCAGATACCAGAGCCTCCATTTGGGTCGCTGGGGGACGTGGCCAGCCTGTAAACCACCACAGGCCCCCATCCAGGCACCAGTCCTCTATCCTAATAAAAGAGTAATATGCAGATTGACCATAACTTCAACACACAAGATGGCAGCCCCCATGTGGATACAAGATGGCCACCACAAGATGGCCAGCAGGGGAAGGCAGTTGGGAGGGTTCAAGCCTGCAAGGGAGGGCAGTTGAAGGTGATCAAGCCTGCATGAGAGGGCAGTTAAGGGTGACCAGGTTGGCAGAGGAGGGGAGTTAGGGGTGACCAGGGAAGGGCAATTTGGGGGGGACCTGGCCTACAGGGGAGGGCAGTTGGGAGGGACAAGGCCTGCAAAGGAGTGCAGTTGGGGGCAATCAAGCCTGAAGGGAGGGCAGTTAGGGGTGACCAGGCCAGCAGAGGATGGAAGTTGGAGGCAAACAGGCTGGTATTTAATATAGTGAGATAATTGGAGATAAGCTCTTGTTGGCGTTAGGTCACTTCTCAACAAGACCCTCAGAGATCCAGGATCTTTCCATATGTCCATCCTTAGTATGTTCACTTTTGTCCTCATGCTTGTTGCTTCATAGTTTTGGCATAAATACTGTAATTCTAGGCACTGAGTCAGCATTCAAGTTAGGAAGAAACACAGACAGGCAGAGCCAGCTATATGGTTTTATTAAGGAAGCAAAGCTTTTTCAGAAATCCCCAGGTCTTAACTTGTGTCTCATCAGCTAGAATTTTGTCACATGCCATCTCTAATGAAAATGGAGGCTGGGAATATAAATATTTACCTGGCACATTGCTGTCCTAAAAACAACTTGGATTTGCTTAGCAAGAACACAGGAGAACATCAGCAGCATGTTGGTAAGGTCATTGTCCACCACATGCCTCCATTGTTTTACATGTTTTTTTTTTTTTTCCTGATTCGTTCACTTAGATGGCAAGTCTTTGAAAACAGAGATAAGGGCCGTTCATTCTCTAAAATGCTTCCTAGCTTCCAATAGAGCACGGAAAGGCCATATGTTCACTTATTGATGACAGAGAAGATGTGGATGCCATTTTCCATAGCAGAGGTCTTCAATGTTTTTACTTTGCCTATTCCTTGAAAGAATTTTGAGAGACAGTGTTACCCCTTGCACATTTTTAAGTTGCTACCTGCAGTTTTCATTATAACTTTACAAAGAATATATTTTTTGGCTTATTGTGAATACTGACATAAAAAATAAACCTTTACATTGATTTTTTAAAAGTTCCCAGCGAAGATGCGCCACGGATTCGGTAGCGAAGGCCTCTCTAGCTGGGTCTGAGGCTCGCCAGCCCCTCCTGCAGGAGACTGTTGCAGCCGGCCAGGCTCTGCTCCACGGCAACCATGTGCGACCAAAAGGCAGTGATCAAAAATGCCGATACGTCGGAGGAGATGCAACAGGCCTCGGTGGAATGTGCTACTCAGGCACTGGAGAAATACAACATAGCTGAAGGATATCGCGGCCCACATTAAGAAGGAGTTTGACAAGAAGTACAACCCCACCTGGCACTGCATCATGGGGAGGAACTTCGGTAGTTACATGACACATGAAACCAAACACTTCATCTACTTCTACCTGGGCCAACTGGCCTTTCTTCTGTTCAAATCGGGTTAAAAGCATGGACTGTACTACACACCCAGTGATCCATCCGAAAATAAGGATTGCAGCCTAAATTCCAAATTCCAGAGGCTGAAAATCTTCTGCCTTCCCTAAAGGAACACCTTGATCTTGAGTCTTTATTGTGTTGTTTTTACAGGGTATTTGCTGTACTCATTTGCTGTTACAAAACAATTAGCAAAGAAGCTTACATTTGTATTTATTTTCTATTCCATACCTCTCTTTCCCATGTTTTTTCTCCTCAAAATCCATTCCTTTCCCAAAATAAAATTTGTTGGAAAACTGAAAAAAATAAAATAAAAGTTCCCAATGAAATCTAAATATGATGGTGATTTGACATTATTACTTTCTGTTTAAAACTACAAAAATAAACTTTGCTATAGTGGTCAGAATTATTACATCATTATTTTCTGCCTTGAACTTATATTTTTATTCTACATTCCTCACAGAAATTTATCCTAATGCAACACACACACACACACACACACACACACACACAAATATGTTTTATTAATTTTTTACAGAGAGGAAGAGAGAGGGATAGAGTTAGAAACGTTTATCAGTTGCCTGCTGCACACCTTCTACTGGGGATGTGCCCACAACCAAGGTGCATGCCTTTGACCAGAACCGAACCTGGAACTCTTCATTTCGCAGGCCAACGCTCTAGGTACTGAGTCAAATTGGTTAGGGCGCAATATATTTTTATGCCTGCAAGTTTTTTTTAATTGATTTCTGTATTATACTTTTCTGCAACAAAAACATACATATAAGTGGAAATAGCATTTTAAAACATTCACATGACTAAAAGTGTTGAAGTATTGAAACATTTTTTCTGGATTGAATTATCATTAAAATTATTATACAATTGGGAAAAACAACATAAATATATTATACATTTTGACATATAATGATTAAACATACAAGTAAAATTCATTGAAAATGCATCTGCTAGAAGACGGATGGGATTTTAAAAAATTAGTTCATATATCAATAGATGAATATCACTTATTGCTAGAATGAGACTGAGTTTGGCATCACTTGCAAGACTATTTTTTTGTTTATTAAGACGTAAGGGTTGACGGATGTTAGCTAGACTTACTGTGGTGATCATTTTGCAATATATAGAAATATTAAATCATTATATTGAAATAAAACTAATGTAATATTATATCTCAATTACACCTCAATTTAAGAAGACATAAGTGCTGAAAACATTGTTCATATAAGTAAATGAAAATGTAAGAAGTATTATTACATTTGAATTATTTGAGGTACTTCCAAGTCACATATTAAAAATCACATAATGATCTATCATCAAAATTATTTTCAATGCTTCATTGGCTGGCAGCTCAGTTAGGTCCTCCTTCAATTACTGGAAAATACCTGACCTAGAAAAGAACTTGTAATCAGTCATTTTTGGTATTCAGTTGCAAGTGGATTTCTTACCCGCTCATTAGAGAAAAGCTCAATCTCAACATTTCTATTGACTCCCTTGTTTAGAGCCCTGGAAGTGTGTACTCCAGGACACACCACATTAAGATCTGGGACGAGTGAAATCTGTGTCTTTCTTTGGCTTCAGTGGGAGAAAGAAAAAAAGAAGATGGGGAAAGAGAGCTTGTCTGATGCCACAACTGCAGGCAGATCAAGTTTGGGAGAATCTGAAGGAAAACCAAGGTTTCAGAAATTGACCCTCATAAATCTATCCATGCTCTCAAACCAAGTTGCTTTTACCCCAAGAGCCTGTGCACCCCAATTTGAAAACCGCTGTTACAAAGGCTGCTAGAACTCCTAGAGATGGCAACACTCTTGGACAGGATGGATTTGTTTTCCTTCCAGCATATCACTCTCAGGGAACTGCACTGTGCTAAGGGCCTTATAGGTACCATCTCACTAAGTCCTGAGATAAGCTTAAGGGGGAGGAAACATTATCCCTATTTTACAAACAAGGTTGCATGGTTTAATGGAAGCCATCAAGTACCAAAGCTGGGGTTTAAGCCCAGGGCTATGGGTTTACAGAGTCCGAGTTCTTTACTAGTAGCTGCTGTTTTAGATGGTGCTGAGCTGTTGCCTGCACCGCTGTTGCTTTTATATTTGTTTTCTCCTTAGGAATTTTCTCAAATACAGATATCTGGGCCCCACCTCCAGAATTTTTGATTCAATAGCTCCAGGTAAGGCAAAAAAAAAAAAAAAATCTGCATTTCTAGCAAATTCCCAGGCCTGGGAACCACACTTTGAGAACTACTTCTATTAAGCATGTCCAGCCTGATGGGAGAGAGTCCCATTTCTAATGCATTTAGGGACTGATTTCCCCTCCCCTCCCCCCTTTAGATTTCTTTTAGGGCTGAAGTGTTTTTATCTGCCTAGAAGTGAGTCTGAATGAAATTCACGTTGCATGCATGTTTTAAACTTAGGAAAAACTTGTGCTACAGGAAGGTTTTGCTGGAGACTTTTTGAGTGACATTGCCCACGGGCTTGCCTGCATAAGGAGAAGCAGTGTTGACATGTTTTTATTTATTCGTATGCACTTTGCATAAGAAGGTCCTCTGTTTCTTTGCCAAATTATTCTCTCTGTGCAGATGGAACATTCTTTCCTCCCTTCTTCACTTATTGGTTCAATATTCAAGATTCATCTTGGGATAATGTCTTTTTTCTGAAATTTCTCTTCCCTGAACTCCTCTACCTGGCACAGGATTCCAGAGGCATGATCTTGCCTACATGGTCTCTCCCACTGGATGGTAAAGTTGATATTACTAAATACTCAGTAAATAATAATAATTAGCTAACATTTAATAGCACTTAGTATATATGAGGCATTGGCTAAACAAATTATACATACTATTTCATTCTTATGAGGTAGATACTGTTGTTATCCCATTTTATATTTGAGGAAACTGAGGCACAGAAAGGTAACTTAGCCAAAGGCACATTGCTATTCAGGGGCATTTCCTCATTGAAATCCCTGTGGCCCAGGACTGACCCTCAGCTAGCAGCCACCATGATCTGTCAGCCCATAAAGCTCCTTGCCATTGAGGCACTTATTTTATATCGAGAGAATGACAGTCCATTGATTTGTGTGGTGAGAAGTGCCAAGAGGGATGAATACTCTGGGCAGCACAGTCTCTCCTATAGCAGGTTTCTCAGGAAGCCAGAATATGCCTCCATTTGACTAGCCGACACCATAAATTTAGACCAGGGGAATTAGTAACCTGGGTCCAACTTGTAGTGCCCTTGGATTAAGATGATCCATTGTCGTAACAAGCATGTCTCTGGAGTAACAGGGTAAGTTCTTGGCCACTATTGCTTCATGGATGAGAGCAGGGACTCTATGTCTCTGCTTGTGGTCCATGTGACCTCTAGATATCTTTGTGTAAACATTTAAAGTCTAGTCTATTATTTCTTCTAAATGCTAACACTAACAATGGCCATTTAGGACTCTTGTTTCTTTTTTCTAACATAGGAAAGTGGATATCTCTACCTCTCTCCCCCATTCTCTTTGCCCCTCTGTTTTCCATCACTTTTCAAAAATGTTAGTGTTAGTCTATTTCCCCCAAAGACTCAGAAATGCAGACGCTTTTAATTTGCTGATTTTGTATATGTTCACATTTTCCAAGTATTCCCTAGCCTATTTACTGTCAATAGATATTTTTGCAAACTCTTCATTACTGTCTAATTGTTTACCTATGTTTCTTGGCCTACTTCCTCTTTCTTTTCCTGTACTTTCTCAATTTAAGCAGTGGGGCATGGATTTTTGGATTTAACAGCGCAAAGTTAAAAAAATACAAAAGGCAGGGTAACTTACAAAGGATTGTTATGTTGTAGTGTACCTGCATATTACAAAGGACTCCTCAAGAAGTTGAATTATGGAATCATTTATTAAAAGCCAGCAGTATACAAGGGAATCATTCAGCACTACAAACCTCGCAGCCCCGAACAGCTTGCCACTCTGGCTTATATTGGCAGAATATCACAAAAGTGTTGATTACATTTTTGAGTCTGGAATGAGGAACCTGTTTCATGAAAAGCATTTTTACAAAAGTGAAACTGAGCAAATTAGTTATCTAAAGTATCTACGAATTACTGAATCAACAGAAACACATTATCTGGGACCACCGGGGCAATTTAGAATAATTGTGTTGTCCAGATTCTGGGACCACTGACTCAACAGGAATGCACTATCTGTAGCTACTGAGGCAATTTAGGATAATTGTGCTGTTCTGATTCTGGGACCACTGAGTCAACCAAAACTCAGTTATCTGTAGCTATTGAGACAATTTGGGATAATTGAGTTGTACTGGTTCCCAGAAGAATGTGTTTCAGTAACCAGTGAGATCACAATCAATGGGATATTCAAACCATCATCCATCAATGGAGTATTGGGATAGCATACATAAGTTCAGAAAATCAAAATAGCTTTCTATTGTTTTAGCAAACAAATAAGTACAGAAGTCAAACAGCAGTCTCTACCTGAGTTGATTGCTACCATACTTCAGTTATCTTTTCATTTTTCCAAATCATTACGTTTACTATATACTTTCCCCATCACGTCATAAAAGCAGCTGTCCAGTGGAGATGTGTTCTCATAGAAGCTCAGCTTCCTTTCTGATGCCAGTTCAATGCAATCTCTTGGGCATCTACTGTGGGCTCAGCACTGTGGTAGGCACCAAAGAATGATTTTTGCCTGTACCCTCAGGGATCCCACATAGAAGAGACAAACAGCTATGTAGAGCTATAACTTTTAGGTCTTCCCATCCACCCCTACCCCCTCCATCCCCTCTGAGATCTGTTATTCTGCTCCATGCATCTATGCCTCTGGATCTATTTTGTTGATCATTTTATTTTGTTCATTATATTCCACATATAAGTGAGACCATGTGGTATTTGTTTTTCTCTGTCTGGCTTATTTCACTTAGCATAATACTCTCCAGGTCCCACCATGTTGTCTCCAAGGGTAAGAAATACATTTTTTTTTACAGTACATAGTTTATTTTGTCTTGCCTCACAAGCCTCTTACAGAGTCCCAGTGCAAGTGAGTGGTGCTTTCCTTGGTCAATGATAGACAGCTCATTGAAGGTATGGGGTTTATTAAGCTAATAAATGATTATCCTTCCCTGTAGAAAGGTTTACCAGAATTCTGAATTTGCTAATTACTCTTCTTTGCTTCTCCCAAGCAGTGGTTTTGAGAGATGAGACAAATCTATTGTAAATGTTGTGTCCAAGGTACTGGGGAAGAAGAGGGAGAGTCTGACACTTAGCAAGAATGAAGTGGGGGCTGGAGGTGAATGCAGGTCCCAAGTGGCTTAAAGGGAAACAACTAAGAGGGGATTCCCTGGGAGTTTGGTCTCTGGAACTGATTGACATTTCTCAGTCTGTGCTATCCATCAGCATTTCTTCTGGATTACTGCTTGTGCCTCTGCTGATGGGGATTGACAAGAAATGTTTATCCTGGGACAGCTGGTGGAAGGAAAGTCTGTTTGGAGTCTCTCTGGCCTTTTGTTCCCAACTTGCTGCCGTTAGCCCGTAAATCAGGCTTTTGCCAATCTTGGTTTTTCTGTTGCTCACATCCAGACTTGATGGTGTGTGTCCAAGTCAGCCATGAACTAGCTGTGTGATCTTTGATCTCCCATTTCCTCATCTATAAAATGATGTGTTCGTTTGAACCAAAAAGTGAAAGTACAGCCACTAGTGATGCTTGACCCCTTTTTAGATTTTGGCAGATATTGCTAATTGATATGTGGCCTCAGGATCTTTCTCAACACAGTGCTCTAGGAATTAACTACATCTCAGTTGGGGTGAACAAGCAAGGAAATGATCTGTCATCTTTGGACTAGATGCTGCATTAGGGCTTCTTTAATGCTACAGTTCTAAGATTTTAAGACTCAGGTTTGCTCAATTCGTCCTTTATCCAATCAACAAATATTTCTACATACCTCCAGGTGTTGGGTTCTGTGCTCCATGCTGGGTATAGACTAGTATTGGTGAATAAAAGAGACATGTTCCTGCCCTGGCAGGTGGCTCAGTTGGTTGGGGCATCATCCTTTGCATCAAAAGATTCCGTGTTTCATTCCCAGTCAGGGCACATAGCTAGGTTTTAGGGTCAGTCCCTGATTAGGCCCTAAGGGAGGTAACCAATTGATGTTTCTCTCTCACATCCATATTTCTCTCTCTCTTCCTCTCCCCCTTCCTATCTCTAAAATAAATAGAAACATATACTCAGGCGAGGGTTAAGAAAAGAAGAGAGAGGGAGATATGGGCTCTGCCTTTGTGGAGTTTCAGGTTTTAAGTTCTTTGGTTAATGTCCTGTGTTGAATCCAGTAGTTTTTAGTACAGGTTAGGGCAATGAGTCATCTGACTGTGGGAGGGGTAGGAGGTAGATTTTATTAAGTAACTTGGGCAAGTTTCAACCCTATTATTTCATTTAATCCTCACAGCCAGTTTATAAATGAGGAAGTAGTAGTTACAATTTACAAATGAGAAAAGCAGGCACACAGAAGTTGCCTGAGGGCGCAGAGGGATAATGAGAAGAGTAGAACTTTAGTGAGTCTGATGCCAATGGCAATGGTTTTTATACCATTCTTCATTCATGTTCCAGCCCATCTGTTCATTAATATAAAGATAAAGTGGCTTCAGTAAAGGAGGAGAGCAGGTTAGAGTGCATGCAGTGGAAAAGGGAGAGGTGCTGCCCATGCAGATGCTCACCTATAGCTGCTGGAAGCTTTGGCTGAGGATACTGGGTGGGGCTGATGCAGCAAGCCTGCCTGATGGAATAGCTCTGGCTAGTACTATGCTATAAATGAGGCCAGTCCAGAAAATGTACCTCTTCCTACTTCCTGATAATTTGTTCCATCATATCAGCCTGATTTCCTCCTATGCCTGCCTTGGACTTGCAATGTAACCAATTCTTTCCTGGTTTCCAAGTTGCTTAAAGCTCTAAGATTCCTCCCCATGCCCTTGTATTGCCTCTAGATAGGTTGCATTCTGGAAAGATGTGTTTAGGAAAGAAGAGGAAGGAGACAAATACTGGGCACAGCTGAGTTGAACTTGCCCTCCCTGATGTGGCTCTGCTCCAAGCCCAGACCTCTGTCAGGGCCTGATCACCCAGCCCTTCCCCTGCTCTGTTCTCACACTTAGCACCATGCTTTCCACCAGGACTTTGTGATTCACTGTTGAATGCCCAGAGTTTTTGCTCACAAAGACTGATGATGTTCAGTGTTTGGGGGCCCAGAAAATCCTCCCTGAATAGTAGGTTCAAGCTGGGTGAAATAAAGGACTTTCGGGAAAAGAAAGAGATGAGAATCACTAAGACTTCATTCAGGTATTTCCAGAAATAGGAAGGCCTCTTTTTTTCTCCTCATAAAAGCTCTTCTTTTCTTCACTTCCTAAATAACAACTTAGTGGACAACCGGAATCTCCCCTCCCTTATGAGTGAACTAACTATTCCAAATGGTCATAGTTGTTTTTGCCTTGGTTTCCCTGAGAGTAAAGCCTGAAGCAGGCCTTGGGTGCAATTAGTTTATTTGGGAGGGTGGTGGATGCTGGATGCATGTCCCTCAGGAGTAAAAGGCTGATTTGCCATCTGCTGGGAGTGCTGTTGATGCGATGGCCTTAGTTGAAAAGAGCTGCCCAGTTCAAGGTCACACCTACTTTTGGGTGGCTTCCATCCAAGGACTGATGGAAAGCAGGATCCAAAGTTCTGGCCCCTTGTCCCATGATGGGATAACTGGGAAGTGTCATCTCGGCCTCACAGCTTCTCCCAGGTCAGGAGCTCACTTGTTGCTTCGTGTCTTCCCCTCCACAGGTGTTCATTCCTAGAGCCTCTGTAAGATACCTACCCTATGAGCACAGGTGCCAGGCAGTCTTGGAAAGCAGGTGCCAAGGATGAGGTGTTGGAGCTGGATCACCACTGCCTGGCTGGCAGCAAGGATCAAATTCCTGGAAGCAGATGCAGCCGTGCAAGCTTTAATCTGTGGTGACATGGGGTGCATACCAGTGGAAATGAATGTGAGCTGTGCAATGTATCAACATTTGAGAAATATAGGTAAGTAACTAGTAGCCATGAGGACAGTGGCTATCAGAAAAGATATTGAAGTGTTGAGAATGCTATATAGCTAAGTATGAAGGCCAGAGGACTTCCTTAGTAGCATGTAAGGGACACAGAGTTGGCTGTGGAGAGTTGAGAATTTGGGAATAAGTCCGCTGCCTGGAGACACACTGCTCAGATAGTTCCTAGAAGTTTATAAGGGGCATTGGTCCACCATTAGAGGCTGTGGTGCTCTGTGGGAGGAAGAGTCAAAAAACAGAAATGGTAATGGTAGAGTAGATATACTACTGCAGTCCCCAGGCCCACCAGAGCATGATGTTCCACAAAGCCCAGGAGGATCTGGGAAGCAGTAAGAAATGTGTTGCTGAGAGGAACATCCTCATCACCGCAGAGGCCCTGGACTGATAACAGGAGATGTCATTACAGGATAGGCTCACTGTGGGGAGGTAGGAGCCTGAGGCAGTGGAACCCACATGATGGTGCTTCCCCTTCAGAAGCTGGGAGGACACAATTGTGGCAGAGAGCAGAAAGATCATCTGGCAGACAGTGGGGTCTTCAGCTGTTGGGCTAAGGAGATAGTTAATTGAACAAGGCATCTGAAGGTGCCAACAAGGATGCTACTTGATCTGTACAATGAAAAGAAATTGAGGGTGGGCCATCAAGATGCCTAATCAAAATCCCTTGCAAAAAAAAAAAAAAAGCCAGTTTTCAGACCTCGAACTTGTTGACCGAAGGAGAGGCCAGGTTCCCAGGAGGGGATAACCTGTAATATCACAGCAAGTGTTCACGGTAGTAATTCTCTCAGTTCTCTCCCAAATTAATCCATGGTTATTTACTGGAGTAACTGTACACTGGGGAAAGGAAAAAGACCTGAGCACATGTAGGATTATGGACACAGAGTCAGACTGATATTGGTTCTTGGAGACTAAAGTCTCATTTTGGACTTTGGTTGAGACATGAACTACTTCCAGATATATGGGTATTATTTTGCCTATTCCTTTCTAGTGGGTCTTTTCCCTGGGTCAGGTAATTCCCTCTCACAGATGTAGAGAGTGATACTCAGCAAATTATTGGACAAGACCTTCTGCAGTATTTCCTCTCTGCTACTCTGCTCCACAAAGTCCAGCCACCATGGTGTCCTTGAACTTCAATTTCTTTTCTGTCTCCCTGACTTAGAGAGACTGCCAGGCTCTGTTTGTTCACCCCCTCCTCCTGTTGTGGTCAGAAACTTGCTTTATGTAGTGAGCTTGTATGAAAGGAAGGCTCACCTGACTTTTCTCAGTCATCAGAGTCCTGTGTTACCTGTTATCTAACTTCTAAAAACTCATGTTCATATGTTTTGTCTGACTGTCCCAGTTGTTTAAGGTGGGAGAGTAAATCTAGGCCTGCTATTCTATCTCATCTGGGACTGAAAGTTCTCTAATTCTTTTTTTAAACTTACCACTTGAACTCAAACCACACAGAATTGTAAATAAAAATTAAAGTACAGTGCTTTGGTGTAGTGATGAGCAATTTCTTGGATAACAAGGCAGTCAGAGTTGTAAGCTGACCAAGACTTGCCAATATTTTTCAGCTGGAAATTTATGACTTTTCATAATAGACTTCATTGGAGGCTGGTTGGTGTCTCTTTAATGGACGTGAAAATCCATTATAGGTTTGAGTATCCACCATCCACCTCCAACAGGGGGCAGTTGAATGTGCTGACATCAGAGTTTTGTTTTAAGAGCCAGGGCTATTTGGTCTGGGTACTGGCTACCAAGAATATCAGTGACGGCAGTAGCAAGATAGTGTGTAAAATTGGAAAAGCTATAGAGGGGAGTGTGTGGTATATAAAAGAAAGCAAAAATCAATAGCTGGGAGCCAGGTAAGCATAGCACTAAAGGAGGAGGCCAAAGTAGAGGTGAGAAACAAGAACCAAGGCTCCTTGACTGTTGCCTTGACCATGTTCTTTCTTACTGGGAGAGAGAGTGAGTCCAGTGAAAGATGCAGAATCAGGGATTCTAGAAGAATGGGCCTGAGCAGTTGAGTTTGACTTTCTAGCTTGAGGACACCTCTATTCTTTTCCAAGTGTGGCCTTTCTTAGGGAGCATCAGATTTGGTTCAGAAACCTGTGAGGCAGGTTGGCCTTCCCCAGGAGGGCCAGGAAGGGTGTCATACAGGGTCCAGAGCTGCTCTTCCAGAAGCTGCTTCCTTAGAGCACAGATCTATGAGGTACTTTCCCCTTGTCATGTAAGTTTGGAGACACTGCAGTCTGCATCCCTATATTGAAGTCATTAGCATGTAAAAGTTCTTGAAAACCTGCACTGGAGAAAGCTATTTAATTTTACCTAGCTTTTCCTCATTTTGCTCCACTAGAGGAAACTGGTAGGGGTAACAGCTGGGGTTAGGGGAGGGCACAAACATACAGTCCATATAGGAATTGTGAGCAAGAGACTGAGCAGTCTAGACATACTGGTCTTTGTGATTATGGAGGCCTAGCTGTTCTAGTAGATAGGGCCTTTGCATGAACAGCTTACTCTGTCCCTTGTCCTAGAACACCCTGTCTGTCCCGTATCACTCATCTGGTTGTTCAGTGATTGGCTCCTTCTTGAATCCACTCTCACATCATCTGCTCACAGAGGCTTTCCTGATTGGCCTGTCTAAAGTTGGCCTCAGTCAATCATTTTATTTCTCTGTGGTGATTCTCCTTTTCAGAAATTACCTTCATAATGCACTTACTTGCCCTTCTGCTAGGATGAGATTTCCAGGAGAGCTGGGACTTTCTCCACCATCCCATGCCCATGATCTAGACCTGCATTAGGGGCTTCATACATAGCTCTCCGTACCACCAGGTCTGATTGAGAGCTCCTATGGGGGCAGGTACTGCTCTTGTAGCATTCCCTGTGTGTTTTCTTGTTCTAAGATTTGTTGACTAAATTAATGAAGGAGCCATCTCCCCACCACCTGCCTCCATACAAATCTGACCCATGCCTAGTCCTGCCGCCAGGAGGACTACCAAGTGGCCTAGACCTGTCACACTACTTACTGAAGATCATAACTCACCTGTTTTTGATTCCCTTCTTACCAATGGTTAAAATTAATTGAGTGTGTTTTAAACACCAACTTTATAGTTTGCTTTGTAATGTTTATCATAGTAACTTGGCTGGGGAAAAATTGATTGTGCTGCAGTGTTGCTGAATAGCCCCTCACTGGGCTGGTAATATCCAGACAGGACCTCCTCAGTGGCAGGAACTCACTCAACCCAATCACCAGATTCTCACTGAGCAGGGACCCTGTGCCAGGCACTGGTCAAAGTGCTAGGGATAGTGTGAACAAGGCAGGCACCACCCTGGATACCCCCCGCCCCCATGCTTACATCCTAGACACGTTTTATGGTCTTCCGCATATCCTACAGTGTTAACGCATGACTGGACATTTATTCATTCACTCACTCATTCACTGATTGACTGAATCACCTGTTCACTCATTCACCAATAATAAGAATCAACTGGGCTCCAGGCACCTGGGCATGGTGTACAGCTACGACAGTATCAATAACTCACAGGACAGGTGTATGGGCAGGAGACAGATAAACAGAAATCACAAGTGTATAAAGCTGAATGAAGGATCTGATGGAATCCGGGGTACCAGGGAGGGCTTCCTTAATCTGAAAAAGAAGCAGGCATCACTGTCACCACTGCTTTTCTCACAGTGGGAACAGAAGTGCCATGAGGTGGGAGGAAGCCAGGATGCTGTGGAACCCTGAGGAGACCAGTGAGCTGGGAACCTGGGAGAGGGGGCGTCTAGAAGGTGCTCGGGCAACATTGAACAAACAGGAAATCTAACATGGCTTTTATTTAAACTTTTTCCCCCAATGTAACTCAATCCTAGGTGTGCTGCAAATGGTTCCCCTTTCCAGAGGGAGCGAGACTGGAGACAAACATGCTTTGGAAGTAGGCCCCTGGAGAGACCTGCCCGGATGTGGGCTAGGAGCTGTATTGTTGCTCCTGGAGCAAATAAACCCCATCAGGGAAAGGTGGGCACCTACCACCTCCTCGGAATCCCTTCCCACTTGCAGCAGAGCGGCTGTTCAAACATTGATCCAGCTGCAGCTGGGAAGGGGTTTAGAGGTGGAGGCGGAGGCGGAGGCGGAGGGGGTACAATAATTATCTCACGGCCTGAGTGAGCAGGAGAGGGAGGAAAAACTGGGGAGGAGACTTGGGGGAGGCCCACTCTAGGGTTAATTTCTCCTGCCTGTGTCTCTACCCGTCTCTGCTCACAGGCTGTATTTATAGATGGGATAATTGCAGGGGCTTTGAAAGCAGCCCTTCCAGCTTCGGCGACTGCTGGGTGGGGGTGGGGAGGCCGGGGTCCCACCTGCTTCAGGGAGCTGCCCGTCCCCCATTTTCCCTTTCTCTTCCTTAGGCCTCCTAACCTGACCCAGCAATGGATGGGGCTCAATAAGCAGCATTTTTTACCGGGTATTAAATTTTCACATTTAATACCCCAGACAGCCCTAGGAAGTGAGTACAATAGCTTCCCTCAGCAGTTCATTGAGGCCTTTTCTGACCATCTTAGCTAAAGGGGTGTCTTATAACTCAATACCCCCACCCCCAAACACTCTAAAACCTCATCAAGCTTTACTTGTTTCTTCCTTTGTGGCCCTGATGATAATCAGAAAATTATCTTGTTTGCTTATTTTTCACTTGTGTATTTAGTGTCTGCTTGTCTCTTTTGTTTGCTGCATGATGCCTGGCCTAGAATAGGCATTTGAATAAATGAATGTTTATTTAACAGAATAGGAAACTGAAGCTCAGTGGGGTGAAATAATTTTCAGGGTCACAGGGTGAGTAAATGGTAGAGTTGAAATTATCATCCAAGACTGACAGTCTTTTTTTTTTTTTAATCTTTATTGTTGAGATTATTACAGATGTCCCTCTTTTCTCCCCCCATAAACCCCCTCCACCAGGGTCCCACCCCACCCCAGGCCTTTGCCGCCCTATTGTCTGTGTCCATAGGTAATGCATATATAATATAAGATCTTTGTTTAATCTTTTTCCCACCCCCCTATACCCTTTCCCTCTGAGAGTTGTGTGTGTTCCATTTCCATGCCTTTGATTCTATTTTATTCACCAATTTATTCTGTTCATTAGATTTCTACTTTATTTTGACTTTCAGATTCAATTGCTGATAGATATGTATTTGTTGCCATTTTATTGTTCATATTTTTGAACTTTTTATTTTTCTTCTTTTTAAAGAATACCCTTCAACATTTCATATACTACTTGTTTGGTGGTAATGAACTCCTTTAGCTTTTTCTTGTCTGTGAAGCTTTTTATCTGACCTTCAATTTTAAATGATAGCTTTGCTGGTAGAATAATCTTGATTGTAGGTCCTTGCTATTCATCACTTTGAATATTTCTTGCCACTCCCTTCTGACCTGCATAATTTCTGTTGAGAAATCAGTTGACAGTCATATGGGCCCTCCTTTGTAGGTAACTAACTGCTTTTCTCTGCTGCTTTTAAGATTTTCTCTTTGCCTTTAATTCTTGGCATTTTAATTATGATGTGTCTTGGTATGGTCCTCTTTAGGTTCTTTTTGTTTGGGACTCTCTTTGCTTCCTGGATTGTAAGTCTATTTCTTTCACCAGGTAGGGTAAGTTTTCTATCATTATTTCTTCAAATAGGTTTTCAATATCTTGCTCTCTCTTTTATTCTGGCACTCTCATAATGCAGATGTTGATATGCTTGAAGTTGTCCCAGAGGCTCCTTATACTATCTTCATACTTTTGAGTTCTTTTTTCTTTTTGCTCTCTAGTTAGGTGTTTTCTGCTTCCTTATATTTTAAATTGTTGATTTGATTCTCAGGATCCTCAAGTAAACCCCTGTATATTACCCTTTATTTCTGTCAATGTGATTATGGAGGCCTCACTATTCTAGTAGATAGGGCCTTTGCAGAAATTATACTTAATTTCTAACTGGTCTTTTTTCTTTTTCCTTTTTTTTTTTTTTTTTGCACTCTCACTAAGACTCTTGAAGGTCTCACTAAGTTCCTTGGAGGTTTCTAGAAGATTATTAAGTAAACTTATAACTATGGTTTTGTACTCTATATCCAGTAGTTTGCTTTCTTCCATTTCTTTCATTAGTGACATATTTCTTTTTCTCTGCATTTTGGCGGCTTCCCTGTGTTTGTTTCTATGTATTGGGTAGAGCTGCTATGTCTTCTTGAGTTGGTATAGTGGCCTTGTGTCGTAGGTGACCTATAAGGTCCAGTGGCTCAGCCTCACAATCACCTGAGGTGGACACTCTAGGTGTATCCTTTTGTGGGCTGTGTGCACAGTCTTGTTGTAGTTGAGACTTGATTGCTGTTGGTGTTAGTGGGAGGAATTGACCTCCAGGCCAATTTTCTGTGGTGACCAGCTGTGACTATAGTGGGAGAGCTGCTATGCAGGGAACAGCCATATAGAGCAGGACTTGCTTCAGTGCTCACTGAGTCTGGCCCTTGAGTGTGTCACTTATGGATGTGTAGAGTTGTTATCTGGTATGTTCTAACAATGATCACTGGGTACACTAGCTCTTGGGTCTCCAGGGAGGAATAAAAGCAGCCATAGCCTAGGGTCATCCAGCAGGAGCTACAGAGAGATCTGCAGATTCCTCCTCTTCGTATTGGTTTTGGAAGTTCCCAGATGAGGCCCAGCTGTGAAGCAAGACAGGCTTGTGCTGGTGCCAGGTCCTGGGCCTTTTATTGATCTGTTTTGGGCTCCCTGACCCAGCTGCAGCTTGTTAGTCAGCTTTTAGCCTAAGCAAGGACAGGCCATTCATATGCAAAAGCTGCTACATACAACTTGGAGTGGGGTTGTAAATTGGATGGGGTGGGGTCTCAGGGAATCACCAAGGTTGAACAAACAGAAATGGTTGCCAGTCAGCCCTGCAAAGGACTGGGGAGATTGCAGAATAGGAACAGTGATCACTGCAAGCACTTCCATCTGGTAGAAAGACATACTTGAGTTCCTGCTCTGATGCCAGACAGTCCAGTTCCTTCTGGCATGTGTCTGTGTTCCCCAGAGCCTTGCTCTGGTACTGGAGCTCAGAGGAAGTGGGACCTTGTAAGTTCAGTTTGTGTGCCAGCCTTTTAAGAGGAAAAGCTGGTGTCCAGCAGCCTCTGTGTCATTGAGCCCCAATCCACACTGGTGTTTACAGCCTGTAATTAAGGGGAGTTCTTTTCCCAGCTCTGGGACCCTGGGCTGGGCAACTGATGTGGGGCTAGTTCCCCTTGCTCCTCTGGACAGCCTCTGTAGTGACAATCTCCCTCCCAGTTGAAAAAGCGGCCCATGTGAGTGCTGGACCAGCCTGTTCTGCACCTCTGTACCTCATACCAATCTCTGTGTTCTCTTCTTACTTCTCTAGTTGTAGGACTTTCCAGTGGTTCTGGATGATGGTTTTTCTGTATTTTAGTTGCAGTTTTGATGTGGTGTAGGAAGTGGTGAGGACAAGTGTTTGTTTGCCTATGCTGCCGTCTTGGTCTGAGACTGACAGTCTTCAAAGTATAAGGTCTCACACTTGGCCAGATGGATAAAGGTGTGTGTGTGTGTGTGTGTGTGTGTGTGTGTGTGTGTGTGTGTGTGTGTTGGGTGGTGCTGCAGTTCCTGGTGGACAGAGCTCCCTCCTGGCCCTGGCTGAAGGGGCAGATGCTCTTCAGCTGTGGCTAATTGTTACTGGATCTTCTCAGGACAAGCCGGAAATCTGGATTTTTATATGAAATGTCTCAGTTTTTAAATGCTGGCAACAAATCCACATTAAAAAGCACTCTACACAGAGCACAGGCCAAGCACAACACAGCTGTAGCCACATGGGGCCTCTACATTCTGCTCACCTGCTCTGTATCGAAAAGCAAGGTTATTGCTCATCCATTCTGGGGACGCTGCACTTTGGGCATTTCAAAGCCCTTTTTTACCTAACATTTATCTTAATGCTCACAATATTCCAGGAAGGAGGTAGGGGAAATTGCTGTACCCATTCCAGAGATGAGCAGAGACCCAAGGGACTCTTATGAAGCCACAAAGAAGTGTCAAAGGGCTCTCACTCTCAGCCCTCTGCCTTCAAGCCCAGTGCTGTCTGCTCTGCCCTGCCCTGCCCAGACCACCTTTTTCCGTGTATTTCATTTCTCCTCCTCTCCTGGGAGACAGGAGAGAGGCCGTGTAAATAGGGATGAAGAAATCCCATGCTGTGTCACCCACAGGTTTGGGGTGCCCCCAACAGGATTTATTGTCAGCTCTAAGGAGAGCAGTCTGTGCTGTTTCTTGTCTGGAGATGCAGTTATCAAAATATTGTCACGCTGAGGAATGATACAGGTCCGTCAACACACTTTAATTCTGATTAGGTCTTAACAGTTATCAATCAGCTCAACCAAAGAAAGGGAAGCCTTGGCTAGTCCACAAGTTCCTGTGGCACAGCACCTTCTTATTCCAGCCGAGGGTCACGCTGAGAGTAGACTGGCAGCAGACAACTGCTGAGTGAGTGAATGAATGAATGAATGAATTCCTGAGGGCCCACTGGGCAAAGGGAACAGGGTGGGGAACCTCTGAATAATATTAATGTCATAACCATAGTTAGCATTTATTGTGCACCTATACTGTATATTGCAGATACTACCTGCTGGCCGAGGTCATCTGTAAATCTAGAACAGTGACTGGCACTGTAACTGCTTGGAACATGCTCACTATTACTATTTCATTCAATCCTCACGGCACCCCTGGGAGAGGCATTATTATTATGATGATGCAGATAGGGAAACCAAGTCACCAGGAGGTCAAGCAACTTGCCCAGGTAACCCAGCAAGTAAGTGGTGGCCCAGGCTTGAACCCCTAACTGTCTGACCCCAGCGCTCCTGTTCTTATCCTCTAGGGAATATCAGAGGAGGGAGAGTGCTAGAGAGGGACAAGAGAAGCGATAGCATTTAAAAGAGTCAAGAAAAAAAGGGTGCATGAGGGAACTAGGCTGAGAAGGGGCAGCAAAGGGGGGCCTCAGGCAGGAGGGTCCTGTGAGCTGAGTCAGAACGCAGTCTGAGGCACCTGTCTCCCCGGGCCATCTCCTAGGCGAACATGATGGAAACTGACAGATTCAGGATTAATCTAAAGGTTTCAGCTTTCTGAGTACCAGGTGGAAATTTGCCTGAAGCATGGCCAGACTGTGATTTGTGGGCAGGGCCTGACCTTGGTCGCCAGTCTGCCCTCTGCCTGCCACACTTCTCCAGGGGGGCTGGCAGGGCCAGGGGCCTCTGCTGAGACAAGTCAAAAGGGTTTAAAAACAGGAGAGAAACAAGAGAACGGATCAATTTTTCTCAGTGAACTCAATGCTCTGTGAAGGAAGTGTGTGATTATATGAACTCCCATGTATGGGGAGAGAACTAAAGGTGTCTGTTTCTCTGTGTCTCTCACCATTTATTACCCGTGGGTGGCCAGGAACCTTTTTCAGCACATGTCTCCACAGCTCCTGGTTTTAGGTGAAGTGAGGAGAGGCAGGTACTTTTTAAAAAAATTAGTTTTAATTTTTGCTAATCCTCACCAGAGGATATTTTTCCAGTGACTTTTAGAGAGAGTGGAAGGGAGGAGGAGAGACAAACAGAAACGTAAATGTGAGAGACACACATAGAGGAGGTAGGTGCTTTTAATTTTTTTTCTCATGGCCCATTGTGAGAAAAACCTTTGATATCAGCACACAGAATACAAATACAAAACAGTGACAGGAGCCATAGTCTCAATGTTCCTATCAGGCCAGGCTTGGGAGCCAGAGCTACTAGTGGGTATGGTAGGGCCACATCAAAGCCCAGTCCTCACCTTCAGGAAGACTAAGCTGGTCTGGTCCTGTCAAGAGATCAGTTGAAGAAATTGATGGTCAAAACCTTCTCCTTGAGCAAGGCAGGTCAAGTGAATCTAGGAAGGGGCTTAGAATGGGATTAGGGCAGGCTAATTTTAATTCTTCTTCCTTGTTTGATAGTCGAGGGTGACCAAGTTTTGGCCAATGAGCTGCAAGAATCAGACTGATGGGCGTTTCTAGAAAAGATGTTTTCTTCCTACTAAGTAAGAAGTAGGAAGGAAAAAGGCATTTTTGCTGTTCTTGTTTTGGGAAACCTGTTTGGATACTGTTGGGTGACGATAAGAAGCTTAGAATGTGGCAGCCATGTTGCGTCTATGAGGGACATGCAATATAAATAGGATGACAGAGGATTTATGGAACTAGGTTCCAAAGACATGGCTGAGCTGGGGCACTTACCCTGGGACCACCTATCTCTACTTCTTGTCTAGTGATAGCTGCCCTCAAAGGTTAAGCCACTGTTGCCATATTTCTCCTCTTAGCAGCTGAAATGATCCCGAGTTGGGGGCTGTATTCCTGAGTTTCAGAAGGTTCAGACATTTTGAACTGACTTCGAGACCAGGGTTTGGTGAGTCAAGCCCATTTGTTGGCTTGTACCTCACTTCTTTTATGTGAAGGAAGTTAGTGTGGGGATATCATGGTCTTCGCACAGAATCTCTATTCCTTGGTGTCTTTTGCTCTGATTTCCTTGCTCCTCTTCCCCCTCACGCCTTTTATAAGGAAAAACATTCCCTTGAAAATGAAACAGAAACTTCCCTGTTAATTTAGTCAAGAAATGTCCTGGCCAAGTGCCCTGGGAGAGCCACACATGTGGAGATGAATCCCCAAGGCTCATGGTGGGAAGGGAAGGGGTAGGAGACCTTCTAAAGAGCTAACATCAATCACACACTTATTAAATCAGACAAAACTTAATCCATTGATCTATATATCCTTATGCCAGTGCCATACCATCTTAATTATGGTAACTTTGAAGTAACTTTTATAACTGGGAAGTGTAAGCTCTCCAACTTTGTTCTTTTTCAAGATTGGTTTGGCTATTCTGAACCCCTTGAATTTTCATGTAAATTTTAGGACCAGCTTGTCAGGGACAGATTATAGCCGATGAGTCTTTAATTTAGAGGAGAAACAGCCATAACATAAACAGTTAAAAAGTGTCCAAGTCCTGGGCACGATGTCATCTGTTACCATGTGACTTTTCATGACTAAACAACACCTGTCACCTTGCTGGCTCCTTTCTCCTTCCTCTTTCCTCTTCTTGGCTTTCCATGTCATTTTCCCACCATGGGCCACCCTCTCCTGCTTCTCTTCTCTCAGCATTGGGTGTGAGTTTGCCCTTCTTCCCAGGACAGGCTTCTCAACTCCTTTCTGAAGAGCTGCAGGAACTGTTCAGCCCACAGCTGTCCTTAGTCTCTATTTGTGAGTCCCTCTTTTGCCCCATCTCCACCCCTACAGTCAGGTGGAGCCCCTTGGTCATTGTGGGCTCTGCAGAGCACTCTGTCCTTTGCAGGACGAAGCTGAGGAGAGAGGTTGTGGAAGAGCATCTCTCAGGCTTTGTTCTTCCTGGGTGAATAGCAAGTGACCGAGTTTCCACCCTTGGTGGGAAAACATTTCTATGATAATTTCCATCACTGTCCCTTTTACTGAATGTGTCTTTAAGGACAGTCTGCAGGCCAGATAATAGGGCCAGGGGCTGGAGACATATGTGGTGATCAGTCCCCACCCAAGTTCTTATCCTTTTAAGAAATTAGGATGCACCTGTGAAATGACAGCCAGTGAGATATGGAATCACAGAATCTCAAGGTTATAGGGATCTTAGCTTGAAAATTGGCCATGGTAAGAGTATTTACACCATGGAAATTGGCAAAGACAATAGGGCCTCTCTTCCTGGCAAACCAGTTGTTAAGCACTTATCAGCACTATTCTCTGCTGTTACATTGCTTGGGTTTAATCTCAGCTCCAGTACTTGCTAACTATGTGATTTGGGCAAGTTACTTAAGACATCTATGCCTCAGTTTTTTTGTACAAGGGACATCCTTCCAGGGTTGCTTTAAGATTTAAATAAACTAATGCACATAAAGTGCTTAGAGCAGTGCCTAGCACATGGCACCTGGATGGGTGTTAGCTGTCATCTAGGCGAACTGTTACTAGGGTATTTATTCACATTGGTAGGGTTTGGTTTCCGAGGGTCACTCAGTTTGGTCATGATCCTCTAATTTGCCTTCATAGTTGACATATGTGGTTGTCTTCTCTTCCCAGCTAGATCACAAGGACCCTGAGAGACAGGTGTTTTGTTTTGCTTGTTTGTTTGCAACCACTAGGGCCTAGCCTTGAGCTGGGTGCAAGACAGAGGGTCAGTCTCATTGACCACCGGGAACCTTCCAGACTCTCCGGTGACCCTTGCTATTCCCAGTGTGGTGCCCTTCTATGGAGGGTTCTGGGCTTGGCTGGTTGATTTGAAGATGAATAAGTATTTTGGTTGAGGCAGCCCTGAGCTGGCCGGCTGTCACAGACAGCCCAGCTGCCACCAGGTGGTTGCCCTATAAATCACTGGGCCTTACCCTCCCTGAAACTCCATAAAGCTGAAGCATAAACAGCCTCTTATGTCAGTGATGAAGTGACTGGCCCCGCCCCCAGCTCTGGATGAGGCCTCATGGAACTCATTTAGGTCCTGCTTTCTTTCTTGTGCAGCTGCTGTGCTATTAGAAGAAGTTGAAAGACTCTCTTGCCTCAAAACAGCTCCACTGGTGTCTATATTTTACCATTAGGGATTCATTTCCACGGAGGTAACGGTGCTTGCTCCATGAGGTTCTATTTTAAAATGGTAGTATCTTGGGAGAGTGACATATTATTAAGCCTCTAAAATCTCAGTGTGAATGAACTTGTCAGCTACACTGTCCCTGCTCCACTGCTATCTATCCCTCAAAGTGTGCATTAACTTCAAAGAAATGCTGGAGGCAGCACTGTCTAGTGTCGAGGTCCCCGGCTTGGCTGCACTTTCAGCACCAGGGGAGCATTTTGCTGAATTAAAAATATTTAATTTGATAACTGTGGATGCCCCTGCCCCCCAGTCAAAGTAAATTTCACTCATACAATCTCATCTTTTTGTGCATCTTTCTCTTTTATTATTATTATTTTTAATATATTTTTTATTGTTTAAAGTATTACAAATAGTAGTATATATATTTCCTTTTTTCCTCTCCACTGATGTTCCCCTGGCATACAATCTCATCTTTAAGTATATGTTATATATATGCAAAAGAAACAAAGTTTTCCCTGAAGTGTAGATTTCTTGGGTCTCCCCTTAAATCCACAGAAACAGAATCTTCTGGAATGGGTTCAGGTGTCCTTATTTTAAGCTATCCTCTCCCAATGATTCTAATATGCATACAGGTGTAGGGACTGGTGGAGCAGTAGACAGGTGTTTCTCAACTATAGTTGATTCATTTTCCTATTCCTGCATCTCCCTGCCCAGGGCTTGATGCATAGCAGACATGCAGTAGGTGCTCAATAAGTGATGTTTAAACTGGAAGAGGCTAGGAATTGGGCAGAACTGGATTTGAGTCTCTAAGCTCTGCCATTTCCTGTGTATCTTGGACAGGTGATTTCTTTCTTTCCTGGGAAACCAGGATGATAATGTGCAGAAAAATAGGGTTGTTTAAAGGCCAGTGGGATTGCTCTACTCCCTGGGGCTATAAGGAAAGGGCAGATGGTCAATTAGAGGATGGGGTCCTTTCCAGGAGGTTTAGTATCAATTACTCAGGGGCAACTATAAGCCTCCCTTTAGCGCTGGCCTTACTCTGCCACTGCAGGTCTTGCGACACTGCCTTGGGGGCACGCAGATGAAAAGCTGGGGCAATTGGCAGAGCTGGAATCGATCCCCTCTCTGCCTGCCTGCGGCTGGATTGATCGAATTTCTGCTTGATACCAGCAATTAGGAGACCAACTGAAGCTAATTTCTAGCTCGACCTGCCCAGCTCCTGAGAACGGTGAGGGAGGTGGTATTAGAGAAAGCCAAGTGACTAGCAGGGAGCTTGTAGAGGAAGGGGGAGGGGTGGGTGTGCATGAGGTAGCATGTACAGAGGGCACTGCTCTGGGATAGGTTTGGAGAGGGGAGAGAGCTGCCTTCATCTGGAGGGGAGAGAGCTGTGACTACCTTCCCCACAGTCTTACTATGTCTTGCTGACACCTGCTTCTTCCAACCCTAGTTTTAATCATCACCATGTGAGTGCATTTTCTTAAATATTTCATTGAACAGGGAGACTCTGGAGTGCTTAGGGATAAGAGTGGCTCAGGCATCAGGGGTGCCTGTGCTCTTGGCCCCTTCCTTTGGAAGAAGAGGTTGGATCGTCTCACTTCAGGGACTTGGTTTCTGCCTGAGGTCCTGGGGGAGCCCTGGGGCCAATTCTAGGTGTGGGGAGAGGTGAGAAGTGTGGGACTCTGCCGCAATGCATTTGGTTACTTTGGGGCTCAGCTGTTCTGGGTATGAGGCTCCCTGAGTTTCAGTTTTCTTTATCTGCAAGTGGGACAATAATCTCTACAAGTGGGAAGAGATTCAATGAGAAAACCCAGGTAAAGCACCTAGCACCATCCTTGGAACACAGTAGTTGCTCAATAAATGGTAACTATTGTTGCTGTTGTAATTTTTCTTATTTTCTTCTCTATTCTAAGACCCTACCCCCATTTTAATGTGTCTGAAATCATGTCATGTCTTAAAATCAATAAGTATACTTTTCCTTGTCTTCCCCCAAGAGTGGTTATTGAATCAATGATGACTGATGAGAGCTTCTCAGACCTGAGAAAATGTGGTATCACGGAGTTCTGTTGCCGAGCTCTCAGATGGGAAAGCAGTGATTTGCAGACATTTTTGGTCCTTAACTTTTTTTTAAAAAAAGGGAGATTAGCCAGTATTAAAAGTGTATTAGCAGCTTATTGAGCAAAACTAAAACACAGGATTATATGCATGCATATAAGCCTAATCAATGGACACAGACAATAGGGGAGTGGGGGTATGAATGGGAGATGGGGAGTAAAGGGGGAATAAGGACACATATGTAATATCTTAATCAATAAAGAAAAAAACACAAACTAAAACACATTGAAAAAAGAAGAAGATTTGCAGAAAAATAACTGTGCCAAGTGTTTCATGAAAGGGAAAAATATTTAGGAATGTCTCTGATCTTGAAAATGTTAGGTGATAGCAAAATCTATAATAATAAAGGTATAATATGCTAATTAGACCAAACAGCCAAACGACCTTCTGGATATCCTTCTGGATGACCTTCCAGATGACCTTCAGGATGAACTTGGGGGTGCAAGGGCCAAGGCAAGCCACTGGAACTGTGAGGGCTGAGCCCCTTGTGCGAATTTTGTGCATCAGGCCTCTAGTGTAGTGTAAGTTATATTCATAACTATTACACAAGGAATTTGAAGGTATTCTGAATCTTCAGCATCTTCCCTTTCTCATACCTTCTGTGGCACTTTCTAATGAAGTTTTGCTTCAGGCCTGAGGACACCCCCTGTCCCTAGGTAATCAGTGGCACATGATGTTCGTCACCCTAAATGGTGGCTATCATTCTCAATATGCAAAGAGGGCCCATGGTCATGACAATGAGCTCTAAATAAATAGAGCATGTGAGTAGTACAAGGCAAATAGCATATGTTTAGAAAGAAAGAAAGAAAGCAAGGAAGGAAGGAAAGAAGGAAGGAAGAAAAGAAAGAAAGTAAAAATTAGGTGTAGTCCTTGCATTCTAGGCAGGCCACTGCAGATGCTGATGTCATTCTTTATGCCCTTTTCTGTAACATGCTCCATGTATTTCTCGAACCATAATTAGAAAGCCATTCAGCAGTAATGGCAATACTGTGAGAGAACCATTGCTTTGTCATAGCAGAATAAGCACTGAGAGGTGTTTGGTGAGGGGGAAGGGAGGGAAGTGACACTATAGGGCCATGCAAGGTGCTGGATATGGCTCTGTTGCTTTCTGGGTGTTCTGGCCTGGTGCTCAGCCAGAGAGCAATGGCACAGAGGAGTGGGAGGACACAACTATCTGTGGTGCTCCTGCCCTCCCTTGCCTTGAAAGGGAGATGGAAACTGTTCGGCAAATGGACACGGGAGAGGGGTGGAGCTGGTGCCTCCTTCTTGTTCTCTGTAGCTGCCAGTCCACCCTGGTCAATGATGCTTGTCCATTACTGCCCAGATCCAAGACCAGCCATGTGCTAGGGGAACATCTGTCCCCATGGCTGCAGGGCCCTGCAGTTCCTGAGCCAGTGTGACTGCAGAAGCCAAATGTGGAGTCGTTAGTTGGTAGTGTGTATATTGGGGTGGCAAGTGGGTACAGAATGGTACAGAGTGGAGAACAGGGTCTGGAGTCATCAGGGGCCCTGCCTATTCTCTGGGTAGAGGGTACAGCTAATTGTTTGGGGCTCCTGGGTTTTCCGAGGCAATGTCTGGCAGAGGGAGGGAGGCAATGGCTCCTTGGTTGCTCAGCAGGCTGTGGGTAGAGTGGAGCATAGAGTGGCTTGTCTCTAGATCTCCACACTACTTAGCATTGGCCATATGATAGAAGATGAGTTTCTCCCACTACCACATTGTGAAGGCTTTATGAACACAGTTCCTTACAACCTCAGAGCTCAAGTGTTCACTGCAGGACCCACTTCCTTATTTTCCATTAATTCTGCTATCAGAGCTTCACAGACAGCACAGGATTGAGGACCTGTGCTCTGAGTGAGACCAAAGTGGGTTCAAATACAAGCTTCTTCAAGTACTGGTTATGTGAGCTGGAACAGGAGCTGAAATCTCTCTGTGCCTCTTTCCTCCCCTGAAAAAGAGGATAACCATCTGGCCTGTCTTTGGAGGGGTGGGAAGGATTAATTGAATTAGTATACATTCATCACCCAGCGGGTTTACAGCTGCCACTGGGGTAAGTTCAGTGGCTTCCTTTCTCTCTTGGTTTCGTTCACGTATGTTGACTCTGTGACTATGCTCTTGGAGGTTGTACCCAGGGCATCTGCCATTCAGGGAAGGATCAAGGTCAGTGCCTTTAAGCTCCCTGTTTGATCCTGTGGTGGCCATCTGGTCACCACCACTCATTGTTCAGGCTGGCAGCCTATTTCCTAGGTCTTACAACTACAAGTGTGAATGGGTCACGTGGATGGCCATGACCTATTTCCTGACTCTTGACTTTACCTGCTTACCTGGGAGCCTATCTCTGCAAAGAGCCTCTATCTCTGGCACATCTAAGCATGAGTTGGTGGGAGAAAGGTGAAGGCAGAGAATCCTTTGAATGTACTTTGGATCACATTTTGATGGGAGGCAGTGTCCTAAAGTAGCTCTGCATCTGCATCTGCTCTGCTCTCAGATTTTCTCCTGAGATGCCTCTTTTCATTTTTAATTTCCAGTATCTCCCTACCCTCCAGACTCCAGATCTGGTTGCCATGAGGACTGGATGGGAATAGGTCTGAGTGCCTGCCTGAATTCATTCCTCCTTCCCAACCCTGGGCTTCTATGGATTGTGAGATCTCCCAGGAAGATCCTCAGACCCCACAAAGCAGTTCTGGCAAGCCTGTCCACTGGGCTGTCCGCCAAACCCAGATGCCAGGCTCAGTGGGGGGGCCTCATGCCCACACCATCATTCACCATTTGCTAGGAGACTATCATGGGTCATCTGGCCTTGTCTTTTCCAAACTAAATAATCCAATTTCCTACAACTGTCTGCTTCCAAACTGCTTATGCCCTTTGTAATACTCCTCTAATCCTTTCATGTTCAGCTGATTTTTCTTGGTGTGGAGGCCAGCTAGGGTTCTGAGGATAGAGTCTGAGCAACACTGACCAGTACGACAGTTGCAACATTGCCTGCAGGCCATGTCCTCTGTGTGAGGGGGCTTCTCTGGAATTATGGAGTGTTCCAGGCAGTCAGCAGAACTCTGGCCTCCATCCTCCTCCTCTCAACTCATATGGTTTTTCCTCCCAGCCAGCCAATTCTAGTGCAGGCTGGCCCGGGAGACCCACCCTTACTTCTCTGAAGGCCAGTGGTCCAACTATGGTCAAGGTCTTGTGTCAGGACCACCTCACCAGAGTCACCCTGGGCTTCTTGTTAAAGTGCAGACTTCTGAGTTCTTCCCAGGCCCACCACCATCATAGTCACTCAGCGTTTTAGGCACAGGGCATGGTGGAGGAATTTACAAGCTCTTCAAGGGCCTGTGGGAACATAGAGTCCCAAGGAGGAAAAAATACTGGTCACAATATGTGAAAAGAAAATAGCTAAATCAAAATTAATATATGCTTAAATATATGTCTAGAAAATGTAACTGTCAACTCATCAACCTCAAGTCAATTCACTTTCACGTAGTTACATATAATTTATATTCAGTATAGGATACAATGGCTTTTAATATGTTCTGAATGAGGTGGGGTTATGCCCCCACAGTAAAAATACCTAGGCCTCTTACACTCTTAACAGATGGCTCTGTCCAGATCTCACAAACTCTGAATCTCTGGGAGTGGGACCAGGAATTGGCATGAGTCTCCTCATTTTCCTGAGATCCTCACAGTGTTGACTCAAGATGATTATTGAGGGACAAGAGAGCTGTACACTGGAGTCTGGCAGTTCCCAATCCTAGCTGATCTCATGAACCTCCAAGGAACTTAAGAATCAAAATGGCCCCACTCTAGGAATATTAAATACGCTTATTTGGGTTGGGGCCTGGGAAACTTAATTTCTAAAAAGTTCTCTATGAGGTCCTAATGCTTAACTAGATTTGGGAACCACCTGAATTGAAGAAGGGGACCATATCAGCACTTCTCAAACTTCAAATGTGCACTGAGATCACCTAGGGAGCCTGTTAAACCTTGGATGACTCAGCCGTTCTTGGTTGGAGCCCCAGATCTATCTATCTATCTATCTATCTATCTATCTATCTATCTATCTATCTATCATCTATCTATCATCTATCTATCTATCTATCTATTATCTATCTATCATCTCTTAAATTAAATTGATTGGGGTGGAGCCCCAGATTTAGTGTTTCTAACAAGCCTAATGATGCTTCCACTGCTTGTCCACCAAGCACACTTTGAGTATCAAGGACCTAGACCCTGGGCTGGAATTCTGGTTTAGCTACTTACCAGTTAGGAGTGCTTGGGACCTCTTAGTCACATTTGAAAGCTATAGCAAAGAAGTTGCAATTGGCTTGCCCTGAAGGTTTGGTGTTTGAACATGGGGCCCAGAGGTGATGAAGTTTGGTTGGTTCAGTTCCCTGTACTTGACTCACCTGTGGGTCATCTACCCAGGATCATGACAAGGCTGCTCAGTAGAGTTCCAGGATTTCTCAGATTGCAGCCAGGGATTGGTTTGCTCAACCAGCAGAACCTGATTTGTGGCTGTTATTTCTCTCCTGGCTTTGTAATCCCCAGAGAAACATAATGTGATTAGATATTATTCTTCAGAGATTGGCCCTCTTGGAAATTCTGTGAGCTCTTCAGTATCCTTTAATACATTCCTTTTATTCTTAAGTTAGTCAGAGTGGATTCTATTGTTTGCAATTAAGAGCCTTGACTAATATGTGAAAGGGACAGGGATGAAAGTCATAGAAAATGTTAGAAATGGCTGCTACACCTTACTGTCTGTGCTGGGTCCAGCAGTTGGAAATTTCAAGTTTTCTTTTTGTCATCCAAATGCCCCTATAATTAATTTTCTTATACTATGTTTTATGTTGATAATTTTTTGAAAGCCTCTTGAAGACAGGATCAGGTCTTCATTCATATCTTTATTCATTGACTTAATCAAACATTTATTTAATTTCAACTATGTACCAGGCACTAGCTGTCTTAACCTGGGTTTCCCAGAAAGCAGAACCTGAGAAAAATGGCTTTTGTGGGACAAATTTCTTTACTGTGGGTTGATCCCAGGGGGAAGGAGGGAGGGACAGGAACAGCAAAACAAGAAGGAGCTCCAACCAGGACTCATGACTGAGTTGAATACAGCTATGAATGACCAGGTGATAGACTGATGGGACTCTGAGAGGCCATATGAAATGTGTCCCAGGATCACCTGTCCAGGGTGGGCGAGGAATAAGCATCTATCCATATATTTATACACCCCAGGTGTATTAGTTTCATTGGGATGCCATAACAAATTACCACCAGCACAGAAATTTATTCTCTCACAGTCCGGGAGCCTAGAAGTCTGGAATCAAGTTGTTGGCAAGGCCATCCTCCTTCATGAATACTCTAGGAGAGAATCCTTTTTTTGCCTCTTCCTCACTTCTAGTGGTTGTTGGCAATCCTTGGGCTGCTTGGTTTTTAGTGGCATCATCTGTTCTCTCTCTCTCTCTCTCTCTCTCTCTCTCTCTCTCTCTCTCTCTCTCTCTCTCTGTGTGTGTGTGTGTGTGTTTGTGTGTGTGTCTCCCAAGTCCTTCCTTCCTTCTAGAGATACCAGTTATTGGATTTAGAAACCACCCTAATCAAGCATGAACTTATTCTAACTTGTCACCTCTGCTAAGACCCTACTTCCAAATAAGGTCACATCCACAGGCAGAGGGGTGAAGGAGAAAATTCTGTGTTTCTCCCTCATTCACAGAACTTTACTTCTGAACCAATATGTGGTATCTCCCCCCAATATCAAGCAATTTTATAACACCAGCTGAAGGTCCCATTATTTAAATAAATTCTGACACTATCTAACTGGTATATTCCTCTGATTAAGACTGCCCCAACCCTTTCAGATGCTAATCACAAGTCCAGGTTGTCACCTGTGCCTTTGACAGAATGGTTATGAAATGAAGGTTCCTGTAACTTTCTCCTCATGTTTAATAATTTGCTAGAATTGTTCATAGAACTCAGAACAGTTTACTTACTAGATAACCAGTTTATTGTAAAAGGATACAAGTCAGGGGCAGCCAGATGGAAAAGATGTAAGGTATGAGGTGAAGGTTGTGTCTCTTGGCACCTCCCAGTGTTCACCAACCCGGGAGCTAGTACTTTTGGGATATTTATGAAGATTTCATCAACTTAGGTATAGTTGATTAAATCATTGGCCATTAACTCAACCTCTAGCCCCTGTCCCCTCCCTGGACATCTGGGGTGGGTGAGTGGGGCTGAAAGTTCCAATCCTTTAGTCACTTGGTTGGTGTTTCTGGCAAGAAGCCCCCATCCTAAGGCTAACCAGTAGCCCCCAGCCACAGGTCATCTCATTAGCATGCAATAGACACTTATGACTTAGAAGATTGCAAGAATTTTAGGAGCTGTGTGCCAAGAAATGGGAGCACATATTTCTGTCACAAGGAGTTAGAACTTCACTATACCTTTTTGAATGATGCAGTTGAAGTCACACCATAATTAAAGGTTATCCTTTAATTATGTGTTTCTCCCTATGTGTTATCCTCATGCTAACTCTGGGTTGTATGTATGTGGGTGCCAAGGATTTCGGCATGGCATGAACAGAGGAGCCTTAGGTGGGAGGTGAGAAGTCCTGGACTTGGAGCTACACTGAATGGGATGTCAAGCTGCACCTGTTATTCCAGCAGCTGGAATAAGAGATGAGGCCAAAAGACCCGGAGTGGAGTGTACAGGGTGTCCATTCTGACACCAATAGTGCTGGTAGCTGACATTCAGCACTACTATATGCAGCCCCTGTACTAAATACATTAGGTGAATTTTCTCATTTAAGTGTCCCAACACCTCATGAAGTAGGTGCAGTTATCCACATATTATTGATACAAAGCCTGAGGTTCAAGAGGTATATCTTACTAGGAGTAAAACCTGCCTTTCTACAGAAGGTAAGCTTCATAGGAGAGCCTCATGCTGTAGCCTCAGCACTCAGAATGCATTCTGGTATACAGTTGGTACCCTGTAAGTTTGTTATTTAAATTATGAATCTGGATAGTCTAATGCCCAGACCCATGTGTTAATCCTGAGAGAATTAATGATGGTCAGAACAGAGAGGTGCCCTCTTTTTCATAAGCTACAATCCCATTTGTGAGATAGGCTTTAATAAGTAATTCTAAATATTCTGTCTTGGGTCAGCCTTGCTCAGGTCACAGGCATACAGTAGGTGCTGCATGCATATCTGATGGGTTGGTATTGGGCTCAGACTTCACAGGATTTGCACTTTCTGCTCTGTATGGCCCATCCTCAACAATTACACTCTGGTCTCTTCTGCGAAGGCCAGCCTTTGCCTGCCAGATGCATTTCATGACACTAATAAACATTCACACCTACCCAGAGCATTTCGACAGAAAATGGAGCCTAAAAGCTCCGTGCAGCACTGTGCTTCCCTTCCTCGAGCCTGGGGAACATTAACTGAAACACACACACTAGGGAAACTGGCGGCATCATTATTGGAACTGATGCATACTCACTCCAACCAATCTATTTTTATTTGAGGCACTTACGTTGCATGAAACTGAGCATAATAACTACAGTCAATATAGATGTATTTGTTTTTATTTAAACTCATAAATGTGCTAATGCCAATAGAGATTTTTCCACCTCTGAAAAGTAAGACATGAATGGAGGAGATGGAAATTTATACACCCATCATGCCAGGAGGGCCCATTTTTTTTTTCAGGAAGCATTTTTTGAATTGCCAGTGATTTATAGTGGCAGACTAAAGACTGAGTTGGTGAGGTTGGGAGAAAGAGATGGAGAAAACCCATTGGTGTAGTTAATTTATTTCATTCCACTTACAGAGCCTAGGACTTAAGATGAGAAGGTGAAAGGCAGAGATTGGATGTCTGAGCAAGATTTGGACTCTAGGAATATGAGGGCAGTTGAATCCTCATTGTCCTCATTCTTGTCCAAATGTGCTTTGGAAATTTGGCAGTCACGTGGAATGTGGGAATAGCCTGGCTTTAGAAGATTTAGATTTGCTACTCTGTAGCCATGCCAGTGTGATACGGGCCTTGGACTTCCTCTTCTGTAAACAGGACATCAATATTGGCCTCACTTGGTAGCTAGAACACAGGTTCTTTAGTGCCAGACTTTTTGGATTCCAACCTTGGCTCTGTCTCTGCCACTTACAACTGTGTCACCTTGGACTTCACCTCTCTGGGCTTTGCTTGTATCCTTGATCTGTGAGGTGTTATTAATTCTACATACCTGTGCTATTGTGATTTATAATTAGGAATACATATTTAGTCTTAGTTCTGGAACAAAGCTCCTAAAACCCTTGGAATTTCCCAAGTGATAGAGCTAGAGGTGTCTTATTATGTTAATGAGGTGAGTTTTGGAAAGGATGTGGGGAGAGGGACTGGAGGTTGAATCAATCAACAATGGCCAACGAGTTAATCAAGCCTAGATAGTAAAGCTTCCATAGAAACTTAAAAGGACAGGGTTTGGCAAACTTCTGGGTTGGACAACATGTGGAGGTTCTGGGAATGGTGCACCTGGAAAGAGCCTGGAAGTTCCGTGTCCTTTCCCCACACCCGATCCTATGAATTTCTTCTCTCTGGCTATTCCTGAGTGAAATAGTTTCCTAATAAACCAATAATCTGATAAGGAAAACGTTTCTCTGAGTTCTGTGAGCCACCCTAGAAAATTAATTGAATCCAAGGAGGGGGTAGTGGGAACTTTCAGTCTATAGCTGGTTGGTCAGAAGTATGGGTGGCAATCTTGACTTGCCAGTGAACTGGTGTCTGAGGTTTGAGGTGGAAGGGGTGGTGATAGAGGGGGTGAGGCTGGTCTTGTAGGACTGAGCTCTTAACCTGTGGGATCTGATGTTATTTCTGAGTAGATAGTGCCAGAGTGGAGCTGAAGTATAGGACATTCATTATAACTGGTGCCCAGAATGTTAATACCTTACAGATCAACAGTTTTAAGATTTAAAGAAGTAATGTATATAAAGGACTTAGAACAGGGCCTAGCACATGGCTATCATTTTGGTTGGTCTTTCATTAGGAGAGTTAGAAAGACAAGTTAAAAAGCATTTAGTCCAAAGCCCTTCATTTAACAGATGAAGAAACTGAGCTCCGGAAATGTGTCTTGTATTAGTTTCCAATTGCAGCTATAACAAATGACCACAACACACACACTTAAAGGAATACATATTATCCTCTTATAGGTGTGGGTGTCAATAGTCTGAAATAAGTCCTTATTTTTAAGTTTTTAATAAAATTACATAGATTTCAGGTGTACAATTCTATAATACATCATTTTTATATTGCATTATGTGTTTACTACCCCAAGTCAAGTCTCCTTCCATTGTCATCCTATCTAATAAAAGAATAATATGCAAATTAACCACCACTCCACTACACCTACAAATAACACCCACTAGCCACACCCACTAGCCAAGCAGGAGTGAGTATACAAATTAACCTCGACCAAGATGGTTTCAGCCATGGAGAGAGCAGGAGGGAGGCTTGAGTTTCCCCAGTGATGGAGGAAGCCAAGCTTTCCATACATCCTGGCTGGCCCAGGCCTCCTCTCCAGGCTACAAAGTTTCAATTGTAGAAGTTAAATAAATCTAAGATACCAGGGCCTCTGCTTGAGTTTCCAGGGGGCATGGCTGGTCTGCAAACCACCATAGGCCTCTTGCCCAGGTTGCCCCATGCCCCAAGGGAACCCTCACCCTGATTTGAGACACTCTTCAGGGCAAACCAGCTGGCCCCACCCATGCACCAGGCTTCTATCCTATCTAATAAAAAAGTAATATGCAGATTGACCATCACTCCAACACACAAAATAGCTGCCCCCATGTGGTCAAAGATTTTGCCCCCATGTGGATGCAAGATGGCCAGCAGGGGAAGGCAGTTGGGAGAGACCAGGCCAGCAGAGGAGGGAAGTTGGGGGTAAACATGTCGACAGAGGAGAGAAGTTGGGGGCAAACAGGGGAGCAGTTAGACATGAATCAGGCTGGCAGGGGAGTGGTTAGGGGGTGATCAGGCAGGCAGGCGAGCAGTTGGGAGTCAGCAGTCCTGGATTATGACAGGGATGTCCGACTGCTTGTTTAGGCCTGATCCCACCCTGATTAGGCCTAAATGGGCAGTTGGATATCCTGTGAGGGGTCTGAGATTGGAGAGGGTGCGAACTGAGCTGAAGGTTACTCCGCCCCATGCATGAATTTTATGAACTGGGCCTCTAGTTTGAAATAAGTCTTGTAGAGATAAAATCAAGATATCCATAGGGCTGGTACCTTCTGGAGGTTCTGGGGGAAAATATACTTTTTGGCTCTTCCAACTTCTAGAGGCAAAAACATTCCTTGACTTGTGGCTGTACCATTGCAATCTCTGCTACTGTTGTCATATTGCCTTCTCTTTCTGAACTTCTGCCTTCCACTTTTGGATACTCTTGTGGTTACATCAACCCACTTGGGCAATGCTGGAAACTCTCAAGTCCCTTTTATTATATAAGACACACATTCACAGGTTCTGGGAATTAGAACATAGACTTCTTTAGGGGTTGTGGGGAGGGCAATATTTAAACTTTCACAAGTCCCAAAGTCATATACTAGTTAGCAGCATGGACTGGTTTTAAGGAAGAGATTTCTGGACTCAAATGCTCTTTTCCTGACCTGGTGCTGTCTTGGCTTTTGTGGTGACTTGATGACTGCCTGCAGGCACCTGGCCAGGAAGAGGAGATGTCCTTGGATGTCTGAGGCCTTCTTTCTCAGAGTAGTGGCTCCTATGCCAGGCTACCACCTTCCTATTCAGGGAAGTTTAGGTTCAGTGAGGCCACAGGATCTTATCGAGCTGCTGTATGGAGCTTCCTGAAGGCACGTCTCCTACATAGCCTGCTAATTGGGGTCCTCAAGGACCAGAGTGGCAGGCTGGATCCACAGTACATCTGCTGTAGAGTTGGGCCCTGGCATAATCCCCCCAGAGGTGCAGGGTAGATGGTGGGGAAGGATAGCTCACTCAGCCTGGGTCTGCTGGGCCAAAGAGTAGATGGAGGGTAGACAGGGTTGCAGGGAGGCTCAGGAAGATAGCAGACCACTGAGATCTTTAGAGCAGTGGTCTCCCCAAATAGTACTGGCTGTGCCTTTAAAATTTTTATTTTAAGCACACCCACTAGGATCACTATTATTTAAAAAAACAAAAAAACAAAAAATAGCAAGTGTTGGTGAAAGATGAGGAGAAATTGGGACACTGTACACTCTTGGTGGGAATGTAAAATGGTACAACCACTGTGGACAATAATATGGAGGTTCCTCAAAAAATTAAGCATAGAATTATCATATGATCCATCAATCCTACTTCTAGGTATATACCTCAAATAATTGAAAGCAAGGACATAAATATGTGTACACCATATTCCTAGTACCATTCTTCCCAGAGGCTGAAAGGTGGAGGCAACCCAAGTGTCTATCGATGGATGATGGGTAAACAAAATATTTACATACAGTGAAATATTATTCATCCTTAAAAGGGAAGAAAACTCGGACACATACTACAACACAGATAAACCTTAAAACATTCTATTAAGTGAAATAAGTGACTCACAAAAAGACAAATACTGTATGCTTCCACTTATGAGGTTCCTGGAGTTGTCAGGTTCATGGAGACAGAAAGATGGCTGCCAGGAGCCAGGGAGACAGAATGGGGAGTTATTGTTTAATGGGCCAGAGTTCTGGTTTTGCAAGATGAAAAGTTCTGGAGATGGATGGTAATGATGGTTGCACAAATGTGAAGGTACTTCATGTCATTGGATTGTACATTTAAAAATGGTTAAAATGGTTTAAAAATAAAAAGCAACAAAAAAATACAACCCCCTTGCTGAAACCAGTTTGGCTCAGTGGGTAGAGCATCGGACTGTGGACTGAAAGGTCCTGGGTTCGATTCCCGTCAAGGGCATGTACCTTGGCTGCGGGCCCATCCCCAGTAGGGGGTGTGCAAGAGGCAGCTGATCGATGATTCTCTCTCATTGATGTTTCTGACTTTCTATCCCTCTCCCTTCAGCTCTGTAAAAAATCAATAAAAATATATTTTTAAAAAATACAACCCCCTAGAAATGAAGACAGCTGTCTGTGGAGCTGCTAGCTAAAGCGGGACGAGGTGCCTGAGACCGGTTTGGCTCAGTAGATAGAGCGTCGGACTGCGGACTGAGGGGTCCCGGGTTCGATTGCGGCAGGGGCATGTACCTTGGCTGCGGGCACATCCCCAGTAGGGGGCGTGCAAGAGGCAGCTGATCGATGTCTCTCTCTCATCGATGTTTCTGACTTTCTATCCCTCTCCCTTCCCCTCTGTAAAAAAATCAATAAAATATATTTTTTAAAAATAAAATAAAGTGGGACGAGATGCCGGTGCTCTGACTTTTCATCTCCTTTCCACCCTCTTTGGAGGCCTTGAGTCAATCCCTAGAACTCTGGGGTTCCTGACATCATTGGGAACCACTGTTTAAATCCTCACCAAGCTGAGCAACGGAAGCTGGCTACCTGTGGCTCACATCCAAGGCACCTCCTTTGCACTGAAAACTCTCACTGTGGGAAAAACCATTCTGTGTTTGAATAGGCTCTGAGTGGTAGTGGTGGTGGAGAAACACTGGCCTGGGAGAAAAATGGGGTAGTACTCACTTCCTGGGAGTCTATCTTTGGGCCCTGAGTGCTGTGGCTGCATCAAGTCACACCTACTCTAACTGCAGTGAGTCTCGTCCTTTGCTGGAGGTGGGGAGCTGGAGTGGGAGAGTGTTGTGGAGTGGACTTCTGCAGCCAGCTTCCCCAGCTGGACCTGCAAGGACTTTCCTGCAGGCTTGTTTCAGAAGCAACCCAGGGTTAAGTGGGATGATGGGCATAGCCAGCAGAAGGTGTAGAGCATCCTCAGGTAGCCAGCTCTCAGCCAGCTCACAGCTCACAGCTCACATTTCCAGCCTGTGTCTTTCTTGGCCCTAGCTCCCAGGCTGTACCTATTAACGGACAGTCACAGCCTGTGTGAGACTGGCTTTTTCTTCCTCCAACTTTCACCTCTCATTTCTCTTCTACCCAGAAACCTCCTTGCATCTCCTTCCCCTGGCTGGTCCTTGTAGGCAGACAACATGACCAGACTGACTGCTGGAAGCTGTCCAAGGCTCAGTCAGGGTGGCTTCCACAAGGGTAGATTGACTTATAGGTGGGAACAACTGTATAGTCTCTACTCCCCCTTCCCCCTGGTTCCTGGGCCTGAGCCTCTGACCACTGAACCAGGTGTTGGTTTTGGCACGTTGGGATGGAAGGGATGTTTGGGAAGGGGTTGGTTATAATAAGAGCCTGCCATGGTATAAAGGATTCAAGAAATAGCTGTCACTAGGCTGTACACAGAAAGGCTCCCTTGAGTGACACACCCATAATACTTTAGGACATTGGAAATGAGGGCCACTGCTATATCCTTTGAGGAGGGGTCAGGAACTAGGAATGGACCGTGAGTGGTAAATGGATATATTAGTAATTTTTCAGTTGTGAGGTGTGGAGGGTGAAGGCTCAAGGAAAACAAAGAGGATTTTATTGTGAAAAAAATCCAGATGCAGATTTAACTTGAGGTCAGATCTTCTCTCTCTCGTGACATCATCAGGATCCTATTTCTCTCCACCTCTCAGTCTTGCTTTCTCTCTGTGGGCTCCTTCCCTACATGTTGGCAGCGTGGCTTCCAGAAGCTGCAGGCTTACATCCATCTGCTCAGCGGGGAGATAGACGAGCAGGCTGCTTTGGTGACAGTAGAGGTTTCATGCAGGAGATAAATTTGGAAGAATAAAACTAAAGGTTTAAAAAAATAAATTCAGTTCAGGTTGTGGGTGTTCTTAAATGCCACACTAAGGGTTTGGGTTTTAGCGAAGGTTTTTGAATAGAACAGCACTGTGGTTAAATTGGCAACTTGGGAAGCTAGTCTCGGGGAAGTGGAGTTTGGACTGGAGAAACGAGAGGTTAAAGACTGTGGGATCGTTTGGAAAGGTGCTATAGAAGTCTAGAGGTGAGTGGAGGGCCTGGAGTGACCCCAAAGGGTGTGCATCCACTGTGTTGTTGAGATTGGCAGAGTCACCTATATATAGAGTCTAGAGGCACAGCTGAGGGCTTAGCAAATACTAAGGCTTGTATGGTTGGGTGGGTGGATGTCTGGGCAGACATCCCAAGTCTTAGACTAAACCATGACAACGGATGGGAGTTTCATGGAGAGAATGTGTAAATGTGAGGTGCCCCAGTGAGGATGGACATGCATGAAGTTCCACCTGGAAGAAGCAGATCCCAGGCAGGAGAGCAGTGACCTTGTCTCCAGCCTGCTCTGGGGCCCAGAGGATGCTGCCCTCAAGTCAGTAGGGATGAAGACCCGAGAATTCCCGCCTCGGACTCTGCTGGGCGTCTGGCATCAGGTAATTGTTTCTACTTGAACGTTTTAGTATCTCTTCCTCTTTCAGAGAAAATCAGAAGCAGAATATATAATTTGTTGCGTCAGAAAAAGTTGGCACCAAAGAATCTTTTCCTGTCCAGGGCGGGACACTTTGTTCTTATTCTTTGTCTTATCTCATGGGAAGGTGATTGGCAGGGGAAATTGGTTAAAAAGAAAATTATTGACTATCTACCACGTGTTAAATTTTGTGGGTATTGGGACCAAAAGATGAACAAAATGACATTGTGTAATTTGATTATTTTTATTGCATTTCATTGAAACCAACCCTGGCTAACAGAAGGCAAGTGGACAATTAATAGGAAGGTTATTGGGCTGGTTGCTAGAAACACCCAGAGAAGAGACTAGCCAGGCCTCCAGAAGAACAGGAAGCAGCCCTGCCTAGGGTTCCCAGATGCCCTCTTATCAGGAGTTTTTGAGGGATCCCAAAGATCTCTAGCCTCACATCTTCTTACGTTTCAAATTACCAAGCTAGAGAATCTGATTGGCTCAGGCTTGGATTAGATGTCTTTCCTGCAACTGGTAAACTGTGACTAAAGATTAAAGGTCACACAGCAAAGACATAGCTACCTTTGAGACCTGGGTCATTCCAAGAGAAAAGGAAAGAAAACACGATTGTGAGTCAGACAGCGACCCATATTCATATTTACTACACAACCCCCTGTTCTGGAGGCTTGTAAACCAATTCCACCCGTTCTTGGTCTGGTGTGAATCAGGGAAGACTAATCCATTATTCCCCCCCCTTTTTTTTAATATGAATGTAATCCAATTGAAAAATAAAAAGACATTATATGACATAGAGGGAGGGTAAAAATTAAAAGGAAAACAAAGTTACATAAAGTAGTAACTACATACTTAACAAATTTCTAAGTTGCCTAAAATCTAAAAAAAAGAGAGACTATTTTTAATGAATACATTGTAAATCTAAGCTAAAATAAGTAAAATAAAAATATATGGGAGCCCTGGAGGAGGCCTTGCAACGGCACATCCAGGACTTCGGCTTTCCATCTCCTGGTTCCAGTCCCACAGCAACAAAGACAACAGTCAACATGCTGCTTACAGTTCTCGCCATCACCAGCTAGGTCACCTAGGACATGAGAGTTCTCACTCAGGTTGCGCTGGCAGGAAGTGTCCATGGCCACACCCAAGAGGCACATCTGAGCTGCTCTGAAGATGGGCGGTTTCCGGTGGTGGCAGAAGCACTGGCACACATCTGTTCTGGCATCCCATGCATGTCTCCAGGATGCTCCTGGGCCAGGGATGGAAGTGGGGCACGAAGTCAGGACGGGGCGGTGGAGCTCTTCCTGAGAACCATCCTCTCCTGTGGTTCAGCTTAGCCTCAGGGCATTATCCCTTTGGATTCCTTGAGTTGTCGCCTCTCTTGGCAGGAAATCATTTCCTCTGGGCACTTGGAGATGCTCATCCCATCTTTGAGAAAACAAGGTAAAAGGGCCTGATTTCATTGATTGAGGCTGCTTACAGGGCTGCAAACCATACACCATGTTTGATGCCAAAGGGGCTCCCTGGGCATTGCCCGTATTTCTAAGCCAGCTCCCATCAGGACCTTTTGCAGCAGCATCAGCAATTGGTGCGAGCGAAGGCTTCTTCCACATCATTCCTTTTTATTTACAATCAGTTACATTTATGGCCATCTATTTTTTCCTTCTGGATAGTGTTTGTGATTGGTCTTTCTGTTGTAAGTGGGTCAGAACCTAAATAGGTCATGTTGGCTCTCTAAATGTGGTAATCCCGAAATGAACTGGGCAGAGGAAGGGGAGGGAGACGTGCTTAACTGGTGTCTGAAGGGGAGGAAGGTGAGCTTGTATGGAAATCTTTGGTGAGGGAAAAATGGCTGTGGGCTTTGAACAGAGTTGAAGGTGGTGTGTGTGAGAGCGGTCCTGCTTCCTTCTGACCTGGTCTGGAAGGGTGATGAAAACTGCCAGGGATTCTGGGTCTGTCAGCAGCTGGTACTGTATGAGAGTGGAGAGAGGCAGGGAGAAGAGTGTGAGGAGTTGCTATGGGCTGAATTGTGTCCCCACCACTACATTCATGTAGTGAAGTCCTAACTCTCAGTACCTCAGAATATGACTGCATCTGGAGTTAGGATCCTTACTGAGGTAGTTCAGTCAAAATGAGGTCACATGAGTGAACCCTAATTCAGTATGACTGGTGTCCTTATAAGAGAACACAATACAGTACACAAGTGAAGCCTATATTTTATTAATCAACATCACTCCAATAACTAAAAATGTAAATAAAGAAGAGGTAATCAGGACACAGATATACATTGAGGGAAGACTATGTGAAGTCTGGGGAGAAGAAGGCCATCTACAAGCTAAGGAGAGAAGCTAAAAGAAACAAACCCTGCTGACACCTTGAACTTGGATTTACAGCTTCCACAATTGTGAGATAATAAGTATTAACCCACCCAGTCTGTGATACTTTGTTATGTCATCCCTAGCAAACCAGCACAGGGACCTTCTGAGAGGGACACAGTTAAGTTATTTGAAAATAGTGTGATTCCTTCAGGTGTTGCTTTTTTAAAAAAATATATTTTATTGATTTTTTTTACAGAGCAGAAGGGAGAGGGATAGAAAGTCAGAAACATCGATGAGAGAGAAACATCGATCAGCTGCCTCTTGCACGCCCCCTACTGGGGATGTGCCTGCAGCCAAGGTACATGCCCTTGACCGGAATCGAACCTGGGACCCTTCTGTCCGCAGTCCCACGCTCTATCCACTGAGCCAAACTGGTCTCGGCATGCTTTCATGTTTTATTATGCAGGACCTGAGCAGTGTTTAGTTTAGGGCAAATTATTCCCCACCACTGTGGAAAGGCTCTTCTGAGTGTTCAAGTCAATGCCCCGTGGATTTTGTGCTTTGCAGTCTGGCTGGTAGGAATAGGCACTATTCCTAGCCCCCAGTGGCTGTTGGGTGCTGTTTCCTCTCGTGCTCTTGAGTGGTTCTTCTCCCAGTTCTATTAGTTTCCTGAAGACTTGAGGGAGACTCCTTGCAGATCTCTGGAGTTCTCTGTCTCAGGATCCCTCCTTCATGGTAGTCTGACTTTCAAATGGGAGCTGCCTCAGGACTCTCAGCTGCCTCTTCAAGTTGGGAGTCTGATGGGCTCCATTTGTATTAGGGCCTGGACATTCTCCAAGGCAGTGAGCTGGGCACTCTCAGGCTCACCCCATTTGGCTCCTGTCTTTCAAGTGTTATTGGCTTTCATCGTCTGATCTCCACTGTCTTAAAAATCATTTTTTAAAACACACATATATTTATTTCTTGGTTGTTTTAGGCAGGAGGGCAAATATGCTCCTGATGGTCCATCTTGGAATAAAAGTTTGAATAATGTTTTTTTTAATGCTCTCTTAAAAATTTCATTTAAAGATCATCAAGGGGCATTGTTCTCTCAAGTGGCCATAGTCCCTGCCATTTTCGATATTCTGTTTCATTACTTTGGCTCACTTCTTTCATTAAGTTACTTTCTGATCTCTTAGCCATTTTATTTTATTTTCATTATTATATTTTATAGTTTTATTGATAGAGAGAAAGAAAGGGAGAGGGAGAAAGATTGATGTGAGAGTGCAACATAGATTGGCTGCCTCCTGCAACGAGGGCATGTGCTCTGATCAGGAATCACACTGGTGACCTCTTTATGCACGGGATGACACCCAACCAACTGAGTCACACTGGCCAGGGACCCTAAACATTTTAAATTGCAAAAGTTTAAAGACATAAGGCATAGAACTTTGGTGAGTGTGGTGGAGGTTAGACAAGTAGGTTCCTTGAGTGGGAATAGCAACATGATATTTTAATCTTTGTATCCCCAGTGTGTAGTACACATACATTAAAAATTATTTTTATTATTGTCAGTATTACAGATGTTCCCCATCCTCTTCTCCCCCCTTTATCCCTCTCCGCCCATTCCCTATATGTCCCACCCACCTCCCCTGCCAGGCCTTCACCATACTATTGTCTGTGTCCATGGACTATGCATATAAGTGTATAGGTCCTTTGATTTAACTCTTTTTAACCCCTACCCCCTGATATACATATACAGTATATTTTTATTGAAGGAAGAAAGGATCAGGAAAAAATGAATTATTGCTTGGGTTGATCCATGGATCTATAGTCTTTTAACTAAAGTAGATATTCCTAAATGCCCTCCAAAATGTCTGTAGTATTTTATACTCCCACCAAGTCTGTGTGAGATCACTACATATTTGAAAACATTGTTGTTGCCTTCCTGGTTTTTTCTCTTTTATGCTAGGCCTCTTGAGCTCTGCATAGTGAGGTATAGCAGATGTTGGGGATTTATTGCCAACCCCCCTAGGCCTGTCCTGAAGTCACTTTAATGTAGTTCTTGGATGTGATGTCTTTCTCTGTGTCTCTGCCCAAAGATATTTTCAAGCCTTGGAAGCACATTGCCCACTTCGTGAATATGGAAATGTTGGTAGAATTACACCCCAGTGTGTCCTTCAACCAATGAGGTATGGGAATTGGTGGATCAGTATCCTGCTTCCTTCCCCACTAGGCACCAACCCTGCTGTGTTCTACAAGTCTCTCCCAGGGTCTTCCAATGGGATAGAGCCCCAGTTTTCCCACAGTGGTGACCTGTTCATTGACACACCTTTAACTGTCATTACTTCCTTCCCTGTTCTACTTCTCCATGGCCTCACTGTGCTTCCTGTAATATCTCCCAATAAACTAACTATGCCTGAATTTCTGTCTCCAGGTCTGCTTGGGGGGCCAGGGGAAATCCAAACTGAGGCAGGTGGATTTGGTAAGGAACCTTCCTGGAACTTAGAGCATCCTTTATGCTATCTTCCTCCCTCTACCTCACCCCCAATACAAACACAAATTTATTGTAGGAGAGATGTCAAAAGAAGATGCTGGACTGGTGAGCGGGGTCTTGGTTGCCAGTGGACCCATATCTGTGGTGGCCAATTTGACATTCTTTCTGTGTTTCTAAAGATGGGCTGATCAAGGCAGCTTGGAGGAGGCCTGGCTGCTGGGCCCTTGCTCCTGAGGTGGCTTTATTATATTCAGACACTTAGGAGTTGACCTGGGAGATGCAGGCAAGGTGAAATAAGTCAGGATTAAGGTCTGCCACTGGGTCTGGTGATTTTATTTTCTATTGAAAACAAGGGTTCTTTTTTCTAGGGCATCATTAAGTAGAGTTGCAGTAGGGCCTTTCATGTGTGGATCTGTATGGATACTGACAGGTGTCCTGTGAGCTATTTGAGGTAGGATCTGTGTCTTATTTTCTTAGTATCTTTTTTTGTGAGTTTATTTTTTTAAATAGTTAATATATTCATGATATTTACAGTGTTTGTCTTGCTCCTGCCCTAACCCTGGACTTCCACCCGGTGTCAACTCTAACCCCACTCCAGGCACTTCTGCCATTATTTTCTTAGATAATTCTCCAGAGTTTATGTTTATGTAAATAAATATGAATAAAGATTGTTATGCTCTGCCTCCTAACCCATTCCATAATCAAAGTTATTATACAGCCCCTAGTTTTCAGCTTATTTCTTCTTGTGATGTATCTTGTAGATCTTTTCACATTTGTGAATAGAAAGCATTGCCATGATTTAATAGATTTGTAGAATTCCATGGCATGAATATATCACAGTTCATTCAACCAATTTTTATCAATGGTGATTTGGGTTTTACTTCAATATTGTTTCAGTTAATAATAACCCCATACATAGGTCATTTTGCACCTATGTAAACATATTTATAGAATAAATTTCCATAATGGAATTGCAGAGCTTTAGGTTTCTTTATTTATGATTTTGATAGATTTTACTCAGTTGTCCTCGACAGGGGTTGTATGAGTTTGTATTACTATCAGGAAGTAAGAAAGTGCCTGTTTCTCTACAGCTTCATTGACAAAATGTATAATCAAACTGTTGGAGTCTGGCCAGTCTGAAGGGTGAAACATGGCATTGCAATGTCTTAATTTTCATTTATCTTAATTGCAACGAAAATCGAGCATCTTTTCATAAGTATAAAGAGTCATTGTATTTTCTGGGAACTCTCTTGTATTATTTTTCCATTTTTCAGTGAATATTACTTTTACCCATTCTGGTAGTTCTTTTTCTTATAGATTCTGATAGTTCTTTATCTATTAGAAAGACAAACTCTTTATCTATCCCATGAGTAAAAATTTAGTGGTTTTTAAAATAAATTTAGTTTTTGCTATTTATTATTTGTCTTTTAACTCCCTTTAACAGTGTTTTTCTTCCATAAGAAAGTTATTTTTATTTGAAAGATTTTTTATGTGGTTATATTTATCAATTAAAAATATCTTCTGGGTTTTATGCAAGTTAGAAAAGACATCTTCTACTCCACTTGGTATTAGTATACTGCAAGGAACAATTTAGCTAAGAGAATGATATAATTAATTGGTTATTAAGACCCTCCCCCAAGTGCCTTTGTTTTAAAATCTCTGATTCCTCACCTCCGCCCCTAACTTCATATTAGGCAGTTTGATCAGGTGAGTAACAGGAATTCATACTCAGGTGTGATTGATAGACTTAACTTTCCCAAAAGGTAATTCTATTTAAATAAGGAGCTGAGTCAATTGAAAAAAACTTTCAAATTGCTATAAAGTTGGGAAATATGGAGAAGAGGTCAAGGATGCTGCAGTAAGTTACTCTCCTCCAGGCCTCTAGCCCTCATCTCACAGGTCTAGAATCCCAAGAACTCACCTTGCAGGAGAAATGACTCTTTCATCCCCGCTCCATTGCTGACCATAGTAGTTGCAAAGCTTCTATGCACTGGTATCTGGTTGGAAAGTAAGGAGAATGGGCATCACTGGGAAAAATGTTGATTAAAATGAGTTTATGTTATATACCTATTGCTACCTGCTGGCTTCTTCCTCCCATCCTAATTCTATTCCTTAGAGTAGGGTCTAATGAAAATTACTAGATAAGAGGGGGCTGAATAGTAAGACAGTTTTGTTGAGTTCTATCTGAAAGGGAATTCTATATTTACGTGGGCCCAAAGTCTGTCACAAAATGCCTGTGTGACTATGTAAGTCCTTGATTACTCTGCCCTAGTTTCCTTAATTACGAAATGAGTGGGAATTCATTGTTAATGATATTAGCATTTTTAAGCATGCAAATCAGGTGGGTTTTCTTACTTGAGGGTGGCTAAGAAGGAAGTTAAAAAGCCCTCTGAGATGCCTCATGCTTTTGTTTCTTAAACCTTCCCCTTCTATGAGAGCTTGATGGATCTCAGCATCTGCTCCCACTCCCTGTCTTCCTCCCCTTCCTCTCCTCCACCCTCATCGCCCCAGCCCAGCCCAGCCCTAGTGGAGCCAGATAGTCATTTACTAAATGAATAGTTTATGCACTTCATTGCATTTATTAATTTGTAATTTTCACTGGGTTACAAGGAATGACTGAAAGTTTAATAGGACAATCAATTCTATGAGTGTATTTTGTGCTTGGACATTGAAAAAACATATTTAAAAAAAAGAAATGGTTTTTATTGGGTCTTGGCTATGGGTCTCTGTCCTGCCCCCTCCCCCACTTTGAGCCTTGAGATGCAGTGCTGCTGATGCTATAGCTTCAAGTCACAGGTGTTTTTCAGGACAGGGGGCTGTATACATAAAGCACATTGTAAGCCTCTTTTGTTGCTGTTTCCTTTTGAGTTCCTGGGAAGCTAGGAGGACAGAGTTTCTGTACCTCTCTGTGGCTCTGTCCCTTAGAGGCTGAGAGGCACTGACAAAATGACTTGCGTGGAAGTGGAGAATTAAAATTGGGTTTTGCCTGCTTTTTCTTGCCTTAGTGTGGAAAGCTTCCAGGGTTAGGATTAAGAAGAGATTTGTGAGAAAGGATTTCCCTACCTTCACAAGGCCTGTCAAAATTCCTGGTTTTACTGCCTAATCCACACACACTCACCAACTTTCACTGAAGCCCTTCTGTGTGCCAAGCAAGGACAGTCCTGTGGGGGACAGCCCCATCAGGTTTCTGTAGAGCCAGGCCCCGCTTTCTGCAACTGAGATTCTGCTCTTGGGTCTTTCTCCCGGTCTTGGACCTAAGGGGAGACTCCTCCCTGTGACTTCTCTCTTACTTATTTGGAAAGGAAGGAGGAGGAGACCCACCTGAGAAGGCAGATTTATGCTCAGTGGTAATAGGTTTCTTCCCAGACAGAAACAGACTTATTGCCACAAGGATGGCATATGGCTGGCATTTCAGTGGCTGAAAACTTACAGATCACATTGAGAGCAGGAGGACCCTGAGGTACCTGTTACAGAGGTGCGCAGCATCAAATGATATGAACAATTCTACAATAGGACTTTGCAGAGCCTTTGGTAGCAAGTGTGGTAGACACAAAGTGTGCAGTATTTTATGACCTTGGCCATAAAATCATTTTTAAAGGAGAATTACATGGGGTTTATATTCTGCAAGCTATGTTCTGGAAACATTAATTTTGCCTGCTTGCAAGATTTATGAATCAATGGTAAAGTCACAGTTCCTTTATTTTCTATTTTATTTTTTTCAATTATATTTGACATTCAATATTATATTAGTTTTAGCTGTACAGCATAGTGGTTAGAAATTTATATAATTTATGAAGTGATCTTCTTAATAAATCTAATACCCACCTGAACCTATACATAGTTATTACAATATTATTGACTACGTTTCCTATGCTTTACTTCACATCCCATGACTATTTTGTAACTGCCAATATGCACTTCTTAATGCGTTTCCACTTTCACCAGCCCCAAGCCCTCTCCTCTGGCACCATCAGTTTGTTCTGTGTATCTATGAGTCTGTTTCTGTTTGTTCATTTATTATTATTATTATTATTATTATTATTATTATTATTATTATTACTAGAGGCCCAGTGCATGAAATTTGTGCATGAGGGTGGGTGGGGGTTGTCCCTCAGCCTAGCATGAATCCTCTCCAATCTGGAACCTTTGAGGGATATCCAACTGCCATCCCTAAATGAGCAGTTGGACATCCCTCTCACAATCCAGGACTGCTGGCTCCCAAATGCTCGCCTGCCTCCCTGCCTGCCTGATTGCCCCTAACCACTCCCCTGCTAGCCTGATCAATGCCTAACTGCTCCCCTACCAGCCTGATTGGCCCTAACTTCCCTCTCCTGCCATCCTGGTCCCCCCCAAATCTCCTTCTCTGCAGGCCTAGATCTCTCCAAACTGTCCTTTCCTGTAAGCCTGGTTCACCCCCCCCCCAACTACCCTCCCCTGTGGGCCTGGTCCCTCCGCAATTGCCCTCTCTTGTAGATCTGGGTCCCACCCCAAACTGTCCTCCCTACCAGGCCTGGTCCCCCTAACTGTCCTCCCCTGCAGGCCTGACCCCCACCAACTGCCCTTTCCTGCAGACCTAGTCCCTCCCAACTGTCCTCCCCTGCAGGCCTGGGTCCCCCCCACAACTGTCCTCCCTTGCAGGAATGGTCCCTCCCAAATGCCCTCCCTGTTGTCCTGATCTTCCCCAACTTCCCTCCTTTGTCAGCCAGGTGATCCCCAACTGCCTTCCCCTGCAGGCTTGGTCTCTCCCAACTGTCCTCTCCTGCTGGCCTGATCACCCACAAGTGCTCTCCCCTGCAGGCCATCTTGTGTGTTGGAGTGATGGTCAATTTGCATATTACTCTTTTATTAGATAGGATTATTATTCTTATTAATTCTAACCTGAGGATATACTTATTAATTTGAGAGAGAGAGAGAGAGAGAGAGAGAGAGAGAGAGAGAAACATTGGTATGAGAGAGAACATTGGTTGGTTGTCTTCTGTATGTGTCCTAACCAGGAATTGAAATGACAACTTTTTGCTCTATGGGACAATGCTCCAACCAATTGAGCCATACCTGCCAGGATTATTCTTTGATTTTTGTTTTCTAGATACCACATATTGGTGAAATCACATGGTATTCTGAATCACATCCTGTCTGATTTATTTCACTTAACATAATATCTTCTAGGTCATGTATATTGCCACAAATGGTAAGATTTCATTTTCATATGTATGGCCAAGTAGTATTCTGTTGCATATATATACCACATGTTCTTTATCCAATTTTTTTGATGATATGTAAGTTGTTTCCATATCTTGACTATTATAAATAGATAGAGGCCCGGTGCATGAAATTCGTGCATAGAGTCCAGGGGGGTGGGTGGTTGAGGCCTTCACCCTCTCCGATCTGGGACCACTGGCTCCTAACTGCTCACCTGCCTGCCTGCCTGAACATCCCTAACTGCCCCCCTTGATGGCTTGGTCGCTCCCAGCTGCACCCCCTCCAGTCTGGTTGCTCCTTACTGCCCCCCCCCCCGCTAGCCTGGTTGCCCCCAACTGCCCTCTCCCCCTGCCAGCCTGGTCGCTCCTCACTGCTCCTGCTTTCTCCTGATGGCCTGGTCACCCCTAACTCCCCCCTCCCCACTGGCTGGCTTGGTCGCCTTATGCAGGCTGCTGTTTAGTTGTATGGTCACTCCTTACTGTCACCCCTGCTGGCCTGGTTGCCTCATGTAGCCCTCTCTTCAGTTGTTTGGTTGGCTCTCACTAAGCCCCCTGCTGGCCTAGTCACCCCATGCAGCCTGTTTGGTTATTTGTTTGGTTGTTTTGGTTGCGATGGTCCCTTAGGCTTTTATTATAGAGACGCTAAAATGAACATAGTGATGCATATATTTTTTCAAATTAGTATTTTGGATTTTTTCATACATACCCAGAAGTAGAATTGCTGGGTCGTATGGTAGTTCTATTTTTAATTTTTTGAGGAACCTCCATACTGTTTTCCACAGTGCAGCACCAAGTTGCAATCCCACTAACAGTGCATGAGGGGTCTCTTTCTCCACATCCTCACCAACACTTGTTTGTTGATGATAACCATTCTGACACATGTCTGACATCCATTGTGGTTTTAATTTGTATTTCTCTGATGATTAGTGATGTTGAGCATCTTTTCATATGTCTATTGGCTTTCTGTATGTCTTCTTTGGAGAAATGGCTATTCAGGTCTAGACTCACAGTTTATTATTGCATGGGCTCCCTAGAACTTCATCTTTACTACTCTAAGTATGGTCTATGGACCAGTGGCATGGGCATCACCTGGGAGCTTTGTAGAGGTGCAGAATCTTGGCCCACCCTAGACATACTGCATCCAAAACTGCATGTTAGCAAAACCCCAGTGACTGGTGTGTACACTGAAGACTGAGGTGCCCTGCTCCATGCTGCTGCCTCTCTGCTTTAGAACCTCCGTGACCTGCTCAGAGTTGAGAGCCTTCAGGTAATGACACAGTTGTGTAGTATAATTCAGTTAAAATATCTCAGGGCCTTCAGGTATCCTTGGGATGTCCTCTTCTTTGTTTCCAGGTGGCAGTAGTAACCTACAGCAGGGAGATAGGTCAGTTGTATAAAAGGATTCAGAGGTAACAGAGAAAAAAACAGGAGACTGAGGAGAAAATATGAAGAGATTTTAATAAACCCAGAAGCAAAAGATCCCTGGGGGATTAAGCCTGGTCAAAATTAGAAGGAGTTTTAAGCAGATTTATGCCGAGGGCTGTTATGTGTTAGCGGGGGTGTCGGAACCCTATCAGGGGTGGCTGGGAGAGGAGCTCAACGACATCTTTTCTCAGATGAATGTAAGAAGTTCCTGCCAGATCAGATGTTCAACTTTAAAACAAATGGAGGAAAAACGATCAAATGCAGTCAGCTAGAAAAATCCACTTTTCCTATTTCATAAAAAGCAAGAGCCCATGTGATAATCCCTCCCTTGGCACATGTTAGAGATTTTCTTTATCGTTTCTTTGCTGGTGGCCAATTCTGCCACACCCAGCTGGGGACCTGGGCTACAGTGACTTCATTTACATTGGGTCAGCATGCCAGTTCCAAGCCAGTGGTCTAGAGCTGAATTCTCAGAGTTTTCCAGCGAGAAGGGAATGTCTGCCTGTGAATGAGAGGAGAGAGGAAGAAAGGGACAGCACACATCTCCCCTTTCCTCCCATAGCACAGAGGAGTGCACTTCTCAGCATGAACGGGAGAGGGGGTTGTATTTGTCCCCTGCCTAAGCCAGGACTGAGAGAGCTCCTTTAGTGCCTGAATCAGTCAGGACTTACCTGCTATGCCCCAGAGATAAATACAATGCCTGGTGTTTACCCTAGAGATACTCAATAAATATTTGTTGAATGAACTTTGACAAAATCCAAACCTCTGAAGTAATAGAAAGCTCATGAGAGATGTACTCTGGAGCTCTGGCTCTAGGACTAAACATCATCTCTACATTGTAACCTCTCAAACTCCCAAGAAAGGATTTCGCCACTTCCATATTTACCTCTACTTACAATAAGGAAATTAAACAAAAGTGAAGAATAAGATGTCCTCATGTTTTATTCAAGGTGATTTCAACTTGAGGACTCTGTAGGAATTGAGGTTAGAGTACAAAGTTGGGTGTGGATGACTGGAGTCAACCTTGACTCTGCTTTTCCTCATACTTCACATCCAATTCAGTGGCCAAATCCTGACTGCTGCTCATCACCTCTGCTGCCACAACTCTGATTCAAGCCCTTGTTGGATTCCTACAATAACCGCTTGACTGGCATCCCTGCTTTCTCCCTCCTACCTTTAAGTCCATTCTCAACTTAATGATGCTGGTCAAACATAAATCTCTTCATGTCTCTCACTTCTCTGTCCAGAAATCTTCAGTGGATTGTTCCCATCTCACTCAGAAGTTCCCACAGTCACCACAGACCTCTCTACCCCTTGTCCTCCTGGCCTTATCTACTTTCCTTGATCACTCTGCCCCAGACAAGCTGGCCTTGGTTGTCTTCAACTGTACCAGGCATGTTTATGCCTCAGGGCCTTTGTACTTGCTGTTTTCTCTGCTTGAAAATCTCTTGCTCCCATTGTTCCCTGACCTTCTCCATGTCCATGCCCATTCTCACTTCTATGTGAGCCTTTCTCTAACTTTCCTATTGAAGGTCAGACACTGTTCCCATCTCCCACTTGGTACTCCCTACCCCCTGTTCACATTTTATTTATTGCCATTGCACTGATGGCCATGTAACAGATTTCATATTGTACTTTTCTGTCTTCTCCATGAGGACTCAAGCTCTGTTATTTTGTCCACTGCTGTATGGTAAAATCATGGCACTCTGCCTGTAGCACAAATATTTGGTGAATGAATTATTCAGGCTTTGGCTGTATATAATCCTGTTACAAGGCTTGGGTCAGAGGTATGGAGTATAAGGGCTCAGGCTGATTTGGGGACATGCATATATTATTACTTAAGGTGTTAGAACATTGGTACTGGTGTTGTATTTGGTTTGTTTGTCTTAAGGGATCCTGGGTGAGGAATGTGCCACTGGGCAAAACATTACATTGCTCTGGGAAAGCACTTCTTGAATTTCTATTTTCTGAAAATTTGTTCATTTGCCTTATTTTCCTCTTACTCTGGATCATGTTTCCTTCTCTCCCGCCCCCTGCCTCCGTTTATTCCTCCACTTTCCAGTTTGTTATTTTCTGAGCATCTCTGAGCCCTTCCTCTCACCCACTACCCAGCACTGGGAACTGGAGCGGGTGCCTACTTCTTTGGTTTTCAAAGTATGACCCTGCCCACTCATCCCACTGGCACTGGGTGTGATGAGCTCCACCCACAAGTGTGAGGATCCACACACTGAGTTCCTACAGGTCTTTGCTTGGAAGTGCTTCAGTGTTTGTGTTCCAAGCAAATAATGGCTCTAGCTGCTACCAGTACTCTGCAGGAATGGTCTCCTTTGCCTTATAGTTAAGAATATCTTAGAGTTAAGGACACAGACCATCGCTTCTGGTTTGAGCCCCGACCTTGCTTACTTGCTCTGTGTCTTGAGCAAGGTGCTTTACCTCTGAGAGGCTCTGAGCCTCAGTCTGACACCTTATCTACAGCCAGGGCAATATTACCTACCTCATGGGGTTGCTATGAGGACTGACTGACGTTATGTAGCTTTAGCACTTAATATAGATCTTGGCATGCAGGAAGGATGCACTGAATTGTAATTGCTGCTATGATTGCTGTTATTATGTTGTTGTCACTGATACAGTCAACTCTCTGGCTTAACTTGTCAACTAGGCAGCCCCCAATCATGTGTGTATGTGTGTGTGTGTGTGTGTGTGTGTGTGTGTGTGTGTGTGTAGGAATTTACAAGTTGTCATTGTAAACATCAAGAAATAAGCAGATTTATAGCTTCAGGACAATTAATTCTGCGGTATTGCCCAGCATTATCTCAGTTCTGGGAACAAATACACCCATATAATGGATTATAATCTTCAGATATTCAGAATATAAACCCATTTCTTTGGGTTTCCTGTTGTGTTATGCGAAAACAATAATTGTTTAAAATACAACTCACACCAAGGTCCCCTTTTCATCCAGGGCCTTCCCAAGTCTATTTCCTTTGCCTGGAGACCTTCCTACCCATTTTTCAGCTCTCTTAATGGGGTCAACTCTCTTGCTATTGGCCTGTGATGTCCTTTAAAGAAAAGTTAGGGAAACAAATATTCTTAACCTCTCTATAGTGTCATAAGAAGAGAAGACAGAACCTAAATGTTGGGGTGACCTTGACAAATGGTGGTCCCATTTAACCACCAAGATCCAGGTCCAATGGCCCAATTCTTGGGCAAGGAAATCACTTTGTCCTCTTCCCTTCAGTAGCAATAGACTCATGACTCTCACTGTGTGTCTCACCTTATGTCAGAATCCTGGTTTTGTGTCTCTCCCCAGTTCTATAAGGCAGGGAGATCCTTGAGGGCAGGGACAATGTTTAGATACCTTTGCATCCCAGGGCTCAACACAGGGTCTGGCACTGATATAGTGGGAGGATGTAAAACAGTGTAGACTGATTTCCTACCAGGTTTTTGGGTGCTTGGCATAGGGTATATCACTTAATCCTCACCACAGTTCTCCTAGGAGATTTTTATAAAGCTGGCTTGTTAATCCTCCTACATAATAAAAGGGTAACATGAAAATTGACCCTAATGGTGGAATGAACAGAATAACTGCTCGACGAGTCACTATGAGGTGCACTGACCACCTCTTGGTCCCTTTCCCGCCTGGCTAGCAGGCTCCCATCACCTGATAGAGAATGAGGAACCGGGGGTGGGTGGTGGTGGTGATGCCATGCCACTGGGTGGCCAAGGTTCCCACCCTACTGGTTGTCCCCCACATAGAAAGCGATCCACAGCAGGGGTGGGGCTGGCGAGTAGGTGGGAACTGACCTCTCAGTCCCTCTCCCCCCAATCCCCTCTGGCTGGCAGGCTTCGATCACCCAATAGCAAATGGGGAACTGGGCATGGGTGGTGGTGGGGTGTTGGGCTGGCTGCTGGCAACTGAGGAAGATGGCCCTGATCACTGGCCAGGCCTAGGGACTGTACCCGCACACAAATTTCATGCACTGGGCCTATAGTTTAGTAATAAATGACAACTCATGGCAAGAGGCCAAAAGAACAAGGTTTGGAATAAGTGGTGTGGAAGGTCCCAATGGGAAGGGGGTGTTGTTTTTGACTTGAAACTTATCAGTGGCTTTCTAGCACACTTGGAGTGTTAACCTGTAGTGGCCTGGCCACTGCCAGCTTCCCCTGACCCCTTGAGTCTTTGTCTTCCTCATTTGTTTTGTTCTAGAAACTTTTGAAGACCATAGTCCTTAAAAAAAGATTTTAAATAGATTTTTTTTAGAGAAAGGAAAGGAGAGCGTGAGAGAGAAATATTGATGTGAGAGCAAAAACATTTATTGGCTGCCTACTGCACATCTCCTACCAGAGATCAAGCCTACAACCTGGTTGTGTGCCTTGACCGGAAATTGAACCTGCAGCCTTTCGGTGCATGGGACAACATCCAATCAACTGAGCCACACTGGCCAGGGTGAAAAACATAATTCTTTAGAGATACCAAGGTCCCCTTTTCATCCAGGGCCTTCCCAAGTCTATTTCCTTTGCCTGGAGACCTTCCTACCCATTTTTCATTAGGTATACTTTCTGAAAAGACTGATGACCCTGTGTGTCCTCCATCCCTCTATATTACCAGCCCTTCAAAACGTTAGAGTGACCTGCAACCACTGATGCTCACCAGGACCCATTATAGGGACTCTAGTGGCTTTCACTTCTTTTCTTTCTTTCTTTTTTTTAAAAATATATTTTATTGATTTTTTACAGAGTGGAAGGAAGAGAGATAGAAAGTCAGAAACATCGATGAGAGAGAAACATCGATCAGCTGCCTCTTGCACGCCCCCTACTGGGGATGTGCCCGCAGCCAAGGTACATGTCCTTGATCGGAATCGAACCCGGGACCCTTCAGTCCGCAGTCCAATGCTCTATCCACTGAGCCAAACCAGTTTTGGCAGTTTTCACTTCTTTTCTTGGCCATAAAATTTGGGGTAGCAAAGGAGAAGTAGGCAGTGAGTCTAGTTAAAACTGACACAGGCTTCGGAAAAGTGGTGAAGTAGAGGCCAACTGGGATCTCCCTAAGGCCGTGGTTGGCAAACTGTGGCTCGAGAGCCACATGTGGCTCTTTGGCCCCTTGAGTGCGGCTCTTCCACAAAATACCATGGCCTACACAAGTCTATTTTGAAGAAGTGGCATTAGAAGAAGTTTAAGTGTAAAAAATTTGGCTTTCAAAAGAAATTTCAGTCGTACTGTTGATATTTGGCTCTGTTGACTAAAGAGTTTGCCAACCACTACCCTAAGGGATCAGGGTTGTTTCAAGGGTTGGTCAAATTCCAGTGACATTTGGCCCCACTTGCATGGTGACCATAAGACCAGGAATGTGGTTAAGAGGCCAGGGGCAGAATGAGGGAGGGTTTGCAGATTAACAGAAACTAGCTTGGATCCTCTAGTACCCACTTTCACATCGACCTCTACCTTCTTATATCTACACTCATCAAATGCACCTTGGTGTATGTGTGTATGAGCATATGTAACATACAGAGGGTTGAGACAACACAGGAAACATGTTCAGAAGCTCAGGTTAGAATTCACAGGCAGGGCTGATGAGGGGATCGTTTTCATGGTCACTACTAATTGGCTGACTCTAGGTATTATCCAGTGGCTTTACCCGTTGGCTCAGCCAGGTGGTCCATTTTAACATTACAACTCTTTTTAATCCTCAAAGAAGGGACAGGTAAATAAGGACTCCAGGTGTGTGCCATCTTCAGTTCACTTCGTCTTTCTGTGTTCTAATTTCTCAGGAGGGCAGACCTTCCTCTGCTTTCCAGTGCTTCTCAGTCATTCCTTGAGGAAGGAAGGAAGATCTGGTTCTTAGAGAAACCATAGGGCTTTAGTGGAAGGCAGCCAGCAAGTAATAAAAAATGAGGGAAAATGATGCACGATCTTTGGAAGACCTTGGATAAGTTTTGGGTAAGTTAGAGCACAGGGCTTATGTAGAGGCAGAGTGAGGGATGTGGTTAGGAAGGTAGACTGCCAATACACAGGGTTTGAACTCTGAGCTTAGGTTTGATTTCACTGCTTAGGCAGTGAGGATCCCCTAGAGGCTTTGGAGCAGGGGAGTGATGAAAACAGTGGGAAGGCTGCTTGAGTCTTCCTAGGTGAGGGGAGGGGAGAAGCCAGAGGTAGGAAGAACAGAAGGAGGCTGATGCAGCAGCCACCCAAGCAGGAGCCAGTTAAGTCCTGAACCACAGTACTGAGAGTGGGAGTAGAGAGAAAGAAACAGATGTGAGAGATGTCAGGAAGGAAGGAATGAAAGACTTTGATGGTTGATTGGATGTGGGGGCGAGGGGATTTCTCAGCCATTCAAGGGGAAAATGCCACCTCCCTCTTCCTGCTAACTTCAGCTCAATGCATGAGTGTATCGGTGACAATGAGCTGGTGTGATCTGAGCCGGGAAGCATCTGTAGAAAGTGAGGAAGTATAGGCAGCTGAATGTGAATTAGAAAAATGTGTGTCACTAAGCAGTCCTGTTCAAAATGTGCAAGAAAACCAGCGTGTATTAAAAAAAAATTTTGCTGAGAACACAATGCTCCATCCCTTCCCGGGGCTGAATTGCTCCAGAGAAATTTTCTCTTGCTCACCTGTCTGTCATGTGAGCTGCTCATCCTGGAAAAGAGGATTAAAATAATGGCAAGAAGAGCCCCAGGTGAAGAGCTTCAAGTTCTTTGGGTCATTAGGTCAGCCTGCACTGCAGCATGCCTGAGATGGGACATGCTGTTCTGCTAAAATATATAAACTTTCAGGAAGATTAAAATAAAGATTCATGAAAGCTACCTCTAGCCAGTCCCATAGCAAGTCCACTAACTGTGTGAACTTGCACCGGGCACTTGGCCATTTCAGGCCTCCATCTCTTCACATGTAAACATAGGGTCTGGATGAGATAGAAGCTCCACTATTTCTCCCTAGGCTAACCTGTGATTCTGTGGCCCCGTAGAATCTGTAGGCGGGGGGTGGGGGGGTGGGGGTGGGGGGTGGGGGGTGGCTCCAATCAGTACAGAAGGATCTAACACATTTTTAATAAAGGTGCTAATTGTTGGAGTCTAACCTTTTAAAGGCACACCTTTTCCCCCACTAGGTTGCAGTATTTCCTTCCCACCCATCCCTATTACCTATCCATTAAACAGAGGCAGTACCTATCTATTAAACGGAGCCATTCTGACAGATTACTTACTTTGTAGACTGGGGATATTTCATCTTCATTTCCACTGGTGATATGTAGGGTTAATGCAATTTTGATGTAATTTACACTTACTGGAGTCTTTGTGTTTCTCTGGTGGGCAGTAGAACATCATGATTAAGAAGGAGGCAGGCACATTAATGTGTGAATCCAGGATATGAACCCAGGAAGTCTCATATCTACTCACTACTTAATGCCAGTACTTTTGTATTAGTCAGATCAGTTTACCATAACAAAATGTCACAGACTGTGTGGGTTTAAAAACAGAAATTATTTATCACAGTTTTGGAGCCTGAAAGTCCAAGATCAAGGTGTCATCAGGGTTGGTTTTTGGGGCCTTTCTCCTTGGCTTGCAGATGGCTACCTTCTCCCTATGTCTTCACATGGCCTTTCCTTTGTGCATGAGTATCACTGGTGTCTCTCTCCCTCTTCTTAAAAGTACACTAGTTCTCTCTGATTAGGGTCTCACCGTTGGGACCTCATTTAACCTTTATTACCTCCTTAAAGGCCCTATTGGAAAATACAATCTCATTGGGGTTAGGGCTTCAACATAGGAATTTGGGAGGAATTCAATTCATAACAGCCTCCCTCGTGCATATAGTCACTGCTCAGAGCTACTGTTGTTATTTTTGATGTGAATATAAGGAAGGGAAAAAAATTAACACAAGGTGCTAAGAACTCCCAAGAAGAATTTTTCTTCTTTTCCCCATGCCCACTACTACCACCCTTAACACCTAAACCACCAACATCTCTTTCCCGGATTCCTTCAGCAGCCCCCTGACTGTTCTCTCGGGTCCACATTTGTGTCCTATACTCCATTAGCCATGCAGGCATGATCATCTAAAACTCAAGTCAGGTAATGCCGCTCATTTACCTTAATTCCTCTGGCTCTCCAGTCAATTTTGATTAATGTCCTGCTTCCTAAGCCTGGCTTGCAATCCCTATACTATCCAGCCCCTGTCCTTTTCTTCTAACCCATCTGCTGTCAGAGTGCCCCTTGCTCCCCCTGCTCCAGATGCACTGGCCTCCTTCCAGTTTATTGAAAACTGAACAATTCTACTTTTTGGGCCTTTGCACTTGTTTGTCCTGAATTCTCAAACTCTCCCAAAATATCTGCTGGGCTTGCTACTTTCTGTTATCCAGGTTTGAGCTCAAAACACACTTCTATGCCATTCTACCTAAAGCACCTTCCTCTCCCATAGTTACTCTTTACCCTATGACCTAGCTTTATTTTTCTCACTGTCTAAATGAGCTCATCTTATGTGCTTATTTATTTGTTTGCCTATTATCTTTTTTCCTCACTAGACTATACCTCTATAAATGAAGGGGTGTTCTATCTTTGGTTTACTATTATAACTCCAGTGCCTGTCACAGAGCATAAGCTCAAAGCACATTATTTGAATGGGAGAATAAACAAATGATCTTAAATATGGAGATTCAAGAAGAGGGGACTGCCCAGGATAAATATCCCCAGATTAAGGATGAAGAGCAGCCTTTGCCTTGGCCATCTCCATTCATCTCTTGGCCCTGGTGTATTTCACCAGTACGGTCCAGGCCCTGAGGCCATGCTGCCCAAACTGGAGAGTACTTTCCAAAGTACAGTACCCACAATGGTTTAAGATTTTTATCAGCCAAGCCCAGACTTTCTTTTTTACCTTATCTCATTTTTTCTCAGTGGAACATTGCATCTCAATGTGACTCTCAGTGAAGCTGTTCCTCATTTTGACAGGTATATAGAGCCCTAGAAGCCTCCTGCCTTTACTTCTCCCACGTAAGACATCCTATGACATCAGCAGGAAGGTGTGTGTATGCCTGATTTTTGAAATGTAGATATGTCCAACTACATCTAGTGGAATTTAGTCAAATCCTTCCCCACCAGGCCTTCTCTGCTAGTTCTTCTTTTCTGCCAACTCATTTGCTCTTGGTAATTTTGTCTCCTGAATCATGAATGATTCTGGTATGCACCCTCATTTTGCTTTAATGTCTTCATTCCAACACTCAGTAAATTGTTTCAGTTAGAAAGTTTTGGGTTGCAGATAATGGAAAACTCAACCCAAATTAGCTAAAAGGGAAATCTGTTTGCTTTGTAACTAAATGGCTCAGACAAGGCTTGAATCAAGACTCAAATGACATGACCAGAACTGGCTTTTCTACCATTTCTTGACATTGGCCCCAATTGTTTAAGCAGGTTCTCCTCTTGTGTCAAAGGTGATTGTAAGTATCTCCCCCCTGGCAGTCTTTACAGTCATATCCATGAGAAAGAGAAACTGTTTTTCTGAGGGTTCAACCAAAAAGTGAGTCTTATTGGCTCTGATTGGATGATTGGACTGCTCTAATACAGTACCATGGACTGGGTGACTTATAAGGAATAGAACTTTATTTCTCACAGTTCTGGAGACTGAAAGTCTGATATCAAGGTGTCAGCATGATTGGGTTTTGGTGAAAGTATTCTACGTTTATGGTGGGAAGAGAGTCAACTAACTTTCTGGCCCCTTATTAGGCCGCTAATCCCATTAGGCTCCACCCTCATGACCTAATTACCTCCCAAAGGCCTTGTCTCCAAATACATCACATTGGGAATTGGACTTTAATATATGATTTTTTTTGGGGGGGGGGGCGCGGTAACACAAACATTCAGCCTTTAACATGTGCCTTTATTCAACCCATCATGGTGGGTAAGGTAGAGGGGATACGCAGAATTGCTTAGGCCAATCTGGACTGAACTCCTCTTGCTGGGGGTGAAGTCAATCTCAGGCAAGTTGCCTAGATGGAAAATTCAGGGTATATTAGAAAAGGCAAAGTGGAAATAGATACTGGGACAACAACAGATGCCCCCTATAGCTACTTTTGTCTTGAAATTCTACCCTTGATATGGTATTGCAATTGATATGGCATTCAATATGATTTCTCTATTAAGTTTTGAGCATGTCTTTAGTTTCCGTCTTGTAAATCATTCTATTTACTTCCCCCCAACCCCTTTTTCCTTCTTGAAAGTATGCCTTCAGAGATCTTGTGCCATGTGATCCCATAGCAGATCATTGCAATAGCTTAGATATTTAAAATGCAAAAGATACACTTTCTGCCATAGTAAGGTGATAATCGTGATAAAAACCATGTAGGTTAATAGTGATAAGTACATTGAAAGTAGGTAAAATAGTCTAAGCTTGTCAAGGCTTGGAGATACTCATTGATTTTCCTTGGCTTAATATCTGTGATATTTATCAAAATTTATATCCTTAACTCTTATTTTTATCCCTATAGAAGATTTCTTAGAATTATTGGACTTAAACTTGATAATGATCTAAACCAAGACTCTCATTTTTCTTGTTAGAACACCAACTCAAATAAGATTATATGACCTGCCCAAGGTCACACAGCAATCAATACCCAGAGCTTGGGATCTGGTTCTCAGCCCACTGCTGTCATTGTCCATGTGGACTTGGAGGTGATGGGGAGTGTCCACCAAGTGGCAGTAGATGTCAGGACTAAGTGTTCTGAGCCCCAGCTGCTACAGATGCCCTGGCATTCTCATTGGGGTTGCTAAGGCTCCATTACGGATTTATAACCATTCAGTTTCTTTTATAGGAAAAATATAATTTTATTATTAAAACTGATGAAGTTAAACACCATATTTTTTTCTAGTAGATTATCAAAGAAATATGAGCCAGAAGTATGAGGACATATTTTCTTGCTATTTATAAATTTTAATTTATGGCTAAACTAATCCTGGCCATATTTCCAAATCTTGACTAAAATTTTTGCTTTCTGCATTGCCCTTTCCTGAAACTCATAAGATTCTTCTGGACTTCCAGTGTATTAGTCATATTAGTAATGAAAAATGCTTGCTGCTAGCTTCCTTTGACTGATGGCATTTATTCATTCATTTAACAAATATTTGGTTGGGTCCTTCAAGTTAAGAAGCCATTCATATGGCCCTTTTGTTTTCAGTTTGCTAAAAAAACTCAAACCAAACCCTGGGAACTTGGAATTTCTTTTCTTTTCCCTAGTCACCTATTTCACATGATTATGGCTATTACAGTAATGATGATGTACATATATGTGTATACTGGTATATATTTATATGTATGTGTACATACACACACACATTTCTAAACACTGCATATATTAGCTCAGTTAATGACCACAACAACCTTATGAGTAAGTATTCTTTTTAAAATATATTTTTTATTGATTTTTTACAGAGCAGAAGGGAGAGGTATAGAAAGTCAGAAACATCAATGAGAGAGAGACATTGATCAGCTGCCTCTTGCACGCCCCCTACTGGGGATGTGCCCGCAGCCAAGGTACATGCCCTTGATCGGAATCGAACCCGGGACCCTTCAGTCCGCAGTCCAACGCTCTATCCACTGAGCCAAACCGGTCTTGGTGAGTAAGTCTTATTAGTATACATATTTTACAGATGGGAAGATGGAAATCCAGAAAGGTCATATCAATGACCCAAGGTCATGCATCTGGTGAGCTGGGATTTGTACGCAAGCAGCCTAGCTCCAGAGTTCATACTCTAAATCTCTAGAGGTGGGACAGGCTCTGTGCAGAGGCTACACAGACAGTGCAGACACTGGACCTTCTTTTGAATACTTTATTCTCAAATAAGAAGAAGGCAACTTTTCTCTTTTAAAGAAGAATAAAACCGACATTGCTATTTCCAGCTTACTCTGGGGAGAGTGCTAAAAAAAGTTTAATGAGCAGTTGTTTCCAAGTTCTAGAGGTTGATAAGCTTTTCTTTTCTCTTACTAGAACTCTATTCAGATACCGAATCTAGCTTATTCTCTTGCACAGTGGCTTTTATCTGGATCTAGAACTGTTTCTCTTTCTAGTTCATTCCAATCTTTAGTTCTTTAGGGCAGGCAATGTGGAATCATTGGAAGAGCACTGGACTGAGCTCTTGCTCTGTGACCCAAGGCACATCTCTAATTTGGTGTTTGGTTTTCTTGTAAAATAACCAAAAGCAAAAAACCCTTACATTTCAGTTAGATAACTTTGACAGATCCATTCAACTCTAAATATCCTAAATCTTGGTTATTTTTCTTAGGGTACCAAAATATACATTAGACTTTTTAAAAATCTCTTTGGTGGAGAATAATAAAAACCTCGATTCCAGTAGATTACATTAACAAGGTGGTTTGTGTTTTCCACACGAGAAGCTCAGGAGTGTGGGGATGGTTGTCCATAGCCAGGGTAGCTGCTCATGGATGGCACTGAACACCATGGCTTATTCTATGTTCTTGCTTTGTCACTTTTACTATGTAATTTTCATCCTCATGAATGCAGGATGGTTGCTGTACCTCTAGAAGCTGCGATCATGCTCCTGAAAGAATGCAGGAGGCAGAGCAAAGAAAGGGAGGAAGTGCTAGCATCTGGAGAATAGACACTTTCCTCAGAACTCCCTTTCAGATTTCCTCTTATATCTCATTGATGAGAACCGGGTCATGTGACTACTAGCTAGGAAGAAGTCTGGGAAGATTAATGCTTTCAGCTGAGTATATTGTAGCCCTGAGCAAAATTAGGGTTTTGTGGAGAAGAGGGAGTGCAAATAGGAATGGGGGAGCAACTAGCATTTCTACCACATGTTAAAGCCTACTTTGTTTCTTCTAAACTTAAAAATAGATAGATGAATGGAGAAAAGGGAACTCTAGTCCTGTTGGTGGGAATGTGGACTGGTGTGGTCATTATCGAAAAACAGTATGCAGTTTCCCCCCCAAAATTAAATATGGAACTACCATTTGACCCAGTGATCCCACTTCTAGGATCCTAAGAAACCTGAAACATCAATCAGAAAGCATGTATACACCCTAATGTTCATAGCAGCAAAATTTATAATAGCTAAGATCTGGAAATAGCCTAAGTGCCCATCAGTAGATGAGTGGATAAAAAAGCTGTGGTACATTTGTATAATGGAATACTATGCAGCAGTAAAAAGAAGGACCTCTTACCCTTTGAGACATCATGGAGGGACCTGGAGACTATTATACTAAGCAAAATAAGCCAGTCAGAGAAAGGTAAGTATCACATGATTTCACTCACATGTGGAATCTAAAGAACAAAATAAACTATTGAACAAAATAGATCAGGGACATAGAAGCATAGAACAGACTATCAAAACTCAGAGGGAAGGCGGGGCGTGGGTGGGCAAGAAGAGATCATCCAAAGACCTTGTATGTATATATGAATAACCCATGAACACAGACAATAGGGGGTGAAAGCCTGGAGGAGAGTTGGGGCCAGCCAGAAGGGGTCAATAGGGGAGAAAAGGAGACATATTTAATACTTTCTACAATAAAGATGCAATAAAAAAGTAAATGATATAACAGACTAAAACCATTTATTTTTGGGAAAAGAGCTGTTTTTAAAAAGTCAATATGAGGTGAAATACATGTTCATTAATACAGACCTACTGGGGGACCACTAATTTGGTGTTTGTTATAACTCAGACAGAGGTTAAATGACACGGGGACTCTTTAATCTTTGTAAGAGAACAAACTATTTACAAGCACTGCAGAAAGCACTTGTAAAAGTAAAAGAAATGACAAATAGAAATTTTCTTAGCTATTCAGGATTTTTGCTTAGCAATTCATTGATACCATAGTTATCTTTTTTCTTAAAAGTGAAAAAATTATGTATCTTTAAAAATGTTTTTATAATTTAGATTTTCTAAATAAATTCAGATGGAGCTCTTTATGTATATACTTGGTGCATGAGTGGGTCTGGGTGGCTTGCAGGGATCAGGCCAAAACCCACAATCCAACGCCACCTGCAGCTCCTACCTGCAGCTCCTGCTCATCGCAGCCCCACTGTGCCTGCCCCTGGCTCGCGCCCAATCAGTCCCGATCAATCCGGAGAGGGTTGCTGTGTTTGCCAGCCACAAGCCTTGCATCTGGCGCCCTCCCAAGGGGAGTGGCCTGCGGGATCCGGCTGAAACCAGCTCTCCACTATCCCCCACAAGGTTCCCAGATTGTGAGAGGGCACAAGCCAGGCTGAGGGACCCCACCAGTGCACGATTGGGCTGGGGAGGGGTCACAGGAGGACTCTAGGGCATGTCTAGCCTATCACACTCAGTCTGGATAGGCCGGACCCCAGCAGCAAGCTAACCTACCAGTTGGAGCATCTGCCCCCTGGTGGTCAGTGCACATAGTAGCGGCTGGTGGACCAGTTGACTGCCCCCAGGTGGTCAGTGCATGTCATTGAGAGTGGTTGAGCAGCCTTAGCATATCATTAGCATATTACTCTTAGATTGGTTGTTTGGTTCTGCCATTTGGTCTATTTGCATATTACCCTTTTATTATATAGGATTTCACAGAGTTCTTGCTACGCCCCCATCCTGATGCATTATTGGGATGCGCTCTGGGTCAGCTGGGAGAATAATAACCTTCTTGGGGGCAGTGGCATCTGTTTCCTCCCCCTTAGGAAACATCTGGGTGTGGCATATGAGGTCAGTTCTCAGTAGATTAAGGAGTTGCTGTATCACTCATCTTACCTGCCTATGTGATGAGATGACACATATAATCCATCCATTGTTAAGCATGGAGTGTGGGTAAGTATTCACTAGGTGGCAGCTGTAATTGTTAGAAGGCAGATTATAGGGTGAAGAAGGGCACAGGACCTGGAGTCTGATACTCTAAGATTGCAATTTCAATGCCAGCATTTACCAGTTCTGACTTTCAATTTCTCATCTATGTGATGGCAATAATAATACATGCATACATACTCCATGGGGTTGTTGTGAGGATTAAGTGAGATAGTATAGTTAAGGTCTCTAATTGACATATGGTCTGGCATACACTAAATCTTCCATAAATGGTCACTACCATTGTTTTAGTTTTTTGTTGCCAGTGTGGATGTGTCTCACCCAGACGTCAACAGATTCAAATTTGTTTGCACAGTCCAAATCCGGCCAATACAGAATATGCTCTGAGTGTTTCCAGACCAGAGTTTGGAATGATTAGAGTCAAGAAACTTAATGCTGAATCCACCTTCAGTGTAAAGGATGTTGGCTAACACTCTCCTAAGGTTGTTTGGGAAAAGCCTTATTTGCCCTCCAAGGAAGACAGAGAAAGAGCTTTAGCTATTAACTTTCTAACACCAGGTGGCTCAGTTGTCTTGAGAAACTGTGACAGACATTTGCAAAAGCCCGTGACAGAGCCTTTTGCTTGATCCTGGCCTAGACAACCCTTCTAGATTTTGTTTGTGCCATGTCTCTAGATCATAAAGGGCAACTTTTACTCATAGGAAGAAGTGAGGTCCCCTTCTGATTCTTAACATAGTTTGAGCATCGAGCACATGCTGCTGAGGGTGAAAGCACTCTAATACCACCCTGGGAAAGAGCTATAGATCTACTATTGATTTGCTCACATTTTCCCTTCCATATCAGGCAGTTAGCTAGGTGAGCACCACTCCCAATATGATTGGTGTTTAATATTGGTACCGTACTTTGTGTTTTTAAAAAGCTTCAAAAATCAATTCCTCATTAACGTGATTGAAAGGGAAGTTACGCCTCCTCTCTAGGTTTGGAACAGGACATAGATCACTGTGGGTGCTCGATAAATATTAAGCATTTAATCCTCTCTGTGTCTCCTACCCAAGTAGGTCACCAGAGCGCATTTCCTTAGGGATGAGAGTCATCACTTCTAGACCAATGTTGCTTTCTGTAAATTTTAAACTTTCTAAAATATGAAGACTCATATAGATGATGTAAACCAGCCCAGTGGCCATCCAGTTCAGAAGGCAGTGGGGTTTGTTGCTCTTAGCACTCTTTAAAGTTTTTTTAAAAAATTAATTTTAGAGAGGACAGGAGAGAGAGAGAGAGAGAGAGAGAGAGAGAGAGAGAGAGAGAGAGAAACATCAATTATGAGAAAGATAATTGATCAGCTGCCTCCTGCAAGCTCACACTGGGGATTGAACCCCAACCCGGGCATATGCCCTGACCAGGAATTGAACCTTGACTTCCTGGTTCGTAGGTTGATGCTCAACCACTGAGCCACATCGACTGGGCTCTCTCAGCACACTTGTTGGTAATCTCTGAAAAGAAGGAGGTTGAATGATGGAGTTATCTGGAATTCCATAGCATACATTACCAGATGTTGAGCAGCATCTCTCCTGGAGAGAAAGAGATTACATGATAGTAGACAGAATCATAGAAAATAGAGGCCTTCGGTTGTAGTGCTACCATGCTTCTAAGATAGTGGTCGGCAAACTGTGGCTCACGAGCCACATGCGGCTCTTTGGCCCCTTGATTGTGACTCTTCCACAAAATACCACGTGTGGGCACACACATACAGTGCGACCAAAACTTCATGGCCCATGTACAGAAGTCAGTTTTCGGCTCTCAAAAGAAATTTCGATCGGTGTACTGTTGATATTTGGTTCTGTTGACTAATGAGTTTGCTGACCACTGTTGTAAGATATTCCCAGAAAAACACAAATTGCATAGACACATCACGTCCTCTATAGTCTTCCAGTTGAAATAACATTTTAAACTTTGGAATACAGTACTGTCCTACATAAGAAACTATTATGTTCATTTTATTCCTTTGAAGTTTCCATAATGAGATCACTGAGTTTGGGACATCTAGTTGTTCAACCTCTCAGAAAATTTAACTGCAGAATAAAGATGGGCTTGAGAGAGCACCACTCAATCACGCTTTCTGGCTCCCAATCTTCATTTCTCAGAAATAGGTTGAGAGGGTGACTGAGCTGCTGATAAGACCCAATCTCGAGGCGGAAGATACATCTGGATAAGATGCCCATCGAAGGCTTAAGTTCTCCAAGTCAATGCAGAAAGCTGTGCTGGTGAGACAATTTTTGGGCTGACTCTGGGGTGCAGCATACAATATGGAGTAAGTGCTATTTGGTTACAGAAAGAACACTGATAAATGTCTGGCCAGTCAGGTCAGACCATGGAGAAGGGGTCAGCATACAGCTCTGAAGCACCTGGCTTGGAGCTTACTTTATCATCAGACAGGTTCATACTCTTACATTCTGGTTAATGCAGTTTGGACAAAGCTTGAATTCAGTGAATGAAAGATTACAGTGAAATATTACAATTCATTTTAAGCTATTTTTTCTTTGCCTGCTGCCTGTTTGCAAAGTGTCAGTGAAGAGGGTATAAATTCTTTACCATAAGAACCCAAGAATATTCTAGATTTTGGTAATGATGTCATTTCACACTATGTTTTCCATGAGAGGTTTTTGCAGGGCTGTCTGAATGACAATTAAACAACACAATATGCATGTGAGCTTAGAAGTTCCTTTTCTTTCTTTTCTCTCTTAGCATATGGGAGAAGAAAGGAATAGCTAAGAGGGAGTAGGCTGGACAGTGGTGCAGTGGTGCTGGATATGTAGAGATGACACAGGATCCTGCTACCCAGACATCTCTCTCTCTCTCTCTCTCTCTCTCTCTCTCTCTCTCTCTCTCTCTCTCTCTCTCTCTCTCTCTCATTATTTATTATTTAAAGTATTACATATAGAATTACATATGTCTCCTTTCCCCCCATTGATCTCTTCCCAGCCATCCCACCCTCAGCACATGCCCTCACCCTCCTAGTGTCTGTGTCCATTGGTTATGCTCATATGCATGCATACAAATACTTTGGTTTATCTCTTACCCTCTCACCCGCTGCCTTCCTTCATAGATTGGACAGTCTGTTAGATGCTTCTATGCCTCTGATTTTATTTTGTTCATCAGTTTATGTTCATTATATTCCACAAATGAGTGCGATCATGTGATATTTATATTTCTCTGACTGGCTTATTTTGCTTAGCATAAGGCTCTCCAGGTCCATCCGTGCTATTGCGAATGTTCAGAGGTCTTTCTTTCTTTTTTTTTACAGCAGCATAGTATTCCATTGCGTAGATGTACCACCATTTTTAAAAAATCTTTTTTATTGATTTTTTTGCAGTATAACTTATAATTAATAGTAGTACATGTTTTCCTTTCCCCCTCCCCCTTATCCTCCCTCCAGCCTCCCCTCCTGCCCCAGTGTCTTTCATTCATTGGTTATGCTCATATGCATGCATACAAGTCCTTCGGTTGATCTCCCCCAGCATCCACCTCCCATCCACCCAAGCCTTCCCCCTGTAGCTTGACAGCCTGTTCAATGCCTCCCTGCCTCTATATCAATCACTCTCCCCTGTTTCTTTTCTTCAAAAATATCTTGCCTCTGCATACTAGAAATAAATGTATAAGAACAAAAAAGGTTTCAGTCTCAGTGTCCAACTGTTCTGAGTCCCAGTTTCAGTGTCAAATAATTCTTTATGTGTACATGTCAGCAATGGTATCCAGATGGTGGGATGTACCACCATTTTTTAATTCACTCATCTGATGATGGGTACTTAGGCTGTTTCCAAATCTGAGCTATGGTAAATTGTACTGCTATGAACATAGGGGTGCATATGTCCTTTTGATTGGTGTTTCTGATTTCTTGGGGTATATTTCTAGATGTGGGATTACTGGGTCAAATGGGAGTTCCATTATAATTTTTTAAATTTATTTTTATTGTTGATACCCTTACAATTATCCCCATTTTCTCACCTCCGCCAGCCCTCACGACCTTTTCCTCTGGCTATCATAGGCCTTTTCTTTTTTTATTGTCTAAAGTTTTACATATGTCTCTTTTTTCCCCAATTGACTACCCCTCTCCCCCAGCCATTCTCACCTGGGTAAGCCCCCACAACCCCAGAGTCTGTGTCATTGATTATGCTAATATGCATGCATACAAGTCCTTTGGTTGCTTTCTAACCCTCTCCCTTCCCCTTCCAGTTGTCTCTAAATCTATTTTTGTTCATCAAATCATGTTTATCATTATATCCCACATATGAGTGAGATCATGTGATATTTATCTTTCTCCATCTGGCTTATTTTGTTTAGCATAATGCTCTCCAGTTCCATCCACGCTGTTGCAAATGGTAAAAGTTCCTTTTTTTTTTTACAGCAGCATAGTATTCTATTGTGTAGATGTACCATAGTTTTTTAATCCACTCAACTGCTGATGGGTACTTAGGCAGTTTCCAAATCTTAGCTATGGTAAATTATACTGCTATGAACATAGGAGTGCATATATCCTTTCTGATTGGTGTTTCTGGTTTCTTGGCATATATTCCTAGAAGTGGGATTACCAGGTCAAATGGGAGTTCCATTTTTAACTGTTTGAGGAAACTCCATACTGTTTTCCACAGTGGTTGCTCCAGTCTGCATTCCCACCAGCAGTGCAGGAGGGTTTCTTTTCCCCCCCCGACATCCTCACCAGCACTTGTTGTTTATTTGTTAATGGTAGCCATTCCAATTTGTTGATGATAGGCTTGAGATGGTATCTCATTGTTGTTTTAATTTGAATCTCTCAGATTATTAGTGACTTTAAGCATGTTTTCATATGTGTCTAGGCCTTCTGTATGTCCTCTTTTGAGAAGTGTCTAAGTCCGTTGCCCATTTTTTTTATTGGATTGTTTATCTTCCTTTTGTTAAGATGTGTGAGTTCCCTATACATTTTGAAGATTAGGCCCTTATCAGATATAACATTGGCAAATATGTTCTCCCATGCAGTGGGCTTTATTATTGTTTTGTTGATGATTTCTCTTGCTGTACAGAAGCTTTTTATTTCAATGAAGTCCCATTTGCTTATTTTCTCCTTAGTTTTCATTGCCCTAGGAACTGTATTGGTAAAAATATTGTTATGACATATGTCTGATATTTGCTTCCTATGTATTCTTTTAAGATTTTTATGGTTTCCTGTCTTACATTAGATCTTTTATCCATTTTCAGTTTATTTTTTTGTGGGTGGTACAAATTAGTGGTCTAGTTTCTTTTTCTTTTTCTTTTTTTGCATGTATCTGACTAAATTTCCCAGCACCATTATTGAAGGGACTGTCTTGTCTCCACTGTATGTTCTTGCCTCCTTGGTCAAATATTAATTGAACATAATGTCTTGGGTCGATTTCTGGATTCACTCTTCTGTTGTACTGGTCTATATGTCTGTTCTTGCCCAGTACCAGGCAGTTTTGAGGACAGTAGCTTGGTAGTACAGCTTGATACCTGGTATTGTGATCCCTCCAACTTTGTTCTTCTTTTTCAAGATTGCTGTGGCTATTTGGGGTCTTTTTGTTTTTTCAATTCCAGATGAATTTTTGGAAAGTTTGTTATAGGTCTGTGAAATTTGCTGTTGGTATTTTAATGGAGATTGCATTAAATCTATAAATTTCTTTGGGTAGTATGGACATTTCAATGACATTGATTCTACCAATCCATGAACACAGTATATTCTTCCATTTGTTTATGTCTTCCTCTATCTCTTTTTTTCAATGTCCTGTAGTTTTCTGAGTACAGGTCTTTTATGTCCTTTGTTAAGTTTATTTCTAGGTATCTTATTTTTTTTTTTTGGTGCATTGGTGTATGGGATTATTATTTTTTGTTTCTCTTTCTGTGTGTTCATTGTTAGTATATAAATAAGTCATAGATTTCTGGATGTTAATTTTGTATCCTGCTACATTGCCAAATTCATTTATTTAATCTATCAGTTTTTTTATGGAGACTTTAGGGGTTTCTATGTGTAATATCGTGTCATCTGCAAATAAGGACAGTTTTACTTCTTCTTTTCCAATTCAGATGCCTTTTATTTCTTCTTCTTGTCTGATGGCTACGGCAAGCACTTCCAATACTACCAGACATCACCTTTAAACATCACAGCATGTAGCAGTCGGCAGCTGTGCATGTCTGCAGGCATCCCAGGACCAAACCAGAGAGGATGGATCTTGCATTGCCACGATGTGTCCACCATCTGGATACCATTGCTGACATGTACACATAAAGAATTATTTGACACTGAAACTGGGACTCAGAACAGTTGGACATTGAAACTGAGACTGAAACATTTTTTGTTCTTATACACTTATTTCTAGTATGCAGAGGCAAGATATTTTTGAAGAAAAGAAACAGGGGAGAGTGATTGATATAGAGGCAGGGTGACCTTGAACAGGCTGTCAAGCTACAGGGGGAAGGCTTGGGTGGATGCTGGGGGAGATCAACTGAAGGACTTGTATGTATGCATATGAGCATAACCAATGAATGAAAAACACTGGGGCGGGACGGGGGGAGGGTGGGAATATGTGCTGGGGGGTAGGGGAGGCTGGGGGGAGCATAAGGAGGAGGGGGAAAGGAAAACATGTACTACTATTAATTATAAGTTATACTGCAAAAAATCAATAAAAATATATTAAAAAATAAATAAACATCACAGCATGATCTCTTTTGATCCACTTGCCATGGGCTGAATGTTTGTGTCTCCCTTCCCCTCAAAGTTCATAAATTGAAATCCTAACCCCCAATGATGCTACTTGGATGGTTTTGAAGAAGTATCAGGTCATGCATAGATGGAGTCCACACGAAGGGACAGAGTCCTCATAGGAAAGCTTCCCTGCCCTCCTGCTCTGTCCCATGTAAGGATACAGTAGGAAGACAGGCATCTGCAAACTGGGAAGCAAAGCTTACTGACACACAGAGCTGCCGGCACCTTGACCTGGGACTTCCAACTCCCTGAACTGTGAGGAGTATTCTTAGTACAAGAGTTCTGTTCAGCTGGTCTTCAGCTGATTCTCTGGGTTGGTTGTTTTATAATTTAGTTGTATTGTTTAAAAATATATTTCTATTGATTTCAGAGAGGAAGGGAGAGAGAGAAAGAGATAGAAACATTAATGATGAGAGATAATTATCATCCGTTGACTCTTAAGGGCACCACACCGGGAATTAAGCTTGCAATCCAGGCATGTGCCCTGACCAGGAATCGAACCTCAACTTTCTGGTTCATAGGTCAATGCTCAACCATCGAGCCATGCCAGCTGGGCTCAGTTGTAATTTTAACGTGGTTTAGGGAATAGGTGAGCACAATGTTCACTGACTCTGCCACCTTGATCAAAACCTAGAACTGTGAAAAATCAATGCGTGTTGTGTAACCCACCCAAGCTATGACATTCTTTTCAACAGCTGGTAGGGACTAAGACACCACTCATCCCTCTGAAACTCTTCTCAGTCACTATTTTTTCTTGTGCTACATTGTGTGAGATTTTCATTTATTTCTAAGTAAGGTTGGAGAATTGTTTTGTCAAGGGACTGTTATACCTGCGACCCTCCCCTGCTGAGCAAGCATTTACTCTGGGTCACTGTGTTGGATTAAAATGGCCATGACCCTTTCTGTTCAGGGCCATGGCCTTCTGTAGCTCAGTGATGGATTCTCTGGCAATTATCATGCAACCATGCCTTTGCACACACCATCATTCTGCCTTACATGCTCTTATTTCTCTTTTCTTTTACTTGAATATTTTTACATTCATAAAGCTTAGCTTCAGTTGCATTTCCTTTGTGAAACCAGGCCCCTGGCACATATTACCCATACTGTATGTTTGTCCATCATCACATTCCATGCTATGACATTTCTTGTGCTATTGTTCTGTATCACCTAATGATAAGACAGGGTTTAACACAAACTGCTTAGGCATAAAGAAAGGTTTGAGTTAATTTACGGGAAAGTGATGATTATAGCTATTAATCTATTAAAATATGTACAAGGTAAAATATTACATTTGTGAGGTATTCAGTTTTTATAATAAATAATCTCCTCAGGAATGATAAAAAAATTACCAAATGCAGAAACTCTTTACACTTGGTCTCCTCCAGAGTCTAGTACTGTGTCTCAAAAGAAGATGTGCTCATAAACTGTGGGTTGCTTGACTGTTTTCCATATTTAAAGTTATGCCATCTGCTGAACTATTACCACACATATCCCATGATGCTTTCCTAGTTTTTATATAGACAGGGAACCCAGTGAAGTGTGGATGAATTCCTAAAAGGTTAGATGCTGATTGACTGATTAGCTCCTTGGCAAGGAAAGAATTTCTCTTTCACATCATTACAGATGCACGGCTGGATCTTTCAGGACTCTGTTTTTGAGAGGTACAGAACAGTTCAAACATGTTTCACAGCAGGAAGGTTTTTATTACCATAGAAAGTAGCTTCAAGGCTCCATCAAAATATCTTGATACCCAGGCCATCTGGAAAGGGAGCACTTGCAGGCGATTCTCCGCCACTCATGATTGATGCAAAGCCAAGCAGCCCAGGGCGGGACCCCCATGTATCTCCCATTACCAAGAGTTAATTCCATGGGGCAAAGGGAAATTCCACATGAGGATTTCTGCATTTGTCTCTCCTCTTTTTAAAAGTCAGGTTATTGAGGTGTAGTTTGAAATATTTTTATTGATTTCAGAGAGGAAGGAAGGGAGAGAGACACCAATGATGAGAAAGAATCATTGATTGGCCACCTCCTGCACGACTCCCAAAGGGGATCGAGCCCACAACCCGGGCATATGCTCTGATTGGGAATTGAACTGTGACCTCCTGGTTCATAGGTCGATGTTCAACCACTGAGCCATGTCAGTTGGGCTTGAGGTGTAGTTTAAATACAGCAAAACTTCATATTTCCTTTTAGGGCTTATCTCAGCAGCTAAAATGTGAGGGATATGGTGACACCAGGTAGTTCCTATATATCCTTTCTTCCTGGTCAACTCTTCCTGACCATATAGTCTTATTTGGAATCTCAGGCTTTTGTTAAGTTTTTATAGATTAAAAATAATTATATTGACAGAAATGTCAATAATTTCTGTTCTGCCTGCTCTAGGCACTCCCTTCCCCCAATTATACAGCTGATCTGAGGTGCTTTTAGACCATCAAATGGGACAAAGATACCCCTAAGTTCCAATTGCTGAAATGAGTAGGTCATTCTGCAATTTATGATCTTTTTCTTCCTCTATTCCTTTTTTCCCTCAGCAGTATGCAAAAGGTTTTGTTGTTATTATTGGGTACTTTGATTCCATGTCAGAAAGGTTTGAGGAGATGATGTCATGAATTGGGTGAATGTGAGGTCCCAAGTGAGGGAAAATTTGATTCCTTGTAATACAAAGTGATTTTCTGTAAAATTGAAGAACTCATCTCAGGAATCTAAGTTTTCTATTTTCTTTTGGGCAAGAACCTTACCTCTTTCTTGCCTGTGTGGTGAAATCAGGCATGACCTCACCACATTTCTGCCGCCATCCCATTTGCAGGCAAGCATCAACTGTGACATCATTAAGCACTTTGGGCCTGGGGCCAATTGATCACTAAAAAGGGGTCAGAAATTCCCATTTGCTTACAGTACCTGAAACACCTGGGATCAGCTTGTCATTTCGGCTACTGTTGCTGTTATTGTTGCTTCTTGCCAATACTAGTACCCTTGGATGTCTTGTAATAGAAAATACAATAAATTACATTTCAGATGGGGTCATGCCTTTTCTTCTCCTTTATAAAGGCTTTTTGAGGGGTTTTGAAAGGAAATTCACTAGGGCCTCGCTCTGGACCATGACCTTGTGTAGCAGAATGGCGTTTGGCACATGGCAGGCCTGCCTTGGGTCCTGCCCATGTGGCTTAGTGACTGCACATGCTGGAAGGTCTTCATCACAACACTCAGTTTCCACTGGAACAGATGGAATGACATTATACACCGTGGCCCTAAGTTAATGGAGAATGATTTAAAAAACAACAACAAACATAGTAGAAATTGTACATCTAAATGAGGGTTGTGCCCTTCAAAAGTTGTAGCATGGAAGGCAATACATTTAATGCACTGATGCTTTTCTGAGCCAAGCAGTGTTGCAACTACTGGTGTGAAGTTGCCTTCAGGGTCTGTGACACATTAAAAATACATAAAGTATTTATTGTGCTTTCTCCGGATTACAAAAGTTGTATAGGTTGGTTGCCGAAAGTTTGGAAAGCACAGGGAAGCACAATTGAAAAATAAATTATCCATAATCTTAGCATCCTGAGAAGACCCATGTCAAAACTAATGCACAGAAGAGGAGAACCAAGATGGCGGCATAGGTAAAACACCTATCTTGCCGTCATACACAGCAATTTTAAAACTACAACTTAACGAAAGAACAAACACCACCCAGAATCACCAGAAAGCTGGCCGAGTGAAAATTCCACAAATAAAAGTGAAGATAAGACACTGTGACTTGGAGGAGCAGCGGCGGACAGCATTGAAGATTCGCATGGAGAGATGTTTAGAGTGCGTGCCAGCGGATAGGGCATGTGGCTGAAAACCGGCCAGTTTTCTCGAAGGGGAGAGACAAAGACATCCCACTGGACTGATTCTCCAGCTCTGGGCGAAGTCCAGGGAACCCACTATCACACGGGGTAAAAACTGGACAGTGGGAGGGCACGTCGAAGCTCGGGTGCTGCAGGGGTCTGCCGGCTTGTGGAGAAGGCAAGCTTGCGCGTGAACTTGGGAACAGTGCAGCTGCCTGACCTAGTAGAGAGCACTCTCAACTTGCTCTCTCATTTGGAAAACCATCAGATTGCTTTGTTTTACGACCCTGGGTGAGACATTGGGTATGCAGACTCATTTGGGGAGAGTCTGAATTCCCCGGCAGCTGGTAGAGCTCCACAGCAGCTCTCTCTCAGAGGTGCTGGCGGCCATTGCCCCCAGCACAGAGTCCCTAGGGCCGCATAGGGCGGAGCTAATGCTGTCTGCTTGGCCTGGAGACTCCGCCCATCCAACCTGAGCACAGCTGAGCTTCACAGACAATTGGCCTGGAGGTCAACCCCTCCAAGTGCTAACAACGATTAACCTGAGCTTAACTTCAGCAAGACTGTGCAACCCATATCCACCTCAGGTAACTGGGGAGGCTGAGCCACTGTCCCTAGAGGACATCTACCACAAAAAGCTAATTGACCAACTCAGGGAAGCAGCCACCATGCAGAAGGCAATACATTTAATGCACTGATGCTTTTCTGAGCCAAGCAGTGTTGCAACTTCTGGTGCAGAGACATGGAAAGAAATCAGATGTGAAAGAAATGGAGGGAAAAAAACGACTGGACATGGATTCAAAACCATGGTTATAGGGCTTCTCAAGAGGCTCCTACAAAAGATTGAGACCTATAAGGAAATAAGCAAGACCAGCAAGGAAATGAATGAGTCCTATAAGGAAATGAACGAGACCTGCAAGGAAATGATCAAGACCAACGTGGAAATGAATGAGTCCTACAAGGAAATGAATGAGACCCTCAAGGATATGAAGGAGACTCTCAAGGATTTGAAAAAGGACCAACCAGAAATTAAACATACACTGACTGAAATAAAAAAATATTATACAAAGACCTAAAAGTGCTCTGGAGCAACCCAAGAACCAAGTTAAAGATTTGAAATACAAAGAGGTAAAATCCACTCAGCTGAAAAAGCAAGAAACCAAAAGAATCTAAAAAATTGAAGATAGTGTAAGGGGCCTCTGGGACAACCTCAAGCATACCAACATCTGAATTATAGGGGTGCCAGAAAAAGAGAGAGAGCAAGACAATGAAAACCTATTTGAAGAAATAGTGACCGAAAACTTCCCACACCTGGTGAAAGAAATTGACTTAGGAGTCCAAGAAGCACACCGAACCCCAATATATGGGAACCCTAAGAGGACCACACCAAGGCACATCATAATTAAAATGCCAAGAGCAAAAGATAAAGAGAGAATATTAAAAGCAGCAAGAGAAAAACAGTTAGTTACCTATAAGGGAGCACCCATACGATTGTCAGCAGATTTCTCAACAGAAACAATGCAGGCCAGATGGGAGTGGCAAGAAATATTCAAAGTGATGAATAGCAAGAATCTACAACCAAGATTACTCTACCCAGCAAAGCTATCATTCAGAATTGAAGGTCAGATAGAGTGCTTCACAGATAAAAAGCTAAAGGACTTCATCACCACCAAACCAACATTATATGAAATGCTGAAAGATATTCTTTCAGAAGAGGAAGAAGAAAAAGATCAAAGTGTAAATTATGAACAACAAATACACATCTATCAACAAATTAATCTAAAAATCAAGTGAATTAATAATCTGATGAACAGGATAAACTGGTGAATGTAACAGAATCATGGACATAGAGAGGGAATGGACTGACAATTCTTGGGGAGAAAGGTGGTGTGGGAAGTGCAGCAAGAGACTGGAAAAAAATCATGCAACTATGGGAGAGGACAGTGGAGGGGGGTGAGGGAGGAGGGTGGGATGGGTACCAGGTGGAGGGGAGCTATAGGAGAAAAAAAGGGAACAATGTAATTAATAAAATAAACAATAAAGATAAAAAACCAACTAAACGAAAAAAAAACTAATGCACATATTCCTGGAAATTTTAATGCATCTTCAAACATCAATGTAAACACATACATGACACATGCATGTTTAGTCACTGAATTGAGGCAGTAATCTTTATACCATCATTTAGGCTGCTTAGAAATATGTTGTGGTACATTGCTTTCAGTATCCTTGATAGGTCAAACATTTTTTTAAAGTGAATGGGTTTTGTTTTTGAAAAGACTCAGAAGTCACTTGGAGCCAAACATGGTTATCTCCATTACAAAACTGGCTATTATGTTTTGGGAAAACCTATAAAGTCATGCGACTATAGAATAATAAATTTGTTTTTCTTGGGTTGATCAATCTGACTTAATGTTATATCCCAAAGCCAGATTACATAAATGGTTTAAGCCATGGCAAATCATTAGCTTAAGCATGTGGATATCAAAGGTGAATAGTTTGAAGGAAAGGGTGCTCTCTTAGATATAGAATTTCTGGTTCTATAGTTAAGGAACATGTACCACTCACTGTAAAGTAGGGTAGAGGATTTTCCCCTCCCATCTTGGGGCATCTGTGTTTTAAGTGAATATGGTGACCAGGTACCATTCTCACCTTTTTGAAAATCATCTTTGGTAGGATCCGGAACCTCTCTTAGCCTGGCCAGGATGTTAGTCTGATTGTGAAGACTGCTTCTAACTTCATGAATATTAGGTGGGGTCAACGCTCCTCTACTTTATGTAAATGTATGGTTTTCCCTTGCATTGGGGCAATCAAAAGATGGTCAGAGGGTGTTATGTTTTCAAAATATCACCACTTACATACATTACCATTTTGAAATAATGAATAGTTTCAAATGAATTAATTAAAATACATTAATAATTGAATGCAATTATGAAAGAAGACAGAACCCATCAATTAGGACCTTGGAGTTCACTTCCCTGTCATCATCCACCACCAGGGTCTATTCTACATATGATGGCCTCCTTGCTAGTCTCTTGGAGAGTTAGAGATCTTTGCAGGCCAGATATGGCTTCATTAATGCAAATCTATTATATGGTGAATGGTGACTTAATACTAGAAATTAATATTTTGATCCCCAACGTTGCTAATCTCTATTTTGTCTCTAATAAATGTAGATGATAACTTGGGAAAAATGCAAGTTGAGAGCTGGCTTGGCTCTGGAAGACTTCTTGACCAAGAAGATAAATTACCCTTTCCTGAGTTAGCTATAGACTCCTTCAACCAATTCTTTAGTTCTAAGACTGCTTTGGTTTTATGGGGCTTATACTTTGTGGGGTTCTAGGTTCAACTATCATTTATTAAGCCCTATTATGGAGCAGATAGGGTGAAAGTCCATTTTAAAAGAATTCTAATTTTATTCCTATATCAATTCAATTGTTATATGAGGTTCAGAGGGGGGTTAGTAACTGGCCCAAGGTCATACCATTAAATAATTAGGAGATGGGAATGTAAGTCCAAGTATTGGAATTTCAAGGCCAGAATGTATTCCACATTGCTTTGCTTCCCCTCATGCACCTCTCATATGCCATTCATTCATTCCATGAATTTATGCATTTGTTACTTATTTATTTTCTGTCTCCTCCCATTAAAATGTCAGCCCCCCAAAGGCAGGAACTATGTGATGGTCACATTGTATTGTCATAAGTCTTACATAGTATAATAAGTGCTCAACAATGGTTTTGCATTATGTACCGGAGAAAGACCACCTGCTTTGAAATTCTGGTTTAGTGACTCTAGCTGTGTGATGCTAAGCAAGTGACTCAACCTCTTTGTGCTTGTTTTCTTACCTGAAAAACTGGGAAAAATAATAGTGCTGACTTTATTAATTGCTGTGAAGATTAAGGTGCTTAGAACAGAACTTGGTTCAAGTAAAATACTGAAGTCCTAACTATTCTTATTATCTGTTGAATGAATGAAATGTTTGCATGTCTTTCATGTACTAGACTTGGAATAGAGAAGTAAACAGTTCATTGTCCCAGTCCTCGTCAAAGACAGTGTGGAATAGCAGGATAAGTGCTCTGAGAAAGGAACTATAGGATGCTGGGTCGGGGGCACAGATGAGAGAGGGCGAGAGAAGCCTTCCCAGAGTAAGTGATATCTAGACTGAAATCTGAAGGATGAGTGAGCAGTCAGGTAAAGGATGGCAGGGAGGGGTGAGGGTCCAGATGAAAGGAAAAAAGTATGTGCAGAGTCCTCAGAAGTGAGAGCAATATGATGTGTATACAATTACAATGCTTTCAGTTGCAAGTAATATAAGGCCCAAATAAAAGTTGTTTTAATACTAAGGAAATAGTACTTATATCATTCTCAAGAACAAAAACCTAAATTTAGGAATTCCAGAGTTGATTAATCCTTGGCTCAAATATGCCTCCAAATTCTCTCTCATTCCATTTTTCCATCCTTCACATCTTGGCTTATCTGGTTGGGTTGGCCTCCCTTATGGTACCAAGATGGCCCCTGGATGGTGTTATGTGCAGACAGCCACATGCCTATTTAGGAGAGAGGAAAAGCTTCCCAGAAGCCCAGGTTTCCCCTTCAGGTCTCAAAGGTAAGAATGGCATGCTGTGTCCTTTTCTAAAACCAGCCACTAGCAAGGGAAGCAGTGTTATTACTGACTTAGACTGATCAACATTCACTCTCTGGGACTGAGGCCAGCTCTCCAGAGAGCCATGGTTGCCTGATACTGGAACAAAATTGGGCTTTAGTTTGGGAGGGAAGGTGTGAAGTGGGGTGAGAGTGCTATTGGGCAGGCAACTAATAGGAATTCCACAGTTCCTTTGTGCCCTGAACTGCACTGCTTCTGTACCATAGGGGCAGCCCCTTGAAGCAAGGGAGATGCTGACTTGAGAGAATGTCTTGCTCCCCAAGGAGGGCATAGAGACACTGTCATCAGATGGTTATAATGGAGAGAAACAAAAACAGTTTTTCCATCTCCTTTGGACCATGGCAGACAACGGAGAAAATAAGTGCTGCATTTTAGTGGATGTCTATACTTTTGAATAATTTCCCCCTCCATTCCCCAACTAATTTTTCTTTCTAGTTTGATGACGTGGGTAGTTGAAAGGAACAGTGTATACATATGGAGGGTAGGTTGGGGTAAGGTGGATAGGAGAAGAAGAAATATAAAACAATCATGGCTCTTAACTTTCCCTGTAAGATAGTGGCCTCCTTGATGAGATGTCCTCCACTCAGATGCTATGGATCACTGCTGTGGACAGGGAGCTCAGCATCTCGCAAAGCAGCTTTTTTATTGACGTTTAATCTCCTCTGCCTTTGTTCTCTCTCTGAGCTTCTAGCAAGAAAAGCTCTTTAATGTCCCGGGACTCTCATCCTTCCTCTGGACAACTGGAGTTCTACCTGCATCTACAGTCCCCAAGTTTGTTAGTTCACTGGATCCATTGTCCAAACCACAAAGCCCAGGCTTGCTCAATCAATTGCAAACACTTGCTGAGTCCACGGTGGAAGCCATGTGACTACAGCTTTATAATCTGCTCATTTTATCTTAATTTACTTGGCCAATCTGCCTGGATACCAGACCTTCCTGGGCACTACATGCCTCTTCAGATCTTCAAATATCTTCAGGACCTGACATCAGCCTGTTCTGATCAGACCACAGTAACTCTAAGACTGATCTCCACACTACTCTGCTACCTCCTCATCCCAGGTCAGGGAATCCATGTGCCTCCAAGTTCTCCTTGAATTCCATCAGTGTAAAGGAGGAGGATGGTGAGGGTATACCTGTGCATTTTGCTGTCACTCCTTGATCAGCCTTGGTCCTGAGCTTGTGTTTCTTGCCTACTCCTCCTCCTAGCTCACTGAGGATTTCATGCTTGAGGCAGAGATATTGTGGCTGCCCCTCCCTTCATTCTGGTTTTCTGGGGATGCATATGGGCTTCACTGTGTCCCCCCACAATTTTGTCTGGTCCCCTTAATGGCCAGTGATGAGCACTTGGAGGTGGTGGGCCAGGGTGACAACACAGAGCCAATGATGGTGCTGAGACCTAGGCCTGCTTCCACCACTCTCCAGCCCTTAGAGATGGGATAAAGGGCATCCCCTACCCCACACTCTTTCCTTGGGGACATCTGGTATGTGGCACACGGGTGTGGCATGGTAGTGGCACCCACCAGCCAGAGAGGAAGGAACCCTCCTGTCAGCCTGGCTTTGTGACTTGTTTACAGCATATTTTTATCTCACTTTCACTTTTGCTTTTTTCCTTAATTTCTGAAATTTAAATATTTGATGTCAGTTCACTTTTTTTTTTATGACAATCCCCTTTCCCTTCCAAAAACAGAGAGTAAAAGATGCAAAGCCCCCGGGGGCATCTGTCTCCCACTTAATTAGGGCCCTTTCCTCTTGCATGACACTAGCAGTAATGACTGCAGGCTGTTCTGTTCTACCCCTGCTTCGTCCTGCACCAGCCCCTCACTATTATTTCCCAGCCGCCCATGTGATCCTGCTGAGCCACAGCTGGGGACATGGTTTCAGGGAGAGTGCTGGGTCCTCCTTTGAACCTGGGTGAATGACAGGCCTATCCTCTTGCATGAATTTTATTTTCTGACTGTGAATTCATTGTAGGCAATCATATCTGAGTATAACAATTTCCCTTAAATGAGAACTAGCTCTGAATATGTCTCTTCAAGACCTAGGTCTGAGCAAGGAGGCTAGATCAGCTGCCAGGATGTGGTATTTCTAGCCCAAGTTTTGACTCCTGACTTATACAAGCTCTCTTTGCCCCACCTGGTCTATGGAGGAAAGGCTGTCCCTTACTGCTCCCACCACCCTCTATGGAGATGAGACACTACAAGGAGAGATCTCGATGCTTCTGGTGGAAGGGAAGGTTATAGATTTCAATCAGGTTTTTGCGATTCCATGTTGCTTCTGTCGGAACCCATCTCCTCCTCCTCCTCCAAGCCCTCGTTGGTAGAGGATCATCAGGTTTTTTCACTGGCCCATTTCTACTCGATGGCTTCCCATCTCCTGGGCTTGCACAAAAAGCATGCAGTATCCCCATGTCCAAGCTGTGGTCGTCTGTGCAGTGGGGGTTCCTCCCTCCTCCTCCTAACTCCCAGCTCTGCTGAGCTGAGAGGGAGGTGTGTTGTCTCTACCGGTGGTGGCCTCACTTCCTCCCCAATGTCTTGGTGGCCAGAGACAGGAGGCCCTCCCCGTCCCAGAACCATATGCAGCAGAAGGCCATGTGTAGCTGATGCTGGGATGGTGCATTTTTGTGTTTGTGACATTTCATACAACCTGCCTTACCTGTGAAACATGAATAATGGAAAGGACATTTAGTTTGATTCATAGAAAACATAATGGAGGTTCTGAGAGGTTAAATAATGTGTTCAGCCTCCACTTAGTGGCTGAACTTGGGAAAGAACCTAGGGCTCCTTACCCGGATATAGACTTCTTGTCTCTGTATCCCACTGGCTACAGACCTGTCATCTCAGTAGAGTGGTCTCTCTGCTGTTCACGCTGTGCCTGGCACTGCCTTCTTCCAACCTCCTCACCTGGGGGTCCCCCAGGTTCAGTGTCCCGTTTTTCATTAAGCACTGGGCTGTAGACAGCACAGGTGGTCCAGAGGGGGGATCACCAGGTGTCTGTGTGGGTAAAAAGGTATGGGTTGTGAGGTGTGTGTGTGGGAGGAGGCCGAGAAACACATGTTCCATATTAATCTTTATTTCAATGAAGTTGTTTGAGTTCATGCTTTATTGCGGTGCTTTAAAATAATGTGTTTCTAACGGTGCCCCCGGGGGTAGCACTTGCACTTTGGAGATCCTATTGCTGGAGTGGCTCACGAGACCAACCACAATAATAGAAAATGAGGCACCCCCTGGTGCACCCTCTGAATTTATAATAGCAATTTCTACAATGCCCCGAGGCCAGCTCTGTTTGTATTTGAGAACTTGAGAGAGTGAGGCACCGAGGAGGCACCTTCCTTCCTGTCCTTTTTGATCCTGCCTTGGTCACCTGGGCGAAGGCCTTCCTCAGGCCGCTGCATCTGCCTCGCATCCGTATCCATAGTTTCAGAGGAGAGGACCATCCTCAAATCCACCGTGGACTCCATGGTGGGGGGTGTGTGAATGGAGGAGTGTGGTCTCCTCCTGTCTGTCAGCCCTTCCCTCCTCCCTCCTCCTGCCTCTCCACCCTGTGTGCAAAGTGGAAAGGCCCTCTGGGGTCTCCTGTGCCTTCACCGTCAAAGCGGTGAAATATGAAATGACAACATAATGAAATGAACTTGGTCTCATTAAGATTCCAAATGGATGGCTGTCCCCCCACCCCCTACCTTTTCCGACTCAGCCACAGACCCACAACATGGTGCAGAAGGCAGAAGTGGGTCAGTGCTGCCAGGGAGGGAGGGGGAGTGTGGCAGGAGAAGCAAGGACAAGGGGCCAGCATGGTTCAGGCTAGGACAGCAGGCCCGAGGATGTAGCCGATAGAGGAAGAGCTGAATCATCCATCAGGGTTTCTGGAGGCAAGAGCACAGGGATTGGCTGGTGCCACTGGAAACAGCCTCAGAGAAAGTCTTCCTGCACCCAGGAGAGGGGTGGGGTGGGGTGGTTATACAAAAATGAGAAATTCCCACTTCCTAACACATTTAGTGATTGCCTTGCAAACATTTGATGTGAAAAATGAACAACAGCACCCCCTTTCTGACAAAAATAAAGCCTGCATTATCGAGTGTGTGAGCAGTGTTTGCACCAGGTTATGCATCTTCCATGGGCTTGTGTGTCCTTCAGCCTTATGACAGAAGCCTGGGAAAGGCCATAGTGGTTCATTCATTCCTCAGACCTTTCTGACTCCCTACCATGCCCCAGGCACTGTGAGAGGCACCAGAGAGCTCAATATGAAGGCAGCACTTACGCTGGCCTCAAAGACCACGTGGTTTTGTATGACAATGACCTCAACTCCTTGCTTGCTTTTCCAGTGCAGAGAGCATTTTAGGCCAGTTTATCTGTGTATTACTCTCATTTATGAAGGATTCTTCAGTCACCAGATATTAGCCTAGTGGTTCTCTATCTGGGCTGCTTTTAGAACATGCTGATGACTGGGCCCAAGGCGAGGGTTGACATTTAGTATATGCAGACAGATATAGTAGATTGGTTGGATTCATGCCTTACTGGTCAGTAGATATTTTAATCATGATCCTAGACCCTACCCAGAACTAATAAAAATTCTTGGTGATGGAGGCTTAGCCATAGATAAGTCTTTTTAAAAAGCTTCCCAGGTAATTCTAATGTGCAGCTGAGGTGCTTTTGGGGGGCAAGACCCATGTGTGGTATTCAAACCATCAAGGCCAGAATGCCACCAAAGTCCCATGAGCTGAAGTTGGGGACAGCTGAAGTCCTGCCCTCATGCCCCACTGGGGTCCCTGGCTATAAAGTGACATCATTGCCAAAGGGGGAATAACTCATTGTGGAGCTTCTACTTAGCATACGTGAGGGGAGGAAAAGCTGGAGCTTTCAGCATTAAAATCTTAGAAGCAGAAAGAGGCCTGATTTAGTCCCTTCTTTTTACATATAACAAAACTCAGGGTCAGGTGCCTTCTGTGGGGGGTTATCTGATACCCGCTTCAGGGCCCTCAGGCAGCCTACTTGAAAATTCTTTAAAAAAATGTTTTCAATTACAGCTTACATTCCATATTATTCAGTATCAATTTCAGGTGTATAGCACAGTGTTTAGACAATCATATACCTTACAAACTGGTCCCCCTGATATTTCCAGTACCACCTGGCGCCATGCATAGTTATTGACTATGTTTCCTATGCTGTACTTTACATCCCTTTGACTATTTTGTAATGAGAATTATTTTTATAGCTGGAGAATATGAGACAAGAAAGCTGCAAGGACAGGCTATTTAGCAAGTGCCTCTCAAGACGGGGGCATTATCAGGCCAGGAGAAACTCTTCAATCTTTATAGTTGTGCTTAAGGTGTGAATGATTACCTATAAAAAAAAAAACTTCCCCTGACAAAACAGCTTTGCTGATGTGGCTGCCCATGCTGAGGCCGAGGACAGCATGTTTGTATCATGCAGTGACTCAGAGCCACTGAAGGAAGACACCTCTGTAACCACAGGTTGTTGGCCTCTCTGTGTGGTGCCCCCAGACTCCTCAGCTGGTGTGGTGGCTCGGTGGAACCAATTGCTCATGAACTTCTGACATTAACCTCATGACCGCACAACCTACATATTCAGGTAACCTTGTCTTCTTGCTCCCTCTTCTGTATTTCCTTGTTAGAGGACTGGCCCACCTTGAGGTGCCCGCTCTGGGAACCTGTCTCCCAGAACCAAAACTGTTTTGTTTTGTTTTGTTGTTTCAATACTTGCCCAAGGATATGTTTATTGATTTTAGAGAGATGAAGGAAGGGGTTGAGAAAGGAAGGGAGAGAGAGAGAGGGAGTATGAGGGAGGGAGGGAAGGAAGGAGGGAGGGAGAGAGAGAGAAAGAGAGAGAGAGAGAGAGAGAGAGAGAGAGAGAGAGAGAGAGAGAGAGAACATCTATGAGAGAAAGAAACAAAATTGGTTGCCTCTCATACATACCCCAACTGGGGACCCCCTGAAACCTAGGTTTGACTCCCAATCAAACAAAGGTTTGGAGTCAACTTTTGACCTTTTGTGTACAGGATGATGCTCCAACTAGTAACTACAGAAGCCAGGGCTCAGAACAAAAAGTTTGAAAGACCTTGGCCTCCTACACTTGCTTCTACTGCCTCCATCTGCCACAAGTCCACACTCGCCATTGAAGTCCTTGAGTCCTGCCACAAGGGCTCAGGAACAATTGTTTTTCTTATGTGCCTGGCGTTGTTTTAGGCTCTGTCACTCATGCCATCTGGTTTCGTCACTGTAGTTCTGTGTTAAGTATGACCTCCATTTTACAGACAAGGAAGCTGAGGCTCAAGGCAGATAGATCCTAGAGCTGAAAGGGGCAGAGATAAGAAGTTCAAACTTAGTGTAATGCTTCTACTACATGTTGACTGCTGCTTTAATCCCTTTGATTCTGGCAAAAAAGAGAAATGACCTGGGATCAAATTAGCTGCTCAGTTCTCAGAAATGACTGCGAACTCAGCAGTCATTCAGGGTATAGGACTGTTGGATCTATTAGAGCACAATGCTACCTTTCCCTTCTCTTCCATTTCACCCCATGTGTCCTACATATTCTTCATTTTGTCAAGGGGTGTAGGTAACAGGAAAAGCAAGATTCTTGGACTATCCCAGAAGATAAAACCCACTTAAACCTCAAGACTCAGGAAGCAGATAAATGAAAAGCAAAGGACACAGTCTTCCTTGGGCAGAGCAAGGTGGGAAAGTCATAATTCATCCATTCAGCCAAGAAATCTTAAAGGAACTGAGTGAGATGTGGGCGTGCTGCATGAATCCAGTGATGGGAGATGCATGAAATGAGGAAGCTGGAAAAAAGAGCCCAGTATCAGCCTCCCCCAGAGGATGCAGTGATGAGGCAGGCTCCATCAGAGACTGGCAGCCTTCACTCCCTCCTCCAATGGGTCAGACTCAATACTGAGAGCGCTGGGTGTGGAGAATGCAGTTGCTGGGAACCAACAATTGATTCTAGCTAGTAAAGTTATGAGAGAAGAAATGGAGGTATTTTTCTGGCATCAACTTTATCAACATTCTTTATGTGAGGCATTGAGGAGTGCACCGTTCCTAATGGGAGTGTGCATTAACCTTTGCATAAAGGTACACAGAGTGATGCTCTGAGTGTAAACAATTGTATACATGCATATTGCTGTGTCTGGTCATGTTTATAACTTGGAAATGACCAAGTCTTTCCAGGTACTGACTTTTCTCCTATGAGTTTAACATGGTGAACTCAGAGGAGAGATGAAGAAGAAATGTCCTGAAGTCTCTAGTTCCATGGCTAGAGCTAGAACCACAACCCCAGCAGGGCCAGGACAGAGCCTTATACTTACATGTACGGTTACTCTGGGGTAATGTATTGGCACTTGGCACAGGGGTGCTTCAAAGGATCCAGGACATGATGTTCAGTGAGACAGTAGACAGCTGGTTGGTAAGAATTTTGGAACAAAACCTAGGACTTATAAAATCAGAGAGATGTTGCAATGATTGTTGAGTTCACCAATTGGAAAGCTAGAAGTTAAGTTCAGATAAGTCTGATAGGGTAGGAAATATCAAGGAAGCACCTTGGAACCCAAAGTGAAGTCTAGAATCTGACAATCAATTGGAGAGATGCTACCAGTGCTCCACGTGAAAGCCAGTGGGGTGTGCACTGATCTTAAAGGAAAGGCTCTGTCCTGGCCCTGCTGGGATTGTGGTTCTAGCTCTAGCCATGGAACTAGAGACTTCAAGACATTTCTTCTTCATCTCTCCTCTGAGTTCACCATGTTAAACTCGTAGGAGAAAAGTCAGTACCTGGAAAGACTTGGTCATTTCCAAGTTATAGTACAAGATTTCAGGCAGAAGATTGAAGAGGAAAATATTCTGGATTTTTGCATTATATTGTTAAAATTTTTGTTCAATCATTTATTTACTCAAAAACTTATTATGATATGCCTACGATGAGCAACGAACTGTGCAATATGCTGTCATAAATATACATATTAAAAAGACTCCTGCTCTTTCCCAGGCTGGTGTTTCTCAGTGGTTAGAGCATTGGCCTGGGCACCGAAGGGTCACAGATTTGATTCCCATTCAAGGGCATTATACCTAGGTTGCCAGTTTGCTCTCCATCCCTGGATGGGGTGTGTGCAGGAGGCAACCAGTTGATGTGATCTCTCTCTCTCTCTCTCTCTCTCTCTCTCTCTCTCTCTTTCTTTCCCTCTCCTTTTCTCCCTCCTCCTCACCTTTCTTCCTTTCCTCCCTCCCTTCCTCCCTCCCTTCTACCCTCTTTGAAAAGCAATAGAAAAAATATCCTCTGGTAAGGATGAACAACAATAAAAAGACTCTTGCTCTCAAGGAGCATAAAATCTAGAGGGGAACCCTAATGTGAGTTAAAAATGACCTGTATTGAGAACAAGGAGAGGGAAGTGAAAAATTATTATGGGGGAGAGTTAGGGGCAGTGTCGTGGAGGAGGTGACCATTGACCTGGGCCTTGAAGTGTGGATATGATTTTAATTGGGTGGGAAAGTGAAGAGGAGGAGGTAGTCAGGAGGGAATTTGGGATGAGGGAAGAACATGAGTAAGAGCACGGAGGTGTAAAAGAATGTACAACAAGTCTGAGGAAAGGGAACTTTTCCCGCATGGCTAGGATTTAGGGAGCTACCGAGGAGATGAGACTGAAAATACTTAGTATATTCAATGAGGAGAATCCAAGCAATTATACAATCCTCCCACTTAAACTGGCCAGTGAGTAAGGGATCGGGGTGGGGGTAGCCAGATCTAGAGATAATCTATTACCAACATGCACTTGCTTCAACTTATTTTCCCTGCCCTTTTTGTGAGAGTGTAAACACCTCTTCTGTGCTTGTAAGCCCATGCTCTATTTTCCTTACCTACGTACTCTCAGACCTTCCTGAATACCAGCATCCCAGCAGATGTACCTCCTCACAGCAGCACAGTGTGGCGGGCAGAGGGCCAGATGACCATTAAACAAATATCACTGAACTTGGTAGGAGGAAGCAGACATGGATTGCAAATCAGGTGCAAAGTCATGCATTCTGCAAGTCAGCTAGAATAATTTCAGACCCCGGACCTCCTGCTGAAGTAAAAAATGACGTTTATAGGAGGGAAGCTTAGAATTAGTCATCTAAAATGGTAGTGAAGCAAATTCTGTCCTGGCCCTGCTGTGACTGTGATTCCTCCCATTTCTGTCACTCCTTATTATTGTAATGAGTTCTGCTCTCCAAAATGGATAAAGTCACCATTCAGATAAGATCAGTTTTTGTCTGGTGCAGCCACGTTTATCTGAACACAGTTTGGATTGTGGCTTTTGAGTTCACCTTGGGTATTTAACTTCTAGGGGGAAGGGGAAATAAAAATGCTGATGTGGCACAAAAGAGGCAGCAATCATCAGTTGTCTTTAGGCTCGCTCTCCCTAGCATATTCTTTGGATGGTTATTGGGCTTTGGGACACTTTTTACCCCAGCCACCTCTTGCCCTGTTCCAGTATTTGAATTGCAGTGGAGATGGTTCCACTAGGGATTATCTGTCTGCCATTCCTGGTGGAGTTGTCACTGATTGTGGAAGAAATATTAAGTCCCACACTTGCAGAGCCTCATAGGAACTCTCCGTGGTGCTGAGGAAAACGAGAGGGCAGCCGTTGGGAGCTCTCCATGGTTCTGGAAGCAACACACTTCTTTAGGGAATTGGAGAGGAAATTGTCCACAACAGCTCTATGGATCATTATTGCCCTACAGGAGGGATGAGATAAAACCAGAGTAGCAGGCTGCTGAGAGTTTGCTGGATGGAAGTCCACCCTAAAAACTAACAATCACTTGCACATTTGGTCTTATCCTATGATGCCAACTTATTGTTTTAGAATGCTTTATTGATTTAGTTTTCTTCCTAGTGGTGAGGGCAAAAAGTAGATGGTTGTGTTAATTACAGGGAGTATATTTATTGTTCACCTGAAGCATAAGTATAATGAAAGAACCACAATTCATTTGTTCTTCATTTTTTAGGGCACTTTTAATCTGCCTACCATATTAGAGGTGCTGAGTCTTGGACAAACTTATAGCTCACACAGGAATCACATGAGCTGTGACTCCAGGAAGTCTTTATTTTTTCTCTGACAAGTACTATATCTGGTAACTGGCAGCTGTGGACTTCAGGTAGTGGCTGTAGCCAAGAAGAGACCTGGGATGAAGTTCCAGGAATGCTGGGCCCCCTTTGTGACTTCTATAAACTGAATGTGAGTATAATAGTGGAGGGCCACTGGATAGCTCAAGAGGGTTCTAAAAACAGCTGAGGCCACTATAATCCTATATGAACTAAATTTTCATCTTTGACTGTTTTTAAAATCTTTTAAGACTTGAGAATCAGCTTTCTTCAGGGATCTGGATCTCTCAGTTTGCACAGGGGTCTCTGCATTGATTGCTTTTAGGAGTGGGCTGGGATTATGCCTGATGCTGAGGTCTGCATAGGTGTTCATAAAAGGATGTATCCGGCAATGTAATGTATATATAGCAGATACTGTATTCTGTGATTTTTTATGAGTGCTTTACATGTATTACCTTACTTGATTCTCACAAAAATATTTTGAGGTAGGTACCATTGTTATAACTATATCATGCACTGCTAACAGTAGGGATATGTTCTGAGAAATGTACTGTTAGGCGATTTCATTGTTGTGCAAACATCATAGTGTATGTGGTTCTACAAACCTAGGTGGCAGAGTCTACTATTGTAATGTATGTGCTGCACTTTCATATGCCTGGCAGCGTAGCAGTTTTACTTACACCAGCATCACCACAAACAAGTGAGTAATTAATTGTGCTATGACATTAAAGTGGCTACAGTGTCACTACACAACAAGACTTTTTCAGCTCCATTATAAACTTATGGGACCACCGTCATATATGTGGTCCATGGTTGAATGAAAAATCATTATATGGCACATGACTGTATTTTATAAAGCAGAATAATGAGGTACAGAGAGGTTATATCACTTGCCAAAGATCACACAGCTAGCAAATAGCAGAGCCAGGATTTGATATCAGGTAGTCTGCCTCCAGGGTTCATTCTTTTAGTTACTAGGCTATAAAAACCTGAAGATTATAACTTCCTGGGAAGTGGTTCCATGTACCCCGAGGTAAGAAAAGTTTTTGGATGACTTGCTTCTCCCATGATTTAATGTTCTTCTGTAACAAATGTCTGCCACCTTGTTTTACACTGAGTTACTTCTAAGAATGACACACTTTAATGACATTTCTGAAATTTTATTAATATCTTAGCTGGAATTTAACCAAGTAATATTTGTCTCATCATTTTGAAAAAAAATTATGCTTGGTGGGCTACCTTTTATCAGTCAAGATTCAAGCCCATCTCCCCACACCCCAGAAGCCTTTCCTGACCATTCAGTATAAAATGGCTCTTCCTAGGTAAAGAGGCAATAAAGCACCGAACAGCAGACTGTCAAATTACAATGGGAAGGCTGGGGAATGTTGTGGGGAGGGGGAGATCAACCAAAGGACTTGTATGCATGCATGTAAGCACAACCAATGGACAGAAGATACTGGGGGTGGGGTGGGATGATGGGCATGTGGCAGGAGGTAGGGGAGGCTGGGGAAGGTCAATGGGGGGGAAAAGAGATATATGTACTACTTTATATGTAATACTTTATTTATTTATTTTTATTTATTTTTTTTACTTAGTGGAGTCAGACCCCACTTTGGTACAATTCTGGCTAAGAAAGAATTCAGATTCAAGACTCAAACTATAAGAGGGAGGAGATAGGAGACAGGAGAAGTGAGCGGTAGAAGAAATGGGCTCAGGAAACAAGTTTTAGAGGCACAGAGAGGGCACTGGAGTTCGGGAGAAAAAGAGAGGAAAGGAAATGCGCCAGCCGGGGAGGGGAGAGGATGGGAAAGGCAGGAGAGAGAGAGAGAGAGAGAGAGAGAGAGAGAGAGAGAGAGAGAGAGAGAGAGGGCACGCTATATGTAATACTTTAAACAAATTGAAAAAATGAGAACCAGAAAACAAATAAAATGTCTCTTCTTTCCCTGAGCAACTTTTTATTGCATCCTATAGTTTTGTTTTCTTCACAATAGCCTTCACTCTTTGAAAGTATGCACTTGTTTATGTGCTTTATGGTTTTCTTTGCCTCATCTCTATTATAAGGTAACGAAGACAGGATCTTTATCTTGTTTACTGCTATATTCCCTGTATTTGGAATGTGATATGATCAATAAATAAACTAATGTCCAATAATAATTTGGTAGGCTCTTGGAGGAAAATCCAGATAAAGTTGATAAAGTCCTCCGGATTAGGAGAGATTTGCAAGAACAAGTTTAAAAAGGTAGGAAATGTCAGTGTAGGCCTATATAAAGAGACATGGATGGAGGACCACTTCCAATCAGCAAGGGCCGCCACCTCCTGGGAGCCAAAGCAAGAAGGCCTTGTTAGCTGTAGTTGCATACCTAGTGTGTCTCACCATTCCACCAGAGTTGTTCTGCATGTTAACTTATATTGGAGATTGACATGAAGGGAGAAGTGTGTGTTTGTGTGTGATTTAAGAGAATAAGTAAGTTAACCTGACATAAGCATGTCATTATTTTTCCTTGACTTTTCCAGGAAGTCAAAGGGGCATCTTGTGTCCCCCACTCCTGATGCCTACTCTAGAGATGTTATTCATCCTCAGCAACATAGTCCTCACATGCTTTAGGCCTTTGCAGCCATTGTAAAAGGAGGTAGGATCATCCGTTTTCAAAATGACCTATACTTATTACATGAATTTGAACATAAATTGGAGAAAAGGTGATGGTGCATGGAAAAGCAAAGAGTTAACATTTAAAAACTAAGAATGTGAAGCTGTTGATACATTTGGATTCTTCAGAGGTGATTTAGTCCTATTTGGTTAGTTTTCTGGATGTCTAAATAATTTCCTTTCCCTTTCCCCCCCCATCAATAGTGCTTATTTATTCACTTATCAGAGGCTGCAAAATAGAGAGAAGTCTTGAATCAGTCAATTCAGTTTGGAGGCAGATGTATCAGGGCATTTGGTGGGGGAAGAGGTTGATTCTCTGGTCCCCATAGTTACATGCCAGATTTTTATATTTTGAGATTTTCTTAGTCAACAACTTCCTAAAATCTATTTTCACTACCAGTGTGCATAGGGCATCAATCACTGAAATCTGCTTCTCACAGTTACCCTTCACACAGCGCTCTGGTTTGCCTCTAGAGCAGCCTTTGATGCAGAACTTCTGTTTGCTGATGTCTGTATTTGCAACTGTCCCCGGAGAGTAAAAAAATGGGCAGGTTAAGAAGGGCTCCTCAAGGGACTACAGACATGAAAAGAGGAGTGATCAGATAAGAGGTGAACTACATATTGGAAAGGGAACTTAAAGTAATTTCTGTTATGATAAATCAGGGGATAAAGGACCTGGTGTCGAACTCTTTCGATGGATGTCTTTGGGTGTACAGAGAAGAAAAGGGAAGTGCATAGGTGTAAAAGCCAGAGCACCCAAGATAGGAATCCTTTTTCTGATCCTCATTTTCCAGCCTTACAGAATACTTCCAAGTATTAAATGAGAAAATATATATGAAATATCTGGCACAGAATAGACGCTAAACAAGTGGAAATCCTTGTGAATTTCATACATGTCTAAACCTTTTTAAAAGTTATTTCTCACATATTTATTGAGAACTTTTAAGTCCTAACTATGATTATACTAGAGGCCCAATGCACAAAATCTGTGCAAGAGTAGGACTTCCTTCCCCCACTGCCAGCACTGGCTTCTCTCTGGCACCCGGGACTGGGGCTTCCCTCTCAGCTCTGGCTTTATCTGGAAGGACATCTGGTCTAATTAGCCTATTATGCTTTTATTATTATAGATATGTAGATGTGATCACTGACCTTCTACACTGTAGATCTTTCTAGTTAGAAAAAGAGCAGCAGTCATCTTTAGGAATATTTCTCAGTGACCTACCTAGTCCTATCGCTCTACATTTACCTTTGCAACTACTGTGTACCCAGCCCTTGCCAGCTTTGGAGGAAGAAACCATACTTATACAAAGAGAAGAAAGTGGGCTTAACTAATGGTGATTCAGAATATGGGAGGCCAGGTTGGGATAGAATAGGGCAGAAAGAAATAACCTCATTTATGTATTCAGCAGACGCATATAGCCTAGCAGCAAAATCTTAGCCTGAGCAAAAGGCTCTGATGGGATTTCCAGGTTAGTGAAGGGTTGGAATTAGAGAGAAAGCAGGGGATTGCAAGCATGCAAGATCTTGAAGTTGTGGACTAAAGAGGTGAAGATGGAACAGATGAAGACTGTGCAAAATGGAAGAAAAAAAGGGAAATCACATGTTGCAGAGAGAGTGGCTTAAGCAGTGGGTTAGAAAACTGAACAAAGTGCTGAGGGTGGCTGAGTGGTATGAGAAAAGCAGATGGTGATCCTTGAGAAGGAGGGTGCAGATGGCAGTGGTGGCGAGGAGGCAGCGTGGGGTGAAGAACAGTCCCAGCTTGGCCACTCGGGAAGGCGAGAGGCTGGAACACAACTCCTCACGCTGGGTAAGCTCTGTGACTCATCAGGCCTCTAGTGCAGTGTTGAGGGGGGTGCCAGGGAGGCTATGTGATTCTCTGTGATGGAACTTGGAGGTCAGACATGAACCTCAAGCACCCAGGAATTCCAGGTGAGGAAAGAAAGCTCTGTTACCAAGAAAAGGACACAAGTACTCTGCTCTTCCCAGGTTAAGTTTCCACTGCCTGTTTTACCTTGGGCAAGTAATCTGATTGCTGTTGGAGATGTTTTCCTTTTTTTTATCTGTAAATAAAAGGATTGAGTTAAGTGATACTTAAAATATCCTAAACTCTAAAACTTAGTGATTCTGAGGACTATTTGAAGATCTGGACCATAGAGGACAGAGTAGTCTCATTAGTCTACTGCGAGTACTAGGGTTTCCTGAGAAGAATAACTGAGAAATAGTGATGAATTCTCTATGCACACTGGTGGTGAAGATAGATTTTTAAGCAACTGTTGCCTAAGCCATTAGGAAATGGAGGATTTTGGCTTAATGAAATGTTTCTAAATATTGGAGTCAGTTGGGTTGCTTTGTAAGGTAGTGAGCTCCCTGTTGTAGGAAATACTCAACCATAGGTTGATTGATGACATTTTTGGGGTCAAAAGGAATCCTGCCACCCTGCCTTACCTTTAGGAAACATTATAAGACATGATGCTTTTCTTCAGACTTGTTGAACATGTGATTAAATGACAAATGATGGTGAATCCCATCACTATGTATTTTTCAAAACATGGTGTTTTTCACATAATAGGTCTTCTGTGGTGGAAAAAGGTTTTGTGGTAAAATAACTGGAAAACATTGGATTAAATAATGTTAAGCGTATTTCTTTAATGCAGGACTTTTCAACTTAAATATATTAATATGCATTATGGATTTTCTACATATACTAGAGGCCCTGTGCAAAAATTCATGCATGGGTGGGGTCTGGCCAGCCTATCTTATCAGGGTCCATCGGGGGCTGGATAAGGGGAGGGAACACCAGAAGTTGGCCAGCTGGCCCCACCCCCTGGTTGGACTTCCGGTCAAGGAGACAATTTGCATTTTGGCCTTTTATTATATAGAATTTAACAACAGAGTCTGTTCCATGGAGTATCTGGTAAGAATAGTGACCCATGAAGCCTACTTTGGGAAACATTGCTTTAAGTGATTGACATATATTCCAAATATTTGCCCCTTAAAAGAAGGCATGACAAATTTTCTCTTGTTCTTGGCTAGGTCTGACCATGAAGCCTGAATTGAGGCCTAATGTTTTAGGGGAGAGGTAGGATTCTGGATGATTCTGTTAGACTGACCCAGCTGGTGACCTTAGATGAGTCCCTCTTTGAGCCTCATTTTCATCATATGTCAAATGGGGAGAACTATTCTGAGTCCAATCCTTTTTAGGGTTGAGGTGTGATGATTGAGTCTAGAATAGTAGCTATGGCATTTAAATTTGACTTTGAATCACCTGGGCATCTTATTGAAGTGCAGATTCTGATTCAGGGTGTCTGCTGGGGTGGGGGTGCAGGTGGGGAGGGGCAAGAGTCTGCATTGATAACATGCTCACAAGCCATGCTGGTGCTGCTGTGGCCACAGAGTAGTGAGGGTCCAGGGGCCACACAGGTGGCCCTTCTCAGGAGCATCTCCTTGTATGGAGCAGCAACCAGCTTTCCCTGGAGATGTGGTCTGTGTCTCTGAAAGGTGTTCATGTGGGAAATAAACCAGGCATCTCTCCTGTGCCCTGTAACTAGGCTTGCCATAGGTCCCTACAAGGGAATCCCTCTTCCGCTTCCCCACCCCTATTGCCTATGACTCCCCAGTCAGTTAAGCTATTTTTTGAGTTTGAGTTAAAACCATTTCAGACATATTTTTAACTGCGTCCTGTTCAGAAAGCTGTTAGCATTTGGCAATCATTCCATCTTCTGCCTGAATCCTGGGGAGGGTGTTTCTTCTCTCCCTCCACCCCACCCCCCCCACAACCGGGCAAAAGTATATCATTTAAAAATAGTTCTAGTGCGTGGGTCAGAGAGAATGGTTGCTGGGGAGGAGGAAGGAGATGGGGCGTGGTTTGGATTCCACGATCATCACTGCTGGTGTTGCCTTTCCTGTGTGCGCTGAAGCTGAGCTGACTGTGAAGGGGTAGGAATGCTCGGAGGGTTGTCCAGCAGTGGGAGAGAGCCAAGGAAGGGCTAGGGAGGGGCACAGCGTGCCAGGCATCAGAAATGAGCCTGATTGAACCTCTACAGGCCGAGTTGACACCTTTCCTGGCCTAGATCCTGTGACATTCCAAAGCTAGCACATTGCCATTGCCATTATTAGGAAGCTTTTTATTAAGGGCCTCTTGGGAGTAGTACCCATGGGAAGCTTTTTTTTTTTTAACTTAGAAAACACTTATACAGTATAGCCTTTACACTATGAGAACCACTGTTTGAGTACTTAAAAATATTAACTTGTTTAAGGCCATACAGCAACCCTATGAAGTAGGCCATATCATGGTCCCATTGCATAGAAGGGGAAACTGAGGTGTAGGACAGAAAAACAACTTGCCCAAGGTGCTTAATTTTGTATGGGATAGAGCTGGGGTCCAGCCCCTGCATTCGGACCTGGATGGGGGCCTTTGCCACATACTCTATGTATGCTCCTCCCCAGAGGGGTAGGCACTGACCCCTTGGCATTCAATCAATGAGGAGCTCTGTTAGCCCATCTGCCTTTACCTATCTGGGTGGGAGGAATGAAATTTAAAACACATAAGAATCTCCATCATAAATGAAAAATGATGATTTTTTTTGAAAGCAGCCATCAAGTATTAATAGGTAACTCCCTGCTACTCAAACATTCAAACCCATTAAACACTCCAAATATACCTGGACCATGTTAAAGTTTGATCCCCAAGCAGGAAATTTTAAATTGCTCTGAACATGATCAGAGTGGGAACAGATAGTTTCCTTCCCAGATTTGTTTCTGGTAAAGTTTTTGGTGAGATAGTCTGTCATTATTGGTGTAAGTTGCTTGCTCCTGAGTGCTCAGACAGAATGATGCAGGGGCAGGGATACCGTTCCACATCCTAGCCTGGATCTTCTGAGGCTGGTTCCTCTCAGCTGGCAAGAGGCTGCCGAATTCAGGGAGCCTGCTGAGAGGCTTATTTCAATGAAATAGGTGGAAAAGGAAAGTGAGGGTAAAAAGCTTCCCATTGCTGATGAAAGTTGGAGACTTTTAGCATTCCTAGGAGCTAGTCTTTCTTGTATCCTATTGGGGGTGGCTCATACCATGGTGGAATGGATGCCAGAAGCTAGAAACCTTCCATGGGAGCTAACCAACTCAAGGCAGGAAAGTTCTGTCTCCCCTTTGGACTTATGCCCTCACATGCCTGCAGATCTTACATTCATTTATTCTCCTCTTTTCCTGCGCCACAATTCTCCTGATCAGGTACCTGGTTTTCAGAATTTGGGGAGAGCTGCTGTTGGCTCCCTGTGTCCTTTCACTGGCTGCAGGGACAACTCTTTCTGTACAAGTCCTCCCTTCTGTGGTACTATCTGCACTGCATGGTGCATATCTAATAATACTAATTAATAAGCAGTCACTTATTAATAACACTGGAAACATCATCACGGAGGTGATGGGAAGTTAAATAAACTCCAGCTTTTTTTTTTTTGACAGTGCCAGCCGTGTAGCAGAGCTCTGGGGGAGGAGAGGAAAGAAGAGCAGAAGAGATATTCATAAGAGGTGTTGGGTAAATTGCTTCAAGCCAAATAGCATTTGAGGCTGAATTTGAAATTTTCTCAGGAGCAAGGTGTGTGGGAACCTGAGACCTTGTCTCTAGTGACTTGGTCTTGGATTGAGAAGCCTTTAATATTCCCAGGGTTGGTTGGGGTAGAACTCAGAAGGGAAGAACAGTATGTACACCCATGTAATGGATGAAGAAATTGAGGTCATTCACCATTATTATTGTCTTCCAAATATTATTGAAAGAATCAGTAACTAAAGGAATGAACCTCTACAATGACGTTAAAAAAACCAAAAACCCAGCTAAAGCAACCATTGAAATTCACATTCAAGAGTCATTAGAGCATCAAGAATGTATATGTTAGGTATGTTTACCTATAACCCTGATTTTATAGGTATAGTAATGTTTATACATATGCAATTTAATATATTTCAATAAATAACACAATACAAGTTGCTGTGAAGATTAAGTGAGATAAAGCATTAGAGCATGCCAAGTGCTTACCTCAGTACCTGGCAGGGGATAATAACGCCAGTGGCTTATGGCTAGCTTCTAGTCTGATTCGTTACTGCCTATACCATTTCAGATATTAAATATTTTAAATCCATATGATAATAATTACCAATACTCTATTGTAAACTTTCCATTTTTAATAGATATTTCTAATCTAATCATCACAGGTTATGTTTGAAGATGGTATCATTTCCATTTTACAGATGAGAAAACTGAAGCTTGAAATGTTAGTAACTTGGCCAAGTTCTAATGGCCAGCAAATGGTAGAGCTGGGATTTGAACCCCGATATCCTCTTGGCAGAGCCTTGTGATCTTAACCGTGATGCTGACATTAGGTGACCAAAGGTTGATGTGTTGTCATTATTCTCATTATATTAACTTAATTATGTTCCTGGAATGCCATGGACAATTCACTCCTTTGGAGTGGGGATGAAACTGCTGCTTGCTTCACCTGAAAGTGATAGGGTGGCCCATTTGAGAAAAGCTGAAATAGACCTGTCCTGCTTTTGTTCTCCCCATGAACTGAGTGAAGATTCCCTTGTGAGCCCAGGGAAGGAAGGTGGGCCCACAAGGAAAGCTTCTAGCTTAATGGTCTCATATCATGCCCCCACCTCAGCTCAGGACACAGGGACAAGTGCTGGATGTCCATTCTTGGAGGTTTCAGTTGTCCCATTGAGTCCTCCCTTAAAAAAATCAGTGTCACGGCTAAGCTGACACAGCCATTTGGGCAAACACCTGCTATTGCTTTGTGCTTCTGATTGCATCACATAAGGAGATCTGCCTTAATGTCTTTAAAGTTGTCTCTCTCTGTTCCTTGGTATATATCCATCCTCAGAGATCTGGAGCTGTCTAGGGGATCACTGGATCACTGGGAGCAAGCAGAATGGTAGTTAGCTAAATTGCTATGGAGGAATGAGTAAAGTAAGCCCAGAGATTTCATGATAAAAGGCAGACTAAAAGGATATACTGAAGTAATTGAAAGATAGCACTTTAGAAACCCACATCTACACTAAATGGAATAAAATGCTAATAACCAGTATATTCAGAATACACAAGGTAGAGTGATTGAGAAGCAAAAGGGCTAAAAACAAGTGAATGATAGCAATTGTGGCGATACCTGGGTAAGCTAAAATATTAAACCTGAAATGATGAAATAAGGGAATGCTAACTATAGGGGGCAGTCCAAAATTAATAATCCTGTGCAAGGGCAGAGGCAGGTCTTTGGGAAGAGGCAGTGGATGGTAGTTAAGCATTTATGTGGGTCAGGTGTCCTGCATGTACTAGTATTTTATTACTTCATTCTCACAACAATCCTGGGATGTTAGTCCATGTATTATTATCTCAATTTTATAGGTAACAATGGAGAGACTTAAGAGAGGGAAGAGAAAACTCCTCCAATTGCCTGGAATTTAGGTGGCCAAGTTGGGTTAGGAATCCAGATATATGCTCTGACCTGTAGGTTGATGTGCACATGTGCGGGGGACTTCTCAAGGGGATGTCTTTCCAGGCCTGGAGTTTGGCAGAGGAGTTCTATGGGGACTGACACCTACCTGCTGGGCAGTGAGTCCTCAGGCTCTTCCTCTGGGCTGATGTCCTCATGTCCGCTAGGTCCCTTACTCTGGTTCTCAAAGGTGAGTCTTTTGCTGCTCTGGTTTTTCTCAATGTCCTGCTCAATTATGGTGGTTCCTTTGCATGGCTTTTTCCCTAGGAGCTGCAGAAAGCTTGCCCAACTCCATGCCCTTGACCCTATGAACTTCTCCTCCATATCCTGAGAACAAATAAGGTGTATGGGCTTCATAAAAGGCCAGGTAAGGAGGACCTATGCAGTCAGGTGACAGGGCAAGTCAGGTCTAACATAAGCAGGTGTCATGCATGAAATTGTCAGGCATGTTTGTTTGTGTTCCTAATACTTGATGATTACCATTGGAGGTGTTGAAGATAAGGGACCCAGATAAGAAAATTAGATTATGAACTGAAAGGTAAAGGTAAAACAGACTGTGAAGTAGGCTGGGAATGCTGGAATTGCACATATGTATTTAAGCCCAGTCCATGTGCCACTGTATCACCAAGCTTGCCTTGATAGCTCCCATCTCCAAATCAATCCTGGAAACCCCACAGAGCTACCTTTACATTGCTTGTTATTTTCCCCTTGCATTTTAAGGATATACCTCTGTCTTCCTCCAAAGCATAGTGGCTACCTTGGGGCAGGGATTTTGATTTACTCATTTTGTTTCTTGTGAGCACAATGCCCAGTACATGTGCTATCAGATTTTCTGGGTTGGGCAATTTTGGCTTGGCTGGAAGAATGTCCAGTAAAGGGCAGAAATGTAAGAACCACTCCCCAGGGAAGGGAAGCATGATAGCATTGTGGTAGAGTAGGCAGGCTCTGGAGTCAGACCCGAGTTCAAATTCATTCTTGGTTACTTCCAGGTGTGTGATCTTGGGAAGCCTCCCCAAAGCGTTCCTCCTCTGTAAGATGGACAACTGTCAAAGAACACCCTACTTCACTGGACTAAACGAGATGACCCATATGCTGGCATGTGCCAAGTGCCCAACAGCTGTCTGCGGCTATTCTAAGGGGAGGCAGGATAAGAAAGGGGGGGGGCTGTTCTCCCACTGTGAGGCTCTGGGCCTGATGCTGAACAAAACATTGTGTGTGGTGCCACTGACTGCCATCTCTTGTTTAGGCTTGACTGGGGAAATGTTTCCTCAGGCACAGATGAGTTCAGTGAAACTGGAGGTGGATTTTGAAGAGTTTGGAGGTGCGTTGGAATTACCTAGGTCCCGAGGTCAGGGTGCAAGCCACAGAAGGGAGCCATTTGCTTGTTCCGCCACAGAACTGATTCTGACTCTGTCTCTCTTAGCCAACAGCTTCCCTGGAGGGAGGATGGGCTGTCCTCTGTCTTCCCATCTAGGAGCCTTTGGATGGAAAGCCCATTTGTCACTTCCATTTTTATGTCCCTAGCCCTCATCCCATGCACTATGCCTTGTCCTAACAGCCATTCTAAGTGCTTGTGAAAGGAATGAATTTGTGTCCTAGTTACAGCCCTGACCTCCACCAGATGCACAAGAATTGCCCTGATTTTGCAAGGAGGAATGACTACTTAGGGAAACTGAGGCACACTTCTAAGTCAGAGTCCTCTGCACTCCCCAGATTGTGATGAGACACGTGCATCTTCAGCAGTGAGAAGTGGCTTAATCTACCCAAGCTGTAAATGAGGATTTTGTCTTTATTTTAATTCCTGCTCCAGTTCTAGCCATAAACCTTTCTCAAGCTGGGGTAAGGGAAGAGCTGAGCTCCAGATAGCATCCCCCTTAGGCTTAGGGGGCTGCATAGGGCCCCTCTCCGATGGTATCTTCTCAGCTGTTTGCAAAACAGTCAGGGAGGAGGTGAAGCCCTGAGCTAGGCAGCCTGGCTGTCTCTTTAAATGCCTGGGTCTGTGTGGGAGAGGGAGGGGCCGGCTCTGGAGTGCGTGAAATTCCTGGGCTCCTCCGGCAGTCTCAGGCTCCGAGCTCAGCCCTACACATCTCCTCTTGCATGCAACTCACTGAGAGGCAGAGGCGAGCGTATCCTCCCCTTGCACGAAGCTGCCAGCATCTCGAACCACCAAGGACCTGCTTTTCGCACCTCCAACACCCTCCTCCCTTCTTCCCTGTCACTCCCTCTCAGAGAGAGAGGAAAAGAAGAGAGAAAGATTCTGGAATTTGAACCTCCCCAAAGAGAAAACAGACCCAGCAAACTCAATTGATTAAACAGCAAACAAACAGATTCCAAATCTTCTGTTCGACGGGAAAGGTAAGATTTGGGGGCAAAGGCAGGCGGGCTGTGAAAGAACTCAAAGGTGCTTCTTCGTTCCGGAGGCGGTAGCTCCGGAGAGGGTAGAAGTTTTCAGGTGGGAGCGACCAACCTAGATTCCCCCCCTCCTCCTGAATGTTGGATTGGAGAGCCTCAGCTGACCATGGGAATGGCTTTTCAACTACCTTTCCCCCACCCCTTCAGTTCTTCTGGAAGTTGAGTCCTTTTGCTCCAGAGGTGCAAAAAGTCAGAGAATGTTTGAGATTTTTTTTAAAAAAATCTTTTTAAAAAGTCTTTCTCCTATTTCCCCGGAATGGTTAGTCTAAAAGGACATGTGCCCATCAATTCATTTAGGGCAGATACTTTTTTTTCAGCACGTTGTAACCCCTTTCCCCCTTATCATAATTTCTGGGGGAAGGGGCTGATTCAAGTAAGAATGAGAAGAAGGGACACGCTGAGGATCTCAAGAAGACAAAACTGAATTGAGACAGGGATTTCCAGAGCTGTTGAGGAACTGAGGTATATACATGTGTGTGAGTGTGTTTAAGTGTGGTTTTGGGGATGGCGGTGGAGGGAGTATAAGGAGGTGGTGCTTGAGACTGAAGGTTCAGGTTGGACTCCCACTGTCTTGTGGTGAAGGTGGGCATCCTCAGAGAAGGTGAAAAGGGAGTGTGTGTGAGCAAGTGTGAGAGTGTGTGTGAGTGTATGTGTGTGTGCGCATGCACGTGTGTGCACTCCTATTTGGATCAGTTACAAGGGAACCTTTCTCTTCTGCCTTCCATTTGTTTATATTAATGATTTAGTAGCAGGCTTGCCTGAAAACTTCCACTCTGTGTAAGCACTGTGGGTTTTGCAAGCTCTCAGTGACCTTATAGGCTGGTTCGATGTATTTTTTTTCAAGGCATTGTGCTATGCCCAGAGTTTCAGCTGTTCCCCCCGCCCCTCTCTTTTTAAACCACAAAACTTAACTGCTTTAGAAACATCTTCCTGATGACAAGGGGAAAAAAATCTGTCCTCCCCAACACCCATCCCTTCTGAGGCCAGTGATGTAATACAACCTATGGGCTCGGCTGCTTTGCAGGTGACTTACCCTGTGATTACTTGTTAAAAAAAATAAATTTCTCCCTTCCTCCATTAAATGCCTTTCTCTTTGGATTTGAATGTAGGAATATTGTCATGCAGTGAGAAAATGATATTTTTGCTAACCATTTTTGGGGTCTAGGAAAACTAGGATTTCTCTCCCGTGATCATTATTTTTAAAAAATTATTTTATTGCAAAGGTCAGGGATCATCCTGAGCTAGTCTAGGATGGAGCAAGACAGTCCAGCCAAACAGGAGAACTGGGAGAGCGAGAGCCGTCACCTCCCCGCTTCCTCCGGCGATTCCCGCTTGGGGAGATAGTTTTCTTTTACCACCCCTATCCACCCCATCATTTTCCTTCTCTCTCTGCTCTGGTAGAGAGAGGGGTGCTCCTTGTCACACCTGGAAGACGGTGTCGTTTCGAGGGTCAGATGACCGTTTGCCTTTGTGATAAAGGTTTCAATGGAAATTTGAACTCCCAGCGCGCTAGGTGACTCCATACCCAGGATAGTCTATCTGGGGGCGCCTGGAGGTTAGGTCTGGGGAGCCCAAAGAAGTCGCCCTTTATGAATCTGCCATTCTGGCTAGAGCCTCCCTCCGTCATTCAAGGGCTTCTGCATCGCCTTGCAAGTTAAAATGGTCCCGCTGGTTATGATGGGCAAGTTTACCTAAGGGCTACTGGGTACGTGGTGGAGGGATGAAGGGGAGAGAGACATAGCTAGGCTGGTTTTTTTTTTTTTTAATCTTCTGGCTTAATCTGCCGAAGTCGTATTGGGGCAAACGACATTTCAGACGGGTGCTGGTTGTGCAGAGATATTCCTATTGTTTGATTTTTTTTTTTTTTTTTTGGTTGGGAGTGGAGAGTAAGGGCTCTTGGCCCATTTTTCTGCAGCCTGGGGTTCATCCTGCGAGCCAGTCTTCCTTCTAGAAGAGGGGGAAAAAGACTGGATGCTGGAAGTTCGCTATTAAAGTGAGCAACAGGGCTGGGTTAATTTTTTAAAAAACAACAACCGGACTGTGCGAATGCCCCTTTCTGGAGCTTTCTGGCCCTTTCTAGTGAAATGATAATTTTAAAAAAATTGTTTCTTAAGATGAAGGGGTCAGAAATCAAAGGGATTCTAGATTTCGAGAGACAACCGCGTCTTCGTTTCTCTGGTAGCTCCCTGTTATTAATTATTGGGGGTTTGACGGGAGGGGGGTCTGGCCTCCTTTTGTTGATTTCTTTTTAATGCCATGTTTCTACTGAATATGTTGATGATTTGCTGCTTATATAAGGGGAAGGATGTGTCGAGGTGGGTTGATGCTTGGGGTTTTGAGATCGGCTACTGAGATTGGGTGGCGGTTGGTGTGTTTGTCGATGTGCATGGTAGGAAGGTCTTTTCTTTTGGGTGCTGGGGGACAAGGGGATGGTTAGAAACGGTAGATGAGATGCCACAGGGAATGGGGACAGGAGGGGAGACGAAGGTGAGGTTGCAAGTCACCGGTTTGCAGAATTTCTGTCCTGCATCCCCCTTTCTCTCGCTCCTTGGGAAGAAAAAAAATCCATTATCTCTAAAAACACATTATTCTTCAATTGGCCTGTTAGAGAAAATAAGAGAGGGAGGGGAGGGGTTAATTTGGTGAGGGGGCTTGGTTGTAATTAGCCCACTGCTGCAAAACTGAGATACAGAAACCCATCGGCACCAGCTTTGGGGCACAGAGAGGCAGCGGAGAGATGGGGGACGGGTTGTCAGTCTTGGATGAACAGTGGAGCAGTGGGGTTGGCATTTGGGTATTGTGTGTGTTTATGTCTCTGTGTGCGTGCAATTTTCCCCACCCCGCCGCCAATTTTCCCCTCCATCCTCCCCCAATTCTGCCATGCTCTTGCCTTCTATTTCCACACACCCCTCTCCCTTACCTCCCCCCCTCCCCCTTTTCTCTAGCCCTTTCCATCTCGATGAGAAAATTCTGATTCTGATGGCTCTGCGGCTCTTTTTTCTTTCTTTCTTTCTTTCTTTCTTTCTTTTTTTTTTTGCAACACAACAGTGGTGCGATGGCCTTTCCTACATGCCACACGGATGCAGCCTTCTGATAGGAGGGCTAAGTCGGCACATCTACACACGCACTTGCACACGCTCTTACACACACACTCTCACACGGACGGACGCAGGCGACCAAAGGCTGGGTTTCATTTGGTTCCATCCCCCTTTATGGCTCTCCCCACCCCTACCTCCACCATGGCTCCTTTCCGCCCATCTTCATACGGGAAATGCGGTACCATTATCCACATCTTCTCCCCACACCGCTCTCTTCTTTCTTTTCACCATTATCCTTTCCCGAAAGCCGTGGTGTGTCGCAGTTCATAGGATTAGCATGTTGGAGGGTCTTTGGGGGAGGGGCCCTCAGAAAAAGGGGATTGGAATGGGAGTGGATGACATTAATGATTTTTTGTGTGTGTGTGCCAAATAAGCACCCGGTGATAATGATCCAATTTAACCATCCGTGTAATATATGTTTGCGGCACATCAGAGGAAGGTTACCCAGGGAAGGCAGTCTGGACTGGGTCACCTCTGTGGAGATTTGATGCCTGGGCGCTAGGACATAGCCCCCCCTCTGCCCCCCACACCCACACATGTGCACTCTCTCACATACCCCGGCACACACAGCTCTGCTCAGTGGGCTGTGTCAAGCCAGAGGGCACTGCAGAATATCCTGGGGTTGTGGAGATTTGTTGGAAGGATGGAGTGATGTCTTTGTCCCACCCGGCTCTGGCTCTACTGATGTCATCGGGTCTTGAAATTCTTGGTAGCCTTTGTGTTGTTTTCGGTGAGGGCAGGAGGGGTGTTTGTGTTGGTCTGGCGCCGGTGTGCCTCCAATTGGACAACATGGGATCGTCCACACCGAGCGTGCAGTTGGAGCCGGAGGCTGTCTGCCTCTGTGTGCTGCGTGAGCGGGTTTGTTGGGCATGTACGTGCGGATAGCTCTGGAGAGGTGTGGGGGCGCCAGGGGAGGGCAGCTTACTTTCCCTCCCTCGGAGGAGGAGGAAGGCAAAAGGCGGAGGTGTTCAGTGGGGGAGAGAGGACAGTGGAGTTTGCAGGTAGTGGAGAAGAAGGTGGAGGGGGAGAAACTGCTCTGGTCCCCAGCGGGAAGCCTGTGTGGTGAGCCTTATGAGATCCCCACGGCCCCCAAGCCAGCCCGTGGGCGGGTGGTGCGCACAAATGACTGTGGGTGGATGCAGACTGAAGGTGGGCGCAATTGAGGGCTTTCCCTGCCTTCGGGAGCTCGGGCAGAGCACAGGGGGATGGTCCCGCTCAGCATGCTCTCCGCGTTATCAGCCACCTTGCAGGTTCGGCCTCTTTGGAGGCTGCAGAGCTGCAATCGTCCTTCGCCCCACAGGACAGCAGCACAGCCCAGTGCGCTCCTGGCTCGGCTGCCTTAACTACCAGACGCCATCTTCCCTTTCCTTTGGCTGAAGGTGTGTGTCTGTATTAGCAATTATACACAAGATTGGAAAAGATGTTGTCTCAAAGAGAAAAAAATAATCCTCAGAGTAAGACGCCGGTTGTCCTTCGTTTCTGACGTCCCTCTCCCTTCCCGAGGCTGACCTTGAGGACTTAGGGAGAAGGGGTTACGTCATTGCCAGAGAAAGGGGAGAAGTGTGGAGCAGGATGCCTCAGGGGCAATGACTGTGCCAAACGCAGAGAAAAGAATGCTCTTGGGATGCCCCGGCGCATTCTCCTTAGTGACCCTTGGGTGTGCATGGGAGACTTGCCGAAGTAGAAGCACCCCTTCCAAAGCGAGCGTGAGAAATGCAGCGCTGGCCTGGTGCATCCGTCTGCTGTGTCCCCAGGTGTGCTCCTGTGTGGAGGGGGCAGCTGAGCCACAGCTCTGACCCTTGAGGCCAGCTCTGGCTGCTCTGCAGATGACCAAGTGCAGCGTTGTGCCTGGGCCAGCCACAGGTGGCAGTACTGGGTTTGGCAAGGGCTGTGCGGGCCGGCCTGCTCCTCACCCCTTCCTGCAGATTTCTGCTGTAGTGATGCCTCCTCAGAGAGGCCTCTCCTGGTTGGCTTTCTAAAATAGCCCCCTCACCCCAACTCCGGGCCACTTTCAAGCCCATTACCCTGTCTTAATCTATACCTGCTGATCACTATGTAATACCATTTCTATATGGAAGTGTTAAAGTGATCTTGTCTGTCTTCCCCTCGAGAATGCAAGCTGCAGGGCCTTTGTCTGTCTTGTTCATGGAAGTGTTCCCAGTGCCTTGGGACAAAATAGATGCTCAGCAAATATTTGGTGCTTGGAGGAAAGAACCTTACGGTCTTAGGGTTCTCTTTTCTTCTCTAGCACCTTGACGCCTGTCTTTTGGGAAAGCTGAACTTTACCTTGGGCTGTCTTATGCCTGCCTACAAATTCAAGATCTGCTAGAGGAACTGCGAATTGTTAAACTTTCTGAGTCATATAGGAAGGTCCCAGTGACTCTGCCTCCTTCACGGTCCCTCTAATGTTAGTAATCATCACCATCATCATCACAGTAGTAGTCATAGTAGTTTTAAAGCTACCATTTCTGAGGCACTTAATTTATACAAAGTTCTCTACCAAGGTTTCTTTCTTTTTTTCTTTTTTTCCCCCTTTTTTTACACTCAGTGAACAACTCAATGTAATATACTATTAATACCTCTCCTTGACAGGGGACAAGACCAAGTCATACATAAAGTAAGCTAGTAAAATGGCAGATCAAGGGTTTGAACACAGATCTATATTATTCCGGAGCCCAAGTTCATGATCCTTACTTTGTACTATTAGAGGTAAAGGGAGATGAGCTCACCATTATCTCATTCCCTTAAATACAGATGCCCTTAAATACAGATGAGAAAACTGAGACCTAGAAAGATTAAATGCTTTGTCCAAAGTTGTATGCCAATTTTGTTCTAGAGACAAAGCTGGAATCCAGGTTTCCTGACTGTCCAGGTAATTCTCTTTCCACACCATCATATTGCCTATGAGATGTGCACCCTTTCTTATTAGGTATTGCGCTGGTGGCTGCTTGGTGTCCCCTTCACTTCTCCTTCTTCCTCAGTCAGAAAGGAGTGGGGTATTGGTGAGGTTGGTGAAAGTAGTTGCCTCTGGAGAGGGCTGACTACTCCTTCAGAGCTAGAGGGAGACTGAGGGAGAATGGTGGACTCCAAGGTCCCTGCAGTGTGTGCTGGTCAAGATTGTGTTCTAAATGTGTTGGAGGAGGAGATCTGAGTGGGGTGTTCCAGGTTCTCAGTCCCTTGTAGTCCTTCCCATCAAGGTCACTCTCAGATGCAGCAGAGGCCTATTGAGAGGTCCATGCAGCTGGTGTCTGGGTCTGGATAACATGGGAGTTTGTGTGCTTCTTACTTTCTTGTTCCTCAGAAAAGGGGTACTTGGCCCAGACACTAGCTTCAGTGTGTTTTGCTCTGTTTCCAAAGGCTGGCTGGAGAACATAATGTCATGAAATGTGGATGAAGGGCTCCTATCAGTCATTCTGCCTTGGCCTTGAATCAGGGAGGGGTTAGAGGTCATACTCAAGTTGTGTGTGTGTTTTGTGGGGGGAAGAGGGGTCTGCAGTAAAATGGATCCAGAGAACCAGGGAAGTCTTAGCTTTTGCCAGAACCTTGAGACAGGGCATGCAGTCATTTCTGTATGACCATGAGATGGAGTGAGCCAATGCCCTGATTTGTAGAGACAGTCCCATTTAGGCCTTTGTCTTGGTGTAATTATTAACTCTCAGAAGTGTCCTGGTTTGGATGATAAAATATATGGTCATCCTTCTTTGAGATGACATCAACCATTTTCTGTTAATGGGATAAAGAGGGGAAAGAAGCATGCCAGAGAAGGAAATCCAATTTTAGGGCAAGCAGGTGGCTAAGAGTAGAGCCTTTCTTCAGAGACACTTATACTTGTTCACTCTTTAAAGGATTAAGATAAGAATCTTCTGACCAGTTCTACTACCAACATCACTACTACTACTATCCTAACTACTCTTACTACTTCTACTAGCCAACATTTGAGTCCTGACTGTGTGCCAAATACTATGCTCAGCACTTGGTATGTATTACCTCACTTAATCTTCCCTCAACCCTATGAAATAGGTTCTGTTATCATCTATATATTACAAAAAAGAAACTAAGGCCTAAAGAGGTTAAGTAACATGTCAAGGTCACATAGGTAGAAAGTGGCAAGGCATTTGAACCCAAGGATCCCCTAAGCCTGAGAACTCGCTGAGCAACTGATTCACTACCCAGATCTGGTGAAGATGTTTCTGCCAGTCAGAGGCACGCTAGGCTTAGGGACAGGAAGCTGCTGCCCAGGAGTGGCATTGCTGGTTACCTTTTTGATGACACTTTGGAAACTTTCCCATGGTGTCTCAGGTATGTTCTTCCCTGCTCAGGTCCCTTGTCAGAGGAGCAGTTTGGTTGTTTGGGATGATGGTAGGCTGACAGAAGGCACACAACCTGCAAACTGTCTATCTCTGCTTTGCTCTGTGACCTTGTTCCCTGATGAACCCACACTCCTCATGGCCCTTGCAAGGGCCTGGCCCTCAGTGGGAGATGCTGTTGAATGGACAGTCATCTAGTACGTGCTGTTCTCAGAGCATCGTGTTCTGCTCTATTTTCTTTAGATGGGTACTGTCCTCCCTCATTTGCCTGATGAAAAACCCAGGGGTCAGAGTGGGGTTCCATATCTAGGATAACATAGTGGGAAGTAGCAGACCCTGGGTTCAAGCCTGGGTCTGACTCCGGAATTCATGCTTTCTCTGAAATCTTGCACCGCTCTCTACCCCGAATCTTGGAAAAGGGGAGGTGGGAGTTGGAGCACCTAAAATAGGTGTGAGAGGAGCAAATTCTCCAGGGAGAGATCTTCAGGTCAGCTCTTGAGGTCTGAGGTCTGAGAGTGCCCTCTGGAGCTCCCCATCATGGTCAACCACCCCTGGGCCTCTTTCCCTCTTTCATACAAAGCAAGAGAGCTGCTGACAGTTAGGCTGGATGAGGAATGGTCTGGTTTGGAGGAAAAGGGGATATAGGACCATCCACAGCCTCACAGATAAAAGCTGTGGGGAGGTGTTCAGAGGAGGTGCCTCTTCTCCCATGGTACAGAGTACACCAAATTTCTCCTCATTCCCCATGTGTCTATGTCAGAGGGTCAAGGGTAAGAAGGGATGGGTGGTCTCTCTGCCTAGAGACAATGATGGAGGAAACAGAGGGAGGAAGCCAGGATCTCTCAAGATTAGGACTCCATGGAGGAAGGGGGAACTTTTTCTTGGTTGAGACTCAGGGAACAGCAGAGCCTTTTAGTGGCTAAAGGGATGGTCTGTAGCCCCCAAGCTGAGCTGCATTAGCTTCATTGCAGCCCCATTGAAGACTGTGTTTATTTTTCCAATAATGTGTTAATTAAACATTGATTTCCGGGTGGAGGAAAGGGAATTGGATTGCCAGAACTAAATGGAGTGAGGAGGATGGGGAGCTGGTGAGAGGGGCCCCAAGCTGGAGTCAGCATTCTTCAGCACAGCGCAGGAGGGGCAGTGTTGGGAAGCGGGGATGCCGTTTCCCTGGCTCCAAATTTGGAATTGTCAACTTCTCACGGGCCTTCAGGATTCATCCTTTCTACTCCTTGGCTACGAGAGCGAGTGGAGATGGCTCTTTGCTGCACCTCAGTTCAAGGGGGAGAAACACTTGTTACCTTCCCCAGCATCTTTGGTTTTTGAGTGACCCTGGGCTAGGCCTTGTGTTGGCAATCTACATAAGTTAGCTCACTGGTTAAGTGAACGTGAGTTAGTATTTTCATACCTCCACTTTGAAGATGAGGAAACTGAGGCTCAGAGAAGCTAAGTAGCAAGTTAGAAAAGGGCCATTAGAGGAGTAGTAAGTATCTGAGGTTGGCTCCTAAGGGTCCATGCCCCCCTCAAGGAAGGGAATAATGAAACATCTCGTGAGCAACCAAATGGACCATTTCACATATTGTCATTGGCTGAGATTGATGGAGCTTTGAATGTTCTAGCAACTGTGTTAAGTGCTTGTGTGTAAGGTTGTGAGGACACAATGAACTAGTGTGAGGTAATGTTATTCCCGTTTTACAGATGAGGAAAGTGGGGGTGGGCAGGTTAACTAACTTGCCTGAGGTCGCAGACTTGGTAAATGGAGGAACTGGGACACAACTTCAGTAAAGGGGACTTCGGGACGTTACAGTTGTGTTTTGTTGTGTCATGCACACCGAGGACACCGACGCCTGCTCACAAGTCACTTATAACTTATAAGGGATAAAGATGTGGTGGGGCTTTTAGAATGGATCCTCTGACAAGCTCCTGTGCCCCAGAAATCCAGGGTCTTGTGATGTCAACCCCAGTGTTTTTTTTTTCTCAGGCCAACCCTCTGATGGGGTAGAGGCTATTCTGAGAACTGGTAGTGTTTGTGTCTGCACTGGTGATGTGGGAGCTGGGCAGGAAGGGTAAGTTAGAGCAGTTGTTCTCAAACTTTGCTGTACACTGGAATCACCGTATCAAAATCCTAAACCTATGCTGCACCTCATATCAACTGAGTCAGAATCTTTAGGGGGAAGACCCGGCATCAGTATAGTTTAATTAAACGTTCCCACATGATTCCATAAGGCTTGCCAACCAGTGTTTCAGAACAGCCTCGCCACAAAGCAGGTGTCTGCAGGCTGGACCAGCTTTCGCTTTCAGGGTTAGGTTAGAAGTGCAGAGGTAATTGGTTATACACACACAGCCTCCAGGGGACAATGCTTACATTGATCTGTTTCTTGTCATTAGAATGACACTTTTCAGGCTTTGGCATGCACCAAAATGTCTGGGGAGTTTTAATAAAATGCATACTCTCAGGCCCCACTATAGATGGGATTTAGGAGTTCTGGAGCAGGGCCTGGGAATCTGCATTGAACTAAAGCACTTTCTGTGTATGGGTGAGGTGGTGACATCCAGGGCCAGCCCCAGAGTCCCCTGTGTTCCATGCACACACATGTGAAGTCTTTTCTCTTTGGAGGAGGAAAAGGTGAGGATAGAGACTGCTGTGGCCACCCGCTGCTCTGTGAGGTGTGACCTCCTTTGCCAAGGACTGACTGTCCACTGTGGACCTGGGGCTGCCTGTCTGCCTGGCCTGGGTCCCTGGTGCCCACCTCAGAACTGTGTTGAGTGCCCTGAGTGTGGCAGCCCTGAGGGAAGAGAGGATAAGCCTAACCTGGAAATTCAGCTCTCTTCTCAGGTTTTAAAAAAATCAGAGTTAAGTCTCTGTACAACTTGAGTGTTCGGAAGTCTGTCGGCAGCATGCATCCTGAGGCTTCCCCGGGGATCTATGAAACAGCTTCTCGGGGGCTCATTTTAAGCTTTTCTTCTAAAACTGTCAAAAAATTGAGAGTAGTCAGAGGCTCTCAAAGCTAGAAGGGACCTTGGTGATCAACCAGGCCAGCACTAATATTCTATTCATTTACTGGTATTCATGCACTTATTCACCCAACATATATTTATTAAATACCTACTCTATCCAGGCACAGTACCAGGAATGCAACCAATCAGGGGAGACATGTGGTTTATCCCTCATGGACTTTATGCTTGGGTGAAAGGGAAAATATTAAACAAAACAAAGTAATTTCTAATTACAAATTATGATGAGTGCTCTGAAGGAAGGGTACTGGGGACTCTGGAAATTATGGGGACCTAAATTGAAAGGATAAAGTCAGGGGCAGAGTAACAGCTAGAACTGATCAGGTGCTCACTCTATGCGAGCCCCGAAGGTGAGGGCCTCACATGTGTCACCTCACTGAATCCTCACAATGAGTCTTAGAGGGAGGTGCTGTTATTATAGTTTCCTTGTTACAGATGAGGAAACCGAAGCACAGAAAGGTGCCCAGGCTGGGACTAAAACTGAGGTCTGTCTGACCCTCCTCTAACATCCCACCTCCAAGTGGGAAAGTGGCTCAGGAGGACGAGTATTCATTCTGAGAACTGAAGGAGGAACTGAGGGTGAGGAAAATCAGAGAAGTTAAGAAAATGCTGGTAATCCTGGCCACATATGGAACTCTCAGATGCCAAGTAATGAGCAAAATGCTTTTCCAAAATTATCTCCCTGAATCCCCACAACTAGGGAAAGTGGAAATTCGTATCCCCTTCTGCAGATGAGGAAAGTGAGGCTTGAGAGGTTTCGCTCACAGATGGTGGGCCTCTCTGAATTCTGCCTTTTCTGGGCCACTTGGACCTGTTTGGCAGTGCTGGGAGTTCCCCCAGAGCCCACAGGCCTGCTTGTTTTGGATCAGAGAGAACCCAGAGAAGGAGGAAACAGAGGGCCTCTTTGGGGCATGGCTGCCCCTCTGTGCTGTGAGGGTTCTCCATGTTTCTTCCCTCTGAAGAGCTACCAGGCCAGCTCCTTCTAGGTCTGTTGGTCCAGGAGCCCATAGCAAATGTTTCCCTTCTGTCTCCCTCTTCTCTACCTCACCTATTGCTAATTAGTGAGATGCTTATCACCTGCAGTTACATCCCTCTTCCTCTGTCTGGTATCTTCCTGACCTTCCTCCTGGTGGGTTCACTTGAGGTCACATCTGCTTCTAAGTTGTGTGGGCCCCTTGCCCACCTTGAGCTGCTCTGTTCTGAATAGATGGGAGGTGAGCTGGGAAGAAGGACAAGAACTCAGGCCATGGACTTGGTCTAGAGCTATAAAGAGAGGCAGGAAGATGTGGGAAGAGAAAGGAGATATGATAACGGGGCACTGATCAAATATTAGTTCCTGAAAAGTTTGCCAAGATATGGAATTCACTTTTTTTCAGCCTCCTGCCCCACCCTGTGAGCAAGGGACTACACACATGTAGACAGGGGCTCCATGAGCTAAAAGCTTGTCCATGCCCTCCCCGGATTCTCTTCCAGGATTGATGGGATGGTTCTGGCAAGGTGGATGCCAGAAGTGGACAGGCTAGCTTCCTCTCTGCTTTTCTCCAGGTCTTGGAGGAATGGGGGCTGCCTCCATACTGGTCTGTGACTCTGGTGAGGTGAACACTTGAAGCCGATCACTCGACTCCCAGAAAAGGAAAGGCAGGGAAGCATTCTCTGAGAAGGGGTGGGTGTGTGGGTGGTAAGAAGTTCGGCTTCTGTGTAGGTTGTGGATTTTGGATGACAGTCACTCTTTCTTTTTTCGTATCTGTGTAGTTATTCTTTTTACACTCCTTATAAAAGTAATTTAATGATTTGATTACAAAATAATATATGTTACAGAACATGTAGAAAATACCCAAACAAAAGTCACCTCTAAGTCCCCCCCTCTATAAATTACTAATGGAAAAATTTGATTGCTGTCTTTCCAGCTTAATTTTCTAAGCAGCTACAATCTAGGGTGTGCTATTTTGTTTGCAAAGAAGTCCATTCACTAATTTAGCAAATACTAATTGAGCGTTCGCTCTGTGCCAGGCATGGAAATCATGTTTTGGAAGCTGTCACACTAGCTTGAATTTTCACCTAAAGATGCATCATGAGCACTTTTCCACAATAACTACTCATGGCGTTGAGCTTCCAGATTTAGATTTTGGGTGTAATGAGGCAGCTGGCAAATTTTGCCATCTTAGGTTTTATGTTTTAAGAAGGAAGGGAGGATTGCCAAGCCTCTCTCTCCTTGGCACCTAAAGCAGGCACCATGTTAGCCTTCTTGGGAGAAAATATGTCCCTTTACCTAGGACAGTGGTCTGCAAACTCATTAGTCAAAAGAGCCAAATATTAACAGTACAATGATTGAAATTTCTTTTGACAGCAAAAATTTTTAAACTTAAACTTCTTCTAATACCACCTTCAAAAAAGACTCGCCTAGGCCATGGTATTTTGTGGAAGAGCCACACTCATGGAGCCAGAGAGCTGCATGTGGCTCATGAGCCACACTTGCCAACCATGGACATAGGAAATAAGGAAGAGACAGAACTTACAGGGTGGGGAAAACTCTAACTCTTTTTTTTTTTTTTTAGTGTTAGAGTCTTGGATTTCTCCAGATGAAGGGTTGGGAAGGTAGGAAATTAATTTTCTTTTATAGGATCCTAGCACCTTAGAAAGTGGGTGGAGTGTTAGAGCATGGTTAGTTTACCTTCTTCAATGTAGATAGGAGGGCCAGGAGCATACAAGGACATACAAGTGACTAATGGCACAACTGGGACTGGAACCTAGGTAGCTGAGCTAGGGAGAGTTTTACAATGGTTGGGATGGATTTGATAGAAGTGGTTCAGAGAGAGCCTTTGTGGGCATGTGAAGGGACTCCAGTGGCTTGCTAGAGTTTGAATTCTGTATTTAAAGAAGGTTTGCAATCCAGTTTTGCTGTGCCGATCCTCTAGTGATTTCCTACCCCTTCCTTATTCATAGTGTTTCCCAGGCCATCATCTTTCAAAATGCACATCTGTATCCACTGAGGTTTGGGAGATGATAGAGGAAAATGCCTCTGGAAAGCCAACACTACTCATAGACCAAGCTGGCTGGGTGCAGACTTCCACAAATTCCATTTTGCAACCATCTACTGGGCACTTCCTTTACCTAGGGCATTGTGTTTAGTGCAGGGAAAGTAATGGCTGGCATTCTCTAGTGAAGGGCCTCATGAATGTATGTAATCTTAGTAGGAGGCCTGCATCTAGAATAGACGGGACCATGTGTATTTCCAGGGAGAGGATGAGGGTTTCCACAGAGAATATGGTGGTTTCCTTAGAGGGGACGCCTATGTCCTGCAGGGTAGGGAGCATGGGGAGGGGTGCAGGGGGGAGAGAGATGTGAGGAAGGCTTCATTGCAAAGGTGGAATTTGTAAAGAACAACATCAGCAGATGGGGAGAAAGACTAAGGGTGACAGGCCAAGGAAATGGCATGAGGAAAGGGAAGAAAATGAGGACTTCTCCCTAGTACACAGGAAACTGACCTTTACAGCATGTGGGTGGAGGGCTAAGTGAGGGAGGGGGGGCTGTAGAGGCATGTTTAGGCACCTTTTTGAAGAACTTGGAATAGTAGGTGTTTTAGTTAGGATGATCCCTATCACAGGATACCCAACTTAATCTCACTTACCTATAGAGAGAATTTTTTGGGGGTTATCCAATATTATCAGGGGTTCAGGCTGGCTCTGTCCATAGTAGTAAAATATCTTGGCAACTCTAGAATTCACTATTAAGAGCCAGTGAATATCACAGGATCGCACTCATTTGTGGAATATAATGAACAACACAAACTGATGAACAAAAATAGATCCAGAGACAGAGAAACATCAATCAGAATGTCAAACCTCAGGTAAGGTAGGGGATGGTGGGGGTAGGGGGAGAGGTCAACCAAAGGACTTATATGCATGCATATATGCCTAATCAATGGACACAGACAACGGGGGTGGGGGCATGAATGGGAGGTGGGGGTAATGGGGGAATAAGGACACATATGTAATACCTTAATCAACAAAGAGATTAAAAAAAAAAGAGCCAGTGAGAACTTCTCTTCAAGTAATTGAACCAATCTTGGGGTTCATTTTAGTTGGAGTAACCTAGCTCACATGCCTTTCTCTGAACCAATTAGGATGGAATGCCCCTGGAGCTGAGTGTGAGCCCTCCCACACCATGGGTGGGGATTGGAGTGGATGTTGGGAACTGTAGAATAGTGAGTAAAGGCTTTTGGATTTTAGTCTGTGTGTCCTGGGGAACATGGTATGAATTAGGGTGGCTTGTTCACCTTTGTTGTAGGAATAAAACTCCGCAGGTGGTATGGAGAAATGATTGAATTTGGCAGAACTAGGGACAAGGAGGACACTCCTGGCTGACTGGCTCTGCTCAGCCAGGTCCAGAATATAGTACATGTGGGTGCATCTGACTCATCCTGGCACCTGGTCAGGAAGGGGAAGAGGCAGAGCAAGAGGATAACTATGAAGGTCCACACCAATTTTCCTCTATCAACATTGTTCTCCTGTGGTTTGTCAGTCAGAGAAAAAGGGCTAAGTATCTTTTAGGGGAAGTATGAGGGTTGGTGCTTCTTGCAAAATATTTCTGAAGGGTGGTGTGTTGCAGGCAGAGCCTGAGGTACAGGAACCTGAGTTTATGCTATATGGATTTGAGTTTTTAATTCTTTTGGCATTGTGTACATGCACGGCTCCTCCAGGATCAGCTTTGATTGATAGGTACCTTCTCAGCACCACCGTTTCCTCAGGGATCTAATGGCTTCAGAATTGTTGTATTGTTTTCTGTGTGTATTTAGCTGACCCTCACTGGGCCAATATGTGCTCTGGACTGTGTTTGGAGAATTAATTTGCTTCCTGCCTTAGGATGTCAATAGGATGCTTTTCTTCCTGTTCTCTGGAATGGAGGCAGAAGCATTTTTTTTTTGCTAGGGGATCCTGCCCTGAGCGGGCAAAAGGGGGTTTTTCTGACTTGGTGGCTTTTCCTGCTGTGTGGGAATCTGTTTAGGTAGTTGAAAATTGAACTGGGGTAGGAGGAATAGGGGAGCAGGCTAGTGGTGGGAGCATGATGCTCTCTGGTCTCTGGATGGCTAATTGCTTTGAGCTGGCATGGCTGAGCCATAGACTTGGGGCAAAGAGCTGTGTGTGAATATTAGCATTGTCATTCATAGCCATATGGTCTTGGATATGGCTTTTAAGTTGCAGAGAATAGCTATGGAGGATATACGTCTTCCAGGACTGCCTTGGACATATGAATGTCTGTAATTTGAATTATCCCTAAGGTAACAGCAAGAATGGATCTCTAAGTCACAGAGGGACTGCTTCATGTTCACACTGTGCCCGAGCTGTTCACGTGCTATCCAGGTCCCCATGATAGCCCCTGAGGCAGGTAGAGGGCTTCACTTTATATATGAGATACATAGAATCTCAGAGAGGTTAAGTAATTTGCTTAAGGCCTCTCAGCAAGTAAGTGAGATGTAAGCCTGCATGCTCTGGGTATCAAGATATGGTGAGAAAAGCATGAGCTTTAGGGTCACGTATGCAGACGTACACAGACTTCAGGTAACTCCCTCCTTGATTTTTATCAGCTGAATAGATACTTGACATTCCAAGCCTAAGTGTCTCCATCTATCAATCAGAGGGGATGACATAATTTTTGTAGTTGAGGAGGGGTCAGAATCAAGTGACTTGTCTGAGGCCCTCTAACTAGTAGTTGATCCAACCAGGATTGAAAACCAAGTGGTCTGACACCAGATCCACACTCTATTCCACTCTTCACACCACTTTGTGGTTCTGGCTGGTATATGGGAGCCATGGGCATGGTAGTAATTCTGATGATGATTTTTATTTTGTACTGATCTGATTCTGCTAATAGAAAGCTTCTGATTCTTGTGGTGGATAGGACAGGCAAGAAGATTTTATTTTCACCTTTGTTCTTTCCTCCTAATACGTCTACCAGGGTTTTCTTGGGAGTAGGAGTCAAAGAAATAAGACCAGGTTGAATGGAAGGGTGAGCTGTTAGGATGTCAGGTTTTGGGGTAGATCAAGCTAGGAGGTAAAATGTCATCAGAAAGCTGAGTAGATCATGCTAGAATCTTTTACATGTGCCAAGGAAGAAGGGAAGCCTCTAGGTGGAATTGGGGAACTTGGCTTACTGTGTGCTGTTGAAATTTTCTAAAGTGAATATTTAGAAAACTATCTCGTAGAGAGCACCCCTGTGCCATATGACTGTGCTACTGGCACCCCTGTGGGGTTGATATGGTTACCCTCATTTTAGAGATGGAGGAAAAGGATGGGTGGATTAAATTGCTCATGCTCTCCAGCCACTGAGTATCAGAACCAGGATTCAAAATGGAACTACAGGATCTAAGACCCACTTTAAAATACCCGTGTTCAGGAATGCTCACTCTTTCCACATAGCTCCCAGTCTCAAAAATTCTATCTAACTTCCATCCTCTGAGGTTGAGAAAACTGATCCATAAAAGCAAAATGATTTGACCAAGGTCCCACAGTGGGGAGAGCATCTGAGGTTAATGTCATGGCACCTCCAAACTCCTGGTTACCTCCCAAGAGCAGACACCTGGAATGCCTGCCCAGACAGAGGAATAATAACAACTGATGGGGAAAATAGAGCTACAGTGCTGCAGGCTAATGTTTAGAGCCTGATGTCATATCCCTTGGAGGTTTGGAGGGTGTGGGGGAATCAGGAAACCAAAGCAGAAGCCCATGCATAAGAGCTAGACATCAATCAGTATGAGACCTGGATGCCACAGATGTTAAGGTGACAAGAAGAATTGCAGACCTCATAGGTAGGTGTGCTCAGCTTATTGAACATGGAAGGCACATGCTGTCATGTTAATTGAGTTATTGGGCATGTGGTTACTATAATCTGGATTTTTTAAAAGCCTGAGACATGTGCTGTGGAATCAGACAGATCCAGCTATAAATGCGAGTGAGTCTGTTCTGTGTGCTCAAACTTGGTGTAAGTCACTTCCTGTCTCAGAATCTCAGATTTGTCATTTTAAATACAGGAAAAAAGTCACAGCCATTCCACAGAGTGGTTAAGAATATTAGATGAGGAACTGTAGATAAACTGCTCAGTTTAGTGCTTTCAGAACTATATGTCCAGCTAGGACCTCTCACTTAAACTTAAATTTAATAGAACCACCTGCTTGATTTTCATCTCTACCTGCTTGTCTTATACTAATTTGATCAAATCTTACATGCTTTAACATCTTTTACTTCCTGCTGTGCCCTTCTCTGCCTAGTCTTCTTGTTTTAGAAGCAGCAACTCCATCCTCCTAGTTACACCTAGCACACTTAGAATTGCATGGACTCCTTTTGTCTATCATGCCCCATGTTTAATCTGTCAGCAAAGCTTGTAGGCTGTCCCTTGAAAAATGGACCAAGAACATGACCACACTCTTTAATCTGGTCATCCAAACCACTGCTACCACCTCTCGTCTGGATTATTGTACTGTCTTCCTTACTGGACTCTTGCTTCCACTTTGACTCCTTACATTTTTTATTCTTCACCCAGCAGAATGGAATGATCTTTAAGATGAAAGTCAAGATATGTAACGCTCAGAATTCTCCAGTGGCTTCCCATGCCACTCAAAGTGAGCCCCTGTGTCCTCAGTATGACCTGGGAAGCCCAGAATTTTCCATTCCCCTCTCCTTCAACTCTCTTCACTTGAGCTATTCCAGTTGCTAAGCCCAGTCTAGCCTCCAAGCCTTTGTCTGGGCTGTTTCCCTCTCCAGGTATCTGCACAAATGAATCCAATTGGGCAAACATAACCTAGGCATCTTCCCGGAATAGTATTTTCCTCTTCAACACTCTCATCCCCCTCCTTACTTAATTTTCATAGCACCTAACTCCACCTGACATAGTACATAGTGTTTATGTTGCTTATTGTCTGTCTGCCTGAATAGGACCTTGTCACCTCAAGGGCTGGCTTGGACTTTGTTTTGTGCACACATGGCATCTTGTATGGGGTGAGTACTCATTGAACACCTGCTTCATGGATGGTGCTTGTCCTTCCACAATCAGGTACCTTGTGATATGGAACCACTTGTTGCCTAGACCTTGAGGGTCCAATGAGAATGTTTCATCACCCTTAGTTCTCTTTCATGAACTATCTTCTAGAAGCAAGGCCTGGGAATTTTTGGAATAGCTTTATATTTTTTTTCATTTTAGCAAGGAATACATGTGCCATGTATACTGGAAAATATAACAGATACTGGAAAAGCAATCCAGAAAACAGAGAAAAGCATGAAGGAGAAAATGAAGCTCACTTGGAATCTCACCTCCCAGAGAGAACCACTGTTACCACCTAGATTCCTACCCTTCAGGCTTTCCTTGGGGAGAGGAGTGAATTGGGAGGGGCATTCTACAAAAGAAGGGTATTAGTAAGGAAACTGATGGCAAAGGCACAATGACAACCAGCAGTGTTGTCTGATAGAAAGGGTTTGAGTAGGAATTGGAAGAATTTGGCCTCCATCAGTGACTCTCTTTTATATCCAGTAGTCCCCTCTTATCCTTGGAGGATGTGTGCTAAGACCACCAGTGGGTGCCTGAAACTGTGGATACTATCAAACCCTTTTTATCCTATGCTTTTTCCTATACATACATCTATATATATAAAAACCTAAGTGATCATTGCAACCAAACAGACAACTGAACAGGCTGCGTGGGGCGACCAGGCTGGGGCAGGGGGGGGGGCGGGGGTCAGTGAGGGGCAACCAAATGACCGAGCAACAGGTTGTATGGGGTGACCAGGCTGGCAGGAGGGTTAGTGAGTGGCGACCAAATGACCAAGCAGCAGGCTGTGTGGGGTGACCAAGTCGGCACGGGGGTTAGTGAGGGGTTATCAAATGACTGAGCAGCAGGCTGCATGGGGCAACCAGGCCAGAAGGGATGGTAGTGAGGGGCAACCAAACGGCTGAACAGCAGACTGTGTGGGGCAACCAGGCCCATGGGGGGGGGGGGAGTTAGTGAGGGGTGACCAAACAGCAGGCTGTGTGGGGTGACCAGGCCAGCAGGGGGGGTCAGTTGGGGGTAACCAGGCTGGCAGGGGGGCAGTGAGAGGTGGCCAGGCTGGCAGAGGGGGGCAGTAAGGGGTGACCAGGTTGGCAGGGGAGCAGTTGGGCGCGACCAGGCTGGCATGGGGGACAGTAAGGAGCAACAGGGCAGGTGGGTGGGGACAGTTAGGAGCAACCAGGCCTGCTAAGGGGTGGTAGTTTGGGGCAACCAGGCTGGCAGGGGGGCTGTAAGGGGTAACCAGGCTGGGGAGGGCAGTTAGGAGCAACCAGGCTGGCAAGTGGGCTGTAAGGTGTGACCAGACTGGCAAGAGGGGGGGGGTAGTTAGGAGCAACCAGGCTGGGGGGGCAGTTGGGGGTAATAATCAAATAGAACAATTATAACAATACTAGAAGCCTGGTGCATGGATTTGTGCATGGGGGTGGGGGGAAGTGGGAGTCCCTCAGCCTAGTCTGCCACCTCTCAAAATCTGGGACCCTCCAGGGGATCTCTGACTGACATTTTTTGAACATCCTTTAAGGGATGTAGCAATGCACCAAGTGTTAGGTGGCCAGGAAGGAGCCCAAGCTGGTGCTGTTCCGCTTGCACTCATCCTGGCACACTGTGCCTCCTGCTGCCACTCCATAGTGCTGCCATGGAGTTTGGAGTGGCTCCGCCACCACAACTGCGCTCCTCAGCCATGAGCCCAGCTTCTGGCTGAATAGTGCTCCGCCTGTGGGAGTGAACTGACCACCAGGGGGCAGCTCCTGCATTGATTGTCTCTCCCTGGTGGTCAGTGCGCGTCATAGAGACTGGTCGACCAGTCGTTTGGTCGCAACAACAACACAATTATATATATATATATTGTGTGTGTGTGTGTGTGTGTGTGTGTGTGTGTGTGTGTGTGAGAGAGAGAGAGAGAGAGAGAGAGAGAGAGAGAGAGAGAGAGATTGAGACTACAATAAGAGATATAAGTGAATGTAGTCTTGCTCTTTCTCTCTCATCACCAAGAAGTCTCCTAAGTGATTAATGGGCAGGTTGCATATACAGCGTTATACACTAGACAAAGAGATGATTCACAGCCAGCACAAGAAATTTCATTGTTCTACTCAGAATGGTGAGCAATTTAAAATGTATGAATTGTTTATTTCTAGAATTTTCTATTTAATATTTTTAGACACGCAGTTCTGTGGGTAACTGAAACTGCAGGAAGAGACTGCAAGTAAGGAAGGATATCTATAAGGAACTTTTCATGCAGTATCTCACTCATTGACTTCCAATGCAGTCGTGTGCGGCAGGGGGGACATTAAGGAGCAACAGGGCAGGTGGGTGGGGGCAGTTAGGTAACTTGTGAATTACATTGTACAGATCAGAGTCTGGAGGCTTGGTGGGGTCATGTGACACCCCCAGGTCTACCCCCTTTGGAGGGTACAGACCTGAACCAAGTCTGTGTGACTCCAGAGCTTAACCACCTAACCATGATGCAATGTGCCCCCCAAGCAGTCAGAATGGAGGGGCAGGTGGGCCAACATGGAAGTGCATTTGAGGAAGCTGAGGGGGGAGGCTGGACTTTCTAGGAGAGGACCCATTTGGGGATCCTCCAGCCCCTGCAGTTGCTCTGCTGTGTGGCCAGATGGGCTGAGAGCCTGGTTCTGTGTCTTGGGCTGAGAGGTTGGCTTCTAGACACATCCAGTAATGGTGCAATGGAATTAGGAGTTTGGAGTTAGTGCCACCAGTGTGAAATAATGAAGAAAATATTCAGACGTGACTGCAGACAGTTACGCACACCACCTCTAGCTCACTTGTAGACTTCTAGAAACTGGGGTGAGCAGGGTTATCAGATCATCCCTTCTTCTCTTCAAGCTGTGTGCAAACTCTGAGAATTTGGCCCTGGTGATGGGGGCTGGTGGGGTGGGAGGGTTGTCCTTTGCATCCATGAAGAGAAGACCATTCCAGCCAGGCCAGTGGACTGAGGTGCAGACTCTTAATGTTCCTGTGGGCGGTGCCATCTGGTCTCAGAGAGGGATCTGAGTTACAGCCCTGCTTTCTTCTGCTGCTCTAAGCATGCTGTGTATGTGTGTGAACGTGTGCATGTGCAGAGTATGTGTTGTTTGGATATTGTTACACTGCTTAAGGGCAGGAGATGGCTCCTGGGAATTAATGCTGTTCAGATGTTAAACTGATACACTCAGATCTTATCTGCACAGTGAGGAGATGCCTATGGTTTCATTGTCGCTTGAGTCTTGAGACCTGAATGGGAAGGAGGGTGAGGGGAATTCTTAACTAGTGGTGTGGTGGTGCAGGGTTTGAATGTGCTTATTTATTATTTGGGTGGGCAGAAAATATTGAACTCATTATTGCCCTGCAAAAACAGCCTATCTTTTAGTTCTGTTTCTCTGGGAGAAAGAAGTCCTCTTGGACTCCATTCACTCAACAAATCTTTATTGAGTACCTGCTGAGTCCAGACACTGTGCTAGGTACCAGAGATGCTGTAAACAGCACTATAAATAGCAGGCAGTGGTATGGGTGACAGCTGGCAGAGTTGTGACATATTTTGGTGGTACCATTGGCTGGAATTGATGATGAACTGGATATAGGGTGTGAGAGAGATTGGTGTGGAGGACGCCTCCCAGGGTGTTGATGTGAGTAGCCATCAGGAGCTTGGCACCAGATCTCCTCTCCCAGGGAGGGTGGCATGGCTCCAGATCACTGGGGCAGATTTCACATATTTCAGCAAAGGGAGGGATAGGAGAGGCCTCAGGAGCTGACAACCAATGAGCCTGAACATACACATTTTTCTCTTCCTTCCAAGGAGGTGCCAGTCAGCAGTACTTCCTGATTTCTCCTCAATCTGTCCAATGCCTCTTCCCTTCCTAACCCACCACCTCTATGTGGAATAATAATGTAGGGAGGAGAAATTGACTTTCAAAAACATTTACCAAGCTGAGGAAAACTTTAGAAAGTTTCAGATCCAGGTCGAATTCTGATAATGTGGATATCATTGTTACAGATGACTCCAGCTGATCTGATTATCTTTCAAACAGTTATGGAATTAAAAAATATTAGTGCTAAAATGAAACTTTAGAGCTTGTTTAATTTAACCACCCATTCTATGGATACATAAACTGAGGCTCAAGGAGATGAAGGATTTTATAAGGTCACACAGCAGGTTTGTCTGGCTGGACATCAGGATTCAACATAGTTTAAGTAACTTTAAAGTTGAGGAGGGGAGGCTGGAAAAGCACCAAGTGAAGGATCCCAAAGAGTCAGGGCAGCTATTTAGGAAGTGTAGGCTTGCCCAGGAATATGTTGCAAATAGCATTGGCTCTCTCTTTCATTAAGAAACTTGAGTATCACGTGGAAGTGAGACTGAAGGGGTCAAGGTTGCAGCCAAATTGACTAGAAGATGGAGTTCCAGGTTATCTGTCAATCCATGCCCTTAGAAAGCCCTTTCCACAGGCACTGGGGGCATTGATGTGTGGTGTCTTGAAGGCCATTCTCTTTGTGTCTCTCCTGCCTCACCCAACCTCTTCTGCTAGACTTGGTATTCTAGTACCTGTTTTCTGCAGTTGGTCATCAGGCAAATTCTCCCCTTATGTCTCTAGAATTTGACCTATATACATAGAGGGGAGACTCTGCCTGTGCTACAGTCCAGTGGAGATGATTCAAGCTGGTTTTGGGTCACGAGCATGGCATTCAACCCACATCAGTCTGTTCCTTCAATGATAATGGTTTTCTGGGAGTAATGGGCTGAGTACAGTGGTGAGAACCACAGATTATTCCATTGTGGCATTGCTTTGGCATTTTATAGGCAATGTGGTATCTGCATATAGAGAATTGCAAAATTTTTTAGGGGTCACATCTGGCATTTCTTGTGTCTTGTCTAGCCGAGTTGGGAGAGGGTCAGGGCTGTGTTTTCTGGCTGCCATCTGGATAGAATCCATTGGGATACAGCCCTTTGGGGAGATAGAGCCCTGATAGCCACTTTGACCTCTTGACCTCTGATGTGCTACCTCTCAGCTTTGGAGCAGCTGAGGCTCAATGGCTTAGAATGTAGAAGCCTTGAATGTATGGGCAAGTTGGAGTCATTGGTACCTTTGCTTACTGTGATCAGGCTGCTTGACCTGAAATAGTCTGGCAGCATCTGAAAGAAGATAGGAAGACAGACTAATCTATCATGTTGGCCTGGAACCTCGGCTAGAGTAAGAGAGCCACCCAAGTTGGGTGGACTAAAGGGAGGAGAGTAGAGATAGCCCAGAATGAGCAGAGGGGCTCCAGTGATAAATGGCTAAGTGGAGGGCACAGCACTTGAAGAATAGGACAGGATCCTCCTGCATCCTAGGGTAATTATCTTGGTCCCCATCCTGGTCAGTATCAGACTGGGCCTGCATTTTAAACTTGAGTCCTCTCAGGGGTCCAGCCTGCAATCTATACCCCGGCTGGCGCTGACCCCTTGGCACTGGGCTGAGCGTCATTTGTCTTTGTGTCTGATCTGCAATGTGTGCAGATGCAGAAGTAACTCAATTGATGACCTGTCTTTCGGAGCACTCAGGGGATCCTGGGAGGCTCAGTTGCTCAGACATTTCGGAGGTGTTAAGCGCTTGGTAGAGATCTGCATATGGAGGTTAATTATGACTCCTCCCCCCGCCCCTATTCTTTTTTTCTTCCGTCTGGTAACTTTGTCTCAATTTAAACAAGTTTTAAATCCCAAGCTGAGATAATGCTTAAGGACTACAGTTCTTAAAAATGAGTTCCCAGGAAAAGCAAGGAAAATTAACACAAAGGGGTTAGTATGTACCAGGCACTGTGCTAGACACTTTTACTTGCATTATTCATTTGTTTCTTCACAGTGATCTTGGAGGATGTTGCTTCACTCATTCCTTCCTGCCTTCATTCATTCAGTGTTTGTTGAGCTCTAACGTGTGCAAGGCAGCATTCTAGGCTCTGGGGATACAGCTGAGTATAAGGCAGACCAGGTTTTCTGTTTTCATACAGCTGAGATTCTAATGAGAAAGGTGCTAGACAATAAACACATAAATATTAGACAATTTCATACAGAAGTGACTGCCAGGAGGAAAATAAAATAAATATAGGGCAGGTGGGTAACTTTGGAGAGGTTCAGGGAAAGCCATCGGAGGAGATGAGCTAAGATAAGATCTGAATGATGCGAAAGCCAGAGAAAAGCTGGGATGGGGGATGCAGTGCTGGGAACAGTAAATGCAGGTATCCTGAGTGGGAGTGACTTAGGCCAGAGTGAGAAGAGACGGTTTTGTTCCCTCTACTTTCCACATGAGGAAACTGAACCTTACAACCCAGCTTGCCCATTATTATTCCACTAACTAGAGTAGATCTTCTCAGTCCAAACCTATAGTCTTTCCATTATAACCTTCTACCATCAATAAACTGCTAGCTGTGCTCATTTGTAACAAAGTCCATTGCATGCATCACCTTATTCCATCTGTGAAAACTATTATTAGCCCTATTTTACAGATGAGGAAACTAAACTCAGATCTCATCAAGTCACTTATCCAAGTCATACAACTGAAAATTGGAGAAGGTGGATTCAAACTTGGGTCTGTGTGATTGACTGTCCTATTCAGTTACCACACCAAGGGAAGGTGGACTCCATGCCTGAGGACCAGGGGAAACTTCCCCCACTTTTAGAGATGATACAAATACATGCTAAGGAATTTGATGCTTTTCCCATGTCACCTAGCCAGAAAGTGTAGGGTGGGGACTGACGTTTAGGTCTTATACCTTGTGGGTAGGCTCCTTTTGCTCTAAACATTGCCCTTACCCATGCCTGGTGGCCATGAGGGACTGCTTGGCAGTGTCATGGCTGCTCAGAGGCATACTTGCCACTGTTTGGCATAGAGGACACATTCCCAGACTTAGGTGTAGGCTCCTTAAAAGGTAAATAATCTGAAAATAGATGCTGAGCACCTGCTATGGGTTAGGAATGATGCTAAACACTGTGTAAGAACAAAATGAGGTGAGCTATTTGGTGCATCATGGTATGGGAAATATTCACACACAGGAGCCAGAAGTGCTTGACCCCACCTTGCTTCTTGTGCTGAGGAGAAAAGACCAATTAGATACCATTCTTGTCCTAAAGATCTCACAACACAGGTGAGAAGAAAGACAATCAATATAACCATAATATGTTGTCATAGGACTGATTTATTCCTTTATTAAGTCACCAACTGTTGAGTTTCAGTGCAGGCCAGGTATTGTGGTAGGTGCAAGGGGTACAGTGAGTGGTAAGGGCCCAACAAATCCTGTTCTTCATGAAGCTTAAAGTTGGGGGCTGAGAGAGGTACTGAAGTACTAAAAATCTGAGTACTGACTGAGATAAAGCTATGAAGTAAATGTATAGGAAGGTCTGTCTTATTTGAGTGCATTGGAGGAGGCTTCCCTTGGGAAGAAATGCTGTGAACAGATGGATGAATTGAAGTCTCCAAGGAAGGCAGCCATAGGTTACTGAAGGAGCACCAAGGAGGTCACCTACCCAACTTGGGGGTATAGGTCAGGCCTTCTCCAGGTGGTGACACAGCCTTGGTTTTAAGGAAGCCTGCCAGGCAAGTGGGAGGCTGAGATTCAGGGCTAGAGGGTGTGTCATAGGCAGTGGGAGCGGCGTGTCACGAACATATATTTTGGCACCACTCTGCGTAATTGCCTGAGGAGACCTTTCTGTCTCACCTACCGGAAACTGCAGAAGTGTAGCAGTTTGCTTATGTTTTGAATGTCTGTTCTCCAGCTCTTTCCTTTGAACTCTGCCCACGGCTCCATTGCTAGCATATGCCATTGCTAGCATATAAATGATCCAGCAGACCTCGGCCCTTGCCAGTCAGCCTGTTTGCGCAGTGACGCATGCATAATCAATATAGGAGGCTGCCCCTGCCTTTAGCTGGGTGCTCGGGAAGACCCTCTGTTTTCATGGAACCCAATTCTATGCTGGATTTTCTTTTCCCTGTTTCCTTCCTTCTCACTTTTTGTGGCTTCCACCCATCTCTGTAAGGCTGCATAGCAGGATTTTGCAGGTTGGCCACAGTTCCTGTGACTGCCCCAAACTCTCATGTCCAACAGCTGGGGAGGTGCTGGATTGTGCCTTAGATAAACCTGGAGAACTCCTAAAACATGGGCAGGCTGTGTCTTTCTCTCACTTTTTTTCATGCTGTTTTGGGCACTCCTGGGGTCCTGGCCATTTCTAAAGAGTCCAAGGCTTGGGAGAAAGGCTGGAAAGAGAGAGTATGAGCACCCTTGTTTCTTTCCTGGTGAGGCTTTACTGGGTGGTATTTACCATCTTGCCTCCTCCTCATTGGGTGAGAGGAGCTGGGTTGGCCCTGACATGCCCCCCTTGCCTAAGTGCCCATGATCCAGCATTCTCTCTTTGAGACATCACTGTGGTTATTTTCTTTCCATTCCATCCTCCTTTCCTGCTCAGGTCAGGAAGGATAGGGAATGGCTTCTAAATCACCTTCAATCTGTAGCAGATGTGGTTCCCTCATCTGATCCCTTCCCCTCTCCATCCTTTCTTATTTTCCATTCTGAAACATCACTTAAGCACTGCCCGTATATTAAAAACAATCATGAACCACTCCATAGCTCCTCTAACTCAGAAGGGACTTTGGGAAATGTTTTCATTTGAGGAATGAATAGGACCCAGATGGAATCTGTGCCCACTTTTGGAAGCTCCAGAACAAGGCTCTGCTCATCACATTTGTTCTTGGGCTGCTGTGATGCTGGTCACAAAGCTAAGGTCTTGGCACAGCTCTGGACAGGGAAGTGCTCTGCTGGCCTGGGTTCTGCCTGGCACGTGAGTGTGGCTTTCTTTTGTTCCCCTCCTTGCTCAGCCACACCCTCTTCCCAGCTGCCCTTCCAGTCACCTTGTTGATTAATGGGACAGTAGCCCTGCTTTGTATATTGTCATCTGGCTTGTATCAGTCGTGAGGGCCCACACCTGCCCAGCCAAATTCTGTCCTACAGTTGAGAACTTAATAAAGATGAGTCAACTGATGGTCCCGCTCCCTCAGGAGCTTGAATTGGGAAACTGAGTTGGACCTAAGCTCAAAGATCATGATTTAACTGAGGTTAGGAGACAATGACCAACAAACAGGGGAGAATGGAACATGAATCAAAAGCAAAGCAACCATGACATGAAGGGGAAAAAAAGAGAAAAGAGGGTATAAAGATTTCCTTTGCTGATGGCTTAGTGGTCCTAGCCTCTTCTCCCAACAATCCCTTATCTTAACTACAGTTGGAGGGGGTCTTTGTTTCCTGCAAATCTAAGGTATATTAAACAGTCCATATCTTCTTTGGGTTGTCAGCCTTGAATTGAGGGCAGCAGAACAGAATGTTCTCAGATGGATAGTGGGGAGCAAGTTTTAGAGCTGTGTTTCATTTCAGGTCACCCCAGTCAAACTTTGGATGTTGGCTCATTTCCTGTAGTTGGAGAAAATTCCTGGACTATTCCTTAGCTTGGTTTCCCGCTGGCAGACTCCTGTTGGGGCCAGGGTGTGTGTGTATGTGGGTCATACTAATGGAGGGGAAAAAACCTCTGGCTGGTCCTGGGCTTTGGGAAAGGACTCCTGGTTCCAAGAAAAGTTCTAGTGATGCCAGAAATGGGCAAAGCATTGAGGTCATCAGGAGCATATTGTCAGAGCCTGTATTGTAGCTAAACATGGACTTTAGTGAGCCTTGCTGGTGTTGCTCAGTGGTTGAGCATCGACCCATGAACTAAGAGGTCACTGTTTCACTTACCAGTCAGGACACTGCCCAGGTTGTAGGCTTCATTCCCGGTGGAGGGTGTGCAGCGGGTAGGCAGTAAATGATTCTTTCTCATCGTTGATAGTTCTCTGTTAATTATGTTTCTCTCTCTCTCTCTGCCTTCCTCTCTCTGAAATAAATAAGAAGCATATATTTTAAAAATGAACTTTAGTGAGAGGCCAAGATGCTAGATCCTGCCCAGAGCTACTGGTGGTTGGGTGCAGAGTGAGTAAGCACCTGGGATGCTCACAGATATATCTGGCCAGTTTGTCCACCAGGGTCCTTGTTGAACTTGAGGCCCTTTCCCCAAGGCCTTTGAAATGTGGCAGCTTGAGCAGGCGTAGGGCCTTCTGGGGTTCCTAGATCATAACAATAGTAAGAGTGGCATACAGCTATTGTGCCAGTTGCTCTGCTAAGCCTTTCACAGGCATCTCTTTTCTTCATTGTTATGAAGAGAGCTTGAGACAGGTATCATTATTTCTCCATATTATAGATGAGGAGACTGGAATGTAGATAATGACATAAGTGACTATCCATAGGCAAATGGCTAGCTCGTGGTGAGCAGACCATGATCCCCGCCTCTCTGACCACATGGGCATGCTGGGATCTCAGCTGGGTTCTCATTTCACTCTGGCTGTGTCCCAGGAGGTTTGCTGAGCCCAGAGGGCTGCCTTGCTGGAGGACACCTGTTGACATGAGCAGCTGCCGTGACCTTTCTGAGGCAGAGGCAACCCCACCTGCTCTGAGCCAGAGACAAAATGCATTATGTAGGAGAGTTTGTCCCCCTGGGAGGGATGTCATAGACTTTTGTACCTGCAGCAGGGGAGTGCCAGCTGCTTCTGGAAATGAAGTAAAGCCCTGCAAGTTGGGAACGGATGGAGGACACCAGGGTGTGGGCTGTCTTGGGGTCCCCCCACCAGATTGTGATAACTCCTGGGGTCCATCAATCCCTGGCAAAACGGGTGAAAGTGGGGACATTTCAGGAATGTTTGCTGAATGGATGGTGGTTGGAAACTCCTCGCTGGTTCATCTGCTGTATCTGGATTGAGGGAACTTCATGCACAACGGCAGGCTGTCTTGGGAAGAGGGCCAGCCTGAATCTCCAGCCATCTGTTAATGGGGCAATCGATTATGTTGTAGCAGGAGCCAGTCATCTTAATTGGGCAGAACCATCAGATAAGGCTACGGCCGTGGTAGGAGACTGAATAGGGGTGAACACACAGCTTGGAGGTAGGGGACCTGTGGAAATGGAGTGGCAGTCCTAAGGAAACTCAAGTGCACATGTCAGCATGGGTCCCAGGGTCCCCTGAGGATGTGTGTGCAATGCATATTGTTGGGTCTTACCCCAGACTTCCTGACTCTGAAACTCTGGGGATGGGGCCCAGCAAGCTGCATTTTAAACCCTCTTCCTGGTGATCCTGAGTCCACTAATGGTTAAGAATCACAGCTGTAGCATGAGCCAGGGTAAGTGGTGGCCTAGACAGCCTGTGGCTCTCAGTGTGAGAGAAACTCCTGAACGTGCTGGCTTCCTATTGTGGAATGAGAACTATACTTAATAAATCCTCTTTGGATTTAATTCAATTAACAATAGCCATTCTCTGGTGATTTCAGGCAAAGTTCCCCTGGTCAAGTGACCCAACCCACCCACACCACACAAAAAAGTTGCATTGGAGGCGATCTATGACTTGATAGTAGATTTTGGCAGGTATTTCCTAAAGGGGGTCGGGTGTTGTTGAATGAGAACCTGCAATGGGGTCTTGGCCCCACCATCCACTAGTCTCGTGGGCTGTGGCACACCTCTTCCTGGCTCCCAGGCTCAGGTTCTTCATCTGTGCAATGAGGATAGGTTTGGAACTCGCGGAGATTCCTTCTTGTGGTGACACACCATACTTCTCAAAGATGTCCCAAGAAAAGGCCATGGTTGCATCATGCTGAAAACAGAAGTGTTGATGCTGTCACATTTTAAGCATTAATATTGAAAGCGACAGCCTGCTGACCATCTGGAAGAATCTCCCAGGACACTGACAGCCCTGGACTCTGCTAGGAAAACAGCATTTTAGGACAGGTGCCTCATTAATATAGTAGGAATGACTTCCTGTGAATGCAGCCAGGTAGGCATCCTGACTTTGGATCAGGCTAACCTTTCCACACCACTAAGCCTATGGAGGACAGAGGTTAATCTACCAAAGGTCGTTTCCAGCCCCATGTCTTCCTGGGCCTGAGCTTTCTGGGACTCATGCACTGATGGCTCCCCTGGGTGACTTGACTGGATATGTGTGCCAAGCTTTGGAGCAGTGGCCGGGAAGATGGTGGAGAAACACCCAGCCTGCAGTGTTCCTCCTTGGCTAAGGACACTGTGCAGGCGAAGGGGTGTTGTGGGGGAGTGAGAAGAAGGAGGTGGGAGCAGGGGTGCCTGCACCCAGGACGGTTTGTACTCCTTTGCTTCATCGGGAATTTGGCATCAGAGGCAGAGAACACATACAAATCTGCTGCAATTGACCTTTTAAAGCCAAACCAACTTGAGTGTTTGCCACACGCAGGGCCTACTGACAAGTCTTGGGCTGGAGTCATAAGATGCAGGAGAAATAGCATCTTCGGAAGGGAGCTCGGAGCTGATGAGAGATGGTGCTGGACAGAGCCAGAGAGGCTGTGACATTGTCAGACACTCACAGGCTGCTCTCCCTCCTTCTCAGAGATGTGACCCCATGGCCCTGAGGCAGCCCAAGGAGAAAGTGCGACTGGGGTGCAGCATTAAAACCTCTGAGTGAGGTCATCAGGGGGCGAAACAGGTTATAGCAACAAAGACCTCTAAGGTCCAGGTCAGGCAAGGGCCTTGGTCAGGGGGAAGAATGTGTGGCAAAGTCAGATGCAGCCCAGAATAGAAGAAACTTCCATAGCAGCTCCCCTTTTATTGCCCCTGAACCTCCTTTTCCACCACTATCTTGGGAGATGTGATGCCACTGTGGATGAGTCTCATCCCGGCTTCCAGGATGCCATCCTGAGTGGAGTAGAAGGGAAACAAAAAGCTGAGTGAGGCCCTGCTGGTGGGGTGGCTCAGTGGTTTAGCCCTATAACTTATGAACCAGGAGGTTATGGTTCTATTCCTGATTAGAGCACATGCCCAGGTTGCAGATCCCCAGTAGAGGGCATGCAGGAGGCAGCTGATCAATGATTCTCTCTCATCATTGATGTTTCTGTCTCTCTCTCCTTCTCCCTTCCTCTCTGAAAAAATAAAAGAAGACTATGTAATTTGAAACCAGCATGACTCAATTTCTCTGCCTGAAAATGCAAGGAACACCTGTGCCTGTCTCCAGCCAGAGATGATTTGAATACATCTTTAAAATTGAAAGGAAATGTGAAATGAAGAAATTGAAATTAGCCTCTGCAAAAGGACTTTGTTGATCCCCTGTCAGTTAAAGATGTTGCCACATTATTTTGCTGTTTCTGGGGATGTCTAGAGTAAAATGGTGGGACTTTTGTCAAGGGGTTGGTCTGACCATAATCAGAAGGTACCACTGGACGCTTCCCTGGAAGGTCACCTGTCAGGACTCTAAAGTGGGAAGTTCAACTAGGGAACCTTAACATTCCTCCCAACTCTTATTTCAGATTCTTTTTTTAACTCTTTGTTTTTAATACAATAAATCTTTATTGTCCAGATTATTATAATTGTTCCTCTTTTTTCCCCATAGCTCCCCTCTACCCAGTTCCTACCCCACTCTCTGTCTTTACTGCCCCCCCCAACTGTCCTCATCCATAGGTGTACAATTTTTGTCCAGTCTCTTCCCACACCTCCACATCCCTTTCCCCCTGAGAATTGTCACTCTACCCTCTTTCTGTGTCCCTGATTCTATTATATTCACCAGTTTATTCTGTTCATCAAATTTTTTTATTCACTTGATTTTTAGATTCCCTTGTTGATAGATAAGTTTATCTTGGATTCTTGTGAAAAATCAGCTGGGTGGGAAAAATAAATGATGGACCTTCTTGTTCTATCTGTGTTGGTCAAGCAGGTTAAACAGATTCCGTATATCAAGCCTGGCCTCCTACTAACACCCAGAGAAGGAGGACTTGGTTGCTGGGGGTGAGAGGCATGGCCCCGTCAGCTAACAGTCTCAGGCACAAAGCAAGAGAGGGAAATGGAACCTGTTTTCAACTACCATGGAGCAGGCACATGGCGAGATTCTCCATATGAATTATTCAACTTAATCAGCAGAGTAATCCAATGGGATAGATAGGATCACTCTTCTCCATGTCCCAGAAGAGGACATGGAAGTGCAGAGACATCAAACACTTGCATACAGTTGCACAGCTAACAGGAGGGGACATCCAGTACAAAGTCTCAGGTGGGCCAGGACCCCTACTCCTGGCTGGGATGGAGACTTGTGTTCTCTTTGAAGACATTTTTGAAGAAGATGCAAGCATGCAAAGGTTCATACCTGGGTCTCTGTGCCTTTCTATTTACACAAGAGATGTTTCCTTTGATACTGTGTCCAGAGAAAGGGTTCTGAGCAGGGCTGAGAGGAATGGAACATGCCCTGGGGGCCTGGGGCTGTGAGCTACTGGGCAGGTGCAAGGCGCCAGGTGTGCTGAGGGAGACTGGTGTGTGAGGGAGGCCCCTCCTCTCTGCTTCAGACTCCTCCTGTGTGAAATGAGGCATCTTGGAGCCTGGGGGAGTATTCATTACTTTGGAGCTGGAGAAAGTGTTCTCCGGATGTTACTGTTTCAGGTTATACATAAGCCTGGGTTAGAAGTGAACCTGATGTTTGGCTCCGGCTCCCAAGTTTGATGTATTTCTTCAATCCCAGTCTTTCTCAGGGACTTGGCTCAGTTTCAGAACTGGGTGGGAAATGTCACAGACTCTGTTCTAGCTAGTATTGTTTTTCTTGTTTTCCCTCTTGGGTACAGTCAAAAGTGGAGAAGTTGAGAAAGGAGACATGGTGGGCTAGACCCTCAGTCTAGAAACCCAAGTTAACTTTATTTTGTTCACTAATTTGATCATTTTTATTACCACACAGTATTTTTGTAATGAAAATAATACATAATTAATACTAAAAACTCAAAAATTTAGAAAAGCACAGAAGTCAAAACAAAAATCACTGTTTATCCACCTCGTATCATTATTGACATTTTGATGTTGATTTCCTCAACATCAGTATGTGTGTGTGTGTGTGTGTATGTATAATTGTGTACACTTATTTTTTACAGATATGAAATTCACTGTAAATAGCCTATTTTTTTGCTTTTAGTATTATAATGTGAAATTATCACTGTGTCAGTAAATGTTCTTTAAACTTTTATTTAAATATTCTATGATATAGATATAACAATTTGACTTATCCCCTATTGTTGGATATTTAGACCTTAAATTTTCTATTATTAGAAATATTACTGTTTCTCCCTCTAACAGGCCATGTTACCATTTCACCTGCAATATATAAGAATACACATTTTCCAATACTCTTACAAGGAACTTCTGCTAATCTTTGCCAATGTGATAAGACAAAGAAGAAAGGTATTTCATTGGTTCATCTTTGAGCAGCTTTAAGAAAGAGTGCAAGCATGTAGGAATGGACTGTAAGGAAAAATAGATGTTGGTCACCTTAGTTTGTTTTCCTTTATTTGCCTCTTTTGATTTTCCCTTTATCAGTGTAATGCAAAAACACAAGATCTCTAACCTAAGGGGGAAAAATATATATATATATATATGTTAAAAAAGATTTTTGTTATTTTTAAGAGCTAAAAAGTTGAAATAGCCTAAGGGCTTATAAGGGGAAATGAATTAAATTAATGATGATAATGTAATAGTAGGCAATCATTAAAGTGATTTAGTGGCAGAGGGAAAAAATCAGGCTGTAAAATAATATGTACATTATGATCTCAATTAAATAATATGTGAGTAAGAAAAAGGCTATAAAGATTAATGTTAATCATTTCTGAATATTTTTAACAGGTACATATATTACTACTGTGGTCACATACACGTAAGCAAGTAAAATCTAAAATATACATGGGAATAATGGTTTTCTGGGTCACTTCGATTCTCCCAAGGACTTGGTAGATTATTGAGTCTTCTCACATTCTTGAGGCTTCTGGGGCTCAGAAGTTCACAGTATCATTTTATAACAAGGGCTAGAGCCTTAGAGGAGATCAGGAATAGCTTTCATCTGCTGTTTGGCCCTTGATAGATTTGGGGGCACAGGTGGTATGGAAAGAAACCTACTTATGGTGCTTACTGCCTTGGACCACAGGGTATGTAGGGTATGCCATCCAAAGCACCAGTGGATTTCAGAACCACTGGGGCTGGTGTTCAGAAACGAAAACAGAGAATACCAGAAGATTGATGTCTAAATGTCTTCTGGAGGAACTGATTGATCTGTGTTTGCATATCTCTGATAATGACAAGTATACTGGGGACAGAATTCTATATTAGTCCCCTCACTTACTGATGAGAAATGGAGGTCTAGACAAATTGTCACTTACCCAAGCCAGTGTTTGTCCCCTTCCTCCCCTCCCCCATCTAAGTGTCTTACTGGGATGGTGATTATGTCATGGTTGAGGTATATTCGATTGGCCAAGATGTTTGACAGCATTATTGGTTAGGTTTGAAGTATTTTAAGTTGCTTGGTTATAGTTTGGATAAAAGCAGATAATTTAACTCTCTGAGTAGTAGGATGAGTTGGTGGGGGGAGGTCAGGGTCAGTCTTTTTTCTCATTATATTATGTTAATTGTTAAATGATATGCAGAGTCAGAGGACAATTTTGAAGTTTATAATAAAGGGAGGTGAACCAGGACAGCTGGCAGAGACTTGAGTCAGTGGTAGAATGGATTTATTTTCTCTAGACTTGGGTCTCCATATGGTGATGCCCTTATTTCCTGGTTGTAGCTCTCAATAGCGTGCATTTTTCTCATGTCTCTAATCCTGGGTGAGTGCAGAGAACTCTGAGAGTTGGAGAATTCATTCACCTTAATACTTAGAGCCCCATGCTGTGTTACCGTGTTGGTAGGTAGTCAGCTAATGAAGGGCCTTGACTGCCAGATTAGAGTTTGGAATTTTTTTTGAAATATATTTTATTGATTTTTTACAGAGAGGAAGAGAGAGGGATAGAAAGTCAGAAACATCGATCAGCTGCCTCTTGCACACCCCCTACTGGAGATGTGCCTGCAGCCAAGGTACATGCCCTTGACCGGAATCGAACCCAGGACCTTTCAGTCCAAAGGACGACGCTCTACCACTGAGCCAAACCGGCTTCGGCTAGAGTTTGGAATTTATGTTAAAAACAAAAGAGAGTCATAGAAGAGGTTTAAGGGAAGGAGTTGTGGGGTCTGCCTCAACTTTTAGAAAGACCACATAAATTCCAGTGGATTAGAGTGACTTTAGGGAGACCAGTTAAGAGTCTATTTCAGTCATTCAGGTAAGAGATGATGGTGGGATTAACTCCATGTAGTGACAGTGAGGAGACAGAGGGATGGACAGGTGGAAGGGAAGAGTACATGCTGAGTGAGAAGACAGACGGGTGACCAGGTGGGAGGGAAGAGTTCATATTGAGCAATTGGGAGGTTGGGGTGCCATTTATTGAGACAGTAGATTTTGGAGTTGGTATGCAAATGAGGCCAGTTTGGAACATGTTGTGTTTAAACTGCCTATAGAACACAGAAGTGATGTCCTTTATTGTTATTTTGTAAACTACTCAGGGGAAGTTCATTTTTGTGTCCTGATACCAGGGAAGAGTTTCTCTATAATGAGACTGTTGTGGGGCGACTTCCACAACCAGTTGCAAACAACCATGGAGGTGGTTAAGTTGGTAACAAGCAGGCAAGGATTTATTGAAAACTGTCCAGAATGGTTGTGGGGGCACCTTGTGGAGACCTAACACCCACGGCACCCCACCCCAGGTGCAGGCAGTCCTTTTAAAGGGGTCTGACCATAAATGTTATTGCCCTACGTTTGGTGAACAGCCCCCAAGGCCGCATCTGGGGAAGGGGTGCCAATAGACTATGAATGACCCTGTTGCTCTCTCCTTATCTTCTAATTGTATATTCTCCTATCTTGCAAAAACAGGTGATGTTACTCCTCTACATTCTGGTCTTCAAAGGTTTTTTTTCTTTCTACAGCCTTCAAGGTTTCAAGCTGGAAACTAAAGCAATAATTCTTTTGTTTTAAGCAAGCAGGGATGAATAGCGGCCAAAGTTTCAAACAGCAGTTTTACCCTAGATAAATGTTCTTATGACCTTATTTCAAGACTTTTCTTCCAAAACACTTTCATGTCTGCTTCCCATAGATCCTCACACTATTCCTATGAAGTGAAGCAAGTGAATTTCTCTTAATGGACAGTGATAAGATTCAGTACCCCATGAAATGGTGCTTATGTGTTCCTAGAATGTGGAATACAGGCACTCAGTTTACACTCAATCTGTTTGGGGTTACTGATAGCTCAGGAATACCCAAGCCTTGTCCCCACAAGGCTGGTTTTCTTTTCTTGATGGAGGCTGTCTGAAGGAGGTGATTCTGCACCAGGGAGATGGCATGATGTTCTAAACTGAGCAGGTGGAGTGAAGCAAGGTGTGAAGCTTTGCCTGGGAGGTGTGTGTATGTGGGTGGGGGGCATGAGCAGAGGGAGGAGAGGAGGGCCTGGTGAGCTTGGTGGGCAGGAGGACTGTGCTGGCTGTGGGAGAAGATGCAGGTAAACTTTGGAGAGCCTATGGGAAATGAAGCAGCAGCTGGGATGCATGCGAGCTAGGGAGGCAGCCTTTGGGTGTGGAATCAAGGGAAAGGACTGAGGCACACAGAGACTGGGAGGGCCTGCTCTCACGGTAGGCATGATGACCTTGCCCACTTTCCTATCTCTGCACACAAGCCTTGCTGACCAGCATGGGTCCTTCTCTGAGTCCCTTGTTTTCAATTGCACCCTCTGGCACTCCCAGTTTCTCTTCCCCTGCTTTATTTTTACCACTGGGCATGTTATTTGTTATACTTAGGTATTTGCTTATTATCTCTCTCTCTGTAAGAGAATCTATAATCCATAAAGGAACTTGATCTCTTTATACCAATATGCCATTAGCACCTGGCACATTTCCTGACACACAATAAGTGCTTAATAAATATTTGTTGAATGAAGAGCCACCACCCAAGTATAACTGCCATTCATATTTTTGTATTCAGTCATTCCATACATAGGTTTTTAAAAGATGTGTTTGAGATATAAGTTGCATCCAGTAAATGCATCCATTTTAAGTGCACAGTTCAGTGAGTATTGGCGAATATATACACTTGTGTAAAAAACACCACAATCAAGATATAGAACATTCCCATATCCCCCAGATGGTTTCCTTGTACCTCTTTGTGGCCAATCCCTGTTTCCACCCTTGGCCCCAGGAAACCACTGGTGTAGTTTTCATCTTTATTTATTGGCTCTGATTTTTTTAGAATTTCATACAAGTGGAATCATACTCATGTCTTGTTTTGCTCAGTGTACTGTTTTTAAGATTTATCCATGTTGCATATGGCAGTGATTCACTTGATTTTCTTGCTGAGTAGTAGGAAATAACTTCTTTGCTTTGTGGCTTTTGTGACCATGTGTGAACATGGGCTCTGGATCCAGGCAACCTGGATGGAATTCTGGTTCTTCCGTTTAGCAGCTGTGTGGCTTTGGGCAAGTTTATCTTCCCTGTGCCTCAGGGCTTTCATCTGTTAAATGTGGTAATGATCAGACCCACCTCTAGGATTTCTGGGAGAAAGGTTAAATGAGGTAAACACATAAAGTGCTTAGAGTGGTGCCTGGCACATAGTGAGTAGTCAATAATTGTTAACTGTTATTGCTTCCATTTTGCAAATGAAAAACAAACAAACAAAAAACCCTGAGGCACAGAAGTGTAAGATAATTTGCCCTGTCCAGTAATTATTTGGAACTCAGGAAGGTTAGAACCCAAGTCTGCCTGATTTAACCTCTGTATTCCATACCTCCAAGATTCTAGTCCTTCCCCTTAGGCCAGATCCTGTGTATGGCACATACAGGAAGGAGAAGAGCTGACTTTCAACTTGGGGGACATCCCAGTGTTCACTTAGGCCAGTGGTCGGCAAACTCATTAGTCAACAGAGCCAAATATCAACAGTGCAACAATTGACATTTTTGAGAGCCAAATTTTTTAAACTTAAACTTCTTCTAACACCACTTCTTCAAAATAGACTCGCCCAAGCTGTGGTATTTTGTGGAAGAGCCACACTCGCAGAGCCAAAGAGTTGCATGTGGCTCGCAAGCTGCAGTTTGCCGACCATGGACTTAGGCTATCACTATCTATTTCACTATTTCCGCTTCTGTGAGTAGAGTTTCACTTTCTCCTTTAGCCTACACAGGGAATAAGGTTGGGGCTTCTTGTCCTTTGTTCCTTTCCCAGGCCCTCTCAGGCAGCTGAGGTTTGCATCAGGAACATCTCTTGCAATCACACAGCATCACTCCGGCAAGAAGCTAATTTGATAAACCCTACTCCAAAACTCATCGAACCTGTCTATAACGATGCTTAATTAAAGTGCATAAACTTTGAAGAGATAGCAAGTTACTACTTAATGCAAAACCAGAATGCCGCTATTCTACCATCTGCCTCCTTCTCTGCAATAATTGCTTCCTGACATTTGTTTATTTTAATTAGGAGAGCAATCTTGATCAAGAGGGAGGGCAGACAGGGTCAGAACGATTGGGGAGGAGGAAGAAAGTGGAAAAGGGGGGCCAGGATGTGAGGGTTGTCTTTATGTTGGAAGTTATCCCACCTTCCCACAGGGAAAAACTTGTGAAACTGTTTCCCTGTGATGAAAGCACAAGGCTCCCTCTGGGATCATATATTCAGGTTCTGGGGGTGTCCTTTAAGGAGTAATGAGAGCTGAGCTTCTTGGTTAGAGAATGGGGGCTCCCACTTTGTTAGGAGCAAGATTATGGATAGGGGTGGTCAAATCCCACGGTGGTGGTCCCAGAAGAACTAACTAGATTACTTCTAATCCCAACAGAGTCTCAGAGCTGAGGGAAAGAGAACTCATTCATATCTATTAGTTCTATGGGTTCTTACTCATGGATTGATAGTCTGCCTGGTTATTTTTTGATTGTGTGTTGGTCAGTGTATAAGAAAACCATTTGTAAGTAGATAGGGCTGAGATGAATAATATGCCTTCCTTTAGAGAGAAATGTTTGTTTTTTTTTTCTTTCTGGGAGGTATTTGAGGACGTTATAAATTTAGGGCCCTTAGGTTCCAAACCAATTTAAAGGATTGAAGTTCCCTCAACAACAGGTAATTGAAACCCAATCTGTAGGTTCTCTTTAGGACTGGTCAAATTCTGGTTCATCCTCACTCTGAGGACCCCAGATTATTGTGAGAAAGATCTGCTTTTGATCTCCCCATCTTATGCAGTTTCTGGGGATTGATTTCTGTTTCTCTAATCCTGCCAGGCTGTCAAAGTTCAAATTTGCCAGTTTCAGAAAATGTTTCTTCTGGGTTTCTGATTCCCTTCACTGTTGAACTAGCCTTTTATTATTTTCTGATCAGCATTTTGATGACTTTTTAAAAAGTTGTATTGTATATTTCATCTAGATTTGTATACTGTTTTCAATGGTAGTAGCTTGGGATTACCAGAAACCTCCAGAGAGTAGTTTTTAAGTAACATATATTTTTACTTATGGCAGCAAAACTTTTTTTTTATTTGTCAATGAAATCTTACATAGGATCTTAATATCAAAAGCAAAACTAAACAAAACAAAAAAGATAAAAGTAGAGCAGTTCTGGTTAAAGTGGAGCTAGAGTCCTCCAAGCCCTGCCAACCAGGTCTTGCTGTTATCCCCACAAAGAACATCTTTAAGTACTTGGATTTCTTGACTAGGGTTTGAAAACTCTGCTCTAAGGAACCTCTTGGTTTGCTTGACTTTGAGAAACCACAGCTTTGGCAAAGCTGATCTATTGCTCTCCCTGGAAACAAATGGTTCTTGACATTTTAGTGTGGCTGGAAGCCTAGATGTTGGGGAAGATGCTATAAGAAATGACAGGGAATGTTGCCTGAGAGCCCCCATGAAAGTAAGGCTAGAAGAGTGGGGATCTTCTCAGTCCTCTTAGGGAGTCATTTGAGGTAGGGAGGAAAATGGAAGCAGGGAAAGGATGGTAGGTTAGCCAGAACTGATTTGGGGAAATGTTTGAGAAGGATAAAGGGGGAGGGAATAGGAGTAGGCAGAGAGAAGGTTCAGACCTTCATGCATGTCTGATATATGTGAAAGGAGTGAGAAAGGATGAATTGGAGAGAAAGAGCCTGCCTGTATCCCAGCTCTGAGACAATCTCTGTCAGGCTGATGGAAAGTCCTCAAGTAAAAGTTGCCTGTTAGAGGAGTCTTGCACTGTGCAGGAATGGCCTGCACTAGCACTGCTATGAGCTTGGTTATTGGCTGGGAGCAGCCCTGGATGAGTGTGGCCTCCGAGTGAGCTCAGTGGTGGGCCCACAGACTTGGTAGATGGGGCTTTCTGTCAGCTCTGCTATCTGCAGCAAGTCCTCTTGAAGAAGATATGAGTGTTGTACCTCCACGGCTACCCCTGTGGGGAGAGCCACCTAGAGAGAAGTGGGGCATTTGCTATAAGAAGGGAAGGATGGAAAATCAGGCATGCTTTTCCAGACCAGGGGACAATCATAGTGAACTGTTGCTTGTCCCTCCCCTCCCCCCACAGAAATTCCGTGCCCAACTTAGTGGGATTCTGCTCAGCTTGGTTGAGCATGTTATCAGAGCTCATTAGGGGCAGGCTTAAAGTAAAAGTCCCTCTTCATTGTCTGAAGGTACTCTGGGCACATCGTCCTGGCACTCTAGCTTCCTAAGCCCTTTCAATGGGTATCAACTGAACTTAGAAGGATCACTCCCTTTAACCTGACCTTTTTGGCCTGACTCCAGGCCCTGCCTACACCTGTATCCTTACTGCACACCATGCTCCCCTCCCTGTCCCTGTTCCAGTTCCCATGATCTTTGCTTTGTTCATTTCCTCTGCCCAGCCTTGTCCAGGATGCTTCCTCTTCCTGGATGCTCTTACATCCTTCTTCTCTCTTCTTCAGACCTTGACTCAAGGCTCACTTCCTCAAGGAGGGCCCAAGTCCCCTTGTGGTGGCTCTCATGGCTTCCTTTCCTTGGTGGCATGGCCAAGGCTGACTGTTGATCCAGTCCCCGGCTCTCCCACTAGACTAGAAGCTCAACAAAGGCAGGGCTGTATCTGTCTTTGCTGATCCTTGTACCTCTCTACCTGGCACCCTGGAAAAACCCAAATGTTTTATTCTTGTGAATAATCTACAAAGGAGGAGGTAAAAAACATACTTGGCTATCCAATAAGTAAAAATAAAATATGCATAGAAACAAAATAAAAGGCCAGATGAGACAGACTCCTTTAGACCTAGGAGTAACTTTCAAGTTGTTGTTTACCCAACTAGTGTGGCTGGAAGCCGTGTCTCGAGTTAGAACAGACTGAGCCTGGGGAGCTGGGATATCTTCCCATGTTCACACAGCTGTGGGTGCCAGTTAGGAATTCATATCTTAGTCTCTCAACTCCCATTCCAGTGCTCTCTTTGATAAGGGAGGCCGTGTGGGGTCACATAGCATGCGATTTGAAGGCAGATGTCTGACTTCTGTATGGGCTCTTCTCTCTCTGTTGATCTCACCTTGAGTACATCACTAGCTGGCTCTGTTTCTGTATCTGTAAAGTGGGGATAAAGATGTGTATTTTAAATGGTTACTTTTAAGATTAAGTGAGATAACAGGTGAAAGAATGCTTTTCGAAAAGTGTTTTACAAATTTTATTATCTCACACTTTATTACTGTTTGGTAAAAGAAGCCTAAAATCACTGGTGATACTATCCAAGCCTTGATATTGGTTACACTCCTGAGCCACTCTGGCTCGTCTTCTGTGGATAGCATATTTTTATGTATTTCTTCAAGGGAGCTGAAAAGTTAAATTTTTGGAGCATCAGCTCTATGAAGAAAAGAGGAAGTGTGGGAGATGTTTCTGGTCAGTTGCTTAACCTCCCTGGGCACAGGTCCCTTCATCGGGGAGAAGCAGGGCTGTGGGAACAGATATCCAAGGCTCCTTTCAATAGGAAGCCCCATAACCGTCATGAATGGGAAGGGTTTGAACAGGGAAGGGAAGTGGCTGTGACTACAGACTCGCAATCACAGGGCACAGAGCCTAAGAGACTGCCATGGCCTCTGGCTTGAGAGATCCATTAGGTCCAGAAAACTTTCTGGCACTGAGGGTAGTTAAATGCTGGGAATGGAGAAAGCAACAAAGTTTGTGAAAATTGCCTTCTGGTCTTTATAAGGAGAAGAAAATCTCAATTGTAGCCTGGTTGGAACTGGGGAAGTGGACTGGGAAGCATTTGTGGTGATTTTATCCTGCAGATAACTGGCAGCCCATGACATGCTGGAGGTTTCAGTTTTGACACCCCCTCCACACACTCATTCTTGTTGGGTGCACTGGTGTATGTACATGGGTTTGAGTAGTTTTCTGGGGCCTCCCACTTCTGTTCTGGATCCTGAACTTTGACCCCTTCTCCCTGTCTACCTCCTCCTCCCAAAGAGCACCCCCCCCCCAAACTAGTCCTAGTGTCAGCAGCTATGCTGGGTCATAAAAGCTCAGCATGTTTAATGATAATGGGGAGTTTTCTGCCAAGATGACCAACTAAAGAGAAAACAGAGGAGCAAGTTGGATTTCAAACTGTTTGCAGAGCAAGATGTAAAAACTTTAATTGGTTTTAGTTTTGCTACTTTTTCCCGCATGTATCCGTCTCCCTTTCTCATTTTTAAGCCTCTTGAGACTGGGTAGAGATTTCCTAAGCAAGGCTAAAAGTAATTATATTGAAAAACATATTCCCTCCCCCCTGAAGGTATCAAGTTAATTGTCTTTTCTGGGACTAATTGTCTTTTCTTTGTCCAGGTGTGAAAAAACTGCTTGGGGCTAGTACTAGTTTGCCTTTGTATTTTTTCAGTTATACCTGATCTCATGTTCTCCAGATGTTCTTGTTCTTTGGAAATTGTTTATTCCCCTATTTCCCAGATGAGCAAACCGAAGCCCAAGTTGGCAAAACTCACCACTGCGGTGTCAGCACTGCCGGTCCCCACCTTCTTCCACCACCTCCCACAGGCCTGAAAGGAGGTAGCACACCACCAGGGCCCCTTGAGCACTAGTTTAGAAAGTTTTGATTGCTTGATTGGAGAATGAAGACTTTCCCAGGGATGCAGTGTGAGCTTGAAACAGTGAATAGCCTTTAGATTTTGTTTTAGTTTCCTGGGACTGCTCAACAAAGTAGCACAAATTGAGTAAAGACAAGAAATTTTTCTGTCATAGCCCCTGAGACTACATCCAAAATCAAGGTGTTGTTAGGGCCACACTTGCTTTCCACACTCTAGGCAAGTGTCCTTCCTTGCCTCTTCCCAGCTACCGGTGGCTGCTGGCAATCCTTGGTGTTCTTTGGTTTATAACTGCATAATTGTAGTCTCTGCCATCAATACATGGCTATCTTCCCTATGTATCTTTGTATCCACATTTCTCTATTTCTAAGGATAGCAGCCATTGGATTTAGGGCTCACTGTACTCTGGTGTGACCCCATTATGACTTTTTACATCTGCAGACCCCATTTCCAAATACAATCACTAGGTACCAGGGGATAAGACTTCAACATATCTCTTTGAGGGTCACAGTTTTACCCACAACAACACCTTATTTTAGTCTATATTTTCTGCTTGTTTGATTTTAAAAATGCCATTCATTCTTATAAAATTTAGTTTTTATCATGGAAAGTCATTTTTATTTTATAAATTTATTAGAGGTCCAGTGCACAAAATTTGTGCACCTCTCAACCCAGCCTGCACCCTCTCCAATCTGGGACCCCTCGGGGGATGTCCAACCAGCAGTCGGACATCCCTCTCACAATCTGGGACCACTAAATCCTAACCACTCACCTGCCTGCCTGCCTGATCTCCTCTAACTGCACCCCTCTCCCTAGCCTGATCATCCCTAACCACCTCTGCCTGCCAGGCTCTTTGCCCCTAACTGCCCTTCTTGCTAGCCTGGTTGCCCCCAAATGCCCCCTGATGCCTGCCTGGTCACCCCTAACTACCACCCCTGCCGACCTGGTTGCCCTAATTGCCTCCACCTGTTGTCCTGGTTGCCCCTCACTGCCCCTCCCCTGCCGGCTTGGTTGCCCCCAAATTCCCCCTCCCTGTGCCAGTCTGGTCACCCTTCGCTGCCCCCCTTGCTGGCCTGGTCACTTCTCACTGGCCCCCCATGCTGGCCTGGTCGCCCCACACAGTTCAGTCATTGCGTGAGGGTGTCCGGCCAATTTGCACATTACCCTTTTATTAGTATAGATAAGATTCAGAACCCCTTATATTCCTAGCACTCAAATGTACAATGATTGACATGTACTTAATTCCAGTATTTTTTGAGAACAAAAATATTATAAATAGAGATCTAAAAATTACTGTTAGCCATCATCAGTTACACTGTCCTCTCCTTTCTCTCAGAGCAGTGGTTCTTTCCTCTCTCTTCATTTTAACCAGTTGTAGTGTTTTGGATGTGCTTCTTGTCTCACTGGTTGCTTTGGAGCATTCTAAGCAAAAGGCTTGCATTGTCCTTGCAGGGAAGTCATGGTCAGTAGCAGTGGCTAGGGAGTTGGCCTTTTGACAGGGGAAAAAACATTATTTTCTCTCACTTAATGAAAGGCATTAATAAGAAAGAAACTCTAAGTGCCACCAATGAAAAGTGGTCCTGATACTGGACAGGGGACTAAGCCTGGAGTGGGTCTGCTTTGGGCTGGCTGATAGTATGTGGATTCTTGATTTTGTGCTTGAAAGATTTCACAGCATGAGTCCAGGTGATTTTGAGAATACATTTATTAAAGCTGGGGACAGTGAAACAAGGAAAGGGTTAGGATAAAAACAACAGGAGACAAGGAGGGATTGTTTTGGTTCTCTAGAAACGTTATGAGAAAGAAGTGAGCCAAGACAGTGGTTGAGCAGTGGTTCTCAATTAGGGAAATTTTGGGGATGCTACTGTCATCTAGCTGAGAGAGGCCAGGGATGTTGCTAAACATCCTACAATGCATAAGATAGTGTCACCTGCCCAACAAAGGATAATCTGATTTCAAATATTAAAAGCGCCTAGTAGTTCTGTTTTAGAGAGAAGCACTACCATGATATTGACATATATCCTTATAGAAAAGGTTTTTTTAAAATTTTGCATACATTTACAAGTCTGAATAAATAATATGCCATATTGTGTTGGTATACATGAATTTATACCAATAGTATTATAAAAAATTCTGCATCTTGCTTTATCTTTAACATTTCTAGATACATCTACCTTGATATATACATATTTATAATATGTATTTATAGGTATATATAATTTCATTTAACCGATCTATAGTTTGCTGTGTTTTTTTGAGGTATAACTGACATTTAATATTATATTCGTTTTAGATGTACAACTTAATGATTTCGTATTTGTGTATATTGTGAAATGGACACCACAATAAGTCTAGTTAACAACCATCACAACATACAGTTATAAAATTTTCCTTGTTCTGGGAACTGTAAAGATTTACTCTCCTAGCAACTTTCAAATATACAATACAGTATTATTAACTACTAGAGGCCTAGTGCACGAAATTTGTGCATGGGAGCGGGGGTCTCCTCAGCCCATCCTGCACCCTCTCCAATCCGGGACATTCTCCTCACAATCTTGGATAACTGGCTCCTAATTGCTTACCTGCTTGCTGGCCTGTTCGCCTCTCACTGCCTCTGTGTGCCAGCTTGGTTGCCCCACAATGCCTCCCCTTCCAGCCTGGTCACCCCTCACAGCCCTCTCTTGCTGGTCTGGTTGCCCATCACACATCCCTGCCAATCTGGTCACCCCACACAGCCTACCTATTCAGTCATTTTGTTGTCCCTCACTAACTCCTCTGCCTGCCTGGTCATAGGCAGCCATCTAATGAGGGCATGAGGGTCAATTTGCATATTACCTCATTATTATATAGGATTACACTTTGATTGGTTAATCAGACAACCAGTCAACCAGACACTTAGCATATTGGGCTTTTATTATATAGGATAGTTACCATGCTAAAGTTGGCTGTTTTAAAAAATGCCTTGATTTAGTAAATAAATTGATAATCCTATTCCTATGTCCCATGTTAGGCTTATTTTATTTTTGGGAGGATCAAGTTTTATTTCCCCATGTCATTTATAAGTCTGGAAATCCAAGATTAGATGCCCCCAGTCCTGGTTGTCAAGTAGGCCCATATTCTGGGGTGTTAATTCTCTTTAATAACTTAATCCTCTGAAAATAGAGCAACCCCACCCTTTCTCCATCCTCATTTTAGTGAGGCCCTGAGCAGCTTCAATCAGCTGGTTGGAAGAATGAAATTGTTTCGTAGCTCTAAATTAATGTTGGTAGGACCAAAATACCCAGAATTAAAGTGAGGTCCACTTAGATTATGGTTTCCAGAAGATAGGGAAACACATTTGGAAAAGAGAGGCAACTTAGAGGAACTTCATCAGGTTTACATAGACTATCATGTAGCCAAAGTTCAAGTTATTGATCTCAAAGGCTAATCACTGAAGGAATCAATGGAAAGCACCTCCATCCAAGTTAGAAAGCTTGGATTTGATCTTAGCTACTTCCTAAATGAGTGACCTTGCACAAGTTAGCCTTAAAATTCTCTGTTTCCCCATCCCTAGAATAGAGGTAATAATACATCAGCAGATTTCTGCAGGGATAAAAGGAAAACAGTATTTGGTATCTGGTAAGTTTTTTTAAAAAATTAGTTGATCCTGGAGTATGAATCTAAAGAGATTGGCATTGTTCCTATTGGCAGCAAGGAAGCCTTTGGAGTTTCTTTAGAAGCATGGGAGTGATATGTTTAAAATATGAGTTTTTGAAAACTAATTCTGGCTTGGAAGCAGTGTATAAGGAGAGATAGAAGTAGGAAAAAGTTTCAAGCACAAAGATAACTTATTAAGCTTTTGAAATAATGCAAATGAGAGATTCCTCCCTAAACTGAGAGAGTGGGGTGAGTGGAGTGGAAGGGAAGTAAGGGAGAGGGGTATAGAGAGAAGAGAGAAGGAAATGAGGGCTATTTAGGAGATAATAACAGAATATCTGGGGACTGATTGGATGTGGCTGTGAAAAAAAAGGAGTTGAAGATACTGGAATAATGCCCAGGTTGTTGGTTGGGTCTACTGAATAATGCTAAGGATGGTAACAAATCAGAAAGAACCATAAAAACAGGATGTGGATCCCTAGCCAGTTTGCTCAGTGGATATAGCGTGGAACTGGAGACTGAAGGATTCTGAGTTAGATTCTGGTTGAGGGTATATGCCTGGGTATGGACTTGATCCCCAGTGTGAGACATGTGGGAGGCAGGGAGTCAATGGTTCTCTCTCACCATTGATGTTTCCATCTTTCTCTCCCTCTTTCTTTCTCTCTGAAATCAATAAAAATATATATTTTTAAAAGGATGTGGAAGAGGAAATAATGCATTTGGTTTTTGTAAATTTTATTGAATTTTCTCAGTAAAACAGGAGCCCCTATAGCATCTGCTGAGTGAAGGAGATGGGAAGGGTTTGGAAGAGCTGAAGAACAGAGCAGATTGGGAAGGAGTTGAAGGCTTGCTGAGTCACCAAGTGTGAGAGGGACAGAATTATAGTTGCATTGACTGGCACAGATGGGTATCATCTGGTATCGATCCATTGCTCAGGGCAAGGGAAGTGGGCCTTTAGATTTCCTCCACAGTGGAGGACTGTTAGGGTGGATGTGTTGGGAGTGTAGGGGGTAAAGGAATGATTAATAATGAAGAAAGTGAGGAAGAGGTAACTTACCGTGAAAATTAAAAGATTGGAGTGTTGTGGCTCTACAGGGTCAACAGAGAAGTTAGGAAGAGATGGCAGCTAGAAAATAGATTTTTCTGAAATAGGCATTTGGTGGAGAAACAGTTCTGGGAGAGGTCAAAGTTCAGGTGGATATGAAGGAAGTGAGGGTGAAGGTGAAGGTACTAGGAACAGAGAACAAGGGGCTGTGAAACTAGGGCACTGTGCACGTGAGCATTGTACACCATGGTAGGAGACAGGGTGCAGGAGGAAACTGTTAGTTAAGAGGTCTTATTGAATGTGGCAGAGTAATTTTGGGGTGATGTATTGGTCAGTTATTACTGCATAACAATCACAAAAATCTTGGTGGCATGTAACAGTTAGCATTGATTTAGCCTTCACATCTGGACATCCAGGCCAGACTCACTGGGTCATTCTGTTAATCTTATATCTGAAGGTTGGATGGGATCTAGCTGATCTAGGTTGGTCGTGTTTAGTGCGGGTGGAGAGCTGGCTGGAAAGGTGCTGGTTATTTACCTGTTGGGATTGGCAGGCTGTCTCAGGCTACTCTTCTCATGATGGCAGAGGTGTAAAACAAACAAACAAGCACATCTCAAACCATTAGTTACATCATTCCTGTTAACATTTCTTTGGCCAAAGTCAAGGGACAGGGAAGTACACTCCACTCATGGAAGTCATCAAGGGTAGGGAGCAAATATTTTGGAACAATAACCTAATTGACCACAGGTGGTAAATAATTAAAATGAGGATGAAGAAAGAATGGGGTTGCAGATGGCACAGGACCGGACCCTTGAATAACAACAGAGGGTCGTGTGTGTGTGTGTGTGTGTGTGTGTGTGTGTGTGTGTGTGCGTGTGTGTGTGTGTGTGTGTGTGTTTGCTGTCTGCTATGCTCCCATCTTGAGATACAAGTGGCCCCCATCAGAGTGTTTGGCAAGAAGACTATTGGATTAGAGAAGACACAACTTTCTGTATTGTGAGGGGTCACATGTGAACAGCAGGAATTCCAGAGGTCACAGAGTTCAAAAGAAGCACCAGGAGGCAGCTGGCTACCCAGAGTCAGAGGACAACTGACTGAGCAGAGATGTCCTAGCTTTGGGGAAAAAATTTGGCAGAATATACACAAGCACAAAGCTATTAGAAGAGCTTGGACTGGCCCAAGGTAAACTCATCAGGAGCCCTATTATTCTGGGACCAGTGTTGTAAAGACAGGTCCCCATGTTGCTTTGAGTGGGGTTCTGTGTGATGACTCTTTCTAACTAACTGAGGAGGGCAGATGCTTCTCAGGGAGGAGATGTTTCCAGGTAGAGGCTGTCACAGCTCTGTACTATACTTGGGATTTCACAATTGCTTTTACTCTGACAAGGAGTTGGTAATTTCTCTTCCCCCATCCCCAACTACAAATAAAGAAGCAAGTGGATGAGTGTGGGAAGGAAACAACAGTAACAGAAATAATATCCATCCTTGGACCGAGAGACTCTAGGAAAAAGATGGATGGGGGCGAAGCATGTCAAACTTGTACTTCATCTCTTGGCAGAGTCTCTCACTACCTTTCATGTTCTTGATCTTCCTTCACCCTAATTAGGCTGTAAGCTCACTGAGGGTCAAGGCTGAGCTGTTCTACTCACAGCTCTATCTCCAGTGCCAGACGCACACACAGAATATAATGGGTGCTTGATAGATATTTTTTAACTGGATGAATGAATGAATAATAAAACATTTTAAAGTTTTATTGTATCCATCTACACTTAGAAGAACTCCAGAGTTTCTTTTGGTCACATCAAATGCAGGCATCTCTTGAATATGAAGCAGGTGATAAGACTCTGGGCATTCACAGAGAATGAGACACGGACCTTGTAAGATGGTCACTTTTCTTCACTTACAGCTTAGGGAACAGTAACTAACAATACAGAGTTATATAGCAATGTCTCCGTTTCCCATCTGCAAAAGGGGGAGGTTCAGCCAGGGTCATTTGGGCTTCTTTCCTATGAGGCTCTTAGGAAGTTTTAATATTTTATCGTTCATTGTGAATCTCTAAAGCAGGGAAAATAGTTTGATGTCTGTTTTAGTCAGCTTGGGCTGCTATAACAAATATACCATAGAGTGGGAGTCTTAGATAACACATTTTTTTTCCTCCCAGTTCTGGAGACAGAGAAGCCTAAGATCAAGGGGCTGGCAGATCTGGTGAGGAACCATTTCCTGGTTTGCAGATGGCTGTGGTCTTGTATCCTTACATGGTGGAGAGCAGAGGGAGGGGGAAGCCAGCTCTCTCAAGTCTTTCTTTATAAGATCCTAATTCTATTCATGAGGGCTTCACCTTCATGTCTTAATCCCCTCTCAAAGGCCCTGACTCATAATACCAGCACAGTGGGGATCAGGCTTCAACGTATGAATTTTACTATTGACAAATATTCTGTCAATAGCAATGTTTCTAAAAGGTATGACCATGAAGACTTCCCTTCCCCCCCTCCTTTTTTAAAAAAGAGCATCTTGTTAATGGTTTTCTGAAAGCACACTTTAGAAAATGTGGGTTAAGTCTAATTCTGGTGAATCAATCTTCATTGTAGAACTTCTGAAGGTCATGCCCACCCAACCTTCATAGGTGTACTTATACCAAACTTAGGGTATGTGTGTGTGTGTGTGTGTGTGTATGTGTGTGTGTGTTTGCTGTGCTCAGAATGGGGCTGGCTATTTTTCTTAGGTACCCAATGGGTTCAGACATCTGGTTACCATTATCCTTTATCCTGATGATGTTGTAGGTGAATGTTCTGGTTTCAGGATTCAGGATAGGGTCATACCTGCTGAGCTTCTGTTTTGGCCCATTATCCCTCCAGTTGCCCTGGATCACCCTTGAGGACCCTGTACCACAGGGAGGACTTGAGGCTTTCAGGATAACTTCTCTCTGGACTTGGGACAAAGGGACTGGGTTATATCGAGATTTAGCCGGAGGTTGAGAGGTCTGGACTTGTGAACACAGGATAGAATCAGGAATTCTAAAAAGCAGGCTGTTCCGAGCTAAGCCACTGCTTGACCTTGAACAGGAGCTATTAGCTGCTTTCTCCTTGTTTGGATTATCTACTTGGATAGGATGTGATCCTTAGTTATTGGATCAACCCGGCTGTTTAGGTATATGTGGAATGGCCAGGATGGTTAAGACCTAGACATAGGGATCAAGTTTAGGCTCATCTCATATCTCTCCCAGATAAGAGCCATGGCCTCCTAATTGGTCTCTCCATGTCCTGATGTGCTCCTTTCAGAACCAGGTCCCACACCATCTAAAACATGGACTTTATCCCATCACTTCATTTAAAATCTGTCAATGGCTCCCCAAGACCTCCTTAGCTTGGCACAGGACCTTTGGAACTCTGCCCCCAACTTGACCTTTTAACTTCACTTCTCCCCTCACTCTTTGCTTCCACCCCACCCACCCTGCATTCTAGCCAGCTGGAACTTCTTATTGCCTTCTGAACACCCCATGATCTTTCAAACTCTGTGCCTTTGTTCATGCCTTTCCCTCTGCTGGCACTCCTCCCCCATGGCTTGGTCCAGCAAAACCCCTCATTCTTCAAAGTGCAGCTCAAAAGCCTTAACTAGCTGTTGGCATCATCTTTCATGCTCACACAGCATTTGTACATATCTTTATTCATGTATCTGTCACTTCCGCTTATGATCATTGCTAGCGTGTTTGTTTCCCCTTACTTCTTAAGCTTTGTCTGGGGCTTTTGGGACTTCAGGGCCTTACATGATGCTGGTAAGTAGCAGGTATTTATTGGAGTTTTTTTTTAAATGAATGAATGAATGAATTAACGAGATTTGTATTGAATGAAATGCAGATTGTGATTTCTTAGCTCACTCTGGTCATCCTCTTTCAGGCACTCACTTTTCTATATATATAAAAAGACTTCCCTAGTGTGCAATAACAAAAGTCCAGCCTGGCTAAGCAGATAGATGGAGTTATATATATATATATATATATATATATATATATATATATATATATGCAAATTGACCGTCACACCCTCACACTAGATGACTGCCCCTATGTGGTCACAAGCTGGCCACCACAAGATGGCCGGCAGGGGAGGGAAGTTGTGGGCCATTAGGCCAGCAGGAGGGGCAGTTAGGGGCAACTAGGCTGGCAAGTGAGGGCAGTTGGGAGGGAGGACATTTGGGGGGGACCAGGCCTTCATGGGAGGCAGATGGGGTGACCCAGCAGGGGTAGGCATTTTGGGGAAATCAGTCTTGCAGGGGAGCAGTAAGGTGTCAATCAGGTTGGAAGGAGAGTGGTTAGCGGTTGATCAAGCTGGCCTGCAGAAGCAGTTAGGGGCAATCAGGCAGGCAGGCAAGTGGTTGGCAGCCAGCAGTCCTGGATTGTGAGAGGGATGTCCAACTGCTGGTTTAGGCCCAATCCATGTGGTATCAGGCTTAAACTGGCAGTTGGACATCCCCCAGGGGGTCCCAGATTGGAGAGAGTGCAGGCTGGGATGAGGGACACCTCTCCCCCGAGTGCACAAATTTTATACACTGGGCCTCTAGTGTGTGTGTGTGTGTGTGTGTGTGTGTGTGTGTGTGTGTGTATATATATATATATATATGTATAAAATATATTTCTATTGATTTCCGAGAGGAAGGGAGATGGAAAGAGAGAGATAGAAACATTAATGTTGAGAGAAAATCTGATTGGCTGCCTCCTACATGCTCCCTCCTGGGGATTGAGCCCACAACCCGGGTATGTGCCCTGACCAGAAATTGAACCATGACTTTCTGGTTCATAGGATGATGCTCTACACTGAGTCATTTTAAAAATAGGTGTATGGCACAGGGTGACAGGGCTGAGCAAGAGCTACAAAGTAATTCAGGCCAGTCTCTAGGGCCAAAGAGATGATCAAGAGATCCTGGGAGATCTGTCCTCACAATCTGGAAGTGACCACCAACCTGGACCCCACCAGAACCACTCACTGCACCAGACCCTCACTGAAGACCCATTTTGAAATTTCCTTTTTCTAGAACAATTTTCCTTTCCTAAGTCCTGTATATGGATAACAGCATTTCTTTAAAACAAAAAAGTGGTTTTGTTCCTTTTTAAGCATAGCACATTTTAAAAAGCTAAGATATAAATAGGTTCTAATAATTAAAGTGGAAAAATTAATGCAAAATTACAGGTTATATTAGTCGTGATTATGTAGTAATGTATCATAAACAAAAGACCATAAACATTCCAGAATTTATTCACTGAACCTTGAGGTTGAAGCTGTGTTGATAGAATTTTTTGAAACTTGAGTTTGAAAAGATACTGATTTTTTATTTTAACAACTTTAAAATATTTTCAGTGTTAAGTAAAATCTAAAACGTAGAGAAAGATTTATTGGAACTTTCTAATGCAAACTGCAATTGGATGATTGCAAATTCTGAATTAGCAATCCTAGATGAAGAGGTTAATGTTCCATAGTAACTCACTATTTGTTAGAGGTCAGAGTCTGACATAGGTGGGTCCGTTGTGTGCCATCCCGATGTGTTTAATTACTGCGAGATGAGCCCATAGGTTTCATTTCATATGCGTGTTGTAATTAATGGGTGGTGCAAAGATTCATGTATTTATCATTCTTATCTAACAGACTGCAGAAAGTCATATAGTGCTAATCAGTGTAAGATATAATCAAAGCATGGGACTTATTGTTCAAATGCCTGAATTTAAGATTCACTTATATCACTTAATGTTCCTGTGACCTTGAACAAGCCACATTCTCTCTCTGAGCTTCAGTTTTTTCATTTGTACAAGTTGAAAAAATTGATATCTGACTTGCTGCTGTGATGGTGAGATAGTGTTTTGTAAACTTGGAAGTACTCTGCGCACATTAGGGCCGACTGTTTTTAATGAGGCTTATGAGTTTACTGCTGCCTGTCCTTAGTACGCTGTGCATGTTGTTTATGATAGTTTATTGCCTGGTTCACATTTTCAGCTCACTTTGCACAGAAGCTGTGCCAACTCACTGACTTGGCTTGCCACGTACCCCAGGGCAATCACCAGGATCCCATCTTTCTAGTTCTCTTCAGAGACATCCTTCAGAACAGGCAGTTATACTGAAGTTGATGAAGTTGGACCACATTATAGGGTTCATAAGCTTGGGGGTTCCATGTTCAGTGCTCAGAGTAAATTTGGAGCTAAAGACTTGTACTTTTTTTCCTTCGCTGCCCCAGGATTGTGGCTCAAGAACCTCTTAGAGTTAAGCCTTGACTAGGATAAGTAGGGTGACTCGGTTCTAGTCCACATGTCTCTCCCTATAGGAGGCGAGCATGGGGATGTTCTCATGGAGAGGAATCACAGTGAGCAAGGAGAAAATGAAAACCTAGTTTCCAAGCCTCTACTGGTGTCATTTTTGCTAATATACCACTTGGCCAAAGCAAGTCTCATGTCTGAGTGTGGTTTCAAGGAGGCTGGGCACAGGAATGTTAGAAGGCAAAGGGTGTGCAAATTTCTACTATACAACATTATGGGAGAGATCTCTGAAACTATGTTGTGACTAGGTGAACAGAAAAACAGCAATGGTGATGATGGTAATGGCTAACATTTACTGAATGCTTACTGTGTGCTGGGAGCTTTATACACATTTCCCCCTCATTGAACCCTCACAGCAAGCCTTTGCTGTAAGTACTGGTATTACCTCTCCTATTTTCCAAATGGGAACACTGATCTTCAGAGGGATTAAGTAATTGCCAAAATTGACATAGCTTGTAAGTGGAGAAGAATCCAGGCTTGTCTAGCTAGCTCTTCACCAAATCCCAGAACCTGGGGGCAGGGAGACTCTTTGAAATTTGCTGGAGTGAAGCTTAAGACAAATAGTGGACAACTCCATTTCATGCAGAGACTGCTAAACTCAAGGAGTGTGTCCCTAGAGTGAATATTTACTGATACTAGGACCTGTGAAAGATGCAGATATTATAAAACTCTTGAGCTAATACTAATGAAAAGGCATAGCTGTCCAAGAAAAGTTTGTATAAATGACAAGTCCTTTGTGGCTCTTTGAGTGGGAAAATAGGAGAGTTTTAGGGACAGTCTCTTACATGATGAGGTTGGTTTTGAAATTGTTATTTGGGGTTTTAGGGTTTTTAATGATAAAACCTTGAGAACTGTTGTAGAGTCAAGGTGTAGGCAAGGGGGTATTGTCTCTCACTTCTTCAGAACACTTCTTCTTTTAACTGTCATATTTTGGGGTTTATTGTATGGTTTCTTCTTTTGGAAGAAATAAGGGGTCTCAGTGGCCTAAGAAAGGAAAGCCACTGTTCTTATGAAAAGATCCCTAGTTCTTATGAAAGGGATCCAATACATGGGGCTACTATTGCCACTGCCTAATTGTGCGATCTTGGACACTTGGTTGACCATCCCCCCAGGTTCTGTCCTTTCTCCTGCATCCATAGAATGAGGGGTTTGAATGTGTGATCATCCTTGTCTTCTCCGGCTCTGATTTCTTTATCTTCAGGAGGTTGCTTACCTGTTACACTGTCAAGAACGGAATTCTAGAACTGGTCTGTCAATGGTTTGACCCAGAAATCTCATTTTTTGAATCTTTTAAACTTCTATCTGTTTCCTCACCTTAGTTCAGTCAGCAAACATTTATTTATTTATGACCGACTCAGTGCCAGCCACCATACCTACCTTCCTTCAAAACTCATAAGCTGCTAATATTTACCCTGGTTTAGGAGAGTCCCAAGAGCTCCTCTTAGCTGTGTCCTTTTTCTGCCACCATGTTTCTGCCTTCTTTTTCTGCTTCATATGTTTATGCCTCTTTGCAGGACTGAATATGGGGGTTGATAACAGTTCTTGCTCTGTAGAATTGGCAGGGGGGGCAGTGGTTAGTGGGGATCTGGAGATGTTCCAGCAGGTGTGGTGACTGGGTCATTGTGTCCTGACCAGCTCTCCACAGCCACTAAAGGGGATGGTTATCTGATCAAAGAACTTTTCTGATTTGGATCCCTTCCTCTGGCCACTTGCTCTCCCAGGTGGTGACTTTCTGAATCAAGATCAGAGCTAAGGTTGGGTTGTTTGGTGACAGTACCTGCATCTATTGTTCTCAGTTTTTAGACAAAAGATAGGCTGGGGAGATGCAGAGAGACACAGTTTCTCCACAAAGTATAGGAAAGAAGACTGGAGAGTGCTAACTGGTATCCCAAAGCTATTTAGATAGGGGAGACCCTGGAGTGAAGACCTGGAGGGAGAGGGTGTGAAATGTGAGAAGGTTTGGGGAAAGGCATTCCAGGCAGTGGAAACAGCAAGTGCAAAGGCTTTGAGGTTGACTGCACATAGGGAGTTCTGAAAATGGTGCGGGTTGGTGGGGGGAGGGGAGAGTCGCAAATCTGAGGCCTAGTGCACAAGAAGATGAGAAGTAGTGGATGAGATTGGAGAGGTGGTTGGGGGCCATATTATGTAGACCACAGATCAGTAGTCCACAGGATGGATTTTGGATTTCATGTGTAGAGAAATCATGGGAGAATTATCAATAAGGGAATGATAACTTCCCTTGTGTAGAAATTATTCCATAAGGTAGACAGTGGAAATAAGACCGGTTAGAACGCTAGTATGTACTCCAGGGTATGTAGTTAAATTGATCAACATGTAACCAAAGTTATCTCTTTTGAGGTCTTGGGTCACTGGGTAAAGCCTGGAATATCCTGTCAAAGAGTCAGGGAATGCTGGAGAGCCTGGAGTGGAGAAAGGGAGATGGCAGATTGTGAGGTGAAGAAGTGTTGTGGACTCTGCAGCCAGGTCTAGTTCTGCCTCTTATTAACTGTGTGACTTTGGGAAAATTATTTCTCAGGGACTTCAGTTTACTCATCTGGTAAAAGTTGCTTCCACTTAGAGTTTTGGTAAAGATTTATTGAATTCAACTATAAGATTCTTAGAGTAGTACCTTGCATGGAGTAAGTGTGACTGAATGCTTGCTGTGGCTGCTACTGCTATTGTAAGAATCTGTGCTGGAACAGCTATATAACAGACTTACCAGTGGTGTTCCAAAATCATGAGCAGACCAAATTGCCACTGGCCTTCATCCTGAGCACACTGTTCAGCTCTGCCTCCTTCTCAAAGGCTGTCCTTACTTAGCATGCCATAGGCCCACAAACTCAGCCTTTACTTCCAATACAATCCTTCTTGGAGACGGTCTTCCCTGTCTCTGCTTTCTGCCCTCATGCCTCATGTGCCATGCCATCAGCCATCACATTACACCACAGGAATCATGTTGTGCATCGCACACCTCCAGGTGCACCCCACTGATGAGGCTATGCCAGGCCCTGCATTTACCCCATGGTGAAGCTGGGGCTGTCTGGTCTGGGTCCACAATCTCAAGTCTATCCAGAGCCTCTGCCATCCCATTTTGCTCTCCCCCTGCCAGCTCTGGCACCACTTGCTTCATTTAATGGGGAATTTGTCAAGTAATGGGAATAATTAGCACAGTGGGGGCCTTACTGTGCCCTGGAAAGAGAACAGAGAGAGCCATCACACAGCCCCAGTCATGATTGCTGGGCAGGCTTATTTTCTCTTGTCTGCATCTCTCTCCCCATCTCTTGCATGTGTTTGATTTTTCCTCTTTGTGTAGAGAGAGTTGGCTAGGAGAAAAGACCCGTAAATTGCACTCTTGCTGGGCTGGTGCTGCGAAAGCTGGATAAGATTGTCTTCGTGGACTGGATAATTTCCCTCTCCCCTTGCCTCCTTTGTGGGAGGGGGATCTGCTGAGCAGTTAGTTGGTTTTACCCTCCTTTTCTCTTCCTTGTTTTCTCTCCCCTCAAGCCCTCCCCTCTCCCCTTTTCCCCGTGGTCCCCTCATGTAAAGAACTCACTGACTCTCAATTGAAACCTTTTTAATGGTCCCAAGAGGCGAGGATCTTGAAGGGTGATTATCTTCATTATAAATTATTAACTCTCTCAGCAGCCAGATGGCTTTCCTACCCATGGCTTGGAACTCTGGGCTGGGGTGCTCACTGGCTGGGAGAGCAGGGGATGAGAGAGGGGAAGAAGCTGAATAGTTCCTGGCTGCACCTGTGTTGCTGAGGAGCTTGTCAGTAGCTTGCAAGGCTGGATCCTATGGTCTGCAGGGAAGAGTTTGTTGTTGTTGGGTTTTGCCCACTGACAACTCAGGGCTCCCTTGGGAATGGAACGGAGGTGGTAGTCAGGGAAGAGACCAATGCTGTGAGAGTCGCTTTTGATATCTGCTTTAAAGAATTGTCATTCGTGGTAAAAAGGCATGATTGTTATTGTATGCTGTATAGTCCTTTACTCCCTTGGATGCTCACAACATCCTGGAAATTGTATTCATTGTTCTCCCCAATTTTCAAGAGAAGAACTAAAAATTGGATATATTATAGAATTTCCTATAAGGTCACTTGGCTAATAGTTATTGGAAAGGCAGAGCCTGGTTCTGACTCCCACTCCATCCAGTGATCTATCCCCCACTCCAGACTTCTTCTTATGCCCTATTTACCCTTCAAGTTTCCATGTAATTTCTCCCGCCTCTGAGAAGTCGTCCCTGATCACATAAGGGCAGAGTTGTCTCTTGTTCTTCTGGACTCTATTGCAATCTATGCACAGACTTATTTAGTGCTGAATTTACAACTCCAAAGGGTATCTCCAGTGACGGGGAAGCCCACTTTATCTGGAGGTGGTCTGCGTGCAAGATATAGACATCAATTCTCTCCATAGACCTCCCATTTACTAGACAGATTCTCAGGCCATAGAGAACCTGTGGGATATCTCTTCTAGACCCTTGAAGAAACTACTCCTGCTACTGCTGAGTTGCCTCCATAAACCTGAACTCGCTGGTACCTCCAAAGGTTTCTCATTGAAAGAGACATAGACATGACTCTTAACATTGTCCGTGTAACTGGCATGAAGTTTAAAAGATGTCCCTCTAGCTAGCCAGCTCTCCCTGAGCAGGCCAGGTGAGACACCAACATCAGCCAGGCTGCTAGGACATCAAGGACAACAGTAACAACAGCAGCAACAATGGGGGCTCACATTTATTTGGTGAGCACTGTTTTAAGGGCTTCACTTTCACAAAGTGCTTTACTATGATAACTCAATATTATCTCCAGCTGAGGCAACTGAGGCATAGAGAGAATAAGTACCTTGCTCAAGGTCACACAGTCAGCGTGTGCTGGGGTCTGAACTTTGAGCACAGAATGTCGTGCTCCAGAGCCTATGCCTTTAACCTTTACAAAATGGGCACTTAATCTTAACACCAGTGTTCTATTTGAACCCTAAAAACTGACCCATACTTGGCACACTCTGCCTTTCCCCTTTGGTCTACCTCCTCATATTATTTAGGCTCATGTCTTTCTTCTCTACTAGCATGTAAGAGCCTTGCAAGGTTTGAGCTATTTCTTTTTAATTTTGTATCTACAACAAGAATGCTCCATGGTTTCAAAAAAAAGTGAATTCCCAAAACTGGTTTGGTTCAGTGGATAAAGCATCAGCTTGCAGATTGGGGGGTCCCGGGGTTGATTTTAGTCAAGGGCATGTACCTTGGTTGCGGGCACATCCCCAGTGGGGGGTGTGCAGGAGGCAGCTGATCGATGTTTCTCTCTCATTGATGTTTCTGACTTTCTATTCCTCTTCCTTCCTCTCTGTAAAGAAATTAATAAAATATAACCCCCCCCCAAAAAAAGTGAACAAAAAGAGTTCTTTTCAATTTGCTCTCCTCCAGGTTTCTTATACCTTTCTCAAAAAATAAAAATCTAGTGACCAAATTGATAGATTGTCTCCTTTTTCCTATGTTATATTTTAATTAATTTAGTCTGAAATTGCATATTCTCTCTCTCTCTCTCTCTCTCTCTCTCTCTCTCTCTCTCCCTTCCTCCCTCCCTCCCTCTAATTCTTCAATAATTACAAATTTTACCTTCCATTCTTATGGGGTATTTTGGAGACTAAGATGTATAGCTTTTCATGTATATCCATTGACTTTGGTTTTATTAAGCACTGGTTGTAGACTAAGCCAACTGTGGCTTGTTGGGATCCCACAGCATTATCTCACATGCTCACTAACTCTCAGTAGCAGTTCATCTCCAACCATGACCAGTTCCAGCCAAGCTCCATCCTCTTCATTCAAGCTCTTGATGAATATGAGGAATGGGACAGAGCCTGACCTCCTACGAGGAACTGCCTCTGGAAGGGTTCATCACCTTCTTAGAATGCTATGGTTAGCCAGTGACAAATCTTGGTTCTGTCCCCCTCACATTCCTCATATCATGAGAAACTTTTCCAAAAGATTGCCTGAAGTCCATATATATCATAACTGCTGTGTGTCTCTACGATGATGGATTACTGTTCTTGATAGAAAGGAATTTAAGTTAGTCAGACATGACTACTTTTTAGTTCTTATGGAAAATGTGGTTCTTAAAGAAAGTTTTACAGTTTAAGATTTAAAAATGTCTCTTCTTTCCTCTCCCCATCTTTGTCCTTTTCTCAGAACAACACAAGTTTCAAAAGTCCTTCTCTATTTGCTTATTTGACAGGCTGGAATTGAGGTTCTTAAAGGCTATCTCTCCCTTCCCTTTCCTGAAAGGGTAAACACAGTGAACTCGGGATAGGGTAAGTTTGATGGCAAAGGCACCTTCAAGATTAATAGTTTGGCAGCTTTCAGGGAAAGAAGAGGAGATAGAAGGTGGTGGGGTGGTCTTTTTAGACATAAAAATTTTGTGAAAGAAATGAGGGTGGTGATGGAGTAAACTGGGAAGAGAAGACAGTGAGCTCCTTGTTGCAAAACCTGTGACTGTTTCCTAGGTAGGATTTTGGATTTGACTTGAAGTATAACATACAAGTAGAAAAATATATGTATCACAAGTGTGCAGCTCAACCAATGCATCTTCACAAACTGAGCACAGTGCGCAGTTCTAGAAACAGAACTACTTTACCCCCTTTGCTTTCTCTAGTCCTTAACTCCCCCAAGGGTAACCAATGTTCTGACATTTAATAGCATAAAACATTTCCCCACTTCTGTACCTTATATAAATGGAACACATACAGTATATACTCTTATGTGAGATTCATCCCCAGTCTGGAGATGAAGACCCATCATTCTCAATGCTATGAAACATTTTGCATGAATAGACAACAATTTATTTATCTATTCTCCCGCAGATGGACACTGGGTTATTTTCTAGGATTTGTCTATTATGAATAGCATTGTTATAAACATTCTTGCGCATGTCTTTGGTTAGACATATGTAAACATTTCTGTTGGTATATACCTAGGAAAGGACTTGTGGAATCAAGGGGTAAAAATGTTCAGCTTTAGTAGCTACTGCCATGCATTTTCCCAAAAATGGTACCTCTATACATTTTAAAATTTAATAAAGCTCAAAACTACCCTATAAGTATTATATTTCCCATGTTTTTGGATGAAAAAACAAAGACCCAGAGAATTGCCCACGGCTAAATAGGTGTAGGGATGAGTTTGGATTCAAATTCAGCACCACCTGATAGCAAAGCTTATGCTTTTCATCATTACTCTGAACTGCTTTTATATCTTGGAGAGAATTCATGCTTTCACTTCCCTCACTGTCTGCAGTAGAACCTTTGCTGTTGCATTAAGGTAGAGAAGATTGAATGTGTGAGGCTGCCCTATTTGGAGTAGTATCAGGAGAACCATAGTTTAGTTGGTGTAATAAATCGTTGAAACTGCTATTCAAGAAAAACCTTGTATCCCCCTCTAAAGCACTTAAGGATAGAGTGTGCCCACATACTATGCTTTTGCCCAAGGACACAAACAAGTGGGTGTATAGAGCATTGGTGGTGTAGGTGAGACATCTGACATCACAAGAAGTTCTGCTAGGTATGGGTGGTCATAGGAGATGAAACCTTCTGCTGTTGTGTCAGTGACAATGTTTTTGAAGGTATAGTATTAGGAGCATATCAATCAGGACTCTTGGTCACAACTCAACTCAAACTTACTTAAGCAAAAAATAATATTTTTTGTTCATGTAACGAAAGTCCCAGGATTCATTGGGTTTCAGGCCTGCCTGCATTTAGGTGCTAAAATGTCACTAGAACTCTGTCTGTATCTATCTGGCTCTGCTTTCTTCTTTGACTTTATTCTGAGATAAGATCATCCTGAATAATAATAATGGTATCCATCAGTAATTCTGGATTCATTCTAATAGTTTGACAACATGGTAAGTAGAGGGGCTTTTCCAATAATTCCAGCCGTAGACCCAGAGTTAACTCTAATTTGATTCAGTTTGGATGACATGCCCATCCCTAACTTAGCCACTATGGCAGCAGATTGGAATGTGCTAATTGGCTAAAGTGGGTTGTAGGATCTGGGATTAAGATGAACCCCACCTGAATGTTGTGGATTGAGATTTCTGGTGAAAATCATTTTACTTTAAAAGTAAAGCCAAGGGTGTAGTGAAATGGGGGCAAGTAAAACCAACAAAGAGCCACTATACAGATTTTCTGGCCCTGGGACATTACTGAAAAGTGCCAGAGGAAAAGCTGGCAAGTCCAGACTGGGTCCTGTGGCATACCAGCAAGGGCTAGGCATGGGGAGAGTGGTCATCTGCCTTCAACATCTATCCTGGTTCTAGGCACAGGCCTGACTTTCTCCTGGGTCTGTCTCAGTGGAGCACAGGAACCAGAGAGAGGGGACCATGCCTTGGTAAATAGCCCATGTGTCAGTCCTGTGAGTGTCACCCTGCCTCCTAAGCAGCTGGATAGTGAGACATTAGCAAAGATGTTAACCCCACATAAAAAGCATGCCGTTCAATAATTATGTAAATTAGCTGGCAATTAGATAATGTCACTCATGTTTCCTCTCCTGCTAGATTTCCACACGACAGATTACTGCTTTTGAGCTCTGCACCAGCTTGGATAGTCCATGCAGGCTCTGGGGCAAATCAGTGACACCTGTGGATGCCTGGGCCATCCTATGGCTCAAGAGAGGGTAGTAGTTGGCTGACTGGGTGGGGAGGGCTTCTGCCTCCCATTTTTTTCCATTTGGCATAGCCTATTAAAGGGCTAAGGAAGGCCAAAGGATAAAGGAGCCATTGGCTCGAGGTCTGTGATACTTAATGTAAGGGGATCTTTAGCTTTTGGCCACTTTGGCAATTTTCCAGTGGCCACTGAAATGTTCCCAATCCAAGAAATAAATGTAAGGGCTGGAGGAGAGAATGTGCACAGCCCCAAGGCTGTGAAGACCAGATAAATCCAATTCTGATGTCACCAGTCTTGGAATCAGATTCTTTCCGGCCCCTGTAGGAAAGACTTTTTGACCACCCACAATAATGCAGGCATGGGAATGTTGGTACCTCCAATGCTGGGCTGGAGGGAGGATGGAGAATTAGATGAGAGAGGGTCAGCAAGCAGGACAGTGTGGACACCCCAGAGCAGGTTGGGTAAATTCCCATGATCCTCTGGACAGGGGAGTATTCCTGGGCAGCTTAGTTAATTCTTGGGTTTCTCCAGATCACTAGGCTTATGCTGCATTGCCCTTTGGGGCCATCTGATGTTGGCATCAGAACAGTATGGGGATTCAGGATTGCTGTCATGGAGCAGAAGTCAACTGATCCCCAGGAATTCTCTTCAGCTTTTCTTTTTATACTTCATTCTTTGTGTCAATGTTCCCTGAGCTTCCATTCCATGTCCAGGTCCCATGGCAAGCATCATGGTGAAGTAGAGCTGCCTCAGGGAGCTCCCCATCAAGCTTCCTAAGCCTGGGCTCTTCATTGCTATGCTTCGTGTCTCCAGTCTATATTTGCCCCCACTACTTTTTGATGACCTTAAGTGTGGGAATGGTTTATTATTGTGCTTTGATATAGCAATATCTGGAAGGAACCAGAGCTCAATAAACAGACTAAATTGAGTAAGTCATTTAATTTATAGACAAATAATGACTCTCAGAAGCCAGGGGTGAGTTGATAGTATAGAACAGTCTCAAGAAGTTTCTGGGGACTGTTCATTTAGAGGGTCTCCCATGTCCCTGCTCATCCATAATACTGGGCCCTCCATCTGAATGTCCCTGCTTCCCTCTAAGGATGCCTGTCAGCCAGTGTGGACTCCTTGGTCTAAACAGGCAAGGGAGGTGGCACAGCCAGGATGGTAGCACTGTGAAAGCATTTACCAAGATTCTTGGTTTCACACACAATGGGCTCCATGATGTATGACATGATTTTTACATGCTCAGCTCATCAAGAATTTCAGGCTTGGGGTACCCCTTGTGAAAGGCATGCATTTTATGATCAAATCTGCCTTGCTTCTCCCGCTTCTAAATCAAATGTATGACTGGGAAGAGGAGGAAGGGGAGCAGCTGTCCTCTGAGAAGATTTTCCAAAAGTGGACCTTTTCAATAATTTTATTTGAAGAAATACATAAATGTGGCAGTTTATTGAGCCCAGAAGGAACCCTCTTTTCAGGACAAGGGTTTCTTCTCTCCCCTAGGATATTGCCTTTTACCTTGGATGCCATACCTCCCATCAATGAGCACATCTAAGAGATTGGGCTATGTGTCATCTCCTGGTAGCTACCTCTGGCTTCATGTCTTTCACTCCCTCCATTCCAACAGCACCAGCGTCCAACATACCAACCTGTTCTTTTTTAAGACCTTTGCATGTACTACTACTTCTGGAACATTCTTTTATGATATTTTGTGACTAGTTCCCTCATCTTGTTTCAAGGCTTTCCTTAAATCAACCCTTCCCAAGGACTCTGATTTGTGGTGTTTGCCTATTTCCATGTGTGAATGCTCCTAGCACAGTTGACTTTGAGCTACCAAATTGACATTGACCAGCTCAAAAACTTCTGAGATATTAACGATTGGTTCTTACTGGCCTGCATAAGTGGCAGTCCTTATCACTGTATCCATGTTCAAGTTAAGCATCTGTTGCACCATTGGAGGTGCCCATTTCACACTTGGGAATACAATGTGTGGACAAGATCTTTTACAGAACAAATTATTTTCTTAATGGGTTCAGTCAGCCTCTTGTTGATTGGGTTTGTTTGTTCAGTGGAAATAAGTATGTGTTCCTGGTTAAAGAACAGCATTTTCCTCTTCATAGTGGGGTAATGACTAGTTTTGCTAATGTGGTCATCATTAAAATAGTGAACAGTAGTGGTCTGACAGAGACCATGGTGCATTATCAAATATGTCAATTAAACAGCAACTTGCACAGCTCTTGGAAATTACACTCATTGCTCTCATGTGAACAGAGGCATCTCCACTCAGCTATATCAGCCAGAGTCTGCCTTCAGGGACCAGATAACCTTCTTGATGATGCTGGTGCATTTCCAACCAGTATATAATACACATGACATGCTCTATGTCTGTACTATTCCTTAACTATTCATTTGTTGTCCATTCTGCAGTTTTCATAATTTTAAAAAATTGTGTTTTAATATACTGTTCTCACTCCACAGACATATGCACTCATACACACATCATACCTAAATGCTTTTCTCATCCCTTCCTATCTGGACGTAAGAAAGGAAGGAATCTAGTGTTCATTGAGCATCTACCATGTATATAGCCTCAAGCTAGGATCTTCCCATACATAATCTCATTTAATCCTCTCTCCATCCTGGTAAAGAGGTTATTATTTTTTTCTACTTTGCAGATGAGGAAACAGAAGCTCAAATAGGTTAAGAAATGTGCTTAAAGTCCCACATATAAGAACTAGTATTTAAACTTGACCCTAAAGCACATATTTTGACTTTTCTCCCTACCATTTAGTAAGAGACAAGGATTCTTTTGCTTATTACTCACCTTCTAATGTATTTTTGCTGATTTTTATAAATATTTATATCAAAAATTAAAGTTGGGAATCTGTCTTAGGCTGCCTACACCCAAACATTATCAAAATGGAAAAGGAAAATCTAAAAAAAAAACCCAAAACAAACCCTCTGTCATTGTCATGTTAAAATTACATGTGTGTATTTGAGTGTATACAACGTTAACACTTACCTTAAAAATAAACTTTGGCTATGTGATCCTATGGTATGAATATTGTACAAATGTGCTGATATGGCTTTGAGGGTTTTATGCTATTTTTGCATGTGGAAAAACTGAGTGCATTATTAGAAGCTGAGCTGAGGGTCCTACAGAGGCTTTGGAAGAACCCTGGTCCTCCAAACACTGGTCTACCAAGCACTGTGGGAATCACTAGAATAACCTGACTCACAATCCAACAATATTTGTGAACTGTGATGCAATATTTTCCCAACACATGCCCTAATCTTTCTTTCCTTCTCTCCTTTCTCCCCCACTTCCTTCTTCCTACAGGAATCCTGGGAAGCAGGTTATGGGCAGGACTGCCTCTGGCCCACAACATGAAGCCTGAGTCTGCACCCACTCTGCTGAGGGCTGGACTCTGTGTGAGCACTCAGCTTTTGGCTGCCCCAATCCCCGCAGCCTCCTGCTGCTAGGAGGATCTTCAGAAAGATCTACCTGTCACCTGGATCACCTTACTGCCCACTCCTCCTCCATCACGTCACCCCGGACCCCAGCCCTCTCCCTGGCCTCTCTGGCTGGGGCGTTTGGGGGTACACTGGGAGGAGTGCATTGCTGAAGGCTATCACCCACCACTTACCTTCTCCTCCTTGAATCAAGGCCTCCGGATCCACATGGATAGCTGAGATCTTTTCTTGGAGAAATACACTTTGCTCCTCACTCCAGGCCCTCAGTGCCCCCACCTGACTTTCCTCCTCTTCCGCTGCCCCCTTTCCTCTGCTCTTTTGTGAATTTCTTGCTCTTGTGCCCATCTCACTTTCCTCTTTCCTCACCCTCTCAATATTTGTGTAATTCTTCCTCTTGTGTGCTCTCTGTCCCCCAACTCATCTCTTCTCCCTCTCTCCCTTCTCTGCAAAGGGGGATCATCCCCTGAGGGGGCTGTTCCCTGGCTGTCTCCTCCTCTGCGCTCTGTCTAGTCTGCAGCCACGATGAGTTTCACTGCGCACTCCATGGTCTTTACCCTGAAGGTCAGCGTCTTGCTGGGGTCCCTGCTGGGTATCTGCCTGGGCCTAGAATTCATGGGCCTACCCAACCAGTGGGCCCGCTACCTCCGCTGGGATGCCAGCACGCGCAGCGACCTGAGCTTCCAGTTCAAGACCAATGTCTCCACGGGGCTGCTCCTCTACCTGGACGATGGCGGTGTCTGCGACTTCCTCTGCCTCTCGCTGGTGGATGGCCGCGTGCAGCTCCGCCTCAGCATGGACTGCACTGAGACTGCTGTGCTGTCCGACAAACAGGTGAACGACAGCAGCTGGCACTTCCTCATGGTGAGCCGCGATCGCCTGAACACGCTGCTGGTGCTGGATGGCGAGGGCCGGTCTGGGGAGCTGCAGCCTCAGCGGCCCTACATGGAGGTGGTCAGTGACTTGTTCCTGGGCGGAGTCCCCACAGACATACGACCTTCTGCCCTGACCCTGGAGGGAGTACAGGCCATGCCGGGCTTCAAGGGATTAATCCTGGATCTCAAGTACGGCAACTCAGAGCCTCGGCTTCTGGGGAGCCAGGGTGTCCAGTTGGATGCCGAGGGACCCTGCGGAGACCGTCCCTGTGAAAATGGTGGGATCTGCTTTCTACTGGATGGCCATCCCACCTGTGACTGTTCTACCACTGGCTATGGTGGCAAGCTCTGCTCTGAAGGTAAGGCCCTCTTCCTTATTCCTATCCATTGGGTTGAGTGAAGGCCAAGGGCCCTGGTACAAACCAGCCATACCATTGAAGTGCATTTTTAGTTGTACATTAGATAATCCGGTCCTTTCCCCAAGGAGCTGGGAAAAATCCTTTGCTTGCTCTCAATGGAAAATCCATCAGTTCTCAGCAGAAAGAGAATCCTGGCTACTTAATCATGAGCTTCTTACTCAATATTTGGCTGTACTCAAAGGGCTGGATGAAGTGACTACAGAATCTGTGCCCAGCTCAGCTCCTTCTACCCAAGCACAGCTTAGCAGGATCAACACTGGGCAGGAAATCAGATAGAAAATTGGAAAAGTAGGTTATCTCTGTCCCTCCTAATTCCTTGAGAATTGGACCCCTGTGGATGGATGGGAAACTCCCCATTACTTCCTTCTTATAATAGCCAGCATAAGGAATGCCTGTGTAAAGAAGAACTAGGGTGGATGGATTGCATGTCCATGCTTGGCTCTACTTTAAACCCAGTCCTTCAACCATACCCCTCCTCCCACAATATTCTGAGAGGCATCTAGAGGATGGATGAGGCAGCTGGGGATGGGCTGTCTTGCCTCCTCTTTCTAGCACTAGGATTTTTTTATATGAAGTTATTCTTTCCTGTCCTTTCCTCTCCATGTGTGAGAACTGTACAGCATGGCACAGAAAATGACAGGACCCTTGTCCAGCCAAGCCTCTGAGGGAGCTGGCAACACTCAGCATAGCCAAGGAGAACATCCCAAGTTCAATTACAACTTCCCAGGGAGAGGGAGGAAGAAACTCATGTCCAAGGCTGCCCTCAACTTATTCATCAAATTTTGACTATTTGGGAATAGATCTGAGACTTGGCCCAGGCTTTACTTAAAATCCAGATTCCTAGACTCACTGAAGTCCTGGCTTTCAATAGGAAGGACAACTGACATGACCAAGTGTGTGAGAACTGGCCATATGAGTGTGTATTTGGTGAGGTTGGGATGAGGAAAAGACAAGGAAGTTACACTTCCTCTCATCCTTTTGGAGTTAAACCCTAGATTCTTCTGGAGATGTTTGTGTAGTCATCTCATGCTGTTCTCTTCATGAAGGTGGTGGGATGGTATAGGGTATAATAGAGATTCTCAACTTTGGTTGCATATTAGGATCACCTGGAGGAGTTTAAAAACTCATAGCACAGACAATTTATTCAGAAGTTTATGGAGTGTGGGATCCAAACATCTGTATATTTTTGAGGCTCCCTGGTGATTCTATTGTGCAGAACCAGCAGTTTGAGTGAGGTCAGGCCCGTGGGACCAGGTAAGTATCTTAGCACTGACTCCCAAGATCTCTTTGAGATGAGGCCCCACTACCTTGAGATTTGTAATGAGAAATGGTGCTTCAGGTGTTTCTCAAACTTTCCCAGGAAGAGCTGAATCCCAAAAGCAGGTTGTAGTTATAAGAACTTTAATTACTAGGAGCTATTTAAACAATTTTTACAATCAAAGCTAAATTTATTTCGCAGGTGATATATGCTGGAGACTAGGACACTTTCTCAATGGAAAATCCACCAGTCGCTGTGTAGGTCATGTATGGGCTATCACAGGAGTGTCTCTGGGTCTCTGCTGCTTCTTTCTTCTACTCGGTTGGGCATTGTATTTCCCTTCCTTTGGATGGGTTACAGGCGAGGCAGATGCATGTCATCTCTTCTGGCATCTGTTTCCCCCACCCTCACCCCACAATGAACCCATCGGAAAAAGGGATGGGAACGAGGGGCCAAGCCAACCCCAGTCCACAAAGCCATGTAAGGAATATGGTTATTGAAGCATTTCTCACAAGCAGGTGCCTTCTGAGCTGACTGCTGTTCCAAAGCATCTCAGCTTTGGAGAAAGTCCTGCCTGAAGATGCTGACATGATCACTTGCTTTTCATTCACCCAAAGGATCTGTTCAGTTCTCAGAACTTGTACTTAAAGCTGGCATTCTTCCTTTCTGGGGACCAGGGTTTTGCAAGTGTGTTGCTAACTTGCTGATTATACTTGATTGCATTTTTTTGGTGTGTTTAAAAAGAACTCATTTCCTCTGGGCAGGTCTGGATCAGCACTTTTCTGCAGGAAGAATCTCTATACTGTATATGTACACTATCAGTCTTCTCTCTTTTTGTTTTGGTGTGTGTGTGTGTGTGTGTGTGTGTGTGTGTGTGTGTGTGTGTGTCCTATAGCAGAATTTCTTTGAAGCAGATTGAAGATCAATTTTTAATAGCTAAATGCAATATGTATATTTTAACAATAATTCTTTCTACAGAGTTCAGATAATCTCGTGGCGATAGACTGATACTTCTATTTGTAGAGGCAAACAAACAGCTTAGCTCATTCATTCCCCTGATATGTAAATAGAGTAAATAAACTGTATAGTAAGAGAAACACTTGGTTGGCCTGGAACAGAGCCATGCAGAGATTGAGGTGAGGATGGCTGTTGGGGAAGTATCAGAATTTACTGTTGGTAACTTGGAGCCTGTTGATCCCGATAATTGTCATCATGTCTAATCAATCACAAAAATGCATCGCAGGCTTTTGGAGAATATCTGTTCTTGCCACACACAGTTAATTTTTAGAGTAAATGGGGAAAACTCACCTGTAACATATTAAGGGGGAAAAATCACAGCAGCTGCTGAGTGTCAAGCATATCTGTATAACACAATTTATATCTGTATAAATAGCCTAAAAATTGCCTACCCATTTTCCTCAAGATAATGTTATGAAGCAGGTAGTGAGGATGCATCCATTCCCTCTTCCCCCTTTACATTGCACAGGTCATAGAACTGAAACCAGGGGACTTATTCCCAGCAGCCAGTCATGTGTACCAGGCATCTGATTGTCCCAATGTGTAGCTTGGGCCCTACCCCTTCATTGCATGAGGGCTTGCATTTGGTGTGGAAGATTCATTTTGTACTTTGTGCTTTAGCAGTTCAAGAGAGAGAAGAGTTGAGTGGGCTCCTGCAGCTTCAGATGGATGTGGTCAGGGCCTGTTGGAGGCCCTTTCTGTGGTCCATTAGCTCCTAGCATGCCAGCGGGTTTGATGTTTGTTTGGCCTCTGGCTTTCTACGCCTCAGTGGCTCCAAAATGTCTCCATGTTGCCCTTCAGGAAGAATGCATATCTCTTTTATGGGCTTTGGGCTATTTTCATCCCCTGTTGGTGTCTTCTCTGATTAAAACCCAAAGGGCACCAGAAATAGTTGCTATGGGAGGGTTGGGCCTCGTGGTAAGAGGTTCCAGACACAGTGTCTTCTCCGTCAGGTGCTGAAAGGCTATTGGCTCTAGTTGCAGACCCAACTCCAAACAGCCTTCCTGGGAAGATTTCATTCCGAGACCCCCCAATGTAATTTATGGTCACACTGCACATTCTGGCACATGATGGAAAGAAGAATAACCTAGATTTTTATTTCTCTGTGTTATGTTTATGAATAAAATATTTTGGTGCTTAACTTTAGGTTTGTTAATGTTACCATTTAATCTTGCCTTTTCAGTCATGTTCCTGGAGGACGGAAGTGCAAACAATTTAAAATGATGCTAAAATGAAATATATCTGCTTTGGAATTTAGTTAAGCTATGGAGCAGCACAGTCACCTGGTGTTTGTTTAGCACAACCTGTCCTGTTATGGGCAGCCCTGAAGCTCGCAGGACAACGAGGAGGTATCCTGAGCTCCCTCTAGGGAGCAGGTCCCTCATGTGTCATTGAGAGCTTGTCATTACCTTGAAATGAGTTTAAAGTTAACTGTTTTATTTTTAAAAATATAAATGTGCATGTATTTAATTTCACAACAATCTTATGGTTGAGAAGAATTGATTCATATCCAAGGTATATAAATTTCAGTACTAATCTCCGTGAAGAGTTCATTTAGCATGATGTCAGCCTGTTGCAGGTGGGGTGGGGCCAAGGGAAGATGGAGAAGGCCTCACAGGTTGATCTTAACTCCCAAATCTTGGTACATGGTCCAACTATTTTTTCTCCTGCTGACATGGGCAGATGTACAAACCAGAAGTTGCTTATCTCAAGTCTCAGCTATAAAGTTTTCAGGTGTTGGGATCCTACAGTGAAGTATAGTGGTGAGTGCTGGTGACAGGGGCCAGACCCTTATTACAAGCACACTGTTGTGTGGTGTCCATTAGTCTACTCCCCGATCCTTCCTACTATCTGAAGCTGACAGCCTGTACTGGTTGGTTTGACTGATGGCTCAACACCACTGTGTGGCCTTGGTATGGCTTCCTGAAAGTTAATTTTAATCATTTCTCTTTTTATTGAGCATTTTGTGACTTTGCCCCCATTTCTCAATGCCAGAACTAAGGTGAAATGGTGTTTCAAGAGAAGATGCTTACCTGAGCATTTACTAAGGGCCAAAGACATTGGATGCTGGAGTTGAGTACCAGTGATTGCCACAGCTGGATCCTCCTGTTTTGGACACGTGTAAAAATACAATCATCTTCCCTCCCCCTTCCAGGGCACATCCTGCCAGAATTGTAACTGGCTTTGTTCCTAATCTATGTTCCTGAAAGGCTTGGGGTGGGGGGTGGGGGTGGGAGGACCGAGGGGAGTGCTGAGTAGTCAGAGAGTAAAGGCTGACTTCTCCCTGGTATGGAGCCTGCAGCACAGAAGCAAGGCCTTAAAACATACACAAAGGACGACTGCTGCTTCTGAGACCTGGTGCCCCACGCATTCAGGCGTTAGGTAGGAACAGCCCAGCCAGCAGGGGCTGTCACTAAATGGAGCCTGAATAGGGGTCTGATTGCTCCCTTTTCCTGCTCTCCTCCTGATTACCAAATGAAATTTCCTGGTATGCTGTATGCTAAATGGCAGAGCAGCCGCCCGCCACTTGCTCCAATAATCCCTCTTTTAACTGCTGAGGGAAGAGCAATTTTTTACACCTCCCCCCATAGTATCTCTGCCTCCTTCAAAGAAATAAGACCCTTCTTTCTTGTTCCCCCTCAGTGGAGTGAGAACAGCCCTCCTCCTTTGCAGGCCTGCACACCAGCTGCAGGGGGTGGGCCTGGGTGATGCTTCAGTCCAAATTCAGCAGTGTTGAGGGTCAGCAGGCATTTTGCCAGGAGCCTTGAGTGGCACATGAACTTGCATTTGCATTTGGTAATGAGACACCACAGGCCCAGTGCTGGGGGCTAATTATCCTCAAGTCCCCTAGCTCTCTTTGCAGGCTGCCTGGGAAAGATGGCTCCCAGTTCCTGGAGCAGCTGCCCATCAGCTGGGTCCTCTCCCTCCTTCACAGAACAGAAGAGGTGGGGTGCGGGGGATGAGACTAAAGTGCACTCCCTGATGACTCCTATTGCCCTACTGTCATTGGCTCCACAGTGGTGTCCAGAGCAGTGAAGCCCCAGAGATGGGTCTAGGGTGAGAGAGGCTTTGAACAGGGCTCTGAAGGTCAGTACCCTTTCCTGGACAAAAGTAATAATGATATTATTACTATTGTTATTGCTATTACTATTACTTTTATCGGATACTATCATGTGCCTGACATCCTAGGTGCCTTATGTGAGTTGTCTCATCGAATCCTCACTAGTCCCATTTTACAGATGAGGAAACTGAGGAACAGAGGAATCTGGGACTTGAACAAAGTTTAGTGTAGTGGTTAAGAGCCTGGCTCAGGAGTGAAGAGATTTGGCCTTAAATCTGAGCTTGTCCACTTACACGTTGTATGTCTTTGAAGAAGGTTTTGAAAGCTTCAATATCATCATCAAATAGTAATAATGATAACAGTAATAATAATAGCTAATAATCATAGAACACTCACTCCATCCTGCACTGTATTACCTGCTATGCATGTATTAGCTTTTATAACCCTCACAACCACTCTTGACACTCTTTATTGTTATTCACACTTTGAGAGTAAGGAAGTAGAGGGACCAAAGGTTAAATGACTTATCCAAGGTCACAGCCATGCTGAGGTTTGTATCTAGTCAGTCTAGCTTCAGACCCCACAGTCTTAACCACTGTGCATCCTGCCTTGCAGCAAAGCAGGGATAATAAGAAATTGTATATTATGGAGGTGTTGAGAGCATGAAATGAGACAAAACATATAAAGTTATAAGCATAGACCATGGGAAAGAACAAGTTCTGACTCCGGGTTGTTGGTCTCCTGGTGAGCATAACAACAAACCATGTGTCAATTTAGTTTCACAGGTTTGAAGCTTTCTTTGAGCAGCCCTGCCACCCCATCCCAGGCCACATCTGCCATTTTCCTTCATCCAAGTTTGAGAGGTGGCAGAGATCAAAGGGGGTTTCAGGAGGGTATAGACTCCAATTTCATTGTTATTCACCCCTGCCTGAGGCCAAGGGGTCACTGAGCATGGGTTGTGCCTGTTGGACTATATTCAGAGCTCTTTGCTTGCAAACGAGGTGTTTTGGCCCCCACAGCTGGCAGATGGGGCAGATGGGGCAGGTAGACAGGCCTTACCATCCCACATAAAATGTGAGAAGACCAGATCTGAGGTGCCTTTGAACCTGTTGTGGGTAGAAGGTGTGAGAGTAGGCTCAGACCTGAGAGCTCAGAGCCTCACCATGGCATTTTATTTTTGCTCCTAGGCTCCCTTCTCAATTAACACAAGTGCCTTGTGTCTCCATGGAGAAATGGAACATTGCCTCCCTGGATGCTGATGATAAGCAAAATGTCAAGCTCCTGGTGTAGGAGGTTATCAGTGAGGCCAGTCCCAGGAGACTTGCTCCTCCCACTGAGAGAGAGAGAGAGAGAGAGAGAGAGAGAGAGAGAGAGAGAGAGAGAGAATGAGAGCATAAGAGAGAATGAAATGATTCTGAACATTCAGTTTTCACCCTCAAGACTCTGGTTTGAAAACAAGTGGATCCATGGCTCCCAAGGCAGCTGGAGCGAACTACACCAGCACTGGGCAGCATGGCTCTGCAGACTTACCTTTGGTTTCCCAGGTGCCAGGAAGTACCCAGCCCTCCACCCAGGCTGGCGGTAAAGGATGGAGCTCCTGGATTACTCTGTCAGATTACTCACTCTCCTTTTGCCTTCTGACTCTCTCCACAGATAACAAAACCAAACTCCCTTTCTCTGTGTTTATTCTCCTCTTTCCTTTGTGTGTGTGGATTACAGAGGCGGATTTACCATGAAACTAAAATTGTTATATATCCTCACTCCCATGGACCCCTTCCAAGGCCCTCTACCTTATTTTGCATTTATAATTTTTTTCTTAAGGAAGAGCCAATGTCACAAGCTCCCAGTCCCAGCTCTGTGGATCCGCCTCTGTTAAGAAGACGTGTTGCTGTCCGGTGACAGCAATGTTGCTCTGGGTATACGTGTGATTCCCCAATGACTTATGGCCCTTCATCACAGACAAATTTTCCTTCACTTCATAACTAACAGGGCCGGAAGAGCCAGGAAGAGGGAGTGTGAGAGGATGGAGGGCACATAGAAATATTGTTTGGGAAGGCGTGGGAAAAGGGAGGACACCTAGGATATCCAGTGGGTACAATGTGTGCAGTAGACTTAAAGGTACCAGCTAATGTTTGAGCAGAGGGAACACCCTAGGCCCCCTTCTGAGATTTTCCCAGCTGAAGTTTGGATGTTTGGTTTTCTATGGCTCCATGGGGGGCTGTGTTACAGGTGACAGGATGTGGCTGATGGAGGAGAGGCAGGCAGCGTGGCTCTGTAGGCCTGTCTCCGTGATCTATTTGGGAACTGACAGTGCCAGTGGGTTGTCATTACTGCTGTTGTTCTCCAGAAATTGATGTCTTTGAGTGACCTATTTAAAAGCAATACAGGGCCCCTTTTAAATGTGTCATTGTCTGTGTCTGCTCTCAAAACTCCACTGATGTCCACAATGTCCCTAAATAATGTACTTTACAAAGTTAAAAATTTTTTTTTAAAAAACCCAAGAATCAGTACTGACAGCTTTTAAAAACAAAATTGATCTCATAGCTATCTAGCCAAACCACCCAGTGCCACTCTGATAAAACTGACTTTGCATGTGGTCCCTGGACCTGTGAATGTTTTCAGCTCATTTTGGGGGAAACGTTGTACTCTGCAAAGGTATGTGAGGGCCTGAAGGTGTGGAGATGAAAGAGTTGTAGGGATATGAGCTGTAGGCAACTTAAAGCTCCCAGCTTAAGCTGTGCAATACATAGAATCCTTTTGGTTTTACTGAGGCTTTTATTTAAGCATGGTATCTTTATAGCTAAGAAAATGACCCAGGGGAGCTTTGCCTTCAAGTTTTCCTCGAAACTCGATGCATCCCATCCTCTCCTGACAGTTTTGCCTCCCCTGCCAGTTTGGTTTTCCTGAAGTGGTCCCCTTTGCCGGTGCAAAGCCCTCAGAGAACAGTCTCAGTACTCCAGTGGCTGCAGGCAACTAGAGGGTTGGTGTCTCCACTCCAGTGGGCAGTGCATTCCAGGCAGTTCCATACCCACGCCTCCAGAGTATTGATTGACAATATGCAGTCTGCCTCCTTTGGAGAGTAGAGACAGTGCAACGTGTGACTGTCCCATTATTTACTTAATAGGCTGATTTCAAATAGAAACAAGTACCCAAAGTGTGAAGAGGGACGGCTGAAATCACTTATCTGTGATCCAAACTGAAAAAGCTGGGAAGACATCGGACACTTATGGTTTCATTATCCTCGATGTTCTCTCAGGCTTCTCTCCTGTCCAGAAGGGGTCCTGTCTTTGTTATGGTTAGGGACGGCTCAGAGAATGGGGAAGAGTGGGCTCCCAGGGTGTTAAGCTCTTTCCATGGAATTCTTAAAAGACTAGTCACTCCACATTGTCTTTGCTTGATCTGGGTCAGGAAAAACAGGTCTGAAGTTGAGGCTGAGGCAATGTTCTGTGGGCCTCTTCTCAGCTTTTTCCTTGTGTATAGCATGAAGCATGTACAGATCCCATGACCTGTGTAGAAGATGGTCTGATATTTATATGGCCTTCTGGTCATGGCTTTGCCCTGTGTGGTGCACTGGAAACCAAGGCACACAGTGAAGAATCATGAGATAATAAGCTTGGAGATGATTTTAACTACTTGGGGGCTAACTCCTCCTTTCCCATCCTGTTTCCACTGAACATTTGTTCCCCCTACCCCAGCTTCAGTGAAGGGGGCTCAGTGCTTTCCATGGCAGCCAAATCTATCTCTGATCACTGCTCTCAGGGAGTGAGCTCTTCCTACCTCAGGCCAAAGTCAGCTTCCCAGCCACTTCCTCCTGGGTCCTAATTCTAATGAAAACAACCCGACCTTTGCAGTGGACCTTGTGGGTGAGTCCTAACATTTTTGGATGATGCTTTGTGGGAAATAACCCCCGTATCAAGGTAAAATTCATGAGGGATTCTGTATTGTGGCACTAGTGGTGCACACACCACTGACTTATTTAGAATTAACTGCTTGTGATTAATCTTAAACAATGGGGGAGGCATTGATGTGGAAAGAGAGTCTGATGTAAGCAGGTGATTCATGCTGTAGTCATTTTGTTCCTGGGGAGCGTGCACTTTGAAAGATTCATGGTTAGCCCATCTCTGGCTTTGTAATCTGTGCCTCATTTCATCCCCTACGATGTACCATCATTCTCCATACACAGCCAGCTTTCAGCATCTCTGAATTTCCAAGGATCCCCTTGGATATCTCTAATGACTCAGCAATGAGATGTGAAGTTCTAGAAAGCTATGGAACAGAGGAAAATGGAATTGGATTGGACTTGCTTGACAACCCCATCCTGGCAGCCAGGGTCAGACACCCCAACAGACACCAAGAAGTCTAACAGGGTACTTGAAATAAAAGATAAGGGCATGGGATGGAGCAGTATTGGTAGTTGCTCCTGGAAACTGGCCTTGGAAACACAAGCACTGTCTAAGAATGCTTCTACTCTGCCAAGTGTTCCTGGTGTCCCGTGTTTTTGGCACTGCTGGGCAGGAGTCTCTTAGGGAGAGGGATTAGGCAGCGCTAGAGGATGTTATTCACATATTGTCATAGACTGGAATTCCCTCTTGCACCCCAAAGGGGATAAGGCTAGTCTTGCCTCTCAGCTACCTTCCCATTGACAGTCCCTTTACTGACACTGTAGCAAAGAAAGGAGACCTGTCTTATAATTTTGTGGTTTAAAATAGTTTACATTTGCCTGGCTGGTATGGCTCAGTGGTTGAGGGTTGATCTATGAACCAGGAGGTCACAGTTCAGTTCCTCATCAGGGCACATGCCTAAGTTGCAGGCTCTGTCCCCAGTGGAGAGTATGAAGGAGGAAGCTGATCAATTATTCTGTCTCATCATTGATGTTTCTATCTCTCCCTCTCCCTTCCTCTCTGATATCAATAAAAATATATTTTAAAAATAGTTTACTTTTAAGAGCAAAGTCCACAGACATCATTTTGAGTCCAGGCATTGAAATGTGCCCACAGTCACTGACTTCTACTCTGAGGTCCCATTGTCCAGCCATGGGCCCTACACATGTGCTGGGAAGTGGGTCTGACCATCCCACAGTCATGTGGTAATGGCCTCGGGGGAAGAAGATGTTGGGTTTTTAGTTGCTGTAGAAACTTTGCTGTTTGCTTATTTTGATGCTGCATTTTCAGCCTCGTGTTATTGCAGATCAGGGCTATTTCCCCGTCTGGTAGAATATATAACCAGTGGCTACATTTTAATGTGTCTCTTGGTTCCCTTTGGCTTTCACATCCTTAATGCAATTGCAGTAACTCAGCGAGGTTTCCCAGTTCCTGTTGTAGAAACATATGTAAAGAGGTATTCTCTTTGAGAACTGTAAGACATTACATCAAGGTGGAATCCTGTTTCCCTTTGTTAATTATTGCACATACAGGATGGGTGCTAAATGCCACGTATCTAACAAAAACCAGGTGCTCAATAAATGTTACTTGTCTTAATAAAGCACATTGTGCGTAGGCATGAGTATGCATTCATGTTTTGTATGCATATACATTTGTCTGTGTTCATGTATGTGTCTATGTGCCCTCTAACATGGGTGATGGATGGATGCAGGACCCCAGGAATGTAAGCTCAGTGATGGCAGTTGGATAATTTGATCAGTGAGGTCAGATATGACATGGACCACGGTGGCCTGGAGCACCCCTGGAAAAGATTTCTCTCTCTTAATGGGAAAAGTGGTATTTTTACTCTGGGAATGTTTTCATTGAATCTGTGTCAAGTACATACACAGTCCACTTGGTTTGATATACTTGAGGACAGACAAGAAAGACTTTGTTGTTGTTGCTGTTTACAAACCAATGGTTTTCTGCAACAATTATAGGCAGTAGCCAGCCTGGGACCATGTAAATGCATGTGGAATCGCTGTTTGAGGCAGGCATGTTGTCGTCACTGGAGATGGAGAGGCCCCATTAGCTCGCATGGATTCCCTGGAGAAGACAAGGCTCATTGGGGACAGTATAATTGGCGTCGGGAATCGGAAGAGCTGCTATATGGAGGAGGGAGTGGTTACAGGACATCTCTAATGGCTCAGCAATGAGATGCGTAAGACCCAGGGAGCCCACTCTTCCCCATTCTCTGAGCTGTCCAAGGCTAACCATGACAGAGACAGGACCCCTTCTGGACAGGAGAGAAAGCTGAGAAAACGTCGAGGGTAATGGAACCATAATGGGACACTTGAATGGGACACTTTCAGAGTTACAGTGGAAGTATTTTGATGCTTAGAGCTTTTGAACCATAAATCCATAGTTTGGCAAGCCCAGTCACTGGAAGGGTGTAGCAGGGGAAGTGATACCTGTCAGGAGGGGGTGCTGGTGTGTATGTGCCTCCAAAAAAAGGTCTCCATGGTTTTGGGATCTCAGCAGCCAAGTCCACTCTTATATTTGATTATATATATCCCCTATCTTCAAGGGGGTGGGAAGATTATGCTCTAGGTCAGTGGCCTTGAAAAGGGGACACATTCAATGCCATTCTTTGGGGATGTAGGAAAGAGACAATAAAAATGTCTGGTTAACTTAAATGCAAATTATTTATAAATAAATATACGTCTATTGGAAGAACACAGTAAAATTATTTTTTTCTAAAGGGGAGTTTGGTCAGAAAGGTTTGGAGGCCACTTAAGTCTCATTTCTCTTTCTAATCAGTTATAGTTACTCTTGGCTTTCTTCTCCTTGGGGCTTGCAGGTTTCAGGTTCCTGATGCCAGTGGTGTGTGTTGGGTGCCTCTACTCTGTCATCAGCCCTATGTGTGGCAGTCTTGGTTGACCTGGCCAGATGATTTTGGAGGGTCCCATAAGAAGGCACTGTGGTCACACTTCCCTCCTTCTGAGGCCTCACTGTTGGGAGTTACTAATACAGATAGTCCTTAACTTAGCAAGATTCCATTTATGATTTCTTTGACTATGCAATGGTGCGAAAGTGATAGCATTAAATAGAAATCATACTTCGAATCTTGAAATTTGGTCTTTTCTTAGAGATATGCAGTACAATACTTTCTTGTGATGTTGGGCTATGACAGTGAGCTGCAGCCCCAGTCAATCCCACCATCACGAGGATAAATGACTGGTATGCTATTGTGTTGGATGATTTTGCCCAACTCCAGTCTAATGTAAGTATCCTGAGCACATTTGAGATAGCCTGGGCTAAGCTGTGATATTTGGTAGGTTAAGTGTAGTAAATGCATTTTCAACTGACAATATTTTCAACTTTGGATGGGTTTATTGGGACTATTATTTCAGAGCTTCTTTCAGTATAAAAGTTATGGTATTTGCTGGTTTAAGTTTGGAATGTGTAAGAAAACAAGTCTTTGAAACACCTTCAAACATTAGCAAAGCAGTTGGTGATGTATAATCATCTATTTGTTGGAATAGGCCTTCTGTGTATTGGAATAAGTTTATTCTTCTAATATTCATGGAGTGAGTGCCTCTTATGCACCAGTGTGGCCCTTGCCCTTGAGGAGCTTATGGTCTAGTATGGAAGCTTATCTGGCCAATAGGTGCAAAAGACATTGGAGCTGCTAATACACCAGGTGGGGTGTTTGCAGACTAACTCATGAAGAGTGTTCCACCCTGGTTGGGGTGGGGGTCAGGTTGGAGTACATTCCACGGTGGAAACTATTGGGCTAGACTTGGGAGCTTTATTTAGCAGCCTTGGAGGGGCACTTGGGGCAGCCCCATGAAACAGCGGGATGCTGTTTCTAATAGTTTGTAGTGGTTAATGTGGCTGGTTTGTAGGACTGAGGCCCAAGGAGAATAATATAAGAAGGAGTTAGGCATGGGGGTCTTAAATACTATGTGAGGATTTTGGACATTATTTCTTTCTGCAGTTGGGAGCCATCAGAAGTTTTTCAGATGAGTATTGACAGTCAGATTTCAATGTTAGAAAGAGCTCTAGGGGCAATTTGCACAATAGGTTGGATGGCAATTTGGGAGGCCAGGAGGGACTTTGTGGGGTTTTGGTAAGAGATGAGTCTGTACTGTGTGAGGGTAGTGATGGAAGAAGTACTGACTGCAGAGATGTTAAGGAGAGAAACTTAATAATTGGAAAGGTAGTGACTTCCATTTTTTTATTTTTAAAATACATTTTATTTATTTTTTACAGAGAGGAAGGGAGAATGAGAATTAGAAACTTTGATGAGAGAGAAACATCAATCAGCTGCCTCCTGAACACCCCCTAACTGGGGATGTGCCCGCAACCAAGGTACATGGCCTTGACCAGAATCGAACCTGGGACTCTTGAGTCTGCAGGCCGATACTCTATTCCAGTGATAGGCAAACTGCGGCTCGTGAGCTGTGGTTTGCCGCTCTGTTAACTAATGTGTTTGCTGACCACTGCTCTATCCACTGAGCCAAACTGGTTAGGGCAGTGGTCAACAAACTCATTAGTCAATAGAGCCAAATATCACCAGTACAACGATTGAAATTTCTTTTGAGAGCCAAATTTTTAAAACTTAAACTTCTTCTAATGCCACTTCTTCAAAATAGACTCACCCAGGCCGTGGTATTTTGTGGAAGAGCTACACTCAAGGGGCCAAAGAGCTGCATGTGGCTTGTGAGCCACAGTTTGCTAACCACGAGGTTAGGGCAAGGCAGTGACTTTTAGTGTTTCAGGCTCAGCCTGCATGGCTCTGACACACACTAGGCTGTGCAAACTTGGGTCAAGGACTTAACTTCTCTGTGTTTCAATTTTCCTATCTGTGAAATGGGAATTATAGTGCCCACCATTTTGGATTGCTATGAGGCTTAAATGAGCTAGTGCACATAGAATGCTTAGAACAATGCTTGATACATTGTAAGCATTCAGTGAATACTAGCCATTATTACAAATTGTTATTGATTTATTGAAAAGGGGAAGGAGGAGCTTTGATAACATGTTTTTCTGGTTGTAGGTATAACTAGAACAGGAAAGTCAGTGGAAGGAGAGATTTGGGGTACAGGTGGAAATAAAGGTAATAATCAAATTTGGATTGTCTATATCCTTATTTCTCTTCAAAACCTTTAGGACACCTGCAGGGAGAAGATGGGCAGAAGCAAGTAGGAGCAATGGTTGTGCTAGGGAAGACGATGGGGCTGACCCAGATATTAGCATTCTTGTTTTAGGGGGTGAAGGAAGGCTTGCACACAGATGAGGTTGTCCAGGCAAGGAGTATAATTGAAAGATGAAGGTTAACCTCAAAACCTTTATATTAAACTTTAATATTTAGTATAGTAGAAGAAAAGGTATAGATTAAAGCAGATGACCAGAGATGTAGAAGGAAACTAGGAACAAAAGAAGGTTCCTTAAAGTTCTTTACTGATCAAACAATGAAGAGTACACCTTCTTAACCTGGTTGAAGCTGGGGCATGCATTTGAATACAATAAAATGTCATAAAAATTGCATAATTTAATCTCAGAGACCATACACATTGATCTTTCTTCTACCTTCAATTTAATGAGGTAATTGAGAAAATTTCTACAAATGGAAATTTGAGAAAATGTCTACAAATAGAGACTTAAATCTCATGTATCAGTGACAAACCTGAGGGATTTTGGATGTTCTTCTCATGGTGGAGTTTTAGCTTCTAGAACATTAGAATCTGATGGGAATCAAGGACTCGATGATCTGAAAGAAATAAACACAGAGAAATGAGGTGACTTGTCTAATGTCAGCATGCTGGCATTCTGATTTGTACTTGGCTTTTCTTTGAGATTATGGATGTTAAACATGAAATGCCTTGGCTACATTTTTCTTGCAGTTGCGTACTGAACTCTCAGGGGTACCAGCACTGATGCTCAGCTCAAAGCCACACCCTTTCTCTAGTGTTAGGGAAGAAAGTCCTCTGACTCTGGCCCCTGTGAGCTGAAAGAACCAGATCCCCCACAGTGGAGGCACCAAAGTCTCTGGCTCAGTAGCCAGTGATATAAATGCTGGTAATTAATACACTTGTGGTTTCTTTTTCCCTGCCCTGGACTGGGGTGCTTGAAAAGAAAACCTAAATACTTTCTTAAGGAAATCGAGGTTGGATTCTGGTTGCCTAATGGCTGCCTTTCTTCTGATGTCGACTCTGCAGCGCTGGAGACTAGTGTGGGGGTGTGTTCCGAGTGCTTGCTGTGCATTACCGTTTTCCAGGAATTTCAGGACACGGGAATTTTCACCCAGCTGTGTTGTTTATTGCTGTTCAGCAATCTGAAGTTGCTTATCCAGCGTAAGTCAGAATGGGGAGCCTCAGAAGGAAGGGAAACGCCTTTGAACATTTTTCTAAGCAGAAAAAATTGAGGTGTTAGGGGCCCAGCTGGCGTGTAAAGAAATGGAGGCTACATGAGTATGCATGCTCATATGAAATCTCTTATTGAAACATGGTGATGTTTCTAGAAAAGTACCTCTTTCTGCCTCCTGCAACAACAGCATACACTTACTGAGGGCCCACTGTGTGTCACAAGCAGTGGGTGTAGAGTGATGAGCAAGATAGGTATGCCTTCATGCTTAATCAACCACACAATTACATTAAGTGATGAATGATTTGAAAGGAGAAGCATAGCATAACAATGGCTTCTTCATACCTAGCAGAGCAAAGACTTTGTGAAGTTCAGGGGCATGATTAAGATTTTTCAGGGAATCACAGTGTTTCAGGGATTTTTGTGGACCCAGTTCTCAGACCAGCTCTCCCAGCCTGAATTTGCTGGCTGAGGATCACTGTGGAGCCGTTGGACATAAGGCTGAGTTTAGCTTAATTTCATGGACATTTTACAAGTTATCACCTGCTTATTTCGATTGACTAAATTTAACAATAATGATGGTGATGAACTAATTAATGCTCATGAAGTGATTTCTACTGGCAGTAAGATAAGTGCTTTCAAACATGACTTCCTTTAATTCTCCCAACCACTTCTAGCAGAAGGTTTTACTAATGTTTTCCTGATTTTGCAGAAGAGAGGACTGCAGTTGAAGAGAGGGAGCAATCTCTCCGCCTAAGAAACGGGTCTGAGCATTGATCTGGAGATTGTGCTCTTACCCCACTCTGCCCTCTCTTCTATCAGGCATTAAACAGTGGCTCCTGAGGCTGTTAGCAACCCAGCCCTGTTCTCTGCTGGCCCAGTGAGAGTGCCTCTAGCAGGCACGGTATCATCTTTCTTCTCTTCATGACCTGTCCTCTGGTCTTTTCATTTTGACTGGTTTTGATCCTGATTCATACACTTGTTGCAAAAAGAAACATACAAGCTGTCCTGGAACCCTACTTTTTATTCTTGGTATTTGATTCCATCTCATGGGCCATTTCATTGAGCCATGGACTACTTGAATTAGAAACACATATTTTCTCAATCTTTTGTAACCCATAACTCATCAGTGATATTTTGTTGTTGTTGATCTATTGTCAGCTTAATCCCAGTATCTAAAGGCCTTTTTTCAAGCATTGGTGGAAATCTTTTGCTTGTATTAAATTGTAAAATGAAGATTGATTTGATTCACATATCTGCCTCCAGCACATACATTTGATTATCCTTCCTACCTCTTAAGCATCACAGTCTGATCTCCTCCTTTTATGAAACTGACCTAGAGAGGCAAGGTAACATATGGTAGACCACTCAGCTAGAAATTGGCCAGACTGGAACTAGAGTCCAGATATTCTAATCTCAATCTAGCAGCTATTCCCTTATATTACACTGAGAAAGGATATGTGGCTCAAGAGAATCGATTGATTCAAAAGAACATTGGTTGACAAACATAATCTGTGGTATAAAAATAGCTTTAGTGCCTGTCTTCCTAGATCTTACAAATTAGAAGAAAATATAAGTATGGAAAACCAATAAATGTATACTTACAATTGTAATAAGTGCAATAGATAGAAAGAACAAGGTGAAGGAAGATCTAATGAGAAAAAAAGAGGTGGCTAGGAAGGCCTCTTTGGAGATGAGAAGGAACAGGGAGGAAGAAATGGAGAGGAGCTGTTTAAACTCTTTGTCACTTGGTTGGCTTAGGGACAAAGTTGACTAGTCTAATATCCTTGACAGGAAACATGTCTTTTACTGTTATATATTTGTCTGGAATACTAGTATAGTTAATGGGTAATGCAGAGGCATGGATGGATGGCTAAGGGACTGTCTGGTGATGGGGAAAGAGAGAAATTGCCAGTGTGATAGGATGAGGGTAGCTTAGCTTGTCTGGTAAGTATACACATGGACCTCTCCATCCAGAGTTCAGAGCCCTAGAGATGAGGATTTGGGGGTAGAATCTCTATCTAGAGCAGAGATATGGAACTTCTGGCCCTCGGTCCATAGAAGACCTGCAAATTCCTTTGGCCTGGCCTTGTCAAGGCATTAGGGGTGAGTTAATTACATCTTTGACCAATAGAGCAGGCTAATTTTTAAGTTGATAATTTTGTATGGCCCACAAATGATGTTATAAATACCCAAATGGCCCTTGACAGAAAATGGCTCCCCACCCCTGATCTAGAGGAAGCTGCTTATGGAGAAGGTAAAGATGAAAGGCTGATGAAATAAGAAAGTCACAGGGATTGTCATTTGATTCCAACCTACAGAGTCTTGTTCCTCAAGTAGCCACACAGCATGAGTCTATCTACAGCTTGGAAATGAGCTTGAGCACTTCCAAAGAGCTTGCCTTTCTTCCTAGCTCTTATGTTCATCTAGGACCTACTCTCCCAGGTCTTGCACCTTCCATGGTATGTTTCTTGGCACAGGAAGAGGAGTAGGGGTTGTCCTGATCAGTCCATGCCCTTGAGATCTTAACAGGGACATTTATATTCCAGGTTGTCTAAAAAATTCACAGCTTGGAAAAGTAGGGATACAGACTGAGTCTGGGCACCAGCTTCACCCAAAATGGCCTGATATTTATTATACACTTGTTATGTTTCAAGAACTGTGTGAATAGATTGACTTTTTATTTCCATTTTAGATAAGGAGACTGTAGTTATCCTATGTTAGTTTCCAAAGTTGCTTTATGTATGTTCCAGGTAAATAAACTCGGAGAATCATCATTATAGGTAGGCACTGGTTTCTATGCTGGCCTATTCCTAGGAATAAGTATTTGGATAATTTTATTAACTTTCTAGTCTAATCATTAATCAGACAAACATTGACACTGGACAGAACCTCTGAGATCACATAATTTATTTTTCTTTACATTTACCAAGAGGTTTTGATTGCACACTTTAATCCTGAGACCTTTTAACTCTATGTTGGTATAATCAGGATTAGGCACACACTGAAACATATTTTTATCAAGGGAGGAGCTGTGTATCAGTATTCTAAAATGACCCAACAGAATTCTGCTGCTAATTTTATGTATGACCTTGGCTCAGTTACTTAATACTGGGTCACTGGTCTATATAAAAAAACACAAGGTATTTTGACCCTGATGCTGTGACCCCTCAGGTATGTTTTGGACCTGCTTTAAAAAAAATCAGAAAGAGACTAACGTTAGTACTAGGAAGAGGTTTTTGAGCTGCAAAAATTGACGTGGAAAAAAATTAGACCGTCAGGAAAAAAATCAACAAAAAATGGAACTGTAAGCAGCTAAAAATGTACATGGTAAAATTTGTTATTGACTAAAACATTGAAGGAAGAATCAACATTCACAACAAAATTTAAACTGGCAAATGTGACATGAGAAAATTGGATGTGGTAGGAATAATGACCACGAAAGAATGCTCACCATGGGAGAAGTTATACAGGCAAAGTTTTAGAGGCAAACAAAAGATCAACTGATCGATGAACCAGATCTTCACTGGAGAGGATACATGGAGAGGAATTGATTTCATTCAAAAGAATTTCGTAAAATATAAATGAATTGGAAAAATAAGAAGTGGTTTAACTATGCCAAAGAGAAAACGAATTGAAGAATTATGAGCCTCACATTGTTTGCATTTGAAAAACACTCCCTTGATAAAAAAAATGTTTCAGTGTGTGCCTAATCCTGATTATACCAACATAGAGTTAAAAGGTGTCAGGATCAAAGTATGCAATCAAAACCTCTTGGTAAATGCTGAAGAAAAGTAAATTATGTGATCTCAGAGGTCCGGTCCAGTGCCAATGTTTGTCTGATCAATGATCAGAATAGAAAGTGAATAAAATGATCTAAATACTTACTCCTAGGAATAGGCCAGCATAGAAACCAGGGCCTGCCTACAATGATGATTCTCAGAGTTTATTTACCTGAACATACTTAAAGCAACTTTGGAAAATGACATAGGATAACTAGATTTTTATTTTTCCAAGAAAGAATGAAAACCCCAGACTGAAACTTTGTATTACCAGAGCTCCTCTCATACTTTTCAAAGACTTGCAATTAGGATGATCTTGATGATGTGTCTGCCTCCTCTTAGCCTTCACCCTTCATTCAACACCTCTTCTGAATCTAACAGAATTTTCAGTCATCCTGCTCCCTAAGAAATGGCAGCTGGAGCCACATATCCAAGCTTCTTGGCTTCTCCCTGCTTCCTAGCCAGGCCCGCCTTAGGCTCTGTGTGCACTGGGCATGATTTACCGACAAGCAGGACCAACAAGGAAAAATCCTCTCTTGTGGAGAATTAGGTCAATGGGAGAGCTGGGGAGGAGATGGAAGCAGGGGTTGTTTGCTCATTCTTCAATTTATAGTCCTTGCCCAAAGCAATTGGGGCAGAGGCCACGGGTGCTGCTGGGAACAGACATCTGGGGTTGGGACTGGGGGCCTGCAGTGCTCATGAACACACTCATGTGTGGTTGCATGAGAACTTGAGATGGGTCTGTGTCCTAGCCACTCGGACCATACCCCTCTGCCACCCTCTTAGCATATTTGTCTGGATTACTCTAAGGGGGATATTAGTGTTGTCTAATAACAGCCTTGATTTATCAAAGGGATTTGTGTGATTAATTCTCAAGCAAAGTGCATCAGATAGATTAGAGCTCTGTCTGTGGGTGGATCTGCCCCCCCTCCTTCTGCCCCATTCCCTGTCCTTTCCAGCTGGTTCTGGGGAAAGCTCTCCTCTTTCTTCCTTGTTGTTTTGATTATTGAAGGCTCTGATGTTTAGGCCCCCACACCCCGAAGCAGCTGAAACCACTATAGTGCATGAGTGAGTGCCAGGAAGACAGTGAAATCTCCCAGCTCATGCTATTGTTCTTCTGTGAAAGATGCAGAGATGTGGCCACCATTGCACTCTTACTGTCAGATTCTTATCCCATACTCTTGTCAAGCTCCTGGTGCCCAACTGTGGCCCAGTGAGAACAGCAGTGAACTGGGACACAGGTGACTAGAATTCTGGTCTCAGCTTCAACTCTGTCCAGCTGGGTGGACATGTCAATTCACATCTTGGGTCTGTTTCTTTCATCTGAGCCTCAAAGGATAACTAATTGTCTGGCCATTTGTGGCCTATCTCCCCAGCTACACTTGAAGTTCCAAGAGTGCCAGACTCATGTCAAAATTGTTCATCTGCCATCACCCCGGCAGCCAGCACAGTCCCTCAACATCAGACTGTGTAATGAATATGTGCCAGAGGAATGTAAAATGAAAAGGACGAATCTGTTCGATATCCTAGAACTTTCCCACTTCTAAAATTCCTCCATCTCCATTACTCTTAAACAAACACATAACCCACCTCCCATTTTTATGTATCTACTGTTGTTTTTTTCAATCCTCACCCAAGGATATATTGTGTTATTTATTTATTATTGATTTTAGAGAGGGAAGAGAGAGAGAGTGAAAGAGTGTGTGTGTGTGTGTGTGTGTGTGTGAAGAGAGTGAGAGAGAGTGAGAGAGAGAGAGAGAGAGAGAGAGAGAGAGAGATGGGTGAAAGAGAGAGAGAGAGAGAGAGAGAGAGAGAGAGAGAGGGAGAATGATAGAGAGAGACATTTATTGGTTGCCTCCTATACATGCTCCAACAGGAGATCGAATCCACAACCTGGGTTATGTGCCCTGACTGGGAATTGAAGCCATAATATTTTGGTTCTATGGGATGATGCTCCAACCAACTGAGCTACTCAGCCAGGACCTGATTTTTACCATAGGACCACAGAAATGATAAGGTAAAAACGGTGATTATTGATAACTCAAAAAGAATGTTTTCAATCCATAAAATGTGGAGTTTCTTCCAGGGACTCCCTGGTTGCTTGCTTGATCTCTATCATTCCTGGCAGCGGAATGCCTTTCTGCCTGGGTCCCTGAATTGCCTCTGGAAAGGCCTGTGGAATCCTGTTGACCCTTTCAGAATGGGACCAGCAGTAAATAACAGGTCATATGCATGGTTCTCAGATTCAAAAGAAGATTCTTTTAGAATCAGGGCAGGCACTATACTAATTTCACACCACCATTCATCCTTGTTTACAAAGGGAATAAATTAACCTTTCCCATTTTCTGAAAATGAAAAAAAAGGAGTGATATAAGGGAATGCAGAAAAGCTGGTAGGGCCTTAGTAGTGAGAGAGCCTCCTATTAAGGCTACTATTCCTCCTGAGGGTTCCCAAGTCTCTAGAAAACTCTTTTTCTCAGGTAGGGACTCTTGGCAAAGCATTCGGTTGAAAGTCCCCAGCTACCTTGAGCCAATATGTGACTCATGGAAGACACTGCTAATCAGTCATTACCGTCTCTTCTTTCTAAGCCCATATGCAGGCTCAGAATTTTTCTGAACACATTACTCCAGGATGTCACCCATCAAAGAAAAAGGAACTAATGTGTGCGGAGTGTTGTGCCGATCATGTCGTTAGACATTTTATATGCATTTGCCTCTTTCGATCCTGACAGGTCTGAGATGGATATGGTACCCATTTTACAGGTGATGTTTAAGGAACTCAACCAAGGTCACATATAAATAGCAAAATTGGTATTTGAGCTCAAAATTTATGGTCTTTCTGGTGCATGACATGTCTTCCAGGGAGCCAGAGGTGTCAACCTGACCGCTGGCTGGTTTGGGTGATGTGTTCTTATAAGATTTTCCCCCACTTGATTATTGTTGTCCGTCCTCTGGGGGCCACTTCACCATTTCTTCAGCACAGATTTAGAAGCATTCTCTGCCAAGCCCGAGAACCCCATTAGTGTTAAGTGCAATAAAAGACAACGGTCTACTGCTGCCCTATCATGGTTATGTCCTTTCTTGGTTTATTAGGTGGACTAACTGCACCCCCCCCCCACACACACACACATAGTTGTTTTGAGTCTCTAGTGCCTAAGTCGGTGTCTGACATATGGTAAGTGGTCAATAAATATTAGTTATTTAAAATTGAACCAGACATAAAAGATCACTGTGGGAATAAGAACAAAAAGGTGAGGATACAGGCTTATGATAAAAAGAAAGCCTTCTCAGCTGTTCTTTAAGGAGAACCTTAAAGCCCTCCTCTCTCAAACTGTGCTTCTTGAGAGGTGACTAGGTGTTTTATGGAGGGAGAAGTGTCCAATGTTTCAAAAAATTTTGGAAAACTGAATATTTTACAATGGATTTTAGTATAAGTGAGGCTTTCTGGAGTCTTGCCATAGAGATACTTGATTGCCTTTCTTTAACTCACTGTTTTCTAAATTTATTTGACCACAGAATTTTTGGGAGAGGTGACAGCAAGGAACTCCTGTTCACATCTTGATAGAATTCAGTTATGGATTTGTTGCCTCAACTTACAATTCTTTCTCTGAAACATGGGTCCTGGGATTCCTCCCAGTAGAAGATGTTGTGGTCACTCTAAATACTTAATGGCCATCAGTTCTTTCCATCAGTTTTCACACCAAATATTTGAAATTCGGGTGGTTAGACCAGTGAGGGAAGAATGAGTAGGGATAGTACTGTACGAGGGAAAAGGGCTTTGGATTTAGACAAGTTGAATTTAAATCCTGGCCACTACTTGTGAGTTGAGTGGATTTGGACTTGGGGATGTTAACTTCCTGAGCTTTGGCTTCCTTGTCTGTTAAATGAGGATAAGAATAGTCTACATCTGGATTAAATGAGGTCATATATATTTTCTATATAATAAAAGCCTAGATGGCATCATGCCCTTGTGTGACATCATCATAATATGGCCACCACAAGATGGCTGCCACAAGATGGCTAGCAGGAGAGGGCAGTTGGGGGAGACCAGGCCAATAGGGGAGGTCAGTTGTGGGCCATCAGGCCAGCAGGGGAGGGTAGTTGGGAGCCATCAGGCTGGCAGGGGAGGTCAGTTGGGGGGTGATCAGGCCAACAGGGGAGCAGTTAGGTTTTAATCAAGCTGGCAGGGGAGTGGTTAGGGGGCAGTCAAGCTGGCAGAAAGAAATGGTAAGGGGAAATCAGGCAGGCAGGCAGGTGAGCAGTTAGGAGCCAGCAGTCCTATATTGTAAAATCCTATGGGATTGGGCCTAAACCTGAAGTTGGACATCTCCCAAGGGGTTCCAGATTAGAGAGGGTGGAGGCTGGTCTGAGGGACAGCCCCTCCATGCATGAATTTTGTGCACCGGGCCACTTAACTCACAAGTATGTGTATATTTATGATGGAAGTCTTCAATAAAAGCAGATTGTAATGAAAAAATGATCCCTGCACTTGTCTTCTGAGTAATACTTTTGTATATTTTAGTTCCTTATAACCCTTACATTATTCCTACAAGGTATATAGATGGGACCCCTGTTACAAATGGGAAAGTAAGGGCTCAGAGAGATTAGTTAACATGTTCAAGATCAAATACATACTATGTGGAAGAGCCAAGGCTTTTCCTCAAGTCTTCCTGACTCCAGAGTCCTGTGCTATATGCAGGGGACAGGGAAATTGAATATGTCTGCATCTAGTCTGTTTCTGCAACATGAAAATTGCCCTTTCTCTGCTGTATTCCTTTCTATCCTACTAGGTGTTGGGGTAGCCTAGCATTTAGGTTAGTTTCTCACTTGATTTCCTGGTATTCTCTGAGCTGCAGGGATACACCTCTCTTCCTGGTGGGTCATGCTTATTTAGGGAGGTTGGCATCCATTTCTTTACCTAGGAAGATGGCATTTTTACCCTGACCCCTGGCCATGTCCAAATGCTATGAAGACCTTTCTAAAGACCTTATTCTGTTGGGTGGGATCCTATTATAGGTGCTGACCTCTTGACCTAAAGCTGGAAAGTATTATTGAGCTAGAGATGCCTTTTGTTTGCAAGGTTTAGACAGCTCAGTAGAAGCTCAACTTGACACTTTCAGTTTATAAGGGATGTGTCAACAAGCCAGCAGAGACACTAGTATTAACCATTTCAGTGAGTTTTTATTGAATGTTTACTCTGTGTTGTGCTAGGCACTTTATATAGATCATCTCATTTGATCTTAGCAGTGAAATAAGTAAGGTACAGTCAGTTCTGCTATGATGCCTATTTTGAAAATGCAAATGTGTTTCCATGCGATTGATCCATCAGGGAACTATTTGAGCATAATAATTTCACTTTTGGTTATGCATGATTTCATCCATGAGAAATGCTAGGTGAAGGGAGGTGCTGTGCTGAATGGAGCTGTGTAGGAATACACAGGATGCATGCACCTGGACATGTGCCACTGCTTCAGTCACCAGATGTGCTCTGAACCACACCCACCCAATTTTAGATGACCTTTTTCTCACTAATTCATAACAACTCACAATCTTCCCACTTTCACAAGTCTTCAGGTCTTTTTCAAGCACTGTACTTATTGTAGTATTTGCATGTTTCTTAAACATATAACACATATAAATATAGGTTCCTATCTTTTATTTTTAGTTAATTTTTATGGGACAGTAACGTATACCAATTCATAGGGTGTTGTAAGGATAGAATGAGTTAGTATATAGAAAGCATTGAACAGTATGTGCTCAACTACTTTGGTATCATTTCCATTTTACAAGTATGAAACTATGAAATTTGTAACTTTTAGCTTGCCTTTCTTCTATCCTACCACTAACTTGCATCAGTTTGCTAAGGGGCACAGTACTATATCAGAGCACACACAATTGTTGTTCTTAAAGACATGAACATAGGGCTCTGGCTGGTGTATTGTACAGTGGTTAGAGTGTTTGCCAGATTCTCGGGCTCGATTCCTATCAAGGGCATGTACCTCGGTTGCAGGTTCCCCTCCTTGATTAGGAAGCATGCAGGAGGCAACCAGTCTCCCTCACACTGATGTTTCTCACTTTCCTCCCTGCTCCTTCCTTCCACTTTCTCTAAAATCAATGGGAAAAATATACTTCAGTGAGGATTAACAGCAACAACAACAAAAGATGTGAGCATAGGGAAAATTAAGAATGATAAGAGTGCAAGTTATTTTCACCACTGATGATGTTTTGGGGTTTTGGGCCCTGACCTCATCTTTCCTACAAGCCCTGTGGTTTATACTGTGTGATTTTGCAGAGTGCAATGACCTTTCGAAATGCCTAGGGATTCTGAGCACCTTGTTAGCAGAACTGACTCTACTACCATTATTCCTATGCAGCTGAAGAAAGTGAAGCTATGAAATTTGACTAAAACATTTTTAATGACAAGTGGGAAAGCCAAGATTCAAACCCAGGTTGCCTTAGCCCCATGTCTGTGCCCAAACCCTCCAAACATAAAAAAAAATGCCCAGCTGGCATGGCTCAGTGGTTGACCTATGAACCAGGAGATCAAAGTTTAGTTCCAGGTCCGGACACATGCCTGGGTTGTGGGCTAGATCCCCAGTGGGAGGGGGGTGTATGCATGCAGAGGCAACCATCATTAATTCTCCTCTCTTATCATTGATATTTCTCTCTCTTTCTCTGCCTTCCTCTCTGAAATCAATCAATATATATAAAGTGCTGCCTGCATAAGGAGACTGCCTCTTCCTCCAACTGACAGTTGAGCTCTGGTTCCTTGAGGGATTATTTTAATCCCTAATTTGCAGCTTGATGGATACCTGTCCTGGTTTGAGATAATTTATTTTATTCCAAAATGTAGCTTAATCCTCATCTGATGTGTTTCTCTGAGTATGAGAGGTATTAATAATAGAGCCTCCAGGGCTTAGTTTCCTGGTCTGTAAAATGGGATGAAGAACGTTCCTATCTGTTAGGGTTGTGGTGAGAGTTAAATAAAGGTATATAAAGCCCTCGATACAAGGCCCAGCACTTGTACTGAATGTACCATAGAACCCATCGGGTATTCTGGCAGAGCAGTGACCAGGTCCACAGTACCATCCTTGTTCCTTCCTGCCTCTCATCCTGCTTCTCTCCCTGCTGCTGTCTTCCCGGGCTGGCTGACACCTGACAGCAGCTACTCCGCCTTTCCAGCTTCGATCTGGAGTTATTAGCAAGAAAGAACAAAAGCAAAGAGCACCAGGGCTTGTGGGGCTCAGTCTTCTACAAAGGCAGATAAATGGGCTCTGTGTCAAGGATGAAGCTAACACCACCTGGCCTTTTGTGGAGAGACAACTCTGCCTGTGTTTGAAGAGCTCAGACACAGTCAGAAAGAGCCCCGAATGCAGGAAACCTGGCCCCTTCACTGCTGGAAGTTTGCTTTAGCTCCCAACTAAAAAGATCGTTTCTGTATTTGTTCCTGAACGAAAGGGAAGAACTTGTGCTCATTCTCCCCAGAGATAATCTCTGGGGAGATGCAGGCTTTGCCTTTTCTTTCTTTTTCTCTCCTAATGTTGCAGGCAGGTATAATCCTTAGTGGCAGTCCTGGCCTGATATTATGGACCCATGGTAAGAATACACACAGGAGAACTTCCCTTCTCCCCACATCCAGCACCCCAAAGGCTCACATTTGTGCAGATACCCAGCCTGCAGAAGTCCACAGCTCCTGCAGACAGCCTGTCCTTGGCCATTTCTTGACATGAGTACATACAGCAGTGGGTTGGGCTGCGTTTGAGAGAATGGACCCAGAGAAGAGGCCCAAGTCTATGTGGATTGGGGCAATTTGGGCAAAGAGTTCTGATTTCCAGAGTGTCCTCTACAAAAGGTCATGGCAGGTGCTGCTGGCTCTTGGTGGGAGCATCCATTTGGCCCTGTGGCCTCCTCAGTTCCTGGGATGGGAGGTGGCTATAGAAGGGCCAGGAACAGGCTTGGGTAAAGCAGAGAGCCCAGGGCAGGGGCTCCACTGACCCAGGCCTATGGTCCTGATGCATTTGACCCCTTCCCTCTGACTTGGGCTGTGCCTTTTTTCTCATTTGTGGGAGATGCCCAATATTTTAACCCCTAATTTTCAGCTTAATGAGTACCTCTCCTGGTTTGAGACAATTTCTTTTATACCAAAATAGAGCTTTACCGTAATCTAAGTAGAAGAGGTATTAATGATAGAGCCTCCAGGTCTTAGTTTCCTTGTCTATAAAATGGGATGAGAAGCATTCTGACCTGTGAGGGTTGTGGTTAGAGTTAAAGATGTATATAAAGCCCTCAGTATAGAGCCCAGCACACAGCAAATGCCCAATGCGAGCTTTGTTACAAGCAGTATAGCTTTGTGCCAGTGACAGATAGATATTATCCCATTTTATCCCCACATTCACCCTCAGTGTGTGATGCTGGATACAGTAATTGGCCCAGCAATAGACATGTGACCTAAACCAACCAAGGAGAGCCTTCCCAGGAAATTTTGCTAAAATTATCAGGAAATAGGCTGCTCTCTTTTCTCTAGAGATACCCCATTCCATCTTTGTTACCACATAGAGACAGGAACATCACACTGATGTTTCTCTCTTTCCTCCCCGCTCCTTCCTTCCACTCTCTCTAAAATCAATGGGAAAAATATACTTCAGTGAGGATTAACAACAATATCAAAAAAAAGACGTGAGCATAGGGAAAATTAGGAATGATAAGAGTGCAAGTTATTTTCACTACTGATGATGTTTTGGGGTTTTGGGCCCCAACCCTGTCTTTCCTATAAACCTGCTGTTTTATAGGATGGAGGTATTCAATAAATAGCTCTCATAATGTGGTGGGGTGGGGGTGGGGTCCAATCCCAGCTCTGACACTCTGCCCACAGGCACGTGTCTTACTTCCCTGAGCCTTGTGTAGATGGAGATACTACTAGAATCCTTTCCAGTGAATTCTATCAATTGAGATGATCTGGTCACCATTTGATACATATTGCTGAGCACCTGTTATAGGCGAGACTCTGCTTAAACTCTGGGCATACAATGTTTAATGAAACAGACAATACTTCTTTTCTCAGGAAGCTTGAATTTTCATGGGGGATACAAACAATAAAAACATAAACCCCACATATAATGTCAAATAGTAATTAGTGCCAAGAAAAAAGGAAAGGCAGGGTCAGAAAAGGAGGTTGAAGAAGGCCTTGAGGAAGTAGTATCTGAGCTGATACCCAAAGAAAGTGAAGAACAGTCTTACAAACAGCCTTTATCAGGAAAACAGCAAATGCACCAGCTCTAGGCAGGCCCTGCTCCATTAGTGTTAGTTGCTTCTACTGTCATGACAAGAGGGCTAAGGATTGGCTCACATAACTGGGCATCTTTCTTTTCCCATCCTCCTAACTTTGGCATTTACACTGACCTTGGAAGATAGTGGGCGCTAAAAAATATACTAGGGGAAAAAAATCCTGATGAGAACAAATCTGGCCCAGTCTGCAGCCACCTCTGTTACGAATTCCATGCTCAAACCATGGGCTGGGGAGCAACCCAGGAGAGGAAGGATTTGAAAACTGTTTCACTTACTCTCTTTGCCTTTACAACTAGTGAAGAGGTAAATTAGGGCATTCCTACCTCAGTACCCCATGTGCACTTAATGCATCTTCAACAACACCTTTAGCCACAAGTGCTAAATGATCAGCATTTTTTATTTCAAAGAAAACAATCTCTTGCAGTTTGGGGAGTTTTGGGGTGGGAGTGGGGATTGAACTAGGGGGAGAACCTTCCACCTGCTGCTGTTGCCATTTCAGATTACTGCTTAGCCTGGGGAGCCTTCCCATGTCACCCTTCATTTAGACTAAATCATCTCAAGAGATAGGAGTCCGAGATTTCCCCACTTGCTGCTTCCACAGCCCCCTGTTCCCCTGAAGGAGCTTTGGGGAGCATGGTGTAGCTGCTTCCTACAGGCAAGGCCCAGCCAAACCTTCTGGGACCCCGCCTGATGAACTCTGCCTTGGTTCTGACCTATTTTCTAAGAGAGAAAATAGAATATAGATTTAAATGTAGTGGCACTCTGGAAAACCACCGGCCCAGCAGTGTGAGAAAATAAAACAGCAGGAGGGAGCTGGGGAGGCTGACAGGGCTGAGGATGCCACCTCCCCTGGGTCAATCACATGAGGTTGTCAACTGCCTCTTGCTCTGCAATTTGCCCCCACTTTTTAATCTATTTAAAAAATTGATATGCATATATCTACATCTGTATCTGTATCTATATATCTCTATCTATATATCTCTATCTCTCTATATCTATATCTCCCTATCTCCCTATCTCTCTATCTTTCTCTCTTTCTCTCTTTCTCTCATCTATCTATCTACTTACAGTCTTCCTCTGTCCAGTTTTGGGTTTTGGGGGCCCAATGCTATTCCCCCATACAGACCTCAGGTTGTATATCAACTACAGATAGAGGGCGCTCTGGTGATGATTACTTTGGAAATGGAAGGCCTCAAGGTGTGGAGTCAGAACAACCACAGCTACATCCTAGGGCAGGTTTCCTTGCTGTGTGAGCATCTGAAGGGTTATTGTTATTGTTGTGTTAATACTCTTGTTCTCCCCTATAGGAAGGTAATCAAATTACCAGTCAACATTGACTGAGGACTTTTTATATGCTAGGTAGTGTTCTAAACCCTTACAACAACCTTAAGGTAAGAACTATTATCACACCCAGTTTGTGGATAAGGGAACTGAAATCCAGTGAGTTTAGGTAACTGGCATCAAGTCATACAGCCTGAACCCTGGCAATCTAGCCCTGGATTCCCTGACCTGGTCTGAGCCACATGCCTACCCTTGGAGCTAAGGTGGGGATAGGGGTCATCTCTACCGAGCCATATGGGTTAAGGGTAGTAAAGCTTGTTCCCCAGAAGAAAACAGGGGCTTTCTATAAAAAGAAGGGGAAAAGGATGCTAGTCAGACAGTATAGTCAATGGATACTGGTGAAGTTCTGATCCTTACCCTCTCACTGCTCATTCTCCTCCCCATTCCACTCCTAACTTTGTAATTTCATTCTCTTGATCAAAACTGAATGCAGAGATTCAGGTAACTCACTGCTTCTTGGGCCAGGGGTCTCTGTCTTTCACAAATTAGACATAATGTTCAGAACTGCCTCTAGGATGGTGTCATAGCCAGGAGCTGGGTTTGGACTCTGGACCTCTATTAAAGGGTTTTTTTGTTTGTTTGTTTTTGGTTTTTTTGGTGACCTTATTGGCCCTCTTTGGAAAGAAGAGATGCTGTTTTTGTTTGTTTGTTTGTTTGTTTGTTTGTTTTATGCACAAGATTAGAACTGGCCCACATTAAGGTTTGATTTGAGGAAGGAATTTATTTTGTCTCTTGCTTCTGCTCACCCAGAACCTGTTAACTCCCCTTTGTCCCTTCTCCTCCTGAGGAAAGTGAGGAAGGAGAGACCTCCCAGGGGCTGGGAGGGCTGGAATAGAAGTCTTCACTTACAAGTAGAAGAGTTGAACTCAAATTGTGGGGTTCACCAAAGTAAATACAGCTTAATTCCATGGTCTCTTGATATTTCTGGGGAGCCATCTGGTCAACATTTTTGGTAATTCTGTCTGTGGTAATTCAAAATGATAATAATCAGAGAGATTAACATTTATGCAGTGTTTGCCTTGTACTGAGTTAAGTGCTTTACAAGTATTTAATCTTATTTAATTCTCATAACAATGCCATGAGGGAGGCTCTGCTATCTTCCCATTTTATAGCTGAGGAAAAGGATTCAGAGAGAGTTCAATGTTTGGCCCAAGGCCATCTAAGCATGCAGGGATTTGAACTGAGAACTGTTTGTCTCTACAATGCCAAAATAGAAAATTTAGTATTACAAGAACTTTGGTGTTCCAAGATATCCTGTTTACCTGGGGTCTTGGTGCCCCCAAAGAGCACATTTCGGTAAACATTGGTAATACTCCCACATCTGCACTCAACCATATGCACATGGTTTGATAGCCTGTTTAATTAAGGGGTATCTTAAGGACTGCTATCAGGCACAGTTAATGGCCCTGCTTAGTTATTTACACAGAATGTTTTCTCTTCCCACCTCTTATATTTTGCCTCTTTTCTTCCTGCTGCCTCTCCACCCCTAAATCTAACAACTCTCCAGAAATCCTGAAAGGGGGTGTGGCTGAGGAATGATCCAGAGCTCTCTAGAAGTCTCTTTGGGCAGGTAACAGCTTCTAGGAATACAGGGTGTGGGCTGGAGGAATGCTCAGGTATTGCTATGGAGATGCCCCTTTCAAATATTGAGGCACAGCTCGGTCAGGTCAATGCCTGGATTTTTCTGGGGCAAGAACCCTAAAAAACTTGCTGGACTTTTACACATCTGATGGCAGCAAATTAGAGTCACAGAGGATAACTCATGACCCACTCATGGGGTAACCAAGAGGTAATCACTCAGCTACCTTATGGTTTCAGGGTGCTCATTGAGCTTGCAAACTAAATTTGGGTTCCATATAACCTTGAGGGACTTAGGTTTCAGTGAAATGAAAGTTGAACTGGGTGGGATTTAAGAGATATTGGTTCTTTTCTAGGCTCTGTCCTTGAACTAATTGGGTAACCTTGGGCAAGTCTCTGAACCCCTTACATCCTCCATCTTAACAAAAAAGAATTAAAATAGGTAATGTCTATGGATATCCCACACCCATCATTCAGTGATTTTAAGTGAGTCACCCAGGAATGCCTGGATGGCCAGTGGTTTCCTGAAGCAGCCCCCAGTTCCTTCTCCGTGGCTGTCCTGCATCCTCAAGGTCGGGGCCCAGGGGTTTTAACAATGCTTTGGGCTGCTCTTAGTTTGGCTTTTTCAGCATGACTCTGTTTTACACTTGAGGGTAGAAGGAGGAGGTTGTATACATGGAGATTATGAGAATGAACTGTTTTTCATTTTTGAAAGTTCATTGGCTTAATTCAAATATCACCCTTCCCAGGACAGGATGTCTATTTGCAGATATCAAAAATGATTTTAAATGGCAATTCTTGTCATTAAAGATGGGGTGAAAGCCAGGAGAAAAATTAAAGGGGGAGGCAGAATTCTAATTTGTCTGGCAAATGATCACTCAGCACACAATCTCTTGCACACACACAGCTGTCTGTGATGAAGAATGGTCATCAAGGATACTGGGGAGGGAATTATGAATGTTTTCTGGTCTTGTATCCTTTAGTCCTCTGTGATGAACAATGCTGCAACTTGCTCTTAATTCTTATGCATCTTTTTCCTTGTTCCTCAAGGGAGTGATTTATTACTATTTTTTTTATCTCTACTGGGAAACCTCGCTTGACTTCATGTCCAGTGTTCTGTAACTGGAGAGACGGAAGATTTGCTTGGATGTTGGTATGCAGAAATAAACCAGAATATTTTAACTGATATTCTTGCAGGATTCTAGTCTGCTTGGCTCTTTGAGCCCTATCTGATTCCAGGATGTTGTGATTCCGGACAGATGTGAAGCTCACCTCTCTTGCTACATGCACAGTGAAAAGGGAGCCTGGCCCTTCAGCTTGCATGGGTGGATTTTGGGTGAAGGTAGAACTAAGTACTCAGAAGTTGAGCACCTTTGGGATCTTGCATGAACTTGATAGTCATGCAAGGGCACATTGCATTGTGTGTGTGTGTGCTGCTAACACTCTTCTTCCTTTTTCTCTCCTTTGTCTCCTCTCCCTTTCCCTCTTGTTGAAAATGCTGCCACAGATGTCAGTCAAGGTCCAGGTGAGTCTCTGTGTCTGCACAGCTGCTGTGCACATTCCCCTCTGCCAGATTGTGCATGTTTGACCCTGAGTGAGACCCTTTCCTAGGGATGTTAAGCAGAACTGAAGTCTAAATACATTGCATTTTTATTGATTTAGAGTTAGAAGAAATGCCTTGAATCAATGGATTTGTATTGGTTTCGAAATCAAATGAATGTAGTACCCATGCTTATGCTATCATTTACTTCTGATTAATATTTCTGGATGGATCAAAATGGGCATTTATTGGAAGTATTTTAAAAAGATGTTCTTAAGATATATATTCTTCAATTTAATGAACATTTTGCTTTGTCTTCCATAAATCTACTTATCTTCTATGGCTTCATGTGATTGACAATTGAAGATAGCACATACTCAGCATGGAAAATATGATGTGGGTGTAAGAAGGCTTCTTTCTTTTTATTCTAACTAATGGTTTTTCTATAATGAAATTAGCAATTTTTTTCTTGGTTATGAAACTACTACATGCTCACTGTAAAAAAATACACAAACACAGTAGATTTTTTTTTTGTCAATGAACTAGTGGAGGAACCATCCTTATGATAATTGTGCATTTCTCTTTTTAAATTCATAATCAGCCAGTGTCCTAATTTTAAGCATTGTGTGTGTAGACTACATCCATAAGTACATAGATATACACAGAACACAGACTCATATGAGAAGATACAAGCATTTATAGATAAGAAGTGTCAAGTGATTTAGACTGGTTTGGAGATGATTTTAAACTGGCTATTACTTTGAGTTAAGAGGAATAACCCTACCAAATGAGAAGGGAGCATCATCTTTCTTTCTTTCTTTCTTTCTTTCTTTCTTTCTTTCTTTCTTTCTTTCTTTCTTTCTTTCTTTCTTTCTTTCTTTCTTTCTTTCTTTCTTTCTTTTTTTTAGATAATTCCACATGTTTTCTTGTTCAGTCCTTTCAACATTTAATTCTTATGATATCAACACAAGATAGGTATCCACTTAAAGGTGAGGGAAATTTAGGGCCCACAGGTTAAGCAGGTTGCCCGAAATCATAAGGCTCATCAGTTGTAGCAATGGGATTTGAACTTAGGACTTTTTGACACCAAAGCCCATACACCCTCCATTGGAACACACTGGGTCACATCACTGAAAATTTTTAGTGATAGAAGATCTGGTAAGTATTTCCTAATGAGCCTATTTATTTTTGCTAAGAGGTAGTGTAACATTTTCATTACTAGCAGACCTCTTTCCAAATAAAGTTATCCTTAATTATTTTTGAATATCTAAAGTAATCAACCACACTTAGGAAGAGTTTCTATCATTAACCTGTATGAGATACCATCCAACATAGGAGAATAGTACAATTATCCCTCGCCAGTACACAGGATTTTCCCCTCTCTTATCTTTTGTCTACTCCCCACCTCTTTGAAAATAATAGTTTTAGCCAAAGCACAAAACATCATTTCCCAGGAAAATACCATTAAATTCTCTCTTTCTGTTTGATAATATTTTCGTTAATCTCTCACTCAGCAAATTTTTATTGAGAACCTGCTATATACCAGCACTCTTCCTAGTATTAGGGACAAAAGAGTGAACAAACAGAAGGCTTCCTGTGCTCATGGATTTTTTATTCTAGATGGGGACAGGCAATGAAATAAGAAATTCTATATAGAGAAAGTTGTGCACACAAGAGATACAGAATTTATTCTTATATTATTATTTGTTAGTTCTTGTATTATTTTCTATACCAACAACTGCGAACCTACTTTTACTGACAACACACACACACACACACACACACACACACACACACACACACACAAACACACATAGATACATATTATGTATAGTATGTGTATATCACATATATATTGTATCAGGTGGTGTGTGATAAGTGCTGTGGGGAAGCAGGTCAACATGAAGTTGTTCATTTATGGAGAGTGGTCAGAGGCCTCTCTGCTAAGATGATGTTTTCTGGGATACCCCAAGGAGGTGAGGGAAAAGTGCCACTTGCCTTAATGCCTTCTCTTCCTGGTTCCCAGCAGAGATGCAGCCTAGAGTCCCCACGTAGACTTATGGGGACTCTAGGCTGCCAAGCCTGTGCCCGTGGGGCTGCCTCTGATCACGGGGCACCTTTTTCTAATTCTCACAAAGGCACCCTATTGGTTGTGGGTGAAATAGCCTGGTGGATGAAATGCTGTGAACCCATGGGTTTCCCTCAGTATCTTCAAGGGGGCAGAGGTCAGTGGTGAGCCTGCCTTAGAAAACAGCATCTATTATTAGCACGTTTTCAAATTCATGGCCATTATCACATTTTGTTCTCCTAACCACCCTCTGTGGTATGTCACCTGTGCTCTATTTTTCTGCCTAGGAGGCCAAGAGGTTCAGTGATGTGCTGATTTCACTGAGCTACTGAGCAGCAAGCCAAGAGGGGATTCCAGTCTAATTCGAAGTCACACTCTCCCTTCTGCCCTTGAGATGTCAAGAGCTGGCTGTCAATCCTGCCATGCTACCCACTAACCCCTTGCTTTTTTGTTGTTTTTGAGCCTGAAGCAAATCCTGAGTTCAGAGCCTTTCTCTGTGGTCCTGGATGTGGCAGGAGGCAGCCTGAGGTGCCCTGCACGGGTTGAGGTTAGGGGGCAGCCTCCCACCTCTCCTGGAGCCAGCAGTGCTGTGGCTCTGAAACAAGAAGCCCTCAGTGACACTCTGCTGTTTTCTTCTTCACTTAGGAAGTCAGATTTTGGATTGTATGAGCTAATTTAACTGTTTACCCAGGGGGCACTGGAAGACTATAAGGGCGTGATTAATTTTACATGTTGAAGAGATTGGTTAAATCTCTGTAAAACACAATCAGAGATGGGGCCTGGCAGGCAACACTTTTCCCAAGCTCTAGAGGTGGGCTGGGGACTTGGAGAGAGAATCCTGGACACCCAGGAGAAAAGGGGCAGGCAATATGTCACTGGACTTTTGTGTGGGAAAACCCACAGCCCCTCCTTCCAGCCCCTGGGAAGGAGGTGCAGAATCACGAAGTAGCAATAGGCATTTGTGGTGCGCTGACCTGAAGTTTGAGAGGAGCACTCAGCTTTGCCATCTCCCACACATTCTCTGATTTGATCTTTCATATTCACCCCTCTGGGCAGGAATTGCCATCCACTCTACAAGTGAGGAAAGGAGCCTCAAAGAGGGTCAGTAACTGCTCACTGTTGTCAGCTGCTGCTGATACAAGACCATGACCTCAGGCTGGTCTGCTTCCAGAGCCTGTGTTCTTTCTCTTCAAAACCCTGGCATTTTCAGGGCAGAGCTATGGGTGCCTCTTACCCATGTTTGCATTCCCAACTCCTCTCATGGTACACACCATATAGTAGGACTTCAGAAGTGTTGGTTGGGCAGAAAGTGTGGCTGCAAGCACCAGGAGCATTGTGAGTCCTTAGGGTCACAAGGTATGTTGGGCTCAGAGGGTAACCTGTCCAAGGAGTGCCACTCTCTGACTTCTCAGGAAGGAAACTGAGGCTTGGGGAGGGGAAGAGACATCTCCAAGGCCATGGCATCCATTTGTAGCCTGGAAGGGTCTACTGTATGGCCCTCATCCCACACTTCTGGCCCATTGGGACTTGCCATTGGTCTTTCTGGGATGCCTGTGAAGAAGGAGGGGACAGTCGCTGTCCTCAGGCCTCTCCTCTCTTCCCACATGTTCCAGAATTCTCAGCCAAGGGGAGAGGAAGCTGTTGGAGGTAGGAGTGTGGGTTTGATGAGAGGAGGGATTTGGAGGCAAGGAACAATGCAGGGGCCTAGGGCTATGAGAGCCCTTTCCCACCCCCCAGCTTCTCTCCAGATGGGAGGAGTTGTTTATGATGCCCCTCTGACAGTCTCTCCTCAAAAGGGATGATTTCTCAGGCCCTGCCTGCTGATTAGAGCTGGAATTTAAATGAATAATAGTGACCTTCTGGAAGTGCCCTAGTTATTCAGAGGCCTGATGAGGAAATAGGCCTCTTGCTTCAGTCCATCAGAGCCTGGCAAGCGAGGGAGGAGGGGCTCTTGTCTGCCAGGGCCCAGAGGTCTGCACTGCTGAGAGCCGCGACGGCCTTTGCTCCAGCCTCCCTTTGCCTGCTCTTGATCTCTGCCCCCTTCAGTTTAATAGTCTCAGGCTGTCCTTGGAGAAGGAACCTAATTGTTTGTCCTCACCCCTGCCCTATCTCCAGGGGGCCACTCAGTCCAGCCTGAGGGACCCTTACTTCTAAACCCAAAGTCTGGACACAGCATCTCAACTGTCTGGCTTGTGTTTATGGGTTTGCCCTGGACACTTGCTGTTCAGAGATGACCAACTCACCAAGCAGCATCGACTCACCTAGGAGCTTGTTAGAACAGCAGAATCTCAGGCCTCACCAAGCAGACCCACAGGGGATGCACATTAATGGTTAAGACACACTGACCGGAATTTCCAGCAACTCCTCCACTCTGAAGCCAACAGGGCTGTGTGTACTGAGGAAGGTGCAGTCCACCTTGCTAAAGCCCAATTCTTGGTTTTGCTGAGCACAACACTTTCTGGGTTGATGGGATGTAGAAGGGAGAAAGAGGTTAGGGAAGGCAAAGGGAATGATCATTTATTGACCATTTAGTCTGCGCCAGTCACTGTCCAGGCCCTTTCTAAATACAAGTTTAGGTAGTGAGAAGCAAGATAGCTTAGAATAGGGCAGGTCCCACAAGTTGGACTCCCAGGCCAAGTGCAGCCTGCTAACTCATTTCTTATGGCTCAGTAAGAGGTGTGGGCTGTAGAGAAATCCACACTGCTATGCACCACTGGATTGGAAAGGGGCCTTGGGCTGTGCTCAGCTTCCAGCCAATTTCCAGGCTGGGGCCTGGGAAGACCTCCTGGGCTCCCATATCAGTTCTAAAAAAAATTTGTGTAAAGAACTGCTCCCAGCCTGCCTTCAGTTTTGACTAACTCAAGAAAGCAGGTAGCTGGGCCTTGGCAACTTTTTTAGGGTCTTCTAAAATCTCCTGCTTTACTGTCTTGGCAAGGCAGACTCACTGGGATGCTGCTTATGATTCCATTCTGTTTCCCAGTTCCAGAGGGCAAGGTCAGAGATGAAGCTGGAGAAAAAATCATTAGAGTTATCCTATAATCTCAGTGGGATACTGACCCATCCCGACCCTGTCAAATGTGTAGGGACTATATTTGTTGCTCCAATGATGAGGGGGGGGGGGGCATTGGTGGAATTTAGTAGTAAGGGTCAATGAATGCTAAATGTGCTAGAATGTGGGCAAAGGTCCCATTCAAAGATGTGTTACTCAAAATGCCACTGGTGAGACCTAAGAGAAACTGTTCTATACCCATTTTTTCCCTTGCACAGGAGGGGAAACAGGCCATGGAACTTCCATGTAACTCAGCTAAATCACACAGCTTATTTATGGCCACCACGGAGCCCCTCCCCATCTGTAGACCTGCCTAGGGAGGTCTAGAAAGGATTTGGGATGAGCTAGTCAGTTTGTGGTGCTAGGCCTCAGGAGGAGTGAAGAGATGGAATGCAATTGAGAGCTATGGGGACTTTGACCATGATGGGAGGTATCTCAGGATGCCTGGCATGGAAGCTGCTAGTGCTGGTGTTGACAAGAGAAGGGGGGTGAGGTGGAGAGAGGGCCTAGATTTACAGTAATCCTAATAATGACAGCAAGAACTACAAGCTCAAAAAGCCCTTCCCATGTGCCATGAACTGTGCTAAATAATTTCCATACATGGCTTCTGGTGATTATCATGGTGATGCTGAGAAGGTAGTTTACAAGTTGGAGGCAGATATTTTACAGGAAAGAGGCACAGGAAAGTTAACTTGTTCAAAATCCCAAAGCAAATAAGAGAGAGAGAGATGGGATTTAAATCCAGGGTTTAGATTATTGAGAGCATCGGTTTTTTTGCAAACTCTGGTAAGCAGCCAGATCACCTGGAGGGCTGATGAACGAGATTCCCATTTGGAGGGCTAATAAATGAGATCCCAGGGGAATCCAATATAACCAAAGTTGGAGAACCACTGTTTTAAATAAAAATGAGCCTAAAGACGAAAGGACTGGAAAGTTTCAGCCTTGACTATTATTTTATACCCTACATACATTAAGGGAGTTTGGGATGAATGATTTCTTTGTCTGGGTTCCCATGGCACCTGAGGGCATGGAGCTGGTAGAGCCATCATCATAATACACTATAGTTATAACTACATATTATTTCCCACACGCTCTTCATTGGCCGCTATGAGCTGTTGAAGGGAAGGGAATGTCTTATTTTTTGATAACCTTTCTTTGCCTATGTCTCCACCATCTGCCATATTATATGTGCTCATGAAGCTTTCTTGTTAGAATCAGCATTTCAGGAATGGAAAGGGCCCAAAAGGTTGTCAAGGCTCTGTGTGTACCTAACTTCTGAATCTCTCCTATAAGAGTTTATTTAGAATTGGCTTGAACCCATATAGTGATGAGCAACACGGCACTCCTTTAGCCATTCAGTGCCATTCTAACAACACTGAGTGTTCACAAGTTCTTCATTATTCTGAGTCACTAAAGCTTTCACCACCTGTATTGCTTCCAGCCCTTGGAGACACAGAATAGATCTAATTACACTCCCAGTGTTTGAAGACAGGGCTTTTGTCTTTAAGGATTTTCTTTTCTAAAGCTTAAAGCATCTCCAGTTTCTTTAGGCATTCTGTACAAAGGTTTTAGTTTTTTATAACTCAGGCCATTGTTCTCTAAAAATGACCTCTTTGGGGGGACATTATTTCCAAAGAAGGATGCCCACATCACATATGGTATTGTGGATATGTCCCAACCAGTTCATTACAGAGTGGTTTCATTACTTCCTTTTCTAGACTCCCTATATTTATTAATGATGATAGCAAGCACCTTAACTTTTTTTTTTAAATGACTATAGTATTAAGTTGAACTGCTGCTAAGATATCCTCTACCCTTTTTGCACTGTGTAATCAATGGCTTATTTGATTTAAACTTGGGATAATTCTTTGATTTTGTTCAATTCAGCCCTGGTTTTTTAAAATCCAGTATGCCATGATCTATTAGGGTATAGTTCTTTCATCTAGCACATCAGGTGTTTCTTTCTGCTTCATGTCATTAGTGATTGAAGAGCTATTTTAGAGAAGTTCATGACAAGTCACAGATCAAAGACTTCTTCTTTGGGAAGATTTTTCTAAAAGTCATAATTAATTGCTGATCCTTTAACTTTTTGAGTAACAAGCATGACTGCCTTCATCTCTCTTCTGTTTATGCTATTCCCATGTGAGAAAACCCTTCTCCCCCTCTAAAGAGGTGGAATAGATTGGGAATATGCTGCCAACATTCTTTTCTCTTCCCTGTGGTTATGCCACACAGAAGCTCTTGGTGATTATGGGTGACACTAGAAGAAATACTTTCTGTTCAGTCCAGCCCTCGGGATGTTAGAGCAAAGTTGGACATTCTATAAAGGGCTTAGTGGTGAGGATGGAACATGGTGGCATTATGGAAGGGCAAACCTAGAGGCTGAACCTGGGTAGCACCTGTCTTGGAGAATTAGAAACAGGCTCTTTTCTGGAAATCATCATCATCATCATCATCATCATCATCATCATCATCATCATTTCAAATATTCAGTTCAACCCCAGTGCTATGCAAGGCTCGCAGAAAAGCCAAAATCACATATGTAGACAGGTGATCTTCTAGAGTGTGAGCTCACGATTGGCATTAGGTGATTCATTGAAGTTTTCTTTAGTGCCTACCTTTTTGTGGATGGTATTAATTTGAACCATCTAAAATGCTCATTTTGTAGGTAAAAATCAGCCAAATATCAGATGTTTCATGTAGCTATTTGACCTCAATAGAGAGCATCAGACTTCATAGAAGCATAGAGTCTTTGAGTTGGATTCAGTTTTTGGTAGTTACCTTCCAAAACCCCACTCTGAATCTTTTCTGTGGACCCACTATTCTTGCAGAATGTGCTTGCTCCTTTGTCTTGCAGGCACAATTTCTAAAATGCTTGATGGCAGCTCTCGTGTCCTTATCTAGCTCCCTCTTATTGGGTCTGTGTGTAGCATTTCCTTCAGCCATTCAGCATGTGACCTGTTTTGGAGCCCTTACCATTCTGATTATTCTTTGGACACACATCACCTGGTTCATGTCCCTCCTAATACATTGCACAATTTTCTGAGCCAAAACACTAGATTTAGTACAGTCAGTGCTGAGAAGAGATGGAACTGTTGACTTCTTTTTATTTGGGGGGACTTGAGGGTGTTTTGCTTAAGTGCTGTAGTTTACATTTGTCCCTTAAATTAAATTTCACTTTTGCCCATTCACATCCTTTTGGACTCTGATTCTGATATCTAACAAATGGACTATTCCCCTCAGCTTTAGTTCATCACAACAAGACAGCATGCCATGAGTATTCTCAAGCAAGTCATTGATCAAAATATTGAATAAGCTCAGGCTCGACTGCAAGCTACTGATAAACTTCTGGTAGAATAAGGAGACCAAAGTCCACAATAAAGGTTGATGAATTGCCTGGGAAGAGCTGGTCTGAGGCATAATTGTGGAAGAGGTGGAGGACCCTACCTCTTCTCCCCAATTCCATCCATCCCCTGTGCCCTCCCTCTTGCCCTCAGTGACCAACTTCCCATACAGTGATTGCATGTATCTGTCCTTTCATTTATTCTTATGTCCCTACATCACTTCTATCATTGGTGACAGATCTCCATTGGCTTCCTAATGGTCTCACACACAGGACAGTGACAATGATTGAGGAGCCTGAGTGTGTTTTGTATTCAGATTTCCATTTAATGAGGAAAGTCCTTAATAACCTCAAGAAATGACCTAGGAAAGGAAAGGATTTATGTTTTGGTAGAATCTGGAAATGGAAATTGAAGCAGGGAAGATGGTGGCTGTTTAGAAGGAGCATTCCCCAAGCTCTCCTCATATCATGCTCCACCAGGGTCAGGGATGAAGTCCAATTGATATCCAGGCACTATTTCTGCTCCTGAATTCTCTAAGACATGTGTCTTTCCTTCTCTACCAGCACCAAATTAGACAGAATAGTTAGTGTCATGGTTACCATCACAGCCTGGAGAGCCCATCTGTTGGCTTAGAATCCTCACTTCACCCCTTACTTATAGTGTGACTTTGGCTCTGGGCCTTGCTTTGCTTATCTGTAAAATGGAAATTATAGCAATGTCTATTCCATACAGTGATGTTTAATGAGATGACACATAGCCATGCCTTGCCTATAGTACACAGTCAACAAATATTATTAATGTTAAAATTCTTTTTGCCAAGTTAACTGAATTTCCTCTCTTTTAGGTGCTTAGCTTAAAATGCTAAGATGTGCATTTCTTCTCCCCCCTCCTCTCTTTTCCAAATTCCTGGTCACCCTATAGGAGTGGTCACTTGTGGCTTCTCTCTTTCTCAGGTGCCACCCTCTATCACCCTCACTAGCTCCTTAGTTTCTCTAGAATGAATGTTTTCATTACCTTCTGATTTTTCATAATTACTCTTTTCAAAAGTCCTTGTGGCTTCATAAGAATTCAACATTGGCACTTGGCACTTGCTGTAATTAGTGACATTTAATTTTTCTTCTTCAGTGTGGAGAAAGAGATGATATATGTAGATTTTATACTGGCATAAAAGTTACCCTGAAAGTGAATGAAAGAAAAGCCTTGGCAGTTAACTTGCTTTTTTTTTTTAACCCCTGAATCTATATTTTCCTCATTGAGTGACTTCCTTCCTCCTCTGAAATACTTTCCCCAATTTCCCAGCCAGAAGGAAGGAAGGATGGATTGAAAATTACCCAAAGTGGGTGGGATTAGCATAGGTTTGAGGGGGAGACAGTATTAGCTTACATGATGAAGGCCTTCGCCTTCTGGCCTGGTCCCTGAACATTGCATCTTCCTCTTTCCTGTTTCAGTAAATGGCTCCCATTCTCTGCATTAGTCATTCCCAATACAGGCTTCATGATGGCCACAGGCGCTTACAAGTGTCTTTGCTTTCATAGCCATTTCCATTCTCCCAAGCTGCAAAAGCAACTAGCTCCATGGGGATTTTCCCAAAGGATAGCATGCAATTTAGAGGGCCATTGGTATATTTTGCATAAACTTTACATATGATTTACAGTATGTTCTAAGGCAATTTCAACTTTGTATGTCTTACCTACTGGTGAGCTTTTCATCCTCTTATTCTTATGTACCCTGAGAACCTATGCATCACACAAATAGACAGACACAGAGGGGTGGAATATAGCTCTGGAAAGAGGGGAAGCGTAAAAAGTAGTGGACACTTGAGGTCTAGAATGGCCTCTAGATCCAGCTAGGGCAGTGGTCGGCAAATTCATTAGTCAACTGAGTCAAATATCAACAGTACAATGATTGAAATTTATTTTGAAAGCTGAAAACCAACTTACACCCATGAGCCACGAAGTTTCAGTCACACTGTGGAAGAGCCACACTCAAGGGGCCAAAGAGCCGCATGTGACTCTCGAGCTACAGTTTGCCGACACTGAGCTAGGGTATGACATCTAGATAGAAGATACTTCAGTTGCTTTCTAATTTTTTGCAATTACTTTTTTTAAAAAGTGTTTTGGGATAGAAAGGGGCTAGCAACAGAATTTTAGAAAAAACCTGGAGTCTCTAGAATTGTTGGTTTCCAGTTCTTAACTCCACAGCTATGAGGATACTGAGATAAAAACTTGCAAATGAGATGATACTGATGTAAAAACTCTTGAAAGTGGAATGAAATTCCCTTCTCGAAAAGCAAAATAAAACTCAAGCTGTGTTATGGTTACTCAGTTTCTCTGCTCCCTCATGCTGTTTTCCATATATTCCTCTTCATGTTCTTTTTTGCTTTATTGCCTGCAACACCAGAGTTTTGACATCAGGATCTCTGATCTACATTCTTGGCCTAATATTTCTATTTAAGATTTTTATAAGTTGAAGAATATGAACATTTGATCCCAGTTGCACTGCTGCCACTACATATGTAGCTTAATAAAACCTGCTAAGTACATATTTGAATTTTAAAGACACAGGTGGTGGGTTATTTGCATTTTAAAAGGATTCTTCCTTTTGCAAAAGGATTCACTGCAGGGTTCCATTAAATATCCAATGCCTCTTTATTCAATACTGCATTTATCATACAATTTACTTTAACAAAATTTGAATTATATGCCACTTCAAGAGGTAGCTCTCAAGTTCTAGTAAGCAACCCATTTCTCATTCAGATCTTTTCACCATCTCCTCCCCAAGATTCTGATTCATTAGATTTGGGGGGAGGCCCAGGACTTTACTGTTAATAAGCATTCCCATGTAATTGATGAAGGTGGCCAGTAAAATACACTTTGGGAAATACTACTTTAAAGAAACACATTTGTAGCCCATAAATGGGCCCCACTGTAGGAGCTTCTCCAGGGCTTTGAATACCCTCTGACTACCAAGTGTCCTGCTTACTCTTCATTTGGTAAATTTTTGAAATATCTATTTGGGTCAGATAAAGACTAATCCCATCACCTCTCTTCTGCTCACTCCTTTTCCCAGCTGCCAATCATCTTTACTCACAGGTATAAAATGTTTGTACTTTTGTTTTTAAATTAAAAGAATATTAATCTTTCAGCTTTATTGAGGTAAATTAACATAATACACCATGTAAGTTTAAGGTATACATGCTGGTTTCATACATTTATAAATTGCAAACTGATTACCACAATAGCATTAGTTAACACCTCCATCCCATCACATAATTATGATTTCTTTTTTGTGGTGAGAACATTTAAGTTTCAAGTCTATAAAACAAAATTATTCTTCTTACATTTTTAACTCTCTGTTTTACTCTTAGGTATCTCCTTGAATCTTCCTTATTTTTATTTCTCAAAGTTTACAACCCTCCTGTGAATAGTCACTTACTGAATTCACATACCTATTCTGTTTCCCTTCACCTTTTTATATTCTCTACCTGCCTTTCCCAGACCCTCCCCCTTAGGGCTCTTGGTTTGGATGCTGAAAGCAATGGCTTGGTCCAGAAATATCAGGCATTTTTGAAATGGTGATTTCTGTCAAAGTTTCCCTTAGCCAAATCTAGGGCCCGTTGTTCTCTCTTTCTTTTATCCCCTCCAAATAAAAGACCAAAAATTAATTTTTTACAAACAAAACAAATCATGAGAATGACTTGCTTTGGCACGATTCCATTCTTTCATGGATATTAATCTTAGGGCTAGAGAAATGAATGCCAGAAATATGCATTTAATATATGGTTATAGTTTAATAAAACTTATTTAAAAAATAGACTCCATGACATTTATGGCATATGTATCCATCTATATATTTAATATACCATTGATCTTTAAAAAGTCAGCTGCTTGACCTATATTTTACCTATGATTACTATTCTAAATTGCTAGTAATCTCCAAAAACATTTAGAGATTTCCATACTTCAGAGATTTTTCTCCTTTATTAACCCATATATCCCTAAATTTCATTTTGGGTAAAGGTTCTCTGGGTGATCTGGATTTTGTCAAATATCTCCAGTAATAATAAAAGCCATGGAAGAGCAACTAACTGATACAGTTGCTTATTGGTTGGAAATCTTTTCTTGTAATAGACTTATCAGAGCTTATACCTCCCTTGAAGTAATGAGTTCTTAACTTTTTTTTCTTCCATGAGAACATAGCCAGAGGTTGTGCTCTTTGTGTATGGGGATTGTGGTTCCCTCTTTAACCCATTCAGTGCTGGGCTGGACCTCCCTGATCAAGGGTGAGGGACTTTCCAGGAGAAGATGGTGGTGGAGAAGCAGAGAAGGGTGTAGCTATCATTGAGCTAAGAAGAGAGCAATAGAGGACATCTGAACATTGTTTGCTGTTGCCTATGCAGCTCTTGCAAGCAGGAACTCATTTGGTGTGTTCAGTTTTTATAGAAAAGAATACTGTATCTCAAATGAAAAAAAGTTGGATGGTTATCTCTGGATGGTGAGATTATAACTAATTTTTTTCTTTTCTGAATTTTCCAAAGTTTTCTACAGTGACCATGTATTACTATTAAAAGTAATTTAAAAGAAAGAAACCTATTTTGCCTGGTGCCTGGAGTCTCTTTGCCAAGGGACCTCAGCGTTAATAGATTTATCTCAGATCCTGCCTATGGCAGGAAGCAGTGTGGGAGTTCTCCTGATGAGGCCCAGAGCAGCTCAGCAAATGGTAGCCTGTCTTAGGCTGCAGAGCAGGCCTTTCTGCCCCACAGCAGGAAGGCGGGCCTTAGTCCCTCTGCATGCTCTGAAGTGTGTGTGCCACTCCTCCCTCCACTCAAGAATTAAGAGATTGCATTGCATTGCATTTGGAATTCTAACTTTGTCTTCTTTCTTTTTTCCCTCTTCCCCTCTCCAACTCCCCCTTTCCTCCTTCCTCAAGGCCTCTCCCATCTCATGATGAGTGAACAAGGTAGGTGTGTTTTGCTTGTGGTGCTACAGCTGCGCCAATCGCTTGCCTTTGTGCCTTTGGCTGGTGGCTCGGACCCTCATCATCGCTGCAGACCATTTGCTGCCTGCTCCTTCCATCCTGGGCCAGGCTGGCGGCAGAGCCCCTTGTGGTAGGGGCACTTTTCCTGATGCATCATGGTTTCCCCACCCCCATCGTCTCCTTGGCTTTGCCATTCTGCACATTTGTCATCAGGGCGCTGGCCCTGCAGGGCTGCCTCTGAGAGGGAAGCATGAAACAAGGCATGACGGTGTTGGTAATGGGGGTGAATGAAGCTAATTTCAGAGCAGCAGAGCGGTTAACTTCCTCCTGCTCCTCCCCATGCCCCATGCTGGGGTTAGGAGAGAGGAGCTGAGCTTCTCCCAGAATTCCACTCTGAGGAAGGTTTGCTTTCTGCCTTCTCCTCCATCCACACTGCCCTTTGTAATGACTTTCAGCCCCTCATGGTGAAAGGCAGCCCTTAGGGGTTGACTGTTTTCAGTTTTGTATAAAAGCAAAAACCACCAAGAGAACATGCTAATGTCCTCGTGGCAGGATTCTAACTCATTATACACCCTGAAGAAAACTGCATATAAAGATCTGTGAATTCAGCATCTGCAACCTAAAATATTCAAATATGCAGGGAATGAACTGTGCAGGAAATTGGGCTCAGCTAAGCACAGGGTGGGCTGTGAATGAAGCCTTTTTCTCCTAAATAAAAATTTTCCACATTATCAGCCTAAATCAGGATTTGAGAACTAAGCCTACTTAAAATTGTCTTTTCCTTTGCTGTTCAATTGCTACTATTGTGTTCCTTCCGAGACTTGGGATGATTGCAAGACTGGGCTACCTGCCTTGCCTTGACACGGAAAGACTATACTTTAATCTCTCTTCTGTTTTTTCTCCCCCAAATACACATGGGGTCAGTGCCCATTTTGGAGGACCAAAGAAAAGGGAAAGGAAGGGTGCTTCCTTGTTCTGTTTTTCTTCATCTTTTGATGACAAAGGTGGGACAGCACTGAAGAGCTTCTCCACCTCTCCTCCACCTTTACTCCCTTACATTGGATCCATCAGATAGTGCTGCCACAAAGGGGAGTCTGATCAGATCAAGGAACCAGCCAGGGCTGAGAAAAAATTTTTATGGTGTCCAGGTAGCTGCGGAGGTGGGCAGTGAAGGGCATCCTAAATGATAAGGCAGGTTGAGAAGGAAGCACACTTTCCCAATAGAAGTGCATCCTCCAGACCTGAGCCAAGATCCATGATGTGGACTTCGGACTTTTCAATGAAGACACTGTCTGGTATAGAGCAGGTGTCAAAGAGTCGAACTGAAGGGAGGAGGTCATGTGAATTTTCGGGTGTTACATAGAGCTCTGGAAGAGGATGGGATGAAGCCTCTCTATTCTTGTAGGTGACATTATCTGCCTATAAGGCAAAGTTATCTACCAATAGCAGGTCACTATGAAATGGGTGTGAGTGGGGATGCACTGTAGTTGACCTAGTAGCCAGGCAGTTTGAGAAAGTTAAGCACAACTCTCCCAAGTGGGTGGATCTGAGCTCTATGAATTGCTGGAATCCTCTGGCCCAATTTTGTTAAATTACATTAGAAAAAGCAGACCCCCAGAGTCCTGTTGAGAAGACACCCTTTTATGTTTTCTCACAGGTGATTCCAGCTGCCCTTTAGTGATCCTCCCAGCTTTTATAGTGGTTTGAGAGTCTGAGTGCATCTTATGACTGATGCCATAGGATGGAGTCTAGGCAGATGAGACAGGGTGGTGGGGACTTCTTTAACCTTAGTTAGACTTGTTTCAGACCCACTAATGTAGCACAGGTATTTTGGAGAGCTAACTCCCAAGGAAGGTATGGAAAGCATGTGGAGAATCTCTATTGCAAACCTTGCTTGATTTCCACTCACTACTAAACTTCTCTGGGCACTTGTGTGTATGAGTAAAGAACTCAGGCACTCCCATGTGCACATAGTCTGGGGGTTAAGTCAGGTATCTTCTAGAAAAAGAGTCTTTAGGCAGTAAAATAGTGATAGACACGCATATTGTGAATTTCTCTTTAGAAAGGTTTTCACGAAAGGAAGCAGAATTCTTCTGGGTGGGCAGTGCCACTGAGATTTTAAGTTGCAATTTGGCAGTTTAATTTGCTTTTTAGAAGGTCCTTTAACTACTTTCCTCCTCTTCTCATTTTTCCCCCATTTCCCAGTCTCTTGTCTGTGCGCACCCTATTTTGGTTAACTAAGAAATCAATTCTGCTTCCCACCAATACTCTTTTCTTTGTCCTTGCTGTTATCCCTTCAACATGAAAGAGATTCCTGTATGGTACCCTTGGAATCTCCAGACTTTGTTTTTTATATACAGAAATATGTGTGGAAATACTGACATATGTTGTGTGTGCAACCTCCATATATGTATGTTACACTCTTGGTCCTCATAATTCCTGTTAATGTTGGGAAAATACAGCAGAACTCAGCTTCTCTGAGACTTTCCCTAGCCAATTTTAGATTGGTTAATTGTGTGTGATTTCACATACATGTGGCAGGTGATTTCATATACATGTGGCTGTGCCGTGCTTGTGCATGCAAACGTGGTCCTGTTTCCAAGGATGGGACAAGAGGATTCTAATGGGAGAAAGCTTAAACATGCCGCAGATGGAAGCAGGTCCCACTGTTATAGCTTGTTTAAGCTTCACATTGTGGATTTGTTTTGTGCTGCCTTCTCAGAATGTTGTTGTGCTGTTGCTGTTACTGTTGTGGGGTTTTGCTATGTGTGTTACATTTCTTTGTGTTGTTTGCAGTGTCCTGATGTTTTACTCTTTTTGCTCTCTCTCTTTCTCTCTCTTGCCTCCTCCATGGTGGATACCATGCTTCTTCTACTTAATTGGACCTTCCACTTCATTTCTGTAGGTAGAAGTAAAGGTAGTGATCATTTTATTTTTATTATTATAATAATCTATCTGCCTTCTGAAATATTCATGTATCCAAGGGGAATTGTTGATTCTGATGAATATGGTCCAGATGATAACTTAGTGCTTTTAACAACAACTAAAAAACAAAACAAAACAAACAAAAAACCCCAAAGCCACTGCTATCATTTCCCTTTAGTGCACTTCATGTTGGATGGTTGCGATGGTTCCCAGTTGGCCCAATTCCTGCTAAATCCAGGAGCCATATCCATTATGGCATCCTGGTTCTCAAAGGAATGGAGGACTCTGAAAATGGTTGTGCAGTGTGAGGAAGACATAGTCTACTTATTAACTATTCTGTTAATCCCTCCCAATAATGTAATGGAGGGAATGGGGAGATGTGAAATGATGTACCATTGTTTCCATTACTGCTGAATTTGGGGATAACATCAGTGAGGGAAGGATGCTACATAAGAAAGGGAAGCGGGTTGATGAATAGCTTGAAATATTACCTAACATAAAATCTGAGGATACTTATTTTTTGCCTGTATTTTGGGGAGTGGAAATTTACTGATGGGCGTGATGGGCTAAGATTGGTGCGACTGAGATTGTAGAAGAACACAGGAGAGGCAATGCATCGTAAGGAGAAAGAGATAATACTGGATTTGAACTCACAGAACCCACCTTTTGCAAGGTAGGTGGCGGTGTGTGTGTGTGTGATGGGGGAGAAAGGAGAGGCCCTGTGCAGGCAGACTGCTCCAATGCCCTTTCAGCACTTCCTACTTTGGGTAGTATGGCTCACTCATCTATTCTTTTTTTTAAAAATATATTTTGTTGATTTTTCACAGAGAGGAAGGGAGAGGGATAGAAAGTCAGAAACATCGATGAGAGAGAAACATCGATCAGCTGCCTCTTACACACCCCCTACTGGGGATGTGCCCGCAACCAAGGTACATGCCCTTGACTGGAATCGAACCTGGGACCTTTCAGTCCGCAGGCCGACGCTCTATCCACTGAGCCAAACCGGCTTCGGCTCACTCATCTATTCCTAATCAAAGCTGTCAGAGACCTGAGCCCAGAGCACCTGGATCGCCAGCTCAAAATGGATTAATTTAACTGTTCGAGAGTGAAGGGAGAAGTTAATTGATACATTATAAATATGTATCTGCATTGGTTTGCCCCTCTTCCTACCCAACTCTGCAGCCCCGTGTCTGCGAAGCTGGGTGCTCCTGCTTTCTGCCGAGATTGGCTGATAAGAGAAGTAGGAAATGTGAATTCTGGCATGAGGATATTGACGAAAGAGAGGTTGACAGGTTATAGAACATGCTGATTTGATAACTGGTCTGTGGACTGGTCATCTCTTATTTGAGTTTCCTGCTTTTGTGGACTTTTTAAAAGTTACATATGGTTACCTCGGAAGCAGCTCAGTCCTTTTATTTTGGGTTAGTTGACTGACTGCTCTTTTTATGTGAATCATGGCTGGGTTCATTCTCAGAAATTTGTTGTGGGGATCCTTGCCCCAGCTTGAGCTTGGTACCTTTTGAAAGGAAGTGAGAAAGGGGGATGAAGAAGAGCAATAATGATAGAAAGGGTACATCTAGCTGTAACCTCCACTTCTCTACTCTGTTCAACTCCAGGCTGCCAGGATGTCCTAATAGGCAAAGCAACCTTTCTGAAGCTCATGGAGCTGTGTCACCTGTTCCTCCTCCTATGGCTTCTCTGAGACCACATTCCTTCTTCCTCCCCCCACTCCCTCCATCTCTCTCCTTTTATTTCTCTAATCACCTAAAACAGTGGTTGGCAAACCCACTTGTGAGCTACATGTGGCTCTTTGGGCCCTTGAGTGTGGCTCTTCCACAAAATACCATGGCCTGGGTGAATCTATTTTGAAGAAGTGGCATTAGAAGTTTAAGTTAAAAAAAAATTTGGCTCTCAAAAGAAATGTCAATCGTTGTATTGCTGATATTTGGCTCTGTTGACTAATGAATTTGTTGACCACTGACCTAAAACATCCTGTAAGATAGATGTGTTTCATGATTTTAGGCTTTGCGCATGGGGATCTTGTTTACTTTCTCTGGCCACTGTTGCTGACCCTGATTATTTCTCATGTGCCGTTCATTGTGTCATGTGTTTAGGTGCCCGTCACACTGAATCCTTACAACCATTTTAAGAGGTAGGTGATGGCATTAGCTTTGCTTTATGGATAAGTAGAACAAGGCAAAGAGAGGTTAATAACTGAAGTCAGACAGCTAATAAGTGGAAAAGAAAACCACAATTTGATCCCCTAACCGTACTATATGGCCTCTCTTGGACCAAGAGATGACCTTGGGTTATCCTTTAAGACCCAAGCCTCCTAAGTCCGCTAGACTTTGTGCTTCTGTTAGTTATAAAATACCTACGCCAAGCTGTCTTGAAATAAAATTACTCATTTGTTTCAGTCACCCCCACCTCCCTAAAGGACAGAGGCTGAGTCTTGGCCATCTTTGTTACCTACAACACCCTTAGATCAGTACTTTGTCCAGAGTTGTATACCAACCTCTGCCTTTTGCTGCTACCCTTATCACCCCAACCAACTGAGCAAAGGAGCCCCCATGGGTCATAGAATGAGGCCATATGTTCTGGCTCCAGTCCCCTCTTCTACCCAGGCCTCGCTTGGCCTGTGTGTACAAGTGATAGAGAGAAATGGTTGCTGATTACCCCAGAATAAAAGTGGGAAAGGTCTTTGGATTTATTCTTAGCAGCTTGTCAGAGAAAAGAGTGCCTCAGATTCTGTCATTATTTAAAGCTATCATGAAGCAGTAAACTCGCATTGGGAAGAATTGTGAAATTCACAGTATATTTAGGCTACAATGATAAGCACCACATTGACAAGACCATTGAGTTGCATTGAGCCGAAAACAAATGTGGCTTTACCACAAGTGGCTGACCAAAGGAGTTATTCAGCAGCCAGCTGTGGTCAGCTTTTTTTTTAATGTGATTTTTTTCAGCCTGTAAGTGTCTAGGGTGTGTTTTGACCTCCCTGCCCCTTTTCTTGTTAATTTGGGGGTTACCCATTCTGGGTTGGTTTACCAAATAATTTCCCTTGAAACTGAACTTGGAGTAGGTGTTGAAGACTCAAATGACTTCAGGAGCCTAATAGATATCATCAAGAAGCAGATTCCATCCTAAGAAAAATCCTAGTGTAAGAGAAACAGTAGGGAGTAGTGAGAACTGTGGCAAAGTGGACATCAGAAAGCCTGTCAAAGGCAGCAACCTCTACTCTGCTCCAGCTGATGGCTGTCATGAAAGAATGCATGCCCAATGTCACCAGGTCCTCAAGAGAAGCCCAGAATTGGATTTTAAAAATAAAAATGTCAGCTCATGGCATCTTTCTGTCTCTGTATAAATATATAAATACACATATGCACACATAAATGCATACACAAGGCGCGCGCGCGCACACGCACACACACACACACACACACACACACAAATGGTTTGACCCAGGAACCACAAGTTTTTGCCCTTTGGCTTGAGGAGAAAGGTGATGTAAAATATTCCTCCAAGATTTCTGGCTGAATGTCAATAGTGGGAGATAGTTGCTGGCCCATGCTTGATTAATTTTCTCTTTGCTCATAGCAGTGGTAAGGGCACCAGGAATCTGTCCTGTTTTGGGCATTAATGCCAGGGAGCCTGATTCATGTGTTGAGTGAAAGTTTTGTAAAGCAAGGGAAGGTATGAGAATGTTGAGTAAGATAAGTAACTGACAACATTTGCCAAGAACTGGCATAATTTTTGAGTAGTAAGGGTGGCTGGGGGTATTTAATTCTTTTTTATTTTGCTCTACAGAGTTCTCTATTTACTGGACTATTTAGAGTTGAACCTGAGATCTCCCTTAATCCTTCATAATTTAGAAACCCCTTCTGATTTATTTATTATAGTTTTCCCCATGTGGATTTGACTTGGCTATCCAATACTGAACTGGTCAACATTGGCCATATGGGAAAGAGATAATCAAGCTACATGAACTTGAACATGATTTCATGTAGACTGTATTTTGCTGGTAATGACATTTAAAAAGTTGATTTGAGGAGCTGAATCCTCTCTTGTCCCTGCTAGGACTTGAGAGCCCTGCAAATAAGTTACTGTTTTGATAGCCAACTGTTTATGCAAATTAGTAAAGGCAATGCCAGTTACTAATTATGAAAATAAACTCATCTGTGCTCTATAAATATCCAATTATAATGAAATAGGGGCAATATTACATCTCTATCTCTTGCCTCATCTGTTTTTCACCCACCAATGATTTGTCCTCTTGACAATGAATAAATTCACTTTGTTTCTTAAAGAAGCATGTTTTTTCCCCTCCTAATGTTTTGAAAGTCTTCAGGGGGAAAATAGATTTATTTTAAACATAAGTATAATTGCTCGATTTTAGCAACTCTGTTTCTGACAGTGATGTTTCTAAAATGGTGCTTTAAAAATATGAAAAGTGTTCTTTCTCCTTTTCCTTGTTTAGAAATTTTTATTGGACATCAAAGACATGTTTTTTAGAACAGTTGTTTCTTAGAACATTTTTTTAAAAAAAATGTGTGAATATGAAGAGAAGATTTATTAATAAAATGTACTATGGATCAATGGATGTTTCAATTAAATTCTAGTTGGCAATACATAAAGGAAAACATTTCTCAGATTTCTAAACACCATATTCATCTTCAATGCAATTATCATTTGGATTTGTTGATTATACACAGACTATACATATATATCATATATATGATACTTTCTTCTGGAGGGTGAATAGTGCTCTACTTGCACAGACTCTTACAGGAGCTATACTTTTCAATTGTATATTTCTATGTACACATATAAATGTTGATAGCACCTACAGGTAAAGGATGTTTTGGATTAAATTGTATTATCCTTATGACATCTCATTTATAAAGAATTGAAAACATTAGCATGGTGGAAAAGTATTTACTAGAAGAACAAGCCAAGTGTATTTCCTTATGTGCTGGGGCTTGTTTACACCATAGTCTGCTTCTCAGGTAGGCAGCATGGTGGATGTGTATCTGGGTATAGGTACAGTTTGTCCAATACATATTCATAAGTTTACACTGGTTGAGTATGTTTGTACGTGTGGCTTCCATCTGTAGTGTCCTGGAAATAATACATTCTGGGGTGATATGCATCTGAATTCAGCAGACCATCGGCTTTCACATTAGAAAACAATGTTTATTCTGCACTGAACAAATATTGATGGAGAGCCAAGCGCTAGGTGTTCAGGACACAGGCTGACTAAGTCATGATGAACCGGCCTTCTAACACCTTGCTGACAGTTCATAGGAGTCTGGCAATGGCTTTCAAGTAGCACTAGCCACCTCTACTTCTAATGTCTCAGCTAAGTTCTGTTTCCAACTTATTAGTATGTATGCAGTTTTAAAATTAATTGTATTCATTTTAAAGAGAAACTATCAGCCGAAACCGGTTTGGCTCAGTGGATAGAGCGTTGGCCTGTGGACTAAAGGGTCCCAGGTTCGATTCCGGTCAGGGGCATGTACCGTGGCTGTGGGCACATCCCCAGCAGGGGGTGTGCAAGAGGCAGCTGATCGATGTTTCTCTCTCATCGATGGTTCTGGCTTTCTATCCCTCTCCCTTCCTCTCTGTGAAAAATCAATAAAATAAAAAAAGAGAAACTATCAGGTAATAATTCAGTTAGTCAAATCACTCACCCTTTCAATTCTCAGGATCGGAAAAGAGAATATGCTTTGTGTGTGAACACACAGGGAAGTTTTCATTTATTTGTTTGTTTATTGAGGGCTAACACACACTGTGTAAAGTGTATAAAATCCACACATATAAACGGGCAGCGTAAAGATTTGTAATCTGTATACATACAGATTGAGGAATGCTGTGTTCCCATCACCCCCGTGAGGTTCTGCCATGCCTCTTTCTGTCATTTATTTTTAATAAATACATTTATTTTCCCCACTCCCTACAAAACGGTGTGTATCCATGTAGCAATCAGCAGGCAGACACCAGATCAGTTTCATTTTCAGTGATAGGATTAACTTCAAGAGAGACAGAAGCATTGTGGTGTCCATTGTGTGTGAACAGAGGCAAAAATTTTGCCCTTTGGTGTGGTGTAGCGTGGCCCTGTTTTTGAAGATGTTCAGGTTTCCCTCTGCACAAAGAGAATTCCTAATTGATATCATTGGGTTTCTCTCTCTTTTTTTCCCCCTAAGGCATTTAGTGGCAAGTAGAACAGCAGAAGTAGAAAAGACCATATGCTTTGTTAAAAGCCAGACTAATAACACTTTCTGATGGACGCCTGATTTTAAAAGTGCCACATCTTTCATTAAAATTTACATGCAAAGCAAGGGCAGGCGTGGTGACATGAAAGCTAATGCAACTTCCACATCTTGACATAATAACAATCACAAGAAACTGGAGATCCCAGATGGCAGCTTGGCCTTTGCCATCCTTTTAATAAGCTACTAAACTGCTAATTATTTCACTCTTTTGGGCAAGTTAATTTACTGTTGACTCTTAAAGAGATACTGCTCTTTTTCACCACATGCCATAAAAAACAGAGCCCTTTCACCTGGAGCTGTGACAAGTGCTTCTGTGCAGGTTGGAAGCGTTCCAGCCGATTGTAACAAAGACAGCAAGTATTGGGGTGGAACATGTTGCTTAGTAAACAGTGTTGTGTTTTTTTTTTGTGGGGTTTTTTTGAATATAGGAAAATTTAAAAAATTCATTTGGCTTCAGATCCTGTGTGTGTGTGTGTGTGTAAGAGCAATAGATCAATACAGGGAGAAATTTGAAATTTGGAGCCTATTTAAGAGTGAAAGAACAGCTGCCTTTGAAATGGTTGCTAATTTGGACAATTAATGCTGTTTTGTGAGTGTGTTATTTTCTGTGATGGCGGTTAGGAGGGATGATGGCGTGTAATAGCTCGTTTCCTAGGCTTTATGGTAATGTAGCAGAGTAAAGACCCCAGGGCTGGAAGAGAACCAGGTCTCGTGTTGTGGAGTCTTTTTAGGTGAAAGCCTGCTTTTGTCCCTGTACTTTGACTTCCTCGGGATGATTTCATATTTTAGCACAGACACAGATTAAAAATGAGGGATGTGCAAGTGGGTTTGGCTGCATCAGGAGTGGGTGTTGGGAAAAGAACCTTGTTTGCAATGAGCTGACTGACAATCAAAATATTTACTTAAAGATAAGCTAATGACTCTGCCTTGCAAATGACTGCAGATCCATTACTGAAATAGAGTCAATACTTTGTCTCGATCCAATCCAAAAATAAATGGAAAACCTCAAATACTAGTGTGTATGTGTGTGTGCATTACACGTCTCCCAGGACAAAATACAATGTGTATCAAACCACAAAGGTAGGAGAAGCTCTGGATCCATTTTCTTGAAATATATAAACTGAACTTAGTGTTGCTACTGTGATCAGTTGCTCCTTGAGGTTGCTGTTAAGAGTTACTAAATGGCTTAAAACACGTTGCATTGAAAAACACGTTCTCCAATTTTTGGTGATATCTCTGAACATGAAATTGATAATGTCAGTTTTGTAGTCCAATGTCATATCTTGTGTGCTATGCAGTTGATGGGAGGACTGTGGAATTCAAATATTAACCATTTACTTATTATTCAAGTCTAGAGGAACTGGAGAGGTTTTTAATATTATATTGCTTTAAAACTAATATATCATCTGGTTTCAAAATGGCCCCAAGGAAAAATATAAATGAGGGTGATTTTAGAGAAGTTTGTCATCTTTCAGAATCTGATATTATATAGCATATTCAGCCAGATTGCCATCTTCTGAGTGCATTTTGAGAAATGCTAATAATGTTTCAAGAAAATAAAAGTAATAGGTAAAGTAAGTCCTCAAAACACACATTTAAAACAAACTAAATAGGTTTTTAAACCATGAGACCACTCAGAGCTTTTGTTATGACAATGCAAATTATGAATCTCTAAGAAAGAAAATGTAGCTTTCAAAGTTACCCAAATTTATTTCACGTGAAACAGCCCCCACCCCCTGCTTTTTTGTGTGTGTGTATTTTACATCTTGGATGAGAATAGCTGGAATTAAAACCAGTATTCAGTTGAGAGATTTTGGACAAGATAGTTCTGAAGTCTTCTCCAAGTCCAATAGGAGTTATAATGTCTGTAGAATTTGAAAGAGGCTTTCGGATTGCCTTCACTCAAGAATCCTCTTAATTACATTTTCTGTGTTGATTGGGAGTCGTTTTTTAGATGGGTTAGTTTCAATGGGGGAGATTACTGCTTCCCGGTAAAGTGCATAACACAGATGTTAAAGGAACTGCAGTTTTAAAGACACTAGTCTTGTTGAAACACTTCCAGTTTGTATTACCTAAGTACTTAAATGGATATCCCACGGAGTGTATGCAAGCAATGCTTGGGAAAATGGCCTGTGGAACTCTAGGAAGAGCTGATCTCAGCTGATCTCAGATGAAGATGAGGAAAGCACTGGGAACTTTAAGTCTTATTTGCTTAGAATTTGGGAGCAGCCATTGTGATCACTCCTCCATTGTCTGCCTAATTCTATCGCTTGGGGGTGGGGAGATTGGCTCTCACTAGCTTTTCTTCCGGACAGTGAACAGGTAGGTGAAATAAATTCCTCCTGGAAAGAATTACTTGTGCTTTGTTTAGAAATCATTGGCTCAGCTGAGGATTTTGTGGACTTTGTCCTATTTATGTGCTGTTCGTTCAGTATGAAGTGGTGGCCATTGATCCATCTGTAGTAGACCATTTGCTTGGGGCTATTAATCTGGTCTCTGGAGATGTAGTTTGCTGAGCCAGCCATACTCTCCCTCATTTTCCCAAGTGACCAATAACGGTCATTTACAAAGGCCTTGGCCAGAATTGTTATGGGTGAGGTTCCGAGTTCTAAAGGAATTGATGCATGTGGCAATTGAGCCTGGAAAACCAGATATCCAGGTGTGAATTACTCAAATGCAGGGTCAGAGTTGGGGAATTATTAGAGCGCAGAGATAAATGTCAGAAGAAGTTGTTCAGAGTGCATGGTGGATGGAAGCACTGATATTAGTGCCTGATACTTGCAAGCATTGTAACCTTGTTCAGCCTCATTATCCTAGAAAGTAAAATGGGAACAGTAATACTACCCACTTTGCAGGGCTACTGGGAGGAACCATTGAGACATCGTATGTGGAAGGCTTATGCTAGAACTTGGATCTACTATAAAGAAACATTATCATCATCATAAATACATCTTGTCAACATTACCAGAGGTCTGGGAACTTTGAACAAAATAACCCTTTTGGCTTTCCATGTCTTTTACCTGTACTAGTAAAATGCCTCCATGGTAGGTTTGTGTAGGCAATAATTGATATCATGCTAGTGAATGTGCTGTGCAAATTAAAATGACACAATACGATGCTAAAGAATTAGTGGTCCATGAGGACATAAGGTCCACAATATCATGGGCAACATATGTGTTATTCACCATGGTATCCCCAGTGCCTATAACAATGCCTGCCTCAGACTGGAAATGGCTCAGTACATGCTTGTTGAATGGGCACTAGGACTCACTGAGCCAATAACTCTTAGTGGAGTTCAGTAACACTGACAGCCCAAGCCTCTCCGAAATCCCATTATCCTTTGAGTAGAAAGGCTTGAGGCACCTCCATTGCAAGAGGGAACAATTGGCCTCTTCCCTCAGAGCCTCCCACAATAACCAAAAGTAATCCTGATAAAACCTGTTTGTTCTATAGGTCTTTGATGGATGTCTTTGCTCTTTTTGTGTGCACAAAGAGCTCTGGGATTTCCTTATATTACTTGATGAAACTATATGAACCATGCAGACAACACAAATATTGAACTCAGAGTTCTGTTTTAAAAAGTGCTGATTTGCTTTTCCGAACCTTAGAAGTATATAATTTAAGAGCTCAGGGAACTTAGAATTCTATTAGTCCAGGGGTGGGGAATGTCCAGCCTGTGGGCAATATAAGGCCTACGAAATCATTTGTCCTGGCCCTGCCAAGGCATTAGGGGTGAGTTAATTCAATGTTTGACCAAATAGAGCAGACTAATTTTTTAGTTCATAATCTTGTATGCCTGAGAATGATGTTGTAAATATCCAAATGGCTCTTGGCAGAAGAAAGGTTCCCGCCCCTGCTTTAGTCCCTCCCACAGTAACTTTGTGGATGACAAAATCTATGAGAATCATAACTGCATGTTTATTGCTACACTGATAATTCATAGTGATATTGGTGTTGGACCCAAACCTTCTATTGCTCCCTTCTTTCTCCTCCCACCAAATTGCCTCTAATGTGCAACGAAGTTGCCTCAGTCATCTTCATGGGGAGAACAGTGTTTATTACAAGCTTCTGAGATCATTTTGGAAAGATTCTGGAAGTATCAGAGTTCTGCAAGTACCAGCGTTCAAACATTTGAAACAAGGTTGTCTCTTTAATAACCCGACTGCTGCGAGAAAGCAATCCAAGCCCAGCTTTGAAATTGTCAGTCTGTTCCACTGACTTTCAGGATTGGATAATGCTCTGTATCACTTCTGGACTGCTGGCCTCTGCTTTGTTCTTGGCTGAAGTAAGATGGTAACATCCATTGTCTTGAAAAAGCTTTTACACCCAGTTCTTAAGATTTTTACTGTTCCATTGCTGACAGTTTATAAGAGGGGATGCCTGTGAAGAAATTTACTTGGGACTGATTTTCAAACTGTTGCTTAATAGTTTCTCTATCCCCTTTAAGAATAGTTTAGTAATTTTATTTACTTTTTTTTAACTTAAAAAATTCATTTTTTTCTCAAGTAAGAAATATTTGCCTGTAAGCTAATGTTTTTGTTTTCTTTCAAACACAAATTTGGTGGCTTCAATGTAGTGCCCTTTTACTAGGCACCTTCGGGGGATGTCGGTCAGGCATAAAATCAGTTCTTAAATTGGTACAAAACAGCCTTCCTTCGGACTGTTTTGATCACAAGGGCTCTCAGGTGTCAAAGTCGTATGGAGAACTGGATAGATAAATGCAGGAGCACTAAGCATTTTTTTCTAGGGTAGGATAAAATGTGTTTTCTACTGTGTGTTCAGCTTTGATCAGGATTTGTTAAAAGGGGAAAAAAAAGGAAAGGCAGTGATATTAAATATTTACAAGAGCGATTTAGTTGTATTATCTTGTGCTCTATATCTCTGTGTAATAGTGAAATCAGCTCCTGTAGAAATAAATGCCATGAAACCAGTGGCAGTGTGAAGGTCACCGCCTAGGCAAGGTTAAAGTGATTTGTGTGAATAATGATTTTTGTCAACTTTCCAGATCCCTTCCTGTTTTTGTCGGCTTCCCTCCAAAAATAATAGGAAAAAAATACATTTGAGGATTCACAGGCTCACTCTCCCTTGCATTCTTCATGCCCTTTCTGGCCAACTGGGTCCCTGGAAGCCTTTTATGCATTTTTGTTTCATCTATTTGGTGGATAGAGACAGGACTGCTCTTCCTGGAGGGGAAGGGTTGAATTTCCATTTACTGGCTTTTCTGCCACCCACGCTTGCAGTTTGTTTGGGGGTGAGGCCCCATACCTCTTCTTTCTTGGAAATGGTCTACCTTGTCTGAGAGGATTCTTCAATTTCTCTACCAGTTCCTCCTTTGCCTAAGGCAAATAATATTTTAAAACTTTATTTTCTATATCACTTTAAAGAAATATCTGAATGACTTCATGGTATTCTCCCCATTTTCATAGACAATAAGACAAAAGTTCAAGGTTATAAAATTAGTTATAGAACTGGTAGCACAATCAAGATCAGCTTAGTTTTGTCTGCCCTGAAAGACTGGAGTGATTCTACATGACATATCACTTCAGTTAATTTTACTGAACCTCAGTTTCCTCTTCTATAAAGGGAGGGTAATAATACATTATTATAGTACTAGAGGCCCAGTGCATGAAATTCGTGCATGGGGGGGTGAGTGAGAGGAGGGGGTGTCCCTCAGCCCAGCCTGCACCCTCTTCCAATCTTGGACCCCTCGAGGGATGTCTGACTGCCTGTTTAGGCCTGAATCCAAGAGGAACGGGCCTAAATGGGCAGTCAGACATCCTTCTCACAATCCAGGACTGCTAGCTCCAAATTACTCACCTGTCTGCCTCCCTGATTGTCCCTAACCGCCTCTGCCTGCCAGCCTGATCACCCCCTAACCACTACCCTGCCAGCCTAATTGATGTTTAACTGCTCCCCTGCCAACCTGTTTGCCCCCAACTTCCGTCTTCTGCCGGCCTGGTCCATCCCAACTGTCCTCCCTTGCAGGCCTGGAACCTCCCACTGTCCTCTTGTGGTGGCCATCTTGTGGTGGCCATCTTGTGTCCACATGGGAGCAGGATCTTTGACCACATGGGGGTAGACCTGAAGGGTGATCTGGATCAGGGTGGGGGTTCCCTTGGGATGTGGGGCAGCCTGGGTGAGGAGCCTATGGTGGTTTGCTGGCCAGCCATGCCCCCCAGTGACCCAAGTGGAGGCCCTGGGATCTGGGATTAATTTATGTTCTACAATTGAAACTCTGTAGCTTGGAGCAGAGCCAAGCCTTCTGCTCGCTCTGTGGCAAAAGCCATTTCTGTTTGAAACTTTGTAGCCTAGAGTGAAGGCCTAGGTGCTAGGGCTGCAGAAATTTGGCTTCCTTCATCGCCCTGGCAAATCTAGCCTCTTCTCTCTCTAGCTCCGTGGCTGCCGCCATTTCTGTTGGGATTATGTATCTTCTATAATAGAAACTTTGTAGCATTGAGTGGAGGCCTAGGCCGGCAATGGCAGGCGGAAAACTGGGCTTCCTTCATTGCCAGGGAAATCCAAACCTTCCTCCTGCTCTCAGTGGCGGCAGCCATCTTGGTTGCATAATTTGCTCCTGATTGGCTGGTGGGCATGGCTATGGGCATGGCTTGATTGGAGGTATGGAAAATTTGCATATTACTCTTTTATTAGATAGGATACTAGAGGCCTGATACATGAAATTCCTGCAAGAGGCTTAGCCCTCACGGTGGCGGTTTGCCTTGGCCCTTGCAGCCCCAGCTTTGTCTGAAAGGTCATCCAGAAGGATGTCCGGAAGGTCTTTCGGCTGTCTGGTCTAATTAGCATATTATGCTTTTATTATTGTAGATTCCAATATAAGTAATATTGTATATAATATAGTATAAAGAATACATTAGTTTACTTTTGGTTAACTTGAGAAGTAAATGAACTAACGCATGTTAGGTGTATAACAAGACGTCTGGCTTTTGCTGCAGTTTTAATGAATAATATCTCCCCTGCCCACTGTTGACAGTAAAAATAAAGTATAATTGAATTTAATAAGGATTGAGCACAAGGGATCCACAAAAGGAATAAAAATCGGTTTTTGTTCTTAAAGCAGAGCTCACAATATAGTTGGAAGAATACACCTATATAAAGAATTCCAAAAGCTATTTATATAGTTTCTTTCTTTTCTTGGGCTTTGTCTGTACCAAATGCTACTTAAAACATGAGAGCCTTTTTCTAGAGATAAGTAGTTTCCTGTGGGGTTGGGATTATACTGATGTTGCTGTGGCAGCTACTTGTGGCTTGTTTCCTAATGAACTGTGTTTACTGGATGCGAAAGCCCAGAGAGTGGGTTGGGAAACAGAATAAAAAAGAGGTATAGGTAGCTTCTAGGACAAGCAATTCCCAAATCCCGATGGCTCAATGAGAGAGAGAGAGAGAGAGAGAGAGAGAGAGAGAGAGAGAGAGAGAGAGATGAATGAGCAATTGAAGGATTTAAAAAGAATATATATATTTTATTGATTTTTTACAGAGAGGAAGGGAGAGGGACAAAAAGTCAGAAACATCAATGAGAGAGAAACATCGATCAGCTGCTTCTTGCACACCCCCTACTGGAGATGTGCCCGCAGCCAAGGTATATGCCCTTGACCGGAATCGAACCCTGGACCTTTCAGTCCAAAGGACGACGCTCTACAACTGAGCCAAACCAGCTTCGGCTGAAGGATTTTTTTTTAAAGGGTCAAGCCTGGAAATAGTGTGTGCCACTTACTATTTACCCAAACTCAGTTACATGTTCCCATCTAATTGAAAAGAAGATGGGGAAATGTATTCTAACTGTGTGTCCAGGAGGAAAGGGAATGGGGACAGGGGGTATGGTGGACGCCCATGACAGTCTGTCCCAATGGGTGCATTGTATTCTATTCATCATCCTGTTTTATGCCTGATAATCTTCTCTAGCTTACCTTTGCTCAAACAAACAAACATGCCATGGTTTCTATGAAATAGACAATTCCTGCCTATTCCTTTTTCTATAACATACATGTACATATGTGTATTGCAATTTAGATAAAAACCCACAGGTTACAGTAATGTTTTTCAAAGTCATAAGAATCATCCAGGGAACTTATGAAAGTAAAGGCTTTTAGTTCCTGCCTTAGCTCCACAGAACCTCATGTCTAAGTGATTTTTATGATCAGGTGAGTCTGAACACGGTCTTAATTCCAAGGAATAAAGCAAATAAAAAAGGCGTTGTATAATACTCCTCTGAAGGTATTTTGTTGAATTTTATATAGTTTAAAACAAGTGTTGTATTTACTTAATTTATAAACCTAGTCATTATACATGAGTTTTTGTTGTAATTTTTGTTTTCAGAGACTTAATCTCTTGCATCCATAAACCAAAAGCTGGAAGCATGGTTGGGATCTTAGCCTGAGTTAATGAAGTGAGACCAAATGCCTGATTCAATAGGATTTTATTTTATTCTGATCACTGCATCATCCTCCCCCTGCCCTCTTTTCATCACCTAACAGGGAACACCATTGGTTAAGAGAATTTTTTGTTGCATTAAGACAACAGGAGTTTATGTTTAATATATCTGCTTATTATTTGTGCCTGACTTTGGAAGAGTTAAATGAGGACAACCCACTTTAGTTTCTAGATTTGTATTATCTTACTCCATGTATGGAATCCATAAAAACTCCGACATTTTGAGATGCCCCCATTTCCCCCTCCCCCCTGTAAATTTGCTCCTTCATTCCCTGTAGAGAGCAAGCGGTTGGCCACATTGTGTTTCCAGAATGGATGTCAGTGTGTGGATAATTTTGGGCTTGTGATTTTTTCTCTCTCTCCTATTTTATCTGCCTCTTTTTGTGTCTTTGTGTGCAAGTCTGTGATTACTATTGAGTTTTTCCCTAAATGCCAGCAATTATCTCACAGGTGGAGGGATTAGGAAAGAGCTGGGAGAATTGCACTGGGATTAGAATAAAGGCTCTCCCAACCCATTTTAAATACAGTGAAGGAAGGAGTGCAGCCTTGGCGGGGTAGGAAGAAAGGGGGTAGGGTGGACAGTTTCTTCTGATGGAGTGAAGGAAGAAACTCCCGGTAAAAGAAAGAGGGAATAGGTACTTAAACAAGTTTGGGGTTATTATTTCAGAGAGTTGGGCATGCTGGAAGGCATTATCCAGCCCACTTTCTTGTGGGAGAGAGGCAGGTGCTGAGTTTTTTTGAGAGGAGGGCAGGGGGGAAGGAAAGGCATCTAGGGAGTGTCTAATACATACCCAGAACTGTTGTGAGAAATCATCTTTATTTCCAGCAGGAGAAGATTTAGTAATCTGGTTTGTCAGTTAGGATGCTTTCAGCTATAAGTAACAGAATTTGCAGCTCTACTGTCTTAAACAACAAAGGGAATTTATGGGCTCAGTTACTGAAAAGTCTAGTAACTCAAAGGATATTACCAACACCTAGTGTCTCACTTGACTCATTTTTGGCTTCACTTTCTTGGGGTTGACTTCTTTCTGGGAAGGCTACCTCCCTTGTGATCCTGAGATGGCTGATAACCATTCCTTGGCTATTCCAATTGCCTTTTTGTTCATATTAATGAAGAAAGTGTGACTCTCTTCAGCAATTCCACAAAAATCTTGCGTCTTCAAACTTATTGGACCAGTTTAAGTCACATGTTTATTTCTGATAAGAACGAGAGGGGTAGGTTTTGCCAGCATGTTAGGCCTGAGCCACAAGCCCAAATTTCAGAATTAAAGAAAAGAGCTGACTTTTCCTGCAGCTCATGGGATTTAGGGGGAGGCTGAATATTTGATGCCAAATTTTGGGACTAGGGAGATAGATACTGGGTAGCAAATGCCAACCACACCTGAGTAGAATTTCAAAAATCTGAAGCCAAACCCAACAAGCTTCAGAAAACTTTGAGTGTTTATCTTTCACCCTCACCATCTGACTGTCAAGTGGTCTGATTCCACAAGGAGGGGATGTGAGTGGCTCCGTTAGGAAGCAGAGAGCTGGGAGGGGAAGGCCATTGGTATCCCAGCATCTGTGTAATCGAGGAGTCAGCATCTTGGGACCTTAGCACATTGATGTGAAAGGAGGCAGGAAAACAGCAACAGAAATGGAGTGAATGCCAGATCCAACTTGCTTTAGGTAAAAACTATTCTGATGGAGTTTTCTCCTTCTGCCTAGCTCTCAGGCCTCTGTGAAGGTTAGCTGATGTGGGTCTTGACTGATGGATCACCGAGTGAGACAGCCCCCACTTAAACAGCCCTCATTTAAACACTTAAATGCGTGTTTAACAGAGTCGCTGTCAGTAAATATCACTTTCTCAAATGCCTTGCCTCATTCACAGAGTCTTTCTTCTTAGCTGCTGCTTAATCAGCTACTGCCCCTTAGCACACTGACCTAATTCCCAGCCACACATTTTGTCTGGGCTTTTGAGGTGGTTCCTCCCCTGTGTTGCTGCTGATGTTAGCTTGCTCCACTCTGACTTGTGGCAGCTACACTCATCACCCGACTTACCCCCAGGATAGCAGGAGGTGGGGATAGCAGGGGAGGATAGCAGGGGCCTTTGATCAAAGGGGCAGTAGTATGGCAGGCACACCAGAATGAGTCCTAAGGTGCCATGGTTGGAAGGATGTGGTTAGTATGGCCTCCAAAGCAAGCATCAGGAGGGCAAAGCCTCCTCTTTAATGGGCTGATACCTGTCTGCCACAAAGTTGCCCTTGACCTTTCTAGAACCGCTTCCTTGGCCATTGCTCTTCTCAATTTAATGTGCTAGGCATCATCTGGACAGTTATTAACATGCAGTTCTGACTGGGTAGGGCTTGAGTGGGGTGGAACCAGGAATGCTGCATTTCTAACAAGCTTCTAGGGGATGCCCATGATGCTGCTGGTGTGTGGACTACACTTTGAAGGAGCAAGTTTTTTGTTGTTGTTGTTTTGTTTGTTAATCCTCACCCTAGGATATTTTTCCATTGATTTTTAGAGAGAGTGAAAGGGAGAGGGAGGGAGGAAAACATTGATGTGAAAAAAACTCACTGATTGGTAGCCTTCCGCATGCACCCCAATCAAAGCAACTGAGGTGCATGCTCTTTACTGGAATAGAACTTGGGACCCTTCAGTCTTTGAGTCAATGCTCTATCCACTGAGCCAAACCAACTAGGGCTGGAGGAGCAAGCCTTTAAAGCTGTCACCTAGAATGATCTTGCAAGTGAGGCCACCTGTTTTCTTTTCTTTTTAAAAAATATATTTTATTGATTTTCCACAGAGAGGAAGGGAGAGGGATAGAAAGTCAGAAACATCGATGAGAGAGAAACATCCATCAGCTGCCTCTTGCACACCATGTGCCCACAACCAAGGTACATGTCCTTGACCGAAATCAAACCTGAGACCTTTCAGTCTTCAGGCCAACGCTCTATCCACTGAGCCAAACAAGTTTCGGCCCATCTAGTTTTATAATAACCAGTGCTCCTTTGGAAATAAGTAGATAGGAAATTTGGGGCTTAAATTCTTAGGAATCAGTTGTTACCTTCAGGCAATAAAACAGGTGCTTGGTGAAACTCAAGCCTTTACAACCTTCTTGTCAGATGGAGGTGGGGTAATCATCTTTTCTTCTGTTTCCATGTCTGTATGGGGTATTATGACTATGGCTTATTTACCAGGAGCCTTGAAAACATTCTACCATAGCATTCGTGATGGGTACCCAAGTGCTGTTTCATCATTCTCACGGAAGAGAAACATGGAGAAGAACTTGTAATTCAGTCTCCACCAGACTCTACTTCATGCTCCTAAAGAAGCCTGTTTCTGGGACAAATCACCTCCAGGACATGTTTCTGGGGGTCCACTTGACTCCCAAGCTCCCTTTTGTTGCTGACAGTAATTATCAACAGGTAAGGACATCATAAGAGTCTCAGCCCCAAGTCCCACCCCTTTGCCCAAATTCCCAAGGGCTTCCACTTAAACAAGCTGTAGGTCTGGGAGTCCAATAGGGGCTATGGCAATATATGCTTTCCAACATGTGCTATCTGTCTTCTGTGTAAGATCTCAGTCAAGTTTTTTCCTTGAATGTAGTGTTGGTCTGGCCTTCCCTCTCTTCTCTTCAGTCTTATTTAATCTGATCTTATTTTCTGTTTGTATGACCCTCCATATAGGAGGAATCAGATCTAAACAAAAACATATGGGAGAAAATGCTTAAGGAATATAATCTGATGATATAACCAAGCAGGATATTTAACTGACTTCATTGTTTTACTTGCACTAGAGGGAGGAGGGAAAAGGCTTGGGAGGGCAGCTGGAGGAACAAAAGTGAATTAGGAGGCTCTTATTTCACAATTGGTTGCCTGGGCCTGGGTTGGATAAGGGACTTAAGATGAAGCTTGGCTCCAATTTCCAGCTGGCAGTCAGTTGCCTGGGTTCAGGTGTTTATCTGGCTTCTTCAGGGATGCTGTATAAACAGATGTAAGTGGAGCTAGTCTTACATTCTGCTCTGAGAAAGGTGAAAGTGTGGGTCTTTGGGCTTCCCAGGGGACTCATTCAATAGCAGGAGAGTCAGAGACAACATACCACTTGGGAGGGGGGACCCCTCGCTAGGATTTGGGTGGTTATTACAGTTATAAATGCAAGCATTTGAAACTTAAATCTGCACTTAGGCAGCAGGAGGAGAAACATGGATGGAAATGAATTATTTATTCCATCACAGGGGTCCCAGGAACGTGGAGTGGGCATTAATCTCTTTCGCACAGGAACTGCTGAGCAGGCTTGAGACCCTGTGGACCAGATCTGACCTTATCTGCTCCTGGCCAGACACCCAGCTTTGACTAATTTGCCTTAAGAATAATCTAAATAAGACCCTTTACCTTGCTGTTCACAAAGAGAATGTGAATATTTACATAGTGCATAGCTGAGAGTGCTTGTGTCTGTGATTTTTTTTTAATCTCATAACTTTTAGTAGGTCAGAAGAGATAGGGAAAAGCAGGCAGGGGCCAGTTCACAGTGATGGTTGGGGATATGGGGTGCATTTCCTGTGCAATTTGCTCCAGCTGATGTGCCCCAGTCACTGAATCTGCACAGTAATCCAGTGAGGAAGCTTCTATTGTTCTCATTTCACTGGTGTGGAAGTTGAACTTTAAAGAGATTCAGCATCTCAACTAAGGTCACCCAGCTCTTATTTATCCTTGCTGGGCAATGTGAGATGGGGCATAGTAGAAAGAATGTGAGATAGGGTTGATAGATGTAGTGTGCTATCACACCCCATCTCACATTCTTTCTACTTCCCCAAGGTAACAGATACAATAAAAACATTTTAAAACTTTCCCAAGGTAGGGAGGGATACACAAATAGCTCAGAGGGTTACAACCACCAGCAAAGACAAAACAAACCCTGTTCCCCATAAAGAACCATATGTCCCCTTTCACATCTCCTCTCCTGTCTCTGTTCCCTTCAGGATTCATAAATATTTGTATGTGTGAACTCTATTTTGCTCTCTTTCTCTTTCTGTCTCCCTTTCTTTGGTGAAGACAACTCATTTTATTAAAAGTTTCCCTCTAGGCTCTCTGTTAGATTTAGCTTATTCTTTTTGCTAAAACATTTCTAAGACAGTTGCCTAGAGCAAGGTATGGTGTGTCTAGTGCTTTGTATACTTTTGTCTTCAGCCATCAAGGCAGGTCCTTGGTTCCATGTTAGAAAGTAGGGGGAGGGAGAGAGAGAGAGGCCAGGCATACTTCTTCCCTCCATAGTTTTGAAGTTGCAAGGTCCCTGGACCAATATAGGCACAGGTATGCATCTGACAGTGCTTTGTGTCTTCATGGTTTCCATGAACTTCTAACCACCCCTCTTCCAAGCCCACCTGTTGGGTGTCTGTTGTGTGTTGTATGTCATTGCTATGGAGGTCATGCTACTGAGCAACCAGGAGTTACCTACCAGAAAGGTGCTTGAGCACCAGTGAGGGGAGGCACTGAAGTTCGGTATTTCTGATACATGCTTTCTACTTTTGACTGTTCACTTTCTTCAGTGAAATTAAATTCTTCCACACCTCTCCATCCTCTTTACCATATGACTTCAATCTGTACAGAAGCCTTGCTTTTATTTTAATTGGCTCCTCAATTTCACTGGAAAACTTGATGAAGTTTCTGTGGGTTATCAGGAGCTGCGTACATAGTGTGAATGAGATAGGCTCAACCCTTGCTTCTGACCACTTGCAATCCTTTGGGGAAGACAGCTGCCAGATGTGTCATCATTGCAAAGGCCATGAGTGTCAGGAAAGCACAGCAAAAAGTGCACGGGGAAGCAAAATGGGTTTGCATTCCCTGCCGTCTGAAGAAGAATGATCATTCCTCCTCACTTATGTTCTCCTTGAATATGCCTCTCCTTGCCCCCACCCCCTTGCTCTGGCTGCTTTGTTTAAATGCATTCTGGGGGTCATGCCCTCCTACAGCTGTATTGCATTGTGTTGTGTAGTCTTATTACATTTCTCTTTGTTCTCTGATGCTCCCTGTCATGTCACCTGCCTTGATATCCTATTGTTTGTTGGGCCGAAGACCAATAAATGTTTCCTAAACTCTGTACTCCATATGTCACTCTCCCAATGAGACACTTTGATGCCACCTCTCCTCTCCTTATAGGATGTTCTTATAGTATGACTAATATTCAAGCTCCTTTGCTTGGCAATCTGTATCCCACCATTTGCCCTGACCAGAGCTCCCATCCTATTTAATGAAACACTTGGCTAGAACCAGGCAGGCCTCGTGACTCTCCAATATGCCAGGTGCAGTCTTCTCTCTGGGATTCTGCTCATTTTGATTCATTTTTTTCACTATTTCCCCCCTGTCTATAGCCATCTGTTGAATATTCCCTCCTTTGCCTGGATCTTAGCTCTGTGGAATGCCATAGGACTTTCTAGTACTAACTCACTGGTCACTTACCCTGTACGGTGCCCTTCTATCATTTATATCTCTCTCTTTATGTCTTCCAAACCAGTCTATAAACTCTACTCCTTGTGCTATAACCATCACAATGCCTCCACAGATAGAGGCTTGATGGTTATTGGATGGTAGGTGGCTGTATCTGATTAGTGTTGCACAGTTTCTCACAGTGCCAGACATAACTATATGACCAAAGGGTGGGGAATATATAGAAAAGAACTTGAGGAATTAAATGTGAGTTTAAAATTGTAGTATATTCCCAAGTCTCAAGCTATGAACACCATAAAGATAGTAGTTTCATTTTCATGCTTAATGAAGAAGCATGGTTTTGGGGATACAGAAACTGAGGATGAGGAATAAAGTAGATGGAGGGAGTTGAAAAGAAAGGGAGAGAGAACTCAAATTGAGGAGCCCCTATGTGGACTGAGGGGCCCTGTGTTTAAGACCCGACTGCATTTCTGAACATGTAGCTTGGATAAGTCACGGTGCACCTGGAGCTTTATCTACTGAGGGAAAATCAGGACCCTGCCTTGCCTAATCTGTTGGGAAATCAAATGAAAGCAGTTTGAAAACTCTATAGTGCACTATGAATGAGAAGGAGTGCTGTTACTATTAACAGCATCCTCATTTACCATCTGAAAGCTCCCATAGCCACACTGTGGCAGGGGACGGATCAATGGATAGGTCTGTTGGGACAGGATGGAAGAGAACAGATTGGAAGGAGCCTGTGGTGAGATCCTGTAGACTCCACAGTCGTGCCACCTCTGCACAGTTGTTCTCATGCCAGGGAAGTGCTTCCCCAGACCTGGGGTAGGTATGTGTGCCATGACCTTGCTGGGACTGGTATAAGTGGGAGGCCACTCCTAGGATGATAAAGGGTGCCAGTTACCATGGTTACTGTAGACAGGTCAGTATGAGCTTCAGAACTAGCAGAAGACCTGGGTTGTGGTCCCCACTCTGTACTTGCCAATTGAGAACACTTTCTAGTATTTAGCCCATCAAGTGCCAGACTGAGTGCTTTGTGGCCATGATCTTACCTCAACCTTTTGACAACACTGTGAGCTGGATACTACTATTACTTTCCTACAAAAGAGGAGGGAACAGGTGCAGAGTTGTTAACAGAGTAGATGAAGTTGACGGACTAGTGAGATATAGGAGCTGAGACTGGAATCAGAACTCTGCCAATTAGCCAGTATGCTCTGTTTCCCTCAGCCTCTCAGAATCTCAGTCTCCTCATCTTTATAATGGGGATTATATTTATCCCACTCACCACATGAAGTTTGAGGATCTGGGGAGAAAATGGATATGAAAAGTGTATCTGGTTTGTACAAGTATTCACTGAGCATTCACTGGGTGCTGCGATACAGTGTGTGTGGTGGGGTGGATAAGATAGGCAAGATTGCCCTTTAAACCCACCTTGCCTATCTTATCCACCTTGCTCACACTGAGATATATTATAGTCATAATCCTATCTAATAAAAGAGTAATATGCAAATTGACCGTCATTCCAAAACAGAAGATGGCCACCTCCATGTGGTCAAAGATGGCTGCCCCCATGTAGACACAAGATGGCCAACAGGGGAGGGCAGTTTGGAGGAACCAGCTGTTGGAGGTGATCAGGCCTGATAGGGAGGGCAGTTAGGGGTGAGCAGACTGGCAGAGGAGGGCAGTTGGGGGCAACCAGGCCATCAGGGGAGGACAGTTGGAGGGGACCAGGCCTGCAGGGGAAGGCAGTTGAGGGGGACCAGGACAGCAGGGGACAGCAGTTAGGGGCAACCAAGCCAGCAGAGGAAGGCAGTTGGGGGACACCCAGATCTGCAGGGGAGGGCAGATGGGGGTGACCAAGCCATCAGGGGAGGGCAGTTAGGGGTGACCTGGTTGGCAAGGAAGGGCAGTTAGTGGTGACCGGGCCAGCAGGAGAGGGCAGTTTGGGGTGATTAAGCTGGCAGGGGAACAGTTAGGTGTCAATCAGGCTGGCAGGGGAGGGGTTAGGGGGTGATCAGGCTGGCAGGCAGAAGCATTTAGGAATAATTGGGCAGGCAGGTGAGTGGTTGGGAGTCAGCAATCTTGGATTGTGAGATGGATCCCAGATTGGAAAGGGTGCAGGCTGGTCTGAGGGGACCCCCTGCCCCCCGCCCCATGCATGAATTTTATGGCCTCTAGTAACAGGCCTCTAGTCTGTTACTAAATGGAGCTATTGGAAAGTGGGAAAGGGAAGAAAAAGGTGCAGCCATCGAAGAAGAGTGTTTTCAGAAAGGAAGAAGTCAAGTTAATAGGGAGCCATTGCCCTTTAAATCCACCTCCCTTCTCAAGTATAAATAACAGGATCAAATTAAGAGATTAAGCAATGTGGGAAATTTACAAAGACAGTTAAATAGAGCAAAGCAAAGAGAGTGCATTTATAAAGGAACAAATCATTTCAGGACGTTTTGATCAGTATGAAAAAACAAATCAGTTCTAGGAGGTGAGAAGTATGCAAGGGATGTAATATATCTAGATTTTAGTAAAATCACTTGAAGGAGAAATGGCCCAAAATCTCATCTGAGAAATTAATTCAAATTGGCCAGGGTGGAAGCTGTGCCACTCAGAATAAGAACTGCCTGAGGGATGGAGGTGAAGGGCATGATGACAAATGACCACAGCTCTTGGGGGGTAATGGGGTCAGGTGAGAAGACTCAATTTAGCCATCATCACTTAGTGATCTGGAAGAACAGCTAAGTTCCTGGTAATGACATTCATACATGATGCTAAATTGGAAGGTGTCACCATGATGGCTCATGGAAGGAAGCACAGAATAAAAGGACTGCAGTCAAGGTCAAGAGGCCACAGCCACAAAGGCAGGGACAATGGGGGAGAGTGAAGGCAAGGGCAAATGGAAGGGATTTCCTTGAGGACAATCTGTAAACATTAAAAAATATATCTAATATATATCTAGCAGCATAAGGACAGGAATGAAGAGACTGATTATGTTTAAGGCTGTCCAAGAATTTATCCTTCCATGATTTGAGCAAAACATTGGGTGTCAACAGGAAGTATGTTTGGGGGAGCAGGATGGTGGGTTTTAAGAGCCATGGTCCTGTCAGATTGGGGACCTCCTTTAAGTCTCTATGGTGGAATATACAGACTTAAGCAGATAATGGCCTTTCTGATTAAAGTGTGGGGAGAAACACCCAGAGAACACTGTTTAAAAACTATTGACAAAGTGAAAAAAGCATAAGGTCAGAAGATCCAGATCCAAACTCTGTCACAGGTGACCCTGAACACATTGCTTTACCTTCTTGTTCCTGTTTCCACATCTACCAACACCTGAAACTGAACCTGATCATCTCTGAGGTGGCTTCTAGATCAAAAAGTTCATGAGTCTATAAAAATAATGTTAGATGGGATTTATACTATTCAAGTTGTTAGCTTTGGAACATATCTTCTAGCACTATCATTCTACAGACTCATTCTCCACCAGCAGTTGCCACCCACGGGTTAAGTTGTCTGACTCATGTGCTTTTAGCACTGAAAGTCCTGTATTCCAGAAACCACCCTTAGCCCTGGGCAAACTAGGATAGTTGGTCAACCTGCCTCTGAGATGGTTGCCAGACTGTAGGAATGTGGCATGGCAAAGTAAAAGCACATCTAGAGGAGCTGAATAGTTCAACAGCTATGTGGAGACCATCCTCAGGAAGCCATCCGATATTTTTCATGGGCATTGTCTTAATTTGGGCTGCTATCATAAAATATCAAAGAGTGGGTGGCTTACACAATAGAAATTTATTTCTCACATTCTGGAGGCTGGGAAATCTAACATAAAGATGTAGGTCAATTCGGTTCCTGGTGAGGACTTTTTTCTTGGTTTACAAATGTCTGCCTTCTTGTGGAGAGAGGTCATTTCTCTTATCTCTTCATATAGTGGTCCCATCATCATAATCTGATTATCTCTCAAAGGCCACACTTCCTTGGGGATAAAGGTTTCAACATATGCTTTGGGAGGATAGGGCACACACATTCAGTCCATAGTAGGAGTGGGCTGATCCAAGTTGTGTTATCATGAGAAGTGTTGCAATGGAGGCACCCAAGGGTTCTTTGGGGCTACTTCTTATGTCTACATTGACTCAGTTCCACTTGATGCTTTTACTTATGGTACTTCTTGGATACTCTTAACAATGACATATATATTTCAAAGGATACTACTTCACAAGCCCAATAAATGCAAGTCTTCTCTGGGGAAAAAGTGAACTGAAAAGAGAAGTTGGTCTTGTTTTTCAGAGCTCTATTTGGAATAACATGTTCACTTTGGGATTCTTCAGGGACCAGGAAGATGACAGATTGAAGGGTACTGTGGGGGAGTCATCCAAATGATTGACAAGCTAGAGGAAGTAATTAGAAGAAATTAAAGAACAAAAGACGGTGCATCAGACAGGATACACATGTGCATGCAGGGCAGGAGATGATAACTAGGACACCCAGGAGGAGACAGCTAGATGAGGCAAAGCATCCAACGAGGTATGTAGATGGAGGCAAACTGCTCTAAAGTTACACATTTAATTTAGCAATTATGTATTTAACATCTCCTTACTCTGTGTCATGATTTGTTCTCAAGGTGTGGAGAGAGCAGAAAGATCATCATTCTGTCTTTGTTCTTGTGAAGAAGATGGGCAGAATGTGTAGTGGTGATGAGCATGGGCTTAATCACTAGCTGTGCTGCTTTGGAAAAGTTACAAAACCTTTTTGTACCTTAGTTTCCTTATCTGTAGGATGGGCATATGTTGGGGTTTTTGAACAAAAACAAGGATGTCAGTAAGGCTGGAGCCAAATGAGTGACGGGAACACAGTAGCTGATGACATCAGAAAGGAAGCAGGGTGCAGCCATCAGGGTTCAACCAGAGGAGCAGCACCAGTAGGAGGTCGAGAAATATATGTTGGACTTTGTCTGTTTCAGGTTCAGTGTTGCCTTACACCAAAGAGATGCATCAGCAGATCAGCAGCACTAACACTGGGTATGGACGGCAAAACGTCTACTGCTTTTCTTCCACCTTGCAAATCTCACTGGGGGTCTACTCTGAATGGAAACATACAAGAAAGGGAATTCTGGGAAACCTAGTTCAACCTAGCAAAACTGACACATGAAGCCACCACATGGAATGGGTGTGTTTTTCCTAAGAAGGAAAAACATCCTCATGGGACTTTCTTGAATGTCTGCCTAATAGACAATGACTCTTCCATTAAAGCTGTTTCTAAGGGTGAGGTTCCCCTTTAGTCATCCAGCAGTTGCCCAAATGCCCAGATGGTAACTAATAGGAAGAAGATTTGATTCATGTTCCCTGGAGTGGAAGACTTTAGTTGCATCAATCATCATTAACACAGCATCATTTTAAGCTATTTGATGCAAAAGAATTTGATCGACGCAATTATTTCACGTAATAGAAATAAAAAATTAAACAGGAGCTTAACTTTGGGGAATATTTTTAAAAAGCTAATGCAACTATGCGGCTAAATTTGGTCATTCATTTACTTATTCATTCCAGTAATATTTATGCTCAGCACAAGCACATGAATGAGCTAAGTATGGAGGCGCTGCATACATTCTATAAGCATTGATTGAATTTTCATTGTTCTGAACACCAAACATACATAGATAGTGGTATCACTGATATCAAGAATTTTCCAGATATGTAGTTTTAATCCAGTACAATAGAAATCTGCACAGGTATGGAGAAGCCACCAGCAAGAAGTGTGTGAGCTTCTCTGGGCAGAACAGAAAAGTTTTGAGACAACACAATTTCAGCATATAAGATGATGCGTTTACTCTAAAATTGCGATTGTCTAGTTGAGGAATCGACATGTACACAAAGCAAGATACTGTCTTATAACTGCAAACCTAGGCTACATGGGACGTGGAGCAGGTTATTGGTATGAGGGTTGGGAGAAGATTCCACCACATGGCCATCTACAGCTTTGAAAACCAGAGACATTTTTGTTCTCATTTCAGAAGCTTCATAGTGTCTAGTGACTTATCTTTTCACCGGAAATATCCTACTCAGAAATACTATGTTTGGCAGAGGCCTATTCTCCTACAATCTTTGCCTTTGTCTGTAGTATGTTAAACTAAGAGAGCTTCTGATTCAGAGGAATTATAAAAATAATATAGTAATTACAAAGTTCACTTTTATGACTCACTTTGCTCTAAATCATGGCACTCTACAGGGAATCCTCCTCAGAGTTAAAAAAATCCCACTTGCTGTTTATATTTTGTAAGTGTCAATTGATTAAAAATGTTGAGATTGAATCAGCTGGCAACATGGAGTCTGGGGAAGAGGGTGGGTGCCAGGATGATGACAATCTCCAATGTTTGTATTTGTCTCTTTAAAAATGTAGGAAATAAATGAGCTGATTTGTCATGACTGCATCATAGGTAGTGCTAGATCACAGAGTACCTTGTTTTAGATTTGTATTTATTTTTCTCCCTCACGCTCTGGTCTAATTGCCCTCTCCAGAAAGGAGGTTTCCTCTGCCTTTTGGCTTCATTAATGGCTTTCATTTTCATTAAGAGCTTTGCGCTAATGGACTGTTATAAAAATGCACAGTTATTTCTTGCAGTCACTGCCAAATGACTCTTCATCTACTGACAGTTTTGTGTATCAGGCCAAAAAGAAGAAGGGAAAAGCCAGTGGAAATGAGTGAGAAGTATCCAAACACAAGATATACCTACTTCTGTCCTTGAGGTTCTTTAGGGAAGTTGGGGTCAGCACCGGAATTCTATGAGTGTTTTCCCTCCACTCTCTTTTCAATGCCTCTTGGTTGGGAAAATGGAGTAAAGGAAAAGAATGGGAAGCTCATTTTTTTCTCATAACATTTTGGAATTTGAGAGTTGTTGTGATTAAGACTTGAAGGGGCCTCATGAGAAGGAACACTGATAATACTATTTCATTTGGCTTGTTCCAAATACATACACATTGGTTAATTACTGTTATCTTGAGCATCAAAACATTGGGCTATGCTTGGTGTGCTGTCCACCATATGCAATGTAAGGCCCAATATTTATGAATGGCTGCAGAATTTTCTTTCTTTATAAAGGAGGCTGGTCTTTGTACTCCTAGTATCACAACTAAGGAGATGATATTTTAAAATATTAGAGCTTTAAGTAAACCTAGAGATAAATAGTTCAATCTCCTCTCCCATTTTCATGAAGCTGAGAGAGATTAAGTAACTAGAAAGTATAACCTAGATGCTATCTGGAGTCACTCTGACCCTAGGAAGTTTGGTTAAGCTTGACAAGCCCCCCTCGACCCCCCTCCAAATGTGGCCTTATGAGAATTAGACTCTGGATTCCCACCCCCATCTCTTTCCTGTGTTCTTTTTGCTCCATCCTTCTCCAAATCGCCAAGAAAATTGTTTCTCTCATTTCACATAGAATGAGCACACCCAATTTTAGGTAGCCTTGATCAACTCTTCTTCTACTCCAATCTCTTTCCCAAACAAATGTAAATCTTTCTCAGACCACTTATAGTGACACAATTTTCTCCATTATATCATATCAGTTTCAGAGCTGGCCTTAAACACAGGTTTTACGTTTTTAAATCTTTGCTTTTCTCACAGTATAATTTATCTGCTTTAAATAAGATATTCTCTGTGAGTATGTAATGATGTACTTGTATTTTGTTTGAATTTGTCACATCTGTCGTGCTTCACAGGAGGGAGCAAAGATCAGCCAACATTTTGATACATTTGATACAGCCAACGAGCTGATACATTGAATCAAGGCTTTATATTAGCTAATTACTAAAATCATTGCAATTCAATATTTTTATTGCATTCTTAATATGAATATTAGTATTTCCTAATTAATATCTTTGCAGGCAAAATGATAACATATACTCATTTACTAGCATTTATTCCTTACCTCACTAAATGCATACTCATTTCCCCTTAGTAAAAAGAAAAAAAAAACTGGAAAATTTTCTAACATTACTCCTGGTTATGTTCTCATGTATTTTAAACACCAGAGGCAGCATCTGTTTGCTTTTGTGATTGAGCATGCAAATTCAAAAGGGTCAGGGCTCTGGCTCTTCTATTTTATGCAGGTTATTTGGCTTGTCATGAGCCTGTAATGTCAAATAATAACCACAAGGATTTACAAAGCTCAGTTTGAGAAAGGTCACCAATGTATGTAAGTTGACTTTGCGAGTGGGTCCTGTAGGCTTGACATGAGGATAATTAAATCTTAAACCTTCACTAAAGTTTGAGAAAGCCTGGTTGGATTTGAAATTTAAATACAATCAGCCTCTTTTCCCTATCATGCCTTAAACATATTTTCCAGTTCAGCTATTGAGTACTGTCTTTAAAAGTAGAGCTCTTTTTTTTTATTTAAAGGATTATAAGGTTGATCTTGCCAGTATTTAAAACATGTATAAAAATCCCAAGATGCAAAGCATTCCGGGGGCAGAGAGAGCAGGCTACATACATGTGGTACTCCATATCCTCCAGTACAAAACAAACAAACGAACAAAAAACCCACTCCCCCCCCCAAAAAAAAGGGAAAAGAGAAAGGAAAAAAATCAGAGTATTTACCAAATTTTGAGAAAGTTATATCCCAGAAAGGACCATATAGTTCAATGCATTCCAGAATGCTGTGCTAAAGCCTATGTTTTGGACCAGGTAGTACAGATTTCCAGGATTTGTAGATGGAAGAGCAGGGGTGTTCACTCCAGGGAAATGGCTGGAGAGTGAAGGGACCTGAGGGGTGGCTACATGCTGTAGGTGGAGAACATATAGAAGATGAACCCCCATTGTCTGAGGAATCTGCATGTGAGTGCTTGATTACTCCACATAAAAATAATTTCATCTTGAGACTCAGCATTTCACCGGGCTGCCCACCCATCCGTATACAGTTTTACAGGCTCTCTTACAACAGGGCCACTTGAATGTTCCCATCCAAGCCAATTAGAAGGAAACTGTGAAGCAGCTGAGTGTTAAGTAACTCTGGAGTTTTATGTTGAGAAATGACTGACTGTAAACTTTGGAGTTAAGCCACCTGAAGTCAGAACCCCAACTCCATCCTTAGCAGCTGTGTGAGTGGATAAGTCATTTAACCTCTCTGAGCCTTAGTTCCCTCTTCTAAAATGGGGTAATAGTTAGGACCTTTTCACTATTTAGAAGTAAATGAGACCCATGGAAAGGAGGTAGCAGAAGACCTGCCAGAAGCCTTCAATAAGTATTTTCCCCTTCAATTCCTTTCCTCTGCCCCATCAGTTTTCTTCTGTCTCAGGCCCTTAGCCTAAGCCACATTTTCTCAGATCTGTGCACTCAGTTTGCTTGTCAACCCACCCTTTCCATCGAGCTCGCTGAAATAGCTCTTAGTATCATCTAACCTAAGCATAAAACCTATAACCCTTTAGGCACAACTTTGCAGGATTAAAACTCATTGTGATGTAAAGGAATGAATCACTAATGGCAGAACTTCTGATTCCTGGCTTCCCAGTATAGCAGTCAGTTTTGTCTGGGGCCATTCCCATCTTGGTGTCACAAGTTATATTTGTATGAACATTTCCCTCCTTTTCTTTGTGGAAGTAGGTCTTTATCTATTTGTTAAGCCAACCTGGCTATGCAGTGGAGGGCTTGCCAAGACTGCTTGAATCAGAAGTAGGAATAAGATGCAGTTACCATGCCAGTGGCCAGAAGCTTGTAAACAGCTTCATTAGTAAATCTATTGCGCTGGGCCCTTCCAGAGACAGACCTTCTTGATTTGGTCCCTGGATAAATTTGCAAGTGCTAATTTAGTTGTTGCTGGAGAATATCCAAACTTATAGCAGGACCATTTCTCCCTGGATTGTTAACTTTTAGACAGGCAGGGGCTTGGATTCTGGCAAATTTGCAGGCCTGGAGGGGAGCTGGTCACGCAGCCACGTACAGGGGAAAGGAAAATGTTGGGGAGTATGTGGTAGAAGCAAAGGAGGTCAGTGCCTTGAGGGACTGGTACTGTGATTTTCAAGTCCAAATTTAAACAGAGATTTACTGAGTGCTTACTATGTGCCAGGCACTGTTCTAGGCTTTGAGAATGTGTCAGAAAATAAGAGCAATAAAATATGCCTGCCCATTGTGGGTCTTATATTTTAATGGGGGTGGAGAAGCACAACGAAGAATAATCACAATAAATACATTAGATATATAGAAAGTTGGATGGACAGATAAATAGATATAGGTAATGTGTTGGGATATGATTTGTGCTCTAGAAAAATAATAAATAATGGAAAGGTAGATTGGAAGTGTGGGTGAAGGATGGAACACACTTTTGTATCGGATGGTTAGAGAACACTACCTAGGGGTAAACTTACCAATCTTGAGTTGGGGCAGAGAGAATCAAGGTAGAGAGAATAAATTTGACAAAGGCTCTTAGAAAAAAGCTTTCCTGACACTGTAGGAATAATCAGAAGCCCACGTGCCTGAAGCAGAGTAAACGAGAGAGAAGGAAATAGGAAATAAGTCAGGAAGTAGATTGGAGAACATACCTCATGGGCCTTAATGGTCATTGTGAGGACTTTAGCTTTTTGTCTGAGAGAAATGAGGAAGGGATCAATGGAAGGTTTTAAGGAGAGGATGTCACTTATATTTTCAAAGGATCCTTCAGACTTTGAAATGGACTATAGAGAGTGAGGGTGGAAATGGGACCAAATAGGAGGCTCCAGGAAGAAAAAGGGGAGAGGTGAGGGCAGGTTGGTCAACCTGCCACAGGTGACAAGTAGTAGAAGATAACAAGCATGGCCACACTCTGAGTTTACCTGGAAGACAGAGCCAGCAGGGTTTACTGTTGAATTGGATGTGGTGTTGAGAAGAGAGGGGCAAGTGATGACTGACATTTGGTCTAAGCAACAGAAAGGCAGGCATTACCCTTGACCAAGATAGGAAGACTGGGGGAGGGGACAATTTAGGGGGGGAAGAGCCAGAGCCTAGCTGAGTCATGTTAAATCTGAGATGCACAAATTTGGCTTTGACATCTAAGGTGAGACATCAAGGAGGTGGTTGAGTTTGAGGTTGAGGTTCAGGGGAGAGGACTGGGCTAGCGATATGACTTTGAGAGCATCAGCATACAGATGCTGATGGAAAGCCAGGACACTTTCCAGAATCACTTATTTTTTTTTAGTGAGATTTTTCTGCCTTTGACAGAACTCATATCTCCCTAGCGTGGATTTGGGCATAATCTCCAGCCATAGGTGACTTCTGCTTTTTCTTCCTATCTGAGGCTCATACCTGGTTAGATTCAGGTGTATTCAGAATGGAGGGCCTATTCTGCAAGATGATCCACTGGGATGTTAGGAAGAACATGTTAGTACTTCTATTTATCTTTGATCTTGTCTTAAATTGGTGTATATGTTTTAGAATATACTTACTATATGGTTATAATTTATGAAATATATTTATATATACTGAGAATGTGTGTTTAAAAACTTTGATCTAAGAAGGTGGGAAATTTAAAAAATTTACAGATCATTGCCTGGATGAAGGAGAAAGGAAACATTTGTTGATTCAGAACCTCTAATGAGGGCAGATAGAAATCAGGGAGCATTATTTCTTTATTCCTATTGAAGTGAAATGGACACCCAGCTTGCCTATTGTAGATAATATTCTTTTTTGAAAGAGGACATTTAGATTCCACTAACACCTGCTGAAGCAACCTACTAAAGCTAGACAGAGCAGTGGGGATTTTTACCGAGGACAGATAGACATTTATCCTCAGAACAAACCTGGGAGTTTGAACCATGGATTCACTCCCCATGAAAGAAAAGGAAAGGAGGCCAGTTTATGGTGGGCACATGGTGGGAGCCTTCTCAGGACCCCTTCTGGCCCACCCAATAGGCCTTATACACACTAGGAAAGGTGTCCTCTTAGGCTCTCATCTTAAGACCACTGTTTTCTAGACCACCATATCTCCATGGAATTCCTGATATGAAACAATTCAACTTCTTTCTCTCTAAATTCTTTTTACTAGTAAGTCCCAAAAAACACTCTTCTAATCTCGAGTCTTCACTTGAAATGACAAAAATAACCGAGTGATGCCAAATGGTGGACAGTGGCTCTCTTGGGAGGGAAAAAGACTGTTTTTAAAAATCCTTTTCTCACTCTTTTAAACTTTTGTGGGAGAGCTTCAATTTCACCCATTGTCCACGGTCCTCAGGCACTTTGTCAGCTCTTTAATGGGAAGGTGGGTGGATAGGTGAATGAATACCTGGGGGGTGGATGGAGTGTGCAGGTAGGTATTGTATATTCCTCTCCTCCCCTTGGTGATTATTGGGTTGTTATTGTTAAGAGTGAGCCAGACCTTTCTGCCACCAAAAAGAATCAATCATTCTCAGCAGAATAAATGTCTCTGCAGTCCAATGTAGGACTCCCACCAGCTCTGCCCTTTAAGTTACCCTATCTGTAACACTCCCCGTAAAGGGGCACCATCCAATAGAGGAGCCACAAGCCACCTGAGGCTATTTATATTTCAATAAATTAAAATGAAGCACAATTTAAATTTCAGTTTTTCAGTCTCACTAGTCACATTTCAAGTGCCTATGGCCACATGCAGCTAGTGGTTTATGTAACGGACGGTACAGAATCAGAGCATTTCGGTTATCTCAGAGATGCCTATTTGACAGCTTCCTCAGATCCTTGGGAAACTATGACCCCCTTACTTGAGCCTGTGTTTGCAGGTGCGGAAATGGAGACATTCCTTTTCAATGGACCCCGTATTTGCCACACACCCAGGGCCACCTGATGGCCAGTAGAGGAATGGGAACTGACATATTTAGAGGGCACATGATTGCATGGAACACGTTGTAGCACCAAAAATGGATAAAATAAGCCAAAATGGAAGTGAGAGGACTACTAAATTCAGGGATACATTAGATTTAAAAAAGAAATGGAAGCAGAACCGAGGCTCAGGAAAATACAGTCACTGGGACTTAATTTTAGGCTAAAATCTTGGATTTCACATTTGAACACTTGAAGGAACCTCTTATTTCTCTTATTTTAGAGAGGAAGAAGTTCTGTTTTTGAGATGTCAAACAAGTTGTGCAAGGCAGGGAAGTGGTTAGGTTGAGAGTAGGGACTAGAGCTCCTGACTTAGAACTCTTTGCTTTGGGTTTTGGACCATCCTGCCTCTCAAAGGAAAGGGAATATTACGGCCTGATTGCCCCAAGGCAAAAGGACTAATTGGGAGTCTTTCATCTCACTAAGCCTTGGGACACACTAGTTGTAGAAATGGAAGGGGAAGGGAAGATATTATTTTTGAATCTTTACCCCATTCCAGGCCCTGTGCCCGATCTTTCAAATATATTGTCATGTGGGAAGCAGATATTGTTTTCTCATTTTAACATGAGAAAACTGAGTTCAGAGAAATTTACAATCTTGCTCAATGTCTCAAAGCTAGTAAGCAGATGGGATACAAATTTAGGTTTAAAATAGTCTCTGCTGCAATGATTCAACTCTGGTGTTGCATCAGAAAAGCAGCTATAGACAATAGGTATGTAACAAAAATGGGGTGTCTGGGTTCTAACTCATTTACTACTCTCCAGGGTAGGACAGGATTTGACCTAGTGAAGTCTATGAGTTGCTGACCCCTGAGAGTGGTGATTCTGATATGCCTTTTTTTCTAATGAGAATCTGTCATTCAAGGAAAGGAAGGTTGATGTCCCTTGGACTAGAAGTCTACCATTTCAGAAATTATTACCCTCAAGAGGAAATCTCTCTCTGATCTTAGTTATGTTACATCCCCTCTTCAGCAAGTGTGGTATTTGGTTCCCTATTGAAATGCAAATTCCCAGAACTAGCAATCCTTTTAAGCTAACAAACAGCATTTATATTCCAGAATAAATGTATTCAGGATCCCTTTGGATGGAAATAGGAAAAGAAGACTGAAACAGGAGTGTTGAGGCTGTAACTCATTTACACTATTGTCTAGAGACAGCTGGTCCTTACCTTGCTGGTTACCTTCAGGGCCCGCTTGCCTGTGCCCATATTTAAATATTCATTTTACTAAAGGGTATTCAGGTGTGAGAAAGAGGATGCTTGATCAACCGTTCTAATCAAGAGATTAGGGACAGATGATGTGGTATGTGGAACTTTCAGTGCCAAAACCCCAGTAGTTCTGGTCAAAGCAGGATAGGAGAGTAAGGGTGAGTATCTCAGATAATTAATTCTCACAATAATGATTTGGTGTCAACACAACATAGCTCCCTGAACTCAAAGACAGTTAGAGGGTCCCAGAGGAATCTCTGTTTTATTTTATTCCAACTTGAGCTAGGAGGTGCTGTGACAGGTCACAAGCATAGAACACTGCCTCCTATGCAAGTTGGGGAATGCTTCTCAGGGCCATCTTCCATGATACTCCACACAATTAGGTGCTCGATTGGCACTTGCTGATGGTGACAGTGTTTTGAATGGTGGCACTAATGACAAGAATGGTTATAAGTAACAATGAACATTTATTGGTGCTTAATATATACCAGATGAATTAGGTATTTTACATTCATTTTCCTATTAAATGCTCTCATAGCAATTCTATGAACCAGGTACTAGTGATTTCTCAATTTTACAGATAATTAAAGTGTGGTTTAGAGAGTTGTGTTGATTTGTCCAAAGTCATGGCTAATAGACTGGGGTTCAAACCCTCCACTAGTAGACTCTTAATTATTCATGAGTCTATGGCATCAAGCCTTTCCTGGAATCTTCTTCTAGGAACCCTGTCCTGGCCTCCTTTCTTAGTATAGTGGGACAATTATATTTTTGATAGGAAATTTTACTTCACTAAACCTGTTTCCTTATGTACTTAAAAAAAAGGGAGGGGGATTGGTGGTTCATAATAATTAGGCTATCCATTTCTTTATGCATTTCCACCCCTATTTATTTATTTATTTATTTATTTATTTATTTATTTTTGCCAAAGGCATACTTGTCTCATTCTGCAGGGCAATTCTCTACTACAAAAGCAAGTTTGGTGTAGTTCAGTGGTTCTCAAAGTGTGTCACTGGTCCAATAGCCTTAGCTAGGAACTATTAGAAATGCACATTTCTTGAGTCCTATTCCAGACCTACTGAATCAGACACTCAGGGGTGGGGGCCCAACGATTTGCTGCACAGCATAGTTTGAGAAGCATTGGTCTAAGGAAAACAAAGTTGGGGGTCTCAAATCAGCAGGACCAAGCTGAAGTTTGCTTCTGCTACCTGGGTGGTGCTCTCATAGACCCCACCCCATCAACTTTCTTAGTTTCTGTTTCCTTTTCTCTAATATGGGACACCATAATCTGACTGTTCTATCTAGAGTGAGGACAAATTGGAGAATGGTGGGAAAATGCATTTTAAATATTAAAGCATCATTGCTGTCCTTTTTATCTTCCCATGGAGTCCTCTGCCTCATGCACAGCCCATACTCTTCCTTCCCACTGAGATATAAACCCTGTAGCAACTTATTTTTGGCCACAAAAGGGTATAGCAATATGTATATAGCAGGTAACTAGTTTTATCTTATTTTATTTGTTATTATTTTAAAAAATATTTTTATTGATTTCAGAGAGGAAGGGACAGTGAGAGTGAGATAGAAACATCAATGATGAGAGAAAAATCATTGATTGGCTGCATCCTGCATATCCAACACTGGGGACCAAGCCCAAAACCTGGGTATATGCCCTGACCAGGAATCAAACCATGAACTCCTATTTCACCGGTTGATGCTCAGCCACTGAACAACACCAGCTGGTCATGGGTCACTATTTATTTTTAGAGGACTTGTAAATGATTTGATTAAGTTCTTGCACCAGTTCTGTGAGAGAATCATGAGGAAGCTGAGGGCTAATGTGTTAATGACTTGCCCGAGTTGACATAACAAGTTTTTCGTGAAGCTAAGGCTTAATTTAGTCCCTTGACTCAATCTTCACTGCTTCCCCTTAGATCATACTGGATAAAACCAGAGACAAAGGACAGGCAGCCCTCGGCATGAAACATCTCCTGGCCAGCTGTTCTCCACCTTGGCTGCAATCACCTGGGGAGATTTTAAAAGTCCCCAAACCAATTATTCTGAATACTTGGGCATGGGACTCCAGCATCAATATATTTTAAAGCTCCTCACGAGTTTCGATTATAGTGAAGATTGAACACACAGCTTTAAACTCCTTGAAAGTTCTAGTAGGCAGTGCTGCTTGACTCTAGCTGCACATTAGAATCACCTGAGGAACCCTAGAAGAATACCTGTGCCTGGCCTCACCCCAGATCCCAGAGCAGGGATCTCTAGGGTTGCTGGTTACTATTACTTTTTAATTCCCTGATGACTCCACTGTGTAGCCAGGATTGCAAACCACAGCATTACGCCATCTCTTTAGGTTTAAGCAGGCTTGCCATCCATCACATGGATCTCACCCCTCTCTTTTCCAAGCCTCATCCCTGCACAAAGTAGCCCATGCTAAAAATGCTTGTCAGTTTTGTGTTCTCATTATCCACAACCAGAGCACACCCAACTTCCTACCTCTGAGCGTATTGGAGTCCCTCAACCAGTCAGCATTTGCCTCTAGCTACTACATTTAGGATTCACTTGCATAACAAAGTTTCTTTAATAGGTAGTTAAGGCCAGAGGAAGAGATGCTGACTTTATTAAAATTTCTTTGGATGGGTCCACTGATTGACAATACACGCTCATTAATATAATGAGAAACATCTGCCTTCCTCCTGCACATGAGGCACACCCAATCCTAGAAGCCAGGATAGCGCAGCCTTCAGGATGGTGGAAGCTGCCACTCTCTTGTGGCTGCTTTGACCTGAGGTCTCTTGGGGACCTTGGAAAAACAAATCTTCCACAATGGGGGACAAGTCAGTTCTGCCTCTCCTGAAGTCCACTCTTCACGAAAGGATAGTACAGGGGTAGGGCCCAGCTGACCACTCTGCCTACTGCATCCTGGCTAATACAGTATCAGGCAAGTCTGATCTCCTTGGATTTTCTGGGGTTGCTGGTTACGAATGCAGGATCTCAGAATCTCTTGGGAGGGAGTCAGGGCTTGGAATTTGAATCCTTAGCCAGCAGCCCTAGGCTTTTCCGGCTTTCTGAAGGTATACAAATAACACGGGCATGTTTTATTTTATTTTTAAAAATATATATTTTATTGATTTTTTACAGAGTGGAAGGGAGAGGGATAGAAAGCCAGAAACATCGATGAGAGAGAAACATCGATCAGCTGCCTCTTGCACGCCCCCTACTGGGGATGTGCCCGCAGCCAAGATACATGCCCTTGATCGTATTCGAACCCGGGACCCTTCAGTCTGACACTCTATCCACTGAGCCAAACCGGTCTCAGCGACACGGGCATGTTTTAGAAAGCCTGGACACACCTGTCCTCAGGAGTAAACAAATGAGACTCTTGGACTGGATAGCATTGAATTGAGCGGGCAGGGCCCAGTAAGTCAAGAGATGAGGGAATTGTGGTAGTGTCTAGGGACATGATACGCGAGGGCCTGTGTGGGTTTGTGCATGCTTCCTCACTTTCTGAAGGTGCATGAACAACGTGGGCAGGTTTTAGAAAGCCTGGGTCCACCAGTTCTCAGAAGTGAACAAGTGAGACCCTTGGACTAGAGAGCACTGGGTTGGGCGAGCAGGGCCCAGTAAATCAAGAGGCTAGGGAATTGCGGCAGTGTCTGGGGAACATGATATGGGAAGGCATGTGCCTCCAGGGCAGCTGTCCTCTTATCTGCTTAGATATTCATAGCCAATTGCTTCCATTGTTCCTCACTTTATTAGCTTTAGCCCAGTAGTTCAGCTTTTACTAAGGGCACCTGGGTTTATGGCAGCAATATTTCTCACAATGTCACAGATAAAATATCAAGTTAATAACAGACTCCCTGCTAATGTAAATCGCATGAGGAAGGCAATCAAGTGTAAGGGGAGGCCTACCCGAGGATGCTAAGTCTTAGGATTTTGAGAAAGTAATCGGTGGGACTGGAAACACTTTATGCTTGCTAAGAAGATGGGATATATGATTTGTGTTAAGTGGTAACAGCTGCAGAAAAAAAGCATTTTCCTACACCTGCTTCTTTCTAAGGGGCTAGCGGCTCCCAGGGGCTCAGGCGAAGGCCAGAGGCTTAACCGGCAGATTAGAGAGAGACTGCTCTCTCCCACTCCTCCCCTCTCTTTTATTGCTACTTCTCAGCCTCAATGGGTGCAGGAACCAGCTGGTTTCCCCCACATGTCATAAAGAGGAACCCATTACGGGATTATGGGGGACCTGGGAGGTCTCTTGGCAATCTCTGTGATTTCCTTTCCTTTTCCTCAGTTACATTGCGGTACCTGCTGGGCAAACCTACTGCTTCCACTTGTTGCTGAGAATTTTAACAAGGTTGGGGGGAGGGGAGTTGATGCAGTGTTTTTGATGAGGAGGCTGTGATTCCATCCTTCTGCAAGTCTGGAGCATATGAGAGAAGAGGAAAGGCCATTGGTGCCAGCTCCATATCAGGGCTTTGGAATTGCAGAAGTCCCCTGAGGTCTGAAGCAGGGGCAGTGGGCAAAGGGACATTGTCTGACACATGATTGTCCCAGTGCCTCGAAGGCCCCAGGGCCACTGGGTGCTTCCCAGCTGCAGCCTAGAATCACCAGAATCAGTTACCCATTTGTCCAACACCATAATTGAACTAATTCTAATATTCTTTTTATTGACTCCCAGAAGATGGATCCCATCTTCACCACCCCACTGTCCACCTGGTCCCAGGCCTACCTCATGCACTCTCTTGATAACTTGCTGTTTCCATTGGTGAGAATTTGGAGGGAAATGTCAGCCTCTCCGTGAGTCACAGTCAACCTCAGAGGTCAGCTCATTCACCACTTTCAACCTTTGCAGCAGTCCTGTGGAGCATGTCGGGCAGCTATTAGAGCCCATTTCCTAAGTGAGCAAACAGGCTCAGACAGCTTACCCAGAATTCACAATAGAGCTGGGATGAGAGGAGGTCTCTGATTTCCAAATCTGTGGTCTACCCAACACTCCACCTGACCTGGGAAAGCCTGCACTGTTACTGTACCATCTGCATATGCTCAGAAAACTCTGCCCGGACCACCCAAACCAACAAACCCCATGCCACAAGACAGGTTGTTGGGGCACATAGCACTGAGACTTCCTGCTTGCCATCAAGTGGGTAGGGGACAGTGGGAGGGTGTGAGGGAGAGTGGGGTGTGGGCAAAGGCTTGTCCACAAGGTGTGAGGAGAGAAGCAGTCCCATTTTTTTGTGTGCAGGGCAGAAGGAAGGACTTTGCTGACAGCTGAGATGATGGATGGTGTGTGAGAGTGCATGGGGCGTGAGCAGTAATGTGATACAGGGTGCACACTGTGGGTTATTACAATTTGAATGGGTTATCAATGGAAGGAAGTTGAGGAATAGAAATCTGTTTTATTAAGCCCCCTGAAGTTACGCTCACAGCATTCTGAAAAGGTTTATGAATTGTCATGAATTACAAGCCGGCTGACAAATGCTGATGCCTGGAGAATCCCTGATTGCTGCTTCTGTGGCAGGCAATGTTCTATGGAGACGATTTAAAACAACAACAGTCTTATGTATTTTAAAACATCAAAGGAAGGAGAAAAAGAAAGAGCTCCAGGAGCAGGGTGAATTTACCTGCCTATGAGCGAAGTTTGCTGTAAATCCTACCTATGACTTTCATCTGTTTTTCTCCCTTTGATATTGTACATTTCTCTGGGCTCACTGCCTGGGGCTGTGTCGCGTGGGTTATCCCAGGGAGGTTTCGCCAAGTCACTCCCTGGATGAGAATAGAACTCCAAACAGAGGTCAGAGGATGTATAACTAGTACTTTCTCAGCTATTGTGTGAAATCTGCCCCTGCCTGCCCCACCCCCAATGTCTACTTCAAGATAATAAAAGGTAAGGCGAGTAGGAGCCACTCATTTTGTCTTTGGGACTCCAGCAAGGCTCTGTTGATTGTGTCAGATGGTGACACTGTTTCTGTGTTTCATCCACCCCCAAACTGGAGCTGCTGAGGCCTCAGTCCCTGGGGCCTACGTTGACAGCATGCAGCTTGACATCAAGAGCACTTGGTTATATTTGAGACCTGCTACAGGATGGCTATGGATTTAGTCTATCAGAAGCCCATTATTTACTGTAAAATCAGGTAAAAATGTCAGACTTCCCCAGCGCAGGTGATGAAAAGTGAGAGAAGGGAGATAGCAAAGGAGGGTGAAGTGGTTTTCATGTATTCGTTATCTCAGAATTCCATGGTGTAGGTTTTATCTGTATTTTATTTTTTTAAATTAATTTTTATAGATTATAGAGAGGAAGGGAGAGGGAGAGAGAATCATTGATTGGTTGACTCCTGCATGCCCCACACTGGTGATCTAGCCCGCAACTCAAGCATGTTCCTAGAACAGGAATCGAACAGTAACCTCCTGGTTCATAAATTGATGCTCAACCACTGAGCCACGCCTGCCAGACTATCTGTATGTTAAAGAGGAGAAAACGGTGGTTCTGAAAGTTAAGCAAATTGCTCTGGGAAAAATACATTGGAAATGTTTGGGACATACTTGTGTTTGGCTCCCAAATTCCCGTTTTCCATCACACCAGGTCCTCTGTGCTTACATTGGTGCAGAGCTACTCAGTGTCAGTGTCACTTGGAAATGCCACTTTGGCCCATCTTAGACCCAGAGTTCAGAGACTACAGTTTAACAAGATGCCCAGATGCTTTTTGAGCACAATTAAAGTTGAGAAGCTCTGTGGAAGCTACACAACTGTAGGACTGGTGTGTTCCATTTATGGCAAAGGAAGTGTTTATGACCAGGTGCAGAGAGAGGCGGGCAAGTACTAGCCTGGGCTCTGGAAATCTGCATTATCTATGCTTAGGGAAAGGAGCCTCCCTGCCTTGTATCACTGAGTGGTCAGGAGAGCCCTGAGGGTGAGTGAGAACAGGGCCTTGGGTGAAGAGTGACATGGCACACACTATTTGGTCCTTTGGACAGTGCCCTGTCATGTGCAGAACCTGGGACTTGGAGGCACATAACGCCTACTTGAATATGAATCTTCCATGTATTTTCCTGGCTGACATTGCACAAGCCTTCACCTCAATTTCTTCTTTTATTCAATGTGGTGGTAGTACCCCCTTCGTGGAGTAGTGGTGAGGATTCATCAAGACGTGGAACTGCCTAGCACATAACTCACTCAACATGTGTTCTATGAAGCCCTCTGCCCATCCACTAGGTGTGGCCTGGGGGTTTGCTCAGGGAATGTGGGAGAAGCCAGTCTTTTCCTCAATTTTCACTCTTGCCAATGGGGAATGTGTTCACTTGGAGTGGGGGCTGGATGCCATGCTGTAGGGCAGTGCTTCTCAAAGGGTGGTGCCCAGGTCAAGGGTGTCTTCATCACCTGTGAACCTGTTGCATATGCAGAATATCAGGCCCCTACATATGACCTGCTGAATCTGAAACTCTGAGGTGGGACCTACCATTCTAGTTTCAGAAGGTCCCTAGGTGACTTGAGAACCACTTTAGGGGATTGGTGGTCAGATACCTGAGAAGTGCCAGGTGGTGGTCAGACATTTGCATGCACTGTTTGACTTGAGCATGTCCTCTGTGGCAGACCCCAAGTGCTCCAGTGGGCACAGAGGCTGTGTTACAATTAAATGATCACTTAGAGGCAGTCATTGTGCAGAGGGCGCCCAGGCAGCCAATTCATTAACCGGAGCAACGTCGTGCAAATTAAAAAAATGTTAATGATCAGTTTTGAAGCACTGAGAGCCTATCAGGGACCACATGCCTGGAATGAGCATTTGCCATATGGTGCCTTTGGAAGCTAATATTGATTCTCATTATTTTAAACGATTACAAACATTGCAGGTGTTTTGCAATAATCTCCATTGTCTAATTAGAACATGCATGAAACGAGCTCATTCTGTCTGCTAACGAATATTGATTTGAACAGCAGAGCCCTGGTAGAGGGGAAAAATTGGGGCTGTCTGGCCAAGTTGCCAGCCAATGCCAGCCTCCTTTCTCCCTAAATTATTCATTCTGAGGTTACATGGCACTGACAGGCAGGCACCGTGGGGACTTTAACCTGATTTGGGCCTTCTCCTGCCTTCCATGTCTACTCCCATCAGGGCAGTGAGGTGGAGAATTTGGAACAAGCTTTGGTACTTTTCTTTCTTTTTCATTCCCCATTTCTCTTCTTTCCCTAATTCCTTATCTTGTTCATTTATAATAACTCATCTAAATGTTTTAAGGAAAAGCTGGAATTGCATATTACTTGAGTTTTTTAGTCACATACTATCCTACTATCTAATAAAAGAGTAATATGCAAATTAACAATCACTCCACCACGCTCATAAGCCAGGCCCACCAACCAATCAGGAGCAATTATGCAAATTAACCTCAACCAAGATGGCTGTGGCCATAGAGCAAGCAGGAGGGAGGCTTGGGTTTCCTTGGCAATGTAGGAAGCCAAGCTTTCTATACACTGTGGCTGGGCCCAGGCCTCTACTCAAGGCTACAAAGTTTCAATTATAGAAGATAAACAAATTCCTCCAAAAATGGCAGCAGCCTCGGAGCTGGAGAGAGCAGGAGGCTAGGGTTGCCCCTGGTGATGGAGGAAGCCAAACTTTCTGCAGCTCTGGCCTGCCTTGGCCTCCACTACAAAGTTTTTATTATAGAAGATAAATAAATCCCAACAGAAATGGCAGCAGCCATGGAGCTGGAGAGTGCAGGAGGCTAGGATTGCCCCTGACGATGGAGGAAGTCAGTCTTTCTGAAGCCCTGGCCTGCCTTGGCCTCCACTACAAAGTTTTGATTATAGAAGTTAAATAAATCCCAACAGAAATGGCTGCCACCTTGGAGCCAGCAGGAGGCTTAGTTCCACTGCAGGCTACAAAGTTTCAATTGTAAAAAATAAATAAATCCCAGATACCAGGGCCTCCGGTTGTGTAACCAGGGGGCATGGCTGGCCTGCAAACCACCACAGGCCTCTCGCCCAGGCCACCCCATGCCACAAAGGAACCCCCACCCTGATCTGGGACAGCCTTCAGGGCAAACCAGCCGGTCCCCACCCATGCACCAGGCCTCTATTCTAATAAAAATAATATGCAGGTTGATCATCACTCCACACAAGATGGCTGCTCCCATGTGGTCAGAGATCCTGCCTCTATATAGACACAAGATGGCCTTCACAAGATGGCCAGCAATGGAGTGCGGTTGAGAGGGACCAAACCTGTAAGGGAGGGCTTTTGGGGGCAATTAAGCCTGCAGGGAGGGTCAGTTAGAGGTGACCAGGCTGGCAGAGGAAGAAAGTTAGGGGAGACCAGACCTACAGGGAACGGCATTTGTGGGGGACCCAGGCCTGCAGGAGAGAGCAGCGGGGGGCGGGGGGACCAGGCCTGCGGGGGAGGGCAGTTAGGGGCAAACAGGCTGGCAAGGGAGCTGTTAGCCATCAATCAGGCTGGCAGGGGAGTGGTTAGGGGGTGATCAGGCTGGCAGGCAGAAGCAGTTAGGGGCAATCAGGATGGCAGGCAGGCGAGCATTTAGGAGCCAGCAGGTTCTGGATTGTGAGAGGGAAGTCCGACTGCCGTAGGATCGGGCCTAAATGAGCAGTCGGACATCCCTTGAGGGATCCCAGATTGGAGAGGGTACAGGCTGGGCTGAGGGACACCTCCCCCACCTCGTGCACAAGTTTTATGCACCAGGCCTCTAGTCTAGTTATGAGAGTCCAAGCATCACATTGCCTTGTATCTCTCTAGCAAGACTAGAAGCTCCTTGAAGACAAAACTTATGTCCAGGCCTTATTTTGCATTTCCCCTCAAGACCAAGCAAGTGCATCAACATAGGAAGGCTATTGTTATTACTGTTATTCCTAGTCATTGTTGAATAAATGAACAAAACAACTCTTAGGATGAGACTGTGCTCAGGGGCAATTCGTCTAGGCCTGTGTATTATATTTTATTAATCTGATGAAATGGATTGAGTGCTAATTACAGAATCTTGGTTCCTCCAGTCTGGAAACTTACAGTCTTCCTGGGGAGAGGGTGGTGGGCATGTGGTGTGTTAACTGCTGACATGGTTGGAACAGGGCTCTCTGGGAGGTGGGGAAAGAGCTCAGAATGCATGCAAGCGTGATGGCTGAGCCCCGTGTTGAGGGTAAACCCTAATTTGAGTAGAAAGATCAGAGTGTGGTTGGATGCTACACAAAGGCATGTAGGAGTTGGGGCTCTTGGACAGCAGTGTGGACAGAGCACAGGGCATATGTGTGGGTGAAGGGCAGGGGTTATGGCATTTGGGATCATAGAAGGAAGTAGAGGCTGGGTTATAGGGTACCGTGTCTAAGCTCTGAAGGCAAAGGGTTTATAGCAAAAGTTAGATTTTCATCTTGTTTTACAATATTTTAGGATTTGTATTTCAGAAAAATCATCCTGATAACACTATAGAAGTGAAGCCTGGAGGCGGGAGATCAGTAATGGCCTGTTTGAGAAGAGATGAGAGTCTGCTGAGGCAGGGAGATGGAAGGGACAGAATGGAGATATATTTAGGGTATGATGGTTTACATTTAATATGCCAACACTATTTTATTTTCTTTCCTTAGTTGTAAACAAATTAAAATAGAAAAATATGGGAAATAATGTTAGAAACGCCCGTGCGCCCATTAGCCAGAATGGACTAATATTTATATTTTGTCATCTTTGCTTCAGATCTATTTTTTTATTATAAAAAATTAAAAATACAGATAAAGTTTCTCTGATTAGTTCCATCCACTATTCCCTTGCCAACAGCAACCATTGTTAAGAATACATCATGTAGTCCAGGCTTTTCTATGTTGTCTCATATTTAAATGTTCCTAAACATAACACAGTATTTATGGAAATGGTTACCATGGTTTTCTGCAAATTGTTTTACTTAGTGTTGATACATAACTCTAGTTTACCCATTTTGTCTGCTGCATAGTATTCTGTCATATAAATATGTTATATACTATATTCTATCAGATGAATGAGTATATGTTATCTATTCCCTTATTGGTGGACATTTAGGGTTTTTACCTTTATTAGCTTTCACAAATAATTCAGCTAGTAGAAACATTTGTCAGACTTCTATGCACATATATGAAGGTTTTTCTAGGATATATACTAAAATTGGATTACTGGTCTTAAATATACATTTTATTTATTACATGTTGAAACTCCTCCCAATAGTGGACAGTCTGCTTATCCATGTTCTCTCCAGCATTTGCTTTTTGGGCCTTGAAAACTTTTACCACTCTGATGTGGTGACTTTTCTTTGTGTTTCTTTGATTACCAGAAAGATTGAGTCACTTTTCATATGTGCAGTGGCTTGAAGGTTTTCTTTTCTGGGGATTACTTGTTTAAACCCTTTGCTCATCTTTTGAGTTGGAATTTTTAAATTGATTTGCTTTTTATATATTCTGAATACCAATTTTTCTCTGTATATATATATGCATATGTATAAAATGTAAATAAGATATAAAATACATATGTATATATGTATAAATGTCTTCTCTCATATCTCTTTTTTAAAAAAATATGTTTTTATTGCTTTCAGAGGGAGGAAGAGAAAAGGAGAGAGAAATAGAAACATCAATAAAGAGAGAGAATCATTGATCTGCTGCCTCCTGCATGCTCTCTGATGGAGATGAAGCCCACAACACAATATGTGCCCTAACTGGGAATCGAACCGTGACTTCCTATTTCATAGGTTGACATTCAACCATCTAGCCACACCACGAAGGAAATAACTCTCTTTTTTCTTTCTTTTTAAAAAATTTATTGTCTAAAGTTTTACATATGTCTCCTTTTTCCCCGATTGACACTCCCCACAAGCCATTCCCATCCTGGACAAATCCCCACCGCTGCAGTGTCTGTGTCCATTGGTTAGGCTTATATGCATGCATAAAAGTTCTTTGGTTGCTCTATAACCCCCACCCCCCACCTTCCCTGCCATTTTTCTCTGACCATTTTTGTTCATCAAATTATGTTGATCATTTTATCTCACATATAAGTGAGATCATGTGATATTTATCTTTATTTGACTGGCTTTTTTGTGCTTAGCATAATGCTCTCTAGTTCCATCCATGCTGTTGCAAATGGTAAAAGTTCCTTCTTTTTTTATAGTGGTGTAATATTCCATTGTGTAGATGTACCACAGTTCTTAAATTCACTCATCTGCTGATGAGCACTTAGGTTGTTTCCAAATTTTAACTATTGTAAATTGGGCTGCTATGAACATAAAGGGTACATATATCCTTTCTGATTGACGTTTCTGATTTCTTGGGATATAGTCCTAGAAGTGGGATTACTGGGTCAAATGGGAGTTTTGAGGAAACTCCATACTGTTCTCCACAGTGGTTGGAGCAATCTGCATTCCCACCAGCAGTGCAGGAGGGTTTCTTTTGCTCTACATCCTCACCAGTACTTGTCATTTGTTGATTTGTTGTTGATAGCCATTCTGACAGGTGTGAGATGGTATCTCATTTTGATTTGCATCTCTTGGATTATTAGGGTCTTTGAGCATGTTTTCATATATTTCTGTATGTCTTCTTCCAAAATGTGTCTATTTAGGTCCTTTGAACATTTTTTTGATTGAATTGTTTAATCTTCCTTTTGTTAAGTTGTATGAGTTCTCTGTAAATGTTGGAGATTAAACCCTTACATGAGATAGCATTGGCAAATATTTTCTCCTATGCAATGGGCTTTCTTGTTGTTTTGTTGATGGTTTCTTTTGCTGTACAGAAGTATTTATTTTCAGGTAGTCCCATTTGTTTGTTTCCTCCTTAGTTTCCATTGCACTAGGAGCTGTGTTGGTAAAGATACTGCTACAACATATGTCTGCTATTTTGCTGCCTATGGAGTCTTGTAGGATTTTTATGGTTTCCCGTCTAACATTTAAGGCCTTTAGCTATTTTGAGTTTGTTTTTGTGTATGGTATAAATTGCTGATCTAGTTTAATTTTTTTTGTATGTATCTGTCTTAATTTCGCAGCACCATTTATTGAATAGACTGTCTTGACTCTATTGTATACTCTTGCCTCCTTTGTCAAATATTATTTGAGCATAATGTCTTGGGTCAATTTCTGGATTCTCTGTTCTGTTCCATTGGTCTATATGTCAGTTCTTGTGCCAGTAGCAGGCAGTCTTGAGAACCGTGGCTTGGTAATATAGCTTGATATATACTATTGTGATCCCTCCAACTTTTTTCTTCTTTCTCAGGATTACTGTGGCTGCTCAGGGTCTTTTTATTTTTATTCTTATTCCAGATGAATTTTTGGAGAGCTTGTTTTAGATCTTTGAAATACGCTATTGGTATTTTAATGGGGATTTCATTGAATCTGTAGATTGCTTTGGGTATTATGGACATTTTAATGATGTAGATTGTACCAATCCATGAACATGGTATGTTCTTCCATTTGTTTATGTTTTCCTCTATCTCTTTTTTCAATGTCCTGTAGTTTTCTGAGTACAGGTCTCTTACCTCCTTAGTTAAGTTTATTCCTAGGTATCTTAATTTTTTTGGTGCAATGGTAAATGGGATTTTTTTTTCTGTTTCACTTTCTGTGAGTTCATTATTGGTGTATAAAAAGGCCATAGAGCCCTAACTGGTTTGGCTCAGTGGATAGAGTGTCGGGCTGTGGACTCAAGAGTCCCAGGTTGATTCTGGTCAAGGGCATGTACCTTGGCTGCGGGCACATCCCTAGTAGGGGGTGTGCAAGAAGCAGCTGATTGATGTTTCTCTCTCATCATTGTTTCTAACTCTTTTTTCCTCTCTGTAAAAATCATCAAAATATATTTTTAAAAAGGCCATAGATTTCTGAGTGTTAATTTTGTATCCTGCCACATTGCCAAATTAATTTATTAGGTCTAGTAGTTTTTGATGGAATCTTTGGGGTTTTCTATGTATAGTATCATGTCATCTGCGACTAAGGACAGTTTCACTTCTTTTCCAATTTGGATGCCTTTTTTTTCCTTCTTCTTGTCTGATCACTATGGCTAGCACTTTCAGTACTATATCAAACAGGAATGGTGAAAGTGGGCATCCCTGTCTTGTTCCCATTCTTTGGGGAAATTCTCTCTTTTTTCTTGTTTACCTTTGTTTATTGTATGTTTTGCTAAAAAGAGTTTTAAAAAAAATGATGTTAAACATATTAATTTGGCTCTCCATGAGTTGTATCTTTTATGCCTTGTCTAAAAAGTCTTTTCCTATTCCAATATCATAAAGCTAGTAGGCACTTCCCTATATTTTCTTCTCATAGACTTAGTGTTTTACTTCTGGCCATCATGTCTCTAATGCAGTAGGAATTTATTTTTCACATATGGTTTATGATGTAGGGAATATTAATTCTATTTGTTTTTTCCCTTTAAAAGCTCATTACCCCACAGCGTTTATTGAATACTCCATCCTTTACCCATAGTCTACCAGATCCTTGCAGATCCTAGTCTCTTTGCGGACTTTCTTATCTGTCCATTGATCTATGTGTTTATTCCTGAGCAGATACCAATGTTTTGTTTTGTTTATTAAAAATATATTTTATTGATTTTTCGAAGAGAGGAAGGGAAAGGGATAGACAGTTAGAAACATCAATGAGAGAGAAATACCCATCAGCTGCCTCCTGCACACCTTCCACTGGGGATGTGCCCGCAACCAAGGCACATGCCCCTGACTGGAATTGAACCCGGGACCCTTCAGTCTGTAGGTTGATGCTCTATCCACTGAGCCAAACAGGCTAGGGCCAGACACCAGTGTTTTAAAAAACTATCACTTTAACTAAAAGTTACCTTTTCCTGGTGATTTTAGAAAGTTCCAGTGAAGTCTAAGACTGCTCATGACTATTGTTGGGGAAACCTTGTCTCCTGGCTGGGCTCCTTATTGCCGGGGGTCGGGGGGTGTGTGAGAGAAGGTGGAGAAGGAGGCTTTTTATCATCTGTTCTGACAACAGGCTTTGTGTCAAATCAGAGAACAGAAAAGAAAAATTCTTTCCTTTTCCACCATCTCAGAAATAGTCTTGAGATGAAAGAAGAGATATTTGCATTTGAGTGGGGGGGGGGGAGGAAGGGAGTGATGACATAAAGAGAAAGTCTCAGAGATTGAAGACCTGACTATAAGCAGAGAGCACACAGCTGGCAGCTGGGCAGGTGTTGGGAGAGTTGACTACAGGACTGCTCTGGGAAGCTCCGGCAACTGGGCATCATCAATTTCTAACTCGGAAAGAAAAGACATGCTGGCCTCCTCACACCTGTATGTAATTACACTCACAGTCTTGTTTACATTGAGCAAAACTTCCTGGGTGGCCTACCCTTTCTCTGCAAGGTCTGGGTGTGACTGGCTGAAGTCTTACCTTTTCTCCTGGCAACTGGCTCCTCTTAACACAGTGAGCCAAGTTCTTGGGCCATTGGAAGGAGGATGTGATCAGACAGAGTTTCTGACTCTTCCTCAAAGTCATGACCGGGGAGAACAGATCTCACCCTCTGTCAAAAGTGTAAAGTTCTAAATCCTTAGGAGTGGAAGGACCTGCCAAGTGATCTTATCCGTCCTATTTATTGTGTTTGTAGATGAGGAACCTGAGGTGGTGCTAGGCTGAGTTATAGTGTAAAGGAAAGGCAGGAAAGGCGTGGGAATGCAGTCGCTGGGCTCCCAATGGGGTCCACTCTTCACTCTGCTGCTCTCCTGGACTAGGGAGAAAAAAAAATGGAGGAAAATAAATTTGCAAAACTCTTCTTATGTGTGTCCTTTCCTCTAGTGGCTTTGAGAGCATGGAGGAGTCTAGGCTGTGAGATTAAGGGAGAGGTTGCATTTCCAGAGACATTTGTATCTGGAAACAGGCAATTTCTATATCCCTTGAAGTGGGCCAAAAGGGAGGTATAGATTGAAATTCAGAAGGGGATAAAATAAACCTGAAACAATCTTGAACTTCTGGTTTCTCATACAAAAAGCATTTAGAGTCTCCCAGATGCATTCAGTCTATTGTTACATTCCTTAAAAAGATCATTTGTAAACCAGACCTTAAAACCTAAAGTCTTTTTACACCCATTGACCTACACTATTATTTGGAAAGTCTTCCAGCTTCATTTCTGATTGATATTAACTTCTTAGAGACTATTCACATTATAGCTTTAGGTTATTTTATTTCAACAGATGCCATAAAATAGTTATAATCATAAACTAGAAAAATCTAGAAAAATCTGTCTGAAATGGGAAGCATCATTTGATATAAAAGTAATCATCAAACTTAATTATATTTGTATTTCCCAAAGGGAAAGCCACTATGTCCCATTGTTCTATTGGTCAAAGTGGCAACAAAATCCAGAGTAAAGGGCAGGGAACATAGACCCTGCCTCTCGGTGGGAGAAATATTAAAACATGGATGGTCACCACACTTCCCTTACCACCTCTTTCATCTGAAGCTCAGATGGTTGCCCCAGCCTCTCCCGCCCTGTCCCATGATCTTTTGAAACCAAATCACCCACATTGAGAACCAGGGGAGTCTTATATGCCTCTTTTGGTCCCCCACCCAGCTGGGAGCTGAGAACTCAGTCAAGACTCATAGAGTCTCAAGTGATCATAGGACAGTTTTTAAAGGAATTGGTCCTCAGCTGTTGGAGTGCTTTTGAATACATGAAGAGCTTTCTAAGACCAGGTTTCCCTGTTTCTAACCCAGCTCACATTATCCTTTGGCATCTGGTGGTAAAAGGAAGGACTTTTTAAATTTGTTTTTAAGTTTCCCCGTGCCTAAAAGAAGTCTGTTTGCTGAACAGTCTCTTTATTGCAAGTGATTGTTTTGAGGTAAAAATTTAGCAAACAATGATAAGGTTTACATGCTTTCTGAGGGAACAAGGACTACCATTCTCTGCAGAGGTTGGAATTTTAATTGAAGAAGTTGTTAGTGCAAAGTAAGAGGGCAGAGGTGGAGCTACTGAGGGAGTCCACTGTCCATGGTGAAACATTAACAGTCAGCACATAAGTCCTAGGGATGATGCTGAATAAGGTGAAGCAGATAAACTAGGGAGACCTTCCCTGACCAAGGGAAGCAGTAAAAGGGGCTGTGGCCACAACTCACATAGGAGTGAGTGCTTCTACCCTTTTGAAAATCATCTACCATCTCTTGTTTGGATCATGACAGTAGCCTCCTAATTGCCTTCCTCATGTCCTTAATATTTTCAAAATTAAAATCTTGTCAAGCTACTTCTACCTTTCTCCTCTAATAGCCTCCACAACTCTTAGGATTAAAACAAAACCACAAACATGGCTGCTAACAAGGCTTGCATGATCCAGCTCCTGCTTATCTCACTGTCCACCAACCCCCATCCCTCAATATATTTTCCCTTGTTTTTAGGTTTCTACATTGGCATTTTTTTCAGGCTTTCTATGAAACCACTTCTTTCAGCCACAGAGCTTTTATAGATGCTGTTCCCTCTGTCTGGAATGCTTTTCCTTTACTCCTTTTCCAACATCCCTCAAACCAATCATTGTTAATGCATGATTGGTGAGAAGGGTTGAGCCATTCAGAGAATCACACCATCATAACAGGAAAGGGGCTGGCAAGGTTATCTCCTCCAGTGGCTCCCAGTCCTGGGAAACCATGGAGTACCTTCATCCTTGCTCACCTTTCTCCTAAATACAACCATGGGAACAGGTGATAGAAATCTGAACTTAGTCCTGGAAAGTATACTTGAGACAGGTGAAGAGCATTTAAAAATATGAGTGCTAAGGGAAAGGATGGTTGTCAACATAGAAATTCTCTCTCACTTGATCCTCTTTCTTTTCCAATGGTTTTAGTGTTTATGTCTTAGAAAAACATTGTCCTAACTCCCTTGATTTTACTGAGATATGATTTATCCAGGGTCACCCAGTGAATTTATAAGAGAGGTGAGACTAGAATTCAAGCCTCTTGACAACCAGTCCAGTTCTCCTTGCAAGGAACATTTTCGAGTCAGGAGTGGATGGGATTTTTCAATCCTGTGCCTGTATTCAAGGTCTACAAGGCACCACATTTGCATGTTACTTTCCTCAATCTCAGAAAGGGGAAGCTTGGGATCCCCCTCAGGTCTTTAGTGACTTCCATGCCTCTGGACCCTTCCTCCCTTCTAACTTCTCTGCTTTTGCATTTACCCAGTCTCCCTCCAAGTGGAACTCATTCCCAGGGGTAATCAATGTCCCTCCCTCTCAGCCAGAACCCTGTTACCAGGGCAACCATTCCAGGCAGTGACTTAGGGCTCATTGAGATGCAGCTGCAGAGCCTAAGGCCCGCATCAGGGCAACTGCTATCAGAGTGGGCAGTTTTTGGCAACTCTGGGATGTATTGTACCAAGTGGAACATGGTAATTATGTATTTGTGGCTTTCATTATGTGCTAGTTTAATTGTCATGGCTTCATTGTTGTTTTTAAATTTTTTATTTTTCTCACTGGACTACTCAGCAAAAGATGGAAATTGGTGCCATAGGGCAGGTTTCTTTCTAGAAGAGACACTTGCTTGGGTGGAAAAATAAATCCAGTGACCTAATGCTGTCTGATTGGTCAGAAAATTTTTCCTCCCTCCCTTCTTCCCTCCCTCCCTCCTTTCCCTCCTTCCTTTCTTTTAAAAACATTTCAACTTGATTTTAGAGAGAGAGGAAGGGAGAGGGAAAGAAAAAGAGAAATATTGATCAGCTACCTCCTGCACACTCTGTACTGGGTATCGAGCTTGAAACTCAGGCCTGTGTCCTGACCTAGAATTGAACCAGTGACCTCTTGGTGTATGAGACAATGCTCATCTAACTGAGCCACCCGAGCCTGGGTGGTACATTTTTTCTAAATAGTATGGTTCCAATCCCTCATGGCTGCCTATGAGCTTGCAGGAAATGCCGAGCATGATGTTACTATGAGTATCAATAATAAACGGTGAGTTGGTTTGGCATGGTGGTATGAAATTTCTCTTGAAGAAGGGGTGTCTAAAAAAGACATGAAGGTCACAGTCTCTTTTTTGTGAAGGCTTCACTTCCATACTGGCCAGTCTCTGGCTATGGGACTGCAGGTTTTTGAAATTGGACTTCTTTTCTAAAATTACATCTTTGCCCTATCCCTTGTTTGGATAGCTTGGAAGTATGGCTTCTATTTTTTTAAAAAATATTTTATTGATTTTTTACAGAGCAGAAGGGAGAGGGATAGAAAGTCAGAAACATCGATGAGAGAGAGAGATTGATCAGCTGCCTCTTGCACGCCCCCTACCGGGGATGTGCCTGCAGCCAAGGTACATGCCCTTGCCGGAATCCAACGTGGGACCCTTCAGTCCGCAGTCCGAAGCTCTATCCACTGAGCCAAACCGGTCTCGGCTGGCTTCTATTATTTCAAGCATAGCCAATACAAGAGGCTCTCAGCATATATGCATGGGGTAATTTAAGTGGGTGATTTTAATCATATTAGCAGGGAGAATTCTATATTCTGTTTTTACTAAAGAATTGGACATTAGATTTCTTAAGATAGCTAGCCATTCAAGTAAATCTCCAACATTGTGGCTATATCAGTTTACATGAATTTTCCTGGTAGTTCATTAATGATATGATAACTTCAAAAATATCAATAGCTAACATGGACTGAGTGCTTATGATGAGATAGACAGCTTGTCCCTGCTTTACTTAATTACCTCCATTAATCCTTACACAGAGCACACTGTGATTTTGCTGAATGTCACACCAGAAAGTTGTAGACAGGGTCTCTGCTCAGTTCTCGAGTTAGGTGAGATGAGGAAGCTGAGAACATAAGATGGGAAAGATGGGTTCCAATCCTGGATCTACTCTTACTGGCTGGTGGAACCTAGAGCCACTCACTTTTTTTTTGCCTAAGTAGGAGAGAAGTGACTCGTGTGTTTTGTGGAGTGTTGTGTTGATGGTGGTAATGATGATAGTAGTTAAGATAATCTTTACTGAGTGCTTACCATGCATTAAGCTCTCTTCTAAACTAAACCTAATATACATATTATCTTATTTAATCTTTGTAGCGGTTTTATGGTAATTCATTAGATCCATTCTGGTGAGGAAACTGAGGCATTGAAAGGTCACACAGCTACAAAGTGATGGAGCTAGCATTCTAACCCATTACTTCTACTTCCAAAGCATTCACTGTCACTCTGTTGCTGATAAGGTCAGAATGAAAGACCTTAGCCCTGACTCTTATCCTGAGGGGCCACCACTTGGCAGGAGGGGAGGCAGTCTTTGTAATTCTCCTCAGCCTATATTGCCTGTCTAAAGAACTACTATGACGGAATTGGTTTCCCTAATTAATTCTGGGTTGTAGATTCCTGTGGGAAGCAGCTCTTCTCCTTAAATGGCTGGGTTCATTGCTAAGAATTCTTGGGTAACTGCACAGCTGGCCAGAAGCTGCCTAGCTATGCTGCTTGAATGATCATCTTCATTTGATCCTGTTTTTTTTGGATAAATCTCAAGATTTGGATTTGGTGAGGGTCGGATTCCCCTGACTTAACAGAGCATTCTGTCCAAAGCTTACGGTTGCTTGGAAGGACCTTGTTTCATGCATTATTCAGAAGGGTGGATGAGTTCTGGGCCAATGCCCAGACCCTAGAAGAAATCATCTGGTAGAGCCAATAAAACTCAGGCAGAGTCCTTAAAGGAATTTAGCATGGTCTCAATTACTCTGGCACCATCTAGAAATTCTTAATCACTTTTGTACAGGAGATTCCACATTTTCACTTTGTGTCCAGTCCCATAAATTTGTAGCCAGTCTGCAGTAGGAGTTGAGAGCCCCTGGACTAGAGTAACAATCCATTTAAAAGGAAGTTTGACAGGCATCAGTGATGGTCCTCTTAGGAACAACCTGTCAATCAAGCATAGCTCTAGTACTCAGGAGGGTTTGTCCATGCCATGGTCATGTTGTACCCTATGGTTCTTTTTTTCTTTTCATGGGACTTTGAAAACGTATTTCTAAGATAGTCATTAACCTTGGTCCTCAGTAGTGGTTGGGAAGCACATGTTTGGACTAATAACCACAGTGCCGGGAGGCTCCGCTTGAGCCTCTTTCTGGGAGGCCTCTCCTGCGATAGAGGCTTTGGCAGGTGGACTCACTGCAGTTGCCGTGAACCCTCTGCCTTTCCCAGAATCTTGTTCCATCATCATTTTCCCCTGGTCTTTCTTGAATTTTTAATTCCCCTTTTCTTCTGGCACTTTCCCCTCTCCTAAAAATAACTTTCCCGAAAGTACTACAACTCACCAAGAAGCATTTGGGAAAAGGAGCTGCCACTCACTGGCTCCATGACCAACTTCACAACCATTTCTTCACTCTTTGTAGCTCAGCTTCTGCCACCCCAGCTTCCCAAAAGGACTTTCTACAAAGCTGTTGATTCACTCCCTTTTTCTAAAATTGGTTTATCCCGAACTGCTCTGGTGGACTACACAGTGTAAAAAAAAAAGATGCCTCTACCTTGTTACCAATGCAAATTCATGGGCCTCACCCAGACTACCACATCAAAATCGTTAGGGAAGGGGATTCAGCATTTGTCCTAAACAATTCCTTCCAGTGATTTCTATGCATGCTAATGTTCGAAACTAATGCTTTATAGATGTTTACTGAAGAAATTGTATCTCAGCTCTTGTAAGACTTAATGTGGCACCTTTAGATTTTAGTGTTGGATGCTCCCTTTGTGTCTAAATTACAAGTGCTCTAAGGTGGTTGAGATGAATGATTAAGAATATGGGCCCTGGAGCCACTCTACCTAAATTGGAATTCCAAGTCTGTCACTATCTATGTGCTCCTGGGTGTCTCAGTGTCTTTACCTCTTCAATGGAATTATAATAGCACCCACCTCATAGGGTTGTGGAGAAACTTAGGTGTAATACAAGTAAGGTGCTTAAAACTGTGCCTGCATATGGCAAGGGCTCAACAAAAGTTAGCTTTTAGGCTACGGTTGTATGACTGTTTAAATTTATATTTAAACTAGAGGCCCAGTGCGTGGATTTGTGCACCAGTGGGGTCCCTTGGCGTGGCTTGTGGGGATTGGGCTGAAACCGGTAGTCCAACACTGCCTGCCTTTCCTGCCTGCTGCTTCCACTCATTCTGGCTCTGCTGCACCTGCCATGGGCTCATGCCCAGTCAGTCCCAAGCTGGAGAGGCTTGAGCTGCCACAGTGGTGCTGTGAGCCCTGAATCTGGCACCATAGGTCAGCTCTTGCATTGAGCGTCTGCCCCCTGGTGGTCAGTGTACATCATAGCGACCAGTCTACCAGTTGATTGGTTGCTTAGGCTTTTATATATATAAATTTTATTTCCTCCCAAAACAAAACTTAAAATGATCAACAGAGGAAATCCAAACCCGATGAGTTAACATCTTTTGTAGCTTTCCATGTGGTTAATTGCTCTTGGTGGTGAGACTGGGAAAGTTTTCCTGTCCCCTTTATTTTAAATAGTCCTCAACCATTTTTTTTTCTTTCCAGGTGTTGCAGTCCACCTGAGGTACATGTCATGCTCCCATCAGTGATAAATAATTATTTACACAAGGGGTTCTCCACCAGTGCTCATCAGCCACTGGGCATGAGGCCTGACATTAGTGTATACCAGGGTTGGAAATTATTGATAAAGAGTAAGACATGGACCAGCATCAGGAGGTTGGGATTGAGACTAGTCCCTTAGGAAAAGGAATAAACCCTCATGTCTGTTGACCTCCACAACTTACTTAGATAAAGTGGCTCAAATATATTGAAAGAGAATAGCCTACAAGGGGCCAAGAGGGAGATGGGGATGGACTGGATGATTTAATGGGTCATCTCTCCTGTAGTTAATTTCTCTAGATCCCTTGTGCTATATTGATTTTGTAAATCACTGTTGTCACATCTGTCCCTCTGCCTCTGGGAACTTGTAGGACTTAAAAATTGAATTGAGTGTGTGTGTGTGTGGGGGGGGATATAAATTAATCAATATGAAGATTTATTGACTTGGGACATTTATATTAGCTGTCTTGAAGTCAGGATTAATTTGAACCTTTTCAATGTAAGTGGCCTAGTTTGTAAGATCTCCAAAGTATTTTGCAAATTTTTTCCTTTATGGATTTATTACAGCTTTCACCTCCACTTCCTGAGATTACTCCCCATGTTTGTGAAGTTGTTAGAATGTATATTATAATAGCAATTAAGTCAAGATACCTTTCAATGGCCATGTCACTTTTGTAGGAAGAAACTCTAGTTTCTGCTTGCAGATTACTTCTTTTTAGATTTCTCCTTTGAAATAGTTTTTATTTTCTACTCCGGGGTTAAATTTCCAGCTATCTTGTTGATAGCAATAGAAACTAGAGATACACATATTATAAAAATTCTGTTCATTGTGGAAAATGGTGCCTATTGCATTTAAAAAGTCAACAACTACTTTGTTTAATTAAATAATTAATGCCTCTCCTCTTACCAAGAAGGATTTACTCTATCTTTTTCAAAGGGCACGCATGAGAGCACTTCAAACACAACCTGTTCTTAACACGGATGTGTTTCATATCTTTATGCATGAGCAGGGCTTACTGTTAAGAAGGAAAGCATCTTGAGTTTGTCTGGTCTCAGTGGGGGGGGGTGCACCAAATCTGCCACTTACTCTATCTCTCTTGGTGCTATTGAGAAAAAAAATGAATGTAGGAATTAAGCCCTGTTTTGTGGGGTGTAAGGTAAATCAAGCTTGTGATTCTCCCTGAGACCTGTCTGTACCTGTGACTTTGGACTTGGTAAGCAGTTTACAAAATACTCTAGAATGATGAAAAGATGTTATATTCATCTGGGGGACTGTGGCAGTGGGGACACTGTTGAAAGAGGCTTTCTGGTTATTTCTGTAAGGGACAGAATTTGGTGAAATGTGGGCTATAAAGAGCCAGGTTGCTCAGGCACAGTTTGAGCCACGGCTATGGCATGAGAAAGGATAGACTGACTATACTGACTTTGACCAAAGAGGTCTTGTTTGTTGGTTAAAGAAGTAAGAATACCTTGTCAAATCTTCCACACCTTCTGTCTTCCTTTTTGCTTTTCACCCACTTCAGTTAGGGTGTCCTTGAGTCAGTGAGGTTATTCCTGCAGTTAGCTGCCAGCTGCCTACCTGCTGCCCTTCCTCCAACCTGGCCAAGGTTTGTTGCTTTGTTTTCACTGCTTATCACCGTGACTTCTTGGCAGGGTCATGCAGGGCATGAGCATCCACTCTGCATGACCCACCACAAAGCACTTCTCTAACCTCTGTTGATAAGCGCTTGCCAAGACTAACTCTTAAGTACTTGGCAGATGTTAGCTATGCCTCATCTATTTCCTTTTAAAGATGGGCTAAGCAAGGGCAAGAAGAGTGAATGATAATGATTGCAAAAAAGATAACTATTTATTGAGAATCTATTGTGTGCCAAGTCCTAGATTATATTAGGCACAGCTGCTGTTTCATTAAATCTTCATAAGCATGACACAAGTAGGTATTATTGTTCATATTTTACTTATGATAAAACTTCTGAAGCACATATGGGTTGATGAGATTACCCCAAAGCTAGTCAGTGTCTGATCCTGATCTTGAACTCAGCCTTGACTTCTCAGCCCACTGTCATGCTCTGCCCAGATCCTGACTGTTCAGCCCCAGGCTATGTGCTCTCTGCCTGGCTGGACTATTTGCTCTGCATTTGACACTTGGAGTTTAGGGTGCCTTGTTCCTTCATTCATTCACTATGAGCTTATCTTCTCAAGGCTGTGAATGAAAGGAATGAATATCTAAAATCTTTAGGGTTTTCTTGTCTTGTGTGGTCCTAAGCTGCTCTTAGCATTTCCTTGTCAAACGGGAACAGACTCCTGCTTTTTTAGAACCTCCTTCTCAACTTCTTGCTAAGTTTCCCTCTGTGGAGCCCTGATGACGCTCACTCCATGCAGGGCTATAAGGAGTCTCTTCTTCCACAGTTCTTTATTATTTTCACGTTCCTTCCATAGCCGCTAGGAAGTATCATGTATAACTGTTTCTGTCCCATGGATAAGGAAACTGAGATGTAAAGGACTGTTTTAACTTCATTGAAGAGACAGTTCAGTGGAACCTGGATATTATAATTCACAGTCTCCCAGCTTATCCCCATGTCACACTGCCAGCCAGTCACCTTCTTTAGCCATACACATTTACTTGAGTGGTTAAGATAGGATTTTGTGTCTTCTATAATTTGTTTTAGGGGGAATCAAAGAGAGCTTAACTAACATCTAGCAAAGAGAACTTAATTAACATCTAGCAGTGTCTCTGGGAAAAGAGATGCTTCTAGCTTTTTTTTTAAAAGAGGGATAAATATGGCTTTGGGGTAGGATTGAGGGATAAATTGGGAGAGAAATTAGGTGGAGTGAGGTCAGTTATTTGCTGGGACTTAAAAAAAAATTGAGACCCCCTAGGATTTGGATGCCAAAGACAATATGACAAAAATAAAGTGTGCCACTCTGGCCCCAGGTAGCGCAGTTAGTTGGGCATTGTTCTATGCACTGTAGGGTTGCTGGTTTGATTCTAGTCAGGGCACATGCCCAGGTAGTGGGCTATATCTCTAGTAGGGCGTGTGCAGGAGGCAGACTATTGATGTTTCTCTCCCTCTCCCTTCCTTTTTCTCTCTCTAAAAATTAATAAATTATTCTTTAAAAAATAGTGTGCCTATTGAAGGGTCATAAGTGCTAAAATCTCAATTTACTTTATAATGAAAATGAAAATTTTAAGTTTAACGTTTTTTAAAATGTGGATTGATACTTGCATTCCCAAATGATTTGATGTCAGATGATTATATGTATCTACAGTATTCACATATCCTGAAGGAAGGGACAGTTTGACATTGGTATCTTTATGTGTTCATTTGTCCTCAGTGAACTGGGACATATCACATTTTAGTTGTGTCTGGTAAAGTGGATTTATGGATTCTATGATCTAATTTTTATGAATCCAGCCTTCAAAAAATAGACCAGTGGCTTATACAAAATCCTTTAAGGAGACCTTGGATTGAAAATAATACCAATATTATAAGTGAGCAATAATAAAATGACAGAGTTGTCATCTCTACTCCCAATTTGAGCTCTTTGTCAGCCATATTAGAATATAAGAGTAATAATCAGGACTGACAAAAAGTCAGCCACCAAACAAATCAAGACCATTTGAAATATAGATTTGTTTCCATAATTGTTAGTTACAAACCTTTCCCTAAGTCCCAATGTGCCTTGAAATTTTGCCTAGTAATACAATGGAACCATAATATTTAGCAAGAAATTTAAAAGTATTTTTCTTTTATCTGTATTTTATTTTTTCAAATTTTATATTTTGATATATGCTTTATAATACATATAATGATACAGTAGGTCTTATACATGATTTATCAATTTTATATGTCTATATACACATTATATTTACATACATTCTATATAAGAAAAGCCTAATATGCAAATTGGCCAAATGACAGAATACCTGGTGGAATGACCAGTTGCTATGACATGCATTGACCACCAGGGGCTGATGCTCAATGCAGGAGCTGCCCCCAGACTGAAGGCCCTAAGACAGCTAAGGCAGGTGCCAACAGGCCCTTCCCTACCCCAATTGCTCCACAAGTTGCCCTGCAGAGAGAGGTGACCTTGATGGTGGGGGCTTGGGCCAGCAAGTGGGTGGTACCAGACTGGCCAAGGCAGGTGCCAGTGGGGGGTCCCTCTGATTGCCCTACCAGTCACCCCATAGATTGGCCCTGATTACCAGCCAGGCCTAGGGATCCTACCCATGCACAAATTTTGTGCACAGGGCCTCTAGTATGTATATATTAAGTATGCTCAAACAATTTTAATTGATATAATTATGTAACACTAGAGGCCCGGTGCACGAAATTTATGCACAGGGAGGGTAGGGGGTGGGAGGTTGTCCCTCAGCCCAGCCTGCACCCTCTCCAATCTGGGATCCCTTGAGGGATGTTTAGGCCCAGTGAGATCGAGCCTAAATGGGCAGTGAGACATCCCTCTCACAATCCAGGACAGCTGGATCCCAACTACTTGCCTGCCTGTCTTCCTAATTACCTCTAATCCCTCTGCCTGCCGGCCTGGTCACCCCCTAACCACTCTCCTGCCAGCCTGATTGATGTCTAACTGCTCCCCTGCCAGCCTGTTTGCCCCCAACTTTCCTACTCTGCTGGCCTGATCACCCTTAACTGCCCTCCCCTGCAGGCTTGATTGCCCCAACTGCCTCTCCCTTCTGGCCATCTTGTGGTGGCCATCTGTGTCCTCATGGGGGCAGGATCTTTGACCACATGGGAGCAGCCATCTTGTGTGTTAGAGTGATGGTCAATCTGCATATTACTCTTTTATTAGACAGAGGCGTGGTGCATGGGCAGGAGCCAGCTGGTTTTCTCTGAAGGGTGTTCTGGATCAGGGTGGGGGTTCCTTTAGGGTGTGGGATGGCCTGGGCGAGGGGCCTATGGTAGTGTGCAGGCTGGCCATGCCCCCCAGTGGCCCAAGACCTTGGTATCTGGATTGATTTATGTTCTACAATTGAAACTTTATAGCCTGGAGCGGAGTCAAGCCTTCTGCTCACTCTGTGGTGTCAGCCATGTCTGTTTGGGTTTATTTACCTTCAATAATTGAAACTTTGTAGCCTTAAGTGGAGGCCTAGGCTGGCAAGGGCAGGCAGAAAGCTTGGCTTCCTCCATTTCTAGGAAAACCCAAGCCTCCCTCCTGCTCTCAGTGGCTGCAGCCATCTTGGTTGGAGTTTATTTGCATATTTGCTCCTGATTGGCTGATGTGTATGGCTTGTGGGCATGGCTTGTGGGTATATCAGAGGTGTGGTCAATTTGCATATTACTCTTTTATTATATAGGATGACTCCAAGATTCAAATAAACTTTATTTCTTGCATATGTCTAGACCTGGGTAGATTAGCCAAGTACAGCAAGGCTCTGCTTCATGCAGACATTTCAGAGAGGAAGGGTGAGGGGGAGAGAGAAGCATCAATGAGGAGAGAGAATAATTGATTGGCTGCCTCCTGCATGCCATCCACTGGGAATCAAGCCTGAAAACCCAGGCATGTGCCCAGACTGGGGGTCAAATCATGACTTCCTACTTCATAGGTTGATGCTCAACCACTGAGCCATACTGGCAAGTTGACCCTGGCTTCTTTCTTCTGCTGTCTCTATCTTGCATCCAGCTGGCAAATGAAAGAAGAGAATATGGAAGATTAGGCTTTTACAGGTCAGGGTTAGAAGTGGAAACATCATTTCTACCATATTCCACTTCTACCATATTCCCTTGGCTAGAGCAACTCAGTCATAAATTCCTGCCAACTGCAGGGAAGCTCAAAAGTATTGTCTAGATATGAATCCTCTATCTAAAGGGAAACTGTTTTGAGAACATTTGATCTACTACAGTAGAACTGTGATAATCTTGATTTTAAAAGTGTGGAGACTGCTTTGCTTTTAGAATCTTGTGGTTAGAATTTGATGTATTAGAGTTTATTCATCAATCCCACAGATGTCTATTGAGTAGTGTCTGTTAGGTGCCAGGCACTGTTTTGGGCTCCAGGAACATAGCAGTGAACAAAGCTTTCTTCTTCTCAGAAGCTTACATATGCCCTAAACAAGAGAGGCTCAACTGTGTCTCACACAGCAATGCAGGATAGAGAAAGGAGAAAGTAGTAAGAGGTGATGTTTGAGCAAATTATTTTTATTTCCCCCCCAAGTGGTTTAGAACCATAGACTCAAACAGATCTGGCTTTATATTCTGGTCTTGATGGTCACTTACTTGCCATGTGTTCTTTATCAAGTTATATAACCTGTCATATAACATTTCTGCCCTCCCCTCCCCTCCCCTCCCCTCCCTTCCCCTCCCCTTCCCTGTCAAGCCTTAGTTTCTTGCTTTATAATGGGGGTAATGATAATGGCTAGCATGTAGGATGTTCTGATCAGTAAATAAGAGAATAAACACAAGCACTTTTTACAGTATCCAAACAAAATGTAAGCTCTTAATAAATGGTGGCTGTGTTAGTATCACCAATAAAAATTAATAACAATTATTAGGAAGGATAATGCTGTTACCCATGCAGGTTACCTAGATTAATGATTTGCCAGAACAAGTTAAATCTGAGAGAACTTACTCCTTTTGCCACCCAACTGCTTATCAGGTCATTCTTGTGTTTAATATGTAATGTTTTTAATTAAAGTGCATATTTAACAATAATTATATGTTTAAAATCAATTCCCACCTGTTGTTGAAAATATTGAAACTATAACAAAACATTAGAAAACTGGTAATTACCCACAATCCTATTTTATACACACCACTTTTATCATGTTGGTGTATTTCCTTCCTTTTTTTTCCTATGCTGGCTCAAGTTGGAAGCAACACAAAGTGATATCCTCAACTTGGCACCAGTGATTCAGGATCCAAAATCAAAGCCATTCCTCCCCACCATAGTTCTTTAGAGAAGAGGTTCTTTGCAGCAGCAGGGACAGCTCTTCACCCCAGGAGGCCCCTTGCCACTGTGATGATCATTCCTGATGCTCTCTGACTGTACAATTTCATCTCCTTTATTTGAAATGTGGATACTTCTCTTCTTTGAATACTAACCAGCATTTTCCTTTATATTGCTTCTCTGCATTTCTGGGCAATTGGTGGAACCAGTTGTACTTATAAAAATATGCATGCATATGCCAAAAATTATATGTAGTTTCATGACCTTTTCTTGCTTAATCTATGGCAGTCTAAGATTTACCTTGGCTCTCAGAAGTTACCAATCTCCATGGATTAAATAAAACCAATCAATAAATCAATGCCTCTATATCCCTTGAAGAATGACCAGATCTAGTACTTAAGATATTCTAGAAGTCACCTGACTATCATCCCCCAGTGTTACTGAATGTATGCTTACAATCTCAATCCACAATCTGTAATTTATCTCGGCTTCAGCTACTCTGTACTGACCCATGTGTGCAGTTCTTTCATTTACATGCCATTGTCTCTTAAGAGAAACAGACCAGAGAATAGAGGATTTGGTTCAGTTGAAATAAAACCTGCCTTAGGGAAGGGTTTTTCTTTCTTTCTCCCTTTCTCCCTTTCTTTCTTTCTTTCTTTCTTTCTTTCTTTCTTTCTTTCTTTCTTTCTTTCTTTCTTTCTTTTTTCTTTCTCCTTTTCTTTCTTTCTCCTTTTCTTTCTTCCTTCATCCCTCCCTCCCTCCCTCCCTCCCTCCCTTCCTTCCTTTCTTCCTTCCTTCCTTCCTTTCTCCCCTCCCCTCCCCTCCCTTGCCCTCCCCTTCCTTCCTTCCCTTCCCTTTTCTTCCCCTCCCCTCCTCTCCCTTTCCCTCCCCTCCTCTCCCCTTCCCTTCCCTTCTCTTCTCTTTCCTTTCCTTCCCATCTTCTCTCCTCCCTCCCTCCCTCCCTCCCTCCCTCCCTCCCTCCCTTCCTTCCTTCCTTCCTTCCTTCCTTCCTTCCTTCCTTCCTTCCTTCCTTCCTTCCTTCCTTTCTCCCCTCCCCTCCCCTCCCTTGCCCTCCCCTTCCTTCCTTCCCTTCCCTTTTCTTCCCCTCCCCTCCTCTCCCTTTCCCTCCCCTCCTCTCCCCTTCCCTTCCCTTCTCTTCTCTTTCCTTTCCATCTTCTCTCCTCCCTCCCTCCCTCCCTCCCTCCCTCCCTCCCTCCCTCCCTCCCTCCCTCCCTCCCTCCCTCCCTCCCTCCTTCCTTCCTTCCTTCCTTCCTTCCTTCCTTCCTTCCTTCCTTCCTTCCTTCCTTCCTTCCTTCCTTCCTTCCTTCCTTCCTTCCTAGCAATAAGCTGGCAAATGTGCATTTGGAACTCCTTGACATTTTTTCTGACTCTGGTCCTGATTTAATTTAAATTTACCCTCTCCAAGCCCATATTTACTTTCGCCTCTCACAGGCTTTCTTCCCAGGTCTAGATAATGCAAATTGACAATATAAACAAAGCTGTGAGGTAGGCTTTCAACAAAAGTCTGGGGAATGATTTGAAAACGTCTTGTAAGTACCTATTGCTTACAAACAACTGATACGTTAATTATAAGCTTCTCGAGTCTATTTATTGAAGCTGGTACTCTAAACATTTTACTAGTGCTTTGGCAGTTTTAGCTATGGGAAAGTAAGAGAATGACCATTTAAGACACCATTATTTAGTCTTTTTACTAAATTAGGCTGGCCTTCCTTATCCGATTAAGGATACTTGAGGATTTTATAATTGGACAGGTGAAGTGAAACATGTTTTACACAGGGAAAAATTCAAGAGTACTTAGGGAACAATGTAGAAAATAACATCGTTACCGGAGTGCGGAGCGTGGGAATCCTGTGAGCCCAGCCCCAGTTTTCCACCAGAGGTGTCTGGAATTAAACGCTGATGCTCTGGTGGGACTTTGTTTCCATGCCATTCACATGCTTTCTCAAATAGGATGAACACATTGGAGATGTAAAAATGCCTTCAGCTATGGATTTAGACAATATTGATTCCTTATGAGTTCCCAAGCTCCTAAGAATAGATTTCTGAGGTTTGAGGGAGTCCTAAGAAAAACTTGTGATCTGGTCAAGAAAGTTTACATCTCAACATCTAGACCTCATAGTTGAGCTATAGATTGGGGCAGGGTGAGAGTGAAAATTTTGTCCATGTTATACAAATAACTTCTTACTTGCTGATTGCCCAGGTTGGCCCAGCACTACAGGTGAAAAGAAATACTCACTGAACTGGGAGTTGAAGGATCCAGCTTGGTTCTGCAGGTTCTGGGTCCCTCCATTAATCAATTTATCTTCTGCGCATCTAAATTTGCCCAGCTGTGAAATATAATTGATAAAATTCACTCTGCATCCCTACTTTAGAGATGAGGAAACTGAAGCTCAGGGAGGCTGAATCATGCATCAGACATCACACAGCTGTTAAATAGCAGAACTACCAGATACAACAGTACTTTGTTGATAAAAGTTCATGCAACAAGAAATGCTACTGTTATATGTGTGAAGCAGTATTTAGACTCTTCATTTAGACTAGACTTTTAAAAAATATATTTTATTGATTTTTTACAGAGAGGAAGGGAGAGGGATAGAGAGTTAGAAACATCGATGAGAAAGAAACGTCGATCAGCTGCCTCCTGCACACTCCCCACTGAGGATGTGCCCACAACCAAGGCACATGCCCCTGACCAGAATTGAACCCGGGACCTTTCAGTCCACAGGCCAAAGCTCTCTCCACTGAGCCAAACTGGTCAGGGTGACTAGACTTTTTTATATGTGACCTCACCTGCTTTTGGAGATTTGTTTTCTGTTTCCCAGTAGTTGCTCATATCCTTTTAGTTTTCCCCATCCTCTTTTAGCTTCCATCATTTTACTCCCTTACCTGGCCTCTCTTGGATTTGCTGCTTTGGGCAGTTTTTCTTTTCTAATGCTTTCAGATGGTAAGTGTATTAACAACCAAGGTGGACCATTTGCATTTGAACAGGTATATATTGGCAATGCTTTGATCCAGAGTCCAACACAGAGCTGTGTGTGTTGGAGAAGCCAAGAATTTTTTTTTTTTTTGGCTTTCGTCTATGTCTATAAGCTAGCAAAGCTTCCGTTAGAGAAAGTTGTCTCCCATTGCTGTAGGGTTTAGTTACATGTAATTGATGATGTTATAGGACTAGTTTAAAGAAAAACGATGTGAAAGCCAAAGCCAAAGACACTGTTAAAAGGATGAGGCTCAATACTTCCAATTAGCAAATGTTAAGCACTAATTGGAGAGGGATTCTATAATCATTATCCTAGTTTTTTTTTTTAAAGTTCACCCTGTGAATCTGCTCTTGTTAAATATATCACTGAAAAAAGCAAATTAGTGTATTTTAGGTCATATTTTTCTCCTCTCACTGCTCATTTGTCACCAATCCAGGCCATGCTACTTTTTAAAAATATATTTTATTGATTTTTTACAGAGAGGAAGGGAGAGGGATAGAAAGTCAGAAACACTGATGAGAGAGAAACATCGATCAGCTGCTTCCTGCACACCCCTTACTGGGGATGTGCCCGCAACTAAGGTACATGCCCTTGACCGGAATCGAACCTGGGACCTTTCAATCCACAGGCTAACGCTCTATCTACTGAGCCAAACCTGTTTCGGCCCATGCTACTTTCTGATCTGTTGTAGCTACTCACACCTCTCCACCCACAATTTCAATGAAGAGGTCATGCCATTATCGTGACCATCTCTCCTGGTCTCCTGAAGAATTTCCTTGTCTCCAGTCCCTCCTGGCTCTAATCATTTCATCATAGTGATCTGGACTCTAAACTGAGTTTTCTGGTATCAACTATTGACATCCACCCAACATAGTCCATTCCAGCCACACAGAACTTTCTGATTTTATTAGTACACTTTTTTTGTGTACTGTACATAATGTTCTTCCTTTACTTCTCTCTTTTGTAGCCACTTCCTCATCTTTCTAGTTGTTTCTTAAATGTTATCTGTTTGGAATTATTTCCCTGAAATAATTACAATACAATAATTACACTGTATTGTAATCATTTGCTTTATTTTATTCACCTCTAGTTTTCCCTAGTACTTATGATAATCCTAATAAAAAAAAAACCAGTGTGTAGTGAATGAATAAATAAATGAGTAAATAAATGAGTTTATGAACAAATCTTGACTTTACACCATCCCCATACTTTGAGCAATGTCAATTGCCATACTAAATTCAAAGTCTATATATAATCTATAGACAAGAAGAGGAAAGTAATGGTAAGAGAGAATCACTGGTCTACCATTATTATCTATAGATGTTTAATGTTGGACTTAACTTTAAACTCTGAAAATAGTGCTTACAAGCCCAAAAATAAAGGTCTTGATGGATAAAGCTCCTTTTACATTGTGTTGTAAAGAATGGAAAGAATATCAGTTGATAAAATAATTAATCCAGGAAATTACAGAGTATCCACTTTTGATATGAGTATGAAAAAGTAGACTACCCTGATTCTCAAAGAGTTTACACTCCACCTGGGAAGTCAGAATTACAAAAATGACTAACCTTTTCATAGTGCTTAGTATGATTCAGGTATTTGTTATAATTATGTTAACACATTTGATCCTCAGTGAAACCATGGAAGATAGGCACTAGCATTGTGCCCCATTTTATAGAAAATAGAGGCAGAGTAATTGATTTGCCTAATGTCATGGGAAGTGATGACAAGGCCTTCTGGCTTCAGTGTCTGTCTCTTAATCAATACTGTGACATACACATAGCGATATAGTTATAACCTACAGCATTGCACAACAGTATGAGAGAGTGTGGCATAAAAGAAAGCCTGATTTCTACGTCACCCATCCTGGATTTGATTTCTGATTTTATAACTTGCAGGATATTGGTGCTGTGTATGTTATTAGAGTTGATTTTTATGAGATCATCTGAAAATTAAGGATATAAGGTATGTTGAAAACATTGTGCACAGCTACTTAGTTGGTATTCACATAGTTACTTTAAACTGTTTCCTCTCAATGAGCAGTTCTGTTCCCTTGGCCCTTGAATAAAATTAGGTAAAATATAAGTGTTATAAAAAATAAATGGCAGTGTATCATAATGCAGAATACATTAGAAGAGGCCAGTTGGAATGATTAGAGCAGGAAGCTTAGGTAGAATAATGAATTAATTCTCTGTTAATGCACCAAAGGTTCCATCAAATATTCATGATGTCACCATGGCTCTGGACTTTCTGCAAAGGAAGTGTCTAAACAGACATACAGTCTCAAGACCCAGAAACCCTGAAACTTACCATTCAAGTACCTTGGGTATATTAAACATCAGAGGTCAGGGATGCCAAGTCCAAAGAAAAAGGGAGTCTTTCACAGTGGAGACGTGTGTTTGTCTGAGGTCAGTAGGTTGGGAGCAGAAGGGCTGACATGGGGAGGGTGCAGCAACCTCAGGCACTTAGCCATGAGGTAGATGTCACATACACTACATCAGCAGCCCACAGGAATGGTCTTTTATTTGGTCCTTAATGTCCTATTTTTGCTCTGATAAGTAGATATCCCACTTGTGTGGAGAGATCTTAATGCCAAACAGTTTGTTTAAAACATATAAACATTACCAGAAATCTGTAAACCAGGGACAAAGCCATATGGTTGTGTATCCTTTCTGCAATGCCTGCGAATCACCGCTGATTATGGAGAAAGCACATCTATTGTGTATCTTCTGGATGGAACAGAGATAAAAAAGTGCCCATTCTTCCCTCCATGGGGTGATTTAATGGAAAAAGAAGGATGTGTCGGGGTTGGAGTGGAAGGAGGAAACAGTGGTGTGATGGAAATGAGAGGAGAAAGAGGGTAATAGGTGCCATCTGCACAGGACATGGAGCCCTCCTGAATTCCTGGAAGAACCACTGACATGGGCTTCAGAAGGAAGATGGGAGAACTCATTAGCCACCTTTCTATATCATCACTGTGGGAGGAGAACTATCTCAATGTTACAGACTTTTAGCTGGATCTGAAGGGGACTGCTCACTTGACCTACCAGCATAATGTTTTTTTAAATGTTGGCTTTGAAGATGTGCCTACTTTTATTCAGTGTTAGGAATGGAGTTGTCGAGCTTTTATGGTTTATTTGAAAAATAGAAGATGGACAGGTTGAAATCCACATAAGCATGAGAATGGATTGTAAACATTGATCTCTATTGAGTTCCAAGGCTTCCCACATATTGAATCATATTTAGCTACAGTGAGCACTGGAATTATAAAATAATACTGTAAGTATTAGATCTAGGTACCTTGGAGTCTTTGATAACATAACAGGTTAGAGAAATAACCACTAAAGTGCTGTAGGTTGAGCCAGAAGTAAATTTCCTAAGGGGGGCTTTGCCTGTAAGGAAATCTTTGGTAAAATTGGAAAGCTTTGTTAATCAGTGGTTGTTAAAAGTAAGGGTTAGTGAAAGCTTATCAAATTATAACTAGGAGTTTTTAGTTCTTTAAACATTGTCTACATTGTTCTTAAAAAATGTCATGTAACACAGTTCATAATTATCTTTAATGCTTTAAAAAATCCATGTTGACTGAAAAACATGATTTCTATACAAATGTGCTATAACCAGTATAATGTTATAAGATGCTTATTCAAGATCCATTCTATAATCATAGTCACTGCCAATTAGTAGTTGCTCAAATCAAAGTGATAGTGTCTATGAGGAAACAGCCTTAAACACACTAGTCATTTAAATCTCTAGACCATATTGAGATAATATCTTTATTTTTAAAATGTTTCCTAACCTGGTTTCTAAATAAATCTAGCTGTTCCTGAGTTGCAATTGTAACATACTCTTTTGTGTGTGTGTGTGTGTGTGTAACATACTCTTAAGTAAAAATAAAATATTTCACATTTCATATTAGCAGGGACTTAAACCTCTTTGATAGATTTACATTTCCTAAGCTCCCTATAATTAATCATCTTAAACTAAGCCTCAACGTCAGTAATACTGTGGATGGTGACTCTGGGAGTTGTGGAAAGTGAAAGCTCAGCTCTGTCTCCCTTAAATGTTAGAATTGTGGGATTGGAAAAGGGCTTTGGAAGTTACCCAGTCAAAATGCCCAAATGGAGGTCAGATTTCTTTTACAAATGGCCCTGAAAATGGTTATCTGGTTCAGCTTAACCAGTTTCAGGGAGTAGGAACTCACTGTATTTCACTGTTGAAGAATTTCTAGTTATTAGAAAATTCTTCTTTTTTAGTTGGGCAAATTTGCCTTTTTGCAAGCTAACTATAAGGGTGCCATTTGGGAATGACACAGTATCTACTTCCCCTCCCAATAAAAAAAATCCTTAAATATTTAAGAGAGTGATCATCCCATCTATTAATATCTTCTATTGTCAGATCTCTCAGTTGTTCAGCATTTTCATGATTATATATGTTTCACCATCATATGCTGGACACTTTCTAATTTGTTATAATTAAGATGTTTCAGGACATGATGCATCCATTCATTACATGGGTATTAAGCTCCTATTATGTGCCAGAAAGTGGGGATACAATGATAAATAAGACAAAGTCTTTGTCAAAAGATATGGACAATAAACAAGTAAACAGATTAATATATAATATGTTTTTAGGTAATATTAAGTGCTGTGAAAAATATTGTAAAGGATAGAAAGTGTTGGCAATAGAGAAGGGCTATGTTAAATAGATAGTCAGGGAAGATCTCTCTGAGTGGCATTTGACCTGAGACCTGATGTACTAATATATGTAGTAGTCTTGAGGAAGAACATTCTAGGTGGAGAAACAGCAATTATAATGGCTATGTGGTGGGAATGATGTGACAGGACTTTACTAATGGATGGGTTTTCATAGCTTTCCCCCCTTCCCTTGACTGAAGTTAAGTCTACTTACTTCAGTCTCTTACAAATTCTGCTTTCCTCCTGTTCAACTTCTCCATCCTTGATGCACATATGTATATATATATAAACTTATACACACACATTCTCCTAAAGATAATATCATCTCTGCTAAGTCAGTTCTTAGGAATTTTGTGATACAGAATTAAGAGGTTTAAGAGAGAGAGAGTGAGAGAGAATTAGTGGCAAGAGGAAAAGGGGTATGCTTAGCCAGGAAGGCATCATTGGAAGTAGCAAAGTTAAATTCTTACAAAGGCTAAGAATGACAAATTAGTGATGAAAGTTGGGTGTAATGCCATGAAGAGTTGTGGCTTCAATTGTGGCATACAACAAATAAACAAGTCAGCTCCTACTCAGCTAGAGAATATTGTTGGAATGCATAATGCAAACCCAGTAATGCCATATGTCCCAATATTTCAAGAACAGTAACAGATCTGTTTTTATATGAGATTTTCTAATTTTAAAAACACTGTCATAGCAACTTCTACTTTTGGGAAGATGGGGTAGACAAAGTTGTTCCTATTTTATCCATTAAGTATAACTAAATTTGCCCTTTTCTCTCCATCTTTCAGAGTTTTTTATTTTTTATGAAAACTCTGAAAGATGGAGAGAAAAGGGCAAATTAACCAAGGGCATTGGGACCCAAAGAAATATGCTATGGTAAGTTGTCTGCATTATCTTTTGCCTTCTGTATTCCTGATTAGGTGCTAAAGAAATCGAAAAGCTGGAAACACAAATGGACATAGACAAAAAAGCCCCAATAAAATGTACTCTCTCTAGCCCTGAAATAGGGAAGAGGTAAGACAGAAAATTTTATAAATATCTGCTTTAGTCCAGCCATATAATCCATAAATGTTTAAGACAATCCTATATAATAAAAGAGAAACATGCAAATTTGACCGTACCTTTGCTCTTCATTGGCTATGCTATCAGCCAATCAGGAGCGGGGGCAGGGCCAAGTGGCACAAGCACTGGGCCCTGGGTGTGGAGATGAAACAGTGGTAGTGGCCTCGAGCCCCCAGCCCCCGGGCTCTGTGAGGGGAAGCTGTGGCAGCATCAGTGGTGGTGGTGGCAGCAGGGAGCGTCTGACCTCGGGCGCTGTGAGTGGAAGTGGTGGCAAGTGCCCAGCCCCCAGGGCCAGGTGGTCGTAGGCAGCCGGTCGCTGAGCAGGGTGATGCCTTGGGCAGGCTGGGGGTGAGCCATCAGTTGGACATCCTCTGAGGGCTCCCAGTATGTGAGAGGGGGCAGGTTGGATTGAGGGACCACTCACCACCAGTGCATGAATTTAGTGCACTGGGCCCCTCGTTATATAATAAAATGGAGGGTAAAGGAATGTAACATTTCTATACCTCATTTGAACTGGTAAAATAAAGATACTAGTAGATTGTGATTATATATATATATATATATATATATATATATATATATATATATATAATGTAATACTTAGAGCAACCACTTTAAAAAGCTACACAAAGAGGTATACTTCAAAACTGTATAGGTAAATCAAAATATAATTTAAAAAATTTTCAAATCAACATGAAGGCAGGAAATAGATAAAAGAAATAGAACACAGAAAAACAACAAAATGATAGACTTAAGCTTTAATGTATCAATAATTACATTAAATGTAAATGGTCTAACTTCAACAAATTAAATGAAAAGATTGGCAGGAGGGCTTAAAAATATGATTCAACTATATACTATCTATAAGAAACTCATTTTCAGTATAATAACATAGGCAGAATGAAAGCAAAATGATGACAACAGAAATATCAGGCCAACATTAATGGAAATAAAGTAGGAATGGCTATATGAACATAAGATAAACTAGATTTCAGAGCAAAGACTATTACCAGAGACAAAGAGGGACATTATTTAATAATGAGAGAATCAATGCACAAAGACAAACAATGCTAAATGGGTATGTACTACAAAACAGGGGGCGGGGGCAAAATATGTGAAGTAAAAACTGATAGAACTGAAAGGAGAAATACACAACCCCACAATTATAATTGGAAATTTTACACTCTTCTCAACAAGTTTATAGACAAACCTTATAGAAGATCAGCAAGGATATATGTATTCATTTGCTAGAGTTGCCATGACAAAATACCACATACTGGATGGCTTAAACAACAAACTTATTTTCTCACAGTTCTGGAGGCTGGAAGTCAAAGATCAAGGTGTCAGCAGGTTTTGTTTCTCCTGAGGCCTCTCTCCTTGTCTTTCAGGTGGCTGCCTTTAGGTCCTCACATGGCCTTTCTTCCATGTTTGCCCACATCACTAGAGTGCTTTCCTCATATAAAGATACTGATCCTATTGGATTAGGGCCCACTCTTATGACTTTTATTAATCTTAATTACCTATTAAAGGTCCTGTCTCCAAATATAGTTACATTTACAAGTAAGGACTGGAACATATACATTTTGGGGGGAGGGGGCAGAATTTATTTCATAACAATATAGAAGAACTCATCACCAGCTAGCAGGATCTAAATGACATTTATAGAAAACTGGATCCAACAAGAGCAGAAAGCACATTTTTCAAGTGTTCACAGACCATATACCAAGATAAACTACATCTGGGGCCATAAAACAAACCTCAGAAAATTTAAAATAATTGAAATAATACAGAGTGTTTTCCTACCAAAATGGAATCAAACTAGAAATCAATAACAGAAAGAGAAGAAATTCTTCAAATACTTGTAAGCTAAACAAGAAACTTCTAAACCCATGACTCAGAGGATGTTTTAAGAAATCAAATAATACTAGTACATTAAACTGAATAGAAATAAAAATAGAATACATTAAAATTTCTGGGACCCAGACAAAGCAATGCTGAGTAAACAGGCATAAGAAACAAAAGAATAAAGAGTAGAGCAAAATTTGTAAAATCAAAAACAAAAAAAGCAAGTTAGAAAATAAAAAAATCAAGAAATGGTTCCTTGAAAATGTCAATAACATCAACAAGCCTATCACTTTAATGATAAAGGAGACTCAAATTTGTCTATATCTATATCAAAAATAAAATAGAGATATCTGCACTATAGACAACAAAAGGTAATAAGGAAAGTACAAATCAAACCTACACATACAAATTTGACAACTTAGAAAATATGACCACTTTCTGGACAATCTACCATAACTTAACTAATATGAAATAGATAATATAGATAGACATATAACTATTAAGGAAATTTAATCCATAATTTAAAAACTCCCCGAAAAGAAATTTTCAGGTTTAAATAGTTGCATTGGAGAGTACTAACAAATGAAGCATTAATACTAACTGTATACACTCTCTTCTAGAAAATAGAAAAGGAAAGATCACTTTCTAATTTACTTTATGATTTAGTATCATATTTTTCATGCTTATGAAGACAGAAATCTTTAAATGTTAGCAATTCAGCAGTATATAGAAATAATTATATACTATGAAGCAAGGAATACAAGGCTGACTTAATATCGGAAAATCAACCAATGTAATCTATATTAACAAGCTAAAGGATAAAAATCACATGATCATATAAATTGGTGCAGAAAAAGTACTTGATAAAATTTAACTCCTATTCATGATTAAGACTATCAGAAAAATAGAAATAGAGTGGAACTTTCTCAGCTGGACAGAGAGCTTCTGCCAAACATCTAAAGCTAACGTTTCAATGGTGAACAGCTGAATGCTTTATCCAAGATCAGGAACAAGCCAAGACATCTGCTCTCACTTCTTTTATTCATATAGTGCTGGAAAGTCTAGCCAATGGAGTAAGGCAAGAAAGGAATTAAAAGGACTTTAAACTGGAAAGGAAGAAATCAGACTGTTCCTATTTGCAGTCGACATAATTGTCTATGTAGAAAATACCACCAAATCCACAAAAAACTTCTTGTGGGAAACTGAGTAAAGAACACTTGGGATTAGTACATATTATTTTTTACAACACACATGTAAATGTGTAATTATCTCAAAAAGGTGTAATTAAAAATTACTGTTGGCCCATCATTACATATTGTCTGTTTACTAACTTTGCATCCTTTAACCACAGGCAGGTTAACAGAGTGGTGAAGAAAAGTATTGGGTAACCTAGAGAGGGAAAGATTTGTGAACTGGTAAACAGAAATACTCCAAAACAGCCAAAGACATATAAAAGTGGATAGAAAAGAGGGTATTTGCCCGGCCAGCATGGTTCAGTGGTTGAATGTTCACTTATGAATCAGAAGGTCACGGTTTGATTCCTGATCAGGGCACATGCCCAGGTTGTGGGCTCCATCCCTGGTGTGGAACATGCAGGAGGCAACCAATCATTGATTCTCTCTCATTAATGATATTTCTATCTCCTCTTCCTTCCTCTCAGAAATAAATGAAAATATTTTTAAAAAGAAAAGATATTTGTTAGTGATATAGTTTGTCCTGTATTTGGGGACCTTTCTTGTTTTCCAGAACTTTAGGGAAAGACATTAATCAATGTATTTCTTTAACTGTGATATTGTAACAAGACTGAGCCATGTGTGACCTAGCTTTTTAAGGTTTACAAGTCAATGATGGAAAGTTTTGGGGATATAATTAATCATGGGAATAGCCTCAAATATGTGTAAATAGATAGGAGATCAAGGAGAAATGGCCAAATGCCCATATGCCAGCAGGAGTGGACATTGCTTGACTAGCAGACCCTGGCTACCATTTTCTATTGGCATGTGGTCATGCTTATTGGTTTTTTTTCCTGGTAAGGACAAATTTTCTTCTGGGTAGGTGCCATTACCTCTCCTTTTTTCCAATTTGTACCTAGAATTCTATGATAACAGTGCTCAGGATACATATAGAGACATTGTCTTCTGGGGCCTTTGAGGCTGGATGGAGAGGGATTTAATGAGATCCTGCAAGGTCTGGATGACCTCTCTGACCTAAGAGCACACTGCAGAGGGGGATGGGAGGGTCCTATCTCTCCTCTCTCCATCTGCTAATCATGATCCATCCAGGTTTTCACGTGCCATTTAAGCCACTGACTGCTGGTTCTGGGCAGAGGGAAAATGAGCTCAGGTGCATAGAATTGAAAGGTAATGAGAATGATTAATCAAATTCCTTCCAGTAAAGTGTGCCATGTGCCAGACTCTGTCCTGGATAACTCTCCTACATGTGAATCCGGGGCCAGGCTTCACCCTCAGGTGTCTGGTATCTGAGAGCAGACATCTGTGCTTGGAGCAAACGAAGGGTGACTGGAGGCCACTTCTGGCATGGTGTCTTTGCTTCATCGCGCTGCTCTGCCGAGGTTTGTTCACAATCTCCTCCGGCCATGCTCATTTAGTTATGGAAACAGGGAGAACATGAGCAATGGGAAATGTAGTTAGCTGTTGGGGCAAGATGGCCCTGGTGGTGAGCCTTCTGCCCAGTGGAAAGCCCTTTGTGGGAACTAGAAAAAGCTCCATGTGGTTTAAAATCAGTGTAGAGAAATCACTGGAGAACAAATGATTCTGCTGTTGTCATATTTATCTATCTAATTATATCTGTCTATCTAATCTAATTTTAGATAAACAGGAATGAGCTGATCATAGAGGATCTAGGTATTGAACTTTTAGGATTTCTTGATGAGGTCTCTACAGCAGGTGTAATAGTATCTTTTAGGGGATAACTTTTAATCTACAAGATAAAATAAGATCTGGAAGGAGAAATAAATTTATTAAATCTCTTCACTTTGAGGTGAGAAGTATTTTTAGTTCTGTTTCTGACTCTGCAACTAATGAATTAGTTATTTTGGGGGGTAATTTTCCTCACCAGCAAAACAGACATGATGGAATGTTGGACAATCACCTCCCTCAAATGACAAATATCCACTATGCTCTGATATTTTCATTAGCTGTGTGACTATGGAAAGTCATTTCATATTCCTGACCCTCAGTTTATTAATATGTAACATCAAAGCTCTGGACCATATCAGCAATTTTCAACTTTTTTTTCTTAAAGAGTTGATCAGTTTTATCAAATGAAATTTCACCTTGTCCTGGCTGATGTCATTCAGTAGTTAGAGCATTGTCCCGCACACTGGAGGGTTTGATTTCCAGTCAAGGTTATGTACCTTGATTGCAAGTTGGATCCCCAGCTCCCTTTGGGGAGTGTGCAGGCGGCAATCAATGTGTCTCTCTCACATCGATGTTTCTCTCTCTCTCCCTTCTCTTTCCCTCTCTCTTCCTCTCTCCCTCATTCCCTTTTTCTTTCTCTCTCCCTCTTTCTCTCTCTTCCTCTCACTTTTCCTCTCTCCCACTTGCCTCCTTCCACTCTTTAGAAATATCATTAAAAATATCATCAGGTGAGGATTAACAACAACAACAAAAAAAGATTTTCATCTTGACACGCAAGATATGTAACATGCAAAATTCTACCTGCTCTGGTTGGGGTAGGGGACGAGGGTGGATGGAAAGAACTTTGCTCAGCCTCCTCATTCCCTATCCTCCATTTCTCTACCCTGCTACAGTCTCCCCAAGCCTTGAAAACGCCTGGGGCTACTTTAAGGATCCCCCAGAGCTCCATGGAACACAATTTAAAAATTTGTGGATTCTGCAACTGCTCAGGTCTCTTTCAAATGTAACATTTGGTGATTCAGTAAGTCCAGGATTTAGAATGCTGCTAATATTTACCTATATTTGTTAGCACCTACTCTTTGAGAGAGGGGTAAGACTTTGGTTTCTTAGGTCAGCATTTAGCAAATTAGGCAGTTTGGTTAAACTTGATTTTCTTCCATTTTGAAAAAATTTAAACCAGGGAAAAACATTATGAAAGCCCCAATATTTATTGTATTTACTTGTTATATTTTATGACCCAAATGGTTGTCCCATATGTGAACTGACAGGAGGAATCTGCTAAAGACCCGAAGAGAAATTTGGACTTCCTCCCTAAAAAAACACAATACTTTACATATACTATATTTTCATTCACACACCGAAAAACCAACCAACCAACTAACCAACAAACACACACACACACACAAAAAAAAACAATAGAAGTAAAGGAAAGAAAGCAAAATGCTAATAGGAGATACTTTTAGATATTAGGATTAAAGGTGATTTTGAATTTTCCTTGTCCCTAATTTATGAACTTTAAGCAACACTTGTATATAACTTTTCTAATAATAAAAGTTATTAAAAATTAACACATTTTCATTTAAAAGTGATTAAGTTAATTAAAAAGATTATCAACTCAGCACAAAAATGGAAATTAATAAATGCTAAAAAATAGCATTTTTTGACTCTGAACTCAATGAGTCAGCACAGTTAATAGATGTAAGAACCCACACTTCATCTTACCTCCTTTTATGGTGAATGTGCCTCATTCCTCTAGAGACAGAAGACCAGTGATTGGGGAAACTTGTGGATGAGGCGGCGGGCGGCTGCTCTGGTTACCACACAGAAAAGGACTCACCATTTTGGATCTAATGTCTGGCTTGCTGCAGATGTCTGTCTAGATCAGTGGCAGATTCAGCTTAGATATCTAAGAAGCAATCTCCTTATTTCTTGGTACTCTATCCTAAACTGTCTTGTAAGACCTAGAAGGTCCAATATTCTTCATCCCTTCCATTTACTGTAGTCTTGACCTAATGACAGCCACATGGAGCACTTGAAAAATGCTGTGAGATCCCAAGGTCAAGGATAAGTCTTAAGGACTCTCTGTGACAATCATTAAAACCCACCTGGACCTTTAGCTCCTGTGAAAATCAAGCTGGAGGGGAGAACAAATGAAGAAAATTCCTCCGCATTTTATTTATTTTTCTCCTTTATAGAGAACTCTAAGGTAATTAGGCTTAACTTCATAAAGCAAAGAGAAAAAAAGTCCCATTTTCAGTATCTGACTGTCCTTAAATAGAGATAAGAAAATAATAGATGGATAGATAGATGGGGTAAAAAGAAACAGTTATAGTAGTCAGATCTGTATTCAGTTTATGATACTGGATTTTCAGAGTTATTTGGGTATTTTGCCTTAAAACTGCATCTTTCTCCCTCTTTATCTTTTTTCTATAGATTAAAAGAAGGTAGATAAAGGCAAAGAAAAATCATTTTTAAGGGTGGCTTTCCACAGTTGTTCCATTGGTCTGAGTGGTCATTGCTTCAAACTAGTCACATGCAACTGGCTTCTTTGTGGCCCCTGTGATGAATGTGTGGCTGTAGGTAGAAGGAAGCATGGGAAGGGGGGAGAGTGCAGCCTAGAGTACCTCACCCAGGAAACTAGAAGTCATATTATTTTTCCATTAGTGTAATGTCAGATCTCATGTTTCTGCCTAGCATGACAATGCCTTATGCTTAGTTAAAAAACACATTTGTGCTTGACTTATGCAATCCTCACCTACAAGGTAGAAATGGCTATCGCAAACTGCATCTCACGAGCCACATGCAGCTCTTTGGCCCCTTGAGTGTGGCTCTTCCACAAAATACCACGGCTGGGGCTAGTCTCTTTTGAAGAAGAGGCATTAGAAGAAGTTCAAGTTTTAAAAACTTGGCTCTCAAAAGAAATTTCAAATGTTGTACTGTTGATATTTGGCTCTGTTGACTAATGAGTTTGCCGACCACTGGGCTAGACTATGGAAGTGACCAATGTCACGAAGATAATATGTGACAGAGCCAGAACTTGAATCCTGGACTTTGGATTCTAAAAAAGTGCTCCACTAGCCAGTCTGGCTTAGTGGATAGAGCATCAGCTTGCAGACCGAAGTTTACCAGGTTTAATTCCAGTCAAGGGCTCATACCTCAGTTGCAGGCTCCTCGCCAGCCTCTTCCCAGTCAGGGTTTGTGCAGGAGGCCACCAATCCATATGTTTCTCTCACATCGATATTTCTCTCTGTCTTTCCCTCTCTCTCTTATTCTTTCTAAAAAACAATGAAAAAATATAATTGGGTGAGGATTAAAAATAATAACAATAAAAACAGTGCTGTATTTGCTATACCCCTTAGCCATGATGAATGGATTATACCTTATCTCATTTTGAGAGTTCTCTGCCATGCTCACTCCAGATTATCAGTAGCGATGCAGTCCTTTATGTATAATAAATGCCAATACTAAAAGAAATAATTTTCTTACTTTGGAGAATGTCACTTATTCTCATCAAATAAGACACAAAATTAACTGATTTCATTGGGGTTAGCTTCATGAATTTCTTGTGAAGTTATGCTAGGAGTGAGGTTATAGGACAGAAGATGATTTTGACTTTCTAGTAGAAAAAATACTCAGCTGGAAGACCTCACATGACCTTGCAGTGACCTTAAGTAAATGACTTAGTCTCTTAGAATGTTTTCTTTCCAGAAAGAGACTACCTACCCTTCATTCTTTGTGGGGTTATACTTTCTATTTTAAAGTAGTCCCCTGTTATATGTGGTTTTGATTTCCCATGGTTTCAGTTACCTGCGATCAACTACAGTATAAAAATATTAAATGAAAAATTCTACAAATAATTCATAAATTTTAAATTGCATGCCATTCTGAGTAGTGTGATGGAAATCTTGTGTGTTTTTGCTTCATCCTTTTCAGGTCCTGAATCATACCTTTGTCCAGTATCTCCATGCTGTTTACTTATGCTCCCTGCCCCTTAGTCACTTAGTAGCCCAACGTAGTTATCAAATCTACTCTCTTGGTATTGCAGTGCTTGTATTCAAGCAACCCTCATCCTATCTAATAAAAGAGTAATAAGCAAATTTGACTGTACCTTTGTCACACCACCAGCCACGCCCACCAGCCACACCCACCAGCCGATCAGGAGCAGATTATGCAAATACATCCCAACCAAGGTGGCTGCCATGACTGAGAGTAGGAGGAAGGCTTATGTTTCCCCAGCAACAGAGGAAGCCAAGCTTTCCACCTGCTGTTGTGGGCCTAGGCCTCCACTCAATGTTACAACATTTCAATTATAAAAGATACAGAAATGGCAGCAGCGCTGAGCTGGAGAGAACAGAGGCTTAGGTTTCCTTGGCAATAGAAGAAGCCAAACTTTCAACCTGCCATTGCTGGCCTACGCCTCCACTCTAGGTTACAAAGTTTCAAACATAAATGGCTGCTGCCTTGGAGCAAGTAGAAGGCTTGGCTCACTCCAGGCTACAAAGTTTCAATTGTAGACATAGATTAATAACAGATACCAGGGCCTCTGCTTGGGTCGCTGGGGGGCATGGCCAGCCTGCAAACCTCCACAGGCCCATTATCCAGGCCGCCCCTCACCCCAAGGGAACCCCCACCCTGATCTTGGACACTCTTCAGGGCAAACCAGCTGGCCCCCACCCATGCATCAGGCCTCTATCCTGTCTAATAAAAGAGTAATCTGTGGATTGACCATCACTCCAACACACAAGAGGGCTGCCCCCATGTGGTCAAAGAGGCATGTAGGGGCAATCAGGGAGGCAGGCAGGTGAGCAGTTTGGAGCCAGCAGTCCTAGATTGTGAGAAGGATGTCCGATTGCCCGTTTAGGCCCGATCCTATCAGGGCGGTCAGACATCCCTTGAGGGACCCCAGATTGGAGAGGGTGCAGGCTGGGCTAAGGGACATCCCCTGCCCCCTGTGCATGAATTTAGTGCACCGGGCCTCTAGTTTTACCTAATAATGGTGCCAAAGCACAAGAGTAGTGATGGTGGTAATTCAGATATGCCAAAGAGAAGCCATAAAGTATTTCTTTTAAGTGAAAAAATAAAAGTTCTTGACTTAACGAGGAAAGAAAAAAAATCATATGCTAAGGTTGCTGAGGGCTACAGTATGAATGAATCTTCTGTCTGTGAAATCAGTGAGGAAGGGAAAAGGAATCCATGCTAGTTTTTCTGTTTGCACCTCACATGGCAAAAGTTACCACCACAGTTTGTGATAAAGTACTTAAGATGGAAAAGGCATTAAATTTGTGGCTGGAAGACATGAACAGAAGACATATGCACAGGGTTTGGTACTGTTTGTAATCTGAGCATCCACTGGGGGGTCTTGAAATGTATGCCCCTATGGAGAAGGGGGGGGGGCTACTGTACTTTTAAGTCTGTGATCCATCTATCTATATATATAAAAGGATAATAATGTAAAATATCTTCTCAGGAGTTCAACTGGGAGAGAGTTCGATTGCTTGTTATGATGCATGCTGATCACCAGGGGACGGTGTGGAACATGGTGGGTGTGGAACATGGCAGGCGTCCAAAAGTGACAGTGGGGTGCTGAGAGAGTGAGGGAAGGAGGAGGCGGGGAGGCTGGGAATCTGATGGGCCCTGATCACCAGCGAGGCCTACGGACCTTACCCATGTATGAATTTCATGCACTGAGCCTCTAGTTTTGAGATAATTTTGTATGAAGTATGAGACTTAAGTAAAAGCTCAGTTTTTGCTTGCACTTACGGATATACGTTTGTTCTAGCACCTTTTGTTGAAAAGGCTATTTTTCCTTCATTGAATTGCTTTTCTATCCTTGTCAAAAGAAAAACCCATTAGAATATTTTGTAGGTCTATTTATGGTTGTTAATTGTGTTCTATTGATCTGTATGTCTATCCCACCACCAGTACCCTAAAATCTTGATTACTATAGTTATATAAGTTTTGAAATTGGATAGATTAACTCCTCCTGCTTCATTTTTCTTTTTCAATATTGTTTTAGCTATCCTTGCTTCCTTTCCTTTCCATATAAAATTAAAAATAATATTGGCTATATCTACAAAAATTCTTGCTGAGATTTTGACAGAATTCATGTTAAACCTACATATTAATTTGGAACATTTACTATGTTATGTTTCCCGATTCAAAAACATGATATATCTTTTAATTTAGTAAAAACTGATTTTTAAAATCAGCATTGTGTGGTTTTCAACATACTAGTCCTGTTAGATTTATATCTAAGTACTTATTTTTTTCTGAGAAATTATTAAGTGTTATTATATTTTCAATTGTGGCACCCACATATTTATTTTTAGTATATGGTAATACAATAGATTATGGGTTTATCTTTTGTCCTGTGATCTTGCTGAACTCACACATTAGTTCTAGGTGTGTTTATGTGTGTGTGTTTCTTAGGATTTTATAAATAGAAAATTATGCATCTGCAAATAGGTACAGTTTTATTTCTTGCTTCAATTCTGTATGCAATTTGTTTTATTTTATTGATTTATTTCACTGGGATAGAACTTCCAGCACTATGTTGAATAAGAATGTGAAATATCTTTGTCTTGCTCCTGATATTAAGAGGAAAGAGTTCAGTCATATGACATTGTGAATTATTTATTTTCTTATTTATTTGATGCTTTCTATCAAGATAAGGGAGTTTCTTTTTATTCTTATTTTTTCTGACACATTTTTCCTCATGTATAGTTGGTAAATTTTTGTCAAATGTATCAATCGGTATTATCATGTCGATTTTCTTTAGTCTGAGGACATGATGGATTACACTGATACATTTTTCACCAACCTTGCATCCTTGGGAAAAGCCCCAGTTGGTCATAGTGTAAAATTCTTTGGCTATATTGCTAAATTCTATTTGCTAACATAGATTCATTTTAAAAATAATTTTTATGTTTATATTCATGAAGAATATTGACCTGTAATTTTCCTTTTTGTACTTTGTTTCATTCTGGTATCAGGGTAATGATTAAGATAATGAATTATAGTGTTCCCTCCTCCTGTTTTCAGTAGGTTATTATATAGAATTATTCTTAATTCTTTAAAATTTTTATAGAATTATCTAGTGCAACTATCTAAACCTGAAGATTTACTTTTGGGAAATTTTTAAATTGTGGATTCAATTTTGTTAATAGTTAAGTGACTATCTCTTTCATACAGATGATTTGTGGTAGGCAGTGTTTTGCAAGGAATTGGTCCATTTCATTTAAATGGCCAAATTGGTTTAGGTAGAATTGTTTGTAGTGTTACTTTTTATGCTTTTGGAGTCTACAGGTAATTCCTTTAGGTTTTCTTTTGGTTATTTTTTTTCAGCTCTAAAGTATCCATTTTATTTTATTTATACTATCTCTTTATTTTCTGAGTCTTTTATCTCTTTGCTGGGACTATTTTTAAATTTGTTTTCAGTGTGTTTGTAATTACTCATTAAAGGATTTTCATCATGGCCATTTTGAAATCTTTGTCCAATAATTCTAACATCTCTGCCATCTCACTATTGGCATCTATTGATGTCCCTTTTCATTCAGTTTGAGGTCATCTTGGTTCTTGCCATGACTCATGATCTTCAGTGAAAATCTGAACATTTTGGTTAGTATGTTATGAGACTCTGGATTTCATTTAAACTTCCTGTTTACCTGGCTTTGTCAGATACTTTTGTTTGGGAAAGGTGGAGTTAGCCACTGCTCATTGCCTGATTCAGGTGGAAGCCTTGGTTCCCTATTTGACATTAATACCTGAGCCTGGCTCTGTTTACTGCTCAGCAAAATCTGGAGACCTGTCTCCCCCAAAAAACTCCCACTGATACCTCCCTGTCTGGGAGTCATAGGGATGCCTTGTTACTGCTCCCTATGTGGCCTCCACTGATAGTGTGAGATGGTAGTGGATAGGGTTGCCTTGTTACTGCTAGGTGGTGGAAAAAGGTCTCTGACAAAAACCCAGAGAGATGGAAGGTGATGTCTTGTTATTGCTAAGTGGGAGTAAAAAAAAAAATAATCCAAGCTCCCCATGTGGTCTCAATTGACACCATGCATGGTTTATTTGGTATTGCATGGCAGTTATGAAAATCTTGGCTCCCACTTGGCTGTCTCTGATACCACATAGGTGGGAAGTTAGAATGCCTCATTATAGTCTGACAAGGATGGAGATTTATGGTCTTCACTAGATCTTTATTGATCTGGTCAGGAGTGGAAGCACACTTTTTCTCTGTGGTGTATCTATATATATAAAAGGCTAAGTGTCTGTTCCTCTGACCATTAGCTATGATGCACACTGACCACTATGGGGCAGACACACATGGCTATTTAAAACGAAATGGCACTGAGGACCTGGTACCGACAAAACAACACTCAGCTTTTCCCAAGTGGGACACAGGCCCTGCCACCATCCTGGAGCAACATCCCACCAAATTGTAGCAAATGCTGTCACGACCCCATGCTCAGAATGCAGCCCACAGCCCACCCAGGCCAGAAATAGTAGCTGTGTGTCCTGGGTAATGACATCACTAACAATTGTAATGACATCACGTGGCAATGACCTGCTTCCTCTCCTTAGCAACTAGCCTCCTTGGAATTTCTTCAGCCCAGGAACCTGACTTGCTTTATAGGCAGGTGCAAACATTTTACAGTTTAACCAAATGTTTTTGAAGTATTTTCCCATGCCTCATCTCATTTGATCCTCACAGAAGTCCTGCAGTAGGTAGATAGGAGACTTGGTAGAATCCTATTTTCTTTTCATTAGCCAGAGAACAGAGATTTAGAAACTTGACCCAACTGAAAAGAAGTAAGAAATGGTGGGACTTGAAAATGACTTCAGGTTTTCTCATTGCACAGACTATAGTCAAACACTGCTACAGTTAAATATTTTATCCTTTGTTCTCCCTGTGTGACCTACAATAAAAATCTGCTTCATGTTGATATTTACTGCTGTATTGCTGACAGTTACCTGAAAGAGAAGTTGGGGTGCTTCACTGGGCTGGAAAAAGTTTGGCTAAATCAGAAAGCAGGTCTAATTAAGCAAGTTTATTCTCTCTATATAAAAGGCTAAGTTGACTTGCACATGCATGATACATATAAATATCTCTCTGGTGCCAATTGCACATGTGTGTTTCAATCTGTCATTGTCAATAGTGAATTTGGTTGACACTTCTATTATAGAAAAAAGGTGAATAGTGATATTAAAATATTTCTTCAAATTAATTTCCTTTCAGTGTACACGACTCTGTCCATCAGGACACTAGTTACTATATAAATGTCTAATCACTCTGTTATATACCTGAAACTTATATAATATTGTACATTAACTGTAACTGAAAATAAATTAAAAAATTTTATATCTTCCTCGCCATTTCCTGATTTCTTTTGGCTAAAAATAGGCTTTTGATGGTGCTTTTTTTTCTTTGTTAATCCTCACCCAAATATAGTTTTCCATTGATTTTAAAGAGAGTGGAATGGAGAGAAGAAAAGAGGTGAGAGGAAGAGGGAGAGAAGAGGAGAGAGAGAAAGAGAGAGAAAGAGAGAAACAGACATGGGTGTGAAAGAGAAACATGGATTTGTTGCCTCCTACATGCACACTTTGCACCCTTGCTGGGAATTTAACTCACAATCTTTCATTGTGGGGCAGCACTCTAACCACTGAGCAATGCTAGCCAGGACAATGGGGCTTCTTTTAATTTGCACTCTATGGTTTTCCACATCCATTTTCTCCAGTACCTAGTTTGAGTTAGATGAGAAACAAACAAACAAATAAACAAATAAAAAACCTCTAGGAAACTCATTGCTATGTCATTTGTTTTAGATCTTGAGGTCCCTAGTCAGTCAACCTCTCTCCACTTTTGAGGGTCTTTTCAGGTTCTTTTTTAAAAAAAATATGTAATTGTTTTAATTGTACTTACTAGAAAAATGAGGACAAATATGTCTACTCAGTTCTTGCTGAAGTGGAAGTCTGTGCATTTGTTTTGAAAACACCAATGCCCTTGATAAATTTATGGTAATTGATGGATCATTTGATGATCAATTATAGGCTCTCAGGGGGCTATCCAAGGCAGTGGACACTTCTCAAAGTTCTGTGGCTCAGTGGCTGAGAATTTTCCATGTCTTTGTCTTATTGCTTCGAATGGCCTGGAAGTTTTCCTCTGCTTCCACTTATTCTGGTATCAGTCTCTAATGACTCTTTCCTAACTTATCACACTTGAATTTATATATATATATAAGTTCGGACAGGAAGGGAAAGGGAGAGAGAGATAGAAACTTCAATAATGAGGCCAATCATTGATTTGCTGCCTCCTGCATGCCCCACACTGGGGATCAAGCCTGCAACCTGGGCATGTGCCCTGACTGGGAATTGAACCAGGATCTTCTGATTCATAGGTCAATGCTCACCCACTAAGCTACCCTGGCCAGGCTCACACTGAACTTTTAATGATGCATTGTGAACCCAAGTTTAGCTAGATCTTAGTATCTGGGTAAATATTGGTTATTTTTGTCAATAATTTGCATTTGTTACCACTCTAGCCATCCCTTAGTCTGGCTGGATCCTTGGAAAGTCCACAGCACTGTCAGGTTTCTCAATTACTTGTGTCATAGTTACCTGTAGCCACTGAGTTGCCCTGTTCATGGAGCAATAGTACAAGTCCTCAGGAAAAATGCAAAGCATAATAGAGATTCTTCCCTCAATATGCCAATAGTTCCAATGGAAACTAGAATTAATTTCAACCAGGGGATTTTTTTGGAACCTTTTATCTATACTACATTCATGTTATTTACTTTTAAAGTATAAGGAACAGAAAATAAGTGATTGGCTATATTTGAGTTTTGCTCTTGTCCTTTCCCCTCATTTTTTTTCTAGAGAAATAACTGAAAAACATTTTACTCTGTTCTACTGGGAATATTGAAAGGGGATGATGCAGCAATGGCAGAAAAGACATTTTTCTACTTGAAGAGAATTTTTTCTCAGAAATAGAAAAGATATAGCAATCTCTTATTATGAGTTGACCTTGGAGCCAAGAAGTAGTAGTTATTCCCTACATCCATTACATTCCTAATGCAGTAGGTAAAAAGCAGAAAGATGAGTCTGAAATTTTTAGTGACCTCTAAAGAGAGTTTGAGCTGACTATTTTTTTTCTGATGGTATTTTTACTTGTTGTGTTTTTAGGATTTCACATCCCCCCTTTTCCCCCCACTTCTTAATAAGGCTACCGTTTTCCCATCTTGAGATTTATGGAAATCTTGTATTGAAATTTACCTAGCCATCAGTCTATTAACCCTGAAGTATTTAGTTTGTTTCATGGGATTTCAGACATTGGAAAAGGCACATGGACCTAGGATCCTCAAAGGTGTAGATTCCAGTGAGCTGGCAAAGGGTCCTGAAGGCATTTCACTTATTCATCTCCCAAATTATGGATTTAGTATACAAATGTTGGTTTCTGGCTTCAAAGTGGACATACTCTGTCCATCACATTTAAGGAAATCGCTGAACAGCTACTGAGCTGTGGGCGCATATGTTGGGTTGCTTTGTGATCAGCATGATGGATTATCCTGATTCATCCTCACCATCTCTAGTCTCCTCTGTATCTGCCCTCAAATATTTTTTATAAAAGCCAGACATTGTACCCCTTTGCTTTCACAAATAGCATGGACCATTTTCTAACTTGGATGAAACTAACAGGTCCCATATGAGGATTAAATCTATAAGTCACATTTACCTTTGATCGAGTTTGCTGACTCAGTCAGCACATTCCAAAGACAATCTGTGGCTGGAATACACTCATCAGTTTTTAAGTAACTAGTTTTGGTAAGTTTTACTGCTTGACCTCTTTTTTTTACTTTTAAAAGAGTAAATTACAAAGCCTGGATTTGATCCTAGATTTATTTGATTCCACACAACTTTAAAGAGTGAGTTGTTGTACTCTTTAAAATTCTGTTTCAGTGTCATTGAACACAGTGAGTAATGAATCACTGAATGGATGATGAACTGTTCTGAATGGGGTTGTTTATTGCACATTGTACATCATGTGCCATGTGCTACTGACCTGCTTAGGGTCTGTGTGTGTTCTTCTGAATATTGATACGATGAAGGAAATAGCATTTTCTATCTTCCCTGAGGATATTGTAGGTATTAATAAGCTAGAATCTATGAAGAAAAGGTCGATAAGCACACTTTTATCATTTGATAACAAAAAAATCTAAATTAGAGAAAAGTTAGAATAAGCAGTTACTTATAATTTTAAAAATCACATTCAAGAACATTCAGGAATGAAAATAATGATTTATTGAGTGGATTGATTAGCCTTTATTATTGAATATATAATAATTCTTAGAAAATATATATTTACATGAATCATAAGCAAGTAGGCACTGCCCAAAGCGGTTTGTCCTTTTAAGAAATTTGCTTTTCTTTCTGAAATTTGCCTGAGCACATGTTGCAAACCCTTTTATATAGCAAACCCTTTTATATAGCAAAAGAGTAACCTGACAGTGAGACACATAAATGTCATGGATTTCAAGTACGAAAGATAGAAATGATTTTCTAGTAGGATGTCTTCTGAACACCCGCTTCCTGTGGCAGAGCAGAGCAGTCGAAGTTACTTGTTCTAAAGTTAGATGGGCCTGGATCCCAGTCTTGAAACTGCCCTTAGTCATGTGACCATGGGCAAGTTACTTATCATCTTCAACACCAGGTATTTTCATTTCTCAAATGGGGAGAATACCAATCAGACATATCTCATAAAGTTATGGGGGCACTGAATGAGATGATGCATGAAAAGTGCTAAGAACTGTACTTACACCATGATAAAGGCTCACTACTTCTGTTATTACGATCATTAACACTATCAGCCAGAAATAATAAAAAGGATGCTCTTCCCTGTGAAAGGCTTGATTAATAACCGAGTCTTTATTTGTGAGCATCACAAGATGACAAAACTATATAGTATCCGACCCCCTGACTTGTGCCTGTTATGTAAGTCAAAAGCAGAGAAATGCCAGGCTCAATCCAAAATATGGTTGGGTAGTTTAGCTAACCCTGGGATTCGGTCAGGGATTTAGGATTGCTAAATGACCCATATCATAGATCTATAACAAGAGCATTTCAAGACCTTTGCATTTATTCCAGAGTATACCAAATGTTTGCAGCTGTCTTGAAACCCTGAAGCAGCCAATAAGGGAGGAAGGGAACTGTTTGCAATAGAAATAATGCTGGCTTTTGCTCTGCCTTCTTTTTTCATTGCGATGGGAGCTCAGCTTCATAGTGCCCACTCTAGTCGTGCACTCTGATCAAAGTAGTCATTTCAAGGTTGTGGCTAATAGGAGAGTAGATACCCCTGGTACTTCCCTGCACAGAGCTCGCATTCTGGGAATTTTGGGTTCATGTGACTTCCAAAATCAGTGATTCACAGCAAACAAGAGGGAGGTTTGGCATGACACAATCTGCAGATTCAGATACATTCCCCTGGGAGGGGACAAGGCTGCCCAGAGTTCCCTTTGCTGGCTGGAGCTCCCAATGTATGCACAAAGCACCCTGTCCCAGGCCCCAGATGTGTGCAGGTTTCTAATTGCCAGCGCTGCACTTAGATCTGAAGGGTGAGAGAGTTGCAAAATCGTGAACACCGAGGGCGGTGTTAGGAAAGCAGCTTCCTGCACACTGTGGTAGGTGTTAGATTATCAATTGCTCCGGGAGAGACACAGGACTGGAGGGCTGAGGGAATGAGGTGGTCCCTCCCTTCGCTGCCTCTGCTCCCTGAGGTCGTGCTTTCCCCGAGATATGCACCTGCACTTCCATTTCTGCAGTGAAATTAACTCCAGCTTGGCAGGTAAGTCTTCCAGGTCACCTTTGAAAAAAAGGTATGTGAGCTGTGGTGGGGGATGGCTGTACACCCTTTTCTTATGTAAGACATATTTTATTGGTGCAAAAGTCGTATTTGAAAGCTTAAATGTGGAGCAGAGGCTGGAAGAAGCCAGATGAACTATGTGGCCCTGGGTGGAGATGTAGGGGCGTGAACGAAAGAATGGGAGGGGGGCTCAGATGTTTTCTCCGTAATCAGTCCCCTATTTTTCTTGGAAATTTTGCCTCTAGGCAGGTGCCTGACTCTAGAGCAGGGTCTTTGGCATGGGTTATAGCTGGGATCATTCCTGTTTTCCTTTCCTTTTCTTTTGCTTTTTAGTTACCACTGCATGGGAACAGGCAGACAAGCAGAGTTGCACGTTGTCAATTCAGGCTGCAGAAGTCAATAAGCAGCCAGACAGGGAGTGAAATTAGAGGAGGCAGCTATAGATTTCTTGGGTTATTTCTTGTGAGTTTTTCAGAACTTGTGTGATTCAGGCTTGTCAGATGCTATTTTGAGCTGGGCTGAGACAAACACATTCCCTTGGAATCCCAGATGTTCTTTGCAGCCTCCCAATTTCCAGAGGCTCCCGCGTTGGCTGTCTTGGGGGCAAGAGGATGTCCAGGCAAGGGATAGGAATAAGGGACTAGGGAATGACAGTGGGGAAAGTGAGTGTCCTATTGCGCTGGAATTTGTTAGCAATTGTAGTATAACTCTGGAGATAATAATTAGATTGGCTTGAGAAAATGAGGGACTGTGCCTCATTAAGTTCGGTCTGTGGAGCAGAGTGGATACTCAATAGATGCATGCTGATTGACTATTAGTACTAAGATGTGTACTTTTGGGGTGAGCTCAGATTGATATGCTGGGTCCTGCATGGAATGACCAGAGGGAGTACCAAAAGAAGCTAGTACTGATTGATGGGTAATTTATAAAGAGATGAGTTATTTTTTTGAACAGTAAATATCCTCAAGTGGAATCATCTGATGGGGATATACAGAACTTGTCTGTGTATCCCATGTGTACTTGGAAATAATTCTAGATTTTATGAGGATAAAGCCCATTATCTGTCTATCTATCTATCTATCTATCTTCATCATCATCATCATCATCCTTCTCTCTCTCTCTCTCTCTCTCTCTCTCTCTCTCTCTCTCTCTCTCTCTCTCTCTCTCTCTCTCTTTCATTTATTAAACACTTTGCTCCAAAAGAATTTTAGGTAGCTTGTAAGTCAGGCTTAATGAAAATCAGCATTGTCAGAGTTAAAAATGATGAGGAAAGATAAACCTTCATCCAAAGGTTGATGTCTATAGTTTTATGATGACTTATCCTACAGATTAACTGACATGTAAGAGTAACTGTAATTTTTAATGTAAACATTGTTTTCAACCTCCTCTTCCACCAACCTCATATCTGATACTGTGAACATGCAGGGAAGCAGTCAGAGGCTTTCACTCTGCTCTCTGGGAGACCTTTGGGGTAGAGCTAGCAAAGGGCACGTGACAATCGCTGGGGACTGAGTGATACATGGAGGGCTCCTTGAACATTTTGCCTTTGGGGGGTGATAAAGCAGATAGTTGGGTGGGCCTTTTCTGTTCTTTAGGCTAGGCTGCTCTTTGATAGCTACATGGTGCTTTGCTTACTGGCTCTCCCCCTGCTTGACACTGAGGTACGAAGAGTATGGCCTCTCTTCCATCCTGCTTAATAAAATATTCCATTATTTTCTGGGATACTAAAATATTCTGTTATTGCTGATCACTTCGTCCTCGGCTCAGTGTGTTTGTCACTGGCTGCAGTTTATATAATAACAATACAGGCTGCCTGGAGCTTGAATTGCCTTTAGAGTTGGTGCTGAGTTGGAGGGGGGATATGCTGATGAATTCCTGCAGTTGCCAGGGCTGGGAACCTGGCTGGGAGCCAAGTGCATTGTGGGCAGATGCTTTACATGCTGAGTTGGTTGACTTGGCTCAGCTAATATTCCTGGGCTCTGACCTGGAGCTGGGGGAGGGACACAGTCATTCACTCAACATGCACAAAATTATTGACTTAATGTCACGATGTGTAGGGCATCAAGTTTTGGCATACTTGGGAGTCAACCTCAGGGGTCCCTTTCCAAGAAGGGCGCTCTGCTGTTCACAAAGCAGGGGCTATCCTATTGTCTCATTTGTTTCTCTTGGGAGGCGAAAGAGTTTTATTCTGCTTCATGAAAGAGGAAACTGAGACCTGTGTTTTAAGCACCTTACCTAAGATTGCACAGCTAGTGAGCAGCTGAATCATGATTGAAACTCTGTTTACTTTGCAGTATGTGCTTGTTCCAAGAACATTACACATTGTAAGGAAAGGCATGTTCAGGAAAGACTCTTTTATGAGACAAGTTAAGAGCAGGAAAGATTGGTTCGGGAAGGTCCTTCGGGGATTGGAAATGAAGGAGGGCCTTGCAGGATGAGCAGATGAAAAAGAAACCCAAGCCAAACTGGCTTAACAATGAGGGATTATTGGCTCATGTCATTGAGAAGATCAGGTAATATCACCAAGGTCTGGATTTTTCTCTGTTCTTGACTTCTGTTGTATTGGTTTTGTCCTCAGGGTTTGCCCTTTGCTGGGACCCTCCCAGCAGCAGCCGTAGGTCCTCCCCCAGCAGTGGGATGACTGCAGGAGTTTCCAGTCCCCCACAGTTCCTAAGCTCACTTTTTTTTATTAGACTAAGTTGTGGTTGGAGGAAGACAGTAGATAACAGGCCATTCAGCACCCTCATCCAGAGTGCCTGGGAGAAACTAACAGAGAGACCAGTTCCCGGAGGAAAATCAGGCTGGGAGAAGGGGGAATAGATGCTTGGTAACCCACCAGCATCCCTTCACAGATGATTTAGAAAGACAAGAGGAACAGAAATTAAGTGTGAGCAAGGGTGACAACTGGGGAGTGGGGTGAAGTAGTGGTGGTAGTGGTTCTGGGTCAGGAGTTATGAGGCCAGCCATGCAAATCTGCTTTTGGCAGCGATGTCTTCCTCTTCTTAACAATATATTTTTATTGATTTTTAGAGAGGAAGGGAGATGGAGAGAGAAAGAGAAGAAGAGAAGGAGAGAGAGGGAGAGAGGGAGAGAGAGAGGGAGAGAGAGAGAGAGAGAGAGAGAGAGAGAGAGAGAGAGAGAGAGAGAGAGAGAGAGAAACTTCAATGAGAGAGAAACAGATCGACTGCCTCTTATACACATCCTACTGGGGATTGATCCCACAACATGGGCATGTGCCCTGGTAGGAAATCGAACCAGTGACCTGCTGGTGCATGGGATGATGATCAATCCACTGAACCATACTGGTGTTCAACAGCTATGTCTTCTTACCAGCACCTTCTGATCCTTGGACCACTGTGCTGTAGCTTGATATCTCTTCCTTGGACCCCAGGTGGGTCTAGAATAAGGAGGGAGAACTGAGTACAGCTATGGAGTGGGGTCATGTTAGTGTTGGTCCTTTCTCAAGTTTCTTCCTAGATTCCCTGTCTCTCTTCTGAGGCTGTACGTACACTGCTTCTTAATGGTCCATGGATGTTGGCTCCTGACCCTCCTCTCCAATATAATTTGGGTCTTAAAGGTTAGCATCTGCTCAGGGATAAATCGGGGTACAATGATACAGAGAAAGGGTCTCAGGGATTGGAAGCCAGTTGAATGGTCCTAAGAAGACACAACATTTGTAGTTTTATTAACCCTCTATTGACCAATGTCTAGGTTTGCTCAAGGGGCATCTAGGCGCTCACACTGAGATCATGAGTAATAAGCTCCGTATTTGGCCAACCAATGTGTGGAGCTTGTATGGTTTCTCTTTCTCAGAGAAGCATCCTGGAGCAATCTTTCATGAGAAAAAAATACTGTCCTAGGGAGGAATCAGGAGACATGAATTGGGTCTCAGCCTTAAACCTTCTGTTCCTCCTTAATCTTCTTTTACAAGTTACTTTAATTTCTGAACCCCAGTTTTACTTGTGAAAAGGGGTACAAATTTCTTCTAGGTTTGTGACGATCAAAAAGAAAGTAGGCAAGAGAATGGCAGTCTGCTAATCAGCCCCCAGCAGAGAGTTTCTTCTCTTCCTTTCTCAGATAGAATTGTTTTACGATCAGGCTTTGTTATTCTAGCACAGAAACTGGAGTTTGTGTTGGAAGGTCCTTGTTGTCTGTGTTTGAGTCAAATTGGAGTTAGCAGGAGCAAAAGGCTGCAGAAGCTTCTTGCCAGTTGATAAAATTGCAGGAGCAAAAGGCTGCAGAAGCTTTTTGCCAGTTGATAAAATTACAGCCCAGATTTGGGAGTCCTGAGCATAGACTCTGAGACCCATGCTGCAAGCATCCTTTGAGCTTTCCTCACCAGTGCTGCATCTCTATGTAATGCCACACCACATCCAGGTACACTTGATAATAATCCTAGATTCTATTTATTTTCCTCATTGTTTTCTGCTGCTCAGCCTCTTCATGCTATCTTTACACATCTCATCACTCAACAAAGTCCAATTGATTTTATATTCAGGTCCCTCTTAAACCCTGCCATGCTGTTCATCCCCAACATTCCAGTGCTGCCATGTCCATTCTATCTGGTGCTCCAGTGTGCATGGCATAAAGAGATACTTAACAGATGGTTATGGAAGGAATGAGGAATGAGATATGAGACAGGTGAAATTTAGTGAGACATTTAGGCTCTGGGTTCTCAAATCTCGCCTGCTTGTGATAAGCATGAGTTGGTATTTCTAGGAATATTTATTGGAAAGAATTAGGTTTTTTTGTCTTCAACTTACCATATGCCCGATGTCACCAATTTCTATTTTATGGAGATGTTTAACAAGTACCTGTTAACCAAGGTACTTATTTCCACAGGAAACGTTTCCTCAAGTCTTTCCACATCGCAAGGGAGATGCTATACCCTTCCCCACTCCTCTGAAATCACATTTTGCCATCCTCATTTAGCCAGTCTCTGGGAAACCCGTCCTAAGCCTGTGCAATGCTAGGAGTGCCGGCTTAGAAGCTTGGCAGGAGGAGAGGTGATTTACTTACCCAATTGAATTACCTGTTTACACTTCTCATCTCCCAAGTGTATGTCAGAACAAGAAGATAATGGAAGAAATTGTTAATACAGGATGGAACCAGTGAGTCCATATGCAAGAGAAATTTAGAACATAAAAATGCCTTTTTATTTGGTGGTGAATCTCTTTCTTCTCAGAATTGCCTTCCTCCCCTCCTTTGCTTTGCAACAAATTTTCCTCTATAATTAGATGTTTGCTCAAGGTTCTTTCCCTCTGAAAACACCTTGATGACAGCTCATAACGCTTTACTGGGTTAATGGCAGCCTAGGTACCAAAGAACAAGTCTATTCTCTAAGTCAGTGGTCGCCAACCTTTTGGACCTCACAGGCCACCAGTGTTCCGGGACCACCAGTTTAGTGACCACTGCTCTAAGTGCCTCTGAGGAGCTGGCTTTAGGATGCTGCAAGGCCAGTAACTGCTCAGAAAATTCTCCTGACTGTAACAGTTCTCATGGCAGGAAGGGGAGAAAATTCCTGGTAGGTCTCACCTCTGCATGTTGCAGGAATGGAGAAACACATTTAGTCAAAGTCTTAAGTCAAGATGAGGGTGGTAGTTTCTGGTGGAGTGGGTTGGGGATTCCATCTCAAGTTAAGAGCTGTTCCTGAGTGCCTATCCCACCCCACTTGCTTGTTTCTCAGCTATTAATAGGAAGTATCAAAGTGAGGATGGATGATGGCCTAAGAATCTCTCCCACAATGCCCCATTTCAGGACTTAAAATTCCATCAGTGGAGATCTATTCATAATACCAGGGGGTGAAATATACATACATAAGTCTCTTTAAAGCATCCCTGCCAAAGGTCAGTCATTCAATAAATACTTCTGGAGCCAGGTGCTAGGTTGGTTGCTGTAAATATAAAGAAAATTAAGTCATATCTTCAACCACCCAGGAGTGAACATTTTGAATGGTAATGTCCATCCTAAGAAGAATGAGCACAGGAGCTAATATAGATAGTGCTGACTTTGTGCTAGTATTGTTTTATGTGTTATACACGCTGGAGTCATTGCATTGTCACAATAACTCTGTGAGACTCTGTGGGTCATTCCATATCTTGTCTAATGTCTTAGAGCTAATATGTTCAAGGCACTGTGAGTGCAGAGAGAAAATAGGCAGAGTCAGGGAGCAGGACATACACCTGAACATCTCCACTGGTTATGTACACACTCTCTTCCTAAATGGCCCTTGCCTTCTTTTGAATTGAGCTTCATCCTCTCTCTTTTCTATAGTTTGGCTATTCCTATGAAGGGAAAACATTCCTAAGATCTTGGTAAGAACTTTGCATCCAAACATTTGACTCCTGAGATGGGCCAGGAGGCAGAGCCTGAAGAGGCAGAGGTCACTCTTGTTTTTTCCAGAGCCATATCTGGTCTACATGCTTCAAGGTCTTAGTTAATAAAATGGCACACAGAGGGTGGGAGATTGTAGGGAAGCTAGATCTCAGCTTCTATTATTTCCATTATACATTGTGACCCTGAGGCCTTTCATACTGGTGACACACTATCAGGATTGTTTTCATTATAAGTTACTCAAAAACCAACCAAAATGCTTTAAGCCAAAAGTGATTTTAGTGGGTTCCACCAGGAGGAAGTCTGGGGAATGTTCTGGATTGAGGGACAACCTGACACAGAGTTTCATGTCATGTGGCAAGGTTTCAAGTTCTTATCTTTCAACTTAGTACATTTCTCCCCTCGCCTCATGATCACATGATCAATGCAGCAGCTCTAAGCCTCACTCCACTTGCTTCTGTCTGGGGTTGGGATGTGGGAAGGTGGCATTGCTATAAGAGATTTCTTCCTGGATAATCAGAAAAAAATCCTGTCATTCTCTGTAATTGATTGCATCCCCTGTAGTTTCACATGGAAATAATTTCCTCTGTTGGCTACCCTTCAGAGTGGTGGTCAGGTTGGGACGTCAGCAGAGTAGCTTGCTGTGGTTATCTAACTCCCAAGGAAGTGTCTCATTTTCTTTGCTTTGCTTGACCACTTTTTGGTTTGTAACCTATAATGTAAGCCAAAATATTTGTTATAGGGATTAAAAAAAACCTTTTAAGTGTGGAAGACATTTTTTCCCTACCTTTTCTTGAAGGGATCACAATGATCATCTTGAATCAGGCTTCCTAGAAGTAGAGCTTGAGATGGAGATTCTTGTGTATGATTTAGGGAGTGACTGCTCCTTAGAGAAATCTCTAAGGAAATGATGGAGGCAATAGGGTAAAAAGCTAAGTGAAGATGCGGTATAGCTGAAGTATAGCCTAGCCTGATCCCATAAGGGAGCTATAGAGTATGATTTGTAACAGAGTTTGGCTTGTAATGAAGCAAGGGGACTAAACTTTTATTCCCCTAAATCAATTGGATATTGGCCTTGGTAGTTGGACATTGGCCTCCTGGCATCACCTTGGCCAAAGACAGTACTCCAGAGGAGGATGCAGGTGTGAGCCAGTTGGAAGTCAACACCAGCAATGTTTGGGGAATGGGTACACCAGCTAGGTGAAGGGATCTGGCAGATGCACCAATAGCATCTTTTACAATGTTTGAGATCTGTCATTCATCCTTCTCAGATTCATGCTTTTTCTGGGAGTGATAGGGCTAAGCTAAGGGGAGAGAGTGAACTGTGTAACCCGGTGACCCCTGGGAGGCCTCAGTACATGCTTTTTGTTGATATCCAAGTACTCTGTGTGAGGGCAGGGTGGGCAGAGCTCTATCTTAATATTTGGACTTGGAACTGATATACGTGATCTGTGCACCTGGAAAGTTTTCTATTCACTTTCTACCTGTTTAAATGGGCAAAATGACTGCCAAAAAGTGTTTTGACAATTATGAAAGTGTAGAAGGCCACAGTCTGCCATTTGCAAGCTGGAGAATGAGGAAAGATGGCGACGGAACTCAGTCTGAGTCTGAAGCCCTGAGGACTGAGGATTGGGTGAGATGGGGCTGGTGGCATAAGTTTCAATCTCCTTTTGAAAGACCTAAAATTAATGTTTGAGGGTAGAAGGTGGATTTCTCAGCTCCAGCAGGAAGAATGAAGGGGCCCTTCCACCATCTTTTTTTGTACACAGGCCTTCTGTGGATTGGATGGTGCCCACCCACAATGGTGAGGGTGGTTCTTTTTATGCAATCTGCTGAATCAGATGCTAATCTATTCCAAAATCACCTTCATTGACACATCCAGAAGTAATGTTTCACCAGCTATCTGGGCACCCCTGAACTCTGACAATTTTACTCATGAAATTAACCATTATAGCAGCCATGTTTAGAGACCATCTCTCATGAAAATATTCATTCTAGACCTTGATGTCTGTCAGAGGGTGGCATTTGGGTTTCATATACTTCCCACAAAGGCTGATACCCTGTGGAATGGGTTAGTGTTTTTATAGATGATTTCACAGAAGACCTAAGCTGCAGTTGGATTCTGCACTGAAGATGGGAAATTGGCATGAAAGGATAATGAGAGGGTCTAGCTACTGTTTTGATTGTTCCCCAAGCTGAACCAGGAAAAACTCAGTATGAATTGGAGAAGGGGAGTGGGGACCATGATTTTAACAGTCAAATTGATCTGGAATTGTCAGATGGGTTAATTTAACCCTCAAATGAAGGTGATTTATCCTGTGTATTGTAATCAGATAGTCGTCTAAGTTGTTCTCCATGAGCTCCGGTAAATCACTTTTAGTACATATTGAAAGTGACAATATTGTATTTTATCACTGAAGTGCTGTCTTACAGTAATAACTAATGCATGTCATCGGCTTTGGCTCCAGTGCTGAATTACACTCACTTGGAAGCTCATAGATCCAGACAGGAGCTGTCACATCCTCTGCTTGGCCATGACCAGGCTCAAGAGGCTGGTAGGAAAACTCCACTGTTGCAACCTTTGCAGATTAGCCTAGTTCAGAGACACCTGTGGTCTGGTAATGTGTGAAAATTTTCTTTAGCAGAATTTGGATCAATATGCAACTGTATGGGCCTAGTAATTATATTAGGTGAATGGTAAGTGCTTCTATAATGAAAGGCAAGAATCTTATTTAAAAGAAAAATAAGGACTGGCCAGGAATCGGGCTCAAATTATTTCTTACATGGGCTCCTGTTACAACTTTGTAACTGGTTTTAGCACCTGTCAGCTGAAAACCATCGCTCCCAACAGCTCCCACAGTGATCTTTCTGAGATGCAAGGACAACCATTCCAGCTCCTTACTTGAAACCATCACAACCTACCATCGCTTGTGGGATGTTGTCTACATTCCTTAGATTAGACTACAAAATTTGCATGGTCTGGCTCCTGCCCACCTGTCCAGCCTCATCTTGGACTCTCCCATCTTGAACTTTCTACTCTACCCACACACCATGCTCTGCTTTTCCACATCATTGCTCATGTCCTTCTTTTTCTGCCTGGATTGTGGTCCCCAAGCTGCCCCACATCGTCCTTATTTGCTTAACCAACTCCCCTGTTGTGGAAATGCACAAAAATATCCCCTCCTGCAATCACTGGCGCATGCTCTCAGGCTGTGCTCACAAAAGCTGGGAGTTTCACTCCTCTCATTGTTTCTCTTGTCATATTGCATTATTATTACTTATTTATGCCTTTAGCTCTATCACTGTACAGATGATGAGCTATCTGAAGGCAGGGACATTTGGAAAATATGTTTTTACTTATTTCAGAGATCTAGGGAGAGGGAGAGAGATATAGAAACATCAATGATGGGAGAGAATCACTGTTTGGTTGCCTCCTGCATGCATGCCTCTGGGGATCATGCCAGCAACCTGGGCATGTGCCTTAATCGGAACTGAGCCATGACCTGGCTCTTAGGCAATGCTCAACCACTGAACCACTGTGGCCAGGCAGTATTTGTTTTAATAAAGTTGGTATCTCAACCAATTAGCCTTTGACTGATTGGCTCAGAGATGCTCCATAAATGTTCATGGGATTAATGGATTTGTGAAAAATACCTCTTTAGGTTGTATAGAAACACAGAAGCAGTGGGGAATTAGAATTTTTACACTGAATCTGAGTTTTCCTTTTGCTAAGGGGTTTCTTGTTTTGATGTTTCATACCTGGTTAGCAACTAGTATGATTATTCACTGCAGCAGTAATTTTTACAAGGCTCTGAGACAAAAGCCTGGGTGAGGGCACAGAGATATGCTAGTGGTAGGGCTTGGAGGTGTTTTTATGTTTAGCATTAAGTGAGAAATTAAGCAAGTCTTCACACTGATGAATTTAAGTTCTGCTGTATTTCTGGATGCCTTCTTATGTTGGATGATCATTTCATTGGTATTGGTGGATTTGGAGATGCCAAATCACACTGAGGGCCCCAGACCATTTGCCTTCAGTTTCCTGCTCCCATCCTGCCCTTAGAAATAAGGAATCTGTGGGTGCAGTGGTAGGTGAAGGGTGTAAACGTTCCCCCATTTCTAGCCAAAGTTCTTAAGATCCTTGAGAAAAGTGTAAGGTATCTGAGCCCAGAAAGTGGATCTCCCCTTTCATACTGCAAATGTTTTTGGCGGGATGAGGGGCACCTATTGTGTGCAGAGTACTCAACTTATGCTTGTGGGCAGGTGACTTTTTTTATAAAAAAAAGCTGAAATGATGTCATTAGCCATAAGGTGACTGGGAAGTCTAAGCAGAGAGATAAGGCAGATGAGTATAGGACCATATTGATTGGTTAGTGGATTTTCAAACTTATTGAGATTATAAAATCTACACATATTTAAAAAAATATCTAAACCTTTATGACACAGTCAAATTCTCATGATCTTTGAGGTAATAAAGCAAAGTTTATACCAGTTTGCAACCAGTGATTCACCTTTCTGTATACCAGTGTCAGACTTTTGAAGTAAAGTTAAGAGGATGTTATGGGAGGGATGCAATAAAATTTATCCAACTCTTTCAACATTTCTTTACCTAGGTTGCCAAATAATCTAATGCAATCATGTCCTTCCTCCACGTAAAACTTCTCGCTGCTCACCTTCTGGCATTATCACAGTGCTACTACAGGGTGAGGAGGGAAGAGTAATGTAGAGGCAAAGGAAGAGCTAGGAACTAAATTGAAAATGGATAGTATCACTCGAAAACTATAAATCTGAAGAACATGCATAGGTTCAACTCAATTTAAAGAATACTCTGTGGACCTAAAATATGATCATTGAATTGCCCTGTGCTGGCCAGAAGGGCATCGATAACTGAACTGCTCAGAGGCCCCAGGACAAGGATTCAGCTTTCACCTGCTCTGGCGATATTGATGTTGGGCCAGTGCTGCAAGCAGAACTTTTTGGTCTCATTTCAGGAATTTCCAAATGTGTTCTCAGGAGTGGGATCTGATGTTGGAGAGTGGAGGTACCAGGAGAAAGCACTCTTTACCTCCACAGGCAAGGGTCACCTATGCATGGTTGATGGGAAGACGAAAAAAGGAGAGCCCAGTACTCCCACCTCCAGATATTATCCTTAGGAAAGGCAATTCCATTTTATGCTATTACTGCATCATTCAAAATAGTGAACAGTTAAAATGATCCTACTGTGCCAACAAGAAATATATAAGGAGTTAAATTATGATGTCTAATATCTGGAATATTAGCATGAATATTGTTAATAGTTAAATATAGATAGAATATTTATTTCCATAACATGTGAGCTTGGTTTTTAAAAGTATCTCTATCCATCTCTAGAAAAAACTCTCTGAAGAAACACCAGGTGATATGAACCTTTCTGGCCAAGTATTTTTCTATAATGGCATAGTATTACTTTTCTAACCATAAGACAACAAATAAACAATAGCTGTTTCTACTGTGGCAGATTAACTACATGCAGAATTGCAGTGCGGGCAGGATGGAGGGGCTGAGCCTTGGATGCTACATTTATTAGGAGTTTTGTGGAGAGTAAATCTCAGCTTCCAGCTCTAGGGTGAACAAGAGGCCTTGTCTCCAGGCCACTGGAGAGTGGGAGGATGTCTTGTGTCTTCTGAAAGGAAAGGTCCATAGCCAGGCTTTGGCCCTGCCAGTACCAGTCCCTTTTCCCTGAGGTACTGTCTTTTCATCCTCCAGGTCTTGACTTAACTGGGGCCTCCCAGGTGATCTTCCCAGGACTGGGGTCCAGGTACCCCTTTGAATGTTCTTGGAGCATTTCAGAACTCTTATCATTGCAATTTTATATCCAGGCTTGAGCTTATCAGATGGATGTGTGGTACCTGCTCTGAATCATATTTTATCTGTTTGACTATCTCCTGTTTCCAGCATATAGTAGTTTCTCATGATGTTTGTTAAATTAAAAATAATCTCTTCAGTGCACGGATTTTGAATCAGCTAGTGGTGAGACCTAATATTTTGAGGTAGATTGGTGGGACAATAGTGTTCATTGAGAGAAAACTTCTTAGGAGAGTCACTATGTCACTTTTTTTTAAAGGAAAGATTATATTATGATTCAATACACAGAGAGCCCAGCCTCTGCATCCTGATCTAATTCAATTGATCAGGAAACCAATCAACACCTATTTATTCATTGCAGACCATGTGCCCAGGACAGTGCTAGAAATATAGGACTTTGTATAGTAGCTTTTCCTCCTTTCTTTAATTTGTGAAATGGGGTTGTCAAGATTTGCAGAAGTCAGAAGGAAGGAAGGGCTAGGGGGAGGACCTGAGGTGGGGGGGAACTGGTGAATGTTGACATTAATGTTTACCATGAAAGGCCAATGGCATTTGAACAGCAGCATTTTCACGGTGAGGTCCAACATCTTGCACCCCAGAGTCAACCTTCTTCAAGAAAGATGTGGACAGCCGAGACCGGTTTGGCTCAGTGAATAGAGCGTCGGACTGCGGACTGAAGGGTCCCGGGTTCGATTCCGGCAAGGGCATGTACCTTGGCTGCGGGCACATCCCCAGTAGGGGGCGTGCAAGAGGCAGCTGATCGATGTCTCTCTCTCATCGATGTTTCTGACTTTCTATCACTCTCCCTTCTGCTCTGTAAAAAAATTAATAAAATATATTTAAAAAAAAAAAAAAGAAAGATGTGGACAGGAAAATGCCTCTGATAATTAATTATCTCAAAGGTGTCATCTTAAAAACAAAGGAAAATCATGAGACACCTACCTGATTTGGAAACGTGAAATAAAAATGCAAACTGTTTCCAAGTGGAACAGTTGTGGCATTAGCAGCTCTGAGTTGGATTGATTTAGCAGGTTTCTGCCTTTCAGAGGTGGAGGGGTCGGGGGAAGGTTTGGTCCAGCTTAATTAGTATCTCCCTCTTAAAATGTTACAAAATAGTTACCTTGACATGTTGCTCTCTAAAAATGCAAAAGCAGAATTTCTCCTCAATCACATTTATATGGAGACCAAGAACAGGGAAAAGAAGACATGGGCTGTTAGGGGGAAAAAGACTTGGGCTCTGGATACATTCAGGTGCCAAAACCAACTACTCATTTTCCGCCCTGGTCTAATCTTCTCTTTCTGCCATCTAAGTTCACAATTAGAGGGGTAAGCAAATTACCCAAACACTCATAGTCTACTGGGAACTCTTTATATAGCACCCGCGCCCCACCCCAAATGCACACACCTTGTTTGGGAAGTTTGAATACAGTCATCCTCGTGGACCTCATGGATGTAGAATTTATAATAATTTGGTCCTTGGTTGGGCTATAGTTTGTTCATATAATGGAGATAGAGAGCAGGGGGCAGTGAAGGAGATGTTTGTTAAGTAAAACTAAAGACCAAAGGACTGTTTGCAAGCCTAGAAGCCCTCGTTACAGCTATTCTTATCTCCTGGTGCAAACATTTATAGGTTTGCCTCTTGCTTGCTCCCTGCCTCCCTCTAGTCATTTTCTGTGCCAGACCATAATAAGTTTGCACGTGTTCTTAAGTGTCCTTTATTGCCCACTTCATTAGTGCAGTCCAGTTAGGGCCTATAAGAAAGGGTTCAACAGTATTATTGAAGAACAAGGAATACTAGCAGCAAGAGAAAGGCTTTCTGCTTGAGGAAATAAATTCCCTCTAGGATCATGAATACATGAACAAGCATATGCATACAAGTCAAGCCAGGAGGTCAAAGCATCCTTGGTGAATTATAGGAAAGGTGATTCATAGTGTAGATTCAAGGAAGAGGTACATTCATGTGTGCTCTTGAACAGATGAACGATGGCCCCTCTTTGGATGAAGAGTTCTGGTTCAGCCCTGTTGGGGATGAAGCTTTCTTTTCTCAGGTTTTATTTCTTGCATTTTTGCTACCATCTGGTCATTTTGCTACCATGTTGTCATTGCCTCTGTCATGCAGGGGACACTCTCTAGATAAGTCTGTCTAGATGTCTTCTTTCCTTGTCAGTCTTATCTGTCTGTTCTGAGATTGGGTCTCATGTTTGCCCTTGGACTGTAGGCCAACTCTTTACATCTCTAGTGTGAAGTCTCTTCAGCACTAGGGTTTGTACTCTTCATCCTCATGGGCCCTAAAGGGATGCAGGAAGTGCCTGGACAAGCTGTTGGAAGAAAGTTCCCATTGTCCTACCACTGTGGGTTTTGATCATTTCTTTCAGTAACCACTTTAGTTTATTTATGGGAGGACATTCATAGTGCACGAGGGACTGTCCTAAAGAACATTTATCAAGGAATCAGCCTTCATAATCTGAGACATCCCCAGGGCAAAAGCAATGTATCCGGGCTGGTGATTCACATGTTACGTATGAGGAGAAGCAAGATGAGACATCTACCATTGGTTAGGTTTGAATCATGGTGGTTGACTCAATAAGAAAGCCTAGAATATGCAGGAGGCATAAAGTCTTCATGCTGCCTCAATCCTCCGAACAACACAATGAGGTTCTTACTGCTATTATCATTCTACAATAGGGAAAATGAGGCATGTAGAAATTAAACTGTCTTGCCCAAAGTTTCTAGGATAAAAATTGAAGTAGACTTTAGATTTGGAAAGAGGCAGTCTGATTCCATGACTGTGTTCTTGACACTCTGGAATCTTGTTGTGTATAAGCTGGTCCCTTGGTTGCTCACTGTCTCATGTCCCTGGCCTCTCTGACCAGTACCAGCTTCCTGGAGCTGGATCTACTGATTGGCCTGAACAGAAGACCCAGCAGTTTATCAAGAGACTCATTGTGATGATTTGGCGGGACAGGAAGAAGAAGTCTTTATCAAATAGACCCAGTATCCAATGTGCCTACGATGAGCCAGTTTACTTATGCCACTTCCTTGATTTTTACTTAGCCAGGCTGCTTACTTTTCAAAAGTCTCATTTGTAAAGTAACAGTAGCCTCCACCTGATAAATGGGTTATGAGGATTAAAGAGGGGAGGGAGGACATGGAAGATACTTGGTAATCAGTTAAGTGTTAGTCATATTTATAAATTTTAGCTGAGACTTTTTAGCCCCTTGTAGTATGGTCCAGAAATCCAAGTTATCCTGGGGTAATGTTTCCCACATTCCAGCATCTGTTGGGGTGATCTGGGGCAAGGTGTTAAAACTGATTCAGGTGAATCACCCCAGGTGATTCAGGTTGGGTCAGATGATGCTGATGCCAAGGTTCAGGAACCACCTCAGAGAAACTGGCTCAGAGGCCAGTAGAGCACCTGTTCCTCCCATTGACCAGACCCTGCACATTTCTGCAGTCTCTTCTTACCCCAAGAGGCAAGTATTAGAAACATTCTTGGCAAAGCCATACACTAAGAGCTTTACAAGGTCAATGACATAATTTCATTATTGCAGAAACAACCTTCAGAAATAATGTACGATATTTTCTCCCCTCCCCATTTCCCAACTTAGCTCCCTGTCCCCCCTCCTCTGTCCAGCTTCTATTTGCACCACAGTCTGTGGCATTTTTGAACTTCAGGGCTCCTGTCTGGCACATTATTTCTCTAGCTGAGGAACTGCAGCACCTAATTAATAGGAAATTAGCTGTGAATGTAACATTTGGCCCATAGTCAAGGCCCAAGAAGTTATAAATATACATCATGTGAGAGGCCTGCTCCTGATTCCTGGCAGCTCCAAAAGGGCACTTCCTGTGTGTTCCAGGAAGCAATGCTGGAGTCACAGACAACGGGGGGCTGGGCTGTGCCTGCCCTGAGACCAATGAGCTTCAGCCTTCATCTCATTTCCCAGACAGCACACTAAACTTCCCTCAAGTTAAATGTTTCTCCAAAGGCCAGGCCAGAGAGGAAGCAGAAAGGAAGTTGAAACAGGGGCTGAGGAGGACTTAGAGGAGGACTCTGGGGCCCCTTATAGGGTGTCCCATGCACAATTCCTCTATGGACTCTGCAGGTGTGCTGTTCTACCAGACACTTCCATTTGGCTTCTTGCAGAGGCATGTGAATTCCAACTTCACATAATACCCTGATAATAGGGGCTTCGTGTGGTGAAGGCAATGCTACTACCAACCAGAGGTCACAGACCATGGTTAGAGGCCCTCTTGCAAGAGGGCAGAGTTGGGATTTGAAACACAATTTTCTAACCCCAAGTTTGGTGCTTTTTGCAGGACCTCAGAATTGCCTAACAGAAAGGTGGGTCAGCCTGGCAGGAAAATACTATTTTTAAAAGCATCAGTGAGGAAAGGATTGAGGGGCTGGCAGAGGAGAAAAAGGTCAAGAGCAAGGGAAGGGAACCTCTAGGTGGCTTTGCAGGAAGGCAGAAGGTGGCCCAAGAGTCTAGGGTCACCTGATTTAAGTTATCTCACGTTTCTTTTTCTTAACTTCTAGGGCAGGGAAATAGAAATTTAGCAACCTGTATTTTCTTTAATGAGAGTTAAAAATCTTCTAATAAAAGGACTTGTTCAAATTCTAAATCTGTTTGTTATGAGGCAAACCATGGGGGCAAGAGAAGGGAGATGCTGGGTTCCCTAGCAAAACCAATAGGAGAAACCAGGCTGACTACATTAAGGAACAGAAAGCCCCAGTATGTGCAGTCCTTGGCCAGCTTTATTTAAAAGATTGATTGAAGCTTCTTTAACACAGGCCTCTACCTGAGAGCCATATAATGAACTGGCATTTATGTCCCTGGAAAGAGGTTTCTGAAAGAGTAGAAAAATAGAAAAGCAATTGCATCTTGGGTTGGTCCCAGAAGGGGCTGCTGGAAGGAAGGAAGTAATTCATTGACGATGTCACAGAGCAGAAGACAGACAAGGAGGCTGCATGTCGCTGAAGCTGAGAGAGGGCAGAGTCTCCCTTGGAAGGAAAGGAGGCCTCCAGCTTTGCATGGGGAAGAGAGATATAAATCAGAGCCTGGCAGAGAACACAGGTATTACTGATGCCCTAAAAAATGATAATACATCTTCCTCTTCCCACCTCGATCCCCTAGCCAGGAGTATTTCCTGACCCTGCTCTGAAGAAGAGATCATCCTCCTGGTTTCTTACACTTTAGGGGATGCTACCAAGTCTTTTTGATCACTGTCAGAGCTTGGGCACAAAATGGCTTTGCAGTCAGAAGGAGTTGAGTTCAAGCATCATACTCTCCACTTAGGAGTTTCCTCTGTCAATATGCCTTCCGTTTCTTATTGTGTTAAAAATATGAGCAAATATATATTTGAGATGGTTTATAAGAGGACTTAATGAGCTAATAGTCAACACAACTAATATTAGCATATGACACACAGTTGAGTCTCAGGATAATTATTGCCATTATTGTAACATAAGCAGCAGAATTAAGAATAGCATTGGTACTTGGTTGTCACTCACTTTCTGTTCTCCTTTTTAAGCTCAGCAATGACATTTAAGAAAAAAAAATTGACATTGTGTCTCCCTCATCAAATTTCATCCATCTACAACCAATCTTAAGCCACAAAGTCAACCCTAATTCTATTCCAAACTGTAACCCCAACTCTATTCTCAACCCTATCGCAACTGCATTACTCAGGGCTCTCCAGAAAAACAGAACCAATACAATGTATATATAAAGAAAAGAACAAGGGATTTGGCTCATGTGATTTTAGAGGCTGGCAAGATCCAGATGTGCAGGGTGAGCTGGCAAGGTGGAGACCTCAGAGAGCTGATGGTGTACCTCTAGTCTCTGTCTGCAGGCCTGGGATCCAGGGGAGCCAATGGTGCAGTTCTAGTCTGAAAGCAGGCAGGCTCCATAACCAGGAAAAGCAGATGTTTCTGTTAGAGTATGAAGACAGGAAAAACAAAACAAATCAAAACACAATGCTGATGTTCAAAGGCCATTAAGCAGGAAAGGTTCTCTCTTATTTAGGGAAAGATCAACCTTTTTGTTCTATTCAGTCCTTCAGTTGATTGGATGAGGTCCACCAACATTAGGAAAGGCAATTTGTGTTCACTTATCAACATAAAGGCCAATCTCACCCCAAATCACCCTAACAGAAATATTCAGAATAATGTTTGAGTAACTATCTGGATGTTACAGGACCCAGTTAAGTTGACATATAATATTAACCATTATACCAACCTTATTCCTAACCCTATTCCCAAATCTTACTCCCACAGCCATATCCAACTCCACCTTAATAACTACTATTACGTTTTGGTAGTCAATCTTAGGGCCTCAGTTTTTTTTTCTTTTAATAGGAAAACAAATCCTATCCTAAGTGCTAAAACTTGCTTATATGTGTGATGCATTCACACACCATAAATAAATATAACTTGATAATGTATCTCTGAAATATGGAACTGAAAGGTAAAAGAGATTGGAAAATAGATCCTCACTCAGAAAGTAATCCAATATGATTAATATCAGCCTTTGGCATGGGGAACTGCTCAAATACACAAAAAGACTTTCATTTATTGATATCCATTTCTGCTCCATTTTCTTAGCTAACCCCAATTTTATTAGGGTCCATGTGTCATTGGGATGGCCAGGGATGGAAGCATAGGCACAACACTTTGAAGATATCTTTTTGAGAAGAATATAGGTTTATAGACCATTTTGAGATAAAAGTATGTTGTCAATATTTCTACTCACATAGATCACTTAGGTTTCTGCATGATTCTTCTCTCAGATTGACTCCACATGTTGAAAAGGGAAGCATCCTAACTTTTAGAAATATTCATGTAGAATCAACAATGGTTAGAATGGAAGGGTTGATTAGCCCAAAGGTTCTCACATTTAAAATCACTGATACTTGGGTCTCATACCAATTGGTCCATCTCTGGGGATGAGCCCTGGGTAGTGGTATATTTAGAAGTATACTTATAGCACAACTATTTCCAAGTGTTTCCACCAATCTAGCCTAAATTCCTAATTTTACAGATGGAAAAAGTAAAGTTCGAAGACCAAATAACTTTCATAACATATTTCTAGGGACAACGCAGTACCCAAAGCCTTATGACTTCTAGTCCAGTATTTTTGTCAGAACACCATTCTTTGATCATTGCTTATCCTCAGATTTGTAGCCAAAGAACAAAGAATCATCGAGGACCATCTTAGGACCCTCACAATGAGCTGTATTCCAGCTCAGCCCATGGCGACTCTTCCTGCCACACCAGCTTAGGTTGGGTCCTTGTGTTTAGAGAGGTAGAGGCGCTATGGTGGCAATAATTCCCTGCTAAACCATTTAGATAAATAAATATATCCAAATCCACCAACCTTGACTTGACAGCCAAATATGATGCGCACTTCGAACTGACCTTGTAGAGATGGATTGCAACTTTGGAGAGTTGATTTTGTTGTTGTGACTTCTGGACATGTAGTGTTCATGTTCACCAAAGAAAGTTCTGGGAAGTGTAGGTCCAGTGCTGTTAGCAACTGCTTCATTCTCCTTTGTATTCAACTCCCTTCTTTTCTAATTTTTAAAAGCGTTTTAGAAATTTTAGTAAACTTATACTAAATGAAGTTTATTTTAAAATAGGTGGCTGAAATCCACCATAAATCCTGATTTGATATATTTAGGAAACATGGATGTCTCTGAAACAGACCATCAAGGCAGGGTGTGCATTTCCCCTGGATGGTAGTTCTTTATCATCCAGAGGGTGCATAGGGGGTTCTGCATTCATTCAATCATTCAAATAATATTTATAGATTTCTCCTACATCAAGGGAACCTGGTCAGCACTAAGGAGAAATTAAGGTGAATCAGACTCATCATGTGAGCTCATGAAGCTTAAATCCAACTGGCAGGGAAGATACATACCCTCAAAAACCCATGCCATAAACAGTGTGATGGCCCCTAAATGGGCTGCAACAGCTGTTCAGGGATGGGGAAGGTTCCAGTGATGATGTGACACTTGGAAAATTGTGACGCTCAAGTCCTGGAACACTGGTGGGATTTTAGACAACAATAAGTGTCAATCATGTGGACAAGGAAACAGCATGAGTTAAGCTGAAGGGGAGGGAAAGTGGGTATATGAGGATAACTTTGTTTTCCTATGGTAGGTAGGGGAGAACCATCTGAACATTTTAAGTGTGGACCTCATGGATGCTTAAGAGTTGAAATGGGCTATAGAGTTTATTTGGTCTACTTTATTTTATACATTAGAAAATAATAATAATAATAACCATAAAAATAATAGCAATATTTAACCTTGCCTCTCATTGCCTTTCTGCAGGCAGTTACAGAGCAATATGCTTTTCAAGCATTTGCTTCTTTGCATGTTTCCTTACAATATATCTTTTGGAGATAAGTGTTATTATGATGCCCACTGTACAGATAAAGATATTAAGGCTCAACAGTCAGTATAAGCTAGTAAGGGGCAGAACTGGGGTTTGAACCCAAGGCTATATAACCTTTATACCTGCCAGGATTCTACCTTTGGTGTTCAGAGAGAGCAACTGCATCATTATGGGAAAGGAAGAGATGATGGAATCATCCTAGATGTGTTGAGTTTGAGGTGCTTACAAGAATCTAGGAGAGGTGAATTTGGAGCTTGGGAAAGAAAAGGAGTTTATTTCTGGGGGTTATAGCCTAAGGTAACACCAGTCAAGTTGATTTTCCCTATAGTATTTCCAGATGGGAATTGTAGCAGCTCATCCCACAGGTTGTTCCTTGGAATATATACAATTTGCCAGACCCATCTTCCAAAGCTGCTCTTAGGGTTTTCTTTTGTTGACATGTCTTGGCTCATCACTCCTCCTGTAGCACTACCTCCATATTTCTGAGGGGACTTTGCCACTAGTTGTCCCATTGCTGGCTGCCAAGATGTGCCTCTGAGAGGTAGCAAGTTTTTCAGCATTGGGTAGAACAAGAATTCCTGAGGCTATGACCCCAATAGAGGAAAAATCTCAGTTGTGGGGAGAGCTGAAAATTGTGAGCAAGTACATGGGGGAAGGAAATGGATTCTTTCTGACAGGTAAAAAGAGCAGAGGGAAGCAGGAGCTTGTAGATGCCATCTTTATGTTCAGATGGCATTGTCTCTGTATGCATGCTTGCATACAAATCCCCCTTCTTCATAAGCACACCAATTGTATTGTATTTGGGCCCACCCTAAAGACATTATCATAACCCATTACATCTTCAACAATCTTATTTCCAGATAAAGTCACATTCTGGGATACTGGGGATTAAGACTTCTGTATATGAATTTGGGAGGACCCAATTCAAGCCATAACACCATCTAACATACCATAATCATGGCCATGGTATCTTGTCCACAGATTCTTCCTACCTTCAAAGGGGGTGGGGATTAGATAAGGGCAAGGGTCCTTCCTAGAAATTAGCTTGTTACTGAAGCCCTGAACTAGGGAGCTACTTGGTGGTGGAGATGGAGGACAGCTTTCCTGGAGTGGAGAGAGTGAAGGCCATGGCTAATGGGATGTGAATGAATGGGAGTGAGGAAAAGACAGAGACCACTACCCTCTGAAAGCATTTGTGACTAAGAGGAAGACAAATGGTGAGAAGAGAGGAAAATAGGCTTAATTAACAGTTTCATTCAAATGTAAGTGACCTGGGCCTGTTTGTTGTCCAGAAATAAGTAGAGAGGGAGTTGTGTCTGGCTAAAGCCTGCTGCAGTTTCTGGCTCTCCACAACCCTTTCTAAGGAAAGTTGACTTATTACTCTGTAAGGGATTTTGTAGAATGCCGCAGGTTATTAAATGGCCTTTGCAAATAGATATGTGTGAAATCTCGTTGAGTTATAGTTACTTCGGAGACCCATGTTTGCTTACTTGTGGTCTGGTAAATCTCAGTCTTAATATCACAGGCATGCCTTTCTATTTGGTCTCCACTTTTCTGATTCTTTTCACATTTTATATAATTCTCTTAAAAGGAAAGTGTTGATAGAACTTAGCAGTAGTCCTAGCTGCCATTGGTTGAGAAGTGTTGCATGCTATTTCTCATCCCCCTTCTATTTTACATCTGGGGAAACTGAGTCTCAGGAGGGCTTTAGGGCTGTGACCAAAGTTACAGATCATTAAATAGTGATGCTCACATTTCTCTGGCTTAGTCACTTTGGTCACATCAAACCCCCTTTCCCAAAGTTCTGCAAGTTTCTCTTTTTGAAAAAATCCACTGTTTTTCCAGAATGCACTGTTAGCAGCAAATGTTCTATGAAAACAAAACCCTGCTCACCTTCTATTCTCCTCCTAGTCTCAAACTCCTGGGCTTCTAGCTCAGCTATTTGAAAAATTACTCAAGGACAAATTTTCATCGTCAGGTGGAATAATTCATTGCTGAGCAATGAACAACACAGTAACATTTCAGCCAGTGTGACATGTCACAAATGAAGGTCACAAATGCCACTGCCCAGGGGCCTGTGATGGACATGGTGCCTGAGGCACAACATACCAATTGCTTCTCTTTCTGTATACATTCCATCATGAAAGGGTTTGCAAGGCTCCATCTGCTGACATCATACTACAATCCCTCCCCTCAATGGGGGTCTGTCCTTATTTTCAAGGAGAAAGTGGATGTTAGAAGGAGTTTCAAAGGAGCTCAACAGGAGTAAGAACCTGGAGAAGTTAGAATTCAGTCTCATAGAGTAGAGAAACAGCAGGCATGGCCACCACCTTTGAAGGTTGAGAAGCAATGGATTGTGCCAGCAGAGAGCTTCCTTTGGTGAGAACAATGGAGAGAAAGTCATGGGTTGACTGGACACTGGGGGAAGTATAGGAATTTATCAGGTGAGTGGGAAGTAAAGAAGAGATGAATATCTTGGGTATAGGCAAGATACAAATGTCTAAATGTTAATGTTTGTTGTGCCATGTGGCCCAAGTATAAATGATCATATTAGTAACTAGAAACCCAGTGCATGAAATTTGTGCACTGAGGGGGGTATCCCTCAGCCCAGCCTACAGTCTCTCTAATCTGGGACCCCTTGGGGGATGTATGACTACCAGTTTAAGCCCAATCCAGATTGGGCCTAAACTGGCAGTCAAAAATCCCTCTCATAGTCCGGGACTGCTGGCTCCCAATCGCTTGCCTGCCTGCCAGCCTGATCACCCCCTAACCATTCCCCTGCCAGCCTGATGGATGCATAACTGCTCCCCTGCTGGCCTGATTGCCCCAATCTGCCCTCCCCTGAGAGCCCTGTCATCCCCAACTGTCCTCTCCTGCCAGCCTGATCACCCCCAACTGCCCTCCCCTGCTAGCCATCTTTGACCACATGGTGGGGGCAGCCATCTTGTGTGTTGGAGTGATGGTCAATTTGCATATCACCTCTTTATTAGATAGGATGATACTAGTGCCCCCATCATAGTAAATACATGCACTTATATATTACCGACTGTAGACCTGGGTGCATTAATTATTTTCTAAGTACATTAATTATATTAACTCATTTTCCTCAAAGCAGTCATATTGAGGTGGGTTCTATTCTTATCCTTGTTTTACTGATGAGGCAGTTGAGACATAGGGAGGCAAGTTATCACTCCAAAGAACTGGCAGAGTCATGATTGTATTCCAGCAATCTGCCTCTGGAGCAGGGCTATCCCCTAGTACTTATATAATGGTGGAAATGTTCTAAATCTGGACTTCTGGTCTGTAGTCACTGAAGACATGTGGCTGGTGAGACTGTCCCATACAAACCCAGTCGCCCACTCAAATATCTACCAAGGTTGACAATGACATAATGTCTAAAGTGGCCTGGTGTAAGACAAGAGGTGTTAAGCTGCATTTATTACAGCCAGTTTAATACCTGCCCAATACACGGCCTTTGGAAATACTTTGTTAGCCAAACAATACTGCCCCAAACCTTTAGCCTTAGCACATATTCCAGTGTGACCACCCTAAGGGCCCTCGGAGCATGTAGCATGTGGTAGAAGAGAAGGGCACCAAGGCCCATCCCCTGGGGGACAAGGTTTAAGGGCCAGGATGAGAAAGTAGTGAAAGAGGCAGAGGGAACATTGAGAAGAAGGAGGGAACAAGGGTATAGCAGCATTCAGGAGGGCAAGAGAAGGCATGAGTTCAGCCAGGGTATGGTCGGCAATGCTATGCGCAATCATAAGCTCAAACCGAAGCCTGGAGAGAGGTCCAGGGTCAGAGCTGACAAGCTGGATGTGTTTGGTGCCTTTTGCCACCAGTAGAGTGACGGAAAATGAGAGCCGGGGGGAAGAGGGGCAGATGAATGAAAGAAAGGAAAATCAATTACTCTTCTTCAGAGGGAAAGGGGAGAGAGGCTGCTGGCTTGGAGTGAGACATGGTTGGCAGAGAGTTATTTGCAGGATGAGTGAGGCTCAATCATATTTGTAGGAATAGGAGACCTGGAGAAGGATCTGAAGGCAGCAAAAATAAGAGATTTTTTTTTTTTGGATCAAAATTCCAGAGGAGGGAAGAGGAGATTGTATCTTAGAAAACATTGGGGTATTTACTTTGGGGAGATAGGATGAAAAGTAGAGAAATGCTTAGAGGTGGGAGCAAGAATTCATAACTGGGATTCTTGGAAGTATAGTCTAGTTTGTTAAAAATGAGGGCAATGGTAAGGAAAAAGGATAAACAAAGGGTCTTCAGCACTTTGAATGCCTACTTCTCTGAGCTAGGCATTATCTAGTATTCTTCAGGAATTCACTTTCTGAATCTAAGAGGTAAAAGCAATTGGCCCACACAGAGAAGTTAATTGCCTGAGGTCACATAGCTAGTAAGTAGTGGCACTGGGATTTGACCCCAGGAAGTCTGAGTTCAGTGTGTCTCTTACAGCAACACTGTGATAAAAAGACAGTGATAATGCTGACCTGCATTCACATAGTAATTTTAAAAAGCACCTTTTTACCCTGACTGGTGTGGCTCAGGTGATTGGGCCCTCAACTCATACACTGAAAAGTTGTGGGCCTGAGCCTCGGGGTGCGTACAGGAGGCAACCAATCAATGTTTCACTCTCACATCAATGTTTTTTTTTTTTAATCTCTCTCCCTCTCCTTTCCTTTTTCTCTAAAGTCTATAAAAACATATTCTTGGGTGAGAATAAAAAAAACAACAACATATGCCTTTCCCCCATTTCACAGGTGTGGAAAGCAAGGCAGAATTTGCCCAGCTTCTCACACACTGGTGTATGATCAGAGCTAGAATCGGAATCTCTTGATTTTGAGCTCTGTTCTCTTTCTCAGTTGTGGAATAAACTGTATTGCATATCTGAGCCATCCCATTCCCTCTCTCCCTGCTTCCATTCCAATACCCCCAACTCCCACTCCCACCCTAACCCCAATCTTGAAATGTCAGCACCTGCTCCCTCCTTTCAGCTCCCGCCTGTCCTGGCTGGGTGCCACTGCCCTGCTCCAGCAGGAAGGCCAGTGCGCACAGGCAGTGGATGGAAGGCCACATTTATTTTGCTTTTATTGTTAAATAATATAAATCTCTTGGCTGCACCACCTGCCGGGACGTGAGTTGTGTGTCTTCCTGCACAGTTGCTAATGAGACAGTTAATCATTTGTTTATTCTGGATGAAGAGAGGTGGCGGCTGTATCTCTCCAACCAGACAGGGTTTCTGGGGACCCTCCTGCCTGCCAGGCTCATGAGTCATCCACAGTCCCAGCACAGCCCTACCCGGCAGCCCCCAGGCCTCCTTCCCCAAGGCCCTGGCCAGGCTGCTGTTGAGAATTATTATTACTGTTATTGTAGCTATTAGTTTTTTAAAATAGTGTACACCCTTCCCTGAGAAGCATTTTTTAAAAAAAGTAATTTGCAGAGATGCTTTGTTGGGAGATAAGTAGGTTTCCCCTTGGGCATAGGGGTTTATCTCCCTGGTGCAGAGGTTCCTAGAGGTCGTGCAACTCAAGATAAAGCTCTGGGATCCTCTCCGGGGAAGGCTGAAGTCCGCTTTCCTCATTATAGGGTAAAGAGGTGAAATCTTCTGTGTTCCTCCCGAAAGGCTCCCTGGGGTCGGGGCTGCTTTTGTTAGAGCAAATCTGGACTAGCCTGGTGCCTTGAAAAGGGGGAGAGAGCCAGGAGGAGGTGAGGAAGGGGTTAAGGTAGGGGGTGTGCTAGGGTGAGAGCTCTCTGCACCTGGGCTGCCCAATTTGAATGATTGTCTTAGAGGGCTCTCCTGGCCTCTATTTGCATGCTATTAGCAACCTCTGGCTATTTTCTTGGTGTTTGGATAAATCCTTTTGCCTGAAGCTTCTATTTCAATTAACTGGATCCAACTGTCTGTGTCCCGAGGCACAGAGTACAGGCTGGGGTTGCTGCGTTTGCTGCTGTGGCATTGCATCTATGACAGTTTGTCTGTCTGTCTTCAGTCAGCCAGCTCCCATTCTGGAGGCTGTGCTTCTTTCAGGAACTGTTTGCATCCCAGGCAGGGGCAGAATTACCCAGGACAGGGCTTCTGTTTTAGGAGTAGTGTAGACAGGCATAGTTATTCTTTCAGATCACTGGAGCAGGGAGCAGGGGTGTGTGAGCCCTACATGGAAATAGCAGAGCACTTCAGAGGGGGCAGTGGAATGGAATCGGCCCCTTACCACAGTAGATTTCCAGCTTTCGCTCGACTTCACCTGGGACCCTAGGTGAGATCCCCACCCCTCACCCCGTATTCAGCCTCCTTTCTCCTTCATATCATCCTTCTTTCTCTTTCCTATTTTCTTATCCCAAGCACCCCTTTTCAACATCTGCAGCTTTGCTCTTGCTGTTTCCTCCACCAGAATTCCTTCCCTTCATTTTCTTTTCTTATTAAAACCAATTCTTCAATGCTCAGTTCAAATGTCACCCCCTCTGGAGATCCTTCCCATTGTCCTCCCCAGATAGAATTAACCTCTCTTCCTGATCTGCAAATTATTCAAATCTCACACTTCTCCCTCTTTGGGTCAGGGCTAGCATCTCATTCTGGGTGTCCCACAACACAGCATCACATAGCACACATGGTGTGCCTCTGAAGTTTATTCTGCCTTCGCTTTGTAGTGAGTTGAATGCTGTCCCACCGCCTCACAATACAGGACATGGCATGTCCTAATTGCTTGAACTGATGAATGTGTTGCCTTATTGGGGAACAAGGTCATTGCAAATGTAATTAAGTTAAGGATCTAGGAATGAATAGGTCATCTTGGACTCTTCAGGTGGATTCTACATCCAGTGTCAAGGGTCCTTATAGGAACACCCAGGGGAGATTTGACAGGCAGAAGAGGAGAAGGCAATATGTAGATAAAGGCAGAGATCACAGTGAGGTGATCACAGGCCAAGGAATCAGAGTCTGACAGTCACAGGGAGATGCTAGAGGCAGGACAAGATTCTTCCTGAGTGTCCGGAGTGGGTGGCCCTGCCAGCACTGTGCTTTCGGACTTTTGGCTCTGGAACTCTGAGAGAATACACTTCAGTTGTTTCAAGCCTCCTAGTGTGTGATTCTTTGTCACAGCAGCCCTAAGAAATTCATAGGCTGGTGGGCCTCTTCTAAAATGGGAAGAAGAAGGAAGAACAAAAAAATATCAGTTGGGGGATCTGGACCTTCCCCTCCAGACAATTGTTTATTATCCTTCTGCTTCCATTGCACACACACCGAGCCCTGCTCCTCCTGCACCAGGTCTTGTGTGATTCGAAACAGGGCCTTCCATAGATGGAGGCTCCACACTGAGTAAATAATCACAATTACCATAACACTAAGGGCAGCTGGCATTTGTTTAAGCTCTCCAGTTTGCAGAGGATTTTGCTTCACCTCATTTCATTCTGTCTTCACCTGCCAGGTGGGGGTTGGGATCCCCTTTACTTGTGAGGAAATGGATGTCAGAGCTGTATAAAAGGGACTTGAGCATACCATGTGCCTGGTGTGGTGGAGCCAAAGCTTCAAAGAGCCTGTTACCTGGTTCCAAATCTGTTTTTCTGTTTTTTAAAAATATGTTTTGTTTGGTTTGTTTGTTGATTTATTTATTTATTTATTTATTTATTTATTTATTTATTTATTTATTTATTTATTTATTACAGAGAGGAAGGAAGAGGGATAGAGAGTTAGAAACATCAATGAGAGAGAAATATTGATCAGCTGCCTCATGCACACCCCCTACTGGGGATGTGCCTGCAACCAAGGTACATGACCTTGACTGGAATCAAACCTGGGACCTTTCAGTCCACAGGCTGATGCTCTATCCACTGAGCCAAACCAGTTAGGGCACCAAATCTGTTTTTTAAATGGTCTACACCATGTCCTTTGAATATGAGACCAGAGGATCCAATCTGTCTTTCATTCTTTCCAAGGCAGGGATATCCTTTTTCTGAGGTAGGGAGGTCTGCTTTTCCTTTTCCCTTCAGATATGCTCAGACCCAGAGGCTGTGGTAGTGGTGGAGAGCTAGGAGGAAGCCCTGTGCCTTCAAGGGTCTTTGTTTGCAAAGAGATCTCTGTGTGCATGTTAATGCTATTGTGTGGGTAGGCTGATGGGGAAAGTGTGTGTGTTTTCATACATGCTAGTACATGCATTCTGCGTGCTGCCAGCTGTTATCCCCCTCTGGTGGTTACTGGCATAAATCATCACCCGATCATCTGAAATCCCACTAAAGAAAAGAAAGATCAATCTCTCAGCCAGGAGGGCCAAGGAAGGTCCAGATAACTGAGCATGGTTTATATTTGCACATTTTCTCCTTAAGAGTTTCAGTGGATGGCTTTTCTCCTTAAATGGGGCATAAATGGAAAAGAAAGTGGGCTTGAAATCTGACAGACATAGGTTCACATCTCAACTCTGCTACTTAATACTGATCTTGGTTTAAGTTATTTAATCTTGCATTTCACATCTGTAAAATGGGGTAGTAACAAATGCCCTCTCTCCATTGGTATTATAAGGCTTCTGTGAAATAATTTGCTTAAATTTCCTGGTACATAGTAGGTACTTAGTCCATTATTTATTGTCTCCCTCTTATCCATACATAATTAATTCTATTGTTAGAATTCCATTGTAAACCATACTTTATCCAGGAACAACGAGTAATTCTGTCATATTATGCTCTAGAAAATAAAATGTCCTTTTTTCAAAGAAGAAGCTAAGTACTTGAAGAGAGAAAAGAAAATATTCAGATTCCAACCAAATCAGAGTTAGAGCTTAAGTAGAAAAAGGTATGCTCATTTCCTCTCCCCCCTTTAATGGAAGAGGAAGTAAACTAATATTTATTGGACCCCTATTATACACCAGGTTCTATACTCACATATATTATTTAATTCTCACAATAGCTTGATGAGGTTGGTAATGGCAGTATCCCCATTTAGAGCTAGAGAGTTCTAGTTGCTGTAGGTTACATTAAAAAAGAATCCATGTTCTAGTCTCCTCAACAACCCTAGGAGGAAAATGTTATTCTCTAATTTTACAAATGGATTGAGGCTCAGGGAAGTTCAATAAATGTCCAAGATCACACAGTGGGTAAGAGGCAGATCTAAGGCTTAAAAAAGTATGTGTAACTACAGATTCAGTGTTCTTTTCAACATAGCATCATCATTTCCCCAAAAGGTTTCCTTACAGTATCCCTATCTTAGATATATTACATACTTGCCACTGAAAGGGTAAAATGATGACAGAGATTTAGGTGCATAGCCCAAGTCCCAAGACAAAGGAAGAATATAGTAGACATTAGTTGATGTTGCTGTTATTTTCACAATTGATAGCTTGGTATTTTTTTTTACAATATTTTGGGACATAAAAGGAGGAAACAAAGTTGGTTAATTGGAGAAAGTCCACACTTGGGTACCAAGATAGGTATTACTGATCATTAATTAATTCCAGGCTTTACCTGGTGAAGAATGAATAGATGTTCTGCTTAAAGATTGCATTTACCTCAACCCAGATCAGGCCAGTGAGCATGCCTGTCCCAGTTTATGACTTGTTTCTCAGTGATTATTATTGCCATCAACTCTAGGCACCTGTACCTTTCAGTGGAGCATAACGTAGTTCAGTATTCCAGAATCCAGTTTGTGAGCTTGACTTTGGAAACTAATTGCGTGACATGAAGGAGTGGCCTTGGGCCTGGGTATCTCTGTCCATGGTGCTGATCTGAGAGCTCCTGGGTGGTGGAAGCAGATGGTACAACATGGTCCCTGTCATCTCCACAGCCTTCCTGAGCTGAGAGAGGGACTAACTGTGAAAAGAAGGCTGGCTTGGGAGTTAAGAGATCTGGTTAAAGTTGCAATAATTTTCTGTGTGGCTCAAGGCAAATTGTCCAACCTCTCTGTTTCAATGTTCCCATCAGTAAAATTGGATTGCAACATTCTGTCATTCCTGCTTCAGAGTGCTGCTGATTTTGTGTGAGTAAATGAGATGACAGATGCTAAAGTGGGATATGAATGCATGATATGATCATACTGGTATTATTGCTGCTCAGTCTTTTAATCATACATTTTGACTGCATCGCTTTAATTCACTGAGGCACCCTAAGGCCTAATAACATATAATGCAATGAACAGAAAATCAAACAAACCGATAAAAATCAAACAAATTGGGGGTTGGAGGAGGGATAACTCTTCTGTGTTACTTGTAAGCTCCTGTATGGTTGTAGATCTCAGGGTGTGTCTTTAAGAATAAAGATAATGAATGACCAGTGAAGAGTCAGCCCCTGTCTAGAAGGAGAAAAGACACACACACACACACACACACACACACACACACACACAACAAAAAAACACATCTGCTCACCTCAAAGGACCCAAGGGGAGCTCCATTCTACTGTCACAGGCCTAAAATTTCACCATTACTCTTATATTTTAGTCCATTATTACATGTCCTTTACAGAATGATTGCAAACTCCCTTTTTGAGTTAATCAGATTTACTATGGCCTGGGATTTGGAGGTAGAATCCTTGGGTCTAAGTTATTTCTCTAGTACAGAATCTTCCTTAAGCAAGTAATTTAACCTCTTCTAGACTTGGTTTCTCCATCTGTAGAATGGGATAAATAGTAAAAGAGGCTTTATAAAATCACATAAACATTAGTTGCCATTATTCTCTGAAATGCTCTGGTCGAAATATTCTATGAGCAGGAATAAAATAGATCTGGCTTTTACCTGTGTTTTCATGCTGTTCTATGGCCTTCACCAGATACTATCCTTCTCCACCCCTTCCTGTTAAAATCTTTGAATGTAAGGTAAAAAACACCTTCCTCTACCACCCCAGCCATAAGTGATTTTTTTCCTTTCCAGAGTTCTCAGAGAATCTATTATCTATAATATTCACCTGATTGTTTCCTTTCACTGTGCAGTTATTTTGGTACATTTTTACTTTCCTCAAAAGATATGAGATCCTAGACAATGGGATTATGTTTTATACATAGTAGATGTCTGATACTCATTTGAATGAATGTGTACAATAATGTTATCAATGTCTATTTCATTAGGCATTTTTAAGAAAAAATATTGTTGGGGAAGGTGATCTCATAGGTTATGAGGACATATGAATTGAGGGCATTGGGTTTGGGTGACTAAATGGGGTGGGAGGGAAAAGCTGGAGAGAACAACTTGAAGAAGAAAGTGAGAGCTGATAAAAGACATATTTATTTAATAATTATAACAATTTTTCTGGTCTGATATTATTCTTGGAAATGCTACGGAACCAGAATATTAACTTGGAAAAAGATACCTTATAAACTCTAAACGGGGACAAGAGTTAGAATTCACGGACCCAGGAAATTGTGCAATGCATAGGTCCACCAGAAGGTGGCGGGCTATGACTAATTCCATGGTCTAGCAGCTTTGCTCTGGGGTATTCCCCCCACATTTCTGATGGGTAGCTCTTCCTTGCATGTAATGTGGTTCCTTCTTACCCCCTCCTCTATCTCTATCCACTCCTTGTTTCACCATGTTAAAAGGATAAAACTGACCCGAGTTTGTAGGATGCTGACTACTTCCTATTGTACTTTACTGACTGAGCTGGGATACAAGTGTCTCATCTTCCTCTAAACTCCCTCTAAGGTACAGAACTAAACTCAAGTCACACCCTCTGCATCTGGGTCTCCCATATGAGGTTTTAGAAGGTGAGTATTCAGTACTTTTTTGGACAAAGAGAATGAAGGGAGAAAAAAATAACTTTCTTTTTATTCCTTGCTCCTGCAGCACTCAATCCATTATCCCAGATTTCTTGTCAGAATTTCAGGATTAGCAACCCTCTTTCTTTTCTTCCTTGGATCACCTCTTCTTCTATATGATGTTTTATTTTTTTATAGTACTATCACATTTATCATCTCCTTGTATCTTCACAAGATATGTGGCACTGGTATTTTTCTCTATTTTAAAATATCGTAATGATAGCTTTCATTTGTAAATATCGTTAGAGTATTTTGAAGCCCCATTTAATTTGACACTCCCAACAGCTATAAAACATGTTGGAGCACAGGTATTAATATCCCCATTGTAGAGATGAAAGTACTCTTATACAGGGTGGTAAGGGATTTTCTCAGGAAATATAAGAAGTATAAGAATTCATTCATCAGGCTTCTAAAGCATTCTACCATTTTGTTTTTAACTACAGATGATACAATTAAGACCCCAAAATGGAAAGGTATATAATGTACCCAAAGTCCTATGTCAATAACGTTAAAAATGGGGCTGAAATGAACATCTCCTGATTCTCAGATTAGTGCTCTTTTTATTCCACTAAAGAGTCCTCTCCATAATTTAGCAACCCATTGGTTATCTATCTAGCCCACCAGTTTACTATCTAGCCTCTTAAAACTCTTGAGTGTGCACCAGTTAACATTTTGACAGGAGGCCCCAATGCCTGAAGCATTCTGAGGAGCCCATCAGGAATCATTTGTTAAAGCTCAAAATGGATAAAACAAAGGCTAAAAGGACATCCATCAAAATGTTAACAATGATTGTGTTTGGGTGATGGGGTTGTGGACCATCTATTTTCATCTTTCTGTGTTTCTGTACTTTCAAAAACTTCTTTATGTGTTTTTTTTTACTTTATAATGAAAAATAAGCATTAAAGAGTAGAAAAGAAAGGAAAAGATTTTGGCATAGGTATTGTGTATGTGTTTGTGTGGTATGTGTGGTGGCTGTTACCATATTGTATTAGATTAGACTCAGGTTGGGTTGGGCAGGGACTATTCTCTGATCCTCTCCTCTCTGGTTCTATTTTTCCTATGAGACCTCAGCTGATGGTTTCCGTGGGCTTTACACACACCTTGCTCTCTCCCTGGAGCCCTAGTCGAATCCACAAAGCCAAAGCTTAGGGCAGGGTAAGCTGGGGCCCCTAAGGCTTGGAGGACCAGGGCCTCACCCACTTGGCAGAACTGTGGGCTCCTGCACTCCTCACTCTGCCTGCTGTGGACTTATGTAACACACTCACAGGACTTCATTTTCCAGTAGATTGAAAGCAAAGCCACTGTTGATTTTCTCCAAAAAGATCTATTTGGAAGTGCAATTGCCTTGAATTACACAGTGGCGCAAGAGGCCAGACCTTGCTGTAAATAATTTTCCTCTCTGCCTCATAGGAGCCTGGCTGGCAGCAGAGTCTATGCTTCCAATGATGGTGCTTGATATGGAGTGTATGTAAGAGAGAGAGAGAGAGAGAGAGAGAGAGAGAGAGAGAGAGAGAGAGAGAGAGAGTGTGTGTGTGTGTGTGTGTGTGTCTTTTCGGGGCCTTTACTTACCGACTGCTGCTTCTTTCAAGTCCTGGAGCTTTGCATCTGAATGAGCAGTGAGGGCAGAAGGGGGAAGGATGGGGATAGGCTTGTGGACTCTTTTATCAGCTGCTCTGAATGACCTCTCTCTGGTTATGTCTCCCACCAGGCCACAGAGGGGACCCGAGGCTGTGTGAGGTCAAGTGGCTTGTGCATGCAGTGTGGGCGGCACAAAAAGCATACTTTAGAATTGCTCATGTCTGAATTATAGTTTGGATGTATTGATTACAACTTATGGGTCATAGCAAATTACTGATATCTCTGACATTTCTTTACTCATTAAAAGAAGGCAAAAACTGGCAGTGGGTATGGAAGTTAAGAATATCTACATTTCAGTATTATCGTGAGAATAAAAGAGAGCAATACTGGAGAAGTCACACTCCACCCACCTGATGTTTGGTCTGCGTTCTGTAAACTTAGTTCCATCTGTGTCCTGCTAGTGCTGTCTCCCAGTACAGATCGAAATAAGAAATAAAATTAATGCCCTTCAAACCCAAATGGCCTACAGCCAAGTTGTGACGCATACAACATTTAGGATGTTTTTCTCTGGCTTTCTGTATTCTCTTCCCATGTAGATATTCAGAACTCACATACGTGATTCTCCTACAAAAGATCAGGATGAATGAACTTAGACTCTGTAGATGGGACTCAATGCACATCTTCTCCTGGTGGCATTTGCATTTTGAGAATCCCTCCTGGGCAAGTAGAAGGCGCTCCTTAAACCAAGATGGCAGCATGTTATGCAGGGTCACATTTAGATAGTGGAGCTGTTTTTCAATTGGAAAGTCTTAACCACTCTCTTCCAGCTGTTCTTTTTTTAAAAATTTATTTTATCGATTTTTTTACAGAGAGGAAGGGAGAAGGATAGAAAGTCAGAAACATCGATGAGAGAGAAACATCGATCAGCTGCCTCTTGCACACCCCCTACTGGCGATGTGCCTGCAGCCAAGGTACATGCCCTTGACCAGAATCCAACCTGGGACCTTTCTGTCCGCAGGTCAATGCTCTATCCACTGAGCCAAACTAGTTTCGGCATCTTCCAGTTGTTCTTAAGACCACCTTTATGTTGTAGGCATCAGAATGGGGTTGTGCATAAGCTCAACTGGACATTTTTCTCTAAACTCAGGTGGTGTTGTCCTTTTTACATTTCTCCACCAAGTTGGGGAAACAGTAGAGTCTAGCAAACCATGGGCTGCATCCTCAGGCAGAGACTTCCAGACAGTTCCCACCTGCCCAACAATGATTGAAATCTGATAACACTGAGGATGAGAGGAGGGAAGTGATTTTCCTGGTGACACCCAGCTGGTAACCGAGCCATGATATAATTTAAAAAAAAATCAATGTTTATTTTATACTTTGCCAAGTTCACAGGAGCATTGTCTCATTTAATCTTTACTATTTATGGTGATGTGGTTACTATTATTATGATGCCATTAGGGGCCCAGTGCATGAACTGGTGCACCTTGAAAGAACTGTGGGCCGCAAGGCTATGGTAGGCACAGGGGCAAGTCTTGGCCCTTCCTCTGCGTCCCTGCCAGGCCCCTCCTGCTATGGCCCCCTGGTTCCCTGTCTGCCCGCAGCCCTGCTGCTGCCGCCACTCCCACTCACTGAAGATGCCGGCCCTACTCGCATCCACTGATGGTGCAGAGCAATTAGGGCTGGCGCCAGCAGCAGGTGTGAGTGGCGGCTGCTGCCCTTATTGCCCCTCAGGAGCCGCAGGAGGTGGAGAAATCCTCAGGGGAGATCAGAGCCAGCAGCTGCCACTCACACTCGCTGATGGCGCCCAGTGATCAGGACTGGCACCAGGTACTGGCAAGGGGGTGCAAGTGGTGGCTCTGGCACTGGCTGCAGGTATGAGCTGGGGGGGGGGCGTGGCAGGCAGGGCCAGTGCTGGCAGTGGGTGTGAGTGGCAGCTCCAGCACCAGCAGTGGGTTGAGCAGGGCTGGTGCCGGCAGCAGGTGCAAGTGCTAAGTGGGACCAAGGAGTGCAGGAGCAAAGAATTTTCAGTAACCTCCAAAGGCTCACCCCAATGACAGTGACTGGTGCCCTGCTTTGATCTGGTACCCCCACTCACGACCAAGTCTGTTATGTTCCACATACACCTCCTGGTGGTCAGCACATCTCATAGCGACTGGTTGTTCGGTTGTTTGATTGTTTGGTTGTTCTGATGTTCAGTCTATTTGTATATTAGCCTTTTATTATATAGGATTATTATAGCATAGAGTTCAAGAGAAAAGAAGGTGGAGCCAGAATACCTGGTTCAAATTTCAGCTCACTTGTCACTAGTGGCATGAACTTAGGCAAACTAATGCTCTGTGCAGCAACCTTTTTAAAAAAAACAAAAACAAAACAGGAATATTTAATGTATGTTTATTTTAATGCATAAACCTGAGTATTACATACCAATATAAGAGAATAGTACTAGTTTTCCCTTTATCTGTATTTTATTTTATTTTTTTAAATATATTTTATTGATTTTTCACAGAGAGGAAGGGAGAGGGATAGAAAGTCAGAAACATCGATGGGAGAGAAACATCGATCAGCTGTCTCTTGCACACCTCCAATTGGGGATGTGCCCGCAGCCAAGGTACATGCCCTTGACCGGAATCGAACCCGGGACCCTTCAGTCCGCAGGCCGACGCTCTATCCACTGAGCCAAACCGGTTCGGCACATTTATCTGTATTTTATAAACATGGTTAATGCATTCCATGTTAAAATAATTTATGATAGAGAATTATTTATAAAAAATAATATTCTTGATAAAGCATTTCCAAGGAGTACAATCATGTTTTATGCCTTATTTAAAATAGAATATAATAGTATTACTTCATAGGGACATTTGGAGCATTAAGCAGTTTAATGCATGTAAAATACTTAGAAGAGTGCCTGGCTATTAATATCCCCATTTAACATCTGATAACACTGAGGATGAGAGGAGGGAAGTGATTTTCCTGATGACACCCAGCTGGTGACCTATCCATGCTGAGAATCCATGTTTTATGGCTCCTGGTCTAGTACTTTTTTCTTGCTACGAGGAAAATGTGCAGAACCTTCTAGATCCCCTGCATTATCATCTTCCATGACAACTATCAGTCAAAAGTAACAGTGTTTCAGAATGGCTGAAAACCTTGGTGAGAACAACTGAAGAGTTGAGAGCTGGTTAATGAAACTCATATCCCCAGAAACATATTGGAAGAAAGTTTCCTCACAAATTGGGGTCCATTAATATGCCCATCCCAGCCTGGCAGTTGTGGCCTAAGCAACGGGTAGTGAATTTACTAAAGAGTGACACTGGGGCAGTGCCCAGGACAGGGCCATAGCCGGCACTGGCTGCCACTGGGCCAGGTCGAGAGAGTTCTGGCTGCTAGGAGCACCACTAGGAAAGAATCAACTTGTGATCAACTTGTGCCGTTGAGTGTAGGTCAAGTTCTGAGTTCCCATTAGGGGAAAAAAATAAAGGCATTCTTCACAGAATATGGTAACTAAGCATTGATAATGTCTGGATACAATGTGGAATAGAAGTTATATTTTCTAGAGCTTTCTCTTTCCTAGAGTGACCTTCAACAACTTGCAGGAGACAAATCTAATGAGTCCTGTGTGTTTCAGATGAAGAGGGTGAGTCAGAAGGGGAGAGTGTCACCAAGAAGTTCCTTTTTGCCCTCCCCATTTCCCTAGACCTTTCCTGATGAAAAGCCTCCATTTTATACTCTTGGGAATTTATTCTTTTTTAGTGTTGCTAGTGTTTTTGTACTCATGAATATTTAACTAAATTCCCAATATTCCCAGGATGGCAATGCATTACACTAAATCTCATGCTATCTTATATGGAAATGTGTGCCTCCTTGTTTGGATGCAGCAGACAGCTCCATACCTTAAACCAATCCAGGACTGGAATATTAGCAAGGTGCCTTGGGAGGAGAGAGGGCAGACAGTGTTTGATAATTTACCATTTTGCCAACAATCAGCCTACTTTGTGCCTTTTTGCTTAGCAAAGAGTTGCTGGAAGTTCCGGTTGAAGTCAAGTTAGAACAGGGAGCTGTGATTCAGCATAAGGAAGCATCTCACTCAACTGAGATAACTGAGTTTGTCCTTCAGTTTCTCCTTCTTCTAGCACAAGAAAGCATTCCCACTTGTTATGGATTGCATATTAAAGTGCTGATCCAAATATCTGTGGACGTGACCTTTTTTGGAAATAGAGTCTTCACAGATGAATAAGATAAGATGAAATAAAAAGGTTGGGTCCTAACTTGATATGACTGGTTTCCTTATGAAAGGGGACATTTGGAAACAGAGACAGACATGCACACAGGAGAATGCCAGCTGAACATGAAGCCAGAAATTGCGGTCATGCATCTATAAGCCAAGTGGTACCAATAATTGCCAGCAACCACCAGACATTAGAAGAGAGACATAGAATAGACTTTCCCTCATAACCATCAGAAGGCACCAACTCTGGAACACGTCGATCTTAAACTTCTAGCTTCCAGAACCGTGATAATACATTTCTGGTTTTTAAGCCACCCAGTTTGTAGTACTTCGATATGACAGCTTTAGAATACTAATATACTGCTGAATCAATAACATTGGATTTGCCCTTTCTTCTTTCAGTAAATATTTAGTGATTATCTACTGTGTGCCAGGTACAATGCCAAGTACTGAAAACAATATCTTAGATAAGATCTTAGCTTTCTAGAAATTCATAGATAAGCATGGATGTAGGTAAATAAACAGACCATTCTTAGTGATAGGATAAGTATTTATGTCTGTTCTTCTATGACTATCAACCATGGCTATAGACTAGAATCTCTTGGAGACTTAAAAAAATGCCCATAGATCTATGTCCAGGCCTACTCCCAGACATTTTGATCTAATAGGCCTGGGGTAGGAACATAAGGCATCAGTATTTTATACATCTTCCAAAGTAACTCTAAATACTGCCATTGCTGAGCATTATCAGGGCCCCACTCCAGACCAATTAAATTGAAATGGCATTGATATTGTTAAAACACTTCCTGGGTAATTCTAATTCTAACGTATAGCCAGGTTTGAGATAGGAATTGAGAGATAGGAATTGTGTGTCTTTTTAAATGATATATCCTTTTCACAGTGCCTAGCTCGGAGAAAGTAATCAATAAACAATTGTCGTGTCAGGATCTATGATGAGAAAAGTGTAAGGTGCCATGGATGCATAGAAGACGAGTACACAGTGCAGTAGTAGCAGAGCTGAGAGTTGATTTAGTCAGGCAAGAAGAATAAGCAGAGGGAACAGTGTGTATGTATCATAAGGAGCTAGCCATGACTTAGCATGACTGGAGTGTTACTTGTGGGTGGTGAGAGGGAAGGCTAGAAAGGTAAGCAAGGACTGGGTCATGAAGAGCTGTGTAAAACCTGGTAAGGAGTTTGGGTCCTGCCAGAGGCTTATTTGGATTGCCCTTGTGGCACAGCCATGGGCCTGCTAAGATGATTTTTACTATCTTAGCCTTTCTACTCACACGGCACCAGGTATGGGCTTCAACTCGTGCCCTTTTCTTTTTTGAAGACAGAAGCCCAGGGTCTTGGAACCCAAGCTCTTGAGAGGAGCAGCATCAACTTCCCAAATGATGTAACTGCATCAGAGAGGCCACCAACTGATGTAATTGCATCATCATACAGCCTACCTGAGAGCAGCCATCACTGGGACTTAGGACTGAGACAGGCCCAACACACTCACTGGCGCGTCTTGGGTGCACACTAGGACCGCTCTCATGTCCCTCTTTGCACATTCTCTCCAATGTTGATTTTAATCCCATTTCCCCTGAGTAAGCACAGGGTGGTGAGGAGAAGGCTCAGTGTGTTTTTCCCAGGCTACCCTCACCAGTGGTCCTTGCAGCAGGGTGGTTGATAGCTGAGGGAAGGACAAGACCTGTCATTCTGGAGGTTTGTTGATGGTACATGGTATCCCTTGGGTGTTTGCCTGTCCAACCACACTGTTGCCAGCAGTGCCCAATTTAGTACTCTCTGCAGATTTCATTAACAGCCTGCCTGCTCTACTCTGAGTACTTAATGAAGATGTTAAATAAAATTTGACATTATTACTGCCATTTGTACAGCACTTTGTATTTACCAAGTACCTTCAGAACATTTTTATTCTTTTCCAAGCAATAGCTCCACAAGGTCCATTAGTACCACTGTCCCCATTCCATAGAGAAGGCCCTTGAGAGTCGATTGATTTGTGGAGAGCTCTGCAGCCAGCCACCCACTGTCTACAGGGGGCAGTTATTCTCCATCCTTCGGCCTGAAACCCAACTCATGAAGCTACACTGGCTCCTCAGGGGCCTGGCTGACCCTCTGAACCTCCTCCAAGTTCCAGGCTTTGCTCTCTGAATATTCTTCTGCTTCTCCTGTTTCACAGTTTTGTGTTTTTAGCTAAGGAAAGCTGTGGTCTTCTCTTAGTCAATTTGAATGAATTTGCAAGTATAATTTTCAGATGTGCATCAAATGTCTTGCTGACCACCTCAACACACAGTTTTCAGCAGGCCGCTGCTGTCCATCCTGCCTCTTCTCAGGCCTGTCAGTGGCGCCGGGTGTGTCTGGCATGGTCTGTCCCTTTGTAAACATCGCAGGGCAAGTGGCACTGTTGTTTTTCTGCATGTGACAACCTCCCCCTCTTCCTGTAGGAGACCTCAAATCAGAGGCTTCCAGTGACAGCATCTCCACAAGAACTGGGGGAGGAAATAAATCTCATAAAGGAAGGCACCAGAAGCTGCTCTTTGCTTCCCTCAGGCTTGTCTGAGCAGTGACTAAGGCAAGCTAATAAGCATGCTTAGCTCTTTATGCTTTGATTTTCTCATACAGTATGTTCAAGGGGGACCCTACGGAAAATGTGAGTGTGTGAAGGCTTTTCTGATTTACTGGCTCAAGTATTTTGGGAGTTTTTTTTTTTTTAATATGGCACTATGTTTGACTTCACACTTTAAAAATCTATCTTACTAATTTTCTATCTCTACCACACTATTCTATCTTCATGGCTTCTCTGTGTATATGCCATTTCTCATGCTTTCTCAGACTAGCTTTCTCTTCCTTTCTTAAAATCTCTCATATCTATTCATATTTTTCTCCTCTGTTGCACTAAATGTCATCATCCTCTTGTTCTCCTCACCTCAGACCATGGAAGGCCTCTGCCTTGTCAGATGAGTCACCCCAGCATTCTGCCTTTCCTCCCTGACCCTGCAGATTTCTTCCTGGAAATGCCAGATGGAGGATTTGTGATTCGGTATGGGATATGTAGAGAGTGGAGTGATGGTGAAAAGAACCAAAGGCCCCTTACACTATAGTTAGGTAATACAGGGTACTGGTGTGGGGTGTGATGAGGTTATGAATAACAAAGGAAATTGTGATCCTTTAACTTATGGATCCTTTAACTTAGTTTCGGGGTAGGAGCAGGTGGCACTTTAGGGTAGAGAAAGGGTTGAAAGAGAGTTTGACAACACATTGCAGTGAGTGGAAAGAACACTGAACTGAGATTTAGGATTGTTCAAGTCAAAAACTGTGACGGGTGTGGCTGTAGCCTACTTGCAAGCTAACAAGTTAGTCTGACACAGTTATACACTATATACATATGTGTGTGTGATTATACGCATGTGAAGTTAATGTGTGTGTGTATCCATAGATGTGGTGTACATACACATATGTGATAAATATATGTATGTGTACATATCCACATATATTAGGTATATACATGTGTATACCTCCATATGTATACCCAAATACATATGGATGTATACACACACACACCACTGTTAATAGATATACTGACAGAAGACACAAGGGCTGGATTGCATGATAAATCACATTAATTACTTATGGAAAAAGCAGTCACCAGAGCAACCTCTTACATGAGTACTCTGAACCCCAGTCTGCACAGGTGGTGGTGACAGACATACGGCACCTGCACATGCAGTGGTGTGTGTCAAGGAGAGGACCCCTCAGGTTAGAAAACTCTGATTTCAGGGCTGCTGGGGACCTGCTCATCCTCCTCCTTCTCTTTACTCTGGAATGTAAGCCAGTCTTATTGGAGAGAGGAAGGAGACCAGAACTTAGCTATTAATCTAGAGTTGCTTTTCTTCCAAACAGGGATTTTGAGAAGAATATCCACTGTAACATCTTCTCACCATTGGCTATAAAGGAGTGTCCCAAATTCCACTGGAGTGTTTTCTTGGAACCCTCTGACTAACCAGAAGAGTCTCATAAAAATATGTATGGCATAGAGCAATGTGGGATTGGAGAAGGGAATCCTGCCTCGGGATAGAGTTCGAGATGACTTTCAGCTCTGAAAATGGGCCACTGCTGCCCCATTTCCCTTTGAGTCAATTTGGACTCTACACCCAACACAGGCAGCCTCCTCCCTCCCATAGCCTACACTTTAACTTCTCCATTTACTCAGTGGGTAGATGTAGAGGCATGTGGGGAATGTACTGAAGTTTCTGCTGGACACCTGGTTACATCTTATTCTTGCTGAAATGAAAGGAATCAAGAAAATAATGGAAAAAGTGTATGAACTTTGATAAGGTAATCAGAAGACAGCGAATGTTGATTAGCTATGTGACCTTGGACACATTACCTCACCTCCATGTGCCTTGGAATCCTTTCTTGAAAATGAAAAAGATGATGCCTGCTTGGCTGTCTATCTCATGGGGGTATGGCAGTGCAAATGAGTTCATGTTCAGTGTATGAGGTACTCAAGGGGAAGATGCTGGTTGAATGTGAAGTTTTCTTTTGCTGCACTAAATATCATCATCTCTTGTTCTGCAACCTCATCACAGCCCATGGAAGGATTTCTGCTATACCTGATGGGAGATCCCAGGATTCTGCCTTTCCTTGCTGGCCCTGCAGGATTACTTCCTGGAAGTGCCTGATGGAGGATTTGTGGTGCCATGTGGGACATGTAGAGAATGGTGAAAAGACCCAAAGTTCCCTCACATTGTTATTAAGTGATAGAATGTGTGGATGTACGGTGGTTGTGAATAGCAAAGGGGGTTGTGGATTCTTTGACTCAGGGAACTACTTTCTGGGCAGGAGCAGGTGGCACTGATGGGTACAAAAAGGGTCAAAATAGGGATGCTATGCACACAAATGAATGTAATGAAAGAGTCATGGACTGTCTCTGAGATTCTGTCTCTCCTGGGTCACTCATTAGTTGGTATGTGACTAATGTACTGGGAAGATGCCTCATGATCTGTGATACTGGGGTTTTTCTTTTCTTTTTGCTTCCTGTGGACATCTGAAGAAAATTCATAAGTGTTCCTAGGAACTAATCAGCCAGTGTGCCTGTGCATTTTCATAACTCCCCCCACAAATATTTATTTATACCCCATGTGTAACTGGAAATAAGCACATCTGAATGCAGGCCAGTAGGCACAAGTCTAACTGAGAGACAGATAGCCACAGAAACAATTTTAAATGTCCACACATTAACATGCAGACTGTCAAATTCTAATCACAAGGGTCAAGTCTAATCACGAGTGATTCTGACACTAATGTGTTAGAGTGTTCTAATAATGTCATTTTCCCAGGACAGCCCTCACGAATCTCGCATGTGTGCGTGCGTGTCGGGTGTGAGATGCTCTGTTAATTAACACTGTAAAGGTAAGTTCTAAGTGAAAAGATATGCTGGGGAATCACGTATCATTCATTACAGAATTGTTTAGAAACAGTCATGTCCAACCTGCATTGAGAGAGGCAGACCTGTTTTCTAAAGCCATATTGCCAATCTCAGTCTACTCCAGACATAGGGGTTTTGCTCTGCATGTCCGGTGGCCACTTGGATGTTCCTTTATTCCCTTCTTTGTGTGTGGAAATGTCCTTGCGGAGATGCTTGGGATGGATAGTCCTGTTGTCGGGCCAATGTGCAACTACTTCTGCAGGGTGTTCTATCACACGCCAGCCTAGTTTGTATTCAAGTAATTCTGGTAATGAGACATTGTCTCTTCCCTGGGGTACCATTTCCGGCTCCCAGCAATCCAATCATTTAGTCAGAGAACTGAGCCCTGATTTAAAGAGGGAAAGAGGCATTTGTAGAACTGTGGGGAAAAGAGAACTATGGACATGACAAATTGACCTGTTTTAGGCATGTAGGGTAGCTTTCAGGCTTTTGAATTTGTTTTCCCAGCTGTCAGGGATAACTGTGAGCTGTGAGAACTGCTAAGGCCAAAATCTTAAGATTTTTCTCACCTCAGAAAATTCAATTAGCAAATCAGAATCACTGAAGTGTGTATTTCCAGACCACTTCCTAAATAAAATATGTACAAGTCTGAAGTTGGACCTGATAGGAGATCAGTTTTCTTCCATTGAGCAGGTCATGCTGTGGGGCTGGAGAGAACTGGTTCCGAGTTCCAGCTTTGCACTTAACAGTTGTGTGATCTTTAAATTTCCTTCTAATAAAATGAAGAGAGTGATCCTTTCCCCACGGGCTTGCATAAGAGATAAACCAGATAAGGCCATAAGCACAACTCCTGTTGCATGGTCCTCAGCACATGGGCACTTCCTCTTTCTAGGAAGGAGGCTTAGCATCCTGGTCCTCTCTTAAGGCTCCCCTGAATTGTCACTGGTCCCTTTGGATGCACAGGTGATCCATGGATACCCTCCAGGATGGGTGTGATGCTATCCATCTCCATAGTAGCCACTTCCCCTTCTTTCTCTTGCAGAGAGCAGGTAAATACAGAGAGGCAGAAACACAGGTCTTTGGGGGAGGCTGTCACCAGGTGTTCTTGCGGGTTTTCTCTGAAAAGTAGATGAGGGTTTGTCCACCTTGTACAATTCAGAAAGTTAGAGTTTAACACAGGAGACAACAATAGTAATTGTATTCTAAATAGACACCAACTGCAATGAGAAAACACCTCCCCTGCCTCAGTGTGCACCTCAGGATGTGCTAATTAAAGCATCTGTCTTTCCAGCTACCATGGTCAGATGTCTTCATTTATTTACTTATTAAAAATAAGAGGAGAATTTTTGCTTTGTTGTCCTTCCTCCTTTATTTTCCTTCATCATTACCCAGTAAGTGGTCTTGGCAAAATGAATAAATAAAATGACTATTATTAAATGTAGTTTCTATTTAGTATTGTCATTTCCTCCCCTAGTATTGTCAGTTCTTCTAATGACAGTGACCTTGTAATTCAAAACATATCCTAGGGATGTCTGCTCTTCAAGTTGAATGCCTTCGAACACACATTGGTTGAGCAATGGCAGTAACGAAGGTGAGATTTTGTGGCAGCTGATCCAGGCTTTTCCCATGGGTTGAAGAGCAAAATGCTTTTCCCAGGGTAAGGCCTCAGGGCCTCAGAATGTGTCATTAGTTATGAACCTTCCACTTTCAGTAATAATTTGGAGTTAACACATTGCCTCTGTTCCAAATGGCATTGGGAGTCCCAGCCACACTCGTCTAGAATTTGGCACTGATTTGAATCCTTATGTGTTCAACTTGGTGACAGTTATTCACTTATTAACTCACTCAACAAATGAGTAGACTGAATGAATGAAGGCTCTGAGAGATACAAAAATGAATGAGAAAGGGGATCAGTAAATTCCCCAAATTGCAAGCATATAGACATACTAGGGGCTTGGTGCACAAAAAATTCATGCACTGGGGGTGGATGGTCCCTCAGCCCAGCCTGCCCCCTCTCACATACTGGGAGCCCTCAGGGGATGTCCACCTGATGGCTCACCCATGGCCTGCCCAAGGCCAAAAGCCTCTGATGGAGTCTTTCATCTTTGGGCAGAGGACCTCAGCCAGGGGACTGCAGCCAGTGATCGCCCTATGATGGGGCTGATCGCTGGCTGGCTCTGCCCTAGCCCTAGCCTGTCCAAGGCCGATGTTTGGGCAGGGGACCTCAGCCAGGGGACCCCAGCCAGCAATTGCCCTGCAATCAAGCTGATTGCTGCTCGCTGACTGGCTCCACCTCAGCCCCGGCCTACCTGCCCAAGGCCGGAAAAAGCCTTGGAAACCCAGCAATCACCCTGCCATGGGCAGCAGCCATCTTGGTTGGGTGTTAATTTGCATATTACTCCTGATTGGCTGGTGGGCATGGCTTGTTGGTGTGGCTTATTGAGTGTAGCAAAGGTATGGTCAATTTGCATAATACTCTTTTATTAGATAGAATGTTACAATCTGTACCTCTATTCATCTATCATGTATGTATGTATGCATGTATGCATCTATCTATCATCTATCATTCCTTCCATTTCCTCTGTTTCAGAGTAATTAGAGGCTGACTTTTATCACACTCTTGGGACAAGGCCATTTTACTGAATAAAGGGGTGGGAAGTAAAAAGGCTTTGGCTATGAGTACATTTGACCTCAGTGTCCTATATGATTAGGAACTAAATATCATACTTTTCTTTTATCCTTTGAATGACACCTACTTGTCCCTACAAATCTGCTCACTTCCTGACATTCATTTAGAACCTAATTTAAAAACCTTACTTTCTTAGCCTGTCCCACTGCAGGGTAAATCTACACCATTTCTAACCCATGTCTCAGGGACCCTTTACCATACTTGGTGTAAGTCTGTGGATGCAGTTTTGTAGTAATTTAATAATAACCAAATGATGTTCTCCACCTCAGTGACTGAAATGGAGTTGGTCTGGTACCTCAGACATAGAGGTCTTGAAAAAGCCTTCCTATGGCCTACCTCACCCTCCTGTATGATGGATGGTCTAAAAATGGAAGAATTAGGGACTTCTGCTAGAATTCTGTCTCTTTTCTTTAAGGAACAATCAACACATATACCCTCATGTATAATGACTACTCTCACTTATTCTGTTGCACAGTAGATGCTCACTAAATTAATTTTTCTCTCCTTGCTTTATTCCATGATTACGAGCAAATAGTAGGTACTCAACATACTCTTACAAATTAATTATATTAAGGGCACAGATGTACACAGGTACAACACAGAAGAATTGTACCTCATTTCTGTCCATGAATATGGGAGATAGACCAATGGAAACCACAGGATTCTCTTCTTTCCTGAAAGTCATTGTGGCCACTGCTGGGGTTCTTCAAATGCAGCATGTATCAGTATATTTTTACTGAATACATTTGTTTAGAACCAAGGGGCATTTGCCTCCTTCAGTCAGCCTTTGCACATTATCTTAGCATAGATCCTTATGTAAAATAGAGATGTTCAGTATTGCCTCTTTATAAAATATTCATTGACTTTTATTTATAGAGATTGAGTGTCAGTTGTTATTTTCTGTTCTTTTTATAATGCTTATTTATTTATACACTAGAGGCCTGGTGCACGAAATTCATGTGCGGGTATGGTCCTTAGGGTCGGCCTGCAATCAGGGCCATCTTCCTTGGCTTCCCACAGCCAGCCCTGCCCCCCACTGCCAACCACACCCAGCACCCTGTTCACCATTGGGTGATCAGAGCCTGCTGGCCAAGGGGAAGAACGGAGAGATTGGCCATTCTGCCCGTTCACCAGCCCCATCCCCGTGGTGGATTGCCCTCAGTGTATGGGGTAACTTGTGGGGCAGGGGCCATAGCCTAATGCCATCTGCGTCCCCCAATACCTACCTCTGGTTACCCATTTGCCATTGGGGGATTGGAGCCTGCCAGCTGGAAAAGAGACTGAGAGGTGGTCAGTGTACCTCATAGTGACCATTTGAGTGGTTGTTCTGGTCGTTCCACCATTAGGGTCAATTTCCATATTACCCTTTTATTATATGAGATTTTAATTTTAATCTAGTATTTTATTTAAAAAGAGAACTTTTTGATGAAATACACTTGTGACTTGGGAGTGGGAGGTGATGATGGAATAATGGGAAGGAAAGATATTAAGAGCTGTCTTATAATCTGGACTCATGTAGGAAAGAATTCAGAGCCTATTGATCTATACTCATGGAAGGGACTCTCTGAGGACTCAGACTAGACAGCCTGACTTAATTTCTCTCTCTCAGTGGCAAAATACTAATTATTATCTTGTTCTTAATACTTTTAAAATTAAAATGAGAACCCTAGCTGGCATTGCTCAGTGGATAGAGTGTTTGCCTGTGGACTGAAGGCTCCTGAGTTCAATTCTGGTCAAGGGCCAATGCCTGGTTTGCCGGCTTGGTCCCCAGTGGAGGCGAACAGAAGGCAGCTGATCAATGATTCTCTCTCATCATTGATGTTTCTGTCTCTCCCTTTCCCTTCCTCTTTAAAATCAATAACAATATATTTTTAAAAACACCAAAAAAACTGTGAGTGTATAAAGGCCAGCATTATGCCTACCAAAAATTAAAATGACATAAGCAATAATAAAAAAGTAAAACAAAATCTATAAAAACAATTGTATACATTGCAAAAATATTAAAATGTTTACGGAAACAACACAAAAGTAAAATAATTTTCCCAATGGCTCCTTCTTTAGGGCTAAAACTTTAAAATATTTCTTGTCCTACTTCTTCTGTTCTACCACCAGGATATCAGTATACTTTATTGATTTATAAAATTAAGACAACAGCTTTTGACTCCTTGCTGGGCGGAATTTAGAGTCACATGCCTTCATACTGCCTTTCATTCATCACTCTTTTCCAGAATTCTATCAGTCATACTCTTACTTATCCATTCTCAGGTATAGTAACATTCATATTTGTTCTCTAAGTATAATTAGTTTTCCATGTCTTATAGTTGATTCTAAAATGTTTGTTTGGATTAAATGCCTACTATTCCTATTTTTCATCCACATATTTGTTAATGCACTCAGCAATTTTTAACTGAGTGCCTGTTTTGTGCCAGGCATGGGCATAAGTCCAAGTGTTCACAGGATTGTGTACAAAACAACTTAATGTATTCTGGGTAGGAAGAAACACAAAATGCTTCAATTATGAATCTAAAAATTTCCTATGAAAAGATTTATGTACGAAGTATGACCATGGTATTACTTAGGGGAAAATAGTATTGTGGAAATGGTTTATATGCCTAAAGATTGGCAAACATTAAATAAATGATGGAACCCACATTTGATGGAGTCACAACTATTAAAAATTATTTTAATAAATATGAAACAATGTGACAAAATGTTCATGGTTTAATAATTTAATGGAAAAGGGAAACGGGACATAAAACTGGATCTATAGCATTCTCTTAGTGTTGGAAAAATTTAAAAAGATGATATGGGAAGGACATATCACCAAGTGACAGTGATTTAAAGCCTCTTTTAAAAATATCCACTTTCTGGTATTGTCTCATTTTTCTACAGTGAACAACTGTTGTCTTTATACTACAAAACCCACCTATTATCTCCACAGAAATAAAAAGTAACCGTAGTCACTGCCCTTAAGGGGCAGATTTTCAGTCTGGTGGTGGGTGGAGACACAGTTAAATGACTCATCATCATGTCTGTCAGATGTAGGAAAGTCAGGCCCCCGGAGTTTGTATCATTTTGATGGGGTCTGGGCCTCGGTAGGATTTCTGTGGGCAGAAGAGAGCATTGGAACATTGGAAGGGGATGATGAAACAGAGAGTGGACTGAGAAATGCAGAAAGGAACCAGGCTGACAGAATGGCTTGACAGCTTTGGAGAACTTCCGATGGTTTGCTGAGGAATTAGAGTATAATGTAAACGCTAAAGGGATCTCTAGAGAAGGGAAGAGAGAGAGGAGAGAGAGAGAGAGGGAGGAGAGGAGAGAGAGAGAGAGAGAGAGAGAGAGAGAGAGAGAGAGATGAACTTTACCCATAACCAAATGCAGTTTTTGGCATCAGACAGACCAGCACTCAGAATCCCAGCTCTGCCTGTTTCCAGGCTTGGAAAAGTCACTTAACCTTTTGCATCATCCATTTCTTCACCCTTTACTTGGGGACAATACATCAACTTTATAGTGTGGACATGAGTATTAAACACACTGATACCGAGTTTCTCAGACATGAATGATGAATAGATTTATTTTTTACAGGTAAAAATGCTGACAGCACTCCACCCTTCAATTTGTGTTAAATTACTTCTATGATGTTACTTGGGTATTTATAAAAATAAAATTTGTTATTTTATACATTACAAATAACAATACAAATATTTAAATTAAGCATTCTTAGTTTATTATGACCAGTTTATAGTCTATAGAAAAGTAAATCTGCAAAAATGATGTGAATATGGTACCATCTTCCATGGCCAGGTCATTTAAAATTTGGACTTTACTCTATGCTTGTGTGTTTACTCAAGTTTCCCCCTCACTTTTCTCTATTCCAGCCCGTATGAAATACTGTTTGTATAGTGCACAGTGGTGTTATTTGGGCTTTGCTTAGCATGAATGTATCTTCTACATATTGGATCCACCTCTGTTCTTTAATCACCGCCCATGACTGTTAATATCTTACTTACTACTGGCACCGATGCGGTTGTGTGAATGTATGCAAATGAGAGCACTGAAATTGCATGGTGCTATTATATTATGAGGTGGTCATCTACATGATTTTTCGATAAATATTATCATTGGTATTAAACTTGAGAACTACACAGAGTTCTCATCCACCTGGTTCTATTCCTCCTCTTTTTAAGAAAAAAAAATCATCTAGAAGTCTTATTATTGTTAATGGTAGTTTCATTATGGCTAAAGATTTTTTATCAGGCAAGCATACCACTTGACTATTGCCTTGTTACAAACTACCCCAAAACTCAGTGGTTTAAAACTGCCCAACCATTTATTATCTCTTATGAGTTTGGGTCATCTGGACACATGGGCTGATCTGGTCTGGGTATACAATGGCTCACTCATACATCTAAGAGCAGTTGCAGATAGACTGGTTGGCTTTGCTGATCTTGGCTGGGCTCTCTCACATCTTTGGTGCCTTAACTGAATGGCTTGGCTTTGCTCCATGCGGTCTCTCATCCTCTAGTAGGTTAACCTAGGCTTGATTTCAGGGTAGCATGGGGACATTCTAATGGTGATCACAGAGCAGCAAGGCAAAGAGGGGTACAAGCAAGGTCTTTTGAGGCCTAACATTGGAGTTGGCACACCATTACTTCCGCTGCATAATATTGATTGCTGTGAGTCATAAGGCACAGATTGGGCAATTAGACTGCACAGACTGTTTCTAGGTGAGTGGGCAGTAAACTCACAATTCAAAGGGTGTGGTTACAGATAGGTGTGAAGAATTTGAGCTGATTCTGCAGTCAGTTTACTCCAGTAGATAAGAGTTAGGGGATGGAGATCTATTAGGAAGTTACACAAGCTTCTTGATGAGAGAGGGATACTGCCTTAAGTAAGAATGGGTATGTGAGATGATTGCCATTTTTTTGGTGCAGTAATGAAGAAGAGGGTAGAGTCAAAGATGATTCCAGGGAACCTAAGATGATGAAGCTGTTAACTGACATAGACATTCAAAAGGCAAAGCAGGGATCATAGCAGAGGACATGAGAATAGGACAGGTCAAAGGTGAAGGCTGATATTAAGTTTAGAATTTGATTTGCTGGAGCTCTTCTGATAAGGAGAGTCATTCTCAACTTGGTTACACGTTAAAGTCACCTAAGTAGCTTTTAAAAAATAGTGATAATTAAGTGTCATCCTAGACCAATTATGGAATGTAATGAACAATATAAACTGATTAACAAAAACAGATCCAGACACAGAGAAACATTGATTAGACCATCAAACCAATTAAGTTTAAATTTTTTGGAACGGGGCCTGGTATTATTTTAAAAAATATTCCCAGGAAAGTTTAATGTACATAAAAAGTAGGAATCATGATCTAGATCAGTATTCTGCTCATACCTTATAATCCCGTGGAGACTTTGAGACGAATACTGATGCCCGACCCTGGCTTGTGTGGCTCAGTTGGTTGAATGACATCCCATGCAGCAAGAGATCACCATCGCTTCAAATCCTGATCAAGGGCGCATGTCCAGTTTGCAGGTTTGGTTCCATGTCTGGAGACAACTGAATGACATTTCTCTTTCACATTGCTCTTTCTCTCTATATATCTCTCTTCCTTCTTCTCTCTCAAAAATCAATAAAAACATTGATGCCTGGCCTCATTATCAAAGAGTCTATTGAATTGGTTTGGGATAAAGACTAGGCAACTGAAAGAAAAATACTTTCTGGATAAATTAAATGTGCTTCTAGAGTTGAGAACCACTGACCAAGGTGGTTAATTTCCACTGTGAATAATCAATGTTTTCAGGTTGCAAGCCATGGCAAAGGGGCACTGTGACAGCAGCTCCTTAAACTCCATGCAGGCTCAAGATTAGCATGAAATTGCTGGGTGCCAGCCAGGTCATGGGGACAGGAGTAGCCAGAGGATGAGGCCAGAAACTTTGAGGACCCAACCTGGATCAACACCTGGTGCTTGTAACACAAGGACACACATCAGGGTTAATCCTGTTTCAAGGAGACCTGTGAGGAAACCTCCCAGAAAAGGTACCAAATATAAAACATCATGAAGCTGACTCCTCTGTCCTCCAATCCAAATTTAGTTTCCCTCTAGTAGCACCCACACAGTGCAACTTCCATCATTTTGGGGAAGTGAATTCACAATGTCTTAGCTCTCATTGTGTGAGTGTTTTCTTCATTGTACATCTAAAATCACCCTTCCTTGAATTCATCCTGTTAGTGTGAGCTCTGTGTTTCCCACATTTTATTTTATTTATTTATTTTTAAATATATTTTTATTGATTTCAGAGAGGAAAGGAGAGGGAGAGTGGGATCGAAACCTTAATGATGAGAGAATCATTGCTTGGCTGCCTCCCTGCACACAACCCACTGGGGATTGAGCCTACAACCTGGGCATGTGCCCTGACTAGGAATTGAACTGTGACCTCCTGGATCATAGGTCAATGCTCAACCACTGAGCAATGCAGGCCAGGATGTTTGCTTCATTTTAGATAATTCCTGGACCTTTTTATTGTTAATGTCTTATAAATATTTGTGACCAATTATCTCTCTATAGGCAGCCACTGAGTCAACAACAGATACTTAGGGTTTTCTCCCATATTCATAATTTTTCCTTGGCAGAGCTTTAATCATTTGGATTCTTGGCTATCTCTGTGACTTTTCTCCAGGTTATTTTTGGCCTCCACAAGCCTCATCTATTTTGGGAAAATATTTAGTTGTACAATATGAATTGACTCCTGTTAGGTATTGCCACTGACTATGTCCTCAGATTTGGAGTTCCTCAAAGTGGACATTTGAATCACCTTGGGGAGGAGGAAAGCTTGTGAAAAGAGCCCATTTCTGACTATTACCCCAGGTCTCTGAGGATGATGCTCAGGCATCTGCACCCTTGTGGGGATTCTCATATATGTGGTTATTATTACCATAGTTATTATCTCAATATTCTTCTTAGAGCAGAAGTCAAACAAGTCTGTTCATGTGTTTGTTTTGGCTTTAATTCACAAACCTCATTTAAAATCAAGACATGGACCCATCCTTAAAGGGTTTCCAAAAAATTAGGAATAACCATTTCACTTAAGTCTTCACTGTCAGTGGTGTTGGTCAACACATATGTATTTTATTGTGCACAACTGACGCATCTAAGGTGTAAACAAAGGAAAAAGTGAATATAGGAGATAAATAGTGGGGCAGATGAGAAAAAGGAAATGGAGAGAGGAAGGAAATTTAGAAGAGACATATGTTTTAAAATGGTCTAGTGTCATCTATGGCAATGTCCAGTAGAATGTTTTACATCTCAGAGCACTTCACAGTATATAAAATTCTTCTACATGGAATCCTCACAACTGTCCTAGGGTAACTAGGTGATAGTTTTAATATCCCCATTTCACAGGTGGGAAACTGAGGCTCTTAAAAACAGTTTTCCCAAGGTCAGATAGCTAGTTAATGTTAGCAACAAGAACAGAACTAGAACTCAGGAATTAGTCCTAGAGCAGGGATCTGTCAATCTTAATCCATACTAGGTCTCTACAACCTAGAATTGCCCTTCTGTTATGATGAGGCCTTTACTCTGTGAGTGTCTTTTTGTGACATGATATAGAGGGGCTCTTTGGGGAGGTGCATGGCATTGGTGTAGGAGGCAGAGTGGAATGGGGATCCTTGAGATCCTTTGAAACTAAAGTAATAAAGGTCAATAATTTGGTTAAAGGAGCTCATGTTACACATTATACATTATAAACAAAACCAAACCTGAGTGTCTTTGTTCTTCTCTTCACTTTCTTTTCTCCTCCTCTAATTCAACACACACACCAAGAAATTCCATTATGACTCTTGGTTCTGTGGAAAGCTCCAAGAGGTGTTTCAATGACTGTTAGTGTGGTTAGGTCTAATTGAATCAACAAGATAAATTAAGGTCCCAGGCTCGCTGTCCCTCCTCCAGCTCAACAGATGTTTTCATGTTCTAACCTATTGTGGTCGAAGACATGTTAAGTCCTGTTCAGAGCTTGCTTCCATTTCCCACTTTTTTTTTCTTTCTTTTTTTTTAAATTTTTTAAAAATTGATTTTTTACAGAGCAGAAGGGAGAGGGATAGAAAGTCAGAAACATCGATGAGAGAGAGACATCGATCAGCTTCCTCTTGCACGCCCCCCACTGGAGATGTGCCTGCAGCCAAGGCACATGCCCTTGCCGGAATTGAACCTGGGACCCCTCAGTCCGCAGTCCAACGCTCTATCCACTGAGCCAAACCGGTCTCGGCTTTTTTTTTTCTTTCTTTCTGATGGAGCAGGCCCTTTTGCTTTAGATCAGAGTTGGTATTGATCCTCCTGAGATTGTAATAATAACTGACCTGTGCCCATGCTTTAAAGTTTACAAGCCTTTTCATCCTCATTATTTTTCTTGATCCTTATAGCAGTCAGGTAATGTAGATAATTATACTATTTAATTATCCTCATTATTATTATAATCATAATAGCATTGGTCCAGGAATATCTGTATAATTCCTTACCCAGCCATGAAGTACTAAGGTAAATATGTGCACAGAGGGGTGAAACAGTGCTTAGGTGACGCTTAGGCCCCCTCAACACAGCAGGATTCTAAAAGCCAAACCTAACTTTCTGATTTTGTTAGTTTGGTGAGGGTGAAACTCAATCTCTGCGTGCCTGTGGAGAAACCCCAGAGAAAAGGAAATGCATGTGAAAGACTGGGTGTGGCTCAGTGGGTGAGCATTGACCTATGAACCAGGAGGTCATGGTTTGATTCCCAGTCAGGGCACATGCCTGGGTTGTGCTCTCGATCCGCAATAGGGGGCAGATAGGAAGCAGCCAATCAATGATTCTCTTTCATCATTAATGTTTTTGTTTCTTTTTCCCTTCCTCTTCCTAAAACCAATAAAAATATATCTTAAGAAAAGAGAGAGACAGGGCCTAGGCCTTCCCAAGCTGGAATTCGGTAGCTTTGTTGAAGAAGACACATCAGAAGAGAAAGCCCTAAAGAACTATGGGGAGTGAGGTAGAGATTCCAGGCCTTCCCTTACTTCTCAGGGCGTTGGAGAATGGACAAGACCCCCTTGGTGATAGAAATCATCAGTATTAATGGCGATCTAGTTTTTTCTTCTCCTTTGGGATTTGGATGTCAGTGTGGCCTGGAGGGGAGGGCATGATAGCTTTAGGATTTAGAGCCCAATCAGTATTACTAGCAGTTGTACTGGCAGCTGTGTTTTTGCCATGAGGTCATTTAAGTCACTTGTTAAATCAAGGTCATTTGTTGAGTGAATGGAGAGCTGGGTGCAGAGAAAAAACAAGCCTTCTTGGCTATAAGTCCTAGTGATTTTTTCCACTGCACTACCTTGTCTCTACCAACTATCATCTCATTCTGATGTGGAGAATCATTTCTGGTCTCTTGAGCTTTCTTTGGCAGGAGCATTATCATTAGAACATAAAAAAGCTCAAAATGTATTTCTTCCCCTTAATGTTAGCTTAGGGAACAGGTAAATGTCCATGGGATTTTCTGGCTTTTGGTTTAGGAGGTAGTTTTGATAGGTGGGGTTTAGGTCACATGTATATTTCATCTCACGGTTTCTCATTGAATACACAGATGATTCAAATGTCCACGCTGTTCCTTATAAGAGGGCCAGGGAAAGGGGCCTATTTTAAGCTAAAGGACAGGGACTCCCTGACCTGCTGCTATACTGGTTTGTTTCTTCTCTGCACTCAGCAAAAATTAAATATTCTCTAAACAATAGGTGACTCAGACTTCGCTAAATCTTAGGTGAAATGGATTTAGCAAGCAAATAGAGAAAATATCTTTTTCCCCCCATTTTTTCTAGTCCTGTTTGATGATAATTCTCAGTACTCAGGCTCCTTTCATCCAAAGATCTGTAATTAATTAAGCCTCACAACTCCCCTGGCAGGTAGAGAAGTACAAGGATGTTCGTTTAAAACCAATCCTGTTTGATACAGTAGGGTTGTTACTAAGGCTCATTAAAAGGAAAACCTTTCTATTGTGAAAATTCCTTTTAGTGGAGTAAATTAAGGGAGAAAGTAATTGGCTTGTTCAGTAACAGCTGCAAAGAGAGCCCTAAGTTTGGAGCTCTGATGCCATCTTGGGTTAAACTAGGTGTATAAGCTATTGCTGCATAGCAAATTACCACAACATGACAACAACAAACATTCATTATCTCATACAGCTTCTATGGATCAAGGATTTGGGAGTGGCTGAGCTGGGTGGGTTGGGGTCAGGGTTTCATAAAGTAGTAGCCAAGGTATTGCCAGAGCTGCAGTCATCTGAAGGCTTGACTGTGGTTGGAGGATCCACTTCTGAGATGGAGCACTTAGATGGATTGTGATTTGGTGCTGGCTCTTGATACCAGAGCTCAGTGAATTACCATGTGCACTTCTCCAGAGGGCTGCTTGAGTGCTTCAATGACATGGCAGCTACCTTCCCATCACAGTAAACCGAGGGAGCAAAAGTAGACATGGCAGTCTTTTGGTAGCTAGTCTTGGATGTCATTCTCTGTCATTCCCTTAATGCCTTATTGACTACACAGTTCAGCCCCCTTTGTTGTGGGGGCGGGGTATTATACCAAGGAATGAAGACCAGGAAGCAAGAATCATTGGGGTCTTGCTTGGAGTCTGACTAATATTAAGATACATCAAGCATATTTATTCATGGTGTTACTAGAGTATTCTTTGAATAGCCAGCTTAGGGGAACTAAACATTATGCATCTGGTAAAAAGAGGGTAAGAGATAAGGAATAATGCAGTTAATTTTTAAATTATTTGTAGATTTAGAATAAGTCACTACCATTATTCATATCCATGGGTAAGTGATTATGCCTATATTGAAGTGTATGTACATGACGATGTGGATACTTTCATCTTTAGGAGACAGATATTTATCTCAGACCTTCTACTGGATCACTGTTTTCTCATTGTTGGTCTGTGGACCATATTGTGTTGCTAAGAAGCAACTGGAGTGTTTCTTAAAAATAAAGATCCGAGGTTTCTATTCCTAGAGATTTTAAGTTAGTACATGTGGGACCCAGTGTAATTGCCTCCTTATCAGACAATGGTAGTCTCATGGTGAGTAAGAATGATGATTAATGGTAATCGTATTTGTTTGCTTAATATCTATCCATTTTCTTTAACTTAGCCTCAGAAAACTAACTCAAAATTGAGCACACAGTCGCCAAGGGCCGGAATCAATGATTGCCAGTGTTGTTTCCAGGCTGCATTGTGAAGGGGTACAGAAAATATAAAGTTCCTATATCATAGGGCTGCTGGTATAAAGCTCCTATATCATAGGGCTACTGGTATAAAGCTCCTATATTATAGGGCTGCTGGAAAGACAGAGGTTGGGGTTGCAGACTGATAACAATAGTTTGAAAAACCATCATTATAATACTACATCAGCATAGGTAAGGATTGGTCTTGTTACCATGCTAGAGGTGCAGTGAATGAATTTGTGCAATGGCTGGGGTCTCTTGGCCTGGCCAGTGATCAAGGCCTATGGGGAAGGGGCAGCCAGCAGGGGGGAGGGGCCATGGGAAGTTGGCTGGTGGATCCCCTGGAGAGAGGCCAAATTGGCGCTGTGGGAAGTTGGCTATGGGGAACACTGACCATTAGGGAGCAGCTCCTGCTTTGAAAGTCTGCCCCCTGGTAGTCAGTGCACATCATTGTGAATGGTCAATTGGTTGTTCCAGTCGTTCTGGTCAAAACAGTCACTTAAGATTTTATATATCCTATCTAATAAAATAGTAATATGCAAATTAACCACTCCAATACACAAGATGGCTGCCCCCATGTGGTCAAAGATGGCTTCCCCCATGTGGACACAAGATGGCCACCACAAGATGGCCAACAGGGGACGACAGTTGTGAGGAACCAGGTCTTCAAGGGAGGGCAGTTGGAGGTCAGGCCAGCAGGGGAGGGCAGTTGGAGGGACCCGGGCCTGCAGGGGAGAGCAGTTAGGGATGACCAGGCCTGCAGGGGAGGGCAGCTAGGGGTAAACAGGCTGGTAGGGAAGCAGTTAGGCATTAATCAAGCTGACAAGGAATAGGTTAGGGGGTTATCCGGCTGGCAGGGAGAAACAGGGGCAATCAGAAAGGCAGGTAGGCAAGCATTTGGGAGCCAGTAGTCCTGTATTGTGAGAGGGATGTCCGACTGTCCATTTAGGCCCGATCCTACCAGGGGCCATGGTAGGATCGGCCTAAACAGGCAGTTGGACATCCCTCGACGGGTCCTAGATTATAGAGGGTGTAGGCTGGGCTGATGGATACCGCCCCCCCCCCCCCCCGCCATGCACGAATTTCGTGCACCAGGCCTCTAGTAGACATATGAAGATACAGAAATACTGTCACATGCTCCATAAGTTAACCCAGTGGTTGTCAAACACTAGTATCCAGAAGAATCATGTGGGATGTGTTAAAAATGAATGTCTCCATGCCTGTCCATGGGATTCCAATTCAATAAATATAGCATAAATGGTCTTTGAGATGCACCGTCCTAGGCAATGCCTAACTTAGCAGTATATTGACCTCATACTTATGTAATCTCCAGCAGCAAGAGTTCAGACTGTAGAATGGTTGACAATCTATAGCGTGACAAGAGACTGCTTTATGAAGTTAGCATGGATGGCACAAGGCAAACTGCTGATGTGCATGAGAGGTACAATGAGATCAGGTGTGGAGGACATTTAATTAGCATTATTTTTATAAATATACCAGGATGATGCACCGTTAGAGAGAGGCTCTCTGTGCTGTTTGATTTTGCAGTTCCCATAGAGGTTAGCACAGTTCTCTACTTGAAGCAGGCCTGCGATAGGTGTGACATCACATAGGTGCAAGTTCATTTGAGGTGCCCAGGAATTCTGTCTGGGAATTAATCACCACACTCAGAGTATCTTGCATGTTATGATGACTGCTTTGTGACTCCTGAAGTCGAGTGACAGAGGGATTGCCAAACTCTCCCCTCTCACTTCCTTCTTCTTTCTTTTGGTGTCTCCATGTGGGTAGTGATAGTGAAACAGTCATAGCATCAATGATTGTCTCCATGTTTGTGAATTCAGAGGGTGAAATTGGAATAAGAACTGAAAAGTTAATTTGAGCATAAATTACCACTAATGAAGGACAAAGTAGGCAGAGAATATTTCAATCAGATTGAATACCTTGACTCTAATCACCCAAGAACACCTGGGCAAGCCAGGATGGCATAAACAGAGAGCCAACAATGGCCAAGAAGACACTCAATGGCAAACAGCAAAACAGTAAGCTACCTTAGCATTGCTTAAAAAAGACAAAGGAGGGGAAGAAGCATGATATGACTACTGGATACATTTAACAAGAATGTACTGAGTTGCTACTATGTGCTAAGACTTAGTCCAGGTGCTTGGGATATTAAGGTAAACCAAAGACACAAAGAAGCTTACAGTTTACTTAGCTAAAGAGATAGCTAATGAATAAATAAATACATAAGATGGTGCTGTATAGAGATTAGTGCCAGTAGGAAAAATAAATCAGGGCAAGGAAACAGTTACTAAAGTAAAGTAAATATCATCCCAAAGTGGACTGCTTTGGTATAATAATGATAATAAAATCACTCATCTAATATTTTGAGTACCTATTGTGTGCCACACACAGTACTGGGAAATGGAGATACAGTGATAAGACAAGACAAATTCCCTGATTTCATGGTGCTTTTATTTTTCTAAAGCAGGTAAAAGGCTCTGAACAAACAAGCAAAGACACACAAGAAGCATATAAGATAGTGATGCCTAGAGAATTAAGATAAGGGGAAACTGATAGAGTGACTGGGAAAGTGATTTGAGTTTGATGGAATTTCTCTCTGAGGTGAATAGCAAAGAGAAGTTAGCTATGCAGAAAACATCCTGGGTCAGGTGAAGAGGGCACCAGGGCAAAGGCCCTGAGCTCTACAGATCCAGGGGTAGAAAGAAGGCCAGTGTAGCTTTATAAATCTGGGGTGGACAGGTTTGGGGGTAGGATTAGAGTAATGAAGGAGAAAAATAACCTTCTCTCATACATATGATTTTGAGAACCAATACAACTCCTAGAATCATTTTCTCTCTCATTTTAATATTGCCTAGTTCTTCCATCAGAGACAGCTGTAACATTTAAGTTGATCTATTTGTAATATGAATTTCTTCCTGTAATTACTTCTCTTTTCCTCTGCACCCCTGAGAAAATCCCAAATGCAGGGAAAGCATTAATCTAATAAAATTTTACTAAATAGTATAATTAACAAAAATACTGTATGCAACATGCCAGTTATTGTGTGTTGACTCAGGTGGTAACTGGGACTCTTGGTTCTGCAGAACCATTTTCTTCCACACCACCTGAGATGCAGTTTCTTTTCTGCAGTGATGTTTAAGATATTGGTTTATACCTTTTGTTTGAAGAGTGTCCTAGCTGCCTGAAGTTCAGAGCAGCCAAGGTTGTGACCTCAGCCTTTAGTGGTCTCCAGTATGGCTTCCTGGGTGCTGCTGTCTCTTTAGCCCCTGTCCAAAGGGTAGGTTTGTGTACCTTCCATTTAGGGTACGTGCATCATCCACATCCTCTTTTTTTGCCTCTGGAGGGGGTAACAATCCTTTTTACAGGTGTTCATCATCATTTCCTTTACTGCTTTTCCTGTGCTGTCTAGAGAGCCAGTCCTGTACTACGGAGTCTTTCTTTTCTCAGTTAATTATATAAGCTATTGTGCTTGCTCAACCTCTCCATTGCACACATCTCTAAAGCATCTTTCTACTTATACTGTTCACGGAAGAAGTAAAGATCAGGTGGAGGGGTTGTGTTGCATAGAAATATACTTATTGATATGCTAAAAAGGCAATGGAAATCTTTATATTTCCTGTATATTTCCTTGTAATGTATATTCATCCAAAATACACTTAGTAACTATCACATTATGAATCACTAAGCCTTATGCTTCTCCAAGGAAGGGAGCACAGTTTCTCAAAATACAGTATTGTTTTTAGAATGAAAATTTAATGTTTCATGACCAATTCAAATCAGCTTTGAAATTCTGCACTACCTCAGCCTCAATCAGCTTTAAAATGCAAAGGCTACCCATAAGAAACAATGTCTTTTCAATTATTAAAATTGAATTTCAAGGTTGGTAATAGTTTCTATAATAATCATGTTTAAATATATTTGAGAAATAGTTCTCAAATTCTAAAAATAATTAAAAAGGACAAAAGCAGAGACTTGAAGGAAAATGACAAGAGCAAAGATTGAGTTATAAAAACGAAAACATTTAATTTTTCATAGAAGTTTAAAGGCATTGCATTGGAAGCATTAGGATAGGGAGACAGGCTCTCTCTCTCTCTCTCTCTCTCTCTCTCTCTCTCTCTCTCTCTCTCTCTCTCTCTCTCTCTCCACACACACACACACACACACACCTGACTCACTATGCTTTCTGTACTATGAGAATTAGGTTCAACCTAGTTACTAACATTAGTGATAGAATGCTAAATGCTGATTTTAGTTTTGCTTACCAACTTGAAAATTGTATCTGAGAAGCCAGAATAGTGGTTTATTGTTTTTGATGTTTTAGAAAATAAGTGTAAGGTTAGTCAAGTGTTTATTGTATTTCTGCTGTGTACTTTTTGGCCATAATGGCTCTGGGTATGTGAGGGATTTGAAAGAGCTCAAAAGTAGGTGATTGCCTTTGGGAAGTTTACCAGTGAGTTGGGAAAAAGAGAAAGACTGTATTACATAGCTTGAAAAACAGCATATGCCAGTATAAGAAAGTTATTAACATTTGAAGGACCTACATGGAGTGCTTCATGGAGGAGGCAGTGAAATGGGCCTTGAAAGAAAGACAGGACTGGCTGTCATTTTTTTTTAGTATGATGATGATAACTCATTTTTATTATAATAATGACTAGCTGTCTGTTGGCTTAGAGATTACAGGATGGAAAAGCATGTCAGACCTATGGGGTAACTGCATTTTAAAAGTCCCTTTTAAAGGAGTTAGAAGGAAAAGAGAGAAAGCCTTTCTAAGAGCCTAGGCTGAGGAAAAATGTAGGAGGTGCAGAAGAGAATTAATGGGTAACACGCATCACTTTGTACAAAGTAACCTTGACACAAATGGGGCAATTTAAGGGAGGGTAAGTGACTCCCAGCCCACTCACCCAGTTTGATGGAGGAAATAATCATGGGGTTGATGACAGATTAGAAAAAGAAGAACTAGGGTAGCTTTTCCCCCTCTATTATGCATTGCTCATCTAAAGGTAGGGAGCTCATGGCTGAAATAACGTTTTAGAAACTCCGCTCTTTCCACTTTCAAACACTTTTAGGTAAGTAACTTGATCTAACAACAAATTAGATGTGTCTTTCTTTTCCCCTCCTCTCTCCAGCTCTATGCAGAGATATGACCACACATGTGCAAGAGATTGAAGTTAACAAAACAGATTACAGAAGCCAAGATAATTGTACATAATCATTTGATAATAAAGCAGAGTGTTACCATGTATGAGTAGGATTGTGACTAGCTCTGTGCTCATGAGTGAGGATAGCAGTATTGCTCAAAGTTAATGGTTTTTCAATTTTGGCTACACATTAGGATCCCCTGGAGAACTTTGAACATTATTGATGCCCAGCCTTTCCCTCTACCCTAGGAATATAGATCGTCTGAAAAGTAGTCTGGGCACTGGATTTTCTAAAGCTCCAGGCCATTCTATGGTTGAGAACCACTACTATAAGTGCCTATGTGGATGAATGCTACCCAGGAAGCTGGTTCAGTCACAGACTGCTGCATCTGAGCACCAGAGTTTCTGATTCATCAGATTTGGTATGGGGCCCAATGATGTGTATGTGTAACATATCCTCAGGTGATGCTGCTGCTGCTTTAGGGACTATTCTTTGAAAAACACTGATTTAGATCATTAAAGACAAACTGGTTCATGTTATACTAGCATGTCCTAAAGTTTGGCCCTGGATCATTATTGTTACAATGCATATTCTGAGTACTTCCTTTGACCCACTGAATTAGAATGCTTGAGAATCGGCAATTTTAAATGAGAGCTCCAGGTTTTTATTTAGGATGCTGTCACTTATGAACTACTGTGCACATTAATAGTTTATTTCTTTTGTGCCTTGCTCCAAATATTATTTTTTTGCATAAATTGAATGTGTGACCATATGAAGGATTTTGTAATTATTTTATGCTACTTTTATTGGGAGAAACTTTTTTTAAGAGTTTAGATTGAATTAGATACTCTGAGGCATTAAAGTATCAAATCTGGGGGAAGGGTTTTACTATGGGCTTAAGGTATAACAACAGAATCTTCTGTCCATGCAGTGGCTGTTAGTTGTATGTGGGGTGTTTTGGAGGGAACTTTGAAAAGCATGCTTTGTAAACTCAATATAATTAAGTAATTGCATTCAATATAGGTGGTATAAAGCTCCAAGGATCATATTTCAAATTTTAGAGGGCATTAGGCAATGATGAGGGATACTTGTTAAAAGTTCAATTCCCAAGTTGCAGCTCCAGAGAGTCTTAATCCTGGGTGGCATCTAGGAATATCTAACAATAGGTTATTCTAATGCAATGGGTGTACAAAACTCATCTATAAAAATAGTAGATTAGGGACTGTGAAGGAGAAAAGTTATTTTCATAGTTGACCTGAGTTGCAAGTAAAGAATCAACCAACGAACTGGTATGCATATATGCATAACCCATGGACACATATAATAGGGTGGTGAAGGCCTGGGGTAGGAGTTGTGGTGGGCTAGAAGAGGTCAATGGGAGGGTAGAAGGGAGATAAATGTAATACTTTCAACAATAAAGAATTGAAAAATAAATGATATGGCATTTAAAATATAAAAGAGGACTTGTTATTTATTAACTATTTTTTAAACTTTATTTAAGTCAGTGTCCTAAGAGCTAGGTATAAGTGGCAATTCAGGATCTATTTTTTTAGGTGTGTAATATTATTCTCCATACCTATCTGTTTCTCTCTCATTTAAATATTGCCTAACTTTGATTTTTTTATCTTTTTCCTAGACTATTCCTTTTTTTTTAATGGAAGAGAAATATGATTCAAATGAGGGCCAGGACAAGTTTGCATTTAGCTGGATTTTCTTCCTCTTTATCTCCCTGTCTTGACCAGCTTATATTTATATTTTACTTTTTTTCCTATTGATCTCTGTACTCTTGCCCATCTCAGAACCCCCCACTAGTCCATGTCCCATATTCACTCTGGGCTGTTTCCTATATATCCTCCCTTTGTGGTCATTTCAGTGGACAAGAAGGGACAGAAAGTCATTGGCAGTATTGTCAGTGTCTGGCTCTCTCCCTAGCGGTGAGTGGTAGTGGCAGAAGGTTAGTAATCCAGAAAAAGAAAAACGTATCTAAGTGTTCCATTGCATTCTGGTTTGTGAGCGTGTGATTAATAGAACCAAACAAAATTATTATTATTATTTATTTATTTTTAAAGGAAAACTCAGGATTTATACGTGAGACAGATTCTGGCCTGGGGAAAACTTATACAATAATCTATGTTTTGTTAGTGAATAATAATCTCTGTGGACGGGGCGGGGGGAGACTTGTGAAAGATGAATCTTAACTAATTTACAGTGTGGTTGGTCACTCTTATGAAGTTAACTTCCAACTCTGTTAGGTCATAGTAGATATGATAGAATTATTTATTTTCTTTTCATATTTCAGACTTCTTTCATGCCCACCTACTAAGATGTTAGTTTTCACTGAAGACTCATTTCTCAGTCAGAAGAAAGAAAAGACGTGGTAGAGGGTAGAGAAGGAACTTTGATTGATTCTGGGGACGATGGAGGTGTGGCAGCAAGGTCTTTTGTGGTTGGCTCATCTGTTGTCATGGAAACCCAGGGCAGTGGTAGAGCTCAGACAAAGTCTGAGGGTTTTAATAATCAAAATGGATGACTTAGTGTGTTTTGAATTACAGAGATAAGATAAATGATATGTATTCTTTACATTTTTCCTCTTCTACTCCGTGTTGCCTGTAACATTTAATAAGAGGTTTAGAGCTTAAAGCTGTTCTTTCTACTTTCATATTATTTGCCTTCATTCTTGAGGGAAGTGCTGAAATGGAATTGCCAAATCTGAACTAGAACGAAAAGCAGAAGGTGCAAACAAATAGGTTCTGTGTAAGTTCCTATTGGGGAAGAGGTATTCCCAATGATTAAGATAGCTATTTTGTTAAAATGTACACACATGTGTGCATGCATGTGCAATCCCCTCCCCCCACACACATGCCCCTCCACATAGGAGAGAGAGCACCAAGAGATGTAGAGAATGAACTGGAGTGATCAGTGTTAAGATAGATAAGAGTGAGGGAAAGAGCTAAAAGAGTGACAATTTGAGGGAGAGAACAAATGGAAAGTCACACAGAGTGTTACCTTCAAGGTGTTCTGTCTTCATAACAAGGATACTGGAGACTTTTCTATGAAGAAAAATTGTAGGAATGTCTTCTTAGGGCTTTCAGAGAAATTTGACACTTTTCTCATCTTGCTCCTAGACTCAAGACTTTTATATTATAGCATTCTTTTAGGAAATACTCATTTCTTGAGCTTCACTTACTTTTTAAGGTACATCCCACCTTTTTTCTCTAGAAAAACATTTGAATAACATATACCATCTCTGTAAACCAGATGATAAAGTGATTCTTTCTATAAGTGATCTAACCAAAGATCAAGCGCCATGAGACAAAATCCAGATATTGCAAAGTTACAATAAAAAGTTTGAGTTTTTGCCCAAAGAGTCCCAGGTTGTAATCTCCTCTCCAGCCCAGACCCTGGTTGGAGCACCTGCAGGTTGCAACTAATTGATGTGTTTCTCACACATTGATATTTCTCTCTGTCTTTCTCTCTCTCTCCCACTCTCTCTAAAAAATCAATGGAAAAATATCCTCAAGTGAGGATTGAAAAAAAGTTTGAGTTTTGACCAAAGAGCTCATTCCATCTCCCACAAATGCAAACTTTTAGATGTGTTTATGTCAATGGACTATTATTTCTTTTCCCAGACTCCAAACTTTAAATAACTGATATATTCTTGTTAATTGATATAATGCCCATTTTATAGATCAGGATTCCAAGCTATTAGTTTTTGTATATGCCGTGTATAAGGGTTATTTGTATGCTAGTACTTGCTTATTACTCTCCCGACCTTTCTGAATGAGGCAGAATAAACCTGAATAATGAACCAATGAACCTGAATAATCCCTGGCTCTTCTGTATACCTAGAGCTATGCCTAGTTCATAACAGAGGCTTGATAAATATTGTTCAGCTAAATTTTATGTTTGTTTGAGTTAACAAGAGACAATGAAATAGCCTGGGCTGGACTTTCCCCTCTCGACCAAGCTCCTAGCATTGTAATCAGGACCTGGCAGTGTTGGGCACCTGTCACTGGATTGACTGATGGACTGATTCCAGACTATTATATTCTTTGGTGCTTGTCCCATATAATTTAACAGGGGACTTGATTATTTGATTGGTCATACTTTTAGACTTGTTCTTTCTATTTTGACCAAAAAAGAGATGATATGACTACAAACATAGTGACCATCTGGATTTGTTCCTGGGATAGCCTTGAGATAATGTGAATAAAGTTTCACTCTTTAAAGTGACAAGTGTTAGAGTCACTGGCTTCATAATTAGTCAGCATTGCCTCCTCACTCTTTTTAATGTTAATTTCCCATGTTTTTGCATTGGTTACTAATCAATCTAGACTATTATTCTGATTTCAATGTTACCTTACTCCCCTTTTTATACATCATTTTGGGTCTTTGTTCCTCTTGGTTGTGTTCTATTCCTCATATCTCTGTCTCCACCTCCTGCCTTTAGACCCCTTCTCATTTCCTCATAAGTGGTTTATGTTTAAGTTATAATTGGGCTAAGTGTTATTTTCCAATTCCTGTTCCAAAGCATATTTCACATTTCCAGTGATCCTAGGAAGAGTGAGCTCACAAAGGACAGTGACCTAGTAGTCATAAACATGAGCATGTCCAGACTTTGGTTTAGCAGAAGTACCTGAATGTACTTTCTATGTGACTCTATAGGACAGTACTTTTACAGTCAACCTGCTGCTTAACTTGTTGAGAATGAATTAGGGACTCTCTTAAATTTCTCTCCAATTCTCATAGTTAGTTCCATGTCACAGCTGAGGTTTTCTTACTGCCTTCATTGTGGAGATGTAGCAACTATGGAAAAGATGAGCTAGCGATTTCTGCTAGCTATAAGTCACTGGTGAGTCCAAGAGAGAATTCAACCAATCAACTAATAATAATCTGTGCTACTTAATGTGTGTTCTCTATTTTTCAAAGAACCTGGTTCTTGGTTATAGATTTAAAAAATTTCTACCAAGGTATTTAATTCACACAGAAGGGGTTTCTGATTCATGATATGCAGATGTTTTGCCCCATTTCCAATGGCATGAAGAAAGTACTAAAATTCAGGTAGAATTTGAACTCAGAATGTTTCATGTTCTTTGGCCTTGAGATATTCCTGTTGAGAGAGGAGGATGCTGGAACTCACTGGCTAAACTCTAGGTAAACAGAGCTCTAGAGGGAGTTAAAAGGGATCCTAGAGTTTATATCAACCAACAATTTCATTTTGTGAACGGGGAAACCAAGGCCCAGTGAAGCATGCTTTGTTGAGGATATGATTTGTGTTGGCTAGGGTGCCAGGTGAATTTTCCAGAGTGTGCCTCCTTTTGCAGGAAGGCCAAAGCATTTTTTAATATGAACCTATGATTCCCATCTTGCCTCCCGATTCAAAGGCCAACATGAAGATACATTTTGGTCTTGATTCACTAGGCAGAATTATTCATACAGGTAGAATGCCAGGAATGCAGGGAGTTAATATAGCTGCTGAATAATATACCAGTGCCACAGAGTGTCATGATAGATAATAATAAATAATACAGTGGGGAATTATGTAACTCAGCTATAAAGTAAATGACAGGGGAAGAACACATATATTCACAAATGAGTGTTTCTGATGGGAATATTTAGGTGATTCAGTTTTACTTCCCTCTTCAGCCCTCCCCATTTGAGAGGTAGGCAGGACATTGAGATGTGTCCTACTGGCAATTTTATTTTATGCAATAAAGTTGCAGGTATTAGAAGCAGAGCCAGAAAGTATGAGTGGTGCTCCTTGGACAGTTATCAGTTAATCCTCTTAATACATTTATTACTTTCCTCTGTGTCAGGACTGAATATCTTCCTTTAGCGAGGCGCTATATGTCCAAGGTTGGTCCTTCTCTCTCATCACAACTCTTTGTAATTCACTGCATCTAAGAGCATGATATCAATATACTGAATTTGAAGATGGGAAAAGGCGGGGAGTGGGGGTGTGAGTTATGTGGTGACAAGAGGTGGAAGTTGTAGCCACAGTTATGGTCTAGCGATCTCTCCAATGAATTGGCATGTGCTTCTCTTTGCTCATCTGCACTAGAGAAAACCAACTGCCGATGCTATTAAACCTGTATTTTTTCCTTAGAAGAATGGGATATTTCCCTATTCACTCTTTTAAAATAAAGATAAAAAGCAGAGGGTAGGGAATTAATTAATGTCAGTAAATGAAGCATGAGTTGCTTGTCTGGATATGATAATGACTGTGAATTAGTGCAGAAGAAATGGATTGGTGTAGAAATGAACTGCACCAGCACACAGCTTTGGGATGGACTCAGCCACCCTTGTAACTCATTAACTCTTCCCTTGCCTCACACTTTGTCCTGCCTTTCTGCTAGTCTGGGCCAACCCTAGCACACTGCAAAGTCTCAGGGCTACAGTATTGTAGCCTGAGGCACCCAAATGGAGCCCTGACTCCAGGACAGACAGGGCCAGCTAATGATGGCATCCTTTTAGAATTTAAATAAAAGAACTCTATGCCTACTTATTAGATTACTGAAACCACACCAAAAAGAAGAAGTCTCTGTGTGTTCCTGGTTATGGGAACTGCAAAATAATTCAAAAAGGCAGTGAGCCAGCTGGGGAAGAAGGGGAAGGGGAGTAATTCCTAAAAATAAGTTGTTTCCTCTCCCTCAAAGCCAAAGTTTACCCTTGGACTGTTAATAACTATCTCAACACCTCATTGCTTTTCCATATATACCTCAGGCTATATGTCTTTTGAAAAGTCTTTGGATAAGTCCAACAAACACACATTGACTAGGCACTTCCTGTGTGCAAGGCCTGGGGTCTGAACATAGATAAAAAAGGTATCCTCCATGTTCAAGGAGTTGTCTTCTCATGGGCCTGGCATATATTAAACACTCAAAATATTGTTGTATTATCAGTATCATTTTTTTGAATTTAATTCATATTAAATTTTTCTTTGGGGACAGGAAGTTTGAGAGGTTCAGAGAGCCCTTGACCACTTTCTTTACTTTTTGTTTCTTTTCTCCTTTCTTTCTCTTCTTTGCTTTACAGTTCTTGCCACATTGCTAAAATGAAGAAATACAAAAACATGGTTATAATAATCTTTAAATGTTAACATTTAAGAACTTATTTGTTGTTAACACAAAAAACAATGCTGTATAATCACAAAATATGAGTCAATAAATTTAGAGAGGATATTAATTCATATTACACTATAGGCAGGTGACCCAGTAATGAAATTCTGGTTAAATTTTTTTTTGGTTTTATTATTTTTTAATTTTTTCCATTTTAATTGATGTATTACATGTATACATATCTTCCCATTGCGCCCCCACTCCCATACATGCCCTCACCCCCCAGTGTCTTGAGTCCATTGGTTATGCTTATATGCGTGCATAAAAGTCCTTCAGTTGATCTTTTATCTACCCTACCTTTCCCTAATCTCCCCTCAGTCTGTTTGATGCTTTACTGACTCTGTATATATCTTCTTTTTCACCAGTTTAAAATGTTCTTTATTATCTATAAACGAGTGAGATCATGTGGTATTTTTCTTTCATTGAGTGGCTTATTTCACTTAGCATAATGCTCTCCAGTTACATCTTACATATTTTTTTGTATCCTCATTGATGGTGGCTCTATATGTAGAATCATTTGGAAGTAATATGATAGGACTGAATTTTATCATGTTTAGTATTTTCATAAATATACATCAAAGCAACAAACAGAGAGAGATAGATGAAACCACATTGAGAATAATTTTTGAAGCTGGACAATAGGCTTGTGGTGATTCTTATTACTTTTGTAAATGTTTGAATATGGCTATAGTAATATACATTTAGGCTAAATGTTGAATGAGGGACCCTTTAGGAATACAACTCTGGGCAGACATCCTCTCCAAGGCCCCCTTGTCCCTGTTCCTTCAAGTTCAAGTTAGAAAGTTGGTAGTGAATGCTGTGCATTCCTGGAAGACTCAACATAACTTGTCAAGGGCATTATGTTAACACTAGAGGTCCAGTGCATGAAATTCATGCATGGGTAGGGACCCTAGTGGCTAGTGGTTGCTGGCCGGGGTCTCCCTTATGCAATTACAGGTCTCTGCTGGGGTCTTCTTTTGTTCTATGCTGCCCCCAGGGGTCAGTGTATATCATAGTGAGCAACCAAACTCCCATCTGAGGGGACACTTTCCATATTAGGCTTTTAATATATATATATATATATATCTCCTATCTAATAAAAGAGTAATATACAAATTGACTGTACCTTTGTTACATTCACAAGTCACACCCACCAGCCAATCAGGAGAAAGTATGCAAATTGACCCAACCAAGATGGCAGCAGCCGAGAGAGCAGGAGGCTTGGGTTTCCCAAGCAATGGAGAAAGCCAAGCTTTCCACCTGCCCTGGCCTGCCTTGGCCTCTGCTTAAGGCTACAGCATCTCAATTATAGAAGATAAATAAATCCCAATAAAAATGGCAGCAGCCGTGGATCTGGAGAGAGCAGGAGGCTTGAGTTGCCCCTGGTGAAGAAGGAAGCCAAGCTTTTCACAGCCCTGGCCTGACTTGGCTTCTACTGAAGGCTACAAACATTGAATTATAGAAGATAAATAAATTCTAACAGGGACAAGGGGGATCTAGAGAGGATGTCTGCCCAGGCTTATATTCATAAAGGGCATTTTAGCCTAAATGTATATTACTATAGCCATATTCAAACATTTATAAAAGTAGTAAGAATCACCACAAGCCTATTGTCCAGCTTCAAAAATTATTCTCAATTTGGCTTCATCTATCTCTCTGTGGCCATGGAGGGAGCAGGAGGCTTGGCTTCACTCAAAACTACAAAGTTTCAATTATAGAAGATAAATAAATCCCAGATACTAGGGCCTCTGCTTGGGTCATCAGGGGGTGTGGCCAGCCTGTACACCATCAGAAGCCCCTCACCGAGGCCTCCCCACACCCCAAGGAAACCCACACTCTGATCTGGGACACCCTTCAGGGCAAACCAGTTGGTCCCCACCGGTGCACCAGGCCTCTAATCTATCTAATAAAAAATAATATGTAAATTGTCTGTCACTCCAACACACAAGATGCCCACCACAAGATGGCCAGCAGGGGAGGGCATTTGGGGGTACCAGGCCTGCAAGGGAGGGCAGTTGGGGGTGATCAAGCCTGCAGGGAAGGGAAGTTAAGGATGACCAAGCCAGCAATGGAGGGAAGTTGGGGGCAACTGAACCTGCAAGAAAGGGCAGTTGGGGGCACCCAGGCCTGCAGGGGAGAGCAGTTGGGGGGACCATACCTGGAAGGGAAGGCAATTGGGGGGACCACACTTGGAGGGGAGGGCAGTTAGGGGTGACCAGGCCTGCAGGGAAGAGCAATTAGGGTTGACCAGGCCTGCAGGGGAGGGCAGTTAGGGGCTGTCAGGGGAGCAGTTAGGCAATAGGTTGGCAGGGAAGTTGTTACGGGGTGATCAGGATGGCAGGCAGAAGTGGTTAGGAGTAATCAGGGTGGCAGGCAAGTGAGCAGTTGGGAGCCAGCAGTCCTGGATTGTGAGAGGCATGTCTGACTAGGCAAGATCCTACCTAGAGTGCCTAAACGGGCAGTTGGATATCCTTCAAGCAGTCCCAGATTGGAGAGGGTAGAGGTTGGGCTGAGGGACACTCCCCGCCCCCGTGCACAAATTTTGTGCACTAGGCCTCTATTCTCCTGTTCACTCAAGAGGTCTTTGGGCTGCTTCTTAAGAGGGCAACATGTAGTCTGAACAGTTTGTATTAAGATATTAGTGTATTAGGGATGCATTAGTTTGCTTGGGTTGCCATAACAGAACACCACAAGTGGGTGGCTTAAACAACTGAAATTCATTTGCTCACAGTTCTGGAGGCTAGAAGTCCAAGATCAAGGGCTCAGCAGCTTTGGTTTCTTTGGAGGCCTCTATTCTTGGCTTGCAGATGGTCTCCTTTTCACTGTGTCCTCACATGGCCTTTCCTTTGTGCTCATCTCTTTTGTCTCTTTCTGTGTCCAGTTTTTCTCTTTTTGTCATATGGGATTAGAGCCAACATTAATGGCCTCATTTTAACTTAATCACATCATTAAAGGACCTGTCTCCAAATACAGCTACATTCTGAGGCAGTGAGGGGACTAGGGTTTCAACATATGGATTCTGGAGGGGCACAATTCACAGGGTGATACAAGGTGGGGCATATAATTAAAGAGAAAAGAAGAATTGATTCCCTCTGCTCAGCATTCTAGGGACTCTTTAGGAAGCTTGAATTGGGATGAACTTATAACACCTTATTTATAGAAAGTTGATTTAGGGAACTACTTTTACAATAACAACTAAAAAGGTGAGCAAAAAGAATTATGACTTTGTAAACTTTCATTATGTGTTGGTGTTGAAGAGAGCAACATTAATATTATCAACAAAATGTGGAGGGAGAAGGGGAGTTGGGTATAGGATGAGAGAGTCAAAAGTTGAGGAAAAACTTTTGGAGGAAGAAAGGGAAAATGACAATAGAAGAAAGAAAAATTAGAGAGCAAGACAGTGTGAGATAGAGAGATAGAAGGAAGAGAAGGAGGAGAAGGAGAAAGAGTAGGACAAGGAGTAGGGATGGGCTGAGGAAGGAAGAGAGGGAAGAGTGATTCAGGGACAGACAGAGAACAGAGAGAAATTCACATAGGCAGCAGTTTCCAGTGGATTGAAATTGAGTTCATGTGTTTCCTTCTCTTAGCAGACCCAGTTCTCTCAAGAGGTGAAAATAGTAGATCAGATATATGCAAATAAGTGCAGACAGAAAATGGTGTCCCTAGAGAGAGAAGGCTTAGGTGTTGAGGTTTGGTATGGATGACTGAGGACCATCTAACATTAATGAACACAAATGTTGCAATTAGGGACATGTCTCTCCAGGGACCCTGATAGCTCAAGCTTTGTTGGTGCAATTTGAAACCATGAATGAGAAAATAACTGACTCACTCTCTCAGGCAGTTTGGTGCATGGACTTAAAGCTCTTAGTTACTGCCGGGCCATCCATCTCCCCTGTGCCTCTGTGAGATATTCTTGAAACTGAACCTAGTACTGTCCTTCTTGCCAAAGTGCTTGGAATTGTCTTTTACCTTTCCCTCAAATTCTGAAATGGCGACTGAATAGTTAATGGGAGTATGCCCTGGGGATGTGCAACTTAGGAAGAATGATAGAAAAGTGGGCAGGCAGGGGAGGGGTGAAGGATATGGGTAAGAGATCAAACAAGGGACTTGTATGCAATGCATATAAGCACAACCAATGGACACAGACACTAGGGGTTGTGAGAGCATGTGCTGGGAGGTAAAAGTGGCTGGAAGGAGGTCAATGGGGGAAAAAGGAGACATATGTAATACTATATGTGATACTTTATTTATTTATTTATTTATTTATTTATTTATTTATTTATTTATTTTTTACCTTTATTGTTCAGTTTATTAATTACATTTTCCCCCAATAGCTCCCCTCCACCCAGTACCCATCCCACTCTACGCCCTCACCTCCCCCCACCCTCTGTCCTCTCCCATAGTTGCATGACCTTTGTCCAGTCTCTTGCTGTACTTCCCGCACCCTTTTTCTCACCAAGCATTATCAGTCCATTCCCTCTCCATGTCCATGATTCTGTTCTATTCCTCATTTTATCCTGATCATCTGGTTGTTAATTCACTTGATTTTTAGATTCATTTGTTGATAGATGTGTACCTGTTGTTCGTAATGTACATTTTTACCTTTTTCTTCTTCCTCTTCTCAAACAATACCTTTCAGCATTTCATATAGTGTTGGTTTGGCGGTGATGAACTTCTTTAGCTTTTTCTTATCCGTGAAGCACTTTATCTGACCTTCAATTCTGAATGACAGCTTTGCTGGATAGAGCAATCTTGGTTGTAGATTCTTGCTTTTCATTACTCTGAATATTTCTTGCCACTCCCGTCTGGCCTGCATCGTTTCTGTTGAGAAATCCGCTGACAATCATATGGGTGCTCCCTTATAGGTAACTAACTGTTTTTCTCTTGCTGCTTTTAATATTCTCTCTTTATCTTTTGCTCTTGGCATTTTAATTATGATGTGCCTTGGTGTGGTCCTCTTTAGATTCCTATATTTTGGGGTTCTGTGCACTTCTTGGGTTTTCAAGTCAATTTCTTTCACCAGGTGGGGGAAGTTTTCAGTCACTATTTCTTCTAGTAGGTTTTCATTATCTTGCTCTCTCTCTTTTTCTGGCACCCCAATAATTCTGATGTTGGTATGCTTGAGGTTGTCCCAGAGGCCCCTTATACTATCTTCAATTTTTTGGACTCTTTTGGCTTCCTGCTTTTCCAGCTGAGTGGATTTTGCTTTTTTGTATCTTAAATCTTTGACTTGATTTTTGTGGTCGTCTGGACTGCTTTTAGGTCTTTGTATAATATTTTTTGTTTCAGTCAGTGTATGCTTAATTTCTAGTTGGTCTTTTTTCATATCCTTGTAGGCGTTGTTCATTTCTTTGTAGGTGTTATTTATTTCGGCATAGTTCTCATTAATTTTATCGGCCTTATCTAGTAGCCTCTTCATAAACCTAATTACTGTGGTTTTAAACTCTATGTCTAATCGTCTTTTTTCCTCCATTTTTTCACAGCTGAGTTCTTTCCTTTTCTCTGCATTGTTGTTACTTTCCTGATTTGGTTCCTTAGCGGTGTGTGATAGGTATCCTCTAAGGAACCAGTGGCTCAGCTTCCTTTGTAGCGCGCAGCGTCAGCCTTAGCTCCGCCCTACTTGGCGGCACAGCTTCAGCGTCTAATGGGCGTGCAGCGTCAGCCTTAGGTCCACCCTACTTGGCGCACAGCTTGCGTCTAATGGGCGCGCAGTGTCAGCCTTAGGTCCGCTCTTCCTGGCCCCCCACTTCAGGTCTATGGGGCTCGCGGAGTCAGCGTATCTGTGCGGTTCACGGGTCTCGGTGTTGGGTGGCAATGTAAATCCACCGCTGGTCTCCCCGTTGCCAGACAACTCTGCCTCTCCCTAAATGAGTCTGCACAGCCAAAGACTCACTCAGGGGTGTAAAACAAAGCAGTATGGTGGTCTCCGAGCAAGTGAGTCGCGTGTTCTCTGCCTGCGTTCTCTGCCCGGTTGCGCACTCCAATTTACTCGTGCACTCTCCCCAAGCACACAGACCTCAGCCGCGCCTGGGATCCTCCTTTCCCCGACCTGGGAGTTCGCCTGGAACTGGGGTGGGGGGGTCGGTGCTGTGGGAGACCTTTGCCCTCCTCGCTGGAGAGAACCAGCCGGGCTTGCTGTCTGCCGCCCGTCCCTCACCGCTCTCTCATGCTCCGAACCTCAAAGCTGCACACCGCTGCTCCCAAGTCACCGCTGCGTCCCGCCTCTACTCTCATGTGCAGAATTTTCCTTCAGCCAGCTCTCCAGCGATTCTGGACGCTGTTTGTTTCGTTGCTAAGTTGTAGTTTCAGAATTGTTGCGTGGACAGCTAGATAGGTGCTCACCTATGCTGCCATCTTAGTTCTCTCTTATATATGTGATACTTTAAACAATAAAATAAAACTTAAAAAAAGATGTCATGCACAGCTAGACACACACACACACAAATGCGCACACACACACACACACACACACACACACACACACGGGAATATTTTCACACATCTCTTCCTGTAATCATTTTCTCTTTTGATTTTTTAAATTGAATTTTAGAGAGAGAGGAAGGGGAGAGATAGAGATATAGAAACATCAGTGAGCCAGGAATATCTTGGGTCAACTGCCTCCTGCATGCCCCACACTGGGGATCTAGTCCTCAGCCCAGGCATGTGCCTGGATGGTAAGTTGGGAATCAAACTGGTTCCTTCTGGGTCAGTGCTCAACCACTGAGCCATGCCAGGCAGGGGGAATAACCATGTTCTTAAAGGCCTTTGCCTTCTGATTTTATGGTTCTCAAGCTTCTTGGAACCTCTGAGCCAGGCTAAGTGCATCAGAGGCTTCATCTTTTCTTGGAAGAAATTTCTTTTCCCTTCCAACAGTAAACAAATTGTGTTGACAGACACATGCAGGATTAGGTGAGGAGATTTGTGAGACAACTGGATTTAGGAAGCTCAAGAAAGCATTAGACTGAAAGGGAAGGATTCAGGTGGTAGGCTACAGTGGTGACTCTGCTACAAGAAGGAGGCCATGTCTGAGAGGATGCAGGAGATGAGAGAGAGGGAGGAGCATTTGTAAGATGCCTCACAAGAGTTCTTTGTTCCTAACTACTGCGGGGGATTTCTAAACTTTCAGATGGGGCCGTTTGGATTTAGGTAGGTATCTGGCTTAATGGTGTCTCAATTTTACCATCTGTGCAGTGGGTATTCTACTAACCTAACTTCACAGGGTGGCTTTGAAAACAAAGTCAGGTAAGAAAAATACTCCGAAAGCACTAAAAAGCCATAAAACATATTACAATTTACTCTTCTGTTGCTCTACTGATGTGTGAATCTTTCCTATATCATCTCTACTGTGTACTTATTCCCATGCCCAATTGAATATCTCTAGTGGCAGGGAGTTTACTAGTTCACCACTGCCTTGAAATCAGGTCTTTTTATAAAAAAAACAAAACAAAAACAACAACACACATTTATTTATAATTTTTAGAAAAATATTTCTGTTGAGCCTAAATTTGGCTAATAATAATAATAAGCTAATACTCATGTAGTGCTTACTCTGCACTATTCCTTTTAGCAACCCTATGAGTGTGGATATTATTCCAACCTTACACATAAGAAAACTGAGGGACAGAGAAGAAAGGTGACTTTTCTATGTCACATGGTTGTGATCCTTACACACTGGTCTTTGCTTTTCTGTCCATGGCCAACCTATAGTATTGGAAAACCATTTGGCCCTCTCTGAGTCTTCCCATTGCCAGAGTACCCTTCACTCTCCCTTGTTCAATTCTACTTGTGCTTCCTCTTTAGAGTATTTGTTCCAAAGGAGGCCCTAATTTCTAGGAGTGTTTTGACTATACAGAGAAAAGTTGCATTTTTTGTTCTTCTTGTGCCTACTGCCAGACTGCTAGTAGCTTTGGGGAGGAGGTATTATAAGGAAGAAAGGATGTTTTCAAGTTGGGTATCACTGGAAAGCAATAGGATGGCCTGTGTTGGTCCACTGGCCCCAGCTGCCAGATAATGGGGATTGGGATCAGCTGTGACCTAATTATGAGTTTCGTAAACCTGTATTGTGTCCTTCATTTTCTAGCTCATTGACCACCCAGAAGGGGAGGGAAAATGAATGAGATTCTGGCCAAATCCTTCCTGCCACTACCATGTGGCCAAGGTCACAGACTAGTGATGTCCAGAGGGAGTTAAGAGGGTGGGCTCTTTGTTGTCTTCTCTGAATGGATCTGGTGGGGAATGAGGCAGAAGAAAAGGTAGATTAGTAGACATTTAAACTTCACAAAGTTTCCTTAATAGGAATGTCTTATCATGTCCATTGTAGAGCTAGGAATTCCTGATTTGGCACTCTAGGATAGTCAAGAGGGCAAGTTAATACAGCCCCTGTTAATACAACTTCATATATGTGAATATACATACATGAAACTATCATATATCTGATATGTAACATGTATTTTATAATTTTTTTGGGAACAAATACTGAGTTGAAGTTATGCTAAGGATTCAGTTTTGTGTTTTTATTTTTTACTGCCAGAGAGCCTGAACTCCTTATCCCAAATCAAACACATAATCTCTATATTATATAGATATGTACTCTTCAAAATTTCTCTTGTTGAAAGATAGCATTCATGAATCATTAAGTAAAATATATGGAACTCTCAGTTGGAAATGTCTGAAAAACTATTCTCCTTTCTCATTTAAAAAACAAACAAAAAGGATAATTTCTTTTTCAAATCCTGCTGTGGGAGCCCTAGTACTTGTAGAATGTTCCAGAAAAAATATGGGAGTGCACAGGTGTTATATTCAAATCCTGCCTCTGCCACTTACTACTTTGGGAAGTGTTGAGCTTGGGCAAATTACTTATATCTCTAAGACTCTGTTTCCTCATCAGTCAAAATTGGGAATCTATACTAATGAAAGCCTAGTGGCACTCATGTGCAGCATCATCAAAGATGGCCTCCACAAGATGGCCACCACAAAGATGGCCACCATAAGATGGTTGACACATGATGGCAGCATACACAGTGGAGGCAGGGCCTGGTGGCCACTCTTCACAGTGAGGCCTGGAGGTCCTGTGACTCTGTGCAGCATAAAGGAGGCTGGTCCTGGTGTTTATACTGCCTTGTGCAGAAGTGGTGGGTCCCGGTGGAGGAGGAAGGTTGCAGCACGGGAGGGCAGTTGCGGGCAATTGGATCAGCAGGGGAAGGCAGTTGGGGATGATCAGGCTGGCAGGAGAGGACAGTTGGGGGTGATTGGGCTGGCAGGGGAGGCAGTTGGGGGCGATCGGGCCAGTAGGGGAGCAGTTAGGTGTCAGTCAGCTAGAAGGGGAGTGGTTAGGGAGGTGATCAGGCTGGCAGGCAGAAGCTGTTGGGGGCAATCAGGCAGGCAGGCAGGTGAGTGGTTAGGAGCCAGAGGTCCTGGATTGTAAGAGGGATGTCGAAGCCGGTTTAGGCCTGATTCCACAGACAGCAATTGGACATCCCCTGAGGGATCCCAGATTGGAGAGGGTGCAGGCTGGGCTGAGGGATAGTGCCTCCCTTCCCCCATGGATGAATTTCATGCACCAGGCCACTAGTAAATAATAGTAATATAATAATAATAATAACCCTGCAAAATTGTTTTATAATTAGGATGGAATGAAATAGTATATATGAGATGCATTGTAGAAGGTCTATCATGCAATAAAAGCTCAAGAGAAGAGAAATTCCCCCCACCTTCCATTTATACAAGGTGAAGGATGTGAAACAGATATGATTTGCCTTGTGCGACGGTAAGATCTCTTAGTGCAGTGATCTCAGACTTTTGGATTTTTAATACTGGAAACAAATTTAGGACTGCTAAGATTTTTGTTAATTAAAAAATAACTGTCATGAATTAGCATCACTTTATAAACATAGTAACATTACTAAAGAACTTAGCTCACCTAAAGGGGAGGTGTGAAAATTAAATAAGCTCATGCATTAAAACTATGTAATATAGTTCGTTAGCATTTCATAAGCACTTAAAAAGTATTCTATTTGGGTTATTAGCTTTAGTATTAGTATAATATAAATATTGAAACTCAATCCAAATGATTTTATATAGATACTAGAGGCCTGTTGCATGAAGATTCGTGCAACAGGCCTTCCTTCACCTGGCTGCCAGCATCAGTTTTCCTCCAGCACTCAGGACCCAGGCCTTCACTCTGGCCTCCGCCTTCTGCTTTCACTCCGGGTGGAGTCTTTGCTCTGGCCAGACAGAGTCTTCGCTAACTCCAGCCGGAGTCTGAAGGCTTCACTTGGCTCGAGCCTGAGTCTGCAATCTTTGCTTCACTCCGGCCAGAGTGCCACTTCTGTAGTTCCCTCTGCCTTCCACCCTCCTCCTCATAGCAGATGTCCTGCCCTGCCCAGCTGCTCCATGCCTGAAACAGCTGGGGGTGGGGCCGCTGCCATCTTTGTCTGCTAATTTGCATATTCCCTCCTGATTGGCTGGTGGGCATTGTGGAGGCATGGTAAATTTACATATTTCTCTTTTATTCATGTAGATATCATTTCTAGTACCATCCCCAATATGCAACTACTTACAGAAACACCCAACTCCAGCCAAGAGGTCCTACATAAATGGCCACAGAGGCTGGTGGCTATTGCCTTTGACTAGCATTAATGGTGGGAAGAAAACTCTGGCATGGTGCCAGTCTACTATTTGTCCTCCATTGTTGATTTACTGGTAGACACAGTAAAGTTCTCTATAAAAATAAGAGCTTACATTTATAATGGTGAAGAATGTAATCTTGTTATATATCCAAGAATGTATTTGTATGTAGGCTCTTTCTTCTGCTGATCAGAAGGGAGTCAGCCTTAAGTAGGGATAACATGTTGGAAAGGGAGAAATGACTTTCAGTGTGGTATGGTAGTAAAATAGGTTAAAAATGGTTTCAACCCCCTTCTTCCCCAAGTACATTCCAAATTATGATGAAATAAATACAAACAAAAAAGTAAAAACCAAAATTAAACTAAAAACAAAACCTACTTAAAATATAGATTGTTATCCCAGAATTTAAGAATTTTCTGGATCTGTACTGTGGAACTATTCTTTTGTAAATGTAGGATGGCCACAAAAAAGTAGAAAGATGATGATTTTTCTCCTCTTGATTTTTCTCCTAGGAGGTGGATCTCAGTGTTTCTGTCCTTTAGTCCTGGCTATTTTCTAGAGACTGTTGCCAGGAGAGTCACATCGCAAAAGTGAGGAGACCTAGTTTCCATCAAAGGCAGAGGTTCTGTCCACTAATCTATACTTTTGGAAATATCATTGACATCAATGGTCAAGATCAACCTTCATGTTGCAGCTGCTACGTGAAAGATATTGTGCTTAGGTTGCCAAGCAGTAGTCCAACATAGGTTTTCAGGAGGTTGTTTTCAACCATTCTCTTTATTTTTAAAGTTTTTTTCTTTATTGATTAAGTTATTACATATGTGTCCTTATTCTTCTATCCTCCCTCCCCCCAACCATTCTCTTTAATCCAGTTAAAAGCAGATTCTGAAGAAATGCGTAACTCCTGCTAATCACTTAGAACCAATATCCAACCTGTTTGGCTACTTGGGAAAACAATGTGGGACCACACTGAGTTGGAAGAAACCTTCCAGAGCTTTTCTTTTTATTTAAATTCTTTAAACTTAATAATAAGTGTCCAGGTTATTAGCATTGAGCTTGGGCAATTTACATATTCTCTAAGACTCTGTTTCCTCATCAGTCAAAATTGGGAATCTGTACTAATAAAAGTCTAGGTGGCCCTTGCTAAATGGTTTAGCTATAACACTAGGTAAGGATTGGAGTCGGGGAAGAAGGCAATAGATTGCGTAGCGTAGTCATTGAAAGATTATTTACAGTCCTGGCCAGTAGTTAAGTGGTTGGAGTATTGTCCCATATACCAAAAGGTTGTGGGTTCAGTTCCCCATCAGTGCACACACCCGGGTTACGGATTCAGTGCTAGGTTGGGGTGCTTATAAGAGGCAACTGATCAATATTTCTTTCTCTCTTTCCCTCTCCTTCTTCTCTCTGTAATCAATAAAAAACATATCCTCAGATAAGGATTTTTTAAAAGAATTATTTGAGCCCTACAAGTGAACAACTTGACTATTTAGGTATACTTCTCTGTTGAGAGCCAACCCAATACAACATATAGTTCCCGCTCTGCGATGCAGACAGAGATGTCTCCCAGCTACCATATGTATTTATTATGAAGTACATGAATAAATCACCACTCAAATAGAGCAAATGCATTGCTATTAAAAATTAACAGAGGCTTTCTGTTGTCTGTTTTCCCTATCACTTTCCCTTTAATGAAATAACAATCTGGAATACCACCTAATAGCCTGAGGTGCCTCTGAGAGTGATGTGTATTTTACCAATGCTTTCACTTAATCAGACTCGCCTGGTTTTAGGGGGCCCCTTTTCCAAGTAACTCACCTTCAAGAGAAAGCTGGGTGGATTGGTTCATGGACTAGGGAAGTTTTTGGCTAGCAGGCTGCTTTTCAGAAGCTCAGAAACCTGTTCTAAGGAGCCAGGCGTTTTCTTAAAAAAATAAAACAAACAAACAAAACCCCTATAAAATAATCTTGCTTTTTCTCTGGTAGCTTTCTCTTTTTTATTTTGTCAAACATGGCTTGTGTGCATGTGTTGTTGGAGGGAAGTTGCCTGTTTGTACACACTTGAGATGTTGCTATAGTTTCGTCTGTCAATTTCATTCCAACTCAACTGGAATGAGCAAATCTGACAATTACTAGATACCCAGAAGGAGTCTTTAGATTCCAGAGAGTGAAGAGCTAATTTTACTTATTAAAAATATTAGCAACGAAATTTTTTAAACACCAAAGTAAAAGATGATCTCTTGCTCTCCAAAGCAAAGTGCAGAGACCTCAACAGCAGAAATGAGTTGTTTCTGCCATGTGTGCCCCAGTGGAGAAGGAGAAGAGAAGTAGCACGGATTGAACACCTACTGTGTGTCTTTACACATCATCTTGGTTAATTTCAGTGAAGAAGAAAATGGTGTTTTCACCAAATAGCAATGAAAATGACGAATCTTAGAGTTTGGTTAGTGACCCCGAGGAGTCTTCTCAGTGAATATTTGAAAGAGCTCTTGATTTATTACATCGGGGACTAGAAACAATTCCTTGACAGGAAATCTGCTGTTGGGGTTCATTTTCATGGTCTAGAGGAAAAGGCAGGCATTTTTGAGGTTCCCAAAATCATCCCTCTTCCCCTCTTGAGGGGTATAGTAGCCTGGATCCCTTATTAGTACTATTGTTGTTGGCGCCTCTTATTCCCTACTCCACCAGCCTGGGCAGACTCTTCTCCAAACAGTCCTCTATGAAGGAAGCCATCATTGGTACTTGATTATGCACTGCCTCCAGCCATCGTAATACTCTCATAAGCACTGTGTTTGCTTCCCTTTATTGATACTACAGTCTTAACAAAGTAGCACATTGATTAGAGTCATGTGAGGGCTTGATCCTCATCAAAACCAATGGATATAAGACACCAGGGGGAGTAGGTGAGGGCATGTGCTGGGGAAACTGGGGGGAGGTAAATGGGGGAAAAAGGAAACATATGTACTACTATTTGTAATACTTAACAATAAAACACACACACACACAAACACAAAGCATATGGAGGGACAAGAAATGAATACAATTCCCATTAATAACCTAGATTGAGTCGTCAGGCATTGCTTAGATATTTAATTTAATTTTGGTGGGGGACAGATAGTTGGAAACACCAACTATCATGGTGTTTTCTACATTGTTACATTATTAGCCAGAGGGAAGCTTACTTCCTTAGTTGAAATTGGAGAGAAAATTACTAGCCTCCAAAATTTCCCCGGGTTCTGATGAATATAGTTTTAGATTTTTAATATAGTTGTTTCAATTGGGGAGTTTTCCCTTGTGTTTTGGTTTTTGTATGAAATATTTTTTTTCTTTTTAATTCGGGGGACAACTTCTCTAAGAATGGAGAAGTGATTTTCTTTTATTTTCCATGGAAAATATAACTATTAATATATTCAACAAATATTTATTGAGTGTGCTATGTGCCAGTCACTATTTCAGGGGTCTAGAATACATCAGTGAACACAAAGAGAAAAACTATCCTTCCTTTTGTAGAACTTACATTCTGGTGGGGGGAGACAATAAAAATAAATATTATAAGTCATTTACTTTTATGCTCTGTAGCATGATGATAATTGTGAAAAAAAGAGCCTAGCTGGTGTGGTTAATGGTTGAGCACTAACCTAGTTTGATTCCTGGTCAGGGCACATGCCCTGGTTTAAGGCTCGTTATCCAATAGGGGTAATGAAGGAGGCAGGTGGTCAATGATCCTGTTTCATCAGTGATATTTCTCTCTCCCTCTCCCTTCCTCTCTGAAATCAATAAAAATATTTATAAAAGAATTATAAAGAAAGATAAAGCACATTAGGGTAAGTGGGTAGGACTGCTGGGTAAGAAGAGATGATAGTGTTAGCCAGGTAGATCTTTAGGGAGATAAGGCCAGCATATTCAGAGTGGAATGGAGAAGGAGGAGGGTTAGCTACTGGGAGCCAGAGCATATAGGGCCTTGTTGGCCATTGAAGGGACTCGAGCTTCTAAACTCTGAGTTGACATGGGGAGCCTTTATGGTCTTGAGCATTTGCCTAACATGAGTTGACTTGGGTTTCAAGATGCTTGCTTTAGCTCCCATATTCTTAATGTTCCAAAAATAATTTTCTTGCCCCATGATTCCTGTTTTTCTTGTGCTGTTTTCATTATTTAATGTAAGACAGATACTGCTCACTGTGGCACTGAGTGGCTGTTCACTCCTGATGAGTTGTAGCATTTAGATTTACCTATAATTCACTCTGAAGTTCTTTATGCCAAGTTTTAATAGAATAATGCAAGTGTGTATGGTGCCTAGAAAAAGGACAGTTAAAATGGTAATACATTGCTCCCAAGCATGAGATTTGATTACCTTTGTCATTATTTCCAGCCAACAGAGCCACAGACATAATTAGTGGTTATACAATTATGCAATCACATTGTCTGGGGCCTCATTGCCCCTTAACACATAAACCTTCTTTGCGATATTTTCATGAACCTCTTAAAGAACACACCTACCCACCACCTACATAATGAAAGAAGCCACAAGTCTCAGCCTTGGAGGAATTGTATTGATTTGTAAGAAGAGAGAAGCTATCTTATGCTGTTCTCACTAACCTGGAAATAGACACAGCATTTTATCTGCCACTCTGTTTCCTGTTGTAGATCTACATAATAAATCCATTAATCTAACTGTCCATTCATCCATTCATGCATTTACCCACCTACCCATTCATCTGTGTGCCTTGCCATCCATCCATCCATCCATCCATCCATCCATCCATCCATCCATCCATCCATCCAGTCTGTTTGTTTGTATACCTGTCCATCTATTTACCCATCTGTCCAATTCCTATTTATTGCTTGACTATTTTGTGTGGGGACCATATATATTTTGGGAGGCAATATATTTCATGGTTAGAGTCATAGACTATAGCCTCAAAGTGCCTGTAATTGAGGCCAGCTTATTACTTCAGCTATAGGACCATAGGTGCTATATTATTTGAGCCTCAGTTTCCTCACCAGTGGGTAGAGAACAATAATCAAACATATATCAGAGAGCTGTCATGAAGACCACAAAGTGAATTGATCCAAGGCCCTTTCCTTCTGTCCTGGAGGAATAGTTTTAGTAGTTTGAGTTTGCATGCAATCATCCCTCCATTCCTTTTCTCATCAGTTCACGCATTCCCAATTTATCCAGAAGTCCATCAAAGACCCAGCAGGTGTTAAGGAGATGTTTGTGAGAAATGGGAGCTGTAGATGCATCTCTAGTCTCTGTCGCAGTGCTTGGCATGTACACAGTAGCCAGTATACATTTTAGGAAATGAATGCAAGTTCCTGCTCTTGAGGAGTGTTCCATGTGTCCACAAAAGGCCATGCCAGATGGGAGTGTCACTCAGGCAGCCAGCCAGGGACAGAGAGCAGAGCAGGCACAATTGAGCACGGGCAGAGGGAGATGAATCCTCCAGCTGCTACTGTGGCCTGAAAATGTAATGCAGTTTCTTTCTGGGACTGGCTCTTTTGTTCTGGGCTTGGATTCTGTCTTTGTGTCAATGACTTGTCTGACATTTCTGGGACTCTGTCTTGATACACGGTTCAGGTAGGTGGGATCCCAGTAGGGAGCTGTGTATGTCTCTGTGTATATTCCTGAAAGAGTTTAATCTTAGGCAAACGGGCCAGTATTGACTTTACAGCATAGTCCTATATTATCTTACACCTGTTTAGGGTAAGGGTATTAAATTTGGTTTATAAGACCTGTAGTTTTGAGAGATACACTGGTGGTATTTACACTTAAACTTGCTGTGACCCATTTTAGTATAAAAGGATGGGGAAGCCTCTAGAAAACAAAGGTAACATTTAAGGGGATAATCACAGTGGTGACTAAAGTATATTTTGAAAAAAAATCTGGGATTAAATATGGGGCACTCTGGAGTCAGACTGCTTGGGTTCAAATAATGGCTCTATTTTTCATTGGCCATATAATCTTGGGCAATGTTATTTGTATTTCTACTAGAGGTCCAGTGAATGAATTCATGTACCAGTGGGGTCCCTTGGCCTGGCCTGTGGGATTAATACGAAACCAGCTCTCCGACATCCCCTAAGGAGTCCTGGACTGTGAGAGGGCACAGGCCAAACGGAGGGACCCTACTGGTGCACAATCGGGGGCAGGGAGGGATACAGGAAGTTAGCCAGCTGGGTAAAGACTGCAGCAGGGCCTCAGGGTGTGTCTGGCCCATCTGGCTCAGTCCTGATCAGGCAGACCACAGCAGCAAGCTGTCCTACCTATTGGAGTGTCTGCCCCCTGGTGGTCAGTGCATGTCATAGCAATCAGTTGAGTGGCCTTAGCATCATTAGTCCATTACACTTTGGTTAAACAGATGATTGGACAACCGGACACTTAGCGTATTAGGTTTTTATTATATAGGACTAGTAGCCCTGCAAATAAATCCATGTGCCAGTAGCTCTCTGTGGGGCCTGGCCACTTCATGCCCATTGCCCAGAGCCTCTCACGCCCAGAGGCCCATCCGTGACTGGGCGCAGGAACACTTGCCTCATCACCACAGCCATGAAGCAAGCATTCTGCCACTCATGCTGCCCACTCATGCTGCCCACTATCAGCGGCTGGTCCCCGGGATTGGGGGATTCCAGCAGGGCTGAGAGGACTGGGCACCACCATCTTGTGACTATGGGTACTGCCATCTTTGTGACAGAGTAATGGTTAATTTGCATATTACCCTTTTATTAAATGGGATGCCTTTCCACCCTACTTGTACCTAATCTTGCTTGTGCCTTAGTTTTATTGTTGTAATATGATCATAATAATTAAACCTACCTCATTGGATACTTGAAAGGATTAAGTGAGACAATATTTTTAAAATATATTTTCATTGATTTTTTTAGAGAGAGAGGGGGAGAGAGAGAAACACTGCCTCCTGCAACCATAGCATTTTCTATGACCTAGACTGTGAATTGAACCAGCAATCTTTTGGTGCATGGGCCAATGCTCAACCAACTGAGCTACATTGTCCAGGGCTGAGATAATATTTTTAAAGTACTTACATTCCAGGCTCATAAGCATTCAATAAATGTTAGCTGCTATTTTTCTCCCTCCACCTCCTCCTTCACCTCTTTTTTCTCCTTTTAGTACTACTGCCATTACTTTTCACAGTAATGTTATTATGACAATGCAATTTAATAATGTTTGTGAAGGTAGGTAATTGTCAAGCACAGTGCCTGTCACAGATAAGCTCTTAACAAATGTTTCTGTTCTTTCATATCAACTGTTATAGTCCATTTCTAAAGTCTCAGGGACTTCCTTGTCATTTTTTCCAAACCTAATGCAATATATTCACATTTCTGGTAGAAAGAATAATTTCAATTCAAAAGATAGACTAGGCCTGTCTTGTCTTCCCACTGCCCCTTGTGGTAGTGCATAACTCTGTGTGGCTTTGTGTTGAATGAGGATTGTAATTGCATGCATTTTGTTATCCACAAACTTGCAGCTTAAGAGACTCCACAGTTGTTACCTCCCAGTTTCTGAGAGTTGGGAATCTGGGAACAGCTCCACTGGGTCTTCAGCCTAGGGTCTCTCACAGGCCTCAGTCCAGGTCTCAGCTAGGGCTCAATTGTAGAAGAATCTACTTCCAAGCTCACAAGGCAGTTGGTACAATTCTACTATGAAGTCTCCTTTGGTTAAAGGCCTCAGTTCCCAGCTGACTATTAGATGGGGGTTTTCCTTAGTTTCTTGATAAGTATGGGCTTCACACCATGGTAGCTTGCTTCATCAATCCAGGGAGAGGGAGAGAGATAGAGATAGATAGATAGATAGACAGATAGATAGATAGAGAGACTGACTTTGCAATAAAATGGTAGTTGGAATGATATGTAATACTAGTAGCCCAGTGCACAAATTCGTGCACCTTGAAAGGTACAGAGGATGGGTCTCAACCCATCCTCTGTGCTCCCTGCCTGGCCCCTCCCACCACAGCCCTGGTCCCCTGTCTGCCAGCTTCCTGGCTTCTGCTGTCGCTCCCCATGTGCTGACAGTCCCAGCCCTGCTCGCACTCATTAAAAGCATGGAGTGACTGGGGCCTGTGCCAGCAGCAGGTATGAGTGGGGCTGGTGCTGTCAATGGGTATGAGAGCGGTTGTTGCCCTGATCAACCCTCAGGAGCAGGGGGAGGTAGAGAAACCCTCAGGGGTTATCGGGGCAGGCAGCTGCTGCTTGCACCCACTGATGGCACCAAGCGATTGGAACAGGTGCTGGCAGCAAGTGCAATTGGCGGCTCTGGTGCTGGCAGTGGCTGCCAGCTCTGATCACCTCTCAGGAGTAGAAGGAGATGGGGAAGCCCCAAGGGGTAATTGGGGCCAGCCCCTATGGCAGTGAGTGTGAGCATCAGGTGTGACTGCAGTGTGTGGGAGCAATGAATTTTTGGTAACCACCAGAGGCTCATCCTGATGACAGAGACCAGTACTCCGCCTTGGTCTGGTGCCCATGCTCACCTGCACCACCATCCTGCTGCAGCTGATATTCACCATGTTCTGTGCTCTGCTGCCTGCTGCTGATGCCCATCATGTCTCACACTCACTTCCTGGTGGTCATTGCATGTCATAGCAATCTGTTGTTCAGTTGCTAGATTGTTCTGCAGTTCGATCTATTTGCATATTAGCCTTTTATTATATAGGACTAGAGGTCCAGTGCATGAAAATTCATGCACTGGAGGGGGGTCCCTCAGCCCAGCCTGCCCCCTCTTACAATCTAGGAGCCCTCAGGGGCAGGAGGTAACCTAATGATCATGGGAAGGTGATGACTCATTTCATCTCTGCTGCTGCCACTGCTGGCAGTGCAAGCCTCGGCTAGCCCTGGTTACCTGAGCTTTAGGTGGCCCTGAGCGGCTGTCAGCTGCTCTCTGAGGCTTGCCTATGCCTCAGGCTGGCCCTGGGTGGCTGGGAAGCTGACATATGAGGTTTGCTTGCTCCTTGGGCTGGCCCTGGGTGGCTGGGTGCTGAGAGAACTGGGGGACTCTGGAGGCAAGTGCATGGAGCAGCTGGGCCCTCCTGGCGGCAGGCCTGGCCTTAGCACATTCCTGCTGCCCCAGTGGGGCTGAGGGGTCTGGGCGCCTGGGCGCCTCCATCTTTGAGGGCAGGGCAGTCAATTAGCATATTCCCTCCTTATTGGCTGTGGGTGCTGCCATCTTTGTGACAGTATAAGGGTCAATTAGCATATTCCCTTTTCATTACATAGGATAGGCTCAGAAGTGACATCCCATCTCCTTTATTATATTCTATTGGTTAGAAGTAAGTCACCAGTTCCACCCACACACAAGGAGGAAATTATACAAGAGTATAAATACTAGGAGGTGGGGACCATCGGGGGCCATTTCAATCTCTTACACCCCCTAATTTTCCAGCAGAATTCTGGAAAGTGAGCTTTTCAGAGACTTCTGGTTTTGTTTTCCTTTTTTATTCCCCTGTAAATAGAAACCTATCCTTCCATTAATGAACATTTCAATTTCATGCATGCTTTGTCTTCCTTCTGATGGATTGTCAGTGGGCAGTAGCTCCTAACAAAGAGAACAGTTTTAAGGTTCTTTTCCTTCTCAGTCTCTCCATTAAGTGGTTAATGATCTGGAAGCAAGTACTTGGAGGTGCTATGGGAGCTCCTATTCAAAGGCATACTTTGTAGAGAAAAGCTGCCTTCTGTGGTGATAAAGTGAGGATGGTTAGCCCCTAATTTATCTGTTTAGTAAAGTTGGATATGTGTACCTCCAGTTTCTTTGTCCCACAAATGGACGAGCCAAGAGGATAAAGTACAGCATAGAACTGTAAGAGCTAAAAGGAGAGTATAAGAAAGGCTTTCTCTACTTCTTTTGAGACTCAAAGGGAAGACAAGCTATATGGAAACAAGGTTACAAGTTGGCAGAGGTGCTAGGAAGTGCTTCCTTGTAATTGTTTCCATTCATATGGTTCTACTCACTGTTATTTAAATGGAAATGGAGTCATCCATTCCTTTTATTTATTCTGCAAATATTTTTTAGCACCAGATACTGTGCTAGGTGATGAGGTCACAATAAGATGCATCCCCAGACCTCAAAGGATAATTTTTTGGCTTACTCATTATCTTCCAACTCTTTATTCTCCTAACCACTTGTGGGAGTAGGCAGCTCTATTTTTCTCCTCATTGGAGGCTATAGAATATAGGCAAATACAAGTGGTCAACCCTTTTTTATTGCCCCACTCTAACTTCATTCTCTCTCTTTTACTTACCATGCTGTTTCAGAGCCAGTATACATTAGTTATCTATGGCTGTTAATGACCCTAGAACTTAGCAGCTGATAACATCAACATTTATTACTCCATAGTTTCTATGGGTTAGGGACCCACACATGCCTTACCTGGGTCTTCTGGCTCAGGGTGGGAGAAAGATCTGCTTCTAAACTCACTCATTAGGTTGTTGGCAGGATTCAGGTCCTTTCAGGTTGTTGGACTGAGTCTCAGTTCCTCATTGGCTGTTGGCCAGAGACTTTCCTCATTTCCACAGACCTCTCCACAGGTCAGCTCATGATGTGACAGCTTGCTCTATGTGAGAAACTGAGAAGAGCCAGAGAGTATGAACAAGACCAAAGCTACAGTCTTTTGTACCTAAACTTGGTACATGACTTTTCTTGTATTATATTACTTAGAAGCAATTCACTAGATCTCAAAAGTTGGAGAGGATTACTTTTGGCCATGAATACTAGGAGGCAAGGATCATTGGGAACAATTTCAGAAGTTGTCTATCATAGGCAGGGTCATATTTTAATTCTGGAAAGTAGTCAATATGAAAAAGCTCAAGATCTAATGAATTACCCAGGAGCTACTCCTTACCCATTCATAGTTGTCAGCCTTTTTATTATTTTCTGTGGTCTCAGAACAGAAAGAGAGAGAGAGAGAGAGAGAGAGAGAGAGAGAGAGAGAGAGAGAGAGAGAGAGGAGAGAGAGAGAGAGAGTTGGGGGTGAGAAGCCAAAAGTAAGATATTATTTTTTGCAAAGAATGATCAAATATTAAATCTGGACAGGGCATTAGAAGCCCTTATGGAAATTAAGCAACTGTGCCCTAGAGATCTTTTCTATGGCCCCCTGGGATCCATCATATCTGCCAATCCAAGACTGTACACTGGACCTCCTAGGAAATCCACAAAGGTTCAGAGACATTTTCGCAAAAGCAGCTTCCTTTTCCTAGTCTCTTCCAGAGCCTCCAGGGAGATCATGTGACCAGCATTTCCCATATATTTCCCCAAACACCTGGAGTGTCACCCTGGAGCCCTGTTACCTGTCTGCTGTCTGTCTAGCCAACCTTTGTCACACAGGTTGATTATGCTTTATTTCCAGGAAAAAAAATCATGTTTAGGATAAATGTTAGTTTCTGTAATTAACATATCTGCCACTCTTGGGTCAATAAATTTCATCTCTTATCTGCAGAGCTGACTGCCTTCTGGGAATCACTGGATCTGGTGCGGTAGGCAGAGCATGCTGGGTAATACGGCTGCAGGTCTGCCTCCTGAGCACAATCCAATAGTCTATAAATATTCTCTTCTGTATTTGAATAGCAACAATTGAGAAATGCGTAAGAGCTTGATCAAAGAATTTTCCATTTGTTATTTTTCTCTTTTTTTTTTCTGAGCAGTAGCCTGCTGTCAAAAATATCAACTTTTACTTGCGATATGCAGTCTAAATAGATTCGTTTCTGCCTCAGCTACTGTGATATGACATTAACCACTTAGGGCTCTTGCAAGAAATGGTACTAAGAGCTAAACTCCCTTGCCTTTCCATTTGTTTTATACTCCTGTGGGAAACCTTGAACTATTCCCACAGGGAAGATGAGGCAGAGGGTGAAGGGCTGCAGGGTGGTGGGGAAGGAGAAGCAGTGGTGGCTGCTTCCAAGGAGTCTTCCATGGACTGATGCCATGAGTCCCTGTCCAATGTGAATTTGGGTAATTTATAAACTCTTTTTTTCCTATGTTTAAAACATCATTATTGTTTTTATAAAGTCTCGATGTGTTTGTGAGACAGCTCTGTTTTTGTATCAGACAATGTCTAAGGCTCACTATACTACAGGAGCTATAGTTACTTGGAAGGAAACAGTGCCTTCTCTTTTTCTACTTAATGACACTGGCAGAAGTGTGAGGCTGGGCAAATGCAACTTATGAGCTCTTACCCATCTTTAATGACATTTTAAAAAATTCTGTTTATTTAGTTAATAGCAACTCTTAACCTATTAAAATAGCACCTATAGGTAGGTGAAATATTAAATTGCTTATTACCCTTAGGTTATTTGTAAAGCCATTCTTAGAAATGAAAAACTAAAGCCAAGCTTGGGTGATACTAGGAAGGCCAGATGTAGATCAAAGAGTCTAGGAAGAAAGGCCAAGAAAGCAGTGGACAACTAGCAGCTCTGTGTATCCAAAGAGCCACCACTCCTCATAGGCAATTGGCAGGGGCCCAGGACAAAACAAATGATTGGCATCTGGGATGTCTGGCAGGGATCTAGGATGTGTGTGGCCTGGGATTTTAGTCTTTGGAGAGATTCAATACAGAGCAGGCCTATAGCAACCATGTGGGATCAGGGCAAGGCAGGGAAGCATGAGAAGATTTGAGGTAGGAGGACTTGGTCAGATCAGGACCACAATCAGAGCATAGGCAAGATCCAGGCTCATGAGTCTTGTACTTCTTTTATTCACCCTGACCAGATGCAAGACTGGTCTCTGGAACAGAGCCTAACTCAAAGGTGGTTTTATGTGGCATCAGACACAAGAAGGAACGTCATTCGTGGCCTGATTTGTCTAGGACACATACCAATTGTTTCAGTATAATAATTAGCAGTGCTTTCTTACCACTTAAAGTGACTGGTTTGAATGATAAATTTCACAGTTAACCTAATAATTTCTAAAAATGTGTTGCATGGAAAATCAGTCTTGCAGAATGCTACCCAGAAGCCGCAAAGTAGGTGTGCTCTGGTCTCACAAGTAAGGAAACCCCAGAATTAACTGGAGTTAAATAGGATTCTTTACTGCAGGACTTCTTGCTGCCTGTAATGTGCTCATGTATAGTATGAATCTCCAAGAAAGGATAGGGTTCTTAGTTTCTCATCCTAAATTGATCTATTAGTGCATTTTGGTTCCACTGGGACTACTATTCTGTGAGACACACGCTGGGAAAAACTCTAGTGAATTGAATATGGAGCCATAGAAGGAACTGGATCATCCTTCTTCATGTACTGGAGTGCTCAGTGAAGTCAGCAGCCATCGGTGAAATAACTATTTGAGGGAGCAATTACAGTGTCCTCCAGAGTCTTCTAATTTGTTGATTATTGACTGACATTAGCAGTATTATATGTGTTATATGTGACTTCTGGAGTAACAGCTGAAGAATGACCAGTCCTCTGTGACAAAGAGACAGAGAGAATGTTCTTTGTTTAGTCTTTCATTGCATGGTGTCATTGAAGGGGAGGTTAATGACATAATGGGTCAGCAGGTGTATGTAAGACTCTCTGTGTAGGAGAGGGGGCTCAGGAAATACCTAATTTTTAATGACCTTTTAAAAATAATCTTTATGTTGAAGTATTACAGATGTCTCATTTGTTTGTTTGTTTATTTGTTCTTCCCATTGATCCCCTTCAACCCGCACCACCCCTCCCATGCCTTCACCATGATTTTTAACCCACATCCCAGGTAATTCTGATGATGGTGGCCCTGAGAAACATTTCTTGGGGGTTCTGCTGAGGGACTTTTGGTAATAAAGCATCATAATGATCTTTTAATTATATGCTGAGCTCCCACTATGTGCCACATCCTATGCTACATGCCTTCTACACACAAGTGCTTTACATTCATTTTGCTAAATAATCCTTCACAATAACTCTGGAATTAGCATTATTATCCCCGCATAGACGGGGCTACAGAAGATGTTTAAAGATGGATCTTTCTGTGGTCCCTTTCAGGCCCCAAGAAAAGGTGTTGGCTCTTACACCTCAACAACTCTCTGGTACAGGGATACATAAGCTGAGACTCCATTGGGAGTTGTTGCCCTGGGGCTATTACACAGAACTTGTTTAGGCCCTTTAACAAGCATAGGATTATTCAATTACAAGTGGGATCATATGCTGACACATTTTATCTGGCCACCTGGTAGAATGGGTCAATATGCAACAAGCTAACACAGGGAGAATGATGAAGCATTGATCTGTAAGCCTTCTCAAATGTACATACTGAAGTCTACCCACACAGAAAAGTTTTCTTAACATGAGGTGGAGGAGGGAATGAAGCAGGAAAAGGAAAGAAAGATCGGCTTTGCTTTGGTCATGGAATTGCAAATTCAGACAAGGAGTATAAACAGCATTTTATTCTTAGCAGGGCCAAAGGATTATCTTTCCTGTTAATGTTGTTGAAGGACCCAGGCTCCCTGTGATGATGGGAAGGACTTCAAACTCAAATGCGTATGGAAGCTTAAAACATGTGGAGAATGAAAACTGCCTGCTGGGTGGGGTCTTGGGTGATGTGAGGAAACACACCCTTCTGAAGGGGACTGCCTTTTTTGGAATCAATTACTCCTAGTAAACTGCCTAGGAGTAATATGGCCATCATTTTGCCAGAAATGTTCTTTTTTTTTTTAAAAAAGTTGAAAACCCATATTTTATATTTTTCTGATTTTGGTATATTGCATTTAATTGAAATATTTCATGCATTCTATCCGCCAACTGAAATATATAGACTTCCAGTCAGTGATCTCTGTTTTATGTTACGAAAATAAGGGAACATGATTTAATGTGTCTACAGTGTTGTAGGCTTTGTATAAGCCACCCCATAAAGCTCTCTGTACAGCCCTGTGTTTAGAAATCTTCATGACCATCTTGCAGATGGAAGTGAGGCTCAGAGAAATAAAATGACTTTGCCAAGGTCACACAGCCTACAAGAGGTTAATGCAGGTCTGAATTTAGGTTGGTCTGGCTAGAAAGAGCTGCAGATCTGGTGAAGCCATGGCTGCTCTCCTTGGGGAGGGAAGAGTCCTTCTCAGGGTTATTGCATCATGCTTAGTGGTGTCTAGGGTCATGCCACTGTTCTCCAGAGGTTAACCCTGCTGGTCTCTGATGCAGATGCTAGGCTGGCTCTCCTTTGATTAGCAAGAATCACAAGTTAGTAATTGATTACCAACCTTTCTGGGGTTGTCAAGCTTAGATTTATTCCATTTTGTGAAATCACCCTTCCATGTCCTTGAAGTCCATATGTATAGCCTACATTATCGAGCTATTTCATGTGTGAAATTAAGCTTCCTGAATTGTAACCAAAATGTGGCTATTAGCCTCTAATTGGAGGTATGCGGTGGTGGTAGTGGTGGTGAAGCCTATCCATTGATATGCCAGCTGTCTTTAAAATGAAGGTAAATTATCATTCATTTTATACTTGGAATTCTGTGACACAACCAGAGCAAGGGGTCAATGCTGTAATCTATGCCCATTGCCCAATTATGAATAGATTATGAACTCTTAGAGGATTAGGCTTGTGTCTATATAGTTCTCTTTCTGTAGAGATGAAGGCTTTTGCAGCATTATCTATAATTGGGTGTTTAATAAATGCTTTTTGATCAGGATAATGGTATGGAAATAAAACTCTTGCAATCCAGAGCTTGCCTGGATTTCCTGCCTCATTAGGAAAGAAGAAGAGGCGCATGTGAATACTTGGGTAAATATGAATGTAGATCTCATTCAGGAAACCACACTTGCTCCTAGCATGAAATCCTGGGGAGAGAAAAACTTAAAGGGTGTGACTAAGACAGACATTCTCTTGACTGACCCGAACATCACTATCCACCAATGTGGAATCCAGTTATGTATCTCTTAGGTCTCAGATCACTAGACAAATCACACCAACATTTACTCAAAGTCACTGACATTAGGGTGTGTGATGGCAGGCACACCAGTGCCCCACTGGGGTGAAGGCAGAGGTGAACCATTTTCTTTTTGAATATATTTTATTGATTTTTTTTTACAGAGAGAAAGGGAGAGGCATAGAAAGTTAGAAACATAAATGAGAGAGAATCATCGATCAGGTGCCTCCTGCATACTCCCTACTGGGAGTGGTACATGCCCTTGACCAGAATTGAACCTGGGACCCTACAGTCCTCAGGCTGATGCTCTATCCACTGAGCCAAACTGGTTAGGGCAATGGTTTTCTTAATGTTTGTATGATTATTTGATCTCTGACTTTGGTGGTCAGATGGGTTTTTATGAGCTCATCTCATTTAGCTTTAAAAAATATTTTAGAAAGAGGAAGGTAGGGAGAGCGAGAGTGAGAGCAAGAGCGAGAGCGAGAGAGTGAGAGTGAGAGTTTTGTTATTCCACTTCTTTATGCAATCATTGGTTGATTCTTGTATGTGCCCTGACTCGGGATCAAACCTGTAACCTTGGCATGTTCAGATGACACTAACTAATGGAGCTACCTGGCCAGGGCCCATCCAACTTTCTGAAGTGTTTTCAGTTTTTTAATTTTAGTGCTGTTTTACAGTTGCTTTTTCTTACATCTGCTTTTGTATGCTAGAACATAATAGGATCCAAAGTGCATACTAAAGTAAATATTAAGTCTTTGGTTGAGCTTTCTAAAGGCCAAATGGCATTTCTTTTTTTTTTAATCAAAAACTAGAGGCCTGGTGCACAAAATTCATGCACCATGGGTTGGGGTGGGGAGGGTGTATGTGTCCCTCAGCACAGCCTGCACCCTGTCCAGTTTGAGACCCAGTGAGATCAGGCCTAAATGGGCAGGCAGTTGGACATCCCTCTCACAATCCAGGACTGCTGGCTCCCAACTACTTGCCTGCCTGCCTGCCTGCCTGATTGCACCTAACTGCTTCTGTCTGCCAGCTTGATCACCACCTAACCACTCCCCTGCCAGCCAGATCGACACTTAACTGCTCCCCTGATGGCCCAATTACCCCTAACTGCCCTCCCCAGCTGGCCACATCACCTCCAACGACCCTCTTCTTCAGGCTTTGTTTCTCCCAACTGCCCTCCCCTGCTGGCCTGGTCACCCCCAACTGCCCTTCCCTGCAGGCATGGTCCCTCCCAACTACCCTCCCCTGCAGGCCTGGTCCCACTCAACAGCCCTCTTCTTCAGGCCTGATTCCCCTGACTGTCCTCCCCGGGAGGCCCGGTCTCTTCCCAATGGCTCTTCCCTTCAGGCCTGGTCCCTCCCAACTGCCTTTCCCTGCTGGCCTGGTCTCCCACAACTGCTCTCCCCTGCTGGCCTTGTCACCCCCAACTGCCCTTCCCTATAGGCCTGGTCCTCCCCAATTGCCCTCCCCTGCTGGCCTGGTCACCCCTAACTGCCCTGCTCTGCCAGCCTGGTTTCTCCTAACTGTTTTTCCCTGCTGGCTGGTCACTCCCATCTGCCTTCCTCTGCAGGGCTGGTCCCCACCAACTGCCCTCCCCTGCTGGTCTGATTGCCCACAGCTGCCCTCCCCTGCTGGCCATCTTGTGGTGGCCATCTTGTGTCCACATGTAGGTGGCCATCTTTGACCACATGGAGTGGCCATCTTGTGTGTTGGAGTGATGGTCAATTTGCATATTGTCCTTTTATTAGATAGGATGTTGAAATGCGGCCAATGTAGCTGGATGCCCTAAGTGTATCAAAAGGCCCTGGAAAGTTTTTCTTTACCATCAAGGTGAATTCTTGAAGCAAACTGATGTGGAGCTTCCATCACAGTGTGAATACACTTAATGGCACTGAAGTACACACATAAAATTTTATGTTTTGTATATTTTACCACAATAAAAAATACTTCAAGCATGTAATCAACCATTGAGTTTGTCAGACTGATCCATAGTGCATGGGCCATATTTGCATGCAGTACTGTAAATGTATGAGTAGGGAATATTACTCTATAACACTCAAGTGCAGGAAATACCATATCATTTTATTTTCTCTAAAGCAAATTAAATTTGGCTCCAAGTTCTCATCTATTGGAAGGCTGTATGAGAAAATCAATCACATTATGTTTGAGGAAACACATTTTCTAGGATTCTTATATTGTCTGGGCAGACTCTCATAAAATCAGGAAAATGAGGAAGGGGGTTGGGGCTTATATCCTTCTCATTGGGCTCCTTTGTGATTATTTTTCTCTTTATCACATATTGCAACTCTCCAATTCAGTCCTTTACTGTCTAGCTCAGAGGCTTGCTAGTCCCAAGAAGCTCCTTATAATAGCCCTCTCTACTGACCACAGACTTGGCCAGAGAGACACTTTTTATTGTTCTTCAGGCCACAGGGTGGGTTCCATAGGAACCTTCAGAACATATCAAGGGGGGATAAAAATGCTTTCCCATCTTCTATATGTCAAAGGCAGCTAGAAAGAGAAAGGGGACATGATTATTCCAATAATTTTTTTGTGGCTATTCAGGCATTAGTCATAGTAACATGATAATTGAAAGCATGGCTTTAAAGATAGAGAGCTTGGATTTGAATCTTGGCTCTGCCACTCACTGGCTACATGGCATTGGGTAAGTTAATTAACTTCCCCAGGTCTCAATTTCCCCATCTTAAAATAGAAATAACAGTAGTATTTTAACATTAACTCATCGTGAGAAACAAATATATGAGTATGTATAAAGTAAATAAAGTAGGGAGCCTGGCATGTAGAAAGTGCTCAATATAAGGAAGCTATAGTAATAATAATTGCTATTACTTAGCATCACTGAGACCGGCCATTCAGAGTTTTAATCCTCTGGAACTCTTGCTGAGCTCTCATTTCAAGGAGTTCCAGGCTGGAGACAAACCTTCTCCACTAAATTAGGAATTGGTTCTGAGGTACTTCTAAAGAATCTTTTGTAAGAAGTCCCTCTTGGGATGCTAAACATCCACGTATCGGACAGGAGTGCTATAAGTGTATCATTTTATGAAATTCTGATCCCTCTCCTTTCAGAATTCTAGCTGGATCTCCGAAAATTACTCAACTGTGTCAATTCATCGAGCCATTTTGAAATTCAAACTTGACTTTTGATTGAGCCAATCCCTGCTCCTTATTAGCTGGGCATAGTTTCCTTTTTCTTTTGTTTACCCTTGGCCTTTGACAGAGTGTTGATGTTGCGTCTTTGCAGGGTTGCTGACTAAATTTCAGGTAAAATTCCTTGAGGTTCTTGGCTAGGAGAAGCTGCAACAGGCCGAGTGCTGTGGGCCACTCACGTCCCATTGTTGGCACTGATGTTTTTCTCCTTGACAATGACTTAAAGCCTGATTTGACAGGTGGTATAAGAACTGAATCTTTACCTCTCCCTATGGCTATGTGTGGTGGGTGGCTTTAGAGAAAAATTTTATTTCTTGTGTGGCTTGGGGCTTCATAAATTATAGAAATGTTTTCTTTCTGGTTTGAATAGAGCAGTAAAGCATGTCTCTGACTTGTTACTCCCTTTATATTTCAGTGTTTTCTCAGCCTCAATGTCTCCTACTCAGCTATTAGCTGAGCATAGTTTCCTTTTTCTTTTGTTTATCCTTGGTTCACCGAAGAGCTAAGAGAAACATCTACCTACAGGGCCAATGCTTACTCATGCCCTTCCCAGGATTCAGTGTATGGCTGTATTGGGGATGTTTTAAGCTACAGGTTCATGCGCTTTGTGGCATGATTCAGTGGCATGTCTCTTGATCGGTTTCCTCATCTGTCATCTCTTAGGTAATATGTAAAAACGGAATCGCAGGTGTGCTCGCCAGTGTGGCTCAGTTGGCTGAAGTATTGTCCTATACACCAAAATTTGACAGGTTTTATTACCAGTCAGGGCATAGGCTCAGGTTTTGCGTTCAATCCCTGGTTGAGATGCATACAGGAGTCAACTGATGGATGTTTTTCTCTCACATCAATGTGTGTGTTTTTTTTTCCTTTCTGTCTCTAAAATCAATTTAAAAAGTGACTACAGGTATCTACTCATATTGGCTAGATTAATACTGGCTGATTAGCAAATGAACCTTATAATTTCAGTGGCTCAAAAAAACAGATGTTAATTTTCCACTAATATATGAAGCCCAGCCTTAAGTGAGAAGTAAGGCTCTGCTCTACAAAGTCATTCAGGGCACTGGGCAGACAGAGGCTCTGTTATCTTCAACAAGTCACTCCAGGAAGCCTTCAGTGTAGACATCTATCCCAGATGGACAAGGAAAGGCATTTTAGATAGATTTTATTTTCTTCAAAAATGTTACAATAAGCAGGAAGATAGAGCTTCAGATGGAATTGTGGTTAACCATGGTGGAAAAGGAGCTACCCAATTGAAGTTGATAGCTCTCTTTTTATCCATTTATCCTTCATTACTCAGAATAATGGAGTATTAGGTTTGGAAAGGGGTCTGTACATCAATATGCTTAATTTCCTGCTTCTAGGAGGTCTAGTTCCAGATCCCAGGACTTCCATCTCCTAGGTATACATGATTCACAGTGCATATGAAATAAATAATATCTATCATTTTCCATATACTAAAATGTTTTAAATGGTCACAGTAATTCCCTTCCCACTCTGATTCTGGGGTTGGCTTTGTGACTTGCTTTGGCCAATGTGACAATAGCAAATGTGATGCAAGGGGTGACCTGAGAAATGTCTGGAGAATTTTCATTTCTTGTTTCTTTTGGGGACCCTCACAACTTCCACCATGTGAATGAGCCCAAGAGAGCCTGATGGGCAATGAGGAATATATGGCCATGTCAACCCCAACACCTCAGATGGCACTAACTAAGTCAGTGCCTAGACATGTGAGGGAGGCCATGCTGGACCATTAGCCCCAGGCAAACTAGCCCAGGTCAGAACCATTCAGCCTAACCAAGGAATTATAAAAACAATGAATGTTTGTTATTTTAAGCAAGTGGTTAATTATCTAGCAAAAGATAACTGAAACAAAGGGATCACAGATGAGAGGTGTATGTGGGCCAGATCTGGAACTGTTACCCACCGTTTCACTCAGTCTGTCACACAGCTGCATCTAAATGCCAGAGACACTGGAAAATGGATGGAAGCCAGAGAGAATAAAGCACGAGGAACAGTTGGCCAATATCTGCCACACTGATTACCTTTACTTTGTCAAATAACCCTTAGGTGGTAATCAGAGTGTAACAACTTCCCAGGGAAGTTCCTTGGGCCAGGTTACTCGACAATCACTTTTTAAAAATATATTTTATTGATTTTTTACAGAGAGGAAGGGAGAGGGATAGAAAGTCAGAAACATCGATGAGAGAGAAACATCGATCAGCAGCCTCCTGCACACCTCCTGCTGGGGATGTGCCCGCAGCCAAGGCACATGCCCCTAACCAGAATCGAACCTGGGACCCTTCAGTCCACAGGCCGACAAGCTATCCACTGAGCCGAACCAGTTTCGGCTTGACAGTCACTTTTATTTTATTTGTTTGGCATGGGAAGATAGGAGGAAGGAGACCAGCAGATGTGCTGCCTCCCTGGGGGGTAGTCTGGTAGATCAGTTCCTGCCGAGGTTCTCTTGAAACCCTGAGAAAGAAAAAAAGACCTGCAGCCCTGGCTGGTTTGGGTCAGTGAATAGAGCAGTGATGGGCAATCTTTTGAGCTTGGTGTGTCAAAATTCACCAAAAAACTAAGCATAAATTGAGTGGTGTGTCACTTTGAGAAAAAAACACACCATAATTTTGCGATATTTATAGGTTAACAAAAATGTATAATTGTAATATATAACTGTATTTAATAAACCGAAAACTAATTATTTAACTTACCTGATTAGTGGCTTCTTTGTTCATTTGTCAGTTGGTTTCTTTTGTTGGTCTTGATATTATTTAACTTGTGTGGGGTGCCATGAACTAAGATAAGTGAGGGGAAAGGGGAATTCTTTAACTAACCTACCGTGCTGAATTTCATTGGCTAAACCTTCAGTTGAAGGTTGGTATTTTGTACACTTCAAGCCCAAGCAAACACTACTAACTTCATCTGTCAATCTGTTTCTTTTGTTGGTTTTGATATTATTTAACGCTGAGAACGAGGTCTCACAAAAGTATGTAGAGGGAAAAAATGTG